>CM061544.1:93891068-96871068 GCA_030864215.1 Capsicum pubescens
ATCCCCTACTACCCCATTAAAAAAAAAATAATTCTTTTTTTAAAAATAATTTTTTTCTTACATCATACCCTTCCCCGTCCCCCAACCCCTACTCTCCTCCCCTTCAAGAAAATATTTTTTTTCTTAAAAGATTAAACTTTTTCTTACCTCACCACCACCCGACCCCAACCTACTGCACCTCTGTCCCCCTCCCTAAAAAAATTAAAGTTATTATTCAATTTTTTTCTTACCCCACCCTTATTCTCCGACCCTAACCCCACCCCCTACTAGAACCTCTGATACAAGTATGATCGTGATTGTGGATCAATACGTAAAGACTCAAGCTCGGGTGGTTGCTCAACCAATGGAACAAAGCTTTGAAGTGTAGAGAACAAGTCTCAACACTCCAAACCCATCCAATATGCACACTCCAAGACCTTCCCTTTGTCTTGGCTCATTAAGGGCATTCTAGTCAGTTTGTATTAAGTTGAAACCTAGGCTATAAATAGAACATGTTAGGTCATTTTGTCATAACTTAGATGATATTTTGAGAGCTTTTTGAGAGTGTTCATACAAGTGTGGAATCACTTGTGTTGGTTGCTTGTTTTAAAACGTTGGTTGCTTGGGGATTCCGTTCCCTTGAGGTCACCGTAAGAACTTGATGGTATTTGTATGAATTCTTGGGTCTTAGTGTTCAATATACACTTTGGTTCATAGTGTTTGTGCATTGTGTGTCAAGTTATCTATCATTCTATCTTATTATTGTTGTTGTGTTCATTCTCGGTTTAGGGTGTCTAAATCCGAGACCTTGTTGTGTCATTTTTGTTCCTGTTATTGTGTTGTAATCTTAGTTTGTTGCTCGCTGATTATAGGTGTTGAACACCTTAGAATCTTATTGTTATCGTGCTTGTATTGTTATTGTGTAGTGAATCCGAGAGGGGTCACCAAAAGGGATCCTCGGTTCTTCAAATCATGGACTGTTTTGGTGTGTATTAGTGTCTTCCTTGTCGATCTTGTATCATTTGGTATCAAAGCCATCTTTGATTTTTTTTTAACAAGATCAATCTTGGGCTTGAGAGTTGAAAAAAAAAAGTAAAGTGTTCTTGAGATTGTTCTTGGCCGAAAGTTGGGTCTTGTTGTAGTCTTGGCCGAGACATTTTCTTTGTGACTAGATCTTGTAGTCTTTTGTTTGTTTAGATTGTTTCTAGTGTTGGTTTCTTTCTCACCAACACTAAAAATGTCTAGATCTGAAGGTTTGAGCTTATGTTGTTGAACTTGTTGTAAACTTGAAGTTGGCCATGGATTGATATTGTTGTTCTTGACCGAGTGGTACAATTGTCGTGGACTTGGAGATGAATATTGGTGGAGTTGTTGTTCTTGAGAAATTGTTGTTGTGATCTTGTTGTTCTTGAAATGTCTTAACCAATATAAAGTATAACATAGATCCAAAAAGGTGTAAGATAAAGTTGAAAAGTTGTTGGTGAAGAGACTTGAACATATCACTTCAAAGACTTGTCAACCACTTTTTCATATTTCAAGGACCCTGTTTTGTGGGAATAGTACAAGTTAAGTCTCACCTTTTTGAGTGAATTTGAAAAAGTTTCTAAGACTTGAATTTTTCCACCAAAAGGCAAACTCTTCCATTCCAAATTGTATCAAGACAAAAGCTTCAAGTTGGTGATTAAAATTGTGTGGGACCGTGACCAGTTACGTGGATGCCACATCATCACGTTTTACTGTTCACGCAACATAATTAAACTTAAATTTTTGATTTCTTAGTTTCTAATTTTTATTTCTTAGTTGCATTTTGTTGATTCTATTGCTAACTAGTAATTGTCTACTAGGTTGTAAATTAGTTTTTGGGTCCGTTTATTTGTATCTACGTTTCTTTGTGTGCTTTTATCTTTTTGAAATTCGTTGTAGTTTCTTGGTTCAAGTCCATACGTATTTTCTTTGAGTTATTTCAAAAAAGAATCTATTCCGACCTCGAGCCCCAATTGGTACCAAGTAATCTCCTTGGAGTATAAATGAGTTACCAACACTTGTGAGGCCAATTGAGAGACATTTCAAAGTGTGGGAGCTTGAGAGCTTGTGAGGATGCTTTCTTTTCTAACATTAACTAGTTTGTTGTTTTTTGTGTTTTCGTTTTAGAATTTCTTTTGTTAGGAACTATGGCATTGAAAAAGGTGACCATGAATGATTTGATTGCTGCCATAATGGGTATGAAACATGGCCTTAGTAGTCGAATGCAGAGAATGGAAAAAATAATGGACCGAGTGGAAGGAAGAATGGAAGGGACGGAAAGCTCTATTTGCAAGGAGTTGGATAACTTGATAGAGAATCCAAGCCTTCCTAATCAAGTTCCTGTGAGTGGACATGCTACACATGAGCTACAAGGTAATCAAACTAACTCTTGCACTCTAGTGAATGAGGCTAGTAGCCAACTAAGTGTGAATGGTAGTTTGTCTTTAGGTGAGCCGAATGTGCCTCCATTTGGTGATGATAATATGCAACTTGAGATTGTCGATACACTAGTTGATCCATCTAGTGTTGAGGCCATTGTGGTAAGTGATAGTACATTGTCTTATGGAAGTCATGAAGACCAACTTGTGTGTGAAAATAGTGCTGTTGAACATGTTGGCCGATTGACTATGGATGACCCTCTAGTTGTTTTTATTGCAGACCATGCTAGTATAGAGGGGATATATGATTGTACTAGTGGTCGTATTGGAAAAAAGAAATGCATCCTAAACCCGTGTCCATGGATACTCCACCCATTTGATCTCGGTGATTATTTGAAGTATGATGATAAGGATGTCTTTTGGAATGACTTGAATGTTCATGGAATTTATAGCCTTCCTTTCTCGGCTTTCAAGCCTATTTGTTGTTCCAAGAAGTGTATGTTTTTCACTTGATGAGCAACTCTTGTTCCTTGTTTCTTGTCACACTTATGTGGATAGACTAGTTGACTCTTTCTTGGGAGGGTATTTGGGTAAGAGGGATGTTTGGGTGTATGTGAAGTTTGAGTCACCTTGGCAAGATGTTATGATTGATTACACGAATCCTAACCCTCATACCTTGAGGAACTTGTGTTTGCTTGTCCTTCCTATTATTTTGCAAGGTTCGGATTCTAGGTCGAATTCTTTTTCAAGAAGGGGAGGATGATACAAGTATGATCGCGATTGTGGACCAATACGTAAAGACTCAAGCTCGGGTGGATGACCAACCAATGGAACAAGCTTTGAAGTGTAGAGAACAAGTCCCAACACTTCAAAGCCATCCAATATACACACTCCAAGGCCTCTCCTTTGTCTTGGCTCATTAAGGGCATTCTAGTCATTTTGTATTAAGTTGAAACCTAGGCTATAAATAGAACATGTTAGGTCATTTTATCATAACTTAGATGATATTTTGAGAGCTCTTTGATAGTGTTCATACAAGTGTGGAATCACTTGTGTTAGTTGCTTGTTTTGAAACGATGGTTGCTTGGGGATTCCGTTCCCTTGAGGTCACCATAAAAATTTGATGTTATTTGTATGAATTCTTGGGTCTTAGTGTTCAATATACACTTTGGTTCATAGTGTTTGTGCATTGTATGTCAAGTTATCTATCATTCTATCTTATTATTGTTGTTGCGTTCATTCTCGATTTTGGGTGTCCAAACCCGAGACCTTGTTGTATCATTTTTGTTCCTGTTATTGTGTTGTAATCTTAGTTTGTGGCTCGCTGATTATAGGTGTTGAACACCTTAGAATCTTGTTGTTATCGTGCTTGTATTGTTATTGTGTAGTGAATTCGAGAGGGGTCACCAAAAGGGGTCCTCGATTCTTCAAATCATGGACTGTTTTGGTGTGTGTTAGTGTCTTCCTTGTCTATCTTGTATCAACCTCCCACCAAAAAAATAATTTTTTAAATTTAGCTTTCAAAAAAAATTCAAAACTTTTACCACCACCTATTCTGACCCCCCTCCCCCCACCGCCCCCACACCTATCAGCCCCCCTCCCTCCAAAAAAAGAAAGATTTAATTAATCTTTTTTAATTTATTTTTTAAATAAAGATTCAAATTTTTCTTCTTATCCCGCCTTTCTTATCCTATTCGTTCTCATTAATTTTTTGTTAAATATATACAAATATTTAAAAAATATATTTTCCTATTTGCACAACAAAACAAGAATATAAGTAAAAAACAACTTATTTTTCTAGAAAACGTTTTCCTCCTTCATACGAAACAAATTCTAAAAAATTTAATTTTCAAAGATAAAAATTATTTTTCTAAAAAGTATTTTCTACTCTTTAGCTAAACACTAAAATGTATTTTCTGAAAAATATTTTTTCATTCACCAATCAACACACTAGAAAATATTTTTTGAAAAATATTTTTCACTCACCAACCAAGCATTTTCTAGAGAAATATTTTTAATGGAAAACATTTTCCTTCATGCCAAACGCACCCTAAATAGTTTCCACTCATCAACCAAACATTTTCTAGAGAAATATTTTTAATGGAAAACATTTTGCTTCATACCAAACACACCCTAAATTTATTATATTTAAAGGGTGATACAGTAAAATTATTTCTATTATTTATTGTTTCTTAAGTTGTGTGTTAAGTCAATAGTGGACAAGTAAAGATGGATGAATGGAGTAATTAATTAGAGTTCACACTTTTTTGATTTTCTAATTACTCTTTTCGTTTGAATTTACTTGTCACATTTTGACTTGACACACATATTAAGAAAACAATGATCACTATAGAAACTTTACCATATTACACAGTTCATACCACTACCTCAAATGAAGTAGAAAGGTTGTTTCCGATAGATCCTCAGCTTAGGACAGGTAATAGTATAACAAACAAAAAGCATAAAAATAAATAACAAAGTGGGATAACTATTGCTAATAATAAAAGAAACAAGACACCGATAGAGTAATACTATAAACTATCTCGAGATCACAAATATCATCAGAACACTAAGAACAAGAAACTGCAGACACAGATATAAATAAAATACTCCTTCTTACTATTACGGACACACTCCTACCTACTAATCCTCACTTAATTCGCGTCCTCCACACTTTCCTTTCAAGGGTCATGTCCTCTATATGCTGTAACCACTTCATGTCATGCCTAATCACCACTCTCTAATATTTCTTCGGCTGACCTCTACACCGCCTAAAATCATCCACAGTCAGCCTCTCACACCTTTGTAATGGAGCATTTGTGCATCTCTTCATCATATGTCCGAACCATCGCAACCTCACTTTTCGTATCTTGTCTTCCACCGAAGCCACTCCCACCTTCTCTCGAATAACTTCATTTCTAACTCTATCTCTCCTGATAAGTCCACATATTCATCTCAACATCCTCATCTCGTCACCTTCAAATTTTGAATGTGAGAGTTCTTAACTAGCCAACACTCCGCGCAGAGGCGGACCTACCTTGACAGTAGCGGGTGCATGTGCACCCGCTAGCCTCGAGAAAAACAATGAATATATAGTTTGTATATCTGTATATATATCAGGGTGTTATGTTAAATATACGTTGTGCACCCCCGAAAAAAATTGACTTGATTGGCAAGATGGTTGAGCATGCCAATTAAAGTCTTTTTTTTATTGCGTGATGACTCGGGTTCGAAGCCCAAAAACAACATTTTTTTATTTCTCCTTTTTCCAAATACACTATCTGTTTGTTGTTTTCTGTTTGAAATTTTAAGTGCAAACCCACATACATACACACATATATATATATATCAATTGATTAAATTTTTTTTCCTATTTAGTAATCATTTATTTTACACTTTTTCTTTTTTCTTTTGTGTATTGTGGACATTGTCAACGTATTTTTTATTTTATTTCAAAATACAAGCTCCCCTCCAACTTCAAAATGTAGATATTCTCCCCATATTCTTGTATTGTAAATGTTTATTTCTTTTATCTTTTGATCATTGACTTATTTTTTATTTAAAAAATTAGTAATTTAAAGTTTGAGATAGGCTTAAACGAAACGTTTTTCGTACAATCATCTAGCAAACAAATCTCTCGAATTTCATATTTTTCAAAAACTTTTTATTATTATTTAAAATATAAAAGTGCATTGAATTTAAGTATGATGGATAACACATTTTTTTCATATTAAATCTAATTAATGATATTTAATAATATTAAAAGTTTGCTTATAAAATACTATAATTAATAAGTTTTCAAAGAACTGCATGTCGAACTTTGACACTATTAATTACTATGTTAAATATAAAGGTGCACCTGTCAAGTTCAAATCCTGAGTTCGCCTCTGACTCCGCTCTATACAATATAATCGGTTGAACTGTCACTCCGTAGAATTTACCTTTAAGCTTAAGAATGCTAAGGTCAAAATATGAGAAAAAAAACTATCTTTTCTTAATTTATTCTAAGTGATAAATAAAAATAATAATTAAATTAAAAAAATAATGACAAGTAAATCGGCACGAAGAGAGTATGATAACCTTTTCACGTGCTTATATGCACTAATACACTTTCAAATATTATATAAATCATTTTACACTCATTCATAATATAATTTTATTCGTGATTATGATTTAACACATAGAACGATGAATATAATATCCATTAATCTTACAAATAGACTTCCAATATTATGAAACTTTTCCACCGAAAAGCTACAGATTGGAAAGTTTATGGGTGTGTAGTTGGTCATGGTAGGTCTTAGTCAATCAATTAATGCATTAATAGGAATAGTTGACTGACTATTGAAGAATTTAATCAACAAACATTGATGACTCCATTCGTCCATCTTTTCTTATCTATTATATTAAAAATAAATATTCAATAATATTTATTCAATTTAAAAAATTAATAAATAATTTTTTCATTTTATTCTTGCAATTAGATACTATATATTCATTATCCAATACATTTCTCAAAATATTATATTTATTATATTCAAATAGTAATATAGTAAAATTATCTTATTATTCATTGTTTCATAAGATGTGTGTCAAGTCAATAAAGTACAAATAAAAATGGCCAAATCCATCGGTGACCCCCTAAACTTGACACGATCTTTCATTTAGGCACCTCAAGTAGCCATAAACTATGTCACTTTGGCACCTTTCGGCACCAACTCTGGTGCGTGAATTACATGCGCGTCCAGCATGAATTAAATGACCAATTTATTTGTGTCATCTCATTTTAAATTGCCACGTCATTATATGCATCCACATTTTTTTTTTTTAAAAAATACAATACATTATAAGGTGTCCAACGAATTAATGACGCTTGGCTTTTGACCAAATAATTACAAAACTTCATCTTACTCACCCAACCATTCTTCAAGCTCTCCATCAATGGAGGTTGCAACCTCTTTATGGAAAATGAAAAGAACACAGTCGTTCAAAAGCACTTCCGTGCATTAAACACGCAAAGGTAAAACAATTTTCAGAAATGCACTGGGGAAGGTATCACAATTTTATTAATCATAAGAATCAACAATCATTGAATCACAAATGTAAGCATCACAAGAAAAATTTTCACCAACATTACAACAAAAAGGAACATGTTTTAATTTAACGAAAAAAGGCGCCAACACACTTCCAACATGATATGTTTGATTGAACCAAGCGAGATGTATTGATTACCAATTACCGAATCTGGTTTATTCTCTTAAACTAATTCTTTTGGTTGAGAGTGAAAGAAGCCTGTTTTTTTTTTCCTAAAGAACTCATAAACAACTACATTGACGTTTGAGAACGTAAAATAGCTTAAAATAACACAGATAATCTAATTATTCTCTAAATTCAACCAAGAATTTAATAAACAAGAGATTTTCAAACTAGATCTTCAAGTTTAACCTCCATATTTTCAATCCGCATTAATAGCTTCTAGAATTTCAGATATATGATTAAAAAATATGGACGAGAAGAGGCCTGTGTTCAATTAGAAAATTAATTGACAAAAGAAAATTAATGGAGGTTGAAAGATGTAGGATACTCCATTAATGGACGTTGGAAGATGTAGGATGAAAAAATAGGGAAGAAGATGATTAAATTAAATGAAAAATGGGCTAAAATGGCGCTGCCACACGCCCAAAAGCGAATGTGATACACTCTCTTTGCTGAATCAGCAAAAGGTGTCAAAGTGACACAGTTTATGGCTACTTGAGGTGACAAAAGTGAACAACGTTCACTTGAGGTGCCTAAATGAAAGTTCGTGCCAAGTTTAGGGGGCCACCGATGGATTTGACCAATAAAAGTTGAACAAAAGGAGTACAATTTACACATCCATATACATTGACTTCAATGTTAGTTATCACCTTGTGTACTCATATTGGCTTTAAAGTCAATTGGAAATTCACATTATTCATTTTATTATATACCATTGATATTAATTTATACATATTTTGACCCACCAGACGTGGTTGTTTTTTATTTTGGCATATATCCAATAATTGTATCTCCTTAACGTGTTGCGTAGAATTCTAATACTTCCTCTGTCTCAAAATATTTATTAGAGAAAAGACATATTTTTCCCCTCTGAACTTGTCCTCCCAACTCACTTAAGCACTTAAACTTAACTTCCGTTTATTTACACCCCTTAACATCTTTAAAGTGAATTATTTCAACCCCTTAACAGCCTAACCCAAGTCAAGGCTAGGTATTGTTAAGCACGCACCCTTTGATTGGTTGATGTTATAACCCGACCCTTTCTCGTTTATAACCCGACCCACTCTAATCAAATACCCGAAAACCTAAAAAATAACGTATTTCAATTTTCTCTCTCTCTAAAATCTCTCTATTTCAGCCGATTTGACTCGATTTCAATATATTTCACTCTATTTCAGTCGGTTTCACTCGATTTCACTTCAAATTAAGTTATTTCTGTAGCTTTTTATGAAATCCATGGTTGCTCCGTGACGAAATTTGACTACTCAGGTAATTATTAGGGTTGTTTTACTTTGATATTAGGGTTTTTGTCGTGAATAATTCTAAGCTGCTATTTTTTTTATTTTTTTCAGATTAACCATGGATTTTGTGTATGTTACATTGAGGTTTCTCCATGGAGGTAAATTACAACAAAAATCGAGTATTAAGTATCATGGAGGTACTGTTACTGACTGTTTCAATGTGGATGTAGACAAACTTTCTTACTTTGAATTTATTGATATCATGAAGGAAATTGGGTATAATTGTTCCTCATGTATTGTTTATCTCAGACCTCCCAAAATAAAAAAATTAGTAATAGTAACATGTGATAGGGATATTTTGGGTATTTTACCTCTACTTAGAAATGAAGATGTTATTGAGTTGTATTTGACACATTTAGTTGATGTGGAATATGTGGTCCCATCTATTGAATATGACTCCCATGTGGGAGGAGAATCTTGTCCTGATTTTGATAAAGAGTTAAGTGAAGACTTAGGGGACTGTGATGATTTAGGGTTTGAAGAGGACTTTGTAGAAGCTGCAATACCTCATGAACCTACTTTTACTAAAAACTTGAGTGGTTATGGTACTACAGATAGAGGTGAAGACCTAGGTGGTGGTGATGATATTTCTTCTATTGGTAAGGACTTAGGTGGTTGTGGTGGTGATGTTTTTGCTATTGGTGGGGGCTTGGGTGATGGTGGTGTTGCTTCTAAGGGTGAGAACTTAGGTGGGGGTGGTAGTGATTTTTTTTCTAGTAATGGGGACTTTGGTGATGTTGGTGTTGCTGCTAGGGGTGAGGACTTAGGTGGTGGTGGTGTTTTTACTATTGGTGGGGACTTGGGTAATAGTGGTGGTGCTGCTAGGGCTCAGTACTTAGCTGGTTGTGGCAGTGATTTTTTTGTTACTGGTGGGGACTTTGGTGCTAATAGTGTTGCTTCTAGGGGTGAGGACTTAGGTGGTGGTGGTGATAGTGGTAGGAGTGATGATTTGAGTAGTGTAAATGGTGTTTCTGTTATTGGTGAGAATTTGTGTGGTGTTTCTGCTGGTATTAATCAGAATTTAGGTGACACTGCTTTTGTTACTGCAGCAGATGTCCCAGTCATTCCATCAGATTGGGAAAATGAAAGTGATGTTAGTGAAAAATCAGATTATTGTGATTTCTTTGCTGAAGGTGAAGATGATGAGTATGGTAGTGATGTTCATGAGGAGGTAAGGATTCTGAGGGAACAAAAGAGGGCTACCAAAAAGAAGAGATCTGATGAAATCAAAAAGAGAAAAAAACAAGAACCTAGAGCAAGAGGTGTTAGCTAGATAAAAAGGGAGTGGATGTGGGATATGATGCGATTTTATCCAAGAAGAAGAATAGTCTAGAGGGAAAGATAGCTAGATATGAGCCATATATTGATTCAGATGATGAGGTAAGTTTTGAAATAGATTCTGATCAGGATATTTATGGGGATGCTGAGGTTGAACAACCTGCTAGAAGAGAAGGAAAAACAAAGAGAGCAAAAAGAAATTATAAGAGAACTATGTTTGATCTTACTTGTAAATTAATAGTTTGGGAGCTTGAACTTTGTTTTGAAAATGTTGGAGAGTTTAGAAAATCTCTTACTAGATATTCTGTTCAAGAACATGTAGAGCTAAATAAGTTTGTGAATGAATCAAAAAGAGTTAGAGTAAAGTGTGTAGATGGTTGTCCATGGTTGTTGTTTGCAAGCATTGATTCTAGGACTACAGATTTTCTAGTTAAGAAGTACATTCCAGTCCACAAGTGTAATTCCACAACAAAGAATAAATTGGTGAATTTTAAGTACTTGGCAGAAAGGTACAGGGACAAAATAACATCATAACCTGGAATTAGAGTTTTTCAGATTCAAGAGTTAGTAAAAACTGATTTGGAGGTATATATAGGGAGGACTGTAGCAATAAAAGCTAAAAACATTGTGTTGCACCAAATTATGGGTGATCATGTGGAGGAGTTCAAAAGAATTTTGGATTATAGGGATGAGCTTTTAAAGATCAATCCAGGTAGTACATGTGTAGTGAGGCTTAGAGAAGAAACTTTTGAAGGTGGAAGAAAATAGTTCCAATTTTTTTACATATGTTTTGATGCTTTAAAGAGAGCATTCAAAGCTGGTGCCAGGAGATGTATTGGGTTTGATGGTTGTTTTTTGAAAGGTGTTTGTAAGGGTCAATTACTTGTGGCTGTTTGTAAGGATGGGAATAACCAGATGCTATCACTAGCTTGTGCAGTGGTTGAAGTTGAAAACAAATTCACTTGGAGATGGTTTGTTAGACTTCTGAAAAATGATCTTGAGCTGGGAGATGGGTCTGAAGTGACTACTATTACTGATATGCAGAAGGTAACCTCATATATTTTCTCTTATTCATTTTCTGAATTTTTTTTGGGACCTGTTTTATACTTATGTCAACTGATATATTTTAGTTTGTTTAAGGGTCTTGACAGTGCAATTTCAGATTTACTGCCAAATGCAGAGCAAAGAATGTGTGCTAGACATGTTCTAGCCAATTGGTCTAAGGATTGAAGAGGTATTGAAAGAAGAAACTGTTTTTGAAAGTGTGCCAAATCTACATATGAGCAAGAATTGAGAAGAAATTTGGATCATATGAAGATGTTAGGAGATAAAATTTGTGGAGATCTTCTGTGGTACAACATAGAAAGGTGGTCTAAGGTTTACTTCAAATATCACAGTTGTTGTGATAGTGTTGACAATAATATGGTTGAAAGCTTTAACTCATGGATACTAGGGTCAAGATACAAGACTATCATATCAATACTTGAGGAAATAAGGTTTAAGGTGATGAGAAGAATAGGACGGTTGAGATAGTTTTCTGAAACATGGATTACTGATATTTCTCCTATGACACTAAAAGTGTTGCAAGAGAACACATCAAAAGCAATGAAGTGTACTCTTGAGTGGAATGGTGAATTTGGTTTTGAAGTTAAGGATAAATGGAGAAATAATTTTATAGTGAATTTGAGGGATAATACTTGTACATGTAGGTCTTGGATGTTAAAAGGTATACCTTGTTGTCATGCCATAGCTGCACTACACTTTAGAAGGCTAAAACTCATTAACTATGTTGCACATTGGTATACTAAGGAAACTTACCTCAAGACTTATAGTTACTTCATTCAGCCTGTTACTGGTATGAAAATGTGGCCCAAGTCAACCAATCTTTCTGTTATACCACCTACAATAAAAAAGCTTCCAGGCAGACCCAGTAAATCTAGAAAAAAAGAGCAAAATGAAAATAGGACTGGAAAGTTATCAAAGAGGGGTGCTGAGATGACCTGCAACACATGTCACAACAAGGGTCATAATAAAAGGAGTTGTCCATTGAATTCAAGTTCCACTAGAACTAGTGTGGCTTCTTCTTCAGCAGCACCAAGAACAAGTAAAAGAAGAGGAAGACCAAAAGGATCTACAAAGGTAATATTTGACTTGTAATTTACTAGTATTTTAATTCTCTTTTATTTGCTTTAATTTTTTTCTCTCATTATATTTTTTCTTATGTATTGTAGGCTACTGCAGCAACAACATCTACTGGTAGAGGAAAAAGATCACTTGCAGCAACTGCTGCTACTGTGGGTGTTGATAGAGGAAAAGGAACTGCAACTTGTGCTGTTGATAGAGCTATTGGTAGAGGTAGAGAAATTGGTGCTGCAGTTTTTGGTGGAGCTGGTAGAGGTAGAGGAGCTGGTGCTACAGTTTTTTGTAGAGCTAGTAGAGGTAGAGGAGATGGTGCTGCAGTTTTTGGTGGAACTGGTAGAGGTAGAGGAGCTGGTGCTGCAGTTGTTGGTGGAGGTGGTAGAGGTAGAGGAATTGGTGCTGCAGTTGTTGGTGGAGCAGGTAGAGGTAGAACAGCTGGTGCTGTAGTTGTGGGTGAAACTGGTAGAGGTAGAAGAGCTGGTGCTGTTGATTGTACTGGTACATCAAGAGGAGATGGTGTCACTGGTGCTAGCAAAGGTAGAAGGATAGCTCATAAAAGACCTAGGATGGTTGGAATAGGGGTGCTTCATACAGAGAGTGGTTTTAAAGTCCTCAATGTAAGTTAAAATTTCTTGATTATGTTTGTTTAATTTAAAGTAAACCTTTTTCAAGTCTTTAGTTAAATTTGTTCTCTTTTATTTTTATCAGCCTAGAATGCCTATGAACTCCACCATAGTGACTGAAAATCTTGGACATCACAAACCAACCTCAGGTGTGAAATGGAAAGGAAAGAAAACTGTGACCCAACAAGGACTTGAAGACATAAGAGCACAGAAAAGGATGAGGACAAGGTCAAATGTTGCTGAACTGAATAATCTAAGCCAAACAAGTTCAACAACCTTTCAGTAGAAGCCTGATTATGTTTTTCTCTTTCTGTATTGATGGTGTGTAATGAAACAATAGTGATTTTAACTTAGCTAGTAGTTCAATTGTGGTGACTTCAACTATGCAGCTGTGACTGTACTAATTTGACATGTTTTGAAAACAATGATGCAGTAGTGACTGTATTTTTGGCTAATGTTTCTGTTGAAAAATCAGCAGCTGTGACTGCATTTTTTAGCTAATATTTTGTTGAAATATCAGCAGTCGTGACTGCATTTTTTTGGCTAATGTTTCTGTTGAAATATCAACAGTTATTATTGCATTTATAATGTGTTATGCCTGCAGTATTTGGACATTTGAAACTTCAAATTGCAATTTGTTGCCTGCACTTATTTTTTGGGTACTAAATGATTCAAATGCAATCAATTTATCTATAAATACTCAAATAAACGCAAAAGAAGTAAGCTACACCATTACAAAATATAAACAAACATGATTCACTTCATCTAGCAACCTTTCTCTTCTTCATATATATAAGAGAATCCAAATACAAAAGAGGTTGCACTACTCTAACACATTAATTTGCAACACGTCATCTAACAACAACCTAGTGCTAAGGTAACCTCATTGAACCATTTTTCATATAGAGCATCCCAACCAAATAAATTAAAGCTATTACTAATATACAACAAAAAAAGACAACAAAGAAGTGAGTATTGTTTCTAGTCCTTCCTTCAACTATTCGCCTCCAATTCTTTTCTTTCTCCTTGATTTTTCGAATCTCTTCTTCCAGCTTCTCCAATTTCATATTAATCCTATTATCATCGTGTTTTGATTCTTTAGGCTTGTCAACTTCTTCTGAATCTTTCTTGATTGATTTGCTCAATCCAATCAATTTCTCAACTTCATTGAAATGAAAAGATTCAACTACATTCTCGAGCTCACCTAGTTTTTCAATTAGTTTAGGAATCACATATTTGGACCTCGGATCAATGTTTTCTGAATCCCTCCAACGCCAAAAATCGCAAGATCTTGGACCCTTCAATGATGACAAATAAAGAATATGTTAACCTCATTTCTCTTAATCAATTCTATCAAAATAACAAGAGAAAATGCAAAATTTGATACTTACCCCATAATAAGGACATGCCCAATATCTTCTACCGGGATTACTTGAAGTCTACTTGAAGTCCAAGATGTCTTCAAATGCAGCAAAATTCCATGATTACAATGAATAACTTGCTTCAAAGCAGAATCATTTTCCTCCGTACATAGTTTACTCAAGTTAACTGACTTCATTATTGTGTGCTACAAGAAATTCATTTCAACAAATAAGATAAAGAGTAATTTAGAAAAAAAAAAATTAAAGGACACAAAGTAATTCAGAAATTCATTTTGAAAGTAATTCCTAATAAAACATAGACAAAGTAATGAATGAGATTATACCTTAATACGGAAAGAGACGAAGCTAAAATCAATTCGATTTTATGTTTTTAAATCCCAAATTTATGCGGCTTAATACAAATCAAGAGAAAGCAATTTTATTCTTTGCATCACTTTCATGATTTGAAGAAATTTTGGACTGAAGATGAAGAAGAGGAGGATAAATTAGGGTTTCTTTTATAGAAAAATAGATATAACCGTTAGGGAGGTTCAAACGGGTATTTAAAAGAAAGAGAAAGAATTTAAAAAGACAAAAATGAGTTTTTACACGCTCAGCATCGCTTGTTTACACACGGACTGTTAAGGGGTTGAAATAATTCACTTTAAAGATGATAAGGGGGTAAATAAAAGAAAGTTAAGTTTAAGTGCTAAAGTGAGTTGGGAGGACAAGTTCAGGGGGGAAAAGATGTCTTTTCTCTATTTATTATGTCTTTTGTTAACACCTCTTAATTAAGAAAAAAACTAATTAGGAGCAGTGTTTCACTATTTTAAAGGGCTCTTTATTGAATCTCTATCTTTTTAATCATGATTGAGATGTTGGTTATTCTCAAGAACAATTATTACTAAGAGTAAGAAACTAAATAAATAATTAATTCATCTTTATAAGATGGATAATTTTACTAAGGACGACAAGTACTCCGAGATACTTATTTGTCCCTCGGTGATCGTTGATCAACTGTTAATACGTATAAAATAAAGTTCTCCAAAAGATGTTCTTTCTTTGGATGACTAATTTTACAAAAAAAGTCAAATCAAATTAAATTTCGATTTCCTTTTCAACAGAGACCTCTCAAATTTGTTTTGGATTTTATTTTTAAACAAATATTATTGGTGACATGTGAAACGGAAGGAAACATCAAAATAGTCTACGTAATTGGACTATTTTCATGCTTTCACATGGTGGCTTGTACTTCCCTAATGTTTCATTCTCTTTAACCAGTTGGGGTTAAATAGTACTGAGCAGACTAATTTAAATTACTTCAATTAAATCCACTACGGAGATTTAAGTGCCCCTGACTAAAAGATTTAAGCTCGAGACGTTTGATTATTAAGAATGAGAAAAGTCTTAAGCATATCTCACCAAAATTTATTGATGAACTCGAGTACATATATCTCAAAAATTTGAACTTACGTAAATTAAATTTTGAATATACCTCTATTTCAAATGGCCAAATAGTTGGTATTTGCCTAGTATTATAAAGTGATTGAATGGACGTTTGCTTAATTTGGGTCACATTTTCACATTTTTTTCATTCTTTTGTATATTCATGAAAGAAATATGTATTTTTTTTCCTTTTGCGTGTTTGGTTTGTGTCCCTTTCGAATATTGTGTCCTGAAGTCCTGAGTTCATTCCTACCGTGTTAGTTTATCCGAATTCTTAGTAATTATTATTTGTTCTCCTTCTATTGGGGGCTATTTGTTAATTATTGATTCTTATGTTTAAGTTGCGGTGTAGTAGTGAGAATGCTCCATTTTTAATAAAAGGTTTCGAATTTGAGCCTCGATATGGAAATTTTTTTATTGTGATCGCTATCCTCAGAATGGATTATGCAGTGTATGATTTGGATTAGTCGAGGCTTTAACGTCAGTATCATAAACGGGGTGAAAAACAAATAAAAAGGTTCACATATTCGTAAAGGTCCTAATACTTTCAATGTTCGTTTTTACTTGTCCAGAATAAACTTGATATTGGGTTCATAATCAAGATAGTGTCATGCCGAAGCTAACACTACTAAAAAAAGGAGAAAATCGACCACAAAAACCGATCACATGTGGTCGGTTTTCCCCAAAAATCGACCACAAAATCGACTAAAGTGTGTGGTAGGTTTTTAAAAATCGACCACAAGTGGTTGTTTTTTTTAAAAATATATATATATTTTAAAAATTCATTATTATTTTATTAAAATTGAAAAAAATAATTTCAGGAAAAAAAAATCGACCACAAGTGGTCGGTTTTCTAGAAAAAAATTGAAAAACCGACCACATCTGGGAAAAAGTTAAAAAACGACCACTCGTTTTTTCTGGAAATTCTTTTAAAAAAATAAAAATCAAAACCCAAATACACAATGCAACAACAACAATCCAATACAGCATTAACCAAATCAATACAACAACAACAACCAAAAACTAAACGTAAATACTTTCAAAAGTCTACAACACGTACAAAATGTCCTACAAAAGTGAGTATGAAAAAACTACAACAATACTTTCAAACAACAAAATGTCTAAATAATAAATACAACACATACAAAAATAAAAAAACTAAAAGTCATCATCATCGAATTCGTCCTCGTCTTCCATATCATCATCCGTGCTGAAATCATCCAGGGGCCCTAGACCTTTTGCAGCCCGAACTGCATCACCAGGAAATGGAGGAATAATCCCCATAATCTGAATGAAAGAGCTGAACTGCTGCTGCAGTATCTTGATTTGTGATGTTGTTGCCTTCTCGATCTTCTTCTGCCTCTCTCTCTGTTCAGTAAACCTCTCTCTCTTTCAGCAAGCTCTTCAGTGAGTTGAGAAACCGTATTTTGTAGTCTTTCAATGGTTTATCTATCAATTGAAGAGCTAGAGTATGCATCGCCGGACGAACACCTAATATTATCGCCAAATTTTTTTGTGTGGAATCCGTAGAAATGGCCTCTATTTGCAGGACCCGTAACTTTTGTCCATAACTCCTCTACATGCTCGGGTATTAGGTCACCCTGACTTTCAAGAGGCTGACTACTACGATACTCAGCAACAAGGCGCGTATATTCGTCCTATATTTAAAGTAAAGTTAATACTAATAGTAAAAATATATTAAAGTAGTTATAATTCAAATTTATTTCTTACATGGACAGCTTTTGCACGAGCTTCAACCCAGATATCTTCATTAGTCGGATTTTTTTTTTCGTATGAGTCTTCTTGAATAGCTCATCAGTTGGTATTCGCCTACCCTTATCTTTTTTCTGCATATGAAAACATTATATATCAATGTTCAAATAATAAAAAAATTTAAATAGAAACAAACAATTAACACAATAAAAGTTACATACCATTTTTCCTTCACAGCAAGAGTACTTCTGGCACCCGCAGTATGTAGGGAGACACCCTTGAATAATGCCCGGGCTTTCTTTTCTTTTTCACTCAACAGTTGGTATTCTGCGCTACTCCAATGACGAAGGTACAGTTGCCATGTGGCTTCAAGAATCCACTTAGGTTTTACCAATTTCTTTCGGGCATAATCTAAGAGATCGTTAAATCTGGATCTACATCTTATGAAAAAGTTCTTCTTTATAAGAAATGTATTTACATCATCCCACCAGTAAATTTCTACAATAAAAATATAATATTCAATCTTTTGTTCTAATAAAATGCTAATAAGTAGTCGATAAGTTAAATACTTACCTTAAATTCTTCAAACATTCTCTCCCTGTCAAGTTCTGGAACCTTTTGCCAGCTGGTCCAGTAGCCGTTGAAGTGCCGAGTAATGCATATTCGCGCCTTTTGTCCAACTCCAGCATCCATCCTAAACCTACAGCACAAGATGAAACAGTAATTTCATAGAGCATAATAATGTAGTAATGAAAAAATGAGTAACGTTATTATATTTAAAAATCTTACCCTCTCACAACTGGAACCAGATAAATCCTCCCAGAATCATCTCTGTCTCATAGCTGCTAGTAAGTGATGGTGGATGCACTGCGTGGGCGGATCTAAAGCACCAGATGGAGTGCCTCCAAGCTGAATATCCGACAACCTAATAGATCCAACAGAATCACTGTGCGAAGCTGCGTGACTGCTGCAGGAGGGTATCGATGATGGTACATGTCTGGAGGGGCAAACGACTGTACGGTAGTACTGTGCTAGCGGTGGAATAGTCATAGCAGCAGAATGAGACGGTGCAAACCCATGTAGTGGCCCCACATGCATAAGAGTAGGTATCGAATCCTCGGATGACCTAGAATATGAGGGTCGTGCTGGCGCATCAGCAAACCGATCCTCAGTTATATGAATGCATGTCGGTTGTCTATAAGGCAGAGGTTGTCTATTCTTTTTTGATTTCGTAGTATCAACTTTTGCCTTACCTTTGTCACCTCTGCCTGACATCTAAATTATGTTAAGTTAACAAGTAGTTAGTTACTGCAAAATGAATGTATAAGAAAACATTCCAAGTAAATAATTTCAAGTTACTAATTCACATTTCAAATAGCTCCAACAACACGAGATATAGACAAAAATATTTTTATTACTATATATATCGTGGAAAAGTTGAAACAACAAAGTAAAACAGTATATTACATATCAATCTGAAACAAGAAACATAAAGGTAAATATATAGTACAAAGCATAAAGACATCAATACATAATAAATACAACCTACACAACTAATCCTCCTCTTCTGAAGACTCTCCACTAAACCATTGACCCTCTTCGGAGGTTTCCTCATCTCCTACCCACTCAGCCTCTTCTTTCGCAATATTAACTTCTTCAAATATATTTTTCGGGTGATTCAAACCGTCCACTAATTCAACGTTCACTAGCTGGTGATCAATCTGCATTTCATTTTGATACGCAGTCTCCAGCACATTCTCAACTTCCACCCGGCCTATAGGCTTTGTTTTGATTACAGCCTACTAATAAGACTTTTCATTGCACAATGGATAAGGAACATAATACACTTGTTTAGCATTTTGCGCTAGAACAAATGGATCTTAAATAGGATACGAGCTATTGTGCTTCACTTTAATTATGTTATGCTCCCTATGTACTCTTGTGCCTCTTGTGCTTGTATCAAACCACTTACATCGAAAGAGGACAATTTTTTTTATTGGGAAGCCAACATACTCCAGTTCTAAGATCTCGTGTATGATGCGAAAGTAATCAACATCATCATCACCCTTAACCCAAACACCACTATTGTTTGTTTTCCTTGTTCTGGAGTGTTGTTCTCTGAAAAATTTAAACTCATTTACTTTGTATTGGGACATTGCATTATCTTCGAATGGACCCAAAGAAATATCTCTCAATAGTTGATTGTATGCGGCTGTATTTGGTGAATGGTGTACCTAAAAGTATTATACATATATATATTTTAGTTGAGGAATGTGTAAATGTTTAAACATTGTAGAAATATTAATACTTTTACGAACCTCATTTTTAAACCATGTTGCAAAGGATGCATACACTTGATTTTCGGAATTGAGTCTTAAATGAACTGAAAATCCAACATGGGAAACACAATTAGTTTCTTTAAGTGAATGAGTAAACAAATAAGATATGTTAAAATTTTAACCTTCTTACTTCAGAAAGGGCTCAATTTCCGAGAAATTCAACATGACATACAAAGTTGCTGACTTGCGCTCCGTGGGAGTGAGGCGGCGAGGTATGGTCTTTTTAGACTTACAACCAGATTGATTGAAAATTGATATCGGTTGCAAACGAGGCTCATTCACATCTTCCTGATGATGATTCGGTCTGTTTCTTGAACAATCAACTTCATCACAAAAGTAGTATGAACAAAATTGAGAAGTTTCTCTTGCAAGATATGCCTCGACTATAGAACCTTCCACCCTATGTTTGTTTTTGGGACCCCTTTTTAATTTTTCAATTTCCCTGTACAATGTTAAGGTTAGATGTTTACTATATTTAAAAAAGATATGTATGAATTTAAATATGTTGCAAATGCTTACCGTTCGAATAGATACATCCACCTAGTTTGAACTGGATCGTCTAGCTGAGCTTCGTGCACAAGGTGAGTGGGAAGATGGTCTATCATTTCAAAGAATGCTGGTGGAATAATTTTCTCCATCTTGTTGGTGATAACAACAATATTACTTTCTATTTGCGCCAGATTTTCTCCTTTTAATGTGGTGGCACATAAGTCCTTGAAGAACAAACTGATCTCTGCTATTGGTTTTCATATGTTTTCAGATAAACCAATAAAAGTAATTGGAAGTAATTGTTCCATAAAAACATGAAAATCATGGCTTTTCATTCCATGCAAGATTTCTTGTGTCATATCAACCCTCTTTTCTAAATTTGAGGCATATCCATCGGCCATCTTCAAACTTTGAATCCTCTCACATATTTGACGCTTTTGGTTCAACTTGAATGTAAAACTAGCCTTGGGCTTAAGAACATTGCCGTTGGGCCACTGCTGTAAATGTAATTCTCTGCGGTTGCAATATTCTGGCAAGTCAAGTCTGGCCTTAGGATTATCTTTTGTTTTGCCGGTGACATCCATAACTGTGTTGAACAAGTTGTCAAAATAGTTCTTCTCAGTATGCATGATATCAACATTATATGTAAGTAAATTATCTGACCAATATTCTAACTCCCAAAATATACTTTGCTTAGTCCAGTTATGCGAAACGCCATATCCATCAAGCCTGTACAATCGTTCCTCGCTGGCTTTAGGCAAATCCTGAACTATTTCCCAGACATCATGACCAGACAGCCTTGGAGGTGGACCATCATGTTCCCTTCTATTCCTCTTGAATGCATTCTTTAGTCTATTAAATTCACGATCAGGTGGTAGAAACAACAATGACAATCAAACCATGAATTTTCCTGCCATATCTCAATGTGAAAGATTTTATTTTTTTCATGCAGTATGGACAAGCCAGCTTTCCAGCTGTCATCCACCCAGACAATATTTCATAAGCAGAAAAATCATTAAAGTCTACATTAGATATGCATGCAGATTGAAATTCTGTTTAAGAGAGATGTCCCAAGTTTCAACCCCCTCATGCCATAAAATTTAAAGTTCATCAATCAAAGGTTGCAAATAGACATCTATTCCGCTTTTTGTATTACGTGGGCTAGGAATAACATAATTCAGAAATATATAGGGACTAGTCATCAATAATTCAGGAAGAAGATTATAAAGAGTGATAAAGACAGGGCAACATGAATATGACGCACCACCAACTGAAAAAAGAGAGAACCCATCCGCACATAATTCCATTCGAATGTTTCGTGGCTCAGCTGCAAAATCTGGATAAGTTGCATCAAAATGCTTTCAAGCCTCTCCATCAGATGGATGACACATAATGCCAGTGGGCCTTCTATTTTCACTATGCCATCTCATATAAGGAGCTGAGCTGTTTGAAGCATACAACCTCTTCAACTTTGGCATAAGAGGTAAATAATGCATCGCCTTAATAATAATTTTATTTCCAGTAGAACCACGCTTATATCGAGAGTGCTGAGAAAACTTACAGAACTCTAGCTTAGCATCTTCCTTAAAGTATAACATGCAACCATTTTCACAACAATCAATTCTAACCGAGGAGAGACCTAACTTTGACACCAATCTTTTTGCCTTATACAAAGAATCAGGAACCTCCAAGTCGGGGTCAACTAACTCTTTAATAAGTTCTATCATTGAGTCCATTCCTCCTTCAGCAATATTTCAGTCAGATTTAATACTTAATAATCTAACAACAACGGACAAACGAGAGTGTGAACACCCGTCAAGCAAAGGATGACTAGCAGCATGCAATTCTTTGTAGAAATTGCTCGCTTCGCTATAAGGAACATCTTCAACATTTTCCCTAAAGTCAACCCCGCGTTGCATCCCAAAAACATCGTGCACCATTTCATTCATCCTAGTGTCTTGATAGTCATTATGCCCTGCAGACCTACTACTTTCTCCGACAATAAAGTTATTTTGCGCAACATCCCCATGAATACCATGCAATCTTAAAAAATCCTCGTGAAACCCCTTTCTATAAAGATGTTCTTTTACATCTTCTTCACTTACAAGATTTATACCATCACATCTAACACAAGGACAACGAACAATCCGATAACGTGTCCACATATCAAGTGTCTTAGCATGTTCAACAAATTATTGACACCTTCAACAAATTCCTCCCTAATACCCATTCTATTATCATCGTTCCGTTGATATATCCAGCTATAATCAGGTTTTATCTACGCAATCAATCAGATTCAACTAATTAGATCAAGTTACAAAAACTTAACCATTTTCAAGCAACTAAGTCACCAAACAAACCTCATTCAAAATACAAAAATCCCTTTTAAAGTCCCTAAACTTAAACATTTTCAAGCAACTAAGTCACCTAACAAACCACATTCAAAACAAAAAAATCTCCTTTAAAGTCTCTAGACTTAACCATTTTCAAGCAACTAAGTCACCTAACAAATCACATTCAAAATACAAAAATCCCCTTTAAAGTCCCTAAACTTAACCATTTTCAACCAACTAAGTCACCTAACAAACCACATTCTAAACAAAAAAAAAATCTTTAAAAATCCCTATACTTAACCATTTTTAAGTAACTAATCCACCAATCAAACCACATTCTAAACAAAAAAATCACCTCTAAAGTCCCTACACTTAACCATTTTGAACCAACTAAGTCACCTAACAAACCACATTCAAAAAAAAAAAAATTCCTTCAAAGACCCTAGATTTAACCATTTTCAAGTGACTAAGTCACCAAACAAACCACATTCAAAATAAAAAAATCCCCTTCAAAGTCCCTAGATTTAACCATTTTCAACCAACTAAGTCACCTAACAAACCACATTCAAAACAAAAAAATTTCCTTTAAAGTCCCTAGACTTAACCATTTTCAAGTGACTAAGTCACCTAACAAACGACATTCAAAACAAAAAAATTCCATTTAAAGTCCCTAGACTTAACCATTTTCAAGTGACTAAGTCACCAAACAAACCACATTCAAAACAAAAAAATCCCCTTCAAAATTCCTAGACTTAACCATTTTCAACCAACTAAGTCACCTAACAAACCATATTCTAAACAAAAAAAATTCCCTTCAAAGCTCCTATACTTAACCATTTTCAAGTAACTAATCCACCAATCAAACCACATTCTAAACAAAAAAATCACCTCTAAAGTTCCCACACTTAACCATTTCCAACTAACAAAGTCACCAACCAAGTAACATTCAAAACAAAAAAATTTCTATTAAAGTCCCTAGACTTAACCATTTTCAAGTAACTAAGCCACCAAACAAACCACATTCAAAACAAAAAAATCTCCTTCAAAGTCGTTACACTTAACCATTTTCAACCAACTAAGTCACCTAACAAACCACATTCAAAACAAAAAAATTTCCTTTAAAGTCCCTAGACTTAACCATTTTCAAGTAACTAAGCCATCAAACAAACCACATTCAAAACAAAAAAATTTCCTTCAAAGTCCCTACACTTAACCATTTTCAACCAACTAAGTCACCTAACAAACCACATTCAAAACAAAAAAAATTCCTTTAAAGTCTCTAGACTTAACCATTTTCAAGTAACTAAGCTACCAATCAAACCACATTCAAAACAAAAAAACTCCCCTTCAAAGTCCCTAGACTTAACCATTTTCAACCAACTAAGTCACCTAACAAACCACATTCTAAACAAAAAAATTCCCTTCAAAGTCCCTATACTTAACTTTTTTCAAGTGACTAATCCACCAATCAAACCACATTCTAAATAAAAAAAATCACCTCTAAAGTTCCCACACTTAACTATTTTGAACTAACAAAGTCACCAACCAAGTAACATTCTAAATAAAAAAATCACCTGTAACGTCCATACACTTAACAATTTTCAAGTAACTAAGCCACCAATCAAACCACATTCTAAATAAAAAATCACCTTTAAAGTCCCTTCACTTAACCATTTTCAAGTAACTAAGCCACCAATCAAACCACATTCTAAGCAAATAAATCACCTTTAAAAACCCTACACTTAAACCATTTTCAAGTAACTAAGCCACCAATCAAACCACATTCAAAACAAAAAAATCCCCTTCAAAGTCCCTACACTTAACCATTTTCAACCAACTAAGCCACCAATCAAACCACATTCTAAATAAATAAATCACCTTCAAAGACCCTACAATTAACTATTTTCAAGTGACTAAGCCACCAATCAAACCACATTCTAAACAAAAAAAATCACCTTTAAAGTCCCTACACTTAACCATTTTCAAGTAACTAAGTCACCAAACAAGTCACATTGTAACAAATAAATCACCTTTAAAGTACCAACCAAATGGTACAAGTTCAAGTTCACAATACAAGAAACAAGCAACAACAAGACCACCAAGATGTCAACAACAATGCTAGTGAATTGAACAAGGCCTCACACGACTTCACTAGACTTTAATATGAACAATAACAAGAAGATAACAACAATGCTAGTGAATCGAACAAGGCCACACACGGCTTTACTAGACTTCAATATGAAAAATAACAAGGCTTCATTATAACAAATTAGAGAGAAGTCAACTTACCTTAGCTTGGCCTACATTAAAATGAAAGAGATAAACGGTCACTGAAAAAATAGCAAAGCAATCCTTTTCCTGAATTCAGATTCAGTCAAACGGTAACATCAAATTCCAAGCAACCCATTAGGCTAGTAGAATTAAAAAAAGTTGATCATTACGCAAAATAATAAAAACTTGGCATCCTTATTTTCTCGTATTTTAGCTTAAAATTACCATAAACAAACCACCAATATTCTGCTAAAATCACCTCTAAAGTCCCTAAATTACTTGCTAAAACACACAAAGAGGAGAACTTTTAGCTAAAATTGAATCTTGATCTAACTAAAAGGAAATTTCTTGAACTAAAATTGAATCTTGAACTAACTAAAAGGAAATTTCCATTATTTTTTTTACTTTCAACTAACTAAAATTATGTAATGAAGCATAATAACTAAAATTGAATGTTCAACTAGCTAAAAGAAAATTTCTTCAACTAAAATTGAATCTTGAACTAACTAAAAGGATATTTCTTGAACTAAAATTGAATCTTCAACAAACTAAAATGAAATTTTCATTACTTTTTTTACTTTCAACTAACTAAAATTATGTAATGGAGTATAATAACTACAACAAATACTATAACTACAACGGCTACTTTTTTAACTTTGAGCTAACTAAAATTACTACCAAGACATAAATTTGATCCTTTAGCTAGTATCTAACAAGAAAAACAAAGAGTTAAAGTTTTTGGAACTTACCGGAGCTTAGGGCAGCGGAAATCGACGGCAATGGGGGTAGATTTGTGGATTTAGAGGATTTGAGGATTTGAGGAATGTGAGAATCGGGTTTTTTTGTGTGTTAGGGGGGGGGGGAGGTTGATTTGGGGTTTTTTTCGGTTATAATGTTTAAAATCGATGGGGTGGGTCGGGTTTAATTAAAATATTTTTTTTAATTAGTTAAAAAAATTAAAAATTAGTTTAAAAAATAAATTAATATATTAATTAATTAAGTTATATAAAATTTTACAAAAATGATCACAAATTAAAATATAAGTGTTCGATTTACTTTTATAATAATTATTATCGAAAATCACATGTGCTCAATTTTAATACAATGATTAAATCATATAATTAATTATGTTATCATCATATTTAACGCAATGCATATATGTACAAATTAGATACTTGGTTATTTTATCAACACATTAACAAGAGTAGTATATTTTCTCAGTAATATAATAATATCAATGAATTTTGTGAATTACGATATTTTATATATATATATAGAGAATATCGTAATTAAAAGTCAATTAACCAAAAATTTATCGTAATTTACAAAATTCATTAATATATATATACCTCGCTCGCAATACAACGTGTTAATCCCCCTCCCCTGCTTCCTTCCTCCCCCTCTCATGCATATACATCGTAATACTAGTCTTACGTTATTACAACTTTAAAAAAATACGCGTGTCTACATTGACCAAAAATAGTATATCGACTTCCTCAATAATTTGATATATAAATTCAGTTATCTAGCTTTCGATTACTACATACGTCACTACACGAGATATACGTACATATACATATATTCAATTGTCTGTCAGCTTTAAAATACGTACAATAAACATCACATACACGATTTTACTATCCCATAATAATATACAACATCTTTCACAAATACTCGAATGAATTATAGATTATATTATCTTATGTCATTAGTATACCTTCACTGTATATTATGTATATACTATATATATATACCTATACATACACACATATACACATTATCGACTATATCAAGTTCTAAGTACGCACTATATACATCACACATACGTACACAAGTACTAGATTTTGACTACATTGTTCATCAATCGATCACTACATCATATATAAATATCTCTCTCTCTCTCTCTCTCTCTCTATATATATATATATATAAACTCTTGAATTCGTACTATATATATCACATCCACAAGTATATTACCTTATAATAGAACACGTTCATTATATTCTGATGAATTATCTGTTATATATTACATTATTATGACTGTAAATACGTACTCTAAACATCACCTTTCAAATACGTACTATAAAGATCAGTTTTCATCTTTCAAATACGTATACAACAGTTTTCAATGGTCTATCCCAACGGTATGATATATATATACACATATTCATTATATAAAGATTATGCATGTTTAACGGCATTTAACGTATGCATAAAGAAAAATATTTATTTAATATATTGAAACATAAGTAAAAGATAAAGATTACGTTTTACATAATTTGTATATTATATTTGATATATTTTTAGTGTGAGTTTTTTCACGTTATATTGATTGATTTTTATTATTATTATATTGGTTATTGACTACATGTAATCAGTATAATTTTAAAAAATAATATATTAGATTATTTTTTAATAAAGTAAATATATTATATTATATATGTAATCTAATATATTATTTTTAATAATAACAATAATTATATTACATAATCTAATATATTATTTTTACTAATAACAATATTATATATGGGATATAATTATTTTTAAAAATAATTATTTACTTTTTATCTTTTTTAAATCTAAAACCAACCACATGTGGTTGGTTTTTAAACTTTTTATTAATATTATTTAAATTAAAAACGACCACAAGTAGTCGTTTTTTGAAATTTAATTTAATTTTGTAATTTCAATAAAACCCGATCACAAGTGGTCGGTTTATAAAAATTAATTTCTTTTTATTTTACATAAAAATCGACCACAAGTGGTCGCTTTTTTAAAAATATTTTCTTTTTTTTAAAAAAAAAAGAAAACCGACCACTTGTGGTCGGTTTATTTAAAAAAATAATTTTAAAAAACCGACCACTTGTGGTTGGTTTATGAAAATATTTTTAAATTAATTTTTTTTAAAAAAACCGGCGACTTGTGGTCGGTTTTCTTATTTTTTTAAAATTTTAATTTTTAAAATATAAAATAATTAATATAAAAATTACTGGAATATTTATTTTGATATTTTATAATAATAAAGCGACCACATGTGGTCGCTTTTTTTAATAATTTTTTTTTTAAAAAATAATTAAAAAATCGACCACAAGTGGTCGATTTTTTCTGTCTTTTTAGTAGTGTAATTTATTTGCAAATCATGTAGGCGATAAATTAGATGACAAAGAAAAATATACTATGATTTGGCCAACTGGCCCTAATATGACAAACTAATATAAAAATATTATAAGACTACGAGAGAAAAATCTTCCCATAAACAAGACTCTTTAAAGACTACATTATGAATTCTATTGTATTTTTTGATTAAGAAGAAAGATCTCAATTTATAGAGGTACAAAACCTTTTCTACGAGAAAGATGTTGGCCAAATATGAAAGAGAAAAACGATTATGGTAATACTTTGACTTTCTTCAATAGAAAATTAAAACTCAAATTTGATAAGAAAATCAAGATAAAAATCCTAAGAATTCACGCACCCCTCAAGAAGCAATTGATTGAATAGCAATTTTATAATATCATTCTCTGAATATAAAGTAATAAGTTCAACATTTTAGAAATGATTATAGTTATAACAATGATAAATTAGCAATAAATTATCTTTTTTTTTTTAAAATTAAACAAGTAAAAATAAATATTAATTTTTAATATAATAAATAAGTAAAAATGAATGAATGAAATACAAAGCCAAGAAACACCAAAAGAGGACTATGGCAAACACTCCAAGAAACACCAAAAAAGAAAAACTTGGGCTTGATCAATTACCGAAGGACGAAGTGCACCGATACTTGATTTTAATGCCGTTATTTATCTTGCACTTTTGGATTTTTCTTTCATTCCGAAATAACTTTTATCTTGTACCTGTTTTTAGACTTTTCTTGTATGTATAGTCAAATTTATATGATTGAAGTTAAAGGCTAGATAATTGATTTAACAAACCAACCTATAACTGTTGATACTATGCATCTAAAGTGGCTAAATATACAAAAAATTTAAAAAATGTTGTAAAGACACATACACATTCATGTGTCATTTTCGGATGACATGTGTCTTCTTAAATAAGAGGCAAATCTTTAGTCATTCTTAACCTCTTAAATTGGATAGAAATTATCCAATTTTGTCTCTTGGCTATCAATAGCCTTTGTAAAGAAAGATTCATGGTGAATGAGATACTACTTTTCTTTGTTATTTACTTTATATATTTTATATCACGTTATCAGAGTCTCTTCAAAAAAAATTCGATAATATTTAAAGGTTAGTGTTTGTTTTGTTAAATAATGTCTAATATTTTCAAATGTAAATTTAGTGTCCTAGATATATCGGGCAAAATTTATATGTCCTGAACACTAGATGCCGAAATACATTTAAATGTAATGGATCTGACAGACACCATAAAAAATGACAATAAGGCATCAAATCAAGAGAAGGCCAAGGCCATGATATTTCTTCGTCATCATCTTGACAAAGGTTTAAAAATGAAATACCTCACGATTAAAGATCCCCTTATATTGTGGAACAATTTAAAAGAAAGATACGACCACCTGAAAATGGTCATTCTTCCACAAGCTCGTTATGAATGGACCCATCTGAGGTTACAAGATTTTAAGAATATAACCGATTATAATTCTGCGATGTTTAGAATTAAATCACAGTTTAATTTATGTGGGGAGGATATCACAGATCACGACATGTTAGAAAAAAATATTCTCGGCTTTTTTCGCCTCGAGTATGCTCCTGCAGCAGCAGTACTGAGAAATGGAATTTAAAAAATATTCTAAATTGATTTCTCATCTTCTTGTTGCTGAGCAACACAATGATCTTTTAATGAGAAATCATGAAAGTCGACCTGCTGGCACTGCTCCATTCCCAGAAGTGAATGCTGCAAATTTTCGTCCAACTAGGTGTGAAAGAAGTCCTGAACCCAGTCGTGGTCGTGGTCGAGGTCTAGGTCAACACAATGATCGTCTTGCTATAGACAATAACCCTTAGCACCAGCAGTGCAAAAAGAAGGGGGAAGCTCCTGAAGCAGCATCAAAGACGAACTCTGAAAGTAAATGCTATCGATGTGGAGGAAAGGGGCACTGGTCGCATACCTGTCGTACGCCAAAGTATTTGATAAAACTCTATCAGGCGTTCCTTAAGAAAGCAGAAAATGATGTTGAGGCAAACTTCTTCTTTGAAGATAATGTTGAGCCCATGGACTTGAAAGTTTTAGATTTCTTTGTAGTTCCTGAATAACATGTAAATAACCCTGTCGGTGATAATTATGAAATAGCCTGATTATGTTACTTTTATGTTTAAGTTGTATTAGTTTACGTTTTTGTTATTAGTATCTTACTAGTCGTGTAAATAATTAAAGTTTGTGTAAATACGATTATATGCCAGTAATGCTGTAATATTTACTTTATTTATATTTTCATTTTGAAGAATATGGAATCAATAATCGATCGTGATGATATTTGTGTAATTATTAGTGGGACAACGCACACAATATTTAAAGATAAAAAATATTTTTTTCTCTTACTTAGAAGAAAAGCAAATGTCACAACTATATCTGACAATTCAAAATTAATTGAAGGCTCCGGAAGAGCTACTATAGTTCTGCCTAAGGGGACAAAATTAGTTATAGAAGATGCATTGTTCTCTTCTAAATCCCCAAGAAATTTATTGAGTTTTAAAGATATCCGTCGAAATGGATATCATATTGAGACAATAAATGAAATGAATGTCGAATATCTTGGCATTACCAAGAATGTCTCAGGTCAAAAACAAGTGTTGGAGAAATTACCAACTTTATCTTTTGGCTTATACTATGCCGAAATTAGTACAACTGAAGTACACTCTATCGTAAACCAGAAGTTTACTGATATAAATATGTTTGTGCTATGGCATGATCGAATAGGCCATCCTGGCTCAATAATGATGAGACGAATTATTGAAAATTCAAAAGGGCATCCGTTAAAGAACCTGAAGATTCTTACAACTGATGAATTTCATGTGTTGCTTGTTATCAAGGTAAACTGATAACTAGGACATCGCCACTGAAAGTTAGCGTTGAATCCCCGTTGTTTCTAGAACGTATACATGGGGATATATGTGGACCTATTCACCCACCCAGTGGACCATTTAGATATTTTATGTCCCTAATAGACACATCTTCAAGATGGTCGCATATGTGCCTCTTGTCTTCTCGCAACCTAGCATTTGAGAAATTATTGACACAAATAATATGATTAAGGGCACAATTCCCAAATTATCTCATTAAGGCTATTCGCCTCGATAATGCTGGAGAATTTATATCCCAAGTTTTTGATGATTATTGTATGTCAGTTGGGATACGAGTTGAATATCCATTAGCTTATGTTCATACTTAAAATGACCTTGCTGAGTCATTTATTAAGCGCCTACAATTGATAGCAAGACCACTGCTTATGAAAAAAAATTGTCCACTATTGTTTGGGATCATACGATCTTACATGCAACATCACTTGTTCGTCTCAGACCAACTCATTATAATAAGTACTCCCCATTATAATTGGTTCTCGATCATGAGCCAAATATTGCCCATCTATGAATTTTGGATGTGTTGTATATGTGCCATTAGCACCACCACAACGTACTAAGATAGGCCCCCAAAGAAGATTAGGAATATATGTAGGGTTTGAGTCACCCTCTATAATTCGCTACCTTGAACCATTGACGGGAGATACATTTACTGCTCGATTTTTAGATTATCGATTTGATGAAATAAATTTTCCGCAATTAGGGGGAGAAAAACGTGAACTGAAAAGAGAAATTGCGTGGAAAGTTTCAAAATTATCTCATTTTGATCCACGTACCCCAATATGTGAAAATGAGGTCCATAAGATCATTTACTTACAGAAACTAGCAAATCAAATGCCAGATGCATTTAATGATTTGAAAAGAATAATTAAGTCACATATCCCTGCAGCGAATGTGCCTGTCCGAATTGAAATTCCAAAAGAACCATATTCTAATGAAATAGCTTCTGGATCCCAAACACACGTGAAGCGTGGCAGGCCTTTGGGTTAAAAGGATAAAAATCCCAGAAAAAAAAGCGCGAAGAATGACAAAGATAATATTATAAAAGATTCTCTTGAAGAGACTCAAAATCTGATTAATCCTGATATTTCTGAAGAAATCAGTGAACCCGAGACTCAAGTGAATGAAGAACTTTCAGTAAGTTCCACTAGTAATGAGGTAAATTTAGATCGATCGAAAATTACGGTGGATAATGTTTTTGCATATAATGTTGCACTAAATATCATGCAAGATAATGAGGACCTTGAACCTCTATCTGTCGAGAAATGTCGACGAAGAAAAGATTGACCAAAATGGCAAGAGGTGATTCAATCGAAATTGAACTCACTTGCTAAACAGGAGATTTTTGGACCTGTAGTCCAAACCCCAAATGCTATAAAACCAGTTGGCAATAAATGGATCTTCGTACGTAAAAGAAATGAGAAAAATAAAATTGTAAGATACAAGACACGCCTTATTGTACAAGATTCTCTCAAAGACCCGGTGTCGACTATGAAGAAACATATTCACTTGTTATGGATGCAATAACATTTCGATACCTTATTGGTCTAGCTGTACATGAAAATCTTGAAATTCATCTAATGGATGTGTTTACAACTTATCTTTATGGTTTACTTGATAACGATATTTCCATGAAAATCTCAGAAGGATTGAAATTGCCTGAAGCATATAGTTCAAAGTCTCGGGGATTATATTCAATCAGATTACAAAGATCATTGTACAGTCTAAAACAACCAGGGCATATGTGATATAATCGCCTGAGTGAGTACTTGAAAAATGAAGGTTACATAAATGATGTCATTTGTCCTTGTATTTTTATTAAGAAAACGACATCAGAATTTGTCATACTCGCTGTTTACGTATATGATATAAATCTCATTGGGACTCCAGAAGAGGTCCAAAAGGCAATTGAATATCTAAAGAAATAATTTAAAATGAAAGATCTTGAAAAGACAAAATTTTGTCTTGGTCTGCAAATTGAACATTTAGCGGACGGAGTCTTCATCCACCAAGCTGCCTATACCCAGAAGATTTTGAAACGTTTTTACATGGACAAAGCATATCCATTAAGTACTCCAATGGTTGTTCGATCATTCGAAGTGAGTAAAGATCCGTTTCGACTTCTGGAAGAGGGTGAAGAGATTCTTGGTCTCGAATCACCATATCTCAGTGCTATTGGTGCACTTATATACCTCGCTAATGCTACAAGGCTGGATATAGCATTTTCTATTAATTTGCTAGTAAGGTATAGTTCTTCCCCTACGCGAAGACACTGGAGCGGAGGTAAGCATATATTGAGGTACCTAAAAGGAACTATTGATATGGGTTTGTTTTATACTAACAAAGCTAGTCTAGATCTTGTTGGTCATGCAGATGCAAGTTATTTATCTGACCCACATAAAGCACGATCTCAAACAGGCTATGTGTTTACATAAGGAGGTACTGCAATATCATGAAGATCAACAAAACAGTCCATTGTTGCTACTTCTTTCAATCATGATGAGATAATAGCGATTCATGAAGCTAGTAGAGAATGCATATGACTGAGATCAGTGGTACATTCCATCAAAGAAAGATGTAGCCTAAAGTTCGATACCAAGATACCCACGGTCATATTTAAAGACAATGCAGCATGAAGGAGGCTTTATAAAGGGAGATAGAACGAAGCACATCTCGCCAAAGTTATTCTTCACGCACAATCTTCAGAAGAATGGTGATATTGATGTGCAGCAGATCCGCTCTAGTGACAATCCAGCAGATTTGTTTACCAAATCTTTACCAACTTCAACCTTCGAGAAGATGGTACATAAGATTGTAATGCGAAGACTGAATAAGTTGAATCGGGATCTCAATCAGGGGGAGTAAGAATACGCACTGTACTCTTTTTTCCTTCACCAAGGTTCTTATCCCACTGAATTTTTTCTGATAATGTTTTTAATGAGGCAACACTCAAATACGTATTCAGAAAGTTTCTTTTTCTTTTACATGGACATTCAAAGGGGGAGTGTTGTAAAGACACATGCACATCCATATGTCATTTTCGGATGCCATGTATCTTCTTAAACAAGAAGCAAATCTCTAGTCATTCTTAACCTCTTAAATTGGATAGAAATTATCCAATTTTGTCTCTTGGCTATAAATAGCCTTTGTAAAAAAAGATTCGATGGTGAATGAGATACTACTTCTCTTTGTTATTTACTTTATATATTTTATATCAAAAAAGATGAATTCTACTATCTAATAAAGGGGGATAACCACACTGCAGTTCAACATGCATGCTGTGGCATATGGTGGGGGGTTTTCGGTTATTTCAACTGAAATGAAACAATCTAACTGGTGAAAGAGATAAATTACTGTACTTGTAGTATATTTTTTTTTAGTGACTTGACGAAATTGTCCATTTGCTAATGTCAACATCCATTAGCACACTCTTTTCTACACAATTAATCTGTAACCTGCACGTGTACGACCAAGTTGACCATCCTGACTTTCTCTTCATCACATTTGATAGCTCATTGGTCTTGTTGCCCATTATTTGTTTATTTAAATATTATTTAGTTGTATTACTAATAATGATTTAAATATTTTTTATTTGTATTACTAATATACTTAACAACGGAACATTAAATTGAATTATGTTAGGTTATTAAGTATTATTTATATAATGTAAGTTTTCTGTTAACACTTATGATGCTTGCTAAATTCATCGACAAAGTTAAATTTAGTTTTCTAAACATAACTTATAATATTTGAATTTAGTTTCTTATTTATTTGTATAAAATTTTGAATTTTATGTGAATTCTATTTTATTTTATAACACAAATTAGATTATAAAATAATAACATTAACAATTGCAAGAAAATGGTGTTTCACATTTGTGATTTAAAATTTGTCATTTATAGATCAATCTTATTAAGGATAAAATGAGAAGTTTGATATGAAAACTATTTCTATATATAAAAATATAAAATTCTTTTGGGGACCAAAAATTATTTTTTGAAAGAAAAATATTTTGAGTTCATAAATATTTATTCATTTTAAAATTTTTTTTGTTCAATTAATAGTTGAACTCTGTTTGGGGTTTTAAAATTCATCGGAAATAATTCTGTTCGAAAGAGAAACAAAGAAAAAGGGTACAAAAGCTATAACGTACACTTTTTAAAGAAAATACAATTTTCAAAGTAACAAGAAAATTGGTACTCCTGCATGGAAGTAGAGAGGCTTTCTATATTATTTTTATCGATCAGGTCTGAAGTGTTTCAACTCCTATTAAATACATGCAACATAAATTTAAATTGCAATGAGAAAAGAAAAAATTACTTCAATTGATTAGGAACTATTTTAGTAGTCCAAACTTAAGTCAGTTACTCCCACGTTCTAATTTATGTGTGTTAGTTTGAGTTGGTATTTGATACAAAGTTTAAAATAAAATAAAAATTTATAAAATTTGTAGTCTAAAATAAATTTAAAATATTTGTATGACTTATAAGTTATTTTATTAAAGGTAAAATAAGTATTTTAAAGCTAAATTATTACTAAGTAGAGAAATATATCATTCTTTTTGAGACTGAATAAAAAATGTAAGTTGTATAAATTGGGACTAAGAAATATATAAATTTGAAATTATTGGGACTGTGCTGAGCACAGGCATTCCTGCATCTAGTATAATTAAACTAAATGGCCTTACCAAAATAGGCTATCTCGTGAAATTTTTGCCATCCACCACAAACAGTATGGCCATTCTAGCTCAAGAAGTCAGGCAAACTCAGATAAATAGGCCCAAAAAATGCTAGTATATCCTACTCCATTCGGTCCGGTATAATAATATGGAATTTTTTTATAAAAGAACAACTTAAGTTACAAAATTATTAAAAATCGCCTCACTTTAAAAAAATTATAAATATCCCAATATTTACTATTTTTATCTTCTTTAGTTAAAAATTTATATACATATTAAAAAGTAAAATTTTCCGAATAATACTTTACCGAATATAGCACCGGCTTCCTCCTCATTCAACGCCTGATTTTGTGCAGCGGTTTTCATCCCTTTTTTGCTCGATTTCAAGCTTTTGAAGTAAGGTAAAATTTCCCCCTAAAATCATATTCACTATCTTCTTATTATACCTTACGATTTTTTTTAAAAAAATAATAATTTAATAATGTTTTTTACAAAGTGTTATTTCGATAACATTGTTTAATAAAGTCTTTAATTATCGATTTTTTCAGTCTATATTATTTGAATTAACATAATGAATAGAGATTCGGGACCATCTTTTAGTCTTGGAATTTCTCAATTAGACAGTATCAAACAATTTGAAGAAATTGTAAACTTTGTTCCTGGTATTTTTGACTAAGAGTCTTATGATTTTAATGAAAATAGATTCAAGTACAAAAACGATTCATCTACGATGAAAAAGTTGCGTGAAAAGCAAGCCAAAAAGACTAAGAAAAAAGAAGTGCATGTTTCTAAGAAAAGAGGATTTAATAGTTCTAGAGTTAAAGTTTCTGCTAAAAGAAGAAGAGTTGTTGAAATTATTTCCAGAGATGAGCTTCCAAAAGTATTTGCATGTTCAGATCTGGGCAATTTTAGGCTGAGATACATATTTAGACATACATGATACTTTTTTCAATTTCTTGTATCTCGTTGTTCTTTGTTTATGTATTTATATGTATCTCTTGTTTTTTAAGTCTTAGTGAAATAAACATACCAAAGATACATGTTAGTAAGTTCAATGATACATATTGTAATATCTTGTATATTTGGTTATTTGTTTATGTATTTATATGTATCTCTTATTTTTTTAGTTTTATTAAAATAAGCATACCAAAATATACATGTTTGTAAGCTTAAAGATACATATTATATTATCTTGTCTCTCTGGTTCTCTGTTTATGCATTTATATGTATCTCTTATTTTTTAAGTTATAGTGAAATAAGCATACATCAAATATATGTTAGTAAGCTTAAAGATACATATTCTGTAAAAAAATAGATACATTTTATACATTTTGTATCTCCGATTCTGTTTTGAAATAGATGTATGTATCTCTTGTTATTTTATTATTTTGATATTTGAAATTTTTTCAGGGATTGAGTTACGTTATAAAGGATATTCCACCACATTCTTTAAGATTTGAAAGTTTTTACAATTTAAAGTTTAAAGATGAGATTAAAGATGTTGTCGGTCAAGAAGTGATCGACTTGTTCACAAAGATAATTTTTGGATGTTATCTCAACATCTCACTATCCAATTATATTAGACAAATTACCAATTGTCTTCTTATGCATAAGATCGAGCAAGAAAATCAAGAAGAGATGCATGTATTTGTCAAAGGCAACATTCTTAGATTTTCCATCTTTGAATTTTCCTTGATAACTGATTTGAAGTGTAATGAAAATGTCGAAGATTTCAGATATTGTAATACCCCAAAAATCCAAATCAATGTTAGCGTCATGTTTCAAGCTCATGCATGGTACATTATAGTTCTTTGGTAGTGTTATGAGTAAGTTTGATGTATATTAAGGCCTCAAATAACTCCCAGCTATTAGGTGAATCAACATAATCCTTACCGATTGAATTTTTGAGAAGAATGTTGCTTTAGTAAACTTCAAACGATCATATCTTTTACTCTATTGAGAATTTTTCATCTCAATACCCACCAAACTGTAGGAAATTAAATTAGCTTTCCAACGATACCAATTTCGCCTAAATTCGATACTTGGGGTGAGAAGTTATGGCACTTTTAGTGAACAACAGTAGGCCAACGCGATAAGCACCGTATCGCGCCAAGGGTAAATTTCACGTTCGTCATTTTCCAGTGAGACACTACGATTGACACGGCGTTGCTCCAAGGTGCTATTTCAAAATTGTCCGTTTCCAGTGGCTCAATGCGATTTCACTTCATCGCACCGCTGGGTAAATTCGAGATGGTTCCTTTTCCAGTGGCCCGACGCGATTTCACCGCATCGCGCCAGGTGTCAAAATGGGTATTTCCAGTTCCATTTCCGAGTTTTAATTTCCAAGGACATTTAAGTCCTTTCCCTTCACCTCATTCACCCAAGACACTGGATTTAAGTCCCAAAGAGCACTAATTGCTCATTATTTTCACAATTTACTCAAACTAAAGTAGCCCTCTTTCAAGAACAAACCCTAGACTTTCAAGATTCAAGATCAAATATCAAGAATTCACCATCAATTCTCACAAATCCAGAAATCAAGGTATATTTAGTGTTCATCCTTGGGTTCCTTTCACCCTTGGAGTTCAAGAATCCTTTTTGAGAACTTAAATTATGATTTATATTCTTAAATTGAATCGTGTTCATGTATGTGTTGATTTTATGGGTTTCAAACTAAGCAGATTAAGGATTTCAAGTAAATAAACTAGCATGTGTGTTGATTTATGTACTCCTCATATCATAGCCCATGAATTATGAGTTGAATGTTGTAGTCATGATATCCCCATGTTATTCTTTCTCATGTACAAGAACCATGCTCCCCAAGTATTTGACAAAATGTCTATGTGAGCGAATTGTGCATGATATCCTAATTGTAATGCTTTTAGAATTACGATATGGTTCCATTATTTATGCTATCAAGTCCTGGGGGTATTGTATACCCGAAATTAGCTTCTTACTTTGTTTCGGTCGTAATAGAATGATTTCGTAGTATCCCAAACAGTAGCATTCGGTCAGTTAACAGAATCAGCGTGAGTGCAGTCAAGCCTAGTACAGTCTAGTAATCAGTGTCGGTTCAGTTGGGAGTAGGATTCAGCACCGAGCGAACCCAGGGATGGGGGCATTCCTGCCAGTATAGGGTCTGACTCTTAGTAGTAGTCCCTGAGTTACAGAACTATGTATTCAGCTAGGGTAAATCGTCTTCCTGCCAGACTAGGGTTGACGTAACCATATACATCTCATGAGTCTTCCTTCCAGATTAGGGTTGACCCAGCCAGTGTTAGTAACCCGTGGCACGGTGCTAACACCCTTCCAACTGAGGTTACAGGTTGGACCCAAAATCAGTCTATAATTAGGGTATGTCGATTAGATAATAACTCCCACAGTCATAGTATTCAATATTTCGTATTCAGTACAGAACTCAGTTCAGTTCTACACGATCATAACTTTTAGTTATTCGTAATCAGTTATCAGAAACTCAGTACTTCAGTTTTAGTCTAATTCACACAGACGATATATGCTTGGTAATACATGTTCATTACCTTCAGTAGTCCTAGCCTTGCATATATTCTCATCCATTCACTTCATGATATTTAGTTACTAACATTACTCATGCACATGAATCCATGCATATTAGCGTAACCTCACCTAGCATACCAGTACATTCGAAGTACTGACACATACTTTTTTTGTCCTATGATGTCTCATATCATAGGTTCGGACGCTCGGGTTTCTGACCGTACTTACCAGATCAGTTGATCAGTCGCAGCTACAGTATTGAGTCCTTATCCATCGAGGACGCGATACTTAGTTAGTCTTTACATTATTTCAATATTTTAGTTATTTCAGACAACAATTGTGAGTTAGTTGGGGACTGTCCCATAAACTCTTTTATTTCAGATATTTAGAGACTTTCAGACACTATCAGTTAGCAGTTAATCTACAACTGTACTCAATATTGATTTAGTTTATTGAACCTTATGGCATTCTCAATTTTACTTCCGCATATGTTTCATTGTTATTATTCAGTGCTTATAGCAGGTACTAGTCATGGGTTAACTTGTGGTCCTTCGGGGTCGTAGGCATCGTGTGATGCCCAGAGTGTAGTCTCAGAGCATTACAGATATGATAATTCTTCTCCAAGTAGGATGATGCGTAGGTATTTTCCCCAATAATTGAATGGGGTTGATAAGAAGACGTTGGTTGGGCATTTTCTCAAGGGAAATTTTGACACCATAGATGATTCTCTTTAGATGACAATATTATACTTCATCCACACATTTAAAATGGTGGAAGATGAGAAGTATGAATTCTTTCCTTGGGGTAAAGTAGCTTTCTCCAAGTTGATGGCATCACTTAGACAAGAATTTTTTGTGAAGAAGCAGATGTATAGGTTGTGAGACAATGTTTATATTCAAACCTTGTTCCTACTGTGAAGGAGTTGGAACAATTTGATTTGCTGCTAGTTAGTATTATATCGTATCATCTTGGTACATCTTCGATGCCATCACCAACTTATATTACAGACCAAATGAATTACAAAGTTAATGAACCCCCCACAGAACATGACAACTTTAAAAAGTTTAGTACGACACTTCCACAATATTTGAAGAAGAAATCGATTCATGTATCTGGTATAGTTTCTGCACCTCAGTCGAAGAAGGAAAAAACTAATGCTGTAGGAAGAACCACAGACGGTAACAAACATAGTCAAAGTCGGACAACAAAAAGAAAAACAGATTGCAGGTATTTCAAAATCACTATCTGTTAAATTTTGTGATACTGAAAATGATTCTCCATCGTGTTATTTTTATGCTAAACAAATACATGAATATCCATCAGATACAGAACAAAAGAGAAAAATATTGATGAATCTACTAGCACAACCAGTAAGGAGCACTTGATTAAAGCAGACTTAGATTCGTTAAAGTCGAAGATAATGATATATGCGAAGACATACGTAAGCATCAATATATTTAAGCCGTATCAGTTTTCCGTTTGTACACATATTATGTAATCATCTATGCTTATTTATTAGATGGATCTTAAATTTAACGATTTGGAGCGTGTTCTAAATGATAAATTCTTTGAAGTTCTGAAGTCCTTGCAGTCGAAGAATGAGATGGTGGAGAAGGTAACATACTTTAAAACTTAGCACAATTATTAACGACTATAATGACTTTAACTTTGTTGCTCATATATATTTGTAGAAAAATATTGTAAAATAAAGCTCACAAGAGGGTGATCATTCAGATGATGTAGGTGATGTTGTAGACTATAGTAATCCAATCAGTCCACAGATTGACTCAGTCAAATCAGTGGAAATGGAGGGGGCCAACATCAATCAAGCACCATCACTTGTAAAAGAAGGTTAACATTTTGAAATGATAGTTTATCAGTTTATTTATATACATATTTGAATCAAGCATTCAATATATTTTTTTTCTCCTTAACATGACATTTTTTGCATGTTTTATATGAAAAAAATAATCACTAGGAGATACGTATAATATATCTGTGACCGACTTATCATAAGAAATATGAGATACATATTTTTTATTTTTTTATCTCATATATTTTTTTTATGTATCTCATTTAATAACTGACTTTACATAAGTTTTTATTATTTTGTATCTCATATTTTTTTGGTAATGTAGTAGTAAAGAATTTTATTCATTAAAAAAAATTGCAGAAAAACATTGAAAAACAGAGCCGACAAGAAGGTGAACATTCAGATGATGTTGTTAATGTTGCAGGACCTACTAATGTAGACAGTCCACAGAATGACTCGAATAAACCAGTTGAAATGGAGGGGGCCAACGTCAAAAATAGTCAACATGATGAAATGGTAATTTCTAATTTTATTTATATACATATTTGAATCAATAATTCATTATATTTTTTCTACTTAGAATGATTTTTTTTGCATGTTTTATGAGAAAAAGAATATTGACTAGGACATACATATCATATGTTTATACCTGTTTTATCATATTCAATACGAGATACATATTTATTATTTTGTATCTCACATATTCTTATGTATATTGTTTAATAACTGACTTTACATAAGTGTTTATTATTTTGTATCTCGTACATTTTTAGTAATGTAGCAGTAAATAATCTCATTTAATGAAAAGAAATACAATTTTGAAATCGAATAAAAAATATTTGTAACTGTGTCATAGCATATTCAGGGTGTTGGTATTGAGCAAATAGATGACATCGTTGTGGAAGAAATGAAACCGCTTGAAACTATCGTTTCAGTTTCTATGTATGATATGACTTTGATTGTTTATAAGCCTCTACCAATAACTTCGGATGAGTATTTTATTAGAGATACCGCAATTTTGTCTGCATTTTTTACTCCAAAAAAGATCGTGTCTGATGACAAAAAGACACCTGCACAGCGCAATAGGAAACCATCTAAGATATACCGTTCTCCCTTTCTGATGTATTTTCAATCAAGTTTCAAAGGAAAGAAAAAAATAATTTCTACAAATCTTAAAAAATATCCTTTAAAGGTTATGATATTTCTGGAGAATCTCCAACTGAACTAATGAAAGTTTTTGAGGATTGGATAAAAGAAGGTCTTTACAAGCAACACTTGAACAAATAAGTTCACCAATTACTTATTCTAAATTCAAATGTAATCTACATTTTTTTTTTATTGAAATCTCATGTACTATCATATTTCAGGAAAGATAAGGATGATCACTATAAAGTCAAATGTGCAAGTCTTGAATTTCGACAACTAGATTTTGTAGTTGCTCTTTTGAAATTGAAGAACTGGTTCTACCTTATGTATCAGCCAAATAAATACTGAAATGATAAGGTATTCTCATATCCGATATTTTAAATTTTAATTAGTGACATCATGAAAGTATATTTTCTATAATATATGTATTGGTGATTGTTTGCTAATTTTGGTGAAGTATTGAAGTGTATAACATGAGGGTGTTAGATTGACAATATAATTTGGTTGAATTGTTAAAATCAACGAACATGCAAAGGATTTCTTTGCTGTCAAATTTGATGATTTGATGAAGTATAGAACTTTATTTTTTTTTTTAAATGAAATGTGGCTGTACTGTTAAATGTGATTTTGTATTTTATCATTAAAAATATATTATGGTGATGACAAAATAAGAAAATGGTGCACCAAATAGAAATTATCATGCTTTCATGTTGTATTAGATACATATTAATAAAAATGTATCTAAGTCTATTATTATGTATCTCGTTTATTATGTGCTCTTTTCTTAACCTGCATTATTCCTTTAAGTATTTTAGATACATAAATATATTTTTTTGTATCTCATTTTAAATCATTACAGTATCATGCTCTAATTGTATTTCATTGGTTTACACTTTGAACTGCACCTGAATGTCATTTTTTACTACTTGAGGAAGAAGTACAACAGAGAAATTTTTCAAAAAACAGATACACCATCACTGACTATTTTTTTAAAGTGTACATTGATAAGGTGTATATGAATTACTATCATGCGGACGTTGGTAAGGAACTTCCTAATCAAGATGCATTTGCAAGGACTGATGAAGTTGCTAAAATTGAGAAGTCATTGATTAACACAATCAAGAGATTGAGTATACCCTCAGGTCAGCCTTGGCACTTGGTTAATGAGGTCATTGTTCCCATAAATTATGACGGTGCCTTTCACTGGGTACTGTCAGTCATTGCTTTATAGAAATGATGCATTTGTGTGTATGATTCGATGTACTCATTACAGAACAGGGCATAAATAAGTGAGGTTCAAAAGTTGGCTATAATGCTTTCAACTTACTTTCAGTACAGTAAGTCTTTTGAGCAAAAGGTACCACTGACTGGGCTGCACTTGAATCTTACAAGGAAAATATAAAAAATGATCCATTCTAAGTGGAATATGTTATTGGAATTGCACAGTAAAATAGTGAAAGTTTGTATGTAGTACATTACCTTTTTCATTATCATTTACAAGTATATATTTGCTTTTAATTTAATTAGTAATCACTATGTAGGGATTGTGGTATTTTTATGGCTGTGTTTGTCGAGTATTTGAGCGAGTGATTATGCATACCATCTGCGGGTATTGATGTCCAATACCATCGTTTGAGATACGCAATACTTTTGTGCAAATATGGATCTGAAAAGGCTGAGAATGAATACTTTAGTGAGAATGACGATCCACCGAGGCCAAGGAGCAGCTTCATACCAGTAAAAAAAGATCGTGTTTTGAATATTGAGTAGTTGTTTATTTGTTGGATATTAAAAATTTGATGATGTTAGTAAATATTTTAAGTGTTGATTTTTTTGAAATGTTTATCAAAAAATTCATTATGTATCTTTGATGATAATCTAGTTTTACTTTATCAGTAATATTCATATATGGCTATTACAGTTTCTGATTTATTATTGTTTTGCTATATGTTTTAGTTATATTTTACAAAGACATAATTTTATAATTTTTTGTTACGTTGTGTGAGATACATATTTATTATTTTATATATCATACAATTTATTATGTATCTCGTTAATGAATAGACATATATAACTAATTAGCGTAATGTTATTAACTAACACACAATAACCTATGCAATATAATTGTATCTCATACAATTAAATCTCTTATTAAATCATAACATAATTTTGTATCTCTTACAATTTTTTTTTCTTTGCAGGACATTTTGTTTCTACACTTCATAACAATTTCGTGCACATAATAGTATATAGGCTTTATACTGTACACAATATATATTTTGCAAGAGATACAATTTATTTAAGCTTGTATCTCTTGTTAATTTCGTAACATAGGCTTGTACAATCTATAGGCTGTTTATCCATGCAAAGTTCATCTGGCTCATTTTATATGATTTGGTTACTTGAAAAAGTTATTAAATACACCATTTCTTAAGAAAGTACCTAAGCTTTTTAATGTGCATAATTTATCTTTTTCAAGATATACATTTTATAATTTTGTATCTCTTTTCAACTTCTTGCTGTACCAAAACTATTATTTTTCAACCTAAATACATAATCAGTCACATATCTTAATTGCTATTTGTCTCTCTTATTATTGGAGTATTTATAAACAATAAGTTCTACACACACATTAATAAGATACAATATGACAAAATAAAGCATGAAAACATATCTGATTGCCAACGAAAACAACGACTCATTTCACTAATTGTTGTCCATAAAAGTCTAAAAAAATAACAAGAACATCATAAACAATGAGGTTTAAAGATCTAAAAAAAACCTTAAACTGCTAGAGATTATTCAACATTATTCATTAGTAGACTAAATTGTCACTCCTCCTTTGAAAAGAAATTACAAGTACACCTGTTGTGACCTTCATAACCGCATCTTCCGCAACAGTTACTGCTCGATGTCACAGTTTCACTTGATTTCTTGTGCCTTGATTTCTTCGGCCTTTCAGGTGGACGTTTGTATTTTGATGGTAACACAACTTCGTTCATAACTTCTTGTGGCACAATTCAATCCTTCTTATCTGGCATTGAAAACATCGATACTTCATACGTCTTTTTTAGTGTTTCTGAATAGTAATACTCAGAGAAATAAGGCTTCATATCAGTTACATGCTTGCTTTTTAGAACTGCTATCGCGTGTTGACATGTTTCTCGTCCAATTGAAATCTTTCGCAACTGCAAGTCCTTCTGTCAACACATACTATGTACTTTCTATCATCATCATAAACAGAATACACATATTTTGATGATGCACTAACCTACAAGATTAATCATAATATATTAACACATAGATATATTTTCTTTATCAACCTTTTGTATCTCTTTAAAAAATTTAATTCATGACTATATTGAAAAATATTTCAAAATAACTTTATCAATTAAACAGTGTAATGTAATATCAAACAAACATTACATAATATTAAAAACAAAAGTAAACATCTTTAATCTTCAGACGCGAAGATTTTGAAGTATTTAGTTGAAGAATGCCTTCGAATCTACTACTCAGTAATGTATTTGTATACGATGCTCTTTCTCTATTTTCGCAATTCCACTTTTCAAATAATTTCCTAGCATGTTCCAGAAATTCTATTATCGATGACTCATGTACAAACTTGAGTTTTTCATTTATACACTTCGCTATATTTAAAGTTATCATTCTACCTCGGTTAACAGGTGCGTACACGCGTGCCCACTTTTTAAATCGAGTATTCTTAAGATAAGTCTTTACCCTCGTATCAATCTTGCCAACTTGATTTTAAAAAAATCAAAATTATCTTTTTGATATGCCTTAGCCATAGCATAGAAAATATCGCTAAGTCTATCTTTACTCTTTATAAAGTTTGTGCACACATTCTTTCACAGATGCCAAATGCATGCAAGGTGCGGCACATTTGGATATAAAATACTGACAACCTTTATTATGCTTTCATTGCGTTCGAACACGACACACTTACTATCACGCTCTCCAAAAGCGATTCTAAACTGCTAAAAAAAACACGTCCAAGAATTGTCATTTTTAGTGTCAACGACACCATACGTTATCGGCAGAATACATTCTACAATTTTGATATAAAAATTTAATGTCACTGGTATAATTAAGCTTCTTATGATACATAACAAAAAAATCAACTAACTCAACATCTTCTTTCAATTAAATCATAAAAAAGTATACATAACAACTAATTTTACATACATGCGTCATCAAGAGTGCTTGCAAAAATAAATATCCCTTTATATGCTCCACTCAAATGCGCTGCATCAACCACAACTACCGGCCTACAAAATTGGAATTCACTCTTCAATGATTCTAATGATATGAACAGCTATATGAATGTATTATCCTCAGATTTATGCATTCTAATATGAGATCCTGGATAAACAGAATTTAGCATGTAAACATATCTGGCCATTTGACGATAACCATCTGGAGGTTTTCCCTTTAACATCTAAACTGTACATTCTTTAGCCCTTCAAGCCTTCTGATAATTAATGTCTACACCAAAAGTATTTTTAATATCTTTGATTATGTCATTCGGCGTGTGTATTCTCTTGTAATTACAAGTTGTGGAGCAGTAAAACCACTAACAAAATCAACCGTAGCTTGCGGTTGTGTAAAAACTCATCTTTTAATGGGCATGTGAATATTTTTAAAAAAACAAACTTTAAAGAGGTCAGTCCCCCGCCGACATGATGCCTTAAATATTCAAATATAATTCACCAAATGATATTTTAGGACATATATGCAATCACACAAAAAAACCTCATAATATGTTAAACCATAAGATGTATTATAACGTACTAAAAAAAATAACGAGAGATACATACAATACACCATCATGCACAATATGTATCGTTAAAACTACTGATATGTATCTTTGGTATGCTTATATCACTAAAACTGAAACATCATGACATACATATATAATTATATATACACAAACAGAACCAGAGATACAAGATGATGAAAAAATGTATCATGTATGGCCAAATATGTATCTCGACCACCTTAACATAACAAAAAAGAATTACGTAAATCAATAATCAATTTTAAGTTAGATACGTAATTCAATAAACAACAGATACTGACTACTTTTGATATGTTACACAAGATGCATATATTTTTTTGTCAGATCTTTTCGCATAAAAATTGAAAGAATGCTCAATGACATACCTTGCCATAACTGAAATAAGAGTACACTTGTCCTTGTAGATTTTTCCAACCTTAACTTCACTATTTTTGCAATCTATAATTTTCTTGTTTCCCTTCATATCGAGCAGAACAATTAGAATTATAACTAATTACTTCTGCAACATCTTCACACAGATTTTTCAAACACATTACTGCATCAGCTTTCCCGTCAAACAACATCTCACTATCAGATTTATCTAATGTAGTGATGATTAGTGGATACACCCCAAACCAGGCTCACTTTTGTTAATTTCAATATAAAGCTTCACATACATCTCATTACGAATCAATTACAGTGCCATATTATCATTAACTATGTAACGAGCCTCAATTTTTTCCTGCTTTTATCAATTTTTAGTTCCACATCAATAGCCGAAATCAATTTATCATACGTTACATGTTCACTAACAATGATTCCATCACTCTTATAGCCCTCATACTTTATATCGTTAATCCAAATATCGAAATGACGTAATAACATTGAAATATTCATTGCAATAACTTCAAACAAAAATAAGAAAAAACAATAAAAAAAGTCGTACAAATCATCTCTATCTGAAAACTGATTATGAGAGAGAATTTATATAAAAAGGTGGAATAACAAACAAATTACCTGTTTTCATGAATTTTTATTCAGTTTTTACCATTATTAGTTAGGTTAATTGCTAAATTAATGCAATTTTAGCCGTTACAGCCCTTAAATTATGCAAATTAGTTTCATTATTAAATGTATCTGTAGGATGTATCTCACATTAGTTAAATGTATTGGCAATGGTTAAAAGCTGGGATTTTCTGAAATTTTATAAAAAGTTGGGATTTTAGGTAAATAACTGTAAACATGTCGTGATATAGGTAAATTTTACTAATAATATTAGTCACCTTTTGTTGGGAACAAAATTGATGGTGCGTCGTGCTAAAGTTAATAGTTTGCAAATCATAGAATCGATAATTCAGACGACAAAAGAAAAACATATTAAAGAACATGTTATTGATATGATTTAGCCAATCATCTGGATATTATAAACTAATTCAAAAACCATAAAAACTTATTCTCCCTAAACAAGACTCTTTAAATGACTACATTATGGATGTTTATGTGTTTTAATATGAGAAGAGAGACCTTGAATTTATAGAGATACAAAACATTTTCTCCAAGAAAGAGGTTAGGCAAATATGGAGGTGAATTGTACTTTTCTTTCAGGAAAAGTAAATGTCATTATGTTAATACTTTTATTTTTCTTCCAAGAAAAGTAAAATTCACATTTGATGATAAGAAAATCAAGATAAAAATTCTAACACCTTTGAGGTCATTTGCACTTTTATATCTATTTTATATAGGCCTTTAATTTGTGCTCTTCAAGGCAAATAATTATTCCCAAGATATAAATTTATATTATAATAATCTTCAAGTAATGTCTCACGCCTTTAAAGAACTTATCCCTAGCACTTGCAACATTTGCACCATCTTGGGAGTTCTTGATCTTAACTCCAATTTGCTTCAAGGACTTCTATCATTGTCTATATGTAATCTGAGTAGTCTTGTCATTTTTTATTTCCCCGATAACAAGTTCAATGGTGGTATACCTGAGTGTCTGCTTATGTTAAAAGGATTTGGGGGACGTTTAACATACATGAATAATTTATTCTCTAACCAGCTATCAATCGCTGTATTAGTTATACAGAAGTTAATACATGAATAATTTCTTCTTTTCCAGATACCAACCGAACCCCTTAGTGTATTCGATTTGGGATCAAACAACTTTCAAGGTAGCATTCCAACAAGTCCTATGCAAGACAGTAGTACCTTAAGGATCCTTTCTTTGTGTAAAAATCAACTAGATGGGTGCATTCCGATATCTCTGATCAACTTTACAGTTTTGAAAGTTTTTGATTTAGGAAATAGCATAATATTCCACAAGTTATCTCTCATCATTGCCTCACACTTGCAATATTTCAATCATACAGGGGCTCTTGATCTTAACTCCAAGCAATTGGCAAATTTAGCATCTCTTGCAGTTTTAGATCTTACACAAAATCATCTTGTTGGTCGTACACCACAAGGCAAGAAATTCAATACATTTTCAAATGATTCATATGATGAGAAGACACACAGTTCTTCACTCTCAAAGGATTATGGAGAGAGTAGTCCTAAACACGTGGGCCACCGCCATCCATGTCTGAGCTGGACAAATCAACTCATGTATATTATGATTAAATTTTGTTGAGTAACTAATATACGGGCAACTATATAAATTTTACAATAATATACACTTTGATATAGATCTTGTTTGAATCCATATATATATATATATATATATACACACACACAGAATATCGCGAGGGATACACAAACGAAGTCGATTTTTTTTTTAAAAAGGTAAATCACGAGATGGTTTTCTAGTTTAGTTATAGAGATATTTAAGGAGAAAATTTGAAATATTTGAGGGAAGTATTTGGATAAAATCTTAAGGAGAGATAAGGAATTTGAAAATTATAAAACTATTTCAAGGGAGGACTTTTTTCGATTATGAAATACAATTTTTATGGTTTGAAACGTCGAATATGAGATATTAGATGTCAATCCTATAAACTTATGTTATTTTGGGCCACATAATGAATGGACTTATCATTCAGTGCCAGATTCAATATTATGGGAATTAACTACTTCATAGCAAAATAAAAAAAGAATGAACAACAGATTGCCACTAATATAAGAGTTAATTACTTCCTCAAACTCTATTTTTCAATGTTACTCTTTAAACCACTAAAAAAGTGTGGTACATGATTTGTTAAATCACAGAAGATTTATCTATCTCAGATACATGTGCATATATCCGGCTTGTAATTGCAGTAACTCCATTTATCTCATAGACATACCATGTATCGGGGTGGGGTGGGGGTGTATGGCTAAGTTGTTTGTCACGATCCAAGGCTACCACCTAGTTGTGACAACGGTGCTTACTATCACAAGTGACCACAAGCTAATCTATGGGCTGGTACCTACTGTTAGCACTGAATAATATATTGATCATGAACATGTGTTAAAAGAACTGAATAAAGCCATAAGGTTCAACTACTGAAAATACGATTTAAACCACAAGTCTTAATGTTTGATGACATACTAAAAAGAATGATTAAATAATTGATAAATTGACTAATTGTCTGAATGACTGAAAATATCTGAAAGCCTCTAACTGACTGAAGAGTTGATGGGACAGACCCCAACTAACTCCAAACTGAACAAACTGAAAAGAAATGAGAAAAATACTAAAATAACATAACAGATCGTCGACTAATGAGGACTCACCACAACTGCTACTGCTGATAAGCTGAACTATCTAAGAGCGATCAGGAAACTGAGCGTTCGAACCTATGATATAATACATCATAGCGCGAGGAAAAGTATGCGATTAGTACTTTGAATGTGCTGGTATATGAGATAAGGTTAGACTGAAATACATAGGTTCATATGCATGAAATATTAACTGACTGAATAGCATGATATAACTGATGTATAAATGTGTGAAAGCTGTAAAATCTGAGAATGCATGACCAAGCATATAACGTGATACTGAAATAGTCTATAAACTGAAATATTGAAATCTGGTAACAGAATAACTGATGAACTGTATGCTATAATCAAACAAACCTGAATTGAATTCTGTAAAGAATACTAAAATGAGACTATGAGAGGTATCATCTGACCGACGTACACCAATATGAGCTAATCGGGGTCTAACTTGTAACCCCAGTTGGAAGGGTGTCAGTACCGTGCCACGGGTACTAAGTCATGGATGTGTGGATCTACTAAACTAATATCCCGAGGGACTAATGAGTCACCCTCATCTGGTAGGTGCTCTAATGAGATATGTGTTTCCCTCATCTGGCAGGTAAACACTTTATCAACCCTCAACTGACAAGTTGATATCTCTAACCTACGCTGGTTACATAGTTCTGGAACTAATGGACTGCTACTAAAGGTCACACCCTCTACTGGCAGATGAGCCCCCATCCATGGGTTTGCTCGGTGCTAAATCCTACTCCAAAATGAATGAAATTGATTATTGGACTGAACTAAGCTTAACTGAACAAACAACTGATCATGATACTAACTGAATGACAATGCTCATGGTTTATCTGAAATCATTCTGAAGATACTGAAATTATGAAAACAACTAAGTATCGATTGTTCATAACGCTCCAGCACTGAATGAAAATAACAATAATGATATATAAAGCTTTAAAAACCATAATACAAGATCATTGCTCAAAACCCAACATTTAGACATTTCATAAAAAACATGAGTCATGAATTTCAACATGGGAATGACTAAAGCATGTGATTGAAAACTTAGTTGCCATACCAAAACCATGAATTAGGAATTTAACATGAGGATTTCAATACTCAAATTATATAAGGGCTCATTCAAACGAAAAATAATTGTAACATAACTTGTAATCAAAATCAATAACAGCTTCAAGGAGACAATTCATCATAAATATGTAAAAACTCATAATTTGATATCAAAAGGGGATTCTTGGACTCCATGGGTGAAAAGGGACCAAGGATGAACATCATACACACCTTAAATCCTTAAGCTTGAAAGAGAAACACAATCTTGATGTTTTTTTTAAAGTTATTGGATTTGAGAACTTATATTCTGGGTTTTCTTGAAGAGAAAGAAATAAAATTAATGAACTTGGGGGATGGTTAGAGTTTGTTTTTGAGAGGAGCATTGGGGATAAATGGGTATATAATGCTTTAACCGATGTTTAATTGATGTTTTTACGAATTGGATTGAGAGAAAAAGACCCAATTGCCCCTTACAGAATTAAATTCATAACTGAAATGCAGATTAAAGGTTCACCATGATGTGATGAAGGGATCATCGCTATACCCACCGCGACGCACCACTATCGTGGTGAGGTTCTGGAATCAAAAGCCAAACACGAACCAATCCTTGTTCGAAAAATTCAAAACATCCTTGAGACATGATCCTTACACCCCTAAACATGAATTAACTGAAAAACCTACATCTCAGGGTTGAGAAGACCAATTTAAAAATTCTAGAAGTTAGGAAGCCAAAAACACGACTAAGTCCCCAACACTTAGTAAAATTTTCAGGCTTTAAGCCTCTTATGCATGCAACTAGGAGCTAAACTAAGCTAAGAAAAGTATGGGGTATTACATCAGAGTAGATTCATGTATCTTAGATACATGCGTATGTATCCCCTACAGTTGGTTGTTAGTGGCATGTATTCAAAATTGCTAAGTGAGATATTATTTAATTAACTTAAATTGTAGAGAGCGAATTGATAGTTATAGTAAGAATATTTGGTTATTTAATTAATTACACTCCAACAAAACTAAAAGGGAAAAAGCTTGGACTTGGATAGTTATTCAAGAGGATAAATTACACAAAATCACAAACCTAAGAGACCTTGTTACCCAAAATCCCTTACCTTTTAAACAATTACTTAAAATCCCAAATTATACATTTTACTCTTGATACATATGAATAAAACTCCCACCCTACTTTTACTCCACAATTAAACATGCAATCTATTTTCTTTGAATTTTTTTGTTCAAATATTTCATCCCCTAAAATCTCTCCTAAATTATCAACAATTGATACAACTTTATCTCCTTTACTGCAACTTCTTCACTAGTTTCATTGTCTTTTTTTTTTTAAAATCTTTTTATCAATTTTTCTTTTATCAATTTTGAATTTTTTTTCAACTTTTAAGTCAGTACTCATTAAGTAAAAAAGGAGAAACTGAACAATCAGTTCTTAGATTTCTTACGAGAACGACTAAAGTAACGGTGGTGGTAAGGACGAACGACAGAGAGGTAGGGTAGCAAAACGACGGTGATGGTGTGGATGAACGAAGGAGGGTGGTGGTAGTGGTAGATTATATATATCAATAATTAGTAAATTGAACAATCATTAGTTTGATTTTTGACGATAACGATCAAAATGACGGTGGTGGTGAGGATGAACGACGGAGGGTGGGTTGCTAAGGTGGCGGTGATGGTGCGGACGAATGACGGAGAGAGGAGGATTATATCTACCAATCATAAGTATCAAAAAATATACATATGTATCAAAACATATACATACGTATCAATTATATGTATCAAATAAATGTATTTCATACATCTATAAATATATAATAAGAACTTGTATATTCTTTTCATAATTTTAAGGATGATGCATATGTTTTTGTTTATAGTATGGTTTCACCACCCTCATTAAGTTTTGATATTTATCAATTGATACATATGGTATTTTATTTAATTTCGTGACACATTTTATACGTGCACCGTTGATATATTTTTCTGTGAGAAACAACATGTGTAACACTGATATAATAGTATGAAAAGTATGTATTATGTATTTAACCAGTTATCAAAATATATGCAGGTAACGCCTCGAGATTACACCTTGGGCGCCAAACGGTGCTTACAGTCCTGAGGGATCACAAGCTAACCTACGAGCTAGAACCTGCTGTGAGCACTATCTAAAACTGATAGCAAAATATCATATGTGAAATTTAACTGAGGAATGCCATAAGCTTTTTAAATCATAGTTCTAATAAAGTCTATAAAACAAACTTGATAACATTGATAAAATGTCTGATAATGACAACTAAAAACTGATGACTAATTAACTGTCCATACTAGTTTGAAAAACCTCTACTGACTGACTGTGGAGCTGATGGAACAAATCCTCAACTAACTTCGACTGAAAAGAAAATACTAAAACTTATAAATTAGACTGATATAAATAAACCATATCCTCAAAGTACGAGGACTCACCACTGCTACGGTTGATAATCTAGAATATCTATGCATGATTCGAGAACTGAACGTCCGAACCTATGATATGATACATCATAGCACAAGAAACGAGTATGCGATCAGTACTTTGAACGTACTGGTATGCTAAATAAGGTAGGATGATATGCATGTTTTCATGTGCAAGAGTAATAACTGACTGAAATAAGTAGCATAAAGACTGAATGAAATGCATGAAATCTGTAAATATTGTGGATACATGACCAAGCATTAAATATGTTTTGAATATAATTTGAAATATAACATACTGATTATTGATAATGACTGACTCATATCTGTATGCTATGGTCAAGCTAAGCTATAATTGAATTACTGAGCTGATTACTGGACTGAGACTGTGGGAGCTACCATCTAACCGACATTCCCCAATGAGAAAATTGGGGTCCAAACTGTGACCCAAGTCTGAAGGGTGTTAGTACCGTGCCAAGGGTACTAACACTGGCTGTGTGGAACCATGGATGTGCAGTCCCGAAGGACTAAGGGTGTCAAGCCTAAACTGACAGTTAACCTATGGGAGATAGTCAAGCCTGAACTGATGGGTGACTCCTCAAATCATAATCTGGCTACGTAGTTTGGGAGTATAAGGACTACTACTAATGAATCTGCCTAACTGACGGGGAAGCCGCCATCCTTACACTCGCTCGGTGCTGAATCATACTCTAAACTGAACTGACTCGGGATACTGAACTGTTCTGAGTTTAACTGATTATGATTACTGACTGAACTGATAAGGCTCATAACATGTTTGAGATTATTTTTAAGATATTAAGACTAAATAAACAACTAAGTTTTTGGGTGTTCATAACCCCCAGGACTCGATAGCGATAATAGTCAAATAGTACTAAAACTTTGAGGACATAATATGAAAGCATTTATTCAAAATTCATTCTTATAGGCATTTCATCAAATACTTGATATTCATAGTGTAAACTAAGCATGTGAATAGTTTAAAGCTTGTAGTAACAACATGATTTCAACCTCAACAATAATAGTTATGATTTAAATCAGCAAACAACATCATTCAAATGTGTGGGGATTATCAACAGCATCAATTACAAGTAAGCATGGTAAAAAATAGAGATTCATGGGGTTTCATGGTTAAAAATCATGATAACATGTAGAAATCATTCTTTTAAAACTGGAAATTTGGGTTCTTGAACTCCATGGGTGAAAGGGACCCATTGATGAACATTTAACATACCTCAAGTGAAGAATCCTTGAAAGTTCTTGAATTGGAAACCTTGAATTTAAATTATCTTAGAAAAGGAATGGTGAATTTTGTAGTTTCTTGGAGTTGAATGTTGAAGCCTAGGATTTTCTTGGAGAGCAATTTAATGAAATATCAATATAATAGACTTAGAATAGGTTAAATCCTTTGTTTAACACGATTTTAGGGCCTGGGGAAAATACTAAACTACCCTTGGGAATTAAAACTCGGAACTGTAGAAGGACAATCCCCATTTTGCCCAATGACGTGATGCAGTGCTATCACATTGTGCCTCTGAAAATCGATAATTCCGAACTGTCATATTGGCGCGATGCGGTGCCATCGCGGTGCCATACTGGAAAAGGACGATCACAAATTTTCCCCTTGGCGCAACACGGTGATTATCGCGGTGCTTCACTTGAAAATGACGAGCGTGATTTTGGCCGTCACCGCGAAGCGGCCTAATTGTGTTGGGCTACTGCTATTCACTAAAAGTGCCATAACTTCTCACCCGGGTATCAGATTTAGGTGAAATTGGTATTGTTCAAAAGACAATTCAATTTCCTAAAATTTGGTGTGTCTTGAGCAGGAAATTTCTCAGTAGAGCAAAATATATGCTCGTTTAAAGTGACTATATCAACATTCTTCTAAAAAACTCAATCGGTATGGGATATCTTGATTCACCCAATAGCTAGGAGTTAATTGAGGCCATAATATACATCACACTCACGTATAAAACTATCAAAGAACTATAATTTATTTTGTATGAGATTAAAACATGGTTCTAACCTTTGTTTGGATTTTCAGGGTATTACAATATCTCCTCCTTGGGAACATTCATCCTCGAATGAGATTGGTTAAGTTGAAAATACTGAGGAATTGAGATTATCTGCTGAATATACATTATGGAAATATGATTAAATTATTGAGTCTGAAACATGATACATGACTGAACTGGTTCTATGAAGGCTTGAATGACGTGGGAATGATATGCAGCTGAAACTGGGCATGGAAAAGAGAATTTCTAAGAAGATTGTTACCTTAAGCTGAGTCTGAGTTTGCTGAGAAGAGATGAGGGTACTTGGTCCGCATATCTACTTCTGCTTCCCAAGTGGCTCCATCAACGGACTGATTTCGCCAAATTACTTTGTCTAGGGGTACTTCTTTGTTCCTTAGTCCACAAACTTGTCGATCAAGGATCTCGACTGGAATTTCTTCGTAAGAAAGGCTGGTCTGAATATCTACGCATCTAAGGGAACAACAACAACTGGGTGACCAATGCACTTCTTCAACAAAGAGATATGGAATACTGGGTGTGTTGATGCTAAGTCTGCAGGAAACTTAAGCTCATAAGCCACCTTTTCAGAATGGGTCAAAATTATATAAGGGCCAACATATCAGGGACTAAGCTTTCCTTTCTTACCAAACCTCTTTACCCCCTTCATGGGAGAGATTTTTAAATACACAAAATCACCAATCTCAAACTTAAGATCCTTTCTCCTCACATATGCATAAGATTTCTGTCGGCTTTGGGCTGTCCTAAGCCTCTCCTGAATTAACTGATCTTTCTCTAAAGCATCAAACACCAAATCAGGCCCTATCCAAATGGTTTCTTCTGCCTCAAACCAACCAATTGGAGATCTATATATCCTTTTATAAAGAGCCTCAAACGGAGCCATCTTAATACTGGAATGATAGCTGTTATTATACGTGAATTCAATCAAAGGCAAATGGTCATCCTAACTGCCATTAAAGTCAATGACACATGATATTAACATATCCTCAAGGGTCTAAATGGTCCTCTCTGCCTGACCATCTCTCTAAGGGTGAAAGGCTGTAATGAGGTAAACTTGGATACCAAGACCCTTATGAAAAACTTTCCAAAAGTGAGAGGTAAACTGAGTACCTCTATCTGAAATAATGGACAATGGAATGCTGTATAACCTAACCAACTCTATAATATATATCTTGGCATAGTCCTTGGCTAACTAAGAAATATGGAAAGGTAAGAAACGAGCTGATTTGGTCATCCAGTCTCCAATGACCTAAATTGAATCACGCTGTTGACGAGTACGAGGCAAACCTGTCACAAAATCAATATTCACTTCCTCCCACATCCAAGTGGGAATACTGAACTCCTGCATAGACCCACTGGACTTTTGATGTTCAATCTTAGACTGTTGACAAGTGGAGCACTTAGCTACAAACTCTGCAATATACCTCTTCATCCTACTCCACCAAAATATTTCTCGCAAATCGCGGTACATCTTCGTGGCCCCTAGATGAATAGAGTAACGCATGACATGCTCCTCTGCATAAATTTTTTGTCTTAACTCATCAACACACGACACACAAAGTCTACTTTGGCATCGCAACACACCATCTTTTCCTTGGGAGAAAACCTCTACTCTTTGGTCTCTGACTGACTCCTCCAGCTTCACCAAACTGGGATCCCTATCTTTGTTTTCTTTTACTTTGGCAACTAAAGAAGAATCCAAACTATTCTGAACCCATACACCACCCTCAGCTGAATCAACCAAGCGAACACCTAATTTGGCAAACTGATGAATCTCCCTAACTAAATACTTATTATTATCCTCAACATGAGCAACACTACCCATAGACAATCTACTTAGGGCAACTTCCACTACATTGGCCTTGCTCGGGTGGTACAAAAGACTCATATCGTAATTTTTCTGCAATTCTAACCATATTCTCAGATGCAGATTCAAATCCTTCTACGAGAATACATACTACAAAATTCTTTGGTCTATGAACACATCAACATGCACCTCATACAAATAGTGTCTCCAAATCTTTAAGGCAAAAAAAATAGCTGCTAACTCAAGTTCATGGGTAGGGTGATTCTTCTCATGGGACTTAATCTATCTAGAGGTATAGGCTACAACCTTACCCTTCTATATCAAAACATACTCCAAATTAACTCTGGAAGCATCATAGTACATAACAAACCCATCTAAACCATATGGTAATGTCAAAACTGGGGCTGTGGTGAGTCGAGTCTTCAACTCTTGAACATTCTTCTCACAAGAATCTGACCACTGAAACTTAAGTTCCTTTTGAGTCGATATGGATATGGGGGACGCAATAGATGAAAACCCTTCAACAAACCACTGGCAATTGCCAGCCAAACCCAAGAAACTCCTGATATCTGCCAGACAGATGGGTCTAGGCCAGTTTCTTACCACTTTAGTCTTTTGAGTCTCAACTCTGATGCCATCATCGAAAATAATATGGCTAAGCAAAACTACTGATCTTTGCCAAAATTCGCACTTACTGAATTTAGCGAACAACAGATGGGTTCTAATAGTCTGTAATACTATTTTGAGGTAGTCTGCATGATCATTTTTGTTATGGGAGTAGACAAGAATGTCATCAATGAAGACTATGATGAACATGTCTAAGTACTGCCTGGAAACTCGGTTTATCAAGTCCATAAAGGCTGTGGTGTCATTTTTGTGACCAAAGGACATGACTAGAAACTCAAAGTGACCATACCAAGTTCTGAAAGCTATTTTTGAAATGTCACATTCTTTGACTCTGAGCAAATGATAGCCGGATCTGAGGTTTTTCTTTGAAAAATAACTGGCCCCTTAAAGTTGGTCGAACAAGTCATCGATTCTGGAAGTTGGTATATTTTTTTTATTATGACTTTGTTCAACTGACGGTAGTCAATACACATTCTAAAAGAACCGTCTATCTTACGCACGATCAAAACTAGTATGCCTCACGGTGAAACGTTGGGCCTGATGAATCCCTTATCTAGGAGATCTTTCTACTTTTTGAGTTTGGCTGGAGCCATTCTGTATGGCAGAATAAAGATAGTCTGGGTATCTGGAGGAAGGTCTATTTTGAAGTTAATTTTTCTTTCGAGAAGAAATTCGGGAAGATTTTTAAGGAACACATCTAGAAATTCCCTCACCACTGAAATTGACTCAAGATTAGGAGTCTCAAAATTAGAGTCTGACTAGGACAAGATGATAAATACATACCTTATATATCATTTTCCTCGCTCTAAGGTACAAAACAAGTTGACCCCTAAGCGTTGTAGTATAACCCCTCCATTCAAGGACTGGTTCATTTGGAAACTGAAAATGAACTATTCTGTTTCTAGAATCAACTAAAGCATAGCATGAGTGAAGCCAATCTATCTCAAGAATTATGTCAAAATCCGTCATCTCTAACTCTACAAGGTCTACTAGAGTAACTTTTTGAGACACTGTAATGGGGAAGTTCCTGTATACCCATCGGGCAACGATAGATTTACCCACTGGGGTAGACATTGAGAAAGTCTCTTTTAAAATTTTGGGACTGATTCTGAAGTTGATGGCTATATAAGGGATTGCAAAAGAAAGAGAAGCTCCAGGGTCTAATAAAGTATAAACATGTAAATGAAAGTCTTGCAACGTACCAGTAACCACATCAAGAGAACTTTCCTGATCTTTTCGGAACTGAAGTACATAAAGCCTGTTCTGACGCTGACCACTAGTAACACTAGAAGCGACGCCCTGTTGAGTCGAGAGGCCGACTGGAACTGATGACTGATGGGACTGGCCTTGTTGGCACAAATCCCTTATTTTCAGAGCAACTACTTGACACTCCCAGATCCGATTGATTGGCTTACCACATCTAAAACATATATCACTGCCAGCTCTACACTCACCCTTATGGTTCCTACCATATTTCTGGCAAATAGGATTTGTACGACCACTTTTTACACTACCTTGGAACTTTAAGCATGGATCTCTACCCCTATTATCATTTCTGAATTTGGGTATTAGGGCACTAGCTAAAGACGTGGCAGGAACTAAAGATTTCTGGCAGATCTTAGGATGGTTACCATCTTCTGACTTTGGTTGAGTGAAATTAAAGCTACCTGTTCTAGCCAATTTTTTCTCTCTCTCCTTCTCCTTAAGCTTCTGCTCCTTAATCTCTTGAGCATGGACATAAGCCTAGATATATCCATCTCCTTAATTAACATCGCAGTCCTGCGCTTCTTGACCATACTATCAGATAACCAGACATGAACTTACTCATCCTAGACCTGCTATCAACCACCACATGAGGAGCATACCTAGCTAGCTGAGTAAACTTAAGGGAGTAATCCTTCACACTCATGTTGCCCTACCTCAAGTTGATAAACTCTAACACTTTGGATTCCCTCAGCTCCAATGGAAAGAATCTATCTAAGAAGGCTGTAGCAAACTCCTACCGCTCTATAGGCCCTGCATCTATGCCTCTATCCCTTTTCCACTACTTAAACTAGGTATGGGCTACATCCTGCAGCTGGTAAGCAGCCAATTCAACACTCTTACTAAAAGTCACCCCTATAATATCTGTTACTTTCTGCACCATGTCTAAGAATTCCTGCGGATCCTCTTTATATTTGAATCCCAAAAATAGAGGAGAATTTATTCTGGTAAAGTCCCAAATCTTAGCTACGGTTGTATTGGCCACTGGGTTGGCTGGAATAGCGGTTGTCCGAATATCCTGAACCGCTATAGAGTGAACTAGAGTAGTGAATGCAGCTCTAAACTCTGCATGAGAAACATGCTCATTCAGAGGATTTTCCTGAATGGGCGAAGGTTCTGACTGGTTTACATTTCTTTTTCCATTTGTCTTTCTGGGAGTCACATTCTGTAAATGAAAGGAGGAATAGTTTAGACAGAGAGTTTAACATGAGCATCATGCTCTTTTACATGACATGAAGATTGAAAGAAGGGAAAATTTTCTTTAAACACCTCGTAGCCTCTTGCCTATAAGTGTGGTGCGATTCACAGCTATGTATAAGACTTTACTTGATGCGAATTTCATACTTCCCAGGACACTTTAAAACCTTAGGCTCTGATACAAAGTTTGTAATTACCCGAGAGTACACCCTGGGTGCCACACGGTGCTTACAGTCCTGAACGACCACAAACTAACCCATGAGCTGGTACCTGCTGTGAGCACTAAGTAAAACTGATAGCAAAAGATCATATGCGTAATTTTACTGAGGAATGCCATAAGGTTTTTAAATCATAGTTCTGATAAAGTCTTAAAACAAAACTAATAATACTGATAAAATGTTTGACAATGATATCTAAAAACTGATGACTGACTAACTGTCTATACTATTCTGAAAAGCCTCTAATGACTGACTGTGGAGCTGATGGGACAAACCCCAACTAACTCCGACTGAATAGAAAATACTAAAACTGGCAAAGTAGAATGAGATAAATAAACTATATCCTCAAAGTATGAGGACTCACCATTGCTATGACTGATAATATGGAATGTCTATGCGCGATCTGGGAACTGAGCGTTCGAACGTATTATATGATATATCATAGCATAAGAAATGAGTACTTTGAATGTACTGGTATGCAAAATGTAGGCTGATGCACATGGTTTCGTGCGCAGGAGTAATAACTGATTGAAATAAGTAGCATGAAGTACTGAATAGAATGCATGAAATTTGCTAATACTGAGGATGCATGACCAAGCATAAAACATGTTCTGAATATAATCTAAAATCTGAAATACTAATTACTGATAATGACTGACTCATATCTGTATACTATGGTCAAGCAAAGCTGTAACTGAATACTGAGCTGATTACTAGACTGAGACTGTGGAGCTATCATCTAACCGACATGCCTCAATGAGCAAATTGGGGTCCAATTGTGGCCCCAGTTGGAAAGGTGTCAGTACCGTGCCATGAGTACTAACACTGGTTGTGTGGATCCACTGATGTGCTATCCCGAAGGACTAAGGATGTCAAGCCTAAACTGACGGGTGACCCTAGTAGGTAGTCAAGCCAGAACTAATGGGTGACTCCTCAAATCCTACGCTGGCTATGTAGTTCTGAAGTATAGGGACTGCTACTAACGACTCTGCCTAACTAACGAGGAAGCCGCTATCCCTGCACTCTCTCGGTGCTAAATCCTACTCCCAACTGAATTGACTCGGGATACTGAACTGTTCTGAGTTTAAATGATTATGATAACTGACTAAACTGATAATGCTCATAACATGTTTGAGACTATTCTAAAGATACAGAGACTAAATAAACAGCTAAGTTTTTTGGTATTCATAACCCCCAGGACTCGACAACGATAATAGGAAAATAATACTAAAACTTTGAGGACATAATATGAAACCATTTATTTAAAATTCATTCTTATAGGCATTTCATTAAACACTTGATATTCATAGTGTAAGCTAAGCATGGGAATAGTTTAAAGCTTGTAGTAACAACATGATTTTAACCTCAACAACACTAGTTATGATTTAAATCAGCAAACAACATCATTCAAATGTGTGGGGATTATCAACAACATCAATTACAATTAAACATGGTGTAAAATCAAGATTCTTGGGGTTTCATGGTTAAAAATCATGATAACATATAGAAATCATTCTTTTAAAACTTAAAATTTGGGTTCTTGAAATCCATGGGTGAAAGGAACACATGGATGAACATTTAACATACCTTAAGTGAAGAATCTTTTAAAGTTCTTGAATTGGAAACCTTGAATTTGAATTATCTTGAAAAAGGAATGGTGAATTTTGTAGTTTCTTGGAGTTGAATGTTGAAGCCTAGGGTTTTCTTGGAGAGCAATTTAATGAAATATCAATATAATAAACTTAGAATAGTTTAAATCCTTTGTTTAGGACAATTTGGGGGCCTGGGGAAAAGACTAACTACCCTTGGAAATTAAAAATCAAAACTATAAAAGGACAATCCCTATTTTGCACAACGGCACGATGCGGTACTATCGCGTTGAGCCACTGAAAACCGATAATTTTGAATTGTCACCTTGGCACGATGCGGTGCCATCGCGGTGCCCTACTGGAAAAGGACAATCACAAATTTTCTCCTTGGTGCAACATGGTGCTTCTCACGGTGCTCCACTGGAAAAGGATGAACGTGATTTTGGCCATCACCGCGACGCGGCCTAATCGCGTTAGGCTACTGCCTTTCACTAAAAGTGCCATAACTTCTCACTCGGGTATCGAATTTAGGTAAAATTGGTATCGTTTGAAAGATAATTCAATTTCCTAAAATTTGGTGTGTCTTGAGCTGGAAAATTCTTAGTTGAACAAAAGATATGCTCGTTTGAAGTTTAATATACCAACATTCTTCTAAAAAACTCAATCGGTAAGGGATATCTTGATTCACCCAATAGCTAGGAGTTAATTGAGACCTTAATATACATCACACTCACTCATAAAACTACCAAAGAACTATAATTTATTTTGCATGAGATTGAAATATGGTTCTAACCTTTGTTTGGATTTTCAGGGTATTACAATATCTCCTCCTTAGGAAAATTCGTCCTCGAATGAGATTGGTTAAGCTGAAAACACTGAGGAATTGAGATTACCTGCTGAATATACGTGATGAAAACGTGATTACATTACTGATTCTGAAACATGATTGAACTGGTTTTGTGAATGCATGATAGACATGGGAATGATATGTAGCTGAAACCGAGCATGGAAAAGAGAAATACTAAGGAGATTGTGACCTTAAGTTGAGTCTGAGTTTGCTGAGAAGAGATGAGGGTATTTGGTCCGCATATCTGCTTCTGCTTCCCAAGTGGCTCCCTCAACGGACTGATTCCGCCAAAGAACTTTGACTAAGGGTACTTCTTTGTTCCTTAGTCTACGAACTTGTCGATCAAGGATCTCGATTGGAATTTCTTTGTAAGAAAGGATGTTCTGAACATCTACGCTTTCTAAGGGAACAACTACAGCTGGGTAACCAATAGACTTCTTCAACAAAGAGATATAGAATACTGGGTCCACTGATGCTATGTCTGCTGGCAACTTAAGCTCATAAGCCATATTTTCGGAATGGGTCAAAATTCTATAAGGGCCAACATATCGGGAACTAAGCTTCCCTTTCTTTCCAAACCTCTTTACCCCCTTCATGGGAGAGATTTTAAATACACAGAATCATTAATCTCAAACTTAAGATCCTTTCTTCTCACATATGCATAAGATTTCTGTCGACTTTGGGCTGCCCTAAGCCTCTCCCGAATTATCTGATCTTTCTCCAAAGTATCAAACACCAAATCGGGTACTATCAAAGCGGTTTATTCTACATCAAACCAACTAATCGAAGATCTACATATCCTTTCATATAGAGCCTCAAATAGAGCCATCTTAATACTAGAATGATAGCTGCTATTATACGCAAATTCAATCAAAGGCAAGTGGTCATCCAAACTTCCCTTAAAGTCAATGACACACATTCTTAACATATACTCAAGGGTCTGAATGGTCCTCTCTACCTGACCATCTGTCTGAGGGTGATAGGTTGTAATGAGGTAAGCTTGGGTACCAAGCCCCTTCTAAAAAGCTTTCCAAAAGTGAGAGGTAAATTGAGTACCTCTATTTGAAATGATGGACAAGAGAATACCGTGTAACCTAACCAACTCTCTAATATAGAGCTTGGCATAGTCCTCAACAGAATAAGAAGTATGGACTGGTAAGAAATGAGTTGATTTGGTCATCTTGTTCCTAATGACCCAAATTGAATCACGCTGTTGACGAGTACGAGGCAAACCTATCACAAAATAAATATTCACTTCCTCCCACTTCCAAGTGGGAATACTGAACTCCTGCATAGACCCACTGGACTTTTAATGTTTAATCTTAGTCTGTTGATAAGTGGAGCAATTAACTACAAACTCTGCAATATCTCTCTTCATCCTTCTACACCAAAAGATTTCTCGCAAATCGCGGTACATCTTCGTGGCCCCTAGATGAATAGAGTAACGCATACCATGCACCTCTGCAGGAATTTTCTGTCTTAACTCATCAACACACGACACACAAAGTCTACTCTGGCACCGCAACACACCATCTTTCCCTTGGGAGAAAACCTCTACTTTTTGGTCTCTGACTGACTCCTTCAGCTTCACCAAACTGGGATCCCTATCTTGCTTTTCTTTTACTTTGGCAACAAAAGAAGAATCCAAACTATTCTGAATCCATACACTACCCTCAGCTGAATCAACCAAGCAAACACCTAATTTGGAAAACTGATGAATCTCCCTAACTAACTTCTTATTATTATCCTCAACATGAGCAACACTACCCATAGACAATCTACTTAGGGCATCTGCCACTACATTGGCCTTGCTCGGGTGGTACAAAAGACTCATATCGTAATTTTTCAGCAATTCTAACCATCTTCTCAGATGCCGATTCAAATCCTTCTACGAGAATACATACTACAATATTCTGTGGTCTATGAACACATTAACATGCACCCCATACAAATAGTGTCTCCAAATCTTTAAGGCAAAAAAAAATAGCTGCTAATTCAAGTTCATGGGTAGGGTGATTCTTCTCATGGGACTTAATCTATCTAGAGGTATAGGCTACAACCTTACCCTTCTGTATCAAAACATACTCCAAACTAACTCTGGAAGCATCATAGTACATAACAAACCCATCTAATCCATATGGTAATGTCAAAACTGGGGCTGTGATGAGTCGAGTCTTCAACTCTTGAAAATTCTTCTCACAAGAATCTGACCACTGAAACTTAAGTTCCTTTTGAGTCAATCTGGATATGGGGGACGCAATAGATGAAAACCCTTCAACAAACCACTGGTAATTGCCAGCCAAACCCAAGAAGCTCCTGATATCTGATAGAGAGATGAGTCTAGGCCAGTTTCTCACCGCTTCAGTCTTTTTAGGATCAACTCTAATTCCATTAATGAAAATAATATGGCCAAGAAAAGCTATTGATCTTATCTAAAATTCACACTTACTAAATTTAATGAACAACTGATGGGTTCTAAGAGTTTACAATACTATTTTGAGGTGGTCTGCGTGATTATTTTTGTTATGGGAGTTGACAAGAATGTCATCAATGAAGACTATGATGAACATATCTAAGTACTGCCTGAACATTCGGTTCATCAAGTCCATAAAGGCTGCGGTGGCATTTTTAAGACCAAAGGAAATGACTAGAAACTCGAAGTGACCATACCACATTCTGAAAGCTATTTTTGGAATGTCACATTCTCTGACCCTGAGCAGATAATAGCCAGATCTGAGGTCTTTCTTAGAAAAATAACTCGCACCTTAAAGTTGGTCGAACAAGTCATTGATTTTGGGAAGTGGGTATTTTTTTATTATGACTTTGTTCAATTGACGGTAGTCAATACACATCTAAGAGAACCGTCTTTCTTAAGAATAAATAGAATTGGTGTTCCCCACGGGGAAATGCTGGGCCTGATAAATCCCTTATCTAGGAGATCTTTTAACTCTTCGAGTTTGGCTGGAGCCATTCTTTATGGCGGAATAGAGATAGGCTGGGTATCTGGAAGAAGGTCTATTTTGAAGAAAATTTCCCTCTCGGGAAGAACTCTGGGAAGATCTTTAGGGAACACATCTGGAAATTCCCTCATTACTAAAATTGACTCAAGATTAGGAGTCTCAGAATTATAGTCTGTCTCGGACAAAATGATAAATACACCCCTTAGATATTATTTTTCTCGTTCTAAGGTATAAAATAAGTTGACCCTTAAGCACTGTAGTACTACCCCTCCATTCCTGAACCGAGACTGTGGGAGGTATCATCTAACCGACATGCCCCAATATGAGCTAATCGGGGTCTAACCTGTAACCCCAGTTGGAAGGGTGTCAGTACCATGCCACGGGTAGTAACACATTGCTGTATGGATCCACTAAACTAATGTCCCAAGGGACTACTGAGTAACCTTTATCCGGTAGGTGCTTTAATGAGATATGTGTTTCCCTTAGCTGACAGGTAAACACTTTATCAACCTTCAATTGGCAGGTTGATATCTCTAACCTACGCTGGCTACGTAGTTCTGGAATAAAGGGACTGCTACTAAAGGTTACATCCTCTACTGGCAGGTGAGCCACCGTCCCTGGGTTCGCTTGGTGCTAAATCCTACTCTAAACTGAATGACACTGATTACTGAACTGAACTAAGCTTAACTGAGCAAATAACTGATCATGATACTAACTGAATGACAACGTTCATGGTTTATCTGAAATCATTTTGAAGATACTAAAATTATGAAAACAGCTAAGTATCGGTTGTTCATAACGCTACAACACTGAATGAAAATAACAATAATGATATATGAAGCTTTAAAAACCATAATAAAGGATCATTGCTCAAAACCCAACATTTGGACATTTCATCAAACACATGAGAGTCATGAATTTCAACATGGGAATGGGTAAAACATTTGATTGAAAACATAGTTACAATACTAAAACCAGGAATTAGGGATTTAACATAAGGATTTCAATACTCAAATCATATAAGGGCCCATTCTTACGAAAAACACTTGTAACATAACTTGTAATCAAAATTAAGAACAACTTCATGGAGACAATTCATCATAAATATGTAAAAACTCATAATTTGATATCAAAAGTGGATTCTTGAACTCCATGTGTGAAAAGGGCCCAAGGATGAAGATCATACATACCTTAAATCCTTAAGCTTGAAAGAGAAACACAATCATGATGCTTTTTTGAAGGTTATTGGATTTGGGAACTTGAATTTTTGGTTTTCTTGAAGAGAAAGGAATGAAATTAATAAGCTTGGGGGATGATTAGGGTTTATTTTTGAGAGGATAATTGGAGAGAAATGAGTATATAATGCCCTAACCGATGTTTTAAATCATGTTTTTACGAATTGGATTGAGGAAAAAAGACTCAATTGCCCCTCAGAGAATTAAATTCACAACTGAAATGCAGATTAAAGCTTCACCACGATGTGATGAAGGGCTCATCACTATACCCACTGCGATGCACCACTATCGTGGTGAGGTTCTGGAATCGAAAGCCAAACACGAACTAATCCTCGTTCAAAAAATCCAAAACTTCCCTGAGACAAGATCCTTACACCCCTAAACATGAATTAACTGAAAAACCTCCGTCTCGGGGTCGAAAAGACCCATTTAAAAATCCTCAAAGTTAGGGGGCCAAAAACAAGACTAAGTCCCCAATACTTTGTAAAACTTTCAAGCTTTAAGCCTCTTATGCATGCAACTAGGAGCTGAACTAAGCTAAAAAAAGTATGGGGTATTACATCGTAGTATATTCATGTATCTTAGATACATGCATATGTATCCCCTACAATTGGTTGTCAGTGGTATGTATTCAAAATTGCTAAGTGAGATATTTTTTAATTAACTTAAATTGTAGAGAGCAAATTGATAGTTATAGTAAGAATATTTGATTATTTAACTAATTACACTTCAAAAAAAACTAAAAGGTAAAAAGCTTGGACTTGGATAGTTATTCAAAAGGATAAATTACACAAAATCACAAACCTAAGAGACCTTGTTACCCAAAATTCTTTACCTTTTAAACAATTACTTAAAATCCCAAATTTTACATTTTACTCTTGATACATATGAATAAAACTCCCACCCTACTTTTACTCCACAATTAAACATGCAATCTGTTTTCGTTGAAGATTTTTTTTCAAATATTTCATCCCCTAAAATCTCACCCAAATTATCATCAATTGATACAGCTTTATCTCCTTTACTGCAACTTCTTCACTAATTTCATTGTCTTTTTTAAAAAAATATTTTTATCAACTTTTTTTTTAATCAATTTTGAATTCTTTTTCAACTTTTAAGTTAGTACTCATTAAGTAAAAAAGGAGAAATTGAATAATCAATTATTAGATTTCTCACGAGAACGATCTATGTGACGGTGGTGGTAAGGATGAACGACGGAGGGGTAGGGTAGCCAAATGACGGTGATGGTGCAGATGAATAAAGGAGGGTGGTGGTGGATTATATATATCAATCATAAGTAAATTGAACAATCAGTTGATAGATTTTTTATGATAACAATCAAATGGCGGTGGTGGTGAGGACGAACGACGGAGGGTGGGTTGCTAAGGTGGCTATGATGGTGCGGACGAATGACGGAGGGGGGAGGATTATATGTACCAATCATAAGTATCAAAACATATACATATGTATCAAGACATATACATATGTATCAATTATATGTATCAAATAAATGTATTTAATACATCTATAAATATATATTAAGAACTTGTATATTCTTTTCATAATTTTAAGGATAATGCATATGTTTTTGTTTATTTTATGGTTTCACCACCCTCATTAAGTTTGGATATTTATCAATTGATACATATGGTATTTTATTTAATTTTGTGATACATTTTATACGTGCACCGTTGATACATTTTTCTGTGAGAAGCAACATGTGTAACACCGATATAATAGTATTAAAAATATGTATTGGTATTGGTAATCAGTTATCAAAATATATGCATGTAATGCCCCGAGAGTACACCTTGGGTGCCAAACGGTGCTTACAGTCCTCAGGGATCACAAGCTAACCCATGAGCTAGTATTTGCTTTGAGCACTACGTAAAACTGATAGCAAAATATCATATGCGGAATTTAACTGAGGAATGCCATACGTTTTTTAAATCATAGTTATGATAAAGTCTGTAAAACAAAACTGATAATACTGATAAAATTTCTGACAATGACAACTGAAAAATGATGACTGATTAACTGTCTATACTAGTTTGAAAAACCTCTACTGACTGACTATGGAGATGATGGGACAAACCCCCAACTAACTTTGAATGAATAGAAAATACTGAAATTGATAAAGTAGTCTGAGATAAATAAACTATGTCCTCAAAGTATGAGGACTCACCACTGCCACGATTGATAATCTGGAATGTCTATGTGCGATTCGGGAACTGAGCGTCCGAATTTATGATATGATACATCATAGCGCAAGAAACAAGTATGCGATCAGTACTTTGAATGTACTGGTATGCTAAATGAGGTAGGATGATATGCATGGTTTCATGTGCAAGAGTAATAACTGACTGAAATAAGTAGCATGAAGTACTGAATAAAATGTACGAAATCTGTAAATACTGAGGATGCATGACCAAGCATTAAACATGTTCTGAATATAATCTGAAATCTAAAATACTGATTACTGATAATGACTAAATCATATCTGTATGCTATGGTCAAGCAAAGCTATAACTGAATTACTGAGCTGATTATTGGACTGAGACTGTGGGGGCTATCATCTGACCGACATGCCCCAATGAGCATATTTGGGTCTAACCTGTGACCCCAGTTAGAAGGGTATTAGTACCATGCCATGGGTACTAATACTGGCTGTGTGGATCCACGGATGTGCTGTCCTGAAGGACTAAGGGTGCCAATCCTAAACTGATGGGTGAGCCCTGGGAGGTAGTCAAGCCTGAACTGACGGGTGACTCCTCAAATTCTATGTTGGCTACGTAGTTCTGGAGTACAAGGAATGCTACTAATGACTTTTCCTAACTGATAGGGAAGCCACCATCCCTAGACTCGCTCGGTGCTGAATCCTACTGCTAACTGAACTGATTCGGGATACTGAACTGTTCTGAGTTTAACTGATTATGATAACTGACTGAACTGATAATGCTCATAATATGTTTGAGACTATTCTGAAGATACTGAGACTAAATAAACAACTTAGTTTTTCGATATTCATACCCCCAGGCTTGATAGCGATAATAGAAAAATAGTACTAAAACTTTGAGGACATAATACGAAAGCATTTATTAAAAATTCATTCTTATAGGCATTTCATCAAACACTTGATATTCATAGTGTAAGCTAAGCATGCGAATAGTTTAAAGCTTGTAGTAACAACATGATTTCAACCTCAACAATACTAATTATGATTTAAATCAGCAAACAACATCATTCAAATATGTGGGGATTAATAACAACATCAATTACATGTAAACATGGTGAAAAATCAAGATTCATGGGGTTTCATGGTTAAAAATCATGATAACATGTAGAAATCATTCTTTTAAAATTTGAAATTTCGGTTCTTGAACTCCATGGGTGAAAGGGACCCATGGTTTAACATTTAACATACCTCAAGTGAAGAATCCTTGAAAGTTCTTGAATTGGGAACCTTGAATTTGAATTATCTGGGAGAAGGAATGGTGAATTTTGGAGTTTCTTGGAGTTGGATGTTCAAGCTTAGGGTTTTCTTGGAGCGCAATTTAATGAAATATCAATATAATATGCTTAGAATAGGTTAAATCCTTTGTTTAACAGAATTTGGGGGCTTGGGGAAAAGACTAAAATACTCTTGGGAATTAAAACTCGAAACTGTAAAAGGACAATCTCCATTTTGCCCAATGGCGCTATGCGGTGCTATCGCGTTGCGTCACTGGAAATGGATAATTTCGAACTGGCACCTTGGCGCGACGCGGCGCCATCGCGGTGCCCCACTTGAAAAGGACGATCACAAATTTTCCCCTTGGTGAGAGGCAGTGCTTATCGTGATGCTCCACTGGAAAAGGATGAACGTGATTTTGGTACCACGACGCGGCCTAATCGCGTTGGGCTACTGCCTTTGACTAAAAGTTCCATAACTTCTCACTCGGGTATCGAATTTAGGTGAAATTTCTATCGTTGGAAAGATAATTCAATTTCTTACAATTAGGTTTGTCTGGAGCTGGAAAATTCTCTGTAGAACAAAATATATGCTCGTTTGAAGTTGACTATAGCAACATTCTTCTCAATAACTCAATCGGTAAGGGATATCTTGATTCACCTAATAGCTAGGAGTTAATGGAGGCCTTAATATACATCAAACTCATGCATACAACAACCAAAGAACTATAATTTATTTTGCATGAGCTTGAAACATAGTTCTAACCTTGGTTGGGATTTTCGGGGTATTACAATACATTACCATATGATACATTTGTTGTTGGAGTACTGGTGATACATATAACATATACTTTGTGATAGTGATTCATATTTTTAATTTATTTGTAAATGTTTGATACATTTAACATATATAAATTATTTATTTTGGTCTGAGATTAATTTTTTAATGGTTAGTGAGTAATTTTACGAAATGTATCATTGTGATACATCTGGAATCAGATGTATCATTATGATAAATTTGAGACCAGATGTATCATTATGATAAATCTGAGACCAGATGTATCATTTCCACGATTTGTGCCTAATTTTACTCCTGTAATAATTGAAAATTAGTTACTTCCGTATTTAACTAACTACTAAATTACAAATGTATCACAATGCATATATATCATGGCTAAAAATATCTATTATAAATATTAAATTCCGAGATATCATGTAATTAAACAAAATTATGGGAAAAAGCATTAGAACCCACTAAAAATCAAAGATTTATGTAAGTAACCCTATTAAAGAAGCGATCTACAACAATCAATATGGGTTATTTTAGCCCAAGAAGCTAAGCTAGCCAACTAGAAAAAGCTAGTAGTACTACTCCATTAAATGATACTAGATTGTCACTTTTATGGCTGCTAACTAAAATAATTATGTTTGTTTCTATATCTTAGTGTGTTACTAAATAACCATGAGAGATTCAATTTGGCAGAGATGAAGTTGGATAGCAAGTTGAGAGATTTGTGAGAGGATAAAGAACATTAATGATATTTCATGTAGTTTGTGTTTATTGGTATTGATGGTAACTTATGGGATCATATTTTAGACACACGAAATATTGATGCATGAGATCAAAGTTAGGTGTATCAATGTGACTCAAATACAAGGGCACTGAACATACTCTCTATAATCTGCTTGATAATTTTCATGATGACGATAAGAGAATATATATTTCTAACAGGAAAAATGGAGGTAAGGGGATGGGATTTACAAGATAGAAACCGAACCTTCACAAATAAGAAGAGCAACCAACTGAACTACGACATGTGAATATAAAATATTGAAAATAGGTATTGGGTAAATAGCTACTTTACCGTTTGCCCGTTAACATGTATACATCCTAAACCCTAATCCTTAGATAGAGTACGTTTAATACACCAATACGGGTGAAAAGATATGAGTTTTTGCATATTAATATGAAGAATAGAGTCTATAAAGATACAATGTTTGCATCTCTATAAAGAGAATTGTTAGGCTATGAAAATATGGAGATTAATTCATCCTGACGATTGGTGATACAAGTCGTGATTACTATAAATTTGCTTTTCAACAAAGAACAACTCATATGTCTTTTGAACTAGTGTTTACGTGATAAAATACTACTATTGATTTACTGTAACTTCACCCAAATAGAAGCTTAAATTTAAATAAAAGGTGAAGAAAAATGAAGAATATTCATGGGTTTTTCAAAATTATCATTGTTGATATTCCCCACAGATTTTGGAGCTTAGTCATTATTAGATTTAAATATATTTGAACATCATTTTTTATGTTACATCTTTAATGTTGGGACAAAATTTCACAATTTTAAGTGGATTAGTAGCTTACCTTCTATTAATACCTGATTTAATTAATTACAACTTAGTAAAATCTTAATTAAGTTGTTTATCACTAAAAGATTATTTTACTTTTAGAAAAATCTAGGTGTTGTTTGAAAAATTACATCAGATATGAATTTGAGTTTTACCTAACTCTAGGCCAGATGCACTAGTACTCTACATCTACAGATTAAGATGTCTAATCTACCTATTGTGGAAGTTAAGATTATGGATGTGCATTATTCGAATTAATCTGAGAAATCAAATAGAATTTCATTAATTACTTGGTTTGGTGTTTTGATTTAGAATTTTAAATTTGAAAATTTTAGATTTTTGGTTTGTTCTGTTTATGTATTAAAGGATTCTTCCTTCTTAATTTATGCAAAGAATAAAATCTTGTAAGTTTTTGCAATAAATTTGTGTAAATATTCGTTAGTCATAAGAGTTTGTAGAATGAGAGATTTACCACTTTATAACTGTTACACATTCATTCAAATGACTGTTTTTGATAAATGTATTTTTGTGAATGAAACGACGAATATAAGTCTTGAAAGTTACTTGGCTTTACGACTTTGTCATTAATTTAAGAGTAATGTTACATTACATACATTAACTCTTTTTGTCTTTTTTTCACTCTTTTGATTGATGAAACTTAAATGATATGCCTATTTTAGGAGCATTATTTGAGAACTAAAGATGCAGAAAACATAGAAAGAAAAATACTCTCTCCTTCATTAATTCTTTGCCTTAATCTTGACTTTCTATTCTTTGTCAACTTTTGGACAATTGATTTGGACAATCTCCAAACTTCTAGACATAAGTGCACATGTTTGGAAGTAGCCAATGAACCTTGAGAGCGACCGGCTAGAAGGATTTGCATCGGAGTCGCATCAAGATTGCTTTTAAGACAATGGCTTTCCATGACAGAGTATTTGTCAGTATTCTTTTACTATTAATTTTAATTTTATATCAATATTGTAGTAATTTTTTCAATGATTTGAAAGCAATTTTTCTTACATACAATATTGATAAATGACTATTTCTTTGAATAGTTTTATTTTCTGATTTGTCAAAACTTGCACCATTGGATGAAAATAATTTAAACCGCTGGTCACAAATTTTTTTAATTTTAATTGAATAATTCATAGTTGATTATATTTTATTTAATGAGCCCCCTATTGATGGTTCTAACAGTATTACTGGCTCTAACACTGTTGTGGTTGTTGGCGAAGCTACCAAAAAGAAATTTGAAAAAAATACAAAACGGTTTGAGGACATTTATTGAATTAAATATGATTAATTCTTTGTTTGATTTATTTTTCACTTATAAATCTGCTAAATATGTTATAATTTGCAAAACTAAAAATATGGAGACAAAATAATGTCCAAGTTCATCTTGTTGAGAGTGATTTCTGCAGTAATCGTCGAGGCAAATGTAGTGGCTAATAAGACTGATTGGATATTGAATATAGGTGCTTCAAGGCAATTTTTCCTCAATAAAGAGTTGTTCCATGACTTTGTGGAGTCCACTGATGGCGAGTGTATCTACATGGGTAACTCCACTACTGCTACAGTTATGGGTAAGGAAATATTTTTCTTAAAGTATCTTCTGGTAAAATATTAGTCTTGAACAATTTTCTGTATGTTTTCTTTCTCCGTAGAAACTTAATTTCTGGAGCACTTCTCAATGAAGTATGCCTTAAACTTATTTTTAAAATTAATAATATAATTATCATGGAGGAGACTTTGTTGGGAAGAAATACCTTAGTGGGTATTTATTTATATTGAACATTGTTCAAGAGATTGCCAATAATGCTAGTATTTTCAATCATACTTATATTATTGAGTCTATTAATTTGTGGCATGGTAGACTAGAGCATGTTAATATTGCTTCTATTAAAAGACTTAGAAAAATAAAATTAATTCCTGCAGTAAATATTAATGATATTTCTAAATGTCTTGTGCGTTTTGAAGCAAAGCATGCGAAGAAACCTTTTAAATATGTTATTAGTAGAAGGATCAAATTGCTTGAACTAGTACATTTAGACTTAGTAGATTTCAAGAAGATTGTTAGCAAAGGTGAAAAGAATTATTACGTTATTTTTGTTGATGACTTTCTAAATACACTAAGGTATATCTCTTTAAGTCTAAACATGAGGCTGAAAGCATGCTTTTAAAATTCAAAGTAGAAGTAGAAAATCAATTAAACAGGAAAATCAAGAGATTTAGATCTGATAGGGATGGTGAATATAATACTAAAACTCTAGAAGAATTTTGTGAGAAAAATGATACTATCAATGAGTTTAATACTCTCTATCCTCCCCAACAAAATGATGTAGCAGAACAGAAAAATAAACCTTTAAGAAAATAACTAATTCTATGCTTTTAGTTCGGATCTATTTGACTATATGTGGAAAAAAAGTTATCGTGTTTGCATGCTATATTCTTAACAAAGTCCTTCATAAAAATTTATACAAGACCTCATTTGATTTGTGAAAAGGATTTGCTCCTAACTTGTAATTTTTAAGAGTATGAGGGTGTATGGCCTAGATTAGTCTACCTGATTTTAAATGGGTAAATATAAGCGTTAAGACTTTTGGCGCTGTCTTTTGCTCAAAATAGTGTTTCATACAGATTTATGTCATTAAATGATTATTCTATTTGTAAATCGAGATATGCAGAATTTTTTGAGCATGTTTTTTCTTTGAAAAATGATGTACCTAGTGATGTGCAAAATGATAATTCTATATCTATGTCCGTTAACACTCATGTTATATCTATATATGATGTTATTGCTAATGAGAATGAAAATAAACTTAGAAGGAGTAAAAGACGTAGAATTGAAATTAGTTTTTGTCTTTATTTTATCACCGTCTTCTTTACTGAGAATTTTGATATCGATGCTTTAAATGATAAATTAGTGTCTATCTACTTAATAAAAGAAGACCCTAATACTTATGATGAAACAATGAATTCAAAATAGATGTAGTATTTTGGAAAGAGGCTATTAAAAGAGAATTTGATTCTATAATCTCTAATCATAACTGAGACTTATGATTTGCCTAAAGGTTGTAAATCCACAAATAGCAAGTAGATATTTAAGAAGAAATTGAGGCCTGATGGTACAACTATTAAATTCAAGAATAGATTTGTGATTAGGAACTTTAACCGAAAGAATATTTATTACTTTGATGCTTATTCTCCTGTAACTAAAATATCGATAACTAGGACTCTTATTACTCTATCCGCAGTTCACAATTTAGTGGTACACCAAATGGATGTCAAAACAACATTCTTAAATGATGATTTATAAAAAGAAATCTATATGACTCAATCTGAGAGTTTTATGGTCCCAGAACAAGAGAATAAAGTATGCAAATTGAGAAAGTGCTTATTTGAACTTATACAGACGCCTACGCAGTGGTATGAAAAATTTAATTTCACATTAATGGATAATGATTTTGTTGTTAATTCATCTGTTACCTATATTTATTCTAAAATAATAGAATCCGATTGTATTATTATATGTGGATAGCATATTATTCGGCCCTAATGTGAATATTGTAAATGAGACTAAGAAATTTTTATTTTCTAAAGTTGAAATGAAAGACTTTGGAAGAGCTGATGTGATTTTTGGGATTAAAATCAAAATAATTTTTAATGGTTTCTTTTTGTGTCAGTCTTATTATATTGAAAAGATGTTGAAAATATTTGATTGTTTGAATGTAGTTACAATTAGAACTCCTTATGATCCTACCACACACTTAAAAAAATTCAAGATTCTAGCATTTCTCAAACTGAATATGCTAAAATAATTAGGAGTGTGATGTTTCGCAATTATACTTGGCCCGGTATAGCTTATGTTGTTAGCAGATTGAATAAATATACTCGTATTCTTAGTAGTGACTATTGAAATGCTCTTCATTGCTTGTTAAAGTATCTGAGAAGTACTATGAATTTTAATAATTTTCTGTTGTTTTAGAATTTTTTTGTGATACAAACTGGGTAACTGACAATGATGAATTTATCTCCCTTAGTGGTTATGTTTTTACTTTGAGTGCAGGTGCTATTTCATGAAAGTCTTCAAAGAAGACTTGTATAGCACGTTCTACCATGAAAGCTAAATTTATTTCTCTCAAACTATCAGGGTAAGAAGCTGAGTGGTTGGAAAACCTTTTGGCATATGTGCTATTATGGGGAAGACAAGTGTCACCAATTTCTTTACAATGTGACTCACAAGAAGTAATTAAGATTGCTAAAAATAGTGTATACAATGAAAAAAGAGACTTATTCGCATCTGATATGGTCCAGTTAAACAATTATTTAAATATGGTGTTATTTCCTTGAAATATGTAAGCTTTGAAAGAAATTTGACGGATTCTATGACCAAGAATTAGATAAGAAAAATAGTCCTTGAATCATTGAGTGGGATGATGCTAAAATGTATGCATTGTGGTAGTATGATGAATACCTATTTTTGATCAAACAAAGCCATATAAGCCCTTAATGTGCATTATAATTTCTAGCCCTATGATGAGAGGTAGTGTAATGCCCCGAAACTACACCCTGGGTGTCACACAGTGCTTGCAACCCCGAAGGACCACAAGCTAACCCATGACTAGTACCTGCTATGAGCACTGAATAATAATTATGAAACATATGCGGAAGTAAAACTAAAAACTTCATAAGGTTCATAAAACTGAAATCAATACTGAGTACAACTGTTGAATAATTGCTAACTGAAAGTGTATGAAAGTCTCTAAACATATGAAATAAAAGAGTTGGTGGGACAGGCCCTAAATAACTCCAGCTGCTGTCTGAAAATAACTAAAATACTGAAAGTAATGCAATGACTAAAAAGGTATCACGTCCTCAATGGATGAGGACTCACTACTGTAGCTGCACCTGATCGACTGTTCTGACAAAGTACGGTCAGGAACTCGAGCGTCCAAACCTATGATATGAGACATCATAGCGCAAAAAGAGTATGCATCAATACTTTGAATGTACTGGTACGCTAGGTGAGGTTAGGCTAATATGCATGGGTTCATGTGCATGAGTAATAATAACTAAATATCATGAAGTAACTGGATGAGAGTATATGCAAGACTGGGACTATTAAAAGTACTGACATACAATACCAAGCAGATATCATCTATCTGAATTAGACTGAAACTGAAGTACTGAGTTATGGTAACTGAATACTGATAACTGAAAGTTTAGACTGAAACTGAAGTAGTAAATTTCTAAAAACTGAATAACTAAATAACTGATAACTGTAAGTCATGATCGTGTAGAACTAAACTGAATTCTGTACTGAATACTGAATACTGAATACTGAAACTGAGACTGTAGGAGGTATCATCTAACCGACATGCCCCAATATGAGCTAATCTAGGTCTAACCTGTAACCCCAATTGGAAGGGTGTTAGTACTGTGCCACGGGTACTAACACTGGCTGTGAGTCACCCTAACTGGCAGGAAGATATTTTGTCAACCCTCACTAGCAGGAAAACTCATATGAGATATGTCAACCCTTATCTGGCAGAAAAATATCTCAACCTACGTTGGCTACATAGTTTTGAAACTCAAGGATTGGTACTAAGGATCACACCCTAACCTGGCGGGAATGCCCCCATCCCTGGGTTCGCTCGGTGATGAATCCTACTCCCAACTGAACTCACACTGATTCTGTTAACTGACCGAATGCTACTATTTGGGATACTACAGGATCATTCTATTTTGATCGAAGACTAGATAAACAACTAGTTTTGGGTATTTAATACCCCCAGGACTCGATAATAGAGATAAGGGAACCATAACCCAATTTTAAAAACATCACACATAGGTCACCATGCACAATTCATTCACATAGACATTTTGTCAAACACTTAGGATGCATAAATCTTGTACATAAGAATAAACAAAATTTGAATATCATGACTACCACATTCAACATCACAATTCAAAGATTTGACATGAGGGTTACATAAATCAACACACATGCTAGTTTATTTACATGAATCTCATAATCTTCTTGGCTTGAAACCCACAACAACACATACATAAACACAATTTAATTAAATAATGTAAATCATAATCCAAGTTTTGAAAAAGGGTTCTTGAACTCTATGGGTGAAAGGAAATCCAAGAATGAACACCTAACACGCCTTGATTATTGAATTCGTGAAAGTTGTTGGTAAATTCTTGAGACTTGGACTTGAACTTTGATGAACTTAGGGTTTGCTCTTGAGAGAATTTCATGAAATAATGAGTGAATTTGCCTTTTAGGAGGCTTAATTTCATGTTATGGCTGAATAATATAAGGGAAAAATGTCTCAATTGCGCCCCCCACAAACCCGTAATTTAGTAATAAAAAACATGCCCAGTAACGCTGCAGGCGCTGTGCCGTGTCGATGGTGATGACGCGATAGCCAATGTGACGCGTCCTGATCGCATTGGATCACTATTTTAGTCATCCAAACATGTCTCAGCTGATGTCCAAAAATTCAAAAACTCACCCGAGATGGCCTATAGATAACTCTGATCTTGAATTAATTTAAAAATCGACAATCTAAGGCCGGGAAGATCGGAAATGAGACCATTGAAATATCAAGGCAAAAAATGAGACTAAGTCTTAACACTTAGCTGAAATTTCTAAGTCTATGACCTCTTTTGATATGCTATATAGTTCTAAAATAGGCTAGGACTTTACGGGGTCTTAAAATATCTTCCCCTTGGGAACATTCTGAATATGCATGACTGAAGTGTGACTACATGATTGAACCTGGAACATGGTGACTGACTAAACTGACTCACGAATGTATGACTGGTATGAGAATGATATGCAACTGAAACTGAGTATGGAAATGAGAGATTTTAAGGAAAATTGTTACCTTAAGCTGAGAATACTGAAGGATCTGAGATTATTTACTGGACATGTATGAATGGGAACTTGAGATCCTAACTGAGTCTGAAACATGATATATGAACTGAATATCATGAACTGAACTGATTTCTTGAACATGTGCAGTGACATGAAAATGGTTATAAGGCTGAGATAGGAATGAGGGAGTCAACTTATAAGTAACCATTACCTTCTGCTGGATCTAGTTTCATGAAGAAAAGATGATAGATTTAGTACATGAAAAGCTCGGGGGTGTTACATCTCCCCCTTGGGATAGTTCGTCTCCCCCTTGGGATAGTTCGTCCCCCGAATGATACTGACTTGGCTGAAATACTAAGGAAAAACTAAGATGATGCACGGAACCCTTGTTATATTGAACCATTACCGAATATTTGGATTCTAAAACTGATGCCTGATGTATGAACTGAGCTGAATTCATATTTTACATGGATGGGAACAAATTACCTCTTGAAATAGCTACACTCAACTAGAGCATTTCTTCAACGCTCTTTTTAAGAAGTTCTAATAACGTTAGAGAGAAGAAATCTTGTACATGGTCTGAATAGGATATCTGTATAAGGATTTTCAACATGGTTATTCTACAACATATTAGCATCACTACTAGAATCTGAGAGCCTGACTTGGTCACTTGTGTTACCATTCCCCCTTAGCTTAAAACCATCATTCTAAGTCTGGGAACCACTGATTCAACATGTCTAAACTGAACTACTACCACCTTACTCTAGAATTCTGGGGGATAATAATAAGCATAAATTTATAAACTCACCTTGAAAGACTACACCTGATAAAGTAAAACTTGCTGCTAGTATTTTTTTCTCAGATACAACTCTTAGATTTCTGTAGTCCCAACAATTCTCATATAAAAACCTTAACACTGACTAACTTAGAATTCTCAATTCTCCTTTCTACTAGCTCAATCTTCAAATATTCAAACTTAGATTCTAGCACTTAACATGGATATCCCCAAATCTTTAATAACCACCCTACTTTTATCATCGCCTACAAATATCACATCCCCGACATATATTTTGAATCAACAAACTTAAATTCTTGCATACACTTCTTAAAGCCTACTGATTCACCTTTTATATAACTAGCCCCATTAACTATATAATCTGCTCAAATTCAGATAACACTATCCTAACTCTACTACTGCTGCTAAACTCCAGGTCTCATGCTTCCAATTATAGATCATATGCTATCATAGGGTTCTGAGAAGGAAATCTAAAAACACGCATGACTCCGAAGCACCGTGGTACTGCCCCTTCATTTAATGACTAGTTCTTCGGGACACTGAAAAATGAACAACCCTGTTTCTACAATCAACTGAAGTATAGCATGAATGGAGTCAATGCATATTGAGAATGACGTCAAAATCCATCATCTCTAACTCTACAGGGTCTACTGAAGTAACTTTCTGAGACACCATAACCGGGCGTTTCTGTAGACCCGTCGAGCTATGTTAGATTTAACCACTAGGGTAGATATCGAGAAGGGATCTGTTAAGGTTTCGAGACTGACTCCGAAGTTGACAGCTATTTAAGGGGTTACAAAAGAATGAGAAGCTCCAGGATCTAGCAAAGCATAAATATGTAAATAAGAGATTTGCAACGTACCAGTAACCACATTAGGAGAACTCTCCTGATCCTGTCGGGACTGAAGTGCATAGAGCTTGTTCTGATGTTTACCACTGGTGGCACTGGAAGTGGCGCCCTACTGAGTCGGGCGATCGGATGGAATTAGTGGATGACTATGCTTATTTCGCGGACCAGCCTTAGGACATCTTTTGACTTTGTGGCTTGAATCACCACATCCAAAACATACATCACTGCCCGCTCTACACACACCCTTATGATTTCTACCACACTCTCCACAAAGTGGATGGGTACGACCACTGCTCACACTACCCTGGGTTTTGGATTCTAGCGCCCCATCCCAATTATCACTCCTAAACTTTGGTACCGACACATTAGCTGAAGTCAAAACTGGTTCTAAACACTTCTGGCTAAACTGAGAATGATTACCACCCTCTGACTAAGCAAAATTAAAACTACCTGTCCTAGTCTCTTGCTCACTCTTTCTTTCTCTTTAACCTTCTCCACCTCAATTTTCTAAGGATGGACCATAAGTCTAGGTAAGTCCATTTCCTTAATCAACATTGTGGTCCTACAATCCTTGATCACACTATCAGATACTCCAGACACAAACTTGCTCATCTTAGACTTATTATCCGCCACCGCGTGAGGAGTATGCCTAGAAAGCTGAGTAAACTTGAGGGAATACTCCTTCACACTCATGTTTCCATGCTTTAAGTTAATAAACTCCAACAACTTAGCTTCCTTATGATCCAAAGGTAAGAATCTATCTTAGAAGGCTGTAGCAAACTCCTTCCATTCTATAGGCCCTACATTTGTGCCTCTATCCCTTTTTTCACGGCTTAAACTAGGTGTGAGCTACATCCTGTAATTGGTAAGCGGCAAAATCTGCGCTTTCACTAGGCGTGACACCCATGATGTCAGTAAACTTCTGAACCATATCAAGAATCTCCTACGGATCCTCATCAGACTTAGATCTAGAAAACAAAGGAGGGTTCATTTGGGTGAAATCCCGAATCCTAGCTGCAATGGTATTAGCCACTGGATTGGCTGGGATAGCAGCCTGCTGATTATTCTGTGCTACTACTGAGTGAGATAAGGTAGTAAAGGCAGTTCTGAACTCAGCGTAAGAGACATGCTCGTCCAGGTGATCTTTCTGAACAGGCGGAGATGCGGGCTGATTCTTGTTTCTTCTTACGTTAGTTTTTCTGGGTGGCATCTTTTATAAACAGAAGGAAGAGTTGAATTAGATGGAGAGTTTAACTTGAGCTCCTGCTTATTTGCATGATATGAACATTGAAAGAAGGGAAATTTTTCTAAAAATTCCTCGTAACCTCTTGTCCATAAGTGTGTCACGATACACACCCATGTATAAGACTCTACTTGACGTGACTTTCAGACTCTCTAGGACACTTTAGAACCTTAGGCTCTGATACCAAGTTTGTAACGCCCCGAGACTACACCCTGGGTATCACACGGTGCTTGCGACCCCGAAAGACCACAAGCTAACCCATGAATGGTACCTGTTATGAACACTGAATAATAATCATGAAACATATGCGGAAGTAAAACTAAAAACGCCATAAGGTTCATAAAACTGAAATCAATATTGAGTACAACTATGGAATAACTGCTAACTGAAAGTGTCAAAAGCCTCTAAACATCTAAAATGAAAGAGTTGGTGGGACAAGCCCCAACTAACTTCAACTGCTGTTTGAAAATAACTGAACTACTGAAAGTAATGCAATGAGTAAATTAGTATCAGGTCTTCGATGGATGAGGACTCACTATTATAGCAGCGACTGATCAAATGATCTAACTAAGTACGGTTAGGAACTCGATTTTCCGAACCTATGATATGAGACATCATAGCGCAAAGAAAGTATGTGTTAGTACTTTGAATGTACTAGTAAGCTAGGTGAGGTTAGGCTAATAGGCATGGCTTCATGTGTATGAGTAATAATAACTAAATATTATGAAGTAAATGGATGAGAGTATATGCAAGAATGGGACTACTGAAAGTACTGACATACAATACCAAGCATATATCGTCTGTCTAAATTATACTGAAACTGAAGTACTGAGTTCTCATAACAGAATACTAATAACTGAAAGTTTAGATTGAAATTGAAGTACTGAATTTCTGATAACTGTAAGTCATGATCATGTAGAACTGAACTGAGTTTTGTACTAAATACTGAATACTAAAACTGAGACTGTGGGAGGTATCATCTAACCGACAAACCCCAATTTGAGCTAATCGGGGTCCAACCTATAACCCAGTTAAAAGGGTGTTAGTACCGTGCCATGGGTACTAACACTGGATGTGAGTCACCCTAACTGGAAGAAAGACATTTTGTCAACCCTCACTGGAAGGAAAACTTAAACGAGATGTGTCAACCCTTATTGGCAGGAAGATATCTCAACCTATGCTGGCTATGTTGTTTTGTATCTCAGGGATTACTACTAAGGGTCACACCCTAACCTGGCAGGAATGACCCCATCCCTGGATTCGCTCAGTGCTGAATCCTACTCCCAACTGAAATGACACCAGAACTGATTACTAGTCTGTACCAGGCTTGACTGAACTCACACTGATTCTGTTAACTGACCGAATGCTACTGTTCGAGATACGACGAGATCATTTTATTTCCACTAAGGACTAGATAAATAGCTATTTTTGGGTATTTAATACCCCCAGAACTCGATAGTATAGATAAGGGAACCATAACCCAACTTTAAAAACATCACACGTAGGTCACCATGCACAATTCATTCACATAGACATTTTGTCAAACACTTAGGATACATCAATCTTGTACATGAGAATGAACAATATTTGAATATCATGACTACCTCATTCAATATCATAATTCAAATATTTGACATGAGGGTTACATAAATCAACACACATGCTAGTTTATTTACATGAAACTTATAATATTCTTGGCTTGAAACCCACACAACAATAGATACATAAACATAATTCTATTCAAGCATGTAAATCATAATCCAAGTTTTGAAAAGGGGTTCTTGAAATCCAAGGGTGGAAGAAAACCCAAGGATGAACACTTAACATACCATGATTGTTGAATTCATGAAAGTTGTTGGTAAATTCTAGAGATTTGGACTTGAACTTTTATGAACCTAGGGTTTTCTCTTGTGAATATTTCATGAAATAATGAGTGAATTTGCCTTTTGGGAGGCTTAATTTCGTGTTATGGCTGAATAATGTAAGGAGAAAATGACTCAACTATCCCCCCACAAACCCGTAATTTAATAAACAAAAATATGCTCAGTGACGCGACAGACGACACACCGCGTTGATCAATTCGACGCGATGACCAACGCACCATGTCGATGGTGATGACGCGACAGCCAACACGACATGTTTTGATCGCGTTGGCTTACTGTTTTGGTTGTCCAAACATATCTCAACCAATGTTCGAAAATTCTGAAACTCATCCGAGATGACCTATAGATAACCCTGATCATGAATCAATTACTCCTTATCATGAATCAATTTAAAAATCGATAATCTAAGGCCGAAAAAATCAGAAATAAGACCATTGAAATATCGAGGCAAAATATGAGACTAAGTCTAAACCCTTAGCTAAAATTTTCTAAGTCTGGGACCTCCTTTGGAATGCTATATAGGACTGAAATGGGCTAAGAATTTACGGGGTCTTACAAGTAGTGTATCATAAGATTGAGCTTAATTTGCTCTTAATGATTTATAGCCTTAAGGCGGTGATAGACTTAGTGGATCACCTACGTGAGTGTAAAGGGTTGGTAGACTTTTATGAAAGACTTGAGTCGTCTTTCTAGAGCACTCATGAGACCCAAGGTTTGTGTGTAGGACCATAAAAACACTTTGAAGTATCTCAGAGTTTGCTTAAAATCAAGGATATCGTATATGTTGCGTGATCTTAATTTAAACCATCTAGTTCAAGAGTACTTCACTTTTTGGATATTTGTTGTTGTCTCAAATTTAAAAATGTCAAATTGATAAAAAAAAAATCAAACCAAGTTTATTTTGATTCAATTCGATGTCATTTTTCCTAAACCAAACATTGAAAAATCAAAATCAAAAAATACAAATAAAATAAAAAAATCAAATGCACATCACTATAGTTAAGACTGCATCATTAAATCCAAATCAAAACGAGGTTGATAAATTCAAACCAACTTTTAGAGTAAACAAATACTAGTTGATTTGATGCTTTTTTTTTCCAAAACTTCATGGCCATTTTCCATAGAAATGTCAGAAATCAGACTACAATATCTTAATGAATGCATAGATTAAATTCTCCAACTAATTTGGCCTTCTGAAAGGAGTTAACGACTGATTATGTCTAAACTTTAAGCTTTGAGAATTGCACTCTTGTACGCGATGCATTCAGGTAAAAATTTACTAGTATCAAATATATACATCAAACCATATCAATAAGAGATTTAATAAGGTGAAATTATACATTAATTATCTAATAGTTAAGCAAGATAAGTGTTACACATCTATATTAGCTTGGTGTAAACATGGAGATTAGTTTTTACGCATTGCTTCCAGTCTATCTCGAATGTTCATGAGATTATGAGTTTGCACAAAATCCACCTTATTCGATAAGATTTGTTGAAGAAAAAATATGACTACACCAATTTATAGGGGCTCTATAATTAAAAGTGACTTTTTAATATTATCACTATTACTTGAGTGACTATTGAAGAAATCAACTCAATTTAAACTACATCAAGTCATAAATAGTTATAACAACATATCAACATATCCAAAACACAATTTAATGCAAAGGCGTAAATTGAGGGGTCGGGCTAATAAAGTTAAACTACATCAAGTCATAAATATTTATAACAGCATATCAACATATTCAAAACACAATTTAATGCAAAGGCGTAAATTGAGGGGTCGGGCTAATATAGTTACGAGATTGAGTAGTTTAAGTAGTATCCACCGTCAGTGGGAACTTTTTTTTACACAAGCAAGTATTTTAAAGCCTACTATAGGTAAGTTTAAATTATTTTAATTTTTTAATCTTAAAATTATAAACAAGGAAAATAGTTGTAGAAGACAACTTGGACTCTATATTCACTCTATCAATATTTTTTATAGCACTATGACTTTGTTATTAAAATTACGAAGGATCAATCGTGTCTTATTTTCATTGATCGTTAATTTCTAATTTATTATTATTCAACACCACCAAATTTGAATTTAGTAGCATCAACTTTCAAAGAAATCACCATCTAATTTGGATCAATTAGTAGCATCAACTTTCAATTTTTATGAGACTTTTTACTTTTTGAGATTCAAATTTTTTAATATTGACCATACATTTGAGATTATAAAGTTATAATAAAAAGTAAACTATTTTAATTTTGACGGTACAATATATCACTTTTATAACAGACTTGTAAAAAAATTATAATAAAAAGTTAACTTGTTTAACTCTCAAAATCCAAACATCAATAACTAAATCATGACTAAAAAATTTTATAAGCATGATTTTAATTTATTGTAAAATTACCGTTAGAAGAAATTTTTGAGATAAAAATGGATACAATTTTTTTTTTGAATCAATTAAAAATTTAAGGAGAAAACGTGTACAAGAGAAATTACCAAGTTCTAAAATTAAGGAATAGAGAGATAGAAAAAATCAAGTAATTAAGAAAATGATTCTATGAAAATAATGTCCAGATTATCTGTTACCTATTAAAATTACTGCTTGTGTAAAACAAAGTTTCCACTGACTGTGGAAATAAGTTAAACTCTATGAAAGTTTGGTTGAAAATCATTTTCTTCCTCACCATTAAACCTTACTCCCCTCCTCCCTTCCTCCCCAACTTTAAACCTTAAACAATAGGGAAAAGTACATAAATGGCCATTCGATCAAAATTAATTTCACGAAAATGATCATGGAATTAAAATTTTATTTTCTAGCCATTTTAATTTGTTGGTTTGTTCTATACAATTTCTATACATATTTTATACAGTTTCCATGCATATTTTGTACGTATATAGTTTTGATACACAATATTATACAATAATTGTACAATATTTTGTACACATTTTGTACTAAAATTATATAATTTATATACATTTTTTATATATATTTTATACATATACATATTTGATAGAACTATACAATTTCTATACATATATCTTATATAAATACATATTTTATATAAAAATTATATCATTTTTATACAATTATATTTTATTATTACTTTTAAACAACAAAAAAAGCAGAATATTTTTCAGTTAAAAAATTTGAAGCAAAAAAAATTGAAATATTTTTATAAAAGGGCCGAATGGCCCAAGTTGGAAAAAGCTGTTCTATCTTTTTTAAGAACTGTATCAGTATTGTATATGAACTGCATCAATATGGTATATAAATTTTTATCTGAACTACTTGGGACAAAATGACCCAAATTAGGAATGGCTATAATGTGAAAATAGTTTAGTCGACCGACTATTTTTAGGCAAAATGTCAAATGCTGGCCATTTGTTTTAAAAATGGCCAGTGGGTGTCTTTTTCCCTAAACAATAAGCATCACCCCCTTCCCTCCCTTCTTTATGTTGCCAATGTTTATTTTAACGCTGACATTATACTCCACTTATATAAAATCTTCCTATATTATATATTATTTATTTTATGACAAAGTGTCTAAAATGCCTTTCAATAGTGCAAAAATATCCTCTGTCTACACACTAGGCCTAAAATGCGCTTCCTATCTACCTATTGGGCCTAAAATGCCCTTTTCATCTGCCTATTGGGACTATTTTGCCCTTTTATTTAATAGATCAATTTGGAGCTAATCTTAATTATTAGGTTGATAGTATTATTAGTGGATAATAATATGCAATACTGGCTAAACCAATTTCACAGAAACATATGACAATAACATCTTGATCGGCAAAAACTTACTCTGTCTGCTCGTCTACCGGGGTACCATACTGACTTTTCTGTTTCTGAGGTAAGCTTGAGACATGAACTCTATGTTACGGACAAAGCCATTGTTTCCAACAATCTGCGTGGGGCCAACAGATGAAGGGTATTTACCCTAGAAAACCTGTTCCTAAAAGACCAATTATCCAAAATTTCCTCTAACTCACTTTTCATCAGTTGGATCATAGGACAATCCAGGAACTACACCTTAGAAAATCAGCAAAATTGAGGTTGAGATGTATACACCGGGAAGCTCTCTTGTTCACATCCTGACGTGACTTACAAACAAAATTAAAATAATAAAAAACAGAGACTTATCTCAGTCACCCACAGCCCTGTATCTAAAAATACAAAAAATGACGAGCAAAAGACTACAAATGTCATTATATGTTTTACCTCAAAGGTGAGCAAGAAAGCATAGTCGTGGACTAATACTTGATCTAAGGGGTTATTTGGTAAGATGTATAATGATAATTAATTCGGAATTAGTTTAGAAGATGAGTTTATCCCATGTTTGGTTGATACAAACTGAATGGAACAACTCATCATGGGATTTGTTGTCCTAGAATTGTAGCATTTTTCTTATCCCTCCTTGAGGGTCGGATCGGGTTATTACGTTTGATGGATTGAAATTTTTGAGAAAAATTAATTATTAGTTGACCAATAAAAAAAAACTATGTCATTGATGAATGGGAGTTGATCTGTTAACTAAAAAGGGCAAAATAACCCCAATAGGTAGACAGAAAGGACATTTTAGGCCCAGTAGGTAGATAGAGAGCATTTTTGCACCATTTCACATAGTTGATGGGCATTTTAGGCCCTTTTCCATTTATTTTATTCAAGTGTTTATATTGTTTTATCCCTTTTTTATTCGAAGGGTTGGAAAACATTTGGCTTCGACTATTTAAACTATTTCAAAACTTTAAAGAAAATTTTAAAATAATTTAATTAATTACAGAGTCTCCACTTGATTTTTTTTTGAGAAAATATCAAGAAAAAACTACAACTATGACCTAAAAAATTCAAAACAGAAAAAAACTTTTAAGTTTAGAAATTTTGAGTAAGTGATTCCTATTAATATTTTAGTAAGGTTTTTAAGGCACCTAAAATATCCACCAACTTGCGGTTATCTGGACTATTTGATAAACTACCGTTGACTAACTTTGAAAAAGAGAAGTCGGTTTTCTTGAGAAGAAGTTGAGTAAGAAAATATTTTTGAGGTTTATACAAAATAAGTTTTATGACGACTTAGTAGGGGATTTAACTAGGCCCTAGGAAACAACTAGCAAATGAAGATAAGGAGAAAGAGATAAAGGGAAGAGAGAAATCTAGACACCTTTGAGCCCAAATCTATGAACCTGTCCTAAACTATTCGTTTGGGATTTTGGCCCACCTGCATGTAATATTCCGCATTTTCTTAGCGTAATATAATTCTCAATACATGAGTATTTGTATATAAAATTTTTGAAAAACTTATTATTTGTTAGTTTAGAGCCTGCCATTGTGTAAGAAATTCAATTAGCTTTCGAACGATATAAAATTAGCCCAAATTCGATAACCGGATAAGAAGTTATAGCGATTTTAAGTTTCAGTCGTTAAACCCCATCATTTTAACCCTTAGCGCGTCGTGGAGCAGGCCAATTTCCCATTTGGAAAATTCCAGTGGGCGTCCACGATGTTGGCGCATCGCGCCATAGGCTCAGTTCAGAATTGTCAATTTTCAGTGATCCTACGCGATACCAATGCATCGCAGTGAGATTCCAGGTCGTAAACAAGGTGGCAACACGATTGCACCGCGTTGCACCACTGTGCATTTTCCCAGTTGTCCAATTCTAGTGACATGGCGCGATAGCGCCGCGTCGCGCCAGTGGTGTTTTTTGGAGAAATTCGACGAAAATTAAAAGTGTTGCCCAGAGTTAAAACAGTCCTTTCCCATTATTTTAATCCACCCAGGTATGATATTTAAGCCCTAAAAACATTTTAAGTTCATTATTCACTCAATTTTCCCCCAAAATTCAAGAGCTTTCTCTCTAAAATAAAAACCCTAGCTCTCAAATTCAAGGCCAACCCTCAAGAATTCACCAAGAACTTCAAGAAATTCATCAGTTAAGGTATGTTAGATGTTCATCCATGAATTCCTTTCATCCATGAAGTCCAAGTAACCTATTGAAATTTCAAGTTTTGATCTTTACAAGTTATTTAATTTTAAATTATGATTTCATCCATGAATCTCTATGTACTATTTATTTTATACCATGTTACCATGAAATTATTGTTATTATTCAATCCTCTATGTTTTAATATTATTATTTATTAAATTAAACCATGATTTAATACCGTTATATCGAATTCATGCTATTTCTATAAGTTCCATGACATTCTTATGATTGTTTTAAACCATGAACTACAAGTGTTTGATAAAATGCCTATAAGAGTGATTGATTTAATAAAAGCCTTCATGTTTTGTCCCCCAAGCTTTAGTGTCATTTTACTATTGTTGTTTTGAGTCCCGGGGGTATTGAATACCGGAAAAACATAGTTGTTCATGTAGTCTAGACTCAGTACATTACAGAATAGTTTTCAGAACATACAATAAGCAATATCAGAATAACCAGATATCAATCAGTTAAGCTCAGAACAGTCTAGTATTTCAGTGTCTTTCAGTTGGGAGTAGGATTTATCACCGAGCGAGTGTAGGGATGGAAGCTTCCCCGTTATATAGGTAGAGTCTTTAGTAGAAGTCCTTATAATCCAGAACTACGTAGCCAGCGTAGGATATGAGAAGTCACCCATCAGATTAGGCTTGACTCTCTCGCAAGGGTCACCCGTCAGTTCAGGCTTGACACCCTTAGTCCTTTGGACATTATATTAGTTTAGTGGATCCACACAACCAGTGTTAGTACCCGTGGTACGGTATTAACACCCTTCCAACTGGGGTTACAGGTTGGACCCCAATTAGCTCGAATTGGGGAATATCGATTAGAAGATACCTCCCACAGTCTCAAATACAGTCTCAGTTATTATCTCAGTTACAGTCCTAGTTTAGTTATTCAGTCTTAGTGTTGTTTGACCAAAGCGTACAGATTTCAGTATTTCAATTTACAGATTTTACTTAGTTCATGTTATATGCTTAGTCATACATCCTCAGTATCTATAGATTTTTACGTATATCTTCAGTATTTACGGATTTTCAAGCATACTCAGTATTTACAGATTTCCACATATTCCAGTACCTACAGACTTCATGCTCTCTATTCAGTACTCCATGCATATTCAGTTAATTAATAGTTCTGTTCATGAAATCATGCATATCAGCCTACCTCATTTAGCATACCAGTACATTCAAAGTACTGATCATATACCTTTTCTTTTGTGCTATGATATCTTATATTATAGGTTCTGACGCTCATTTCCCGACTCACAATTAGACTTATCATATCCTCAACAGTAGCAGTGGTGAGTCCTCAAACTTCGAGGACAGGCTTACTTTATTTCATGTCTCATTTTAGTAGTTAGGTAGAGTTAGTTGGGGCCTGTCCCATCAACTCACAGTCATTCAGTTTTAGAGGCTTATCGGACATTAGAGTCAGTTATTCAGTACTCAAACATTACAATTAGTTATCTAGTTTTTCAGTATTTTATCAGATTCAGTCAGTTATTTCTATAGACTCATATTTCAGTTTTGAATTTAGTTATTAAAACCTTATGGCATGTCAGTATTCTTCCGCATTTATGATCATGTTATCCAGTGCTCACAACAGGTACCAACTCATGGATTAGCTTGTGGTCCCTCGGGACTGTAATCACCGTGTGACGCCCAGGGTGTACTCTCGAGGCATTACACTGCACCTATCCTAAACTAGTCCCTTTGGGATTTTAGTCCACAATTGCATTAACTGTATTAGTTTACAACTTTGGATTCGAGGTCACTAAATGAATGGATAAATAAGTAACCAAACGAATAAATACAAATAAAACAATAATAACCAAATGAGACTTTTTAAGTCTCTTAGCTACTTTAACAATGGGTTTTTGCCTTGTTTCTTCTTCTTCCATCTTTTTGCACCTGTACGCCAAGCAATCGACTTTTGGACTTAGTCTTTCAAAATTGACTCGGGATTAAATGAGCCTCGATGGCCCACTATAGATATGCAAAGGAAAAAGAGTCCATGTAGGACTCGATCGCATCCACATGTGAAAGAAAAATAAAGTAATTAATATATGTTCAAAGATCGATACTTAAAGATAATGATGTCATTAAAAGAGCATTCTCGCGCATAAGGACAATAGCAAGCTAAGATATAAAAAAAGATCCAACTTATCTAATGAACAGGCAATTAATCTATCTCTTGAACAAGTTCAAGAATTAAATCTAATACAATGTGATTAACTAATTGTTGAGGAAAGATAGCTTAATCCCATAAATTTTTTAAAAAATAAAAATAACTTTTTTAAGGGATGTTTGGACAAAACTTGAACATATGACATCTAGAACAGTAAGGAAAGAACAATCATCATCATCATCATAATAATAATAATAGAAAAAAGGAAAACAAATTTTATTTGAGATCAAGTCCAGTCCCCTTAAAACTATATATTGCTGTGAATTATAAAAGCAATAGATCCCTTTTTTGCGTACCAACAAATATAAACACTAAATTTTCCATATACCAATTCTACTATGCAACTATGTGAAAGTATTAACCTTAGTTGATTCGCCTTCAATTTTAAACCATTAATGAAATTCCATCAAGGTCATTAAAGATGATAATATGAGTGCCATCTATTCATAATCAAACCAGGGGCAGTATACGATTACAAAAAAATAGCAATAAACAAAACAATCCAACTAGTGAACTATGATCTGGACACTCCTTTACATCTAATGAGGTAAAACAGATACTACCTAAAGCTAGTATTACTTCTAATCCTTTCCTTTATTACCATATGAAACAAAAACCACGAACTTCATTAGGTTGATAAATACACATTTTTAATGACTATCTTAGCATTTGATCTAAAGACTCTATAAACTATGTTCTAATCATACAAAGCTCGATTTAATCAACCCCCCTAAAGATAAACTAAAGGCAAACTAAAGATATATTTTCAATTTTTTTTTTCAAAATTCAACTAACACTTGCCTTCTCTCGACATGTTTCGGGAACTTTGATTCGAAATATGTCCTTGAAGGGTCAGGAGATGATATGATACCAATTTAACATATCCATTGTCCCTTCTTGACATTTTCATCAATAACAGCTTTAGGACTGTTCCTAGTTAACCACGGAAATCCAAAGACAAACGCGAAATAAAGCAAGGAAAAGGCGAACCACTAAAAACATTGAACTAAAGGCATAAACGAAAAATAAAACAACTAAAGTTCGACTAAATAATTAACAAGTCATACTACCCTGCTCCAATATAAAAGTAATATACTGGTAACTAGCAAAAATTGATGCTGTAGTGATTTCAAAGGCAAACCTAAAACACAAATTACGAGACTAATGTATTGAACTTATGGCTAAATTGAAGAATAATAAATTAAAAGAATACTATGCATCAGACCTTCAAACAAAGTCAATATGGAAACAATAGTGTAAATCTCTCAACAAGAAAAAATGTTGAGTCACAACAGTAAACCAAACGAAGTAAAAACATAATATTCATAATAGGTACTTGAAAGGAACATTAACAACTAACCAACAAGGTTGACACGAGGCAGTAAGTCCAACACAACAAGATCTAAATATGTGGAATTGATAATGAAGCAAACAATGTAATTTAAACATTGATCCAGAGAAACAACAAAACAACAAATATTTTAAGACAATCCTCCGGCCATCTAAGCCCTCTACAATGAGAAATCCCAGCACGTTATTACGATTAAAACTACACAACGAACTATCGATACAGAGAAAAATAGAAGGAGAAGAAATTAATGATAAAATTAAAAGGGGAAAGGTATGTTTACCTCTTTTGGGACAACAAAACAAGACTTCGAGCTATCGTCGGATTCCACCACCACCAAAAATCATCGTCGTCAACTTGGGAACCTCAATTAGCCGACAAATTTCACGAAATAAAATTTTTACTAGAAAAATGGACTGTTCTTTTTTGCTCAATTTTTTTTCAACCCTCAAGAATTGTCCCTTTTGCCTCGAATTGGAGCTTTATATAAAAAGCCAAATTGGATAATGAATTTGGTTTCTATCAATGTAGGGTTTTTTGGGGTGAAAACCCAAATCCTACGGCTGAGAAGCAATTTTCACAAAATAGACGATGAGAGATGGGATTTCTGTCCTTGCTCGTACCGGTGATAAATGAGAAGAGCACAAGTGAAAATCCTTGGAATATTCCATAAAATCCATGGGTTTTGGAGGGGGGGGGATTTGGTTTTTAATTTTTGAATTTCAAACTAAAAACTTGGGGATTAAGGTAACAAGATCCACGTATGGTACTAATTTAGTACGAATTTGGACACCTAAGGTCAAATATAGAAGCTTCTAGGCTGATTTAGTGCTAAAAAATTGTGCTAATCATGTGAGGGTGGAGAGAGGGATAGGCGTTTGGAAGAGAACGATCCGTTGGGGCTTTTTCCAGGTCGAATCTCGGGTCGCCATTGGAATCGGGTATCGATTTCACTGAAATTGTTCTTGGTTTGATGTTGTCGACGATATTGCTGTTTTTTGGTGTTGTTGTCATTGATACAATATTGTTGGAGAAAAAGAAGAGTGGGCTGGGTCGGGGAGAATGGTTTGGGATGAAGTTGAAATTGTTATGTGTGTTGCTGATGGGTTGTTAATGAATTGGGCTGGAATAAATTATTTTTTGAGATTTTAGGAATTTGGCCAATTTTATTTAAGTTTTGGCCAAATTGAAAATCAATTGGCCAATAACATCACAATTGTGGCTACTTTAATTTCAATTATGACCAAATCTTATAGATTAACTAAATTAAATAAAAATTCAAAATGAATTTATACCTCATTTAATCCTGAGCTTCTTCATTCTATAAAATAAAATAAGTATTTTTCTCAAATAAATTAATTGTTAGAACGAACTATAGTTAAATCAAGATTTTAACCACTCGGATCTATTTTTAAAATAAGCCTTGATTAAAAATTAATTATCCGTAAATTAAATATTTGAGTAATAAAATTATACAATTTCATATAATTGAATATGATAATACATAATCGCTACTTAAAATGGCAAAATTACCCAAATAAATACTTTAAAAAGATTTTTATCTAGATAAAATAAATGTTGTAGTTTTATTTAAAAATCAAAGAAACTCAGAATTAAACTTAGTTATAGAGGGTAAAAATTTGGTGTAAACAACTGTTCCCTCTATTTGGGTAGAGTGGATGCAACTAACTCTGGGAAAAGAAAGTTTGACATTCCTAATTTTTGCCCAACCACAAATTCATTTCTAAAAGGGGTTGGCTTTTACCCGAGTTTCGTGGAGTTATGGCCATACCTTGATACCAGGTATCCTATATATCTCAGACTGCATGAGAATTCAGGCTACTTTTAGTTCATAAAACTGGATTCTGAAGCACGATTTTCAAAGAATTTCATGAGCTATTCCAATTTTCATATTTTGGTGAAATCAAAAAGCCGAGGAATAAGCAGATTGGGGGGAGTTTGGAATATAGTCGAGTTTTCAAAATAGATACTAGCCTATATATCCCCGAGACTCAGGGAAGCAGACTTTTTGTAGTTTGACTCAATCGGTAGAAAATATAGTCTTTTATTTCATTGAATCTTTGGCTCGGGAGGAGTGACAAGTTTATTGAGTTGTGAAAAAGAGGCTTGTAACCTCTTAACCATGAATGTGGGATCCTTCACATCATAGTCAAGAATCTACCTGGACATAATTTCGAAAACTCTTAAGTATGTTGTCACTCGGATTTGAAAAGAATGAGAAGGTTACCTTGGTATGAGTTTAGAAATATCCTGATGGTGAAGCTGAAACCAGAATATTCCAGAATAACCACATGACTTCTAATAGGAGTGTGGTTTGATGGTTGTGGTGATCATCCTTTAGCTCGCGTCCAAAGAGTTTGACATACCTCTCTAGACTATGTCCCATTTTGCTGTTAAGAAAGAGTTTCACGTTGTGCTGCGTCCTATCTGGAGTCGTTCATACCTGTTGTTTTGATTTGAGATTTTTAGCCTCTCGGATGCTCTCGATAATGTCTTAAACAAAAATTGTTAATGCTAAACATACTTCATGAAAGAGGTATATAGTTTTTTACCATATCTCCATGTGAGTTGTTGCCTAAAAAGCAAAGTCATTCTCTCATGTACCTATTTGGAATGAAATAACTCGCAACAACACACACAAAAAACCTTTTGGTTGTTGCACAATTAGCTCATTTGTCGATTGAATATGTCTTTAAAAGGGGTTGGCCCTTTTGGACACCGACGATATTTTATGCAAAATGGTCACTGCAATCGGGTAATCTTATGCTGATGTGCCAACACTTTTGGTCACCTACAATGCTCGTTGTATGTGGAATACTAACCTTTTCTATTATTTATAATAATTCTTTGCACTAACTCCTGCATGTACTTCTTTTATTAATTTCGTGGCTTCCACTACATCGATACATCTTAAGAAACCTAAGTCTGGAGTCCTTCTAAAATGTATTTCCCCACTTGGAATATAATTCTTTGCCAAACGCCAGATTGTCTTTTTTTGATTGTTGCTGGCCTCTTCAGGATACGTTCTAGATTCTAAATACCTTTTAATGTCATTGTACCATGGCTTTCTGTCATCTCCTCTTCGACGTACGCATAATGTTTAGGTTGTTTCTTCAAGCTTATTTCCAAAGGATCAATGTAACTCTAATTTGGGTGCTGAATCCTGGAGGATATAGTAGCCAAAGTATCAACAAACTCATTCTATATCCTCGGGATATGTCAGAAATCAACTTACTTGAATCTTAATCACAAATTTTGTACTAAATCTACATAAGGGGTAATATTGGAGTTCTTTACGACCCATTCTCCCCGTACTTTGTAAATTAACAAATTTGAATCTCTGATGACAAGCAATTCACGAACACCCATATTAAGTGGTAACCTGAGACCTAGAATATAAGCCTTAAATTCAACAATATTATTGGTACACGGGAAGCATAATTTAGTAGTTGCAGGATAGTGTTGGCCTATTTCTGACACTAAAATTGCTCTGATTCCTGAGCCTTTAAAGTTGACTGCTCTATCAAAGAACAATCTCCATCCGGGGTACATCTCTGCAATGCCTTCTCTGACGAATAAAATCTTCTCTGTAATGTCCATGTGTACGATTCAAGTCCCTAGTCATACCCAACTCAGAGACATCAAATGGTGAAGTTCTTCTCATGGTTCAAAGCCTAGGTGTTTCAATTTCCCCCTACTTGGATCATTCGTCCTCGAATGAGGGATAAGGCAAGAAATAAACATATGCCAACATGCCATCACACATCAAAATGACCTTCAAGCAAGTTAGAACAAGCATACAATAGGGATATAACACACACCATGCTTATTTTCAATCAATCATTCACGTCATTATCTTCGGGACTCAAACCCATTATTTATCAAGACACTTGATCATTTCAAAGCTTAGGGACTTAAACCCTTGCTTATCAACACTTACTCATTTCACAACTTAGGGACTTCAACCCATCAACTTATGATGATATTTACTCAATTTAAGGATTATGGACTTGAACCCATCATTTACCAAAGTCATAAATCAACTCAAGATACTAGGGACTTTAACCCATCACAACAAGGACACAAATCACTCAACACAATGGGGACTTTAACCCATTGTCTATCAAAGAAATAAATCAAAGCAATGAGATCAAAACATACCTCCATCCCAAGTTTCTAGAATAGAAAACAAGTGAGGATACTTAGACTTCATGTCCTTTTATGCTTCCCACATAGCTTCCTCGGATTTTTGGTTCCTTCGTAGAACCTTTACCGAATCCACCTCTTTCATTCATAACCGGCGTACTTGCCGATCCAAGATCCTCACCGGGATATCATTATAGGACAAAGAGTCTAAAATATAGACATCATTCAAAGGAACAACCTAATAACAATCACCCACATATTTTCGCAACATAGAGACATGGAAAACCGTGTGAATGGAGTTTATACTAGAAGGCAGCTCCAACTCATAGGCAACATTGCCAACCCTCTTCATAATCAAGTAGGGACCAACATACCGGGGACTAAGCTTCCTCTTTTTACCAAACCGCATCACTCCCTTCATGTGAGATACTTTCAAGAATACCCAATTGCCAACACCAAACTCTAAGTACCTACGCCTCACATCCGCATATTACTTTTGGAAACTTTGAGCGACTTTCAATCTATAATGAATCACCTTCACCTTCTCTAAGGCTTGGTGGAATAAGTCTGGGCCAAGAAATTTACCCTCTCCAACCTCGTACCACCCAATAGGAGATCGATATCCCCTACCATACAATGGCTCAAAAGGCACCATGCCAATACTAGAGTGGTAACTATTATTATAGGCAAACTCAAAGGCAAGTGGTCATCCCAACTACCACCATAATCAATCACACAAGCTCACAACATATCCTCCCATGTTTGGATGGTCCTTTCCGCTTGACCATCCATTTACGAGTGGAAACGAGTACAAAGGCACACTCTAGTACCCAAGCCCTTTTGGAATGACATCCAAAAGTGGGATGAAAATGGAGGACCACGATCCAAAATAATAGAAACCGAACACTCTAGTACTGAAGACATTTTCGAACGACTTCAAAAAGTGGGATGAAAATGGAGGACCATGATCTAAAATAATAGAAATTAGAGCATTGTGCAACCTCACGATCTCCGTAAGATACAACTTAGCATAATCTTCCATTGATAAATTAGTCCTCAATGGCAAAAAGTGAGCGGACTTGGTCATTCTAGCAATAATGAGACAAATAGAATCACATTGATTTGGGATCTAGGAAGACCGGTAATGAAATCTATATTAATTACCTCTCACTTCTATTCAGGTAATGGGATCTCTTAATACAAGCCCCCCGGCCTCATGTGCTCAACTTTCGCTTATTGACACACCATACACTTGGCCACATAACTAGCCACATCACACTTCCTATTACCCCAACAATAGAACTCTCTAAGAACATGATACATCTTGGTGGAATTGGGATGCATCGCATACCGAGATTTATGAGCCTCAACTATGACCCTTTCCCTTAATCTATCGACATTGGGAAAACATAGCCTACTTGGTATCTCAAGACACCATCACCCCCAATCATAAAGTCCGCAACCTTGTGTTGACCCATATTTATCTTGATCTTCATCAAGTTGGGGTCCAACACTTGCTTTTTCTTTATCTCATCATTAAGAGATGACTGAGATATCAGAAGCATAAATCCACCACCATCCTCGGAGTTTGCAAGTTGAACTCCAATATTATCCAAACGGTGAATGTCCTTCACGAATTCCTACTTATCCTCATCTACATGGGTCAAAATCCCTATTGAAAACCTACTAAGAGCATCGGTGAATACATTCACCTTACTAGGACAGTAATGAAGACTCATATCATAGTCTTTCCACAACTCGAGCCACCTTCTTTGTCGAAGATTTAACTTCTTTTATGTAAACACATATTGGAGGCTCTTATGATCGAAAAAGATATCAACATGAACCCCATATGGGTAGTGTCTCCAAATCTTTAACGCAAAGACCACGACTAACAACTTTATGTCATGGGTAGGGTAGTTTTTCTAAAGGTCGTCTTATGGATATCCGCATCCCTAATCTTAAGCTGATGATAACCTGATCTAAGATCAATTTTTATAGAAACACTTTGCACCCTGTAGTTGATCAAAAAAATCATCGATCCTAGGAAGAGGATATTTATTCTTTACGGTCACTTTGTTGAACTGATGATAATCAATGCACATACGAAGGGAACCATCCTTCGTGCGCACGAATAACACGGGATCACCCCTCAGAGATACACTAGGATGGGTTAAACCCTTATATAAAAGGTCTTTTAATTACTCCATAAGCTCTTTTAGCTCTGCCGAAGCCATTCTATAAGGAGGGATAAAAATCGGGCGTGTACGAAACAAGATCAATCCTAAAATCAATGTCCCTATCGAGAGGACCACCGAGAAGATCATTGGGGAATACTTGGAGAAACTCATTAACGACAAGAATGGATTCTAAAGAAGGCTCTTCCAAGTTAGAATCCTGAACTCGGACCAAATGATACAAACACCCCTTTGAAATCAACTTTTGGGCCTTTAGATAAGAAATAAACCTTTTCTTAGGCACTAGGGAACCACCTTCCCATACAATGACCGGCTTATTAGGGAATTTGAACATGACCCTACGGGTCTGACAATCTAGGGAAGCATAGTAAGAGTTCAACCAATTCATCCCCAGAATGACATCTAAATCAACCATGTCCAACTCTATTAAGTCTATAAGAGTGTCCCTACTTCCAATCGATATCACATACCCCTTATAGACCCTTCTAACAACTACAGCATCTTCGATTGAGGTAGAAATAAAAAAATGAACCGACAGACTCTAGGGACCACAATCAAGATGCACAGTCACTTACGGGGTCACATAATAAAGAGTAGACCATGGATCAAGCAAACAATACACATCACGAGAGAAAAGTCTCAACATACCAGTGACAACATCGGGAGACACCTCAGAATCATGGAGAATAACACGTGCATACAAGCAGTTTTGGCTAGCACCGGTGCTAGAAATAAAAGCAGAGGCAAACTTAACACCCTTCAGTGCGGGGTTAGATGGAGTAGTAATAGGGGCCCTGTTGGCCCAAGAATCTACTAGAGAGGGTTAATCGTATTGTATATGCCTAATATGACCACAATGGAAATATTTATTTCTCTTTTTCTCATAGTAACCATAATGACTCTGACCACAGAATCTACACGGAGGGCAAGGTGGAGCAGACTGGGCACCACTAGCCATGAATTGGGCACCCTATTCTCGGGATCCACCACCAAACTAAGTCCGAAGATCACCAAAAAACTTTGGGTGAGGAGAGAGAACACTAGCTGGAGAGAAAGAACTTGAACTCCGCCATTTGTTCTGTTGCCACTTGCCTCTCACGAAGCTCGAACTCGAAAGGCATAAACTTCTTTCCTTGCCTCTCACCAAGCTCAACTAATAACTTGCTTTTTTTTCTCTTCTTCCACTTATTGGAAATACACAATCAACCTAGAAATACCCATGTTCTCAATAAACAAAACCGCCTTTCAATTGGTAGGAAGCAAACTCAACGGCCTCAATCTTTGATACGTTCATTATTCGGAGGATCTTCTCTATTTCATCAACAAAGAATTGAGAATCCTCCTTAACCTTCATACCAGAGAACATAATAGGGATCAGCCTCATAAATTGGCCAATTCTTGTGGCCTCAGAAGAAACGATAGCCGGAGTACCACGCTCCTATTGAGAGGCTACCAATTCTGTCAACAGGTTGATAAAGCCAAAAAACTCGACATTAGTAGCATCCCTCTGAGGTGACAGAATAGGATGGTCACTCTCAAAGTTGGGGTTAGTGGGGGAAGGTTGAACCCCATAAAGATGGTTGAATGTTGCAACCCTAGCCTAGGTCCAAACTCTAGAAGTTTGACGAGCTTCATCCATATGGCCCTCAGAAGAGTTTGTCACGGTATTGTGGTCACCCAACTCTCCATGAACCTCGGCTCTGATAAAAACTTGACATGACTCAAAACTGGACCATGTCATATGGGCACCTCAAGCCCACATAAACCGGAGGTCGTCCCAATAACCCATCACAATTATTATAATGATTACGAGGGTTGGGTGAATCCCGACTTTAAAATGAGATAGCAGAAAATATACCTTAAGTCATAACTTAAACAGTGTCTAACCATTTCATTAAGTTCACAAACTAACTAATATACCTAAGTCCACAGTAATCCATAATACCTCAATATAAATCAGAGTTTAGAAATATATATGTCGGGACAAGCCCATGACAATAGTTGAACCATGTAAAAAATGACTAAGTCTAACGATTAGAGACCAAGTATGAATGTCTTCCAAAGAAAGAAATCTCACCACTCCAAAGTCAAATACACGAACTGCTTCTATCGTCTAATCACTGCACAGGAAGTGAAGGAGATGCTCCGGCCTCTATGTCGCTTGGGTATATATATCTCGAAGACGGTTAGCGGTTGGAACGCTAGCATTTAACTCAAGGATAAGTATAAAATAGCATCATCATTCAACAACAAGCAATATATCATATTCATTCACATTCATAACCTTATCTATATATATAGACATATCACATGCCATTCAAGGGGGCAAGATTTATCAACACTTTGGAAGCACTCAGTCATCATAAATGCAATGAAGAACTCCAACCTTCCACACTTATAGGTTTAAGAATTTCTCATTAGGCAAAGGACTTTAATTGTGTTCACTTATTATCAAGTAAGGGACTCTAACCACATACACATCTATTTAAGTAAGGGACTCTAATCACTCACACACAGTCATATAATTGAGGGACTCTAACATCTCACAATATTTATATAGGTGAAGGACTCTAACCACTCACACACATTCATTAAAACAAGGGACTCTAACCACATGTTCATACAGTTGGCAAGGGGCTCTAACATTATGCCATATTAGATAGGGGACTCTAACCCCAAGCTAATTTATTTGTGAGGCAGTTCGACCTCATGAGATCTCATTATGCAAGGGACTTTAACCATAAGCAATTTCATTAGGCAAGGGACTATAACCTCAAGTCATTACGTCTATCATTAGTCGATATTGGGACTCTAACCCTTTACCCATGCATCCACATACATTTAATTCCACACATCAAGGTCATCAATTACACAATACATGGCTCATTTTACCTTCACAATATCATTTATAAACCATTCATACACATTGGGCCATTTCTCTAGTTCAAAACATCACTAATATGTGACTAGACAATTCACTTAGACATCTTCACAAACACCTAGTGTACTTACCTTTATCAAGGTCATTTTCATGGTAGAATTCATCAAGATTAGGGTTAATCATGAACCATATGTTATACCATATACAAAAAGTATCTACATATGCAAATCATCATCAATAACATGAATAAACACAAGTCTAGGTAAAAATCATCATTGTTCATCATTTAACAACAATATCCCTTTGATTCGATTTCAAAACCACCGTGTACACTTACTAATTCAAGTGTGAAATACATGGGTTTTAGATTTATATAAGCAGGGGAAGAGATACATGCCTTAAAAAACTTGAATCACTAAGAATATTGACTCCCCTTTTGCCTCTTGAAGATCACCCTCTAAACCCTAGTCTCCAATCTTGTTTCAAGAAACTTTTTGAGTGATTTAAAGTGTTTGAGTCTTGTAAAATAAGGGCTTAGGAGGCTAAAGTACCTTATATTGAGAAGGGAATTAGGGTTTTAGTCATGAAAAATAGCCATAAGGCCATTAGTTAAAAACTTAAAAATGACCCCGTCCAGGGGTATGACTCCTCCATACAACTCCCTAAGTAATCGTACCCTAGGATCCTCCTAGGTAATCTATACTAATAAGGGTACGAGTGGATACCCTTGAGTCATAACCAAAGGGTGCGACTCAACCCCTAACTCATAAGCTTCATCTATATAGAAAATAGTTCACTCAAGTTAAAAATTTACTCCATACGATTTAGTAGCATACGACTCGTATGCATTGGTTACGACTAAGGGGAGGCCATGTCATATAATGGACAAAGTATTACCCTTATAGACTTATCAAGGTATGAGAGAGAGGGAAAGGTAGGTACAACCCGTATCCATTGGTAGGACTGAAGTCCCTAGTCGTATCCTACTCAGAGACATTAAATGGAAAAGTTCTTCTCATGGTTAAAAGCCTAGGTGTTTCAATTCTAGAAATAAGATATGTTGTGTATGAGGAAAGATAATGCCATAACTTTTGTGCGGCCCAGGTCAAAGCACAACAAGTCCTTTCTACAAGAGTGTAGCAAGCCTCATATGGCGTAAACTTCTCACTATAGTAGAAGATGGCTTTATTTTTCTTATTGGTCTCATCGTGTTGCCCGAGAACACACCTAAAAGTATTTTCTGAGTCTGATGGGCAATGAAACAATGGACTTCCTTCCCTAGGTAGAACAAACACAGGCGAAGCAGATAAATATTTCTTGATTCTATTAAAATATTTCTGACATTATCTTTCTTTAACATCTTGGAAATTGGTTCACATTTGACTGTTGATTGGGAAATGAACCTACTTATGTAATTCAAATGACCCAAGAAACTCATAACTTTTTTCTTGGTCCTTGGTGGCGGTAAATCCTGAATTATCGTGATCTTAGATAGGTCTAGCTCGATGCCCCTTCTGTTGACTATGAACCCTAGTAATTTCCCAACTGGTACATTGAAATCACACTTAGCATTATTCAAATTCAGTTGTACTTTCTTAGTCTATCGAAGAGCTTTTCCAGATGAGTCAGATGATTTAAACTCTTTCGGGATTTGATAATTACATCATCCACGTACACCTCAATATCTTTATGAATTATATCATGAAAAATCATCATCATAGCCCTCATGTATATTCCACCCGCATTCTTAAGACCAAACAACATCACCCTGTAATGATAACACCCCAGGGAAAAATGAAAGTCATCTTTTCTGCATCTTCCTTATCCATTAATATTTGATGATACCAGGTGAAACAATCCATGAAAGATTGCATTTCATGATTTGTTCAATTATTGATGAGGATGTGGATGTTGGGTAGTAGAAAATTATCTTTCGGAATGGCTTTATTCAAATCTCTATAGTCAACACAAATTCGGATCTTGCCGTGTTTTGTTAGATTTGGGACAATATTGGCTGGCCATATTGGATATTTTGTGATCTCCACAACCTTAGATTGAATTTTCTTCATCACTTCTTTCTTGATCTTCAAACTTAAAATCGGCTTGAATTTCCATATTTTTTGCTTAACTGGATCAGACTCGGGATTGATTGGTAACTTATGCGACACGATGTTGGTGCTCAATCTCGGAATATCATCATAGAAACAAGAAAATATGTTAGTGTAATCCCGTAGAAATTGAATGAGTTCTCTTTTTTGTGCTTCTGCTAAGTGAACCCTTACACTTGTCTCTTTGATCTCATCATGATTGCCAAGGTTGACTATTTTAGTTTTCTCTAGGTTGGGCCTCTCTCAATTTTCAAATTCATATATATATTCCACTAACCTCTCCTCATCACCTTCTTTCCATTCATTATTATTCCCCTCACTTTGTTCATCTAACCCTTGACAAGATATGGTATTGGAAGGTTTTAAATTACTGCTACTGTAATAAATAAAAGAACCAAGTTAGATGATAATAAGATAATAAAATACAATAATATAATTATATTTCAAAATAACTTCTTAAATAAAGGGAGGCCTTTTCATTGAAATTCAGGAAATAATTACAAACTATGGCTTATTACAAACTATGGGAAATTTGGGAAATAATTACAAACGATGCCTTTTTGAAAACAGTAAAACACAAAAAAAAATCTGAGACATAAAAGGGTGGATCACGGGGCCTCATCCGGATCATCACCAAATTTTAAAACTACTAGTAATTTCCCCTTCATCTACCACAACGGGTGACGAATTATGAGTAGAGTGGAGGTCCAGTTTTGCTCAGCCTATCTTGGTGAAACCTTCCTCACCCCTCTAAACTTCATGAAATCCTCTGTATAGCATTGCATCATTCGTAAAGATTTCCTATCCCCAAGACCATCATACTTTGACATCTCACACATAGAAAATGATTGGTTCAGGAGCGGCAACGGGTTAAATAGACTCATCTTTGACTTATCTTCAATCTCATCTTTCTTTATCGGCTGGTATCCAGACCCATACTTAGATGCTTTTTCCAGGACCATAATGGGATCAATAATTCCTTCCAAATTCTTAACCAAGCTCCGAAAGGGCTCAAACCCACTTCTTAACATCACAGTTGTAATTATTTTGTAGATAGAAGACATTAGCGCTTGTGGCATCAGATCTTTCTCTGCAGCACTTACAATTTCCACTATATAGAAACTACTATCCCTCATTATATCTTCAATCACAGGCACATAACCATTGGGATGATTCAAATGGATTCCTTTTCCTTGAATAACTATTTCAGGGTCTTTCCAAATAAACTTCAATAATTGATAAAGGGTTGATAAAATGCCCTTTTCACCATGGATCCAAGGTCTCTCTAGCAGTAGGTTGTAACTAGGATGGATATCCATAACATGAAATTTAGCCTTAAATTTAGTAGGTCCCACCTGGATGTACAAGTTAACTTCACCTACAATATCTCTCTGCCCACCATCTAAAGCCCGCACATTAACGTGGATTTGGTGATTTTTTCCTAAGTTATGGCCCATTTTAACCAATGTGAAAAGATGATAAATGTTCAAACCAGATCCGTCATCTATCAATTCCAAATTAATCACATAGTCCCGACAACTGACAGTAACGTGCAAAGCTTTGTTATGCATCACCCCCTCAAACGGCAACTCCTCCTCACTAAATGATATGTGATGTATTTCCATAACATTCCCTATTATTATGACCAGATTCTCAATGCTCATGCCTGCGGGAACATATGCTTCATCCAGGACCTTCAATAAAGCTTGTCGGTGGTATTGGAAGCTCATTAACAGTGCCCAAATATAAATCTGGGCTGGAGCCTTTTCTAAATACTTGAAAATTAAGTACTCTTTTGGTTGCATACACCTCTAAAATTCCTCGACCTCCCCTTCAGTGTTTTCTTTTCTGCGAATCCTTCCTATTGGACAAATATTCAGGAATGTACATTCGTCCAGATTGTGTCATCCCCTGAGCGGCGGCAGTCTCTATAATAAACTCCTTTCTAGGCGGTGGACTATATACTTGAGTTGGGGATGTCATCACTATAAATAAGGTCCTTTCATTGACACTTAAGGTAGCTACGAATCTCTCTATCTTCTTCACTTTTTCTATCCTTTTGAACTTTTCTGAACCTACTTTAGTGATGGTCTTTCTAGATAACCATTCGCGCTCTATTTTGATCATGTTAATTGTGTCTCTCCCATGATTAGGTAAGGGATTACTGTTGACATTTGGTGCCGGTGACTAAGGTGTGATGACCTTCTAATCAATCAAATCTTGAATCTTATACTTTATACTCAGTACTGTGCCGCGCTCTCCCCAAGGATAGGCACAATTTTGATCGGCATAATAAAATCAGGAATTGTTATTGACAAGTTTCGATTGGATAGGCTGTAAATGACCAGTGTCTTTCAATCTTTCGAAGAGTTGGGTGTAACTTTTAGCCATTGACGTGAATTTTTGGAGATCTCCTTTGGAGGTTTGGACGTAGGGAGTTATAATGGTTTTGATTAGCGAAAGGTGGTACTTGATGATATTTTGGAGGCACTTGGATGTTTATTTTGTCGTTTGGAGGGGTGCTTGAAGATGAGACTGATAATTTGGCTGTGGAACTTGGAATTGGGGTAAAATATTTGGCTTTGGAGCATGGTATTGGGGTTGGATATTTGGAAGTGGAGCTTGGTATTGGGATTGTATACTTGGAAATGGATCTTGGTACTGGGATTGTATATTTGGTAGTGGATCTTGGTATTGGGGTTGGGTGTAGAATACATGTGGAAAACTTAGTGACGGTGGAAAGGAGAGAATGTTTTTAGACTTAAATTTCTTCTTCAATTTAGCAATAGAATCATTAGAGACCTCACTCACATCTTTCTTTTTCTTTTTTAGGAACATAGATTTCCCAAATGATGTTGGGATTTTGAAAATCTTTCCTGTTCGAATGCCTTCCTCTAGCGATTCCATGATTTTAGAAAATTAGCGAAAGTTGTCCTGACCGCGGATACTATCCTAGTGTAAAATTCTCCCTCTTGAGTATGCGAGAACACCCACACCATTTTCTCTTCATACATGGAAGGTTGTACCTTATCAACTTCTTTTCTCCAACTAAAGGCACAGTCTCAAAAACATTCATCACTTTTCTTCCTAATCCGATCTAATGTCTGTCTGTCAGGGACTATTTCAATGTTATACACAAACCTACTGAGATTTTTTTTAGCCAACGCCCTCCACCCAAATTATCTTCTATACCCTGAGCCATGAACCAATCTGAAGCTTCACTACTTAAGCTTTGACTGAATAGGTGCATTAGTAGCGCCTCATTTCTCCCTACCCCGACCATTTGATTGCAATACCTTCTAAAAAAAGCCAAGGGATTCTCGATGCCATTTAACACTTCAAACTTAGGGACCTTGTACCCTTCTGGCAGATCTATTTTTGGGTGCACAAATAGATCATCGTACCCCAAAGCATCATATCACCTGCCTCGTGAGATTCCTTGATCCTCATAATCTCTTCATTCATGGCCAGAAACTTCTTTTTATGCTCAGTTTTCCACTCATTTTTCTTATCCTCATAATGGTATACCTCGGGATTGGGAAAGGGATTATATATGTCAGGAGATATGATGACAAAAGAAGGATTTGAAAGAATAGCTTGATTTTGAGGATGAGAGGAGGTTGGGTGGTAAGTCGGGAGGATATTTTGGAAATTTAGAACATTTTGTGGAATTTGAGAGTAGTTTGGTAGAATCTGAGCGAGATTTCATGGATTTGAAAATGAGTTATGTGGATTTGGGGATGGATTTTATGGATTTGGAGCGGATTTTTGTGCATTTGAGAGCAAATTTTATGGGTTTGAAAATGGATTTTGGGGATTTGAAAATGAATTTTATGGATTTGGAGATAGATTTTGTAGGGTTAGGGATGGATTAAGTAGATGGTTAGCATCTGGGTTATTTTCTCGATTGGTGTTTTGGACTGTGTGAATTGGAGGATTATTAATTATGGGATCTGCGGGTAATTAGGAAGCAGAGGCGGATGATATGTTATTTGAATGGTTCTCGAGAATAGGTGTATTAAGGGAAATAATTTAGAATGGAGTCTCGTGTCCTCACGGGGAGGGATCGTTGACGGTGATAGCCAGATTAGCCAAATCTCTAGTACGGTTCATCTCCTTTTGAAGCATTTCAAATTTCCTCGCAAGTTCAACAATCATCTCGCTTTGTTTTTCTATCACATTATCCCTAATGGTCAATGCATTATCTTTGTCGCTTCTAGTCATATTTGAATGATGGTTAGGGTATGATATATTATGAACTTTTGATCAGGTGAAGTAGGGATTTTTTGCCAGCTTGTTTCAACACGGAGTAGTTTTCTATTATCTGTAAAGTAAAATAACTCAAAGGTAGATGTGTTAGTTCCCATATGTGAGAAATAATGCAAGATATTTAACAAGAAGTAACTACATAGGGTTTTTTGCATCATAGGCAAACTGATCCACAAGAGCATAGTGGGTAAATTTTGTCTTTGATTCAAACAAATGCACATAAACACATAAGGCAGTTTTATCTCATAATAACATTATAATAAATGCATATTCTAGTTGGGGTGACCCTTTTGAGCCAAGGGTTGGCCTAATGAATTTTGAAGAAAATATATGGCTTTTTAAAAGCCAATCCATTATCCCCCAAATTTGCATAGATATGTAAAAAGAGCATAAACGCTTACAAAAGTAGCTTACAATCTTTAGGGAAAAAGAAAATAACAAAAAAGAAAGAACAAGGTCCCGCGCAGGGGATAGATAAACTAATTCCTAGATGCTTCTTTATGGATCTTTGCCTTCTTCACCTCTTGCCATATGTGATATCTATTGATGATCAGGTAAATCCCGCATAACTATGCTATGTTCTTGTAGGTCATCTTTTCTATGCTATCGATCTGGGAAACCATGCAATAATCCAAATCGATCAGACACTGCCTAACATCATCAGCGTCTTGTCTGGCTCGCTTTAACTCTTCTCTCAATATACGTATGTTCGAGGCATCCTCTATATACATCTGTTGGTGTGTGATCTCACTTCTTTGGAATTCCTCTTGAAGCCTGTAGAGTCAGATCTGATGTTCTGATTCTACATCAACAATTCAAGAGGGTACATTTGACCCTGGGATCAATATTTTGACAAGATTCTTCTTCAACCACTCTTTGTAAGTGTCACTGACTTCGGGTTCATACCCGATACAAAAAGAGACTTCCTCTACCTTTCTTCTCCTCCACCCATATACCATGTAGTCTTCGAGTAGGGTTTTGCCTTCTTCATACTCGGTAATGAATCTAAGAATAGGCGGAGTTTGCGGTGTATACTGCTTAATTTTGAATTGCCTAAGGACTCTGCCAGGATTATAAGGACGAGTCCCCCTGAGATCTGGAAGAACTAGAAAAGGCCATTCACCCCCTTGAGTGATGTGCTTCCTCGGGCAAAGATATCTGATGGACCATTGGACGTTGTCATCTCTTAATTCCCCAAAAAACTTAAACCAAAATTTTGGAGATGCCTTTCTCTTACACCTATGTAGGAACAACCACATTTCATGCGATGATAGAAGATCCACCCTTGCCTGAGGGTCTGGCTTCTCTATTCTAGGATTTTTTACTAAGTGTGTCATCATCCACTATTACAAAATGAGGTTGCAACCTTGAAAGAAGGGATGATCGATTTGACACCTTCCCAAAGACAGATATATTTCATCTAAAATCATGGGAGCTCGTGTGTGGAATACATTCGTTGAACCGTATTTCATTCCATAGAAGAGCGAGTACGTCACCATAACGACTCTTGGATGAATGGTGCCATTTTCTCCTTGTGGGAACACCATAGTTTTGAGTAGACCTACCGCAAATGAAAATGCTCTTTTCTCCTTCTATTTTTCCTCTAATTTAAATTTGTGTCCGAACTTCTCAAAAGCATTATACCTTCCAAATCGGGGATACAATTGACGAAAAGATGTGTTTGCCCCATCACATTCCCCCAACCAGGTATCATCATTGATTGAAAAGGAATTCTTGATTTCTTGAAGGCTCCATACAATGGGGACTAGAATGCTTTTATTAGGTATACTTCTTATCTTGACACACATATCAATGCTCTCATAACAAGTCATCGCCTCTTCAATAGTGAGGGTCAATTCAATGTCCCCAGAATAAAAAACTATACTGTCATCATCCCAAAATATCGTCAGAACGTGGATCATTCAGGACAAATATCCATCTCTATGAGCAAAGGAAGGTGCCCGATATGCGTACTAACAATCTTTTTATCTTCTCCTCTCATATGATACCACCATACTTTCAGGAAGTTATCAGGTATGGTAACCATCTTGAATCTTTCACAGGGATATGGTTGAGTCATTTCTACACTAAAGCGAACAAGGATAAGTCTTTACCCTACCCCAAAGGATAATGGATTGAATTAAACAAACATATATTTTCTTCAACACATAAATATGATTCATCTGTAATTGACTCAGGGTCGTCTTAGGCTCATACCTAAAAGTGAGTTTTGGTTTTCGTTCTATCCTAAGATTTTTGATGATTTAGTAAGGGATTTAACTAAGCCTTAGGAAATATCTAGCAACCAAACATAAGGAAAAACAGATAAAGGGAAGAGAGAGATCTAAACCTCTTTGGGCCCAAATCTATGAACTTGTCCAAAACTATTCGTTTGAGCTTTTGGCCCACCTGCGCCTGTACTAAACTATTCGTTTGGGCTTTTGAACCACTTGCACCTGTCCTAAACTAGTCCCTTTGGGCTTTCAGCCTATAATCGCTTTACATGTATTAGTTTACAAGTTTGGCTTCGAGGACACCAAATGAATGGATAAATAAGTAACTAAATAAATAAATACAAATAAAACAATAATAAATAAATGAGACTTTTTAAGTCTCTTAGATACTTTAACCATGGGTTTTTAACCCGTTTCTTCTTCTTCCATCTTCTTGCACCTGTACGCCAAGCAATTGACTTTTGGACTTAGTCTTCCAAAATCGACTTGGGACTAAATGGGCCTCAATTGAATAGACATGCAAAGGAAAAAGAGTCCATGTAGGACTCAAGTGTTTCCATATGCAAAAAAAAAATAAAGTAATTAATATATCAAAGATCGATACTTAAAGATAAATGATGTTATTAAAAGAGCATTTCTCGCGCATAAGGACAATAGCAAGCTATGATATGAAAAAGATCCAACTTATCTAATGAAAAGACAATTAATCTATCTCTTGAACAAATTCAAGAATTAAATCAAATGCAATGTGATTAACTAATTCTTGAGGAGAGATAACATAGACCCACAAATTTCAAAAAAATAAAAATAAATATAAAATAAAATTTTTTAAGGGATGTTCGGACAAAACTTGAACATATGACATCTAGAACAGTAAGGAAAGAACAATCATCATCATAATAATAATAATAGGAAAAATGAAAAAAAATATTATTTGGGATCAAGTTCAGTCCCCTTTAAACTATATACTGCTGTGAATTATAAAAGCAATAGATCCCCTTTTTTGTGTATCAACAAATGCAAACACCAAATTTTCCATATACTAATTCTACTATACAACTATGCGAAAGTATTATCCTTAGATGATTTGCCTTCAATTTTAAAACATTAATCAAATTCCATCAAGGTCATTAAAGGTGCTAATATGCATGCCACGTATTGATAATCAAACCAGGGACAATATATGATTACAAACAAATAGAAGTAAATAAAACAATCCAACCAGTGAACTATGATCTGGACACTGCTTTACATCTAATGAGGTAAAATGGATCTACCTAAAGATAGTATTATTTCTAATCCTTTCCTTTCTTATCATATGAAACTACAAACCACGAACTTCATTAGGTTGATAAATACACATTTTTTAATGACTAGCTTACCATTTGATCAAAAAACTCTATAAACTATGTTCAACTTATACAAACCTCGATTTAATCAACCCCCTAATGATAAACTAAAGGTAAACTAAAGGTATATTTTCAAAAAAAAAATAATTCAAAATTCAACTAACACTTGCCTTCTCTTGACAAGTTTCGGGAACTTTGATTCGAAATGTGTCCTTGAAGGGTCAGGAGATGATACGAGACCAATATAACATATCCTTTGTCCCTTCTTGACATTTTTGTCAATAAGAGCTTTAGGACTGTTCCTAGTTGACCACCAAAATCCGAAGAGGAACGCGAAACAAAGCATGAAAAAGGCGAACTACTAACAACATCGAACTAAATCCATAAACGGAAACTAAAACAACTAAAGTTTGACTAAATAATTAACTAGTCAGACTACCCTGGACCAATATAAAAGTAATATACTAGTAACTAGCAAAAGTAGATGCTACAGTGATTTCAAAGGCAAACCCAAAGCATAAATTATGAGACTAATGCATGAACTTACGACTGAATTGAAGAATAACAAATTGAAAGAATACTATGCATCGGACCTTCAAACAAAGTCAATATGGAAACAATAGTGTAAATCTCACAACGAGAAAAAATATTGAGTCACAACAGTGAACCAAACAAAGGAAAAACATAATATTCATAATAGGTGTCAACAATATTGCTATTTTCTGGTGTTGTTGTTGTTGATACAGTATTGTTGGAGAAAAATAAGAGTGGGCCAGGTTAGGGAGAATGGTTTGGGATGAAGTTGAAATTGTTATGTCGGCTGCTGATGGGTTGCTAATGAATTGGGCTAGAATAGATTATTTTTTGGGATTTTAGGGATTTGGCCAATTCTATTTAAGTTTTGGCCAAATTAAAAATAATTGGCCAATTGCATTGCAGTTGTGACTACTTTGATTTCAATTATTGCCAAATCTAATAGATTGGCTAAATTAAATCAAAATTCGAAAAGAATTAATACCTCATTTAATCTCGAGCTTCTTGATTTGATAAAATAAAATAAACATTTCCCAAATAAATTAATTTTGAGAACAAACTATATTTAAATCAAGACTTTAACCATTTGGATCTATTTCAGATAAGCCTTGGTTAAAATTTGATGATCCGTAAATTAAATATTTGAGTAACAAAATTATACAATTTCATATAATTGAGTATGATAATATATAATCACAAATTAAAATGGCAAAATTACCCAAATAAATACTTTGAAAAACTTTATATTCGGATAAAAAAATTATTATAATTTTATTTAAAAATAAAAAAAACTCAAAATTAAACTTAGTTATGGAGGGTAAGAATTAGGTGTCAACATATATAATTTTTTATTTAAATTTGTTAGTATCATAAGTAGAATAAATTTTTAATGAATTTGCCACAAAAGCTAATGTTATTTTACTACGTGTATTATATGTATATATATGTATGTATGTATGTATGTATGTATGTATATATGTATGTGTGTGTGTGTGTGTATATATATATATCCATGCGTGTGTGTGTGCGCGCATACACACACATGTATGGTTGCATATTTATGTTTCGTTTATATCTTATTTTCTATTTCTTTTAGTCCATGTTAACTTAATTTGTGAGTCATTTTTTAATATTCAAAATCACTTAATTGTTCAATCTTGAAGAGTTGTTGGAAGTTTCTTTCATTTTTGCGCTTTATTTATATTTTCTATTTGATGAGTTCAAGAGACTTAATTGCTCATATTTATAATTTTAATTTGACTATAAAGGATAAAAATGGAAAGTGATGTCCAGTTTATGTCCTAGTCTTTTTTCTTAATAGATGTACATTGCCTTATAAATTAAGTTAATATATATGGACTAGAGGGAGTATAGTTTATATAGATACGTGAGTTTCGATTGTCACTAATGAAATATTCTAAATAATAAATTAAAATTTATTTGCAATATGAGTAAACTTTAGAAATTAATTTGTTATTAAATATATCTCCATTTTTATTAAGTATTACTATATTACATGCATTGTAATATGTGTATAAAGTTATTTTAATTTATTATTTTCACTCGTATAAATAGATATTATAATACTGATTATTATTAATAAATTAATTTTCTTATTCTGATCATTTATTTCATTTAGAAAGTTATTAATTAAATGTTTCTCACTTTTTTTTCATCTAGAAAATAATATTTATCTATAAAGAAATTTACTACACATATTAAACATATAAAATTATCATGATTTTAAAAAGGCAAAGAAAAATAAAGTTCAATACTTCAATAACGTGAGGTGAAATAGGTAGTTGAAAAGATTAATAAGAAAAAGAGGATAACGCTTATTGTGTAAAGTTGAGAGGTGAGTTAGATTTTTAAAGTAAGGTTGAGGAAGGAAAATGATTTTCACCAATGAGATTTTACGTTGTACTCCTCCTCCTGATTCAAAATAGTTGATATGTTTAAGTTTTGCACAAATCTTAAGAAAAAATTTATTAGGAGTGTAATTTGACTAGTATAATTTTTATTACGAAAAAGATATAAATATGCCCCCGAACTATGATAAATGATATGTATATACCCTCCGTCATACTTTGGGTACATATATGCCCCTACCATTAATGAAATGATACATATATGCCCCTCACACTAATGGTAGGGGCATATATGTGCCCAAAGTATGACGGAGGGTACATATCTAAGATTCATAATTATTTGAGGGTATATTTATCCCTTTTTTATTTTAATTTTTTTATTCTAAATAATCAACCCAAACCTACTAATCGACCTAGTAAACCAACTACCCCACCCGATCTCAATTAAAACCCAAGAGACGCCTATCTAACATATGCATTTTTCCACACCTAGAATGATATACACACACAATACAGTAACACTCATTACTATCAATTTTCTTTAAAAGACACATTAACCCATAACACTCAAAAACAACACCAAACAAATTGAACCTCCCACGTTTTAATTTTTAGCGATATTTTATTGAAAAAACACTACCCATTACCGGTCAACACCACATAGACAACGTCTCCATCGAACCAAAATTTGATTGAGATTTACTACAATTCGATTGACATTCACGTTTAAGAGAGAAAAAAAAGGTAGTATCGCATTTGAAGCAAAAAATAAAGGTTGGATCAAGTTGGTTGAAATTAAATTCGATGGGTTTATTGGATCGGTAGTGGGTTAGGGTTAATTATTTTGAATAAAAAAATTTAAACGAAAAAGAGACAAATATATCCCTGAACTATGATAAATGGTACGTGTATACCCTCCATCATACTTTGGGTACACATATTCCCCTACCGTTAGTGTGAGGGGCATATGCATACCATTTCATTAACGGCAGGGGCACATGTGTACCCAAATTATGACGAAGGATATATACGTACCATTTATCATAGTTCGAGGGTATATTTATCCCTTTTCCATTTTTATTAATTGTTTAGTGTTCATCTATTTACGTGCATCAGATAAAATTTTGTAGAAAATATATCAAATATTTTGAAAAGAAGGGAGTACATAATTACTATAGTTAATTACGCAAGTGACACAACTTTTGCATTTTTTCATAAGTAGTAGAATTTATATTATTTTTAGCATATTTATAAAAAGTTACAACTTTATTTAACTAATAAATATATTAAACAAGGTCTCATAAATTAAGAATCCATATTTATGTTTTTCTTTCTATATTAGATTCTCTCCCCTAAAAATGATATCAATTACCTTATTATCCAATATTTATTTATATTTTTTTTCCTCATTCTAATTTTTTTTTTCTTTTACCTTTGATATAGTAAAAATATACTTCTTGTAAATATCAAATGTCATTTTTTAATACAAAATTTGATAAAATATAAAAATATTATATAAACATATCATATAGAATTTTAATACAATATATTTGGTGTAATATAAATATGGTATCTCAAACATAATATTTAGTACTATATTTATATGGATTTTTTTTTATCTTATTCAATCAATTCGTTTTCCAATCATCAGACAGTTGTATGTATATACTACATAAAAATACAAATTTTATAAATATAATATAATTTAATATAATATGATATAATATAACATACCATACCATACCATACCATATCATACCATACCATACCATACCATACCATACCATACCATACCATACCATACCATACCATACCATACCATACCATACCATATCATACCATACCATACCATACCATACCATACCATACCATACCATAACATAACATAACATAACATAACATAACATAACATAACATAACATAACATAACATAACATAACATAACATAACATAACATAACATAACATAACATAACATAACATAATATAATGCCATGGCTCTGATACCAAAATAGAGATCGAATCGCTTCAATGATATTTCAGGAACATTTACAAGCAAAGCATAAACTTTTTGAACAGTTTTAATTGAAAACGGGTCCAAAACATCGCCTGCAACGCCCTCCTGGATAACAGGCCTTTCATATGAACCTCCGGTATGAAGCCTGAATCAAAGCTATAACTGCAAGTCTATGTCTTGCGACCTTAATATCATTGGGTGATTTGATTCTTATTTAAGTAACTCTTGCCATACTATACTAATAGCTTAGCATGTTATAGTTCAACACAAGGTATTTATCCTAAAATTAGGCTAATATGAAAAGTAATAAAAATAAGATAAATAACTTAAAATAAAAATACCTTAAGCTGGATGGGTGTGACCAGAATTAAATTTTTTTATTCCCAAATGAATATATTACAAGAGAAAGATACTTCGAGTAGTAGAGAGACAGAGGGGGGTTTCTAAAACCTGCCTTTACAAAATAAAAAATGAAATCCTTATATAGTGGATACTCAAAGGAAAAGACAAAATAAAATTGCCTTTACTATTCACAGTTGGTCATTACTATTACACAAATGGCCTTTACTTCATAAAAGAAAGTGGGATTTACTGTTCATGCATTATAAAAGCTGTCGTCCTTGTGGTGTTGTCCCCCAATAATGTAATTGATAGTGGGGTATTCTCAATTAGTTTATATCTTTCCTTCGCCTTTTGTTAATTTGAAAGATTCTTCCAATGCGTCTTGAAACTTTTTTAAATATTCGTTCGGGTTTAATTCTTCATTACTCTGGATGCTTTGGGATTTCCCAGCAAAACAGTCTTCTTTGTTATCTGTGGTATGACCTACAGAGGCCATGGATATAACTGATATATTTTTCCTATCTAGGTTTCTCATTAAGTCTTTTTTGACTTCCTCCATATATGAGGCAATCATTTCAGATTTTGATACTATCCCCTTCTTAATTTGAAGTTTTTGGACAATACTTCTGAACAGACTAAATTCATCCTGTTCCTGTAATGGGGACATATCCCTTTATTCTTTGTATTGGACAAGGGCTTTTTTTATAGAATCAATAAGTTGTTCGCCATGGATATGTCCATCAGTTGTTTTTTGATTGAGTTTGTTCCAGAATTTTGTATAAAAAATTCTTTTCAAATATTGAAAATCGTTAAGGTTAGGTTTTACTTCCACGAATCATTTCATAATCCATGGAATAGAAAATTCTATAAAAAATACATTGTCGATATTTCTTTAAAGTAGATATCTTCTCTTTGTATTTTGAGAAGCATCGGAGACACTTCTATCCAGTCAGTATATAAACTTTTAAAAGGTTCTGACAAAATTTTTGCCGAAGGACAATAATAGATTCACCATTGCGCAAATCAATTTGGGATGCTTTGTTTGTAGATATTTTCACATATCTTGATAAACCACAAATGTTTTCTATTAGGATTTTCGTATAATAAAGCTTTCAACATAATCTCTGTAATTGAATTTTACTAAAACTTTCTTTTCTGGATGCATATAATCTTGCTCCTTAAGAGTACTTATTCCCCACTCTTCTGGAGTAAAAATCTTTTTGAGGATAATTTTAGAAAAACTATAGTCTTTCTTTATATTGGTGGCCGTATAAAAATACTGAATTTCAGCTGACCCTATTTGAGATAATATAGTCTCATAATGCATATGATATTTGTATGTAGTTGTTGCATAGGATGTATTATCGAAATACTTTTGCATCAACTGCCTTGTCATCAGTTATAGCAACATAAGGCATGAATATATCATTCATAATGTTCTGGAATTCCAAAGAAGCATTCTTTAGTCCAAATGGCATGACATTCTATTCGAATTGTCCCATAGGAACATTAAAAACAGTCTTATATTTATCTGCCTTCAATATTTAGATTTGCCAATAACCTGATTTCAAATCAAATTTTACAAATATTAGTGCATCATATAATCTATCCAGTAAGTCTTTCTTATTAGGAATCGGATACCTAATCCACCAATGGACTTTGTTGAGAGGTTTATAATTAATAACCAATCTTGGTACCCCTTTTTCCTGTTCAGCATATTTATTGATATAAAATGCAGTGCATGACCATGAAGATTTAGAAAGTCAAATGAGATCTTTATGCAAAAGAGAATCAATTTCTTTTTTACACAATTCTAAATATTCAGAATTCATTTACCAATGTCTTGCCTTAGTGGGGATACTACCCTCTTGAAAGTTGTCTTTATATGGAAGACTAACCACATGTTTTTTGCTTTGCAAAAAGGCATTTGAATGGTCTCCACATATTTCTAGAGAAAGCTGATTTTTCAGAAAATCTATTTTTCTGTCAATTTTGGATTTTAAAGAGTTTGTTCTATTGTCAAACCACAAATTTTATTTTTAAAAAAAATCCAATTGCCTATTTTTGAAAAGTATTTTTTCCTTAATCAAATTTATATATCTTGTATAAGGTGGTTCACACCATTCAAACATAATTTTCTTATTATTGAAGGTGCCAATTAGCCCATTTTCATCCCACCGAGTAATGGGATACAGATGGACAAATCATATTTTTTTCAAAATAATTTTGTTGCTGATATTTTCTACCAGTATGAAAGTTTCTAGCATGCATATTTTATCTTGACAAAATATATGCCTTGGGGATTTTATATTCTATCCCCATCTTATGACCACTAGCATTTCTCAGGACATGAGTGTTTTTTTTAAAAATACTTTAAAGGTAATAGACCTTATTGGATGCAATTGAAACCTGTCCCACTATCAATTAGAGCAGTAAATTCTTTTTTTATAATTATAATCAATTAAAAGAGTTACTTTAGCTTAAAAATGCTGCTGAGTACCTGCTTCTAACGTTTGAAGAAATCCTTCTTTAGGTAAGGTAGGGTTCTGACTTACCTCTGTATGTATGACACTTGAATTTTCTAATACAAAAACTCTTTGGTCCAAAGCCACATTATGATCTTTAAGGAAAGATATTTCCTTCTTGAGATTATCAATCTCAATCTTTAGATCTTGGGTTGTTGCTGGGACAACAACCATTTTTTATCTTTCTTTGAGAAGTTTAAGGACTTCTGTCATGTTATAGGGACCATTTTGGGAGGGAATTTCTTCCAGTTCTTTAGAAGAACTATTAGAGGGTTGGTTATCCTCGTGGCTTGGATTTTTTAGCATTTTTAAAAGATCTGCTAATCTGTCTTTCTTTAAGAATTAACTTCCAAATCTTGGAATTGAGAGTAGATATTATAGAAAACATCATCTTCTTCATTTTTATTAAAAGGTTTTCCTTGTTGGCATGGAAAACATTCGTCTTCTAAAGATATATAATCTTCATTATGAAGGACCCGTAGATCTTCATCCGCAGATGAATGTTCTTCCTCATTATCGCTATGGTCCAGACTCAAATTTTTCGGAGAGAAATTGAGCAGTATTTTGCACAAAGAATCCTTAATCTCTTTATCTAATGTGAGACTCTTTATTTTTTCTTTTACTTTGCTATCTCTTGCAAAGTGACCTACTCTACCACATCTGTAGTAAACATTAGTCCTCTTGGATCTCATAAAATCATTTCTGGCTTTTTTCTTCTATATTTTTTCTCAATTCTCCTAGCCTTTCTATCTTCAGAGAATTTTTTCTTCTTATAACTATAAGTCTGTTTAGAACTCCTAGAAATATCTATGGCAAATTGTTCATAGAATTCCCTTAGTTGCAGTCTTTCATTAAGACGATACTTCTTAACTTGCTGATTCAGCTTTATCTCATTATATAAGGATAGACCTTCTTGAGTACAAACATTGATCAACTTTCCATAAGTGTACTCATTATAGTTAATACTTAAGAAAGGTCCTCTAAGAACTTTTCTAACTCTTTTAGCAAATAACATTGGAAGACCATATATAAATTTAGACTTTCAGTGGGAGCTATTACTCTCCGATAATTCCATGACTCTCGACAGGAATACATCCTTGTACCATCTAAAAGATGTGAGAGTCTTACATTTCAGATTTTGGAGCATAGTCTTGATAGTCTCACTATTGTTAGACCATCTTCCAGAAAAATATTCTATAATATTAAGAACCAAGGTATAAACCGCATTTAGAGTAGGTTGACCCTCTTCTATTTTAACCGTATGAAAGTTTTTGCGCATTAGTCTAAAGTGAGATAATTATCCCACCAACCTTTTAGATGACCAATGAATCCTGCAGTAATCATCTCTGCAATGGTCTTATCATTATTATCCTTATGAACCTTACAAATCATCCTGTACTTCAACATTCGATGTACTCCAGTAGAAAATTATCTATTAGTGAAACCATCTATGTTTTATTCATAGATTTTATTTTCCCTAAAACTTTTAGGAATGACAATTCTTATTCTTCTAATAGAACATCCTGGGGAGTTGGTCTAGGATGATAAAACATCCTTTGGACTGGTTTTCTTGCAAAGTTTTTTGAGATTTTATTAAGCTCTATTTTCTTCAACTCAGATAGAATCTTATCAACTCTATCATATAGGGAAATAATTTGTTCACCTAATATGCTCACATAAATATTAGCATAATTATGCCATTTTAACATCATATTGACATGTTGAGAAGTAATAAGAGAAGTATCATTTTCAAGCAATTTAGAAAATGTAGTAAAATATACTACTTTGTTATCCTTTTAATTTGAAAAGATTGTTGGGGGGAGGGGGGAGACTGATGTGGTGATTTCACCATTACTTAATTTAAAGTCTTTCGTAAGCATGGAAATATAATTATCCACATATTTGTCCATAAATCAAGGAACAAAAGAAATCATTATAATGAATAAAAAGAACTTTATAAAATTCTTCCTAGAAAGCAATTTTTTCTTGATTTATGGACAAAAAATCAATTTATGAAAAGTTCCCATCTTGATTTAAAGAACTTATCTGAGATTTTTTTTCTTGCCAGTGATTCTGGACTTCAATTAATTTTATTTTGATTCATTTTAGACCTGTGGGAAAATTCATTCCGAATTCAGTTGGATCCATATCAAGAACAATATTAGCAAGATTATCTCTATCAATTTTGATATTATTCATTCTAGAACTTTTCCTAATCTGAGAAGTAGAAGCTCTGGATGGAGAATTGACAATATAATCAATAGAAAAAATATATGAAGATGTTGATCTGGTTAATCTAGATGCAGATGCAACACTCAAGTTATTAGCTCTGTTTATTAGAGGAAAAGAATCAGAAAATCTAATCTTAACAATACCATCCACGGTCTATTCTACCTCTGTGATCTCACTATTGAGATTATTCTGGGGAGGAGCCACATCCTCAAGAATCCATTCTCTGGGAAAATCAATTTCATCCATTTAATAGGTTGTCTAGTGATAACTTTAGGCCTACCAAAATTAGTTTCAATAAGAATAGTTCATTTTTAAAATCCATCATTTTACACATAGAATTTAAAGTATAAAGAGGTTTATAGTTAATTCTCTAACAAATATATATAACCTCAGTATCTGGCATATAATTGTTACCATGCAATTTAATGCTCAATATTAAAGCATTTAGAGAATTCTCACCACTTAGAGATATCTGCAAATTAGGATAAACATTAAAATAAACAGGGCCATAAGCCAAGCTTGTTTGAACAGTCCCTATAAGAGATTTTTTCCAATCTTGATTTCTACCATCTCTTAAAGTTGCTATAAAGCTTTCAGGTAGACCTCTTAAAGTAAGTGGTTTAAAAGCAACTTGAATTGAACCAATATGCATGAATCTATAAGATTCTCTATAAGGAGCTAAATCATTTTCAGATAATAACCTGAAAGTAGCATGATCATTGTCAACTGTAAGAGTCTCTTCAGTTGTTTTAACAATTTGTTTGAGACCCAATTTTTTAAAAGTATCCATTTGGTATATCATTTGGGTTAAACTTTAGGAATTGTCCACTTATTAAGTAGATTCAATTGTTGTGGCATATCATATTCTTCTTTTTTACTGTTTCTAACAGGAGTTTGTTTCCTCATAATATTCATGATAAATGATGTGTTGAACATATACCATCTATTGTTAAAATTATGACATGGCTTTGATACCAAAATAGAGACCGGATTGCTTTAATGATATTCCAGGAACATTTACAAGCAAAACATAAACTTGCTGAATAATTTTAATTCAAAACGGGTCCAAAACACAACCTTCAACGCCATCCTGGCTAACAGGCCTTTCATATGGACCTCCTTCATAAAGCTTGAATCAAAGCTATAACTGAAAGCCTGTGTCTCGCGACCTTGATATAATTGGGTGATTTGATTCATATTTTAAGTTATTTATCTTATTTTTATTACTTGTCATATTAGCCTAATGATGGGCTAAATACCTTGTGTTGAACTATAACATACTAAGCTATTAGTATAGTATGGTAAAGAGGAGTACCAAAGATTCGTTATTAATTATAAACCTCCCAACAAAGTTAATATAATATAATATACAAAATAAATAAATAAAATATATAACACGTAAATATAGCATACATGCATTACACTTAATCTATACCAATAATATATAATTTATCATATATTTCTACTATATATAAGCGTGGTAAAGCAGACACCTCTTTGTCGATGTGCCTGATTGCTCCGTGATTTTACTACATCATTCTTAATTAATTATTATAAGTCATTTATGTGTTAAATTGATTAATAATTACTACTATATATGAGCGTGGTAAAGTAGACACCTTATCGTCGATGTGCCTGCTTGCTCCATAGTTTTACTATATCACCCCTAATTAATTAATATATGTCGTTTGTGTATTAAAAAATTAATAATATTTAATAAAAAAAGTAAAATAAATATTTATGATATGTCTACTTCAACTATTTCAACTTATGTATTCATCGATATGCCTGCTTACTCCGTGATTTTACTATATCACTCATAATTAATTATTATATGTCATTTACGTATTAGGAAATTAATAATATTTAATAAAAAAAAATAGACATTTATGACATGTTTTCTTCAGCTGCTTCAACCTTAATTTTACTATATCATCCCTAATTATTTATTATAAGTCATCTAAGTATTTAAAAATTAAAAATATTTAACAAAAAAAGGTAAAATAGACATAAAATAATAAATTAACTCTTGATGTTTTAAATTTACCTGACATCTTATATGGGCCTACTTAAATTTTTGTCACAAGTATTTTTTTATAGCAATTTTTCTATATCACTTCTAATTAGTTATTATGAGTCATTTAAGATATGTTTGCTTCGCTACTTCAATCGTGATATTTTTTTTTGATGTAAACATGCACACTATTTAATTAAGTAGTAATTGTAGGTAGTTTAGAGGGGTTCCTCGACAGAGTTAAGAGCTACAGATTGCCCTGATGAAAGTTATCATTACAGACCATAATGTTCCTAGAGAAGTAGTTCCTAGAATGTCTGCTGCTACATGTGGAGCTGCATACACCGGAGGAATTTGCAAAATGAGTGTCTGCTCAAAACATAAAGACTTTGCCAAGATATTATGCCATATCTTTACATCACCTATCTTTATGTTCCACCATATCTGATGCTCTACCAAATCCTTAGCCTGCAATATTTTTCCCACACTTGTGAGCCTCCTCCCCCTCTTTTCCACATTATCAATTTACTATGTTATTTTTTGCAGTACTTATTCCTCATATATTCACTCCAAACTGAATTATTAGTTCTGAAATTCCACCGCAACTTACAAAATAAATCCATTGAAACATCTTGTAATATCCTGAATCCCAATCCTCCTTCTGTTTCTGGCAAACACAAATCTTTCCACTTTGTCCAGTGCCTCCCCTTCCCTCCAATAAAACTGTTCCAAAAAAATTGAGCCATCATCTTATGTATTTGATTCATAACATTCAGTGGAGGGTTCATAACTGATAAACAATGTATTGAAATACTCTGTAAAACATGCTTAATCAAAATAGCCCTTCTTCCATAAGACAACATCTTTCCCTTCCAATTCAGTAATTTAGAACTAATTCTGTGAATCGTGTGATTGTAAAAACTTTTCTGTTTCCTCTTATAGAAAATAGGACAACCTAGGTATGTAAAAGAATATCCTTCCTTAAGATACCAGTAAGTAATCCTGTCAAAACCACATCACCTCTAGAAGCACTATGATGTAGATAAATTGCACTTTTCTCTTTGTTAACTTTTTGACCTGATACAACTTCATATTTCTCTAAAGTATCCGCAACCATTTTCATAGTACCCATCTCTGCCTTACATAAAATAATCATATCATCTACAAATGACAAATGATTGATATCTGGACTACCTCTTGGCATACCAAATTTCTTGAATTCCTTCTTTTTTAATAATTCATTCAAAGATTTAGATAGTACCTCAGCAACCAGTATAAATAGGGTATGATAGTAGATCCCCTTGTTTCAGTCCTCTTGAAGATTGATAAAATCCTTTAGGTTGTCCATTCAGTAAAATTGAATACCAATTATTACTCACCAACCTATGTACCATATCAATCATTTGCTCACTAAATCCCGTCTTTCTTAAAATCTGCATAAGAAAATTCCATTCCACTCTATCATAAGTTTTCATAATATCCAGTTTAATAATAAGATTAGCAGGCTTTCCTTTTTTTTTTTCTAATTTCTGAGACAATCTCCTGCACCAATAAAATATTCTCTGCAATGCTCTTTCCCTTCACAAACCCTACTTGCTCCTTAGAAATAATTTTTGAAAGGAAAATTTTGATTCTTTCATGAATAATTCTAGAGAATATCTTATTTACAAAATTGCTTAATCAAATAGGACTTAGATCAGAGAAAGTTTGAACCATTGGATATGGTACATGCACCTTTTGGATATCATCTTCCCAGCTCTAAGATATGAAACAATTTGACCCCTAAGCACTGAAGTACTACTCCTCCATTCAATAAGTGGTTCATTGGGAAACTAAAACTGGGCGACTCAATTTCTACAATCAATTGAAACATAGCATGAGTGGAGCTAATCCATGCTGAGAATGACATCAAAATCAGTCATCTCTAACTCCACAAGGTCTATTGAAGTGATTTTTTGGGATACTATAATCGGGTAATTTTTGTACACCCGTCTGGCTGTGATAAATTTACCCACTGGGGTAGACATTGAGAAAGGCTCTACTAAAGTTTCAGGACTGACACCGAAATTGACAGTTATATAGGGGGTTAAAAAAGAAAGTGAAGCTCTAGGATCTAAAAAAGCATAAACATGAAGATAAAAGACCTGTAACGTACCCGTAACCATATCAAAAGAGCTTTCTTGATCATGATGAGACTGGAGTGCATCTACTGATTGCCCTGGATGTGACACCCTACTGAGTCGGGAGATCGGATGGAATTGGAGGACGATTGGACTGACCCTACTGACCACTCTTTGGATAATCTCTAACTTTGTGGCCTGGATTGACACACCCAAAACACACATTACTGTCGGCTCTACACACACCTTAATGATTCCTACCACATTTTAGGCAAAGAGGATTAGTACGAATGTTGTTCACACTACCTTGGGACCCTGAGCCTGGCGATCTATCTCGATTTTCATTCCAAAATTTGGCACTGACACACTAGCTGAAGATGGAGATGGGGCTAAAAACTTCTGACGGAGCTAAGAACGGTTACCGCCCTCAGGCCTATGGTGAGAAAAATTAAAGCTACTTGTTCTAGCCCTCTTATTCTCTCTCTCTTTCTCCTTAAGATTTTGTTCCTCATCCCTTGAGATGGACCATAAAACTAGATATGTCCATCTTCTTGATCAACATAGTAGTTCTACACTCCTTAACCACACTATTAGATATACCAGACATGAATTTACTCATTCTAGACCTGTTATCAGCTACCATCGAAGGAGAATACCTCGCTAACTGAGTAAACTTAAACGAGTATTCCTTAGCACTCATACTACCCTGCTTCAAATTAATGAACTCTTTCACCTTAGATTCCCTCTACTCTAACGGAAAAAACCTATCTAAAAAGATCGCGGTAAACTTCTCCCACTCTACAGGCCCTGCATCTACGCTCCTATCCCCCTTCCAATACTTATACTAGGTGTGAGCTACATCTTGCAATTGATATGAAACCAACTTTACACTCTCACTCGAAGTGACATCCATAATATCCATCACTATTTGAACCATATCAAGAAACTCTTACGGATCCTCTTTAAACTTGGATCCCGAAAATTAGGAGGGTTTATTCGAGTAAAGTCCCAAATCCTAGTTGCAGTTGTATTTGCCACTGTATTAGCTGGGGCAATAGCTTGTTGATTGTTCTGAGTAGGTACTGAATGAGCTAAGGTAGTAAATGCAACTTTGAACTTGGCATGAGAGACGTGCTCATTCAGGAGATTTTCCTGAACAGGCAGAGGTGTGGGCTGGTTCCCATTTCTTCTTCCGTTATTCTTTTTGGGAGGCATTTTTTTGAAATAGAATAAAGAATGGATTGTAAAAAGAGTTTAAATAGAGCTAATGCTCACTCACACGACATAAATACTGAAAGAAGAGAAACTTTTCCTAAAACGTCTTGTAGCCTCTTATCCATAAGTGTGGCGCGTCTCATAAACATGCACAAAACTCTACTCAACGCGGCTTTCATACTCCCTAGGACACTGTAAAATCGTAGGCTCTGATACCAAGTTTTTTCATGACTCGAGGCTACCCCCTAGTCGCAATAACAGTGCTTACGATCATAAGTGACCATAAGCTAACTCATGGGCTGGTACCTGCTGTGACCACTGAATAATTTACTGATAATGAACATGTGCGAAAACAACTGAATAAAGCCATAAGATTCAAATACTGAAAATATGATTTAAATCATAAGTTTGAACGTCTGATGACATACTACAAAGAATGATCAAACAACTGATAAAATGACTAACTGTCTGAATGACTGAAAATATCTAAAAGCCTCTATCTGACTGAAGAGTTGATAGGACAGGCCCCAACTAACTCCAAATTGAACTAACTGAAAAGAAATGCAAAAATACTGAAATAACTAACATGTCCTCGACATATGAGAACTCACCACAACTCCTGCTGCTGATAAGCTGAACTGTCTAAGCACGGTCAGAAAATTGAGCATTCGAACCTATGATATAAGACATCATAGAACGAAGAAAAGTATTCGATCAGTATTTTGAATGTACTAGTATATGAGATGAGGTTAAGCTGAAATGCATAGGTTCCTGTGCATGAAATACTGACTGACTAAATAGCATGAGATAACTGATGAGTAAATGCATGAAAGTTGTAAAATCTAAGAATGCTTGACCAAGCATATAACATGATATTGAAATAGTCTGTAAACTAAAATACTGAAATCTGGTAATTGAATAACCGATGAATTGTACTCTATGTTCAAGCAAACCTAAATTAAATTCTGTACTGAATACTGAACTAAGACTGTGGAAGGTATCATCTAACCGACATGCCCCAATCTGATCTAATCGGGGTCCAACCCTGTAACCCTAGTTGGAAGGGAGTCAGTACCGTGCCATGGGTACTAAAACATGGTTGTGTGGATCCACTAAACTAATGTACTGAGGGACTAATGAGTCACCCTTATCTGGTAGGTGATCTAATGAGATATGTATTACCCTCAACTGGAAGGTAAACACTTTATCAACCCTCAACTGACAGGTTGATATCTCTAACCAACGCTGGCTACGTAGTTCTAGAACTAAGAGACTGCTACTAAAGGTCACACCCTCTACTGGTAGGTGAGCCCCCATTCTTGGGTTTACTATGTGCTAAATCCTACTCCAAACTAAATGACACTGATTACTGGACTGAACTAAGCTTAACTGAGCAAACAACTGATAATGATACTAACTGAATAACAATGATCATGGTTTATCTGAAATCATTCTGAAGATATTAAAATTATGTAAACAACTAAGTATCGAGTATTCATAATGCTCCAACATTGAATGAAAATAACAATAAGGACATATGAAGCTTTAAAAACCATAATAAAGGATCATTGCTCAAAACCCAACATTTAGATATTTCATAAAACACATGGGAGTCATGAATTTAAGCATGGGAATGGGTAAAACATGTGATTGAAAACATATCTATAATACTAAAACCATGAATTAGGGATTCAACATGAGAATTTCAATACTCATCGCGATAAGGGCTCATCTCTATACCCACCGCGATGCGCCACTATCTTGGTGAGGTTCTGGAATCTAAATCCGAACACGACCTAATCCTCGTCCAAAAAATCTGAAACTTCCTAGAGACATGATCCTTACACTCCTGAATATGAACTAACTAAAAAAATCTACGTCTCGGGGTCAGGAAGACCCAGTTAAAAATTCTCGAAGTTAGGAGCCCAAAAATAAGACTAAGTCCCCAACACTTAGTAAAATTTTCAGGCTTTAAGCCTCTTATGCATGCAACTAGGAGCTGAACTAAGCTACGAAAAGTACGGGGTATTACATCGTAGTAGATTCATGTATCTTAGATACGTGCATATGTATCCCCTACAGTTGGTTGTCAGTGGCATGTATTCGAAATTTCTAAGTGAGATATTATGTAATTAACTTAAATTGTAGAGAGCTAATTGGTAGTTATAGTAAGAATATTTTGTTATTTAACTAATTACACTCCAACAAAAATAAAAGGGAAAAATCTTGGACTTGGATAGTTATTAAAGAGGATAAATTACACAAAACCACAAACCTAAGAGACCTTATTACCCAAAATCCCTTACCTTTAAATAATTACTTAAAATTTCAGATTTTATATTTTACTCTTGATATATATGAATAAAATTCTTACCCTACTTTTACTCCACAATTAAAGCATGCAATCTATTTTCTTTGAAGATTTTTTTTTCAAATATTTCATCCTCTAAAATTTCTTCCAAATTATCATCAATCAATATAACTTTATCTCCTTTACTTCTACTTCTTCACTAATTTTATTGTCTTTTTTTTTAATCTTTTTATCAACTTTTCTTTTATCAATTTTGAATTCTTTTTCAACTTTTAAGTCAGTACTCATTAAGTAAAAGAGGAGAAATTGAACAATCAATTATTAGATTTTCGACGAGAACGATCAAAGTGATGGTGGTGGTGAGGACGAACGACAAATGGGTACGGTAGCCAAATGACATAATGGTGCGGACGAACGATGGAGGGTGGTGGTGGTGGTGGATTATATATATCAATCATAAGTAAATTGAACAATTAGTTGTTAGATTTTCGACAATAACGATCAAAGTGGCGGTGGTGGTGAGGACGAATGACGGAGGAGGGTTTCCAAGGTGGTGGTGATGGTGCTGACGATTGACGGAGGAGGGAGGATTATATGTATCAATCATAAGTATCAACACATATACATATGTATCAATCATATGTATCAAGACATATACATATGTATCAATCATATGTATCAAATAAATGTATTTAATACATCTATAAATATATATTAAGAACTTGTATATTCTTTTCATAATTTTAAGGATGATGCATATGTTTTTTGTTTATTTTATGGTTTAATCACCCTCATTAAGTTTGGATATTTCTCAATTGATAAATATGGTATTTTATTTAAATTTGTGATACATTTTATACGTGCAACGTTGTTACATTTCATTCTGTGAGAAACAACATGTGTAACACTGATATAATAGTATGAAAAATATGTATTGGTGTTGTTAATCGGTTATCAATATATATACATTACTAGTATGATACATTTGTTGTTGGAATATTGGTGATACATATGACATATACTTTGTGATAGAGATTCATTTTTTTAATTTATTTATAAATGTTTGATACATTTAACATATGTAAATTATTTATTTTGGTGTGAGATTGAATTTTTAATAGTTAGTGAGTAATTTTACGAAATGTATCATTGTGATGCATCTAGAGCAGATGTATCATTATGATACATCTGAAGCCAGATGTATCATTTCCACGATTTGTTCCTAATTTTACTCTCGTAATAATTTAAAATTAGTTACTTCCTTATTTAACTAACTAATAAATTATAAATGTATCACAATGCATATGCATCAGGGCTAAAAATATGTATCATAAATATTAAAATCTGAGATATCATGTAATTAAACAAAATTATAGGAAAAAGTATTAGAATCCATTACAAATTCGAGATTTATGTAAGTTACCTATTAAAGAAGCGATCTACAACAATCAATATGGGTTATTTTAGCCCAAGAAGCTAAGCTAGCCAACTAGAAAAAACTAGTAGTACTACTCCATTAAATGATACTAGATTGTCACTTTTATGGCTGCTAACTAACTTTATTTAACTCCATTATGTTTGCTGCTATATCTTAGTATGTTTCAATTTGGCAGAGAATGAAGTTGGATAGCAATTTGAGAGATTTGTGAGAGGATCACACGAAATATTGATGCATGAGATCAAAGTTAGGTGTATTAATGTGACTCAAATACAAGGGCACTGGACATACTTTCTATAATCTACTTGATAATTTTCATGATGACGATAAGAGAATATATATTTCTAACATATGTATAACAATGTATTTTCATAATATGTTAGTCGCACAAACTATTTATCTTGTATGAAATCATGTTAGGAAATTTAAAGGAGGATAAGTTTTTCTTTAATTTGATGGAGCTTGAACACTTCCTTTTCTTTTAAAAAGGAAAAATGGAGGTACGGGGATGGGATTTACAAGATAGAAGAGCAACCAACTGAACTACGACGTGTGAATGTAAAATATTGAAAATAGCTATTGGGTAGGGTCCATCCATAAGGTGTGCTACTTTATCATTTGCCCATTAACTTGTATACATCCTAAACCCTAATCCTTGGATAGAGTACGTTTAATTCACCAATACGGGTGAAACAATTTGAGTTTTTGCATATTAATATGAAGAATAGAGTCTATAAAGAAACAATGTTTGCATCTCTATAAAGAGAATTGTTAGGCTATGAAAATATGGGGATTAATTCATCCCGACGATTGGTGATAGAAGTCGTGATTACTATAAATCTGCTTTTCAACAAAGAACAACTCATAAGTCTTTTGAACTAGTATTTACGTGATAAAATACTACTATTGATTTACTGTAACTTCACCCAAATAGAAGCTTATTGAAGAAAAGGTGAAGAAAAATGAAGAATATTCATGGGTTTTTCAAAATTATCATTGATGATATTCCCCACAGATTTTGGAGCTTAGTCCTTATTAGATTTAAAGATATCTGAACATCATTTTTTATATTACATCTTTAACGTTGGGACAAAATTTCACAATTGTAAGTGGATTAGTAGCTTACTTTTATTAATACCTGATTTAATTAATTAAAACTTAGTAAAATCTTAATTAAGTAGTTTATCACTAAAAGATTATTTTACTTTTAGAAAAATCTAGGTGTTGTTTGAAAAATTACATCAGATATGAATTTGAGTTTTACCTAACTCTAGGCCAGATGCACTAGTACTCTACGTCTAATGAGTAAAATGTTTAATCTACCTATTGTGAAAGTTAAGATTATGGATGTGCATTATTCAAATTAATGTGAGAAATCAAATCGAATTTCTTTAATTACTTGGTTTGGTGTTTTGATTTCGAATTTGAAATTTAAATTTTTTAGATTTTTGGTTTGTTATGTTTATGTATTGAAGGATTATTGTTTCTTAATTTATGCAAAGAATGAAATCATCTTGCAACTCTTTGTAATAAATTTGTGTAAATATTCATTAGTCATAAGAGTTCGTAGAATGAGAGAATTACCACTTCATAAATGTTACAAATTCATTCAAATGACTGTTTTTGATAAATGTAATTTTGTGTATGAAACGACGAATATAAGTCTCGAAAGTTACTTGGCTTTACGACTTTGCCATTAATTCAAGAGTAATGTTACATTACATACATTAACTCTATTTGTCTTTTTTCACTCTTTTGATGGGTGAAGCTTAAATGATATGCCTATTTTAGGAGTATTATTTGAGAACTAAAGATGCAGGAAAACATAGAAAACAAAAGGAAAAATTATCCGAATTAGCTATCATTGGGCTTTTATTACCATTTAAAGCCTAATTTTTAATTAATTACAATTCATAGCCCCCTTGCATATTAATTATTTCTAATTACAATTCATAGTCTTTCTTATGTATTTTCTTTCTTTTTCCATTTTCTATTATTCTCTTCTGTTTTTACCTTTTTCAGTTTCTTTTTCTTCAGTTTTTCTTTTCCTTTTGTTGTTGCTTTCTCTTTAGTTTTTCTTTTTTCACTTTTTCTTCTTTCTTTTTATTTTTTATTCATTTTTTTTCTTTTTCTTTTTTTCCTTTTCATTTTTCTCCTTTTTTTTTCTTCTTTTTTTGTATTTTTTCTCCTTCATTTTTTCATTTTTTCCTTTTTATTTTTTCCCTTTTTTCCTTATTTTCTATTACTCTCCTTTTTTTTTTTTTTTGTATTTTTTCCTCCTTCTTTTTCTCTCATTTTTCTCCTTCTTTTTTTTCTTTTAAATTTTTCTCCTTCTTTTCATTTGTGAGTACTAACAAACACAAATACAAGTGCTAACTATAAAATACAAATACCACTGCGAACTATAACATACAAATACAAGTGAGAACTATAAAATACAAATACAAATGCGAACTATAACATATAAATACAAGTGCGACCTATAAAATACAAATACAAATGCGAACTATAACATATAAATACAAGTGTGAACTATAAAATACAAATACAAATACAAATACAAATGCGATCTATAACATATAAATACAAGTGTGAACTATCATTTATATTTTTTAATTATTGAAAAGGAACGATTGATTTTGTTTCCCGAATACTGGTTTGTATTTATTGATACGAGTTGTATTTATTGACACAAATAAATACAACTCAAATTTATATACAAATACAATATATACAAATACATATTGTATTTGTAAAATCAATTATTTTATTTGTTTGTCATTGTATTTGTATCAAGTGATATTTATTTATTTACAAATATGAATAATAATTTTGATATACAAATACAAAATGGTACATTTGTATCAAATGATACATTACATATTTATATATTTTAGAATCAAGAAAATACAATTAATGCACTTACTTATTTGTATACAAATACAAATGATAAATTGTACATAGTCACGACTAAATACAATATGCAATCAACTTACAAATACAAAATAACTTCTTAAAAATAAAAAGGTAATGAAGAAAATAGAATACAAATACAAGTATAATCCAAATATAATCTAAATATACAAACACAATAAAACCATAATATAAATATAATCCAATATAATATGCAATCAATTATAAAATACAAATACAAAATAATTCTTTAAAATACAAGTATGGATTATATAAAATATAAATGATGGCGCAGACTAACAAATACAAATACAAGTGTGAACTATTAAATACAAATACAAATGCAAACTATAAAAAATAAATACAAGTGCAAACTTTAAAATGCTAATACAAATATAGTTGTAACAATAAATATAAAAATATAAAATGGCAGTGTGACTACAAATACGATAAACAATTGTGGTATTTACGTTATCATCCATGACTTGTGCTCGACTAGTCATATTTTTTGGAAATACAAAAAATATAAAATAGAACAAAAAAATTAATAAAGAAAATAAGTACAAAAATTAAAATAAAATAAAATCAAAGAAGAAAGAGAAATAGAAGTTAGAGATTAAAGAGAGAAAAAAAAATAAAAAAAATAGAAAAAAAAGAAGAAAAAATACAAAAATAATAAATATAAAAAAAGATAATGGTAGTGTTAGGCAAGAAAATATTCAGTTCAATGAGATAAGCGTGATTGAGATTTTTTTCTTTTTAAAAATATTGAATTCCATTTTTGGCGCTACTAAATAGGGATTGTATTCATATTTTATATGAATACATACAATCTGTAAAACCAAATACAGCGGTCATAAATCGAATATAGCGGCTATAAATGATAATTATGCAAAATGTGGCTATGAAAGGTGGGTTTTATAGCAAAATGCTGCTATTTTTGAAAGATTCCCAAAACAAAATACTCTCTCCTTTATTATTTCTCTGCCTTAATCTTAACTTTCTATTCTTTGTCAACTTTTGGACAATTGATTTGGACAACCTCCAAACTTTCAGACATAAGTGCACATGTTTGGAAGTAGTTACTGGCTCTAACACTATTACTGGCTCTAACACTGTTGTGGTTGTTGGTGATGCTGCCAAATTTTTTTTTGAAAAAGATAACAAAATAGTTAGAGGACGTTTATTGAATTATATATCATTAATCCTTTGTTTGATTTATTTGTCACTTATAAATTTGCTAAATATGTTATAGTTTGAAAAACTGAAAACATGGACAAAATGATGTCCAAGTTCAACTTGTTGAGAGTGATGAAGTGATTGTTGTAGTAATCGTCAAGGCGAATATAGTATCTAACAAGACTGATTGGATATTGAATACAGGTGCTTCAAGGAAATTTTGCCTCAATAAGAGTTGTTCCGTGACTTTGTAGAGTCCACTGATGACGAGTGTGTCTACATGGGTAACTCCACTACTACTACAGTTATGGGTAAAGAATTTTTTTTTCTTAAAGTATCTTCTGGTAAAATATTAGTCTTGAACAATTTTCTATATATGTTTCCTCCCTCCATAGAAACTTAATTTCTGAAGCACTTCTCAATAAAGTAGACCTTAAACTTATTTTTGAAATTGATAAAATAATTATCGTGGAGGAGACTTTGTTGGGAAGGAATACCTTAGTGGGTGTTTATTTATACTGAACACTGTTCAAAAGATTTCCAATAATGCAAGTATTTTCAATCATACTTATATTGTTGAGTCTATTAATTTGTGGCATGATAGACTAGGACACGTTAATATTGCTTCTATTAAAAGACTTAGAAAAATAAAATTAATTCCTGCAGTAAATATTAATGATATTTCTAATTGTCTTGTGCGTTTTGAAGCAAAGCATGCGAAGAAACCTTTTAAATATGTTATTAGTAGAAAGATCAAATTGCTTGAATTAGTACATTCTGACTTAGTAGATTCCAAGAAGATTGTTAGCAAAGGTGAAAAGAAGTATTACGTTATTTTTGTTGATGACTTTCGAAATATACTAAGGTATATCTCCTTAAATCTAAAGATGAGGCTGAAAGCATGCTTTTGAAATTCAAGTAGAAGTAGAAAATTAACTAGACAAGAAAATCAAGAGATTTAGATCTGATTGGGGTGGTGAATATAATACTAAAACTCTAGAAGAATTTCGTGAGAAAATGATACTATCAATTAGTTTAATACTCTCTATACTCCCCAACAAAGTGGTGTAGCAGAACAGAAAAATAAAATCTTTAAGGAAATAACGAATTCAGTGTTTTTAAGTTCGGATCTATCTAATTATATATGGGGGGAAAAGCTATCGTGTTTGCATAATATATTCTTAACAAAGTCCTTCATAAAAAGTTAGACAAGACCTCATATAAGTTGTGAAAAGGATTTGCTCCTAACTTGCAATTTTTAAAAGCATGGGGTGTCTAGCTAAGATTAGTCTACCTGATTTTAAATGGGCAAATATAGGCGCTAAGACTTTTGACACTGTTATTTGCTCAAAATAATTTTGCATATAGATTTATGTCATTAAATGATTATTCTATTTGTGAATCTAGAGATGCAGAATTTTTTGAGCATGTTTTTTCTTTGAAAAATGATGTACCTAGTGATGTACAAAATAATAATTCTATATCTATGTTTGTTAACACTCATGTTATATCTACATCTGAGTTATTACTAATAAGGATGCAAATAACTTAGAAGGAGTAAAAAACGTCGAATTGAAATTAGTTTTTGTCTTCATTTTATCACCATCTTCTTTACTGAGAATTTTGATATTGATACTTTAAATGATGAATTAGTGTCTATCTACTTAACAGTTGAAGACCCTAATACTTATGATGAAGCAATAAATTCAAAATAGATGTAGTATTTTGGAAAGAGGCTATTAAAAGAGAATTAGATTCTATAATCTCTAATCATACCTGAGGCTTATGATTTGCCTAAAGGTTATAAATCCACAAATAGCAAGTAGATATTTAAGAATAAATTGAGGTCTGATGGTACCACTATTAAATACAAGGTTAGATTTGTGATTATGGACTTTAACCGAAAGAATATTGATTACTTTGATGTTTATTTCCTGTAACTAAAATAGCGATCACTAGGACTCTTATTACTCTATTCGAAGTTCACAATGTAGTGGTAGACCAAATGAATGTCAAAACAACATTCTTAAATGGTGATTTAGAAGAAAAGATCTATATGACTCAATCTGAGAGTTTTATTGTCCCAGATTAAGAGAATAAGTTATACAAATTAAGAAAGTCCTTATTTGAACTTAAGCAGATGCCTAAGCAGTGGTATAAAAAATTTAATTTCACATTAATGGATAATGGCTTTGTTGTTAATCCATCTGTCACCTGTATTTATTCTAAAATAATAGAATTTGATTGTATTATTATATGTTTATATGTGGATGACATATTAATTTTTGGCCCTAATGTGAATGTTGTAAATGAGACTAAGAAATTTTTATTTTTTAAAGTTGAAATGAAAGACTATGGAGGAGCTGATGTAATTTTAGGAATTAAAATCAAAAGAACTGTTAATGGTTTCTTTTTTTGCCAATCTTATTATATTGAAAAGATGTTGAAAAGGTTTAATTGTTTTGATGTAGTTTTAATGAGAACTCCTTATGATCCTACTATACACTTAAAAAAATAAAGATTCTAGCATTTCTCAAACTGAATATGCTAAAATAATTGGGAGTGTAGTGTTTCGCATAAACTATACTCTGCCCGATATAGCTTATGTTGTTAGAAGATTGAATAAATATACTCATATTCTTAGTAGTGATCATTGAAATGCTCTTCATTGCTTGTTAAAGTATCTGAGAAGTACTATGAATTTTAATAATTTTCTGTTGTTTTAGATAATTTTTGTGATGCAAACTGGGTAACAGACAATGATAAATTTATCTCCATTAGTGGCTATGTATTTACTTTGAGTGCAAGTGCTATTTCATAAAAGTCTTCAAAGCAGACTTGTATAGCACGTTCTATCATGAAATTTGAATTCATTGCTCTCAAACTGACAGGGTAAGAAGCAGAGTGACTGAGAAACCTTTTGGCACATGTGGTATTATGGGGAAGACAAGTGTTACCAGTTTCTTTACAATGTGACTCACACGAAGTAATTGCGATTGCTAAAAACAGTGTATACAATAAAAAAAGACATATTCGCATCTGACATGGTGCAATTAAATAATTATTTAAATATGCTGTTATTTTCTTGAAATATGTAAGCTCTGAAAGAAATTTGATGAATTTTATGACCAAGAATTTAATCAGAAAAATAGTCCTTGAATCATTGAGGGGGATGACGCTAAAGCATATGGATTATGGTAGCATGATGAATACCTATTTGTGATCAAACAAAGCCATATAAGCCCTCAATGTACACTATAATTTCTATCCCTATGATGCAAGGTAGTGTATCATAAGATTGAGCTCAATTTGCTCTTAGTGATTAATAGCCTTAAGGTGGTGATAAACTTGATGGATCATCTACATGAGCGTAAAGGGTTGGTCTACTTTTATGAAAAACTTGAATCATCTTTATAAAGCACTCAAGAGACCCAAGGTTTGTGTGTAGAACCATAAAAACACTTTGAAGTATTGCAAAGGTTGCTTAAAATCAAGGATATGATATATGTTGTGTGATCTCAATTTAATCCGTCTAGTTCAAGAGTACATCACTTTTGGATATTTGTTGTTGTCTCGTATCGCTATGTGTCAATTCAAATCGAAAGATATTGACACTTAGATACAAGTTTCTTTCTTTTTCTTGAAAATTAATTCATTCTTCATATTTGCATTAGTGAGGGATTGAAGAATTATTCCTTCTTTATTAATGCAAAAAATAAAATCATCTTGTAACTCTCTATAATAAATCTGTCTGAATATCCATAAGTCTTAAGAGGTTAAAGAATGAAAAAGTTACCACTTCATAAATGTTACACATTCATTCAAATAACTGCTTTTGATAAATATAACTTTGTAAATGAAAAGACATTCAGAATTTTTGAAAGTTACTTGCCTTTATGACTTTTTCATTAATTCAAGAGTAATGTTACGTTGCGTTCATTAACTCTGTTTGTCTTCTTTCACTCTTTTGATGAATGAAACGTAAATGATATACCTATTTAAGGAGCATCATTTGAGAACTAAAGATGCAGAAAATACTCTCTCCATCATCAATTCTCTGCCTCAATCTTTGCTTCCTATTCTTTGTCAACTTTTGGACAATTGATTTGGGAAAACTCCAGACTTTCAACCACGAGTGCACGTATTTGAAAGTAGTTATGAAACCTTAAGGAGCGATCGACTGGAAGGATTTGCATCAAAGTCAGACTGAACTTGATTTTAAGACAACGACTTGCTACGACATAGTATTTGTGATTATTGGTTTACTATTATTAATTTAGTATTATATCAATAATATAATAATTTTTTAATACGTATAATACATTTCATTCTTGATATATGATCAGTGACGAAATCATTTGATATTATATAATATTTATAGTTTGTTTTGATCATGATACTAGATGCGCAAGTTTATTCTTGTTGATCTGTTCCACTATGCTTTTTAGGAGTACATCAAATATAATATTATCATGGTATAATGCATAAACAGGCCCTTTAACTTGGTCTCAGTTCACATCTATGACCTTCAATTTTGTATGTGTACAAGTAGACACTTAAACTTTTAAACACTTGAACAAGTAGACACACGTTCTATGTGGCATAATACATGTAGGACGCCGCGTAGGATGCGAACTGGTCACGTAGCATACCACATACGACGCATGTGTCTGTTTGTTCAACTTTATGCAAGTTTAAATATCTAATTGTTCACACTCAAAATTGGAGGACATAAATGTAAGTTGAAATCAAGTTAAAAGTCTCATTTATGTATTATCCCTATTATTATCTTGTCTATTATGTCCATTATTTCAATCATGTGCTTGATTTTTTTTCAAAAAAAATATTTAGGAGTTTTGACATTGCCACTTTCTCATTCTTTGTAATAATTATTCTTTTTTCATCATTCAAATATAACTACCCGAAATTAGATCCTAATTTTCTTATATGGCATCTAATTACTAAAAAATCAAATTTAAAAATGTCGAATTGATCAAAAAAGAAAAATCAAACCTAGTTTATGTTGATTCAATTGGATGTCATTTTTTCAAAACCAAACATTGAAAAATCAAAACCAAATAATACAAAATAAAATCAAAAAAATCAAATGCACATCACTATAGTTAAGACTATATCATTAAATTCAAAGCAAAATGAGGTTGATAAATTCAAACCAACTTTTAGAGGAAACAAATACTAGTTGATTTGATGCTTTTTTTTCAAAACTTCATGGCCATTTTCCACAGAAATGTCAGAAATCAAACTATAATATCTTAATGAATGCATAGATTAAATACTCCAACTAATTTGGTCTTCTGGAAGGAGTTAACGACTGATTATGTCTAAACTTTATGCTCTGAGAGTTGCACTCTTGTACGCGATGCATTCATGTAAAAATTTACTCGTACCAATTATACACATCAAATCATATCAATAAGAGATTTAATAAGGTGAAATTATACATTAATTAGCTAATAGTTAAGCAAGATAAATGTTACATATCTATATTAGTTTGGTGTAAACATGGAGATTAGTTTTTATCAATTGCTTCCCGTGTATCTCAAATGTTCATGAGATTATGAGTCTGCACAAAATCCACCTTATTCGATAAGGTTTGTTGAAGAATAAATATGACTACAATTTATAGGGGCTCTATAATTAAAAGTGACTTTTTAATACTATTACTATTACTTGAGTACTTGAGTGACTATTGAAGAAATCAACTCAATTTAAACTACATCAAGTCATAAATAGTTATAACAACATATCAACGTATCCAAAACACAATTTAATGCAAAGGCGTAAATTGAGGGGTCGGGCTAATATAGTTATGAGATTGAGTAGTTTAACTTGTATCCACCGTAAGTGGAAACTTTGTTTTACACAAGCAAGTATTTTAAAGTCTAATATAGGTAAGTTTCAATTATTTTAATTTTTCAATCTTAAAATTATAAACAATGAAAATAGTTGTAGAAGGTGGATTCTATATTCACTCTATCAATATTTTTTATAGCACTATGACTTTGTTATTAAAATTACGAAGGATCAATCGTGTCTTATTTTTATTGATCGTTAATTTCTACTTTATTATTATTTAAGACCACCTAATTTGAATTAATTAGTAGTATCAACTTTCAAATCAATCACCATCTAATTTGGATCAATTAGTAGCATCAACTTTCAATTTTTATGAGACTTTTTACTTTTTGAGATTCAAATTTTTTATTATTGACTTATTTGGGATTATAAAAGTTATAATAAAAAGTAAACTATTTTAATTTTGACGGTACACTATATCACTTTTTAACAGACTTGTAAAAAAATTATAATAAAAAGTTAACTCATTTAACTCTCAAAATCCAAACATCAATAATTAAATCGAGACTAAAAAAAATTTATAAGCATGATTTTAATTCGTTGTAAAATTACTGGTAGAATTTTTTTTTGAGATAAAAATGGGTACAAAAATTATTATTTTTCGAATCAATAAAAAGTGTAAGGAGAAAATATGTATAAGAGAAATTACCAAGTTCTAAAATTAAGGAATAGAGAGAGAAAACATCAAGTTATTAAGGAAATGATTCTATAAAAATAATGTCCAGATTATCTGTTACCTATTAAAATTATGCTTGTGTAAAATAAAGTTTCCACTGACGGTGGAAATAAGTTAAACTCAATGAGATTTTGGTTGAAAATTATTTTCTGCCTCAACTATAAACCTTAGCCCCCTCCTCCCTTCCTCCTCATTTTTAAACCTTAAACAATAGGGAAAAGTACACAAATGGACGTTCGATCGAAATTAATTTCACGAAAATGATCATGGAATTAAAATTTTATTTGCTAGCCATTTTAATTTGTTGGCTTGTTCTATACAATTTCTATACATATTTTATACAGTTTCCATGCATATCTTGTACATATAAACATTCTATACAAAAATTATATAGTTTTGATACACAATTATACAATAATTGTACAATTTTTTATACACATTTTATACAAGAATTATATAATTTATATATATTTTAATATATATTGTATACATATACATATTTAATACAATTTCTATACATATATCTTATATAGATACATATTCTATATTACAATTATATCATTTTTATATAATTATATTTTATTATTACTTTTAAACAACAAAAATAGAGTAGAATATTTTTCAGTTAAAAAATTTGAAGCAAGAAAACTGAAATATTTTTAGAAAAGGGCCAAATGGCCCAAGATGGAAAAAACTACTTTATCCTTTTTAAGAACTGTATCAATATTACATATGGACTATATCAATATAGTATATAAATTATCTGAACTACATGGGCCAAAATGACCCAAATTTGTATGGCTATAATGTGAAAATAGTTTAGCCGACCGGCTATTTTTAGGCAAAATGTCAAATGCTGGCCATTTATTTTAAAAATGGCCAGCGGGTGTCCTTTTCCCTAAATAATAAGCATCACCCCCTACCCTCCCTTCTTTATGTTGCCAATGTTTGTCTTGACGTTGACATTATCCTCTACTTATATAAAATCTTTCTTTATTATATATTATTTATTTTATGGTAAAGTGTCTAAAATGTCTTTCAACTATGTGAAATGGTGCAAAAATATCCTCTGTCTACACACTAGGCCTAAAATGTCCTTTCTATTTACCTATTGGGCCTAAAATGCCCTTTCCACCTACCTATTGGGACTATTTTGCCCCTTTATTTAACAGATCAATTTGAAGCTAAGCTTAATTATTTGGATGATAGTATTATTAGTGGCTAATAATATGCAATACTTGCTAAACCATTTTCACAGAAACATATGACAATAACATCTGGATCGGCGGAAACTCACTCCTATGCTCGTCTACTGGGGCACCATACTGACTTTTCTGTTTCTGAGGTAAGCTTGAGACATGAACTCTATGTTATGGCCAAGGCCATTGCTTCCAACAATCTACATGGAGCCAACAGCTGGAGGGTATTTACCCTAGAAAACCTGTTCCTAAAAGACCAATTATCCAAAAATTTCTCCAACCCACTTTAGTTCGGTTGGATCATAGGACAATACAAGAACTACACCTTAGACAACCAACAAAATTGAGGTTGAGATGTATACACAGGGAAGCTCTCTTGTTCACATCCTGATGTGACTTACAAACAGAATTAAAATAATCAAACACAAAGACTTATCTCAATCACCCATAACCCTGTATCTAAAAATACAAGAAAATGACGAGCCAAAGACTACAAATGGCATTATATGTTTTACCTCAAAGATGAGCAAAAACGATAGTCGTGGACTAATACTTGAACTAAGGGGTTGTTTGGTAAGAGGGATAATGATAATTAATTCCGGAATTAGTTTAGAAGATGAGTTTATCCCATGTTTCGCTGAGACAAACTGAATGGAATAACTAATCTCGCAATTAGTTATCCAGAAATTGTAGCATTTTTCTTATCCTTCCTTCAGGGTCGGATTGGGTTATTACGTTTGATGGATTGAAATTTTATGGAAAAATTAATTATTAGTTGACCAATGAAAAACTACGTCATTGATGAATTGGAGATGATCAGTTAAATAAAAAAAGGGCAAAATAGCCTTAATAGATAGACGGGAAGAATATTTTAGGCCCAATAGGTAGACAAAGGATATTTTTGCACCATTTCACATAGTTGAAGGGTATTTTAGGCCCTTTTACATTTATTTTATTCAAGTATTTATATTGTTTTATCCCTTTTTGATTCAAAGGGTTGAAAAACATTTGACTTTGACTATTTAAACCATTTTAAAACTTAAAAGAAAATTTTGAAATAATTTAATTAATTACAGAGTCGCCACTTGATTTTTTTTTTTGAGAAAATATCAAGAAAAAACTATAAATATTACCTAAAAGATTCAAAACAGAAAAAAACTTTCAAGTTTAGAAATTCCGAGTAAGTGACTTCTATTAATATTTTAGGAAGGTTTTTAAGGCACCTAAAATAGCCGCCAACTTGTGGTTATCCGGACTATTTGAAAAACTACCTTTGACTAATTTTAAAAAAGTGAAGTCGATTTTTTTAAAAAGAAGTTGAGTAAGAAAATATTTTTGAGGTTTATGCAAAATAAGTTTTTTGACGACTTAGTAGGGGATTTAACTAGGCCTTAGGAAACAGCTAGCAAACAAACATGTCGAAAAAAAGATAAAGGGAAGAGGGAGATCTAGACCCCTTTGGGTCCAAATCTATGAACCTGTCCTAAACTATTCGTTTGAGCTTTTAGCCCACCTGCACCTGTCCTAAAATAGTCCCTTTGGGCTTTCATCCCACAATCGCTTTACCTGTATTAGTTTACAACTTTGACTTCAAGGCCACCAAATGAATGGATAAATAAGTAACTAAATGTATAAAGACAAACGAAACAATAATAAACAAATGAAACTTTTTAAGTCTTTTAGCTACTTTAACAATGGGATTTTGAGCCGTTTCTTCTTCTTCCATCTTCTTACACCCGTACGCCAAGCAATTGACTTTTGGACATAGTCTTTCAAAATCAACTCAGAATTAAATGGGTCTCAATGGCCCATAATAGACATGCAAAGGTAAAAGAGTCCACGTAGGACTCGAGTGCATCCACATATGAAAAAAAAATAAAGTAATTAATATATGTTCAAAGATCGAAAATTAAAGATAAATTATGTCATTAAAAGAGCATTCTCATGCATAAGGACAATAGGAAGCTATGATATGAAAAAGATCCAACTTATCCAATGAAAAGAAAGTTAATCTATCTCTTGAACAAGTTCAAGAATTAAATCGAATGCAATGTGATTAACTAATTCTTGAGGAAATATAGCATAGACCCATAAATTAAAAAAAAAATAACAATAATTTTTTTTTAAGGGATGTTCGGATAAAAATTGAACATATAACTTCTAGAACAGTAAGGGAAGAATAATCATCATCATAATAATAGTAGAAAAAAGGAAAACAAATTTTATTTGGGATCAAGTCCAATCCCCTTTAAACTATATATTGCTGTGAATTATAAAAACAATAGATTCTCTCTTTTGCGTAACAACAAATGTAAACATCAAATTATTCATATACAAATTCTACTATGCAACTATGCGAAAGTATTAAACTTAGCTGATTCGCCTTCAATTTTAAACCATTAATCAAATTCCATCAAGGTCATTAAAGGTGCTAATATGCGTGCCACATATTCATAATCAAACCAGGGGCGGTATACGATTACAAACAAATAGCAGTTAACAAAACAATCCAACCAGTGAACTATGATATGAACACTCTTTTGCATCAAATGAGGTAAAACGGATACTACCTTAAGCTAGTATTATTGCTAATCCTTTCCTTTCTTACCATATGAAACTACAAACCACGAACTTCATTAGGTTGATAAATACACATTTTTTAACGACTAGCTTACCATTTGATCAAAAAGACTTTATAAACTATGTTCAAACCATACAAAGCTCGATTTAATCAACCCCCTAAATATAAAATAAAGGCAAATTAAAGATAGATTTTAAAAAAAGAACATTTCAAAATTCAACTAACACTTGGTTTATCCTTGCCTTCTCTCGACAAGTTCCGAGAACTTTGAGTCAACATGTGTCCTTGAAGGGTCAAGAGATGATACGAGAGAAATATAACATATCCTTTGTCCCTTCATGACATTTTTGTCAATAAGAGCTTTAAGACTGTTCCTAGTTGACCATGAAAATCTGAAGACGAACGGGAAACAAAGAATGGAAAAGGCGAACCACTAACAACATCGAACTAAAGCCATAAATGGAAACTAAAACAACTAAAGTTTGACTAAATAATTAACAAGTCAGACTACCCTGCTCCAATTTGAAAGTTATATACTGGTAACTCGCAAAAGTTGATGTTGCAATGATTTCAAAGGCAAACCCAAAACACAAATTACGAGACTAATGCATTGAACTTATGGCTGAATAAAGAACAATAAATTGAAAGAATACTATGCATCAAACCTTCAAAAAATTTAATATGGAAACAATAGTGTAAATCTCGCAACGAGAAAAAATATTGAGTCACAACAGTGAACCAAACGAAGGAAAAACAAAATATTCACAATAGGTGCTTGAAAGGAACATTAATAGCTAACCAACAAGGTTGACATGAGGCAGTAAGTCTAGGACAACAAAATCTAAATATACGAAATTGATAATGAAGAAAATAGTGTAATTTAAACATTGATCCAGAGAAACAACATAACAATAAATATTTCAAGACAATCCTACGGCCATTGAAGCCCTCAACAATGAACAATCCCAACACATTATTATGATTACAACTAAACAACCAACTATCGCTATGGAGAAAAAGGGATGAAGAAGAAATTGATGATAAAATTAAAAGGGAAAAGGTATGTTTACCTCTTTCGGGGTAGAAAAACAAGACTTTGAGCTACCGTCAGACTCCACTACCACTGAAAATCATCATCGTCAACACGGGAACCTTGATTAGCCTCTGAATTTCATGAAACAAAATTTTTACTATAAAAATGGACTGTTCTTATTTGCTTAAAAAAGTTTTAAACCCTCAAGACTTGCCCCCTTTGTCTCTAATAGGAGATTTATATAGAAAACCAAATTGGAGAATGACTTCGATTTCTATCGATATGGGATTTTTGGGGTGAAAACCCAAATTCCACGGCTAAGAAGAAATTTTCACGAAATGGATAATGGAGATTGGATTTCAGTCCTTGCTTGTATCGGCGGCGAATGAGAAGAGCACAAGTGGAAATACTTGGAATATTCCACAAAATCCATGGGTTTAGGGAGAGGGGGATTTGGTTTTTGATTTTTGAATTTCAAACCAAAAACTTAGGGATTAAGGTAATGAGAGCCACGTATGGTACTAATTTAGTACGAATTTGGACACCTAAGGTCAAATATATAAGCTTCTAGGCTGATTTCAAGCTAAAAATGGTGTTAATCACATGAGGGTGGAGAGAGGGATAGGCAATTGGACGAGAACGAGCTGTTGGGGATTTTGTCGGGTCGATTCATGTTAGATCCCGGGTCTCCATTTTAATCGGGTATTGGTTTCGCTGGAATTGTTCTTGGTTTGATATTATCGACGATATTGCTATTTTCTGGTGTTGTTATCATTGATACAGTATTGTTGGAGAAAAAGAAGAGTGGGCCAGTTCGGGGAGAATGGTTTGGGCTGAAGTTGAAATTATTATGTGGGCTGCTGATGGGTTGCTAATGAACATGGCTGGAATAGATTATTTTTTGGGATTTGGCCAATTCTACTTAAGTTTTGGCCAATTGCATCACAATTGTGGCCACTTTGATTTCAATTATGGTCAAATCTAATAGATTGGATAAATTAAATCAAAATTAGAAATGAATTAATACCTCATTTAATTTCAAGCTTCTTCATTGTTTAAAATAAAATTAGTATTTTTCTCAAATAAATTAATTTTGAGAACAAACTATATTTAAATCAAGATTTTAACCATTTGGATCTATTTTCAAGATAAGCCTTAATTAAAATTTGATGATCTGTAAATTAAATATTTAAGTAACAAAATTATACAGTTTCATACAATTGAACATGATAATATATAATCGCTACTTAAAATGACAAAATTACCCAAATAAATACTTTGAAAAGATTTTTATCCGAATAAAATAAATATTGTAATTTTATTTTAAAAAAAAAGAAACTCAGAATTAAACTTAGTTATGGAGGGTAAAAATTAAGTGTCAACAACTGCCCCCTCCCTTTGGGTAGGGTGGATGCAAGTAACCCCGGGCAAAGGGAGTTTGACGTTCCTAATTTTTGTCCGATCATAAATTTATTTCTGAAAGGGGTTGGCTCTTGCACGAGTTTTTTGTAGTTATGACCGGACCCTGATATCGGGTTTTCTACATATCTCAGTCTGCATGAGAATTTAGGATACTTTTAGTTCATAAAGCTGGATTCTGAAGCACGATTTTCAAAGAATTTCACGAGTTATTCTAATTTTCACATTTTTAGTAAAACCGTAAAGCTGACGAATAAGCGAATTGGGGGGAGGTTGGAATACAGTAGAGTTTTCAAAATAGAGACTAGACTACATATCTCCGAGACTCAGGAAATCAGACTGCTTGTAGTTTGACTCAATCGATAGAAAATATAGTCTTTTATTTCAGACGATCTTTGGTTCAAGAGGAGTGACAAGTTGATTGATTTGTGAAAACTAGGCTTGTAACCTCTTAACCATGAATTTGGGATCCTCACATCCATAGGGAAGAATTTACCTAGACATAATTTCCATAACTCTAAGTATGTTGTGACTCAAATTTGAAAGAAAGATAAGGTTACCTTGGTATGAGTTTAGAAATATCCCGAAGGTGAAGCTAAAATCGAAATAACCATATGCCTTCTAATAGGAGTGTGGTTTGATGGTGGTGGTGATCATTCTTTAGCTCGCGTCAAAAGAGTTTGACGTCCCTCTCTAGACTATGTCCCATTTTGCTGCTAAGAAAGAGTTTTATGTTGTGCTGCGTCCTATCTGAATGCATCCGCCCATGTGGTTTTGATTTGACATTTTCAGCCTCTCGGATGCTCTCGACAATGTCTCAAACAAAAATTGTTAGTGCTAAACATAATTCACGAAAAAGGTATATAGTTTTTTACTATATCTCCATGTGAAGTTTTGCCTAAAAAGTGAAGTCATTATCTCATGTACCTATTTGGAAGGAAATAACTTGCAACAACATGCACAACAACCCTCTTGGTTGTTGAACAATTATATTATTTGTCGATTGAATATGTCTTGAAAAGGGGTTGGCCCTTTTGGACACCGACGATATTTTATGCAGAACGGTCCCTGCAATCGGGTAATCTTATGATGATGCGGAAACCCTTTTAGTCACCAATAATTCACATTGTATATGGAATGAAAACCTCTCAGTTTATAGACAATTATTCTTTGCATGTGATCTCAGGTAAGTCTTGCACATTTTTTGTATCGATAAGACTTATAGATTTCCCCTAAATTGACAATCTTTGAATAATCTTGTGCATTACTTGATGTTGGATACGAGACGACTTACAAATATCCTTTGAATTTCTAGATTTTAGGTATTTTGGTACATTATCCAACCTTGGATAAGAGATGGCTTACATATATCCCTCCAATCGGTAGCTCCTAGGTATTTCTTCACATCATCCGACCTTGGATACAATATGACTTATAGATATTTCTCAAATTGGTAGTCTTTGGGTAATCCTGCACATAATTGATCTTGGATATGACGTGACTTATAGAGAACCCTTGGATGTATCAATTTGATAATCTCGCATATTCTCTGGTAAGGATTTAGTTGCGACTTATGGATATCCTTCGAACTATCAATCTGTGGGTAACCTTGCACACTACCCGGTTAGGATGTTGTTGTAGATTACAGATGAACTGTGGACTATCAACTCATAGGTAATGTTGTACACTACCCTATTTCAAGTAATATGACTTATAGATAATCCTCAAATTATTAATTTCTAGGAAATCTCATATGTCATCCGTCTTCAGATAGCGACTTAAAGATGTCCCTTCGAATCACGTGCTTTTGATGCCTTCAGATGCTGATTCATGATGAGATATCCCCGATGTCAACATATTTTATCCCGCATGTCAACAAATATTAAATGCTGATGATATCCTCAATGCCAACATGTGCTATCTCGCGTGTCAACAGATAATAAATATTGATGATATCCTCAACGCCAGTGTATTCTATCTTGCCTGTCAACAGATATTAAATGCTATGATATCCTCGATGCCAGCGTATGCTATTTCTCATGTCAACAGATATTAAATATGTATTCTATCTCGTGTGTCAATAAATATTAAATGATGATGATATCCTCGACGCCAACATATGATATCTCAGGTTTTAACAAATGTTAAATACTGATGATATCCTCGATGTCAATGTATGCTATCTCGCGTGTCAACAGATATTAAATGTTATGATATCCTCGACGCCAGCGTATGCTATCTCATGTGTCAACAAATATTAAATACTGATGATATCCTCGATGCCAGCGTATGTTACCTCACGTGTCATTACATATTAAATGCTGATGATATCCTCGATGCCAGCAGATGCTATCTCCTGTTTCTTCAAATATTAAATACTGATGATATCCTCAATGTCAGTGTATGCTATCTCGCATGCCAACAGATATTAAATGCTGATGATATCCTTGAGCCAGCATATGATATGTTGCGTGTCAACAGATATTAAATGCAGATGATATCCTCGACGCCAGCGTATTCTATCTCCCGTGTTATCAAATATTAAATGCTGATGATATCTTTGACGCCAGCGTATGCTATCTCGCGTGTCTTCAGATATTAAATATTGATGAAATCTTCGACGCCAACATATGCTATCTCGCGTGTCATCTGATATTAAATATTGATGATATCCTCTACGCCAGCGCATGCTATCTCTCGTGTTATCAGATATTAAATGCTAATGATATCCTCGACGCCAGTGTATGTTATCTCGCGTGTCATCAGATATTAAATACCAATGATATCCTTGATGCCAGCGTATGCTATCTCGCGTGTCATCAGATATTAAATACGGATGATATCCTCAACACCAACATATGTTATCTCACGTTTCATCAGATATTAAATGCAATGGCCCTCGTGGCAATAAAAATAGTTTCATTTGAGTCCGTTTGTCTGTGTTTTTGCTTTATATATGTACCGTTTGTGTTTCCTCATGTCTAATTTGGGGATAGCCTTTTTGGCTTTTCCTTCTCTTGAGCAATTCTTTTAGTGTGGCCTTTTAGGGCTATCTCTTTTGACCATACTTGCACTCAAAGCAAATATTTAGTAGACACAAAGTCGCTTTTGCTAACGACTATTTTTTTAGAACAGTTCTAAATCCAATATTTATAAAGAAGATAAGGCGCATTTTTTTTCTTTTATGGTTTCAAGAAATAAGATAGACAATTCAAAAAGTCTTCGATTAATGGGTATCAAACACGTCTTTGGGGCTACCCAAAAACACCATTCTTGAGCATTATATGCTTTGGTGTGGCTCCTAACTCGCTAGGGGATTTTTAAAAAAGATTCTTATTTTTGTGTATTGATCCCTGCATCCACAGAAAAATGATTAGTTTTGAGTGAAACTACTCCGTGTTAACCTCCCCCGATCCTTAGTTTGCTCCTCGCCATATTTTGGGTGCTCCGTTATATTGGGACTTCCACCCTGACTCCCCATTCCCCTAGATGCCTAGGCAATCACTAAGTAAAAATATTTATATAGATTTTGGAAAGTAGTCTTAATTTTTAGAAAACTAGTTCCAAAAATTTTTGTAAAAGCTTTAAAAAATCTCTGTCTGTCATGTCATATACTAGCTCAATAAACGTCTTCTTCCTGAGGTTTAACTATGTTTGACATCCGACGGAGGATTTCCAAACTTATCATCATTGCTGGAGAGTTCTTCAGTAAGTCTTTCATAACAAGAGATTTAGTCTATCTAGACTTTGTCGCAACTAGTAATTTCTAAAACTGAACTTTGACCTTCTAGTGTTGGGGGATTTGAAATGTATTCCAATATACTAGTGGAAATTTTGAGGACTTCCTCAAAATTTCTGCTCCAGTTTAATACTATTGGAGATGATTTTAGCTTGAGAGGATATTTAGTCTTCGCAGGTCTTCATGTTCTTTATTGGACGATGATCTTCCTTTTATGAATTTTAAAAATTCCGTCTCAAAAATTCTGCCTTATTTTCCATTTTCTAGGGTTATGTGACCAAACCATTAGGGTGCCTACGTGTCCCATTGAAGGAGGAATCAGGTCAAACGTAACTCAGGACTACGCCAAACATATATGGAAAAGACTAATGGGTTGACCAAAGCTGACATAGGCTGACTACTTATCCCTTTCTAGGTAATTCAGGTCATCATATATTTCATACTTAAAAGGAAAGGATAAATTCTCCTAAGGGGTTGACCGAAGCCGACATAGGCCGCCTATGTATTCCTTTCTTAGGAATTCAAGTCAAACATAGTTCGTACTTAAAACGAGAGGGATTCTAGGCAATTACACATAATAAAAATAAATATTATCTTAAAGGAGATTACCAATAAACCAATGAAACAAAACTAAAAACAACATTCAAACATAGTATATGTTTACCGCATCATAATTGATTAGTTTTGTCCACTCTTGACCATCCATCTCAAATAAAATTAGAGCACCTTCGGATAGTACCCTGCGAACTATGTATGGTCCTTGCCAATTTGGAACGAACATGCCATTATATTCTTCTTGGTGAGAAAATATGCGCTTGAGAACTAATTGGCCAACTTCAAATGTTCGAGCTCTTACTTTCTTGTTGAAGGCACAGATTATCCTGTGTTGGTACAACTGACCATGACATACAACAACCATTCTCTTCTCATCAATTAACATGATTTTTTCATAGCGACCGTGAACCTATTCTTTGTTACTTAATCCGACTTCTTGAATAATCCTTAAGGAAGGTATCTCAACCTCGGCAGGTATTACCGTTTCATTCCCATAAACAAGTAGATAAGAAGTGGAGGTTCGAACTATTGTGCGATACCCTAGTAGAGTGTAGGGAAACATCTCGTGCCATGATCTATCATTTTTTGTCATTTATCTCAAGATATTCTTGATATTCTTATTGGCGGCTTCCACGGTTTCATTCATCCATGGACTATATGTGGTCGAGTTGCGATGAAGAATCTTGAATTGATCACAAATCTCACTCATCAAGTGACTACTTAAATTATCTCCATTATAAGCAACGATCAATTATGGCACTCTAAATTGGCAGATCAAGTTGTTCCTGACAAAATCTGCAACTACCTTATTAGTGATAGCTCTATATAAAATAGCTTCGACCCACTTCGTAAAGTAATCAATAGCAACCAAAATGAATTTATGCCCATTTGATGCTGGTGGCTCTATTGGCATGATAACATCCATACCCCAAGCTACGATAGGCTACGGTGAACTCATTGCATAAAGTTTATGTAGAGGCATTCGGATCAAATCTTCGTGTACCTATTATTTTGGGCATTTCTGCACATACTTGCCACAATCATTTTCCATAGTCATCCAGAAGTAACCAGTTCTCAGAATCTTTCTAACAAGGCAAACCCATTCATATGGGTGCCACAAACTCCTGGATGTACTTCTTTTATTAATTTCGTGGCTTCCACGACATCGATACATCTTAAGAATCCTAAGTCTGGAGTTTCCCCATTTGGAATATAATTCTTTGCCAAACGCCAGATTGTATTTTTCTGATTGTTGCTTGCCCCTTCAGGATACGTTTCAGATTCTAAATACCTTTTAATATCATAGTACCATGGCTTTCTGTCAGCTCCTCTTTGACGTACACATAATGTTCAGGTTGTTTCTTCAAGCTTATTTCTAAAGGATCAATGTAACTCTGATTTGGGTGCTAAATCATGGAGAATATAGTATCCAAAGTATCAGTAAACTCATTCTATACCCTCGGGATATGTCAGAAATCAACTTCCTTGAATATTCCACACAAATTCTGTACTAAATCTACATAAGGTCTAATCTTGGAGTTCTTTACGTCCAATTCTCCCTGTACTTGGTGAGTTAGCAAATCTGAATCTCTGATGACAAGTAATTCACAAACACCCATATCAAGTGCTAACTTGAGACCCATAATTTAAGCCTCGTATTCAGAAATATTATTGGTACACGGGAAGCATAATTTAGTAGTTGTTGGATAGTGTTGGCCTATTTCTGACACTTAAATTGCTCTGATTCCTGAGCCTTTGAAGTTGACCGCTCCATCAAAGAACAATCTCCATCCGGGGTACATCTCTGCAATGCCTTTTACGACGAATAAAATCTCCTCATCTGGGAAGTAAGTTTGAAGTGGCTCGTACTCATTATCAACTGGATTCTTAGACAAATGATCCGCTAAGTCTTGCCTCTTGATTTCCTTTTGAGTCATTTACACGATGTCAAACTCACTCTATAACATTAGCAACTTGGCTAACTTTCCTGTAGGCATGGCTTTCTGGAATATATACTTCAATGGATCCATTCTTGACATGCCCCAAAACAGAGCCATGTAATATAGGAATCTCAAGCCCTCATGAACCAGAGGTCGCCCCAATAACGCATCACAATCATCACAATGATCCCTAGGGTTGGGTGGATCCCGACCATAAAATGAAATAGAGGAAAACTCACCATAAGTCATAACTTAAACAGTTTCTAACCACTTCATTAGGTTCATCAACTAACCAATATACCCAAGTCCAGAGTCATCCACAATACCTCTATACAAACCAGAGTTTAGAAATGTATATGTCGGGACAAGCCCCCGAGTCTCGACAATAGCCAAACCAAGTAAAAAATGACTATGTCAAAAAATATGAGACCAAGGATGAGTGACTTCCAAAGAAAGGGAGCTCACCACTCAAAAGTCAAATGTACGAACTGCTTTGATTGTGTAATCACTACACTGGAAGAGAAGAAGATGTTCCGACCCCTATATCGTATGGGGACATAACGTTCGGAGATGGTTAATGGTTGGAACGCTAGCATGTAACTCAAGGATAAGGATAAAATAGTATCATTATTCAATAACAAGAAATATATCATATTCAATCATATTCATAACCTTATCCATATATATATATATATATTGACATATCACATGCCATTCAAAGGGGCAAAATTTATCAACACTTTGGAAGAACTCATTCATCATACATGCAATCGAGGACTCCAACCTTCCACACATATAGGTTTAAGCATTTCTTATTAGGATAGGACTTTAACAGTATTCACATATCATCAAGTAAGGTACTCTAACCACATACATATCCATTTAAGTAAGGGACTCTAACCACTCACACACATTCATATAAGTGAGGGACTTAAATCACTCACACACATTTATAGATGTGAGGGACTCTAACCACTTATACACATTCATTCAAGAAAGGGACTCTAACCACATATTTATATATTTGGAAAGGAAATATAACCTCATGCCACATTAAATATGGGACTCTAACCCTAAGCCAATTCATTGGGCGAGGCACTTCGACCTCATAAGATCTCATTATGCAAGGGACTTTAACCGTAAGAGATTTCACTAGGCAGAGAACTTTAACCTCAAGAAAACACGTCTATTATTAGTCGACATTGGGACTCTAACCCTTTGCCCATGCATCCACATACATTCAATTCCACATATAAGGACTTTAACCTATTTAGCCAATTCAACATCATACATGACCATATGGTCCTCATGGGAGACTTCATTGCTCAACCATTTCAATAGGAAAATACCTTTATTAAACTTATCATGCAATTAAAACTATGGTCTTCAAGACCCTTACGAGCCATTCACACTTCACTAGTAATTCTATACCACAATATAGTTCAACATACAATTCAATTTATTTATGTTAGGGACTTTAACCCCCTACTTATTCATCAACCATCAAGGTCATCAATTACATAATGCATGGTTTATTTTACCTTTACAATATCATTTTTAAAGCATTCATACATATTGGTCCATTTCCCTAGTTCAAAACATCACCAACATGTGACTAGATAATTAACTTAGACATCTTCACAAACACCTTGTGTACTTACCTTTAGCAAGGTCATTTTATAGTAGAATTCTTCAAGATTAGGGTTACTCATGAACCACATGTTAGACCACATAAAACAAGCATCCACATATGTAAATCATCATAAATAATATGAATAAACACAAGTCTAAGTAGGAATTATCATTGTTCAGCATTTAACAATAAAACCTTTTTGATTTAATTTCAAAACCACCATGTACACTTACTAATTCAAGTGTCAAATACATGGGTTTTAGTGGTATTTAAGAAGGGGAAGAGATACATGTATTAAAAACTTGAATCACTAATAATGTTAACTCCTCTTTTGCCTATTAAAGATCACCCTCCAAACCCTAGCCTCCAATCTTGTTTCAAGAAAATTTAAGAGTGATTTGGAGTGTTTGAGTCTTGTAAAATGAGTTCTTAGATGGATACAATTACTTATATAGTGAAGGTAATTTGGGTTTTAGGCATGGGAAATGACCACCAGGCCCTCAGTTCAAAGCTGGAAAATGACCTCGTCCAGGGGTACGACTCCCCCATACGACTCCCTAAGTAATCGTACCCTAGGGTACGAGTGGTACCCTTACTCATAACCAAGGATCTTCCTAGGTTATCTATACTGTTAAGGATATGAGTGGACACCCTTGAGTCATAACCAAAGGGTACAACTCAACTCCTAACTCATAAGATTCATCCGTATAGAAAATAGTCCACTCAATTTGAAACTTTACTCCATACGATTGAGTAGTATTCGACTCGTATGCACTGGTTATGACCTAGGGGAGGCCATGTCGTATAGTGGACAGTATGTTACCCCCGTGGACTAATCAAGGTACTATGGGGGAGGGAAAGGTGGGTGAGACCTATTTCCATGTGTATGATTCAAGTCCCTAGTCGTACCCAACTCAGAGACATCGAATGGTGAAGTTCTTCTCATGGTTCAAAGCCTAGGTGTTTCAATTATCCCCCACTTGGATCATTCTTCCTAGAATGAGGGATAAGGCAAGCAATAAACATAAGCCAATAAGTCATCACACATCAAAATGAACTTCAAGTAAGTTAGAACAAGCATACAATAGGGATATAACACATATCATGCTCATTTTCAAACAATCATTCACGTCATTATCATCGGGACTCAAACCCATTATTTATCAAGACACTTGATCATTTCAAAGCTTAGGGGCTTAAACCCTTGCTTATCAACACTTAATCATTTCACAACTTAGAGATTTCAAACCATCAACTTATCAAGGATCCTTACTCAATTTAAGGATTATGGACTTAAACCCATCATTTACCAAAATCATGAATGAACTCAAGATACTAGGGACTTAAACCCATCATAATTAAGACACAAATCACTCAACACATTGGGGAATTTAACCCATTGTCTATCAAAGAAATAAATCAAAGCAATAAGATCAACACATACCTCCATCCCAAGTTTCTAGAATAGGAAACAAGTATGGATACTTAGACTTCATGTCCTCTTCTGCTTCCCACATAGCTTCCTCGAACTTTTGGTTCCTCCATAGAACCTTCACCGAATCCACCTCTTTCATTCATAACCGGCGTATTTGCCGATCCAAGATCCTCATCGGGATATCCTCATAGGACAAAGAGTCTAAAATACCAACATCATTCAAAGGAACAACCTAAGAAGAATCACCCACACATTTCCACAATATAGAGACATGGAAAACTAGGTGAATGAAGTTCATACTAGAAGGCAACTACAACTCATAGGCAACATTGCCAATCCTCTTCACTATCAAGTAGGGACCAACATAACGGGGACTAAGCTTCCCCTTTTAACCAAACCGCATCACTCCCTTCATGGGAGGCACTTTCAAGAATACCCAATTGCCAATACTAAACTCTAAGTACTTACGCCTCACATCCGTATAGTACTTTTGGCGACTTTGAGCGACTTTCAATCTGTAATGAATCACATTCACCTTCTCTAAGGATTGGTGGATTAAGTCGGGGCCAAATAATTTACCCTCTCTAACCTCGTACCACCCAATAGGAGATCAAAATCCCCTACCATACAATGCCTCAAAAGGTACCATGCCAATACTAGAGTGGTAACTATTATTATAGGCAAACTCAAAGGAAAGTGGTCATACCAACTACCACCATAATCAATCTGTTTAGATAATCCTTTCCGCTTGACCATCTATTTTCGGGTGGAAAGCAGTACAAAGGCACACTCTAGTACCCAAGCCCTTTTGGAATAACTCTAAAAGTGGGATGATAATAGAGGGCCACGATCCAAAATAATAGAAACCAAACACTCTAGTACTCAAGACATTTTGGAACGACTTTCAAAAGTGGGATGAAAATAAAGGACCATGATCTAAAATAATAGAAATTAGAGCATCGTGTAACCTTATGATCTCCAGAAAATACAACTTAGAATAATCTTTCACCGAGAAATTAGTCCTCACGGGCAAAAAGTGAGCAAACCTTGTGATTCTATCAATAATGACCCAAATAGAATCACATTAATTCCGGGATCTAGGAAGACTGGTAACGAAATCCATATTAATTGCCTCCCACTTCCATTTGAGTAATGGGATCTCTTGGTACAATCCCCCCGACCTCATGTGCTCAACTTTCACTTATTGATACACTATACACTTGGCTATATAACTAGCCATATCACGCTTCATATTACCCCCCAATAGAACTCTCTAAGAACATGATACATCTTGGTGGAACTGGGATGAATGGCATCCCGAGATTTATAAGCCTCGGCCATGACCCTTTTCCTTTATCTATCGACGTTGGGAACACATAGCCTACTTGGTATCTCAAGACACCATCACCCCCAATCACAAAGTCCACAACCTTATCTTGACCTATATTACTCTTGATCTTCATCTAGTCGAGGTCCAATGCTTGCTTTTCCTTTATCTCGACAACAAGAGATGACTAAGATACCGGAAAAAAAAATACACTACCATCCTCGGAGTCCGCAAGTCAAACTCCAAGATTAGCTAAACTATGAATGTCCTTTACCAATTCCCACTTATCCTCATCTACATGGGTCAAACTCCCTAAGGAAAACCTACTAAGAGCATCGGTGAATACATTCGCCTTACCGGGATAGTAATGAAGACTCATATCATAGTCTTTCAATAACTCGAGCCACCTTCTTTGTTAGAGATTTAACTCCTTTTGAGTAAACACATATTGGAGGATCTTATGATCAGAAAAGATATCAACATGAACCCCATATAGGTAATGTCTCCAAATTTTTAATGCAAAGACCACGGCTAAAAACTCTATGTCATGGGTAGGGTAGTTTTTCTAATGGTCATCTTAGGGATATCCGTATCCCTAATCTTAAGCTGATGATAACTCGATCTAAGATTAATTTTATAGAAACACTTCACGCCCTGAAGTTGATCAACCAAATCATCGATCCTAGGAAGAGGATATTTATTCTTTACGGTCACTTTGTTCAACTAATGATAATCAATGCATATACGAAGGGAACCATCCTTCTTGAGCACGAACAACATGGGAGACACCCCTCAGAGATATACTAGGACAGATAAGACCTTTATATAAGAGGTCTTTCAATTGCTCCATAAGATCTCTTAGCTTTGCCAAAGCCATTTTATAAGGAGGGATAAAAATCGGGCGTGTTTGAAACAAGATCAATCCCAAAATCAATTTCCCTATCGGAAGAAACACAGAGAAGATTATTGGGGAACACCTCGATAAACTCATTAACCACAAGAATGGATTCTAGAGAAGGCTTTTCCATGATAAAATCCTTAACTCGGACCAAATGATACAAACACCCCTTTGAAATCAACTTTTGGGCCTTTAGATAAGAAATGAACCTTTTCTTAGGCACTAGGGAACCACCTTCCCATACAATGACTGGCTTATTAGGGAATTTGAACATTACCCTATGGGTTCGACAATCTAGGGAATCATACCAAGAGTGAAACCAATCTATCCCCAGAATGACATCTAAATCAATCATGTCCAACTCTATTAAGTCTACAAGAGTATCCCTACCACCAATTGATATCAAACAACCCTCATAGACCCTTCTAACAACCACAGGGTCTCTAATCAAGGTAGAAATAGAAAAAAGGCACCGACAGGCGCTCGGGATGACAATCAAGATGCACAGCCACATACGGGGTCACATAATAAAGAGTAGACCCTAGATCAAGCAAACAATACACATCACGGGAGAAAAGTCTCAATATACCAGTGACAATATCGGGAGACGCCTCAGAATCTTGGTGAATAGCAAGTGAATACAAGCAGTTCCGACTAGCACTGGTGCCAGAAATAGAAGCAAAGACAGACATAACAACCTTCGGTGCGGTACTAGATGGAGTAGCAATGGAGGACCTATTGGCCCAAGAAGCTGTTAGAGAGAGGCAATCATGCTGAATATGCCCAATATAACCACAATGGAAACATTTATTTCTCCTCTTCTCACACTAACTATGATGACTCTGACCATAGAATCTACAAAGAGGGAAAGGTGGATCAGACTGGGCACCACTAGCCTTGAATTGGGCACCCTGTGCTCGGGACCCACCACTAAACTGAGTCTGACAATTACCAAAAAACTTTGGGTGAGGAGAGAGAACACTAGATGGAGAGAAAAAACTCAAACTCCCCCACTTATTCTGTGGCCACTTGCCTCTCACTAAGCTCGTACTCAAAAGGCATAAACTTCTTTCCTTGCCTCTAAGCAAGCTCAACTAACAACTTGCTTCTTTTTATCTTCTTCTACTTATTGCTAATACACAATCAACCTAGAAATATCCATGTTCTCAATAAACATAGACGCCTTTCTATCAAGGACTAACTCACGGGACAATCTCGAGACAAACTTATGCATTCTAGACCTCATGCTAGAAACCATTTCAGGAGCATACCTTGATAATTGATGGAATTTCAAGGAATACTTTTGAACGGATATCCTTTCTTGCTTTAAGTTTTCAAACTCTTCCGCCTTTATCTCTCTCAACTCTTGAGGAAAGAAACGGTCTAAGAAATCCTCAGAGAAATCCTCCCATATGGAGAGACTAGCATCAACACCTCTAGACAACTTTCACCCCTCGTACCATTAGTACGCTACATTTTTTAATTATTATGAAGAAAACTCGACAGCTTCAATCTCTGAAGAACGCATTATTCGAAAGATATTCTCTATTTCATCAACGAAGCTTTAAGAATCCTCTTCGACCTTCGTACCTGAGAACATAAGAGGGATCACCTCATAAATTTACCAATTCTTGTGGCCTCAAAAGAAACGGTGTTGAGAGGCTACAAATTTAGTCAATAGGTTGAGAAAGCGATGATACTCGACATTAGTAGCATCCCTATGGGGTGAAAGAATAAGAGGTTCACTCTCATAGTCAGGGTTAGTGGGGGTAGGTGGAACCCTACGAAGATGGTTGAATGTTACAATGCTAGCCCAGGTCTGAGCTCTAAAAGTTGGACGAGCTTCGTCCATAGGGCCCTCAGAAGAGTTTGTCACGGTATTGTGGACACCCAACTCACCATGAATCTAGGCTCTGGTACCAACTTGACACGTCCCAAAATTGGGCCATGTCGTATGAGCACCTCAAGCCTACATGAATCGGAGGTCGTCCTAATAACCCATCATAATTATCATAACGATTACGAGAGTTGGGTGAATCCCGACCATAAAATGAGATAGAAGAAAACATACCATAAGTTATAACTTAAATAGTGTATAACAATTTCATTAGGTTCATAAACTAACCAATATACCTAAGTCCACATTAATCCACAATACCTCAATACAAATTAGAGTTTAGAAATAAATATGTCGGGACAAGACCTCAATAAGTCAAACCATGTCAAAAATGACTAAGTCTAAAGATTAGAGACCAAGTATGAATGTCTTCTAAAGAAAGGAAGCTCACCACTCCAAAGTCATATGCACGAACCGCTTCGATAGTCTAATCACTGCACAGGAAGAGTAGAAGATGCTCCGGCCCCTATGTCACTTGGGGATATATCACTTGGAGATATTAGTGGTTGGAACGCTAACATTTAACCCAAGGATAAGGATAAAATAACATCATGATTCAACAAAAAGCAATATATCATATTCATTCACATTCATATCCTTATCCATATATATATAGACACATCACATGCCATTCAAGGGGGCAATATTTATCAACACTTTGGAAGCACTTATTCATCATACATGCAATGAAGGACTCCAACCTTCCACACTTATAGGTTCAAGAATTTCTCATTAGGCATAGGACTTTAACTGTATTCACATATTATCAAGTAAGGGACTCTAACCATATACACATCCATTTAAGTGAGGGACTCTAATCACTCACACACATTCATATAAGTGAGGGACTCTAACCACTCACACATATTCATATAGGCGAGGGACTCTAAAAACTCACACACATTCATTCAAACAAGGGACTCTAACCATATGTTCATAAATTTGGCAAGGGACTCTAACCTTATGCCATATTAGATAGGGGACTCTAACCCCAAGCCAATTCATTTAGCGAGGCATTTCGACCTCATGAGATATCATTATATAAGGGACTTTAACCATAAGTAATTTCATTAGACAAGGGACTTTAACCTCAAGCCATCACGTCTATCATTAGTCGATATTGGGACTCTAACCCTTTGCCCATGCATCTACATACATTTAATTCCATATATAAAGGTCATCAATTACACAATACATGGCTTATTTTACCTTCACAATATTATTTATAAACCATTCATACATATTGGACCATTTCCGTAGTTCAAAAGATCATCAACATGTGACTAGACAATTCACTTAAATATCTTCATACACACCTAGTGTACTTACCTTTATCAAGGTCATTTCTATGGTAGAATTCATCAAGATTAGGGTTACTCACAAACCATATGTTATACCATATACAACAAGTATCTCCATGTGCAAATCATCATCAATAATATGAATAAACACAAGTCTAAGTAGGAATCATCATTGTTCATCATTAACAATAATTCCTTTTTGATTTGATTTCAAAACCACTGTGTACACTTACTAATTCAAGTGTCAAATACATGGGTTTTAGAGTTATTTAAGAAGGGGAAGAGATACATGCCTTAAAAAACTTGAATTACTAAGAATATTGACTCCTCTTTTGCCTCTTTAAGATCACCCTCTAAACCCTAGCCTCCAATCTTGTTTCAAGAAACTTTTAGAGTGATTTGGAGTGTTTGGGTCTTGTAAAATGAGGGCTTAGAAGGCTACAATACCTTATATAATGAAGGGACTTAGGGTTTTAGGCATGGAAAATAACAATAAGGCCCTTAGTTAAAAACTTGAAAATAACCCCGTCCAGGGGTACGACTCCACTAACAACTCCCTAAGTAATCGTACCCTAGGGTACGAGTGGTACCTTAGGGTACTAGTGGTACCCTTACTCGTACCCTAGGCTCCTCCTAGGTCATCTATACTATTAAGGGTACGAGTGGACATCCTTGAGTCGTAACCAAAGGGTATGACTCAACCCCTAACTCGTAAGCTTTATTTGTATAGAAAATATTCCACTTAAGTTAAAAAGTTACTCCATACGATTGAGTAGTATATGACTCGTATGCATTGGTTATGACCAAGGGGAGGCCATGCCATATAATGGACAATGTGTTGCCCTTATAGACTGATCAAGGTATGAAATGGGGAGGTCCAAGTGGGTACAAACCGTATCCATGGGTACGACTGAAGTTCCTAGTCGTACCCTACTCAGAGACATCAAATGGTGAAGTTCTTCTCAAGGTTCAAAGCCTAGGTGTTTCAATTCTAGAAATGAGATATGTTGTGTATGAGGATAGATAATGCCTCAACTTTTGTGCAGCCCAGGTCAAAGCACAACCAGTCCTTTCTACAAGAGTGTAGCGAGCCTCATATGGCTTAAAATTCTTACTCAATTAGTATATTGCTTTCTTTTTCTTACCGGTCTCGTCGTCTTACCCGATGACACACCCAAAAATATTTTTTGAGTCTGACCAGTAAAGCAACAACGGACTTACTTCCCTTGGTAGAAAAAAATAGGCAGAGTGGACAGATATTTCTTGATTCTGTCAAAATCTTTCTGACATTCTTTTGTCCACCCATTCAATGCATCTTTCTTCAATATATTGAGAATTGGCTCACATATGATTGTTGATTGGGCAACGAACCTACTTATGTAATTCAAATGACCCAGGAAACTCATAACCTCTTTCTTGGTCCTTGGTGGCGGTAAATCCTAAATTGTCTTGATCTTTGATGAGTCTAGCTCGATGCCCCTTCTGTTGACTATGAACCCTAGTAATTTCCCAGCTGGTACATCAAAAGTACACTTAGCAGGATTTAAATTTAGTTGTACTTTCTTAGTCTATCAAAGAACTTTTCCAGATGAGTCAGATGATTTGAACTCTTGCGGGATTTGATAATGAGATCATCCACGTACACCTCAATCTCTTTATGAATTATATCATGAAAAATCATTATCATAGCCCTTATGTATATTGCAACCGCATTCTTGAGACCAAAAAACATCACCCTGTAATGATAAACACCCCAGGGCAAAATGAAAGTCGTCTTTTCTGCATCATCCTCATCCATTAATAACTGATGATACCAGGAAAAACAATCCATGAATGACGGCATTTCATGCTTTGTTCTATTATTGATGAGGATGTGGATGTTGGTTAGTGTAAAATTATCTTTAGGACTGGCTCTATTCAAATCTCCATAGTCAACAAAAATTCGGATCTTGCCGTCTTTTGTTAGCTTTGGGAAAATATTGGCTAGCCATATTGGATATTTTGTGACCTCCACAACCTTAGATTGAATTTGCTTCATCACTTCTTCCTTGATCTTCAAACTTAAATTCAGATTGAATTTCCATATTTTTTACTTAACTGGACCAGACTCAGGATTAATTGGTAACTTATGCGACATGATGTTAGTACTCAATCTCGGCATATCATCATAGGACCAAGAAAATATTTCAGTGTACTCCTGTAGAAAGCGAATGAGTTCTTTTTTTTTTGCTTCTGCTAAGTGAACACTAACACTTGTCTCTTTGATGTCATCATGATCGCCCAGGTTGACTGTTTCAGTTTTCTCCAAGTTGGGCCTCTCTCAATTTTCAAATTCCTATATATCTTCTACTAACCGCTCCTCATCGCCTTCTTTCCTTTCATCATCATTCCCCTTGCTTTGTTCATCTAACCCTTGACAAGACATGACATTGGAAGGTTTAAATTACTGCTACTGTAATAAATAAAAGAACCAAGTTAGATGATAACAAGACAATAAAATACAATAATATAATTTTATTTCAAAATAACTTCTTAAATAAAGGGAGGCCTTTTCATTGAAATTCGGGAAATAATTTCAAACTATGGCTTATTACAAACTATGGGAAATTTAGGAAATAATTACAAACCATGACTTTTTTAAAGCAGTAAAACACGAAAAGAAAATTTGAGACATAAAAGGGTGGATCACGGGGCCTCCTCCGGATCACCACCAATTTTTAAAACTATTAGTAATTTCCCTTTGATCTACCACGACGGGCGACGAGTTATGAGTAGAGTGGAGGTCCAATTTTTCTTATCCTCTCCTGGTGCAACCTTCCTCACCCCACTAAACTTCGTGAAATCCTCTGGTATAACATTGCATACCTCGAAAAGATTTCCTATCCTATCCCCAAAACCATCATCTTTTGACATCTCACACATAGAAAATGACTGGTTCAGGAGCGGTAATAGTTTATAGACTCATCTTTGACTTATCTTCAAGCTCATCTTCCTTTATTGGCTGGTATCCTAACCCATACTCAGATGTATTTTCTAAGACCATAATGGGATCATTAATTCCTTCCAAATTCTTAACAAGCCCCGGACGGGCTCGAACCCACTTCTTAATATCACAGTCGTAATTATTTTGTAGATAGAAGGCATTACCACTTATGGAGTCAGATCTTTCTCTGCAACACTTACAATTTCCATTGTATAGAAACTACTGCCCCTTAGAATATCTTCAATCACAGGCACATAACCATTGGGATGATATGGCTTCTTTCTCCTTGAATAACTATTTCAGGGTGTTCCCAAATAAACTTCAATACTCACTCCATTTAAAAAAGAATGACCTACTTTCCTTTTTAGTCTGTTTAAAAATGAATGACACCTTTCCTTTTTTGGAAATACTTTTATTTCAAATTTCCACATGGCATGTTTAGGACCATAAGATTAAAGGGAATTTTGGTACATTTGACACAACTTTAATTTAAGGCCACAAGATTTAAAAGTCTTCTTTATTTTCTTAAATTTTTTGCCAAGTCAAAGCAGGTCATTATTTTCTAAACGGAGGGAGTAATTGATAAAGGGTTGATGAAATGCCCTTTGCTCCATGGATCCATGGTCTCCCTAGCAGCAGGTTGTAACTAGGCTGGATATCCATAACATGAAATTTAGACTTAAATTCAGCAGGTCCCACCTGGATGTACTAGTCAATTTCACCTATAGTATCTCTCTGTACTTTATCTTTAGCCCGTACATTAAGGTGGCTTTGGTGATTTTTTCCTAATTAATGGCCCATTTTAACCAAAGTGGAAAGAGGAAAAATGTTCAAACCAGATCCGTTATCTATCAATACCAGATTAATCACATAGTCCCGACAACTGATAGTAACATTCAAAGCTTTGTTATACATCACCCTTTTAAACGGAAACTCTTCCTCACTAAATGATATGAGATGTCTTCCCATAACATTCCCTATTATTGCAGCCAGATTCTCAATGCCCGTGCCTGCGGGAATATATGCTTCATCCAGGACCTTCAATAAAGCTTGTCGGTGGTATTGCAAGCTCATTAACAGTGCCTAAATATAAATCTGGGCTGGAATCTTTTCTAAATGCTTGAAAAGTAAGTACTCCTTTGGTTGAATACACCTCCAAAATTCCTCAGCCTCCCTTTCAGTGTTGGCCTTTTCTGCGAATCCATCCTATTGGTCAAATATTTAGAAATATAGCTTCGTCCAAACTGTGTCATCCCATGAGTGGCGGCAGTCTCTATGATAAAATTCTTTCTAAGCGGTGGAGTATATACTTGAGTTGGGGATGTCATCACTATAAATAAGGGCTTTTCATTGACACTTAAGATAGCCACGAATCTCTCTATCTTCTTTACTTCTTCTGTCCTTTTGGACTTTTCTAAAACTACTTTAGTGATGGTGTTTCTAGAACTGATCACAATTCTCACTCATCAAGTAACAGTTTAAGTTATCCTTATTATCAGTAACGATCAATTCTAGCACTCCAAATCAGCAGATAAAGTTGTTCCTGATAATATTTGCAACTACCTTCTGGGTGATAGCTCTATATGAAAAAGCTTCGACCCACTAAGTAAAGTAATCAATAGCAACCAAAAGAAATCTATGCCCATTTGACGCAGGAGGCTCTATTGGTTTGATAACATCCATACCCCAATCTACAAAAGGCCAAGGTGAACTCATCGCATAAAGCTCATGTGGAGGCATTCGGATCATATTTCCATGTAACTATCATTTTTGGCACATGTGCACATACTTGCCACAATCATTTTTCCATAGTCATCCAGAAGTAACCAGTCTCAGAATCTTTCTATCAAGGGCAAACCCATTCATATGGGGCCCACAAACTTATGCATGTACTTTTTTTATTAATTTCGTGGCTTCCACGACATCGACACATCATAAGAATCCTACGTTTGGAGTCCTTCTAAAAAGAATTTCCCCACTTAGAATATAATTCTTTGCCAAATGCCATATTGTCATTTTCTGATTGTTGTTGGCCTCTTCAGGTTATGTTCCACATTCTAAATACCTTTTAATATCATAGTACCATGACTTTCCATCATGATCCTCTTCGACGTACACGCAATGTGCGGGTTGTTCCTTCAAGCTTATTTCCAAAGAATTAATGTAACCCTGATCTGGGTGCTGAATCGTGGAGGATATAGTAGCCAAAGTATCAGAAAACTCATTATGTATCCTCGAGATATGTATGAAATCATCTTCCTTGAATCTTCTACACAAATTATACACTAAATCTACATAAGGGGTAATCTTGGAGTTCTTTACGGCCCATTCTCCCTGTACTTGGTGGATTAGAAAATCTGAATCGCCGATGACTAGCAATTCATGAACACCCATATCAAGTGCTAACTTGAGACCTAGAATGTAAGCCTCATATTCAACCATGTTATTAGTACACGGGAAGCGTAATTTAGTGGTTGTTGGATAGTGTTGGCCTATTTCTAGAACTAAAACTGCTCCGATTCCCAAGTCTTTGAAGTTGACCGCTCCATCAAAGAACAATCTCCATTTGGGGTACATCTCTGCAATGTGTTCTCCGATGAATAAAATCTCCTCATCTGGGAAGTAAGTTCAAAGTAGCTCGTACTCATTATCAACTGGATTCTCAGCCAAATGATCCACTAAGGCTTGCCTCTTGATTTCCTTTTGAGTCATATACACGATGTCGAACTCACTCAACAACATTAGCCACTTGGCTAACTTTTCCATAGGCATAGCTTTCTGGAATATATACTTCAATGGATCCATTGTTGATACACCCCAAAATCGAGCCGTGTCGTATGGGTACCTCAAGCCTATATGAACTGGAGGTTGCCCCAATAATGCATCACAATCATTACAACAATCACGAGGGTCGGGTGAATCCCGACCATAAAATGAGAAAGCATAAAACATACCACAATTCATAGCTTAAACAAAGTGTAACTATTTCATTAGGTTCATCAACTAACCAATATACCTAAGTCCACATTCATCCACAATACCTCTATACAAACCAGAGTTTAGAAATGTATATGTCGGGACAAGCCCCCGATAATAGCCAAACTAAGTAAAAAATGACTAAGTCTAAAGAAAGGAGACCAAGGATGAATGTTTTCCGAAGAAAGAAAGCTCACCACTTCAAAGTCAAATGCACAAACTACTTCGATCATCTAATCACTGCACAAAAATAGAAGAAGATGTGCCAGCCCTTATGTCACATGGGGACATAGCATTCGAAGACGGTTAGTGGTTGGAACGCTAGCATGTAACCCGAAGATAAAAAAAATAGCATCATCATTAAAAAACAAGAAATATATCATATTCAATCACATTCATAACCTTATCCATATGTATATATATACATATCACATACCATTCGAGGAGGACTCCAACCTCCACACTTATAGGTTCAAGCATTTATCATTAGGCATAGGACTTCAACCCTATTCACATATCATAAACTAAGGGACTTTAACTGCATACACATCCATTTAAGTGAGGGACTCTAATTAATCACACATATTTATATAAGTGAGGGACACTAACCACTCACACACATTCATATAGGTGAGGGACTTAACCACTCACACATATTCATTCAAGAAAGGTACTCTAACCACATCTTCATATATTTGGCAAGGGACTCTAACCTCATGCCACATTCGATAGAGGACTCTAACCCCAAGACAATTTATTTGGCGAGGCTCTTCGACCTCATGAGATCTCATTATGGAAAGGACTTTAACCACAAGCTATTTCATTAGGCAAGGAAATTTAACCACAAGACATCACGCCTATCATTAGTATACATTGGTACTCTAACCCTTTGACCATGAATCCATATACATCTAATTCCACACATAAGGACATTAACCAATTTTGCTAATTCAACATCATACATGACTATGTAGTCCTCATGGGAGCCTTTATTGCTCAACCATTTCAATAGAAAAATGCCTTCATTCAAATCATCATATAATTCAAACTATGGTCTTCAAGACCCTCACAAGCCATTCAAACTTCACTAATAATTTTATACCATAATCTAGTTCAACACACAATTCAAGTTCATTTTCATGTTAGGGACTTTAACCCTCTTGTTATTCATCAACCATAAAGGTCATCAATTACACAATACATAGCTCATTTTACCTTCATAATATCATTTATAAACCATTCATATATATTGGGTCATTGCTCTAGTTCAAAACATCACCAACATGTGACTAAACAATTCACTTAGACATCTTCACAAACACCTTGTGTAATTACCTTTATCAAGGTCATTTTCATGGTAGAATTCATCAAAATTAGGGTTAATCATGAACCACATGTTCGAACACATGATTGTTCTTGAATTGACTGACCTGAGATATGGTGAAGATGTTTGAGATGATATAGATGATTGACTGCCAAATGTACTTTGTATTCTCTTAGTTGTGTTTGAGTTGCTTGAGGACAAGCAATTGTTTTAAGTTGAGGGTGTTGATGTGTGAACTGATGCTAACACATTTGAGGCTTTTAACTGAGAATAATTGCAAAGTCTTAAGCAACTTTTGGCATTTTTGAGTGTTTTATCTTTGATTTTGCAGTAGAAAATAAGATGCTAGAGAACCAACAAGGATGGAAGAAAAAGAATTGAAATTTGAAGAAAAATGAAGAGAAGTGTGGCTGATGACAGTCCTGATAAGTCATCAGCCTTGTGATAAGTTATTAGCTTTATCGTCAGCTTTAGATAGAGAATGGACCTCAGCTGAAAGTTGTGATGACATTTCATGAGAAACCGTCAATGAGTTGATAGGTCGTCAAAATTATCATTAGTCTAAGGCAGAACATGGGAGTTGAGGTATATAAGACATTTGTGATAAGTCATTAAAGATCTGATAGGCCATCACAGTTCGTCATCAGCCTAAGGCAGCGAATGTCAAAATCAAAGAGAAGATGACAACATTTGTGATAAGTCGTCAGCCTACTGATAAGGTGTTATGAATAGAATCACCCATCTGAGAAATTTCTGCACTCTATGATTTTGTTTCCATAATTAGGGTGAACTATTTAAAGCATTGTTTAGGGTTTTCTAAAGAGTTCTGAACATCTTTTGGAGACACGTATTTTGTTACTTTTCTCTCTAGTTTCTTGGCTTGAAAAATAATTAACTTTGAAGAGATTTCCATCAATACTTTGGTGATTCCTATTGTGATTTAATCTGAGAATCACTAGTTATTATTCATCTTGGGGTAAGTTTATCTTTCAAATTAAGAATTCATCTAGCTGTTCCGATCATTACATCATGAGTGGCTAAACCCCTCTAACCCAAATTATGGGATCTATGGGTTAAGTTTTGGTAAGATGCTAAGTGTTTAAGATTCAAAAGGTAATAGGACTCCTTGATAATTCCAAGATTTTAATCATTTTCTATTGGTTGCAAACAATAGATAGAACCTACTTTGATTTTCTTGAGATAAGAAATCAAATACAGTAGGAAGTAAATTATTGATAGGGACTTGGAAACACTAAAAACTTCCATTTAATAGTTGACGCTGTAACAAGGTTGATTAACCTGAGGTAAAGTATGTTCAGTGAATATAAATTCCCTAAGTCCGAGAGGATTAGGTAATTAAATGCTTAAGTAGTTCGAGAAACATTTAGGCATAACTTCGATAAATATAATCTATTGTCCTATTTACTGTGAGAATCTTGAATCACTATTAGCATATGTCAAGTACTAAAACCCATAGTGAACATAATTCTGGTTTTCCATAAACTCTTGATTACAAACATTGAAGCTAAAGTGACCAATAATTATTTGTTAAACTCAAAACCCCCGATTTCAGGAAACATCCAACTATCAGTTGATTAACTCGCAAACGACTTAAGTTCACACCATATTTCCTGTGGGATTCAACCCCAACCTAGTTGGGTTATATATTGACAACGATCGCTTACATTCTCATTAGAGAGTTTTAGTTTGAGCGTTATCAAAAATGGCACCGTTGCCGGGGAATACAGTTGTAAATTGAAGTTTGTGTGCACTAATTGACTGTTAGTCAAGTTTCCTAGTTTTAAATTTATTTGTTGTTTTTATTTATTGTAGGATCTTTGTAGTGTATTCCAAGAACCAAAAGTTCCAAAGAACCATTAGTACCACTTAATGTGGAATCGCAATGAATTGGAAGAATGACAGACCAACAAGAGGTTGACAAATTAGCAGCCTTAGCTAGAGCTCAGGTGAATGTGAAGAATATTGGTCAGCAAGCACGACATCCAAATCTTGAGGATGAAGATTTGGGAGATGAGGAGATGTTAAATCCTGGTAACCCAAGGTGTGCAGATCAAGTAGCTGCACCAGTACAACGTAATGCTAATAGGAACCGTCTATTCTGAGGATGGCGAGATTACCCGTTGGTCCAGTATGACCTCAATGATGATGATGATGGAATGGATGGAGTAGGTGCAACGGGTGCAATTATTCCTCCACCGTTGGCACCTGGAGAAAAATTCAACAATACGAGTACTATGATTCAACTCCTCTATCTGAAGTGGTTGTTTGGTGGCCTTCCTGGGGTTGACCCGAACTTGCATCTGGTGAACTTTGTCACCATCTGTAAAAAATTTATAACCTAGAAGTGGGTCAAAATGCTATCCGATTAAGGTTGTTTCCATTGTCTCTATCTGGGGAGGCAACATTGTGGCTTAATGAGCTGACACCTAATTCTATAACCAACTGGAGGCAGTTGAAAAAAGCTTTTCTAGAAAGGTTCTTTTTGCCTTCTAAGAAGGTACAACTGAGGGATAAGATCATCAACTTTAGATAGCTCTTGACTGAAGCCTTGTATGAAACCTGTGTGAGATTAAAGAAGTAGCTGACACAGTGTTCGAACCACAATATGACGGACATACACTTGATGGAGACTTTGTACAGGGCTCTTAACTCTGTTACAAAACTAATTATAGATAATGTTGCTGGTAGTTCATTTGTTGATCTTATATTCCCAGAGGCTTCAGAGATGCTAGAGAGAATGACCAAATAGAGTCGGGCATGGTATACCAGAGACTCTGTGGTAGCCAGCCCCACTGTTTTTGTGGGCATAACTGTGGAACAATGCATAAGAGATAAAGAGCATGACCAAGACATGGATCACCTAAAAACACAGATGGATCTGCTAACTAAGAACTTGCTATCAGGAAATACTGAGAAGGTAAAAGTTATGAGATCTCAAGATAGAGTTGATGCGGCTGCAGAAGAAGAGGCAAACTATGTTAATAATCAGGGGGGTTTCCGAGGCGATGGACAAGGTAATCAAGGTCGGAATTTATGATAAGCCTGGTTATAAAGATAGGGAGTAGGGAAATTGGAGGAAAAATAATGATAGGAGCAGGCTCTATGTCCCTCTTGGAAATCGTGAGGCTGCTAAAACAAGTTCTAAAAAGATGTCCATGGAGGACATGATGGCTAAGTTTCTAAAGGGAGTGTAGGGTACCAACTCTGATATGACTACTATGAAGACCGATCTATCATCTATTAGTCAGTTGGTAAACTCATACTCCACCGCAATCAAACAGTTGGAGAAGTAGATTAGCAAACTCTCCATAATATTTAACCAGAGAAAGAGTGGAACGTTACCACGCGATACGGTCCATAACCCGCGGAATGATGGTTCATGTATGGTGATTACCACTATAAGTGGTATGATGTTACCTGGACCTTCTATAGGTTAAAGTTTGGTTGAATATATAACTGAGGTAGAGGATGAACCCAGAGAAGAATGGCCAGTAGAGTCTGAGAAACTGGATGGTTTTGTTGGTCCTCTAGAAAAAGAGAAAGAAAAGGAGAAGGAGGTAGTGTTGTAAACTCTCCCAAAACCACCACCTCCCTTTCCTCAACAATTGAAGAAAAAACTGATGATGCAAAATTCAGCAAGTTCATGGCAATGCTCAAATAATTGACGGTGAATATGCCAATGGTTGAGGCGCTTGAGCAAATGCCGGGATATGCAAAGTTTATGAAAGACCTTGTCATGAAGAAATGGAAGGTTAACCATGAGCCAGAGGACAATCTCCATCATTGTGGTGATATCTCTACAAGGTCTTTAGGGCAGAAAAAGGCAGATTCGGGAGCATTTACCATCCCGTGCACTGTTGGGTCCCCAAAATTTATAAAAGCACTATACGATTTGGGAGCCAGTATAAACATAATGCCACTCTATGTGTACAAGAAATTGGGTTTGGGGGATCCTAGCCCGACGAACATGCTATTGGTGATGGAAGATAGGTCTGTGAAGCGGCCAATGGGCATTTTACATGATGTATTGGTAAAGGTGGCCAACTTTATATTTCCTGCTAATTTTGTAGTCCTAGACTGTAAGGTGGACTTTGAAGTGACCATCATCCTGGTAGACTATTCCTTGCATGGGAGGGTGAGAGTGGACATGGAGCTGAATTAGCTGAAGTTCAATCTCAACGACAAAGAAGAAAGATTCAAAATACACTCATCCATGACACAAAAAAGGGAGATGAGTGTTTTCTCAATCGTGGATGTATTCTATAAATATTTTAAAGAGCTATCAATAGGTTGTCTTGGAAAAGTCAGAGTAGTCATGATAACCAAGTCGTGCCGCGACCTTAAATCAGGCGCTATTGGGAGGCAACCCAAAATTTTTATGTTCAAGAAAATTATTTATTTTTGTAGTTAGGTTATAAGTTCAAAGAAGGTGGAATCAATGTATCCAGCCAAGTGTTCCTGATAACATATTTGACGGGCTGTCACAATTTTGATAATCCATCATCACAAACATCAGCTCTTAGGTTGGTTCTGTTAAGGATGACGATATTTGTGATGGGCTATCACACTTGTGATAAGCAATCAAAAAATATCATCAAAAATATCCCAAAATTAGCTATCAGAGAGAGGCCTGACAGTGATGAAGAAAGAAAAGTAGAGAAGATGGCAAGAAAAAAGACTGAAAAGAAGGAAATAAAGAAGGCAAGGATCGAGTCTATAGTTGACAATGAGAGATGGGAAGCATCCATCCGAGAGAGAGCTGCAAGTGCCTCTACTAGTAGGTCTTCAAAAACTACCAGGCCAGCTGCACCAGAACAGAGCGAGGCTCCTGATAGAGATAGGGAAGCTATGGATACGACATCAGGGTCAGGAACCCATGACCCCCGAGCTTGATCTACCCCAGGTATACCCTAACCCTTAGTTTAGATTCTCTTTGATTTTATTGAGGGTGTAGGGTAAATTATTGTTGTAAAATTTTGTAGTCGACTAGGAAAAATACTAGTACTTGAGGCAGTTAACTTGTTTTTGTAATTTTGAGCACCTCTCCAATGGACTGAGTAGTTACTTATGTGAATTGCATCTAAGTGTGACCACTGTACATCTTTGTATGGCTTTAGTTCTAGTGACGAAATAATCAGTGCTAAATAGCTGCATGAACTAAAAGAGTATTAGCTTGTGATATACTTGTGTGCCATGTGTGTGTGAGATCTTACTCAGTCCCTATTGTATGTTGAATCCAGAACTTGCCCGGTTAGTCTTACCTAGGCTAAAGGATAGGGGGTAGGAAAGGATCATAGGCCGTTTTGATATTAGCCCACTGTTAGCCTAAATGAGATTCCCTATATGTAGAATATCCCTTGATCCCTACTTTGAGCCTGATTAGCCTATTTTTTGTATAACACCTATCACCTTCCAGTTTATATCATAATGAACCTATTTTGGCCCTGGTCCTTCTTGGATACTGTGCACCTTAACTAAGGCAAATGGCCTAAGTTGAGGGTGTTATCATAGGGGTGCGTGATATAAAATGAGTAGGAAGAAAGGTAGAGTAAAAGAAAAGAATAAAAAGTTGGGTGCGGTAGAAAAGAACAATAAAAAAAAGTTGTGAAAAAGAAAAAAGTGATTGTAGAAAAGACCGCACCCATCCTGAATAAGTGTAATCAAGAAAAGAGAAGAATAGAAAAAGGCTAATGAGTGAAACCCCAAAAAACTAGTGTAGTGTCAAGGAGGCTTAGTCACTTTAAATATCATCAAGTATCATACCAGCCCCTAGCCTACATTAAAAGCCAAAGGGAAGACCTATAGTGATCCTTACTGACCTGTCTGACAATCTGGGTAATGAAAATAAGGGCAAGCCTATTGTATTCGGCAAACATTGATTGGAACTTTATTCTGAGAGTGAGTGTCTTATGATTGTCCCAATGGTTATATATATGATGTCTGATATGAGAAAAGAGGGATTTCTTTGTAGTGAGGTCACACTGGTTACATCGCTAGTTACTAACTTATTCGGATAGTGTAAACTTGATACATGCTGCCATATCTTGATTCCTATGTGTTGCATTGGTGTTCTTCAATAATATACACAATTGTTCTTGAATTGATTAACCTTGGAGATGGTGAAGATGTTTGAGATGATATAGATAATTGAATGCCAAATGTACTTTGTATTCTCTTAGTTGTGTTTGAGTTGCTTGAGGACAAGCAATTGTTTTAAGTTGAGGGTGTTGATGTGTGAGCTGATGCTAACACATTTGAGGCTTTTAACTGAGAACAATTGCAAAGTCTTAAGCAACTTTTGGCATTTTTGAGTGTTTTATCTTTGGTTTTGCAGTAGAAGCTAAGATGCTAGAGAACCAACAAGGATGGAAGAAAAAAGTTGAAATATAAAGCAAAAATAAGAGAAGTGTGGATGACGACATTCCTGATAAGTCATTAGCCCTGTGATAAGTTATCAGCTTCATCATCAGCCTTAGACAGAGAATGGACCTCAGCTGAAAGTTGTGATGACATTTCGTGATAAGCTGTCAAGGAATTGATAGGTCGTCAAAATTATCGTCAGTCCAAGGCAGAACATGGGAGCTGAGGTAGATAAGTGATGACATTTGTGATAAGTCATCAAAGATCTGATAGGCCGTCACAGTTCATCGTCATCCTAAGGCAGGGAATGTCAAAATCAAAGAGGAGATGGTGACATTTGTGATAAGTCGTCAGCCTCCTGATAAGGCGTCATGAATGGCGTCAGCTGTCCTAGAAATTGCTGCACTCTATGATTTTGTTTCCATAATTAGGGTGAACTATTTAAAGCATTGTTTAGGGTTTTCTAAAGAGTTCCAAACATCTTTTGGAGACACGTATTTTGTTACTTCTCTCTCTAGTTTCTTGGCTTGAAAAATAATTAACTTTGAAGAGATTTCCATCAATACTTTGGGGATTCCTATGTTGATCTAATCTGAGAATCACTAGTTATTATTCATCTTATGGCAAGTTTATCTTTCAAATTATAAATTCATCTAGTTGTTCCGATCATTACATCATGAGTGGCTAAACCCCTCTAACCCGAATTATGGGATCTATGGGTTAAGTTTTTGTAAGATGCTAAGTGTTTAAGATTCAAAAGGTAATAGGACTCCTTGATAATTCCAAGATTTTAAACATTGTCTATTGGTTGCAAACAATAGATAGCACCTCCTTTGATTTGCCTGAGATAAGAAATCAAATACAGTAGGAAGTGAATTATTGACAGGGACTTGGAAGCACTAAAAATATCCATTTAATAATTGACTCTGTAACAAGGTTGATTAACCTAAGGTAAAGTCTGGTCAGTGAATATAAATTCCCTAAGTCCGAGAGGATTAGGTAATTAAATGCTTAAGTAGGTCGAGTGATATTTAGGCATAACGTCGATAAAGATGATCTGTTGTCCTATTTACTGTGAGAATCTTGAATCACTATTAGCATCTGTCAAGTACCAAAACCCATAGTGAACATAATTCTATTTTTTCATAAACTCTTGATTTCAAACACTGAAGCTAAAGTCACCAACAATTATTTGTTAAACTCAAAACCCCCCATTTCAGGAAACATCCAACTATCAGTTGATTAACTCGCAAATGACTTAAGTTCACACCATATTTCCTGTGTGATTTGACCCCAACCTAGTTGGGTTATATATTGACAACGATCACTTACATTCTCATTAGAGAGGTGTAGTTTGAGCGTTATCAAAAATGGTGCCGCTGCTGGGGAATACGGTTGTAAATTGAAGTTTGTGTGCACTGATTGACTGTTAGTCAAGTTTCCTAGTTTTACGTTTATTCCTTGTTTTTGTTTATTTTAGGATCTTTGTAGTGTATGCCAAGAACCATAAGTTCCGGAGAACCATTAGTACCACTTAATCCGGAACCTCAATGAATTGGAAGAATGCAGACCAACAAGAGGCTGACAGATTAGCATCCTTAGCTAGAGCTCAGGTGAATGTGCAGAATGTCAGTCAGCAAGCACGACATCCAAATCCTAAGGATGAAGATTTGGGAAACAAGGAGTTGCTAAATTCTAGTAACCAACCCAAGGCATGCAGAGCAAGTAGCTGCACCAGTACAGTGTAATGCTAATAGGAACCCTCTATTCCAAGGAAGGCAAGATTACCAGCCGGTCCAGTATGACCTCAATGATGATGATGATGGAATGGATGGATCACATGCAACGGGTGAAATTATTCCTCCACCATTGGCACCTGGAGCAAAATTTAACATTACGAGTACTATGATTCAACTCCTTAATCTGAAGGGGTTGTTTGGTGGCCTTCCTGGGGATGACCCGAACTTGCATCTGGTGAACTTTGTTACCATCTATAAATCTTTCGATAACCCAGGAGTGGGTCAAAATGCTATCCGATTGAGTTTGTTATTGTTATCTCTGTCTGGGGAGGCAACATTGTTGCTTAATGAGCTGACACCTAATTCTATAACCAACTGAAGGCAGTTGAAAGGAGCTTTCCTAGAAAGGTTCTTTCCGCCTTCCAGGAGGGTACGATTGAGGGATGAGATCAGCAACTTTAGGTAGCTCCTGACTGATGCCTTGCATGAAACCTGGAAGAGATTCAAGAAGAAGCTAACACAGTGTCCGAACCACAATATGACGGACATACACTTGATGGAGACTTTGTACAGGGCTCTTAACTCTGTTACAAAACCAATTGTCAATAATGCTACTGGTGGTTCTTTTGTTGATCTTACATTCCCATAGGTTTCAGAGATGCTAGAAAGAAAGACCAAACAGAGTCGGTCATGGCATACTAGAGACTCTGTGGTAGCCATCCCCACTATTTTTGTGGGCATGACTGCAGAACAACGAAGAAGAGATGAGGAGTGTGACCAAGACCTGTCTTACCTAAAAACACAGATGGATCTACTAACTAAGAACTTGCTATCAGGAAAGACTAAGAATGTAAAAGATGTGGGATCTTAAGATAGAGTTAACGCGATGCAGAAGAAGAGGCGAACTATGTTAATAATCAGGGGGGGTTTTCAGTCAATGTCCAAGGGAATCAAGGTCAGAATTACTATGATAAGCCTCATTATAAAGATAGGGAGCAGGGAAATTGGAGGAACAATAATGATAGGAGCGGGCTCTATGTCTCTCCTGGAAATTGTAAGGCTGCTACAACAAGTTCTTAAAAGATGTCCATAGAGGACATGATGGCTAAGTTGTTGAAGGGAGTGGAGGCTACCAACTCTGGTGTGACTACCATGAAGACCGATCTGTCATCTATTAGTTAGTTGGTAAACTCATACTCCACCATAATCAAATAGTTGGAGCAGAAGATGAGTTAACTCTCCGTAGCATTTAACCAGAGAAAGAGTGGAACGTTACCAAGCTATATAGTCCAGAATCCGCGGAATGATGGATCATGTATGGTGATTACCACTAGGAGTGGTAAGATGTTACCTGGCCTTTCTATGGGCATAAGTTTGGTGTAAGATGTGACTGAGGCAGAGGATGAACCCAGAGAAGAATGTCCAGTGGAGTCTGAGAAGATGGATGGTTCTGATGGTCCTCTAGAAAAATAGAAAGAGAAGGAGAAGGAGGTAGTGTTGAAAACTCTCCCAAAACTACCACCTCCCTTTCCTCAACGATTGAAGAAAAAAACTAATGATGCAAAATTCAGCAAGTTCATGGCAATGCTCAAACAATTGATGGTGAATGTGCCATTCGTTGAGGCACTTGAGCAAATGCCAGGATACGCAAAGTTTATAAAAGACCTTGTCACGAAGAAATGGAAGGTTATCTATGAGCCGGAGGACAATCTCTATCATTGTGGTGCTATCTCCACAAGGTCTTTAGTGTAGAGAAAGGCAGATTCGGGAGCATTTACCATCCCGTGCACTGTTGGGTCCCTGAATTTTACAAAAGCACTATGCGATTTGGGAGCCAGTATAAACCTAATTCCATTCTCTGTGTACAAGAAATTAGGTTTGGTGGATCCTACCCCGATGAACATGCAATTGGTGATGACAAATAGGTCTGTGAAGCGGCCAGTGGGCTATTTACACCATGTATTGGTAAAGGTGGCCGACTTTATATTGCCTGTTGATTTTATAGTTGTAGACTTTGAGGTGGACTTCGAAATATTCATCATCCTAGGTAGACCATTCCTTGAAACTGGGAGAGTGATAGTGGACATGGAGCTGAAGTTCAGACTCAATGACAAAGAAGCAAGAATCAAAATACACTCATCCATGACACATAAAAAAGAGATGAGTGTTCTCTCAATCGTAGATGTATTCTATGTAGATAGTAAAGAGGTATCAATAGGTTGTCTTGGTGAAGTCTGAGTAGTCAAGATAACCAAGTCGTGCCGCGACATTAAATCAGGCGCTATTGGGAGGCAACCCAAAAATTTTATGTTCCAGTAAATTATTTATTTTTTTAGTTAGGTTATCAGCTCAAAGAACGTGGAATCGATGTATCCAGCCAAGTGTTCCTGATGACATATTTGATAGGTTATCACAATTGTGATAAGCCGTTAGATTCGTCGTCAGATACATCGCTCTGACGTAGGTTCTGTTAAGGTTGGCGATATTTGTGATGGGCTATCACACTTATGATAAGCCGTCAAAAAATGTCATCAAAAATATCCCAAAATTAGCTATTAGAAAAGCCTGGGCCTAGGTGAAAAGATCCGACTCGGCCCACAATGTTGTCTTTCCACCTTCCCGCGTGTTTCCTCTATTTACTTGAAGTTTTAATTTTTTTCCATCTTTAGTTTATTTTCTTCCCTTCCTAAAGTGTTTCCAAGTAAAATAAAAGAAAACTTCCTTATGTGTGGGGGGTTGAAATCAAAATCAAGAATCTTCTTTCCTCTACTTCCTCTTGCTCGTGTAACCAAGTGAAGGCACCTATCAGGTATGCTCAAAACCTAACTTCTCTCTTCAGTTGGTAAGTAATAACTTGATGTGAACTAGAGTTCCCAAGAAAATTAATTCATGTGTAGATACGAATGTGTAAAAATCAGGAACTAGGGTTTGCTGTGCAAGCTTGAGACTTGAAAGCTCGGCCAAAAATTGAGAATCGATGGAGTTTTAAGAAAAAAATGGGATAAAAAATTAAGTTAAAATCAAGTTGGGGTTCTGTTTAGAGCTAACGACATTCATGATAAGCTATCATATTTGTGAAGGCTTATAAAAAATGTCATCAGATGTTGATAAGAATTTTTTGGGTTCTGTTTAGAGCTGACGACATTTGTGATAAGCTATCACATTTGTGACGGCTTATCAGAAATATCGCCACACCTGGGATCTGAAGCATAAATAAACCCTTTCAAGGGGTGTGGACTTTTAATGATTGATGTTTTTGTATAATCTTAAGTGTCTACTAATGGTTTTTATCTTACTCCAGGTCTTATAATGGCACGCAAAGGAATGAACTTAAAATCTACAAAGAAAGTGACCAAGGGAAGTGTACCCCGGAGGCTCTTCAATGAGGAATCCGATTATGAGGAAGAAGAGCCACTTCTCAGAAAGCAAAGAAAGAAGATAATCTTGAAAAAGCCTCAAGCACCCCCACCAGTTAAGGTTAAGGAGAGTGAAGAAAGTGATACCGAGCCAACAACGTCTGAGCATACAACTTCTGAAAAGTAGGCCGCTGAGCAACAAGAGTCTGAACATGTTGAATCTGAAGAGCATGATTCGAATCATCCTAATTTCGAGGAATATAAGTCTAGGCAACCTGAATCCGAGGGACCATCAACTGAGTCCCCTTCTTTTGAGCCACAAGATTATGAAGAATCTCTGATTCGTAGAATGATGGTTAAATGCAAGAATCCTGAAGTCCGAGATGGCACTAGGTGGCAGATTCCTAAAGCTCAAAAAATATTTTTTGATAGACTTCATAGAGCTAACAGAAGATCCATACAAAATTTGAGGCATTATCTATCGTGTACGAGGATAGATAATGCCTCAACTTTTGTGTGTCACAAGTCAAAGCAAAATACATCCTTTCTACAAGAGGGTAACGAGCATCATATGGCTTAAACTTCTTACTCAAGTAATAGATTGCTTTCTCTTTCTTACCGATCTCGTTGTGTTGCCCGAGGACACACCCAAACGCATTTTCTGAGACTAACAGGTAAAGAAACAACGGACTTCTTTCCCATGGTGGAACCAAAATAGGCGGAGTGGATAGATATTCCTCAATTCTGTCTAAAGCTTTTTGACATTCTTTTGTCCAGCCATTTAATGCATTTTTCTTCAACAACTTGAGAATTGGCTCACATATGGCTGTTGATTTGGAAATGAACCTTCTAATGTAATTCAAACGACCTAGGAAACTCATAACCTCTTTCTTGGTCCTTGGTGGAGGTAAATCATGAATTGTCTTGATCTTGCATGGGTCTAGCTCGATGCCCCTTCTGTTGACTATGAACCGTAGTAATTTCATAGCTGGTACACCGAAAGCACACTTACCAGGATTCAAATTCAAGTTGTACTTTCTTAGTCTGTTGAAGAACTTTTCCAGATGGGTCAGATGATCTAAACTCTTACGGGATTTGATAATTACATCATCCACTTACACCTCAATCTCTTTATGAATCATATTATGGAAAATCATCATAATAGCCCTCATGTATGTTGCACCCATATTTTTGATACCAAACGACATCACCCTATAATGATAAACACCCTAGGGCATAATGAAAGACGTCTTTTCTTAACTTCCTCATCCATTAATATCTGATGATACTTGGCAAAAAAATCCATGAAATACTGCATTTTATGGTTCACATAATTATCGATAAGGATGTGGATTTTGGGTAGTGGAAAATTATCTTTAAGGCTAGCTCTATTCAAATCTCTATAGTCAACACAAATTCGGATCTTGCTGTCTTTTTTTTGAAACTGGGACAATATTGGCCAGCTATGTTGGATATCTTGTGACCTCCATAAGCTTAGATTGAATTTTCTTCATCACTTCTTCCTTGATCTTCAAACTTAAATTCGGCTTAAATTTTTTTATTTTTTGCTTAACTTGATTAGACTCAGGATCTATTGGTAAATTATGCAACACGTTGTTGGTGCTCAATCTCGGCTCCATCTAAAGCCCACACATTAACATGGCTATGGTGAATTTTTCCTAAGTCATAGTCCATTTGAACAGATGTGGAAAGAGGATAAATATTTAAACCAGATTTATCATCTATCAATATTTAATTAATCATATAGTCCCAAAAACTGACCGTAACGTGCAAAGCATTATTATGCATCACCCCCTCAAATGACAACTCTTCCTCACAAAATGATATATGATGTATTCCTATAATATTTCCTAACATTTTGGCTAGATTCTCAATAATTGTGCCTGCGGGAACATATGCTTCATCTAGTACCTTCAATAAATCATATCGGTGGTATTGTGAACACATTAACAGTGCCCAAATAGAAATCTGGGTTGGAGTCTTTTCTAAATGCTTGACAATTGAGTACTTCTTTGGTTGCATACGCCTCCAAAATTACTCGGCCTCCCCTTCAGTGTTGGCCTTTTCTGCAAACCCTTTCTATTGGTTAAATCTTTAAAATGTAGTATTATCCAGACTGTGGTATCCCCTGAGCGACGACAGTCCCTATAATCAACTCTTTTCTAGGTGGTGGAGTAAATACCTGAATTGGGCATGTCGTCACTATAAATGGGGTCCTTTCATTTACACTTAAAGCAGATACGACTCTCTCTATCTTCTCCACTCCTTCTGTCCTTTTGGACTTTTCTGAACCTAATTTAGTGATGGTCTTGCTAGACAACCATTCGCGCTCTGTTTTGATCATATTACTTGTGTCTCCCCCATGGTTAGGTAATAGATTACTATTGACATTTGGTGCCGGTGATTGAAGCGTGATAACCTTCTGATCAATCAAATCTTGAATCTTATGTATTAGGCTAACGCAATACTCGGTACTGTGTCGCGCTGCTCCCGAATGATAGGCACAATTTTTATCGGCACAATAAAAATGGGAATTGGTATTGACAAGTTTAGATTGGATAGGCTGTAAATGACCGACGTCTTGCAATCTCTCAAAGAGTTGGGTGTGACTTTCATCCAATGGAATGAACTTTTGGGGAGGTCTCTTTTTGAGGTTTGGACGTGAGGGGTTATAATGGTTTTGATTACCAGAATGAGGTACTTGATGATAATTTAGAGGCGCTTGGACGTTTATTTGGTTATTTGAAATGGGAGCTTGAATATAATACTGGTAATTTGGTTGTAGAACTTGATATTTGGGTAAAATATTTGGTTGTGGAGCATGGCATTAGGATTGGATATTTGGAAGTGGAGTTTGGTACTGGGATTATATATTTGGAAATGGAGCTTGGTACTAAGATTATAAATTTGGAAGTGAAGCTTGGTATTGAGAGGGTTGGGTGTAGAATACATGTGGAAAACTTGGTGATGATGGTGAGGAGAGAATGTTCCTAGGCTTAAATTTTGTCTTCAATTTAGAAATAGAATCAGTAGAGACCACACTTACATATTCCTTTTTCTTTATTGGGAACACAAAAGTCCCAAATGATGTTGGGATTTTGACAATGTTTCCTATTTGAATTCCTTCCTCTAGTGATTCCCTGATTTTTAGCAAATCTGCGAAAATTGTTGTAAGACCCCACAAAATTTTAAGCTTAACTGAGTCTATTAAAGCTTAAAAAGAGGTCCCAGACTTAGAAATTTCAGCTAAGTGTTTATACTTAGAAGTATTTTAGCCTTCATAAGTTAGTGATCCTATTTTACGACCCTTATAACCTTAAAATATTGATTTTTTGGTTGATTCATGATCAGGAATGTCAGTAGGTCACTTCCAGTGAGTTTTGGATTTTTTGGACCTCGTTTGAACCATGTTTGGGTGACCAAAATAGTAGGTCAATGCGATCTCGACGTGTCGCGTCGCCCATAGCATCGACAGATAATATTCCCCTAGCTTTCACTGCATTTCCAGTGAACCAACGCGAACTCGATGCGGTGTGTTAGTCATCACGTTGATGCCATCAACGCAGTGCACCGGTCTGTGCATCACTAGACTTGTTTTTAGTCATTAAAAGCCCGCATCCAAAGGGGTAATTGGGTCTTTTTCCACCCGTATTAATCCCCAAAAACACGAGATTAAGTCATTCTTAGGGCTAAAACACTCATTATTCTCAAAATTACTCAAGAAACAAAACCCTAGGGCTTCCAATTCAAGATTCAATCTTCAAGAAACTCTCCACAAATTTCAGAGAATTAACAACCAAGGTATGTTAGGTGTTCATCTAAGGGTTTCCTTCCACGTTTGGAGTTCAAGAACCTCTTTTAAAACTTCAAGTTTATTGAATTCATGAATTCCATGTTGGGTTTGAATGTATTCATGATTATGATGTTAATTGGGTTTCTAATTCATGATTTATTACAAGATTCATGCAAATTTATTGGACATGTGTGTAGTGTTATGTGAATTCATGTTAATTTCCTTGAAGTAAGTTGGGATTGGAAATCATGATGTGTACATATTGATTCGTATTATGTGCATAGATTATGTTCCCCAAGTGTTTGATAAATTGCTAGGGTGGATTAAATGGGGAAATCATGACATGCTAGTATATGTACAAGCTTATATCTTATAAGTGTTTGATAAAATGTCTCTATGAATGAGTTATGAGTATTGTAATGCTTTTCAAGGTCATCCGATGCTTTACTTTTCATGTTATTGAGTACTGGGGGTATCTAATACCCGACAATCCAGTTGTTTACCTAAAATTACAGTAGCTTTAGAATAGTCTTTGTAATGTCACGTCTAGTAGCATTTAGTCAGTACAGAACTCAATATATCCAGTCAGCAAATAGAACTCAGAACACTCAATCAGTTATAGTATTTAGTGAACTCAGTCTAGTTCAGTCAGTTAACATGACCAACAACAGTTCAGTCTAGCCTAAAATAGTTTAGAAATCAGTCCATTGTCTATTCAGTTGGGAGTAGGATTTAGCACCGAGTAAATCCAAGGATGGGGACTCACTTGCCAGTAGAGGGTATGATCCTTAGAAGCAGTCTTCGCATTCCAGAACTACGTATCCAGCATAGGTTAAGACATCAACATGCCAGTTGAGGGTTCATGAGGTGTTCTACCTGACAGTTGAGGGTACCACCATTCTCGTTTAGAGAACCTACTAGATGAGGGTGACTCAGCACTTGTCTTTACCCGTGGCATGGTACTGACACACTTCCAACTGGGGTTACAAGTTGGACCCCAATCAGTCCAGAGAGAGGCATGTCGGTTAGATGATTACCTCCTACAGTTTCAGTTTCAGTATCAGTATAGATCTCAGTTCAGTTCTACAGAATCAGCACTGTCAGAAACAGTCACCCAACTATTAGTAATATAGTTATCTTTAAACTCAGTTATCAGTAATTCAGTTATTAGAAATCAGTATCCAGTGTTACTATGATCACAGACACAACATATGTAGATATGTGCCCAGTATTGCATAAATAGTGTTTTATCAGTTTCAGTTAGACATGTACTCTCATTCGGTTGTATTCATGCTATTCAGTCAGTTATTGTCCATGCCTATAAACCCTTGTATATCAGTCTACCTCACTTAGCATACCAGTACATTCAAAGTACTGATGCATACCTTTTCTTTTGCGCTATGATGTTTTATATCATAGGTTCAGACGCACGGGCTCCTGACCAAACTTAGCAGCCCAGACTATCAGTAGCAGACCTAGTGGTGAGTTCTCATAGATCGAGGACAAAGTTATCATATCATTTTATTATTTTAGTATTCAGTTTATTTTAGTAGTCGGAGTTAGTTGGGGACTTGTCCCATCAACTCCATATTCAAAAAGATAAAGGCTTTCAGACTAGACTTTCAGCTAATATTCAGTTGTACAAATTATTATTACAGCTGGTATTCATTATCAGTATTTTAGGTTTTGAACCTTATGGCATTTCAGCCTATTTTTCCTCATTTATTACAGTATTATTACTCAGTGCCCACAACAAATATTAGTCATGGATTAACTTATGGTCCTTTGGGGTCGTAAGCACCTTGTGGCATCTGAGGTTCAGACTCGAGGCGTTACAGTTGCCCTGACCACGGATACCATCCTAGTGTAAGATTCTTCCTCTTGAGCATGCAACAACACCGACATTATTTACTCTTCAGACATGGGAGGTTCTACCTTAGCAACTTTTTTTCTCCAACTAAAGGCATAGTCTCAAAAATATTCATCACTTTTCTACCTAATATGATCTAATGAATGTCTATCAGGTGCTATTTCAATGTTATACGCAAACCTAATGAGAAATTTTTTACCCAACACCTTCGAGCCGAACTATCTTCTCAGATCCTTAGCCGTGAACCAATCCAAAGCTTCACCACTCAAGATTCAACTGAATAGGTGCATTAGTAGTGCCTCATTTCTCCCTACCCCGACCATTTGATTGCAATACCTTTTTAAATAAGCCATCAAATTCCTGGTGCCATCGAACACTTCAAACTTAAGGACCTTATACCCTTCTAGAAAATCTACTTTTGGGTGCACACACAAATCATCGTACCCCAAAGCATTATATCCCTTGACCCATGAGATTCTTTGATCCTCATAATCTCTTAATTCATGGCCAACAACTTTTTTTTATACTCAGTCATCCACTCTTTTTTCTTCTTCTCGTAATTATCTACCTTAGGATTTAGAAAGGAATCGTAGATGTCAGGGGATATGTTGATAGAAGAAAATTTTGGAAGGGTCATTTGATTTTGAGGATGAGAGGAGGTTGGGTTGTAAGTTGGGAGGACGTTTTACAAATTAAGAACATTTTTTAGAATTTGAGAATAGTTTCATGGAATCTGAGAGGGATTTTGAGGATTTGGAAATGAGTTTTGTGGATTTGGGGATGGATTTTATGGATTTGGGAGTGAATTTTTGTGGATTTAGGAGAAGATATTTTAGGTTTGAAAATAGGTTTTGGGGATTTGGAAATGAATTTTGTTGATTTGGAGACAAATTTTGTGGGGTTAGGGATGGATTTTGTGGATGGTAAGCATCAGGGTTATTTTCTCAACTTGGGTTTTGGACAGCTTGAATTTGAAGATTATTGATTAAGGGATCTGCGAGTAATTGGGAAGTGGAGGCGGATGATATGTTAGTTAAATGATTCCCGAGAATAGGAGTATAGAGGGATGGAATTTAGAGAGAAGTCCCATGTCCTCCCGGGGCGAGAGCATTGATGGAGATGGCCAAATTAGCCAAATTTCTAGTACGATTCATCTCCTCTTGAAGCATTTCAAATTTCCTCGCAAGTTTAGCAATCATCTCGCTTTGTTTTGCTATAACATTATCCCTGATGGTCAATACATTATCTTAATCGCTTCTCTCAATATGCAGATAGTCGAGGCATCCTCTCTATGCATCTATTGGTGCGCGATCTCTCTTTTTATGAATTCATCTTGAAGCCTGCAGTGTCGGATCTGATCTTCTAATTCAACATCAACAATTTGAGAGGGTACATTCGACCCTGGGATCAATGTTCTGGAAAGATTCTTGTTTAACCACTCCTTGTAAGTGTCACAGACTTCGGGTTCATACACGATACAAAAATAGACTTCCCCTACCTTTTTTCTCCTCCACCCATCTATCATGTAGTCTTTGAGCGAGGTTTTACCTTAGTCATACTCAGTGATGAATCTAAGCATAGGCGCAGTTTGAGGTGTCTCCTTCTTAATTTTGAATTGCCTAAGGACTCTGCCAGGGTTATAAGGATGAGTCCCTCTGAGATCTGAAAGTACTAGAAAAGGCCATTCGTCCCCTCGAGTGATGTGTTTCCCCGGTCAAAGATATTTGATGGACTACTGGATGTTGTCATCTTTTAATTCCCCAAAAACCTTAAACCAAAATTTTGGAGATGCCTTTCTCTTAATCTTGTGTAGGAACAACCACATGTCATGCGATGATAGAAGATCTACTCTTGTCAGAGAGTCTGGCTGCTCCGTTCTAGGATTTTTCACTAAGTGTGTCATCATCCACCATTTAAAAATGAGGTTACAACCTTGAAAGAAGGGATTCTTGATTTATCACCTTCCCAAAGCCTGATATATTTCATTCCATAGAAGATCGCGTGTGTCACCATAAAGACTCTTGGATGAATGGTGCCATTTTCTCCTTGTAGGAACACCATAGTTTCAAGTAGATCTACAACAAATGCAAATGCTCTTTTCTCCTTCTATTTTGCCTCTAATTCAAAATTGTGTCCGAACTTCTCAAAAGCATTAGACCTTCCAAACCGGTGATACAACTCACGAAAAGATACGTTTGCCCCGTCACATTCCCCCAACTAGGTGTCATCATTGATTGAAAAGCCATCCTTGATTTCTTGATGGATCCATACAATCTTGAATTGATCACAAATCTCACTCATCAAGAGACTACTTAAGTCATCTCCATTATTAGTAATGATCAACAATGGCACTCCAAATTGGCAGATCAAGTTGTTCCTGACAAAATCTGCAACTACCTTATTGGTGATAGATCTATATGAAATAGCTTCGACCCACTTCGTAAAGTAATCAATAGCAACCAAAATGAATCTATGCCCATTTGATGTTGGTGGTTCTATTGGCCCGATAACATCTATACCCCAAGCTATGATAGGCTACGGTGAAATCATTGCATAAAGTTATGTAGAGGCATTCGGATCAAATCTTCGTGTACCTATCATTTTGGGCACTTCTACACATACTTTCCATAATTATTTTCCATAGCCATCTAGAAGTAACCAGTTCTCGAAATCTTTCTAACAAGGCAAACCCATTCATATGGGCTCCACAAACTCCTAGATGTACTTCTTTTATTAATTTCGTGGCTTCTACGACATCGATACATCTTAAGAATCCTAAGTCTGGAGTCCTTCTAAAAAGTATTTCCCCATTTGGAATATAATTCTTTACCAAATGCCAGATTGTATTTTTTTTATTGTTGCTTGCCTCTTCAGGATGCGTTCCAGATTCTAAATACCTTTTAAAATCATCGTACCATGGCTTTCTATCATCTCCTTTTTGACGTACACATAATGTTCGGGTTGTTTCTTCAAGATTATTTCTAAAGGATCAATGTAACTCTGATTTGGGTGCTGAATCATGGAGGATATAGTAGCCAAAGTATCAGCAAACTCATTCTATATCCTCAGGATATGTAAGAAATCAACTTGAATCTTCCACACAAGTTCTGTAATAAATCAACATAAGGGGTAATCTTGGAGTTCTTTATGACCCATCCTCCCCGTACTTGGTGAGTTAGCAAATCTGAATCTTTGATGACAAGCAATTCACAAACACCCATATCAAGTGCTAACTTGAGACCTAGAATGTAAGCCTCATATTCAACAATGTTATTGGTACACGGGAAGCATAATTTAGTAGTAGATGGATAGTGTTGGCCTATTTCTGACAATAAAATTGCTCTGATTCCTAAGCCTTTGAAGTTGACCTCTCCATCAAAGAACAATCTCCATCAGGGGTACATCTTTGCAATGCCTTCTACGATGAATAAAATCTCCTCATCTAGGAAGTAAGTTCGAAGTGGATCATACTCATCATCAACCGGATTCTTAGACAAATAATCCTTCAAGTCTTGCCTCTTGATTTCCTTTTGAGTCATTTACACGATGTCGAACTCACTCTACAACATTAGCTACTTGGCTAACTTTCCTGTAAGCATGGATTTCTAGAATATATACTTCAATGGATCCATTCTTGACACACCCCAAAATTGAGCCATGTATTATGGGAACCTCAAGCCCACATGAACCAGAGGTCGCCTCAATAACGCATCACAATCATCAAATGATCCGGAGGGTTGGGTGAATCCCGACCATAAAATGAAATAGCAGAAAACACACCAAAAGTCATAACTTAAATAGTTTCTAACCATTTCATTAGGTTCATCAACTAACCAATATACTCAAGTCCAGAGTCATCAACAATACCTCTATACAAACCAGAGTTTAGAAATATATATGTCGGGACAAGACCCCGAGTCTCGACAATAGCAAAACCAAGTAAAAAATGACTATGTCTAAATATAGGAGACCAAGGATGAGTGTCTTCCGAAGAAAGGAAGCTCACCACTCCAAAGTCAAATGCACGAACTGCTTTGATTGTCTAATCACTACACAGTAAGAGAAGAACATGTTCCAGCCCATATATCGCATGGGGACATCGCATCCAGAGATGGTTAGTGGTTGTAACGCTAGCATGTAACTCAAGGATAAGGATAAAATAGCATCATCATTCAATAACAAGAAATATATCATATTCAATCACCTTCATAACCTTATCCATATATATATATAGACATATCACATGCCTTTCAAGGGGGCAATATTTATCAACACTTTGGAAGCACTCATTCATCATACATGCAATGGAGGAATCCAACCTTTTACACTTATAGGTTCAAGAATTTCTCATTAGGCATAGGACTTAACTATATTCACATATCATCAAGTAAGGGACTCTAACCACATACACATCCATTTAAGTGAGGGACTCTAATCACTCACACATATTCATATAAGTAAGGGACTCAAACCACTAAAACACATTCATATAGGTGAGGGACTCTAACCACTCACACACATTCATTCAAACAAGGGACTCTAACCACATGTTCATATATTTGGCAAGGGACTCTAACCTTATGCCATATTAGATAGGGGACCCTAACCCCAAGCCAAGTCATTTGGCGAGGAACTTTGACCTCATGAGATCTCACTATGAAAGGGAATTTAGCCTTAAGAAATTTCATTAGGCAAGGGACTTTAAACTTAAGCCATCACGTCTATCATTAGTCGATATTGGGACTCTAACCCTTTGCCCATGCATCTACATACATTTAATTCCACATATAAAGGTTATCAATTACACAATACATGGCTCATTTTACCTTCACAATGTTATTTATAAGCCATTCATACGTATTGGGACATTTTCCTAGTTAAAAACATCACCAACATATGACTAGATAATTCACTTAGATATCTTAGCACACACCTAGTGTACTTACCTTTATCAAGGTCATTTCCATAGTAGAATTCATCAAGATTAGGGTTACTCACAAACCATATGTTATACCATATTCAACAAGTATCTACATATTCAAATCATCATCAATAACATGAATAAACACAAGTCTAAGTAGGAATCATCATTGTTCATCATTTAATAACAATACCTTTTTGATTTGATTTCAAAACTATCGTGTACACTTACTAATTCAAGTATGAAATACATGGGTTTTAGAGTTATTTAAGTGGGGAAAGAGATACATGCCTAAAACAACTTGAATCACTAAGAATATTGACTCCCCTTTTTCCTCTTTAAGATCACCCTCTAAACCCTAGACTCCAATCTTGTTTCAAGAAACTTTTAGAGTAATTTGGAGTGTTTGGGTCTTGTAAAATGAGGGCTTAGGAGGATACAATACCTTATATATTAAAGGGACTTAGGGTTTTAGAAATGAAAAATGACCATAAGACCCTTAATTAAAAGCTTGAAAATGACCCCATCTAGGGGTACGACTCCCCCAATAACTCCCTAAATAATCGTAACCTAGGGTACGAGTGGTACCCTTACTTGTACCCTAGGCTCCTCCTAGGTCATCTATACTGTTAAGGGTATGAGTGGACATCTTTGAGTCAAACCAAAGGGTAAGACTCAACCCCTAACTTGTAATCTTTATTTGTATAGAAAATAGTCCACTCAAGTTAAAAATTTACTCCATACGATTGAGTAGTATATGACTCATATGCATTGGTTATGACCAAGGGGAGGAAATGACATATAATGGACAGTGTGTTACCCTTATATACTAATTAAGGTATGAGAGGAGGAGGTATAGGTGGGTATAATCCATATCCATGGGTACGACTGAAGTCCCTAGTCGTACCCTACTCAGAGACATCAAATGGTGAAGTTCTTCTCATAGTTCAAAGCCTAGGTGTTTCTATTTTGGAAATGAGATATGTTGTGTATGAGGATAGATAATGCTTAAAATTTGGTGCCACCCAGGTGAAAGCACAACAAGTCCTTTCTACAAGAGTGTAACGAGCCTCATATGGCTTAAACTTTTTACTCAATTAGTAGATTGCTTTCTTTTTCTTACCGGTCTCATAGTCTTGCCCGAGGACACACCCAAAAGAATTTTTTGAGTCTGAACAGTAAAGTAACAATGGACTTTCATCCCTTGGTAGAACAAAAACAGGCAAAGTGGACAAATATTTCTTGATTCTGTCAAAATCATTCTAACATTCTTTTGTCCACCCATTCAATGTATCTTTCTTCAACATCCTAAGAATTGTCTCACATATGACTATTGATTGGGCAATGAATCTTCTTATGTAATTCAAACGACCTAGGAAACTCATAACCTCGTTCTTGGTCCTTGGTAGCGGTAAATCCTGAATTGTCTTGATCTTGGATGGGTCTCGTTCGATGCCCCTTCTGTTGACTATGAACCCTAGTAATTTCCTAGATGGTACACCGAAAGTACACTTAGCAGGATTCAAATTCAGTTGTACTTTCTTAGTCTATCAAAGAACTTTTCCAGATGAGTCAGATGATTTAAACTCTTGTGGGATTTGATAATGACATCATCCACATACACCTCAATCTCTTTATGAATTATATCATGAAAAATCATTATCATAGCCCTCATGTATATTGCAACCGAATTCTTGAGACCAAAAACATCACCCTGTAATGATAAACACCCCAGGGCAAAATGAAAGTCGTTTTTTCTGCATCTTCCTCATCCATTAATAACTTATGATACCAGGCAAAACAATCCATGAATGACTGCATTTCATGATTTGTTCTATTATTGATGAGGATGTGGATGTTGGTTAGTGAAAAATTATCTTTAGGACTGGCTCTATTCAAATCTCCATAGTCAACACAAATTCGGATCTTGCCGTCTTTTGTTAGCTTTGGGAAAATATTGGCTAGCCATATTGGATATTTTGTGACCTCCACAACCTTAGATTGAATTTGCTTCATCACTTCTTCCTTGATCATCAAACTTAAATTCAGCTTGAATTTCCCAATTTTTTACTTAACTGGATCAGACTCGGGATTAATTGGTAACTTATGCGACACAATGTTAGTGCTCAATCTCGGCATATCATCATAGGACCAAGAAAATATGTTAGTGTACTCTCATAGAAAGTGAATGAGTTCTCTTTTTTGTGCTTCTGCTAAGTGAACACTAACACTTGTCTCTTTGATTTCATCATGATCGCCCAGGTTGACTATTTCAGTTTTCTCCAGGTTGGGCCTCTCTCGATTTTCAAATTCCTATATATCTTCCACTAACTGCTCCTCATCACCTTCTTTCCTTTCATCATCATTCCCCTCACTTTCTTCATCTAACCCTTGACTAGATATGATATTGGAAGGTTTAAATTACTGCTACTGTAATAAACAAAAGAACCAAGTTAGATGATAACAAGATAATAAAATACAATAATATAATTATATTTCAAAATAACTTCTTAAATAAAAGGAGGCCTTTTCATTGAAATTTGGAAAATAATTTCAAACTATGGCTTATTACAAACTATGGGAAATTTAGGAAATAATTACAAACCATGCCTTTTTTAAAGCAGTAAAACACGAAAAGAAAATTTGAGACATAAAAGGGTGGATCACGGGGCCTCCCCCGGATCATCACCAATTTTTAAAACTACTAGTAATTGCCCTTTTATCTACCATGATGGGCAATGAGTTATGAGTAAAATGGAGGTCCAATTTTTACCTCTCCTGGTGAAACCTTTCTCACCCCACTAAACTTCGTGAAATCCTCTGGTATAGCATTACATCCCTCGAAAATATTTCTTATCCTATCCCTGAGACCATCATCTTTTGATATCTCACATATAGAAAATGACTTTTTCAGGAGAGGCAATGGTTTAGATAGACTCATCTTTGACTTATCTTCAATCTCATCTTCCTTTATTGGCTGGTATCCTAACCTATACTCAGATGCATTTTCTAAGACCGTAATGGGATCATTAATTCTTTCCAAATTCTTAACCAAGCCCCGGAAGGGCTCGAACTCACTTCTTAATATCACAGTCGTAATTATTTTGTAGACTGAAGGCATTGCCACTTGTGGCGGCAGATATTTCTCCGCAACACTTATAATTTCCACTGTATAGAAACTACTGCCCCTTAGAATATCTTCAATCACAGGCACATAACCATTGGGATGATTCAAATGGCTTTGTTCTCCTTGAATAACCATTTCAGGGTCTTCCCAAATAAACTTCAATACTTCCTCCGTTTAAAAAAGAATGACCTACTTTTCCTTTTAGTCTGTTTCAAAAAGAATGACCACTTTCCTTTTTTGGCAATACTTGAATTTCAACTTTCCACATGGCATGTTTAGGACCACAAGATTAAATGGAATTTTGGTACATTTGACAAAACTTTAATTTAAGGCCACAAGATTTGAAAGTCTTCTTTATTTTCTTAAATTTTGTGCCAAGTCAAAGTAGGTCATTCTTTCTTAAACAGAGGGAGTAATTGATAAAGGGTTGATGAAATGCCCTTTGCACTATGGATACATGGTCTCCCTAGCAGCAGGTTGTAACAAGGATGGATATCCATAACTTAAAATTTAGCCTTAAATTCAGCAGGTCCTGCCTGGATATACAAGTCAACTTCACCTATAGTATGTATCTACCCTTTATCTATACCCCGCACATTAAGGTGGCTTTGGTGAATTTTTCCTAATAAATGGCCCATTTTAACCAATGTGGAAAGAGGAAAAATTTTCAACCTAGATCCGTCATCTATCAATATCGGATTAATCACATAGTCCTGACAACTGACAGTAACGTTCAAAGCTTTGTTATACATCACCCCTTTAAATGGAAACTCCTCCTCACTAAATGATATTCGATGTCTTCCCATAACATTCCCTATCATTGCGGACATATTCTTAACGCTCATGCCTGTGAGAACATATGCTTCATCCAGGACCTTCAATAAAGCTTGTCGGTGGTATTGCAAGCTCATTAACAGTGCCCAACTATAAATCTAGACTGGAATCTTTTCTAAATGCTTGAAAATTAAGTACTCCTTTGGTTGCATACACCTCCAAAATTCCTCGAGCTCCCCTTCAGTGTTGGCCTTTTCTGCGAATCCTTCCTATTGTTCAAATATTTAGGAATGTAGCTTTGTCCAAATTGTGTCATCCTATGAGCGGCGGTAGTCTCTACAATAAACTTCTTTCTAAGTGGTGGAGTATATACTTGAGTTGGGGATGTCATCACTATAAATAAGGGCCTTTCATTGACACTTAAGACAGCTACGAATGTCTCTATCTTCTTCACTTCTTCTGTCCGTTTGGACTTTTCTCAACCTACTTTAGTGATGGTCTTTCTAAAACTGATCATAATTCTCATTCATCAAGTGACTGTTTAAGTTATCCCCATTATCAGTAACGATCAATTATGGCACTCCAAATCAATAGATAAAGTTGTTCCTAACAATATTTGCAACTACCTTCTTAGTGATAGCTCTATATGAAAAAGCTTCGACCCACGAAGTAAAGTAATCAATAGCAACCAAAATAAATCTATGCCCATTTGATGCTGGTGGCTCTATTGGTCTATAACATCTATACCCCAGTGGGGACAAATCATTCAAAAATAAATCTATGCCCATCATCTAATCATTGCACAGAAAGAGAAGAAGATGCTTCAACCCTTATGTCGCATGGGGACATAGCATTCGAAGACGGTTAGTGGTTGGAACGCTAGCATGTAACCCAAAGATAAAAGTAAAATAGCATCATCATTTAAAAACAAGCAATATATCATATTCAATCACATTTATAACCTTATCCATATGTATATATATACATATCACATGCCATTCGAGGAGGACTCCAACCTCCACACTTATAGGTTCAAGCATTTCTCATTAGGAATAGGACTTTAACCCTATTCACATATCATAAACTAAGGGACTTTAACTACATACACGTCCATTTAAGTGAGGGATTTTAATTACTCACACACATTTATATAAGTGAGAGACATTAACCACTCACACACATTTATATAGGTGAAGGACTTAACCACTCACACATATTCATTCAAGAAAGGGACTCTAACCACATGTTCATATTTTTGGAAAGGGACTCTAACCTCATGCCACATTTGATAGGGGACTCTAAGCCCAAGCCAATTTATTTGGCGAGGCTCTTCGACCTCATGAGATATCATTATGCAAAGGAATTTAACCACAAGCGATTTCATTAGGCAAGGGAATTTAACCACAAGCCATCACATCTATCATTAGTATACATTGGGACTCTAACCCTTTGACCATGCATCCATATACATTCAATTACACACATAAGGACTTTAACCCATTTAGTGAATTCAACATCATACATGAATATATGGTCCTCATGGGAGCCTTCATTGCTCAACCATTTCAATAGGATAATGTCTTCATTCAAATCATAATACAATTCAAACTATGATCTTCAAGACCCTCATGAGCCATTCACACTCACTAATAATTCTATACCATAATCTAGTTCAACACACAATTCAAGTTCATTTTTATGTTAGGGACTTTAACCCCCTTCTTATTCATCAACCATCAAGGTCATCAATTATACAATGCATGGCTCATTTTACCTTCACAATATCATTTATAAACCATTCATACATATTGGGTCATTTCCCTAGTTCAAAACATCACTAACATGTGACTAGACAATTCACTTAGACATCTTCACAAACACCTTATGTACTTACATTTATCAAGGTTATTTTCATGGTAGAATTCACCAAAATTAGGGTTACTCATGAACCACATGTTAGAACATACACAAAAAGACTCCACATAAGCAAATCATCTTTAATAACATGAATAAACATAAGTCTATGTAGGAATCGTCATTGTTCATCATTTAACAACAAAACCCTTTTCATTTGATTACAAAACCATCATGTACACTTACTAATTCAGGTGTGAAATACATGGGTTTTAGAGTCATTTAACAAGAGTAAGAGATAAATGCCTTAAACAACTTGAATCTCTAAGAATATTGACTCCCCTTTTGCTTCTTGAAGATGACCCTCCAAACCCTAGCCTCCAATCTTTTTCCATGAAACCTTTAGAGTGATTTGGAGTGTTTGATTCATGTAAAATGCGGGCTTAGGAGGATACAATTCCTTATATAGTAAAGGTACTTAGGGTTTTAGGCATGGTAAATGACCAGAAGGCCCTTACTTGAAAGCTTAAAAATGACCCCATCTAGGGGTACGACTCCACTATACGACTCCTTAAGAAATCGTACCCTAGGGAATGAGTGGTATCCTTACTCATGCCATAGGATCCTCCTAGGTCATCTATACTATTACGGGTATGAGTGGACACCCTTGAGTCTTAACCAAAGGGTACAACTCAACCCTTTATTCATAAGCTTCATCCTTATAGAAAATAATCCACTCAAGTTGAAACTTTACTCCATAGGATTTAGTATACAACTCATATGCATTGGTTACGACCAAGGGGAGGCCATGTCATATAGTTGACAGTATGTTACCCTCATGGACTGATCATGGTACGAGAGGCCAAGGGAAAGGTGGGTACAACCCGTATACATGGGTACGACTCAAGTACCTACTCATACCTAACTTAGAGACATCAAAGGTGATGTTCTTCTTATGGTTCAAAGCCTAGGTATTTAAATTTTGAAAATGAGATATGTCATGTATGAGCATAGATAATGCCTAACCTTTTGTGTGGTTCAAGTCAAAGCACAACATGTCCTTTCTACAAGAGTGTCTCATATGGCGTAAACTTCTTACTCAAGTAGTAGATTGCTTTCTCTTTCTTACCGATCTCGTTGGGTTGCTCGAGGACACACCCAAAAGCATTTTCTGAGAATGACAGGTAAAGTAACAACAAACTTCCTTCCCATGGTGGAACCAAAATAGGTGGAGTGGATAGATATTCCTCGATTCTGTCTAAAGCTTTCTGACATTTTTTTGTCCAGAAATTTAATGCATCTTTCTTCAACAACTTGAGAATTGGCTCACATATGACTGTTGATTGGCAAATAAACCTGCTAATGTAATTCAAATGATCCAGGAAACTCATAACCTCTTTCTTGGTCCTTGGTGGTGGTAAACCATGAATTGTCTTGATTTTGGATGGGTCTAGCTCGATGCCCCTTCTATTGACTATGAAATGTAGTAATTTCCCAGCTGGTATACCAAAAACACACTTAGAAGGATTCAAATTCAAGTTGTACTTTCTTAATATGTTGAAGAACTTTTCCATATGGGTCAGATGATCTGAACTCTTGCGGGATTTCATATTTACATCATCCATGTACACCTAAATCTCTTTATGAATCATATCATAGAAAATTATCATCATATCCCTCATGTATGTTGCACCCGCATTCTTGAGATCAAACAGCATCACCCTGTAATGATAAACACCCCAGGGCATAATGAAAGTTGTATTTTCTTATCTTCCCCATCCATTAATATCTGATGATACTTGGTGAAAAAATCCATGAAAGACTGCATTTTATGCTTCGCCCAATTATTGATGAGGATGTGGATGTTGGGTAGTGGAAAATTATATTTAGGGCTAGCTTTATTCAAATCTCTATAGTCAACACAAATTCGGATCTTGCTGGTTTTTTTTTTACACTGAGACAATATTGGCCAGCTATGTTGGATATTTTATGACCTCCATAAGCTTAGATTGAATTTGCTTTATCACTTCTTTTTTTATCTTCAAACTTAAATTCGACTTGAATTTTCCTATTTTTTGCTTAACTTGATTAGACTTGGGATTGATTGGTAACTTATGCAACACAATGTTGGTGCTAAATCTCAGTATATCATCATAGGATCAAGAAAATATATCAATGTACTCCCATAGAAAGAGAATGAGTTCTCTTTTTTGTGCTTCTGCTAAGTGAACACTAACTTTTTTCTCTTTGATTTTATCATGATCGCTCAGGTTGACTGTTTCTGTTTTCTTCAGGTTGGGCTTCTCTCGATTTTCAAATTCCTCTATATCTTCCACTAACCACTCCTTATCACCTTCTTTTCATTCATCATTATTCCCCTCACTTTGTTCGGCTGACCCTTGATAAGACATGACATTGGTAGGTTTTAAATTACTGCTACTGTAATAAACAAAAGAACCAAGTTAGATGATAATAAGATAATAAAATAAAATAAAATAATATAATCATATTTCAAAATAACTTCTTAAATAAAGGGAGGCCTTTTCATTAAAATTTGGGAAATAATAACAAACGATGGCTTATGAACCACGCAAATACGGGCCTATGCCTTTTTGAAAGCAGTAAAACACAAAAAAAATTTAAACATAAAATGATGGATCACGAGGCCTCCTACTGATCATCACTGATTGTTAAAACTACTAGTAATTGCCCTTTCATCTACCACGATAGGCGATAAGTTATGAGTGGAGTGGAGGTCCAATTTTGCAAAGCCACTATTGGTGCAACCTTTCTCATCCCACTAAACTTTGAGAAATCCTCTGGTATAGCATTGCATACCTCGAACAGATTTCCAATGTTATACCCAAGACCATCATCTTTTGACATCTCACACAGAGAAAATGATTGGTTCAGGGTGGCAACGATTTAGATAGACTCATCTTTGAATTATCTTCAATCTCATCTTCCATTCTTGGTTAGTATCCTAACCCATACTTATATGGTTTTTCTAGGACCATAATAGGATCAATAATTCCTTTCAAATTCTTAACCAAGCCCTGGACGGGCTCAAACCCGCTTCTTAACATCACAGTCGCAATTATTTTATAGGCAGAAGTCATTAGCGCTTGTGGCATCAGATCTTTCTCTGTAGCACTTACAATTTCCATAGTATAGAAACTATTGCCCCTCAGAATATCTTCAATCATAGGCACATAACCATTGGGATAATTCAAATGGCTTCCTTCTTCTTGAATAACTATTTCATGGTCTTCCCAAGTAAACTTCAATAATTGATGAAGGTTTAATGAAACTTCCTTTGCACCATGGATCCATGGTCTCCCCAGCAGCAGGTTGTAACTAGGATGGATATCCATAACATAAAATTTAGCCTTGAATTAAGTAGGTCCCACCTGGATGTACAAGTCAACTTCACCTATAGTATCTCTCCACCCTCCATCTAAAGACCGCACATTAACGTGGCTTTGGTGAATTTTTCCTAAGTCATAGCCCATTTAAATAGATGTGGAAAGAGGATAAATGTTTAAACCAAATTTGTCATCTATCAATATTCGATTAAACACATAGTCCCAAAAACTGACAGTAACGTGCAAAGCATTATTATGCATCACCCCCTCAAATGACAACTCTTTCTCACTAAATGATATACGATGTCTTCTCATAACATTCTCTATCATTGTGGCCAGATTCTCAATAATCGTTTCTGCGGGAACATATGCTTCATCTAGTACCTTCAATAAATCATATCGGTGGTATTGTGAACTCATTAACAGTGCCCAACCAAAAATCTGGGTTGGAGTCTTTTCTAAATGCTTGACAATTGAGTATTTCTTTGGTTACATACGCCTCCGAAATTCCTCGGCCTCTCCTTCAGTGTTGGCCTTTTCTGCAAATCTTTTCTATTAGTTAAATCTTTAAAAATGTAGCATTGTCTAGACTGTGGTATCCCCTGAGCGACGACAGTCTCTATAATCAACTCCTTTCTAGGTGGTGGAGTATATACCTGAGTTGGGGATGTCATCACCATAAATGGGGTCCTTTCATTGACACTTAAGGCAGCTACAACTCTCTCTATCTTCTCCACTCTTTCTGTCCTTTTGGACTTTTTTGAACCTAATTTAGTAATGGTCTTGCTAGACAACCATTCTCCCTCTATTTTGATCATATTACTTGTGTCTCCCCCATGGTTAGGTAATAGATTACTATTGATATTTGGTGTCGGTGACTGAAGCGTGATGATCTTCTGATCAATCAAATCTTGAATCTTATGTATTAGGCTAACACAATACTCGGTACTATGTCATGTTGCTCCCGAATGAAAGGCACAATTGTAATCGGCATAATAAAATTAGGAATTGGTATTGACAAGTTTCGATTGGATAGGCTATAAATGACCGACGTCTTTCAATCTTCCAAAGAGTTGGGTGCGACTTTCATCCAATGGCATGAAGTTTTGGGGAGGTCTTTTTTTGAGGTTTGGACGTAAGGGGTTATAATTGTTTTGATTAGCAGGATGAGGTATTTGATGATAATTTAGAGGCGCTTAGACATTTATTTAGTTATTTAGAATGGGAGCTTGAATATGAGACTGGTAATTTGGTTGTGGAACTTGATATTTGGGTAAAATATTTGGCTGTGGATCATGGTATTAGGATTGGATATTTGAAAGTAGAGCTTGGTACGGGGATTATATATTTGGAAATAGAGCTTGGTACTGAGGTTGTATATTTGGAAGTGGAGCTTGGTATTGGGATTATATATTTGGAAGTGGAGCTTGGTATTGTGGTTGGGTGTAGAATACATGTGGAAAACTTAGTGATGATGGAGAGGAGAGAATATTCCTAGGCTTAAATTTCATCTTCAATTTAGCAATAGAATCAGTAGAGACCACACTCACATCTTTCTTTTTCTTTATTGGGAACACAGAAGTCCCAAATGATGATGGGATTTTGACAATGTTTCCTATTTGAATGCCTTCCTCTAGTGATTACCTGATTTTTAGCAAATCTGCGAAAGTTGTTGTAAAACCCCATAAAATTCTAAGCTTAACTGAGTCCGTTAAAGCTTGAAAAGAGGTCCTAGACTTAGAAATTTCAGCTAAGTGTTTATACTTAGAAGTATTTTTGCCTTCATAAGATGGCGATCCTATTCTATGACCCTTATGACCTTAAAATATTGTTTTTTTGGTTGATTCATTATCAGGAATGTCAGTAGGTCACTTCCAGTGAGTTTTGAATTTTTTGGACCTCGTTTGAACCATGTTTGGGTGACCAAAACAATAGGTCAATGCAATATTGACGTGTCGCGCCGTCCATAGCGTTGACAGATAATATTCCGCTAGCTTTCACTGCAATTCTAGTGAACCAACACGAACTCAATGCGGCGCGTTAATAATCGCGTTGATACCATCAACGCGGTGCACCGCTCTGCGCGTCACTGGACATGTTTTCAGTCATTAAAAATCCGCATCCAAAGGGGTAATTGGGTCATTTTCCACCCGTATTCAGCCCCAAAAATACGAGATTAAGTCATTCTTAGGGCTAAAACACTCATTATTCTCAAAATTACTCAAGAAACAAAACCCTAGGGCTTCCAATTCAAGATTCAAGCTTCAAAAAATTCTCCACAACTTTCAGAGAATTAACAACCAAGGTATGTTAAGTGTTCATCCAAGGGTTTCCTTATACCTTTGGAGTTCAAGAACCTCTTTTAAAACTTCAAGTTTATTGAATTCATAAATTCCATGTTGGGCTTGAATGTATTCATAATTATGATGTTATTTGGGTTTCTAATTCATTATTTATGGCAAGATCCATGTAAATTTATTAGACATGTGTGTAGTGTTATGTGAATTCATGTTAAAGCCCTTGAAGTAAGTAGGGATTGGAAATCATGATGCCTACATGTTGGTTAGTATTATGTGCATAGATTATGTTCCCCAAGTGTTTGATAAATTGCTAGGGTGGATTAAATGGGGAAATCATGACATGCTAGCATATGTACAAGCTTATATCTTACAAGTGTTTGATAAAATGTCTCTATGAATGAGTTATGAGCATTGTAATGATTTTCAAGATCATGTTATGCTTTACTTTTCATATTATCGAGTCCTAGGGGTATCAAATACCCGACAATCCAGTTGTTTACCTAGAATTACAGTAGCTTTAGAATAGTCTTGGTAATGTCACGTACAGTAGTATTTTGTCAGTACAAAACTCAATATATCTGGTTAGCAAATAGAACTCAGAACACTCAATCAGTTATAGTATTCAGTGAACTCAGTCCAGTTCAGTCAGTTAACACAATCAGTAACAGTTTCGTCTAGCCTAGAATAGTATAGAAATCAGTTCATTATCTACTCAGTTGGGAGTAGGATTCAGCACCGAGTGAACCCAAGGATGGGGACTCACCTGCCAGTAGAGGATGTGATACTTAGAAGCAGTACTGGCATTCCAGAACTACGTATCCAACATAGGTTGAGATATCAACCTGCCAATTGAAGGTTGATGAGGTGTTCTACCTGCCAGTTGAGGGTACCACCATTCTCGTTCAGAGTACCTGTCAGATGAGGGTGACTCAGCACTTGTCTTTACCCGTGGCATGGTACTGACTCCCTTCCAGCTGTGGTTACAGGTTGGACCCCAATCAGTTCAGAGAGAGGCATATTGGTTAGATGATTACCTCCCACAGTTTTAGTTTTAGTCTCAGTATAGATCTCAGTTCAGTTCTACAGAATCAGGACTGTCAGAAATAGTTACCCAGCTATTAGTAATACAGTTATCCATAAACTCAGCTATCAATCATTCAGTTATAAGAACTCAGTATCCAGTGTTACTATGATATCAGACACAACATATGTAGATATGTGCACAGTATTGCATAAATAGTGTTTCGTCAGTTTTAGTTATACATGTACTCTCATTCAGTTGTATTTGTGTTATTCAGTCAGTTATTTTTCATGCCTATAAACCCTTGTATATCATTCTACCTCACTTATCATACCAGTATATTCAAAGTACTGACGCATACCTTTTCTTTTGCGCTATGATATTTTATATCATAGGTTCAGACGCACCAGCTCTTGACCGAACTTAGCAGCCCAAACTATCAGTAGCAGACCTAGTGGTAAGTTCTCATAGATCGAAGACAAAGTTATCATATTATTTCAGTATTTCAGTATTCAGTTTATTTCAGTAGTCGGAGTTAGTTGGGAACTTGTCCCATCAACTCCATATTCAGACAGATAGAGGCTTACAGACTAGACTTTCAAATAATATTCAACTTACAAATTATTATTACAGTTGGTATTCTTTATCAGTATTTTAGGTTATGAACCTTTTGGCATTTCAGCCTATTTTTCCGCATTTATTACAGTATTGCTACTCAGTGCTCACAGTAGATATTAGTCAGATTAACTTGTGGTTCTTTGGGGTCGTAAGCACCGTGTGGCATTTAAGGTGCAAACTCAAGGCGTTATAGTTGCCCTGACCGCGTATACCATCGTAGTGTAAGATTCTCCCTCTTTAGCATGCGAGAACACCGACATTATTAACTTTTCATACATAGGAGGTTGTACCTTAGCAACTTTTTTTCTCGAACAAAAGTCATAGTCTTGAAAATATTCGTCACTTTTCTGCCTAATCCGATCTAAGGACCGTCTATCTGGGACTATTTCAATGTTATACACAAACCTAATGAGAACGTTTTTACCCAACACATTCCAGCCAGACTATCTTCTCATATCCTGAGACGTGAACCAATCCAAAGTTTCACCACTCAAGCTTCAATTGAATAGGTGCATTAGTAGTGCCTCATTTCTCCCTACCCCGACCATTTGATTACAATACCTTTTTAAATAAGCCATGGAATTCCTGGTGCCATTGAACTCTTCAAACTTAAGGACCTTGTACCCTTTTAGAAAATCTACTTTTGGGTGCACACATAGGTCATCGTACCACAAAGCATCATATCCCCTGACCCATGAGATTCTTTGATCCTCATAATCTCTTAATTCATGTCCAGTAACTTCTTTTTATGCTCAGTCCTCCACTCTTTTTTCTTCTTCTCATAATTATCTACCTCAGGATTAGGAAAAGAATCATAGATGTCAGGGGATATGATAATAGGAGAAAAATTTCGAAGGTTAGCTTGATTTTGAGGATGAGAAGAGGTAGGGTTGTAAGTAGGGAGGACATTTTGGAAATTGAGAACATTTTGTGGAATTTGAGAGTAGTTTCGTGGAATCTGAAAGGGATTTTTGAGGATTTGGAAATGAGTTTTGTGAATTTGGGGATGGATTTTATGGATTTGGGAGCGAATATTTGTGGATTTAGAAGAAGATGTTTTGGGTTTGAAAATAGGTTTAGGGGATTTGGAAATGAATTTTGTGGATTTGGAGATGGATTTTGTGGGGTTGGGGATGGATTTTGTGGATGGTAAGCATGAGGTTTATTTTCTCAACTGGGGTTTTGGATAGGTTGAATTCAAAGATTATTGATTATGGGATCTACGGGTAATTGGGAAGTGGAGGCGAACGATATGTTATTTGGATGGTTCCCGAGAATAGGTGTATTAAGGGAAGTAATTTAGAGAGGAGTCATTTGTCCTGCCGGGGAGAGAGCATTGACAGAGATGGTCAGATTAGCCAAATCACTAGTACGGTTCATCTTCTCTTGAAGCATTTCTAATTTCCTCGCAAGTTTAGCAATCATCTCGCTTTGTTTTTCTATAAAATTATCCTTGATGGACAATACATTATCTTAATCGCTTCCAGTCATATTTGAATGATGGTTAGGGTATGAGATTTTATGAACTTTTGACCGGGTGAAATAGGGATGTTCTGCCAGTTTGTTACAATACGGAGTATTTTTCTATTTTTTTTAAAGTAAAATAACTCAAATGAAGATGTGTTAGTTCCCATTTATGATAAGTAATGCAAGATATTTGACAAGAAGTAACCACATAGAGTTGTTTGCATCATAGGCAAACAGATCCACATGAGCATAGTGGATAAATTTTGTCTTTGATTCAAACAAACGCACATAAATACATAAGAAAGTTATATCACATAATAACATTATAATAAATGTATATCCTAGTTGGGGTGACCCTTTTAAGCCAAGGGTTGGCCTAACGAATTTTGAAGAAAATATATGTCTTTTTAAAAGCCAATCCATTATCCCTCAAATTTGCATAGATATGTAAAAAGGGCATAAACGCTTACAAAAGTAGCATAAGAGGGATACAATCTTTTGGTAAAAGGTAAATAACAAAAAAATAACAAGGTCTCGCGCAGGGGATAAATAAACTAATTCCTAGATGCTTCTTCATTGATCTTTGCCTTCTTAGCCTTCTTTACCTCTTGCCATATGTGATATTTGTTGATGATTAGGTAACTCCTGCATAACTTTTCTTTGTTCTTGTAGTTCATATTTCTATGCTATCGATCTGGTAAACCATGCAATCATCCAAATCGATCAGACACAACCTAGCATCATCAGGCTCTTGTCTGGCTCGATTTAACTCTTCTCTCAATATGCATATGGTTAAGGAATCCTCTATATACATATTTTGGTGTGCGGTCTTTCTTCTTAGGAATTTGTCTTGAAGCCTGTAGAGTCGGATATGTTGTTCTGATTCAACATCAACAATTTGAAAGGGTACATTCAGCCCTGGGATCAATGTTCTGGCAAGATTCTTCTTTAACCACTCCTTGTAAGTGTCACAGACTTTAGGTTCATAAACGATATAAAAATAAACTTCCCCTACCTTTTTTATCCTTCATCCGTCTATCATGTAGTCTTTGAGTGGGGTTTCACCTAAGTCATACTCGGTGATGAATCTAAGCATAGACGCAGTTTGAGGTGTCTCCCGCTTAATTTTGAATTGCCTAAGGACTCTGCCAGAATTATAAGGACGAGTCCTCCTGAGATCTAGAAGTACTAGAAAAGGCCATTTTCCCCCTCGAGTGATGTACTTCCTCGGGCGAAGATATATGATGGACTACTATATGTTGTCATCTTTTAATTCCTCAAAAATCTTAAACCAAAATTCTGGAGATGCCTTTCTCTTAATCTTGTGTAGGAACAACCACATGTCATGAGATGATAGAAGATCTACTCTTGTCCAAGAGTCTGGCTGCTCCGTTCTAGGATTTTTCACTAAGTGTGTCATCATCCACCATTGCAAAATAAGGTTGCAACCTTGAAAAAAGGGATGCTTGGTTTGACACCTTCCCAAAGCCCGATATAATTCATCTAAAATCATTGGAGCTAGGGTGTGGAATACATTTGTGGAACCATATTTCATTCCATAGAAGAGCGCGTGTGTCACCATAATGACTCTTGGATGAATGGTGTCATTTTCTCCTTGTAGGAACACCATAGTTTCAAGTAGACATACCATAAATACAAATGCTCTTTCCCCCTTCTATTTTGCCTCTGATTCAAAATTGTGTCCGAACTTCTCAAAAGAATTATACCTTCCAAACCGGTGATACAACTCATGAAAAGATACGTTTTCCCCATCACATTCTCCCAACCAAGTGTCATCATTGATTGAAAAGCCATCCTTGATTTCTTGATTGCTCCATACAATGGGGACTAGAATGCTTTTATCAGGTGTACTTCTTCTTTTGACACACATATCAATGCTTTCATAACAAGTCATCGCCTCTTCAATAGTGGAGGACAATTCAACTTCCTCGAAGCGAAACACCATATTGTCATCATCCCAAAATATCGTTAGCACGTGGTTCATTTCAGGTCAAGCGTTCATCTCTATGAGCGAAGAAAGGTGCCCGATATGCATACTAACAATCTTTTTATCTTCTACGCTCATATGATCCCACCATACTTTCAGGAAGTTATCAGTTTGGTAACCATCTTGAATCGTTCCCAGGGATATGGTTGAGCCATTCCTACACGGAAGCAAACAAGGTTAAGCCTTTCCCCTACCCCAAAGGATAATGGATTGGATTAAACAAACGTATATTTTTTTCAACACATAAATTCAAATATTTGGTTAGAACCTATTTAAATGTTCCCCAACAGAGTCGTCATTTCTATTTTATCCTTTTTTTATTTGAAGGGTTGGAAAATATTTGGCTTTAACTATTTAAACCGTATCAAAACTTTAAAGAAAATTTTGAAATAATTTAATTAATTGCAGAGTCGCCACTTGATTTTTTTTTGAGAAAATATCAAGAAAAAACTACAAATATTACCTACAAGATTCAAAATAGAAAAAAAAAATTAAAAATTTCGAGTAAGTGGTTCCTATTAATATTTTAGAAAGGTTTTTAAGGCATCTAAAATGTCCATCAACTTGTGGTTATTCGAACTATTTGAAAAATTACCTTTGACTACCTTTGAAAAAGATACGTCGATTTTTTTGAAAAGAAGTTGATTAAGAAAATATTTTTGAGGTTTATGCAAAATAAGTTTTTGGACGACTTAGTAGAGGATTTAACTAGGCCTTAGGAAACAGCTAGCAACCAAACATAAGGAAACGAGATAAAGGGGAGAGAGAGATCTAGACATCTTTGGGCCCAAACTAATTTTGTCCCACCTGCACCTATCCTAAACTATTCGTTTGGATTTTTGGCCCACCTGCACCTGTCCTAAACTAGTCCCTTTGGGCTTTCCTCCCACAATTGTTTTACCTGTATTAGTTTACAACTTTGGCTTCGAGGCTACCAAATGAATGGATAAATAAATAACTAAATGAATAAAGACAAATAAAATAATAATAAATAAATGAGACTTTTTAAGTCTCATAGCAACTTTAACAATGGATTTTTTATCCGTTTCTTCTTCTTCCATCTTCTTGCACCCGTACGTCAAGAAATTGACTTTTAGACTTAGTCTTTCGAAATCAACTCGGGGTTAAATGGGCCTCAACGTCCCACAATAGACATGCAAAGGAAAAAGAGTTCATGTAGGACTTGAGCGTATCCACATGCAAAAGAAAATAAAGTAATTAATATATCAAAGATCGATACTTAAAGATAAAATGATGTCATTAAAAGAGAATTCTTGCGCATAAGGACAATAACAAGATATGATATGAAAAAGAACCAACTTATCCAATGAAAAGACAATTAATCTATCTCTTGAACAAGTTCAAGAATTAAATCGAATGGAATGTCATAAACTAATTCTTTAGGAAAGATAGCATAGACCCATAAATTTCAAAAAAAAAATAAAAAAAATTAAGTGATGTTCGGATAAAACTTGAACATATGACATCTAGAGCAGTAAGGAAAGAACAATCATCATCATCATAATAATAATAGAAAAAAAGAAAATAAATTTTATTTGGGATCAAGTCCAGTCCCCTTTAAACTATATATTGTTGTGAATTATAAAAGCAATAGATCCCCTCTTTTGTGTACCAACAAATGTAAACGCCAAATTTTTTATATACCAATTCTACTATGCAACTATGCGAAAGTATTAACCTTAGCTGATTCACCTTTAATTTTAAACCATTAATCAAATTCCATCAAGTTCATTAAAGGTGCTAATATGCATTCCACGTATTCATAATCAAACTAGAGGCGGTATACAATTACAAACAAATAGCGTAAACAAAACAATCCAACCAGTGAACTATGATCTAGACACTACTTTACATTTAATGAGGCAAAACGGATACTACCTAAAGCTAGTATTATTTCTAATCCTTTCCTTTTTTATAATATGAAACTACAAACCACGAACTTCATTAGGTTGATAAATACACATTTTTAACGACTAGCTTACCATTTGATCAAAAGACTCTATAAACTATGTTCAAATCATACAAAGCTCGATTTAATCAACCCCCTAAATATAAACTAAAGGCAAACTAAAGATAGATTTTCCAAAAAAAATATTTCAAAACTCAACTAACACTTGATTCATCCTCGCCTTCTCTCGACAAGTTCCGGAAACTTTGAGTCGACATGTGTCTTTGAAGGGTCAAGAAATGATGATATGAGACCAATATAAAATATCCTTTGTCCCTTCTTAACATTTTTTCAATAAGAGATTTAGGACTATTCCTAGTTGACCACAAAAATTCGAAGATGACCGCGAAACAAAGCATAGAAAAGGAGAACCACTAACAACATTGAACTAAAGCCATAAACAGAAACTAAAACAACTAAAGTTTGACTAAATAATTAACAAGTCAGACTACCCTGCTCCAATATAAAAGTAATATACTGGTAACTAGCAAAAGTTGATGATGCAGTGATTTCAAAGGCAAACCCAAAACACAAATTACAAGACTAATGCATTGAACTTACGGTTGAATTAAAGAATAAAAAATTGAAAAAATACTATGAATCAGAAGTGTAAATCTCGCAACGAGAAAAAATATTGAGTCACAACAGTGAACCAATAACAACAAACCCAGTATATTCCCACACAGTGGGGTCTGGGGAGGGTAAAAGGTATGTAGTCCTTACCACTACCTTCGAAGAGGTAGCAAGGCTATTTTCGATAGACCCCCGACTCATGACAAAGAATAATAAACAAATTCATAATACAACATGAAATAAAATAAGTTGACATAATATAGAAGAGGAACCCACATATTAATACCCTATACTAACAAACCACAGGCACCTCCACCCACATATCGCCACCTCAAAGCTCTCCTAGCTACTGACTACGGCCCACCCGCAGGCACTAACCATCTACTCTTATCCGCATCCTCCAAACCTTCCTATCTAGGGTTATGTCCTCAGTAAGCTGTAACTGCTCCATGTCACATCTAATTACCTCCCTCCAATATTTCTTTGGCCTACCCCTACCCCGCCTGAAACCATCCAAAGTCAGTCTCTCACACCTAGGAACTGGGGCATCCGTGCCCCTCCTCCTCACAAGCCCGAACCATCACTTACTGAATATTCACAAAAAATGCTTGAAAGTAACATTAACAAGTAACCAACGAGGTTTACACGAGGCAGTAAATCCAGGACAGCAAAATCTAAATATACGGAATTGATAATGAAGCAAATAGTGTAATTTAAACATTGATCCAGAGAAACAACATAACAACAAATATTTTAAGACAATCCTATGGCCATCGAAGCCCTCTACAACAAAAAATCCCAGTACGTTATTATGATTACAACTAAACAACCAACTATCGCTACGGAAAAAAAATGATGAAGAAGAAATTGATAATAAAACTTAAAGGGGAAAGGTATGTTTACCTCTTTCAGGGCAGCAAAATAAGACTTTGAGCTACCGTCGGACTCCACCACCACCCAAAATTATCATCGTCAAATAGGGAACCTCGATTAGCCGACGAATTTCACTAAATAAAATTTTTACTAGAAAAATGAACTGTTCTTTTTTGCACAAAATTATTTTCAACCCTCAAGACTTGCCTCTTTTGCCTCTAATAGGAGCTTTATATAGAAAACCAAATTAGGAAATGAATTTGGTTTCTATCAATGTGGGATTTTTAGGGTGAAAGCCCAAATCCCACGGCTGAGAAGCAATTTTCACGAAATGGACGATGAAAGATAGGATTTTTGTCCTTGCTCGTACCACTGGCGAATGAGAAGAGCACAAATGGAAATCCTTCGAATATTCCACAAAATTCATGGGTTTGGGGGGGAATTTGGTTTTTGATTTTTGAATTTCAAACCAAAAACTTGGGGATTAAGGTAATGAGATCCACGTATGGTACTAATTTAGTACAAATTTGGACACCTAAGGTCAAATATAGAAGTTTCTAGGCTGATTTTATGCTAAAAATGGTGCTAATCACGTGAGGGTGGAGAGAGGGATAGGCGTTTGGACGAGAACGAGCCGTTAGGGCTTTAGCTGAGTTGATTCTGGTCGGATCCCGAGTCGTCATTAGAATTGGGTATCAATTTCACTGGAATTGTTCTTGGTTTGATGTTCTCGATGATATTGTAGTTTTCTGGTGTTGTTGTCGTTGATACGTATTGTTAGAGAAAAAAAGTGGGCCGGGTCGAGGAGAATGGTTTGGGCTAAATTTGAAATTATTATGTGGGCTGCTAATGGGTTGCTAATGAATTGGGCTGGAATGGATTATTTTTGGGGATTTTAGGGATTTGGCCAATTCTATTTAAGTTTTGGCCAAATTAAAAATCTATTGGCCAATTGCATTGTAATTGTTGCCACTTTGATTTCAATTATGGCCAAATCTAATAGATTGGCTAAATTAAATCAAAATTCAAAACGAATTAGTACCTCATTTAATCTCGAGCTTCTTGATTTGATAAAATAAAATAAATATTTTTTCTCAAATAAAGTAATTTTGAGAACAAACTATATTTAAATCAAGATTTTAACCATTTAGATCCATTTTTAAGATAAGCCTTGATTAAAATTCGATGATCCGTAAATTAAATATTTGAGTAACAAAATTATACAATTTCATATTGTTGAATACGATAATATATAATCGCTACTTAAAAAGGCAAAATTGCCAAAATAAATACTTTGAAAAGCTTTATATCCGAATAAAATAAATATTATAATTTTATTTAAAAATTGAATAAACTCAAAATTAAACGTAGTTATGGAGCGTAAAAACTAGGTTTCAACATATATATTTTTTATTTAAATTCTTTAGTATTATTCTGTAATCAAACTTTTCCAAAGATAATCTTGCATCTTTGAAATATTTTTGTCAAGAGTTTCTATTGAATTGGTAGATTTCCAAAATCTTTTTCTGATCTTTTTTAGTTGTGGTTGAACGACTTTCATTATTGAAATATTGAAAATTTCATCATGATAGTTATTCTCTATAGGTACTTAGTATCAATAGTATGTATGTATATGCATAGAACAGATATGAAGATAGATTTCTTCTTATGCTAATAGCTTCACGAAGTATAGAGTGTGTGTGTGCGCGCGCGTATTTAAGTTTCTTTTATCTCTTATTTCTATTTCCTTTAGTCCATGTTAACTTAATTTGTGAGTCATTTTTTAATATTCAAAATCATGTAATTGTCCAATCTTCAAGAATTGTTGAAAGTTTCTTTCATTTTTGCGCTGCATTTATATTTTCTATTTGACGAGTTCAAGGGACTTAATTGCTCATATTTATAATTTTGATTTGACTTTAAAGGATAAAGGTGAAAAGTGATGTCCAATTTATGTCTTAATCTTTTTTCTTAATAGATGCACATTACCTTATAAATTAAGTTAGTATATATAGACTAGAGGGAGTATAGTTTATATAGATGCGTGAGTTTCGATTGTCACTAGTGAAATATTCTAAATAATAAATTAAAATTTATTTGCAATATAAGTAAACTTTAGGAATTAATTTGTTATTAAATATATCTCCTTTTTTATTAAGTATTACTATATTACATGCATTGTAATATGTGTATAAAGTTATTTTTATTTGTTATTTTAACTCGTATAAATAGATATTATAGTATTGATTATTATTAATAAATTAATTTTCTTATTCTGATCATTTATTTCATTTAAAAATTTATTAATTAAATGTTTCTCACTTTTTTTTTCATCTAGAAAATAATATTTATCTATCAAGAAATTTACTACACATATTAAACATAAAAAATATCCTGATTTTAAAAGGTAAAGAAAAATAAAGTTCAATACTTCAATAACGTAAGGTAAAATAGGTAGTTGAAAAGATTAATAAGAAAAAGGGGAGAATGCTTATTGTGTAAAGTTGAGAGGTGAGTTAGATTTTTAAAGTAAAGGAAGGAAAATAATTTTCACCAATGAGATTTTACATTGTGCTACTCCTCCCGATTCAAAAGAGTTGATACATTTAAGTTTTGCACAATTCTTAAGAAAAAATTTATTAGGAGTGTGATTTGACTAATATATCTTTTATTAATATTTTAGTGTTCATCTATTTACGTGCATCAGAAAATGTTTTGTAGAAAACATATCAAACTATTTTGAAAAGAAGGGAGTACATAATTACTATAGTTAATTATGCAAGTGATGCAACTTTTGCATTTTTTCATGAGTAGTAGAATTTATATTATTTTAGCATATTTATAAAAAGTTTCAACTTTATTTAACTAATAAATATATTAAACAAGGTCTCATAAATTAAGAATCCATATTTATGCCTTTCTTTCTATTCTAGGTTCTCTCCCCTAAAAATGATATCAATTTCCTTATTATCCAATATTTATTTATATTTTTTTTGCTCATTGTAATTTTTTATTTTTATTTTATACATTTAATATAATAAAAATATACTTTTTATAAATATCAAATGTCATTTTTAGTACAAAATTTGATATAATATAAATATCTTATATAAACATGTCATATATAATTTTTAATACAATATATTTGGTGTAATATAAATATATTTTTTCGTATCTCAAACATAATTTTTAGTACTATATTTATATGGATTTTCTTATCTGATTCAATCAATTTGTTTTCCAATTATCAGACAGTTGTATGTATATACTACATCAAAATACAAATTTTATAAATATAATATACAAATAAATAAATAAAAGATAATATCCATAATTTTTCTAAAATTATCATCAAAAAGATTTTTACTCAAGAAGATGGGAGAATAAGTACTCTTGAGGAGAAAGATTATATGCATCCAGAACAGAAAGTCTGGTTAAAATTTAATTATTGGGATTATGTTGAAAGCTTTAATAAAGCTTTATTATAAAAAAATTCTAATAGGAAACATTCATGGTTTATCAAGATCTGTGAAAATATCTACAAACAAAGCATCCCGAAATTTAATTTGAAATCAGGTTATTGGAAAATACATATATTGGAAGCAGATAAATATAAGACTGCTTTTAATTTTTCTATGGGACAATTTGAATGAAATGTCATGCTATTTGGATTGAAGAATGCTCATTCTGAATAAGAAATCAACTTGTCGATATTTAGAAAGCATTTTTTCTTTTATCAGATTTATATATCTGGTGTAAGGTGGTTTTCTGTTCTGGATGCATATAATCTTTCTTCTTATGAGTACTTATTCCCCACTCTCCTGGAGTAAAAAAATTTTTGATGATAATTTTAGAAAAATTATAGTCTTTCTTTATATTGGTGGTCGTATAAAAATGCTGAATTTTCATCCAATGTGTCTTGAAACTTTTTCAAATATTCATCCAGGTCTAATTCTTCATTACTCTGGACGCTTTGGGTTTCCCCAGCTAAACAGTCTTCTTCTTTATCTATCCTTCATCATGAATATCATGAGGAAACAAACTACTGTTAAAAACAGTAGAAAGGAAGAATATGATATGCCACAATAATTGGATCTACTTAATAAGTGGACAATTCCTAAACTTCAACCCAAAATGATATACCAAATGAGTACTTTTAAAAAATTGGGTCTCAAACAAATTTTTAAAACAACTGAGATGATATTTCCTAACTTGTTGATTTAGCCTTATCTCATTGCATAAGGATAGACCTTCTTGAGTACAAATAAGCATCGATTTCTATAATTTTTTCCCAATTTTCAAGAGCCGAAACTCTTCTGTCTAGAGTCATATAATGATCTCTTAAGGTGGATATTTTCTTTTTGAGGTTATCAATCTCAATTTTTAGACTTGGGTTGTCGCCGGAATATCAACCACTCTCTGTCTTTCTTTGAGAAGCCTGCGAACTTCTGTCTTAGGATAGTGACCTTTTTGGGAGGAAATTTCCTCCTGTTCCTTAGGAGAACTTGTAGAGATTCAATTTCTTTTTTACATAATTATAAATATTTAGAATTTATTTGGCAAGGTCTTGCCCTTGTAGGGATATTATCCTCTTGAAAACTATCTTCATATAGAAGACTAACCACATGCTTTTTTCTTTGCTAAAAAAAATTTGGATGATCTTCACAGATTTCTAAAGAAAATTAATTTTTTAGAAAATCTATTTTTTCTGTTAATTTATAACCTCAGTACCTGGCATATAATTATAATAATGTAATTTAATGCTCAATATTAAGACATTTAGAGAATTCTCATCACTTAGAGATATTTGCAAATTAGGATAAGCAGTCACTGATATCTTTTACCAGTACGAAAGTTTCTGATATGCATGTTTTATCTTGACAAATATATTCCTTGAGAATTTAATATTCTACTCCCATTTTATGACTGCTAGCGTTTCTTACAACATGAGTGATTTTACCAAAATATTTTGAAGGAATTAACCCTTCTTGTATACAATTACAGCCTTCCCCACTATCGATGAGGGTTGTGAATTCTTTTTTATAATTATAATCAATTAGAAGAGTCACCTTAGCATAAAAATTACCATCTATAAACTTAGATTTGTAGTGAGAGTTATTACTCTCTGGTAATTCCATGACTCTTGATAAAAATACATCCTTGTACCACCGAAAAGATGTAAAAGACTTGCATCTAAGATTTTAGAGCATAGTTTTGATAGTCTCACTATTATCATACCATCTTCCTGAAAAATATTCCATAATATTTAGAACTAAAGTGTAAACAACATTAAGATAAGTTTGACCATCTCAACCTTGACAGTCTGTAAGATTCTGCCACGTTGGTCTAAAGTGAGATAATTATCCCACCAACCTTTTAGCTGACCAGTGAATCCTGCAATAGCTTTATCATTATTTTCTTTCTGAACTTTGTAAATTATGATATACATCAACATTCGATGTACTACTGTAGAAATTTGACTTTCAGTGAAACCATCAATATTTCATTCATAGATTCGTTTTTTCTAAAATTATTAGGAATAAGCATTTTTTGTTCTTCTAAAAGAACATCTTGGGGAGTTGGTCTAGGATAGTAAAACATCCTTTGGACTGGATTCCTCATAAATTTTTCTAAGATTTTATTAATCTCGTTGGGACCTAATTTATTATCCTTTATTGTATCAATACTGTGATAGGATTAATCGTCAATCCACTAAATTTTTTCTCTAATAATTTTTCTATATATTATCTTAGTAGCTACTTAACTTAAAACCTCTAATCTCAGGAGGAGGTTGAATACTAGTAGTAGCAATAGCAACATGATCTTTTTGCTTAGTATTACTAAGCACTACCTTCTTTAATTCAGATAAAATCTTATCAATTCTATCATGAATGAAAATAATTTGCTCACCCAATATGCCATATAAATATTAGAATAATTATGTTATTTTAACATAGTATTAATATTTTGAGAAGTAATAAGAGTAGTATCATTCTCAATCAACTTACCAAAAGCAGTAAAATAGACTACTTTGTTATCCTTTTCAATTTGAAAAGATTATTGTGGGAGAAAGGCTGACGTGGTTATTTTACCAGTACTTAATTTAAAGTCTTTAGTTAATATGGAAACATAATTATTCAAGTATCAAGCCATAACCAAGGAACAAAAGCAATCATTATATTATGACCAGAAAGATCTTAATACAAATTTTCCTGAAAAATAATTTTCTCTTCTATATTAAAACTTTGAAAAAAGCAATTTCTGATACTGTCCCTTTCTTCATTTAAAGTTTTCGGACAATACTTTTGAACGGACTAAATTCATCCTATTCATGTAATGGGGCCATATCCCTTTGTTCTCTGTATTGGACAATGACTGTTTTTATAGAATCAATAAGTTATTTGCCATGGATAAGTCCATCAGCTGTTTTTTGATTAAGTTTGTTCCAGAATTTTGTATAAAAAATTCTTTGCAAACATTGAAAATTGTCAAGGTTAGGTTTTACTTCCACTGATCATTTCATAATCAATGGGATAGAAAATTCAATAAAGAAATACATTGTCAATATTCCTTTAAAGTAGATATCATCTCTTTGCATTTTGAGAAGCATCGGAGACACTTCTATCCAATCAGTGTCATATATTTCTCCTATTGATTATATTGTTAATTCTCCATCTAGAGCATCAATGTCTCAATTAAGAGAAAGTTCTAGAATGAAGAATATCAGAATTGATAGAGATAATATTGCTAACATTATTCCTGATAAGGATCCAACTGAATCTGAAATAAATTTTTCCACAGGTTTAAAATGAATTAAAACAAAATTGATTTTAGTCCGACATCACCGACAAGAAAAAAAATCTCGGATGAGTTTCTTAAACCTAGAAGGGAAATTTTCAGAAATTAGTTTTTTCAAAGCTTTAATAAAGAAGAGAAAACTGCTTTCCAGGAAGAATTTTATAAAGACCTTTTTGTTCATAATATAATGATTTCTTTTGTTCCTTGATTTATAGACAGATACGTGGATAATTATATTTTCATGTTAACTAAAGACTTTAAATTAAGTACTGGTGAAATAAATACGTCAGTCTTTCCCCCATAACAATCTTTTCAAATTGAAAAGGATAACAAAGTATTTTGTTTTACTGTTTTTGCTAAGTTGATTGAGAATGCAACTGCTCTTATTACTTCTCAACATGTTAATACTATGTTAAAATAGCGGAATTATGCTAATATTTATATGAGCATATTGGGTGAGCAAATTATTTCCATCCATGATAGAATTGATAAGATTTTATTTGAATTAAAGATGGTATAGCTTAGTAATACTAACCAAAAAGATCAAGTTGCTATTGCTACTACTAGTATTCAACCTCCTCTTGAGATTAGAGATTTTAAGTTAAGTAGCGACTTAGAAAATATAGAAAAATTATTAGAGGAAAAAATTAGTGGATTGAGGATTAATCCTATCCACAATATTGATACACTAGAGGACAATAAATTAGATCCCACCGAGATTAATAAAATCTCAAAAAAAATTGCGAGGAAGCCAGTCCAAAGGATGTTTTACTATCCTAGAGCGACTCTCTAAGATGTTCTTTTAGAAGAACAAGAATTGCTTATTCCTAATAGTTTCAGAGGAAACGAAATCAATGAATTGAATATAGATGGATGGTTTCACTGAAAGGCAAATTTCTACAGTAGTACATCGAATGTTGATGTCTAGTATAATTTGCAAAGTTCAGAAAGAAAATAAAGATAAAGCTATTACAAAAATGATTACTGCAAGATTCACTGGAAAACTAAATGGTTGGTGGGATAATTATCTCACTTTAGACCAACGTGGCAAAATCTTACAGGTTGTCAAGGTTGAGAATGGTCAACCTGTTCTTAATGTTGTTTATACTTTAGTTCTAAATATTATAGAACATTTTTTAGGATGATGGTATGATAATAGTGAAACTATCAGGACTATGCTCTAAAATCTTAGATGCAAGACTCTTACATCTTTTTGGTGGTACAATTCTCCTTCTGAATTTCAAAATATCATGAACGATATATTCATGTCTTATAGCAACTTCATAATTGTTTACATCGATGACATCTTGGTGTTCTAAAAAAATATAGAGACACGTTTTAAACACCTGAATCTCTTCAAGAAAATCATAATACAAAATGGTTTGGTTATATCGAAACCAAAGATGTTTCTCTTTCAGACGAAAGTTAAATTTCTGGGTCATAATATTGATCAAGGAAAAATTGTCCCTATTAACAGAAGCATAGAATTTTCTTCTAAGTTTCCTGATATTATTACGGATAAAACTCAGCTACAAAGGTTTTGGGGTAGTCTGAATTATATATCTCCTTTTATAAACAGAATCCTCTCTTACCAGGAGAAGGATTTCTTCAAAATTTAAAAGCAGTTACTCAGCAGAATTTTTATGCTAAGGTGACTAAGTAAGGACCGGATCGCTTCAATGATATTCCAGGAACATTTGCAAGCAAAGTATAAATTCATAGCTATAGTTTTAATTCAAAATGGGTCCAAAACACAACCTCGCACGCCCTCTTAGCTAACAGGCCTTTCACATGGACCTCAGACATGAAGTCTGAATCAAAGCTATTACTGCAGGTCTATGTCTTAGAACCTTAATATCATTAGGTGATTTGATTCTTATTTAATTAATTCTTGTCCTACTATACTAATAATTTAGTATGTTATAGTTCAACACAAGGTATTTGGCCTATCATTAGTCTAATATGACAAGTAATAGAAATAAGATAAATAACTTAAAATAAAAATACCTTAAGATGGATGAGTGTGACCAAAACTAAAAACTTTTATTCCAAGATGAATATATTACAAGAGAAGTATGCTTAGAGTAGTAGAAAGAGAGAGAGGGGAGTTTTTAAAACCTATTCTTACAAAATAAAAAATGAGATACTTATATAGTAGATACTCAAAGAAAAAAAGATAAAATAAAATGGCCTTTTCTATTCCTAGTTGGCCTTTATTACACAAATGACCTTTACTTTATAAAAGAAAGTAGCCTATATTGTTCATGCTTTATAAAAATTTTCGTCTACATGGTATTGTCCCCCAATAATACAATTGATAATGGGGTCTTCTCAATCATTTCATATCTTTCCTTTGCCTTTTGACAGCTTGGAAGATTCTTCCAACGTGTCTTGAAACTTTTTCAAATATTCATCCCGATCTAATTCTTCATTACTCTGGACGTTTTGGGATTCCCCAGCTAAATAGTCTTCTTTGTTATCTATGGTATGACCTACATATGTCATGGATATATTCAAAGCATTTTCTCTATCTAGGTTTCTCATTAAGTCTTTTTGGACTTCCTCCATATACGAGGCAATCATTTTGGATTTTGATACTAGCCCCTTCTTCATTTGAAATTTCTGGACAATGCTTTTGAACAAACTAAATTCATCCTGTTCATGTAATTAGGTCATATCACTTTATTCTCTGTATTGGGAAATGGCTATTTTTATAGAATCAATAAGTTGTTTGCCATGGATATGTCCATCAACTGTTTTTTAATTAAGTTTGTTCCAGAATTTTGTATAAAAAATTCTTTTCAAATATTAAAAATTATCAAGGTTAGGTTTTTCTTCCACAGACTATTTCATAATCCATGGGATAGAAATTCGATAAAGAAATACATTGTCGATATTCTTTTAAAGTAGATATCATCTCTTTCCATTTTGAAAAACATTTGAGACACTTCTATCCAATCAGTATATAAACTTTTAAAAGGTTTAGGCAAAATTTTTGCCGAAGGACTATAATAGATCCACCATTGAGTAAATCAATTTGGTATGCTATGTTTGTAGATATTTTCACAGATCTTGATAAACCACGAATGTTTTCTATCAGAATTTTTGTATAATAAAGCTTTATAAAAGCTTTCAAAATAATTTCAGTAATTGAATTTTAGAGACTTTCTATTCTGGATGCATATAATCTTTCTCCTTAAGAGTACTTATTCCCCATTCTTCTGGAGTAAAAAACATTTTGATGATAATTTTAGAAAAATTATAGTCTTTCTTTATATTGGTGGTCGTATAAAAATACTAAATTTTAGCTGACCCTATTTGAGATAATATTGTCTCATAATGCATACAATTTTTGTATGTAGTTGTGGCATAGGATGTATTATCTAAATACCTTTGCATCAATTGCCATTCAAATGAGTTCTTTAAACTTAGATGGGAACCTTTCAGAAATTAGTTTTTTCAAAGCTTTAATAAAGAAGAGAAAACTACTTTCTAGGAAGAATTTTATAAAGATCTTTCTGTTCATAATATAATGATTGCTTGTGTTCATTGGTTTATGGCCAGATACATGGATAATTATATTTCCATGTTAACTAAAGACTTTAAATTAAGTACTAGTGAAATAACCACGTCAGTCTTTCCCCCACAACAATCTTTTCAAATTGAAAAAATAAAGTAGTCTATTTTACTACTTTTGCTAAGTTGATTGAGAATGATACTGCTCTTATTACTCCTCAACATGTTAATACTATGTTAAAATAATATAATTATGCTAATATTTATATGATCATATTGGGTGAGCAAATTATTTCCATCCATGATAGAATTGATAAGATTTTATCTGAATTAAAGAAGGTAGAGCTTAGTAATACTAAGCAAAAAGAACAAGTTGCTATTGCTACTACTAGTATTCAACCTCCTTCTGAGATTAGAGGTTTTAAGTTAAGTAGTGACTTAGATAATATAGAAAAATTATTATTGGAAAAATTTAATGGATTGAGGATTAATCCTATCCACAGTATTGATACACTTAATGTTGTTTATACTTTAGTTCTAAATATTATGAAATATTTTTCTAGAAGATGGTCTGATAATAGTGAGACTATTAGGACTATGCTCTAAAATCTTAAATGCAAGACTCTTACATTTTTTCGGTGGTACAAGGATGTATTTTTATGCTCTTACTATGCTCTATATATATTATTTATAGATATATACTTTATATATAGAGTTTTCGTCGAAATTTGTGGGTGGCGTGGCACCCTCAGAACCCTTAATAGGTCTTCCCCTACCTGTAAGCCTCCTGCCCCTCTTTTCTAGATTATCAATGTACTATGTTCTTTTTTGTATTACTTATTCCTCATATATTCACTCCAAACCGAATTATTAAATCTAAAATTCCACCACAGCTTACAAAATAAATCCATTGAAACAACTTGTAACATTCTGAAGCCCAATCCTCCTCCTATTTCTGGAAAACACAAATCTTTCCATTTTGTTCAGTGTCTTCCTTTCCTACCAATACAACTACTCCAAAAAATTGATCCATCATCTTATTTATTTGATTCATAACATTCAGTGGAGGGTTCATAACTAATAAACAATGTATTGGAATACTTTGTAAAACATGCTTGATCAAAATATCCCTTCCACCATAAGATAATATCTTTCCCTTCCAATCCTATAACTTAGAACTAATTTTGTGAATCATGTGATTGTAAAAACTTTTCTGTTTCCTCTTATAGAAAATAGGACAACCTAGGTATGTAAAAGGAAAAACCTTCCTTAAGATACTAATAAGTAATCCTATCAAAACCACATCACCTCCAGAAGCACTATGATGTAGATAAATTATACTTTTCTTCTTGTTGACTTTTTGACCAGATACAACTTCATATTTCTCTAAAGTATCTGCAACCATTTTCATAGTACACATATCCGCCTTATATAAAATAATTATATTATCTGTAAATGCCAAATGATTTATATCTGGACTACCTCTTGGCATACCAAATTTCTTGAATTCCTTCTTTTTCAATAATTCATTCAAAAATTTAGATAGTACCTCAGTAGCCAGTATAAATAAGGTAGGAGATAGTGGATCCCCTTATTTCATTCCTCTTGAAGATTGAAAAAATCCTTTAGATTGTCCATTCAGTAAAATTGAATATCAATTATTACTCACTAACCTATATATCATATGAATCATTTGCTCATTGAATCATATCTTTCTTAAAACCTGCATAAGAAAATTTCATTCCACTCTATCATAAGCTTTCAGCATATCTAGTTTAATAACAAGATTAGCAGGTTTTTCTCTTTTTTTGATTTCTAAGACAATCTTCTGCACTAATAAAATATTCTCTGCAATGCTCCTTTCTTTCACAAACCCTTCTTGCTCCTTAGAAATAATTTTTGGAAGGAAATTTTTTATTCTTTCATGAATAATTCTAGAGAATATCTTATTTACAAAATTACTAAATAAAATAGGACTTAGATCAGAGAAAGTTTGAACCATTGCCTTTTTTTAGAAGTAATACCAAATTTGTATGTATTACATATCTATGTAGTTTTGCTCAACTAAATAAATATTGGATGGACTGCGTACATCTTACCCTCCCCAGACCTCACTATGTGGGAATACACTGGATTTGTTGTTGTTGTTGTATTATACAAATATCATCTCCAACAATACTACAGAAATCTTGATAGAAGGCAACTATCATTTCATCTGGTCCACAGGCACTATTTCTATTCAGACCCTGAACTGCTGCATGAACCTCTTCCTTAGTAGGCATTTTATGCATTTCTTCATTATCTTCCTCCAGAATAACTTTTGGTAGATCATCCAGTAACTCCCAACCATCTTGATTTAATTGCCTTTGAAATTGACACTTGTAAAATTTTATTGCTTCTTCTTCTATTTCATCCTGCTTATATAACCATTCTCTATCTGTTGCCTGAATTCTAGATATCCGAAGCCTCTTTCTTCCCCCATTGACCACTGTGTGAAATTTTTTTATATTTTTCCCCATTTTTAAACCACTCCATACTTTCTTTCTACTTCCAAAATTCTCCCTCTATGCAGATATTCATTTAATTTAGCTTGTACTGCATGAAGATTTAGCCTATTGCCTGATAATGAATCCATTTCAAACTGATTTTCATGCACCTTAATAACCTCCTCCAATGTTTCTATCTCCTGAAAGATATTACCAAAAGTATGTTTACTCTATTGTGAAACAACTTTATTGACCCTTTTTCATTTTATAGTTATAAACAGTAATAGGGTTCCCTTCAAAGTCAATTGTCCAATTCTGCTTTACTACATCCATAAAAGAACCTTCTTTTAACCAGAAATTGAGCAACTTAAAGGTTTTAACAACTTCTTCTGTTTATTTTCTAAAAGTAATGAACATTAGTGCATGATCAGACCCACTCCTTAGCAAATGTTCAATTTCAATTACTGAAAAAGCCGACTGCATTTGATGATTAGTTAAAATTCTGTCCAGCCTTTTGAATATGCACTCTTCATCAGTCTTACCATTCCACCATGTGAATTTTCTACCCTTAAACCCCATATTAGTCAGATTTCAAACACTAACACAATGATTAAAGTCTCTTACCTCATCTATAGTAATTGGTAAGATCCCCATATTTTCTTCTTTTTTCAAAATCACATTAAAATATCCTCCTACTAACCATGGCTTTTGATAATCTAAATACATCTTATATAACTTTTCCCATAATTGCATTATTTCTTCTTGAGAGCATTTAGCATATACTAAAGTGATCACAACATCAACATCAGTATAATCAACATAAATTCTCAGTAACAGTTATTGGTCATCATCCTTCAAAATCTCAACTTCCATACACTCATCCACAAAGGCCCAGATTTTACCATTAGAGTTAGCAAACCCATGTTTTCTACCAAGATTTATTCTATACACTTCTATCTCCTGACTACTTTGAAAAGGCTTCATTAGTCCAACAAAGTAAAATTTGTGTCTCTTATGCATATTAATTAGTCTTGTGAAAGTTTTTTGAGTATTGACTGATCTAATATTCTAAATAAGATTATTCATGAGGACTTACTGGTTTTAGATATATTTCTTCTTGTCAACCTTGAATGTTCCTGCTCTACTATATAACTTGTACCACCTTTCTTCTTCTTCTTCTTAGAATGGTTGTCTTTTAATTTTTGAACATGCTTAGGGGATAAATCCCCATCCTTTGCCACTTATGTAATATTAGCTTCCAAATCTATCATATCCTAACATTCCTCATGGTGCTGCAATTTATTTTCTTCATGTGATTGTACAACCAATGGCACAATATCAGTATTATCCACTTCAGATACCACCATTGCAGTATTACTCTGTGATATTTGCCCCTATTTTTTATTTTGAGGACTGGCTTTATTATTCTTTTCATTTACATCTATGACCTTATTTTTCTCAATTTCTTCCTTACTCTCTGTGATCGTATCATTGTTATTCTCTTTTGGTATGCTTTTTACTCCATTAGAATGGCTCAATTTTCCAAAGGACTGATTCACCCAGTTCTTAGTACTTTCTTTCGGTTGATTCTCCACCTGTTCACTTTATCATTGTCCTTCTCTTTTCCTTGTGCTGTATTTTCTAACAACTTTTTTTCACCTTCAGTGTTACCTTTCTCATCTTTCTGTAAAGCATCAATTAGATTAGTGTCTGAATATTCAAGTTCACCTTCTATATGTCCATACTAATATTTTTTGTATGTATTTCTTCTTTCTGTCATCCACTCCATCTTATTTCTGTCGTTATTCTTCCATCCTTGCTTATTCTTTGATGTTTCTTCTTTCACTTTCTTTCCTTCCTCATTTTTATTCTTCTCTTTCTTTGTGTCTAATAATTCAGGATGTACATTCCAACACCCATCCTCATCATGACCTTGTAGAAAACACTCCCTATAGTATTTTGGTATATAATCATATTGAATCTGTATCCACTTTGATTTAATTTTTTCTGTAACATCATCTTCTTCATTAATCTTGACTCTTTCTGGTAATTTTGCAATCAAATCTACCTTAATTTTGAATTTTGCACAACTAGGTCTAGTTTGATTCTTTGTAGCCATATCAACTATGAGAGGTTTCCCTACAGCTGATGCAATTGAAAATATTACATCTTTTGCAAAAAAAAAATTTGGTGGAAGATCAGGCAAAGATATCCATGCTACTCTAATGGTAGTTTCAATATCAGGATCGAACCAAGGATCCCACTTTAAAGTTCTCATCTGCCAATACATATCCTTAGTTTTAACATAAAAGGTTGTAGCATATGTTGCCAGTATCAACAATATGTGCCTAGTATCTAATACACCAATTGTACATGCACTTTTGATTCCACATTGTCTTGGTATTACTCTTCTCAACTCATCAATAATAGGTTTACCATAAGAGAATTTGCCTATAATAGCATATTGTAAATTCTCTTGTAATATCAATAAATTTATTTTTTATTTTTTCCAAGTAATAGTCGGTTCTTCTTGAATCATAATAACTGGATTTGAAGGTATAACTGGAGCATTGAAGGTTTTAGGTTTAACTACATCCTTAACTGCATTGTATTTGGAGGACTTTGATTCCTCTGGTGGGATTACTCCATCGATCGGGTAGCATCCATTAAGGCTGGCGATAAGATTAGGGTTTAATTAGGGTTTTGGAGGAGATAGCAAAGTTTGTGCAGAGTTCATCTAAGGTTGGCATTGCATATTATCCATTCTTCTTTAATGCAGTTCTAGGTTCTAGAGGCTATTTGGTTTTTGAGTTGGCTTTTATACCTCTTGCAGTCTTTGGTGAAGAAGATTATTACCCATAAAGTGTGAAAGTCATGGTACATCTTCCAAGCTAGGCTAGCATGAAAGGCTTTATTTTTTGGGGTATCTTTCTGCAAACCTAGGAGACCTCTATGTTTATGCTTAGTCAAAGTATCCCAGCTAATGAGGTAAAGTCTTTTTTTCTCAGTTGTGGTGCCCCAGATGAAGTTTCTATGGATTTTTTATGTCACTGCTAATTCTTTGGGGAATCTTGATGTACTTCATGACATGGCTAGGGATGTTTCCTAAGGTTGCCTTGGCAAGGACTATTCTACCAGTCAGATTTAGCATCATTATTTTCCAGTCGGCTATCCTGGTCTATATATTCTCAAGAATAAATTGGAATTCACCATTTGTGGGCTTTGAGTGAAAGATGGGAAAGCCCAGATATTTCCCAAATTGGTCTACACCTTTTATGTTCAGGATTGAGGTGTATTCCTCTTTTGTGTCTTGATTGTTGTTAGATGAAAAAAGGACCTTGAATTTAGATAGGTTCAGTTTTTGTCCAGATTTTGCACAGAAGTTGTGAAATATGGAAATGATGGAGATGTAGTCAGGTTTGAAAGATTTGGAGAAGAGGGTTAGGTCATCTGCAAAAAAGAGGTGTGAAACTTTGGCCAAGGATTGGATATGGTAATATGGTTCCAGCTCTTTTCTTGTATTTATCCTCTATGTTTCTAGATAGTCTTTCTATACACATGATAAAGATATATAGAGACAAGGGATCACCATGTCTGAATTCTCTAGAGGGGGTAAATTAAGGTGTTCTAGACCCATTGACAAGGACAGAGATTGAACTACTAGAAATACAGGGTATGATTAATTGGGTTAGCTTATCTGAAACTAGAAGAACGGGAAGGTATCTCTAATGAAAGCATTCAAGCCTATCAAAGGCTTTTTCTAAGTCTATTTTTAAGATCATATTAGCATATTTACCCTTCATTTTTTTGAAGTGGGAGATAAACTCCTGGACTATTGTAGCATTATCAGCAGCTCTTCCATTGGAAAGGAATCCAGCTTGACTAACTTCAATAATGTTCTTGAGGCGGGGCATAATTTTGTGCATAATTATTTTGGTGACAATCTTATAGGCAGTATTACATAATCCAATGGGTTTGTAGTTTTAGATTATTACGGTATTAGGGAATTTGGGGATGAAAAAGGAAGGGTTTTGTTCATGTCTGGCTACATTATGCTGATTTCAAATGCTTTCATGAAGAAAGACATAATTTATTCCTTTATGACATGCCAGTACTTTTGAAAGAAAAGAGGGTGAATTCTATCAGGTCTTGGAGCTTTAAGGGCTTTCAAGGAAATTATAACTTTATGGACTTCTGCCTTCTCTAAAGGTCTGCTTAACTCCTATATCCTTTCTAGGGGTAGGAGGTTATGGTGGTTCATATTGCTACTGTTGTGTCTAGAGGAGTAAAGCAGGCTAGTAAAGAACAACTGAGAATAAAAAAAAGAGAGGTGGCTCTCAATCTCTTTTTGTTCAGTAATCCAAAAGCCAATATCGTTCATGATGGAGTTTATTTTGTTCTTTTTTCTTCTATTAAGTGTAGAAGTATGAAAGAATGTAGTGGTGGAATCTCCTTCTATCGACCAGTTATTTTTAGACTTAGTTCTTCAGAAATCTTCCTCATATTTGAGGAGACTATCATACTGGTTAAGAAGTTCAGTTTCCAAATTATGGAGGAAAGGATTATTTGGATAGTTGGGGGATTTTTGGATCCCATCTAATCTTTCTAGGATGGTCTTGATTTTTTTAAAGATGTTCCCAAAAGTGTTGGCATTCCAGTAAGTGGCTTTGGTTTGCAATGCCTTGGGGGACCCAGATAGGTTATTTGGGGGGCAAAAGGAAGCCTCAACAATAGTTATGAAATAAGGGTTCCCACACCACATGGGCTCCATTCTGAAGGGTCTTCTATTATTGGTGTGGCCCTGATCTTCTAGACTAATGATCAGGGGGCAGTGATCAGACTTGGTCCTAGGAAGGTGTGAGATTCTAGCCTCTGGGTACAAGTGTATCCAGGGGTCATTTGCTAGACACCTGTCAAGTCTTTCAAAGATGAGGCTTTGCTTATTTTTATACCTTTTATTAGTCCAAATGTAATTGCTGCCTTTAAAACCTAAATCTATCATACCACACTGGTTAAGACAATCCCATAAAAGATTGGCTCTATTGTGGTTAATGTTATTTCCTCTTAACTTACCTTTGGCTTAGAGAATTTCATTAAATTCTCCACCAATTAACCACTCTCTAGAGTGGGCATGGGAGATGGTTACAAGTTTATCCCAGAGCTTACATCTAATGTTAAATTATTACTGGTATAAATGCTTGAGAAGAGCTAAGTTTTAGAGTTTAAAAATACCTTCACCATGGCATGGATTCTTTGAGGGGTTATGGAGATGTTTTCAAACTTGACTATTTCTTCTTTTCATATGACTATAATTTCACCAGGAAGCACTTTGAAGTTAGGCATCAAAGCTAGTGCTTGGGTGATGATTTTGTGGTCAGTCATTTTGATTTCTAAAAGAACAAGCATGGCAAACTTATAAAGCTTGACCAGGGAGGTTCATTGTCTTCTAAAGTTAGCACTGTTGTCCCCCCTAATATTTCAAATAATGAAGTTTTTCATCATTATGGGGCTGTGTTGGGCTTGGTCCATGCTCTTTTTCTTCCCTAGGATGCTCTGATTCTCCATCCTCTTGGTGATCTCTAGGGTTGTCTTCTTCATACTTTTCAGTGTTAAAGAGCACATCCTCAAATTCATTGGATAATAGAGGATAGTAGTTTCTCTAATAGGCTCTGTGAAATCTCTTAGAAAGGAATTTTCCAGGAGAAGGCTTTTATTCTTGGTTCCCCAAAGACATCTAGGATCTCATCCAGCTCTTTTTTACACTGTTTCAGTGAGTCTAGAGTTGTGTCTTTTTTCTTTCCTTGGTTTCTTCCACCACTTGGGATGGTGGAGCTAATTGGGAGAGGATCCCTTGTGGGAGCCAAAGGACAAAGATAAAACTAGTTAGTGTTGCTGAAGAAGATTTAGTGGGGAAAAGGGAAATGTTGTTGAAATCTTAGCTTATTAGCATGTTGTGGCTCTGGGTTGACATGAGGCTGGGATCCCCAAGATGTTGGTCTTAGAGCAATGACTGCATCTATATGTGGTTTCCCAAGGTTTCTATTGCATGGTATATTCTTCCTTGATTAAGTTGGCCATGTAGAGGAGGTCCTGAATGTGCAGCATCACTGGTTAAGTCCCTACCATGGCATTCAGTATTACTAGGAGATTTTGAAGGGTGATCTCTAACCATGATGAGGGTATGTAGTCTAGCGGTAGTGAGACAATTACCACGAAGATAGGCATTGGTAGTTTCATTCTCCATTGTTACTTTCCATTTTGGGCAAGGAAATTTGTTTTAATGGAGGTATGTTGATCAGTGGTTGTGCCTTTAGAGGTAATTTTAAGGAGATTGGTGGAAGAGTTAGTTAACATGACCTCCATGATCGTGTTATTAGCAGGAGTGTGATGATTATCTCCTATAAAGGTTGAAGTGACACGAGAGGTAGTCCTAGGTACCTCCCCGATAGTGTGAGGCTGAGCATTGAGGGATTTTGGGGTGGGGGTGGGAGTTGGGTGGTAGGATATGAGAGATATCCTTTTTTGGGATGTGAGAGAGAATGGGGGTTCCAGAGTTGTGGTTGGGCCCACTCTTTTCCCCATTTATCAATGCATCTTCTGCTATGTCTGTAGAAGCCATTGAAACGCAGACATTCCTATACTTTCCATTAATGGAAAGAAGAAGCCTGTGTTGTCCAGTTTGGGTGGTGGGGCCTTTGGGCTGTTAAAGCACAGGATTTCTTTTGGGTGTACATATTAAATTTTCTTTTGGGTTTTTTCGTTATCAATAATTTTTGCACTTTCCTGTTGGTTTGGGCTAACCTGAGTTTGAGAATTGAATAGAAAGAACTTACCTTAGGCTGCATCATAGGCTTTTACCTGGGTGAGTGCTATTGTTGGTGTTCTACCTTCCTGTTTAGAGGTTCTGCTAGCAACAGTGTGTTGTGTCTCCTCTTTGGAAAGATGACTGTTTTCCACATGCCCTCCATTAAATTGGAGGAGGATGACGCATTTGTGATAGGCTGTTGAGGCGTTGTTTTGCAATTTCTCAGGGTGTGTCCGATCCATCCACAACCCACACATAACGTGTCCTTACCTCGTAAACCACTTCCATAACATGGTGTCCTATTGTTACCAATTTTTTGATCGGAGTATTTATCGGGACCTGAATGCAGATTCTAGCATATCTTCCTCTCAATGTGGCAGAGGTGCATGTTTCAATTTTTAATAGGGACCCAAGTTTCCTGCCAACCCTCTCTAGTATCCCCTTGTCATAATATTCCATCAGTAATTGTGGTAATTATACCCAAGTTGTTGTATGGGTGAGTGTAAATTCCTTGGGCGCAAAATTTGGTTCTCATTTCATGACGGAGAGGAACCCCTCGAGTATAAACCATGGCCCTTCGTGAAGGGCTTTGTTCATGTTCTCAATTTTGCATAATTTCACGTTGTAAAATTCATGCCCCAAGTCAATATGACTATCTTTAATGTTGTGTATAATGTTAAGGTAAATTTTCAATCTTTTAAAATTAAAAATGACCAAAAAAATCACAAAAAGGATAAATAGTTTTGGAGGTCTCTAAGACATGCCACATAAGATTGACTAAGAGTTTCCTTTATATATATATATTGATTGTTGAGAAACACTACTCTATTCTAATTTATATGACTCGTGTTTTTTTGCTAGTTTCAAAAAGAATAACATATTTTTATATTTAGTAACAATTTAACTTTAAAATGCACATTTTATTCTTAATGAAACAATGTATAACCACACAAATATTTATCACTTATTTTAGACCATAAGTTATAAAAAAAATTCTTTCTTAAACTCTGTATCAAGTCAAAATAACTCATATAAATTGAGATGAAGGAAGAGTTTACCAAGTGCTGGAGATTAATCTATATCGGATAAAATTAATTATTTATGATAAAATAGTTAACGGATTAGTCAAAGCAAAAAAGTTGTTAAACTAAAATAAGTCAAACCAATCAGTTGAACCCAAACTTATTGCTTTTACATAAAAGTTACGCCAAATCTACGTCAATAATATATTAAAGTGTAAAGAGTTTTATATATATTATTTCAATTTTTTGTCTTTTATTAAAACACTTATAATAAATAAAATGGTCTTTTTACCTTTTATTTATCTAATTATTATATCATTATAAATATATTAGGAAGCTCTAAAATAAATAGGAAGAGGTGTGTGTATGAAAGATTCAAAAATATTAGGAGAATAATTTTTTTAATCACAAAAGGTAAGATATTGTCTTTGAATAGGACATTAGTATGTTTATTAAAGGTTTAAATATATTGTAATAATCTAATATTTCAAAAAGAATTTGACTAGCTTTTTCTTTCGGAAATTTTTGTAGAAATTTGTTTTTGGATATTGATTTTTTCTGATTATAATTTGGAAATAGTGCGTCTGTAATTCATAGTGTTATTTCTGACGTCCATTTTTATTAAGAACAATTACTTTAAGTTTAATAATTTTAATTGGTGCACAAAAAATTCCTCATACTTTTTGAAACAAGTCATATGATTAAATTTGATACGAAGACAAGGAGTATTTTGAAAATGGTATAATTCTACCCTTGATGTATATTTATTGATTTTTTGTTATTGATTTTATGGTTATATAGTCGTGATATGCTTCTGTTTTATGCTTCAAGTGAAGGATGAAGATAAAAGAGAGTTGAATCAACTAGTTGCAGTTTACTTTTCAGTTATAATGTAGAAAATCGGTTGAACCTAGACAGAAAATCGAATGAATAAAGTCGCCGGTACTATTTGAGAGATTTTCTGTTTAGGCTTCCTCTATTGCTCTACCTTTATGCTTTGTATTACAATTTTTGCTTCTAATTGATAGTATTTACTGGATTAATTATTAATTATTAATTAGTTGTTCTTGTAAAACATGATTCAGCCACATATGTTGAACGGCATGCTTATAGTTTCCTTTAATGGAGATTCACTCCTTTGTTTGTTCTATTCATGTATGTTTTTGGAATCAAACTTTATTGCATCTCTGAGATGATCTGACTGGACAAATGACAATGATTTGTTTTGGTTAAAGTCAGGTGATTCAACCATTATTAAGATAAAATTTGTTTTTTTATTGTCCACCACTACATTAAATTATTTCACTACCAAATACACACAAATTATCGATGGAAGTTAAACAATAAAATCTACCATTAATCATATTTTGTGGCGAATTAATATCGATTTACAAAAAGAAATTAGCTATGAGCAATTTAGCCACAAATTAAAAATAAAATATGTATCTAAATACGTCCGATTTTTTTTCTATAGTGTTTGTTGTCAAATGAGGTAAGCATTTTGATTAGGTGCAAAGTGTGCACAATAATATTCATCTTCAATACATTTTATATTGACTGACGTGATGCACACGTGTAATGCATATATCCTAAACCAGTACTTCAAGTACTTCAAAAAATGGCAAAGAAATTAAAAAGCAGCTTTTAAGCCCATCGAAACATGCTCATAGTTTGTGCTGTTCATTGATGGATGTTGCTTTTTTTTTTTTCTTTTATCCAATGACTTTTGGGGTAGGGAATGAATGAGAAATGGACTTATCCCCACTTGGGAAGACGAGAATAGGTGGGAAGAAGAGAAGTCTTCGCACCGCCTTCGCCCGACGGACACAACGACAAGTTTCGTTAATGGTTTTTGTCAAATGGATACAGGGGACAATGTGCAACTTATTCTGTTGGAATATCTATATACACCATTCTTTGTCCATCTTGATGACAAATGAAAATGAAGCGTTTGTTTTTACTTCATTCCTGTTTTCTTTTATCAACATGTTTAGGGAAAGTCATGAGTCATTCTTCTTCACAATCCCATCATGAATGTTTCTCAGATGAACGCCTTGCCTTGCTACAATTTAAGCATCAATTTAGTAGTACTGGATCATCATATGTATCAACTTGTCGCGCTGCTTATTCAAAGACTTCATTATGGAATGAAAGTTCATCAGATTACTGTATATGGGACGGCGTTACATGCCATGACTCTACTGGTCATGTGATTGGTCTCGACCTTACTTGCAGCCAGCTTCAAGGCACATTTAATCAGAATAGCAGCCTTTTTTCAACTTCATCATCTTCGTGTGCTCAACCTTGCTTTCAATAATTTCTCAGGTTCCTTAATCCCACCTGAAATTGGTTGGTTGAAAAACTTGGTGCAACGCAACCTTTCTTTCTCTTCTTTCTCCGGAAGAGTACCTTCCAATATTTCCTACCTTGTCAATTTGGTTTCCCTCGACCTTTCTTCTACGAGTCTTCAACATGATGAAATGACATTCACAAACGTCCTTGGTAACCTCACCAAACTAGAGGTACTATCTCTGTCCTCTGTCAACATCTCATCTAAGATGCCTTTGAATGTGTCATCTTCTTTGACGTATCTAGATGTTCAAGGGACTGAATTACTCAACGAATTTCCACTCAGCAGCTTCAGCTTCCCAAACTTGCAAACGCTAAGTTTAAGTAGCAATCTGAATCTCTATTTGGATTTGACTAAGTTTAATTGGAGTAGTGTTAGTTCTAGTCTGTTGGAGTTGGATCCGTCTTACACAAACACCACAGGAAAATTGCCAGATTCTCTTGGAAATGTCAAGTCTTTAAAGTACTTGAGACTATCAAATTGCAAGTTATTTGGCTCTATTCCTGAAAACATTGGCAACTTAAAACAAGTTATGGAAATGGATTTGAGTCATAATAATCTAAGTGGACATCTTCCATGGACAATCTCAAAACTGAAGCGTCTTACTGAGTTTGACCTCTCATTTAATTCATTGCAAGGTGAAATTCCTGATGCTTTTACTGGAGAACAGCAGCTAAGTTATCTATTTCTCCAGAATAACTTGTTCAGTGGCCAAATACCACCCTCAGTGTTCAGCCTGCTTTCATTAACTCAATTATTATTGAGTCATAATCAACTCCAGGGACCTGTTTCTTCATCCATTTCCAAACTTGTCAACCTTGCAGTTATTGACCTGTCGTCGAATAAGTTAAGTGGTGATGTGGGAATGGAGATGTTTTCAAGCATGAAAGGGCTAGGGTCTCTTGACCTCTCATACAACAACTTATCTTGGAGCGAAAAACATGACAAAATGACTGCCCCCTATTTTCGCGAATTGTTCCTATCCTCTTGCAGGGTAAATGAATTTCCAGTTTTCTTAAGAAAGTTGGACAAACTATGTGCTTTGGATCTTTCCAACAACAAGATTTATGGACAAATCCCATATTGGGTGAAAGACTTTAGCCGAAATCCACTAAGATATTTGTATCTTTCTGACAATTTTCTTACAGGAGGAATAGAGAACTTGCAACATTTCAACCAAACAGCGGTTCTTGATCTCAACTCCAACTTGCTTCAAGGACCTCTACCATTGTCCATATGTAATCTGAGTAGTCTTGCCATTCTTGATTTCTCCGGTAACAATTTCACTAGTGGTATCCCTGAATGTCTTCTTTTGTTAAAGGGACTTACTGTATTGGACTTGGGATCAAACAACTTCCAAGGTAGCATTCCAACAAGTCCTGTACAAGGCAATAATACCTTAAGGATCCTTTCTTTGAGTGCGAATCAACTAGAGGGGCGCATTCCGAGATCTCTGATCAACTTTACAATGTTGGAAGTTCTTGATTTAGGAAATAACAAAATAACTGATACATTTCCGACATGGTTGGAAACACTACCATATCTGTGGGTTCTCATACTCAGACACAACCGATTCCACGGCCCAATTGGCTCTTCGCGGAATTTGCTTCCTTTTCCTAGCATTCGGATCTTTGACCTATCTCATAATGGTTTCACAGGTACTTTGCCAACACATTATCTCAGGAACTTCAAGGCAATGATGAACATGGATTAATGGAAGGTGTATCATTATTACATGGATGTAGCTAGTGGTGGTTTTAATTACAACGTCTCTCTCAGGTTAACACTAAAAGGCCAAGATATGCAATTTAAGAGAATCTTCACTGCTTTTACTAGAATTGATTTATCAAGCAACAAATTCCAAGGAGAGGTTCCACAAGCCATTGGAGATCTTGCTTCACTTCTGCTACTCAATTTGTCTCATAATAACCTTCTTGGTTCTATTCCAGATAAATTGGGTAGCTTAGATATGCTTCAATCATTGGATCTCTCTTGGAACCAATTCACTGGAAAGATTCCTGAGCAATTGGCAAATTTAACATCTCTTGCAGTTTTGGACCTTTCACAAAATCAACTTGTTGGTCGTATCCTACAAGGCAAGCAATTCAATACATTTTCCAATGATTCATAGGATGGGAATCTTGATTTATGTGGATTTCCACTTTTAAAGGATTGTGGAGAGATCGGTGCAAAACACGTGCCACCGTCATCCATGCCTCAGCAGAAAGATGGTTCAGAAGACTTCGCAAGTATATTTTCCTGGAGAGATGTATTGATGGGGTGTGGTTGTGGTTTGGTTTTTGGATTTATCATGGGATTGGTCATGTTAAGAATAGCAAAACCAGAATAGCTCATAAATATATCTGAATGCTGTAATCAGAAGCTCAAGAGGCGCTAGCTAAAACTTACTACCATAAGGTAAGAGATCTAATGTTATAGTAAATCATGTGCCAGTTTCTCCAACAAATTCTTTGTAATGTTTGCTACTTCTGGTTTCTTCTATATAATAATGATGAAATCATAATTGGCATAAAACATAAATAGACACTCAAATTTGGCCTCAGCTGGGGCAAATGACACTCCAATTTTGAGTATGCACATCAAGACACCTCAACTAGTCTCAACTGTGTCAGCTGAACACTCCAACTTACAAAATGATCATCTAGACACCTCCAAAATTTATGCGCCACATCAGTGTCGGGTTTCCACAAGACACCAATGGAGATGAGTTGGAATGTTTAGTTATCAGTTGAGACCAAGTTGGGGTTTCAAAATGTGCACTCTCAAAGTTGGAGTGCTCACTTGCCAACTGAGGCACATTTTGAGTATGTGTTTATGTATTATGCCATCGTAGTATATAAAACTCACTATGGACAAGAAAACTGATGTTTATTCAGTTCTAACTAATTAGGATTCCCTCAGTTTCTGTATGTGCTTAGTTAAATTACAGCATGCTGATGTTTGAATAGTGATCAGTTAGAATGAACATTTTCACAATCCTCAGACAATCGTTGAACTTCTTGATTTAGGGAAACAATAAGATAGCTAAACAAGCCTCACATGGCTCCACTCTTCTGGCCCCGTCCTGAAATCGTATAGATATGATTTGTAGCCATACAAATAGCATAATGCAGCAGCATTACCTTCCGTATATCGTGGATCATTTGCTTGTCTAGTAATAGATCCATTGGCATATTCGCCAGCAGATATATCAGCTAATATGACATATTTCTCAGGGTCTACAATTCAATACATTTCTAACAGTTCAGTACTTTTTGACATAAAAGTTTTTACAACAATCTGAACCAACATAGGAAAACAAACACAAGGAATTAATACTAGTAAACATAACACTGAAAACTACAAGATTTACAGTATGCTTATTAGTTTCTTCTATGATTGGACTTAGACTACTCTACATTTCTCTCACATGTCGACTTAAATAAAACCAAACATAATTTTCTTACACTTACACGACTGATCATTAACAGAAACATGAATAAGCCCAGTGTGACTTCTTCGAGATGTATGGAGAGACATAGTTCACAGCAGCAGTAGATGAGGCAGAAGATGCCTTTTGTGTTGGATCAAGTACCTCTGTCTTTCCTGAGGCAATTCTCTTTGCCACAACATTAGTGTAGAACAGATTGGAGACTGTTGGTACAAAGACATCAGCTTGTATACATATTTGGAAGTCAATAACTTTCTCAAATTCAGAACTTTTTGTGATGTGATACTTGGCCTTCTCATATGCTGGAATTATAGCATCCTGTTGCAATTGCATAACATGAAGAGAGTTGTTAAATAATCAAGAAATCAGAGGATTGTTTGATTTGGATTATTCAAGTAATGTCAAGATACTCTACATGTTAGTCTATTTTTGTTACTCTTTCTATTCTATTTTATACGACATAAGTCTGTTCAAAAAAGAATTGACACAATTCTTCATCAGAAAACTTAACTTTAACATTTATGTCTTACCTTTAAGGACATGATCTTACATATAATGACAGAAATGTTATGCCATGTTTAAGATCTAGACCATGAGTTCTCAAGATACTTTTGGTATGTGCCGAAAGTCAGTATTAGTTACTCCTTATGTTTCAGTTTATATGATACTCTTAGTCTGGTTGAGAAAGAATGGCATATTTATGTATTTGATAACTCTTTTTAACTTTAATACTTTTCATCTTAGTCTTCAAGACATGCCCTTATAGCTAGGGTGTACATGTCGATTTATTAAAACTATAAACCAAATCAAACCAACATAAAATTGATTTTTTCGGTTTAGATTTTAGTCTGTTTTTTCGGATTTTTCGTTTTTTTTGTTTTTTTTTTAAATAATATTTAGTTTTTACAATTATATTGTGATCGAAGACTAGATCAAATATGTTTTCACTCATGTGCTAATGAAAAACCATAATTATGAAAAAATGAGGAGCGGAAAACTCTCTTGAAACTAAAAAGTGAGATGAAGAGTAAAAAGTTTAGGTTTTAAGTTTATATTGGGTTTTGGATCATTTAATTAATAATTAATGGACAAATATTACAACTTAAACGCCCAAATTTAAATATATATCTACATCTACTTTCAAATTATTGAAAATTACTAAAACTAGTTGAAAAAGTATTTAAAAAGTAGATTATAATTAAAAGTTTATGTATAAAAAAGTTTGAATATTATATCTATATCTATATTATATTAAAAGTGTGAAGGGCCTTAAAAATGACGTTTGAACTTTTTTTCCTTCATTAGAAGCCTGTGCAATAGATAAAAACGTCTTTTTACTATTTTCCTCAATTTATTATTTAATTAGATTAAAGACTCCTAAAATATATGAAAAAAAATTAATAACTCCTAAAATATATAGAAAGAATCCTGATAAACTAAAAACTTCTAGTACTTCATAATTTAAAATTATAAAGAAGAATAAGTAGAATATTATGAATAAAATTGTAGAACAAGTCAAAGTTTAAAAAGGAAGAAATCGTTGTGCACGTAAAAAGAGGAGGCAAAAAAATTTATATTTTATTATATGATTTATAAAAGGAAAACTTTATAAATAGAATAAATTTAATTTATTGTTCCTACGCATGAGTTTTAGGATTTAATAACATATATTTGTTGATTTTGATTATTTAATCTAGGTAATATTTAGTACTTCTAAAAATAGAATTTTGCCTTATATAAAAAATATTCTTTATAATTCTATTTAAGTAATATTTTGGATCAAAATTTATACGAAATAAATTCTTATATTGTACTTTATTTTTTATTTTAGTTTTGATTCACGTGTTTTCTTACTATCATTATCATCATCCCTTTTGCCTTTATTTATTTCTTTTAAATCATACCTTTAAAGATTATATATGAAGAATAATAATCAACAATTGACATTGATTCTCTCTTTTGATAATTTCTTGTGTTTCTCTTTTAATTGAAAGTTTCTGATCGAAAAATTGGATAAGTATGTTGCCGCCGAAAGAAGTTGTCAAAAATCAAAGGTTTATTGCTCGTTTTTTCTTTTACTTTCTTTGCGTAATCTTGACATAATTTTGATTATCGTGACATAAAAAGGGCTCCAATCCCATTTTTCTTTAAAAAAAAAACATATCAAGGTCACGAATTAGGATAGGAGGTTAAATTCTTTTTTATTTATGAGTCATATTTTTTATAATATCGTAACTTTTATGTACAATTCAATCACTATAGAAATTCATATTATTTGTAAGTGAGACATATTAATTATTATTTATGTTAAAGAAAATCGTAATACTAATTTATGAGAATAACATAAAAAGGCGGCTATGGAATTTCAAAGAACAAAACAAAATCGAAGCAAAAAAGTTGTTTGTAGTATAGTCATTTTCACCAATATCACATTATGCATAGTACCCTCCTCTATCGAAGGTTGGGTTTGATTGAGTTGGTTTTAGTTTATATGTGAATGTCTTGGTTGCTTGTAATCACATGTGGATATTTGATTTTCATAATCTAAATTTAAAGATTTGATGATATGGAGCCACATACAAATGTAGATGTAGGAATTCGACTAAATATAATTCAAATATCTATTTAAAAAATCTGACTATATAGATTTGAGATATGAACACGAAAATTCGACTGATATTTATGTAAGGAGGAGGATCCGAACACTTATATATAAAAGGTCGTTATTCAACATTCTTCATCACAATTTTTTAAGGTATTATTCTCTCAATTATTTTTGCCTTCGACAATATTGCATTTTTTTCTCTAGGAATATTTCTTTTATCATCTTTTGTGCATGTAATTGATAAGGTTTTAATTTTACTGTTGTGTCCAATTTTAGTCTTTTTTTGGCATAAGATTTGTAAGCAAGCAATGTTATTATAATTAGATATCTTTGTAAAAATTTATAATCCACTCTATTTGAGTAAATTACTATTTAACTTTTTATAATAAAGTTATATATAAATATCTATATAAGCTTTCGCAATAGACAAAATCGTCTAATTTTAAATAATGAAAGATTGCACGTTAAACTAATATATATATTATGTCGGTTTGATTCGGGTTCGGTTTGACTTTTTTTGGGTTAAGACCAAACCAAACCAAGAATGGTCGTTTTTTTTTTCTAACGCCAAACTAATCAAACCAAACCATAAGTCGGTTTTTTTTCTCGGTTTGTTTTGGTTCGTCGGTTCGGTTTGACTTGACGGTTTGATCTGTACACCCCTACTTATAGCTATAGAAATGTCATGACATGTTTAAGATTTAGATCACAAGTTTTCAAAATACTTTTTTGTAAAAGACTTTCTTCTGAAATTCCGTCCTCAATCAAACATCGTCATATAAATAAAAACTATTAAAGTAATAAATATAACCAATGTACATAGATAGAAAAGTTACCTTGGTGAAAGTGTTGGGGAAGATCTTCCTGAAATCATCAAGACTACTATGCCATCCACTTTGAGTCAAGTAAATAGTAGTGTGCCTTTGATAACCAATCTTCTTCAAGAACTCACCTATCTCTTTGGGATCAAAACAATTCTTAGTTTTAATCACATTCCCTTTGCACAAATTTCCCAAAGATTCAACCTTTAAATCCACAGCAACAAATTGTCCATTTGTGTTATAGCTCAAACTTCTTAGTGTCCCAATCATTGAATTAACCAATTGATTCAATTCTGGTTGCAACTCAAAACTTCCAAATATTGCCAAGCATGCATAAGGGTTCATCTTTACATTGTCTTTTTTTATAATCTCTTTGGCCTTTGTCATTGTTGAAGGTGACAAGTCTGTTGAAACCATTAAGTTACCTTTGGATTTGAATTTTGGCTGAATTTTTGATGCAATGAAGTCTTTGGTCACCATGAATGGCACCTTTATGTTAGTGATGTTCACTTTTGATGCTTCAATTGGTGGGTCTTTGACAACTTTAATTGTGCCATCTAAACTTGTGATGAATCTCTGTGTGTCATAAATATCACCAAATTGCCTACAAGTATTTTTTGTTTTTTTTGGTCAAATTAGTCTAATGTAGACAAATAATTTTTTTTTTTTTTGGTCAAGTTAGTCAAATGTAAATACAAATAATAGAAGAATGACATGAACATTATTTTAGGCCAAACACATATACGGTCCTTAAACTTGTCCGAAAAGGCCTTTTAGACATAAACTTAGCCTTATTCCAATTTAAGGCTATACTACATACATTTGTGTCATAAATATCACCAAATTGTTACAAGTGTTTTTTTTGGGGGGTCAAATTAGTCAAATGTAGGCCCACAAATGATAGAAGAATGACGGCTTGAACATTTAAGTTAAGTTATGACTTATGAATCAAAGAATAAACACTAGATATATTCCTTCTCATCAACAAGATTAGACTTTTGAGTAAGATTCTTTATTGGAAATAAAAATGTGATATTTGAAAAATGATTTGAAAATCGAGTAGTATTTGGATATGTAATTGAAAAAAATAAATAATATCAATTTTTTCAAAAAAATAAAAATAACAAAGTATTTAAATGACTAATTTTTACCTCTTGTGCCCTGTTTTGGTTCCTTTTATTTCAGGAAGGACTAGAATAGCTCCAAGGTATTTGGCTACAACCACTGCACCAGCAATCTGAGATGCATATAATGAAAAGGTAAATTCAGTTACTGGCCTTAAAAAATTATTACTATTATCTAAAAAGTATCATGTAATGTAAGTATGTAAATGAGACAAAGAATATCTATATATATGTACACAAAAATATGTTATTTTTCCATTTAATTCATGAATTTAACTTCTATATACCGAAAAAATATAATAAAAATAATTTTTCAAAATAAGTGATAATTAATAAAATAAAATATCAGTTAAGTTATGTTTTACAATATGTTTGTATTCAATTCATCTAAATTCGTTCTTTTCATGTTTACTCAACGAGCCTCGACGTCTTAGAGGTATTACAAATCGACCAACTACCCCTCAACTTAATGCGGGAATACGAAACGTTGGCGAGAAGCTTTTTAAATGGTTACTCCCTTCGTTCCATATTAGGAAGACATATTTCATTTTGTATAGTGATTAAAAAATTATAAATAAGAAGGTAATATATTAATATATTAATTCACCCTTTTAATTTTTTTTTTAATTTTTTTATACAAACAAGTGTGAATACTTTTAAAAAAATCAAAAAAGGTCATATATACCTCCAAACTATTGAAAATGGTACATAAATACCCTCAATTCTATTTTTGAGTTATTTATACGCCTTCCGTCTAACTTTGGGTACGTATATACCTCCGAACTATTGAAAATGATACGTATATACTGTTCAATTAAACTGTGCATTTCACGTGTCCTCATTCGAAAGATATTAACGCATTTCCTTTAACAATTTATCCCCTGACCTGTTGGGGAAATGTTTAACAATAATAGCCGGAGTTGGAAGCGAATTTCGCCCACGTGTCCTCATCCTAAAGAAATGTTTTGTGACATCATCAATTTTGGTTCGTCAAGAAATAGGTGTGGTGAAACTCGTTTCCAACTTTGGTCATAAAACACTTCGCTGACAAATCAGGGGATAAATTGTTAAGGAAAATGGTTCCTTTTCGATGAGGACACGTGATGCGTATCATCCAAATGAAGAGTATATACATATTATTTTCAATAGTTCAGGGTATATATGTATCCAAATTAGATGGCAAGAGTACAAATGCTTCAAAAATATAAGGGAAGGTATTTACGTACCATTTTAAATAGTTCAGGAGAATGTATTATCTATTTTCAAAAAAGAATTAATTTCAAGTTTAATATAAAAAATTTAATTAATATTTTCTTAATTTAGTAAAGTGACCAACTAATAAAGAATAACTTTTTTAATAAAACGACGGAGTGATAATTTTTTTGAAAAAATATATAAGTACAATTTTCACCATTCAGCTAGTTGACGCATGGCCTCCCTTAGCTTTGAAAAGTGTAATAGCTTTCACAAGTGTAACAGATAATTTATTATTGGCAAAATGATTCGGTGGACTCTTGTACTATATCTATTTTGTAATGTGAACACTTCTACTTACATGTTTGTCATCTGGACCCTTGAACCCACTAAAAAACAACATTTTAAGCCCTATTTCGGTGTGTGTAATACAACTGTTGCCACGTCAGCTTCCACATCATTTTAAATGCTTCATTAAATTCCACGTCATAATATCTTCATTAATTAATTTTTAAAATTATTAACCAATAATAAAAATAAAATGATAAATTAAAAAAAATTAAAATAAAATTCATTTTTTAAAAAGTAAGCCAAAAACATAAAAAAATTTTAAGAAGGAAAAAAATAAAGAAACCCTCACCAGATTCTCCTTTCTCTCTCTCGTCCCTTGTCATTCTCCATCTCCTCTCTCGCTTCTCCATCTCTCCCTCAATTCCCTCTATCCCTCTCAATTCCCCCATTCTTTATCTACAAACAAAGTCCTCCCAATGATACACCTTTGGGACTGTTGTCATTATTGCTAGTGGTGTCTTCCAGTTGTCGACGAAAAGTTGCTCATGGGGAACCCTAATTTGTAAATTCGATGGACTATGATGCAAATCAGTTGAAACTTTTTGTGCTAATGCATTGCTGGTAGGATTATGAACAAAATTTTCAGCCCAATTTAAATTTTCAACAACTCCGGCGACGACGACGCCTTGGAAAAAACTTAAAGAAAGAGATGTTCACCATTGACAAAAGCTTCATGTTTTTGCTTCTTTCCTTCGATCTACTCTAAAAAAAATTAATTGAGAAATCAGCCATGGGAAAGGGAGTTGTTGCATTTGTTGTTTTGGTAGATTTTGTGGGGGTTGGGGTAGTTAATTGAGGAGTTCTTGAAGTGGGTTTAAGTGGGTTTTTATTGTTTCTTTGGTGTTGGTGAGTCCGGTTCTTCAATTATGATTGCCATTGTAGAGCTGAGAGGTAGCAGCAAGAAGATTATTCCTGAAAAACACTATTTTTTATCTTTTGTTGCACAATTTCTGGCGGTTCTTGAAGCTTTTCGTTCACCAGTTTGTCTGTGTTTGAGCTTTGATTGTTGTTGAAGATGATGATGATCTCAGGATTACTCAATTTGTAACAGCTGGTGATTAGTTTTTTGTTGTTTGTTTGGAAAAATTGAGAAGTGAGAATCGAAGAAGAAAGATTCTTGTTGTTTGTTTGGAAAAAAATTGAGAAGTGAGAATCGAAAAAGAAAGAAAATCACGTCATTTGTTTGTTTGTTTCTTGTTGATTCTTCATCTTTATCTTCTGATTCTTGTTGGTTGTGTTGATTGTGTTGATTTGTTTGGAAAAAAATTGCTCAAAGTTCTATTCGATTGTATTGATTTGTTTGTTTTTATGTTGTAAATTGTTGTACTTTAGGCTTGAGAAGTTGCACTTTGCAATTGTAATTGTGATTTTACAATGGCCATGATAGCCAGTAGGGGTGGGGGATTGGTGGACGGTGGTGGGGTGGGGTGGGGGGTGCTGGACAGGGAGGGTCCTTTTTATTTTATTTTTTAAAAATTTATTATTTTTTTAACTTTTAAAAATATATTTAAATTTAAAAAGTTATAGTTGGAGGATTTTTTTTAATATTTTAATATAAAATTGGCCAAAAATTGACCCCCACTCGCACCCCAGGCGAGTGACTATACTCTCCTTGTCCTAGTCAGTCATTTAATACCACATAGGCAAAGTCAACGATTAAAGGATTTACAAAACCGACCTAGTATAGGGACCCACTGAGTCATTTTACCTTTATTATTTATCGTTTTACTTATTTTTTACTTTAGAGAAGCTTCATCCAAAAATTTCGTTCTTTTTGGTTGAGCTTTTCAAATTTGGTATCTGAAGGCTAGACTGGTACAACTTTGTCCACTAAACTCTGAGGCGGATCTACATTCATTTATGGAGTGTTCCGATACTTATTAAATTCGATGTGAAATAAATAAAATTACATAAAAAATATACGAAAATAGGTATATAATATATAAAAGCACCCATTAAATAAAAATTTGATTGGGTGCATTGGTATTTAGATTGACTTTAAGGTTCTCCACTAGAAGGGATGCTACGAATTCAAATCTCATTGTGGTGAATTTTTATTTTTAATTTTTTTTAAATTATTTAAGCACCAACTACCCTTAAATCCTGGGTCCGTCACTGACTAAACTTCAAGAAGAATAAATTTTCTTTCTTTAAAAAATTAAATTAAAAGTAAACAAAAATGAAGTACTAGTTAACTAATGAAGATCATTCCCTTTTTTTTTAAAAAGGTATAATTTTAATATATTTTAACCTGTTATAATAAGTTAAAATAAAAAAATGTCGATAAATTCTTGTGGAGTCCAAAATAATATACTACTAATTAAAAAGAAAATAATCTATTGTTCTACTTTATCTCTATCAAAATTTTGATACCAAATATAACATATATAGTCTCATGTTTTGATTGGTCAGGTTCACTTTCTTTTTCTTTTGTCGATTTTTAGGACGAATGTTCAAGTTATATATGATAAATCTGCTGGACTAAAGCGGACAAATTTATTCATAGTGCTATACCATATCATATCAATTTATTATAATTAGTATTTTAATGATGTATGAGAAATAAATATTTTTCACCATACGTTAAGTGTAAAATATATCTCATGTATTTAATAATTTAACGTAAATATTTGATATGAGTAAATTTTTATTGGAAAGAAGTTAAAATAAATAAATAAAAAAAGAAATACCTGGGTAACATGATCTTCAGGATTGTCTGTTAGTGTAAGGAAGATGTAGCCTTTTGCCTGCTCTTCATTTGCTGAAAATTAATTAACAAAAAGTTAAAAATTGAAAGGGAAATCAGTTACACTACGGAGTAGTATTATTTTTGACCTACTTTTTCTATCATTCACACAATGACAGATGGTTAAAACTCCCAACCTTAATTTACAGGTTTAACTTTTTCCTTTTGTATATATATATTTTTTTTTGGATTTTTGTGAATCCAAGAAAATTTGCGGTAACTATTCTCCGAGTGTGTATTAAGTAAACTCGCTTTTGCACAACAGTTTGCAAATTACATAAAATATATAAACTACACTAGATAAGCCCAATAGAATAAACTTGACTGAGAAATCATTAGTAAGAAAAATCATCCCTGACCTTAATTCCTTGTGAGATACCATTTGTTGTACTCAGTGGCAGTCATATATACTTGAGAGGTGTCAACCAACACTTCTTCGTCGAAAAATTACTTTATATATATATATATATATATATATATATATTATTGACACCCGTTGACTTTTTTGTGAATTTATTTTTTTAAATTTTAATACCTCTGGATGAAAATTCTGGCTTTATTAACATTCAAATAATTAAGGTGAATTACTTGTTGATAATGGCTTCCTCCAGCAAGGTTTAAGGGAAAGATTTTCCCTCCAAAGTCCTCCACTTGTACCGTCTGAGAGTTTAACAAGGCTTTGCTTTGAAACTTTTATCAGATCATATTGCACTGATAGATTTTCCTATAAGAAAATTTCACTCCAACAAGTGTCAATCATTTTGTTGAATATACTTCAAGACAAAATAATAAAACAAATACTTACAAGGTTTAACTTTTACATATCGATACAGTTAAAAAAAAGTATAAATAACATAAATATCAACCCTTTGGAAGTAATTACACTCTCTCCCACTTTTTAATTACTTTACCCTCTCTCCCTATTAATATACATAACATAGCCGACGTATACATAACATTCTGTGTATATATTGGGATTTTTGTAATATGTTTAGGGAGTTGAGATTTTTCGTAATATTGGAAACATAAATTGTGTATTTGTGTAATTTTTAGTAAAAAAAAATAACACTATCAGGTCACTTTAAAGGTAAATAAATATAGCTGTACATAATCAATAATGAAATTAGTAACCTGAAAAATAGGACAATTTTTTTTTACCGCAGGTTAAATAATTGCACAGATTGTGTAAAAGTTCATTTACACCATCAATAGACATATATACTTAAGATAAATTACAGATTTAATTAAAGCTAAGCACTTTTCAATTTAATAATTAAGTGCAAAGACGTAGAAGACAATTAATTTGTTCATATACTTTTTCTGATTCTTTATAAATGTTGAGCTTTTGAAAGAAGTTTCCAATTTGTTTTTTTAATTTCCTTGTTTAATTAAGTTCAAGAATTACTTCAGAAACTTTGGCCTCTTAAAAGGAAAAAAGGGCAAAATTTCATGACTTAGAAAAAGGTCATAATAAAAAAATGAGGGAAAAGGACTATATATTTCTTTTTAGAAAGATAAACGTTATATTTACTCTAAAAACAAGGTTAATACGTTAAAGTACAACTATTTATCTATAATCTATATCTATCTATAATCTATATGTATAATCTATAATCTATAATCTATAATCTATATCTATAATCTATATCTATAATCTATATCTATAATCTATAATATATTAAAAGTGTGAAGGACCTTAGAAATGTCGTTGGAATTTTTGCCTTTCATTAAAAGTCTTTGCTTTAGACAAAATCGTCTTTTCACTATATTTTCCTAATATTTAAGAGTTGAAAATTAATTAAACATATTATGGTAAAACCTTTCCTTATTAGAAGTCATCAAAATTAATAATCAAAAGTTACACGTGCAAGACACGTGCGGCTAAACTAGTTATAAAATATGTAGAGAACTTCCATTTCAAAATCTTCATTTTATTGGACGTTTCATGTGTGCATATGAAGCTAAAAAGGATACTAAGATTCTTTAACTTATATTAAGTTAAATATTTTACATGTTATAACAAGTAAAAATAATTTAACAATATAAAATGTATCTGTTTATTTATTTATTTGATTTACATTTTTATGTGGTGGTGCTAAACATCATGAACTCTTGTTTGCCAACTAGAATTAGTGCACAATTTTAACGGTTAACTGTAAAAAGCAAAGGGTCACCTAGTCAAAACTCCTTTTTCTTCCCACCTTGCTCGGTGCCGTTATGCATTTGAGTGTTCTCACTTATTCGAATTTGTGTGATGTTAGCCTCATTAAAGATGAACATGTCTTCTATCAAAAAAATCTTAATTTTTCAAAATATATGAATAAAAGTGAAGAAATTCTATCTGTTGTATCAATAGGGGGTAAAAAATAGAAAATAAAAATCAAAGGTTTTATATAGTCTAGTTACTTCACTTCATCCTACTAGTTGAAACTCATGGAAACCTCCACCTCCTCCTCATCTTCTTCTAATTGTGATCTCCTTCTTGTGTCCCTCCACCCCTTTTAATGAAAACTCATTCTCAAAAATTTTCAAGTAAAAGTCACCTCAAGAAAAGGATCAACATTGGAGTAATAATGAAAACATAGCTTCTTCTGACCATCTAACACAACATTATAGAGCTTGAGAAGCTCTAAAGATAGAACTAACAAAAGGGAAGAACAACAAAATGAAGAAAAGATTATAAAGTAATTAAGCTAAAGAGTTCCCCCCCTTAATTATTCTTACCACATAAATAGGATCAAAATGGTCTCTTTTAACCATGTTGCAAAGCATTATAAGCATAGAACCTGTTAATAATCCAGCCACCACTTGCCTTACATCCCTTGCCATTTTCTTCAATTCTCTATAATATAGTATGTTCTCTAGCTTTCTTTCTCTTTCTCTTGTAAGATATATCATATATAAAGACACATATATATACTTCCTATCTGTCCCATTTATATGGCGTTTCTTTGTACTTTTTAGGCAATTCTAATGTTTAAAAATAATTTTATTTTAAATTTCTCTTTATATTCTTGATGAGAGCATCTTACGGTCAAGAAATGTCGTGATATATTTAGAAGCTTCAAAGATACTTTTAGTATATAGTAAAAAAAAAAAAATTCTTATTTTTATTCTTTAACTTTATTTGGTCAAACAATATCATATAAATTGAGACGTAGAAAATAATATACTCTCTTACTACCGTGTTAAATATCATTTTAACCTAACAAATTTAAAAGTGTTGTCTTAGAAAATAAAAAAATATGTACATTAATTTACTCTCTCCCCCCCCCCCCCCCCCCCCCCCAAATCTGTCCTTGCTAAATAAAATGATCTATACTACAATTTTCTAAGAAGTCTTTGAATGATGATTTAAATTTACTAGATCAAAGAGGGAACATAATTTAGTCTAATGAGATCTTATTGAAGTTTTAACGGATGTACCAACACTTTAAGCGATACTTATTTTGAAATCAGAGATAGCAGAAAGAAATGTACAATTATGAGTTTTGCCGAGGTTAATAATTTTGACTTAAACTCCGTATATGCAATGGCGAATTCAGATTTTCACTAAGGGGATTTGAAAAATAAAAACCTAGTATTTGAAATTTGAACTTGAAAACTCAAGATGAACTTTTGAGTTCCTCAACCATTAAGCCAAACTCTAATCTTATGTTCAAGAAGTTCAAAATCTAAAAATATACATAATTTTTTAAAAATATTTTATATATACGAAATAATTTTTTATCAAGAGAGTTCAAATGAACCTCCGAGCACCCTCTAGATCCACCCCTTTGTTTATGTGCCAAGAGATTTATAATAAATCTCAAACTCAATGACTCAACAAGTTATTTGCTTTAGTGATATCTTTAAATTATAAAGTTTAAATTCTAAATCTACCTTTAACAATATGATTTTCTGAGTGAAGAGGGGAAAGAGACAAAGTAAGGAAAAGACAAAGGAATGCCTAAGAAGTTAGGTAGAAGATGTATAGAGAATAAGGAAGAGAAAACACCTATCACTTCAATTATGAGAGAAAATGACAAACAAAAGACAGCTTTCAAAAGATGCAATGCACGCACTCTCCTTAATGTATTTCGCCATTAACATTTTGTGTCCTTTCACGTATATTGGATCAGCATAGACCGCTCTATAAAAAGTGAAATTGTATGAGCAAAACTGACATCATATGGACTAACATATCCAATAAACTAAACAACATTGCTTGCACACTTGATTCCTTTCAATTTTGTTTTCTCTTTTCTAATTAGATACATTAATTTTGAGTTAAATTCCTAAGTAACTATCGAACTTATAATTCTTATCTACATAAGTGTCGCGTTCAAATACTCATGCTGCACATGGTCATACAATTATACAAAAATAAAGGATGGAAGTCTAGATATCATAGTCACAGGGATTTGACAAATTAACATTCTAGTTTGAATTCTTACTTTAGCTATTCAGTAGGTAACAAGCAATAAAAACTAATTTACGTTTGAATGTAACTAATAACAATTATAAACAAGTCGTGATTTGATGTTTCAAAATTTAGATTAGAGAGAGTATCTAGAGTCGTGGTATTTTTTGACAATATAATCTAGTTGAGTTTTCAAACTGTATGTTTAATTGATTTCTTTGTTACTAGTTGCAGTTGAATTTAGCTATATTGAGAAATTTACTAGTTGAATTTTCAAACCTTACATTTTGCCTACTCTCGACTATTTCTAAAGCCTCTCTTCCTATGATTGTCGGTCGATTGCGAAGTGCATGTGATTTCTCTTTCATAGCGATGAACTGAGCAAGGCTAATGGGTATTCCTATCTATGTTAGCGAATTATTCCACTTTTTCTATAAGGTTCACAATCAAGTTCTATCTTCCCTTTTACATACATAAATTCTCTATTTCTAGTTCAATCTATGCATCACAGATAGTGATTGATAAATGATCAGTCAATCAAACAATATAACTCAATAATGAAAATCAAAATTAAACAATATAATAATCAAACATCAACTTTCATGTCTTAACCAAAATCCTAGATACTATGAATTTCGCTACTCGTGAATTGATTACAAGCCATTGAGTTCATGAAGAACTATTGGTGCAATGATTAAAAATGTAAAAATAAAGTAAAACACTAGAATGAGCCGTTCTTCCTATTTTTAATGAGTTTCTAGGATTGAATAATGAATAAAAATGACCCAGGGAAAGTATATATGGAGTTTCGAAAGGTCTCAAATGATTCTGCCATTAAAATTTTGGACCAAGTAAAACTTGGCCCAAAATTGGCTTGAGGCAGCGCCCTAGGCCAATTGTCTGCTTGGTTAATTTGTCTTGAAGCCACACCTTGTGTGAAACCCTAGGTCAGTTTTGCACATCAACACGTTCTTTTTGTCTTGTAAGCTCCAGTCTTCATCTTACACTTAAGACTTATTCTGGATCAACATTTAAGCTTCTACTCAGACTTTAAAGCTTCATATTCACTCCATTGCGCTTGAACTCCTTCAGTTCTCATCCTGCACATAAAATTAGCCAACATAAATGTAATTCATACTTTAAGCTCAAAAAGACACTCTAAAGCAACAAATGCGAGGCGAACGATGGTAAAATACATAAAAATCATGTCTCCATCTTTGCCGACCACATATACCATGCCGAAGCTATAAAAAATGAGTAAAATAGGTAAAATACGTAGAAATCATAAAATAATCGTGAGTGTTGTTGCACCATTTACCACTAAAACACACATTTATCCTTAAATGGATGGAGAAAGAAGATACCAAAACTATAAAAAAACTGGGAATATATTCTCTGTATGTCCAAGTCAATATCTCAAGTATCTTTCTCTACCAAAAGATATATCCACTAAACTTTCACAGAAGAAATCTCCTTGGACCTCAACTTGAATCTATTTATCCAATATAGCCACATGCTCCTCTTAAAGTGCCACATTCTATTAATACACCGAGTCCCATAGAATTGCATAGGAACTATTAGAATGATACTTCTTTAACATTGAGACATAAGAAATAAGATGCATAACCAAAAGGCCCAAAGGTAAAGATCAACTCATAAGCCACCTCCCCAATACGTCAAAGAACCTCAAATGGATCAATAAACCTCAGGATAAACTTTCCCTTCTTCTTAAACTTTTTAACATCCCTTATAGGTTATACTTTTTTAACAATACCTTCTCTCCGACCATGAACTCTAAATCTCAAACCTTTCGACCTGCATAGCACTTTTACCTATTGTAAGCTTTTAAAAATATTTCTTGAATTAATTTTAACTTATTCATAGAGTCTTTTAATAAGTTTGTTCCACATGATTTAACCTAAAAAACATCAAATCAATCAACGGGAGATCTATACTTCCTATATACAAAGTCACAAATAGAGCCATCTGAATGTTGAAACAATAACTATTATTGTAAGCAAAGTCTTCCTAAGGTAATAATCAATCTCATACATTCAAAAAAAGTCCTTTAACACTTAATGGTCTGTTCAAGTATGGGGGTAAAATGTTGTACAAGGCTCCACCTGAGTATCCAAATTCCTTTGCAAGAACTTCAAGAAATGCAATGTGAATCGAGTACTTTGATCTAAAATGATGAAAAGAAGTACACCTTACAAATAAAAGATTTTTCAACTGTTTATCTTAGCCAACTTCTCAGAATTATATGTGGTCTGAATCGATACTTAGCGTGCTAATGTGGTCAATTTGTACATAATGACCCAATAATACTAAATTTTCCAAAGTCTGAGGTAACTAACTACAGAATCCATAGTCACTTACACTTCTACTTAGGTACAGGAATCCTCTGATTCATACTATCCATTCTTTAGTGCTCATATTTCACTTGCTAAAAATTTAAACACTTGGACACATACTCCAAGATTTCCCTCTTCAATCTACTCCATCATTAATGATGCTTTAAATTATGATGCATTTTAGCTACACCCAAATAAATAAAATCCCTTGAAATATGAGTTATCTCCATAGTCAACCTAATCAAATCACTAATCCTAAATATTCAAATTTGACTCTTGATCCTCAAAATACCTCATTGATCTAGAATTGCTTCCTTTGCTTCACTTTTTAACACTTTGTCCTGAATCATGCATAAATTCTCATCTTCAAACTACCTTGCCCTAATATGTTCCATTAAGAGTGACTATGTTCGAACACAAGATTGAACTCTACCAGGTTAAAAATATCAAGTCTCATAAAGTCCAAACTTGGAACATCCATAGCCAAAGGATGCTCCTCATCTAATAACAAAGCAATGATATCTGTACTTACTATCTTCCTACTAAAGACATCTTCCACTACCTTGGCCTTTCTTAAATGATAAATTATAGTCATATCACTATCCTTAAGAAACTTCAACCACCTTCGTCGTCTCACATTAAGATTCTTATATTTGGGTATCTATTATCACCTGTGATGATTTGTGAAAACCTCATAAAAAAACTCCCCTCTAAATCTTCAAAGTATGTATACTCAAAGTCATGACTAGAGTAGTTCTTCTTATAAACCTTCAACTGCCTCCAAGCATTAGAAATAACCTTTCCTTTCTATATCAAATACATCCAAGTACAAACTTTGAAGCATTACCAATACACCATGGAACCTTCACCTTCCATATTTAATATAAAAATAGGGGCTAAAGTCAATAAAGTTTGGAGCTTTTAAAATCTCATCTCATAGCCGTCGAAATATTAAAATATATTATTTTTTTAGTTAACTTGGTCAAAGAGATACAACAAAAGAAAATCCCTCAATAAATCATCCATAGTAGTTTGCCAATCATTCAACTTTAGTTATAGGTGTTTATGAAGTTCTTATTTATTGCGTCTCTACCTATATTGCCCATATTTTTGATGGTCTCAGTGTTGATCCATACACATTTGTTGAATGATCACCTCCAAAAACTTCAGAGAACAACTATGCCTATTGAACTGGCTAACCCTGACCTTGTGCCTATGCCTGTCCCTATGAAATTCATTCATCTGGCTAAAATTATTGATCTGCAATCTATACTTGTATACAATTATCCCATCAACTTCTAACTTGCCAAAGGCCTTCTTTATTTCACCTCTGTAGGACCCTCTATCTATTTTGAGTTACTGGATGGTAATATGTTCAAAAATAGCACCAACTTATCATCTTTCTTTCCTGGTGCTTGGCCACCTACAGTTGAGTCTTAAAATAATTTTAAGTGAATATTCAGACTCTCAATGAATTAATGTGTAAGTATATTCTTGATTAAGTGGTGAACATTTTGATCCTCTCCCATTCCTAGAGTAATTCTCATTCTTTCTACTTGAATACTAAAATAACACTCCTCAACTTAGAGATTTTACTCAATGAAAAGAACCACGCAAGGAATTTCTTTGTTTGATCATTAAAAGATGTAATTGAATTCATTATTTCAGCTATCTCTTGGCTTTCCCTAAGAGAATGAATAAAAACAGGGTTAGTCTTATATATTGTGATAAGATGTCCTGAGTGATATATGTGTCTGTAATCTTAAAATTTCTAGAGATGATTATACAGGCCCTTATGTGGTAAACATGTGAAATGCTTGTTCGTGTACAAAATCTACACCATATTCTGCTTAAATTCGTATCTTCAAGCACTGTTAGGCTTCATAATATGAGAGTTCACATTTTTTATGAGTGGGACTGACGCTTTGCCAACTGCCCATGAGGCTATTGGTGGTTGAGCTATCATGGCTATCAATGATTGATTTTATTGCTCTTGTAATAAGACTTTCTCCCTTAAACACCAATGAAGGAATCTTGTGGTTTTCAATTGAAATATCGTTAGGTTACCTTCAAATTCAATCAATTTGTCCTTTCATTCATTGCTTTGCATAAAAATCGGCCACTTTCAAATGTAACAACTAAAATCAAGATTTTAATACTTGCCAATAACCTTAAGTCCCTTGCAATGGCATCAAAACTTGTTGATCACTTTCGATGCACACATAAATATATGTGGTTGCCAAGTAATACATCGATTGCTTACACAATCATAGGTTTAATCTCACAAGGACTTATGCTTGGCAAATAATCAAATTTATTTATCATAATTATAAAGACAAGTATTTCCCATATAAGAGTTTGATTGTTGTTTGTTATTTCATATTTAACTAAAAAACAAGAAAAGTAATAACGATTGATTTTCATATAGGTTTTGGTTCACAGAGAAGATAAATCCTAAGACTATGGGGCTTTACGCAATTTAATGAAATTTATATTGTAGTTGTCATGCTAATTTTTATCGAATTGTTGACTCACAAGATTGATATCATAGTCTTGATCTTATGAACTTCTAACCGTCTATCTAGGCTAACCTTATACCTACCTTATGAAGTGATGATGCTTCTAATTAATCAGAATGCATCAACATCTCCTATATATGAGTCAAGTAATATAAATTAGGTATATTGCAGAAAAAGAAAACTTGTATTTATATTATATCTCTTAACGAGCAATAAAAAGAAATTTAGGTCTTTATTTGCATTAAAATTTAAAATTGTTGAGTGGTTAAATATTGGTTCTAGCCTTGTGGTTGCTAATGTAAAAAGCCACATTGATAGTTTAGTTAATTTAGCATGCCTATTTGACTTCTTGATCAAACATTTTGAATCATTATAGGAGAGCAAATGCAGAGGAATAGGGTGAGTATTAGTATTGGGTTCGATCAAATCAGTAATATTTAATTAGATTTTGTAGTTTTATTAGGATACTTATTAAGTATGTACAAATAGTTATAATTACAAATATAATAACTACAATGACTATTGAGATTGATTTCACAAGTTCTAACTTCTATCTTCGCTTATGAATGTGATGAAATTTCAAAAAAGTTGTATGAACTGGCATCACAATGCTTGCATACTTATTTCACTCTAGGTTCCTAAAATACGTTTCTATGCCATCTGTCGGTTTGTTTTATTGTACGTACAAAACGACACACTTATTTGTGCTTTTAGAAATTAAACGTCAAGCCATCACTTGTGCCAAGTTAACAGCTGTCTCCTCTAAAGGCTGACATAGATGATTCATCGGCAAATAGCTTTTTCCCTATAAGGATCCAAAAGAAAAAGAAACAAAAATCATTTTCAGTATATTTATACAAAAATATTTATTAGCATATTTTCACACATTAATTTGCTTAGATGAAAAGTCATTTATATTTTAAAGAAATATTTATCGTAAATATTAACTTCTTGGTAGATGTCCATAACTCTTAAAGAAGTAACTTTAACTATATTCAATACTTTTGTTCTTTATTGTTATAACCCCAAAATGTTATGGTCATATTCATGAAACATTTTTGGCGCTCCTCAATGTAATCCTATATATAAATAGAGGTATTGAGAGTTGAATTATATACTTGAAGATATAGAAAAGCTCGCTCTCTCTCTCTCTTCCCTTGTATATGTCTTATCTTGATCTTTTAAAACTTTAGCCCTATAATGTAAAATTATGATCTAGGCTAGACCGACCTAGTGGGTAAGCCAATTATGACTCTAGTGAAAAATCATCATAAAAGTTTGACAATTGAAAGAACTGAGTGAAAATTAAAATTTTCAAGTAAATCTATCCGTCACAATCCAAAAATTAGAAAAGTGATGAAACCTATCTATTCCACTAATAGGCAAGCCAATAAGAAGAACAAACATAAATAAAATACGAAAGATTCAACATGTAAAATCAAAGTAAGTCATAAAATAGCTTCTACTATTAAATCCCGCAAGAAAACATGGGTTTAAATACAATTTTTCCCAAAATCTGAAATCACTAGTACAAGTTTCTAACAGTATAAGTACAAGTTCAAAATAAATATTCAAAAATCAAGAAAAATAATATAAAGTAAAATATAGAGAGGATCCAAGAGGGTTGCGAATTAGCCAAGTATCTACCTTGAGACCTCGAGACAAAATACTCTAAGTAGCACTACTGATCACCTGCCAGGGTACTAGATCTTGAAGTTGCACAACAAAGTACAAAAATAAACAAGTATGAATATAAATCCACATATACTCAACACATCATTGGATTAATCCAATCTGAGGCAATGGTGAGGGTCAGTCCTAAACTGCACTGTTCTAATAATTTTCACATATATTACTCATTTCAAATAAAGATAGTCCCTAACTAGTAGTCAATATCAACAATATGTATATAATAAAGTCCACGTAGATCATAATCACATATAGTTCAAAATAAAGGTAGAAATGTCACTTTCAAAGTCGATCAAACATATACCGCACTAGAACGATGAAAAACAAATAAAAATTATGTGTATAATGCATGCGTCCTACCTAGATATAAACTTGTATACACATGCTTTCTTTATCAAATCGTAGGGACCCAAGGAAGACTCGTGAGGACCATACACTACCTTATCATAGTACATTAGAGAAATATCATATCATTGCTTAATGAGTATCCTACACTTAGACTATTAGAGAGTATATAAAAGAAGGCATTGTATCTTAGTACTTTCGAATCCTACCCTTAATCCATTGGGAGTCTAACCATATGATTCAACATATAGTATGCAAAGTGAACTCATATTAAAATATAATAAAATAATTTATATACTAGAGATATAATATTATAAATGAATTTAACAATGCCTTCAATCATGAAATGCTCATTGAGTATGTAGAATTCCCTTATCATGCCTACTCAATAATTTTTATTATTTATACAACTAGGTAAATTCTTTAATCTATTGTCGACATACATAGAAGTCATAGATTAGTAAGACTATAATATCTTACTCCTACACATATAATATTACAGAGCGAATAAGTACACTTACCAGTGCTATAACTACGAAATAGGATCACATATTCACATAATACAATGGATCACGATTAAATTCTTAATTACATAACATGTCACTGATATCCTTATAATTTCTCTTTATCTCATCTATACATGATTTCATTATCCATTATCCGTTACTTATTTACAAAGTAAAACAATACACTGACACCTATAAAATGATTCAAAGAAAGTCTAACTTGCCTAAAATGAAACCCAAAAAGTTAAATCTTAATGTTTATATTCCATAAAGTTCTTGAATGAGCCTAATCTAGTCAAATACATATTATAGATAAAAAATTAAATTTACAGACACTCATATCTATGCTACCTTAAAAGAACAACTCAAAAAAATTTAAAGTGAAATTACTAAAATACCCTTTCTATTATTTTTTTTAACAAAACCCTACAAATATACACCCAGTAGAGAAAAATACCTATTTAAAGAAATGCGCCTTCTAACGCTCCTCTTGATATAGACGTCTGTTTGAAGATGGTCTTCCATCTAAAAATGATCTTCCATATCAAAATTTTTTATTGCCTTTAACATCATTCTCCAAACTTCTCATAGCCCAATAGGTTTAAAAACTTCATAGTTTTTAAAATTGAACTTTATGATAAGATACTCCACGCTGTTATAATTTTCTATATCTATATTTTGAATTAAATAGTTAGTCATATCTATCTCTGATGAAGTTGAGTAGTAAGTTCACTTTCATTATATTGAGTTTGAACATTTTTGTCCTTACCTTCTTGCTTCTCTATTGCCTTTGGTTTTCTATGTTACTATTGCTAGATTTATTAATGCAACTGATGTCTCCCAAAACTACATCTCAACTAGAAGTATAATGCGGTCGATTACAAATATAGTAACCCAACAAGGTTGGGGTCTATCCCATAGGGAAAACTTGAATAGTTACTTGCTTTGATGTAATCCACGAGTAGTGCAGAAAAGTAAATTGGGAGATTTTGTTATCAATTACAAATAGTAACCAATTATTAAGTGCTTTTGAGTTGTAATCAATCTGAGACAAATGTTAGGTCTGTATTCCCCCTGGCTTCTCAACTACATAAATTTCTCGTGATCAACCCAATTATTCTATTATTATGCATGCAAATCCTATAAGATAAGTATTATTAACTGCCGGGTAAGCTAGAAGATAAATTTTACCCCTTCACTTGGTTATCATTTCAGGGTGTAGCCATGTTGTCCCTTGCTATGGCTCAGTTACACTTGTTAGGGTAGGATCAAGTGATAAGATGGAATGCTTGGTCATCACATACCAAATCACTATTTTATTCTTATTTTCCTAATCACAAGCTTCTTGGTTATTTTCCTAATCACAAGCTTCTTGGTCATCACATACCAAAACACTCAGTCTTCTGACTCATATACTCTTGACACTTCAACTCCTAGATAGTAGCTTAGATTCTGTTATGCTCACGACTTCAGCATACGACTCGTCTCTTTTCTTACGGCTTCGATGCTGGAATCGTATATTATTCATACTTGTCTTCTTGATTTGGATTTTGATTCTGTTACTCATACCATTCAGCATACGAGTCATATCTAATGCTTACAACTCAGGTGCTGATTCATACACTGATCGACGTTGGTCTTTTTTAGGCCTTTTTATTCAAATACCATTGTTCACCTATTTTACCTACAATTCACACCAAAGTGCATTATAACCAACAAAACACCCTAAGTTCATGCATAAATTTACGGTTTTAAGCATAAAAAATGTCGTGTTTTCATGACACATCAACACCCTCAACTTAGACTTTTACATATCCTCAGGTAAACAAAACCATATTTGTATTTTCTATCACAAAGCTGATGCTTAAACATGAAGATCTCAAGCAAACCCATGGCAGTGATTTTGAATTAAATTTCAATCTCGTTGTTCCCCTCTTAATTTTTCAACTTCTCAGCTCAATTTTGTGCATAGGAATTTAGCACATGTAGAAGCATGAAAGAATCCGATGATGGCATTACATTAGCAATAGACACTTGGGCATAAACATGCTTTACATTCATCAAATAATCTAGCAACATAGCAATATAACCTATGTGAACTCATAATCAAAGAAATTCCACTCACACTTTGTGGATAGACTACTCTATTCAGGGATAAAAAATGTCTCTCTCTCTTACAAAGAAGTATCACCGGTGCACACAAAATTCTATAGGATTGCTATAATGCCCCAAAAATGGGTCCTGAGATATCACACGATGCTCAAGACTACGATTAGCCTCAAGCTAACCCTGTAAGTCTTCTACTAAATTTGAGACTCATAATAGAGAAATATAAACACAAAATTAATGAAAAAGTATGTCTGATCTAAGCTAAAATTATCTGAACATAATATTTGAAAATACTTGACTTAAAAGTCTAGACCATAAATACTAGAAATCTGAATCATAACTAGCAGTCTGATAAGCCTCTACTACTAACAACTAGAGAGCCACTGGGAGAAACCCCCAGCTGACTCGAACTGACTGAAAATACTAAATCAACTACTCTAATAAGCTGGAAAATTGAGTAACTGAGTCCCCAAACTATGAGAACTCACCAACTAGCAGGATGTAGATAGAGATGCTTGAAATCACTCACGCTGCTAAAACTGAGCCCTTGAACCTAAATTATTAAATAATGTAGCACATAGACATATATGTGGATCAGACTTTTGGAATGTACTGAGCATATGGGGGTGAATGCATAAGTAAAATAATATCTCAACATTATTATAATTTGTAAAAGAATGTATGCTAAGTGTAGATGACTCACATTAACTTGAACAACTTAAAGCTGAAAATCATAAATCATAAGTAGTAAAGCATGCTGTATAAGTCTAGTGAGTCATAACACTTAGTTCTAAAAGCTGTACTTGTATTCTATCTTTAAATCTTGCTGTCTAAGTGTAGAAAGGACTCACTTTTATATATATAAACTGAAAACTAAAATCTCGTAGATAATGTCTTATGTAATGCAATATCTGAATAAAGCTGTGAGCCTTTACACTTAGTTTCTAAAAGCTTTTCTGCTAGGATTACTCTTTTCTGTAGGGAGGTTCTTTTAACTGATATATACTATGTGAGCTATCATAATGTCCAACGTCTAGTTCCCTTATTGAAAAACCTCACATTGGGGAGAGGTGTCATACTCTTGCCAAGAAGTATAACCTAAGCTAAGTGATCACAATCTGTATCTGTCATCCATATAAATAGGAATAATCTGGTAATCTGAACTTACGTTGGCTCATAGTTCTAGGTCATGAAAACATACCCAACTTGGTGCTAAATACTACTCCCTTTAATCTGTATGTTCATTCAGTAGGAAATCCATTTTAAATCTAATATAAGGGTTTCTAATGAAAATCACTTGTGTATCTGCTTACTATAAACTTTAATTAAACACCGAAAAATGGATTCCATGTCTTAGTTGGGATCAAAAGATCAAATCTTGATCAAAATCTAAATATAAATTAATCATAGGGTGCTTAAAACATAGTCATTCTTGAAATATCAATGTTCAAACTATGGCTTAATAATCCATACATCAAATTCATGTCAAATCGTCATAAAGTTCAGGTTTAATAATGAAAGTCTTGGAAATTCAATCCTAAATATGAAAAATAATGTCACACACATAAAAATACAAAAGTAAACATGCAATTCAACATCTAAATCACTTGTAACATCATAATCATCAAATAGAGATGAGTGGGTATAAACCCTAAACTGAAATTCATAAAATTTCATGTAGAATTCAACTTTAAAACTAATTTTGGACACAAGGATAAAAGGATTATCCTTATTCATAACCCCACATACCTTAATAGATGAATTGATAAAGAAGCTTGAACTTTGAGTTTCTATTTGTGCTCTTGAAGTTTGTTTCTTGAAGATCTTGAGTTGGAAATCTTGAATTTTGAGTTATCTTGAAAAAAGAATGGTGGAATTTGGATTTCTTGAGGTTTAAAGTTTTGAAGCTCTAGGGTTTCTTTGAGAGTAATTTGATGAATAATGAGCGTATAATGCTTAGAATAGGTTTAATCTATTGTTTTTCATGATTTGGAGGCTTGGGGAAAGACTAAGTTGACCTTTGAAAAATTAAGTTAGGAATTGGAATTCCTGATTTTGAGCCTCAGTGTGATGCGGCGCCATCGTGGTGGCTTACTAGAAAAAAGACGAGTGCCATTTTGCACTATGACGTATGCGGTGCTATCGCGTTGCATCACTGGAAAAAGGACAAATGCAAATTGGTACTCCACCGTGATGCGGTGTTATCGTGATGCTTTACTGGAAAAGGACGAGTGCTAAATTGACTCCAAATCGACGTGGCGTCTGCTTCACTGCGATTTATGGTGCGACATTGGCCAATCGCGGTGAGCTACTAAAAAGAGATAAGTGGGATTTTGGGGTTCATCGTGATGTAGCGTAATCGCGGTTCTTTACTAGAAATAGGATGATTTCAGATCTTTCTTTCACCGCGACGTGGTGCTATCGCGTTGGCCTACTGCCACACATAAAAAATGTCATAACTTCTCAATCGAGAATCGAATTCAGGTGAAATTGGTATCATTGGAAAGCTGATTCAATTATCTATAATTTGGTGGGTTTGGAGATGGAAAATTCTACACGTATCAAGAGTTATTCACTTTTAAAGTTGAACCTTGACATACTAGGAGCTAAACGAGACTAAAAAGCACAGGGTATTACAATATCTCCTCTTTGAGAATATTCGTACTCGAATGAAACTAGTTAAACTAAGGATACTGAGGAACAAAGACTATATACTAGCATGTAAAATTGAACCAAAACTGCATGACTGAATCTAAAACATAATATGCGACTGAACTAATATGTGAATGCATGAATTGACATAAAGATAATCATATGGTTGAAACTGAGACTGGAAAAGAACTGAATAAAGGAAGACTGTTACCTTAGGCTAAATATGAGTTTGTGGAGAAGAGGTGAGGATTCTTGGTTTGGCATGTCTACTTCTGCTTCTTAAATGGCACCCTTAACAGACTGATTTCGCTATAGAACTTTGACCAAGGGAACTTCTTTGTACCTTAGTCTACGAATATGGTGATCAAGAATATTTACTGGAAGTTCTTCATATGAAAGGATATTCTTAATATCTGTACTTTCTAGAGGGACTACAACAAGTGAATCATCCATACACTTCTTCAGTAAGGACATATAGAACACTGAATGAACTATTGACAAGTCTGCAGGTAGCTCAAGCTCATACGTTACCTTCCGCACATGACTTAATATCCTATAGGGACCCACATATTGGGGACTAATATTCCCTTTTTTGCCAAATCTCTTTACCCCCTTCATGGGTGAAACTTTGAAATAAATAAAATCATCTACTTCAAACTCAAGATCTCTACTTGTTACGTCTGCATAAGATTTTTGACGACTCTGACCTGCCTTCAATCTCTCTCGAATCAACTGAACTTTCTCCATGGCTTCAAACACCATATCTGGACCAAACAAAGTGGCCTCGCCTACTGCGAACCAACCGACCAGTGACCTATATCTCCACCCATAAAGAGCCTCAAACGGGGCCATTTGAATACTAGAATGGTAACTATTATTGTAGACAAACTCGGTCAACGAAAAATGGTCATTCCAACTGCCTTTGAAATCAAGAACACATGACCTCAACATATCCTCTAGGGTCTAAATGGTCCTCTCTGCCCGACCATCTGTCTGCAAGTGAACAGATGAACTGAGATGAACTTGGGTACCAAGACCCTTCTAAAAGGCTTTCCAAAACTGAGTACCCCTATCTGAAATGATGGACAAGGGAACTTCGTGGAATCTAACTAACTCTCTAATATATAGTTTAGAATAATCTTCAGCTATGTAGAAACGTGTGAATTGGCAAGAAATGGATTTATTTAGTCAATTTGTCTACAATAACACAAATTAAATCACACTGTCGACGCAAATGGGGTAACCCTGTCACAAAGTCTATGTTCATCTCTTCCTAATTCCATGTAGGAATACCAAACTCCTACAATGTGCCACCAGGTCTTTAGTGATTTACCTTAACCTGTTGACAAGTTGGACACTTGGCCAGGAATTCTGTGATATCTCTCTTCTTACCACTCCACCAATAGACTTTCTGCAAATCGCGGTACATCTTGGTGGCTCCTGGGTGAATGGAGTAATGCTTACCATGCACTTCTACCATAATCCTCTACATCAAATCATTAACACACAACACACACAATCTACTCTGGTATCTGAACACACCATCTCCCCCTTGGGAGAAAACCTCTACCTTTTGGTCTTTAACCGAACCCTTTAGTTTGACCAAACTAGAATCCTTATCCTCCTTCTCTTTCACTTCAGAAACTAAAGAAAATTCTAAACTACTCTGAACCCAAACATTACCCTTAGTTGAGTCAACCAACCTCACACCCAATCTAGCTAACCGGTGAACTTCTCGAACTAATTATCTTTTATCATTCTCCACATGAGCAACATTGCCCATAGACAGTCTACTAAGGGCATTTGCCACTATATTGGACTTGCTAAGATGATATAACACACTCATGTCATAATCCTTCAACAATTCTAACCACCTTCTCTAACGAAGATTTAACTCCCTCCGAGTAAACACATATTACAAGCTTTTATGTTTCGTGAATACATCGACATGCACCCCATAAAGATAGTGTCTCCAAATTTGCAATGCAAATAAAACAACAGCTAACTCAAGGTCATGGGTAGGGTAGTTCTTTTCGTGAAGCTTAAGCTGTCTAGAGGCATAGTGTAATACCTCGTATTCCTAGAGCTTAACTTAGCTCTAAGTACGTGAGTTATCCTATATAAAATTTATGAAATACTCAGTATTTTTTAGTTTAGCGCCTGCCAATGCATAGGAAATTCAGCAGCTTTCCAATGATATAAAATTTGCCTAAATCCGATACCCGGGCGAAGAGTTAGGACAGTTTATGTAAAAATAGTAGCTCACCGTGATTAGGCCGCATCGTGGTGAGTATCGCGATGAGCACTCCATCGCATCGCACTGAAGGACATTTCAGCATTTGTCAATTTCCAGAGGGTCACCGTGATTGCACCGTATCACGGTAAACCTCAAAACAACAATTGTCACAATCCAGAGAGTCACCGCGATTCCACCGCGTCGTGGTGGATATAGAGATGACCCATTCACCGCATCGCGGTGAGGCCATAATCGACATTCTAATTGTGGGATTTTAAATCCCAAGGGTAACTTAGACTTTTCCCATGACCCAGATCATCCTTAAACACGAAATTAATTCCTAAATGACTGAAATATATCATTATTCACTCAATTTCCCCCCAAAGTACATCATTCTCTTTCAAAAGCAAGAAACCCTTGTTTAAAAATTCAAGAGCAAAGCTCAAGAATTTCTCCAAGAACCTTCAAGAATTAACATTCCAAGGTATGTTAGGTGTTCTTCTATAGGTCCCTTCCACCCATAGACTCCACGAATCCATTTTCAAACTACAAGATTGTTGAGTTATAAACTTCCATACTTGAATTGAATTGAACTCATGTTCATGTTATTGTTGGGTTTTTGTCCATAATTAAATTACAAGCTTTCATGAAATTAATCATTTTATGTATTGAATTACATGATCCTCTTGATGAACCCTTCAATTTACAAGTTGATTGATGTAGCTAGGATAACTATGTGTGTTGGTTGTTGTATAACCTAAGAATGCTCCCAATGTGTTTGATAAAATGACTATGTGAATGAATTAGTGACAATATAACCCTCTAGCTTGTGTCCCCCCTTCATGAATAAGTAGAGGCCTTACAAGTGTTTGATAAAAAGTCTCTATGGATGAATTATGAACAAGTGAACAATGCCATTTTATTCAAGATTATGCTATGCTTTACTTTTCATGCTATCGAGTCTTGGGGGTATTTAATACCTGACAATTTTTTTATTTACCTAGATCCAGTGTCAGTTACAGAATCTCAGTCATGTCACAATTAGTAGTATTCTCAGTCAGTTATAAAATTCAAGAAAACTCACTAAACTCAGTCTTAGTCCAGTCTAGTTTAGTATGCTCAGTTCAGAGTTTTTTAGTTGGGAGTAGGATTCAACATCGAGTGAACCCAAGGATGGGGGCTCACCTGCCAGTAGAGGGTGTGATCCTTAGAAGCAATCCTTGCATTATAGAACTATGTAGCCAGCGTAGGTTGAGACATAAAACCTACCAGTTGAGGGTTGATGAGGTGTTTTAACCTACCAGTTGAGGGTTCCACCATTCTCATTAGAGTACCTGCCAGATGAGGGTAACTCTCAGCTTATCCTTACCCGTGGCACGGTATTGACACCCTTCCAATTGGGGTTACAGATTAGACCCCAACTCAGTTATTTGGGGCATGTCGGTTAGATGATTAGCTCCCACAGTTTCAGTCTCAGTCTTCAGAATAGAACTCAATGATCTTATCTTATTTGGGGCATATTGGTTAGATGATTACCTCCCACAGTTTCAGTCTCAATCTTTAAAATAGAACTCAGTTCAGTTCTACAGAATTAGGACTGTTAGATGTAGTCAACCAGTATCAGTAAATCAATCATCAGTAACTTCAAATATCAGTTACTCAGTATCATAATTCAGAACTTAGCTCCAGACAAGCTTAGTCACAGTATTTATTTATATGCACATTAGTGCACACTTAGTATTTACAGTAGTATAAGTTATCCATGTACTCTCATGTTCAGTTACTCTATATCATGCAGTCATTTATTGTTCATGCATATGAACCCTTGTATTCAACCTTACCCCATCTAAAATACCAGTACATTCCTTGTATTGACGTATACTCTTTCTTTGCGCTATGATGTCTTATATTATAGGTTCAGATGCTCAGGTTCCTGACCGCGCATAGATAGATTCAGATTTATCCAGTAGCAATAGATTAGCAGTGAGTCCTCATCATTCGAGGATATTCTTTTATTTTAGATTTTCAGTAGTTTTAGTATTTCAGTATATGGGGTTAGTTGGGGGCTTGTCTCATCAATTCCACTTTTAAACAGTTCAGTTAGAGGCTTTTCAGACTAGTTTTCAAACAATGTTCAATTTTATAGATTGTTATTTCAGCTGATATACTTTATCAATATTTACAGATTTTGAACCTTACGATATTTCAGCCTATTTTCTGCATAGTGCTCACAATAGATATCAGTCATGGGTTAGCTTGTGGTCTTTCGGGGTCATAAGCACCATGTAGAGTCTGGGGTATAGACTTGGGGAATTACACATAGGCTATAACCTTACCTCTCTGCTTCAAAACATAGCCCAGACCAATTATATAAGCATCACAATAGACAATGAGTCCATCTGTACCATCAGGTAGCATTAAAACTGGGGCATAAATGAGTCGAGTCTTCAGCTCCTGAAATCTCTTATCACAGGAATCTGACCACTGAAACTTAACTTTCTTCTGAGTCAGTCTAGACATAGGGGATGCAATAGGTGAAAAACCCTTAACAAAATGCCTAAATATCTAGCTAACCCAAGAAACTTTTGATGTCTAATGGAGAGATAGGTCTAGGCCAGTTTCTTACTGTTTCTATCTTTCGGGGATCAACCCTAATACCATTACTGGAAATAATATGACTGAGGAAAGCTACTGACCTTAGCCAAAATTCACATTTGCTTAATTTGGCAAACAACTGGTGCTCCCTAAGAATTTGCAATACAATTCTAATATGGTCTGCATGGTCATCCTCACTATAAGAATATACAAGAATATTATCTATAAAAACTATGACAAATATGTCCAAATACTATTTGAACACTCTGTTCATCAATTCCATGAAGGCTGCTGGGGCATTTGTCAGCCCGAAGGACATGACTAGGAACTCGAAATGACCATAATGGGTTCTGAAAGCTATCTTTGGAATATCACATTCCCTTACTCTAAGATGTTGATAGTCGGATCTAAGGTCTATATTTGAGAAGTAACTTTTACCTTGGAGTTAGTCGAATAAGTCATCAATCCTAGGAAGAGGATATTTGTTTTTGATTGTGACTTTATTCAGCTGACGATAGTCAATGCACATACGCAAAAAACCATCTTTCTTTCGTACGAATAGGACGGGAGCACCCTATAGAGAGACACTAGGCCTTATGAATCCTTTATCTAAGAAGTCCTTAAGCTATTCTTTTAACTCCTTAAGCTTGGCTAGAGCCATGCGATATAGAGGAATGGAGATGGGCTGAGTATCTGGAAGAAAGTCAATACCGAATTCCATTTCCCTATCGAGAGGTATCCCTGGAAAATTTTTGGGACAAGCTTCAGGAAACTCATTGACTACGTGGACTGACTAAACTGTTGGAGCCTCAAACTTAGTATCCTTAACTCGAACTAGATAATAGATACACCCTTTTGATATCAACTTTTTGGCCTTAATATAGGATATGAAATGACTCTTGGGAGATACTGAATTACCTTCCCACTGAAATACTGGATCATCTGGAAACTAAAACTTCACTACTCGAGTGCAATAATCTATAGATGCATAATAGGAATGGAGCCAATCCATGCCCAGAATAAGGTCAAAGTCAACCATGTCTAACTTTATTAAGTCTGCTAATATGATCTTATGAAGGACAGTGATAGAAAACTTTGTATAGATTTGTTTGGCAACAACTGACTCACCCACTAGGGAAGAAACTAAGAAGGCCTTAGAAAGCTTTTCAGGACCTACTTAAAAATTCACTGCAACTAGTGGAGTCACATAAGAGAGATTTGACCCGAGGTCTAAAAACATATAAACATTAAGATAAAAGACACGAAGCATACCAGTAACAATATCTGGTGAACTCTCTTTCTCCTAAAGGGATGGTAAAACATAAAATTGATTTTGGCACTGACTGCCACGGTATTAAATAATGTGCCCTGAGAAGGGACTGGGCAACCTAGAGGAGCTGGTGCGCTAGTAGCCTGAGTCTGGGGGAGAAAATCCTTGTTTCCCTGCTTAGCGTGCGGACACTCTTTAATTCTATGACCCAACTTACCATAACCATAACATCCTTTCTGTCCCAACAAGCACTCACCAAGATGATTCTTACCATATTTATCACATAAAAGATAACTGGGTTTTCCACTCATACTATTCTGAGACCTGGACATAGAAGTCTTACCCCACTACTCCTGCCTAGCTCTGGGGATGGGAGCACTGACTAAAAATGGTGCTCGCATAGACGAGCGACTCTAAAATTGAAACTATTCCCCCCTTCAAACTTTGTCTAGCCATATTTAAACTTCACGGTTCTAGCCTTCTTATTTCCTCTCTCTCTTTCCTTTAACTTTTCTACCTCAATTTGCTAAGCATGAATCATCATCCTAGAAAGATCCATGCCCCCAATAAGCATGGCAGTCCTACACTCCCTGACTAGCAAACCAGATACTCCAGTAACAAACTTACTCACACTCGACTTAGGGTCAACCATCACGTCAGGGGCATACTTAGACAATTGGTTGAACATAAAAAAGTACTCTTTCATTATCATCGAGCCCTGCCTCAGGTTCACAAAATCATCTACCTTAGCTTCTCTCATTTCACACAAAAAGAATCTATCTAGAAATGCATTCTAAAATACCTGCCAACTTATAGAAGATGTATTCTTACCTCTACCATTCTCCTATATAACCACCCAATCATATGTCACATCCTTCAGCCTATAGGATGCCAACTCTACACTCTCTTCTTCAGTAACATGTATAATCTAGGTGATCTTCCTCACTTACTTTTGACCCAAAGAACTCTGGTGGATTCATTCTTATGAAGTCACCAATTATGGCTGTTGCTAAATCCTCATTCTGATGAAGTGGGACTGCTGACTAATGGTTGCCCTGAACATTGGCAGTCACATATTGGGCCAATGCCTAAAAGGCAACCTAAAATTTAGCATGGGATATATTCTCATTCAGAAGGTCAGCAGGCTGTGGTGGCTGGTTATCATTTCTATGTGCATTAGCTTGGCGAGGAGGCATATTCAACTATCACATAAGATAACGAGTTAAAAATAGATAGAGACACTATAAGAACGATAGATAATGAAAGAAAAGGATGATTTACTAAATCCTTTCGTAGACTCTTGCTCATAAATGTGGCGCACTTCACACCCATGATCAAGACTCTATGTAACGCGGCTTGTCTGACTCCCTAGGACTCTTATATCCTTAGGCTCTGATACCAAGTTTGTAACGCCTTGAAAATGGGTCCTAAGACGTCACATAGTGCTCAAGACTACGAGCAGCCTCAAGCTAACCCACACCTTCTACTAAATCTGAGACTCATAATAGAGAAATATAAACACAAAATCAATGCAAAAGTTTGTCTTATCTAAGCTGAAATTATCTGAACATAATATCTGAAAATACTTGACTTAAAAGTCTGGACCATCAATACTAGAAATTTGAATCATAACTAGTAGTCTAATAAGCCTCTACTACTAACAACTAGAGATCCACTGGGGAAAACCCCCATCTAACTTTAAATGAATTAAAATACTAAATCAACTACTCTAATAAGCTGAAAAACTGAGTAACTGGGTCCCCAAACTAGGAGGACTCACCAACTATCGGGATATAGATAGAGATGCTCGAAATCACTCACGTTGCTGAAACTAAGCACCTGCACCTACATTATTAAATAATGTAGCATATATATATATATGGATCAACACTTATGGAATGTACTGAGCATATGGGGGTGAATGCATAAGTAAAAAAATATCTCAACATTTTATGATTTTTAAAAGCATGCTGTATAAGTCTTGTGAGTCAAAACACTTAGTTATAAAAGCTGTACTTGTATTCATTATTTAAATCATGCTGCCTAAGTATAGAAAGGACTCACTTTTATATCTGTAAACTGCAAACTAAAATCTCGTAGCTAATGTCTTATGTAAAGTAATATCTGAATAAAGCTGTGAGCCTTTACAATTAGTTTCTAAAAGCTTTTCTATTAGGATTACTCTTTTTTGTAGGGAGGTTCTTCTAACTGACACACACTATGTGAGCTATCATAGTGTCCAATGTCTAGTTCCATTATAGGAAAACCTCATGTTGGGAAAAGGTGTCATACTCTTTCCAAAGAGTATAACCTAAGCTAAGTGAGCACAATCTGTATCTGTCATCCATATAAATGGGAATAATCTGGAAATCTGAACCTATATTGGATTTTAGTTCTGGGTCATGTAAACATACCCAACTCGGTGCTAAATACTACTCCCTTTAATCTGTATGCTTATTCTGTAGAAAATTTGCTTTTAATCTAATATAAGGGTTTATAATGAAAACCACTTGTGTATCTGTTTACTGTAAACTATAATTAAAAACAGTAAAGTGGAATCCATATCTTAGCTGTTATGAAAGATCAAATCTTAATCAAAATCTAAATATAAACTAATCATAGGGAGCTTAAAACATAGTCATTCTTGAAATATCAATGTTCAAACTAGGGCTTAATAACCCATGCATCAAATTCATGTCAAATCATCATAAATTTCATGCTTGATAATGAAAGTCTTGGAAATTCAATCCTAAATCTGGAAAATAATGTCACACGCATAAAAATATGAAAGTAGACATGCTATTCAACATCTAAATCACTTGTAACATCATAATCTTCAATTAGTGATGAGTGGGTATAAACCCTAAACTGAAATTCATATAATTTCATGTAAAATTCAACTTTAAAACTAATTTTTGGCGCAAGGATGAAAGGATTATTCTTGTTCATAATCCCACTTACCTTATTAGATTAATAGATAAAGAAGCTTGAACTTTGACTTCCTATTTGTGCTCTTGAAGATTATTTCTTGAAGATCTTGAATTGGGAATCTTTAATTTTGAGTTATCTTTGAAAAAATGGTGGAATTTGGATTTCTTGAGGTTTAAAGTTTGAAGATCTAGGGGTTCTTTGAGAGTAATTTGATGAATAATGAGCGTAGAATGCTTAGAATTGGTTTAATCCAGTGTTTTTCATGATTTGGGGTCTTGGGAAAAGACTAAGTTGCCCTTTGGAAAATTAAGTTCGGTACTGGAAATCCCAATTTTGAGCCTCAGCATGATACAGTGCCATCACAATGGCTTATTATAAAAGGGACGAGTTCCATTTTGCACTATGGCGCGATTTGGTGCTATCGCATTAGCCTACTGCCACACACGAAAAATACCATAACTTCTCAACCGAGTATCAAATTTAGTAGAAATTGGTATTGTTGGAAAGCTGATTCAATTATATACAATTTGGTAGGTCTAGAGTCGGAAAATTCTACATTTATCAAGTGTTATTAACTTTTAAAGTTGACCCTTGACATACTAGGAGCTAAACGGGACTAAGAAAAGTATGGGGTATTACACTTGCCCTTACGCTCTTTTCCTAAGTTGTTAGACAGTCTCTATAGGATCACTATAAGACTTTATTTAGCTTGTAACATAGTCTTGGGAATGGTATGATATCTTTTGAGAGTTATTTAGTGACTAATCCTCCTAAACACTACGTTCTTCTCGGGGTCCACTACTTTTGAGTTCTTTTATTTCCATCCTTACGTCTCTCTTTTTCTTTTAAAAACATTCTACTTGGGTTAGCTGTGGATTTCTAGTACTTATTTTTCTTATTCATTTTCTTTTGCTATACATTGCATATTTCTTTATTTTTTTTTTATCACACCTGCCCATGTTTTAACTATTATTCTCCTACCCATTCATTTTTCTTTTACACACCCCTACAATAGCTACCCTCAACTTAGGTGATTTGCCTGAGTTGAGGTGCACAACGTCCACAGAAGGACCTGGGCCAAAACAGGTTCATTGTAAGTTAAATGGGAAGGTGATAGGTATAACAAGGAAAATTGGTGTATAAAGGCTTAAATATTTAGATTAAGGGGATTTATTCCTTTGGTTAAGGATTTTTAGGCTTAAGTGGTCTCATGAAACCATGACCTATGATTATCTCCTACTTAACCATCCTAGACCTAGGTAAAAGCAACCCGGTAAGTTCTAGATTCTAGTATCACCGGGAACTCAGTAAACTTGACACAGACTTGCACAGGGCTACACTACTAGGTGCTAGTTATCCAACTATGCAATTGTTTTGTCCTGAACTGTACTATCCCTAATCCCAATGCCATTATCAGATACTTGACAGTTTCACACAAATATACAAAACACACATTTACTTAAACAAAAATTTCAAGGGGGTTCAACATTTTCAACTCTTTTCAGCATAAAGTTAACACCACCTTGCATAATAACATTTCAAAAATCAGCAATGTTTCATCAATCACAAAGTAAAAATCAAAACAGAATCCAAATCTTTCAATACATCAGAAATTTTTTAAAATTCATCAATCATAATTAAAAATAAAAAATCCACTTCCATAGGCACGCTAATCTACTCCCTATATCAGCTGCCCGTATCAACCTATAAGCCATAATAGACTTTCAGTCTTAGCTACATCTATAAATTGTCAAACTGCTCCCCAAAGTTTTCGAAATAACTCCCACCCCTAACTGAAGAACGTTACACTATCCCTAGTGCTACAAAAATAAAATAGAGTAAGGATAAGAATCAACCTACGCGCTCAAGGATAAGAGTCATACCTAGGCAGTCAAGGCGCTGGAGCCTTAACATCAGAACGTGGGACCTCAGGTCGGGTCCACTCTTGTCAGCTACCGTCTCACTAACCGGGACTGAATCAACAGCAGTTGGGCGCATAACAATAGCCCCCTAAATATTAGTAACTGAAGATCTCAACCCACTACCTCCCATGTCCATATTATTGACTCGCATCTCTTGATCAGCCTCATCCTGGATACTCTCGAGTTTGGCTTTCTTCTCAACTGCTTTAGTTTCTGTCTTCTTTCTCTTCCTCTCTTCTCTGATCTCCTCAACCTGTACAGTTGCTGGATCTTGCCAAATATTAGGTACCTCAACTGTGGGAATCATAGTCTCCAGAACTAGCTCAGCAATAACCGACCTCTCATAAAATCAGTGACTATCTTCTTGTAATACCCTGTACTTTTCCTAGCGAATTTCATCTCAAGAATGTCTAGTATTAGCTTCTAAATTGAATGATGTTTATTCTATGAGGAATTTTCAATATTTTCACTTTTTTTCATGTGGAAAATTCAATAAGCTTTCCATCGATATAAGATACACCCAAATCCGATAACCGGGTCAGAAGTTATGACTAATTCAAGTTCCCATCGTAAAACAACGCCATATTAGTCAGTGGCGCACCGCACCATAAGAGGAAATGGCATTTGGAAAATTCCAATAGGGGTCCGCGATTATGACGCATCTCACCAGGGCCCAAATTCAGAATTGTCTTTTTCCAGTGTCTTAGCGCGATTTTCTCCTCGTCGCACCAAAGTTCCAGGTCGCAAAAGAAGGGGCAACGCGATCGCTCCACATTGCGCCATCCCTCTATTTCCCAATTGTCAAAATCCAGTGACACAGTGCAATAGCATCACATCACGCCAGGGATCCAATTCGGTTAAATTTTACTGAAATTAAATGACGCGTCCAGGGTTAAAAAGGTCAAATTCCCACCCCTATTTAAGCCCTTTAACACGTGATTCAGCCACTTTACACCCAAAGTACACTCTCTTCTCTCAAAAAACTCTCAAGAACAAGCTAGGGTTTTCATAGAGGATCCAATTCCAAGAAAGTTTCCTCCATCAATCTTCATGGAATCACGAACCAAGGTATGCGTAGTGTTCATTCATGGACTCCTTTCACCCATGAAGCCCAAGAATCTCTTTTCTAAGTCTAAGTTTATGGATTGCTTTATGAATTTTATTTGGGATTATTTTTTTCATTTTGAGAATGATCAATTGAATTCAAATCCATGTTGGGTGATCAATTTTATGTGGAATTGATTTGTATAGATGTATATTAATATGAAGCTATGAATAAACCCTAGATGATGAAATTAGAGATGAAGCATGATGATTAATTGTTGTATAATGTTGTTTACGTGTGCTATACCTACCATGTGTTTGATTAAATGCCTAGATGAAGGAACAATGCCCAACTAGTATGATATCATGAAATCCCCCTGTATATACAATTTATACCTATCGCATGTATTGATGGAATGCTTCTATAAATGTATTATGGATTATGATGTTAGTTATATGTTCAAGTAAGTTATGCTTGGTCAGTTTTCCTTCCATCGAGTCCTGGGGGTACTTGTAACCTAAATATTAGCTGTGTGCCTAGAGCCATGTCATGTTTCCATGATACTCTCAGCCAAGCTATGAATCCTTAGACTTCAGACAGTCTTATGACTCAGTAAATCTCCATGATATCATGAACTCAGTCAGTTGTCAGATATCAGTAATATTCCGTGAGTCAATAAAATTTAGTAACTCACTCCATGTTCAGTTCAGTAAATTATGATCAGTGTCGATTCAGATATGTGTAGAAATTAGCACCGCGTGAACCCAAGGATGGGAAATCACCTGTTATGTGAGGGTGTGATTTTTAGAAGTAATCCTTGCATTCCATAACTATGTAGCCAGCATAGGTTGAGACATCATAGCCTTTTATATGAGGGTAGATTAGGTGGATTAGCCTGCTATATGAGGGTTCCCACCATTCTCACTAGAGTTACTTGTTATATTAGGGCCACTCACATGTTGTCCTTACCAGCGGCGCGATATTGATACCCTTCCAATCAGGGCATAGATTGGACTCCAATTCAGCTATAATGCATCATTTGGGGCATGTTGGTTAGATGACTACCTCCCACAGTCTCAGTATCAGTCCCAGTAAAAAAACTAAGATAGTTCTTCAAAATTCAGGGCTGTCAGATACTGTCAACTCAGACACAGTACGGAACTCAGATAGTTCCATCAGATTCAGGACTGTCAGATACAGTCACTCATGTTATCAATTATATTTAGATTTAGTAATCATGTTATCATAGTATTAGTGTCAGTTGTTATGTCCCATGCATGTATTATCACGCTCATGATAGTTAGTTAGTTATTATTATTGTTCATGCATATGAACCCCATTCATTCAGCCTACCTCACATGCATACCAGTATATTCAAAGTACTAACGCATTTGCGCTATGGTGTCTTATACCATAGGTTCAGAGACACGAGCTCCAGATCAGCAGTAGATTCCAGTTTTAGCAGTCAGAGTTAGAAGTGAGTCCTCATCATTCGAGGACATGATTATTCCCTATTATGTCATTAATTAGTTTATTAGTTGGAGTTAGTTGGGGACATGTCCCATCAACTCCTTACTTAGATAGTTCAGTCAATTAGAGGCTTTCTAGACTATTATGTTTTAGACTTCAGTATGTTCAGTTTTATTTTGGGTATTCTATTACCCCACACAGATGTTATATCATTCAGATCATGTTCAGTATTGTACCTTATGGCCTTTCAATTCATGTTTCCGCATTTTAAAGTATTTTATGCAGTATACAGGTATAGATATTAGTCATGGGTTAGCTTATGGTCCTTCGGGGTCATTAGCACCGTGTAACATTTCGGGCACTAGATTTGGGGCGTTACAAACTTCGTATCAGAGCCTAAGGTTCAATAGAGTCCTAGGAAGTCTGAAAGCCGCATCTAGTAAAGTCTTGTACATGGGTGTGTTGCGCGCCACATTTATGTACAGGAGGCTATAAGATGTTTTAGGAATAGTTTCCCTTCTTTTAGTATTCATGTCATGCCAGTGAGCATAATCTCAAGTCGATCTCTCAGTTTAATCCGTTCTCCCTTTTTTCTACAGAACATGCCTCATAAAAGAAAAAAATGGAAATCAGTTAGCCCCTCATCCCGAAGATTCTTTGGACGATCATGTTTCTCATGCGGAGTTCAGGGACACATTCACTACTCTTGCTCAGTCAGTTGCCACTCAAAATAAATGGCCAGTAGTCATTCTGGCCAACCCAGTGGCCAATTTAGCCGCATCTAGGATTCGATGTAGTTACTAGTACGTTATAGATCTTTCATGTGCATGTTTACGCTTTGCTAGATCCAGGAGCTTCTTAGTCTTTTGTTACTCCCTATATAGCAGGAGATTTTGGAATCTGTCCCGAAATCCTAGAAGAGCCCTTTTTAGCCTCTCCCCCAATGGGTAAAACCATCATAGCCCGGTGGGTATACAGGAACTACCCAGTTATGATATTTTAGAAAGTCACTTCAGCAGACTTAGTCGAATTAGAGATTACTGATTTTGACGTCATTCTCAGCATGGATTGGCTTCATTCCTGCTATGCCATAGTCGACAGCAGAAATAGAATAGTCCAGTTTCAGTTCCCAAATGAACCCGTCCTTGAGTGGAAGGGTAGTGTATTCACTTTCAGGGGTCAGCTTGTCTCCTACCTTTGGGCAAGAAAAATTATATCTAAAGGATGTGTCTATCATCTTGTTCGAGTTAAGGACACTAGTTCTAAAACTCCCAGCCTTGAATCAGTTCCAGTTGTAGGTGAATATTCAGATGTCTTTCCCGAAGATCTTCCAGGAATTCCTTCCGAAAGGGAAATTGACTTCGGTATTGATCTTCTTGCAGATACTCAACCTATCTCTATTTCGCCATACAGAATGGCACCAGAAGAACTCGGAGAAATGAAAGAACAATTGAAGGATCTCTTAGATAAGGGATTCATCAGGCCCAGTGTTTCCCCGTGGGGCACTCAAGTATTATTCATCCATAAGAAATACGGTTCTCTTAGGATGTGTGTAGACTACCGTCAACTCAATAAGGTCACGGTCAAGAACAAGTATCCTCTTCCCAGAATATATGACTTGTTTGACCAAATTCAAGGTGCCAGTTACTTCTTTAAGATAGACCTCAGATCCGGCTATAATCAGCTTAGAGTTAGAGAATGTGACATTCTGAAAATAGCTTTCCATACTCGGTATGGTCATTTTGAATTCTTAGTTATATCCTTTGGTCTTACCAATGCCCCAACAAATTTTATGGACTTGATGAACCGTGTGTTCAAGCAGTACTTGGACATGTTCATCATAGTATTCATAGATGATATTCTGGTCTATTCCCACAGCGAGCGTGATCATGTAGACCATCTCAAAACAGTACTTCAGACTCTCAGAGATCATTAGCTAGTCGCAAAATTTAGTAAGTGTGAATTTTGGCTAAGGTCAGTAGCATTTTTTGGTTATATCATTTCCGGTGAGGGCATTAGAGTGGATCCTCAAAAGACCAAAGAAGTAAGAAACTGGCCTCAACCTGTCTCTCCATCAGATATCAGGAGTTTCTTGGGTTTGGACAGCTATTACAGATGGTTTATTGAGGGAATTTTTTGTATTGCATCCCCTATGTCTAGGTTATAATGCTCAACTTACACCTAAAATAAGTGCAAGGCGTTCGTCGTCAATATATTTACCCAACTTTGGAGTCGGGGTCGAATCCACTAGGAACAATGTGACTGGCGATCAAACTAATTTGAAACTACAACTACAAGTTGAATTTAAACAAATGATAGAAAAAGATAAAATTTGGGGGTTTTAAATGGTTAAACAAAAATTGATAAACACTTTGATCTAACAATGTTATGGGACACTAGAGTTATGGTTACCGAGATGCTTACATAGGTTGGGTTGCAAATCACTTTAGAGTTCCAATTGACACTTCAATTGCAAGAAGAGTTGAATCCTATTATTTACCCATTCGTCTCTCGACCTCAGTAGGTAGTATATCCATTAATTCTCTCGAACTTAAAGGATGTGTTTTCTATTCAACTATGTTCTCATGTAGGCAAATATGGTTAAGGCATTTTCCATTAAACTAAAGATTAAAATCTTTCGAGTCCATGTAAACTCTTTCTGTTCCCACATACACTTTCCTCTCGGATAAGTGATGTTCTTGGGCTCACCTTTCAAGTTGCAACTAAGAGAGATCATTACATGCTCGACAAGCACTTTCCTCTCGGACAAGTGATTGGTTCATTGAAGTAACCTAACAAAAACTTTCCTCTCAGACAAGTGATGTTTGTAGTGCTGACTCTATTAAGTTGCAGCTAAGAAAGATCATTAAAATAAAGATTTATACAACATCAATTTCTTATGGACATACATTAGATTCACAACCCAAATTAGTATTCACATCAAGGTTCCCATAACTCAAGTAAAGAAAATAGCTATTCATGATACAAAGATGAACAATATGTATTGAATTCATAATCAAGAATAAGTAATAAATCATACCCACAATCAATCTTCAAATGAAAGATGTTTACAAGAATGTTAGGAACCCTCAATGAGATGTTTCTCTCCTTTTCCGCCCCTCTCAATAAAACCCTAAAAGATGTCATTTATACCAAAGCCTAATTAAGGAAATAAAATAACAAAATTAATAAAATTCTTGGAATAGGTGACGCCCTGGCTGACGCCACGTCAAGGGTCTGACGCCTTATCACGGATGGCGTCAGATTAGCTCCAGTTGTCTTCAAGTTCTGTTTACGGCTGACGATGAATCTGACACTGCATCAAGGATCAACGACATATCACCAACATCGTCAGATGTCTTGTCCTATTTCTGATTTTTTCCTTAAGGCTGACGCCATTCTTGACGCCTTATCACAACTTTGACGCCACATCACCAACGTCGTCAGAACTATTTTTCAGACTGCAACTCCCTGGTTAAGGCTGACGCCAATGCTGATAGCCTATCACAAGGCTGATAACTTATCACGGTTGTCGTCAGCCATGTTTTTAGCTCTTTTTGCTCAGATGTCAGCTCTTTTGCTCCATTGTTATTTATTTCCATGCATCTTGACTTTCCTACAAAATCATAAGAAATAACATCAAAAACACCAATAATTACTTCAGAACTTACAATTATTTCAAGTTAAAAAGTCCTAAATGTGCTACAAAAATCTAGCACATCAACACCCTCAACTTAAAACAATTGCTTGTCCTCAAGCAACTACATAACACCATACTGCGATGCTTAACCAAGAGATACATAAGATACCTATCACAGTTGATTATCAAGTTTAGCTCAAAACTCATGTCACTCTCCACGTTCAATTACTTATAAATCCAATTGTGCATATCAATGTAGATTAACAATGTGACCCAAAGGAATCAAGATATGGCATCAATTCAGCAAGAATAACCATGCATATGTACAAGTTACACTACCCAAAAAAGTAAATAGCTAGCAATGCAACCGATGTGCCCTTACAACAAAGAAGTCCCTCCTCACTCATCTATGAACTCAAGCATGTCAATGCGGGGACGGTCAAGAGACACTCACTCTCAGAAAGAAATTCCAATCAATACATGTCAAATACCATATGCTTGCCGTTATTTTCATTACCAAGGTGTCCAGACAGATAAGTTAGGATAACTATAGGTCTTTTCTTCGGCTTGTAATGTAGGCTAAGGGCTGGTATGATATTCAATGAAATTTAGAGTGACTAAGCCTCCTTGGAACTACCTTAACTTTTGGGGTTCACTTATTAACCTTTTTCTTCTTTTTCTCCTTTTCTTGATCACACATTATTCAGGATGGATGTGGCTTTTCTTTTTCATTCTTTTTGTTTTCTTATTCTTCTTCCACACCACCTAACTTTTTATTCCTTTTCACTTATTCTTTTCCATTTATTCTACCTTTCATCATACCCAGTTTACATCATGCACCCCTATGATAGACACCCTCAACTTAGGTTGTTTACCTAAGTCAAGGTACACAGTGTCCAAGGAGGACCAAGGCCAAAACAGGTTCATTATGATCTAAATAGAAAGGTGATTTATTTCATACAAAGAAATGGTCAATTCAGGATTAAAATAGGGATCAAGAGATATCATGCATACAACGAAGGTCATTTAGGTAAAAAAAGTGACTTAAAAATCAAAACGGACTATGATCTTTTCCTAACCCCTATCTTTCAACCAAGGTAAGACTAACCGGGCAAGTTCTAGATTCAACACACACAGGGAATTAGTAAGACCTCACACACACATGGCACAATGGTACATCACAAGCTACTACCCATTGGGCTAGAGTCTTCAGAAGAGATTTGCTTGGTTTCTTTTTTTTCCTCTAGCACCATTTCCTCAATCTTGGCATCATCCCTCATGGTTGGTTCGGTTGGTTGGGAAATCATCAAGGGTTCCTCAATATCAAGCAAAACATCGATATAGGATTCTTTTTTCTCATCTTCACACTTATCAATTATGTTAAATGATTCCACAGACAAGATATCATCTAAACATAATGTGGAAAAGTCTTTGAATGCTTGACCGCTATATCCATATCCTCAATCATTCTTCTTTCCTTGTTAATTTCCCTTATATATTGATACAAATCATGTATAATATCATTCGTTGTGTCCACACGATCAAACATTAGGTTGAGCATAGCTTCAATACCACTCTTTTCGGTGCTTCATTCTTCTTGTGCTTGACTATAAGACCTGTCATGCTCATAAGAAGAACTAGAACTTGGGTTAGCGCAATAGGGGGAGGGGGCATTTGGGCAATCACTCCAATGTCCATCTTGACTACCACATAGAGAACAATTATACTCCCGGTAGGATGGAGATGGTGCACATATCTCTCTTTGGGGAGCATAGCTACAATCTTGCCAAAAGTGGGGTCCATCATAATATGGACATGGATCATCCAGATAAGATTTCCAACCATCAAACTTACATTCATTCCATGATGCCAAAGTAAGAAATAAACAAAAATAAAGAAAGTCTACCTAACACAAGAAACAAAGGAAATCACAAACAAATATTTACAAGTTTGAATTCAAGCAAGTAAGCTAAAATTTCAAACTAACTCAATACGCCAAATTGTTCCCCGACAACAACGCTATTTTTTTAAACGCTCAACTTATACCTCAAATAAGTGCAAGGCGGTCGTCTCTCCTCACTCATATATGAACTCAAGTATGTCAATGCAGGGACGGTCAAGAGACACTCACTCTCAGAAAGAAATTCCAATCAATGTATATCAAATACCATATGCTTTCCCTTATTTTCATTACCAAGGTGTCCAGACAGATAAGTTAGGATCACTATAGGTCTTTTATTTGGCTTGTAATGTAGGCTAAGGGATGGTATGATATTCAATGGAATTTAGAGTGACTAAGCCTCCTTGACACTACCTTAACTTTTGGGGTTCACTTATTAACCTTTTTCTTCTTTTTCTCTTTTTCTTGATCACACATTATTCAAGATGGATGTGGCTTTTCTTTTTCATTCTTTTTCTTTTCTTATTCTTCTTCCACACTACCCAGCTTTTTATTTTTTTCACTTATTCTTTTCCTTTTATTCTACCTATTTTCATACTCAGTTTACATCACGCACCCCTATGATAGCCACCCTCAACTTAGGTTGTTTACCTAAGTCAAGGTACATAGTGTCCAAGGAGGACTAGGGCCAAAACTGGTTCATTATGATCTAAACGGGAAGGTGATATGTGTCATACAAAGAAATGGTCAATTCAGGCTTAAAATAGGGATCAAGAGATATCTTTCATACAGGGAAGGTCACTTAGGCAAAAAAAGAGACTTAAAAATCAAAACGGCCTAAGATCCTTTCGTAACCCCTATCTTTCAACCAAGGTAAGACTAACCGGGCAAGTTTTAGATTCAACACACACAGGGAATTGAGTAAGACCTCATACACACATGGCATAATGGTATATCACAAGCTACTACCCATTCGATTCATGCAATTATTAGCAGTGATTATCATGTACCTAGTACTAATGCCATAAAAAGATTCACAGTAGCCACATATAAATGCATATCACATAGTTATAAAACAGACCAATGGAGAGGTGTTTATCAGTCTTAAAAATCAACAAAAATATGTCCACTGCTCTAGATACTTATTTTTCTCCAGTTAACCATAACACATCACAAAACAAACATAATACGCCTAACACATGCCGGCTCTACTAGGAACAAGACTCCGGGGAAAAGAGGCACTGCAACAAAAACCCCAAGAGGACATCAACACCAACAAGTAGCCTCACCCTCAACTTAAAATCATGAAATGTCCCCAATGCGTCAACCAAATCGAGAGAGTTAGAAACATACCTGTGACACCATGGGTGCGGAGATCTGATACCAATCATATAATACGAATACAAATAACAAAATACCTTGGGTTGCCTTCCAAGAAGCACCTAATTTAGTGTCGCAGCACGACTCAGTTATCTTGACTACTTAAACTTCATCAAGATACCTTGTTGATAATTATTTATGTCTCCACTTGGAGGATTTGAAATGTTGACCCAACTTTTGATCAATACATCTTTGAGGCGCATTGGGCAAACGCACAGATACAATGACACTTTCTTTATATCGCCACTTTGATGACTTGAATCTCTTACCCAACTTCATATTAAATTTTTAGATAGGCTCTTTGGGTATTGATGAGAACATTAATAATCCACTTGATGGACATTGAATTTTTCCTTTACTGACCTTCAAGTGGTGGGTTTCATTTTTCTCTTTTTGAATGCCAAACTACAAAATATAAGGATTATGTTCCTCATCCTCTAAACACCTCAGTTTCTTGGGTAGGTGGACTTCCATCTCATCCACCAAGAACAATGTTGAAAAATGGTTTGAATGAGGTCTTCTCCTTAATTTCGGAGTTGTTTCCTTCTGGGCATCCTCACCCCGAATTGGGCTAGAGTCTTCAGAAGAGATTTGCTTGGTTTCTTTTTTTTCCTCTAGCACCATTTCCTTAATCTTGGCATCATCCCTCATGGTTAGTTCAGTTGGTTGGGAAATCATCGAGGGTTGCTCAACATCAAGCACAACATTGATATAGGATTCTTGTTCCTCATCTTCACACTTGTCCATTATGTTAAATGATTCCACAGACAAGATATCATCTAAACATAATGTGGAAAAGTTCTTTGAATGCTTGACCGCTCTATCAATATCCTCAATCATTCTTCTTTTCTCATTAATTTCCCTTATATCTTGATGTAAATCATGTATGATATCATTCGTTGTGTCCACACGATCCAACATTAGTTGGAGCATAGCTTCAATGCCACTCTTTCCGGTGCTTCGTTCTTCTTGTGCTTAACTATAAGACCTTTCATACTCATAAGAAGAAAAAGAACTTGGGTTAGCGCAATAGGGTAAGGGGGCATTTGGGAAATCACTATAATGTCTATCTTGACCACGACATAAAGAAAATTTTTACTCTCGGTAGGATGGAGATGGTGCACATATCTCTCTCCGAGGAGCATATCTATAATCTTGCCAAAAGTGGGGTCCATTACAATATGGACATGGATCATCCAGATAAGATTTCCAACCATCAAACTTACATTCATTCCATGATTCCATAGTAATAAATAAACAAAAATAAAGAAAATCTACCTAACACAAGAAACAAAGGAAATCACAAACAAATATTTACACGTTTGAATTCAAGCAAGTAAGCTAAAATTCCAAACTAACTCAATATGCCAAATTGTTCCCCGGAAACGGTGCCATTTTTGATAACGCTCAACTTACACCTCAAATAAGTGCAAGGCGGTCGTCGTCAATATATTTACCCAACTTTGGAGTCGGGGTCGAATCCTCGAGGAACAATATGACTGGCGATCAAACTAATTTGTAACTACAGCTACAAGTTAAATTTAAACAAATGATAGAAAAAGATAAAATTTGGGGGGTTTTAAATGGTTAAAAAAAGTTGATAAACACTTCGATTTAACAATGTTATGGGACACTAGAGTTATGGTTACCAAGATGCTTACATAGGTTAGGTTGCAAATCACTTTAGAGTTCCAATTGACACTTCAATTGCAAGAAGAGTTGAATTCTATTATTTACCCATTCATCTCTCGACCTCAGTAGGTAGTGTATTCGTTAATTCTCTCGAACTTAAAGGATGTGTTTTCTATTCAACTATGTTCTCATGTAGGCAAATCTGGTTAAGGCATTTGCCATTAAACTAAAGATTAAAATCTTTCGAGTCCATGTAAACTCTTTATTTTCCCACATACACTTTCCTCTCGGACAAGTGATGTTCTTGGGCTCACCTTTCAAGTTTCAACTAAGAGAAATCGTTACATTGCTCAACAAGCACTTTTCTCTCGAACAAGTGATTGTTTCATTAAAGTGACCTAAAAAACACTTTCCTCTCAAACAAGTGATGTTTGTAGTGCTGACTCTATTAAGTTGCAGCCAAGAAAGATCATTAAAATAAAGAAAGATTTATACAAAATCAATTTCTTATGGACATACATTAGATTCACAACCCAAATTGGTATTCACATCAAGGTTCCCATAACTCAAGTAAAGAAAATTAGCTATTCATGATACAAAGATGAACAATATTTATTGAATTCATAATCAAGAATAAGTAATAAATCATACCCAAAATTAATCTTCAAATGGAACATGTTTACAAAAATGTTAGGAACCCTCAATGAGAGGTTTCTCTCCTTTTCCGCCCCCTCAATAAAACCCTAAAAGATGCCATTTATACTAAATCCTAATTAAGGAAATAAAATAACAAAATTAATAAAATTTTCAGAATAGGTGATGCCCTGGATAACGCCACGTCAAGGGTCTGACGCCTTATCACGGATGGCGGCAGATTGGCTCCAGTTGTCTTCAAGTTCTGTCTATGGCTGACGATGAATCTGACACCGCATCAAGGATCTGATGGTGTATCACCAACGTCGTTAGATGTCTTATCCTATTGCTGATTTTTTGCTTAAGGCTGACGCCATTCTTGACGCCTTATAACAACTTTGACGCCACATCACCAATGTCGTCAGAACTGCTTCTTAGAATACTACTCCCTGATTAAGGGTGACGCCAATGCTAATAGCCTATCACAAGGCTGACGACTTATCACGGTTGTTGTCAGCCATGTTTTCTGCTCTTTTTGCTCAGATTTCAACTCTTCTGCTCCATTGTTATTTATTTCCATGCATCTTGACTTTCCTACAAAATCATAAGAAATAACATCAAAAACACCAATAATTACTTAAGAACTTACAATTATTTCAAGTTAAAAATTCTTAAATATGCTAAAAAAATCTAGCACAACTCCAGGTTAACTCAGAAGAAAGTTAAATTTCAGTGGTCAAATCTTTGCGAGAAGAGTTTTTAGTAGTTAAAGACTCGACTCACCTCAATTCCAGTATTAGCTCTCCCAGATGGTTCAGATGGGTTCGTAGTGTATTGTGATGCATACAGAGTAGGTTTGGGTTGTGTCCTCATGTAGCATGGTAACTTCATAACCTATGCCTCCAGACAGCTTAAGCCCCATGAGAGAAATTATCCTACTCATAATCTTGAGTTAGCAGCAGTAGTCTTTGCCTTGAATATTTGGATGCATTATCTATACGGTGTTCATGTAGATGTGTTCACTGATCATAAAAGTCTTCAGTATTTCTTTTTTCAGAAAGATCTCAATCTTCGTCAGAGAAGGTGGCTAGAACTCTTGAAAGATTATGACATGAGTGTCCTCTATCATCCGGGCAAGGCCAATGTAGTGGACGATGCTCTTAGTAGACTATCCATGGGTAGTATTTCTCATGTTGAGGACAGTAAGAAGAAGTTAGCTCAGGAAGTACATCAGCTTGCCTGACTAGGCGTTCGTTTAGTCGATATAGATGAGGGTGATATATGGGTTCAGAGTGGTTCAAAATCATCTCTAGTTTCTGAGGTGAAATAAAAGCAAGATAGATATCCCAGCCTTCTCAAGTTGAAAGAGTCAGTTCAGGATCAGAAAGTAGAGGTTTTCTCCCAAGTGGGAGATAGTGTTCTATGTTGTCAGGGTCGTCTCTGTGTTCTAGGTGTAGATGACTTAAGGAAGCGAATTCTTGCAGAAGAGTATGGTGCGCACTACTCTATTCATCCTGGGGCCACGAAGATGTACCATGACTTGTGGGAAATTTATTAGTGAAGTGGAATGAAGAGAGATATTACAGAGTTCGTGGCTAAATACTCTACATGTTAGCAAGTTCAGAAAGAGCATCAAAAGCCTAATGGGTCCATGCAGGAGTTCAGTATTCCTACTTGGAAGTGGGAAGTTGTGAACATGGCCTTCGTGAAGGGTTTGCCTTGAACTCGTCATTTGCATGATTTTGTCTGGGTCATTATAGACAGAATGACCAAATCAACCCATTTTCTTCCAGTTCATACCTCTTACTTAGACGAGGATTATACCAAACTCTACATTAGGGAATTGGTCAGATTACACAGTGTTTCATTATCTATTATCTCAGACAGAGGTATCCAGTTCACCTCTTATTTCTAGAAAGTGTTCCAAAAGGGTCTTGGTACCCAAGTTCATCTAAGTACAACCTTCCATCCTCAGATAGATGGTCAAGCAGAAAGGACTATTTAGACGTTGTAAGATATACTAAGGGCGTGTGCAATTGATTTCAAGGGAAGTTGGGATAACCACTTACCTTTGATTGAGTTTACATACAACAACATCTATCATTCCAGTATTTAGATGGCTCCATTCAAAGCTCTCTATGGTAGGAGATGTAGATCTCCAATTGGTTGGTTCGAAGTTAGTGAGGCCTCAATCATAGGCCTGACTTGGTATTCGACGCCTTAGAAAAAGTCCAGTTGATTAGACAAAGTCTCTGGGCTGCTCAGAGCCAATGTAGTCTTATACAGATGTTCGTAGAAAAAATCTTGAGTTTGAGATTGGTGATCATGTCTATCTAAAGATCTCTCCCATGAAGGGAGTGAAACGGTTCAGCAAGAAAGGGAAATTCAGTCCTCGATATGTCGGTCCCTTCAAGATTCTCAATCGATTAAAAAAGGTAGCGTATGAGCTCGAATTGCCTTTAGATCTAGCCTTAGCTCATCCAGTCTTTCATATCTCTTTGCTCAAGTAGTGCTTAGGTTATCCATCAATTGTAGTGCCTATTCAGAGCATTGATTTTTAGAACATTCTCTCTTATGAAGAGATTCCAGTAGAAATCTTAGACTATCAGACTCATAGATTGAGAAACGAAGAAGTCCCTCTAGTTAAGGTTTTTTGATGAAATTAACCCATCGAGGGGGATACTTGGGAAGCAGAGGCAGACATGCGTACCAAGTATCCTCACCTCTTCTTCACCAACTCAGATCAAGCTCAAGGTAACAGTTCTCTTTAAGCTTACTCAGTTTCATGTTCGGTGTTCATCATAAAGTTGGTATGTAGCTTCATGCTCATGTTCCTATTAGAAACTTGGTATCAAGTACCATTGCATATTCAATCATGCATGCATGTATCAGTTTAGTTATGTTATTATGCATTAGACATGCATTCTCATTGTGAGAAACTTAGTTCTTCGAAACACTCAGTCATGCATTCGTGAATAAGTTACACATGCATCAGATATGTATGTTCAGTATTATATGTTCAGCTTGTCAGTCATGTCAGTCATGAGATCATGTTCTAGTTATTTATGTTCAGTATGTATGTTAGTTTTATTTTCTCCTCTCTCAGTCAGTCTCATTCGCGGATGAATGTTCTCAAGGGGGAGATATTGTAATACCCCATACTTTTCCTAGATAATTTCATCTTAAGAATGTCTAGTATTAGCTTCTAAATTAAATGATGGTTATTCCATGAGGAATTTTCAAGATTTTCAATTTTTGTTTTGTGGGAAATTCAATAAGCTTTCCATCGATATAAGATTCTCCCAAATCCGATAATCAGGTCAGAAGTTATGACTATTTCAAGTTCCCATCGTAAAACAACACCATATTAGTTAGTGGCGCACCGCGCCATAAAAGGAGATGACATTTGGAAAATTCCAGTAGGGGTCTACGATTATGGCGCATCGCGCCAGGGACCAAATTCAGAATTGTCCTTTTCCAATGTCTTAGCGCGATTTCCTCTGCGTCGCACCAAAGTTCTAGGTCGCAAAAGAAGGGGCAACAGATGGATCCACATTGCGCCATCCTTTGATTTCCCAATTGTCAAAATCTAGTGACACGGCGTGATAGCGCCATGTCATGCCAGGGGTCCAATTTAGGAAAATTTAACTGAAATTAAATGACGCTTCCAGGGTTAAAAGGGTCAACTTCCCACCCCTATTTAAGCCCTTTAACACGTGATTCAGCCACTTTACACCCAAAGTACACTCTCTTATCCCAAAAACCTCTCAAGAATAAGCTAGGATTTACTGCATCATTTAGGGCATGTCGGTTAGATGACTATCTCCCACAGTCTCAGTATCAGTCTCGGTAAAAGAACTCAGATAGTTCTTCAGAATTCAGGGCTGTCAAATACAGTCAACTCAGACACAGTACGGAACTCAAATAGTTCCATCAGATTTAGGACTGTCAGATATAGTCACTCATGTTATTAGTTATATTCAAATTCAGTAATCATGTTATCACAGTATTAGTATCAGTTGTTATGTCCCATGCATGTATTCTCACACTCATGCTAGTTAGTTAGTTATTATTATTGTTCATGCATATGAACCTCATGCATTAAGCCTACCTCACATACATACCAGTACATTCAAAGTACTGATGCATTTGTGCTATGGTGTCTTATACTATAGGTTCAGAGACACGAGCTCCAGATCAACAGTCAATTCTAGTTTTAATAGTCAGAGTTAGAAGTGAGTCCTCATCATTCGATGACATGATTATTCCCTATTATATTATTAATTAGTTTATTAGTTGGAGTTAGTTTAGGACATGTCCCATCAACTCCTTACTTAGACAGTTCAGTCAATTAGAGGCTTTCTAGACTATCATGTTTCAGACTTCAGTATGTTCAGTTTTGTTTTGGGTATTCTATTACCCCACACAGATGTCATATCATTTAGATCATGTTCAGCATTGAACCATATGGCCTTTCAGTTCATGTTTCCGCATTTTAAAGTATTTTATGCAGTATACAGGTACAAATATCAGTCATGGGTTAGCTTGCGGTCCTTTGGGGTCATGAGCACTGTGTAGCATTTTGGGTACCATATTTGGGGCGTTACACTTCTTTATCTCAGAAATCTCCGCTCTGAAATCAGCAACATTGGGCGTCTGCCCAGTTCCTAACTGCCGAGTAATCCTATACACAAACGCGTGTAGGCATCCTTGGACTCGCCTATCCCGTGCCTCAAACTGTCGATCCATCCAACTTCATACTCTGCCCTTTATATGGCCTACCTATGCAATGAGAATAACCAATTGGGTCATAACCTCTATCCAAGTAACCTGAGACATCATCATAACTCTGGGAGGAATGCCCCGTGTCCTAGGTGGCATAGACAGGACTGGCGGTGGGGCATTAGAAGTACCTACTGTATCTGTGGGTGCAACCTCAGTCTGTGCACCTGCCTTAGTAGACTCAGTTGGAGCAGAGGCATCTGTCTGGTCATCTTACAGAAACACTCCCGCCATAGCATCTACAGCCTGTCACATAGGTCGGGCCATAGGGTTGGCTGCATCTCGAATCAGCCTAATGTCAAACGTTCTTCGGGCCTCTATCATCTTATCAATCCTGGGTATCTCTACAACTCCCGCTGCCAAGCATATCTGAGTAACCATACAAAAGTAGGCTAACTGTTCCTTCTGACCCCCAATAGTGCTATCTCTCATCTATCAGGCTAGGAACTCGCCAACATCAAATGCATAGATGGTTATCATAGCTGCCCGAACCGAGATCAAGACATCATCTCCTGTAGTCGGACATAGCCTGTGTCGGGCTAGTGTTCACCAAGCTTTACCCTCAAAGTTGAGCAGAGTGGATAGCTTCAAATGACATACATGTTACTTGAGTGTTCTTCCTAAAAAATGTAGTGACACTCCTTGCTTCATTGTTAGGAAGCACAATTGCCTCCACCCACTTCTAAACATAGTCAACAACCACAAGTATGTACTTTATGCCACACGAACTCATAAAAGGTCCCATGAAATCTTTTCCCCATACATCAAACACTTCTAATTCTAAAATAGGGGTCATAGGTAATTAATGTCTTCTAGAAATAGTACCTTGTCGCTGTCATTGATTCTAGGAAATAGTACAGTCATGAGCATCTTTGTATATTGTCGACCAATTGTAGCCATATTGCAGGATCTTATGAGTTGTGCGGGCCCCTCTATGATGAACCCTAACTAGAGATAACTGAAAAGCTTCAAGTATGCTCATCATCTCCACTTCAGGTATACATCTACAAATGATTCCATCTACATAAATTTTGAAAAGCCAAGGGTCATTCTAGAAAAATTTTCTTACCACATGCATGAACTTCTTCCTTTGCTGATATGAAAGATCTTCTGGGACTAGATTACTTGCTAAGTAATTTGCATAATCTGCAAATCATGGAATTAAATCTTGGGAAGCTACCAATAGCTTTTCATCTAGAAAACTATCATTAATATCCAATTCCCTAGCAACCTTGTGTATAGCTTTCTCATTTAGTCTAGATAAGTTATCTGTAACTTAATTTTCTGTGCCTTTTCTGTCTTTCACCTCGCAATCAAATTCTTGCAACACCAATACCCAAATGATAAGCCTTGACTTTGTATCTTTCTTAGCCATTAAGTATCGTAATGCTACATGGTATGTGTGCACAATTACCTTTGTTCCAATCATGTAAGATCTAAACTTTTCAAAGGCCAAAACCACTACCAATAATTTTTTCTCCATCATGGTCTAGTTCTTTTGAACTGGATTTAGTGCCTTACTAGCATAGTAGATAGGATGAAGGATCTTTTCTTTTCTTTGGACTAGTACATCCCCTAGGGCCAATCCGTTAGCATCACATATACTTTCGAAAGATGAAGACCAATCAGGAGACACAATGATTGGAGCAGACAACAATTTCTCTTTTAGGCTTTGAAAAGCCTTCTTACATACATCATCAAATCAAATTTTACCTCCTTCTCGAGAAGCTTGCAAAGTGGACCAGTAATCTTCAAGAAGTCCTTGATAAATCTCCTATAAAAACCTAATTGCACTAGAAAACTCTGAATTCCCTTCACAGAAATTAAATAGGATAATTTTTCAATCACCTCAATGTTTGCTCGATCAACCTCGATGCCTCTTTTTGAAATTTTATGCCCAAGCACAGTTCTTTCTTTGACCATAAAATAACACTTCTCCCAATTAAGCATCAAGTTGCATTCTTCACACCTTTGTAGAGACTTTACCAAGTGAATAAGGCATTCATCAAAAGAATCATCAACAACTAAAAAATCATCCATAAAATCTTTAATAGTGTGTTCGACCATATCAGAGAAAATGAACATCATACATCTCTGAAATGTAGTTGCAGTGTTGCATAGCCCAAATGGAATTCATTTGAATACAAAGATACCATAAGGACATGTAAAGGTCGTCTTCTCTTGGTTCTTAGGCATAATAGTGATCTGATTATAACCTGAGTATTCGTCAAGAAAATAATACCATCCTCTGCATGCTAACCGGTCCAACATCTGATCTATAAAAGACTTAGGAAATGGTCCTTTTGAGTCCATGCATTAAGCTTCTTATAATCCATGCACACTCTTTATCCAGTGACTAGTATCATAGGCACTAGCTCATTCTTTTCATTAGGTATGACAGTTATTCGACCCTTCTTTGATACACATTGAACCAGACTAACCCACTTGCTATTAGCAATGGAAAATGCTACTCTTGTATCCAACCACTTGATGATATCATTTAACCACATCCTGTATAGTAGGATTGATTTGATGCTGATGTTCAATAGATGGAACACAATTCATCTCAAGCTAAATTTTATGAGTACCCAAACCAGGCTGAATACCCATAATATCTGCAATGGACCATCTAATGGACCTTTTGAAATTCTGCAACAGTGACAATAATGCTTCTACTTCTGATTTGCTTAGATCAACCACAATAATAACCAACAAAGTGTTGTTGGCCCCCAAAAATACATATTTCAAGTGAGATGGGAGGTCCTTCAACTCTAACACCTGTGGTTCCTTAATGCATGGGCGAGCAGGTGGAGTAGTTTGATTCTTTAAATTTAGATATATCTTCTTTGGTGCATAATTATAACCATCACCATGCAATGCACCCACTAACTCCTCATAGTTCTCAATACCTTCAGAGTCAAAATTCATAATCACAGTCGCAAAAGCTTCGACACTTAGCCTTTTTTTAATAGGAATAATCGTATCAGAACCATCATCCCATAGAGTAAATGCATCAATATCATGGAATGAATGTATCTCCTCATCATCAATATCAATCACAGATACCACTCTTAATTCATTAGGCTGCTTCATAGATTTGGATACGTTGAATATCTCCTGTTCATATTGAGTCGCAACATCAAATGTCCTTTCTCTAGATCTATCATCATCCTACCTATAGCCAAAATGGTCTTCCCAAAATCATTAGTACTTAAAAGTCCACTTCATAATCTAATATAACAAAATCAACAAGAAATATAAAAGTAGACACTTTTACCAAAACGTCATAAAGTATGCCAACAAGCTTCTTCACTGTTCTGTCCACCATAACTAGTCTCATGGTAGTTTGTTTGGGAGCTCCCAACCTTAACTGTTTGAAAATAGCAAAGGGTATGAGGTTGATGCTAACCCCTAAATCACATAATGCTCGAATGAAGTTGAAAAACCTGATAGTGCAAGGTATTGTGGAAGAGTCAGAGTCCTCTTTCTTCTCTACCAAAGATCTAGTGACTATGACTCTATAATGATGAATATTGTCAACAGGTTCATAACTGAACGACCTTTTCTTAGTGATCAAATCCTTTATGAAATTAGCATATCCTGGTATCTGCTTTAGTGCCTCTACAAGTGATATATTGAATGTTAACTCTTTTAACATAGATAAAAAAATTTGATACTTACCTTTTTCTTGTTTCTTTTGCAATCTTTGCGGATAGGGAGGAAGCGGTCTTGGAATGGGCTTCATCCCAGGATCTAGCCTTTTCTTCTTCTATATTTGGCTTGTTATTGATCCCAACATCAATCGACACACACTTAATCTTTTGCTCATCAGTTGTGGGTATAGGTGGATCTATAGTAACTTTTCTGTAGTACCACATATTGTCCTTAGTTTAGTTCTTCTCCTAGTTCATGCATAAGAGGCTTAAAACCTGAAAATTTCACTAAGTGTTGGAGACTTAGTCATATTTTTGACCTCTTAACTTCGAAGAATTTTAAATTATTCTTCCCGATCCTGAGACATAATTTTTTAAGTTATTTCATAGTCAGGGGTGTAAGGAGCTGTAACACCCTGCATTTTTGGGCTAGACTTTGAAACATCGTTCTTACGAGTTTAAACAATAATTCCATGAATTTTTTTGAATATACGTGTCATGATCTTTATCCTAGTGTGTGTCATGTGATTTCAAGGTGAAAAATGTTCATAAGAATCACTTAGAAAAAATTTGATCCAAGAGCCTTTGATTCGTCCAAAGTTTGGTATTCTATTCTACAAGGGCATACTTTGAACGTATTTAAGTTTTGATATACAAATAATTTTGTATCTCAAAACCAACCAAATTATATATAATTAATTCATCTTTCCAACGATACCAATTTTACCTTAATTCGATACCTGAACGAAAAGTTACAACTATTTTCATGAGAGAGTCAGTAAGGGCGCGCGCTCCATTGCCCCCCTATTTTACATCTTTTGGTTCTGCATTTTAAAGGTAAAATGGGTCATTTTCCCTATCCAAATTTGTCTATAACACATAATTAAAGCCCCCAAGAAGCATTATTGGCCCCTTTATTCATGATTTCTCTCCAAGAAAGCCTTCCTCTCCAAGAACAAATCCTAACCTCCTCCCAAGAACTTCAATTTCAATTACATTCTCTTCAAGATAAACAGTAATTTAAGTTTTCTAGTCGAAGAATTCGAAGAAAAGCTTTCAAGATCACATCCAAGGCTTTCAAGGTCAAGCTTTCTCCATCAAGTCAAGCCTACTAAGGCATGTGGGGTTATAAACAAGGATATCCTTTCACCCTTGTTCCCAAATTACATGATTTTAAGATTTTATTGACTTGTTTTGAAGTAGGGTTTATGCCCAAGTTTATATATTCTTGAAGCATGTGATTATCATGAGATTTAAAGCTTAAAGTATGTTAAGAAGTGCTTATGTTTATCTTTTTAAATTACAAGATTTATATTATGAATGAGATTGCACTATCTTGACTTGTTATTGCTGAAGTATTTTAAGAATTATATTGAGAATATAGTTTTGGTATGAATTACCATGAGTTTATAGCATAAATTTTAAGCCTTAAGTTTAAGTGTTGAGATTTAAAGAAGACCATACTCTTATGTTTTATTCGATAAGCTTATACCAAGAATGAGTTTGAGATTTCAAGAAGACTATGGTCTTTTGCTTCTTTGATGGTTTTATACCAAGATTTAAAGAAATATGGATCTTTTGATCTTAAGATATGATATGGAATCCATGTTTCTTCATATTGATTATAGTTTAAAGCAAAGAGAAGCATAATTGGTTTTCATTATAAAAATCTTATGCTAAGTTAAGGTGGATTTCCTAAAGTATGAGCATAAAGTAATAAGGGAGTAGTATTTAGCACCGAGTTGGGTATGCATACAAGGTCACATGCCCCAAAAATACGTGCCACCATAGGTTTAAAGTCCTAATATGGGTTAAGTATAGTGATTACTTAAGTTAAGGTCCTATTCCAATGGCAAGGGTAGGATAACTTTCCCCAACGTGAGCTTTCCCTATCGTGGGTAACATGTTGGACTCCATGATAGCTCACATGGTGTGTGTCGTTTAGAAGAACCTTCCTAAGAAAGAATAAAGTAAAGCTTTTAGAAACTAAGTATTATGGCTCACAAAGATTGTCTTTATGATTTATTACTCATGTTTATGATTTTACAGTTTTTGTTTTACTTAAGAAAAGGTGAGTAATTTACAGTTAGCATACATTCTTGAAAAGTTTATATGAGCATTGAGTTATTATTTTACTTATGCATTCACCCCCACATACTCAGTACATTCCAGAAGTACTGATCTACATATATGCTATGTGCTACATTGTCTCATAATGTACGTACAAGTTGTAGCACACAGATCATAATTATATAGTTTGCAGCTTCTAGTCAGCAGGTGATGAGTCCTTTTGATTCGAGGGCTCGAGTCAATCATAGTTTGAGTAACATCTATTTTTCTTTTTTTAGTCGTATTAATTCAGCATAGCTGGGGTTCATGTCCCGACTACCTATAGTCAATACTTATAGAGGCTTCATAGACAGTTAGTAGAGTTGATGTATTTAATTTCAGTTTTGTTTTGTATAACCAGAGTTGTAATTGTTTTAATAGTTTTATTTTGAAGATGTTCAGCTAAAGAATTTTCTTCCATTCATTTCTTCAGGATTTATGTATCTTATTCAGTTGCTCACGAGTTATGCCAGTACAAGGGTTAGCTTGTGGTTCACTTGTGGTCCTAAGCACCATGTGACATCCATGGGGTAGTCTTGGGGTTTTACAAACTTTGTATCAGAGCCTAGAGTTCAAGTGTCCTATGGTGTCTGTGAAGTCGTGTCTAGTAGAGTCTTGCGGAATGGTACAGAGACATTTGTACTTTTCTTTTAGAGGCTACAAGGCATTTAAGAAATGTTTCCCTTCTTCATGCTCTAGGTCATGCTGTAAAATTATTCTCTCAGAAACTTCTATCGATTAGTGTGTTACTCGATTATCCTTCATCGATTACTTATTCTTGAGATAACATAATTAGGAAGTTCTAATTCCTCCCAAAATGATGCTCTCAGATTTACTATCAGTAACTTTAAAAGTCACACAAGGGGCTTGAGAGGAGCTCGCTAGTGTGTTATAAGTTCCTTAAGTAGAAGGTTATTTCCTTATCCTTATGAGTTATTCAGTTAAGATAGAGTAAGATATGTATTCAGATTCCTCATTAACCCTTCAATGCAGATAGTGCTTATGAGAGGAGATAGTATGGACCTAAATTATTAAATAGAGTTTGCTTTCAAGGGATATTACAACCTAGAGTGTTATGATTTATAAGTAGTAGAACCTTCTTATAGTTGAAAGTGTGGGTTTAGAAGTTTAGTGACGAGAAAGGTGGGAATTGCGATTGATCGAAAGTATATAGATGAATTTATACATGCTATCGAGTTTATGTTAAGGTAATACGTCCTTGTGTGTCAGCTTAGGGGTAATAAATGTAGTACTATTTTCATGGTATATGGTAGAGAAAGAGTTAGTAGTTAAAGTGAATTGTGGTCTACTTGAAGTAGGAAAGGAGAACTTGATGGTATGTTATTGTGTTAGAAAAGTATAGGTCATTAATGAAGGTATTAGGTTATTAAGGATTGTTAATGTAGGGTTCCCTATGTGGTTGTTAAAAGAAATTGGTTGAGGTTTGTAGAGCTAGGGGTATAATTTAAATATATGGATGGATACGTACTAGAGATGTATGGAAGAGGGATGTGCTTATGGACTGTAATTAGATAGACTCTAAGATTATGACAAAATATCATTATTATAAGGTTCTAGTGGACTAGTGTTTCCTGATGCTTTGACATGTAAGAATGGTGTGTAAAGTTGTTGTTAATCATGGCTAGCACTAGACACTAAGTTTGAATAATGGATGATTATAAAGGTGGAAATAATAATTGCTTGATTAGTGATGCTAGTTATATGGAAGTGATCTAGTAGTCTTGAACAATGTATGCAACAGTTTAAGTTCATTTATTCGTAATTAAGTATGATGTTGTAGGTATGATTTAGACACGTGCCCAAGGTGATATGAGAATTGAATTATTTTCTAAGATTATTAAATGTCATGTGTTCTTAGATAATCCCCTTGATTTTTTAAGTGTGAATAAGGCTAGTCATATAGTATATTGTATTCTTGATAGCTATGTTAAGGAGCTAGGGATAGAGGTTGCTGAGCCTTTTGGTGTGATTTGAGTTAGTGAGATAAATTATGTATTTAGTGAGGCAGGTATGTTTGTCGAGTTAAAAGAGTGTAAGTCTATGACGATGACTATTGAAGCTAAAGTAAGTTAAGGATGGTATATTCTATGAGAGTGACAAAGAATGAAGTTAGTATTGTTTAGATATAGTTTATTCAGCTGAGTGAACATTTATGTGTAGACCATTAGAGCAAAGAAATTACAGTCCAGTCTCGAGGCTATGTAGTAGACCCATAAGCTTAGAATGTTAGCTTTGATCTAAGGGGGATATGGTAGAGTGTAGAACCAAATCAAGTCTTGATAATTAGATTGTGATACATGACAATAAGAGTTGTGATGAGATAGTGATCCCTTCTTACTCTAGAGTATTTTTTGGATTTCAGTCATTATCAGCCAAATTCATGTCTTGCGTGATAGATCCATGCCAAAGGACAATGCTTATACACTTTATGTGTATTCAAGTCCATTCCCATCTTTTAGTAAGTAAGTAACAGCTTTACTCTGTGATTCGAGTCATCCCTCATAAATCTATGAAACTCTAGTCTTATGTTGAATAGATTATGATAAGTATGAACTCATGTTTCAGAGTATGATCAGTTCTCAGAACTCATGATATTAGTGAAATTCGCATTATATCATATCCCTCCTCAGTTTAGATCTCTTTAATGAATCCTTGCCTTTGACATTCTTTACCTCAGGCCTCAGTTAAGTGTATAAGTTATGTATAGTTCTCTTTCATGCTTCAAGTCCTTATGCATTAGACCTTCAATGACCTCTTCCTATGTTAAGATAATGGTGATGATAATGGATAAGCTATGATTTAGATGAGAGGGAGTTGATGACTCTCATTAAGAAAGATTATTTATGCTTTTCTATCTAAGGCTAAAGGATGAAGGAATCTTGAGGTAAATCTTTGGTATATGTCATAGTTAGTTGAGAATTTTGGGTATGTCATCTTAAGCATAGTCCAAGAAAGTTGTTGTTGATAGAGGTTTAGAGAATATGAGAAGTATGCCTTTATGGGTATTTTCCTGAAGTTCATATATGGTTATAATGATAGGAATGAATATCATGTTGGGATGTAAGTTGAGGAATGCAATATGCGCTAGTAAATCCATTGTAAGATTTCAGAGTTAGTCATTGAAGTGGTAAGACATGTTATGCTTAGGGTGTGATCTTTGAAAGAGACATAGAAGATTGAATCGTGTGGTTTAGACTAGTATTATGGTGTAGCGTGTTGTATCTTGTGATTTTGAGTTAGGCTTGATCATAGTGAGAGAATTTAGTTCAGTTTAGACTTTAGTAGATGGATTTATCAATGCCCAAGTGAAAATTTTAAGTTGAATCAAATGAGTATGGTATTTAAGGGGAATAGTATAGTTGAGAAAGTATTTGATAAATGTTGCTAAGCTTGAAAGTACGAAGTTGCATTGCCTAAGGCCTAGTAATTCTATCCTAGCTTATGATTTATATGTCTATGTTCCATGCAATAGAGTTGTATCAATGTTGTGATTCCTTAGTTAGATGTCTTATTCAGATCACCCCCAAAATTCTTTGCTCCATAATATTATTAGAATTTCTTAGAAGTGTTTTGGAGAAATATTCTATTTGACTATGGGCAGTCCGTATGGTTCAGTTTATAGAGCCTGCGATCCAGTTTAGCAATAAAAAGATATGATCCTATAGATTTCCAACTTTCTATTTAGTCTTACCACCCAAAGTTTCACGAGTAAGTCCATTCCATGAGGTAAAAGATTTGTATATATGCAAATTACGAATTCATATCAGTTCATGCATCATGCACCAATTTCAGATTCAGATATTAAGACATGATTCAGCTTGTGAGTGTCTCGTGCATCATATCAGTCTTTCCTTAGTATTTCAACCAAGTCAGTATCATTTAGGGGACGAACTATCCCAAGGGGGAGATATTGTAAAACCCCAAGTTTTCATGTCTTGAACCTCTCAACTTTTCTTTATGAAACCAGACCCATCCTAAGGCAATGGTTACTCAAAAGTTGACTCTCTCATTTCTATCTCAGCCTCATAACCATTCTCATGTCATTGCATGTATTTAAGAAACTAGTTCAGTCATGATATTCAGTTCATGTAACATATTTCAGACCCAGTTAGGAAATCATGTTCCAAGTCATGCATGTTCAGTATACGATCTCACTTACCTTAGTATAGTACTCTCAGTCTAACCTGTCTCATTCACAAATGAATATTCCCAAGGGGGAGATATTGTAATAAATCGTATTATCCTTAGTGCAGTTCAGCTCAGCTCCTATTACAATCATAAGAGGCTTAGAACCTGAAAATTTCATTAAGTGTTGGAGACTTAGTCATAGTTTTGGCCTCTTAACTTTGAAGACTTTAAAATTGGCCTTCCCGACCCCAAGACGTATGTTTTTGAATTAATTCATGTTTAGGGGTTTAAGGAGCTCTAACACCCTAAATTTTTTAGCTAGACTTTGAAGCGTCGTTCATACTAGTGTAAATTCTAATCATGTTCTAGTGAAAAATATTCTAGTGTGTGAAATGATTTTGAGGTGAAAAATATTCATAAGAATCACTTAGAACAAAGTTGAGCTAAGAGCCTTTGATTCATCCAAAGTTTGGTATTCGATCCCACAAGGGTCTAATTTGAACATATATAACTTTTGATATATGTAGAATTTTACAGCTCAAGACCCACTAAATTGTATATAATTGAGTTAGCTTTCCAATGATACCAATTTCGCCTTAGTTCGATACCCGAGAAAAAGTTACAGCCATTTTCGTGAGAGAGGCAGTGAGGGCACATGATTATCCTGTGGCGCATGCTCCATCGCCTGCCCCTATTTTACAGCTTTTGGTTCCACATTTTTAAGGGTAAATGGGTCATTTTTCACCACCCAAATTCGTCCATAACACATAATTAAAGCCCCCAAGGAGCATTATTGGCCCATTTATTCATAATTTCTCTCCAAGAAAGCCTTTCTCTCCAAGAACAAACCCTAACCTGCTCCCAAGAACTTCAAATTCAAGTTGTATTCTCTTCAATATAAATAAGAATTTAAGTTCTCTAGTCCAAGAATTCCTAGAAAAGCTTTCAATATCATCTCCAAGGCTTTTAAGGTCAAGCTTTCTCCATCAAACAAGCCTATTAGGATATGTGGGGTTATGAACAAGGATATCCTTTCACCCTTGTGCCCAAATTGCATGATTTTATTGACTTGTTTTGAAGTAGTGTTTATACCCAAGTTTATATAGTCTTGAAGCATGTAATTATCGTGAGATTTAAATCATAAAGTATGTCAAGAAGTGCTTATGTTTATGTTTTTAACTTGCAAGATTTATATTATGAAGGAGATTGCACTGTATTGACTTATTATTGCTGAAGTATTTTAAGAATTATATTGAGCATGTAGTGGTGGTATGAATTACCAAGAGTTTACAACATAAATTTCAAGCCTTAATTTTAAGTGTTGAGATTTCAAGAAGATCATGCTCTTAAGTTTTATTTGATAAGCTTATACCTAGAATGAGTTTGAGATTTCTAGAAGACTATGGTCTTAAGCTTCTTTGATGGTTTTATACCAAGATTTAAAGAAATATGGATCTTTTGATCCTAAGCTAAAATATGGAATCCACGTTCGTTTATTTTGATTACAGTTTAAAGCAAAGAGAAGCACAACTGGTTTTCATGATAAAACCCTTATGCTAAGTTAAGGTGGATTTCCTAAAGTATTAGCATAAAGTAATAATGGAGCAGTATTTAGTAGCAATTTGGGTATGCGTACAAGGTCACATGCCCCAAAACTACGTGCCACCATAGGTTTAAAATCCCAATATGGGTTAAGTATAGTGATCACTTAAGTTAAGGTCCTATTCCGATGGCAAGGGTAGGACAAATTTCCCCAACATGAGCTCTCCCCACCATGGGTAAGACATTGGACTCCATGATAGCTCACGTAGTGTATGTCAGTTAGAAGAACCTCTGTAAGAAAGAATAAAGTAAAACTTTTAGAAACTAAGTGTTAAGGCTCACAAAGATTGTCTTTATGATTTATTACTCATGCTTATGATTTTACAGCTTTTGTTTTACTCAAGACAAGGTGAGTTATTTACACTTAGCATGCATTCTTGAAAAGCTTATATGAGCATTGAGTTATTGTTTTACTTATGCATTTACCCCCACATACTCAGTACCTTCCAGATGTACTGATCCACATATATGTCTATGTGCTATATTGTCTCATAATGTAGGTACAGGATGTAGTGCGTACATCATAATCAGACAGTTTGCAGCTTTTGGTCAGTAGGTGATGTGTCCTTTTGATTCGAGGGCTCAAGTAAATCATAGTTCGAGTAGCATCTTATTTTCCTTATTCAGTCGTATTGATTTGGGATAGCTGGGGGTCATGTCCCAGCTACCTATAGTCAATACTAGTGGAGGCTTTATAGAAAGTTAGTAGAGTTGATGTATTTGATTTCAGTTTTGTTTTGTATAACCAGAGTTGTAATCGTTTTAATAGTTTTGTTTTGAAGATTTTTAGCTAAAGACTTAACTTCCACTCATTTCTTCAAGATTTATGTATCTTATTCAGTTGCTCATGAGTTATGCCAGTACAAAGGTTAGCTTGGGATCACTTGTGGTCCTAAGCACCATGTGATATCTAGGGATAGTCTCGAGGTGTTATACTTACCACTTCGTGTGGTAATGTCATGGTCTTGACTATCGTTTCTGGGATTTACCATTTTATTGCTTGGAAGAGTGTCAGATTGTTTCTGATTCACTGTGGCTGACATCTGACCAAATTGCTGTGCCAACTGCTTGATTGCCGTGGCATGTGACTCAACTTTCTTGTTTAATTCTTATAGATCAACTTTGATATCCTTCAAGTAATTTTTTTTGACTTTCTTGCCCTTTGACCAGCTTGGCCAAAAGTGCCTCCATCTGGACTCTGTATCTCGATTAACTGGTAGAATATATTTGTCACTCTTCTCCTTATAGTCCTCCTTACACCACCAATCACCATCTCTGTCTCTACTCCTATCTCTGTATTTATGATTATAATAGTTCTGACCTTGATTCCCTTGCCATTGGGCTTAGAAATTTACCAATGTATGATCAAGATACTTTGCCTCTTCTTTAGATTTGATCTCGAATGGTTTAGAGGTAGACCCTTGTTCCCCTACTGCATTTACCTTCTCAACACTCATTAATGCAAATTATTTCATAAGTAATCCAATATCTATATGAAGCTGTGCAACCTCTTGTGCTACCATGTCATTCACTGCTCCATACGTATTTTTTACTCCAGTAGCATATGTACCACCACCATATTCTAAATCTGGAGTATACCATACTCTTTTGGTAACCGTTATATCATCTAACACTGTCTGTGCAGCTTCCCAATGAAGATGCATAAATGCTCCACTTGAAATAGTGTCTATCATAGCTCTTGAACTATCATTCAATGATCGATAAAAAATCTCAGACTAGTTAGATCCTCTGGATCTGTGATTTGGTACCATGCTAAGCTTTTTCTTGAATCGAAACCATGCCTCATATATAGACTCTGTAGGTAGCTGTCTGAAATTGTAATGCCATCCTTCAACTGTAGTATCCATGCAGGAGGAAAGAATTTGCTTAGAAACTGTGCCTTTAGCTCGTGCCAAGCAGTGATAGATCCTCTTGGAAGTTTCCCTAACCATAGAGATTCTTTCCAGTCAAAGAAAATGGGAACAACCTCAATCTTAATGCTTCTTGATTAACCCTTGAAATATCATAATTTGTGCAGATCCTGAGAAAATTTGTAAGGTGCATGTTTGCATCATCCTTAGCAGCTCCCAAAAACACACCCTTCATATTCAATAATTAGATCATATAATAATATCAAACTTCACATTAAGGGCTAATGGAGAAGGAACAATGGATCCGGACTCCGTAGGCTTAACATAACCCAAATATTTTTCATCTTCCTCATATGGGTCTAAGTGTTGATATGCTGAAATAAATGGAGCCCTGCCTCTTTGAACTCGACGCTCAACCTGTCTCAGCCATACCAGTCCTCCTTACTGAGCTACTACCACTTCTGTAGTAATTTTGGCTCCTTCTGCTACTCTACGTTCTTACTCCAAAAGTTTTAGCGTCTATAAGTCTGCAATATTCTGCGAATCTAATGGAGCACGTGGGAGTGCTGCGTTTGGGTCCACAGGTGGGGGATCTTGAACTCCTTCACGAATTTTTCCTGACATCCTTCTTGCTGTTTGAAGGATTATTTATGGCTCTGGATCAAAAGGAAGTAAGGGATTTCCTTTACTCCTAGTACTTAGTATACACTGGCATATGCCAAAGTAAAAACAAAAAATAAAAAACCATGAACTTCACTAATTTGATTCACTACTCAAATCATATTTCCCAAAAAACGATGCTAAAATCTGATGTCACCCAAAACAACACCTCTACTAGAAGTATAATGCGGTCGATTGCAAATATAGTAACCCAACAAGGTTGGGGTCGATCCCACAGGGAAAACGTGAAATGTTTCTTGCTTTGATGTAATCCACGAGCAGTGCAGGAAAGTAAATGGGGAGGATTTTGTTATCAATTTCAAATAGTAACCAATTCTTGAGTGCTTTTGAGGTGTAATCAATCTGAGATAAACTCTAGGTCTGTGTTCCCCCTGGCTGCTCAACTGCGTAAATTTCTCGTGATCAACCCAATTATTCTATTATTCTGCATGCAAAGCCTACAAGATAAGTATTATCAACTGCCGGGTAAGCTAGAAGATAAATTTCACCCCTACACTTCGTTATTGTTTTAGGGTGTAGCCATGTTGCCCCTTGCTACGACCTCAGTTACACTTGTCGGGGTAGGATCAAGTGATAAGATGGAATCCTTGGTTATTACATACCAAATCACTGCCTTGATATTCTTTTCCTAATTGTAAGCTTCTTGGTTATCGAATGGATGCGAATACAGGCAATCTCAAGCCTCTTTAGCTGCTATGAGTTTAACAAATGTGAAGAAGAATTTAGATATATGCAGAAACCCTAGAATAATTGAGTCTCACACTTCCTCTACGTAGATAATCAGCCAAGGTTCCCACAACCCTAGATAAGGATATTAGCCGCTCATGTTTGTGCAAGAAACCATGATTATCAATGAAGAACACATAAAATCAATTGTACAAGAATAATATGAATAAACTCCAAAGTCCTTAATTGAATAAACCCTAAAATATCAAGAAATAATGTAGTAAAGAGTAATAGCGCGTAAAAGAATATCACAACATGTAACCTACTTGTAACGCCCTGAAAATAGGCCCCGAGATGTCACATGGTGCTCAAGACTACGAGTAGACTTAAGCTAACCCTGTCAGCCTTCTACTAAATCTGTAAGCTCATAATAGAGGAAATATAGATATACGATCAAAGCTAAAGAGCGGAAATATGTCTGAGCTAAATTGAAATTATCTGAATATAATATCTAAAATCACGAGACTCAAGAGTTTGATAAATTTATACTGAAAATATGAATCAAAACTAGCAGTCTGATAAGCCTCTACTACTAATAAATAGAGAGTCACTGGGACAAACCCTCAGCTAACTCAAACTGTTTGAAAATACTGAATCATCTGTGCTAATAAGCTAAAAATTTGAAAGACTAAGTCCCCAACTATGAGGACTCACCAACTGTCGGGATGTAGATGGAGATGCTCGAAATCACTCACGCTGCTGGAACTGAGCACCTGAACCTACATTATGAGACAATGCAACATATAGACATATATGTGGATCAACACTTTAAGAATGAACTGAGTATATAGGGGTGAATGCATAAGTAAAATATTATATCAACATCTTTATCAACTTGCAAATGAATGCATGCTAAATGTAAATGACTCACGTAAGCTTGATTAACTAAACATTGAAATCTGTAATCATGAGTAGCAAAATATGTTGTATAAATCTACTGAGTCATAACATTTAGTTCTAAAAGTTGTACTTGTATGCTATCTGTAAATTAGACTGTCTGAGTGTAGAAAGGACTCACTTTTATATCTAAAATCTAAAGGCTAAAAATCTGTATTAAATGTCTTTCTGTAAAGAAATATCTGAGTAAAGTTATGAGCCTTTATACTTAGTATCTATAAGTTATACTGTTAAGATTATCTTGTTTATGTAAGATTCTTACTAGTAGGGAGGTTCTTCTAATTGACATAAACCATGTGAGGTATCATGGAGTCCAACGTCTAGTTTCCTTATGGGAAACCTCACGTTGGGGAGAGGTCTCATACTCTTTCCAAGGAGTATAACCTAATCTAAGTGATCACATCTGTATCTGTCATCCATATAGAAATAAGAATAATCTGATAATCTGATCCTACATTGGCTCGTAGTTCTGGGGCATGAGAACATACCCAACTCAGTGCTAAATACTACTCCCTTTAACCTGTACGCTCATTCTGTTGGAAATTCACTTTAAAATCTAGTATAATGGTTAATTACAAAAACCAATTTTATATTTGTTAAGTTAAACTATAATCTAAAAATGTAAAGTGAATTTCATATCTAAGCTGAGATCAAAAGATCAAATCTTTATTAAAAAATTGAAAATAATCTCGTCTTACGGTGCTTATAGAACAATCAATCTTGAAATAGCAATATTCAACTAGGGATTAGTGACCCATGCATCAAATTTATGTCGAAATATAATAATATTCATGCTTGATAATGAAGATATTGATAATTCAACTCAAAATCTGAAAATTACTGCAATACGCATGAAAATACGCAAATAAACATGAAATTCATCATCTAATTCAGTTCAAAATCTCATAATCTTCAAATATCAATATTTGGGTATGAACCCTAATTTTAAATTCATGAGTAATCATACAAAATCATGTAAACTTGTAATTAAAAACTAGTTTTGGGCACAAGGATGAAAGATATCCTTGTTCATAAACCCCACAAACCTTATTTGATGCAATTGATGAGAAAACTTGATTTTGGATTCCTATTTGTGATTTTGAAGATGACCTTTTGAAGTTCTTGAATTAAGAATCCCAAATCTTGAGCTATCTTGAAAAAAAAATAGAGGAAATTTGATTTCTTGGAGGTTAAGTTTTGAGGTTCTAGGGTTTTCTTGAAAGAGAATTGATGAAAAGTGAGCATAGAATTCTTAGAGTAGGTTTAATTCTATGTTATTCACGACTTGGGGGCTTGGAAATTGACTAAATTTCCCCATTAAAATTTAAATCGAAAACTAGAAAAAATCCCTATTTGGCCACCCATGTGACGCTCCACTATCACGGTGACTCATTGGAAAAAGAATGAGCCCAACACGATAGCCCTATTTGTCCTCGAGTGTGGCTAGTTAAATTGAATATATTGAGGAATTTGAGTCTATAAGCTGAAATGCTCAACTGAACAAACTACATGACTGAATCTAAAAGATGTTGAGCTACTGAACTAATCTGCGAATGCAAGGATAAGCTTTTGAAGGAGTGAAAAAAGGTTTATTTCAATTTGGGGTGACTCATCTTTCTTTTAAGGATAAGAAAAATTTCTGAGAGAGAGAGAGAAGATGCGACTTTTTTTGTCAGAACAAATAATGCACATTCACTGTAAGACCCAGCAAAATCCTAGTCATTTTAGTCCTAAACAACATGCTAAAAGAGGTCTCAGACTTGGAAAAAGTTTAGCCAAGTGTCAAGACTTAGAATCATTTTAGTCTTCGAAATTAGAGGATCATATTTATGTACTTTTCGACCTTAGTATGTCAATTTTCAAGTTGATTCATGATCAACATCACTTGTAGGTTATCTCAGGTGAGTTTTGGATTTTTTGAACTAGTATAAGGGTGAGTTTCGATGTCCAAAACAATAAGGGGTCGCATAGGGCCGCACCGCGAGGGCCAATTGGACCAGGCTCAGGGTCGCACTGTGAGGGATGCTTGACCTGAGCAGGGTTCACATCGCGATGGTAGCTTGACCCAAGAAGGGCTCACGACGTGATGAGGACACTATCCAACATTCTTTTATCTGGGATTAGAGGGGCAAATTGGTTATTTTCCCTTACATTATTCATCCTTAAAAAAAATTTAATATCCTAAAGGGCTAAATACACTCATTATTCTCAAAATCATCCCAAGAGAAAGCCCTAGTTTCATCAAGTTCAAGTATCAAGTCTCAAGAACTCACCACAATCTTCATGAATTTAATAATCAAGGTATGTTAGGTGTTCATCCTTGAGTTTCCTTCCACCCTTGGAGTTCAAGAACCCTTTTAAAACTTGAATTATGATCCCCATGCTATGAATTGAATTATGCTCATGTTTATGTTGTAGTATGTGTTTCAAGTTAAGATCTTTATGAGTTTCCATGAAATTATGTTAGCATGTGTGTTGAATTATGAGTCTCTCATGTCAAAAATCTTGAATTTGCAAGATTACATATTGATGTTATGATGCTCTATATGTTATTCTTCATGTATCATAATCATGCTTCCCAAGTGTTTGATAGAATGTCCATGTGAATTGAATAGTGTAATCATGACATGTTAGTATGTGTTCTTGTTCATGTACAAGTTATAACCTCCAAGTGTGTGACTAAATGCCTCAATGAATGAATTGTGAACAATTGACTATTTCTATGTTTTCAAGATTTTTCATGTTTTATTATTGATGTTCGTAAGTCCTGGGGGTATTTGTTACCCAAAATCTAGTTGCTTACTTAGTCGTAGTAGAGATAGAATAGACCCAGTAAAGGTCAAGAACAAAAGTACTCAGTCAGTAACAGAAATGAGTGAACTCAGTCAACACAATCAGTGTCATTTCAGTCAACACGATTAGTGTTAGTTCAGTCAAGCTTAGTACCTTTTAGTGATCAGTGTCTATTTAGTTGGGAGTAGGATTCAGCACCGAGCGAACCCAGGGATGGGGGCATTCCTGCCAGTAGAGGGTTTGACCCTTAGTAGTAGTCCCTGCATTACAGAACTACACAACCAACATAGGGTAAGACATCCTCCTGCATGACTAGGGTTGATGTAACCATATATATATAATTCATAAGTCCTCCTGCCAGATTAGGGTTGACCCAACATTGTTAGTATTCCTTGGCAAGGTGAAAACACCTTCCAACTGGGGTCACAGGTTGGAACCTTACTCAGTTTATAATTGGGGTATGTCGTTTAGATGAACACTACCATAGTTACAGTTTTAGTATTCAGTACTCAGTATTCAATATTCGTCCTCAGAATTCAGTAAAGAACTCAGATAGTTCTACATAACCATGGCTATAAGTTATCAATTATTTAGCCATCAGAATTTAGTACTACAGTATCAGTCTAAACCTCAGTTATCAGTATTTAATTACCAAAACTTAGAACTTCAGTTATAGTTTTATTTAGACAGACGTTTTATGCACAAGTATTGCATATTCAGCATGTTCGGTAGTTATAGTTTTTTATGTTCTCTCATTTAGTTACTTCTTGATGTTTATTCAGTTAGTTTTCATCTCATACATATGAACCTATGTATATCAGCCTAACTCACTTAGCATACTATTACATTCCACGTACTGACACATACTCTTTGTTTGTGCTATAATGTCTCATATCATAGGTTCGAACGCTCAAGGTCCTGACTGTACTTAGTAGCTCAGACTATTAGCAACACATACAGTGGTAAGTCCTCATATTTTAAGGACATAATTTATTTATCTTAGCATTCCAATTAGTTCAGTAGTCAAAGTTAGTTGGGGACTTGTCCCATCAATTCCATATTCAGATAGTTAGAGGCTTTTATACTAGCATAGACAAATATTCAGTTTTTCAGATATTATGATCAGTTATTCAGTAATTATTTGAGTATTTTAAGAACCTTATGGAATTTTTAGTTATACTTCCACATATTATTTTTAGTAATATTATTCAGTGCTCACAGCTGGTACCAGTCATGGGTTAGCTTGTCCTCCTTCGGGGTCGTAAGCACTGTGGACGCCCAGGGTGTAGACTCAAGATGTTACAAACTTGGTATCAGAGCCTAAGGTTCAACAGAGTCCTAGGGAGTTTTAAAGCGGCATCAAGTAGAGTCTTGTGTATGGGTGTGTAGCGCGCCATACTTATGTTCAAGGGGCTATAAGATGTTTTTAGGAAAAGTTCTCTTCTTTCAGCATTCATGTCGTGCAAGTGAGCGTGAGCTCAAGTTAAACTCCCTTTCTAATCCAATTTTAGCTTCCATTTACAGAATATGCCTCCCAAAAAGACTAATGGAAGAAGAATTAGAAACCAGCCAACACCTCCGCTAGTTCAGGCAGATCCCTAGGACGAGCATGTATCTCACGCAAAATTCAGATTAGCTTTCACCACTCTAGCTCATTCTTTGGCAGACCAAAATAAACTTCCAGCTGTTGTTCAGGCCAACCTAGTGGCCAATATTGTTGCAACTAGAATTTAGGACTTCACCTGATTGAATCCTCCATTATTTTTAGGGTCTAAGTCTGAAGAGGACCCACAGGAATTCCTTGACATAGTACAGAAGGTAACATATATTATGGGGGTAATAGCTAGTAAGAGTGTTGAGTTAGCTGTATATCATTTGCAGGATGTAGCCCATACATGGTTTAAGATATGAAAGGCAGATAGGGTCACAAATGTAGGGCCTATAGAATGAGAGAAGTTTGATATCGTCTTTCTAGATAGGTTATTTCCTTTGGAGTTAAGGAAAGCCAAGGTTTTAGAGTTCATTAACTTGAGGAAAGGCAGCATGACAGTGAAAGAGTATTCTCTTAAGTTTACTCAGTTATCCAGATATGCTCCTCATGTGGTAGCTGACAGCGCATCTAAGATGAGTAAGTTCATATCTGGTGTGTCTATAAGTGTGGTCAAAGAGTGAAGGACTGCAATGATAATTAAAGAGATGGATTTTGCTAGATTAATGGTATATTCTCAATAGATAGAAGAGCAGAAAACTAAGGAGAAGAAGAGCGAGAGCAAGAGGGATAGAACAGGTAGCTTTAACTTCACTCAGCCTAAGTTAAAAAGTGGTAATCATTATTAGTTCCTCCCAAAATCTTCAGTTCCAGCTCTGTCCTTAGCCAGTTCTACGGTGCCTAAGTTCAAAAATAGTAATAAGGATAGGGTGTCAAGCTCTAAATCTTAGGGTAGTGTTAGCAGTGCCTGAACAAATCCTCTTTGTCAGAAGTGTGGCAGAAACCATTAGGGTGTCTGGAGAGCTGACAGTAATGTATGTTTCAGATGTGGAAATCATGCCATAGGTCAAAGAGTATCCTCAAGTGGGTTTGCAGAGTCAGCATAATCACCCCCATCTCAGTCAGGTTACCCATCTCAATAGGGGGCCACTTCCAGTGCCACCAGTGGGCAATACACAAACAGGCTCTATGCACGTCATTCCCAACAGGATCAGGAAAGTTCTCCTAATATGGTCACTGGTATGTTACACATTTACCATTCACATGTTTATGATTTGCTAGATCCAAGATCTTTTTTATCCTTTATAACTCCATATATAGTTGTTGACTTTGGAGTCAGTCTCAAAATCCTAGTAGATCCCTTCTCAGTCTCTACCCTTGTGGGTAAGTCTATCATAGCCCGATGGGTATACAGGAACTATTTGGTTATGGTATCTCAGAAATTCACTTCAGCAGACTTAGTAGCGTTTGAGATGATAGATTTTGACGTCATTCTCTGCATGGATTGGCTCCATTCATGCTATGCTTCAATTGAATGCATAAATAGAGTTGTCTATTTCCAGTTCCTAAATGAACCTATCCTAGAATGAAGGGGTAGTACTTCAGCACTTAGGGGTCAGATTGTTTCATACCTTAGAGAGAGAAAAATGATACTCAAGGAGTGTGTCTATCATCTCGTTCAAGTTAAGGATTCTAGTTCTGAGACTTCTAATCTTGAGTCAGTTTCAGTAGAATGTGAATTCCCAGATGTGTTTCTCAAAGATCTTCCCGGAGTTCCTCCCGAGAGGAAAATTAACTTCGGAATAGACCTTCTTCCAAATACTCAGCCTTTCTCTATTTTGCCATATAGAATGGCTCCAGATGAACTTAAAGAGTTAAAAGAACAGTTGAAAGATCTCCAAGATAAGGGATTCATCAGGCCCAGTGTCTCCCTATGGGGTGCACCAGTTCTATTCATGCGTAAGAAAGATGGTTCTCTCAGAATATGTATTGACTACCATCGGTTGAACAGAGTCATAGTCAAGAACAAGTATCCACTTCCCCAAATTGATGACTTGTTTGACCAACTTCAGGGTGCCAGTTACTTTTCTATGATAAACCTCAGATCAGGCTATCATCATCTCAGACTCAGAGAATGTGACATTCTAAAAATAGCTTTCAGAACTTAGTATGGTCACTTCAAATTTCTAGTCATGTCATTTGGTCTTACCAATGACCCAACAACTTTCATAGACGTGATGAACAAAGTGTTTAAGTAGTACTGGACATGTTCGTCATAGTCTTCATAGATGACATTCCTATCTACTCTCGTAGTGAACATGATCACGTAGACCATCTCAGAAAAGTATTACAAACCCTCAATGCCCATCAGTTGTCTACCCAATTCAGTAAATGTGAATTTTGGCTAAGGTCAGTAGCTTTTCTTGGTCATATAGTTTCCGGTGATGGATTTAGAGTTGATCTTTAAAAGACCAAAGCAGTAAAAAACTAGCCTAGACCCATCTCTCAGTCAGATATCAAGAGTTTCTTTGGTTTGGCTGGCTATTATTGACGGTTTGTTGAAGGATTTTCGTCTATTGCATCCCCCATTTCCAGATTGAATTAGAAGAAAGTCAAATTCTAGTGGTTAGATTCTTGTGAGAAGAGTTTTTAGGAGTTGAAGACTCGACTCACTACAACCCAAATTCTGACTTTCCTTGACATTTTAGATGGGTTTGTCTTTTATTATGATGCTTCCAGAGTTATTTTGGGGTGTGTTTTGATGCATAAGGGTAAGGTTGTGGCCTATGCCTCTAGACAACTTCAGCCTGATGAAAAGAATTATCCCACCCATGATCTTGAGTTAGCATCTATTGTATTTTCCTTAAAGATTTGGAGGCACTATTTGTGTGGGGTGCAAGTTGATGTGTTCACAGACCATAAAAGCTTGCAATATGTGTTCTCTCAGAAAGACCTGAACCTGCGTCAGAGGAGGTGGTTAGAGTTGTTGAAAGATTATGACATGAGTGTTCTGTATCATCTGGGTAAGGCCAATGTAGTGAAAGATGCTCTCAGTAGATTGCCCATGGTTAGTGTTCCTCACATTGAGGATGGTAAGAAAAGTTAGTTCAGGAAGTTCATCATCTTGCCAGGCTAGGTGTTCGGTTGGTTGATTCAGTTGAGGGTAGTGTTTGGGTGCAGAGTAGTTCAGAATCATCTTTAGTTTTTGAGGTAAAAGATAAGCAGGACAGAGATTGCAATTTGTTAAGCTGAAAGAGTTAGTCAAAGATCAAAAAGTAGAGGTTTTCTCCCAAGAGGGAGATGGTGTGTTTCATTGACAAGGTAGATTATGTGAGCCATGTGTGGATGACGTGAGGCAAAAGATTCTTATAGAAGCACATAGGGCATATTACTCGACTCATCCAGGGGCCAATAAGATGTACCGCGACTTGCGGGAAGTCTATTGGTAGAGTGGGATGAAGAGAGACATCACAGATTTTGTGGCTAAGTGCTCTACATGTCAGTAGGTGAAGATCGAGCACCAAAAACCTAGTGGGTATATGCAGGAATTCAGTATCCCCACTTGGAAGTGAGCGGAAGTAAACCTGGACTTCGTGACAGGTTTACCTCATACTCATCATCAACATGATTCAATTTGGGTCATTGTGGACAAAATGACAAAATCATCCCATTTCTTGCCAGTTCATACATCTTATTCAGCCAAGGACTATGCCAAGCTCTATGTTAGAGATTTGGTTAGATTGCATGGTGTCCCATTGTCCATCATTTTAGATAGAGGTACACAGTTCACCTCTCATTTTGGGAAAGCCTTCCAAAAGGGTCTTGGTTCCCAAGTTCACCTCAGTATAGCCTTTCAACCCCAGATAGATGGTCAAGTAGAAATGACCTTTCAGACTTTAGAAGATATGTTGAGAGCGTGTGTTGTCAACTTTAAGGGCAATTGGGATGACCACTTACCCTTGATTGAGTTCACTTATAATAACAACTATCATTCTAGTATTCAGATGGCTCCATTTGAGGATTTTAATGGGAGGAGATGTAGATCTCCCATTGGTTGGTTTGAATTAAGAGAGGCTGTAGTAGTAGGGCCTGACTTGGTGTTTGATGCCTTATAAAAGGTGCTGTTGATAAGATAAAGGCTCAAGATAGCTCAGAGATGACAGAAATCTTATGCAGATGTGAGATGAAAAGATCTTAAGTTTGAGATTGGCGACTTTGTATATTTAAAGATCTCTCCCATGAAGGGAGTGAAGAGATTTGGCAAGAAGGGGAAACTTAGTCCCCGTATTTATGTCCTTATAGGATTCTCAGTCATTTTGGGAAGGTAACTTATGAGTTTGAGTTGACTGTAGACTTAGCATCAGTGCACCAAGTGTTTCATGTCTCCTTGCTAAATAAGTGCATTGGTGACCCAACTGTTTTAGGCTCTATACAGAGTGTAGATACTTAGAGCAGTGTCTCTTATGAGAAAATACTAGTCAAAATCCTTGATCGTCATATTCACAGACTAAGGAACAAAGAAGTTCCTTTGGTCAAAGTTCTTTGGCAAAATTAGACAGTTGAGGGAGCTACTTGGGAAAAAGAAGCAGATATACGAACCAAGTATCCTCACCTCTTCTGTACAAACTCAAACTCAGCCTAAGGTAATAGTCTTCCTTTGATTTACTCTATTCCATGTTCAGTTATAGCTACATAGCATTCTAATATCATTCATGCATTCATGAAACAGTTTAGTCTTGTATCATGTCTCTAGAATTCAGTCATGCTTCCGTTATGCATGTAAGTGTAAGTACAGTTCCTCAGTTACTCTCAGCTCAGTCAGTCTCATTCGAGGATGAATGTTTCCAAGGGGGAGATATTGTAAGATCCCATAAAATCCTAGTCATTTCAATCCTAAACAGTATGCTAAAAGAGGTCCAAACTTGGAAAAATTTCAGCCAAGTGTCAAGACTTAGAATCCTTTTACCCCTCGAAATTGGAGGATCTATGTTTCGAACTTTGCAACCTTAGTATGTCTATTTTCAATTTGATTCATTATCAGCGTCACTTGTAGGTTATCTCAGGCGAGTTTCAAATTTTTTGGACTACCATAAGGGTGAGTTTAGATGTCCAAAACAACAAAGGGTGGTGATAGGGTTGCGCCGCGAGGGCCAGTTGACCTAGGCTCAGGGTCACCCCACGAGGGCTACTTGACTTGAGCAGGGGACGCATCGTGATGGTCGCTTGACCCAAGCATGGATCGCGATGCGATGTGGACCCCATCCAATATTCGTTTATCCGAGATTATGGGGGAAATTGGTCATTTCCCCTTACATTATTCAGCCTTAACATGAAATTTAATATCCTAAAGGGCTAAATACACTCATTATTCTCAAAATCATCCCAAGAGAAAGCCCAAGTTTCTTCAAGCTCAAGAATCAAGTCTCAAGAACTCACTAAAATCTTCATGAATTTAATAATCAAGGTATGTTAGGTGTTCATCCTTGGGTTTCCTTCCACCCTTGGAGTTTAAGAACCCCTTTTAAAACTTGAATTATGATCCCCATGCTATGAATTGAATTATGCTTATGTTTGTGTTGTTGCATGGGTTTCAAGCTAAGATCTTTATAGTTTCCATGAAATTATGTTAGCATGTGTGTTGAATTATGAGTCTCTCATGTCAAAACTCTTGAATTTGCAAGATTACATGTTGAAGTTATGATGCTTTATATGTTATTCTTCATGTATCATAATCATGATTCCCAAGTGTTTGATCGAATGTCCATGTGAATTGAATAGTGTAATCCTGACTTGTTAGTATGTGTTCTTATTCATGTACAAGTTATAACCTCCAAGTGTGTGACTAAATGCCTCAATGAATGAATTGTGAACAATTGACTATTGCTATGTTTTCAAGATTTGTCATGTTTTATTATTAATGCTATTGAGTCCTGGGGGTATTTATTACCCGAAATCTAGCTGTTTACTTAGTCACAGTAGAAATAGAATAGAACCAGTAAAGGTCAAGAACAGTAGTACTCAGTCAGTAGAAGAAATGAGTGAACTCAGTCCAGTTCAGTCAGTCAACACGATCAGTGTCAGTTTAGTCAGGCTTAGTACAATCTAGTGATCAGTATCTATTTAGTTGGGAGTAGGATTCAACACCGAGCGAACTCAGGGATGGGGGCATACCTGCCAGTAGAGGGTTTGACCCTTAGTAGCAGTTCCTGCATTACAGAACTACGTAGCCAGCATAGGGTAAGACGTCTTCCTACCAGATTAGTGTTGATTCAACCATATATATATAATTCATGAGTATTCCTACCAGAATATGGTTGACCCAGCCTTGTTTGTATCCCTTGGAAAGGGGCTAACACCCTTCCAACTGGGGTAACAGATTGGACCCCAACTTAATTTATAATCGGAGTTTGTCGGTTAGATGAGCACTTCTATAGTTACCGTTTCATTATTCAATACTCAGTATCAATATTCATCCTCAGAATTCTATAAAGAACTCAGATAGTTCTACAGAAACATGGCTATCAATTATCAATTATTTAGCCATCAGAATTCAATACTTTAGTATCAGTCTAAACCTTAGTTATCAGTATTCAGTTAACAGAACTTAGAACTTCAATTTCAGTTTAATTTAGATAGACATTATATGCACAAGTATAGCATATTCAATATGTTCAGTAGTTACAGTTTTGCATGTTCTATGATTTAGTTACTTCATGATGTTCATTCAGTCAGTTGTCAAATCATGCATATGAACCCATGTATATCAGACAACCTCACTTAGCATACTAGTACATTCTACGTACTGATGCATACTCTTTTTTTATGCTATGATGTCTTATATCATAGGTTCAGTCACTCAAGGTCCTGACCGTACTTAGCAGCTCAGACTATCAGCAGCAGATACAGTGGTGAGTCCTCATGTTTTGAGGATAGAATTTATTTATCTCAGTATTCCAATTAGTTTAGTAGTCATAGTTAGTTGGGGACTTGTTCCATCAACTCCATATTCATACAGTTAGAGGATTTCAGACTAGCATAGACAGGTATTTAGTTTTTCAGATGTTATGATCAGTTATTCCATAATTATTTTAGTATTTTTAGAACCTTATGGCATTTTCAGTTATACTTCCGCATATGATTTTCAGTAATATTATTCAGTGCTCACAGCAGGTACCAGTCATGGGTTTGCTTGTGATCTTTTGGGGTCGTAAGCATCGTGTGATGTCCAGGGTGTAGACTAGGGGTATTACATTCACAAATTGTTCCTTGTGAAGAGACTTAGTAAAGATGTTTGCTATCTGATCTTCAGTTTACGAAACTTCATACAGATATCTCTCTTCTCAACATTATCTCTAAAAAAATGATGCCTTACAGTAATATATTTAGTCCGCTTATGATGCACTAGATTCTTAACCATGTTAAGAGCACTTGTATTGTCACACTTCAGATAAATAGTATTTGAGACAGTCCCAAAATCATTTAGTTGTTGTTTTATCCATAACAATTGAGCACAATAAGAATATACAGCCACATACTCAGCTTTGGAAATAGATAAAACAACTAAATTTTTCTTCTTAGAACCCTAAGAGATTAAGGAAAAACCCAGAAAATGAGCCATTCCTGAGGTGTTTTTTCTTTCCACCAGATATCTAATATAATCAACATCAGTATATCCTACCAGATCAAAACTTTCTCCTGAAGGATAGTACAGGACCAGGTCCCCAATACCTTTCAGATACCTGAGAATTTTTTTTGCAACCTTCAAATGAGCCTCCTTAGGTTAGGCCTGAAATCTTGCACAAATTCCCATACTAAACAAAATATCTTGACTTCTTGAAGTGATATATAGCAAGGATCAAATAATCCCTCTATACATGGTCTCATTAACTGAGGGACCAAATTTATCATTATCCATCTTTGAACTAGTTCCAATTAGAGTTTCAATTGTCTTGGGATCTCCTATGTTGTATCTCTTCAGTAGCTCCTTGATGTACTTCTCTTGACAGATCATTATCCCTTGAGAAGTTTTCTTGATCTGCAAGACTCGAAAGAAACTCAGTTTACCCATCATGCTTATTTCAAACTCACTCCCTATTAGCTTTCCAAACTCTTCACATAGGATTTTAGAAGTAGCTCCAAAGATTATGCCATCAACATATATCTGAACAATCAGTAAACTGCTACTTCTGGACTTTAAAAAGAGAGATTGTTAATTTTCCCTCTTTTAAAGAAATTTTCCAAAAGGAACTTTGAAATTCTCACATACCAATCCCTAGGTGCTTACTTCAACCTATAGATATATTTATCTAATTTAAGCACATAACGAGGAAATTCTGCATCTTCAAAACCAGGAGGTTGTTTAACATAGACTTCTTCCTCAAGTTTCTATTTACAAAATCACTTTTGACATCCATTTGGAAGAGTTTAAACCCCATATAGGTAGCAAAAAAAAGAATTCCTTTATTCTTGCTACAGGGGAAAATGTCTCATCATAATCAATTCCTTCCTCCTGGTTATCGCCTTGAACTACCAGCCTTACTTTATTTCTATTGATAGTTCTATGTTCATCCTGCTTGTTTCTGTACACCCATTTAGTCCTAATAATTATTCTGTTAATAGGTATGGAGACCAGGTGCTAGAATTTACTCCTTTCAAATTATTAAAGCTCCTCCTGCATTGAATTGATCCAGCCAATATCTTTTAGAGATTTTTTCATATTTTTTAGGCTCTATTTGGGACAAGAATGCTGAGAATGCCATGAAATTTCTTGCTTGATCTCTTGTTTGGACTTCGGTCTCTAAAGGTAAAGTTAGATTCTAAAGGGGGTGAGAAGATTTGTGCCTCCAGTTTGACCTTCTGAGATGAGTTCCATTGGGACCAGGTCCTTGAGGAGTTTGACTGGACCATCTTGATGTTCTTCTACTAGAGAAGGGGTCTGTAACTAAGATCTTGGATCACCATCACCTTCATCATTCTCATATGCATCATTTAGTCCTTGACCATCATCTTCTCAATATCATCTTTTTGAATAAGAATGAGTTCTTCAATTTCTGAATCTTTACCATCACCTGGATTCATTACCTTTCCTCACTCATCAAAGACCACATGCATACTTTCTTCAACACACATAATTCTTTTATTTAAAACCCTATATGCCTTGCTTGTTGAGGAGTAGCCTACAAATGTTGCTTCATCACATTTGGAGTCAAACTTTCCTAGATCATTCTTCCCATTGTTTAGAGCAAAGCATTTGAACCTAAAAGGTCTAAAGTAGTCAAGATTAGGCTTTCTATTGAACACAAGCTCATATGGGGTTTTGTTCAAGAGTGATCTAATCAAGGACCTATTTGTAACATAGAAAGCAGTATTTACAGCTTTAGCCTAAAAGTTCTTTGGAAGCCCACTATCAATCAACATGGTCCTGGCAATTTCTATGAGGGTTCCGTTCTTTCTTTCAAATACTCTATTTTGATGAGGAGTCCTTGGGGAAGACAAGTTATGACTTATTCTATTTTCAACTCAGAATCCTGCAACTTGGGCATTCTCAAATTCAATTCCATGATCATATTTGAATTTAGCAATCTTAAAATTCAACTTTATTTGAATTTTTTGGCAAAGTAACCAGAACCTAATAAGGTTCATACAATTCCCTGAGGTTTTGGTCCGTCAAAAATTTCTGAAATTTTGCTCCTACTATCTTGACTGCAACTTGGGTTATTAGTCGCAGGGTGTCTTGACAGATTATTGGGACAAGTTGTAACCAAATCAGTAAGTTTGTGGCATGATTCCACTCTGAGAATGAATGGCTAACTAAGAGCCATAAGGATTTATTATGATTCGTTAAGTGTAAATCATAGGGTGTCTAGTGTATACCCCAATTTGGGTTCTGTGTTGACTATGACTGGACCCTACAAATTGTAGGGTCACATTATGAGTCATGTTGTTGAGTTGTAGGTCAATATTGGGTGGGTATCCTAGAGAATTTCTTGGTTACGACTCATAGTGACGAGTCATAAGGAGTGGTTATGAGTCAACGATTAACCCGTAGTCAATGGTGACACCTTTTTAACTTGTAAGTTAAGGGCATTATGGACATTTCCCCTCTTACCCAAATTGAAAGTCAAGTTTTATAACCCTTTTAGAGTGTTATTAGTACTCCAAAACAAATCTAAGTAACTTCTCAGACACTCCAAATGTCTCTCTAAATTCCCTCAAGAAAGTCAAGCTAAGGTTTTATCAAGTTGGTCATCTAAGGGCTCAAGGGTCGATTTATCTTCTAATTTCTTGGTATTTAAGGCATGTGACTCTACCCTTAAACTTAATATCTCTATTTCATGAATATACATGGTTGTTTATGTGATTAAAAGTAAGGATTTTAACATGAGTGATAGTTTTGACATGAATGACGAATTCATTATTTTCTCATGGTGATATTATGTATTACTCATGCTTTAAATATGGTTTTAAACTTGTGAGTGCATAGATATGGTGAATAAACTAGGGAATTATGATATTCCCCAAACTTGTGACTTTTGAAATGGTTATGACCCCAACCTCATATTGTGAAGTTATTTATAGTTATGAGAAGTATGAGAATTTAACTATTCTGGAACTATTGCATTATGATGTTGAATTAAACCCTGTGAGTTCATGTTTTTAAAAGTGATTGCATAATTAAACCAAGATGGGTTGTGAATTCCTCAAGTAATGAAATTATTTCAGCATATTGATGTTACCTTGCAAGTGTAGTTGGTATGATGATACCAACAATGTATGCCTAAAAGTGTACTGTGGTTCAGTGAATGGGATTGTGTGATAATTATTTTAATTGGGTGTTAAAGAGGGTTGCGTAGCTGAGTCGTAAAAGTGGAGGTTCGAGAGACCGACACTGGAAATTACAGTTGTCGATGCAGAGGTTTATATGAACGGGTGGTTTGAGTCCCCCATATTTTATTGCATAATTTGGTGCTCGTGTCTCCTCGATAGAAAGGGAGGTTCGAGTCCCCCATAATGCATAATTTTACCCTTTGGTTCATGCGGCCACACCCAATGGGGCCCTACTAGTTGGGGGAAAGCTGTACCCACATAGCCTGTGGCTGCCTTGTATGTTATGACGGTTGAACTACATAATCCAGACTATGGTTTTTAAATGTATGTTAAGCCTTGTTCCCTATCCTGACATATGATATATATATGTATCTATATGCATTAAATAATGTACATGGAATCTCGAATGATTTTGAACTATTGATCATGACATTATGTTATCCCATATCCCTGAGTTACATACTAGCGCTCTAATCGCTAACCATCTTCGGACGCTGTATCCCCATGTGATATAGGAACTGGCCATATTTGTACTTGTCATTCTTATTGATTAGGATTCAGGATTAGCTCATAAGTTGACATTGAAGTGGTGAGCTTCCATACATTAGAAGACTACATTTTATGTTTTTGTCTCTTATGTTTTAGACTATTGGGTGCATGTCCCTATGCTTTATTAATATACAATTTTGGTTCGTGTCTAGAAGGCTTTGTTGTATTACTGTGGACTTAGGTGGTGTTGGCTGGTGGTTGGTTGTTGATAATAGAAGTATTAATTGTACTTGTATCTATCTTGTTATATGTTCGAAATTCATCCTACATTATGAATGTTATGTTTTGTTGGTTAGGTGAAGGGGGTAGCTCCGGTCCATATGGGACTTGAGATACCTGTCACGGACAGGACCTGGTTTGGGTCGTGACAAAGATGGTATCAGAGCCTAAGCTTTGATTCATTGGGTGTCCACAAAATCATGTCAGGTAGGGTCTCTTTTATGGGTATGTAGAGCTCCACACTTATAAGGGAGAGGCTATGAGACATCTTGGAATGTTTACCTTTCTTGTTATTCTATTTTTAAGCTATAGAGTCTAAAGTCCTGAATTTCTCTAATCCTCATTTTTTCGCCTTTTAGATCATACCTCTAAAAATATCTGATAACGATTGAAAATCTTCTATACCATCTGAGGAAAATATGGACAAAGCTCGTCTAACTCTAGGAGTTCAGACCCGGACTAGGGTCGCTGCTTTTGATTTCCCTGATGGAACTCCAGCGATTCACTCTATCCCTCCTCAATTTCCCCAGTCTAGTGTGTTTGAGTTTTGCTAGTCAATTTATTTTCTTACCCAGTTAGTTTCCTCTCAAACTGAGTGGGTTTCTTTTGTTTGTCCATCCCTTGAGGCCATTAAAGTTGGCTAATTCATGAGATTTAATCCTCCTATTTTCACTGGATGTAAGATTGAGGAAGATCTTTAATATTTTATTGATGAGATAGAAAAAATCTTTTTGCGTGATATGTGCTAATAATGTGAAGGGTGTTGAGTTCACAGCTTATCAGTTGAAGTATGCACCATACTAATGGTATGAAGAATGAGAGCATCTTAGGGGTGATAATGCTGAGTCCGCTTTGTGGAATGACATCTCTAGTGTTTTTATTGATCGCTTCTTTCATTAAGAGTTAAGGGAGAAAAAGGCTAAGGAATTCATAAATCTGAGGCAAGGTAGGATGAAAGTCAAGGAATATGCCTTGAAATTCTACCAGTTATCTCGGTATGCTCCAGATTTGGTGACTAGCATGAGGGATAAGATTACAAAGTTCACCTCTGGGTTATTCCTGTTACTGCTGCATTAGCTCCTACACCAAAGAGTGCTACTTTTCCTTCTGGCTCCAGCACTGGTCGAAACCATCTCTATGCCCTCACTACCCGTTAGGAGTCTGAGGCATCCCCGATGTCGTTATTGGTCCATTGAAACTCTTTTCCCGTGATGCATACTGTTTACTTGATCCAGGGTCCACTCTATCTTATGTGATCCCATTTATGGCTGTGCATTTTGGATTAGGTCCTGAGTGCATTTCAAACCCTTTTTCTATTTCTACCCCGGTAGGTGGCCTGTGGTTGCTAGAAGAGTCTATAGGGGTTGTGTGGTGTCTGTTGGTGATAGAAAAATTCTGGTAGATCTGATAAAGTCAGATATGGTTGATTTTAGTGTCATATTATGGATGAATTAGTTCCATTAGTGCTATGCTTTTTTAGATTTTAGAACTCATAAAGTCATCTTCAATTTCCCAAATGAATCGATTATTGAATGGGAAGGTAGTTCCCTAGTGCAAAAGGAAAGGTTTATATCGTATCATAAAGCCCAAAAATTAATTTCAAAAAGGTGTCTCTATCATTTGTACGGTTTAAAGATTTTACCTCGGAGAGTCCTTCCTTACATTCCGTACTGCGGTAAATGAATTTCCTAAAGTCTTCCCTGATGATTTTCCTGGTGTTTCTCCTGATAGGGAGATTGATTTTGGGATTGATCTTGTTTCGAACAACCGTCCTCTCTTTATCCCTTCGTATAGAATGACTCCTGCTGAGTTGAAGAAGCTTAAGGAGTAGTTAAAGGATCTTCTAGACAAGGGTTTTATCCATCCTAGTGTGTCCCTGTGAGGTGCACCTGTTTTGCTCGTACATAAGAAGGATGGTTTCTTTTAAATGTGTATTGATTTTTGGTAATTAAATTGGGTGATGGTAAAGAATAAGTACCCTCTTCAAAGAATAAATGACTTATTTGACCAGCTTCAGGGTGCTAAATTCTTCTCCAAGATTGATCTTCGATATGGGTACCATCAGTTGAAGATTAGGGAAACATATATCCCTAAGACTAATTTCCTAGCCCGGTACGGTCATTTTGAATTTTTGGTGATGTCAGTTGGCTTGATCATTGCTCCGACAATATTTATGGATCTTATGAATCAATTTTTTCACCAGTTCTTTGATTTATTTGTGATTATCTTTATTAATGATATTTTGGTGTACTCTAATAGTGAGGCAGATCATGCTGATCATCTCTGCCTTATGTTGCAGACCCTAAAGCATCAATGTTTGTATGCTAAGTACTCTAAGTATGAGTTCTTCTTGAATATTGTGACTTATCTGTGTCATGTTGTTTCTAGTAAAGGGATCATGGTGGATCCACAAAAGGTTGCGGTGGTTAAGAAGTGGACTAGACCCTCGACTCCAATCGATATACAGATATTCTTTGGTTTAGCCGGTTATTATAGAAGGTTTATGGAGAGCTTTTCTTTTATTGCTGCCCCTTTGACCAAGTTTACTCAGAAGAAGGTAAATTTCCTATGGTCGGATGCTTGTAAGGGAAATTCTGAGAAGTTAAAGGATAAGTTGACTTTCACTTTAGTCTTGACCCTACCCGAGGGTACTGATGCTTTTGTGGTCTATTGTTATGCATCTCGGGTGGGACTTGGTTGTGTATTAATGGAGTATGGAAAAGTGGTAGCTTATGCGTCTAGGTAGTTGAAAGTTCACAAGAAGAATTATCTAACTCATAACTTAGAGTTGTTATCTGTGGTGTTTGTATTAATGATTTAACAATATTATTTGTATGGGGTTCATGTAGATATCTTTTTATATCATAAGAGCCTGCAATATGTGTTCACTCAGAAAGATCTAAATCTTAGGCAAATGAGGTGGCTTCAGCTGCTCAAGGATTGTGACATGAGTCTTCATTACCACCCAGGTAAAGCTAATGTGATTGTTGATGCTCTTAGCAAGTTATCTATGGGAAGATTATCTTATGTGGATGAGGATAAATGGGATTTGGTGAAGGATATCCATAGTTTGGCCATTCTAGGAGTCCTTTTCTTGGTCTTTGAGAATGGTGGTGTGTTTTTGCAAAAGGTGGCACAGTCATTTCTTGGTTCAAAAGTAAAAGAGAAGCAAGTGTTGGATCCTATCTTGATGCAAATCAAGGATGATATAGGCAAGTAAAAGTTGATAGTTTTTGAGATTTGTGGTGATGGTATCTTAAGGTACCATAAAAGATTATGTGTTCCAGACATTGAAAGGTTGAGAGGTAGGATTTTGTCTGAGGCCCATGAGTTGTGGTATACAATTCATACTGGGTCAATGAAAATGTATAATGATCTTAAGAAGATTTATTGGTGGAATAATAAGAGGTGGAATGTGGCCAATTTTATGGCTAAGTGCATGGTGTGTCAGCAAGTGAAGGTAGAACACTTGAGGCCTGGTGGATTGTCTTAAGAGATTGATCTGCTGATGTGGAAATGGGAGATAATTAATATGGATTTTGTTATTGGTCTTCCACGGTCTTGCCAATAATTTGATTTGATCTGGGTCATAGTGGATAGGATGACTAAGTCTGCTCACTTTTTGCCAATAAGGACTAATTTCTCTTCTGAGGATTATGCTAAGTTATTCATTGAAGAGATCATGAAGTTGCATGGTGCTCCAGTTTCCATCATTTTTTATTGAGGTACACAGTCCTCATCTTACTTTTGGAGGTAGTTTCAGAGGGTTTTAAGAACTAAGGTGACCCTTAGCGCTGTTTTTCACCTATAGATGAATGGGCAAGCGGAAAGGACAATTTAGCTTTTGGAAGATATACTTCAGACTCATATAATTGACTATGGTTGTAGCTGGGTTGACCAATTTCCACTCATAGAGTTTGCTTAGAACAAAATTTATCACTCTAGCATTGGTATGGCTCCTTTTGAAGCCTTGTATGGTAGGAGATATAGATCTCCTATCGGGTGGTTTGAAGTTGGTGAGGCTGAGATATTGGCCTGGCTTTAGTTCACCAAGCAATGGAAAAGGTAAAGATGATTTGGGATATGCTTAAGACCACCCAAAGTCACCAAAAGTCCTATGCAAACGTGAGGTGAAGAGAATTGGAATCTAATATAGGAGATTGGGTTTTCCTAAAGGTGTCTCCCATCAAGGGAGTGATGCATTTTGGGAAGAAGGGAAAGCTCATTCCTTGTTATGTCAGTCCGTACTTGGTTGTGAAGAGGGTTGGTAATATTGCTTATAAATTAGAGTTTCCTTCTAGTATGGGTTCTATTCACCTGGTGTTCTATGTGTTGATGTTGAGAAAGTGAGTGGGTGATCCTTCGACTATTTTTCCTTTAGAAAAGGTGGGTATTTTGGATTCCTTGTCTTATGAGGAAGTTCCAATGGAAATATTGGATCAGCAAGTCCATCGGTTGTAGACTATGGACGTGTAAAGGTTCTTTGGCGGAACCAAAAGGTTGAGGAAGCTACTTAGGAAGCCAAAGAGGGCATGAAGTCCAAGTATCCATTATTCGTCCCCGATTCAGAAAATCATGCTTAATGTATGTGTATTCCTTAACATCTTTGCTCTCTAACTTTGTTAAAGAAAATTGTGATTTCCTAGGTATTTTTGTTTTTTGTCTTTATTAAAGGTAGTGGTGGGAGTGCCTTGTGTTAAATCTAGCTAGCATATGCCTTGTCCTATCATTAGAGGAAGAATTATCCTAAGGGGGGAGGGGGAGTATGTAATGCCCCAAGTTTTTGGTCCTTGAAAAATCCTAAAATTTTGCACTCACTGCCTTGATTATGACTTGGCCCATGAGTCATAGGGTGTCTTATCGGGTCATTCGGAAAATTCTTAACCAAATCAGTATGTTTGTGGTTATATTATACTATGAGTGTGAGTGTCTCACTAAGAGCCTAAGGATTTGTTACGAGTCATTAGGTGTAAATCATCGGGTGTCTAGTTTATACCCCAATTTGGGTTCTGTATTGACTACCATTGGACCCTACGAGTCATAGGGTCACATTACCAGTAATATTGTTGAGTCGTAGGGTCAAAGTGGGTGGGGTCCTAGAGACTGTCTTGGTTACTAATCTTGGTAACGCGTCGTAAGAAGTGGCTACGAGTCAACGGTTGACCTGTAGTCAATGGTGGCACTTTTTCGGCTTTCAAGTTAAGGGCATTCTGGAAATTTTCCCTCTTACCCAAATTGAAACCTACGTATTATAACCCATTTAGGGTGTCATTAGCTCTCACAAACAAATCTAAGTAACTTACTAAACACTCTAAAAGGCTCTCTAAATTCCCTCAAGCAAGTTAAGCTATGGTTTCATCAAGTTGGTCATCTAAGGGATCAAGTGTTGATTTCTCTCCAAATTTCCTTGTATTTAAGGCATGTGACTCTACCGTTAAACTTAATATATCTATTTCACAAAAGTACATGGTTATTTATGTGATTAAAATCAAGGTTTTTAACATGATTGGGGGTTTTGACATGAATGACAAATTAATTATTTTCTCATGGTTTTATTAGGCATTACTCATGCTTTAAATATGGTTTTGAACTTATGGGTGCATGGGTATGGTGATGGAACTTGGGAACTGTGATATTCCCCAAACTTGTGATTTTGAAGTGGTTATGACCCCAACCCTATATTGTGAAGTTATTTTTTGTTATGAGAAATATGGGAATTAACTATTCTGTAACTATTACATTATGATGTTTAATTGAACCTTGTGGGTTGGTGTTTCCAAAAGGTATTGCATAATTAAACTAAGAGGGGTTATGAATTCCCCAAGTAATGAAATTATTTCGGTATATTGATGTTACCTTGCAAGCGTAGTTGGTATGGCGATACCAACAATGTATGCCTAAAAGTGTACTGTGGTTCAATGAATGGGATTGTATGATCATTATTTTAATTGGGCTTTGAAGAAGGAGTATAGCTAAGTCATGAAAGTGGAGGTCTGAGAGATCAACATTGGAAATTGCGGTAGCCGATCTCGAGGTCTATATGACTGGTTAGTTTGAGTTCCCCATATCTTATTACATGATTTGGTGCTTGTTTCACTTTGATATGCAGGTAGGTTTGAGTCCCCCATAGTGGATATGTTTACCCTCTAGTTCGTGCGGCTACACGCACTGGGGCCCTTCCCGCTGGGGAAGTACTGGGCCCATATACCCCATGGATGCCTTGTATGTTATGACGATTGAGCTACATAATCCAGTCTAAGGTTTTAAAATACATGTTAAGCCTCATTCCTTATCCTGGCATGTGATATATATATGTTTCTATATGCATTGGATGATGTGCATGGAATCTCTAATGATTTTGGACTATTGATTATGACATTATGTTATCCCGTATCCCTGAGTTACATGCTAAATCTCTAACCGCTAACCATCTTTGAATGTTGTATCTCCATATGATACATGAATTGTCCATACTTTTACTTCTCCTGCTTAGTGATTATGATTCGAGATCAGCTGGTAAGTTGACATTGAAGTGGTGAGCTTTCATACATCAAAAGACTACATTTCATATTTTAGTCTCTTATATTTTAGACTGTTTAGACTTGTTTTTGTCTATAGTCGGGGGCATGTCCCGACACTTTATTGATCTATAGTTTTGGTTCGTGTCTAGAAGGCTTTGTTGGATTACTATGGACTTGAGTGGTGTTGGCTGGTTGTTTTGGCCGGTGGTTGGTTGTTGATCATAAAAGTATTAATTGTTCTTGATTCTATCATTTTATATTTTCAAAAGTCATCCATCATTGAGAATGTTATGTTTAATTGGTTAGGTGCAGGCGTTGGTCTCTGGTCCACGTGGGACTTAAGATACCTGTCACGGCTAGGCCTGGTTTGGGTCATGACAATTCATCTTTGGTTCTCAAGAACATTGTCCAGGTGAACTTGGAGTAGTAATCAACAATGACAAACACATACTTCTTTCCTCTTCTACTTTGGACTTTAAAAGGTCCACATAGATCCATGTGCAGCATCTCAAGGGGTCTAGAAGTACTCACCTGCTTCTTCAGCTCAAAGAATGACTTGGTTTGTTTGCCCTTAACATAAGCATTACAAACCTTATTGTCTGGAAATTTCAGCTTTGGCATTCCACAAACCAGGTCCTTTGAAATCAACTTGTTTAGCAAAGAGGAACTTGCATGTCCCAGTCTTTTGTGCCATAAATCAACATCTTCACTTTGAAAACTTAAGTAAGTTAATTCCCCATCAGCCACAAACTCTAAATCAATTACATACATATTTTTGATCCTTTTGGCTTGGAGAATAACTCTCCCAGACTTCAAGCTTGACACATTACTTCCAATAGATGAAAATTTGACCTCATTAACTTGTCACAGATTTGAGAAACACTTAGAAGACTGTACTTGTGGTCATTCACATAATACACATCTTCTATTACTTGATTAGGTGATTTCCATTCTTTCCTACACCATGAATATAGCCTTTTTTACTATTTCCACAAGAGACACCTCCACCTTTAAGTGTATTGAGAGAAAGAAAGTTGTCAGTCCTCCCAGTCATATGCTTTGAACATCCACTATCCATGAAGCAGTTTTGACTACATTCCCTTTCTCCTTCCTACAAATATAGTCATTTATTAGATTTGGGAAGCCACTTGATTTTGAGTTCCCAAAAGGAATACAAAGGTGTGATCAAATCTTTCTTGGCCCCTCTAGGTAGAGAGTTCTTCTTTATATTTTTCAAGGACATGAAACCCTTAGGATAAAATTTCTCCTGTTGGATGTATTTAGTACTGCTCATTCTAGCTCTAAGCTAATATTGACAGTTTTCTATCAGGTGTCCTTCTCTTCGATAATAAGTACATAGAGGTTTGTGGACCCTATTTCTAATACCATGAACAACTTTCCTTTGAGACCAAGTGACTGGGTTTCACACTGATATACAAGACCTTTGCCATTATTGACACTCTAACTAGTTAAATTAGAAAGGATTTGAAAGGATGTGGTCCATTTTAGTAATTTGTTAAGTTTTTCCCTTATGCAGACTAGGTCCCTTTCTAATTCTTCATTCTTATGGAGTTTATTCATAAGATGCTTTTAAGAATCCCAAAAATTTTCTTCAAGGTCAATTTTAAGCCTTGAAGCTTCTTTCTTCCCTTTACTATCAGAATCATCCACTTTATTTAGTTGATTCATTGAACTCAGATTTTCAGATTTCAACTAAGTAAACTGTTCCTCTATTTCAGATATCTGGAGAGTTAAAGCAATTAATTTAAGCTCTTGATTTTATACTTTCTCTTCTAACACATGTTTTTCAGCAGTTAGTTCACACACAAAATCCATCAGGATATTTGCAAGTTTCTTTATCTTCATAGCAGAGTAGTTATCTAAGTTTTTCTTAATGTTAGAGAGAGTTACCTCATTTTCTTCTTCATCTTCTGTGTTTTCCATAAGAGAAAATAAGGAATCATAGATAACTACTCTATCTTCCACAGCTAGCATAGACACATCTTTAGACTTCTCAGCTTCATTAGATTTATTGGAGGAATTTTCCCAGACTACTAGGTCCTACTTCACTGCATAATCACCTACAACCTTTATTCTTTATTTTAGCGGGACATGGTCCTTGTTATTTCCTTTGTCACATCTAGTCTTGATATATTCTTGATAATCCAATTTGTACATTGGAAAGTCCTTTATGAAATGCACAGGACTTCCATATTTGTGTCAAACTTTAACAGTGCCTCATTTTTTGCTGGTACTTCCTCTTCTTTGAGGCTGACCACTTTTCTTCATAGCTCTAACAATCAATTTTGTAAAATAGGAAACATTAGTGTCTTCTTCACTTGAATTAGATTTTGAAGTCTTCAATCCAAAGATTTTTCTCGTTTTGCTTCCTTCTTATCTTGCCCTTGCTGATTCTTGAGTCACGAGTCTTCATATTTCCAATAAGTTCATCCATTGTGAGAGCTTTCAAGTTTCTTTCATCTGTGATAGCATCCACTTTGCTTTTCTAGGATATACGAAGAACACCTATAATTTTTCTCACTTATTTATACAAAGGAATAACTTCTCCTAAGTAGTGCAACTCATTGGTGATTGATGTGAATCTAGTATGCATCTCTTGGATAGTTTCTCTTTCTTTCATGGTAAAGGTTTCATACTGAGTAGTTAGAATATCAACTTTTGAATCCTTCATATCAGTGGTTCCTTCATGAGCAGTCCTCAAGAAATCCTAGATTTCTTTAGCATTTTCACAAGCAGAAGTCCTATTATATTTATCAGGTCCTATGCCACAAACAAATAGATTCTTTGCCTTATAATTCTTCTCAATTTTCTTTCGATCTTTATCATCAAAATCTCTCCTAGTTTTGACAACCATCTTTGTTATATCTCCTTCTTTGACCTCTCTAACAGACACATGAGGACTATCAAGTATTACATTTATCATCTCACTATCCTCAGCCATAATGAAGTCATACATCCTGATTTTCCACCACCTATAGTACTGCCCATTAAAGTAGGGTGGGTAGATTTCCCTTCTTCTAGATTAGGTAGAGAAACCATGATCAATAAATTACTTTAGGTTTGAACCTTTTAGAGTGACCTTGCTCTGATACCAATTATTGAAACATGGGGGGTACACCACATATATAAAGGAACAGGTTCTTTAAATTCAGACACAAACAATAAAATAGTAAAGCAGTAAGGAAACAACACTTTTTAAGAAATTAAAAAACACAAAGATTTAGCATGAAAACCTCCTTAATCAAGGGAGGAAAGACCATAACTTGCCCTCACAAGCACTCAAGAATCTACTATAACCAAACTCATGATTACAAACTCCATTGGAACCTAGCTCTAGGCTCCACTAATTTGAAGTAACTCTATTACAAAGTTTCCTTAACAACTCTGTCAAGATGTGTCCTCAATATTGATTAACTTGAACCTATATCAACTGAAGTAACTCTAACTAAGCACTCTAAAGACACAAAGAAAGTATTATCCTTATAAGATGAGAAATTCAGTTATAGACCAAGACTTGACTTAAGAACAAACACTCTCTCAGCACACAAATGCTTGGATCTTGAGCAATATTTGAGTTTTCACTAATTTTCTCTTTGAATAGGCAAATTGCAAAAACAATTGAATTGAGGAGCATTCTTTTCTATTTATATCTGGATAATGATTAGGGTAGAATTTTGATTGGTCCAGGTGTCCTGACTGGTACATAGCTCACCTACACAATTTGTTATACTAACAGACAACACTGTGTAAAACAGTGAAAACTGCATGTTTTCATGAAGACCTAGGGACCTGGTCTTTTGTTGTCAGCTGATCATCATTAAAACAAGATATAGCACATAATATTAAAACTGAAACTTTCATCATGCTATAATACTTTATAAGTTTCACTAGTAAGCTTAAACTTTAGGTAAACTGAGTACTTTATGCTCAAATTAACATCAATTTTCATCTCATAGAAACTTCATATCAAAATACCAAAACTCAATGCTTAAGATCACTTTCATGGATAAAAACATAAGTAAACATAGACGTTTGTGCTAAATAAGGCTTGATTCATGAGGAAACATCATAATCTTAAGGCATATGAAAAGTGAGTATGAGCCCTCATAAACAAATTCTGTAAAATTAAATAAAAATCCAACTTTTGGGAACGATGACGGAAAAATATACTTGCTCAAACTCCACATACCTGAAATTGATGAATTTTATCTAAAAAAATCTCAAACTTGATCTATGGGATCTTGAATATTTGAGATGAACTCTTACTTGTTGAGAATTTGGGGAAGAGATGAATCATGTATTCTAAATTATGAGGGTGGGAACGCGTTTAGTATCATTGTGGGATTAATTAAGAGGTAAAAGACCAAAAAGCCCTTGAATCTTTTCTGAAGAAAACTGCAATTTGGCTTTTTTGCATCCATGGGTGTCGCATGCCCTATTGCTCCACAACAAGGGTACAACACACACTTGTCACGGAATCCAGCTGGCTTAGACTCCCTTATCGTGCCAGGCCAATGGTTTTCATGTAAGGGTGTGCCATACCTCCAAGGATTGCCCTAAACGCGGACACTTACTATTTTGGGGTCTCAAAATATCCCGCAATGCATTCTTAAAATTCCAAAACACCTCCTAATGGTCTCGTTAACCTTTCTTATCATTATTTAATTTTGAAATCTCAATAAAACATGAAGGATCTACCAAAATAAAATCATTGAAATCTTGGGGTCTAATGTTATCTTCCTCTTGGGACCATTTGTCCTTGAATAAAGGTTGGGATGGGTAAAAGATTTATCTCATAGGTGTGTTCGGCTAAGATATAAAGCTTACCTTACTGTACAACTGAAATCGTTCACCTCAAACATGAACTCACAACTGAAATAGCTTATCAGACATAAACTTCATAGGGTAGGTGTAAGGATATTGGTGAATTTAATAGACTAGAAGTGATTTTTTTTATCTCAAACTGACTCTATGATAGAAGTAAATAGATGTGCATATTGACTCATTATATTTGCCTCTACTTCCCATGTCGCTCCCTCAACTGTCTAATTCCTCCATAGAATTTTCACTAAAGCCACTTCCTTATTCCTTAACCCTTAAACTCGTTGATTAATGATTTCAACTGGAATCTCCTTATAGGACAAACTATCTTTCACTCCAATACTCTCTATGGGTACTACCAAATATGGGTCTCCAATGCATTTATTCAACATCGACACTTGGAATATTGGATGGATGAAGGCTAATTTTGACAGAAGATCTAGCTCATATGCAACATCTCCAACACGCCTTGATATTTCACAAGGACCAATATATTGGGTATTGAAATTTCCTTTCCTTCCACAACTCATTGCTCCCTTCATGTGTGAAACCTTCAAAAATACCCAATCACCTACCGCGAACTTTAGTTCTCCTCGTTATATCTACTTATGATTTTTGATGACTTTGAGTGGTTTTCAACCTCTCCCAAATCAAATAAACATTATTCATAGATTCAAGAATATAATCCTTCCCAACCAATACCACTTCACCAACTTCAAACTAACTGATAGATGATTTACACTTATGCCCACACTCATACAATGCTTCGAATTAAGCCATCTGGCTACTATAATAGTAACTGTTGTTATAAGCAAACATAAGGGAATAGTACACTTTGCTTAACCATCTGTCTTGATCTGTAATGATAGATAAGGGAATCCTAGAAAGCCTTACTAACTTGCAAACATAACGTTTAGCATAATTTGTATCTGAGGTCTTAACTGGTAAGAAATAGACTGACTTGGTCATTCATTCCACGATGACCCAAATTGTATTATGTTGATGCTTGGTGTGAGGAAGTCTCACAATGGAATCCATATTAATGACCTCTCACTTCCAAGTAGTAATGCCAATATCTTGAAGCATACCTCCTGGACTATGATGCCCAATCTTCACTTGCTGACAATTGGGACACTTAGCAACAAACTTTGCTATGTCCCTCTTCATGCCATTCTACCAATAAACATCACATAGATCCTGGTATATATTTCTAGCACCAGGGTGAATTAAATACTTAGAACTATGGCTTTCGATGATATCCTTTCTCCTAGCCCATCGACACTGGGAATATATAGCCGACCTTGATAGCGAATGTCATGCCCTGAACCAAGGATTAGTCATTATGAGTATCTTAATCCCACTATGGGTCGGATACCACACCCTTTTCCCTACCTCAAGTGTACATAAATGTAAACAATGGAAGATAACCAAAATATATAATAGAGATGGATAGAAAAACTAAATGAAAACTTAGAGTCAAAACAAATATCCAAACCACACTTATCCATAAAAGGATCTAAAAAATACAAAACTAGGTCGAGACATACTCCTGACCATGACAAAAAACTCACAATTCTCAAAACATGAAAAGAAATCTAATAAAATGGCAAGGCTTTCCAATAAATGAAGGCTCACCACTTCACAACAACTCGATCGATGTACCACACCACCTAACGCGACACAAGAGTAACAAAAAAGACCTCGAACACTACATTATAAAATGATGCAACGTCCAAGGATGGTTAGAGGGGAAAGCACTGGCATGTAACTCAGGAAAAGTGATAAAGTAATGCCAATGCCAAAAACTAGTTAAAACCACATACACACATTCATAGATATAGGATGCTGATATAGGGACAAGGGTCATGAACATGAGAGTTTAAATCATTAGCCTGAACTATGTATCTCACTCCGTTTTAAAGGCAACCATGGGATATATGGGTTCATCTCTCCCTACTTAAAGGGCCCAGTACGTATTAGCTGCACGAACTAGGGAAATCGAGGAAAATATAAAGACACCAAGGCGATAGACATTCTAATATAATGTGTGCACAAAGCACATAGTCATATAGACCTCCACACCGGTAGATGTGGTTTCCAGTGTGCCCCCTAGACTATGCCTTTATGGTGAGTTCCACAATTCCCTTTAAGCCTAAATTAAAACCATTTTGCATTTAAACCCAACCACTAATCCATGAGTCTTATATTAAGGAAATTCTCAATATGGTATCATCATACCAATTATGCTTGCAATCTTATATACTTATTCCATTTTAAATCCAAATCATGGCCACTAAGGGTATTTCAAATCCATTTTTACCCATTTATTATTTAATGCAATGCAACAATTTCAAAGACAAGTTAATTTATGAGATTATTCATGTTCAAAACCAAATGTATAAGGTGGGTTAAGGTTAATGCCATTATCAAGCCAAAATTCATCAATTTGGGGAAATATATGTTCCTCATTCCAATCCCCATAACTATGCATCCATTCAAATCCAAAAACCATCTATTAAATGTAATACCCCATATTAGTCGTAGCCCAGTTCAGTCCATAGAGCATGCATAAGAGGCTTAACACCTTAAAATCTAGCTAAGTGTTGGGGACTTAGTTTTATTTTGGCCTCTTAACTTTGATAATAGTTTAAACGGACCTTCCCGACCCCAAAACGATGGTTTCTAAGTTAATTCATGTTCAAGGGTATTAGTATCATGTCTCGGGGATGTTTTGGATTTTTCAGATGAGGATTAAGGCATGTTTGGATTTTCTTTCCAGAACCTCACCGCGATTACACCGCGTCATGGTGGATATAGCGATGAGGAGTTTATAGCATTGTGGTGGTGTCTAAATCCGCCTTTCAGTTGTGAATTTAAATCCTACAGGGGCAGACTGGTCTTTTCCCATTGCCTTAATCCATGAAACACGGGATTTATCACTAATTAAGGCATTTTATAACAAATTTCCTCAATTTTCTCTCACAAATAAATCCTAGCCACCACCCACAATCATTAAGTTCAATCATTATTCCTTTAAGAATTCAAGCCTTACGATCCAAGAACATTCAAGAAAGTTAATTCTCTTGCAAGATTAAAGTTTTAAGGTATGTTAAATATTCATCCATGGGCCTTTTTTCACACATGGTGTCCAAGAACCTATTTTCATTTTTTAAATCATGAATTTGCATGTTTACACGAATTATCCTCATGAAAATTTTACAAAATTTGAATATACATAATGTGTACAAGTGATTTTCGATTGAACTAACCTTACACGTTTGAATGAAGGAATTTTTCATGTTAAATCATTAATTCATGGTCTTAGTATTGAATTTATGCTACCATCACATGTTTTAACTATCCCATGCTTTAAATTCATGACCCTCAAGTGTTTAATGAATTGCCAAAGTAATGATTTTTGAGTAATGCTTACCTATTATGGTTTCAATTGCTCTCATGTGTTCTTATTGTTATTGCTATCGAGTCCTGGGGGTTATGAATATCCAAAAACTTAGTTGTTTATATAGTGTCAGTATTATTAGAATGGTTTCAGATAAACCATGAGTGTCATCAGTTCAGTCAGTTATTAGGTTCAATTAAACTTAGATCAATCTAGAATTTAGTGTATTTCAGTTAGGAGTAAACCTTAGCACCAACTGAACATAGGGATAACATATCCCCCATTAGTAGGAATAAGACACTTGTCTCCCCTGTCAATAGGCATGATAAATTAGAAGTAGTCCCTAGGTTCTAGACCTACAATGCCACTGTAGACTTTGAGGGGTACCACATTAGTTAGGCATGACACCCTAGTCCTTCAGTACATTATATTAGTGGATCCACACAGCCATTATTAGTACTTGTGGCGCAGTATTGAAGCCTTTCTAACTAGGGTTACAGGTAGGACACTGATAGTGTATTAAGGCATGTCGGTTTTAGCTAGCTTCCACAATCTTAGTTCAGTATGCAGTATAGAGTACAGTTTTAGGTTTGCTTGACAATAGCATAGCTTTATCAGTTATTCAGTATTAATATTTCAGTACTCCATTTTATAGACAATTTCAGTATCATGTTATATGCTTGGTCATGCATCCTTAGATTTTACAGCTTCTATGTGTACTATGCAACAATTATTTCATGTTATTCATTCAGTCAATTATTATTTATATACATGAGCCCATGCATATCAGCCTAACCATATTTAGCATACTAGTACATACAAAGTAATGACCACATACTCATTTCTTGCACTATGATGTCTCATATCATTGGTTTGGATGCTCAGGTTCCCGACTGCACTTAGATATTCCAGTGCATCAGCATCAGTAGCAGTGGTGAGTCCTAATATTCTAAGGGACGATTTTGTTTATTTCAGTATTTAGTTCTGTAGTCATCTGAATTTAGTTGGGGACTTGTCCCATCAACTCCACAGTCAACTAGTTAGAGGCTTTCAGATACTTTAACATAGTTAGTTAGTTTTTCAATTGTTATTGATAGTCTTTACCATATTTTTTTCAGGCAGTTGTTTCAGACTTAAAAGTACAGTGATGTTTTAGTGTTTTAAAACCTTATGGAATGTTCATATATTCCACCCATGTGTATATTTTATTACTAGTTTCATTTAGTGCTCACAGCAGGTACCAACTTATGGGTTAGCTTATGGTCACTTGCGATCGTAACCACTATATGGCATCCAGGGTGTACTCCTGGGGAATTACAAACTTGGTATTAGATCCTAATATTTTAAAGTGTCCTAGGGAGTCTGAAAACTGTGTTGAGTAAAGTCTTGTGAATGGGTGTTAAGCGCGTCACACTTATGGACAAGAGGTTATAAGATATTTTAGGAAATGATTCCCTTCTTTCAGTATTTAGGTCGTGCAAATAAGCACGAGCTCGATTTAAACTCTTTTTCTAATCAAATATTCTTTTTTTTATACAACACGCCTCCCAGAAAAAATAACGGATAAAGAAATGGGAATCAGCTTGTACCTCCGACCATTCAGGAAGATCCCCTAAATAAGCATATCTCTCATCCCTAATTAAGAGCTATATTCACTACTTTAACTCACTCAGTAGAAGCTCGGGATACTAAATAGGCTACTGTCATAGCCATTCCAGTGGCTAATACTGCCATATCTAGGATTCGGGACTTCACCCAAATAAACCCTCCTTTGTTTTAGGGATCCAAGTCTGATGAGGATCCGCAGGAGTTTTTTGACATAGTTCAGAAGGTAAATGACATTATGGGACCGACTTCTAGTACGAGTTAAGAGTTGGGTGCTTACTAGTAGTAGGATGTTGCTCACCCCTGGAATAAGCAGTAGAAGGGAGATAGAGGCACGAATGCAGGGCCTTTTGAATGGAAGGAGTTTACTACAGCCTTTTTAGATAGGTTCTTTCCCTTGGAGTTGAGGAAAGCTAAAGTGCAGGAGTTTATTAATTTGAAGTAGGGGAACATGAGTATCAAAGCGTATTCACTTAAGTTTTCTCAGCTAGCCAGGTATGCTCCTAATGTGGTGTCTGATAACAGGTCTAGGATAAGTAAGTTTGTCTCTGGTGTAGCTGATAACATGGTCAAGGAGTGTAGAACTGCGATGTTGATTAAGTAGATGGATTTTTCTAGGTTGATGGTCCATGCTCAACAGATTGAGGAGTAGAAATTTAAGGAAAGAGAGAGGGAGAATAAGAGAGCTAGAATAGATAGCTTCTATTTTGCTTAGCCTAGTTTAGAAGGTTGTAACCATTCTTAATTCTATCAAAAATCTTATCCCCAGCTCTATCCTTAGCCAGTGCTCCGGTGCGAAGGTTCAAAAATAGTAATCGGGATAGGTCGCCAAGCTCTAAGACTTAGGGTAGCATGAATAGTGTCCAGACTAATCCCCTTTACCAGAAGTGTGGTAGGAATCATCAAAGTGTAATCAGGGCTAGCAACAATGTGTGTTTTTGATATGGAAAGCTGGGCCACAAGTTAAGGAAATGTTCGAAAAGTATGTGGAAGGGTAAGAATGATCGCCAGTAGGGTCAGACTAATTCTTCACCAACACCAGTAGGTCACCCAATTCATCAAGGTGCCACTTCTAGTGCCACCAGTGTCCAGTGCCAAAATAGGTTGTATTCACTCCAGTTCCATCATGATCAGGAAAGCTCTCCTAATATTGTTATGGGTATGTTGCAGGTATTTCATTTACATGTTTATGTTTTGTTAGATCCCAAGTCTTCATTAAAATAATAGTTAAAATATCTATTAGATAAGGGATTCATCAGGCCCAGTGTTTCCCCATAAGGTGCTCCAGTCTTTTTCGTGTGAAAAAAGAATGGTTCTCACCGAATGTGCATTGATTATCGTTAGTTGAACAAAGTCATAGTCAAGAATAAGTACCCACTCCCTAGAATTAATGACTTGTTCAACCAACTTCAGGGTGCCATTTATTTCTCTAAGATAGACCTTAGATCCGACTATCATCAGCTCAGACTCAGAGAATGTTACATTCCAAAAAAAACATTCAGAACTCGGTATGGTCACTTTGAGTTTCTAGTCATGAACTTTGGAGTATCAAATTCCCCAGCAGCTTTCACGGACTTGATTAATAGAGTTTTCAATCAGTACATGGACATGTTCATCATAGTCTTCATAGATGACATCCTTGTTTATTCTTGTAATGAAAATAATCATGCAGACCACCTTAGAATAGTATTGTAAACTCTTAGAGCCCATCAGTTGTTTGCCAAATTTAGTAAGTGCAAATTTTGGCTAATATCAATAGCTTTTATTAGTCATATTATTTTTGGAGATGGAATTAGAGTCGACCCTCAAAAGACCAAAGTAGTGAGAAACTGGCCCAGACCCATTCTCCATTAGATATCAGGAGTTTCTTGGGTTTGGCTGGCTATTACCGATGGTTTATTGAAGGTTTTTCATCTATTACGTTCCCCATGTCCATATTGACTTAGAAGAAGGTCAAGTTTCAGTGGTCAGATCTTGTAAGAGGAGTTTTCAGGAGTTGAAGACTCGACTCACCTCAGCCATAATTTAATGTTGCCCGATGGTTTCAATGGGTTTGTTGTTTACTATGATGCTTCCAGAGTTGGTTTGGGTTTTCTTTTAATTCAGAGCGGTAAGTTCATAGTCTATGCCTCTAGACATCTAAAACCCCATGAAAAAAATTTATCCTAGACATGGACTTGAGTTAGCAGCTATCGTGTTTGCCTTGAAAATTTGGAGGCATTATCTCTATGGAGTGTATATTGATGTGTTCACGAATCACATAAGTTTGCAGTATGTGTTTTCGTAGAGAGAGTTAATTTTCCATTCAAGAAGGTGGTTTTAATTATTAGAGTAATATAATATGAGTATGTTGCATCATCTAGGTAAGGCCAATATAGTGGAAGATGCCCTGAGTAGATTGTTGATGGGTAGTGTTGCTCATGTAGAGAATGATAAGAAGAGGTTAGTTCAGGAGATTCATCAGCTTGCTAGATTAGGTGTTCACTTGGTTGATTCAGCTGAGGGTAGTGTTTGGGTTCAGAGTGGTTTAGAATCTTCATTGGTTGCCGAAGTAAAGGAGAAGCAGGATAGGGATCCCAATTTAGTTTGGCTGAAAGATTTAGTAAGAGATCAGAATATTGAGGTTTTCTTCCAAGGGGTAGATGGTGTGTTGCGTTGTCAGGGTAGACTGTGAGTTCCATGTGTTGATGATTTGAGGCAATGGATTCTTGCAGAAGTGTATGGTGCACGTTATTCTATTTACCCATGGTCCACTAGGATGTACCTTGATCTGTGGGAAATCTATTAGTGGAGTGGTATGAAAAGGGATATTGTAGAGTTTATAACTAAGTGTACTAATTGTTAGCAGGTTAAGGTTGAGAACCAAAGGCCTAGTGGCACTATGCAGGAGTTCAGCATACCCACTTGGAAGGGGGAAGAGGTGAACATGGATTTTGTGATAGGGTTACCTCGTTCATGTTGCTAGCATAATTTGATTTGGGTTATTGTGGACAAAATGATCAAATCAACCCATTTCTTACCATTTAATACTTCTTATTCAGCCAAGGATTATGGTAAGCTCTATATTAGTAAGTTGGTTAGGTTTCATAGAGTCCCGTTGTCCATTATTTCAGATAGAGGTACTCAATTTAGCTCTCACTTTTGGAAAGTTTTTTAGAAAGGTCTTGGTACCCAAGTTCATCTCAGTACAACCTTTCACCATCAGGCAAATGCTCAGGTAGAGAGGACCATCCAAACCCTAGAGGACATGTTGAGAGCTTGTGTTATTGACTTTAAGGGCAGTTGGGAAGATCACTTTCCATTGATTGAGCTTGCCTACAATAACAATTATCATTCCAGTATTTAGATGGATCTATTTGAGGATCTTTATAGGAGGAGATGTAGATCTCCTATTGGTTGGTTTTAGGTAGGTGAGACCGCGTTGATAGGGCTAGATTTAGTATTTGATACATTGGAGAAAGTTCAAAAAATTAGAGAGAGGCTTAAGATAGCCCAAAGCCATTAGAAATCCTATGCAGATGTACGTAGGAGAGATCTTGAGCTCGCTATTGAAGACTTGGCTTATTTGAAAATATCTCCCATGAAGGGAGTGAAGAGATTTGACAAAAAAAAAAAAAGCTTAGCCGCTGATATGTTGGCCCTTATAGGATCTTGAGTCGCTATGGAAAGGTAGCTTATACGCTGGAGTTGCCTGCAGATTTGGTATCAGTTCATCCAGTATTCCATGTTTCTTTATTAAAGAAGTGTATTGGCAATCCAGCTATAGTAGTCCCTTTAGAAAGTATGGGCGTCTAAGACAACCTTTCTTACGAAGAAGTCCATGTTGAAATCCTTAATCGTTAGGTTCGTAGATTGAGGAAAAAATAATTTCCCTTGGTCAAAGTTCTTTGGTGGAATCAGTCTGTTAAGGGAGACACTTGGGAAGCAGAAGCGGACATGCGTACCAAGTACCCACATCTTTTCTCTGCCAACTCAGACTCAGTTTAAGGTAATAGTTTACCTTAGATTTTATTTATTTCGTTCTCAGTACCAGCTATATAAGCATCTTCCTGTCATTTTATTTATTCAACAATTAGTCCATTCATGTATCATGTTTCAGAATCAGTCACGTAACCATGTTTTCAGTTATGCATGTTCATTATGTGATTTCAGTCCCATTAATATTCTCATCTTAATTAGCCTCATTCGAGGATGAATGTTCCCAAAGGGGAGATATTGTAATACCCCGTATTAGTCTTAGCTCAACTCAACCCGTAGTGCATGCATAAGAGGCTTAGAACTTGAAAATCTAGTTAAGTGTTGGGGACTTAGTTTTATTTTTGTCCTCTTCACTTTGATGATCTTTTAAAGTGACCTTCCTAACCCTGAGACGATGTTTCTAAGTTAATTTAGGCTTTGGGATATTTGTAGCATGTCTCGAGGAAGTTTTGGATTTTTTGGATGAGGATTGAGGCACATTTGGATTTTATTTCTAGAACCTCACTGCGATTGCACTGTATCGCGGTGGGTATAGCGATGAATAGTTCATCGCATTGTGGTGGTGGCCAAATCCGTATTTCAATTACAAATTTAAATCCTATAGGGGCAGTCGGGTCTTTTCCCATTGCCCCAATCCGTGAAAACACGAGATTTATCACTAGTTAAGGCATTATATGCCAAATTTTCTCAATTTCCTGTCAAAAATAAACCCAAGCCACCACCCACATTCATCAAATTCAATCATTATTCCTTCAAGAAAACTCAAGAATTCAAGCTTCACAACCCAAGAACGTTTAAGAAAGTTAATTCTCTAGAAAGATTAAAGCTTTAAGGTATGTTAAATGTTAATCCATTGGCCCTTTTTCACCCATGGTGTCCAAGAACTTATTTTCATACTTTAAATCATGAATTCACATGTTTACATGAATTATCCTTATGAATTTTTTACGAATTTCGAATATACATGATTTGTACAAGTGATTTTTGATTGAACTAACCTTACACGTTTGAATGAAGGAATTTTTCATGTTAAATCATTAATTCATGGTCATAGTATTGAAGTTTTGATACCATCACATGTTTTAACTATCCCATGCTTTAGATTTATGACCCTTAAGTGTTTGATGAAATACCTAAGTAATGATTTTGGAGTAATGCTTACTTATTATGGTTTCAAATGCTCTCATGTGTTCTTATTGTTATTATTATCGAGTCCTGAGGGTTATGAATACCCAAAAACTTAGATACTTACATAGTGTTAGTATTTTCAGAATTGTTTCAGATAAACCATGAGTGTCATCAGTTTAGTCAGTTATCAGGTTCAGTTAAACTTAGATCAATCCAGAATTTAGTGTCTTTCAGTTGGGAGTAAACCTTAGCACCGAGTGAACATAGAGATGGAATCTACCCCGTTAGTAGGCATGAGGAACTTGTCTCTCCTATCAGTAGGCATGAGACATTAGTTACAGTCCCTTGGTTCTAGACCTATGGCTCCACCGTAGACTTTGAGGGGTCCCCCGTTAGTTAGGCATGACACCCTAGTACTTTGGGACATTATATTAATGGATCCTTATATGCATTGTTAGTACCCGTGGCGCGGTACTAACGCCCTTCCAACTAGGGTTACATGTTGCACCCTGATAGTGTATTACGACATGTCGGTTATAGCTAGCTCCCACAATCTTAGTTCAGTATTCAGTACAGAGTACAGTTTCAGGTTTGCTTGACCATAGCACACAATTACCAGTTATTCAGTATCAGTATTTCAGTACTCCAGTTTATAGACTATTTCAGTATCATGTTATATGCTTGGTCATGCATCCTCTGATTTTACAGATTTCATGTGTACTATGCATGAGTTATTTTATGCTATTCATTCAGTCAATTATTATTCATGTACATGACCCCATGCAAATCATCCTAACCTCATTTAGCATACCAGTACATTCAAAGTACTAACCGTATACTCATTTCTTGTGCTATGAAGTCTCATATCATAGGTTTGGATGCTTAGGTTCCCGACCGCACTTTGACATTCCAGTACATCAGCATCAGTAGCAGTGGTGAGTCCTCATATTCCGAGGGCTGATTATGTTTATTTCAGCATTTTAGTTAAGTAGTCTGTCGGAGTTAGTTGGGTACTTGTCCCATCAACTCCACAGCCAGTTAGTTAAAGGCTTTCAGATACTTTTAGACAGTTAGTCAATTTTTTAGTTGTTATTGAATGTATTTACCATATTATTTTCAGACAGTTGTTTCAGTCTTAAAAGTTCAGTGATGTTTTAGTGTTTTAAAACCTTATGGCATATTCAGATATTCCGCACATGTGTATCTTTTATTATTAGTTTCATTCAGTGCTAGAAGTAGGTACCAACTCATGGGTTAGCTTGTGGTCATTTGTGAACGTAAGCACCGTGTGGCGTCCAGGGTGTACCCCCGGGGAATTACATTAAAGCATGAATAACATATTAAAATCATGGGAAAACAATCCAATTAATCACTATCAAAATTTCTCAATCTAATTTCAAACCAAACAATTAAATCATATGAATATTGAATAAATTTATGCCATAATGAAAAACACATGTTTAGGGTTGAGAGATATGCCTAAAATACCAAGGAATTTAAAGAGGACTCAAAGTTTGGTCCTAATTGTTGAATTTATTATGGAACCCTAGTATATCTTTCCTTGAGAGTTAACAAGGAGAAGTATGAGGTTTTGATATTGATACCCAAGGCAAAGAGGTTATCTGAGTGATTTTAAGTCATGGGAATGAGTATAAAGGAAGTAAAAACTGAAAACACCCTAATTAAAATGTGCTAGGAAAAATAAGGAACAGTCCACATGACTTGGGTAATAATTAAAGAGGTCTGACCATGAGTCGTGGCCTGGTGTCATTATCTGAAGATCAAAATTTTTTTTCCTCTCTATTATGACAACGAGTTACTTATCACGACTCATTATCTGACATCACAAGTCATAAAGAAGACTCTTTGTTAGGGGATGGACTCTAGGAAGCCTTTTGTTGAGACAATGAGTCCCTTCTAACAACTCGTTACATCTCATAATGAGTTGTACCTTGGACACGTTATTAGGGGACCAAAACTTGGGCCAGCTCACTGCCGTGACAATGAGTTCTTATCATAACTCATTACGTTTCGTAATGAGTCATACCCTGGACTATTATCACTGACAGTTTTGACATTATTTTAGAAACTTGTCTAATTCAATTACTTAAATCTTGGAGTGTCTAAAGCTCCAGAATATGGGGTGTCCCATTACCCCACCCCCTTCATTAGGATCATTTGTCCCTGAATGAGAAGTTAGGGATCCCTTAGAATGATAAAAGAAAGAATACAATCACAATCCAAGGTCAGTTTCTAAATGCAATAAGAGGGAACGAAACTCATACCTTAAGCATTTTCATCCATTAATGGAAATAAGGACGAGTACTTGGCTTTCTTATCTTCCTTCGCTTCCCACCTAGCTTCTTCCACCTTTTGATTTCTCTAAATCACCTTTTCTGAAGCTACATCCTTAGTCCTCAATCAATGAACCTACCTATCCAATAATTCAATCGGGACCTCCTCATAAGATAAAGAATATGAAACACTAACATCCTCAATTGGCACTATCAAGGAAGGGTCACGCACACAATTTTTTAGCATAGACATATGGAAAAAAGATGAATTGAGGCCAAACTCACTGGTAAATCCAGATCATAAGCATCATTCCCAACTCTTCTCATAATCTAATACAGACCAATAAAATAGGGACTGAGCTTCCCCTTCTTCCTAAATGTCATAACTCCTTTCATAGGAGAAACCTTCAAAAATACCCAATCATTAACCACCAACTCCAGCTCCCTCCACCTTATACCTGCATAAGACTTTTGGAATCTTTGAGTAGTCTTAAGTATTTATCTAATCACCTTTACCTTCTCCATGGCTTGGTGAACCAAGTTAGGACCAAACAACCTAGTCTCACCAACCTCAAACCACCCAATAGGAGACATACACCTCCTTCCATAAAGAGCCTTAAAAGTAGCCATCTGGATGCTAGAATGATAGTTGTTATTGTAAGCAAACTCAATAAGATACAAATGATCAATCCAATAACCCTTAGAATCAATCACACAGGCCTTTAGAATATCCTTCAACATCTAAATAGTACACTCTGCTTGTCCATCCGTTTGAGGGTGGAAAGTGGTGCTAAAGTTCACCTGAGTACCCAAACCTTTCTAAAACAAACACCAAAAATGAGAAAAGAACTATGTACCTTGATCTAAAATGATGAAAACCAGTACTCCATGTAATTTAACTATCTCTTGAATGAACAACTTAACATAATCCTCTCCTGAGTAGCTAGTCCTCATAGGCAAGAACTGAGCAGACTTAGTCATTCTATCCACAACGACCCAAATAGAATCATACTGGTCATGAGACTGAGGAAGACCTGTAATAAAATCTAAGTTGATCATCTCCTACTCATACACAGGAAAATTTATCTCTTGAGATATACCGATAGGCCTTAAATGCTCTACCTTGACTTGATAACAAACCATATACTTAGCCACAAATTTTGCCATATATCTATTCATATTATTCCACAATAGATTTTCTTCAAGTCATGGTATATTTTTGTCGAACTCGGATGAACTATATATCTAGACTCATGATCCTTAGTCAAAATTCTTTCGCACAGCCCATCAACATCGGGAACACAAAACCTTCTTTGATACCTCAAGATGCCATCTTCTATAATCTTAAATGATATAACCTTTTTCTAACCAAAGCCATCCTTTATTTGCATAAGTATGGGATCCCAAGCATGTTTCTCCTTAACCTTAACACTAAGAGATGATTTAACCACTTCTTGATCAATCACTCCCCTATCCTAAGAGTCTAAGAGATAGACTCCCAAGTTAGATAACATGTGAATATCCTAAGCCAATCATCTTTTATCCTCTTCCACATGAGATAAACTCCCCATAGACAACATGCTAAGACCATCAGCAACAATATAAGGTTTACTTGGGTGGTAGTGAAAGCTCATGTCATAATCCTTAAGTAATTTGAGCCACCGCCTCTACCTGAGATTTAATTCCTTCTGTGTAAACACATACTGCAAGATTTTATGGTTTGAATAAATATCCACATGCACTCTATAAAGATAACAACGCCAACTCTTTAGAGCAAATACAACGACCGCCAACTCTAGATTGTGAATCAAATAATTTCTCATATGAACCTTAAGTTTCCTAGAAGCATAGGCCACATACTTACCATATTGTATCAAAACACAACCCAGTCCCACATGGGATACCTCATAATACACAACAAATTCATTAGTACCCTCGGGCAAGGTCAAAAATAGCACAGAAGTCAACTGATCCTTTAACTTCTCAAAACCACCCTCATAAGCATTGGACCATAAAAACTTAACTTTTTTCTGAGTTAACTTTGTTAGCGAAGCAGCAGTGGATGAGAAACTCTCTACAAATCCCCTATAATATCCTGACAAACCTAAGAAACTCCTAATGTCGATTGGAGTCGTGGGTCTAGGCCACTTCTTAACTGCTTTAACTTTTTATGGATCCACCTTGATCCCCTCACTAGAAATAACATGCCCAAGAAAGGGCACAACACTTAATCGAAATTCACACTTAGAAAATTTTGCATACAACTTTTGGTCCTTAAGAGTCTGCATCATGATTCAGAGGTGATTGGCATGATCCTCCTTATTTTTAGAGTACACCAAGTTATCATCAATAAGTACTATCATAAACAAGTCCAAAAGCTGCCTGAAGACTCGATTCATAAGATCCATGAAATTATTTGGAGCATTAGTCAACCCAAATGACATAACCAAAGACTCATAATAGCTATATAGGGTTTGGAAAGTGGTCATGGGAATGCAACCTCCCTTATTTTCAGCTGATGGTATCCAGAACAAAGATTAATCTTAGAGAAACACCTAACACCCTAAAGCTGATCGAAAAAATCATCAATTCTAGGAAGATGATAGTTATTCTTCACTATAACCTTATTCAACTACTGATAATCTATACACATCCAAAGAGACCCATCTTTCTTTCACATGAAAAGCACAAGTGCAGCCTATGGAGAAACACTAGGACAAATGAAACCATTATCAAGAAAATCCTTTAACTACTGCAAAACTGGGAATTCAGTATTCTTATGGATGAGCCATCCTATAAGGAGAAATAGAAATGGGAAAGGTATTCGGTAGAAGATCAATCCCAAAATCTATTTCCGTATTAGGAGGAATTCTCAAAAAGTCACCAGGAAATACTTTAGGAAATTCATTAACCACAGGGACAAATTGCAAAGAGGATCCCCCTGAGTTAGAATCTTTAACCCAAACTAGATGATACAAACAACCCTTGAAATCAACTTTTGAGCTCTAAGATAGAAAATAAACCTCCCTTTAGGTACTAAGGAACTCCCCTCCCATTCAATACCGGTTCATTAGGAAAATGAAAGTTGACCTTTTGGGTCCTACAATCCAAAGAAACATAGCACGAATGAAGCCAATCCATTCCCAAGATAACATCAAAATCCACCGTATACAACTCTATCAAATCCACTATTGTCTGCCTGTGAAAAATGGAGAACTCACAACCCTATATATTTTTCTAGCCACAATAAAATCTCCACCGGAGTAGACAAAAAAATAGGGTCAAAATTATTTTTAAGACCAAAACCAAAGTGTAAAACCACATAATGGGTCACATAAGATTGGGCAAAACCTGAATCAAGCAGAAAATAAACATTACAAGAGAAGAGCTGTAACATACCAGTGATGACATCTTGGGATGTCTCAGATTCCTAGCGAGTAGCAAGTGCATAAAGACGATTCCAAAAGAGGCATCCTTAGGTCAAGAGTAAAAAAGTGGTGACCAAAACCTTATTAGAATAGTGGAAACTATATCTATAGGGAAGTTTTGTAGTATATGACCAGGCTGACCTCAATTAAAACATAGATTCCTCCCCTCCTCAGAATAATCACGGTGAAGTTGCTGGCAAAATCAGCAAGGAGGATAAGTTGGGGCTGACTCAGCTTCATTGGCTTGAGACTGGGCACCCTATGCTTTAGGACCTATGTTAGTATGAAAACATTGATCATCAAAAGGTTTAGGATAAGGAGAACTAGCCATTGAATATAAATTTACCCAATTCTTCTTCTTGGTCCACTTTCTACTATCTCTCTTACTGTTCTGCTAACCTGTAACCTACTCTAAATTTCTAAACTTGTTGTTCTACTTCTCTCCTATCACTACCTACTTCTTCTTCTCATTCTCCACCTACTATATATAAACCACTAACCTAAATATATCCATATCATTATTCAATATCACAGCCTTACACTCTAACACCAAATCACCGAACAAACCAAAAGAAAACTTCCTCATTCTGGATCTCATATTAGCCACTAACTCTGGAGCATACAGGAACAGTTGCAAGAACTTCAAATCATACTCTTTAACACGTATTTTACCCTACTTTAGTTTCACAAACTTTTCGGCCTTAGCCTTCCTCAACTCCTGAGGAATGAACTGATCAAGAAAAGCCCTTAAAAACTCATTTCCCACCACCAACTTAACATCATCACCCCTTATTGCTACACACTCCTCATACCACTGGTAAGCCACATCATTTAACTGATAAGAAACAAACATCCACACCTTTAAAAGTAGTATCATGCATCACCCTAAAATCTTCTACGTCCCATAAATAAACCCATGAGTATCCTCTTTAACTATAGATATGGTAAAGGTTGTGTAATACCCCACATTTCGTACAATGATGAAAATCCATCATTTCTATGCGTAGTCATTTCAAAAGACTCGAATCCTATGTAAATTTAGTGTGTTAATCAATTATGTAGTGGGGGAATCTATTTTAGCATGAATTTAGATCATAGAGATCCCCTAACTCAATACAAGTTGAAAGCTTTCCTATCGTTCAAGTTAAGTGAGCGTCAAAACTTGGGTCAACTTCAATCGACCATAACTCATTTTATATGATGAACTGGGTGGCTTACTATGTATCAAATAAAATATCTTTGAATTAGATTTCCAACAATACCAATTTTACCAAAATCCGATATCAGAGCAAAGAGTTATGGACATTTTACTCCGGCATGTCAGGCTGGAAAACTAAGTGACGACAATTGTGACAAGCCGTCACACCCGTGATGGCCTATCACCAATGTCGTCAGACCTGGGCAGATTTCTAACCCTGGTAACGACATTTTGTGAAAATCCATCACACCCGTGATGGCCTATCACCAATGTCGTCAACCTTAACCAGAAACTCAAAATTTTACCCTTTTGTGACGACAATTCGTGACGGTCTATCACCAACTTGATGACTTTTCATGAATGTCGTCAGCTATTTTTCTCAGCAATTGAGGGACGTTTTATTAAGGGTATTTTGGTATTTTTACTTCACTTCTCATGACTTATAACCCTTAAGAAGCATATTATCTTCCATTCTCTTTAGTTAAACATCTCAAAAAGGTCTCTCATACACTCTCAACCACAAGATTAGGGTTTCCTCTCAAGATTAAAACTCTCAAGAAAAAGCCCTAGGGTTTTCACAGAAGAGTCTATTTCAAGGAAATTTCACCATCAATCTTCATGAATTCTTAATCTAAGGTATGCGTAGTGTTCATCCATGGAGCTCAAGAATCATGTTTTAAATTATAAATTATGATTTTCCTTGTTGTTTTATGACAATATTCATGTTGATGATTGTTGTTTGGATTTAAGGTTGTATCTTGATGTGTTTTTAATGAAGCATGTGAATAGGTTAGATGAAACCCTTGAATTTTTGATGGATTAAGATTGCCAAATTGATAAGCACACCTATGCCTTAAAGAGTGCATACAAGTTGTTTGATAAAATGCTTAGGATGCTAGAAATTCATGTTTACACGGTTCCATGATATCTATATGGATCCCAGTATCAGTATCAGTCAAAACCTAAGTTTTAGTATTCAGTTATCAGGACCCAACATTTAGTTTCAATATGGATCCTAGTAACAGTCTTAAGTTATAGTGTCAGCTTCAGATCTGTATTCAGCTCAGAAATTCAGTTTAGTTTTAGACTTGCTTGACCATAGCGTACAGTTATCAGCTACTCAGTTATAGGTATTTCAATACCTCAGTCTATGGAATATTTCCAAATCATGTAATACGCTTGGTCTTGCATTTTCAAAAATATAGCTTTCATGAAATCCATGACCAGTTACCTCATGTTACCCAGTCAATCCCTTCTCATACGCATAATACTTTATAGCCTCAGCCCAACTACTCAAATTAAGTACAATTCAGTCTTGCATACCCAGCATTCAGTTACCAGTTATTAATTTAATCATATAAGTCAATATATCTATGCATTCGTGCATCACGCTTTAGTTTCAGATCTCAGATAATCAGTCATGATTTCGTACCTAGGTGCCTTGTGCATCGCCTCAACTTTCTTAATATCTCAGAAAGGTTAGTCCAATATCCTTCAAGGGACATAGTGTCCCAAGGGGGAGATACATTATATCCCCTAAACTTCCATGATTTAAACATGTCATTTTCTTTGATGAATCTATCTTGGAGGAAGTGTTACTTATGAGCCAACCCTCTAACTTCAAAACTCAATCGTAGGCCATGTACTCAATGTCTCAGTTCAGTTCTTGTATCATGTTCCAAATTCAGTTATGTTCTCTTGTTTCTGCTCATGCATGTTTAGTAAATGATCTCAGGATTCATTAGCATTTCCGTTTAAGGTAACAGTTCTCTTTAAGATTATTCATCTTCATGTTAAGTATTTAGTACAAATTTGGTATTCAGTTCCATGCTTAGTTCCTAGTTCAAACTTGGTGTATTTACCATTGCATATTCATTGCATGTTCATGAGCCAGTTTTGTCATAAATTCACGCATCAGATAAGCGTGATCAGCTTATCAATACTCTCCCTCATGTACTTATGAATCAGTTATACATGCATCAGATATGCATGTTCATTATGATATGTTCAGCTTATCAATCATGTCAGCCATGAAATCATGATCAGTCGTTCATGCTCTATATCCACGTCAGTTGTCTTTTCACTCATCTCAGCCAGTCTCATTTGAGGACAAATGTTCCCAAGGGGGAGATATTGTAATACCCCACATTTCAGACTAGGATGAAAATCCATCATTTCTATGCGTAGACGTTTCAAAATACTCAAATCCTATGTAAATTTAGTGTGTTAATCAATTATTTAGTGTGGGAATTTATTTGATCATGAATTTAGATCATAAAGTTCCCCTAACTCAAGTACAAGTTGAAATCTTTCCTATCATTCAAGTTTTAGTGAGCGTCAAAACTTGGGTCAAATTTAATTGATCATAATCCGTTTTATATGATGAACTGGGTGTCTTAATATATATCAAATGAAATATATTTGAATTATCTTTCCAACAATACCAATTTCACTCAAATACGATATCAGAGTAAGGAGTTATGGCCATTTTACTCCGGCATGTCAGGCTGGAAAACTGAGTGACGACAATTGTGACAAGCCATCACGCCCGTGACGGCCTATCACGAATGTCGTCAGACCTGGGCAAATTTCTGACCTTGGTGACAACATTTTGTGACAAAACTTCTCTCCCATGATGGCCTATCACCAATGTCGTCAACCTTAACCAGAAACTCAAAATTTCAACCTTTTGTGACGACAATTCGTGACGGCCTATCACCAACTTGATGGCTTGTCACGAATGTCATCAGCTATTTTTCCCAGCAATTGAGGGACATTTTAGTAAGGGTATTTTGGTCTTTTCCTTCACTTCTCATGACTTATAACAATCAAGGAGCGTATTATCTTCCATTCTCTTTAGTTAAACATCTCAAAAAGCCTTCTCATACACTCTCAACCACAAGATTAGGGTTTCCTCTCAAGATCAAAACTCTCAAGAACAAGCCCTAAGGTTTTCATAGAAGATTATATTTCAAGGAAATTTCACCATCAATATTCACGAATTCTTAATCTAAGGTATGTGTAGTGTTCATCCATGGGTCCCTTTCATCCATGGAACTCAAGAATCATGTTTTAAATTATAAATTGTGATTTTCCTTGTTGTTTTATGAATATATTCATGTTGATGATTGTTTTTTGGATTCAAGGTTGTATCTTGATGTGTTTTTAATGAAGCATGTGAAAAGGTTAGTTGAAACCCATGAATTTTGGATGGATTAAGATTGCCAAATTGATAAGCACATCTATGCCTTAAAGAGTGCATGCAAGGTGTTTGATAAAATGCTTAGGATGCTAGAAATTCATGTTTACATGGTTCCATGATATCTAAATAACAAGTCCATGTTAGCTATATACTTCAATATAAATTCCATGCTATTGATGTATTACTATTGTTGTGGTATGAAACATGTATGATGATGGAGATATACAATATGTACATGAAATATATCCATGCACTCACTACCATGCTTAATATGTTGAAGAACTACATAAAGTATAATATCCCCTACTTATGACAGTGTGAATTGTGGACTCCAATCTTATGATCAAGCCAGTCATGTTGTGTCAGTTTTCTTCCATTGAGTCCTGGGGGTATTCGTACCCGAAAATATAGTTGTGTTTTTAGAGTCATGTTATGTTATCACGATACTCTTAGTTAAGCCATTATCTATAGAATTCAGTCAGTCATGTGACTCAGGAAAACTCAAAAATCTCAGTAGTCTCAGTAGTTCAGTAATCTCAGTGATCTTAGTACTCAGTAATATATGTACCCTTAGTATTCAAAGTCAATCTCAGTAACTTCAGTGCTCTTAATCAATCCTCATAACTCAATACATTTCATTAGTCATCAGAATTTAGTAAACTTAGTTTAGCTCCACTAAACAATACCACTAGTATCAGTTTAGCTAATCAGTTCAGTTCAGTTTTTCAGTTCAGACTAGTTATTCAGTTCAGTGTGTTTCAGATGGGAGTAGGATTCAGCACCGAGTGAGCCTAGGGATAGGGACTCACCCGCTAGATTAGGACTGAGATTTTTAGAAGCAATCCCTAAGTTCCAGAACTATATAGCCAGCGTAGGTACGATATGTCACCTATTAGATAGGACTGACATACTCAGGGGTCACCCGTTAGCACATTTATATGTATAGGACTGATCCCAGGAGTCACCCGTTAGATTAGGACTGACTCCATAGCAGTTGTCTTTACTGGTGGCACGGTACTGACACCCTTCCAGTCAAGGCAGAGGTTAGACCCCAGTCAGCTTAGCTTGGGGCATGCCGGTTAGATGATTACCTTCCACAGTCTCAGTTTTAGTCCCAGTCTCAGTAAAAGAACTTAGATAGTTCTTTAGATTTCAGGACTGCCAGATATAGTCAACTCAGAAATAGATCGGAACTCAGATAGTTCCTTTAGATTTATGTATTGTCAGATACAGTCACTTATGCTATCAGTTATATCAGTTCTCTAAATTTATGCTATCAGTCACATTAGTTATCAAAAATCATGATATCAGTATTCAGCTTCAGGACTGTCAGACACAGTCAACCAGACCTGTTTTTCATAATTTGAACTATCAGAAATAGTCGTTCATCTATTCAGTATCTCAGTATCAGTACACTCATGTTGTTAGTATTCAGACTCAGTAGTCAGTATCTCCACGAGTTCAGTTACTGTTATGTATGCATATATGTATTCTCACGTTCATATTAGTCAGCATTGTTCATGCATATAACCCTTTGCATTTAGCCTACCTCACTTATATACTCAGTACATTCAGACGTACTGACGTATTTGTGCTAAGGTGCTTTCTCTTATGTTACACCATAGGTTCAGAGGCACGTGTTCCAGATCAACAATAGAATTCCAGTCGCAGAGTTTCAGTGAGTCCTCACCCATTCAAGGATGATATTATTTTATTTTATTTATTATTTCAGTTCATTTTTGCTAGATGGAGTTAGTTGGAGACATGTTCCATCAACTCCTTATTCAGACAGTTTAGAGGCTTTCTAGACTATAGCATGTTAGACAGTTATTTCAAATTTATTTTGGTATTGTCTTACCATTTTCAGACATTATTCTTATCAGATGTTTTTATTTGGATTTAAACCTTATGTCCGTTCAGTACATATTTCCGTATTTTAATGTTATATTATGTAGTGTACAGGTATAGATATCAGTCATGGGTTAACTTGTGGTCCTTTGGGGTCATGAGCACTGTGTAGTATTCTGGTTCAGAAAATCAGGGTGTTACAGGTTGGGAGTTTCAGCCTCATAAACTGGCCAACCCAAGTAACCTCAAATGAACTAGCAGCGCAACCAACATAATCAGACCGATGAGACTATGATGCTACCAGTTGAGCAAGCATATAAATAGATTGATGGAACTCTGCAATAGAGATATCTCCCTTAGGTGGATGAGCATGAGTATCACTAGTCAGAGAAGCTTAAGGAGGACTAGTAGGAATCGATGGAACCCCACATGGAGTTATACAGTCAAGCGTAGGGACTCTAGACCGGGCTTCACTCTATAAATAGGGCGAGTTCCCTTCATATTTTCCTCAGGTGGAACAGAGGTTCCAAAAGAGTTTTTGCAATTATTAGAACTGTAAGGAGGCATAAACTAAAGTGTGAGTAAGCCAAGAGTTAGAGAAGTTTTAAAATAGCTAGACTCTATAGCCTGAACTAGAATGATGTGTGAGTTGATGCTAACATATTTGAGGCTTTTAACTGAGAATAATTGCAAAGTCTTAAGAAACTTTTAGCCTTTCTGAGTGTTTTATCTTTGATTTTGCAGTAGAAGCTAAGATACTAGAGAACCAACAAGGATGGAAGCAAAAGAGTTAAAATCTGAAGCAAAAAGAAAAGAAGTGTGGCTGACGACATTCCTGATAAGTTGTCAGCCATGTGATAAGTTATCACCTTCATCATCATACTTAGATAGATAATGGATCTCAGCTGAAAGTTGTGACGACATTTCGTAATAAGCTATCAAGGAGTTGATAGGTCATCAAAATTGTCGACAGTCTAAGGCAGAACATGGAAGCTGAGGTAGATAAGTGATGACATTCATGATAAGTCATAAAAGATCTAATAGTCCATCATATTTCATCATCATCCAAAGGCAGTGAATGTCAAAATCAAAGAGGAGCTGACGATATTACTGATAAGTCGTCAGTCTCTTGATAAGGCATCACGAATGGCATCACCTTTCCGAGAAATTGCTACACTTTATGATTTTATTTCCATAATTATGGTGAACTATTTAAAGCATTGTTAGGGTTTTTTGGAGTTCTGAACATCTTTTGGAGACACGTATTTTGTTACTTTTCTCTCTAGTTTCTTGGCTTGAAAAAGAATTAACTTTTAAGAGATAACCATCAATACTTTGGGGATTCCTATTGTGATATAATCTAAGAATCACGAGTTATTATTAATCTTGTGGTAAGTTTATCTTTCAAATTATGAATTCATCTAGTTGTTCCGATCATTACATCATGAGTGCTTAAACCCCTCTAACCCAAATTATGGGATCTATGGGTTAAGTTTTGGTAAGATGCTAAGTGTTTAAGATTCAAAAGGTAATAGGACTCCTTGATAATTCAAAGATTTTAATCATTGTCTATTGGTTGCAAACAATATATAGCACCTGCTTTGATTTGCTTGAGATAAGAAATCAAATACAGTAGAAAGTGAATTATTGACAGGGACTTGGAAGCACTAAAAACTTCCATTTAATAATTGACATTGTAACAAGGTTGATTAACCTGAGGTAAAGTCTGGTCAGTGAATATAAATTTCCGAAGTCCGAGAGGATTAGGTAATTAATTGCTTAAGTAGGTCGAGAGACATTTAGGCATAACTTCGATAAAGATAATATGTTGTCCTATTTACTGTGAGAATCTTGAATCACTATTAGCATCTGTCAAGTACCAAAACCCATAGTGAACATAATTCTGGTTTTCCATAAACTCTTGATTACAAACACTGAAGTTAAAGTGACCAACCATTATTTGTTAAACTCAAAACCCCCTATTTTAGGAAACATCCAACTATCAGTTGATTAACTCGCAAATGACTTAAGTTCACACCATATTCCCTGTGGGATTCGACCCCAACCTAGTTGGGTTATATATTGACAATGATCGCTTACATTTTCATTAGAGAGATGTAGTTTGAGCATTATCAAAAATGGCACCATTGCCGGGGAATACGGTTGTAAATTGAAGTTTGTGTGCGCTAATTGACTGTTAGTCAAGTTTCCTAGTTTTATGTTTATTTCAGGATATTTGTAGTGTATACCAAGAACCAGAAGTTTTGGAGAACCATTAGTACCACTTAATCCATAACCACAACGAATTGGAAGAATGGCAGACGAGCAAGAGGTTGACAGACTAGCAGCCTTAGCTAGAGCTCAGGTGAATGTGCAGAATGTCGGGCAACAAGCATGACATCCAAATCCTGAGGATGAAGATTTGGGAGACGAGGAGTTTCTAAATCCTGGTAACCCAAGGAGTGTAGAGCAAGTAGCTGCACCAGTACAACGTAATGCTAACCGGAACCGTCCATTTAGAGGAAGGCAAGATTACCAGCCGGTCCAGTATGACCTCAATGATGATAATGATGGAATGGATGGAGCAGGTGAAATGGGTGAAATTATTCCTCCACCGTTGGAACCTGTGGTACAATTCAACATTATGAGTACTATGATTCAACTTCCCAATCTGAAGGGGTTGTTTGGTGGCCTTCCTGGGGATGACCCAAACTTGCATTTGATGAACTTTGTCACCATATGTAAATCTTTTGATAACCCAGGAGTGGGTCAGAATACTATTTGATTGAGGTTGTTTCCATTGTCTCTGTCTGGGGAGGCAACATTGTGTCTTAATGAGCTGACACCCGATCCTATAACCAATTGGAGGTAGTTGAAAGGAGCTTTCCTAAAAAGGTTCTTTCTTCCTTCCAGGAGGGTACAGTTAAGGGATGAGATCATCAACTTTAGGCAGCTCCCGATTGAAGCCTTGCATGAAACCTAGGAGAGATTCAAGAAGAAGTTGACACAGTGTTCGAACCACAATATGACAGACATACACTTGATGGAAACTTTGTACAGGGCTCTTAACTCTATTACAAAACCAATTGTAGATAATGCTGGTGGTGGTTCATTTTTTGTTCTTACATTCCCAGATGCTTCAGAGATGCTAGAGAGAATGACCAAACAGAGTCAGGCATAGCATACCAGAGACTCTATGGTAGCCATCCCTACTATTTCTGTGGGCATGACTGCGGAACAACGCAGAAGAGATAAAAAGCGTGACCAAGACATGGCTCACCTAAAAATGTAGATGGATTTGCTAACCAAGCACTTGCTATCAAGAAAAACTGAGAAGGTGAAAGTTGTGGGATATCAAGATAGATTTGATGCGGATGCATAAGAAGAAGCGAACTATGTAGGGAATCAAGGTCAGAATTATTATGATAAGCCTAGTTATAAAGATAGGGAGTAGGGAAATTAGAGGAACAATAATGATAGGAGCATGCTCTATGTCCTTCCTGGAAATCGTGAGGCTGCTACAATAAGTTCTGTAAAGATGTCCATGGAGGACATGATGGCTAAGTTGCTGAAGGAAGCAGAGTCTACCAACTCTGGTGTGACTACCATGAAGACCGATCTGTCATCTATTAGTCAGTTGGTAAACTCACACTCTACCATAATCAAACAGTTGGAGCAGCAGATGAGCCAACTCTCCACAATATTTAACCAGAGAAAGAGTGGAACGTTACCAAGCGATACTGTCCAAAATCTGTGGAATAATGGCTCATTTTTGGCGATTACCACTAGGAGTGGTAAGATGTTACCTGGCCTTTCTGTGGGCAAAGGTTTGGTTGAAGATGTGACTGAGGAAGAGGATAAACCCAAAGAAGAATGTCCAGTGGAGTCTGAGAAGCTAGATGGTTCTGATGGTCCTCTAGAAAAAGATAAAGAGAAGGATAAAGAGGTAGTGTTGAAAAACCTCCCAATACCACCACCTCTCTTTCCTCAACGATTGAAGAAAAAAATTGATGATGCAAAATTCTGCAAGTTCATGGCAATGCTCAAACAATTAACTGTGAATGTGGCATTGGTTGAGGCACTTGAACAAATTCCAGGATACGCAAAGCTTATGAAAGACCTTGTCACGAAGAAACATAAGGTTATCCATGAGTCGGAGGACAATATCCATCATTCTGGTGTTATCTCCACAAGGTCTTTAGAGTAGAAAAAGGCAAATCCGGGAGCATTTACCATCCCGTGCACTATTGGGTCCCTGAACTTTACAAAAGTACTATGCGATTTAGGAGCCAGTATAAACCTAATGCCACTCTCTATGTATAAGAAATTGGGTTTGGGGGATCCTATCTCCCACGAACATACAATTGTTGATGGCAGATAGGTCTGTAAAGTGGCCAGTGGGCATATTACACGATGTATTGGTAAAGGTGGACGACTTTATATTGACTGCTGATTTTGTAGTCCTAGACTGTTAGGTGGACTTTGAAGTGCCTATCATCCTGAGTATACCATTCCTTACAACTGGAAGAGTGATAGTGGACATAAAGCTGAATGAGCTGAAGTTCAGACTCAACGACAAAGAAGCAAGATTCAAAATACACTCATCCATGACACAAAAAAGGAGATAAGTGTTCTCTCAATCGTGGATGTATTCTATGAAGATGGTAAAGAGGTATCAATAGGTTGTCTTAGAGAAGTCTGAGTAGTGAAGATAACCAAGTCGTGCCACGATGTTAAATTAGGAGATACATGGGAGGCAACACATGATCCTCATGATTGATCTACTCCAAGTATACCCTAACCCTTAGTTCATATTTTCTTTGATTTTAAGTTGAGGGTGTAGGGTAAATTGTTGTTGTAAAATTTTGTAGTCGACTAGGAAAAATACTAGTACTTGAGGCAGTTAACTTGCTTTTGTAATTTTTGAGCACCTCTCCAATGGACTGAGTAGTTACTTGTGTGAATTGCATCTAAAAGTGACCATTGTGCATCTTTGTATGGCATTAGTTCTAGTGATGAAATAATTAGTGCTAAACAGCTGCATGAACTAAATGAGTAGTATCTTGTCATATACTTGTGTTCCATGTGTGTGTGAGATCTTACTCAGTTCCCATTGTATGTTGAATCCAGAACTTGCCCGGTTAGTCTTACCTAGGTTGAAGGATATGGGGTAAGAAAGAATTATAGGCCGTTTTGATATTATCCCACTGTTAAACTAAATGACCTTCCCTGTATGTAGAATATCCCTTAATACCTACTTTGAGCCTGATTAGCCTATTTTTTTATGACATCTGTCACCTTCCAGTTTATATCATAATGAACCTGTTTTGGCCCTGGTCCTTCTTGGACACTGTTCACCTTGGCCTAAGTTGAGGGTGGCTATCATAGGGGTGCGTGATGTAAAATGAGTAGGAAGAAAGGTATAGTAAAAGAAAATAATAAAATTGCATGACTGTGTGATATGCATTTATGTGTAACCACTGTGCATCTTGTTATGGCATTAATACTAGTGACATGATAACCATTGCTAAACAATTGCATGAACCGAATGGGTAGTAGCTTGTGATGTACCTTTGAGCCATGTGTGTGTGGAATACTACCTAGTTTTCTTTGTATGTTGGATTCAGAACTTGCCCAATTAGTCTTACCTAGGTTGAAGGATAGGGGTTAGGAAAGGATCATAGGTCGTTTTAATATTAGCCCACTTTAGCCTGAATGACCTTCCCTATATGCATAATATATCTTGATCTTTATTTTGAGACTGAATAGTCTATTTCTTTTTACGATACCTATCACCGTCCCATTTTTATATCATAATGAACCTTATTTGTCCCTGGTCCTCCTTGGACACTGTGCACCTTGACTTAGGCAAATGGCCTAAGTTGAGGGTGGATATCATAGGGGTGCATGATGTAAAATGAGTATGAAGAAAGGTAGAAAATGTGCATGATGCAAATGGCCTAAGTTGAGGGTGGATATCATTATGCAATAGTGCAAGAACAGTTCAAATTCCCACATTTTTCATAACTAAATCAAATTTCACAATTTGGGGTTGGGGTAATAACCACTTCAAAAGTCACAAGTTTGAGGAAAATCATAATTCCCTAGTTCATTCACCATACCCTTTCACCCACAAGTTCAAATCCATAATTGAAGTATGATTAATTATATGTAAACCATGAGAAATATTGTTCAACCTATAAACATTCAAAACCCTCAACCCTTGTTTTAAGGAAAACATCAAGATCCCATAAACTATACTCTAAAATGTATCTTTTTGAAAAATTAACAATAAGGAAAGAGTAACATGCCTGAAACATCAAGTTTCATGGAAGGAATTCAATTCTTAAGCCCTTGGATGACATACTTCTTGGAAACCCTAAGTAAGGCTACTTAAGAGAATTTAAGAGAGACTTTGGACTGTTTGAGTACGTTGAAGTTGAAATATAACCTCCTTGAGTGCTTTATGGATGTGGGGTTTTAATTGTAAAGGAGGGAATTGTTCAAAGTTCCCTCAATTTAAAAATTGAAATTTAGTCATTAGTGACTATACGACTCGTAAGGATACATTGCGACTCATCACAAGGAGTCATAGTTAAGACAGAACCACCAAGGCCCCATATTGGTCTAGCTACGATTCATACCACTGACTCATAACCACACTTAATGAATAATAACCACTTCTTGTACTCAAGACAACAATAATTTGGGATGACACACTGGACATCCTATGATTGAAACATAATGACTCGTCATGAGTCTTTACAACTCGTGGCCTCAAGTTGTAATGAAAACAGTGTCTTGGGCCAAACTTTTTAGACACCTGAAGACTTGGCCCTTATGACCCACAAGAAGTCTGGACGACTAGTTGAGAGCCACTCATACTCAGAGTAGAATACTAAGCCACTTATTCTAATTAGGTTGCGACCGAGTCCCTATGACCCATCAAGGCCCCCTAAGACTCGTTAGGGGAGTTTTATTCAGGACAGTGAGGATAAAATTTTAGAAAATTTTCAAGGACCAAAAACCCGAGGCGTTATAGTATCATTGTGGGTTTAATTAAGAGGTAAAAGACCAAAAAAAACTCAAAATTTTTTAAAGAAAACTTTGATTTGGTATTTCTACACCTTAGGGTGTGGCATGCTCTTATCTCACCATACTAAGGATGTGGCACACCCTTATCATAGAATCCAGCTAATGTGTCATGCCCTTATCATGATAGGCCACTGGTTTTCACGTAAGGGTGTGCCATACTTCTGTGGCAATGCAGACCTTACCGTTATGGGGGTCCCAAAATGTATTCTAAAAATTCTAAAACACTTCTTAATGGTTTCATTAAGATTCTTTATCATTATTCAACTTAGAAATCACAATAAAATATGATGGAGCTACCTAAATAAAATTGTTGAAATATTAGGTTCTAACAAGGAATATGCTTACCAGAACTGCAATAATCAATATAAATTCCCGTCTCAATGACCCCAATCCTACTATAGCGGGATCACTACAATGACTCCCCTACCCGCTATAGAGTTAGTGGGGTATAAATGTGGGACTAGTTACCATTTTGCTGTTTTTATATCACAATTCTTAGATTTTCATACTATGAACTAACCTCGTAACATCAAATACTATAAATGTAGTTCTACTAATTTGATTCAACACCAAAAGTTTCAATGAACTTTTTAATCTGTTGGCTGACATAATATCATTTAAAATTAATGAACCAATGCCCAATCAAACACCAGATTCACCTACACCACACAACACCTTAAATTTATCTGAAACTAGCTTAGCTTGAAATTTCAAATTTTCATTTAGGGAGAAACTTAACCCAAATATAGGCATTCGAGACTATATCATAACAACAAAAAGAGTCGTTACATTAGATGCCAATTTACCTACCATTGATCTCCAAATAAATATCAAAGGAAAAAATAAAAATTAGAAAGAGAATTACATGAATATTCAAACCAGTGAGGGTACTTGCTATGCATATTTGCTTCACTCTCCCAAGTGGTGTTCTTAACAGGATAGTGCTTTCACTAAACTTTCATAGAATTAATCTCTTTGTTTCTCAACTTTTGAATATTTCAATAAAGTATATCAACTGATTTTGCCTCATAGGAGAGATTCTTATTAGGTAACACGAAGTCCTATTGAATAATGTAATTTCCATCTCCATGGTACTTCTTAGTCATAGAAAATGGAATACCAAATGGACTCCTATAATACTCAAAGGTAATATAAGTCTATATGCTACCGGAACCACATCCTCAAGAAATTCAAATAGACCAATATATTTGGGGCTAAGCTTACCCTACTTTCCAAACTACATCACTCTCTTTATAGGAGAAACCTTAAGTAGTACATGTTCATCTTTTTTTGTAAAACATGTCTGATAACGCCCAAATTACAGCTCTCGTTAGAAAGTGTAAGCGGTCGCTGTCAATTATAGAACCCAACTGGGTTGGGTGTCGAATCCCACAGGGAATACTTGGTCAATAAGTGTTGCAATTGTTAGTAGACTATTGGTCGAAAATTCCATGGAAACGGGGGGTTTTGATTTAGGCGTGAATTAATAATATCAAAGTAACGAATGAATTATTTGTTTAGTAAAGGTTAATCACAGAGAATAATAAGTTAGGGTTATGTCCACCTTGTAGTTTCTACTTCTCTATTAACTATGAGTAACGCGGAATTTAGACATGCATGCACTTATAGAGAATCGTATTCTAATTCTAAATCCAAGTGTTTCCCAACCATCAAGGATTTATTTCACTTTAGCTCTCCCGAGCCTAAAGTGTATAACAAATGGTACAAATTCTCCAAGAAGTTAATCCGGTTAAGGCATTAACGTGTAAATAGAGGTTAGAAGCCCTATTTCCTTGTCACACTCTCTTTTCCAAACATGTAACTTTTCTCCCGAACAAGTTAATGCTATAATGGCATGCTCTCTATGTTTGCAACCATGAGAATTTAATTAAAACGACGAGAGTAATGATATAAGTAGCATACACATCAAGAATTCACAAACTCATAGCAATGAATAGTATCTTACAAGGTTTCCATAACCCTAACAGAGAAGTTTAGCTACTCATAGATACGACGGAAATCAAAAATAGACATAATCATCATACCACAACCTAAAACAATCTTGGCGATGGAAGTGATCTTAGCGTCACAAAGAGAGTAACGTTTTTTCTCTAGCCGTTTCCAAGTGTGAGCCGTGTTTCTCTGTCTAAAACTTACAGAATCTGTAAACTGAATAATGACTAATGATAATTGATCAAATGCTGCTGAAAAATTCAGCAATAGGGTTTTTATAATATCCTTGTCTACTAAGTTACTGCTGCATCCCTAAGTATTTAGAAATACTAATTTTTCCCGAAAAAAATTCTCCATGCGTCACATTCAGTCCAACAGCTTCCAAAAGCTTCCTTCCCTCTTATATGAAGTTTTCCTTTGCTTCCCAAAGGTCCACAAAGTGCTGAAATCTTCATCATTAATACCTGAAAACATGCTAATCACATAGGTTAGCTCACTTAAAGGAAAATGGACTAAAAGTGCAGGAATTATATATTTTATCCTCAAAACTTAGCTAAAATATGGGTAAATTATGGTTCTTAGGGGTATAAATACGCCCAACATCACCACCCCACACTTAAAGCTTAGTTCGTCCTCGAACAAAATATTACGTCCATGCAAACATCTAACTAGAATTTCACAGTAGCAACACAAAATGTTCAACAAGACATGCACGGCAATCATTAACAAAGAGTAGGTTTCTTGATCACTCCTAGAAATAATTCAACCTCCAACATAGACTCGTGAGGATGGTTAATTCGTATCCATAAGTTAATCCACAAAGAATCATATAACACTACCCAAATATCATCAAACATGTGTGTCTCACACAAGATATCACCCATAATCACTCAAAAGTTTTGCATTATTCGAAACATGGGTATAAGACTCTCCTTGCTCTCACTCTCACAAAGAATTCTTATATTGCAACTGATGACCATATGCTTTCCCTTAGTGTAATGCTCTACTAATATCAGAATGCTAAGCTTAGGATCAAATAGGTCTTTACAGGTTGTAATGTAGGCTAAGGGACAGGTAGGACTATTTTGGCCAGAAATAGTGACTATGTTCCCTAAGCGCTTTAATACACTACAATATGTCATATACACCAACTCTTAACAACCACTCTACCTTTCTTTCATCTACCAACCCCTTTTCACCCAATTTGTTATTCAATCATAAACACAACTATTTATTTTTTTATTTTATTTTTTTTTCTTTTTCTTTTTTTTTTAAACATCCCTATGATAGCCACTCTTTTTCACAACATTTTCAAGCACCAATACACTCTGAGACATTATTGTCACCAATTTCCTCTTATTTTGTCACATGACTCTACAATTTAAAGCGCTTAGGAATTTGGATCAAATTATGGTCTTGAAAAAAATGGATTAGGTTACATATGAGGCTGTCAAAGAAAATAGCTAAAGGCTCAAAGGGGGTTCACTAGGATGATGTACAAAGGTAGGTAAAAAGAAGGTAAACAATTACAGGCTACCAAAGAAATGCCTAAATCATCTCCTAAACTCACACTCTTTATTTCGCTTTACACACACACCAGGCAAGTTCTAGCATCAGTCACAACACAGAATATACTATATCCTCACACACACAAGGTACATGGTCAACTTTATTGGGAGCAGTATAGACTCTTGACCCAATAGATGAATGAATTAAACCACACAATTATCACACAGTGAGTCACACGTAGAGCCTAAATGTCTCAATAGTAATGATTTAGCACAAACTCTTGTTATACTACCATGCCGTCTATCAGAACAATTTCATGCAAAATCTAAAAAAAAATCTAGAATTTAATAACTAATTACGACTAATTAACAAACAAGAACAAGAATAAATTGTATGCAAAGAATTACAATAAAGCATACAAATACCAGCACCCCACACTTAGATGGGACACACTGCCCTCAGTGGAAAATAAATAAGGAAAACCTGATTAGTCGGACTCCTCCTCTATGTCTGGGGTCATACCCCCTGCGTCGGAATTATCATCAGAGTCATCGTCATCAGAGTTGTCCTTCACGTCTGAGTCTGGAAGTCGGCGATCATCGTCAGTCGGCATGTCATCATCGAGAGGTTACTCAAAATGTACCCCTACTCCACACATAGCCCGCGCATGCTCATTCATCGGGTAGTCATAGTCCAACTGCTGGAGCTCTGCATCAGTCGGAATATGACCCCCACTCATCATGGTAAACCTCGTCATGCCATATAGATGGCGAAAGAAACTTTAGTCTCGAGCATGCCGCTCTGCAGTGGTAAGGTTGATGCCATGACCAGTTTCAGGCTTTTTAACTTTCGTAAAATCAACCTTCTTCGGGTTGTGTGGAAGTTTATGATCTGCAGGTTCCTCTTCAATGTGATCCTTTCTTAAGATCGCAGTCAACAAATTGCGAAAGCTGAAATGAGACCTTTTGTGCAGCCTAGCCTTACGCATTGATGATCGTATAACCGCACCAATGTTGATGGGAATATTCATCATCAGCGCATACGCCAAGCATACTCTATCATGTGTGATCTTTATGTACTGTGTCCCAAGAATTAGGCAAGAGTTGACTATCCTCAACCATATACGAGCTTCTCTGTTCAAGGAAGCATACGGGAAGGTATTGTGCCGACCGTTATCCCTGTGACGAAATTGTGCCATTGACCTTGTTCCGCACAGTGTGTATCTGATTTCCCTATAGGGAGGTATGTGATAAAGCTCCTTGAGCGGTGATGGATCCACAGATGGAAGACCCAGAAAAGAGTTGAAAAACTCCGCATTCAGTTGCAAGACTTGGCCCCGAATCTTCACTTCACTTCCGGTAGTCTTTGGGGACCAATTGGCATAGAACTCTCGCGTTAGATCAAGATTGCATTCCCCCATATCTCAAAAAATGAAATCAAGATTTAACGCCATGATTTTAGCCAAAATGCGGGGCTCTCTCTTTGCTAGACTATCCTTCTGCATCAAATCCACGTGAACACATTTTTTCACTTTGTTGTTCTTGTACCACTCCTTTCCTTCCTCCTCTAGGACCCACTTTATCCCGAAAGTGCGTCGAGGTATTTGTAGAGAGGAGGACTCAGCTTGATCTTTTCTTCCCTTTTTCTGACCTTTCTGCGAGGTGGATACTTTTTCTTTTCCTTGTTATTTTTTCGGTGCCATTCTACTTGAGATCACAATAGAGTCATGTTAGCTTCATCTCAGAAGATTCAATCGAAAGACAAACAGTAATGGCACCACCCTACACTTAATTTGTTTGCCAAGACTAATTAAGTGAGTGATGTCGATTACTCAGACTTCATCGACATACATTTAGGCGATATGTTCCAACAACATGTTTAGCACAGTCATATTCTCATGTAATCTTGACTATCCTTTCCAATGTTATTTCATTGGATTAACGCACTTTTTGAACAAGACTACCACATAGAGATTGTATCAAGTTAATGCATAGACATAATCACCACGTCTCATGCTTGTGGTCAATCATGTTCTTTATCTCGACGAATGAGTCATTCAAACATTCAAGCTTTCAACTTACAAGATTATGTATTAACTTCACAATTTTGACTTCATAAAACTATGACAATGTATAACAATCAAATACAAGTCGAAACAAAGTCAAGAACACCCACACGTATTATTTCACTCAACTAGATGTATCATAACAAACCAACCATATTCTAATCACCACACCACTTCAAAATCTAATAAATCATTATAAACATAGCATTTCAACAACTACGGAATATAAAAGAATAACTTACGTAATGATGGATTCGGAAGATGAGCTTGCAAGATTAGATGAGCAAAAAGAAAAATTTTGAGAGAATGGGGAAGCTTGGGCGGCGCCTATATGGAGCAAACAATAGCATTTTGTTCTAAGGATGAAGATCTATTTATAGCCTAAGTCATGGGTCGGGTTTGATCCATGTAAAATCGAGTTAGGAGACAAAAAGGTATAAGTAGGCGACGCTTTTGTCAATGCCTAGTTGGGCATAGGCGGTGCCTTTGTCAATGCCTAGTTGGGCATAGGCGGCGCCTTTTTCAATGCCTAGTTGGGCATAGGCGGCGCCTTTGTCAATGCCTAGTTGAAACAGTGAGCATAGGCAATGGCATACGCGGTGCCTATGGTATTGGCTAGATTTGCATAGGCGGCGCCTATGGTAATGCCTAGATTTGCATAGGCAATGCCTTATCTGTTGCCTATGTGAGGCAGTGAGAATAGGCAATGGTATAGGCCTTGCCTTGTCCATTGCCTAGATTAGCATAGGCCTTGCCTTGTCCATTGCCTAGATTAGAATAGGCCTTGCCTTGTCCATTACCTAGATTAGCATAAGCAATGCCTAACCAATAGCATTTGCTCCATCATTCCTAGCTTACCACCCTTAGCATGGCTCACTTTCAAATCAAAATTTTAGGACTAATCCTCTCCTTTGTACGTCTTGCACCTACACTTAATCAAAAACAACAAACACGATTAGAAGGATGGGTTGCCTCCCACCAAGCGCCTTAGTTTTGGTCATGGCTCGACCCTTCTTTTTGGATTTTAATTTAACAAAAACAAACTCCTAGTAAAACAAAATGATTAAAACGATGGGTTTCCTCCCATGTAGCGCTTGATTTATTGTCGCGGCACGACATAGTCATTTATATTACTTAGACTTCATCGAGATATATGGTGCATCGTTTTCTGAATGGATTCAGACGACGTTGATGCTTAATTGTGGGCACACAATCTTCTTCGAGATGAATCTTGTGCATACATATCCCAGGAGGGATACTAATTATATCATCAATAGTCCAATCAATATCTCTCTTGTACCTCTTCAGAACAGAAATGAGAGCCTCTACTTGTTGTTCACCTAAATCAGCCGCAACAATAACCGGAAGTGTATCACCACTTCCCAAAAACGCATACTTTAGGTGACTGGGTAGATCTTCCAATTCTAGCACTGGTGGCTCTTCAATGGATGGTTTTGCTGGTGGTGAGGATCGATTCTTAAGATCAAGGTCCAGCTTCTTAAGAGCATGAGAATAGGACCCTATTCCTGTTAGAGCACAAATAGTTTCTTCATAATCTTCTACATCCTCACGCTCAAAATTCAAACGCTCTGCAGACAATGGTTCAACAGTAGGCTGCTTTTCTAACAATAGTTCCTTCGCATCCTCATGATAAACATCAGCTATAGAAAACATATTCATATCATTTGGATGCTTCATTGATTTGCATACATCAAAATGAACCACTTCATCATTCATCCGAAACAAAAGCTCATTGGCTCGTAAATCAATAAGCACACTTCCTTTTGCAAGGAAAGGACAACCCAAGATTATGGGTACTTCAGAATCCGCCTCGCAATCCAAAATAACAAAGTCTGCAGGAAAAATAAAGGTAGAAACCTTCACCAATACATCATATAAGATACCAACAGGTCGTTTTACCGACCTATCAGCCATCACGAGCCGCATATTGGTTGGTGAAGGATCGCCCAACCCCAACTTTATGTAAATAGATAGCGGCATCAAATTGATGCTAGCACCCAAATCGCACAACGCCTTAGAAAAATCCAACGATCCAACTGTGCAAGGAATAGTAAAAGCACCAGGATCTGCCTTCTTCTGTACTAAAGACCTCGTGGCAATTGTACTGCAATGATGAACATTATCTGCCAGCTCGTAGCTTGCTGCCCGCTTCTTTTTCAAAAGGTCCTTCATGAATTTAGCGTACCCAGGCATCTGTTCCAGCGCCTTCACCAAAGGAACATTAATATTCAGCTGCTTCAACATAGTCATGAATTTACTGAACCTGGTGTCATCAGCTTTCTTCTTCAGTCTCTGAGGAAAAGGTGGTGGTGGAAGGGGAATAGTTTTCTCCACCACTTCCTTTTTATCTTGCTTCAGATTATCAATCTTTTCAGGCTGGTGACGTCTAAGTGTAGTGTCATGAACGTTCTGACTTTCAGCTTCTACAGAATCATCACAATCTGCTTCAATCACATTCTCTTCTGTATTATCAACCACCTGCTCGCCTTTGGATGGATTTTCCAACTCCTTACCACTCCTGGTAGTAATATCCATACATGATCCATCATTCCTTGGATTTTGCATGGTGTCGCTAGGTAAGGTGCCAGCTTTTCTTTGATTGAGTGTCACTGATAGTTGACTCAATTGTTGTTCCAACTATTTTATTGAAGTGGAATGCGAATCAACCAATTGATTTATTGAGGACAAATCATTTTTTACCTCCGTTACTCCCGTGTTGGTTGCCTCCACTCCTTTCAATATCTTAGCCATCGTATCTTCCATGGACATCTTCCCAGATCCAGATGCCGCGGCCTCACGATTTCCAGGAGAAACATACAAACCAATCCTGTTAGTCTTATTCTTGTATCAGGATTTATCATAATAGTTTCGACCTTGGTTTCCTTGGGCATTGCCTCGAAAACCCCCTGATTATTCAAATAATTTACTTCCTCTTTAGAATCGGATTCATCTCTTCCTTGCGATACAACAGCCTTGACCTTTTCTGTCTTCCTTGATAATAAATGCTTGGTAAGAAGGTCCATCTGAGTTTTCATGTGAGCCATATCTTGGTCACGTTCCTCTTCTCTTTGCCTCTGTTCTGTTGTCATGCCAGTAGATACAGTAGAGTTTGCTACCTCAGAATACCTGGTATGCCAAGCTCTACTTTGCTTTGTCATACGATCTAGCATATCACCAGCCTCAATAAAAGTAAGGTCCATGAATGACCCATCCTCAGCATTATCAACCACTGGCTTAGTCACTGAGTTCAAAGCCCTGTATAATATTTCCATCAAGTGGATATTGGTCATCTGATGGTTTGGGCACCGCATAAGCTTCTTCTTGAACCTCTCCCATGTTTCATGGAGAGCTTCAGTTGGAAGCTGTCAAAAATTATTGATCTCATCTCGTAATTGTGCTCTCTTGGATGGCGGAAAGAATCTTTCTAGGAAAGCGTCTTTCAGTTGCCTCCAATTAGTGATAGAGTCAGGAGTTAGCCCGTTCAACCATAGAGTTGCCTCTCCATATAGAGACAATGGAAATAAGCGCAGCCGGATCGCATTTTGTCCAACCCCTGGATTGTTAAACGCCTTGCATGTTGAGATAAAGTTGATCAGATACATATTCGGATCATCGTCTGCAAGTCCACCAAATAACCCTTTGAGTTGCAACAACTGGATCATGGTGCTAGTGATATTAAACTTGGCTCCGGGTGCCAAGGGCGGAGGAATAATAGCCCCTGTGGCACCAGCTCCATCCAAATCGTCATCATCATCATCAAAAGGAGCCTGCACAGCTCGGCGTTCAGGTCTCATTCTAGCTTGATGATCTCTCCTGTTCACAGGTGCTGCCACTTCATCTGCACGTCGTAGATTAAGTAACTCATCATCACCCAGGTCCTCATCATCAGGATTTGTTGCCCGACCTGGGTTATCAATATTCTGTTGATGCACTTGAGCAGCTGCCAACGCAGCTAACCTAGCCTGCTCCTGTTGAGCAGCCCTTCTTTCAATGTCACGTTGTGCATCCATTCTGCCAATAAGTTGTGGTTTAAGATTTATGGGTAATAATGGCTGACCAGATCTTCGTGTATTTAGCATGCACTCTACCAAACCTGAACAAAACAAAAACAATAAACAAAAAGTAAAATTCGAGAATCTTTGACCAAAGGGTCTAGTAACTATCACAAACTTAGTTGACAACTGTATTCCCCGGCAACGGCGCCAAAATTTGATAACGCCCAAATTACAGCTCTCGTTAGAAAGTGTAAGCGGTCACTGTCAAATATAGAACCCAACTGGGTTGGGTGTCGAATCCCACAGGGAATACTTGGTCACTAAGTGTTGCAATTGTTAGTAGACTGTTGGTCGAAAATTCCACGGAAAAGGGGGGTTTTGATTTAGGCGTGAATTAATAATATCAAAGTAACGAATGAATGATTTGTTTAGTAAAGGTTAATCACAGAGAATAATAAGTTAGGGTTATGTCCACCTTGTAGTTTCTACTTCTCTATTAACTATGAGTAACGCGGAATTTAGACATGCATGCACTTATAGAGAATCGTATTCTAATTCTAAATCCAAGTGTTTCCCAACCATCAAGGATTTATTTCACTTTAGCTCTCCCGAGCCTAAAGTGTATAACAGATGGTACAAATTCTCCAAGAAGTTAATCCGGTTAAGGCATTAACGTGTAAATAGAGGTTAGAAGCCTTATTTACTTGTCACACTCTCTTTTCCAAACATGTAACTTTTCTCCCGAACAAGTTAATGCTATAATGGCATGTTCTCTATGTTTGCAACCATGAGAATTTAATTAAAACGAAGAGAGTAATGATATAAGTAGCATACACATCAAGAATTCACAAACTCATAGCAACAAATAGTATCTTACAAGATTTCCATAACCCTAACAGAGAAGTTTAGCTACTCATGGATACGACGGAAATCAAAATAGACATAATCATCATACCACAACCTAGAACAATCTTGGCGATGGAAGTGATCTTAGCGTCACAAAGAGAGTAACGTTTTTCATCTATCCGTTTCCAAGTGTGAGCCGTGTTTCTCTGTCCAAAACTTACAGAATCTGTAAACTGAATAATGACTAATGATAATTGATCAAATGCTGCTAAAAAATTCAGCAATAGGGTTTTTATAATATCCTTGTCTACTAAATTACTGCTGCATCCCTAAGTATTTAGAAATACTAATTTTGCCCGGGACAAATTCTCCATGCGTCACATTCAGTCCAACAGCTACCAAAAGCTGCCTTCCCTCTTATATGAAGTTTTCCTTTGCTGCCCAAAGGTCCACAAAGTGCTAAAATCTTCATCATTAATACCTGAAAACATGCTAATCACATAGGTTAGCTCACTTAAAGGAAAATGGACTAAAAGTGCAGGAATTATATATTTTATCCTCAAAACTTAGCTAAAATATGGGTAAATTATGGTTCTTAGGGGTAAAAATACGCCCAACATCAATGTCCCCCACTTTATGTTCCACATACTCTTTCTGCCGACTTTGGGCTACTGATAATATTTCTTGAATGAACCTTACCTTATCTTGAGTCTTCGTTAATAATATGTGCCTAAAGACTTCATGTCACCCACTATAAACTAGCTTATGGGAGATATACATCTTCTACCATATAGAGCCTCCAATGAGGCCATATTAATACCAAAGTGATAACTATTGTTGTATAAAATTTTCACAATGGTTAGAACTGATCCCAATGATCCCTAAAGTTGTTACTTACTTAAAGCATGTCTTTCATAACTTGAATAATACTCTTATACTATCCATTGGTCTAAGGATAAAAGAACAGTACTGATATCTAATTTAGTGCCCATTTTCTCATGTAACTTGTGATAAATATAGAGGTGATCTTTTTACTTCTATCAAATATGATAGAAACTAGAACCCCATGATAGAGACTGGAACCCAATAAAATCACAAAATCTCCTAAACATAAATCTTAGTTAAAGTATCTGCATTATACCCCACCTTAATTTGACCTTCATTGACTTTAATGAAATTCACAAATTTGGTTAGCCTATCAAGAATATCCCAAATTAAATCATACTTCCCCAAGGTCTTAGGAAGGCCTACCATAAAATTCATGACAGTTCTATTCTATTTCCACTCAGGAATAGGCATTTACTAAAGTATACTTGAAATCTTCCGATGCTAATATTTTTCCTGCTAATAATCATGACACTTTGCCACATATGAACTATGCCTTTCTTTATTTGGGGTAGCCAATAAAGCTGTCTAAAATCACAATACACGTTGGTTGAGTTTGAATGTGTAAAGTACCTCAAGAGATAAGCTTTTGCTAGTAACATAGTAATTAGAAAATCAATACGGGGAATGCACACACATCCTTCACTCTCAAAACAACACCAACATCACGATTTACTTCTCGAGCATCAGTATGCACCACCTTAACGTGAGGCTTATTTAATTCTACATCTTTGAACTAGTTGGCCTTGATTTGATCAAGGAATATTGACCTTACTATCATACTAGCCAATGCCCCACCTCTATTTGAAACCCAAAGTACATAAAATACTAGGTTGGAGTCTGAATCTCGCTAGTTAATGGACGCTTTGTTACTTTTAAACAATCCAATCTTCCCATACTATAATGATCCTCCAGTCTATTTTCTATATTTCTATTTACTTTCACTATTAGAGTTTTCCAGTAGCTTCCCTAGGAAATTTATGACTTATTAGAACTAAAAGTACAGATACTAGCCAGTTTATTTGGGTTTTAGAGACAATTCCCTATTTTGAAGTCTTCATTGGTTCCAAATCGCCACCGGGAAAAAACATTAGTTAAATTACCATGAGTGCAAATTTTGACTGTCCCAGTAGCTCTAGCACATTGATTTTAGGATGGATGGACCTTTCGTTCAAGTCCTGAGGTTCTCGATTTCATTTTAACACATTGGTCGCAAAGTTAAGAAATTTGAAATTAGATGTGGGACCCATATTTCATCAAAATAACCTCGGATGGAAATTTCAATTGTGCCACCGTGTATGCAATGTCGATTTGGTATGGTTACATAATTTTTTTTCTATATGGGATTCCAGATGAATCCCAAGGGCTTGGCTGAGTCTGGTGCATTGTTATCGCGATGCCAGGTGTTGCGATCGTGTATCCTTGGCTATCACTAGGTATCGCGATCGCGGTACATATGTGCAATCGCAACTCATTGGTGCAGGCTCAAGATTCCATGATCGCAAGGTGTCGGGTCACAATAGCGATACCCGAGCACCTGGAAAAGGTATAAATATCCCATTTTAGACCTTTTTTGCCGTTTCTTCATCCATTCTCTTATGAGATAAACCCTAATATGTGAGGAAATTTGAGAGTAACTCTTGTGGGTGATTTGGAAGCTTAGATATTAATTGATTTATCAATTGGAAAGGTAAGAATCATGCAATTCTCCTCTAGGAAAACCTCCAGCTACATCTACTAGGCTACTACTATCCACATCACAACATTCTAAGTTTGTAGGAGTGTAGGGGATAGCATTATTACCTTCTAGCTCACATGAGGTACGGTCTTCACCGTGGTGCGTGTCATGGCAGACCACTTTTTCCTTTGGAAAGCTCTCATCACAAGAGAGCTGGTCAACACTTCTCCCTTGAATCATCCCTTCATCACTTGAGGAAACATGGTGATCTTGAGGAGTAGAGAGATTGGAGTTTTTTTTACCTTCTATGTGATCCAACATTCCCAACCTTCCACTTATAGTAGACACACCACTTCCTCTTGATGACAAATCCTAATTCATTGATGTCAAATCCTCTTTAATTAATGTCATATTTGTTTGTATTATTTCTATGCTATGGTTCATAGCTCCAATAAATACCCAAATAGCCTTAGTAGTGTTTTCGTCCATGGTATCTAAGAAAAGACAACAACAAAACAACACACAAGTTAGCTAAAAAAATTATCCTCACCACACTCTCACACCTTTGGTTACCTTACACTTGGCTTCACAAGTGTTGAAAGTTGGCAAATAATCTGTGAGAAGTTGAGAGATTAGTCTACTCTTATCTGGAATGGATTTTTGTTTAAATACTCAAAGAAATCTTGTTCGGAATTGAGCCATGATCTACAATGAATCACAAAAGATAAAAGCACACAAAGAACGTAAACACGAATAAAATGGATTCAAAACTAACTCACAACCTAGTAGGTGATTATTAGTTTGTCAATTAGTACTAGAATCAACAAAATGAAACTAAAGAAACAAGAAATGAAACTGAGAATCCAAAATTTGAGCCTAAAATGAGTTGTACGGAAATGATGATGTGTATGCTTGTGGTTGGTCGAGATTTTTGAAAAATTATTTTCCAACTTTGAATATTTGATCAATCTTCACTCTAGAGGGTGTAGTAATCAGTTTTGGGGGAAAAATGCTAGAATTGGAGCCCTTTTCAAGCTTAAAAGAATTTGAATTTGAAATGGTCCCCCTCTTGTACTTGCCTTTGTACTTGAATATTCCCTTTGTTGTTTTCTTCTTTTGGAAAACATGGAATGTGCTTGGAATATTCTTTGAGCAAACTAGTACTACACTCTCTTTCTTCCTTTTTCTAGATCAAACAACAAATTTTGAATATTTTTCTTCAATAAGATGTGAAGAACTTGAAGAACATTCAAGGTTTGACCAAGGTTGACCCTTAAGCAAATGACCTCCAAATTTGATGATTCTTGAAGATCCAAGGTCATATTGACAAACTAAGCACAAATACCATGATTTCAAGTCCAAAACACCACAACCACCTTAGCCAAAAATGAGATCCACCTTCAAGTTTCTTCAAACTCAAGTTCAATAATGGTGGATGGCTCAAAACAATCCAAATTAGCTCAAATATTAGATCTAGACTCTATTAGTGCTAGGGAATAAGGATCTAGCACTAGAAACTAACAAAACACACAAAATTTACCTAGATCTAAGATCTAAGTTTCGTTAAACAAGAAAAATATGACACTACTATTTTTTTTATTTTTCAGATTTTGACTCTCTTTTTGTGTTGATTTTATCAAGGTAACAACAATCCAAGACTTAGATTTGTAGGGAAAATTCTAAAATGTGGCTCTTGATACCAAATGATATAGAAACTACCTTTTAAGATGAAGACTAACCTAAATAAGGAACATAATCCGAGAATAAGAAACAAGAAACAAACTCAAAACATGCAAATAATATAAAGCTAAGTAACTTGACACAAGCGACTATGAAGACCTAAGAACTAAAGGATGTTTCAAATCCAAAAACCCCTAGATTTCATAGAAACGTGCACCAAGCTCTTACGTAGACCCAAGAGGGGATCACTTCACCTCAAAAACCCATGTTTCTAAGCCAAAAAGTTCAACACTAGTGAAATCCACACTAGCCCTAGTTACAATCTCACAAGAGAAAAAGTGTTTCAATGTTTTCTTTCAATATCAATAAGCAACTAACTAGAAAATAAGCCTAATAGAGTCTATTTATAGCCTATTACATAAGAATAATAAAATGTCCATAATGATAGGGCGCCTATGGAGTGTAAAGAAGGGGCATAAAATAACCAAAACACCCTTAATGAGAGAGGCGTTCATGGAGAGTCTAAAGCTCTTCTTCACACTTCAACATATGCAATCCCTTGTGTCATTTTGGCCTTCACAATTATTCTTCATCACTTGGAACTCTCGGGGTGTATCATCAAGGTAAGATCCCAAGCAACCTTCCACACACATAATTGCTCTACTTTAGGCTCAAAATAGGTCCCTCATGTGTGTTCCTATGCCCTCAATGTGACCACCATCGGATTCTTCATGTGTTGGCCTTGCATGATGTCGTCAAAAGCTATGATGTCCATTTGTCTCATATCATCCTCTCCTTCTTAAGAATTATTAGACCCCGAATGAACACCTTACAAGAACCAATAAAGGACAAACAAGCACAACATCCTCATGGCATAAGGGTTAGGCCTAGTATAACAAATAACATTATTATGCCAAGGTGGTACACACTTGAAATATAACCAAGGATCCTTCGTGTTAAACATTAGAAATCTATTGAAGAATGCAAAAAGGAGTTGGATAAGGAAATAATCAAGAGGTACGAAAACCACAATGGTCATAATGTAATCACTACATACAAAAGGTAAGATTACCTTTTCCTTGGGAGCCATAAGACACAATTGATTCATCATCTCTTTAAAGGACCACATCAAGAGTGGTGCCTTAATGGAAGTTAAAATCCATGAAAAACACATAACAATGTCACTCAAATAAGTGGACCAACCAACAAATATCTTACCTCCACATAAAAACAATCCAAAACTATCATGGATGTCATTATAAGAAAATAGGTAGTATAGAATGGAATCAAATGTAAAAGCATCATCCAAGGTGCTATTATCTATGAGAATGCCTTTTGGATCAAAAAAAATTAACACGTGATGTACACAAGGATGAAATCAAAGCATTTATGCACATATAATTTCCTTCTTTTAGGCAATTCATTTCAACATACGATGTAGATTCAACAAGATCATGAATACCATCATATGCATAAATATAATGGAGAAAGATACTAAAGACACTATTCTCATCAAAGATGTATTCACAAGTAGGAACACACAAAGAGAGAAAGGGAATTTGCAAGAACATAGGACCTCTCCTCTTCAAACAACTTTTCAAGGGAAGGAACTTCATCAATGGAGCTATGCGGTTACGAAAAATTGAGAACCTACTATGCAACAAACCATTCCAAGACAAGTAGTTTTCCCAAGAACTTTATTTCTCTCTAACAATGATGTTAAGCATGCCCCCAAGAGTCCTATAAGATACTTTATCTTGTCCAACCCCATGAAGGTGACAAGAAGCCTTTAACATCCTTGGACTCTTCCATAAATAAAAATTCAATTCGGCATCCACAAGTTGTGGTCCGCACAACTTAAGCTCAAATATGTTAAATATGGATGCAATTACATGAATAATACCCCAAAGAGGTAACAACACAATTTCCCTCGGGTTCTCAATCATGAAGCTGCTTTTGAGAAAGGGGCCTCCCATTACAACCACGTCATAAAGAAGGATATCATGAGAAGGGAATTCATCCAAAGTATTGTCAAGAGGGAACTCTTTCCTTGACCTACAAGTAGTGATAACTTGGTAAAGAGTGGAAACACTTCAGGGTAAACTCTCTTGGTTCCTTTTATTACTCCCCTTGTTGAGTGAACACTTAACTTGGTTGGAAATTCCTCCCATGAACAACTTGGGTCTATCAAGTGGGTTGTAAATCCACAAGAAATACTTTTCATCATAGGGAAGGAAACCAATACTCATAATCAAATCTAGCTTGTCGTCTTGACCAAGCATCAAGTCAGATGTACAACAATCTCCACATGCCAAGAGGTTATCGGGGTCAAATGGGTAAAGTATCCAAGGATAGATGTTTCTTCTATACCTATTTTCTTAGATGGTGTGATCCCTAAAATTAGGCATACCCTCTATACTACCATTAGTAATATCATTAACAAGAAAAGGGTAGAGAAAGGTGTCACACAAGTCAACTTCAACTATGGTGTCCTTATGCATATACTCACTAGTTTCAAGTTTATCACCATTAGTATGCTCAACATAGGAAACACACAAAAAAGAAGTAGATGGAATCTCTAAACAAATATCACCCTCTCTTTCAAAGGAGCATTCCTTAAGTAGACAAAAACCATCATTAACATCAAAGGGATTACAACTCAAGTTATCACATGGGTCAATCAATTCATCCCTATATTTATCAAGCAAGGGTGGGACGTCATACAAAGGGTGGTCACAATCAAAATCATTTTCAAAAGAACAATCTCAAATCGGGTTTCCTAAACATTCAAGCAAGTAAAGGTCATCTTCACCTGATTGATCATTCTTCGCGATATTCTCATTTTCACAATTTCTATGAGAAACAATAAGGCTTTCATCACACAATACGCTCAAAGAATCACATCCAATCTTATGATCAATTCTATCAACATCATCACTAACTTTAGACTCATCAAACACACCACTCAGATGCTCAAGTAGTGGTACTACATTCATGAGTAAGTTGATCATTAAACATACCCTCACTAGTTGTCGGCAACTCATATACCAATATAGACTCACCTTGGATTTTAGAAGGGTCAACTAGTATGTGAATACTCTTATCACTTGTAAATGGGACCTTATTCACGTTACAAGTGCTAGCACTAGGTAGACAAACACAGATTGTTCTTACAAAAAGAATCAATTTTGTCATATATAGGATCAACTAATGCTTTCATACTTATAACATAAATTTGATCTTCATGCAACCTAGAAATATCAAGAGTATGACAAAGGAAAGACTCATGCAATTCTCCTCCAGGCAAACCACCAACTATATCCACTTGGCTACTACTAGCCACATCACAATATTATAAGTTTATAGGATTGTAGGAGATATCATTATTACCTTGTAGGTCACATGAGGTACGGTCTTTACCTTGGTGCATGTCATGGAAACCCAATTGCTCCTTTGGGAAGCTCTTATCATAAGGGAGTTGGTCAAGACTTCTTCCTTGAATCATCCCTTCATCACTTAGAGTAGACCTTCTATGTGATCTAACCTTCCCAACATTCCACTTAGAGTAGGAACTCCTCTTCTTTTTGATGACAAATCCTCATTCATTGATGTCAAATCCTCTTTGATTAATATCATATTCACTTGTATTCTTTCCATGATATTATATATAGCTCCAATAAAGGACCAAATAGACTTAGTAATGTTTTCATCCGTGGTACCTAAGAAAAGATAGCAACAAAACAACACACAAGTTAGCTCAAATATTAACCTCACCACACTCTCACACCTTCGGTTACCTCACACTTGGCTTCACAAATATTAAAAGTTGACTTATAATCCATGAGAAATTGAGGGATGAATCTACTCTTGTGCTGAATGGATTTTTATTTAAAAGACTAAAAGAAATCTTGTTCGGACTTAAGACAAGAACTACAACCAATGACAAAAGATAAAAGCACACAAAGAACATAAACAAGAAGAAAATAGAATTAAAACTAACTCACAGCCTAGTAGATGATTACTAGTTTGTCAATTAGTACTAGAATCAACAAAATAAAACTAAAGAAATAAGAAATAAAACCGAGAATAAAAAATTTGAGCCTAAAATGAGTTGTATGGAAATGATGACATGTCAACTTGTGGTTGGTCGAGATTTTTGAAAATTTCTTATTTTCCAACTTTGAATTTTTTATCAGTCTTCACTCTAAAGGGTGTAGTTATCGATTTTGGGGGAAAATTTAAGAATTGGAGCCCTTTTCAAGCTCAAAAGAATTTGAATTTGAAATGGTCCCCCCTCTTTATACTTGCCCTTGTTCTTGAATATTCCCTTTCTTATTTTCTTCTTTTGGAAGACTTGGAATATTCTTGGAATATTCTATGAGCAAACAAGTACGATACTATCTTTCATCCCTTTTCTAGATCAAACAACCACTTTTGAATATTCTTATTCAATAAGATATAAAGAAATTAAAGAACACCAAGAATATTAAATGTTTGACTAAGGTTGACCCTTAAGCAAATGACCTCCAAATTTGTTGATTCTTGAAGATCCAAGGCCACGTTGACAAACTAAGCACAAATATCACAATTTGAAGTCCAAAACACCACAACCACCTTAGCCAAAAATGAGATCCACCTTCAAGTTTCTTCAAACTCAATCTCAACAATGGTGGATGGCTCAAAACTACCCGGATTAAGATCAAATTTTAGATCTAGACTCTATAAGTGCTAGGAAGCAAGGATCTAGCACTAGAAACTAACAAAACACACAAACATTACCTAGATCTAAGATCTAACTTTCGGCCAAACAAGCAAAACATGACACTACTATTTTTTTTATTTTTTGGATTTCAACTCTCTTTTTGTGTTGATTTTCTAAAGGTAACAACAATTCAAGACTTAGAATTATAGGAAAAATTCTAAAATGTGGCTCTTGATACCAAATGATATAGAAACTACCTTTGAAGATGAAGACTTACCTAAAGAAGCAACATAAGCTTAGAATAAGAAACAAGAAACAAACTCAAAACATGCAAATAATGTAAAGATAGGTAACTTGACACAACAGACTATGAAGAACTAAGAACTAAAGGATGTTTCAAATCCAAAAAACCCTAGATTTCATAGAAACGAGAACCAAGATCTTACGTTGACCCAAGAGGGAATCACTTCACCTTAAAAATACATACTTTGAGCCAAAAGTTCAACACTAGTGAAATCCACACTAACCCTAGCTACAATCTCACAAGAGAAAAAATGTTTCAATATTTTCTTTCAATATCAATAAGAAAATAACCAGAAAATAAGCCTAATAGAGTCTATTTATAGCCTATTACATAAGATGTCCAAAATGCCCTTAATTAGAGGGTGCCTAAGGAGTGTAAGGAAGGGGCATAAAATAACCAAAAAACCCTTAATAAGAGGGGTGTTCTTGGAGTGTCTAAAGCTCTTCTTCACAGTTAAACATATGAAATCCCTTATGTCATTTTGGCCTTCACAATTATTCTTCATCACCTAGAACTCTCAAGTATCTCATCAAGGAAAGCTCCCAAGCAACCTTCCTCACACAGAATTGCTCTGTTATGGGCTTAAAATGGGTCCCCCATGTGTGTTCTCGTTCCCTCAATATGAACCTCACATGATATCATCAAATGCTATGATGTCCATTTGGCTCGTATCAATGGTGATATTATTTGATGTGAGGGTTGATGCCTATTAATTATGCTACTTTTTATGCTATTGATGATACTTTTGATTATATTGACATATTTATATTTACCAATTTAAGTCCGAATAATGGTTATGATATTGATGATATTTACCCATTTTGAGTCTGGATGACTCTATGACATTAATGATATAATAACCAGTTCAAGTTCGGCTATTAAATTTATTTATAGATTTAAGTCCGACTAATGATTATGCTTATCGGTTTAAGTCTGTCTATTGATTATATTTATTGGTTTGATTTTGTATATGCATATTGTTCTATGATGATATATTTATTATGATATGATGATATCAAGGTGTGAGATTGGACATGGCAATTTGGCTAAGTTTGACCATGAGGAAATAGTTGTGATGTGGCATGATGTGAGTGGACTCTAGTGGAATACTAAAAGGTGGTAAATGATAGTGGTAGGCTATACTATCTTATGTGTACCTTCCAGGCTTATGGGGGTTTACGATGGGTTATTTACTTTCTTGCACAAATTGGCATATGGGAGCCAATTTTGTAGTTATGATTGTGTATGTTAGTGTTTCATGTTATGTTATGGTGTTATTTTAATTTATTTACTTATTTATGCACAATGATGTTGTCTTTGATTCAGGTTTGTCTCTACCTTAACTTAGTTATGTTATCTTGCATTTTATCATACTTATATCATGATTTAGCTCAGTCGGCCGATGATACCTACTGAGTACCCATGCTTTGGTACTCATACTTCTATACCTTTTTGGTATAGATCCTAGTGCTAGTTGTCATTGTTGATCAACATTCTTGTTGTGTTGATTTTCAGAGATAGGGTGAGCACTTGGAGTCAGAGTCACCCATTTCCTTTAATCTTTTATATTTAGTCTATTGTCTCAAGACATATATTATTAATGATTTTAGACAGTTGAGTTGTATAATTACTAAATGATCTATTACTAGCTCTACCAGGTCGTGGGATGGTATCTATGTTGTCTATCTTATATCTATTCCAAATACTTATGTATTTTAAGGTTGCATTGTTGGTTCTTCCTATGATTGGACATTTTTCCACCAAGTTAACCCATTGTGTTTATATTCGAATTATGGTTTGGCTTACCTACTGATGGGATTTAGTAGGTGATATCTGACTCGTATACTGGGTTGTGAAAATTTGTATCAGAGCCAAGGTTTCACTGGTATTATTGGTACTAGAGAAAGTGTGTAGTAGAGTCCTATAGATCGAAACAATAATGTTTGTTTCCTATATTTGGGAGTCTATGGGACATTCTTAGGAGTCCTTACTTTTTTCACTTATTTTTTGCTAAGAGTTTGATTTGATTTATAGAATATTTCATTAACTTCACTCTTTTTCACAAATTGCTAGGACACGTGTTATTGCTACATGAGATAAGGGTCTCAAGATTGAGCCTAGTGATCTTATTCTTATTTGTGGATGACCCAAAGGTCATGGGCATCCTAGAGATGACACAGCTAGGGGCTAGGATAAGGGGACTTCACCAGACCCTATTCCTTCTCCAGAGCCAGATATTTTTTCTCCCTAGCCAGTGGTGGGCCAAGGACTGGCCAGGTTTCACCAGGGTTTATTTCTTCTTTAGTGCTCAAATATACTTTGGCTTAGCTTTTGGGGATTGTTGGTTATGCACCATCCGATGGTTCATTGTCTAAATATCAGAGTGGTAATAAGGCAAAGGCATAACCTGTAGCTGTAGATATTAGCATTGTGGTCCCTCCTATGCCAGAAGTTGCTCAGTTGATAGTTGTTTAACCAATGGTTGGCTATCCTTCTATGTCTGTTGAGGAGCAGAAGAAGTTTGGTTAGTTCTTAAGGTTATCTCTGCCTAGGTTTTCTGGTGCTCTAGGCGAGGATGCATATGAGTTTCTGATTTATTGAGTCTCGTGATATGGATTACACTATATTTTAATTGGATTTGGCTACTCGACATTGGTGGATAGGTTATATGGATTCTAAACCTACTGGATCTTTTCCTTTGACATGGACTCAGTTCTCTGAAATACTTTTTTAGAAGTATATGCATTGAAGCTTTAGGGATTGTTTGAGGTATTAGTTTTCTAGAATTGAATAGGGATCCATGACAGGTGTGAATAATGAGACTCATTTTCACAAGGTGTCTAGGCATGCTACCTCTATTCTGGACACTAAGTATGAGAGAGTTTGTTGCTTTGTTTGAGGATTGAGATTTCCACTTCGCATGTCTACTCAGAGTTTGGTTGCTGCAGGTAGGTATTTTGCTAAGGTTATGGATCATGCTCAGGTGATGAAGGAGTTTCATCTTGAAGAGTAAGGAGGAAATGCTAAGCGGCTCAGATATCAAGAAAGTTTCAGTGGAGGCCATAGTAATTCCCAATTCATGGGTAGTAGTTCTCATGGTGGGTATCCTCTGCATCCATTCTATCAGCCTCAAGGTTAGCCCAATCTATCAATTTTGGCAGATCTTCAGATTACTGATGGAAGTCACTCTAGTGATAGTGATTTCCCTGGTCAGGTTGGCAGTCTATCTTCAAGGGGTTTATCTTTCGGCTATTCTAGTCAAGGTGGTTACTCAGGTCGCCCTGATTTGTTGGTTTTGGTTCAGCTCAGGGAACATGTTATAGGTGTGAATCTTTTGGTCCTTATTCTCACGGGGCAATTGTTGCTTTAGATCATAGTGTTTCTCCTATTAGGGCAGTTCATCTCTCAACTAGAGTTAGTTTTTAGGGTCATAGGGGTGGTTCCCAGGGTACTCGAGGATATTCTCAGGCAGGTAGGACAGGAGGTCAGTCAGGAGCCCAGCCAGGTGCCGAGCATGGTTAGTTGTATACAATACCTACTTGACCTAAGGTTGAGTCTTTAGATAATGTTATTACAGGTATGATTTTGGTGTGTCAATAGTCGGCCCTTGCTTTATTTTATTTAGGATCTACTTATTCTTATGTGTCTACTTATTATGCTCCACGATTAGAGTTATCTTGGGATTTATTATCTGTGCCATTACATGTATCTAATACCATGGGTTATTCTTTAGTAGTAGATCTGGTGTTCAGATCCTGTGTTATGACTACTACAGATATTGATACTCATGTCGATCTTATCATTTTAGATATGATGGATTTTGATATGATTTTGGACATGAACTAGTTATTCTACTATCATGCGTTCATGGATTATCTTGCCAAGACTGTTACCTTAGCCATGCCGGCATACCCCTAATTGTATGGTTGAAAGTGGTTAGCTACGAGACGATGGGGATTATTTCTTAAATTTATGCTAGAAGGCTTATCTCGAGGGGTTACAAATTTTATCTAGATTAGATTTGTCATACCGCTGTGGATATTCCGTCATTTGACTCTGTTACTATAGTTTGTGAGTTTCAGGATGTGTTCCCTATTGATCTGCCTGGTATTCCCCCAGTCTATGAGATTGAGTTTTCTATTAATCTCGAGCCTGGAACCGAACCTATTTCTATGGCAACTTATCGTATATCTCCTGCTGACTTAAGTAGCTAAATTCTTAGCTTCAGGATCTTCTTGGTAATGGTTTTATTTGATCGAGTGTGTCTCCTTAGGGAGCTCTTATTTTGTTTATGAATAAGAAAGATGGCTCCATGCATACTGTATTGATTATAGGCAGCTTAATAAAGTAACAGTGAAGAAACGTTACCCTATGCCTTTTATTAATGACTTGTTTGACCAACTTCAGGTAGTAAAAATATTTTCTAAGATTGATTTGAGATCGGGTTACCATTAGTTGAGGATTCAAGCTAAGGATAACTCGAAGACAACATTTATGTCTTGTTATGGTCATTATGAGTTCGTGGTGATGTCATTTGGCTTGACTAATGCCTTAATGACATTTATGGCTTTGATGAACCGACTGTTCAAACCTTATTTGGATTTCTTTTTTATTGTGCTCATCGACCATATCCTTGTATATTCAAGGAGTATGGAGGAGCATGTGCAGTATTTGAGGATTGTGCTCCAGACTTTGAGAGATCATGTGTTTTTCTTTAGGTTTTCTAAGTGTGAGTTTTGTCTTGAGTCAGAGACATTCATTACCATGTGGTGTCTGAGGATGGTATTATAGTAGACCCTACCAAGATTGAGGTGATACGTTATTGGGTTAGACCTGTATCTTCGATAGAGGATCATAGCTTCATTGGGTTGGCTGGTTATTATAGATTATTTTATGAGGGTTTTGCTATTATTTTAGTGCCTATGTCCAGATTGATTTGGAAGGAGGTTCTTTTTTTATGGTCCGAGGAGTATGAGTTGAACGTTGGAAAACTCAAGGATTTTCTTACTTTACCTTCTGTTTTAGCTTTTCCTATTGAGGGTGAGGAGTTCACCATGTTTTATGATGCATTTGATGTAGGCCTAGGTTGTGTGTTGATGCAGCAGGGTAGTGTGATTGCTATGATTTGAGATAGCATGAGGTGCATGAGCACAATGGGAATATATATCAGTATATCTAGAAAAAAATAAGATGTGTGTGTGGAGTGAGGTAGGGGGCACGTGGGATAATGGGGGTTGTGATGTTGTTATTTTTATTGTGGTTTTTTTTATTATGTGCAAGTGTCAAAAAATTAAAGGGTGAGGCAATATATTGTGGTGAGGTTGTTTTCTTTGTTTTCTTATGGTAGGATTATAAAATAGGGTGGGGTGCATGGTATGGTGAGGGTGTATAGAATAAAATTCAAAATAAGAGGGTCAAATTTACGTGTCTACAATTATTTCCTAATGTAGGTTCTGGTGTTCGTCCTCAGCAGTTCGATTATCCAGGATCCTCACCTCCTACATCCTGTTTGTTGGTGAGTCCTCGTGTTCTAAGGGCCACTTCTATGGTTATTTTCAGTTGTTTGGTAATTAATAAGTTCAGTCATTATGTTTTCAATTTAGGTCAGCTGGGGTGTATCCCAGTGGCTCTTTAGTAAACTTAGAGGCTTGTCAAGACTAGTTAGTTTAGGCGACTAGTAGTCTTAAGCACCTTGTCACATCTTGGTGTAGCCTCTTTTTGTTACGTTATATCTACTAATAATAATTATACCGAGTCCCCTAGGAGTGGAGACAAATGTGTATATGGATCTCATGAGTCTCCCATAGATCCTAGCGATCCAAACAGAGAAGTGGGCGTATATTGTGTCATATATTGTATTCATCTCATTACTTCCTTATAATTGGCTCTAATGTGATTGAATGTTGTGATAGATGTTTTATTGATATTGTACTTGACTAAGAAATTAAGTGTTGGAACTATGTTATTTCTCTACAGTTGTTATTTGTTAGATTAATTGTGGCTTTCCTAAGTGTAAGTTTAGATGGTTGTTCTGGATGGCTGGTTTTGGGTGGTTCTTTCCATCACTTTATTTAGGTCAGTTAAACAATCCTACTAAGTACATGTTGTTGGTACTTACCCTTGTTTGTTTTTCTACACCTTATGTGCAGATACTGAGTCAGTGTTCTTCAAATATCGATTGTGTGCTTGTGATTGATGCTACCCCAAATATTCCCAATGTAGCGGTTGCTGGTCTAATTCATTATGGATTCTCCCGTTTCCAATCTTATCTTATTCTTTCTTTTGCATTATTGAAACTTTTGACCATACTTTGTATTTTTGTAACTCTTAGAGGATTGGATATGTGACTACCAAACATGGGATGTTATTATTGGCTTTTGAATATTTCTTATCTACTTATTTATGAGCATGTTTTGGGTTCGATATTTTCTTTACTTCTTCCACTTCTTACATTTCGTTATGAGTTGGGTTGGACTTAGGGTTTTCTATCACAATGAGTGTGATAGGTGCCATCACGATCATGTTTTGGGTCGTGACGACAACTCCACACAAGGATTTTTTCCTTTTCATATTTCAAACTCAAGACTTCTGATAATGAATTGAGGGATTCTATTCATCCCACCACAACCTTGCTAGTTTTTATTGACTATGTTTCACCATTTTTTTTGGTAAGTAAGAAATTTACCACTAAGGATAAAATATTTACATCCAAATCAAAATCTACATGAAACTGTCCTATAAAACTTCATAACTCAGGCACTCTCAGTACATAAAATGGATAGGCATAATAAATCAGTAGTTCTAATTCTCGTGTAAGATGAACATATTGTTGCCCTCGACTGTGTATTTCTTGAATCAATACACGACTTAGCTCTTGAATTCGCCTCTTCTTTCCCTGGAGGATTCTACAGATCCTCTCTTGCCAAATTAAATATACACTTCCTGCCAGCATCATTCAATACAATTGGTCCTTTATAGCCACTCCATTAGCATAATGGACTGACATCTAAGCTCCCCACTTCAACTTACTGGTGATCTATTTATCCCCAGCAATGCAAGAAAGCACTTCCAGTAGCCCCGCACATAATCACATTCAAATAACAAGTGGAAAATTTTCTCCACAGTAGTCTCACAAAGAGGATATTTCTTCACCTGTGACACCCCATTTTTCTAGTCTATCCCAAGTATAAATTCTTCGATTTGCTACTAAGACAACGCTGAAGATCCATCGTGGACTACTCAAGTGGTTGCAGAAGTGACCTTTTGAAATTTCCCTCTCAAATGTTGGTAAATCTTTTTTTATAGAAAAGTTGGTCAACTTCAGTACCTCATCATATGTGTATCCAGCAAGTGCAAAGGATTCTTTGGACTTCAAAATCTTCCTCATTATCCAACACGGCTGAAGTAGTAACAACTCTATCTTCGGGACTCAACTAAGCCACAAAACAAGTAGCATTCAAGAATATTGCTCTTCTATTCTTGAATTGGTGATTTAAAGTATTTTTTAAGTGCTTGTGTTTCCAAACAAAAGAAACACTATTTATAGGATAAAAGTTTCATGCAAGAGAAAAGTATTAATTAATTAATAGTTAATAAGTTCATGAATACTTTAAAACAAAAGGTAACTTTCTTTCAAGAACCTAAAACGTAAGATTTAAAGAAAAATAAATTTGTCAAATTCATGTTTTTTGTAACTAAAAACTTTTAACTGGTGCTTTTTTTTTAAAATTAATTGAAACATAACTCCAAAAAATATTTAACCAATGTATTTGTTTCACAATTTATTGAAACACAATCTTTAACAATAACAAAATCTTCCTCATCATCCAACACGGATGATTAGTTTCAATATCCCAAAATGTGTTTCACCATTAATTATGCCATATTTTTCTAAAACACTATTCCTTATTTTATGTTCCTTTTTCGTACCAGGTTAATTACAAATATTTCATATTTTACCTATACATATTGGAGATAATATTCAATTGAAGATAAAAGTAATGGATCGAAAGTGTGTGCTTTTCTCTTTAATAGATCTATTAAGTATATTTTAAGCTCAACTACATAATTTTAGTGAAAGCTACTGGGTTTGACATACTCATAGGCAAAGTTGTAAAAGTACCTTTAGGCGATGCGGATTCAGACTACTCGGATTAGAAATTTTCAAATACCAGATGGTTTTGTCAACTAATTAAGTTCATTTGATCAAGTCATTCGAGCTCAACTTTAAGACCGACTTGATAAAGATAAGTTCGTAAAATAAACCAAATATGATTTGGTTCGTAAATTGTTTACTAAAATTAATGCATCTTAAATCACAATATATGTCTGCAATTTCAAAATTCATATTTTACGTTATATTTGATAATATTAGTCAATTGGTAATAAAAGTAAATGATGAAATGGAGCAGTTCCTTTTTCTAGTAGACCTTATATGATGTGCATCCTATTTAGTCAATAACACATTATCATATATAAATTTGAATTCGAACAAGTAGTGTGCATGCATGTAAATAATAAAAAGAAATAAATTCATGTCTCACATTACAATGCGTCATCATAAAAACAATAAATGAACATATTAAAATTGCATTAAGATTTATAATAAAAAAAAATTCACGAAAAGACTCAAACAATAAGGAGATGTGGTTGAATATGTTGGATTTATTACATAGTGTGTATATTTTTTACATCTCATATACATATTTCCAATTTATTTGGTCTTACATTTTATATTTGACTTACACTTCATAAATTATTTTGGCCCATATTACAGTTAATAACCCAGCCCATAGATGACGTATATAAATGTAAGCCTTAGTGGAGGTAGTTGGACAATTCAGATAATTTCAGTGTAATGAAATGTCTTTCTCTCTCTTCTTTTATCTTCTCAAATATTCTAGGATTTGTAGAGATTCATCTGTAAATTTCATATTGATTTCACCCTAACATGGTATCAGAGAAGGATAATTGATCGATTTCTCACTTTCTTTCATGCGATCTTACCCGTGAATGGTGGAGTCAAGATCTGTAGGTCCATCAATAGAGGTGCATTCGAGTTTCCTGTATAGTTTTGTTGATCAAGACCTTTTCTTCTTCACATTTATGAAAATGACTAGTAACTACTTTTCGTAACCCTATTTTTCTCTAAGTTTAGTGATAGTTCCAGTACTGAGGTAGATTACTGGAATTCGATCTATTATAGTCGATGTTGGAGTAGAATTGTTGGTTTAATAACTGAATTTGTGGAGTTGGAAGTATGCTAGAATAGATTTGCTAGTTTATAGTTGCAATTGCCACGTTTGGTAGTAGAATTACTGGTTATAGTTGTTTTCTTTTTGTACTCATTTATATCATACTGTTGATTTGGTGAATCCTTTGAGTAGTAGCACCCAACACTAATGGTTCTTCGACAAGTAATGATGGATTCGAAGAATTAACTTTGAACCTATCCCTTCCTTACTATATCCATCCTTCTGAATGCCCTAGTTATCAGTTGGTATTCATAGTCTTAAATGGTTATGGGTTTTCTATTTGGAGAAATAGCATGATTATATCCTTGTCTGCCAAAAGCAAGTTAGGAATATTTAACGGTAAATTTCCTAGACTAGACCCAGATTTATAAGAGGTGTGACCATATAGTCAAAGCTTGGATCACTAATTCTCTTGACATAGCAGTTAGTGTGAAGAGTCTCCCCACTACTAGACATGTCTGGAAAGACATCAATATAGATTTGGGCAATCTAATGGGTCTAGGTATATTCATGTCCAAAGGGAAATTAATTCCACTATTCAAGGGTCTTCTAATATAGCCATATACTTCACAAAGATGAGGTCTCTTTTGGATGAGCTCAATGCATCCTATGTTGGTCCTGAATGCACATGTTGTGAATTGGGTAAATTTAATCAAGACCAACAAATTTTCTAGATCCTTAGTGGAAAAAATGAGTCATACTCTACTATGAAGAGCAACACATTGATGATGACACCATTGCCATCCATCAGCAAAGTCTATGTCTTTCTCCAGCAGAATGAAAGCCAAAAGGAAGCTCAGTCTGGAGTTCAAAACTTCTCCAGTGACTCAACTTCCTTCGGTGGTGTCATGACCCAAGGCCTTGGATCCAACGGGTATCCCAAACCACGAAGGCTCGAGAGACCCCTTAGCATACTATCATAAGTATAATCCATAAGTAAATCAAGGGTGGAAGATATAATGAAATTCAAGAGAAACTTATAATCTAAACTAGGTCAACAAAGTAGTGACAATACAATAACCTAATCTCGTCTACGAAGCCTTAACTTAGTACTAACTATCGAGGATGGTACAAGGCCCTCCTGGCTGGACCATAAACTAAAAGAGTCAACGTATGAATGAAACTTATTTCCAAAATATGGATGTCATATCCCAACATTTTGATGATGTGATGGACCATACGACTATATCGTAGAACCTAAAATATGGGGGGGCTCAATACTTTAAAAGTATTTGTATGTAGAACTAATCAAAAGTAACATATATTTCGTATAACATAATTGAGAGCTTTGGAAAAAAATAGTTTAGCTTAATATATATATATAAACACGCATGGGTATAATCAATGATCTTTAAATCATTCTTTCATAAACATTGACTCAACTCTTGCTTTAGTTCTGACCTAGATCCTACACCCTACTTTTTAAAATTCCCATGGGCTCTATGGAATCCGTCATTGACTCGGCGGCCAATCCCCCAATCCGGGTTTTCCTCAAGAAGTGGGGTACATAATAAAATGAAGTATGCCTCCTTATTGACATACCATGTTATGAAAAATAATATGCCTCCTTACTAACATACCATTTCATAAAAACCCACATCGACAAAATACTATTTTGGGCAATGAGTTATCTGAACTCGTGCCTTCTTCGGGTAACCATCTAACTATCTCTAAGCCCATTTTAGCCTCTTAAAACCATGATCCATACTCAAAACATTCTTTTCTTTCATGTTAAGGGAATTTCATCATAGGTGTCATCATACCTAGACTTACAAGACATATCATATCAAATCATGTCCATAACCCTTTTCATTCAAAAGCATGTTAATGAGCACCAAAAGATTTACATAACACACGAGAGTTCTTATTTCAAAAGTACATGGAAACTTATGTATAAAAACTCTCTTTTCAATAATTTAACATGTGGTGACAAATTCTTACATAAAACACATGCAATTCTTCATTAGGACACAAAATCATTTAGAATAAGAATTACCACTTTAAAAACATGTAAAATAACAAAACATCATTTACAAAGAGGCATTTATAACTCGAGAAATATCATCATTCATAAAGCATCCCCAACATTAGTCATACATAAATTTCATGATCAAAGGAAACTTATAATTCATGCTCTCAAATCCATTTCACAATTCATGACACGTTAAGACAATAAATTTCATCATGCAAGGGGAATTATGTAAATAGTTATTTTAAATCACTTTTCAAAACTAATAACATATGTACACATGACTACAATTCAAGTTCATGAAAAATTTCCCTAGTAATTTCATAATTTCATCAAACATGGGTTCATGATGTATGCTCTTCAAACGGTTTCAAAAACTCATTACATATACATATATATACATTTTTAAAGCTTGATAATACAGTAAAATTACGCCCATGAGAATTAGGATAGTCTCATATACCTTTTGATGGAAGAAAATTGAATAATAACCTTGATTTTGGAATCTTCAAGTTTTAGAATGAATGAATCCCTTCTTGATGTTCATGAGAGAAAGAGAATAAGGGTTTGGGGATTTCAATCAGTTTTAGAATGTACTTAGGGTTATATTATGTATTGGGGGAGTTATGGGGATGAACGTCCAGTTACGTTGGAAAGAGGACTCGAATGGATTTAATTTGATATATAATAGGCCACATAACTCCTCATATTCTAGGATTAATGGTCACCATAAGTTGACCCAAGAAAAGTCATCAACTAAAACTCAACCAGTAGGAAGTGTTCGACTTAAATTTGAGCTATAAGGTTTGTTTGACTTATACTCATCTCAAATATGTTACCATGACAAATAATTGTTATTCAGACTAGTATATAAATATAAATCATCGAGTTCAGGTCTATATACATAGGAAAGACGATTCAAGTTCTAGCCCAAAGATGTGGGGTGTTCCAACTTGCTTCCACCTCTGCTTATTATCCCAACAAAAAACCTTTCCGCTAAAACATCAATTTCATGTCCAACAAATATCAAAATGGGTATAAGATTGACAAGTATTATAAAAAACCTGGTCACAGTGTTGATACATGCTATATGCTTTATGGATTTCTACTTGATTTGAAGTTCACAAAGAACAAGAAATCATCTGCTACTTGTGTTTAGATGCTAGACTCAGATATTCAGCTAACTACCCTTATTCTAGATTCCAAATCATGTGTTCCACCCCATAAAGAGGATTTTGCACATGGATTTAGCAAGGAAAGATATGATCACCTAATGAGTCTTTTTCAACAAGCTCAACTTTCTTCTATGAATCACAATCAGTTTGACCCTACAGAAGCATTAGGCTCTGTAAGCTTCCAAGCTTGTCAAATAGTATAATTTTTACTACTAATGGTTACAATGTCTGTGCTTCATCTAAATTGAATGTAAACTCTTTGATTTTAGATTTAGGAGAATCAAATCATATGACCTCTCTTGAACAACTTCTCCATAACATATACCCCTAGCTCATCCTTTCCTTAGTACCTTACCAAATGGATACAAAGTTGAGGTAGTCTCCACTAGTTCCCTGAACCTAAGAGATGATGTCACCTTGAAAAATGTCCTCCTAGTTCATTCGTTCCATTTTATTTTACTTTCTGTATATCAATTGCTCAAACAAATCTCATGTTTAGCTATAATTTTTATTTCTACTTGTCATTTACAGGGATCTTCTGTGAAAAGGCCACTTGAAATTGGTAAGGCTGCAAATGGATTGTACTACTACTATGCTGATATCCCTGCATCACCACACTCTGAGAATTAGTCTGCTAATGTTACTCATTCTATTTATAGTTGTGTACCTATTTCTCAATCTATTTTCAATAATAACAATACCACATCTGTTATCAATTCCATTTGTAATTCTTCTGAGATTTCTATTAAAATGGGTATGTTTTAGCATCAAAGACTTCGACACATGCAATATCACAAGATGGGTTTTATATTGTAACGCCCTGAGAGTACACCCTGGGCGTCACACGGTGCTTACAGTCTCGAGGGACCACAAGCTAACCCATAAGCTGGTACCTACTGTGAGCACTGAATAATATAATCATAAATGTAGAAAAATAACTGATATACCATAAGGTTTTAAAACTGAATTATGAATCTGAAGAACATAGTTATCTGAGTCTGATATTAAAATCTGAATAAACTCAATAACTAACTGTAGTGTCAACTGAAGTCTGAATACTGAATAACTGACTCTAATGACTGAAAGCCTCTAAACTGAATGACTGTGAGTTGATGGGACAGGCCCCAACTAACTCCAACTAACTACTAAACTAAAAACATGAAATAGAAATACTATGTCCTCAAAATATGAGGACTCACCACTGCTACAACTGAGATTTCTGAAATATCTAAGTGTGGTCTGGGAACTGGGCGTTAGAACCTATGATATAATACATCATAGAACAAGAAAAGGTATGTGATCAGTACTTTGAATATACTAGTATGCTAAATGAGGTAGGCTGATATGCATGGTTTCATGAACATGAATAATAAATTATCTGAATATACATATAAAGCATGGAGACTGAATAGAGAGCATAAAATCTGTAGATACTGGAAATATGCAAAATCTATAAATAATGTGTGTGCATGGAAGCCTGTAAATACTGAAGGTACATAAATCTATAAATACTGGGGATGCATGACCAAGCATATAACATAAACTGAATAAAATTCTATAAACTGAAATACTGAAATACTAATATCTGTATGCTTTGGTTAAACAATACTATGACTGAATTACTGGTCTAATTACTAGACTGAGACTGTGGAAGCTATCATCTAACCGACATGCCCTAATCTAAGCTAATCGAGGTCCAACCTGTAACCCCAGTTGGAAGGGTGTTAATACTGTGCCACGGGTACTCACGCTGGTTGTGTTGATCCACTATACTAATATAATGTTCGAAGGACTAAGGGTGTCAAACTTGAACTGACGGGTGACCCCTACAAGATAGTCAAGCCTAAATTGATGGGTGACTTCTCACATCCTACGCTGGCTATATAGGTCTGGAGTATAGGGACTGCTACTAACAACTCTGCCTATCTGACGGGGAAGCTGCCATCCCTATACATGCTCAGTGCTAAATCCTACTCCCAACTTAAAGACACTGATATACTAGACTGTTCTGAGTTTAACTGACTGATATCTGACTATCCTGATAATGCTCATAGTATATTTTAAAGACTATTTTGTAATATATTGAGACTAGACTAAGTAAACAACTATGGTTTTCAGGTATTCAATACCCTCAGGACTCAAATATAGTAAAATGACACTAAATCTTGGAGGACAAAGCATGAAGGCTTTTATTAAATCAATCACTCTTGTAGGCATTTTACTAAACACTTGGAGTTCATGGTTTGATCAAGTCATCGGAATGTCATGGAACTTGTAGTAAAAGTATGAATTCAATATGAATAATACTAAATCATGATTTAATTCAAGGAATTATAACATTAAAACATGGAGAATTGAATAACAATAATAATTTCATTGAAACATGGTATAAAATCATTGTTCGTGGAGATTAATGAGTGAAATCACAATTTAAAGTCAAATAACTTGAAAAGATCATAATTTTGTAATTTAAATAGGATACTTGGACTCCATGGGTGAAAAAACCCATGGATAAACATCTAACATACCTGAGTTAATGAATTTGAAAGGATTGATGGTGAGTTCTTGAGATTTGGCCTTGAATTTGAGAGATAAGGTTTCTTGTTCTTAAAAAAGGGATCGTTAATTTGAGAGAAATTGAATAATGATGTGTATTTAGGTCAATTAGGGGTTAAATTTCGTGTTTAGGACAAGTTTAGGGCTTAGGAAAATGTAACGCCCCGAATCTGGTACCCAAAATGCTACACGGTGCCCATGACCCCGAAGGACCACAAGCTAACCTATAACTGATATCTGCAATCTGAGTAGTGAATAATATTAATAATATCGTAAATGAGAAAACATGAACTGAAAGACCATAAGGTTCAATACTAGTACATAACTGAAAAATATGGTATAATAATACCAAAACAACTAAGATAATTATCTGAACATATTGTAGTTTGAAAGCCTCTAAATTGTCTGAATAAAGAGTTGATGGGATATGTCCCCAACAAACTCCAACTACTGAAATAAACTGAAAACTGAAATAGTAATGTGATCATCATGTCCTCGAATGATAAAGACTCACTACTAACTTTGATCACTGAACTGGGATGCTACTGGTTCGCTGGAGCTCATGCTTCTAAACCTATGGTATAAGTCACTGTAGCACAAATGCGTCAGTACTTTGAATGAAATGGTATACAAGTGAGGTAGGCTAAATGCAATTGGTTCATATGCATGAACAATACTAACTGACTGACTAACATAAATATGAGAATACATGCATGCATACATAACTGTAACTGAGATCATGATAGGACTGGATACTGAGTTCTGACTAGTGAGTCTACTTACATTGACATCTGAGTCACTGATGAGTTATAAACTGATACTGTATTATTGAATACTGAGGGACTGATACTATATTACTGATACATGGATAACTGTGTCTGACAGTTATGATTATGAAGAACTGGTCTGGTTGACTGTATCTGACATTCCTGAAGTTGAATGCTAATAACATAAGTTCTGATAATTGATATAACTGATAACATGAGTGATTGCATCTGACAGTCCTAAATCTGATGGAACTAGCTGAGTTTCATACTGTATCTGAGTAACTGAATCTGAGACCAGTACTATCTAGAGGGTGATCTCTACATATGATGATACTAAAATTGATTGACCATAGTTGAGATCAGTCCTGTCTGGTGGGTGATCTCGGGGTTTATTTATAAAATAAGGATTAACTGTATCTGACAGTCCTAAATCTATACTACTGAGTTGAATTGACTGTATCTGATAGTCCTGATTCTGTAACTGAAACTGTGGGATGTATTCATCTAACCATCATGCCCCATACTCAGCTAACTGGGGTCCAACCTGTAACCCCAGTTGGAAGAGTGTCAGTATCGTGCCACTGGTAAAGACAACTATTTTGGAGTCAGTCCTAATCTAGCGGGTGACCCCCTGGGATCAGTCCTATATATTTAAATGCACTAACGGGTGATCCCCAAGTATGTCAGTCCTATCTAACAGGTGACATATCATACCTACGCTGGCTATGTAGTTCTGAAACATAGGGATTGCTTCTAGGGATCTCAGTCCTATCTAGCGGGTTAGTCCCCATCCCTAGGCTTTCTCGGTGCTGAATCCTACTCCCATCTAAAAGACACTGAACTGATTAATTGAGCTGAACTGATTAACTGAACTGAACTGATTAGTTGAACTAAACTGATTAATTGATGGTATCATTTAGTGGAGCTAAAAATGAATTTACTGAGTTTCGTTGACCGACGAAATGCTACTGAGATCTGAGGACTGAATGAGAATACTGACGTTACTGAGATTACTGAGCTACTAAAATTACTGAGATTTCTGAGATTTCCTGAGTCACATGACTGACTGAGTTCTATGGATCATAGCTTGACTGAGGAGATCGTGAAAACATGACATGGCTCTAGGCATACAGCTAAATATTCTGGTACAAGTACCCCCAGGACTCGATGAGAAGAAACTGACATAGCATAGCTTACTTGAACACATGACCAATAACACAATTCATAATTCATATATTGAAGAACTTCACCAAACATGTGATATGCATAAGCTTGTACATACATGGGGATTTCATAATATCATGCTAGTTGGGCACTTTTTCTTCATATAGGCATTTAATCAAACACATGGTAGGCATAATATATGTAGACAACATTATACAACAATCAAACATCATGATTCATATCTAATTTCATCATCCAAGGGTTTTAATCCTAGGTTTACATGAATCTACATCTTTACTAGTCAATTCCACCTGAAATTTATCACCAAACATGGATTAAAACTCAATTGGTCATTCTCAACATAAACAAAACAAACCCAACATGAAGTTCATAAATAAAATCTAAAATCTTGACTTTAGAAAAGAGATTCTTGGGCTTCATGGACGAAAGGAGTCCATGAATAAATACTATGCATACCTTAGCTTGTGATTCTACGAAGATTAATGGAGAGATTCTTGAAATTTGATGATGGATTCCCTTGGAATTGAACCTTCTATGAAAACCCCTAGGGCCTGTTCTTGAGAGTTTTTGAGAGTAATTGAGTATAAGCTGCTGAATTATGGCCAAATCTCATGTTATAAGGCTTATATAGGGTGGGAAATTGATCCTTTTAACCCTAGGACATGTATTTAATTTCTAAGAAAATTTCCCAATTTTTATCCTTGGCGCGACGCGCCACTATCGCACCAAGTCACTGGAAAGTGACAAATGGGAAATTACATGGTGGCGCGATGCGGAGCTATCGCGTTGCCACCTTGTCTATGACCTGGAAGTTTGGCGCGACGCGCCACTATCATGGAGAAACACTGGAAATTGACAATTGCCATTTGAGCTATCTCCGCGATACGCTGAAGGCTCAGGTGATACACTATCTCACTAAAAAGGTTGTAACTCTTCACCCGGGTGTCGGATTTGGACGAATTTTGTATCGATGGAAAGATTATTCGATTCCCCACATGATAAAAAGTGAAAATATTGAAAATACCATGTGTACAAAAGTAGATTCATCTTTCAAATAAAGCTTCTAACATTCTTGGGGAAACTTTTCAAGTTAGTAAAAGTATGGGGTATTATAGAAAAAAACCCAAATACCCCTAAATAAATTTAAAAATACAAGCTAGAAACTGAAGATCCCTATTTTTTCCCTCGGCGCGATGCGCCACTATAGTGCCATACCACTGGAAAAGGGACAATTGAGAAACTGGATGATGGCGCGATGTGGTAAGATTGTGGTCCTTCACTGAAATGCCATTTTGGCCACCTCCGCGACGTGCCAACATTGGGGTACCAAAGTGGAAACTGACAATTGTTATTTAGACTTGCTCTGTGATGCGCTAAGGGTCAAAATGATGGTGTTTAATGACTGAAACTTAAAATCTCCATAGCTTCTTACTCGGTTATCGAATTTGGGCGAATTTTATATCGTTGGAAAGCTAATTGAATTTCCTATGCAATGGCAGGCTCTAAACTATAAATTAATGAGTATTTCAAAAATTTTATGTATGAATACTCATGTATTGGGACTTAGTTTATGCTAGGGAAATATGAGGTATTATAATATCTCCCCCTTGGGATCATTCATCCTCGAATAAGACTGGTTGAGCTGAGGAAAACTGATGGATTGAGCTTACACACTGAACATACATATTTGATGCATAGAATGCATGACTAAACTGATTTGTAAATGCATGACTGACATGAACATGATGTGCAACTGAAACTGAGCCAAAATCTTAAGAAGATTAGTACCTTAAACTGAATCTGAATTCGCGAAGAAAAGATGAGGTTACTTGGTCTGCATATCTACTTCTTCCCAAGTAGATCCCTCAACGGACTGATTCCGCCAAAGAACTTTGACTAGTGGAACCTCTTTTTTCTTTAGTCTACAAACTTGATGATCAAGAATTTCGACTGGAACTTCCTCATAGGAAAGAATGTTCTAAACATCCAAACTTTTTATGTGAACAACTACAGCTAGATCACCAATAAATTTCTTCAACAATGAGACAAGGAACACTGTATGTACTGAAGCTAGATCTGAAACCAACTCAAGCTCGTAAGCTATCTTTCCAAAATGACTGAGAATTCTGAAGGGACCTACATATCAAGGATTGAGTTTCCCTTTCTTAACAAATTTTTTCACTCTCTTTATGGGAGAGATTTTCAAGTACACCAAATCAACGACCTCAAACTCGAGATCCTTTCTCCTCATATCTACACATGATTTTTGTCGGCTCTGGGATACTCTAAGTCTTTCTCTAATCAATTGAACCTTCTCTAACTCATCAAATACCAAGTTAGGACCTACTACCACGGCCTCACCTACTTTAAACCAACCAATCGGAGATCTACATCTTCTATCATAAAAAGCCTCAAATAGAGCCATCTAGATACTGGAATGATAGCTGTTATTGTATGCAAATTTGATCAATGGAAATTGGTCATCCCAACTACCTTTAAAATCAACTACGCATGCTCTCAGCATATATTCAAGAGTCTGAATGGTCCTTTCTGATTAACCATCTATCTGAGGGTGGAAAGTTGTACTTAGGTGGACTTGGGTACCAAGATCCTTTTGGAATGCCTTCCTGAAGTGAGAAGTAAACTGGGTACCTCTATCTAAGATGATAGATAAGGGAACACCATGCAACCTAACCAACTCTTTGAGATAGAGTTTGGAGTAATCCTCAGCTGAGTAAGAGGTATGGACTGGCAAGAAATAAGCTAATTTGGTCATCCTGTCTGTGATAACTCAAATAGAATCACATTGTTGATGGGTATGAGGCAAAGCTATCACAAAATCCATATTCACTTCTTCCTATTTCCATGTGGGAATAATGAACTCCTGCATTGACCCACTAGGCTTCTGGTGCTCAATCTTAACTTGCTGACATATAGAGCATTTAGCTACAAACTCTGCAATATCCCTCTTCATCCCACTCCACCAATAGATCTCCCATAAATTATGATATATCTTAGTGGTCCCTGGATGGATAGAGTAACGCGCACCATGCACTTCTGCAAGAATTCATAGCCTCAAATCTTCTACGTCAAGCACATATAATCTACTCAGACAACACAAAACACCATACCCCCCTTGGGAGAAAACCTCCACTTTCTGATCTCTAGCTGATTCTTTCAACTTAACTAGACTGGGATCTCTATCCTACTTTTCCTTCATCTCAAAAACTAGAGATAATTTGGTGCTACTCTACACCCACACACTACCCTCTACAGAGTCGAATAAGTGGACACCTAGTCGGGAAAGCTGATGAATTTCTTAATTTAACTTCTTCTTACCATCCTTAACATGAGCAACACTACCCATAGACATTCTACTGAGAGCATCATCCACTACATTGGCCTTGCCTGAATGATACAGAACACTCATGTTGTAATCTTTTAATAGATCTAACCACCTCCTCTGACACAAATTTAAGTCCTTCTGAGAGAACATATACTAAAGGCTTTTGTGATCTGTGAGCACTTCTACATGCACCCCTTACAAGTAATGCCTCCATATCCTTAAGGAAAATACTATAGGTGCTAGCTCAAGCTCATGAGTAGGGTAATTCTTATCATGGGGTTTAAGTTGTCTGGAGGAATAGGCTATAACCTTACCTCTTTACATGAGAACATAACCCAAACCTACTCTGGTTGCATCACAGTACACCATAAACCAATTTGAACCATCTAGTAAAATCAATACTGGGATGAGGTGAGTCGAGTTTTCAACTCCTGAAAAATCATCTTGCAAGATTCTGACCACTGAAACTTGACTTTCTTTTAAGTCAATCTGGACATGGGGGATGCAATAAAAGAAAACCTTTCAACAAATCGATGGTAATAGCCAGCTAAACCCAAGAAACTCTTGATGTCTGACAGAGAAATGGGTCTGGGCCAGTTTCTCACTGGCTCGGTCTTTTGAGGATCAACCTTAATGCCATCACCATAAATAATATGGCCAAGGAAAGCTACTGATCTTATCCAGAATTCACACTTATTGAATTTAGCGAACAACTAGTGAGTCTAAGAGTTTGTAACACTATTCTGAGATGGTCTGCATGATCACTTTCGCTACGGAAGTAAATAAGGATGTCATCAATGAAGACTATGATGAACATGTTCAAGTACTTCTTGAACACTCGATTCATCAAGTCCATGAAGGCTGTTGGGCATTCGTGAGAACAAATGACATGACTAGAAACTCAAAATGATCATATCGGGTTCGGAAAACTATTTTCAAAATGTCACATTCCCTGACCCTGAGCTGATGATATCCTGATCTGAGGTCTATCTTGGAAAAGTACCTGGCACCTTAAAGTTGGTCAAATAAGTCATCAATTCTAGGAAGTGTATATTTATTCTTGGCTATGACTTTTTTCAATCGACGGTAGTCTATATACATTCTGAGAGAACTGTCTTTCTTACATACAAATAGAATAAGTGCACCATATAGAGAGATATTGGGTCTGATGAATCCCTTATCTAGGAGATCCTTTAACTGTTTTCTTAACTCCTTGAGTTCTGCTGGAGCCATTTTGTATGGCAGAATAGATATGGGTTGAGTGTCTGGAAGAAAGTCTATTCCAAAGTCAATTTTCTTTTCGGGAGGAACTCCGGGAAGATCTTCAGGGAACACATCTAAAAATTCCCTCACTAATGAAACTGACTCAAGAGTTGGAGTTTCTGAATTTGAGTTTTTAACTCGAACAAGATAGTAAATACACCTCTTTGACATCATCTTTCTCGCTCTAAGGTATGAAATCAACTGACCTCTAAGAGTTGTGGTACTACCCCTCCATTCAAGGACTAGTTCATTTGGGAACTGAAAATGAACTATTCTATTTCTACAATCAACTGAGGCATACCTTGAGTGGAGCCAATCCATGTCGAGAATGACGTCAAAATCCATTATCTCCATATCCACGAGATCAACTGAGGTAACTTTTTGAGATATTATGATCGGATAGTTCCTGTGTAAATGTACGGATACAATGGAAACACCTACTGGGGTAGACACTGAAAAGGGCTCTATTAGATTTTTGGGAATGATTCCAAAATTAATGGCTATATATGGAGTTACAAAAGAAACAGAAGCTCCAGGTTCTAGTAAAGCATAAATATGTAAGTGAAAGACCTACAACGTATCAATAACTACATCAGGAGAATTTTCCTATTCTTGGCAAGACTGAAGAGCATATAATCTGTTCGAACGCCGACCACTGGTAGCACTGGAAGTGGTACCCTGTTGAGTTGGGCGATCGGATAGAACTGACGACTGATTGGACTGGCCCTGTTGGCGTAAATCCCTACTTTTCTGATTTTCTACCCGACACTACCAAATTTGATGGCTTGGATTGCCACACCCGAAGCATACATCACTACCTGCTCTACACTTACCCTAATAGTGCCTGCCATACTTCTGACATAGAGGGTTCGTACGGGCAATGCTAACACTGCCTTGGGACTTAGATCATGGTGCTCTATTCCTGTTATTATTTCTGAATTTGGGTACTGGGGAACTGGCTGAAGAGGGTGATGGGGCTAAAGACCTCTGATAAAACTGAGGACGGTTACCACCTTCTAAACTTGGTTGACTGAAATTAAAACTACTCATTCTAACTTTCTTATTTCCTCTCTTCCTCTTCTTGATATTCTGCTCCTTAATTTGTTGAGTATGGAACATTAACCAAGACAAGTCTATATCCCTAATCAGCATTATTGTCCTGTACTCCTTGACCACACTATCAGATATGCCAGACACAAACTTACTCATCTTGGATCTGCTGTCAGTTACTACATAAGGAGCATATCTAGCTAACTGAGTAAACTTGAGGAAATACTCCTTCACACCCATGCTGCCCTATCTCAAGTTGATAAATTCTAACACCTTTGCCTTCCTTAACTCCAATGGGAAGAATCTGTCTAAGAAAGTTATGGTAAACTCTTCCCACTCTACAGGCCTTACATCAACACCCCTATCTACCTTTCACTGCTTAAACTATGTATGGGCTACATCCTACAACTGATATGCAGCCAACTCAACACTCTCAATAGATGTAACCCTCATGGCATCCATTCCCTTTTGAACCATATCTAAGAATTTCTATAGATCTTCTTCAGACTTGGATCCCGTGAAATAAGAAGGATTTATCCAGGTGAAGTCCCAAATTTTGGTTGCAGTAGTATTGGCCAATGAGTTACCCAAAACAGCTGTTGTCCATTCATTATGTGCTGCTACAGAATTTGCTAGAGTGGTGAATAAAGCTCTGAATTCTGTGTGAGAGACATGCTCAACCAGAGGGTCTTCCTGGACTGGATGAGGTGTTGGTTGGTTTCCTACTCCTTTTCTATTATTCTTTTTGGGAGGTATGTTCTATAAACATAAGGAAGAAATGGATTAGACTGAAAGTTTAACATGAGCTCATGCTCACTCGCACGACATGAATACTAAAAGAAGAGAAACTTTTCCTAAATGCCTTGTAGCCTCTCGTCCATAAGTGTGGCGTACTACACACCCATGCACAAGACTCTACTTGATGTGGCTTTCAGACTTCCTAGGACACTTTAAAACATTAGGCTCTGATACCAAGTTTGTAACGCCCCGAGAGTACACTCTGGGTGTCATACAGTTCTTACAGTACCGAGGGACCACAAGTTAACCCATGAGTTGGTACCTGCTATGAGCACTGAATAATATAATCATAAACATAGAAGATTAACTGATATGCCATAAGGTTTTAAAACTGAATTATGAATCTAAAGAACATAGTTATCTGAGTCTGATAAAAACACTGGAATCTGAATAAACTTAATAGCTAACTGTAGTGTCAGTTGAAGTCTGAATACTAAATAATTGACTCTAATATCTGAAAGCCTCTAAACTAAATAACTGGGAGTTGATGGGACAGGCCTCAACTAACTCCAACTAACTACTAGAATGAAAACATAAAATAGAAATACTCCATCCTCGAACTATGAGGACTCACCATTACTACTGCTAAGATGTTTAAAATGTCTAAGTGTGGTTCGGGAAATGGGCGTCAGATCCTATGATATAATACATCCAAGCGCAAGAAAGGGTATGTGATCAGTACTTTGAATGTACTGGTATGCTAAATCAGGTAGGCATGGTTTCATGAATAGGAATAATAAATTATATAAATATACATGTAAATCATGGAGTACTAAATAGAGAGCATGCAATCTGTAGATACTAGAAATATGCAGAATCTGTAAATACTATGTATGTATGGAAGCCTATAAATACTGAAGGTAAATAAAATCTGTAAATACTGGGGATACATGGCCAAGCATATAACTTGAACTGAATAAAAGTCTGTAAACTAAAATACTGAAATACTAATATTTGTATGCTTTGGTCAGACAACACAAAAACTGAATTACTGGACTGATTACTCGACTGAGACTGTGGGAGCTATCATCTAACCAATATGCCCCAATCTGAGAAAATCGGGGACCAACCTGTAACACCAGTTGGAAGGGTGTTAATACTCTGCCATGGGTACTAATGTTGGCTGTGTTGATCCACTATATTGATATAATGTTCGAAGGACTAAGGGTATCAAGCCTGAACTGATGGGTGACCCCTGCGAGATAGTCAAGCCTAAATTGACGGGTGACATCTCACATCCTACGTTCGCTACCTAGTTCTGGAGTATAAGGACTTCTACTAACAACTCTTCCTATCTGACAGGAAAGCTGCCATCCCTACACTCGCCAGGTGCTAAATCCTACTCCCAGCTTAAAGACACTGAAATACTAGACTATTCTGCGTTTAACTGACTGATATCTGACTGTCCTGATAATGCTCATAGTATATTATGATGACTATTCTGTAATATACTGAGACTAGACTAAATAAACAACTATGGTTTTTAGGTATTCAATACCCCTAGGACTCAAAAACAATAATAGTAAAATGGCACTAAAGCTTGGAGGACAAAGCATGAAGGCTTTTACTAAATCAATCACTCTTGTAGGCATTTTATCAAACACTTGGGGTTCATGGTTTGATCAAGTCATAGGAATGTCATGGAACTTGTAGTAAAAGCATGAATTCAACATAAATAATACTAAATAATGATTTAATTCAAGGAATGATAACATTAAAACATGAAGAATTGAATAAGAATAATAATTTCATTGAAACATGGTATAAAATCATAGTTCATGGAGATTCATCGGCGAAATCACAATTTAAAGTCAAATAACTTGAAAAGATCACAATTTTATAATTTAAATAGGATACCTGGACTCCATGGGTGAAAGGAACCCATGGATGAACATTTAACATACCTGAGTTAATGAATTTGGAAGGATTGATGGTGAGATCTTGAGATTTGGCCTTGAATTTGAGAGCTAGGGTTTCTTGTTCTTGAAAAGGGGATCTTTAATTTGAGAGAAATTGAATAATGATGAGTATTTAGGTCAATTAGGGATTAAATTTCATGTTTAGCACGAGTTTAGGGCTTAGCAAAAAGACTCAAATACCCCTAAACAAATTTAAAAATGCAAGATGGAAACTGAAGATCCTGATTTTTGGCCTTGGCACGACGTGCCACTATAGTGTCATGCCACTGGAAAAGGGACAATTGGGAAACTGGATGATGGCGTGACGCGGTAAGATCGTGGTCCTTCACTGAAATGCCATTTTAGCCACCTCCGTAATGCGTCAACATCATGATATAATACTGGAAATTGACAATTGTTATTTAGACTGGCTCCGCAACACGTTAAGGGTCAAAATGACGGTATTTAATGACTGAAACTTAAAATTACCATAATTTCTTACCCGATTATCGTATTTGGGCAAATTTTATATCGTTGGTAAGTTAATTGAATTTTCCATGCAATGGCAGGTTCTAAACTAAAAATTAATCAGTATTTCAAATATTTTATATATGAATACTCATGTATTGGGACTTAGTTTATGCTAGGAAAATATGAGGTATTAAATATACCCTTCCTAAATTCAAAACTTTCTGCCAGTCAAAATTTTACATGTAATGTATATTCCCTTTAGCTAGACAACATAGACTTTCTTTTCCTTAAAACACTATTCAATCTATTTTTTCTTTACAATTGGTTCTTATTGACATATGAGGTCCATATCATACCAGAACCTATAATAGTTATAGATACTTTATTACCCTAGTTCATAATTTTACTAGTGTTACATGGACTCACCTCATTGTATTCAAAAGTAATGCTCTTTCCATTCTCAAAGATTTTTTTTCTATGGTAAACGTGTATTTCATCACTTTTGTCCAATCATTCAGATTTGGCAATGCTTATGAACTAGGCAATATCTTTGAAGCATCCCCATTCTTTGCTAAAAAAGGAATTCTTCATTGAAATTCCATTCCACATAAACCGCAACAAAATGGTGTTATGAAAAGGAAACATAAGCACCTTTTGGAAACTTCTAGAGCCTTACTTTTCCAATCTAAACTTCCCAACAAGTATTGGGGTGACTGGGTGCTAACTGCTACCTATCTTTTCAACATACTCCCTTTGTCTATCCTACATCAGATGTCTCCTTATGAAAAATTGCATGGCTCACCTCCCACATAGGACCATTTATAATTTTTGGATGTCTATGTTATGAAACTACCTTTGAACATGGGAGAGATAAATTCCAACCAAGGGCCCTCCCTTGTGTTTTCATTGGATACCCACGTGGGAATAAGGCTACAAGTTGTTTTATCTCTCCACTAAATCTATTTTTTTTTCCTGAGATGTAGCTTTTCATGAACATATCTTTCTTTGTTCATCTCCACCTTTCTTTCCTGCCTACACCACTTCACCTCCTATGGATTTCCTTCCCCATACTTTTTCCATTCTAGTCTTTTCCTCCTCTAATACATCTCCTGACATTCCTATTCCAACCTCATCCATCCATACACCTTCTTCTATACCTACTACTACTATTTTAGCTCTTATTTCCTCCTCTTCTTTCCTAATTAGTAGACCCACCAGTCCCACATCCATTCCTTACTATCTGCCTAACTATGTTTGTAGTTCTATCTCTATGACCACCTCATTTGAAGCTAATTTACATGAACCTCAGTCATATCAACAAAGTTATTTCTCACCCTACTTGGCAAGATGCTATACTTAAGGAGTTTCAAGATCTTGAAGTTAATAACACTTGGAATCTTGTCCTTTTACCCCCAACAAAAAGCCAATTTCTTATAACTGGATGTATAAGATTAAGCATAAGTCTGATGGCTCTATTAAATGCTATAAATCTCGATTGGTTATTAGAGAAGATACTCAAAAATATAGGATAGATTATACTAAAAATTTCCCCCCTGGTTTCAAATTTACTACTATCAAAGTTCTCTTATTCATAGCTATTAAAATGAATTGGACTGTTTATCAGTTGGATGTTGATAATTCCTTCCTTTATGGTGAATTTTATGAGGAGGTTTATATTACAACTTTTCTTGGATTAGAACTGTCTTATTTCGTTCCTTCTTTTTCTCCCCTGGTATGCAAATTAAAGAAGTCCCTTTATGGGTTGAAACAAGCCTCAAGGCTGTGGTTTTATAAGGTTTCAAAGGTTTTATCCTATAAGGGTTATTCCTCTAGTAATAATGACCATTCCTTGTTCACCAAGTCTGTTGGTAGATCTTTTACTACATTGGTTGTCTATGGAGATGACATCCTTCTTGCTAAAGATGATGTTACTGAGTTGGATAATTTGAAACTCTTCCTGGATTCCCAATTCAAGATAAAATAACTTGGTTTAGTTCACTAATTTTTGGGGCTGGAGATCACTGCCCATCGCCAGGGTTATCTCATGACTCAAAAGAAGTTCACTTCTAGACTTTTATATGAATTTCACAGTGAACAATTTTCACCTGTTACTACTCTACTTGATGTATCTATTAAATTAAAGGCTGATATGGGAGATCCTCGAAATGATCCCTCTACTTTTCACCAACTTATTGGGAAACTGAATTTTCTCCAACACACTTGGCCTAATATTTCCTATATTGTTCAACACTTGAGCCAGTTTCTTCAGGCTCCTCAGGTGACTCAATTTTTTGTTGGACTTCATGTATTGTTGTATTGAATGAATGCCCCTTATCAGGGATTGCTATTGTCTAGCTTTTTTTATATGAATATGTTGACATGCACAGTAGTTACCCCCAGCTTTTCACCGACTTAGGTATTTCCTTTAACCCTAGTTTGAGGACGAACTAGGTTCTTAGTGGTGGATATTATAATGACTAAATTCTGTGAACTTTCCTTTTTATAATTTTTGACCACTTTTCCCTCCCTGTAGTTGCTATGTGTTGTTTATATGGTGTCGAGATGGTTGGCACCATTACTGATGCAATTAAAAATGATTTATGTGTGTTTATGGTTTTTAGAGTTTAAAAATGCCTCATAGTTGACTTCGATCAATATTTGTTGTTTTATGTATCTGATGGCAAAATGGACTGCGCAGAAGATCCAAAACGTTGATTTTGGGTTGGTAGCATGGTTGGCTCAGTTTTATGGATTTTGGATCTTATTTCAACCCTCGATTTAAAAATTAGCAAAATTAGGTCTCGGGGGGTCAATTTTGTGAAAAACACCTCTTTTCAAAAACCTAAAGTCATTATTGAGTCCAGACCATTGAATTTAGTCTAGTAACATATTTCATTTGCCTTCACGGGATTCAGAATGAATCTCGAGGGGTGGATCGGCAACTTTACACTTAGCAAAGTTGTTGCTCTAACTGAATGTTGGTTCAGCCACTTTAGCAGCCAAAGGACCGCTAAAACGGTAGCCACTTAAGTGTCCAATGCACTACTTTAGCGGTACCTTATTAAAAGTTAGCTACCGCTAAAGTGGATGCTTGACCACTTTAGTGGTCACCTCTTTAGCGGTAGGGTCCACTTTAGCAACCCAATGCATTTGGGCTAGATTGGTTAAGAGGTAAGCTAGCGCTTAAGCGATAATCGCTTAATAGGTCATTTAACTGCTTTAGCGATCATAGCTGGATGGCTTAAAAATCTTTTTCTTGTGACTTTCTTCCATTTTAAAGACTTTGAGCTTCAGGCTAAGGGATTTTTGAGAAATTTGTTCCATTTTCAAGTTTGGGTAAGCTTTAAATTCCTACTTCAATTAATTTTCTTGGATTATATCATTTAAAACCCTTTTTAAAACTCGATTCAAATTCAAAATGGGGATTTTAGGTTCGGAAGTCCTAAATTGGTACTGGTTCAATTAAAACCTCATTTTTAGTACATTTTTACTTGGGTTTTCTCCTATGACTTCCTTTAATCATGGGTAAGGTTTTTATAAATAAAAATTTCAATTTGAACCTTTTATTTCGAAAACCCATTTCATGGTCCATTTTGACCCCGACTTAAAAATGGGCAATATAGGTATCGTTGTCTTTCTTTTAACGCGTAGATTTTATATTTATATGTTTTAGCTAATTCCAAGGCTATTCGAGATGGGAAAGCTCTATGCTGAAGGGCTTTAGGCTTGGATTTTGACGTCATGGGTAGGTTATGGCTTAACTTTTTTAGATTGGTTAGGGTAGTTAATATTTATATAAATTCATACTAAGTGTACTACCCCGAAGTTTCCTAACTAATTTCGTCCCAAGAATGTCAAGTATTAGCTTCTAAATTGAATGATGTTTATTCCTTGGGGAATTTTTAAGATTTTCACTTTTAGTTATGTGGGAATTTTACTAATATTTCCATCGATATAAGATTCGCCCAAATCCAATAACCGGGTAAGAAGTTATGACTATTTCAAGTCCCCGTCATAAAATAGCGCCATATTAGTCAGTGGCACACCACGCCATAAGAGAAAATGGCAATTGTCAAATTCCAGTAAAGCTCCACAATGTCCCCGCGTCACACTGTCGTCCAATTTACCAGTTGTCAAATTCCAGTGACACGGTGCGATAGCGCCGCGTCGCGCCAGGGGTCCAGGTCGGGAAATTTTTCACAAAAATCAAAAGACGCGTCCAGGGTTAAATAGGTCTTTTCCCATGATTTTAGTTCATCCTTAAACATGAAATTTAATCTTACATGACCTAAGGATATCATTATTCACTTTATTTTTCCCAAATTGAGTTGCTCTCTCTCAAGCCAAGAAATCCTAACTCTCAAATTCAAGGGACAAATCACAAGAACTCTCCATCAATCCTTCCAAATTCATTAACTCAGGTATGTCAAGTGTTGATTCATGGGTCTGTTTCACCCATGAATATCAAGAATATCTTTTCAAAATTCAAGTATATGGATTTTTATGAATCCCATATTAGGTTTGCTTTTGTCCATGTTGATAATGACCAATTGAATTTTAATCCATGTTTGGTGATGAATTTTATGTGGAATTAGCTATTATATGAGTAGATTCATATGAACCCATGATTAAACCATTGAATTGTGAAATTAGAATTGAATTGTGATGTTTACTTGTTGTGCAATGTTGTCTACATATACTATGTTCATTATGTGCTTGTTGAATTGACTATATGAACTAATAAGAGAAGAAACCATGCCATGATTAGTTTATGTTAAAGTGTTTGATAAATTGTCCATGAGAATAAATTAATGCCACGATATAGTATGCAATTATGTATTCCCCATTCATGTACAAGTGATACACCCCAAGTGTTCGTTGAAATGTCTTAATGAATAAATTATGAGTATATAGCCATTGTTGGGAATTTAGGCTTGTGTCAAGATTTACTTATAATGCTATCGAGTCCTGGGGATTTTTAATACCCGATAATTTAGTTGTGTGCCTAGAGCCTGTGTCATGTTTTCACGATATCCTCAGTTAAGCCATGATCAGTAGAATTCAGTGAGTTATGTGACTCAGGAAAACTCAGTAATCCCAGTAATCTCAGAAAGCTCAGTACTTCAATAATCTCAATAGTGTTCCCTCAGTCAACGAAACTCAATGAACTCAGTCCAGTTCAGTTCAGTTAATCATGTTCAGTGTCTATTCAGATGGGAGTAGGATTTAGAATCGAGTAAACCCAAGGTTGAGAACACGCACTGACAATTGAGGGTTTGATCCTTAGAAGCAATCCTTGCATTACAGAACTATGTATCCAGCATAGGTTGATACATCAACACTGTCAGATGGGGGTTGATGAGGTGGATAAACACTGTCAGATGAGCATCCCACCGTTCTCTTTTGGGGACACTATCAGATGAGGGTCACCCACAGTTTATCTTTACCAGTGGTACGGTATTGACACCCTTCTAATTGGGGTTATAGATTGGACCTCAACCTAGCTATATTGCTTTATTTGGGGCATGTCAATTAGATAACTACTTTCCACAGTTATAGTTTTATTCTCAGTCTCAGTAATAGAACTCAGATAGTTCTTTAGATTTCAGGACTATCAGATAAAGTCAACTCAGAATAGTATGGAACTCAGTCAGTTCCATCATAATCTACATTGTTAGATACAGTCACACAGTATCAGTTATTTTAGTTATACAGTTATCTGTATCTCATGTAATCAGTACTCAGACTCAATAATTGTGTTATCACGAATTCAGTTAGTCTTTTAATCATGCATGTATTCTCACGTTCATGTTATATAGTCAGTTAGCATTGTTCATGCATTTGAACCCTTCGCATTCAGCCTACCTCACTTTCATACCAGTACATTCAAATAAACTGACGCATTTGCGCTATGGTGTTTTATACCATAGGTTCAGAAGCATGAGCTCCAAAGCATTAGTAGTATCCCAATTATAATAACCCGATCATTCCTTAAGCATAAATCAGTCTTTTGAGCGAATGTGGATGACTTCATGAGTGATTGATGTTTATTTCATGTTGTATTTCCCTAATTTTGACTTTCTGTCAAGTGAAAAATTGAATAAGCTTTTCGTCGATACTAATTTCTTAAAAATCGGAGGTCGCAGCAAGAAGTTATAACTATCTGAAGTCCCAGTCGTGAAACATCGTTATTTAGACCCTCAGCGCATCGCGGAGATGACTAATATCCCAATTGTCATTTTCCAGTAAGCCTCCGTGATACTGACTCATTGCGCCAAGGCTCAATATCAGGATTGTCAAATTCCAGTGCACCAACGCGATTCCACCGCGTCGCGGTACCCTTTCAGGTCACAACCAAGGTGGCAACGCAATTTTACTGCATCGCTCCACTGAGCAGTTTCCCAATTGACAAATCCAGTGAAGGACCGCGATCATGGTGCATCACGCCAGGGCCAAAAATTGGGCTCAGTTTTATAAATTTTCTCAAAGGCATTTTGGTCTTTCCGCCCAGTTTGGCCCTCTATATATAGATTCAAGTAGATAAGAGAAATCCATTCTTCTCCATTTCTCTTCCAAGAAATATCTAGAACTAGGGTTTATCTCTTCCAAAACTAAATCATATCTTCTCCAAGAAATTCAAGAATTTTTCCATAGATTCCACCAAGTTGTTCAAGATTCAAGATATCTAAGTTAAAAGCACCAAGAAACTTAGCTCAAAAGTGTAAGAAAGTGTTTCAATCAAGCTTGTTCATCTCAAAATCATAATCCAAGGTATGTGGGGTTTGAACAAGGACACTTCTTTCATTACTGTGCCCAAAGATTTAATTTCTACTATTGAATTTCATGATTTAGCAAAGTGGGTTTACACCCAAATTACTTTATCAATGATTTATGAGAATTGAGCTATTCAAGATTGATAAATATGACTATTTCATTGTTTTATTTCTTAAATTGAGAATTTATGCCATGAGTTGTATATTGTTATCATGACATGATGATTTCTAAGTGATTTAAGATAAGTGTCATGATTTATGCTTTTCCATGAGAAGTTTGATTATTTAATAAATATTGATATTGAGCTTGAGAATCAAAAATGAGTTATATGATGTTTTTTTGAAGCCTTGATACTTGATATAATTTAATAAGCGAGTGTACTTGATGTCGAGAAAGATTGTTTTGAGTTTGATTTGAGTTAGGAATCCACAAGTTGACTATGATTTACAGATGAGAACTATTTATGTTTTGGTCTTCATGATAGACCCTTGAGTTGATAGAGGTGGATTTGCTAACGTGTTCTGAGCTAAGTCTGGGAGGGGTATTTAGCACCAGTGGTAAGTGTGGGTTCAGCGCATCCTACTTCCCCAGAACTACGTGCCACTGTAGGATTGAGATTTGAGGGCAAAGAGCCGAGTTTGTGATCACAGACATAAGTTTGAGGTTATACTCATTGGCAAAAGTATAATGCTCCCGCCAATGTGGGATTCCTTCCTTAGGAGGGCAAAACATTTCACTCCATGTAGCTCACATGGTTTATGTAGGTTATAAGAAACTCCAAAGTTCATAATAGTCCAGGTTTCATGAGTCACCGAGTCACTCTAAGTCACAAGTTAAAGAATTTGAGTTGAGTCCAATGATTTATGAGATTTATGAAGCATGTGTTATTATTGATGATTTATGGAAATTATGTTTCAGGTAATTCAAGCGAAGAGAGTCATTATTGTCATATTGCATGATTTTCTTACACATTTATAATATTATTTATAATGTTGTATACACCCCCACTTACTCAGTACATTCCCAAGTACTGATTCCCATACTCTTTTGTGTTTTACATTTTCTCATGATGTAGGTTTTGGTGCTCAATCTCAGCAGTGACAGTGATCTTTGAGTACCTTCATCTACACTTCTGCAGTTGGTGAGTCCTCATGGTTCGAGGGCCTATGTCCCTAATTTTGTCTTGTTAGTAGATGGTTGTTTCTTTTCAGTTCAGTATGAGTCAGTTGGGGATCTGTCCCAATGGCTCCTCAGTCTTATATAGTAGAGGCTTTGTTACACTAGAGTATCAGTATGTACAGAATGTCAGTATTTTGATTGTGTAGGCCAGTATATCTTTGCTCTCAAGTATGTCCATGATATGATATCCTTTCTTATTTTGCCATGACTACCGTCAAAGTGAGTTCAAAAAGGGATGACAAGCTTAGAGGGTTAGCTTGAAGCCACGTGTGGCCTTAAGTACCATGTGATGTCTCGGGATAGGTTCTTGGGGTGTTACACCAGTACTCAGCAGTCAGAGTCAGCAGTGAGTCCTCATCCTTCGAGGACATGAGCATTATTCTATCATTTCAGTACTTAGTTTACTGCAGTATTTGGAGTTAGTTGGGGACATGTCCCATCAACTCCTTATTTAGATAGTTAGAGGCTTTTCAGACTATCATGATTAGACAGTTATTTCAGTTATTTTGGGTATTTCATACCCCACCCAGATATTATATTTTATCAGATATTATGTCTTAGTTTTGAACCTTATGGCCTTTCAACCTTTATTTCTGCATTTATACAGTATATTATATAGTGTTCAGGTACAAATATCAGTCATAGGTTAGCTTGTGGACCTTTTGGGTCATGAGCACTGTGTAGTATTCTAGGTACCAGATTTGGGGCGTTACACTATGGGTATGGGTAATAATCATGAAAATGATATCATTACTGTTGTGTGCCTGTGTAGGAGCTTGTATTATTATTGGTGATGACTTACAATGATTAGCTATTGGGTGTTTCCTGGGTAGGGTCTTTTTCTGACATTATTGGCCTTATATACATGTTTTACACCTTTGCAATGGATATAATGCCCAAGCGGGGGCTTAATATTATATTAATGATGTTTTTAAACACATATTTATTCCAATGGTACATTGCTTTTACAAGTTGATGGATAATTTATATATTGAGTAGATTCTGAGCTTACTTGTACATGTATTGAATGGATTCGAGATCTTCATGCTAGTTTGATTTTGAACATTACATCCTCATATCACACATACATTTATGATACATTAGTACCATAGAGAAAATACTATTTTTTGATTGAAATAAAATATTTTTACAAAACCCTCGGTCATAGCCCACGATATAGAGAAGAGATATGGATATTTAGATTGAGATTGAGTATTGAGACAATATATGGGTTTTTAACCCCCTATGGATCCTACCTGGAAGCTCTGAGACTTGGCAGGTATATACGGAGGTTATTCTATAACCTCAATCATATCACATAATCATCATTATCATTGCATTTTATACATTATGCATCTTCAGTGTTATACTTTTGTGTTTTATTCTTTGTATATATGTTCTTATTTATGTGCTATATTTTAGAATCATTACTGGAGATGATGTGAGCTACCATTTGGTATGATGGTTGATTCTAGGACTAGTATGAGTAAGTTTCTGACTGGCGTATCGAGTTCTGTTGTGAAAGAGTGTAGATCCGCTATGCTCAATAAGGATATGGATCTTTCTAGGCTAATGATACATGCTCAGCAGATGGAGGTGAACATGGTGAAAGAGATAGAAAGAGTAAGAGAAAATAAGAGATTTAGATCAGAGCAACAGAGGTATGGCCAGACGAGATTTTTTGGAGGGAACCGCCCTCAGTTCCAGAACCGTTCATTCGTGCCAATGCCTTCATCAGCTAGTGCTCCTGTATTCAGAATCAGGCAGGAGCAGGGTAATAGGCCTACTATGTCCAGGTCCTAGGTGATGTTAGGCGTATTTACACGCCTAAAGCACCTTAATTTACCCATATTTTAGCTAAGTTTTAAAGGATAAAGTATATAATTCCTGCACTTTTAGTCCTTTTTCCTGTAAGTAAGCTAACCAACGTGATTAGCAAGTTTTCAGGAATAAATGATGAAGATTTCAGCATTTTATGGACTGTTGGACGCCAAAGGAAACTTCACGTAAGAAGGAAGGCAGCTTCTGGAAGCTTGTGGACTGAAAGTGATGCATGGAGAACTTGTCCCGGGCAAAAACAGCATTTCTAAAGACTTGGGGGATCAGAAGTAACTTAGTAGGATTAGGAAAAGTATGCAGTAACCCAGTAGGACTAGGACAAGGATAAAAACCCTATTTCAGTAGGACTAGGACAAGGATGTTATAAAAACCCTATTTGCTGAAATTTTCAGCAAGCTTTTTATTATTCTCACTCATTCTCTTTCAATTCATTCTTACTCTCTTCTATTCTTAAATTCGTTGTTGACATTATTCTTCATCTATCGACTTTTAATTTTCACGACAAGAGAAATGCTACTAGCAAGGAATTCACGCCACAAGTGACGCCAATACTTCCTTATCGTGATATTGTTATTGCTTTGGTATGATGATATCCTCGTGGTTTTCCTTCACAATTATGAGTAGCTAAACTTCTTTGTTAGGGTTATGGAAGCCTTATGAGATACTATCTATTGCTATGAGTTTGTGAATTCTTGATACGTATGCTGCTTATATCATTACTCTCTTCATCTTAATTGAATTCTTGTGGTTGCAAACATATAGAATACGCCAGTATAGCATTAACTTGTTCGAAAGAAAAGTTACATGTCTGGAAAAGAGAGAATGAAAAGGAAATAGGGCTACCAACCCCTGTTTAAAAGTTAGTGCCGTAATTGGATTAACCTCTTGGAGAATTCGTACCATTAGTATACGCTTTAAGCTCGAAAGAGTTAAAGTGATATAATCCTTGATGGTCGAAAGACACTAGGATTTACCATAGAATACGAATCTCTATAAGTGCATGCATGTCTGAATTCCGCATAACTCATAGCCAATAGATACGTAAAACTCATAAGTTGGACATAACCCTAACTTACAATTCTCATTGATTAAAACCTACTAAACATTCCGTTTTTCTTTGTTACTTTGATACTCTTAATTCACGCTACAATTAAATCCCCCCTTTTTCGTAGAATTTTCGATCAACAGTCTACTAATCGTTGCATACTTAGTGACCAAGTATTCCCTGTGGGATTCGACACCCAACCCAGTTGGGTTCTATATTTGACAACGACCGCTTACACTCTTACGAGAGCTGTAGTTTGAGCGTTATCACTAGGACAATATGAGTAACAGACCTTGTCCTCCCCCATGTCCAAAGAGTGGTAGAGATCATCCTGGTGAGTACTTAGTTGATCAGAGGGGTTGTTTTGGTTGCGGTAAGTTGGGCCACAGGTTCAGGGATTGCCCATACGCTAGACAGGGGAGTCGTGATGTTCGTCCCCAGAGTCAGGCCATTAGTGCTCCAGCCCCTTTAGCTCGTCCTACTCTTCCTCGGGGTGCCTCGTCTAGTACTGCAAGTGGTCAGCATCAAAATCACTTTTATGCTATACCACCCCGCCAGGAGAAGGAGTATTCACCAGATGTTGTTACTATTATGCTCCATGTATTTTATTTCGATGTGTATGTATTGATGGACCCTGGGTCAATTTTTTCTTCTGTGACTCCATTGGTGGCTGTGAATTTTGATATCAGTGCTGAAAGGATTCCTGAACCTTTCCTAGTTTCTACCCCAGTAAGTGAATCTATTATTGCTAAGAAAGTGTATAAGAAGTGTCCTATCACTGTCCTTCACAGAGTCATGTTTGTAGACTTGATTGAGTTAGACATGTTTGATTTTGATATTATTCTGGGTATGGATTGGCTTCACTCTTGTTATATGTCTATAGACTGTCGTACCCGTGTAGTCAAGTTTTAATTTCCCAATGAGCTAGTCTTTGAGTGGTCCGAGAATTTTGTATCCCCTAAAAGTCATTTCATATCTTACCTTAAAGCCAAAAAATTGATATCCAAGGGTTGCATCTATCATTTGGTTCGATTAAAGACACAAAGTCTGAGACTTCGACTATTCAGTCTATCAGTGTTTTTAATGAGTTTCTTGATGTTTTCTCGGAAGATCTCCCAGGGGTACCTCCCGATAGAGAGATATAATTTAGGATTGATCTTCTTCCCAACACACAGCCTATTTTTATTCCTCCATATCATATGGCCCCCGCAGAACTTAAGGAGTTGAAAGAGAAACTCAAAGATCTTCTTGATAAAGGTTTTATAAGGCCCAGTGTGTCTCCTTGAGGCGCACCCATTCTATTCATGCGAAAGAAAGATGGTTCATTGCGTATGTGCATTGACTATTGTCTTCTTAACAAGGTCACAGTCAAAAACAAATATCCTCTACCTAGAATTGATGACCTGTTTGATCAGCTGCAAGGTGCCAGTTATTTCTCAAAAATAGATTTGAGATCTGGTTATCACCAACTTAAGGTTAGAGAGTGTGATATTCCAAAGATGGCTTTCTGCACCTGTTATGGTCATTTTGAGTTCCTGGTTATGTCTTTTGGGCTAACTAATTCCCCAGTAGCTTTTATGGACCTCATGAATCGGGTATTCAGACAGTACTTGGATATGTTTGTTATTGTGTTCATAGATGATATTCTTGTGTACTCCTGAAGTACGAACGACCATGAAGATCATCTACGAATTATCTTGCAAACCTTTAGAGATCATCAGTTATTTGCCAAGTTTAGCAAGTGTAAATTTTGGCTAAGGTCAGTTGCCTTTCTAGGTCATATTATTTCTTCTGAAGGTATTCAAGTTGATCCTCAAAAGGTAGAAGTTGTGAGAAATTGGCCTAGACATATTTCCCCGTCTGATATTAGGAGTTTCTTGGGTCTAGCTGGCTACTACCATCGTTTTGTTGAAGGCTTCTCTTCTATTGCGTCTCCTTTGACTCGGTTAACCCAAAAGAAAATTAAATTCCAGTGGTCATATTCTTGCAAAAAGAGTTTTCAGGAGTTGAAGACTCGACTCACTCCAGCCCCTGTGTTGACCCTTCCTAATGTATAGATGATTTTGTGGTGTATTGTGATGCCTCTAGAGTTGGTTTGGGTTGCGTATTAATGCAGAAAGGTAAGGTTATAGCCTATGCCTCTAGGCAGTTGAAACTTTATGAAAAGAATTACCCGACCCATGATCTCGAATTAGCTGCAGTGGTTTTTGCTTTAAAAATTTGGAGACACTACTTGTACGGTGTTCATGTTGATGTCTTTACGGATCATAAGAGGTTGCAGTATGTTTTTACTCAAAGAGAGTTGAATCTTTGACAAAGGCGATGGTTAGAATTGTTGAAGGACTATGATATGAGCATGTTGTACCACCCGAGCAAGGCCAATGTAGTGGCGGATGCCCTTAGCAGGTCGTCCATGGGTAGTGTAGCGCTTGTAGAGAAAGATAAGAAGAAGTTAGTTCACGAAGTGCATCGTTTGGCGAGGATGGGTGTCAGATTGCTTGATTCAGCTGAGGGTAATGTTTGGGTCCATAGTAGTTCCGAATCTTCTCTAGTTTCGGAGGTAAAAGAGAAGCAAGATATGGATTCTTGTTTGGTCAAGCTGAAAGAGTCAGTTAAAGACCAAAAGGTGGAGGTTTTCTACCAAGGGGGATATGGCATATTGAAATTTCAGAATACATTGTGTGTGTCTGATGCTGATGATTTGAGGCAGAGAATTATGGCTGAAGCGCATAGCGCGCGGTATTCTATTCATCCCGGTGCTACCAAGATGTACCACAATTTACGGGAAATCTATTGGCGGAATGGTATGATAAAGGATATAGCAAAATTCGTAGAGAAGTGTGTAACTTCCAACAGGTTAAGATAGAACACCAAAGACCCAATGGAATGATGCAAGAATTTAGTATTCCTACTTAGAAGTGGGAGAAAGTGAATATGGATTTTGTGACCGATTTACCTCTCTCTCGTCGTCATTATTATTAGATTTGGTTCATTTTTGACAGGTTGACTAAGTTTGTGCATTTTTTGCCAGTGTATACATCCTTTACCGCTGAGGACTATGCTAAGTTGTACATCCGAGAGTTAGTCAGGTTGCATGGAGTACCTTTGTCAATTATTTCCGATAGGAGTACTCAATTTACTTCTCAGTTTTAGAGAGCCTTTTAGAAGGGTCTTGGTACCCAAATTCATCTTAGCTCCATTTTTCATCCGCAAACAGACGGTCAGGCCGAGAGGACTATCCAGACTTTGGAGGATATGTTAAGGGCATGTGTTCTTTACTTTAAAGGAAGTTGGGATGAATATTTTCCATTGATTGAATTTTCTTACAACAATAGTTTTCATGCTAGCATTGGAATGGCTCCATTTGAGGCTTTATATGAAAGGCAATGTAGATCACACATAGGTTGGTTTGAAGTAGGTAAAGTTATTGTGATTGGACCTGATGCTGTGTTTGAGGCCATGGAGAAAGTTAAGCTTATTCAGGAAAGGTCGAAGACAGCCAAGAGTCATTAGAAGTCATATGCTGATGTGAGAAGAAGAGCTTTTGAATTTGAGGTCGGCGACTTATTGTACTTGAAGATTTCTCCCATGAAAGGGGTGAAAATATTTGGCAAGAAAGGGAAACTTAGTCCCCGATATGTTGGCCCTTACAGAGTTTTGAATCGTGTTGGGAAAGCAGCTTGTGAGATTGAGTTGCCTACGGAGTTGTCAGCTGTCCACCCTGTCTTTCACATTTCTATTGTTAAGAAGCACATTGGCGATTTTGCTGTTGTTATTGATCCATCGAAGAACTTAGACATTCGGGATAGCCTTTCTTATGAAGAGATTCTGGTTGAGATCCTAGATTATCAAGTCCGTAGACTATGGAACAAGAAAGTCCCTTCGATTAAAGTTCTGTGGCAAAATCGATCAGTTGAGGGTGCTACTTGGGAAGCAGAAGCAGATATGCGAGTTAAGTAGCCCAATCTCTTCTCTGTGAGTTCAAATCAAGCCAAAGGTATCATTCTTCCTTACTTCAGTTTCCTACTAATCCAGTGTATTCCGTTATGTTAATATCCATTCTATGATTCATGCATTTAGTGAAGTACCCAAAAGTTTAAAGTAGAGTAAGTCAGTTAAGTAATTTGCTTTAGTAGAGTAATATTAGTTTTCTCCTTAACTCTGAGTCTAACTAGCAACATTCGAGGACGAATATTTCTAAGGGGGAGATATTGTAATACCCCGATCGTTCCTTAAGCATAAATCCATCTTTTGAGTGAATATGGATGATTTAAAAAGTGATTGAAGTTTATTTCGTGTTGTATTTCCCTAATTTTGAATTTCTATCACGTGGAGAATTGAATAATCTTTCCATCGATACTAATTTCGTCAAAATTGAAGGTCAGAGCAAGAAGTTATAACTATCTGAAGTCTCAGTCGTGAAACATCGTTATTTAGACCCTCAGCGCATTGCGAAGATGACTAATATCCCAATTGTCATTTTCTAGTAAGCCTCCGCGATACTGACGCATCGTGCCAAGGCTCAATATCAGGATTGTCAAATTCCAGTGCACCAACGCGATTCTACCGTGTCGCAGTGCACTTCCAGGTCACAACTAAGGTGGCAACGCGATTTCACCGCGTTATGCCACTGAGCAGTTTCTCAATTATCCAAATCCAGTGAAGGAGCACGATTATGGCGCATCGCGCCAGGGTCCAAAATCGGGCCCCAGTCTTAGAATTTTGCTCAAGGGCATTTTGGTCTTTCCGCCCAGTTTGGCCCTCTATATATAGATTCAAGTAGAGAAGAGAAATCCATTCTTCTCCATTTCTCTTCCAAGAAATATCTAGAACTAGGGTTTCTCTCTTCCAAATCTAAATCAAATCTTCTCCATGAAATTCAAGAATTTTTCCATAGATTCCACCAAGTTGTTCAAGATTAAAGATATCTAAGTTAAAGGCATCAAGAAACTCAACTCAAAACTGTAAAGAAGCATTTCAATCAAGCTTGTTCATCTCAAAATCATAATCCAAGGTATGTGGGGTTTGACCAAGGAAACTTCTTTCGTTATTGTGCCCAAAGATTTAATTTCTACTATTGAATTTCATGATTTTGCAAAGTGGGTTTACACCCAAATTACTTTATCAATGATTTATGAGAATTGAGCTATTCAAGATTGATATATATGACTATTTCATTATTTTATTTCTTAAATTGAGAATTTATGCCATGAGTTGTATATTGTTATCATGAGATAATGATTTCTAAGTGATTTAAGATAAGTGTCAAGACTTATGCTTTTTCATAAGAAGTTTGATTATTGAATATATATTGATATTGAGCTTAAGAGTCAAGAATGAGTTCTATGATGTTTTCTTGAAGCCTTGATACTTGATATGATTTAATAAGCAAGTGTACTTGATGTCGAGAAAGATTGTTTTGAGTTTGAGTAGAGTTAGGAATCCACAAGTTGATTATGATTTACAGATGAGAACTATTTATGTTTTGGTCGTCATGATAGACCCTTGTGTTGATTGAGGTGGATTTGCTAACGTGTTCTGAGCTAAGTCTGGGAGGAGTATTTAGCACCGAGCGGGAAGTGTGGGTTCCGTACATCCTACTTCCCCAGAACTACGTGCCACCGTAGGATTGAGATTTGAGGGCCAAAGAGCCGAGTTTGTGATCACAAAGATGAGTTTGAGGTTATACTCCCTTGCAAGAGTATAAGCTCCCGCCAATATGGGGTTCCTTCCTTAGGAGCGCAAAATGTTTGACTCCATGTGGCTCACATGGTTTATGTCGGTTATAAGAAACTCCCAAGTCCATAATAGTCTAGGTTTCATGAGTCACCGAGTCACTCTAAGTCACAAGTCAAAAATTTTAAGTTGAGTCCAATGATTTATGAGATTTATAAAGCATGTGTTATTATTGATGATTTATGGAAATTATGTTTTAGGTGATTCAAACGAAGAGATTCATTATTGTCAATTTGCATGATTTTCTTACACATTTATGATATTATTTATAATGTTGCATACACCCCCGCATACTCAATACATTCCCAAGTACTGATTCCCATACTCTTCTGTGTTCTATATTTTCTCGTGATGTAGGTTCAGGTTCTCAGTCTCTGCAGTGACAGTGATCTTTGAGTACCTTCATCTACACTTCTGCAGTTGGTCAGTCCTCATGGCTCGAGGACCTATTTCCCTGATTTTGTTTTGTTAGTAGATGGTCGTTTCTTTTCAATTCAGTACGAGTCAGTTGGGGATCTATCCCAATGGCTCCTCAGTCTTATATAGTAGAGACTTTGTCAGACTAGAGTATCAGTATGTATAGAATGTCAGTATTTTAATTGTGCAGGCCAGTATATCTTTGCTCTCAAGTATGTCCATGATATGATATCCTTTCTTATTTTGCCATGACTACCGTCACAGTGAGTTTAAAAATGGATGATAGGCTTAGAGGGTTAGCTTGAGGCCACGTGTGGCCTTAAGTACCGTGTGACGTCTCGAGATAGGTTCTTGCGGCGTTACACCAGTACTCAAAAATCAGAGTCAGCAGTGAGTCCTCATCCTTCGAGGACATGAGCATTATTCTATCATTTCAGTACTTAGTTTACTGCAGTAGTTGGAGTTAGTTGGGGACATGTCCCATCAACTCCTTATTCAGATAGTTAGAGGATTTTCAAACTATCATGATTAGACAGTTATTTTAGTTATTTTGGGTATTTCATACCCCACCCAGATGTTATATTTTATCACATATTATGTCTCAGTTTTGAACCTTATGGCCTTTCAACCTTTATTTCCGCATTTATACAGTATATTATGCAGTGTTCAGGTACAGATATCAGTCATAGGTTATCTTGTGGTCCTACGGGGTCATGAGCATCTTGTAGCATTCCGGGTACCAGATTTAGGGTATTACACTATAGGTATGGGTAATAATCATGAAAATGATATCATTACTATTGTGTCCCCGTGTAGGAGCTTGTATTATTATTGGTGATGACTTACAATGATTAGCTACTGGGTGTTGTCGGGGTAGGGGCTTTTTCTGACATTATTTGCCTTATATACGTGTTTTACACCTTTGCAATGGATATAATGCCCGAGCGAGGGCTTAATATTATATTAATGATGTTCTTAAACACATATTTATTCCAATGGTACATTGCTTTTACAAGTTGATGGATAATTTATATATTGAGTAGATTCTGAGCTCACTTGTACATGTATTGAATGGATTCGAGATCTTCATGCTAGTTTGATTTTGAGCATTACATCCTCATATCACACATACATTTATGATACATTAGTACCATTGAGAAAATACAATTTTTTGATTGAAATGAAATATTTTTACAAAACCCTCAGTCATTTCCCACGATTTAGAGAGGAGATATGGATATTTAGATTGAGATTGAGTATTGAGACAATATATGGGTTGTCAACCCCCTATGGGTCCTACCTGGAAGCTCTGAGGCTTGGCAAGTATATACGTAGGTTATTCGATAACCTCAATCATATCACATAATCATCATCATCATTGTATTTTATACATTATGCATCTTCAGTGTTATGCTTTTGTGTTTTATTATTTGTATATCTGTTCTTATTTATGTGCTATATTTTAGAACCGTTACTGGAGACGATGTGAGCTATTGTTTTTGATATTTTTGGATTGTAAGTGACATACTTATAGTATGTATTTATGTACCATGTTTTCTGCTTTGCTTAGTCGGTCTATAATACTTACTGAGTATAAGTGAACCATACTCAACCCTACTGTGCCCTTTTGGTGTAGATCCAGGTATGAGTATATCACGCGACATCTGAGATTGTGCGGTTGATTTGTGATACTTTTGAGGTATTGGATGCTCTATGTCTTCAGAGTTGACCTCAGACCTCCTCCTATTCACTTGATGTCTTTATTTAGTATTTAGAGGCAGACTTGAAGTTTTTGGATTCAGTTGTACTTTCAGTTCTGAGCTTTATTATTGTTCTTACATATGACACCAGGTTTTGGGATGATTTATGGTATTTTATCTTTTACACTTTTGATATTACTGTACATGTATAGGTATGACTTCGCTCTAGAAGTCTATCCTTGGGTATTGTTGTATTGTTTTTCTCTTACTTATCAGTTTGGGTGATTAGCTTACTTATCAAGGCTTAATCATGATAAGTGTCATCATGACCTTAGTTTTTGGGTCGTGACAACTGGATATTGACTGATGTCAACTTTAAGCCTTAACTTTCTAAGTTTCCAACCAATCAATCAAATCGATTTGAACACGTTAATACCCGAACCAAAGGTCCTACTAACCAAAAATGACATTCGTAGTTAAAGAAACTTATAGAATTCACATACGACTTCTAAATATTCAACCTTACCAACTTTAAAACCTTCCCAAATGGAAAACTCACAAAATACTTAGTCAACCAACTTAGGAACACAACCACCCACTTCTGCAAACAACAAATATCATAATGTAACTACAGGAAGGGGTAAAACAGTTAAAATGCATCTAAAGATAAAAAATTTAAAGAGAATTGTTACATTATCCACCACTAAGACACACATTCATCCTCAAACATAAGAGTAAGAAAGGGACCTAAACTATAAAAAATCTTGGAATATCTACTCCGCAAGTCGGGTTCTATTTCCCACTTAACCTTTTCCACTGAATGATACTTCTGTTGAAGCTTTACTGAAGTTATATCATTAGATCTCAGCTTCTTGGTCTGTTTATCCTAAATCGTCATGGACTCCTCCTCAAATATCATATTCAAACCCAAATCCAGCGAGTTCCACTAAATCAAATCGGAATCATTAGAATGATACTTATTCAACATCAAAAGATAGAAAACATAACTAAAAGGCCTAGAGCTAGATCCAACTGTAAGCCACCTTTCTAACAAGCCAAGTGATCTTAAATGGACTAATAAACCTTAGATTAATCTTTCTTTTCTTCTCAAGCCTCATTACACCTTCATGGGTGGTTCCTTATGCATAACTTCTTTACTCATCATAAACTCACCTATCCATATAAATCTTCTATCTGCTTTGGGCTATCAGAACTCGATTTTTTATCAAATTCACCCTATCAAAATTGATGTTAGATCCTTAAGTTTATTAGTCTCAAAGTACATGTTGAATCTAGTAGAATTTTGCATGTCAGTATGAAGACATCTATTATATATCTATTAGAGGCCATATAACTTTACGAAATTTCATTCTTTGATTTCTTATCATGCGTTCTTGGCTATTTCCCTTTTGAATTGCCTCAGAATGCTCCTAAACTATAAAGAACAAGTTCTATAGTAAATAAAGTCCAATGATATCCATACAACAATACTTTTATTTCTAACCCAAAAGTCAACCTTGAACCCTAAGGAAAAATTAGAATTTTGTTAGAAAATTAATTTATTCAAAAGTTAAGGAGTTCGAATATTAAATTTCATCGAAAAAGAAGTTAAAATTGGCCTTGAAATCATCAAACCATTTCATAACATTTTATGGACAACCCTAAATTTTTAAGTTGAAAACTCAAGATTTCAAGATGAAATCATGAAATAATAATTTGATGTTGAAATATTAGTTTACAAACTTATCCATTAAAAAATCTCAAAAATACACTTATGAATAGCCCAAAATTAAGTTCCCAAGCACTGAAAATTGAGATATTGAAAACTTAAATGAAAAGGAGAAAAGTCATTGTTTAATTGACAGCAACTTTGCACCTACTGAGGTTTGACTGCAGGTGTAGTCTCATAGAAGTGAAAAAATACTACAATAGTGGACACCACAAGTCATGCAGTCTTCGCCAGAAACTTGTCCTGCATGTGTGGGAAAACATCATAGTCACAACAACCCCAAATTTCATTGAAAAAGGAGTTAACATTGACCTTGAAATCATCAAAATACTATTTATTAACTTTACAGGGATAATCCCAAAATTTTAAGTTGGAAAATTAAGATTTCAAGATCAAATCATGAAATAATCATTGAAAAATATTTTACCAAATTGGTTTACAAACTTACCAAATGAAGAATCTCAAAAATGACCTTCTAAATTTTCCAAAATTGAGTTTCCAAGCTCTAAAAAAAAAAGAAAAAAAGGGAAAAAAGTCAATTGCTTAAATAAAAGTAGGTCTGCACCTATGGAGGTTTGCCAGCAGGCGCAGTCTCATAGAAATGAAAAAATATTACAATGCTGGAACCACAGGCCACACGATCTTCCATAAAAATGGACTTGTCCCGCATGAGCAGGCTAGCAGGCGCTTAAAAATATCATAGCTACGAAGCTAATGCAGATGAGGTTTTGCAAATAAGACTGTCTCTCACCTGCTCAACTTTCGTAGAAGCGACACTTGTTCTCCATAAGTCTTTGCATAAAAGTAAATTCAATAACAAAATTAATTAAAAATTTCAATTTATTACAAAGTCTCCTCAACTTTGTACCTCGTAGCTTTGGTTTCTCCACTAAACTGATTTTTGTTGTCGATATATATAACCACATAAAGGCTTATGGCATATTTAAGATAACAAAAATTAAATATTCTACATTTATTTATTAGATTTTGTGTCAAGTTAAAGTATACCAAATGAACTAAAACAAAATGAATAATTTAAAAGAGTAGTTTATTCAATAAATAAGTTTTCTACTTTTTAGTTGAATAACTATTTTGGATCAGATGAATCTGATTTTAGTATCCAAATTCTTGACTCCTATCCTTAACACACAAAGGAGAATAATTTCAGAAGAAAATTCAATGAACCTTGATCTTATTAAAAAGAGACATACTCTGTAGATTTAAAACATGCATTATAATCCATCTTAAAAAGACGAAATGCCCTTTAATGAATATACATAAATTCATTCTTTTTTTATTTTCTTTTAGAAATTCAACTAAGAACATGTGCAGTGACACAATGTCTTTTGTCCAACTGTTTTGCAAATCCCTCCCTGCTCACATGATCCAGGTTCGTCATTGCATAGTTTCCAACATTTTCCATCTGATTCTGGATCATCATCTACACCATGTTTGCATGGACTCATCTCTGGGTGATCTTTGCAACACTTGGATGCTGCATCGACCATATTATTCAAACCTACAAAATAACAATAAAGTACATAAATTATATGATTAAATATACATATATACATATGCGCCCACGTACATATCTTTTTTTATTAACTAGTGTTTAAATGTCTATATTAACTCTGATTATTTAAAGTCTAAAGATGCAAAATAGTATACTGGAAATATATAAATAATCTCTCAACATTTTTTAAAATGAATATGTTCTTGCTCTAATAAACATAAAAATTATATTTTAGTATCACTTGAATCAAACACAAAATAAAGAATCAAATTGTCATATCAATATATCATCTTGAATATTTATTGTCAAATGAGGCTAGCACAAGCAAATTTACTAATAAGCAAACTTAAACATATCATTCCATAAAGTACTAGAAAGTATCACATAGAACATAGAGAAATTAATGCATGTTCAAAATACCTATAAAAAGTATAAGGAGTGTGAAAACAAGAACTGAAACATTCTTGATAGTCATGCTTATTGTGAATTTTTTTTGAGAATGTGTATATTTGTTTCAACAAATGAGAAGGATGTGTTTCTATTTATAATGTGAGAAATGGTTAGGGATCTTTGATTCTGATATTACATATCTTTACTCAATTAAATTATTACCATTCATTACTAGCCTAAAATTTAAAAAGGAATAGTGCTTATAACTTTCCATTAAAAAAAAATGGTAAGGAATTTTAAATAAATACAATGAATTTTGGTTATCATAATGACATTTCCATATCAGTCATAACATTTGGAGATTTGATATGACATTTAAAAGTCTACTAAGGTAATATATAGACTGTACAAAAAAGGTTAATAAATGATACTATACATACATACATACATACATACATATACATACATACATACATACATACATACATATATATATATATATATATATATATATAAAAAAAAAATGAGTTTTGATTATCATAATGACATTTCCATATTAGTCATAACATTTGGAGATTATATGGACTGTACAAAAAAAAAGTTGATAATATATATATATATATATATATATATAATTTATAATATATTAAATGTGTGAAGACCCTTAGAAAAGTGATTTTAACTTTTTGTCCTTTATCAAAAGATCTTTCTTTAGACAAAATTGTTTTTTCACTATTTTCTTTAATTTATTATTTAATTATTTTTATTATATTAACTAGACTCCTAAAATATATGGGACTCCTAAAATATATAGATGGAAAATTAATTAATATTTTTTCTTGTACTAATCAATTAGAAAAATACTCCTAAAATAGGATAGAAAAATATTTCTAAAATAGGACTCTATTAAGAAAATACTTCTATAAATGTTAAGAAGCACGTTAAGCTACGAAGAAATTAATTTACTTATTGAAAAAATATGATTGATGCTCATTTAACTAAATTCGTTTGCATGTCTAGATTGGTGGCTGCTTAATTTTTTAACCCTCAACTTCTATGTCGGTCAGCTTTGAGGAATTTTTTTAGGTAAAGGTTAGATTTAATTATATTATTTTTATATCTCTGTTTTGAGAATTTTTTTGTATAAAGTTTAAATTTAGTTGTATTATTTTAATATTTTTATTATCGTATTATTTTTTTATAATTTACAAATGGTAGATGATTGTCAAACGGCTTTGAAAAAAAATTTGTGTAACGGTTAGAGTTAATTATATTGTTTTGATGTTTCTATCATCGTATTGTTTTGTTGCAGTTTACAGATGGTAGATGAATGTCGATCGGCTTTGAAAAATTCTTTTGATAAAGGTTAGGGTTAATTAAATAAATTTTTCAAAAGATATATAATTTAATTATTATATTTATCTTTATTATTTAGACAAATATCCTATTTAGTGTAATGTTTGAACTCAATAAAGTGAGGTACACGCGCGAGGTGCGTACACCTAAACTAGTAATATTAAAAGTGTGGAAACCCTTAGAAAAGTAATTTAAACTTTTTACTCTTCATTAAAAAGACTTCACTTTAGACAAATTCGTCTTTTCACTATTTTTTTATTTTAATGATGTTAAATATTAACTATAATTAAAAATAAAAACCTTTCTTAAAATAAAATTTAGCATAAAAAAAAAAACCTTTCCCAACTAAAATAGGCTTGACAAAAAAAAAATTATATTTCCTGAGTTCAAAAGAAATTAGGAAAAAAGCTTTCCCCAAAGAAATAGAATTTTACATAGGTTTTCTCACTTTCTATAAAAATCATGCTAATTAAATATTTTTTTTGCTTCATCACAATTTTGTCTTAATTTTGATATTCTCGAAAGCGGTCATATTTAACGACGAATCCAATTTAATTCATAATAATGTTACATTTATTTAAAGAAAAATTCATTAGTGATCATGATTATCCCTAATTCTTTAATTTATATTGAAGATTGTATGCATGGGTTAAGAAATTATTCAAATGATTAATGTTTGGTTGATATCTATTAATTTTCAGGAATATGTATTTTTAAATCATTAATGGGGCAGCAGTACTTATTCCTATCAATTAGTTATAAATATACTGAGGTTGTATATGTGCTTTATTTAGAATATTAACTTTGTATCACCAAAAATTCTAATTAGGTTCAATATGCACACTTTGCTAGCCATGTGCGAGCTTGAGCTAATAATTAGTATTGACCTAAGTTAATTTTGGTTGATTCAAGATGCGCATATTTCAGTTTAATTTTGATCCAATCATTAATTCATTTCATTACTTTGGTTCAGTTTGTGCTTCTGCCTGAATAGATTGTTCAATGTATCCTATAATATTGCTGGGATAAATTTTAAAGATAGTCGAGGTTTAAAAAAAAAGTAATTAAAGACAAAAATTTGTATGTTAGTACATAACCTAGATGTGAGATGCTGGATATAATTGGTATGAGGAGAAGTATAAGTAGGCCAAAGAAGTTTTGGCAGAGTTTTAACTTCTTAAAAGAAATGTTTATAGTAATGTGGCTACCGTTATTTGTAACATACATGTATATATTAGCTTTTTTAAAACTTTTCTGATGATCATTAACACAAACTACACGTGAAAAGAATCTCAAAAGATGATTAAAAATGGAGTTGCATGGAACAACTAATTAAGTAGAACAACTAAGTTTGATCCAAAGAAATAAATAGAACAACTAAGTACTAAGCATCAATTTATAAATTGACTTCATATTCTTTTTTAAAACTTCATTGTTGATTTAAACGAAAGTAATTTGAAGTTAATTTATGCAATATGATTTTGTATTACTTTAATTTCTATAGCTCAATTATCAAGTATGATTTTGTATTACTTTAATTTCTATAGCTCAATTATCAATTGACGTTATACACACGTGCAAAGAACACACACACACACACACACACACACACACATATATATATATATAAGTCAAACCGCTCTATAATGACCCCTTGTTATAACAAAATATTACTATAACAGGTTAGTTTTCTCCAGAACTAATTTTTATATTATATTTGACTTCTTTATAATAATATCTTACTATAACGACAAGGACCAGTAGACTATGTGCAAATTAAATGCTCTACAACAATATACTCAAATATTATGTAATAATATTTTGTAAGAAATATATTTTGTAGAGGATGAATAAGAAAGTGCTAATGCAGAGCCTCAATCTACTACTACTTGTGGTTAAGTAGAAGTGTGAATTGTTAAGCTCTTAACAACCTTCAAGAGAAATCTTGTGAACACCCTATTGTCTCCGTCCAAAACTCGGTCCAGATAGCACCTATAATATTCTACACGAAAGGTAAGCCAACCCAAAACTAAACAAAAAATAAGACCTATAAAATCTTGCACGATAGGTAAGCCAATCCAAAACTAAACAATAAATAAGCAAGGTAAAAACACAAAGAAGAAAATGGTTATGATAATAAGTCTAAACTAACAACAATATCAATCCTAAGAAGTGGAGTCACAATATTCAAGCCTCTAAAGTAAGGAGTACAATGAATGAGTCTAAATTGTCTCGAAATGTGAAATAAGAATAAAGAGAAAGATAAAGGAAATCCCGTAGTCACTAGGATCAACAATCGATACCTCAAGAATTCTTGGAGTGCAACCAAAGAGAAAATCATACAATCAATCTATGGGGACAATAGGCTCAGTATCTCTACATAAGGTGTAGAAAATAAACAAGCATTAGTACCAACAAAAAGTGCTCAGTTGCATCATGTACTGACCCTAATTTAATGTGATAACAAGCACCACCTAAATTAATAAAACCCGACAGAACCAAATACACCTATAACCAGGAAGGTCCCACCTTGTCTAATAGTTAAAACAACAACTTAAAATACCTAGTTTATCTCAAATAACTCAACAAAGTATGATTACTCAACTCAAAAGATAAATAATACAACTATAGTCAATCAATCTCTCATCACACCAAAACAAAACAACCAATGGATAAGATGAGAATGATCCATGCCATGAAATCAATGGGGGGATGATGATAAAGAATATAATGCATTCCCATTCTACCTATATTCACCCATTGGTCAATCTAGTTAGCTGAGACTCGTAAGCGACTTTGAGGTCCATATACACTCTACGAACATGCATCTAGGATAAAGAGCCAATAATTAATATCACCTCAATTTGGATCAGCCTATAGGGCCACGAGGAGAATTTTAATAATCTTGGTGCCTAATGTAAATTACAACCTCCAAATCTGCTTGTACACCATAGAGAATTAATTAAGAGAACCATGATAATATCTATATATTGGGGAGAGGGAATGCAACGCTAATCCCATGACTAACAAAAACAGATCCTCACATCATAGTATATTTTTAATAGTATCCGATTAAAAACACAAGCTCCCAGATGCTAATATATAAATTAGAGCATCGATAACTCAAACGTTGGGCAAATAAAGTACAAAAGCTAAAGATCTCAGAAACCCAGTCCACACTACTAGAAATTAGCCCTATGAAAACGGTTCAAACACTATTGCGATTGATTAAGAAACCATTGTCATAGATGTACTGAAATAGTTAGGGAGGCGTTGCATATGTGAACATTAGGATAGGTATATCGCAACGGTTATTGTGATGGTTATGCCAACAATTGCAATAGATAGATCTATTACAACGGTTTTTCTAACTTTCTATTGCGTTGCTTCGTATTGTCTATAGCAACGGTTAAGAACCATTGTAATAGACTATATTGCAATGACAGAAAAGCGTTGCAATAATCCTATTACAATAATTTTTGGATATCTACTGCAACAGTTTTTAACTACCTATTGCAACTCTTTTTGACACCTAGTGCAATAATTTTTGAGTCTTTTGCAACTTTTTTTTTTGCTACCTATTGAAACTATTATAATTAGTTATTGCAACGATTTTTGCCACCTATTCCAACTACTTCAAATGCCATTAACAGTTCAAATACCAATTGAAATATATATCGAATTATGTTAATACACAATTATATATATACACATCACACCATAATCTTTCATTAATAATAATCCAAATTAAAATATGCAACAAACTAGTAATCTAAATTCAAAAGCAAAATATTTAAAGTCAAATGATCTTTATTTTTCCCACAAAGTATCAAATTCGAGTGGCGATAAGTTTCACGAAAGTCAATATCAAAAAGATTGATATTAAAGCATCTATCAACAATTCAAAAATCTTCTCAAGTAAGGTCAATTTCTTCATCACTTCTTTCTTCATCTCCTTTATTTTGGACACCTATAAAAAGAGCATAAATAATCTTAATTAGCACTTAAATGACAACATATTTAAAGAGGACAAGTTGGGAGATTGTGTATAGTACCATAATGAGCAAGGAAGCAAAAGAAAAAAGGAAATAAACATAGATCTTCACTCCACAAAAAACTTCAAAAGAGAATAACTTATTAACATACAATACCATAACAATCGTGTATTAAAAAGTAGCATACTCTCTAATTACTATTCATTCAGCTCCCAGTGCAGATAACCATTATCTATGATAATTTGTTTTCAAACTCAAGCAACAAATGACAATTCTATCAAGTTCGGAATCATCTATTGTACATTCATGTTTGACGCAAGTAATGGTTTGACAACAAATAAGAAAAATAAAAGAAGGAAAATAAGTGTCCTAGTACAGATTAAGAAATAATGTACACAGTGGTTTGACGTAAACACTGTAGATATGTTTTGTATTGAATTTTGTACATGTTGGCTTGACATATATATATATATTTACAATTTGTATGCACTGGCATCTTTTCCTAAACGAAGATTCTTAATGATCAAAAGATCAAAGTAGGTGACTTGTTCCTATTTCTTTTTGTACTACATTTACCTTCTATTCTGCGAGATCAGAAAATCAATATTAATACCTCAAACCAGGCCATACATAAACATTTGTTCTATAACCCAACGGCTATTTACAACTAGCCAATCAACAAGTCACATGTACAAGGATCGGGCATAAATAAGTGATACATTGATCGGGCATACATGAAATTTTTTTTGCTAAAAAGGATCTTCTATAATTTTGTAAGTGAGGGGGTTAATAACTTGATCCCCAAAAATATAAAAGTATACCATAAAACCATAGAAATCCATTATAATTTCTGTTTCTGTATCATAAGAGCATGCAGTAAGCTCAAACTTGACCAAGACTCCTGAAGTTTCACTGAAATTAGCTTTCTAATCCACACAACTTACTGAATAACCAAAGAAATTCTGTGTACGATATATTATATCGATATTCAAGCACAAGAATTCTATAAATGATATAACACAACTTCTCTTTGAAAACCAAACATATCTGCTATGTGCCTGTAATATACCTATAGAAGATATCAACTTTCAGTCTTAAATTTCCAACTTGGAATTAACAACATTTGCCCAAAAAAGTTTGCTCTACATTAAAGTAAAGGTATTTCTCCAATAAATCTGATTGTGGTGTAATACAAGAAAAGAATAGACAGTTAATCATTTGAACAAGATTTTATTAGTAATGTACATTACAGGACATCTGCCCCAGCAGTCTGGTGAAATTGTGTTGGAATTTTGTAATACAGAAAACTTCTTATGTATTCTCCGAGTCTCTTTTGTTGTCTCCTCTAAACTAACTACCCAAAGTAGTCTCTCTTCTAATACGTCAAAGAGTTTCGAACTTGTAAGCACTCATTGACTTGGCTACTGCTTCTAACAACTTCATCTAGCTAACAAAACCAAGTTCTAGAATATACATTAGCTCTAGTGTCTAGTACCATGTGTCTTATAGAATCGCAGTCTCTAATAAGTTCTACATTCACCAACCAAACATTCAATTCAGATTTGTAAGAGAGTAAAGAAATAAAAGCAACACAACACAGTTTAGCAAAGGTGGACAGAACAATGATTCAAAAATGTTGAGTTCTATTGCTATTATAAGTCTATAGCATGTTTGAGATGGTTTCACAACTATGAAACTTCAATGTCATGTACATCATGACAAATTGATAACCATATGATCAGTATCAGTAACAATAGCAACAATTCACAGAGATATACAAATTCCAATAGTGTATGCTGCATAATCAAATTTAAGTGTATAAAGCAATGATTACATATAACCCTCCTAGTCATTCTACAATAGCACCAGTAAGAATACCACCAACCATGTCCACTATAAGTACATCTACAGTAACATTCCCCCATGTCTCCAAAACCAAGAATCATACAAAGAAAGATGAGCAAGGTATAAAACTTAGGGTGATTAGACTACAACAAACATCTGGACCGCAAATCTATTTGTATTCTTCACTTCCATGAGCACTGCCATACCAACAACAAATAACATCAAGGAGAATATCTCAGATTTTAATATTTTTTTATTCTAAAATATGTAATCAAAGCCTATATGTAGTTCCTTCTGATAAAAAAGGTAAATCATAACTAGAAAACAACAAATGAAGATAATTAATCAAATACAAAAAAAGATCATATTACCCAATTTTATCAGGATGTTTCTTGAAGTAGGCCTTACAAATGCTAAAAAATGTAAGGTATATGTTAGAAAAATAGAAAAGATCGAGGAACAACAGCAACTTGGAGATTTGCAAAAAGAAACCAAATAAAACATTACGACTTTCTTCAACTGACACACCACTAGTTGCTTGGGAATAGTCCAAAAATTAAATGCAGAACTATCATTTATGTGATTCAAAGAACAATAGTGCTTGAAAATTGAAGAAGAACTACCACTGTGTATAATTGAAACAAAAATATCACCTGAATAAAAAGTAAAATGCAATCAATCTACACGAGCTCTAAAAAACTTTACTTATCAAAAAGAAGTAAGATGACATACTCAAAAGTTCACATAAAAACTGAGTGTTTCAATATCAATGAGGTGGTATGGTATAAAATAAATTGACAGTTACTGGATATTATTACTCAACTAAGAAATACTGACTTCTTCCACTTGGGACAGTCGGGCTACATTTTGCAGTGGAAGTTACTTGTTTAATTTTGATTACATTACCATTCTTAGAGTTCTAGATACTAAGCTAGAAACAAAAGAAATGGAAAAAAGACATTATCCAATCTCATCTCCCGTCTCCCCTTCCCCAAAGATCAACTTATAGATGAAGGAAAAATGGAAAGTCTAAAAATCGAGACCTCCAGAATAACAAAAGAAATTTAAAGGTAGGAGTCTACCTTCGTGCAAAAGGATGCCTCAATAGTACTCGAGGTGCATATTTATTTTTTTCTTAACCCTTACTTTTCCTACAAACACCGAGAGGTCAGCATATTTTCTCAAAGGAAAACTAATCAACACCAAAATATGTTGGACAATTACGAAAGAAGGTGTACTAATTTAGAATAAATTTCTAAATGAAAATGATTAAAATGATATAAACAAGAATGAATGTAAAATATGTATGCAAAAGAAAATTTAACACTCACAAAAGCTAAGTTTTTATTTCTTATGTCTTTCCAGATATTCTAAAGTGCTCAATGCTCTCCATGAAGAGATCAAGGACTATATTAGTGTTTTGAGAACTGTAATAGCTTCATGATGGTTTGTTCTATTTCAGTTAAAAGAAAAAACATTGTGTCTGTGTGATAACTTAGATGATGCAAATCATTAAACTGGTTAATGGTTATCCAGAGTTTTGCTAAAGAGAAGTTAATTCATTTATATGAAATTAAGCCCATTATGTACCACTCACAACTTCTAGTTTGGTTTGTGACATTTATATACCTAACACAAGCCAGATTTATGTCCTAGAGGTCCTTTTCGAATAGATATTCCCACTCAAATCAACTTTTATAGATCCAAATTCCATTTGAAAAAGGTTACTCTTTGTTTCCTTGCATGAATGATGTGAGCTAAAAAGATTTATAGCTATGAGGGTGAAGGAAATGGTGATTCACCCATACCCCATCCCCTACAGAAGGTTGAAATATGAAAATATCAAACATAAGCATTTGAGAGTGAACAACTATGAAATAATTGACACTTTGCAAGAATTAAGCAATGAACAGATTCTAGCAGCTGCAAATCAGGACAATATGAAGAATTAAGCCACTTCAATTCATCAACATTTTCAACATGGATTGTAGGTACCCCAACTATAGCTTGTTTTTATAATATTTGGTGATTGTTATCATGAATTGGATGGATGTAAAGCCCCGAGACTACCCCCTGGACGTCACACGGTTCTTAGAACCATAAGTGATCCAAATATAACCCATGGTACTTGCATAACTCGTGAGCAACTGAATATGTTACATAAATCTAAAAGAAATAATCGGAAGAAATGTCTTTGCTAAATATTTTCAATACAAAATTGTTTAAAACATTTACACTTTGATTACACAAAACAAAATTGAAAGTAAATACATCAACTCTAAATGACAGTCTATGAAGCTTTACTAGTACTGACTATAGGTAGCCGGTACATAACCCCAAGCTATCCCTAATCAATACGACTGAATAAAGAATGATACTCAAGTCCTCAAATCAAAAGAACTTATCACCTGCTGGCTGAAAATTGTGAGTTGTCTTATTATGATGTGTGGGCTGCAACTGGTACCTAGATTATGAAACAATGTAGCCACATAGACGCATATATGGGTCAGTACTTCTGGAATATACTGAGTATGTGGGGCTGAATGCATGAGTAAAATAATAACTAAATATTCATATAAACTTTCAATAATGCATCCTAAGTGTAAATGACTCACCTTAAGATTGAATGAAACAAAGACTGTAAAATCATAAACATTAGTAATGAAGCATAAGGATAAACTTTGTGAGCCATAACACTTAGTTCTAAAAGCTTTACTTACTATTCTTTCTTTTGGGAGTTTCTTCTAACCGACATAAACCATGTAAGCTATCATGGAGTCCAATGTCTTACCCACATTAGGAAGAGTTGTTCTACCCTTGCCATTATAATAGAACCTTAATCTTAAGTGATCATTGAACTTCATCCATATTAAGAAAAAATCTTAACCTTCGTTGGCTCGTAGTTTCTAGGAATTAAGGATACGCTCATCCGCATTCCTTTTTCGATGCTAAATACTACTCCTAGAATACTTATATGCTCATAATTTAAGAAATCCATCTTAAAATAGCATACGGGTTTATAGACTGAAAATCAGTTATACTTTTCTTTCTTTAAATCATAATCAAGATATACAATTGTGGAATTCATATCTTATCATTGGATCAAAGGATCAAGCTTTGCTTTAAATCATGTTATAAGACTTTTCAATGGATCTTAAGAGCGTGATCTTCTTGTAAGCTCAATACTTGTACTTAAGACTTAGAGTCCATGCTTTAATTCATAGAAATTCATAACAAAACTTCATTCTCAATAATCATCTTGAAATCTTTCAATAATCCTGTCAAGATAATAAAATTTAAATCAAAATATGAATCTCATAAGTCAAAACATGAATATATGTAAATCTTTATGCACTTAAATCTTTCAATCTCATAGTGACATCATAATTCAAGAACAATGGATATTTGGGTATGAACCCTAATTCAAAATAAGGAAATTCAATCTTAAAACCATGCACTTTTGGCACAAGGATGAAAGAATAACCTTGTTCATAAATCCCACATACCTGAGTTTCTTGATTTCTTGAAAGAAGTTGAATTTGGATCCTTGAAAGTTGAATTTAGGAAAAAACCCTAATTTCTTTTCTCTTAAGGGTGGAGAGAAGAAGAGGCAATAAAAACTGACTAACTCATGAATACATATATTTATAGGGTTATTTAAATCATGAGGGTAGGGTTTGAGGTGAGAAAAAGATCAAAATACCCCTAAGGAAACAAAATAAAAATTGCAGAAATTTTAAGTTGATGACTTAATTGATAGCTTGTCAACTAGTCGATGACTTGTCAACTAAGTCGTCACCTTTCCTAAGTATCCTGGTTGAGCCTGATGACTAAGTTGATAACTTATCAACTTGTTGATGGCTTGTCAACTTAGTCATCACCTTACCTAAGTATTCTGGTTAAGGCTGACAACTAAGTTGATAACTTATTAACTTGTTGACGGCTTGTCAACTTATTTGTCACCTTGTTGACAAACAGATACTCCAATGTCTAAATGAGCATAACTTTCTACTCTGGTATTGGATTAAGGTAAAATTGGATGCGTTGAAAAGAAGATTCAAGGATCTAAAATATATATAGTAGGCCACCTGAATCGATATATTCTAGGAATTACACTCGTTTAAATTTTCCTCTTGTATAATCGTATACTAAATCTCAATTAATACAGGTGTTCTCAACTCGACTTTACTCTAAGTGCTTCCTATGACCATGATTCTCATCAAAACTACTTCACACATAAGGTCAATGATCATGAAATGTATTTTGACAACTAAATTATTAGGTTCAGGTCTATACACGTAGGATCGATGGTTTGAATTCAAGCCCAAAATGTGGTATATTACATTATCTCCCCTTTTGGATCATTCGTCCTCAAATGAAGACTGAGATTCGTACAAAAAGAAAGTAGTTACTATCTTAAAACTAAATTTCTAAACATTATTATGCCTCATATCTGGAATCACCTCTTGATAGGGTATTGACTCAATTGATACATAAGGAACATGAACACATATTTAGGAATCGTATGGAATGATGTTGACATGACATCTCTGGTCATGAAGGATGTAGCTGAACTGAAATCATAAAACTTCAATCATGAAATTGATTCTAAGATGACTTGATTGACTATAAGGAGCTGACTCATGCTTATTTTTTTAAACTCAATTAAAACATTTATGACCCAATCATACATATCGAACTGAAAAGTAATAGCTAATGCGATGAAAATTTTTCAAGAGTTATTAAGAATGGAAAATGATTTCCCTATAATTCTCATTATCATAACTTCTAATAACAATCGAGGAAATAATTTTGGGCATAATATGAGCATGGAACTTGAATAAGGAATCACATCATAGCTATAACTCTATAACATAGGATATATAAATATAGGACAGAAGCAAGAACAAGATTACTATGCTTTGGGCGATGCAACTGCTAGCTTTCAAGCTTAGCCACATTTCTCAAATATTCTCTCAACTATACTCTTCATCTTAAATATTACAATTTATTTCTTGCAACTTATAATCTTCACATGGGTACATATGACTACTCCAACCAAAGTTTGAGTTGAACTACATACTCTCACCATGGTCAAGCCTAACTCAAAATCAAAAAGTACTACACATAACACCATAATACTAGTCTAAACAACATGATTTAATCTTCTATATATTTTTAGAGCTCACACCTTAAACATAACATGTCTTACCAATTTAATGACTAACTCTAAACTCTTACTATATATTCACTAGCACATATTGCATTCATCCACTTACATATCAACACGACATTCAAGCCTACCACTATAACCAAATATAAACTTATAGGCACCTAATCCACCTAGGAACTTTTCCTATATTATCTAATGCCTTCATCAATAACAACTTTCATGCATTATCCCCAAGAAGACATACCTAGAATTCTCAATTAACTATGACATATACCAAAGGTTTACATCAATATTCCTTTATCCTTTAGCCTTAATAGAACAAGCATACAATAATTTTTCTTAATAAGGGTAATCAACTCTCTCTCTCTCTCATCTAAACCATTGTTTATCAATTATCATCACCACTATTTTAACATAAGAAGAGGTCACTGAAGTGCTAAAACATAAGGACCTAAAGCGTGAAAGAATACTCATAACTTTGACACTTAACTGAGGCGTGAGGAATAGAGTGTCAAAGGCATTCATTAAAGAGATCTAAGCTGAGGACATACATGATATAATGCAAATTTCACTAGTATCATAAGTTCTGAGAACTGATCATACTCTAAAACATGAGTTCATACTTATCATAAGCTATTTATCATAAGATTGGAGTTCATAGATTTATGAGGGATGACTCAAATCACAGAGTGAAGTTGTTACTTACCTACTAGAAGATGAGAATGAACTTAAATATGCATAAAGTATATAACGATTGGCCTTTGGAATGGATCTATCACACAAGACATGAATAGGGTATGATAATGACTTAAATCCAAGGAATACACCAGAGTAAGAAGGGACAGCTATCTTGTCACAACTCTTATTGATATCTATCACAATCTAATTCTCAAAACTTGATTTGGTTCTTCACTCTACCATATACCCCTTAGATCAAAGCTAACATTCTAAGCTTATGGGTCTACTCCATATCCTCGAGATTGAGCCATAATATTATTTCTCTAACGGTCTACACATGAATGCTCACTCACCCGAATAAGCTATATCTAAACGATACTAACTTCATTCTTGGACACTCTCTTAATGCATACCACCCTTAACTTCCTCTAGCTTTAATACTCATCATCATATACTTCCACTCTAGTAACTCAACAGATATACCTGGCTCACTAAACACATAATTTCCCTCCTTTTTCTTCATAGCCTACTAATATCACATCGCTAAACATAGATTTTTTACACTAAATCAAATCATACCAAAAGTCTCAACATCATCTATCCATAGCTCTTTAACAAAGCCATCAAGAATACCATATACTATATGACTAGCCTTATTCACACTTAGAAACTCATAGGCATTATCTAAGCACACATGACACTTAATAATCTTTAAAAAATAATTCTACTCTATATCACCTTGGGAACACCTCTACATCATTCCTACAATATCATACTTAATTGCAAATAAATAAACTTAAACTCTTGCATACATTACCTCAAGCCTACTTGTTCACCTCCCATACAACTAGCCTCACTATCCCAAGTAATCACTCTTTCCACCATGATGATCATCCACTGTTCAAGTTTAGATTCTAGTACTAGTCATGATTAACCACAAACTCACACACTATTCTTATATGTCAAAACATCAGGAAATACTAGTCCACTAGAACCTTATAATAATAATATTTGAACATAATCTTATAGTCTATCTAATTACAGTCCATAAGCGCATCTCTCTTCCACACATTTCTACTACTTATCCATCCATATATTCAAATTATACTCCTAGCTCAACAAACATCAACCAATTTCTTTTTCACGACGACAAGGAGAACCCACATTAACAATTCTAATCAACATAATACTTTCATTAATAACCTATACTTTTCTAACATAATGGAATATCATCAAGAACTCTTTTCCTACTTTAAGCAAACCACAATCTACCTTAACTAATAACTCCTTCTTTATCTTCCACCATGAAACCTATACCACATTTACTACCCCTTAGATAACACATAAGGACAAATGACCCTCATCCTACTTAATAGCAGACATAGATCTATCAATTTAAACCTTAATCAAATGCTAACTACAACTTTTCTTGTTACTACACTTCTAAATCAATACTTACAACTCTAAGGATGTCCTACTACTTATTAATCTTAACACCCTAAGGTATACTTTGCCTTAATAAACACTGCATTAAATACTCTAGGCACATGCTCTCTCCTTTCAGGAGCATTATCTGTAATGAAGGGTTAACAAGGAATCTAAGTACATTTCACATTTTGTCTTAACTACTCACCTTGTGGACGAGAATATAAGCTTTCAAATTAAAGGAATTTAAATACACTAGTGGGCTCCTCTCAAGCCCTTTGTATGATTTCTGAAGTTTCTGATAGTAAATTTGGGAGCATCATCTCGAGAGGAATTGGAATTTACTACCCATGTAATCTCAAAAATGAGCCATGGATGGAGAATTATAGAGTAACACATGAATCAACAGAAGTTTCAGAGAGGACAAATTTACTGCACGATCTAGAGTATGAAGTAAGAAAAATATTTCTTAAATGCCTAATAGCCTCTCAAAGAAAAGTACGAATGTCACTATACCATTCCTCAAGACTCTACTAGACATGGCTTCAGACACCATGGGAAACTTTAACTCTGTGCTCTGATACCAATTTTGTAATGCCACGACACTACCCCCTAAACGTCACATGGTGCTTAGAACCATAAGTGATCCTAAGCTAACCCAAGATACTTGCATAACTCATGAGCAACTGAATATGTTACATAAATCTGAAAAAATAAGCAGAAGAAATGTATTTGCCAAATATTTTCAATACAAAACTATTTAAAACATTTACACTTTGATTACACAAAACAAAACTGAAAGTAAATACACCAACTCTAAATGATCGTCTATAAATCCTTTACTAGTACTGACTATAGGTAGCCGAGATATGACCCCAAGCTATCTCTAATCAATACGACTGAATAAGGAATAATACTAAAACTATAGTTGACTCGAGTCCTCAAATCAAAAGAACTTATCACATGTTGGTTGGAAACTGTGAGTTGTCTGAATATGATGTATGGGCTACAACTAGTTCCTATATTATGAAACAATGTAACCACACAGATGTATATGTGGGTTAGTACTTCTGGAATGTACTGAGTATGTGGGGGTGAATGCATAAGTAAAACAATAACTGAATATTCATATAAACTTTCAATAATGCGTCCCAAGTATAAATGACTCATTTTGAGCTTGAATAAAACAAAGACAGCAAAATCATAAATATGAGTAATAAAGAATAAGGATAAAATTTGTGAGCCAACACTTAGTTCTAAAAGTTTTACTTACTATTCTTTTTTTAGGAGTTTCTTCTAAATGACATAAACCATATGAGCTTCCATGGAGTCCAACGTCTTACCCACGTTAGGGAGAGCTGTTCTACCTTTTCCATTAGAATAGAACCTTAATCTTAACTGATCATTGAACTTCATCCATATTGGTAAAAAAGCTTAACCTATGTTGGCTCATAGTTTTTAGGAATTAAGGATACGCTCATCCGCATTCCTTTCTCAGTGCAAAATACTACTCCCAGAATACTTATATACTCATACTTTAAGAAATCCACCTTAAAATAGTATAAGAGTTTATAGACTGAAAACCCGTTATGCTTTTGTTTCTTTAAATCATAATCAAGATGTACAATTGTGGATTTCATATCTTATCTTTATATCAAAGGATCAAGCTTTGCTTTAAATCATGTTATAAGACTTGTCAATGGAGCTTAAGAGCGAAATCTTCTTGTAAACTCAATACTTATACTTAATATTTAGAGTCCATGCTTTAATTCATAGAAATTCATAACAAAAATTCATGCTCAATAATCATCTGGAAATCTTTCAACAATCCAGTCAAAATAATGAAATTTAAATTAAAATAAGAATCTCATAAGTCAAAACATGAATATATGTAAATCTTGATGCACTTAAAGCTTTCAATCTCATGGTAATATCATAATTCAAGAATATAGCTATTTAGGTATGAACCCTAATTCAAAAAAAGAAATTCAATCTTAAAACCATGCACTTTGGGTACAAGGATGAAAGAATAACCTTATTCATAAACCCCACATACCTGAGTTTCTTGATTTCTTGAAGGAAAACTTGAATTTGGATCCTTGGAAGTTGAATTTTGGGAAGAAACCCTAATTCCTTTTCTCTTGAGGGTGGATAGGAGAATAAGCATTAAAAAATCACAAATTCATGAATACATATGTTTATAGGATATTTAAGTCATGAGAGTAGGGTTTGAGGTGAAGAAAATACCAAAATATCCCTAAAAAAACAAAATAAAAATTGCAGAAATTTTTAGTTGATGACTTAGTTGATAGCTTGTCAACTAGTTGATGGCTTGTCAACTAAGTCGTCACCTTTCCTGAGTATTCTGGTTGAGGCTGACGACTAAGTTGATAACTTATCAACTTTTTGATGGATTGTCAACTTAGTCGTCACCTTACCTAAGTATTCTGGTTAAGGCTGACAACTAAGTTGATAACTTATCAACTTGTTAACGGCTTGTCAACTTAGTCATCACCTTGTTGACAGACAGACACTTTGAAGTCAAATGAGCATAACTTTCTACTCTGATATTGGATTAAGGTGAAATTGGATACGTTGAAAAGTAGACTCGAAGATCTTTCATTTGATATCTAGTAGGACACCCGAGTCGATATATTCTAGGAATTAAACTCATTTAAAATTGTCCCTTGTAGAATAAGATTTTAAATCTCAATCGATACAAGTGTTCTCAACTAGAATTTGCTCTAAGTGCTTCCTATGACCTTGATTCGCATCAAAAACACTTTAAATACAAGTTCTATGGTCATGACACTTATTTTGATAAGGAAATTATTGGGTTCAGGTCTATACATGTAGGATCTAGGGTTTGAATTCTTGCCAAAAAATATGGGGTATTACAATAGGACTACTACATGGGAGTGATAGTGCCCGGCACGGAACAAGCCAAAAAGCAAAATAATAGTGTCTGAGCATTATTCATAGGCTCACTTCTAGTTGATATGTATTATAGGCTCACTTCTATATTTATATAATATGCAGGTGTATTTGGTGGTAATATTGGGCATGATTCGCATCTTCTATATACACTCAGTGCCATTCAAGTCATGGCATTATTTGATAAATTACATGTCCTTGACATTGATAAGGTATTAAAATGTATCCTACTTCATATCTCTGACATTGACAATTTTTTTGGAGGTTGTGTGAACATATCTTTTAGATCTATATACTACATCGTGAACTCTACTGCAATGTTGTCATTTACTGATTTTATAATTCTAAGCTCACAAAACCAAAAAATGTGGTTAAATTAACATCGAAACTACTCATCACAACAGTGACATTATCAACATTGGCAGTTGAACTACTTTTAAGAAATTTGGTAGTTACTAAGTGGTGAACTTAACTTTTCAGCTAGATATTGCAAGCCTGCAAAATAAAGATGGATTATTTTCTGGTGACATATGGGGTGAAGTCGATACACGGTAGCAGCTTCTCACTTTGTTTGCTATTATAAATTTAAAATTCTTTTAAAAAAAGAATCAAGTTTAGATCATAATAGATCAACTAGTTTTTTTCTACTATTAACTTGACATAATAACTTGACAAAACATACAATAAGATAGAACAAGGTAGGCATTATAACATCGGATTTAATGTATAATTTTATAAGCTCATCAAAGAAAGGAAAGGTACTGAGTTGGACATATATATAGAAATATATATTTCCCAGAAATGCAAAGAGACAGAGAGTTGTCGTTATAATCATGTCACCATGTGATGACAATGTGGATATGTTTTCCAGTGTTGCCCTTTTTCAGACCACAACCATTGTTGCTTTTCTCAATTCTCTGTTGTAACATCTATCTATCTATTGTGACCACAACACCTCCCAACCTAGCTATTCTTTTGTACCTTTATATTATTTTCTTCCTAAAAACTCATAAACAATTCATGCGAGCTAGCTACATTTGTTCTTCATTCATTTTATAAGAATTTTCGTACACGGTGGCAAGTATAAGGAAATGGATTTTGAGCCTAACATAACTTCAGAACTACCTCATGAGGAAATGATTGTTCAAGGTCATATAAAGAGACCACCCCATATACATCCTTTTTTATCTGAAGTGGGACTCTTCAACAACCCACTCCACACCCTAGGGATGAATACTTGAGTGTGGACAATCTAATATGAAGGTCCACTGTACCACCGTAACATCTATCACTTAATTTGGCATTATTTTCTTTTTAATTCCTCCAGAACAAACACATTCTTATTATTTTCTTTAACCAAAATTTTTCATAATCATATACTGGTGATACATCAAAGATCACATAACTCATATCAATATAATAAGGTAGCAGCTTAAAACATCAAAATTAAACTCATCCCCAAATGTTCGATCAGCAATCAACGTGAAAGAGAAGAAAATCCAAAATAGAAACTCAAAAAATTAGGTTAAATCATCAATTAGAAGAATTAACTAACCTTAAAATCACCAAATTAAAGAAGAAAATCCCAAATTTTCTCAGAAGTTGAAGTGAAATTAAAGTGGCTGTCAGAGCAGTGAAGGAGATGAAGTTGGAGCAACTTTAAAACTGAAGTACGATGGTCGCACTTTTCAAATTCTAGAAGTGTTCTGAGTTGGGAAGGGATTGGACCAGTAATTCAGCTGACTCATCTTCAACCGAACTCGATTTTTCTAGATTGGTTGGTTCTGATCAAAACCCTAGACCGTTGAATCATTTTCATAGTCTGTTAGTTGACACTGAATTTTTTGAAAGATTAGAATTTAGGGATGTTAGAGCAGCGACTACACTAGCAGCGACGAAGGAAAAGGAGAAGAGAGTGATAGGTTCGGGTTCGGGTTTGCAGTCTAGGCATAGTAATTTGATGGTGGTCAGAGAGGAGGAGAGGGTGATGGGTTCTTTTCGTACGACGTCATTTGAAGGATTAAAATGGTGGTCATTTGAGGAAGAGTTCTATTATTGTGGTCGGAGTATGGTCATTTATCGGGCTTAGGTGAACTTTTGGTCGGAGCAGTAGTAGTGGCGGTCTTAGTGAAATTTTGTGGTGGAAAATTAATGTTAAAAAAGATTGTTTTATGTATAGGGGTTTAATTTTGGTTGACTTAGTGAAATTTTTTGGTAAAAAAAAATAAACCATTGTAATAGCTTTTTTTAATAAAGTGTTACCATAGCAGACTCTATGGCAACGGTTCAGTCAATCATTGTGACAAAACACCCTATTGCAACGGTTATCAAACAACAACAACAGTTATAGCACCAAATAATTTTACTAGAATAAATCTTTTGTGCAACGGTTGGAATCATTGTAATAGACCCTCCATAGAAATGCTTTTGGAACCGTTGCTAAAAGTTCTATTACAATAGGGATAATTTCTAGTAGTGCCAAAAAATTAGTTAGCCACTTTTGTATCCTTCATAATACATTGGTGCCTACATAGGTGCTCGTCACCTGACCAATACGGTACCTCCATATCCTTATTACTTTCGTACATGCAACTAACGCATAAACATATTAGAAAAGAGTCTAAAGGGTCTCAAATTATATAATAGAAATCCCAAAAAGTCCAATTGAAGCCTTACCCTTTTGAAGATCCTCCAAACGAGCCTAATTTGGTTAAGTATGAGTTCTATATAAGAAAAAGAAAACACAGACACTCACATTTATGTTCTTACATTTTGAGTTCAAAACATCACCCCGGAGCCTACTAGAGTAAAAATAGATTTTTATTTGACATTCATATTACCATAACATGGAAGTTTAAATATGAATTTTTCATTGAACACAGTGTTAAAATAGATCTTAAAATCATCAAAATATCAACTCTTAGCTTTACCTGAGAAACTCTTAATTTTCAACTTTCCAAACCAAGATTTAAAGATGAAATCATGAAAAAATTACTGGAGAATGTTAAAATAATAGTTATGAATCATACCAAAGGAAAAAATCTTGAAAATCTCATTTTGAATTGCCTAAACAAATATATTTTGGGGCTCCCAAAATTTAGTTAAAAAGTGACTCTACAGAAGCAAAGTGGATATTGACTGATGTCAATTTTAAGTCTTAAATTTTTAACTTTCAAACCAACCATTCAAAATCAATTTGAATGCCTTGATACTCGAAACAAAGGTTCTACTAACAAAAAATGACATTCACAGTTAAAGGAACTTATAGAATTCACATACGACTTATAAATATTCAAATATTGACCAAAGTCAACCTTACCAACTTCAAAATCTTCCCAAATGAAAAACTCAGAAAATACTTAAACAACCACCTAAAGAACCAAACCACCCTTATCTGCAAACAATAGATATCATAGTGTAACTATGAAAAGGGGTAAAATAGTTAAAATACATTAAAAATAAAAATTATTAAGAGGATTGTTACATCATCTACCATAAAGACACATATACATTCTTAAACATAAGAGCAAAGAAGGTAACTAAAAAATAAAAATATTGATATGTCTACTCCACACGTCTAGCTCTGTTTCCCACTTAGCCTTCTCCACTGAATAATACTTCTATAGAACCCTTTCTAAAGCTTTATCCTTAGATAGGTAGGTAATCTATTGGAAATTATCAAACAGGTCTTCCCACTATTGCAACAGATAGACTTAGATGGAAACATCAACATAATGCAACAGATGACCAACCTATTGCAACAGATAAACTACATGTCAGAACAGGTAGAATATCTGTTACAACAGATGGATAATTTGTTGCATTATAAAACTTTAACTTTCATTATACATAAGAAATTGTCACTACATGTAAAGTGAAGTGACTCGAAATAAAAAAGGCGAAACTCATCGACAGTGCTCATTTTAAACACCTAAAATAAAATAGACATCAAGTAGACAGTGTTCATTTTAAACACGTAAAATAAAATAGGCATCAAATGTGTCAGTTTGGCACTTTTTGCCATATTGGATGCTCGCGTGTAATTCACGCAGCCAAGGCTCTTTGAACCCCTATTTTTGCTGACTTAGCATCTGATTTGGCCCCCAACAGTTATTTTTCTTCCATTGTCTTATATATTCATCTTCTTCCTAAAATTTAACCCTAAATTTCCAAATATTATTTTTCTTCTTCATCTTTTTTTCTCTATCCAAATTCTTCAAATTATTTGTATTTGGTTTTTCTGCATAATTTTTTCATTTTTTTCAACTGAGCTTGACAATGTCGAGTTCATCTTTCACTGTTTTTTGTGATAAAAAATTTTAATATTGTAAGTGTGGTAATGAAGCTCTATTGTAGACTTCTTGGACTCAATAAAATCTAGGTCGTAGGTTTTTTACTTGTAAGATTTCAAAGGTAATATTTTTTGTATTGAATTAGTTGATTAATTATTGACTTGCAATTGGTTTGTAATTGTGGTCTTGTTTTTGTAGAAGTTAGGTGGATGTGATTACTTTGATTGGTATGAATAATGAAACCTTCACAAGAAAATCATGTAATCTGGGGTTTGTTGAAGAAAGTCAAGGCTTTTGAAGAGAAACAAAATCGAGCAAGAAGATACTACATTGTTAGCGTTATTGCTACTGGTTTGGTGTTGTTGGGCACATGGATATTCAAGCCAAATTGTTGAAATTTTCATGGTGGTGTATTTGTATTTGCTACTGGCTTTGTGTTATTGAGCACATGGATATTCAAGCATAATTATTGGAAAATATCAAATTGATTTAGACATATGTCGTAACATGTAAGTCATCTGTTGGAAATTATCAAATATATCTTTCCATTGTTGCAATCGATAAGACTATATCATCATAATGCAATAGATGATCAGCCTATTGCAACAGATAACTTATCTATCCGAATAGATAGAATATATTTTACAACAGATGGACAATCTGTTGCATTCTAAAAAATTCAACTTTCATCAGACAAAAAAAAGTTGCCCCTACATGTATGTGTAATGTAAAGTATGTAAAGTGAAGTGACTTGAAATAAAAAAAAATGTTATTTCACAGGATCTTCTTTATACACAGGATCCAAGCGTCCAGTTAGTACCCTATAAGCCCAGACCTCTTGCATGTTGCCACAACATTGTCGCACAAAAAGGTCGTTGGCTCTTCCATTTCTGTGTCGTTTAGAAAATATTCAATGTGTGCAAGAGTGTGCGGCCCGCAACGCGACAGTGGTTTTATTTTTTGGGAGGTCCATGTCCTTGTTTCGACCTTCAAAATCCCATAGCTGCTTCATCAACACATTGGCAAACGATCTATCAATTTACTCGGCCTCAACAAAATAGGGAACAACTCTAATAGTGGTTGCATGTACGTAAAAAAATCGAACTCGTCCAAGGCAGGTAAGTTTCAATCATAAACCTTGATATTTCCCTCCCCGAGAAGTATCTCAATAGCTCGATAATGTACGTCGTCCACGTTCATGACTCCAAGAATCCTCTTTTCCTCGGTCCAGCTCTTGCCGTGTGGATTTGGCCTCTCCCCTGTAACATATTTTATCATTTTTTCATCCCATTGGAACCCAGAAAGTAACGAATGAAATCCCTCACCATCGGGAGTTAACACTAGCTTACTGAGATAACGTATCTATCCTTAAGATTCCTGTAGAAGTCGAGATTCATTATTATATCGGCAGTATCATAAGTTTCAGAGTATGCTAATTGCCTGCCCCTCATGAGGCAGAGAATTTCTTCAACACATTGTGATATAAGAAGTCAATTTTTAAATAGGTTAGTAATTGTAAAAAAGGAAAACATAGTGAAAGATGCAAAGGATGGTCCATCTATTGCAGAGGGTTCTCTGAATCTATTCACAGATTACCCATCTAATGCAACTTATGCAAAAGATGGGTAATATATTGCAACAGACCTACCACAAGTTGAACCAGAATACACATATGTTGCAGCAGATGACAAGTAGATTAGAAGGCTAGGTTAGAAAAAGTAAACTTACCCTGGCCACGTACTGCGTACGAATATCTGTCATACTTTTGAATTCTTGGGCAGAAAAAGTATGAATGGGGTAATCTTGTGCGCCTTGCTTGGCCCGCCGCATATCCCTCTTCTCTTTGATGCCAAGTTTTGCGTATATGTCCACCTTCTTGAATAGCTCCTGAACTTCAACAGTTTTTGGAGAGAGAGGAGTTGTAATTTTTTTGGATTTCTGATTAGAGAGTACTTGGCTAATTGATCTTTTCTTCCTCCCAACCGCCACTGTAGGAGGGCATGGCTCCCTCATCATCTTGGATGGTATGACACCCCTCTTGGATTTTAATTCCTCGACATCTTTAGCGATAGCCTCTACTTTTTTAAAGAGTTAATCCTGGTTGACCTTGCACTTTTTGCACTTGCAACGAGAACATGAGGGTGAAAAGGGGTGAGAGGGACCGGTGTAAGAGTGAGAGGGACTTGTGTAATGGGGAGAGGGACCTATGAAAGGTATGTTTTCAAACATATTTATTTTTCTTGAGCATCAACATGCTCAACATCACGACTGGCAGCAGCATCAACATGCCTGCCACTAACATCAACTCCACCAGCAACACCCCTAGAAGAAGCACCCGAATTTGATGCAATATTTTGGTCATAAAGAACCTCAAAACTAGGCTGACCTTGCCTAACTGCTCTTCTTATGGTTGTTGCTCCAGCCAATTTCTTTTTTATTAACTCCACCGTTGGGTCTGCTATTGTATCAACAAGAGCTAGAGTAATAAAAGAAGTCATCCCCAACTCCTGCTCAGTGGGCACGATCCACGGATGCACAACCTATAAAAAATAGATACATTTAAATCATATAATAATTTCCAATCAGTTGGGTTACGTGTTAACACAGACAACTTATGCAACAGATGATCTATCTGTCGTATGTGTTAACAGATTAATAATATGTTGCATCAGATTACCCATTTATTGCATAATTTATAGTAGATGGGTAATCTGTTGAGTCGGGTTTAGAGAACCAGAGCAACAAATGGTTAATCTGTTGCAAAATATGGATCGTCTGTCATAAAATATTACCCATCTGTTGCACCAGTTACAGTAGACGGGCATTCTGTTGCAACAGATGATCCATATGTCATAACAGATGGCACATCTATTTTAATATCTTTGTTTGAGTCAAATTATTTTACTTGAAAGAAAATGTACTGCATCATCCGGAGGATTAAAGAGATCAGCCTCCTTAATTTTTGGGTTGCCCTTTGCAGCTACCACCTAAGGATCCTAGGATGAGAAACCTCATCCGGGTAATCCTTGAACTGCTTTCGGAGGTGAGGAATGGCTTTAAATGCCCAAGCCTAAAAAATTTAAATAGGAGGCAAGCAAAAAAATTCATAGTAATTATTCAATCTAAATTAATGGATGAGTAAACAAATAGTAATTAAATTTATCATGAAACCCCAAGAAAAGTCGTATAATGTGATCATCTTTGGGGATAGCTTTGTCAGTAAACATTTGACAGTCAAGTAGTAGCTTTAATATCCCCAGGGATAATTGTTGAATTTCTCAAAATCATCAGCAAGCTTCAACAAATCATCTTCTATGACTTTGTTGATGTCTCTTGCCAATATAACTGCATGGGAAAATCAAACTAAGCACAACTGCTCCCTGTACTGCTTTGGTGTGGTTTTATCCTTGAGATGTTCTATCAACTCATTGGCTTTGCACCCATATCCAGCAATGTCCAACAACCCATCTATTTTTTTCTAGCGTTTATCGGTTTTTATGGGTGGTCTGGTTTTAGTGGGTGGTCGCTTGGACAATGACTTACCACTATTTGATGGTGGTGGTTTGGCTGTCCTACTTGCCTTGGACCTTTTGCGTGGTGTTTTATTGGTGAGAGGTTCTTCTAGACAATCGCATCTTAAGCCCGTCACCATGGCAAACTCTTTCAAGCCAAAACAAACTGGCATGCCACAGTAGTTGATCCAGATTTCAACCATCTTGTTCCCCCTCCTCCGAATCTTTATCATCCCCCACGTACTTGATCCTGCACTTGAGAAGACCATAAGCATGCTCATTTAGAAAAGGACAGTGTGTTCCTCAGGTAGCTCAAGAAAGTATCCAAAGCATCTCTTCTTAAAAAGTCTATCTGTGTTTTCATTCTTCATAATATTTCTAAATTTGTCAAAAGGTTTTCCCAACTGACATTTAAGAAAAAAATCAGCAGTTAGTTTTGCATTGTGATCTATCGACATCGCAACTTGAAACTGTCAATACTAATAGTTTTAACTGCCTCATGCTGGGATTTCGATATTAATTCACGCCTCATTGGTGATGCATTATCATCCTCTTTCTCACTTTCTTCTCCCTCATCTTCTTGTTTATCTTCTTCTTCCTCCTCCTCACTTTCATTTTTCTAATCACCATCTACAGACCCTTGTCCACATCCCTCAATGTCATTTTCATAACTTTCCTCAGCTTCACTTTTCTTTGACTGAGATTATTCAGGAATATCCTCTGAATCCCTTTGAGACATGTTTTACCTACAAACAACATAAAAAGAAAAATTACATTACAATTGATGTATGCATAAATTTTTAAAAATACATTACAAACATCACCAATACCGACACCACCAACAGCCACCACAAGCACCACCAACCAATGCCACCACAAACACCACCAGTGCCACCATGACGACCACCAACACTACCACAACGACCAACAACGTCATAAACACCATCCAACAATACCACGATAGTCAACGAAATACTGCGATAAAAATAGGATTTTCTTGGGTTCTTCCTACGATTTTACCATCAAAACTCAAAATTGTAAACCCATTCTCGAAGATAATACAACTAAAAATCTTTTTTTCATTATTAACTTAAAAGCCCTAATTTTTAGAAAATAACAAATATAGAGCTTTTCTCAAACTTTGTTACCTACGAAGACAGAGAAAATGATTGATACAAGAAAGAATAAAGTCAAAAATAACACCAATATGGTCGAAAATGAGAAGAAAATTGATTTGTTATTAAGGGTTGAGCAATTTATTGAGTAGTTGTTGTCTGTATTGTTGAGAGAGAGAAAAGAGCGAGAACTCGATATTTCAAATGATGAAACATTTTTCTAGTAAATGTATGATTTGTATGGGTTGATTTGTATTTTGAAAAATAATGACAAGTTTTAAAAATATTAATTTGGTCAGAATTGATCTGAATTATTTTTTAAAATTTTAAAAGATATGCGTTATTTTTAACCGTCTCATCATGCAATTGTCAAAAAACTCCATTAAAGTCGTAGATGACCCTATAAACTCACCCTAGTCCTAGATTAGTCAATTTAGGTATTTGTTGAACATATGAACTCAACTGAAATTGTATGAAAATAAATGTTCAACCTGTTGCAACAGATGACTTAGCTGTTGGAATTTATCAAATAGATATATACATCTGTTGCAACAGATTAACTGTTTGTTGTAAATTATCAAATACGCGTTGCCATCGGTTGCGACATATGACAAAGCCGTTGGGAATTTTCAAACAAAAATTATCATCTGTTGCAAAGTATGACTTATATATTTTAAGATTTTATTTATTTATTTATTTAAAGCAATTAAGTTATTAGTTGAACATATTAGGTAATAAGAATCGCTTCAACTCAGAGTGATCGATTGACGACTCTGGTTGGGAGGAACGCAACATCGTCTCATCATGCAATTGCTAGAAGACTCAATTGAAGTTGTAGTTGACCCTAAGAGGGCTCACCCCTAGTCCTAGTTTAATCAATTAAGGTATTAGTTGAACATATAAGGTAATAAGAATTGCTTCAACTCAGGGTGATCGATCGATGACTCTGGTCGGGAGAAACGCAATACTATCTCATCATGCAATTGCCAAAAAACTCAATTGAAGTTATATTTGAACCTATAAGAACTCACCCCTAGTCCTATATTAATCAATTAAGATATTAGTTGAATATATTAGGTAATAAGAATCACTTCAACTCGGAGTGATCGATCGACGACTCTGGTCGGGAGGAACACAATACCATCTCATCATGCAATTACCAAAAGACTCAATTGAAGTTGTAGTTGACCCTATGAGAACTCACCCCTAGTCCTAGATTAATCAATTAACACTACAACATTTTAGTCCTATTGTCACTCTTGTAAAGTGTGGCCTAAAATAGCAGAAAGTGTGGCCTTTGATCAAAGGTTACATTTTTGGACTTTAGGTAACACTTTTTGGGGGGGGGCCTAAAGAGACGTAACCTTTGATCAAATGCCATGCTTTTCAAGTGTTGCCATATCAACAACATTTAAAAAGTGTGGCCATTAAGGTATAAAGGCCACGCTTTGGAGCTTGTCATTGGCACCACTTTTATTTGATAAAGCTACACTTACGAATGTTGCCTTTGTTTTGCTATTGCGCACGCTTCACAAGCGTAGCCTTTTATAGCACCTCTATAAGAACACTTAAAAAACGTTGCCTTTGTTTTACTATTGGCATGCTTCATAAGCGTAGCTTTTTGTAGCACCTCTATAACAACACTTAAAAAAATGTGGCCTTTTCTTTATTACTAGCCACACTTCAAAATCATAGCCTTTTATACATCCTCTATAACAACACTTGTAAAGTGTAAGCATGTTTTGGCCACACTTTTGAAGTGTAGCAATATTGCCTAAAATTTGATAGTTCAAGCCACATTTTATAGAAATGGCATTAGGCATAAATAATTATTTTGATCAAAATGTATATATCACTAAGCACATTCCATAAGCATACATATATTTATACATAATCTCACGCACCAATTAGCTAATAAATAATTGAAGTGCATAGATTTGCTTTCAAAAAACATGTCTTTTACATGCTAATTAGAAAACAACATGATAAAAATTTATACCAAGTTCCACTCAAAACCAAATGTATATAAACGTATATCAAAATATTTCAAAAATTCTTCCTCATTCACTTCAATCTAGATCCAGTTGAGTTGTGGCGTCCACCATTCAAATTTGATCCCCCACATTGATCCTACACATTCAAAATTAAAAAAACAATTAGAAGTAAAATTATGCTCAACAAATATACAAATATTTTTTCAATCTTGAATGAGGAAGTATGTGAATCCAAAGTTTCTTTAATTCATTCAATCAAGTTAAGTTTCTTGTGAATTTGTAAGATAAAGTACCTTTTCATGAACTGGAGCATGAGTTGGGCAGGAAGAATTTGAAAGAATTTTTCCTCTTAGAGCTTGAGCATTACTCGCATCAGGTGAAGATAAGTCCAAAAAGTCTAATGGCATATCTGTTTAGATCCCAACTTAAGTATCAGGATATTTCATAGATACATTTGATGCTTTTCTTTCAGCAAACACAAGGAAGATAGATAAAAGGCCAAACAAAAATGATGAACACCATAAGAAATTGACCATTTTTAAACACTGCTTGTTGTTCTACTTTATTCAGAGCACAAAGAAGAATCATGACAATAGGTTGGCAGAGGCAGGAGCTTCTGCTAAATCACCATCTCTAGAATGTAAAAGCTGAAGTGATATTTCCCAATGAATATAACGAGGCCTTAGCTAAATAAATATTCCAGTATTACTCAGAGAAAAATGACTAAATCAGAGCCCACTTTCAGATGCAAACTGATGAATTTGATTCACAGGTGAAGAAGTTGGCATTCAAATGGTCATACTATTTTTCACATTCGTCCAGTATTACTCCGAAGCATGAAAAGGGTACAGAACAAATATATTGGGCGTTTAATAAAGTTAAAATAAAACTGCCGTACGAGTTAACAAGTTTCCTCAAACTAGATCTAGAAGCTGAAGTGGGAACCTGGCAACCTGGACATTGCTTCCTGGAGGCTATCCTTATCAGTCAAAATATCTAGAGAATTTTGCACTAGCACTGATATGGAGTCCTGAGAACCTGATCCAAACTGGAAAATAGTTTCTGCAAAATGTTCAGACCAATAAATTTAATGCGGGAAAGACTATTGAAGACTCAAGAAAACTTGCATAAGGCGAAAAGATAAATATGCCAGACATAAGTGTGTGTATATACTCATATATATGGGTGTGTGTGGGAGGAGGCGGAAGCTATATTTCAGGAGGATGCACGGAAACAAGAAGTCTAGAGAAAATATGTAGACAAAATCGGAAGAGCTGACATCAAATAAGTGAGGAAGCATATAGAAGGAATTGTACAAATTTATGGAGTAAAAACCAATACAAAGCAAGAAGATATACCATCATCACAACAGAACTTTCACTCAACTGTTTTTTAGACTATTGAGCAAGGTGTGCTGCCTGTAAATGACAAATTTACTCGAGTATAAGCTACTATCCTGAACCAAAAAATCATGAAGCTCACATCATACCAAAATAAAATGATACAATATGACATACATGAAATGGTAGCAGCACTCCAAGGATGTTGTATCTCTGAAGTAAACAAAGAGAAGGCTCTGCAGCTCCATAAGACAGCATATAGTTGACTTCCATTATAAGTCTAGACGGCATAAGAAAAAATTAAGGCCATGTAGAAAAAAATATTAAAAACCAAGAGGTAGATATATAAAAAGATTCCATTGTGGTTAGCAAACCTTTTTAGCATCAGGAATGTCAAGCAATGAGAAGAAGGTATAATAGCATAGAGAAAGCTAAAGAATAGGAGGATTAAAAGAACAAGCCAGAGAAATTAAATAAGTTAACAATGATTTTTTGAATTTGTTCATACCTTGTCCAATTTTATTATAGACAATGAGAGTTTGCATAGCACTTTCAATCTCCTCGGATAAGGACAACTTGAGGCGAGCAGCCAGTCTCAAACCACACAAGATCCTTGCTGAGAGACAAAGAAAATTCAGGATCAGTTGCATCAAAAATTAAAAAGAACACATTGGGTAAATTCATGTGACTCGTGTTCTATTTTTCAATTCAACAGCCCTACTACCTCCTCCTCAACTTTTAGAAATGCATACTCTAACTAGTAAACCTCTGAAAACAATTTTCATGTTAATTCGACATAAAGAATGATGTTCAGTTGGTTCACAATAGATAGATATAGTCGATGGGATAGTGTTTTTAAAGTACATATAGTATTTTTTTATAAGTGATGGAATGAAGAATATGACGTGTTCCATCAAAACCTTTCACCAAACTCTTTAACTCACCGTGTTACCTTCAAGTTTATGCCTAATAGCAGATTAACCTCCCCCAATCCACAAGCACACTAGCTAGCAGAATTGGCTTCCCTCACAGATTCATACAGTGGGCCATGGCATGTGTTACCTCAGTCTTATATTCTTGGTGCTAAATGGAGCGTTGACAAAGCCTTTTCATGGGTAGAGGGGAATTAAACAAGGGAACCATTTATCACCCTACCTCTTTGTTATTTCTATGAGAGTACCTGGAAAGAGAGCTGAGTCTGTTGGATAGTAATCCAGATTTTAAGTATCATCCCAAGTGCAAGTGTTATGCATATATGTTTTTGCAAGCGACCTCCTAATCTTTTGTAAAGCTGATCTAGTCTCTATTGGCATGTTTCAATCTACTTTTCATAAGTTCTCTTGGGCATCAGTCTATAAGCCAACAATGATAAGAGCTCAATATACATATCTGGGATTAAGAATTCTATCAAATAGTAAATCTTGCAGTCTTTCGGACATATAAAAGGGAGTTTACCATTAAAATACTTGGGAGTACCCTTATTGTCTAGGAAGATATCTATTAATCAGTGCTTGCCTCTAGTTGAGAAGATATTGGACAGAATGAATTGTTGGTCAGCAAAACTACTATCTTATGAAGGAATAAAGTAGTTATAGAGGTATTTTGTGTTTGGAATTCAATTGTACTGGAGCCATTTAGTCATACTCCCTAAGAGCAGCATGAATCAATAGCTGTTGTAGAGTGGAAAAAGTACAGAAAGCTGATGAAGTGAAGCATAAAGCTGACGAACCAGCTCCAACAATAGTGGAAGACGTAAAGAAAGCTGATGAAGAAGAGATGCCGACGATTGAAGAACCTCTAGCAACTATAATATAAGAGGTAAAGAAAAGCATCGAGGAAGAGAAGCCAGTTGCTAATGAAGCATTGACCCCAACAACTGAAGAGGTAAAAAAGGTTGATGAACCACCAGCACCGTCACCAGCCACAACTAACGATGAAGAGATGCCACAAGCTGAGGAAAGCATATTTGCTACTCCAGCAGAATCAGAAGAAAAGACAGCAGACAAGAAAATTGAGCCTCCTACTGTCGAAGAAGTTAAGAAACAAGATGAAACACCTGCATTGGATGTCACTAGCAAAGATATTCCAAAATTAGCCAAGGAACCTACCCCTGAACCAGAAGCTCAAAGTATTCTTGATCAAGTTGCTGATATTACCAAAAGTGAACCAGAGGTCCAACCAGAGGCTGGAAAGGTTGAAACTTTAGACAAAGAATCCAATAGAGCCTGCTGAGGAAAAGTCTGAGTAGCAGGCAACAACAGTTGACATTGTGGAAACATTTGAGGCTGTTGAGAAAAACAAGGAGCAAGTACATTTAGAGGCCAGTGAACAGCAAAAAGCTAAAGAGGCAGAAGTCCCGAAAGCAGAACCTAAGGAAGAAGCTTCAGAACCAGTTCCCATTGTAGAGGAAAAGCTAACTGAAGCTACTGAAAAAAAATGAACAAGAATATGATAATAAACACTCAGTCGTTATGGCTTGATGATCTCCGTCTAATTTTACAGTTTCTTCTCTATTTTGAAGATTCCTCACTTGAGACCTGCCGAATACAAGAGGTCCAGATTACCTAGAAATAGGACAGTCAATCGTGCTTATGGTGGTGTGTTGTCAGGCAGTGATATACATGACAGGTATATTTGTGGTGTGCTAGAGTGTTCTCTTAATCGTCAAAACAAAATTTAGTGTTCTTCAAACTCACGAGATGTTTCCTTGTACAGGATCATAAGAGCCTTTTTGGTTGAACAACAAAAGATTATGAAGAAGGTTTTAAGGATCCAGAAAGCCAAGGAAAACCATGCAGCCAAGAGCTAAGCTTTTAATCCTTGATGATGGATTGAGAGGAATTTTTGATACCGCAGGCTACTAAAATACCCCTAGCCGATGTTAGTTAAGCAACAACAATTGCAAATTTGCTACTGTAAGCATGTGATCAACAGCTCTACCTTAATAGCAGTCTAGTTACGCCTCTTCTACTGCTATCTATACAAGCAACATGCACTCGCTCCATTGCAAAAGAGATGACATGACTCAATCTTCACAAAAGAAATAAGCAATTTTTCTCTACACTATGCAAGAGAATCTAATGAAACCAGATTGGGATGAAAACTGACAGAGATGCAATGATCTGTTTGTTCTGATAATGAAAGATCAACATAGAGAGTGAAAGAACATGTAACAATGAGCTACCCATATGAGAAAACAAGAAAATAATTGTAGCTTGTCCTATAATATAGAATACCAAATAGAACAATAACACAAATATAAGCAACCAAGATTTCCCAATGATTTGTTTGCTCTGTGTTACATGTTTCAGCTGCCAGAAATTCCACAGTATGCTACAAAAAGTGTCCTGGATTATATTTTAAATAGGACTTGTACGAATCCCAGTTGGGGACTAACTATAAGTTGTCAATCAAGCAACCAATAATGAATTATGAACCACACAGATCACCACATAAGGTCAGGATACACCAAATACAGGATAAATGACTAACTACCAAACTGTGAACAAGCAAAGCTACCAAACATATGGAGTCCGAATATTACTTTTCTACTACTAAAACAATCAGAATAAATCCAAAATATCAAACTGACCTAGAAAGATGGATACAAACTGGAGTTCGAGTAGATTCACTTACAGATTCAGGATAAAAGATCAACAACAACAGCTACTCTTCAATTCCAAACAAGTTGGGATAGGATATATGAATTTGAGAAGTGTGAAGTCACAAAAAATATTCTTTTTTAATACTGAATCAGATCATTTTTTTAAAAAATATTCTTACTAGATTAACTTTACTTGACCCCTGAAACTAATATCGAAATGCATTATGAACTCAACTAAGTGTTCAGTACTCAGATTATACACCAAAAATAGGTGGAGATTACTTTAGTAATGATCAAAGATTTATTGGTAAATTATCAGGCAGGATGGAATTTAAGAAAAATAAAAATAGAGCATCAAAATTATGATCTCGATAGATCCCACCAACTAAGATGGAATTCACCAAACTTGAACCAAAACTCCCCTCTCAAAATGTCCACTTTGGCAATCCAAGCACCTTCTAAATCGCACCTAACGTCAAGGAAATGTTCGTTAATGGAGATAAAAACTTAATCACGCTTGGTACCAGAACATGAAAACTATAAGTTTGATCTCTACCATCGAGGCTGTCAACCAGAACATGAAAACTCTAAAAAACAACTGGAAATATCAATGTTGATAGACTAAACAGTCATGTGATCGTAGGATTTACACTAATGATCTCTCCATTAAATACTCAAAATTGTGTAGCAGTTGCACAAAAGAAATAGAAAAAAAATATAGCAAGGAACTAGAGTAACTAGACAAGAGAATAAAAGCAACCATAACAAATTATAACGAAATTTAGCATCAGAAAAAGGGACAGTAATATAATAACATCAAATAATGTGATAACCGTAGCAAAGAACAACATGTATGAAACAGAAATCAAAGGTCAAAAATTACGAAATTAGTACTAATGCTATTGGAATGCACAAAGACAGACACTCAACTGCCTACTAACTTTCTACCTTAATCACCTCGCAAACCCCTACCTAAGATAACTAATTTATAAGATGATACATGCTTAACACACACATAGTGTAAACAAGAGTTGAAAATAAGGTAGGTTATCTGCTACATACACCGGATTAAAATACGCCGATTATACAAACACATTTATGGAGATTAAAGTGCTTACCAAGGACTTCTTCAAAAGTAAATATGTTATAAGGATTAGTATCAAGCATTACTTTGACAAGGTCCTTAGCTTCATCAGATACTCTTGGCCATGGATATCTGTTAAAATCTATTGTTCCCTTCACTATTGCATGTGAAATCCCTTCTTCAGTTTCTATGCTAATCACACCCCATAAAACCAGGAAACACAACTAGACTATTCATAAACTCAATTAGTAAATCACTACAAGGAAATAATAAAGACTTTTAATTGTAACTTACCTGTTCAAAAAGGGGGAACACCACATAACAAAATGTAAAAGTATAACGCGAACACTCTAAACATCAACTTCTTGTCCATAATTTCGTCTAAGAACTTCCAGAGCCATGTAATATGGACTTCCTACTATTTCACCAAATCTATGACCTAACCACGAATAAATAAATAAGTTTGAGTAACCAAACATAGTATATATTACCGTGATAGTGTGATGATGTATATATAACTTAAGTTCAACACAAATAAACAGGAATGATCACAAAGACAAATTGAAACAATATAGTATATAATGTAGGATATGATCTCTTAATTTCCAAAGACTTACCAGGTTCAAATAAAATAGAAAGACCAAAACCAATGGCCTTTAGTTGAGCATTTTCAGTTGCATTGGCATATAAAAAGTTCTCAGGTTTGAGGTCTCGATGAATTACTCCATGCTTGAGGCATACCTATCACCAGATGTAAATGATTTTGTTTAGAATTTGCAAGTTAACTATGTAATCAATTGTCTATAAGCTATATATATCGTCATTGTAAGGGATTACATATATTCCCTGGACAACATCAAGAATAGTTTTGGTAACAAGATAGTTTGTGATTGTATCTTTGTCCGGGTGGGGCTTGCTTTTCTATGGTGGATACAAGTTATTCACTGGAGGTAAGAAGAACAAAGAAGAGGTACTTTTCTGTTCTGCTGAAAGTGCAAATAGTGCTATATATTTACTTATGACAAACTATTTTAGGAAACTGAGATTGATCATATCTGCTATAGGAAATGTTTTTCAATAGATTGCAATCTAGTTAGAATCTAAAGCAAAACTAGGTTGCGACTGAGAAGAGGGTGTCATGTAAATTCAATGGCCGTTTAAAACATTAAAAGGTTACCTGGAAGTGTCCGTGCAACATAGCATGTGATCATAAAGAGTCAGCACTGCCTAATTGCATCAATAGGGCTTTTGTAGTAGAAAATTCTTCACATAAAGATCATAAAGAGTCAATTATAAGTGATAAGTGTTGAATCCTGTTAAACGAATGTATATGAGCTAGAGGACATCTTCTTTATTGATGTTGTAGCTAAGAAGTTAGTAAATGTTCTAATCCATCTTCACTATCTACAGAAAAATGACTTGACCTAGAACGTAGACACTAACATTTCTCTGTCTCCTCAATTCCACTTATCCTAATACATCTGAAATTTGCCATTATCTTTATTTGTAGAGGAAATACAAGAGATTTTTGATTTATCCGCCATCTCAATTCAGATTCCTTCTAAGTTAGTACTCCTTCCTCCGAGAAGCACATTTGGGAAACTTCTCACATATGACTTTCAAAATGTATTACCCTTTCAATGAGTAACTATGGACAATATATTCAGCGTGATGAACGTTTTAGGTCATCACGCTGAATTTTACTTTGTTAGACTCTATCGCAAGAAACGAATTAATGAAGTTCTCCCGGCTGACACTACAAATGGCATTCTTCTATGAACTATGAAAATCATATGTACAGCTAAAGAGTTCCTACAACCTGAAATCTCTATTGTACTCTACTTATCAGATCAAGTATCTATTGCCAATTGAACTCAGGAAATGTTAAAAAGACGTGAATAAAGAATAGAACAACATACCAGCAATCCTTATAAGTAGCACATTGCAGGAAACAAGCATGAAAGAGCCCTAGGAATTAGCAGTAAAAGACAACAGCTCACTCAATTTACCCTCCATTAAGAAACTCGAATTAACCCACCATTAAAAAACTCTCATAATTAACCCACTAAAACTCCTACCATCACTATATTCTAGGTTCTAGGTTGATATGCTAACTGAGTTGAGTTGAGTTGAGTGGAGTTGAGTTGAGCAAGAAAGTTGACAATTTTGGGCAAATATCTTCAATAGATCGATGGATTTGAGAAGATATTTGGGCAAGGAGCTGAAAGGGTTTTGTGAGTTTGTGATCGGTGAGATATTTGGGAAAAAGAGATCAATATATTTGTTAAATATTTACTGTTCTTATTTATTTATTTTTCCATTATAAATAGAAGGGAGAGTAAAATATTTTGGAGGGAGTGTGAAAAAATTTAATGAAAATTTAGGCTATATTTTTAGAATGTGGTCTTTTGAATTATAATAATACCACACTTAAAAGTGTAGTCATATGTGTAAATAAGTGTTGTCAATTATATCGTGATTTGGCAACACTTATAAGTGTGGCCTGTATCATTAAAGACCACGTTTTCTAAGTGTTGTCAAAAATAATGTGGCCAGAAGCTAAAAACTCAGGCTTCACTTTAAAAGTGTGGTCTTAAATGGTATAGGCCACACTTTAAAAGCGTGGTCCAAATTTAATGTGGCCAAAGGATTAAAATGTTGTAGTGTAAGGTATTATTTGAACATATAAGGTAATAAGAATTGCTTCAACTCAAAGTGGTCGATCGACGACTCTTGTCAGAAGAAATGCAATACCGTCTCATCATGCAATTGCCAAAAGACTCAATTGAAGTTGTAGTTGAACCTATAACAACTCACCCCTAGTCCTAAATTAATCAATTAAGGTATTAGTTGAATATATTAGGCAACAAGAATCGCTTCAACTCAGAGTGATTGATCGATGACTCTAGTTGGGAGGAACGCAATACCATCTCATCATGCAATTGCCAAAAGACTCAATTGAAGTTGTAGTTGACCCTATGAGAACTCACCCCTAGTCCTAGATCAATCAATTAAGGTATTAGTTGAACATATGAACAAAATTGAAATTGTATAAAAACAAATGTTCAATATGTTGCAACAGATGACTTATCTGTTGGAATTTATCAAATAGATTAAGTCATCTGTTGTAACAGATTACCCATTTATTATAAATTATCAAATAGGCACTGCCATCTGTTGCGACAGATGACCGAGCCATTGGAATTTTTCAAACAGAAATTGTCATTTGTTAGAAAGTATGACTTATATGTTTTAAGATCTTTTTTATTATTATTATTTTAAAGCAATTTAGATATTAGCTTGACAATGAGGTAATAAGAATCGCTTCAACTCAGAGTGATCGATCGATGACTTTATGGATGGGAAGGAACGCAATGCCAACATCATGCAATTGCCAAAAGACTCAATTGAAGTTATAGTTGACCCTATGAACTCACCTCTAGTCAAAGATTAATCAATTTAGATATTAGCTTGATAATGAGTTAATAAGAATCATTTCAACTCGGAGTGATCGATCGATGACTCAGGTCGGGAGAAATGTAATACCAATATTATGTAATTGCCAAAAGACTTAATTGAAGTTGTAGTTAACCCCATTAACTCACCCCTGGTTCTATCTAAATCAATTGAAGTTAGTTGAACATATGACCTCAATTGAAATTGTATAAAAAAAATGTTCAACCTATTGCAACAAATGACTTATCTGTTGGAATTTATCAAACAGATTAAGTCATACATTGCAACAGATTAACTATCTATTGTAAATTATCAAATAGGCGTTGCATATGTTGCGATAGATAACTGAGCCATTGGAAATTTTCAAACAGAAATTGTCATCTGTTGCAACAAATGATTGAGTGCAACAAATGATTGAGCCATTGGAAATTTTCAAACATAAATTTTCATCTGTTGCAACAGATGACTTATATGTTTTAAGATCCTTTTTTTAATTTAAAAAAAAATTCTAATTTCCTGTCCAAGATAAAAAAGATAAAATTCTACGGCGGTAAAAAATATTACTTGGATAACTCAAAAATTTCCTTATTGAGTAGTCTTATCTTGTCTTTTAAATGTCACTGTCTCTTCGTGCCCCTCAAAAGTTATTAATGAATATATAAAACCCATCTCTAGAATTCTCTCTCCTTCAGCCATAAATTAACATAACTCATCTCTCGTCTTTATTCAAATTCAGAATTCTCTCTCTTTTCTTTAGGATAACCACTTTCTTTTTTTCTTTTTTCTCTTCTCTTTCATATGAGGACCCTTTCGAATCTCAACCGATCCCCCCAATATCTTTGCTCGACTGAAATGGGTGTTCTGATCCCTTTGTTTTTTGACATTGCAGTTATGGTTCACTATTGCTTTTTCCTTCTCGTCTTCTTCTTTATATGTTATTTAAGTTAGATATTTACATCTGTTGTTATTATTGATTTACCCATTACCAGTTTTCTATTTATTGATAAATGGGTGTTGGTGTTGTTGGAAAATGTGGTGTTTATGTTATTGATGGTATTGGAACATAAAGTGTTGTTTCTTTGTTATTGATTTAGTTGGTGGTGTTGCAATAGTTTCCTCAACTGTTGCAACTAATAAATCAGCTGTTGGAACAGATGAAGCAACTTTTGAAAGAAATCAAACTAGTAGTAAGGCTGGGTTGATTTATTCCAACAGATGACCCATTTGTTGCAACATGTCATCCATCTGTTGCCACAAATGTGTCGCTTGTTGCAAGGGATGGCTCATCTATTGAACGGATGGGGAATCTGTTGCATTAGATGGGTCATCTGTTAATTCATTCAATTTTGTGTTACCCTTTTATAATGTTCATTTTGTTCTTCTCTTGTTTGACATCAAATGTTTTTCTCTTATTTGCAGATTAAAGGAAGTGAAAATGGATAAACTTTTGCCCGACCAACATTAAAGGCTAAAGTAAAGATGGGTTCGGAGGAATAAGCTGCTTGCAGATGGAACCACTTCATATGTGGGAGGTATGTATTACTGATCAACCTATCGTGAAAATACACATGCAGTACACTGATTTTGTGAATGTTGGTTCTTTACCTATTAGGCGTTAATCTTTCAAACAAGATATGGCATTTTACAGTTAACCTGAGAGACCAAGTAGGTGGTGTCAATACCCTGTTCCAATTTAATGACGGTTTTGCTCATGTTTATGTGTCATGTTTGGAGAAGGGTTTAAGTTTTTGGCGACAATGTAAATATCTAATAGTGATTGGACTAATTTTAAGGGTTCAATGGACTTTTGAAAGGCCTACGAAACCTCGCACTGCAGCAAACAAGAATGAAAAATCAATAGAAATTCCCCTGGTCCAAATTTATATGGATGGGTTGCTCGAGGAGACTATCATACAGAAGAAGGTGATTGGAAGAATACATGTGTGGGAAGAGAGAGGTGGAGAAGACCATATATCAACTCAGACCTTATTTACAAAGAAATACAGGGTAGGAAGGAAAGTGTAGTGAAACTGCCGGATGAAATTGACATGAAAAATGAAAAAATAAAATGAGCTGCAAATTTGAAAGTGTATCCAAAACTAAACATCCATCAGTCCATTTTGAAAAGAAAAATGCTGAAGTGGACTGGAGCTTTGCGCTTTGTTCAGGCACTGCAACTAGCTAGCGTGGCCTGAATGAAGACCCACAAAATACAGGACCAGAACTCTAAGGTTACATCTTTGCGAGCACCAATAGTGGAAAGATTGTTGGTCAGGATTGAAACCTCAACCAACAACTCCTGAAGTAAAGATAAGGGATCAAGCCAAGATGGCAATTCCTGAAGTTAAACTTGCATCTTATGCCTCCTGTTTAAGGCTCTGGTCAGGTCAAATGCAGTGAAAACAATAAGGCATGGGATTTCTACCCAACTTCAGACCTTTTTGTTTCTACTGTCATTGACTTGATCAGAACCACAAACAGAAAGCATAAGATGCAAGTTACACTTCAAAAATTAATGCCTTGGTTTCCCTTATTTTTACTTCTGGAGTTGTTGGTTCAGGTTTCATTCTTGACTGAAAATCTTACCAATCCTTTGTGCTCTCTAATCTACTTCCTTAGAGTTCTGGTCCTGCACTTTGCGGGTCTTCATTGAGGCCACGCTCGCTAGTTGCAATCCCTAGCAAAGTGTCCAGCTCTAGTCCTCTTGAGCATTTTTCTTTTTCAAGAATGACTGACGGATTTTAATATTTGGATACACTTCCACATTTGAAGCTCATTCAGTTTTTTCATATCTCAAGTCAATTTTATTGGCCAGATTCGCTAGAAATTCCTTACTTTCTTCCCTGTGTTTCCTCTTAAATAAGGTTTGAGATGATATATGGTCTTCTCCACCTCCCTCTTCTCATACAGGTATTCTCCCAAGCACCTTCTATTATATAATAGTCTCCTCGAGCAACCCATCCATATAAATTTGGACCAGGGGAATTTATATTGGCTTTTCATTCTTGTTTGCTGTAGTACGAGGCTTCAGAGGCCTTTGAAAAGTCCATTGCACCATTAAAATCAGTCCAATCACTATTGGATATTTACACTGCCGCCAAAAACTTGAACCCTTCTCCAAACATGACATAAAAATATGAGAAAAACCTTTATTAAATTGGAACAGGGTATTGATACCACCATCTTGGAACCCTTCGGCCTTATCAGTTTGCACCTACCAACTAAACTGTAAAATGCAGAATCTTGTTTGAAAGATTAATATCTAATCAGTTAAAAACTGCATTCACAAGATCATTGTACTTTATTTATGTCTGTCACGATAGCCTGATCAATAATACATAACTCCTACGCATGAAAGTGGATCTATTCATCTACACGCACCTTATTCTTCCTACCCCATCAATGTCAGATAATGTTTATTCATCTGATGGCAATTAAAAAAGAGGTGAATAGTCGTGACTTTTTGTCTAACACATTCAAAACAGCTGATGAATCAAATTCCCCATCTGTTGAAACTGATGAATCAACTGTTAGAAGAAATCAAAATCTCTCCTCCAATAGATGGTCCATCTATCGCAATAGATAATCCATATATTGCAACAGATGTCCCATCTGTTGCACATATAGACCATTTGTTGCAACAGATGGTAAATCTATTGCAATAGGGGATTATCTGTTATGATAGATGGACGATCTGTTGTAACAGCTCAATAATAACGGCTATTATTAAGTCTTAAACCATTTTGAAAAGGTGAGAAGTTTGAATGTAAAAGAAAAAGTTGCGACTTTTTACAGAAAACAAAAGGCCAACAATTTGAATGTAATTAATACAATGGAGCTTAACAGTTATGCTTTTTTGCCTAACACATTTAGATTCAATCCTCTATAAATAGGTCCCTCCTTAATCTTCATTCTACTCTACTTTTATTTATTTCTTGCATTTTCTCTTTTCGTATTACATCTTCAACCACTTCTATTCAAAGAGCATATTCCTTTCTCATTGAGGTAAGTTTTTTTCTGTGTAAATCTACCAGTGGGTAGTATACGTTGTATTATAGTCATACCCTTTTCTTTACTTTTGTGTTTATGTTTATTGTCAATTCATGCATGTTCTAGATATGGCTGATCCAATTTGGGACATTGTTATTCTGCGCGACACCGTTCGGGAACTTTAGAGGTAGGTTAACAACTTGCAGATGAAGTTGTCTTCGTGAGAGCAAGGATGTTTAGAGAGATGCAGAGGCTGATGAGGGCCCTACTACTGCCAGTTGATTAGTCAGTTGGTAATAATAATGATGTTGATGATAATAATAATAATAATTAGAATGTGTTTTTTCTTTTAGCGTATGTATTTTAATTTTTCTATATCGAATCTATACCTAATGTATTTTATTTTTTGTTTAATGAAAAATTTATTTTTAGTCGACTTTGGCTTTTTAATTCTTATTCAATTTTTATTCTGTCTATTTCTTCTTCTAAACACATGTTAACATGTCGACGGTTGGAGGTAAGGAGCAATTTTGAATCCAGTAGCAATAGCAATTTTGACTTTTGAGTTCTTTTAACAGATGGATCATGTGTTGGAACAGATGGTCATCGATTGGGTTTTTGTTAACAGATTATCCATATGATGCGACAAATTTATCATCTATTGGAGTAAAATATTCCAGTTTGATGATGAACTGTATTGTGTTCTTCCAGCTAATGTCCATCAGTTGCAATAAATGGGAAATCTGTTGAAAATAATTGTGGTCTACTGTATTTAGTATCAAACTACGGTCTTTCCTTTCCCTTCTAGATCTTCCTCTTTCTCTCTCTCCGCTCACAATCATACAATTCTAATTCTTCGAGCTCTCTAATAACAACTCCAATCTTAGATTAAAACTATTCAAACGACAGTACAAGAAGTTACTGGTTTACCCAGAGTACAGTCTAAAAAGGCACCTGGCAGGTGTGTGCAGCTTATGTGTAGAACTGCTATGCTCAGATACCACAGAGTAAAGAGCAATTTCAAGGGCATCAACTTCTCTCAACGCTTCCTCAAGTTTCTCAAAACTCGAATCCATTTCTCCAATCTTTTGTTCTAAAGCTGTTTTATCTTCTTGCTCACACTTCTCATCGGTGTTGGCTGTTTCATCATCACTTTCAACACTTTAAGCACTAATGGAAATCTTATCCAAAAATTCTGCATTCTCTACCTCTTAATCTGGTTGTTTTCCATGTGTGGTGCATCTGACAAGTTTGATTTTAAGTATTTTATTTTATTTTGATTCGTGAAATTAGAGATTTTTTTGTGTTAAAAAAATTATACTGTCCTTTTTTTATTGATGCACAAGTTATTAAAAAAGATATTTTATATATAATAAATGATAACATTGCGTTCACAACAATGAGTTAAATAAATAAAAGTACACAACAAACAACAACACAAGTTTTTGCAATTACAACGAGCATGGTGGATTACGATCCGGGCATGTAGTACTTTTGTGGCTAGCGCGCTTACATATGGAGCATTTGTTTCTTCTTGATGGAAATGATTCTCCGACTCCACGCCTCCTCTTATATGTCTTTCTTCTTAATTTGATAGTGCTTAGGTCAATATATGGAGGAGGTATTAATCTCCCCAAAAGCTCTGGAGGAACAACCCAAGATTCTTTGAGAAGCACCAAAGTAATATGCGCACTATATGCCATTGTATATTTTCCCACCGATTAATATGGAAAGGAGTGATCATAAATTTTAGGTCCATATTTTGCACCGTATTGAGCTCGAAGCACTGTCATAGCATGTGGATAAGGTATTTTGTCCAAGTCAAAAACTCTGCACGTACAAAATCTTATTTGAAAATCGACCATGGCAACATCACCATCACCGATGATACTGAATTTGTAATCTGCCATTTGATGAGATAATAACCTATTCCCCAGACTAATTTTCGTTGATATTATTTTTTCCACTTCTAGAACAAATGGGGTTCCTGTGTCCTCGAACTGCACATGCCTTTCATTAAAAAATTGGCCATACTTTTTGTTTATTTTTTCAAACAAATCCTTAATGGGAAATTTTCTTTCATCGCCAAATAATGAATTCACCTATTCAGCTATGTTTGACATCATAATATTGTACCTATACAAAAGAATCACTTAGTATGACATCATACTAAACTTGTAACTCAAATGAGACATTAAATTCATAGAAATATACCTATTTTTCGGATAGAATGTCCGGCTCCATCTCTCGAAACTGACACGTACGAGATGTTTTGCTGCCTGGGTATGCATATATGCTATTTGATAGAAATGATCTAAAAACTTCTCTCTACTATATGCTTTAGCTGCTCTATAAAAAAGGGTCACGACCCTTTTATTATGAAAGTTGGTCCGAATATTCTCTCCAAGATGCCTAATGCAATAACCAAAGTAAGCTGAAGTGAAAAAAATTGAACCCATCTTTGGAATACTTGGATGCCTATCCGAAACAAAACACAACGCTTCGGTATCTTTGACGCAGCTTTACAGTTGTTCAAAAAAAATCCATAAGAGGCATCACATTCCTCATCCGCTACACAAAAAATGATAGAAAAGATCTGATTTTCCGCATCCTGCGCCACCACCGCTAGCAGAACTCCATTATACATGTTCCTTAAGAAGGTACCATCGACGGCTATGCCTTTTCTCAAATGTCAAAAACCATGAATCCTAACACCATAGGATACAAAAAAGTACTTGAACCTTCCGTTTTCATCAACATGAAACATCGTCTTACTTCCAGGAGTGGTGGACTCAAGCATGTAATGATAGGCATCCAGGACTGCATACCCATGCTTGTGTGTCTCCATAACCAAGTCCTTGGCAATACCCTGGCCGTATATATCTTCCAATAACTAACTAGGACACCCAATTTTGTAAGGAGTTGATTGGCCATAACCCTTGTAGAAGGGCCTTTGCCATCGGGGAAACTTTTCTTGAAATATTCACCGAGGACCTTTGATGTGGCATGAGGATTTTGGCTCGAGATATGCTCTGAACCACATGTGAGATACTTTTCATGTTTATGAATGACGAATCTGTCAGAACTTATGTACTTCACCGTTCTCAACCACCACTTGCAGTTCGGATTAGCACATTTGTAGCAAAAAATACTGCTCGAATTAATCACCTTCTGTACTCTAAAATCTTTTTTTAAGAAAGAAATAAACAAAGTGGTAGATAGTTATTTCTTGTCCTTAAATGACATTCCATTAAAAAAGTTGGTTCCGTCGTCTTGAAGATTGCCAGACTATGTCGATCGAGAAGAACTGCCCACCGTATTGGTCGCATCAACGGGTGTAGGTGTTTGATCATCATCTAGAATATGCATGTCTAGATCATCCAACCTATCATCGAAGATTTCTTGTTGTTGTTATTCTTCTACATTATGGTTCTCATTATCTCTCATCTTTTCAACCACGTACACCCTTAACACCGGCTTGGATGAATCACTAAGATAAGCACGTAACCGAACCTGATCGGTTATCTTGAAAGGTAGTACCCTCTAATTTTCAAAGGAGATGTGCATGTATCTGATGACGAGTTCTTTCGGTTGACAATTTAGTCCATAATAGCTGATGATTAAGTTCACAAAATCATCATACGTAACACCACTTTTGACTTTCATAGCTATCGTTTCTAGCATTCCACCCTCCTTCTAATGCCATACATATCGATTTCTCTTCTCGATCCATTGACCATGAAAATCTACCCCTATTGTTATTGATCCCTCCATTAGTGGTACCTAAATAAAATCATTTGTTAAAAAAGTTAATAGTGATTTTATAGTGTTGTACATGAATCCCAAACAGATGTGTAATCTATTACAACAGGTGAAAAATAAGTTGCAACAGGTAAGTGATCAGTCGCAATAAACTCCTTACCTATTAGGATTCATGTTACGCTCTTGAAGCTGATTTCAATAGATGAGTCATCTGTTGTAACAGGTGAATTATATGTTGCAACAGACTATATATTTGTTGTAACATATGAAGCATCTGTTGGGATAGATGTTACAATACTAAGGCACCTTTGAAGCTAATTCCAACATATGAGTGACATGTTGCAACAGATAATTAACATATTGCGACAGATGACTTACCCGTTGCAACAAACGACGCGTCTGTTGGAATCGAGTTCAGGTTCTGTTGCAACAGGTTACTAATCTGTTGCAACAGATATTTATCATATTGTACCAGATAACTAATTTGATGTAATAGATTGGTCATATGTTACAACAGATGACCCTGTTGGACAATAAATAATTCGAGACAAGAAAATATTGCAACAATCAATTTTATTGATTTCAATGCGAGTGTTACAATCTCTATGAATCCTCTGATTCGCCTTTTCAAATATAAATTCAAGGGCTTGAAGCTTGATCTTGAATTTGAACTTGATTTGATGGACTTGAGAGACTTGATCTTGACTTGTGCTTGAATTCAAGGGCTTTTGAGCTTGTTCTTGAATATTGCGGTCTTGATCTTGAATCTTGATGACCTTGCTTTGACTGCTTGAGCTTTTTAGAGAAATTACGGAGTTTGATCCACGAGCTTTCTCTTGCTACTTGTTAGAGTTCTGGGGATACTTTTCTAAATTATGAGACCTCTATTTATAGTTGTGAAAAGGGAAGAGTCGTGATGAAAGTGGAGTTTCTTTGACCAATCAGATTTAAGTGATATGACACCTTTTTATGGGCTTTTATTTTATGGGTCTGCTGCATCAGTTTGACATGTGGCACGGTCCTATTGGCTCCTTCACTTGACTTGGCATGCCACGTCATTTGACACGCGGCACTCTTTTGGGCCTCTAGAATATGACAATATCCTGGGCTTATTAAAGTGGGCTCATCATTTGTAGCCCAAATCAATGGGCTAGCCCAATAAAAAATAGGACTTTAATTAAACCCATATATGTTTGGACTTAAATAATTAATCCAATTATATTAATCCGCAATATTTATTTGGGATTAATATATTTTGAATTTAATATAATCCAAATTTTGTACGGATTTAAATTTAATAAAATTGAATTGCCCATAAATGCCCCTACTTCAAGACTTGTCGAGATTTTTTTCGAAGATTAGGCTCGACGTATCAACTGATTTTTTTTTCTTTTTAATAATAATATGCAAAATTTCAATGGTGCTTGTTGTTATGCACTAGCACTGTTAGAACAAGTATAATGCATAAAACACGTACCAAAATAATTATAACATAATTATTACTATTATATTGGAACAAGTATAATGCATAAAACACGTACCAAAATAATTATAACATAATTATTACTATTATATTGGTCCACTTACTTTGTAAAGTAAAAATGTAAATGGCCAGGCTATTTTCTTGCCATTTTCTTATCCCATAATGCTTGTTTCCCAATATAGATTTACATGGTTTGTTTAGTCCCCTTTTTTTTTTAAATCAACGCCGCCTCTCACAGTATCTTAAACCAATTAGATTTAGGAACACATATTTATTCTTCGATGCTCTCACAATTTTGATTCAATTAGGAACCAATCCACAAACATACGAATCCAAGTTTGTCTAGGAGATACATCAGTTGCCGCCCTACTGTGTATTATAAATACCCGTGAGATTGTTATTCTCATGGCATATTTTGAGAGCTCAATTGTGGCTTCAAGTTCAACCAACACACGAGGTATTTTTTTTTTCTCTTTTTTTTTTTTTCTCTATTTTTTGTAGGGTTGAAATAAATAGCAATATACAAAATCGGCTTAGGGTGCGAGAGTTTAACTTCACCTCCATACACTCTAAGACCGACCAATTTGATTTCAAGACGCTGGTTTTGCAACAATCGGCTTAGGGTGCGAGAGTTTAACTTCGCCTCCGTACACTCTAAGACCGATCAATTTGACTTCAAGATGGTGGCTTTGCAACAATTGGCTTAGGGTGCGAGAGTTTAACTTTGCCTCTGTACACTCTAAGACCGACCAATTTGATTTCAAGACGCTGGTTTTGCAACAATCGACTTAGGGTGTGAGAGTTTAACTTCGCCTCCGTACACTCTAAGACCGACCAATTTGACTTCAAGATGTTGGCTTTGCAACAATCGTCTTAGGATGCGAGAGTTTAACTTCGCCTCCGTACACTCTAAGACCAACCAATTTGACTCCAAGATGGTGGCTTTGCAACAATCGGTTTAGGATGCGAGAATTTAACTTCGCCTCCGTACACTCTAAGACCGACCAATTTGACTTCAAGATGGTCCCTTTACATAACAAATCCATCAGAATGTCAGCTTAAGGTGCAAAGGGACAAATCTTGTCCACCCTAAGGCATGAAAATTTTGATATCCTTTAAGGATAAACCAGCAAGAGGTCAGCTTAAGGTGCAAAGGAAAAAATCTTGTCCACCTTAAGGCATGAAAAATTCAATATCCTTTAAGGATAAACTCGTTAGAGGCCCGCTTAAGGTGAAAACGAACAAATCTTGTCCACCTTAAGGCATGCAAATTTTGAAATCCTTCTAAAGATAAACCCGTTAGAGGCCAGCTTAAGGTGCGAAGGGATAAATTTTGCCCACCTTAAGGCATGAAAATTTTGATATCCTTTAAGTATAAACCCGTGAGAGGCCAGCTTAAGGTGCAAAGATTTTGTCCACCTTAAGTCATGAAAATTTCGATATCCTTTTAGTTATAGGCTAGGAGAACTTTAGCATTCCAAATTCCATTGAAGGAACTATTTTTCTTTTCAATGAGTTGCCCCCATTGAGTCACAAATATTTGGTGTAAGTTCAAAGTTTGATTAGAATAGTTTCATACTTGGTATCCATATGGTCGATACTGCATGAACATATGGGTGTTTGACACTCATGCAACTGAACTCAGAATAAAATTTCAAGCGCCTACGTACCTCAGTTAAGAGGATCAAGTCACAACGTAGTTCTGGGTGAGTGTTTTTTTTTGTGTGTGTGTCCTAAGTTTTGCCTAGGTCGCCTCTTTCGAGGTTTTCAACCTAACGGATATTTATTTAATTTTTTTTAGCCGTTCACAGTTTATACTCTTGCGGTCCAGGAGTAAACATGCAATTTATACTCGTGCCTTAAGGAGTGTACATGCAGTTAATACTCGTGCCTTAAGAAGTATACATGCAGTTTATACTCGTGCTTTAAGGAGTGTACATGCAGTTTATACTCGTGCTTTAAGGAGTGTACATGCAGTTTATACTCGTGCCTTAAGGAGTATACATGCAGTTTATACTCGTGCCTTAAAGAGTGTACATGCAATTTATACTTGTGCCTTAAGGAGTGTCATCTTCCTTCAAGGATAGTACTTCTTCAAGAACTTGGCATTGATGGGGCCAACCCTCACACCATCTACATCGACAAGCTTGTAAGCACCACTTGAATATGTCTCTTGTATGACATATGGTCCATCCCACTTTGGGGTGAATTTGTCCCCAAACTTATGAGAAGTGATAATGAGCCTTCTTACTGCAAGAACTTGATCTCCAACTTGGAAGCACCTCAAGAAAACACTTTTGTTGAAGGAATGAGATAGTCGGGCTTGATAACATTCAAGATTTTGTTGAGACTCCAACCTCTTCTCATCAAGAGCTTCTAACTCGTAAGACGCAACTTAGCATTTTCTTCATCGGTGAGCCCTTCTTGAATAGTCAGTCTCAAAGGTATTTAAAGCTCAAGTGGTAGGACTGCTTCAACTCCAAAAGAAAGTGTGTATGGGGTTGCTTGCGTTGGTGTACGATAAGTTGTCCTATACGCCCATGTCACGCCCCAAAATCCCATCGGGCCGGACTGGCACCCGAAGCCGAGAAGGCCCGGGAGAACCCGTTCAAATACCTGTACTTTCACTTACATGTCACCAAAAATTTGGACAGCACTTCGTTGCATATAGAATAATCTAATTACCTGTATCAGCACAACACGCACAAATATATATATATAACACTTGGCCATCGGGGCCACCACATATACAAATATAACATGACTATATAAACTTCCATGACTTTACCCTTCCTTATGTCTACAAAGCCCCTAGGATATACATGACATAACTAGGGTCGGGACAAACCCCCGCCCACACATGACTCCTGTACAATAACAAAACATAAAGAGCCGACTCGGAAAGCTCCGAAGCAAACTGGAGCTCACCAACAATAGTTGTATGACCTGGCTCCTACTTGTGCGGTGTATAAGCTGAGGTACCTGTGCCTGCAGCATGAAATGCAGGTCCCCCGTGGGGGACGTCAGTACGAAATATGTACTGAGTATGTAAAACTATAGATAATCACATATGATATAGGAGCTCAATAGAAATCAGAAACAAGTGAATAAAGCGTAATAGGAGTGGACCACATTTACTAGAACTTGTGACAACCTGTACATTGCATTTATTCAATCACTTTACCTTCGTTCTTATCGTCTTTGTAATCATTACTGTACTGTACTGTGACCATTAGGCTGCCTCCAGTACATATCAACTGGGCTCGACCCATGCTAGGCTTATGCCCCTGGGATACCACCCATAAACACATAAATAGGGATCGACCCATGCTAGGCTTATGCCCCTGGGATACCACCCGATAAGAGAGAACTTCCATCACTTAGTTCAATTAATCTTTGAGATTGTTATTTCGGTCGCCACCACATTTTTGATACTTTGAAACAATGATACATCAATAGGAGACATATAAATAGACCATCAATGCAATAACAATGAAGTAAGAACTCATTGGCACATCAATGAAGTGTTTTGGAGTCATCAATGCCATAACAATAAAGTAGGAACTTATTGGTATATCAACAATGTGTTTCAGAATCATCAATATCACAACAATAAAATAGGAGCCTTTTGGTATATCAATGAAACATTTTGACACTTTATAGGATGGAAACAACTTCGTTGGTAACGTAGAACAATACATGTTTTTGGACAACCTCGGAATCTTACTTGATGGAACATTGGTGTTTTCATGCCAAAGAACATTGTTAGAGTATGCTTTACATACCTCGTCGTAGATTCGGATACCAATTCAACACAACTTCCCGCCTTTACAAATCACTTATCTACAATAAAATGTTTGGCATCTAGTATTAGCAACCCAACACCACAATTCTCTTCCATAATTCCATACAACCAATATTTGCAAAACATTCCAAAAACCAACTTGAACAATAGGTTTATGTGTATATATATATATATATATATATATATATATATAATCATCATTTCAATACCACATCATCAATACCAAATCCCTTCACAATTCAACATAATCCAACCATGCACAAGAATAATCCAACATCATTTCCCAATCATCTTTCAACAACAATCAAATAACATACTTCTTATGCTCACATGCATATATATATATATATATATACATATCCATATAAATAACACCAACATAATTTACATCCTTACCATAAAATGGACCTTTTGGTTTCGAAGTCCTGTTGGCACAAATAAGGGGTGCTTCTCGAAGCCCTCGAGACGGTGAACACAACTACGGAATCAATTTGGACTTTCTACGGTTGAATCACAAGATAATTGGAGTTGAAATTAGGCTAGGGTTCCTTATTCTTCAATAATTGGATGATGAATGATGGATACTAGGCTAATTATATGTATATAATGACCAATTTTCGTCCATGAGGTGATGGAAAATGACCATATTGCCCTTAAAAATTTAAGTAAATCCGAATCTGTCCATGATGGACTGTTTTGATAGGCTAAAGTAAATCGACCATAACTCTTTGCTCCAATATCGGATTTGGGTGAAATTGGTATAGTTGGATAGATAATTCAAAGATATTTCATTTCATATAAAGTAGGCCACCCAGTTCGTCCTGTACAAGGAGTTATGATCGTTTGAAGTTGACCCTCAAAAACTGTTTTGATAGGCTGAAGTAAAACGAGTATAACTCCTTAATCAGATGTTGGATTTGGATGAAACTAATTGCATTGGAAAGAAGACTCAAAGATATTTCTTTTGATATGTGGTATCTCTCCCAGTTCATTATATTAATGGAGTTATGATCGTTCAAAGTCGACCCAAAAAACTGGCAGGCCTCAGTAGTTTGTGTGCAGGAAATTTTCCTGCACATTTACTATTCACCATATCCCGGCCACCGTTTTATAGTTTCGAACGTGCTCGATTATATTCGAAACTTATCCGTTTTTGGAAATCTTTATATCGTTGGAAAGCTTATTCAATAACCTTCGTATGGAACCATCGACGGGCAAATTCCGGTATAAATAAAATAAAAAATTAATTCCATATAAATAAGACCAATCACGTACTTGAATACGCCAAATACGGGGTGTTACATCCTTCCCCCCTTTAGGACATTCGTCCTCGAATGTTAGCGTAATTATTCAACCAAAACAAGTTCAAGTCCACCATTAACATTCACATCATCACATAAATACTATGCATATATAAACAAAAACTTACTTGTTAATGTTCTAACTCCGTTTCTTGAACTTCCTCTTCATCTTTGAACAAATGAGGGTACTTAGATTTCATTGCTTCCTCAGCTTCCCATGTAATCTCTTCCCTTTGTTGATTTCTCCAAAGTACTTTCACCGATGCTACTTCTTTATTTCTCATCTTCTTAACTTGACGATCTAATATAGCAATAGGCATCTCCTCATAGGTAAGATCTTCTGTTACTTGCACATCTTCGGTAAAAGTAATAAGGGACGGATCTCCGATGCACTTTCGAAGCATCGATACATGAAATACTGGATGCACTGATGAGAGTTCCTAGGGTAGCTCTAATTCATAAGCAACTTGCCCACATCTTCGAATAATCTTATACGGGCCTATATATCGTGGACTCAACTTTCCTTTCTTGCCAAATCTCATCACCCCTTTCATTGGCGATACCTTCAAAAATACCCAATCGCCTAACGAAAATTCTAGCCCTCTTCTTCTACTATCCGCATATGACTTGTGTCGACTTTGGGCTGTTTTCAACCGTTGCTGAATCACCTTGACTTTTTCTATGGCTTGATACACAAGATCCGGTCCGAACATAAGAGTTTCACCCGCTTCGAACCATCCTATTGGTGATCTACACTTCCTCCCATATAAAGCTTCATATGGTGCCATTTTGATACTTGAATGATAGCTATTATTGTAGGCAAACTCAATAAGAGGTAAATGATCATCCCAGCTGCCTTTAAAATCTATAACACATGCTCGTAGCATATCTTCAAGTGTTTGAATGGTGCGCTCTGCTTGTCCATCCGTCTGAGGGTGAAAGTTGTACTTAGATTCACTTGTGTTCCCAAACTCCGTTGGAAAGACTTCCAAAAGTTTGAGGTAAATTGAGTTCCCCGATCCGATATAATAGAAGTTGGCACTCCATGTAATCGGACTATTTCCTTAACATATAGCTTCGAATATTCTTCAACTGTGTAAGTGGTCTTAACGGGTAAGAAATGTGCGGATTTAGTAAGCCTATCCACAATCACCCATATAGAATCAAATTTCCGAGCTGTACGAGGCAAACCTGTAACAAAATCCATGTTGATCATGTCCCACTTCCAAATTGGAAGATCTATGCATTGCATATAGCCTCCGGGCTTTTGATGTTCCACTTTAACTCGTTGGCAATTTGGACATTCAGCTACAAATTCTGCGATGTTCCTTTTCATGTCATTCCACCAATACATATCTTTCAAATCTTGATACATTTTGGTTGATCCTGGATGAATGGAATACCTTGAAAAATGTGCCTCTGTCATAATCTTCTTTCTTAGCCCGTCTACATCCGACACACACAATCGGTTTTGGCACTGAAGTACTCCTTCTCGCGTAAGCTCAAATGCCTTGGTCGCACCACTCTAAACGTTCTCCTTAAGCTGTAATAAAATAGGATCTGCATATTGCTTCTCTTTCACTTCAGCTACTAATGAAGATTCCGCAGCATTATGTACGATAAGCTCTTTATTCGGAGTTTCAAGAAGGCGAACTCCCAAACTAGCTAACTGGTGAAGATCTTTAACCATCCCTTGACTTTCTATAGGCGCCATCATAGCCTTACGACTTAACGCATCAGCTACTACATTTGCTTTCCCTGGATGGTACAAGATATCAACATCGTAGTCCTTTAATAGTTCAAGCCATCTCCGCTGCCTTAAATTTAGATCCTTCTGATTAAAAATATATTGCAAGCTCTTATGGTCAGTATATATATCAACATGAACCCCATATAAGTAGTGGCGCCATATCTTTAAAGCAAAGATAACCGCTGCCAGCTCAAGATCATGTGTGGGGTAATTTTTCTCATGTGGCCTCAATTGCCTTGAGGCATATGCTATCACCTTACCATGCTGCATTAATACACATCCTAAACCAATTCTCGAAGCATCGCAATACACTGTATACCCTTCTGTACCTTCTGGAAGTACCAACACAGGTGTAGAAGTCAACTTATTCTTCAATTCTTGGAAACTCTCCTCACACGCATCATTTCACTGGAACTTGGATGCTTTATGCGTTAGCTTGGTTAAGGGTGCTGAAATGGAAGAAAAGTCTTTAACAAACCTTCTATAATAACCGGCCAAGCCGAGAAAACTATGAATCTCCGTAGGCGTTGTGGGCCTTGGCCAGTTCTTCACAGCTTCTATCTTTTGAGCATCAACCTTTATCCCTTCACTAGATACAATATGACCCAAAAATGCCACCGACTTTAACCAAAACTCACATTTAGAGAACTTTGCATAAAACTTACAATCACGAAGAGTCTGCAATGCCTGTCGTAAGTGATTGGCATGGTCCTCTTCTGATCTAGAATAAACTAGAATATCATCTATAAAAACTATCACAAATACATCCAGGAATGTCTTAAACACCCTATTCATCAAATCCATAAAAGCTGCAGGTGCATTAGTTAGCCCAAATGACATAACTAGAAACTCATAATGACCATACCGTGTTCGGAAAGCTGTCTTGGGTATATCCTTCTCTTTGACCCTCACTTGGTGGTAACCTGACCTCAAATCAATCTTAGAAAAATACTTGGCGCCCTGTAACTGATCAAATAAATCATCAATTCTTGGGAGAGGATATTTATTCTTAATAGTCACCTTATTCAATTGCCGATAATCAATACACATCCTCAGCGAGCCATCCTTTTTGCGCACAAATAACACTGGTGCTCCCCAAGGGGAAATACTAGGCCTAATGAACCCCTTTTCTAGCAAATCTTTCAATTGCTCTTTCAATTCTCGTAATTCTGCTGGGGCCATTCTATACGGAGGAATGAAGATTGGTTGGGTGCCTGGTATTACATCAATACCAAACTCTACTTCTCGTTCAGGAGGCAAACCTGGAAGATCTTCAGGAAATACATCAGGAAATTCATTTACCACCGGAACAGTGTGAAGAGTTGGTGGCTCCGCTTCTGTATCCCTTACTCTAACTAAATGATATATGTATCCCTTGGAAATCATTCTTCTTACCTTAAAATAAGAAATAAATCTACCTCTTGGCGCGCTAACTTCACCTTTCCATTCAAGGACTGATTCATTTGGAAAATGGAAATATACCTTTTTCGTGCAGTAATCAATTGTGGCATAACAAGACGCCAACCAGTCCATACCCATTATAACATCAAAATCTACCATTTCTAACTCCACAAGATCAACCATCGTATTACGACCACAAACAGTTACTATGCAGTTTCGATAAACCCTTCTAGCTATAATAGATTCCCCGACCGGTGTGGACACTTCAAATGGCTTAACTAATAGTTCGGGTATTCTTTCAAACTTTCCAGCAACCAATGGAGTAACATAAGATAATGTAGAACCGGGATCAATTAAGGCATATAAATCGAATGAAAATATAGACAAAGTACCCGTAACCACATCTGGGGAAGCCTCTAAATTCTGTCGATCCGCTAGAGCATACGTACGATTTTGAGCCCCGGTAGAACTCGTGGCTTCTTTATCACCTCTAACACGACCCATTGGCTGTGCACCCCTTCCTGAATAAGGCATCGATGATGATGATGCAACAAATGACCCTGTAGGTCGTGACATACCCCCTATGTCCCTTCGTAGGCATTCCCTCATCATATGCCCCGACATACCGCACCAAAAGCAAACATTGGACCCCAGCCGACATGCGCCCAAATGATACCTTCCACATTTATTGCATGGCTCTCGAGGAGGTCTCGATTGGCTCATATTCCGTTGCCCTTGGTAACCCACTGATCGCGAACTATGACCCTCACTTCTTTTCCCAAATTGACTACCTCTGAACCCCTGATGCTGTGGTGGAGCACTAGCTGCAGAATAAGAAAATAATGGCCTAGGTGGTCTAGCAGAAAATTGAGGTCTAAAACCTCCCTGTGGCTCCATAAACTGCCCTGTAGATCTGGCCCTCTTAGAAGTTCCGCTTTCAAATTCCTGTGTTCTTCTTCTTTGCCTCTGATCTTCCATTTTCTGTGCAAATGCTTGGATCCTAGCTATATCCATGTCTTTATTCAGTGCAGTAATAGTACAATCCCTAACCAAATACGGATCTAATCCATTCACATACCGATGAACTCTGTCATCCATAGTAGCTATAACATTAGGAGCATATCTGGACAAGGAATTAAATCGAAGACTATACTCCCTCACACTTGTATTACCCTGTCGAAGATTTAAGAACTGATCCGCACGGGCCTGACGAGTCTCATATGGAAGATAATGATCAATAAATGCCTCTTTGAACTCTTTCCAAGTAGCTGGGGGTGCATCAATGCCCCTTGACCGTTTCCAGTCTTCATACCAATATATAGCCTCACCTTTGAATCTATACGCGGCTAACTCCACTGTCTCTCTGCCCGCTACATGCATCACCTCTAGGGCCCTTTGGATCTGATCAATAAAGTCCTGCGGATCTTCGTTAAGATCGGATCCGGTAAAAGTAGGCGGATCCATCTTAAGAAAATCCTGTGTTCGAAGACTAGCCGCCCATCTATACCACTAGGACCTGCAGTAGGAATAGCTTGCCCTTGAGCTTGCCCAGCAACTATACGAGTCAAAAGTTGCACTGCATTTCTAAGATCTTGATCAACAACATTAATAGGTGGCTCTGGGGATATAGTTCTCCTCCCCCTTATTTCTTCCGGACTGGGGGAAGTTTCTGATGCATGCTCAGCTGGAGCCTCACTTTGATTAGCTGGTATAGTGGGTGACTTACTAGTCCCCTCTCCGGCAGCCACATCTACTTGCGTACCGGTATTCTTGCTTCTGGTAACCGACATCATTACTATAATAAGAGAAACAAACTGATTCAGTGGTCAACTATGACTTCATATACAATATAAGCTCTATCGCACGATCTAAGACATGAAGAAAAGAAACAATTCCTAAATGTCCATAGCCTCCTGTTTATAGATGTGGTGCACAACACACCGATAAACAAGACTCTACGTAGACACGACTTTGTAGACTCACTAGGACGAACCTCTCTGATACCACTATTGTCACGCCCCAAAATCCCATCGGGCCGGACTGGCACCCGAAGCCGAGAAGGCCCGGGAGAACCCGTTCAAATACCTGTACTTTCACTTACATGTCACCAAAAATTTGGACAGCACTTCGTTGCATATAGAATAATCTAATTACCTGTATCAGCACAACACGCACAAATATATATATATAACACTTGGCCGTCGGGGCCACCACATATACAAATATAACATGACTATATAAACTTTCATGACTTTACCCTTCCTTATGTCTACAAAGCCCCTAGGATATACATGACATAACTAGGGTCGGGACAAACCCCCGCCCACACATGACTCCTGTACAATAACAAAACATAAAGAGCCGACTCGGAAAGCTCCGAAGCAAACTGGAGCTCACCAACAATAGTTGTATGACCTGGCTCCTACTTGTGCGGTGTATAAGCTGAGGTACCTGTGCCTGCAGCATGAAATGCAGGTCCCCCGTGGGGGACGTCAGTACGAAATATGTACTGAGTATGTAAAACTATAGATAATCACATATGATATAGGAGCTCAATAGAAATCAGAAACAAGTGAATAAAGCGTAATAGGAGTGGACCACATTTACTAGAACTTGTGACAACCTGTACATTGCATTTATTCAATCACTTTACCTTCGTTCTTATCGTCTTTGTAATCATTACTGTACTGTACTGTGACCATTAGGCTGCCTCCAGTACATATCAACTGGGCTCGACCCATGCTAGGCTTATGCCCCTGGGATACCACCCATAAACACATAAATAGGGATCGACCCATGCTAGGCTTATGCCCCTGGGATACCACCCGATAAGAGAGAACTTCCATCACTTAGTTCAATTAATCTTTGAGATTGTTATTTCGGTCGCCACCACATTTTTGATACTTTGAAACAATGATACATCAATAGGAGACATATAAATAGACCATCAATGCAATAACAATGAAGTAAGAACTCATTGGCACATCAATGAAGTGTTTTGGAGTCATCAATGCCATAACAATAAAGTAGGAACTTATTGGTATATCAACAATGTGTTTCAGAATCATCAATATCACAACAATAAAATAGGAGCCTTTTGGTATATCAATGAAACATTTTGACACTTTATAGGATGGAAACAACTTCGTTGGTAACGTAGAACAATACATGTTTTTGGACAACCTCGGAATCTTACTTGATGGAACATTGGTGTTTTCATGCCAAAGAACATTGTTAGAGTATGCTTTACATACCTCGTCGTAGATTCGGATACTAATTCAACACAACTTCCCGCCTTTACAAATCACTTATCTACAATAAAATGTTTGGCATCTAGTATTAGCAACCCAACACCACAATTCTCTTCCATAATTCCATACAACCAATATTTGCAAAACATTCCAAAAACCAACTTGAACAATAGGTTTATGTGTATATATATATATATATATATAATCATCATTTCAATACCACATCATCAATACCAAATCCCTTCACAATTCAACATAATCCAACCATGCACAAGAATAATCCAACATCATTTCCCAATCATCTTTCAACAACAATCAAATAACATACTTCTTATGCTCACATGCATATATATATATATATATATACATATCCATATAAATAACACCAACATAATTTACATCCTTACCATAAAATGGCCCTTTTGGTTTTGAAGTCCTGTTGGCACAAATAAGGGGTGCTTCTCGAAGACCTCGAGACGGTGAACACAACTACGGAATCAATTTGGACTTTCTACGGTTGAATCACAAGATAATTGGAGTTGAAATTAGGCTAGGGTTCCTTATTCTTCAATAATTGGATGATGAATGATGGATACTAGGCTAATTATATGTATATAATGACCAATTTTCGTCCATGAGGTGATGGAAAATGACCATATTGCCCTTAAAAATTTAAGTAAATCCGAATCTGTCCATGATGGACTGTTTTGATAGGCTAAAGTAAATCGACCATAACTCTTTGCTCCAATATCGGATTTGGGTGAAATTGGTATAGTTGGATATATAATTCAAATAGATTTCATTTCATATAAAGTAGGCCACCCAGTTCGTCCTGTACAAGGAGTTATGATCGTTTGAAGTTGACCCTCAACAACTGTTTTGATAGGCTGAAGTAAAACGAGTATAACTCCTTAATCAGATGTTGGATTTGGATGAAACTAATTGCATTGGAAAGAAGACTCAAAGGTCTTTCTTTTGATATGTGTTAGCTCTCCCAGTTCATTATATTAATGGAGTTATGATCGTTCAAAGTCGACCCAAAAAACTGGCAGGCCTCAGTAGTTTGTGTGCAAGAAATTTTCCTGCACATTTACTATTCACCATATCCCGGCCACCGTTTTATAGTTTCGAACGTGCTCGATTATATCCGAAACTTATCCGTTTTTGGAAATCTTTATATCGTTGGAAAGCTTATTCAATAACCTTCGTATGGAACCATCGACGGGCAAATTCCGGTATAAATAAAATAAAAAATTAATTCCATATAAATAAGACCAATCACGTACTTGAATACGTCAATACATGTACTTAAATACGGGGTGTTACAGCCCATAAAGCATCTTCCATTCGCTCATGCCAGTCTCGTTTAGATTTGGAGACAACTTTCTTCAACAAGTTGCATAAAGTCTTATTGAATGCTTCAGCTAGACCATTGGCGGCAGTGTGGTACATAGAAGATTTGTGTTGCTTGAAATCAAAGAGGTCACTGATTTTGTTCATCAGTTTGTTATCAAATGGATTTACATTGTCAGTTATTATGTACTGAGGAATTCCAAAGCGGTAGATAATATTCACTCGAATGAAGTTTGCGACATTTTCTTTTTTTACTTCCTTGAGAGCAACAACTTCAGTCCATTTTGAGAAGTAATCTTTCTCGACCAAGATGTATAAGTGTCCACCAGAAGATTTTGGTAGTAGACCAACAACATCCATTCCCCAAGCATTGAATGCCAAGATGCGACAGTTGGGTGTAGTACCTCTGGAGGTTGATGTATGAAATTTGCATGGAATTGACAAGCTTTGCATCTTCTAGCATAGTCCAAGCAATTTTTCACCATCGTTGTCCAATAATATCCCATCCTTTTAATTGTGAAAATGGAGCTTTGGTCCAGACTGATGTGATCCACAAACTCCCGAGTGCGCTTCTTACAAAGCTTGAATTACTTTTTTCTCTCCCAAACACCATAAGAGTACTCTTTCAAATGATCTTCTGTACAGTGTGTCTTTGTAGTAAAGAAAGCGAGGTGCACGACGATGAATGTCAGTCTTTCTTCTTAAATCTTCTGGAAGTATCCCATAACATAAGTAATCAATGATAGGTTGTCGCCAATCTTCTTTTACAACTTCAAACACAACAACGAGGTATTCAACCTTATTTTCTATATCCTCATTTGACGGCGGTACTACCCATTCTTGGCGGACAGTAACTTGGGTCTGATTTGGAAGATTCAGGGTTGAGTCTAAAGCAGCTAGGGCATCAGCTTGCTTATTTTCTCTCCTTGGCACATGTTGGAGGGTTACTCCTCCAAGCCACCCCATCAACTTCTGTGTATAATCATGATATGGTCGTAGCTTAGGTTTTCTGACTTCATAGTTTCCTAAAAGTTGCTTGATCACCAATTGGGAGTCACCAAAGACTTGTAATTGCAGTTGTTTCATGTCAACTGCCATATCAAGTCCAAATATTAAAGCTTGATATTCGGTAACATTATTAGAGCAACGATTTGTTAGGGTAAAAGAGTATGGGATGACCTCTTCTTGTAGAGTGACGAACACCACACCGGCACCAGCTCCATCTCGATGTGTGGCACCATCAAAATACATCTTCCATGGGGGCCTGGCTTCAATGAACATTGCATCTTCATCAGGAAGTTCATCGCTCAGTTCCCAATCATCAGGTATCGGATGGTCTGCCAAGAAGTCAGCCAGTGTTTGTCCCTTTACAACCTTTTGGGGAATGTACACAATTTCAAATTGCTGAAATTAAAGGTACCATCTTGCAAATCGATAACTAAGGACTGGTTTCGACATTACAAACTTGATGGGAGTTGCCCTAAACACAAGACGGACAACATGAACTTGAAAGTACTGTTTCGTCTTTTGAATTGAGAAGGCCAATGTCAAACATAACTTTTCAATTGGAGAATACTTTAGATCATTCGGCGTCATCATTCTGCTCAAATAGTAAAGAGAGTTTTCTTTGCCTTCACTATTTTCTTGAGCCAGTAGTGCTCCAACTGACCTCTCTTGTTCTGCGATGTAGAGTATCAATGGTTTTCCAGGTATGGGTGCCACAAGAACTGGTGGCTTCATTAAGTATGATTTAATACTCTCAAAGGCGTTACTACAAGCTTGGTCCCATTCGAAGGGAGTATCCTTCTTCATGAGACGACTAAATGGTTGACATTTTCCAGCCAGGTTTGAGATGAACCTTCTTAAATATGCTAGCCTTCCTTGAAGGATTTTTAACTCATGAACATTTCAAGATTCGGGCATCTTCAAAATTGCATCGACCTTGACTTGATCAATTTCAATTCCTCGGTGTCTCACAATGAAGCCAAGAAACTTTCCGGAAGTAACTCCAAAGTCACACTTCAATGGATTCATCCTAAGTTGATATATTCGAAGTAACTCGAATACCATTTTAGGTCTTTTAAGTGGTCATCTCTTTTTCTTGACTTCACCACTAGATCATCCACATAGCATTCAACATTTTTATGGAGCAGGCTATCAAAGATGTTCTGCATAGCCCTTTGATAAGTGGTGTCAGCGTTCTTCAAACTAAAAGGCATCACCTTGTAGAAATAAATACCTTTGGGCGTACGAAATGCAGTGAGTTCTTCATCCTTTGGTGCGCCATATAGATTTTATTGTAGCCGGATGAACCATCCATGAAGGACATTGCCTCATAACTAGTGGTGGCATCAATCATCAACTCTGGTATGGGGATTGGAAAGTCATCCTTAGGGAAGGCATTGTTGAGATCCTGAAAGTCGACACAAACTTGAATTTGGTCATTCTTCTTCCGTACTAGAACAATACTTGAAATCCATGTGGGATATTTGAATTCACGAATAAAGCTCACTTCAATGAGTTTGTTAACTTCATTTTCAATCAGAGGAACCAACTCCAGCCTAAAGCGTCTTTGGGCTTGCTTAACAGGACGAACACTATTCTTAACCACCAACTGATGAACCACTACTTTTGGATCAAAGCCTGGCATTTCCTTATAGCTCCAGGCGAAGACATCCATATATTCTTTAAGTTTGTCTATATAAGCTATTTTCTCATCTACTTCTAGAAACACGCTCAGGTAAGTTGGTCTTGGGTCTTCATCAGTTCCAAGATTAACTTTCTTCAAGGGATCTATTGTGGACTTTACTCCTTTTTTAAGTTGCAATAGAGCATCTCCAGCATCTTCTTTCTCTTGAGGATCATCTTCATTGATGGATATATGATAACACCAAAAGGTATCTTTTATCTCTTCATCAACCTTTATTTGAGACGAGACATCTTTCTCGTTCTGGGTCGTAATATGATATGAAGAGCCAACACTTTCTTCATAGTCTTTGCGTTGCTTGGTATAAACCACAGTATGTGCCTTTGCTTTTAGCACCTCATTACATGAAACTACCAGTTCCGTCTGTCGCTTTATTCTAGAAGAAATCAAACTTTGGAAATCTTTTTGTATTTTAAGTGAAGAGTGCATCATCGTGCTTTGACGACTCCTCTTACACTTGTTGTTTTTCCTCTTATTTAGAGGTCCTAACCTTTTGAACACAGAAGTTCTTGCAGATGATTCTCCAAGTCGGTTAAAGCCAGAAGCCCTTTTGTTGGATGCAGTGGACTCTTCTTCTACAGTGATGTAGTTGCTAACCACCCTTCTTATGAAGATGCGAGAGGTGGCTGTATATATCCTAGGCCTTCGCGTGCCTGCCTAGTCGTACCTTCCAATGAAAGTTTTCCCAACCTTGATGGCTCATTTGGATTGTATCCAGCCTTTACAAATAGGTTATATGCATTTGGGTCAAAGCTTTCTTTCGTACGCTTCGTAGGGAGTGACATATCTTATGGCAGATTTTGAGCCACAGACTCTTCAAGAAGTCTTGATGATGGATTTATTGCATCAATCTTCCTGATAGGTAAAGTTAGCCCCTTTAGCACATTATCTTGGGAATTCTATGGGTGATGTTTCTCTTTTCTTACCTTCAGTACGTAGAGAAGAACGGGAGTTGCCTTCTTTTTTATAGAAGCGACACTTTTTTCATTTGAAGTGGAGAGAGGCTTCTAAGTGGCAAATTTTTCGACAGTCACCGCAACCTTCTTAGATGCAAGATCATCACACTTGGTCTTAGTGACATCTTAAACCCTTTTCTCATCCATAACATGCTTCTTTAAGTAGAATTTTACATCGGTAAAATGTGGCTTAGCTTCAGTGAATGGCTTATCATCGGCAACTATCTTTCTTTCCACTTCGCTTTCGAGGTACTTCAAGCATTGATAGTAAGAGAACGAGATAATTTTATTCCCGTGCCCCCAAGGCCTACCAAGAAATATGTTGTATGAAGTTTTGGCATCAATTACATGCATCAATGGGTTTGATTGAAAATCATCCATACGAATCCCCAACTTGATACATCCCATGGCCCTCTGGACTCCTTGGTTGAATCCTTGGATCATTATACGACTCTCGTCCAGTTTGTCAGTAGTGATGCCAAGTTCTTTCATCGTGCGAATAGGTAAGATATTGACTCCAGATCCCTCATTTATCAAGATTCTATTGATCTTTTTTCCTCAAATCTAGCCCACCATGTATAAGGGACGGTTATGTAGGGCATCACCAAGTAGAAACTCGTTATTTGTGAATGTGATTTTTGTATCACATACATGTGCCTCTTGGCCAAGAGGTTCAACGAGCGATTCAGAGGATAAAGGAACTTCTATGGGTATATTTTTACCCTTTGTCCCCTCTTTGGCAGTATTAAAACAAGATGCCTCAAGGTTGACTTGGACAGACTTTTTGCGGACCAACTCGGTAAGAATTCCTCTAAAGTCACCGAACTTCGAGATTTCTGGTGGTGAAGCTCCGTCACCCTTATCTTCTTTAGAAGTTCAACCAACTTCTGTTTTCTTTGTTTCTTCATCATTCTTCTTCTGGTTGGCTGCTCGTATGTCTCCTTTCATTGACTCGTCTTCTTGCGTCTACATCTGGTCACCAGAGTCCAACCTTTGTCATCGTCTTAGTTAATTGAAGACATGTCGGGCTCTAATATTTCCTCATTATACTCTCCGACATATATTTGGACTGGGTCGAGCGAGCCAAAAGTGATAGATATTTGATGAGAACTGGTCGTCTCATCGTCGAAGAAGATCTTCTTCTCTTTTTCCAGTTGCATGACTTTATCTTTAAAGACAAAGTATTTTTCCAGAGGGTGACTTATGAGACTATGATATTTGCAATAATTAGGGTCATTGGTCCTTCCAGCTTCATTGGGACGCTTCATCTCTGGGAGTTCAATGAGTTTATGCTGAAGGAGTTCATCGAAAATCTCAGCAACATCAGAATCAAGGAAGGGATATTCCTTTTCTTGCATCTCTTTTAAAGTTTTCTGATTTGGACGTGTTCCAGAAGTTTTTTTCACACTTTGCTTCTTGCTCACCTTTGTGGTGACCTTCACGGGAGACACGTCGACATTCATGGATTCTTTGTTATCATTTTTGGGGACAAACTTATCCCATCTTTTGGGTTCTTACTTATCCTTTTCCCTTCGAAGGTCATGGATAGGTTCTCCTTCCTTTCCAGCAGAAGACATGCTCAACTCCATGTCGTGAGCACGAGTAGCCAGCTCTTCAAAGAATTTTGGTTTAATTCCTTGCAAGATGTAGAGAAACCCCCAGTGCATTCCTTGGACGCACATCTCTATTGCAGAAGCTTCACTGAGCCTATATTTGCAGTTTAGGCTCGCATTTCTCCATCGATTGATGAAGTCGATGACTAGCTCGTCCTTTTTTTGCCGAGTATTTGTGAGCTCTACCATGCTCACTATACGCCTTGTACTATAGAAACGATTCAGGAACTCATGCTCCAATTGCTCCCAACTATCGATGGAGTTAGGCTTGAGATCCGTATACCAATCAAAGGCATTTCCCTTTAGGGAACGAATAAACTGTTTGACAAGATAATCACCGTAAGTTCCATCATTGTTACATGTCTCAACGAAGTGTGCGACATGCTGTTTTGGGTTCCCTTTGCCCTCAAACTGTTGAAATTTGGGGTGTTGATAGCCGACAAACATTTTGAGGCTATCAATCCTTGCAGTGTAAGGCTTGTCATAAGCAAGGGAAGACTTAGCAACAATATCATACTTGTCTTTGAGGGTCCCTTCAATGAATTCCCTCAATTACCCAATTGGGATCATTCCCTCAGAAGAAATTTGCACCTCTTTAGTCGGTGGTGTTTGTTTCACAGGATTTTCTGTCTCATGAACCTCTGGAGATTTTTTAGGTGCATGGCTAGACTCTCCGTCTATCAGACCTTCCACCCTATCCACTATCTTATCAATTCGAGCATCTTAATTCTAAACATATTTGGTTAGGCTATTAATTGTCTTTGCCAAATTCGCAAGTTGTTCCTCCATAGACGAGGCATCAGTTACCATCGCTTGCATAATCACTGGAGATATTGGAGAGTAGCACGGATTATCGCATAAGTTGATCTTTGAAGTGCTCAATTTATGCAGTGTAGTCGGAGATAAGGGTTGCTTGAATAACCATCTCTCTTCGCGCCAGAGTATTTGGAACTAGAATGCTCAAGTAGATCTAGAGTCTTCTTAAGCGATTCCGTGACACTGCTTCCTCCTTCCGAAGCATTTGTATTGGACTTCATTCTCTTTAGGGTTGAAGATCCAATAACTGGAGTTGGTGCGGATGACAATGGATGTGTTTGTTGTCCTAGCAATCCTTCCTTGCTCCTTGTAACAGCTCCTAAGCTTCCGAAAGTAATGCCAATGATACTTTCTACTTCAGCAGAGAACTTTGAGTCAGTAGCCTTGGAAGCACTTAATTGAGAGTTGACCTTCTTGGAAGTCATTTCAGTGTTGTTGAACTTGGTAGTTAGAAAAGTTAAGATGAGAGGTAGAGATTGTCCCACTGGCGTGCTAGAATTTGTTGGACAATAAAATTTTCGAGGCCGAAAATAAATAATTCGAGACAAGAAAATATTGTAACAATCAATTTTATTGATTTCAATGCGAGTGTTACAATCTCTATGAATCCTCTGATTCGCCTTTTCAAATATAAATTCAAGGGATTGAAGCTTGATCTTAAATTTGAACTTGATTTGATGGACTTGAGAGACTTGATCTTGACTTGTGCTTGAATTCAAGGGCTTTTGAGCTTGTTCTTGAATATTGCGGTCTTGATCTTGAATCTTGATGACCTTGCTTTGATTGCTTGAGCTTTTTAGAGAAATTGCGGAGTTTGATCCACGAGCTTTCTCTTGCTACTTGTTAGAGTTCTGGGGATCTTTTTCTGAATTATGAGACCTCTATTTATAGTTGTGAAAAGGGAAGAGTCATGATGAAAGTGGAGTTCCTTTGACCAATTAGATTTAAGTGATGTGGCGCCTTTTTATGGACTTTTATTTCATGGGCCTGCTGCATCAGTTTGACATGTGGCACGGTCCTATTGGCTCCTTCACTTGACTTGGCATGCCACGTCATTTGACACGCGACACTCTTTTGGGCCTCTAGAATATGACAATATCCTGGGCTTATTAAAGTGGGTTCATCATTTATAGCCCAAATCAATGGGCTAGGCCAATAAAAAATTGGACTTTTATTAAACCCATATATGTTTGGACTTAAATAATTAATCCAATTATATTAATTCGCAATATATATTTGGGACTAATATATTTTGAATTTAATATAATTCGAATTTTGTACGGATTTAAATTTAATAAAATTGAATCGCCCACAGACCTATTTTTTCGATTCATGTTACGGCACTATAGAACCATAAACATGAATCCAATATATGAGTCTTCCGTTGAAACAAATGTCTCATATGTCGCAACAGATGATTGATCTATTTAAACAGATGGCTCTTATGTTGCATTCATGTTCGTGTGCTATTGTTGAAAAAATAGCACAATAGCAGTTACCCAGATGACAAATTCAACTAAAAATCATAATTTGGCTTACCAAAGTCTCCTATAAAGTAATGACAAAGTGGAAAGTGATGTACGAAATAAAATTTGACCTAAGAAATTGGTCAAATAGCAGCAGTAGCGGTAACAACAACAACAATGGTCAATAAGAAGAAGATAAAGATGATGATGAAGTAGAAGTGATGATAATGAAGCAGAAGATGATGAATAACGCAGCAACAACAATGAACAACAAAAATCGCTAAGAGAGAGAAAACAACAATGGATGAGAAGAGAGAGAAACACACCTTTTTTCCCTTCGTTTTTCGTTATATTAGGTAAACATTTGGATCAAAGTGTAAATTTTAAAACTTGTGGGTTATTCTCAAACTTACCCAACTTTCTTAATCCATAATAAAGTAATTATTACATCCACTCAATTATTAAGACTTGTATCACCTACACCTCATTTTCAAACTCTTTTGTCACTTTTAGCTCAAAACCCCAAAGACACTGTACTAAACCTATGTTTTTTTAGATTTTTCAAATTTTCTTAAAATCATATTTAGTTGATTCAGAATTTTTAAACTAATGAAAAAAATATTAGTTGTCATTAATTCTAATGAGTTTTAATGAGGAAAGATTTTACCATAAATATATTTAATTAATTTTCAACTCTTAAATATTAGGAAAAATAGTAAAAAGACGATTTTATTTAAAGAAAAAACTTTTAGTGAAGGGTAAAAAATTCAAACAACATATCTAAATCCCTTCACACTTTTAATATTACATATATATATATATATATATATATATATATATATATATATATATATATATTATTAAGTAATCCCGCATTTTAATTTCAAACTGTAAGTTCTCAAAAAGACTAAGCTAATGATTGATAGATTTTTAAAGTAGTTTTCGAAAATTTATATTTAAATATTTGATTGTCTATGAAATTTGATTGAATTTATTCTTCAAATATTTTCACATTTTTATAAACTAGCTCAAATCGGCTTTTAAATTTTTAAGACTTTTACCCACAAATTTCAATTTTTTTTTTTTCAAAACAATACATCCAAACACAACTTAACCCCTAAAATCACAAATTCAAAAATTTAAATTTTTTAAATTTCAAATTTCAATTTCAAAATTTATAATCAAATGGGACTAAAATACAATCTCTCCTTCTCAAAATAGCTGACATGTTTACTAAAAAATAATTGCTTCAAAGTAATTGTCAGTTTAAAAGATCAAGAGAACATTAATTATTTTTTTACAACTTTATCCTTAACATTAATTATTTTAAAATTAAGAGGCAAGTAATCGATAACGATTAAAGAATTAATAAGAGATATATTAATCAAATTACTCTCCTAATTAATTTTTGCTTAAGAGTTGCAAAATCTAAACCAGCCAACTATTTTGACATGTGGTAGTTTCAAAATTTTTTATTTTAATTTAATTGTTTTTTTTATGAAATCAAAAAGATTTTATTACTCTCTTCATTTCTATTTATTTGCTCCATTTGAATTGGCCACACCCTTAATAAACCCCTCACTTCAATAAAATTTAAAGCAATTTTACTAATATATCTCTTATTAAATTTTATATCTTTTTTTCAAATTAATAATGATTACATTTATTAAATAATGATATAATACTAAGCTTTAGTTTAAATAATTTTTAAAAAATTAAATGAGCAAGTATTTAGGGATTCTAACCACAATTCAAATGGAGCAAATAAAAAAAAAATAAGAAAAGTATGTTTCTTCTATATTACTCTTATCATTAAATAATCAAATAAAATATATATACTTAAAATTATATTTATAAATTATAATTAATAAGATTAATTTCACAAAATAAATCTGTAATAAATATATTTTTTTTTTTTAAAAAGTTAAATGTCAATTATTTTGAAATCGAGTAGGATAATAATATCTCACATTTGTTAGGGAACACGCAAACCATGGAATCAATCAATCATTAGCTAAAATGTGGAATCTGCTTGGCCGGCAAATACAGAAGTAAAGTACATAAAATCTAAAAGACATTCAAAACATTAAAAGTACCCAAAAGATACCATGGAAGTACTGCACAAACTCACTTCCTTCCATCAATTCAAGAATCCCAACTTATGTACTTCTTTAACTCCTCTAAAGATTCAAATTTTCACTTGTTCTCTAAAAGCCACAAAGCATAATCCTTCATATAAAAAAGACTCATGTTCATTTCAAGATTATAATAAAAAATTGGTTCAAGAATTTGACCCCAAAATCCCAATTGAATAAGCCCTCACCCCACCAAGTTCTTGGTATACTGACCCTTCTTTTAGTAAACATGAACTCAATCATGTCTTCTTCAAAGGCTGGCAAGCTGTTGGTATTACCATCTTTGCACCTTTTTGCTTACTATTTTAGTATATGCTTTCTTAAGGGCTCATTTGTTCGATGGATAAGTCGTAACTAATATCAGAATTAATTTTAGAATGAATTTATCCTATGTTGTCATGACCTGTATTAATGGTCGCGTGAGAGACATACATTAGGGTCACGTGAGAGGCACGGACAGTCCACTTCAATACAAACACAGTGAACTATTGTGAAGGAGGGAACGAATTATTTTGGTAAAATCCCAACGATCTTTTCCTCTCATTCTCTCATTTCTCTCTCTTCTTCCTAACTACTTCTTCTTCCTCCTCTCGACTAATTCTATCCCTAATCGCCATTGAAGGTGACGATTGGAGCTTCCATGGCGACTTATCTCTCGTAGTATCCAATTCAATTTATCAATTGTAATAGCTAGTTTGTATTGAATTTGGATTAGCAATAAAAATTTCCCTTTCACGATTTCAATTTTTCTTTCATTATCGAAGTACATAACATATGTTTTGTTGGAATTAGTTATCTCGAGATTGTAGTGATATTTTTATTTTTTATTTAGGATGGGATAACAATCGTGAAATAACTAGTCTCGGATAACTTGTTCTTTAATACCCATAAAGCATAGTACTTCATTTAAAATCTTATCTTCCTTTCAAGATTATACTCAAAAATTAATTCAAGAACTTATCCCAAAATCCCTATTGAAGAAGCCATAACCCCACCAAGTTGTTGGTGACTCTTCTTTTTATAAACATGAACTTAATCATGTCTTCCTCAAAGGCTAGCAAGCTGTTTACATTACATCTTTGCACCTTTTTTTGCTTACTATTTTAGTATATGCTTCTTTAAGAGCTTGTTGGGTACGAGGGATAAGGGCTAACTAATTTCGAGATTAATTTTAGAATGAGCTTATCCATATTTGGTTGTGATAAATTGTGGATACTTATGCCGGGATTAGTTATCTTGGGATTATTGTGTTATTTTTATTCCATACTGAGGGTGGGATAACAAACTTATGTTGTCCTTTAACTCCTCTAAAGATTCAAATTTTCACTTGTTCTCTAAAAGCCACAAAGCATAATCCTTCATATAAAAAAGACTCATGTTCATTTCAAGATTATAATAAAAAATTGGTTCAAGAATTTGACCCCAAAATCCCAATTGAATAAGCCCTCACCCCACCAAGTTCTTGGTATACTGACCCTTCTTTTAGTAAACATGAACTCAATCATGTCTTCTTCAAAGGCTGGCAAGCTGTTGGTATTATATCTTTGTGCCTATTCTAGTATATGCTTCTTTACTGGTTCGTTGCATACGAGGGATAAGGAATAACTAATTTCGAGATTTATTTTAGAATGAGTTTATCCTATGTTTAGTTGGGATTAGTTTACTTGGGATTGTAGTGATATATTTTTATCCATATTTGGACGTTCAGTTGGGATTAGTTATCTTGAGATTGTAGTGATATTTTTTTCCATATTTGGTTGCGATAAAATCACGGATAACTCATGCCGGGATCAGTTATATGAAGATTGTTTTGTTATTCCATATTGAGGGTGGGATAAGGATCATGGAATACCTAACCTCGGGATAATTTGTTCCCAACCAAAGGAGGCCTAAAAGATAGGATTTTTGGTTAAAGATCAATACTTTGGATAGTTTCTGTTATTTCTCTGGATTTTCCTGGTTCTTTTTTTATTGAAAAATTAAGCTGACTAGCGATCATCCACTGATTAAACTAAAAATAGTCAGCAGATACATAATATGTTTATAATCCATATATAATATGTGTTTGGTCGTGTATAATCAATATAGAAAAAGTAAACAGTAAATCTATCTGCTATTTGCGTAAGATCTCTTTTTTTATTTTCTTGGTCTGCTTTAGTTTGGGAACTGGAATAATAGCAGACTGAATATCTTTTACAAATTATTGTGGACAGAGGAATTATTTCAGCTACTGCCTCTTTTTATTCCTTTTGATACTCCCTTTGTTTCAATTTGTTTGTTTGGTTTAGACTAGGCACGAAGTTTAAGAAAAATAAAGAATGACTTTTGAATCTTGTAGTCTTAAATTAAAGATATGTGGAATGTACCAAAATGTTGTTTAATCTCTTGACGCGAAAAGTTAGAATTAACAGAGTTACCAATACAGAAAAGAGTTTTTTTAAAAAATGGACTAAAAAGCAAAGTAAGACCAGCAAATTGAAACGGAGGAAGTATTAATCTTTTTCTTTATAAGGTAGTATATGGCTAAAGCTTGGACGTATAGAGCTTTCAGTAGTGGCATAGCTATTGGATTGCAGTCTTGAAACATAGCTCTTGTAGGTCTCATATATATGTTCCTCTCTCTTTCTATAATGTGTGTTCTATTTTTTCCATGTGTATGCGTATTTCTGTGATGGCAAAAGAAAAAAGTTTGTGGAACACTTTTGAAGGAATTTGCCTATACTGTTAGGGAAGCTCCTTTAAGTCACTACTAGTATTCCAAAAGTGTGGTAAGCTAAATCTGAGTGTGGCCTGCTCAATATGTAGCCTAGAGGTGTTGGTAAGAAAACGTGATCATAGGGAACAAAATTGTGGTAATTGTATTGACTACATGACAACTAAGAAAAGTTGCTGAAGTGCTTATATCTTTAGGGGAACTCTTTCAAGGCACAGGTAGTATTTCCAAAGTGTAGCGTACAAAGTTCAATGTGAGTGCAACCTGCTGCATACGCTATAGCCTAGAGTTGCTGGTAAAAAGCCGTGATCACAGGGTACAAAATTATGGTAATGTTTTGACTACAGGACTAGTGAAAAAGTTACTGACATTACCATTCTTGGGAAGTGAGTATTGAGTTATTCTGCTTTCTGAATGTGAAGTTCTTGCATTTCTTTCTTCTGCAATTTCAGGTTACACTGAACAGATCAAAGAGCCTAGGCAATATTTCACTGGAAGGTACTGTTACGTCATAAATTTCAGTAGATTATAGACATTGATATTCATTAGTTGCAAGTGATTCATATCCCAACCTTTCACTTAAATGCAAGAGAGAGGAAAAACTAACACTCAGTTCAGGTTTTCTTGAGCTAATCTTTGAAATACAGATTGGGCAATGTTGAGTATGTTGTATGTCGAGATGATGGGGGAAAAGTACATACTTTTCACAATGTTTGTCGGCATCATGCCTCTCTTCTTGCTTCAGGAAGTGGGAAAAGCTCTTGCTTTGTTTGTCCGTACCATGTGAGTTTTTTATTATTCTGTTAGAGCTTTCGTGATCCTTTGAGATGATTTCAGTTTTTCTGTGTTCAGTACAAAACATATGATGACTTACTTCACCGTCAGTTTTTCTCTTGGTCTTGTCATTTTCTCTTCTTTCACTAAATGTACATGTTGGGTTCTTGCCAATATCTCTTTGTCAGCGTACATCTTCCTAGTGCTGGTATAACCAGCATACATGAGTTTGTACTGTTGCGTTATGATATTATTATTTATTAAAAAAAGAAAAAGGACCTATTCCTTCAAAATTTTACATGATGGTCAAATGTGTGAACTGAATGAAGTAGATATCATAGTTGATGACTCATTCTTTTTAATATCACTTAAATTTCTTTTGCTTATTCCTCCTTTAGTTTGTGATGAATAGTGTTGTGACCTTCAAGTCAGACAAGGTCATAACAATCAATTACTATAATTCAGAATTAACTGTTTTTGATTCTTGTCACTCTATTAATTTTTTCTTTTTTTTTCTTTATATACTTAGATATTAGTCTCCTATACGAATCCCATAGCTATGTTGCTCGGATTCTTCAAAAATGTCACTGGTGTGTGTCGGATCCTCCAAATGTAGTATATTTTGAAGGATCCGACACGCGTGCTTTAGTAGAGTTCGAGCAACATAGTTCCAGAGATAACATTCTCTTGGTACTTATAACATGTGATATTATTTTTAGGCATAGAGGAAATGTCATCGTAAAATATTTCATTTTACATTACGTCATTTGCAGGGGTGGACATATGGATTAGATGGTGCACTTCTTAAAGCAACTAGAATAACAGGAATCAAGAACTTCAAAGTGAATGTATGATACATATATGTTATATAATCACATTCTCAGTTCATAGTCGATATTTATAATGTCGGGGTGATTTGGTCTTCTATATGTTTCTATACAAAGGATAGGAGATGGGATTAGTTCCGCTGAGAGTGGCTATATGGGGACCATTCATTCTTCTCAATTTTGACAATGGAGTTTTTCCTGAACAAGAATCTGCTTTTGACTTGGCTGGAAATGAATGGCTGGGTAGTTCATCCCAAATCTTGGCTGATGGTGGAGTAGATTCTTCATTGAGTTTCTTATGCAGACGTGAATACACCATTGAGTGTAACTGGAAGGTTAAATCTCACATTATGGTTATAAACCTGTCCTTTTCTAACTTTTGGCTTTAGCCTAGTTTTTTTTTTATTATTTTTTTTTTTTAAGATCTACAAATATGCTTCTTCTTTTATGTTTTCTCCTCCTATGAGTATGCATTTTTGTATAAACTCTGGTTGAGAAAAGTATTTGACGTCTTCTTTCTGAATATCTGATCAATTACTTAGAATAATGATATGCACTTGATCCCATACTCAAGCTAAATTTTCAAACTTGAATCAATTAAAAGTTTCAAACCAGTCTATTCTCTTGCAGGTCTTCTGTGACAATTACTTAGATGGTGGTTATCATGTACCATCTGCTCATAAAGGTCTTGCTTCGGGTCTGACACTTGACTCATACTCCACCACTGTATGCCCACACCATCTTCGTCATTTTATTTTTCCATCTTAGTCCAATTTCCAGATTTTATATTTATGCAACTTCCTCTTTTATGCTTGTCTGAGATGACTGTTTTCTAATTACTCAAATATATGGTGAACGTTTACTTCTATTGTTGCATGTAACCCATAATGAATCAGATACTAGAGAAAGTCAGCATCCAACGATGTGAAACTGGCAGTGCAGAAAAGGGCCAAGAATTTGATAGACTTGGATCAAAAGCTTTATATGCATTCGTGTATCCCAATTTCATGATCAATAGGTTGGTGCATCTTACATATACATAAACCTCAGGACCGGCGATTCTTGTAAAACTAAACTCTGGAACTTTGTGAGGGAAGTGTAGGTACGGTCCTTGGATGGACACGAATCTTGTACTGCCTCAAGGACCTCGGAAATGTCTAGTGATATTTGACTACTTTCTTGATTCATCTCTCAAGGTAAATGTAGTACAAATTGAGATATCAAAACTTCAGTTACTATAGTGCATGTTTAGTTCCTATATGCATCTTCCTGTCTTAGTGCAAGTCTCAGAGAAGAACTTCTGAAACTTGCTGGAATTGCAGTCTGAATAGCTTAGAAAAAGTTATACTACTCCGTTTCAATTTGTTTGTCTTAATTTCCTTTTTAGTCTGTTTCAAAAAGAATGTCACTTTTCTTTTTTGACAACTCTTTAATTCTAACTTTTTATCCGACATGTTTAGGACCGCAAGATTAAATGACATTTTGGTACATTCTACATACCTTTAGTTTAAGGCCAGAAGATCCAAAAATCTTCTTTACTTTCTTAAACTCCATTCCAAGTCAAAAGCAGACAAACAAATTGAAATGACGGGAGTATGCTAGTTGTACCTGTCTGTGGATTCTCACAGTTTCCAGCTTCTCATAAGATGTATAGAGAAGATGGGCAAGCTTCTCCGGTTCCTTTGTGAAACTGCACTTTCTCAGTTCTCTCCTAAATGCGCTGGACGCAAACTGTTGTTTAACTTCCTTTGTTAATCTTCATATTTGATAAAATTTTGTTCTCAACAAGATTAATCATATCCTTATGTCTTGGTGTCAGATCAAAACTTGACATATTCTACTAGAATGATTTAGTCTTATAGTGTTCTAGGTTTTGGATTGGTGACAATTTTTTAAGCGGATTAAATGGTATAATTTCTAACTGGTGGATCTTTACATCTCCCAACAATGTCAACAAAGTGCATTGCAGGCCAATGGAGACTTCCTACATAGTCTTTGTCTATTATGTATGAACTGTGTTTCATTTGCAGCTGTATCCAGGTCTTTTGCTTTAGCAATTTCTTCTTCTTTGTTCACAGGGTGATGAGAGTTTTATCGAACAGAGTCTCAAGGATAGTGAGACAGTTCAGGTATGGTAAAATAGGGAAGCTTTTCCAGATCAACTTCTGTCAATGTCACGATAATCGTATATATTCAACCTCTATGTATTCAGACGCGCACACGCTCATTTCACTCTTGTTCTGTAACGTTACTGATTACAATTTACAGATGGAGGACATAAAGTTATGTGAAGCTGTTCAAAGAGGACTTGAATCACCTGCATACTTCTCTGGCCGCTATGCGCCACAAGTTGAGAAGGCTATGCATCATTTTCATTGCCTTCTATATGAAAATCTTTCTTGTTGATGTACTTCTTTGTGCTTGCTACATGTGAGATTTACAGAAAATTATCTCAACTATTTCGTACCCTTTTGTTATGTAACAGTTGTTTTCTCGCTCGTAGCTGTCATTTTAACATATTACAAGGTCTTAAAAGTACCGTAAATAACAGGCTTTGAGGTTTGGCTTTCCTGTTTGATCTGATGCGAATATGATTCTTATTTTTACTTTTGGTTAGTTAAGTTTTGTGTGTGTGTAAAATATCTATGAGCTCCTGTTTATTTCTTCTTTGTTTTGGTAGTTTTTTTGGAAAAATATTCATCAAATGGTTTCTCAGCGATAGGTATACAAAAAGGTATTGGTAATAAACAGATATTGTATATCCCTGAAGCATTTGTAATATATTGGTAATATAAAAAGGTTTATATCAGCGGCAAATAGAAGGATAGGGATCGGGATATTGTATATCCCTGAAGCACCACTATGAACCCAACGATTGAAACAAAAGACGGTTTTTGTGGTCTCCTTTGAATACATTTATGTAGGGGTGTGCATCGGTCGGTTTGGTTTGGTTTTACATATTACCGGTTTGGTTTATCGATTTTCGATTTTTAAATATGTTAAACCAATAATCAAATCACTTAGATATTTTTTATCGGTTTTCGATTTATCGATTTCTAGTCCTTAACGGTTCGATTTTTGGTTTGACCGATAAGGAAATAGTCATAAAATAGAAATAGTAGTAACTAACATGAAAAATAATTGAATCTTAGTTGCAAACAAAAATCCTATATAATTTGTTTTAATTTACAAGAATCTTCAAGTTTGAACTAAATGTTGTTAGGAGAAATTAAGAGTTTGTATAATTGAAATAATAGATTTGTTAATTTGTAGAGATTAAAGAGAAATTAAGATAAATATCTAATAAGTCATATATATATATATATATATATATTCTTATTAGGTTATCGGTTTACCCAATAAAAAAAAATCGAATCGAATCGAACCAATAATCCAATATTTTTTTTATAAAATCATTAAAAAATCGTTAACCCAATAACAATAAACCAATAACATTTTTATCGATTCAATTTATCGATCGGTTCGATTTTTACACAGCTCTACATTTATGTCATCTGATTTTCAAGGTTGGGTGAGTTACTTGACGTTCAGATCTACTGGTGAGTTCGTGTAGGTGTCATTTTGGGTCATGACAAATTTACCAAACGACCCTTGTGGGAATGCACCGAATGCACCTAAGATTACAAATTCATGAAATATTTGATGACTATGACCAGCCAAGTCAAAAAATCAAGGCCTCCATTTCTTGATTCAAGTAATGTAAAACACAGCCCTAATTAAATAAGACAACACGATTGCAGTTAATTGGAACGGGATGACTGCCGACGGCGTCTATTTGAGTGCCAGAGCTCCGACCACTTTCTCCAACCAATACCAATGCTATCTCAAGCGCCAAAATGAGACGAATCTAACCATACAAAAATCCCTAAATTTCCATGGTCAAATCTCGTCGAAATTGAGTTTTAATGTTGTGCCACCTATGGTGAATTCCGGTAACAGTGTCGGAATCGGGTTAATGACATGATACAAATTGTATTTGATGATATAAATAACAAACTAGTATTTGTATATCAATGAAATCAAGTCTCTTATATTCTTGTATTTTATATTGTTGATACAATTGTAAACATTGAATCATCTAAATATAAATAATATATTTATATTTATATATGATATAATTATACATTTGATAAATGGAAAAGGGCATAAAATATTTTTCAACTATATGCTCGTCTATTTATTAGACCTAAAATGTTCTTTTCATCTGGGCCTAAAATATCCTTCCCAATTATTTATTGGGCCTAAAATACGCTTCATATCTACCTATTGAACCTATTTTATCATTTTATTTAGATAAATTACATGAAAGGCTATACTTAATTACATAAGTCATACTTTTTCAATATTATAAAAATATTTTTTTTACATACAGAGCCATTTAAAAAAATCAAAAAAGATAATTATAATACCTAATATAATGTTATAACTAATTACCACTTCACCTTAATTTAAGAGATATGTTGCAATTTTTAAATTAAAAGTGGAAAAAATAATTTCTGCTTTCAAATCTCTCTCTCTTATATTCAAAATTCAAATATTTTTAAAGAAACTAAGTATTTCATTATTTGCTCGTGTATATTTCATTTTGCCTTCATGTATGTTAATCATCTAGTATTATTTTATTATCGTGTATTTTTAATTCTAATATAATGAGTTAATCATAACTTTTTATAGATAAATATTTATGGAATAAAAGTCATTATGTTGGAAGTATAAATATAACATGTATTTATGTTGTATAAATATAATATATGTCAAAGATTGATTATTATTATATTTTTGATATAATTTATGAGATAAATATTCATGGGATATTTTATTATGTCGAAAATACTTTTCTTGTTAAAAGATTATTTTTAAATATAAATATATATTTTCAGTATTACATGGTATAAACTTTTTATATCTAAAATATATCATGTATGTTTATGATATAAATATAATTTATGTGGTTTAAATATAATTTGTATGGTATAAATATGTCATGTATTTTTATGATATAAATATAATTTATATAATATATCAATATACCATGACTTTTTATTGTATAAATATACCATATATTTTTATGGAGACATGTTGAAAGCAGGCAATAAAAATGAAAAACATAAAAGTTTGATATAGTATATAAAAAATGAATGAATAAAGGCTTCCATAAGAATAAGTAATAACTAAGAAATATGAGAATTTAATATATTTTTATTTTATATATATTAGAATCTGTTATAAAAGTAAATATTTTATATGCTATATGTGACAACCAACTAATTAATACGGCTATGTATATGTAATAATTTTTTAAAAATGATTATTTATGTTGTTTTTCTTTTTATTTATCAGATCAATATAAGTTGTGGTATTATATAAAAAAATTTCTTAAATAAAAGGGCAAATAGCCGTAGATGAAATGGACATTTTAGATCCAATAGATAGACAGGAAGGACAGTTTAAACCCAATAGGTAGACAGAAGACATTTTTGCACCATTTCACATAGTTAAGGGCATTTTAGGCCTTTTTTCGTTCTATAAAATACAAATTGTATTCGTTGTTACAAATTGAATGATACATATGCATCAAACGATACATTTGTATTGTATATAATTTATTGGTGTTTGTATCAAATAATACAAATAATATGCTTTTGACATCTGTAATCAGTAACTCTATTTATATTTTATATCAATACAGTCAGTTGCATACCATTAATACATCAACTGTAAATCATTGATACATCAACTGAATTTTACCGTTAGTTTAATCAAATACAATCACTTAAATTTCACCGTATTTATATTTTACTGATAATTTTTGAAAGTATGGCTAACGCCCTTTTTATTTGCTGAAACAACGGCTATTTTCTAAAAGTTGTAAGAAATACACTTTTAAAAGCAAGGAAAGAAACCTACAAAGAAAATCACTCCATTTTCTTAAAGAATAGGAGCGAGACTTTCATAGTGAAGGGAGAGGCAAAACCAAGTAACACAACATCATGGTTTAGCCTCGACCAAAATCAAATTTCTTTTTCTTCACAGCCCATTTGATTCAACCCAAATCTAATCTCTTTTTCTTCCTTTTTCGACCATCAGACCATCGTTGATGCCTTCACCGCCGGTTAAGGAAAAGTTCTTGGTGATCATGTATTATATCTATGCTCCATAATCGTAAAATTCAAAGCGGAGATGAAAGGAACAGAAGCTTCATTAAACTTCATTTGTGCCCTGAATGTCAACCAATAGTGAAGCCTTTAAGAACTTGTACAGTAAGTTTACAAAATGTTTAGTGCCGATTCAACCTCTTTGTTGCTTACTGCCCAGGCTCATGTAGTCCCTCCACGTGTGTCTTACATATTGCACTTATATAAAATACATATATTTTCAAAGTTTAGATAAGTAGCTCGAGTTCAATCTGCAAATATAATAAAAATAATTTAATATTGTATCACCATTCCTCCATTACAAGAAACAACTAACACAATCATATTGAACAATAAGCAAATTGTGCGTGCTTCGAGAAGAGAAGCCCAACATACCGATCCACAGTAGCGAATAGCTTGGAGAAACCATTGATAACCAACAACGCACTTGAGGATATGGGGTCAGGAGCAACCCCATCCTTAACTCACTCTTCCAATATAGTAGAAATGCGCACAAACAAAAACTCCTAGAACAACTTGAGACGTGAAAAGTGTTGAATTTGTGTTTAAATTAAATTAATAAAAAGTCTTTTATGAAGAGGTCGTTAGAGTTATAAAAAACACACCACAGATTCACATAAATCAAGAACACCTATAAAGTAGCGAAATATGCGAGAGGAAAGATGTGTACCTTTGTTCGCCATTATATCGAATAACCGAAGATGATTTATCCATCATTGCGACACGTAATCGAAGACGAACAAGGCTGAGCTTTCCTTTCCTTTGCTTATGACGGCTGACAGCTTATGAAAATACGTCTTATGTTAAAGCCAGGAGAGGGAACCTAGCCTTATATTTATAGGCTTAAAAGTCTTAACCTAGTGCACCCCCCATTATTGGCTCACAGGTCTACTACAAGCCTACACTATTGCCAGCTCACACCAATAACATGAAATGAATACAGGCCCATATGGAATCCGCATGAATACACGGCCTGTGTCTTGTCCACCAACTAATAACATCATCCCGTTTTATTTTAATGTAATAAAAAGTTAATGTTAAGTCTACATAAAATAAATAATTCTAACATTCTCCCACTTGGATAACGTTAACTTTTAAAGAAAAGTTTTAGAAAACTTATTTTTATGAAAATGACTCTTGGGTTGAATAGACAGTGACCATAAACATTTAGTGCTGAAACGCCATCTCCAACATAGTTCAGTCAAGCAAAACATCACTATTGAACTGCAGTAGCACTTGCATCAACCAACGACACAAGATCAGTCCACAATTACTAACACTGAAGTTTTGTAGACATAAATCAAATGATGTGATAGTATAGCAAGAAATAGCCAACATGAACTCCAAATCGAGACTATTTTATTGTTAGTCCTTCAAATGATTTTTCATATCAATATGTACGCTTAAAATCAACATGCGTACCATAAAAAAATTATCACCGCGATTTTCTGTTACAACATGTGTGAGCACTAAAATAACATGTGCTCCACTAGAAAATCTTGATTTTTAAGGTTCAACATGTGCAACATATTACATGGTGCAACAACCAAAAAATTCCATAAGGTAGAATGATATACCAAATATGTCTCCAAAAGAAAGATCCAATAAAACAACAATATGATCTTATAAATATGAAACATAGCCAACACGTAAGGCAAAAAACCTTAATATAATAAAATAATATTAAAGTGTGAATGATGAACTTACTCCCATTGATCTTGAGATAGATGCCATGATCAATCTTGTTCTCCACAAAACCCATAGAAGTGATAAAATCCTCGAACTTCAAGTACCACTGTAGAGACGCGAGAAGCTTATGCTTCAAGCCATAGATAGATTTCTTCAACTTGCACGCAAGATGCTCACTGTCTTTACCAACAAAACCTTGGGACTGTTGAATGTAAACCTCTTCATTAAGATCATCATTAAAAAAAAAACTGTCTTTACATCCATCTGATGTAGCTTAAGATCAAAATGGGCTACCAATGACATAATGATCCTAAAAAAGAATCCTTGGATGCCACAATCTTGTAGATATTTGGCAAAGGGTTCCATCTATTACCAAGTCTCAGTGTATCTACCATAGTACTCACCCCTACGATCAGACCTCACTATCTTAATGACCTTTTTTCAGTCGTTTTTCTACTTCAATTTTAAATACTTTAAACATTTCAAGAGAATCTAATTTTTTTTCTTTAATAAGAAAAATATAACCATAGCGAGGAAAGTCATCAATGAAGATGATAAAATAACTTAGTAGAATACGGACTACTTATGCCTGTGTGAATGATTTCCAACAAATCAGAACTACGAGAAGCATTCATTTTTTTCAGTCAACTTTCCTCTAATACAATCAATGCATGTTCCTATATCCCCAAAATCAAGAGGAGGTAAAATATTAGACTTAACCAATCTATCAACTCTATCTTTAGAGATATGACCTAAATGCCTATGCCACAACATGTCCAATTTTTTTTATTTAAAATTGATCATTTAGACCCAATAATTTCAGAATTAAAAGAGTTGTATTCAAAATCAGAAGTCAAGGAAATTTTAAACAAACTATCAGATAGGATTCCATGACCAACAACTCGGGAGTTCAAAAGAAAATTAACTTTTTCATTAAGAGAATTGAAATCATAACCAAATCTATCTAAAATTAGAATAGAAATTAAATTTCGTCTAAAAAATGGTACATAAATAGTGTTTTCAAGAACAAGCTTATAACCAGTTTCTAAGTCTAAAACTACAGTTCCTATGAACTCTACTTCAACTTGGACATCTGTGACGACTCTAATTCTTAACTTCATTTTCTTTGGGTTCCTTTTATTTTTAAACCCCTGCAAGGAAATGGCAACATGAGCAGTAGCTTCATTATCAAACCACCAAGAATTAATGGCGACATCTACAAAGTGTGACTCAAAACAAAGAAGAGCTAGATGATTACCTTCTTTTGACTCCTTCTTAAAAGTCTGATTATTAGATCTTTCAAATTTTCTAGGTCTCTTTCAAGGGCTTGCTTTGAAATCATGAGAAGATAACATGGCAACCTCACCCTTCTACCTTTTAATTTTTTCCTCTTCAACAACACATTTAGAAATGAGATCACTGATTGATCAAGATTTATCCTGAGTATTATAGACAGTTTTCATTTGGCTAAACTCAACAGGCAAATAGTTAAGAGTAGAGAGAACAATGTAAGTTTCAGGAAGAGTTATTTCAAGAGTTTTCAGTTTAGACTGAATGTGACCAACTTAAGTATGTAATCTCTAACACCTCCAGTAAATTCATACCTCATCCCTGCAAGTTTATTCATTAGATCTGCAGTCTTAGCCTTATTATATACAAGATACCTTTCTTCCACTTGGACAAGAAACTTTTGGTATTGATAATTTCAGGCAAGCCACTTTTGAGGTTCTCATCAATCGATCTCCTAAAGGTAAGGATGCTTAACCTATTAGATCTCTCCCACTTAGCATAAAGTTATTTTTCAACAGCTGTACTAGAATCAGTGAGAGCTAGAGGATCATCCTCATGCAAGGCTTGATCTATATCATTCATGCCCAAAGAAAATTCAAGATATTCTTTCAATCGCTTAAAGTTAGAGCCCGACAGAACCACAACTTCAGCATTGTTATTGTTCAAATAAATGATAACTTTTTACAATATAATATGAATGAATTTATCAAAATAGCAAGGCACAAGAATAATAATCTTATCACAATAATGAGTCCCGCAGCATCAACAAGTAGCCCCTCTTTGGGCAGGGCAAGAAAATATTTTCAATATTAGAAACCTATCCCCTTTGGGCAGCTAAATTTACTAAAATCAAAATATTTTCACATAACGGGGCTCATCGCAATACTAATTTAAAACACACAATAAATCTCCTTTAGGAAGATCATTGTATGTTCTAACTTAGTAATACCCCTCGAAATGAATTAAACAAGTCTCATAAAACAAAGCAAATAGGTCACTTTGGTGTACACTATTTACCCTAATTTACAAAACGAATTCAATCTCAGGGATTCAACATGTCATTGCTTGATTTACTCATGTGACACAGTAAGTATCCACACAATTAAAAATATTGTAAATCTGATTTAGTTACAATTCAAATGAAATCAAATTCAAATAGAATAAATAACAATCCGACATCTTTTATAAACAATGGCTTAAATTTTTTAAATTTCTTAAAATAAATAACCTTTTATATTATTTAATCTAAGCATATGGAACTAAATAAATGAATGAATCTTTAATAACATAGCCGCCAGAACAGATTCTTAAGAAGGCTTTAGTTTAGCCGACTTTACTTCAGCCAATATCAATAAATAAATAAAATTAACACTCTGTAAATAAAAAATGCAGTAAAAAAAAGCACTTGAATAAGGCACATCTTTCATAGAATCTTTCTCAAGATCATCTTTTGGACACAAGTCTAAGGTTAACTTATCACCTTTCACCAAAGGGCTTATAATTTTTCATCTGAAATCTTTTTTCAAAATACGATCAATATAGGCCTTTTGTGAAAGCCCCAATAACTTACGAGATCTATCTCATCGAATCTCAATGCCCAAAACAAATGATGCCTCTCCTAGATCTTTTATATCAAACACTTTATACAATGAATGCTTAGTTTCATGCAATAGTCCCAAATTCTAGTTATTTATTTTATATCCAGACTTGCAAGTCATTCATTTCATATCACATCATAGACATAGCCCTTTTTTATTCAAAAGCATGTTTTGACCACTCAAAATTTTTAAACATCACATGAGGGAGTTCTTGTTTTAAAGCACATAAAAACTTATGAAAATTACTTCCTTTTCAAAACTTTATCATATGGTGGTCATCTTTTTCACCAATCACATGCAAATTCTTTATTAGAAAACATGAGCATTTGTAAATCAAGGAAAAGCCCCTCTCATTCGTTCATAAAACAATAACAATCTATAGCATTTAGGATAATGAGTTTAATAACAAGAGAGGTAATCACGCAAATCATGCTCTCATATAACTTTTCAAACTAATAACATATGTACACATGAAAATAATTCATGTTTAGGAAAAACAACCTCATAGTTTATATAAGATTTCATAATAAAATGGGGCTTACAATGCATGCTCTTCAATAATTTCAAAATCTATCTCATGTACGAAATTAAGTACCTTAAATGCTTGTTTAATCGATAAATTTATGCACACGGAGTTTAGGATAGTCCAAGATACAAAAATTTTGCATTTTAAGATTCAACTATTCTGGTTCCCCTTGTAGGACAGTAGAACCTGTATCCTTTAGAATGAGCTGGATAACTAATGAAAAACAACGCGAGGTTCTAGGTTCAGTTTTATATATCTTTACCTCCGCGGGAGATCCCCAAACTCAAAAATGATCTAAACTGGATTTTCTATTGGCCCACAACTTAAAAGGAATTTTAGGGACTGACTTGGAAGGGACACGATTAAGAATGTACATGGATGTTCTAATACATTCATCCCAGACGAACTCACGTAAGTTAGATTTGCTCATCATACTTCTCATCATGTCTTTTAAAGTACTATTTCGCTTTCAAGATAGTGAAAATTTTCTGAAACAATTTTAATTTGCAAATACTATCAATACACTTTAAAACATATTTAGACACTTTTGACAAGATATAAAGCAGCAAAAATCTTTGTCAATGAAGACAATCAATTTTTTGCAATTATAGCTCCAGACAATTTTCTTTTAAACTAACAACACTCTGTAGATTAATTTCCACATTGAACGGAAATAACTGTTTCATTACCCACAATAATAACCCCTAGAACCCGAAAAATACGCCATAATTTTTTAAAAAATAAATCCAATTGATTTGGTTTCATCCACTTTCCCAAATTCAATTAATTTGACCATCAGCTGACTCTTAATCATATGTACACCATTTTTTAATATAAAATAAAGTAGTGTGCAACAGTCGAAACGAAGTCAACAACCAAAAATAAAAGGGAATTGTTTTAGAGTGTGTCACGATCATTATTTTTAATTATTTTTCTCATTAACTGAGTAATAGGGTTCAAGATCTATGTGAAAAGCTCTGATACCAAGTGTTAGAGTTATAGAGAAACACACCACAGATTCACATAAGTCAAGAGCACCTGTAAAGTAGCGGAATATGAGAGAGGTAAAATGCGTACCTTTGTTCGCCATTATATCGAATAACCGAAGACGATTTATCCGTCATTGCAACACATAATCGAAGACGAATAAGGCTGAGTTTTCCTCTCCTTTTCTTATGACGACTGACAGCTTATGGGAATACGTCTTATGTTAAAGCCAGGAGAGGGGACCTAACCTTATATTTATAGGCTTAAAAGCCTTAACCTAGTGCACCCCCCATTATGGGCTCACAGGTCTACTATAGGCCTACAATATTGCCAGCCCACACTAATAACATGAAATAAATACAAACTCATATGAAATCCGCATGAATACACGGCCTGTGTCTTGTCCAACAACTAATAAAATCAGCCCGTTTTATTTTAACGTAATAAAAAGTTAATGTTAAGTCCACATAAAATAAATAATTCTAACAGAGGTGTCTTTTAAATCAAAAGATGTGTTCTTTGGATAAACTACATAAATAACTAAACTAGACCTCTTCTTTTTTATATAGCACAATTACTATTTGCCCATTAATTTTTCAAATATTTCTAAACAATCCTATATTTATTTATCTTTCAAATTTTATTTTTTTACTTTTTTATTATACTTTAATTCTTATTTTTTTTGTTTTTCTCTCTCTTTTAGATTTTGTTAACCCTTACTTTTTTTTTCTTTTTCTTCTCTCAACTTCTACTTTAAAAAAAATAAAAATCTCTTTTTTTATTTTACTTTAATTTTATTTTTTTACTCAATCCTTACTTTTATTTTCTTTTCTCCTCTCATCTTCTATTTTTTTTTTATTTTTTTTCTCCTGTTACTTTTTTTTTCTCTTTTTAAGTTTTTCTCAATCTTTATTTTTGTTTTGTTTCTTTTTTATTTTTTCTCAACCTTTATTTTTTTTCTTTCTTCCTTCAGCTTCTATATTTTCTTTATTTTTTTTTCTTTTTCTTTATTTTTTAAATATTTTTCTTTATTTTCTTTTTTTTCACAATTTTTATTATTTTTTTCTTTTAGTCGATTTCTCCCAACTAAGTTAAGCCCCATTTGCAAGAGTTGACACACTATCACATTGTAGAGGCAAGACTTATGACTTTCAAACAAGAAGTTATGTTTCATTGGCAAGAGTTGACACTATCATATTGTGTTTTGATTTATGAGATGTTCTATAAATCTTACCTTAGAGGCAACACTTGGCTCAAGGACTTTCAAACATCAAATTATACCTCACGGGCAAGAGTTGACTCTACCATGTTATGTTTTCATTTATGAGATGTTCTACAACTCTTTCCTTAGAGGCAAGACTTAGCTCAAGGACTTCAAACAACAAATTATGCCCCACGGGCAAGAGTTGACACTACCACGTTATGTCTTCATTTATGAGATGTTCTATAACTCTTGCCTTAGAGGCAAAACTTAACTCAAGGACTTTCAAACAACAAATTATGCCCCACTGGCAAGATTTGACACTACCATGTTATATCTTCATTTATGAGATGTTCTACAACTCTTGCCTTAGAGGCAAGACATAGCTCAAGGACTTTCAAACAACAAATTATGCCCCACAGGGAAGAGTTAACTCTACCACGTTATGTTTTCATTTATGAGATATTCTACAGCTCTTGCCTTAAAGGCAAGACTTAGCTCAAGGACTTTCAAATAATAAATTATGCCCTACGAGCAAGAGTTGACACTACCACGTTATGTCTACATTTATGAAATGTTTTACAACTCTTGCCCTAGGGGCACAACTTATCTCGTAAATTTTCAAACAAGTTATGTACATTGGGCAAGAGTTAACACTAACGCATTGTACTTTTTACTTATGAAATGATCTATAACTCTAGCCTTAGAGGTACGACTCAGCCCAAGGACCATCAAACAATAGGTTATGCCCCATGGGCACGAGTTGATACCACCACATTGTGTATTGATTTATGAGATGCTTTATAACTCTTCCCTTAGAGGCAAGACTTAGACCAAGGGCTTTCAAGCAACAAGTTGTGCCCTATGAGCAAGAGTTGACATTACCATATTATGTTTTGATTTATGAGATATGTTGTAACTCTTGCCTTAGACTTTTAAACAATAAGTTATGCCCCATAGATAAGAGAGTTGATACTATCACATTATGTTTTGATTTAAGAGATGTTCTATACTCTTGCCTTAGAGGCAAGACTTAGCCCAAGAACTTTTAAACAACAAGTTACGCTCCATGAGCAAGATTTGACACTATCACATTGTGTCTCGATTTATGAGATGTTTTATAAATCAAGGACTTTCAAACAGTAAGTTATGTCCCATGGGTAAGAGTTGACGCTACCACATTATGTCTTGATTTATGAGATGTTTTATTACTCTAGCCTTAGAGGCACGAATTAGTTCAAAGACTTTCAAACAACAAGTTACGCCCCATGACAAGAGTTGACACTACCACATCGCCGATGCCTTTACCGCCGGTTAAAGAAAAGTCTGTGGTGATCATATATTATATCTATGTTCCATAATCGTAAAATCCAAAGCGGAGATGAAAGGAACAGAAACTTCATTAAACTTCATTTGTGTCCCTGGATGTCAACCAATAGTGAAGCCTTTAAGAACTTGTATAGTAAGCTTACAAAATGTTTAGTGCCGATTCAGCCTCTTTGTTGCTTCCCCCCACGTAAGTCTTACATAATGCACTTATATAAATACATATATTTCCAAAATTTAGATAAATAGCTCTAGCCCAATCCGCAAAATATAATCAAAGTGGTTTAATATTGCATCACCATTCCTCCATTACAGGAAATAACTAACGCTTTCATATTGAACAATAAGCAAATTGTGCGTGTTTCGAGAAGAGAAACCCAACATATCGATCCACAGTAGCCAATATCTTGGAGAAACCATTGATAACCAACAGCGCCTCCAATCCTGTTCTCGATGTTCGTATTATTAACCTTTCATCTTGTGTTCTTCATATATTTTATATTCATGGAACATATTTTTCAATAATCTAAAAATGATGTTTGTGAAGAAGACACTGTCAATTTCGAGGAACAATTGATACATTATTTCGAATGTATATGAAAATAGTTGGCAGCATTTTTTGGATGATATGATTTACACACAAATTATTATTACAAGTTCCAAGTCTGCATACAGTGGAAATTATCGATAGTAGCTTATATTTTCGTTTAACTCAAAATTAAAGAAGTGAATGGTTCAGTGTTTGGATTAGAGATTGGGAGAGATATAACAAAGTCAAATTTAAACTGAATGGAATCAAAAACATTCAGTTGTGGAGTTTGTCTGATGAAATATGTCCAGAAGGAACAATTCAAATTAGAAGAATAAGATAAGACACTCCAAGAGCCTCTTCTGTTTTGCGTCGTACAGTAATTATTGACTAGAAACGAGCAGTCACATCGGTTACTTGATCTCTTAAAGCTCCGTTCTTTTATGCTCTTTAAAGTGGATGATACCCAATCATGAAATAAAAGGTGTATTCAGAAAAAACGACAACGATCACTGCATTTTGCCGTCGATCAGTGAAAGTCGAAGAACTTGTGCTTGCTAAGGTTAAAGGATTTTGGACAATGGCTGATAACAATTTTAAATTATTGGCTGGATGGCGGATGATCGAAGAAAAAAAACTTAGTTATAGCGAGTTACAGTGTCGTATTAAGTTGGGCGCCGACTAATAACTTTGATGGCATTACTTTCATCACCAACTTAATTGTGTCGTTTAGATAAGGAATCACAATTGATTTTCTTTAATCATGCCAAGAGTTCCCGACAAGAATGCAAATACTTGGCAAGCATTGGGTAAATGTCTTCATGATATGGTTCATGCAATCCTACAATTCTCGTCTTTGAACGAGCCAAACAACATGATTTTTCGGACTAAAAAGTTTCAATCAACTTACTTTGGTCACTGTTGAGGGATATTGAAATGACAATAAAAATTGAATTCTATTTTTTTAACCCTACTGATTATTTATTTATAAAGTTTTATCCTTTGTGATTATTTTCATAAATGGTAGGGTAGATAATATTCATGATGATTTTCTAATACTTGATATTTTCGGAATAATATTTTCTTATGTGATCATTGTGGATCGGTCTTGCATAAAGATCATATGTGTAATTTATTTTCAAATTGTAAAATGATATGAAATATTACTTTGTTTACAAGTAATTGTCATACTTGAAGGTTGTTACAAATGAATAAAGATCTAGAGAACATGAGTTAGTGAATTTAGTTTTTTCTATATGTGATATGAAAAAATACTTGATATATTTAACGTGTGGAGTTGTTTGACATGTGAATAGAAGTCAATATTAGACTTTACATTTAGTATGACCCTAACTTTCTATTTTGATGGATATGTGATATTGTGGATACTTTATTGATATGTTGATAGTAACAAATGAAACAAAAATTATAAGAGATTTTATTTTCATATTTATAGTGAAGTATCTTGAAAATTTGCTACTATGTTGTGTATCAAGATTAAACAAACTAGTGAAGGTGACTATTGAGTTAATCTCCAAGATCGAGTTTACCAATAGTAATATTAAATTGTAGCTTAACTTGTGTAAGGAAGCGCTATTGGAAGGGCCAATAGTCAAGTTTTTAGTTGTTTTTAGTTTTCTTTAGAGAACTAAAGATATTCTCTAAGTTCCATAATATTTTATAAAGATGTATCGATACTAATTGGATGTTGATTATGCGAAAAAATAAATTTATCACATGATGAATATTTTTCTTGTGAGGAGGTACAATTTCTTGAAAGCCAATTCTACTTTCTCCTATTTCTAATGCATGTTGCATGATTAATCTTTGCAGAAAGTTCTAGAATTTTTTTTACAAAGATACAGTTTTTTCCGAAGTTTTTCTTCTTTTTCAAAATGATCAAGTTCAAGTTGTTGCTTTCCAATAGAGTTATCTTCACTATTTGCTTGGTACAGAAATTCAAAGGCTTGTCATATTCTCTAAAGCTATTTGCATAGAATTCCATAGCAATCTCGGAGAGAGTAAATATCATTTTTAGAAAAGCGTTTCACGCGTGTTTCAAGCCTCACATTCTGTTTTCAATGTTCATAGTATTAACCTTTTATGTTGTATTCTTCTTCATATATTTTGTATTCATGAAACATATTTTCCAACAAAAAGAGTGGATGTATTTGGATATCAACCAATATTCTTCCAGAGCTTCTCAAAGTGGCAACAATTAATGCATCTACTTGCAATGAGTTTCAGCTCCTCTAGTTTACTACCACTCTACCATACCGTAACTCATCACAGAGATGCTAATTATGTTTCATTTCAAGCATATTTTAGAAAGTTTTACAAGATAGATAGACGTACAAAATGTCATAATTGTTCATGTGTATCTGTGTATTAAAAGAATACTAATTATTTGTAAGCAGTAAATGAAAATAGAAATTTAAGTTATACGAACTAAGGTATCTCATCAAGGGAAGCCAAACTCATATTTGAGAAACTTTTTCCTAGTTCTGAAGATAATAATCAGTATGTGAATAATTATTAAATTGAAATGTATCACACGCCACGGCAATTTCAAAGAAGCTACAGAACAACAATAACATACCGAGTGTAGTCTCACAAAGTGAGTCTGAAGAGGATAGAGTGTATATAGATCTTACCCCTACCTCAACGATAGAGAGGTAGTTTTAGATAGATCCAATTTTTAAGAAGCAACACGATCACATTTTCTTTTCATGACAAAAGCATCGGAAATCTACGAGAGAAAGGAAACTTCACTAAGCACGCAAAAGGTAGCAGCTTGGGGTTGCCTTGTCATCAAACAAACAAAACAAAAGGAACTCCTAATAAATAAGAAGTCCGATGATCAAAACTTGAAGCTTCGAGGCAAAACTAACTAGTGAAACATATAAGAAATAGCAAACTTAAGACCATAATTAAGCTAAATAGCAATATTTTTACAAAATTAAGTTATATGAAAAGAAAGCAATATTTTCAGTGGGATCAAGTCACTACCGCTTTTTACGGTTACCATGTGTAACTTCTCTCTTTTTTCACGTCATTGCATTTATCTCATTCCTTTATGACTTTATTTTTTTAATATTTTTTCAATTATTCTCCTGTATTTTAGATATCAAATTCAACTATATTTCTCGCGTTTACTACTCAAGATCATGTTTCGCAAAATCAGGTAACCATTAATTTCAATTATTGCATGTTATCTCTTCCAAAAATTTATCTAATTTGCATTATGTATTTATTTCGACATAATGCATATATAACTACAAAATATATCATAGCTAAATATCAAAAGTTCCATGACTAAAAACTTTAGCCACAATTTTTTTTTCCGTAGCATTCGTAGCAAGAAGCGGCGTAACTAAAAGTTAGCTACAGACTTTACATGGTCTGTGGCTAAGGAAAAATACTTATAGCTATAAAAAATATTGTGTTGTAGCTGTAATGGTAAAAAAAACTTTGCTACGAAATATGTACTTATAGCAAATAATTTTATTCTTTTGCCACGAGAAATAAAATATGTAGCAACTTTAATATTATAGACATGATGTGTTCTACTGTGGCAAAAGACTTCATTTGTTTGCTATGAAAATTTAAAATTTGTGGCTATTTTACATTTTAGTCTTGTGATAAGAATACTTATATTTAGCTACGAGCTAGAAAATCTATAGCTATAGAATAAAGTATTTGACATAAATATTTTTGTACATGGCTAAAATTTATTCATTTTGCCATGAAAACATAAATTGTAGCTACTTTTAAAAATTGCTATAAAAAGAGAAAATATGCAACCCTATTTATTACAATTATATATACGTTTAGCCACAACTATAAGAATTCATTGCTACAAATTGAAAAATATTGTCATAAACATTATTAATAACAAGAATTTTTATAATGTATCTGAAATAAAAATAAATTAAGCAATTTCATTACTACAAATTAAAGAATCAGTACAAGCTTTTCAATAAGAAAAGTTATGTAATGTACCTACAAATTTATTTTGGGGATTCCAAAATAATTTTCAAATTACATATAATTGTGTTTTATAATTTTGAGAATAGGGACAATATAGAATTATTTGAGACACCATCTTATTTGAGTCCAAAAATGCAATCTTCTCTTGTCTCTCCTTTTCTGGTCTTCAACTGCACCTCAACTTGATCAACATCTGTCCTATAATTTGTTATTTCATGCTCTTATTCTATTAATATGCCTATCAATAATGATAAAGTATTTTAGTACCAAAATATTAATACAAACTAATTATATATGCAAGTGTGTGTATATATAAAATTTAAAACAGAAAAAGTATATCTTAAGTGATTTTTTTACTACTGAGATTTTTAACAAATAGAAATTAAAAAAATACAAAGCAATCAAAGAAGTAAACAAACCTGGAGACTTTTTTTAACTTCATCTAAGACCTGTAGATATGAATTTCAAATTTCAAATTTCAATACAACAACAAAAACATAATCAATGTAATTTCACAAGTGAAGATCTCATTTTAAAATCCGCGAAAATATATTGTTACCTTTATAATAACAAAAATATGCATAATCCAACGCAATACTCATATTGTAATACTTATTCCACCCATTTAAGAATTACATATTGTAAAACCTACAAAAAAAATTGTTAATCAACAATATATCATAAAATTTACAAAATTAAATCAAAAATTAAAAAAAAAAGGTTGGGGAGGGGGGGGGGGAGGGGGGGGGGGAGGGGGGGCACGGGGTGAAGGGGAAGAAGGAAAAAGGGACGGATGTTTGTGAAGTTGTAAGGGATAATAGATTACATAATTGAGTTTAAAAAATTTTGGGGGGAAATTTGACCCTTTATTTTTTATTTTTGGGGGATTGGGGTTTTTGACATTTTTAGGTGGCTGCCTTTTATATTCTTAACCTAGTAGTACTAAGTAACATGGGGGCTTAGGCTGTAGGTGACAAAAGAGTTTTAAAATGAGGTGTCGGTGACACAAGTCTTAATTATTAGTTAGAGGTGACAATTACTTTATTATGGATTAAGAAAGTTGAGAAAGTTTGAAAATAACCTACAAATTTTTAAAACGGAAAATAAAGGGAAAAAGGCGCCTTTCTCTCTCTTCTCACCCATTGTTGTTTTCTCTCTCTCTTAGCGATTTTTGTTGTTCATTATTGCTGCTGCTGCTTCATTCATCATCTTCTGCTTCATTATCATCATCTTCTACTTCATTATCATCTTCATCTTCTTCTTGTTGACCGTTTGTTATTGTTGTTGTTACCGCTACTGTTGCTATTTGACCAATTTCTTAGGTCAAATTTTATTTCAAACATCACTTTCCACTTTGGCATTACTTCATAAGAGACGCTGGTAAGTCAAATTATGATTTTTAGTTGAATTTGTCATCTGGGTAACTACTATTGTGTTGTTGTTTTCCAACAATGGATAGAACCCAATCATGAATCCAACATAATATCCATCTGTTTAAATAGATAAATCATCTGTTGCGACAGATGAGATATCTATTTCAATGAAAGACTGATATATTGGATTCATGTTTAAATAGATGGGTCATCTGTTGCAACATTTGACACATCTGTTGTAACAAATTAGTTATCTGTTGCAACAGAACCTGAACACGATTCCAACAGTAGTGTTGTAAATATATGTTACAACAAATTACTAACCTGTTGCAACAGGTAAGTCATCTGTCGCAACAGGTTAATTATCTATTGCAACATGTCACTCATCTGTCGGAATCAGCTTCAAAGGTGATTTATTACTATAACATCAATCCCAACAGGCGCTTCATCTGTTTCAATAGATATTCAGGAGCGTAACATGAATCCCAACAGGTAAGAATCTGTTGCGATTGATCACTTACCTATTGCAACAAATAACATATCTGTTGGGATTCATTCACGGCACTATGAAATCATTATCAACTTTTTTTAACAAATGACTTTATTTAGGTACCACTAATGGAGGGATCAATAACAATAGGGGTCGATTGTCATGGTCAATGAGTCAAGAAGAGCAATCAATATGTATGGCGTTGGAAGGAGGGTGAAATACTAGAGACGATAGCTATGACAGTCCAAAGTAAATTTTCATATGATGATTTTGTGAACTTAATCATCAACTTTTGTGGACTGAATTGTCAACCAAAAGAACTCGCCATCAGCTACATGCACAACTCCTTTGAAAATCAAAGGGTACTGCCTTTCAAGATAACCGATCAGGTTCGGTTGTGTGCTTATCTAAGTGATTCAACCAGGCCGGTGTTAAGGGTGTACATGGTTGAAAAGATGAGAAAGAATGAGAACCAGAATGTAGAAGAAGAAGAAAAAAAGACTTCTTTGATGATAGGTTGGATGATCTAGACATGAATATTCCAGATGATGATCAAACACCTACGCCCGTTGATGCGACCAATACGATGTGCAGTTCTTCTCAATCGACACAGTCTGGAAATCTTCAAGACGACGGGATTGACTTTTTTATTGGAATGCCATTCAAGGACAAGAATGAACTATCTAACACTTTGTTTATTTCTTGCTTAAAAAAAGATTTTAGAATAAAGAAGGTGATTAATTCGAGCAGTGTCTTTTTCTTCAAATATGCTAATTCAAACTGCAAGTGGTGGTTGAGAGCGGTGAAGTACGCAAGTTCTGATAGATTCGTCAATCATAAATATTAAAAGCATCACACATGTGGTTCAGAGCACATCTTGGACCAAAATCCTCATGCCACGGCAAAGGTCCTCGGTGAATATTTTAGCAGTAGTTTCCCCGATGGCAAAGGTCCTTCAACAAGGCTTATGGACAATCAACTCCTTACAGATTTGGGTATACTGGTCAGTTATTGGAAGGTATATACGGCCATGGGGATTGCCAAGGACTTGGTTAGGGGGATACTCGAGCATAGGTATGAAGTCCTGGATGCTTACCGTTACATGATTGAGTCCACAAATCCCGAAAGTAAGACGACATTGCATCTGGATGAAAATAGAAGGTTCAAGTACTTTTTTTGTATCCTATAGTGCTTGGATTCAAGGTTTTCAATATTTGAGAAAAGGCATAGCCATCGATGGTACCTTCTTGAGGAGCAGGTATAATGAGTTCTGCTTGCGGCGGTGGCACATGATGCGGAGAATCACATCTTTCCTATTGTTTTTTGTACAGAGGACAAGGAATGTGATGCCTCTTATGCATTTTTTTTGAACAACTGCGACACTGCGTTGAAGATATAGAAGAGTTGTGTTTTGTATCGGATAGGCATCCAAGTATTCCAAAGATGGGTTCACTTTTCTTCACTTCATCTTACTTTGATTGTTGCATCAGGCATCTTGGAGAGAACATTCGAAATAACTATCACAATGAAAGGGTCGTCACCTTTTTTTATAGAGCAGCTAAAACATTTAGTAGAGAGGAGTTTTTAGACTATTTCAATCAAATAGAAGATGTAAATCCCAAGGTGGTAGATTTTCTCGCACGTGTCGGTTTCGAGAGATGGAGCTGGGCATTCTGTCCAACAAATAGGTACATTCTTATGAATTTAATGTCATGTTTGATTTACAAGTTTAGTATGATGTCGTACTAAGTGATTCTTTCTTATAGGTACAATATTATGACATCAAACATAGTTGAATCGGTGAATTCATTGTTTGGCAATGAAAGAGAATTTCCCATCAAGGCTATGTTTGACAAAATAAGCGAGAAGTGTAGCAATTTTTTAACGAAAGGCATGTGCAGTTCAAGTGCCCAGAAAAAAGAACTTGATTTGTTCTCAAAATTGAAAAAAAATATCAACGAACATCAGTTTGGGGAATAGGTTATTCTCTCATAAATAAGCAAATTACAAATTCCGTATCACCGGTCATGGTGATGCTGCCACGGTTGATCTTCAAATAAGATCTTGTATGTGTAGAGTTTTTGACTTGGACAAAATACCTTGTCCACATGCTATGGCAGCGCTTCGAGCTCAATACGGTCATAAATATGAACCTGAAGTTTACGAACACTCCTCTTAATATTATTCGGTGGAAAAATATGAAATGGCATATAGTGGGCATATTACTTCGGTGTCTCCCAAAGAATCTTGGGTTATTCCAGCAGAGCTTATGGGGAGATTAATACCTCCTCCATATATTGACACGGGCACTATCAAACCGGGAAAAAAGCCATATAACAGAAGGCGTGGAGTTGGAGAATCATTTTCATCAAGAAAAAACTAGTGCTCAATATGTAAGTGCGCTGGCCACAAAAGAACTATATGCCCGAATTGTAATCCACCATGATTGTTGTAATTGCAGAAACTTGTGTTGTTGTTTGTTTGTTTGTTGTGGACTTTTATATATTTAACTCATTATTGTGAATCTAATGTTATCATTTATTATATATAAAATATCTTTTTTTTTAAATAACTTGTGCATCAATAAAAAGAGGCAAAACATGAACTAAATAATAAAGCAGACCACAATTATTCTCAATAGTTGCATAAACAACTGGAATATTTTCCTCCAACAGATGACAAATCTATCGAAACAGATGGATAATCTGTTGATAGAAACCCAACAGATGACCAATCTGTTCCAACACATGGTCTATCTGTTGAAAGAACTCAAAATCCAAAATTGCTAGTGCTACTGGATTCAACATTGCCTCCAACCATCGACATGTTAACATGAATTAGATTAGAAGAAATAGACAGAATGAAAATTGAATAAGAATTAAAATGCCAAAGTCTGACTAAAAGTAAAATTTTCATTAAACGAAAAATAAAATACATTAGGTATAGATCCAATATAGAAAAATTAAAATACATACACTAAAAGAAAAAATACATTCTAATTATTATTATCATCATCATCATCATTAATGATAGCCGGCCAATCGACTCGTAGCAGCAGGGCTCTCATCTGCCTCTTCATCTCTCTAAATATCATTGTTCTCACAACGACTAACTCGCTCTGCAGGTCATTAACCTGCCTCTGAAGTTTCCGCACTGTGTCGCGTAGAATAACAATGTCTGAAAAAGAATCAGCCATATCTAGAACACGCATGAATTTACAAATGCAAAGAAAAAAGTTCAAAATATAATACAACGTATACGACCAACTGGTAAATTTACACCAGAAAAAAATTACCTCAATGAGAAATGAATATGCTCTTTGAAGAGAAGTGGTTAAAGATGTCACACGAAAAGAAAAAATGCAAGAAATAAATAGAGTTGAATAAAGATTAAGGAGGGACCTATTTATAGAGGATTGAATCTGGATGTGTCAGGCCAAAAGGTAGGACTTTTCAGCTCCATTGTATTAATTACATTCAAACTGGTGACATTTTATTTTTTGAGAAAAGTCGCAATTTTTTCTTTTACATTAATTACTTCTTACCTTTTCATAGTGGTTTAAGGCTCGATAAAAGCCATTATTATTGAGCTGTTGCAACAGATAGTCCATCTGTCACAACAGATTGAATGTGCAACAGATGGTCTGTCAAAACAGATTTATCATCTGTTGCAATAGATAGTTTGTATATGCAACAGATAAGACATCTGATGGAACTTATGTCTTATCTGTTGCGATAGATGGACAGTATGTTGGAGGAGATGTTTTGATATCTTCTAACATCTGATTCATCAGTTTCAACAGATGGAGTATTCGGTTCATTAGCTATTTTGAACGTGTTAGATAAAAAGTCGCAACTCTTCACCTCTTTTTTATAGTCCCTCTATTTCGTATTAGTTGGGCCCTATGGGCTTGGCACACCAATTAATAAATATATAAATTAGGTGATTATTTTTACCAAATTGACCTTATAAATTATGATTTGAAAGTATAAATGTGAATAATATACATTATGTAGTCATTTAATAATAGGGTTAATCTTGAAAAAATATAATAAAATTCTCTTGATTTTATAAATAAGACAACTAAATTGAAATAAATATTTTTAGCAAGAAGTAATCACATATGTGTAGATGAATAAAAAAAATAGTCTGGTCTGTTGCAATAGATTTACCACCTGTTGCAACATATGAATTATCTGTTGCGATCGGTGACCCATATGTTGGAGGAGATGTTTTGATTTTTTCCAACAGCTGATTCGTTAATTGCAACAGATGGAGATTTCAATTCTTCAGCTGTTTTGAACGTGTTAAGATAAAAAGTCACGACTCTTCACACCTCTATTTTAATAGTCATCACATGCGTGCAGATGAATAAACAACACTGTCTGACATATCCTGATGGGGTAGCAAGAATAAGGTGTGTGCAATGGATCCCATTTTCATGGGTGTGAGTTATGTATATTATTGATCAGGATACCATGACAGACACACATAAAGTGCAATGATTTTGTGAATATAGTTTTTTACCGATCAGACACTGATCCTTTAAACAAGATCTTGCATTTTACAATTTAGTTTGATAGGTGGGAACTGATAAGGCCGAAGGGTTCCAAGACGGTGGTGTCGATACCCCGTTACAATTTAATGAGGATTTATGCTCATGTTTTTATGTCTAGTTTGGGGACAGTGTAAATATCCAATAGTGATTGGACCAGTTTTAATGGCGCAATGGACTTCTTGAAAGGCCTTCGAAGCCTCGCAATGTAACAAATAATGATGGAACCAATAAAAATTCCCCTGGTCCAAATTTATATGGATGGATTGCTAGAGGAGACTTTTTTACAGCAGAAGGTGCTTGGGAGAATACCTGTGCACGAAGGGGGAGGTGGAGAAGGCCATACATCATCTCAAAACTTGTTTAAGAGGAAACACAGGGTAGGAAGGAAAGTGTAGCGAGATTGGCTAATGAAATTGACATGAGAAACGAAAAAATTGGATGAGCTTCAAATATGGAAGTGTATCAAAATATAAAAATCCGTTAGTCGATGAAAAAAAAGGAAGAATGGTCAACAGGACTAGAGCTGGACACTTTGCTCGAGAATGCAACTATCGAGCGTGGCCTCAATGAAGACTCTCACAAAGTGCAGGACCAGAGCTCTAAGGAAAAATCTTCGCGAGCATGGAAAGTGGTAAGATTATCGATCAAAATTGAAACCTACATGTCAATTCAGACCGATAATCTTACCACCTTCTATGCTCGCGAAGCCGCTTCCTTAGAGTTCTGGTCCTGCATTTTGTGGGTCTTCGTTGAGTTCGCGCTCGCTAGTTGCAGTCTCCAGCAAAGTGACTAGCTCAATTCCTTTTGATCATTCTTTTTTTTTCTTTAACGATTGATGGATTTTCATTTTTGGATACACTTTCACATTCGCAGCTCATCCAGTTTTTTCTTTTTTCATGTCAATTTCATAAGCTAATTTTGCTACACTTTCCTTCTCACCCTGTGTATCCTCTTAAACAAGGACTGAGATGATATATGGCCTTCTCAACCTCTCTCTTCCCGTACAGGTTTTCCCCCAAACACCTTCTGCTGTATAATAGTCTCCTCCAATAACCCATCCATATAAATTTGGACTAGGGAAATTTCTATTAGATCCATTATTGTTTGTTGCAGTGCGAGGCTTCAGAGGCCTTTCAACAAGTCCATTGCGCCATTAAAACCGGTCCAATCACTATTGGATATTTACACTGCTACCAAAAACTTGAACCCTTCCCCAAACTTAACATAAAAACATGAGCATAAACTGTCATTAAATTGTAATGGGGTATCAACACCACCATCTTGGTCCCTCAGCCTTACCAGTTCGAACCTAACAATCTTAACTGTAAAATGCCATATCTTGTTTGAAGGATTAATGCCTAATAAGTAAAGAACAAACATTCATAAAATCATTATACTGGATGTGTGTTTTCATGATAGGTTGATCAGTAATACATACCTCCCACATATGAAGTGGTTCCATCTGCAAGTAGATTATTCCTCCGAACCCATCTTTACTCTAGCCTTTAATGCTGGCCGGACAAAAGTGGATCCAATTTCACTTCCTTTTATCTGCAAACAAGAGAAATACATTTGATGTCAAACAAGAGAAGAACAAAAAGAAAACAAAAAGAACATTACAAAAGGGTAACACAAAATTGAGTGAATAAACAGATGACCAATATGATGCAACAGATTACCCATCTGTTCAACCGATGAGGCATCATTACAAATGATGTATGACATGTTACAACAGATGGGTAATCTATTGGAATAAATCAAACCAGCCTTGCTACTGGTTTGATTTCTTCAAACAGTTACTCCGTCTGTTCCAACAGCTGATTCATCAGTTGCAATAGTTGAGAAAACTGTTGTAACACCGCCAACAATAGCATCAACAACAAAGAAACAACACCATGTGTTCCAACACCATCCACAACACAAACATCATATGTTCCAACACAACCACCACCCCCAACAATAGCACCACCAAAGTACCAAAAAAAGACATACAAAAAATACTATACTGATAACAAGGCTTTTTAAGTTCTCCCAACAAATGACTTTTTTGGATATTTTAATAAAAATAATAGTTCATTCATTCAAGACTTAAAAGTCACCTTTCCTTCAATTTTCTCAATAAATAGGAAACTCGTAATGGGTAAATCATTAATAACAATAGATGTAAATATCTAATTTAAATGACATACAAAGAATAAGACGAGATGAAAAGAGCAACAGTGAACCATACCTGCAATGTCAAAAAAGCAAACATATCAGAACATCCAGTTCAGTCGAGAAAAGATATTGATTGGTTGAGATCCTAAAGGATCCTCATTTGAAAGAAGAGAGAAAAGAGAGGAAAAAAGAAAACAAAGATAATTGAGAATAAAGAAGAGTAATGAGTTGAGTCTAGAACGCTTTATGGCTGAAGGAGAGAGAGTTCTAAATATGGGGGTTTTTAAATATTCATTAATGACTTTTGAGGGGCACGAGGAAACAGTGACATTGAAAGAACAGATAAGACTACTCACTCAAGAGATTTTTGAGTTATCCAAGTAGTATCGAGTAATATTTTTTTACCGCCTTAGTATTTTAACTTTTTTATCTCGGACAAGAAATACCTAAATTGCTTTAAAAAAGGATCTTAAAATATTTAAGTGCAACAGATTACTTAATCTGTTTGATAGTTTACAACAGATTCGTGATCTGTCGCAACAAATGACGTAATCTGTTTGATAGTTTACAACATATGCATAATATGTTGCAATAGATTACCTAATCTATTTGATTTGATCCTACAGAAAAGACATTTGTTGCAATAGATTGAACATTTGTTTATATATAATTTTAATTGAGTTCATATGTCAGACTAATACCTTAATTGAATGGGAGTTCTCATAGGGTCAACTACAACTTTAATTGAGTCTTTTGGCAATTGCATGATGAGACGGTATTGTGTTTCTCCCGACCAGAGTTGTCGATCGATTACTCTGAGCCAAATCGATTCTTACTACCTCATATGTTAGACTAATACCTTAATTGATTAATCTAGGACTAGGGTACTAATACCTTAATTGAATAATCTAGGACTAGGGGTGAGTTCTCATAGGGTCAACTACAACTTCAATTGAGTTTTTTGGCAATTGCATGATGAGATGGTACTGCGTTTCTCTCGACCAGAGTCATCGTCGATAACTCTGAGCCAAACGGATTCTTACTACCTCATATGTTCAACTAATACCTTAACTGATTAATCTAGGATAGGGTACTGATACCTTAATTGAATAATCTAGGACTAGGGGTGAGTTCTCATAGGGTTAACTACAACTTCAATTGAGTCTTTTGGAAATTGCATGATAAGACGGTACTGCATTTCACCCGACCAGAGTCGTCGATCGATCACTCTGAGTCGAATCGATTCTTACTACCTTATATGTTCAACTAATACCTTAATTAATTAATCTAGGACTAGGGGTGAGCTCTTATAATATCAACTACAATAAATGACAGTGCCAATTTGATAATTTACAATAGATGGGTAATTTATTGCGATATATGACTTAATTCATTTGATAATTTACAACAGATGGGTAATCTGGCACAACAGATGACTTAATCTGTTTGAGAGTTTACAACAGATTAGTGATCTATCGTAACAAATGACGTAACATATTTGATAGTTTACAACAGATGCATAATATATTGCAACAGATTACCTAATCTATTTGATTTGATCTAAAAAAAAGACATCTATTGCAACAGGTTGAACATTTGTTTATATATAATTTCAATTGAGTTCATATGTTAGACTAATACCTTAATTGAATGTGAGTTCTCATAGGGTCAACTATAACCTCAATTGAGTCTTTTGGAAATTGCATGATGAGACGGTATTGCGCTCCTCCCGACCAGATTTTTCGATCGATCACTCTGAGCCAAACCGATTCTTACTACCTCATATGTTAGACTAATAACTTAATTGATTAATCTAGAACTAGGGTACTAATACCTTAATTGAATAATCTAGGACTAGGGGTGAGTTCTCATAGAGTCAACTACAACTTTAATTAAGTCTTTTTGGCAATTGCATGATGAGACGGTACTGCATTTCTCCCAACTAGAGTCGTCGATTGATAACTCTGAGCCGAACCGATTCTTACTACCTCATATGTTTAACTAATACCTTAATTGATTAGTCTAGGACAGGGTACTAATACCTTAATTGAATAGTCTGGGACTAGTGTGAGTTCTCATAGGGTCAACTATCGATTAATCTAAGACAAGGGGTGAGTTCTCATAGGGTCAGCCACAATAGATGACAATGCCTATTTGATAATTATAAAATTACAAAATAATTACAAGTCAATAATTAATCAACTAATTAAATAAAAAAATATTACCTTTGAAATCTTACAAGTAAAAAACCTACGACCCGGATTTTGATGAGTCCAAGAAGTCTTTAACAGAACTTCATGATCACACTTACAATATTGAAAATCCTTATCACAAAAAATAATGGAAGATACGCTCGACATTGTCCAACTCAGTTGGAAAAAATGAAAGAAATAATTTAAAGAATTTGGATAGATAAAAGAAGATGACAATGAAGAAGAAGATTTGAGAATTTAGGGTTAAATTTTAGGAGGAATATGAATATATAATATAAGATAATAGGGGGGGGAGAAATGATCGTTGGGGGACAGGTGACGCCAAGTCAGCGAAATGTGCCAGACTGACACATTTGATGCCTATTTTATTTTACGTGTTTAAAATGAACACTGTCTACTTGATGCCTAATTTATTTTAGGTGTTTGAACTGAACACCGTCGATGGGTTCCGACTTTTTTATTTTAATTCAATTCACTTTAACCTTTTTACATGTAGTGACAATCTTTTATGTCCAACGAAAGTTGAATTTTTATAATGCAACAGATTCTCCATCCGTTTTAACAATTAGTCTACCTGTTCTGACATATAGTTTATCTGTTGCAATAGGTTGGTCATCTGTTGTATTATCTTGATGTTTCTATCTAAGTCAATCTATTGCAACAGTGGGAAGACCTGTTTGATAAATTCCAACAGATTACCTACCTGTTGCAACATATGTCTAAATCTGTTCGATTTTTCCAATAGATGTGTCGCCTGTTGTAACAGATACATTATCTGTTGCAATATTTAAATCTAGTATTCCTTTTCAATTAATAAGTTCAAATTTAAGGAATAAATAAAATTCATAGACAAAATAAAATAAATCGAAGTCTTCATAAATTAGCTAAAATAAGTCAACGAATAAATAAAATATAAAAAAATTGTTATGGGTACAGATCTCAACAAATACATCAACAACAATTTAAGTATACTGTCAAGGATTACTTTGACAGGCTCAATCTATAAAGATCTACTCAGTATGGAGAAGTTGTCCTTCATTTGGTGCTATGGAATTTGGCTTTGCTCGTCGTGGATCTTTATTGTCACTTACGTACGGTTTCTGCACTTTCTGTTCTCCGTATTTTCATAAAGAGTAGCATATTATCAATGTTTTTCAGCAGTAGCTTCTTCTACATCCACGTGGAAAGCCAGAATTGGTCAATGCTAATCACGGAGATACAATAAAATGAAAAAGGATAACTCATCTCTTCAAGCAAATCTAACTGGTCTTCCTCCCATTTGAAATTGTCCCAAACAGATTATATTTCTGTTGCAATAATGAATCAACTGTTCGGATAAATTTATACATGAGGAAGACCCTGTATGATAATTTCCAATGGATGAACCATCCGTTGCAACATATGAATCATCTGTTGCAGCAGATAGGTCGTCTGTTGGTATAAATAAAAGCGGTACGAAGAGTTATTTGATTTGCTAAAATAGACGAGACATATGTTGAACTAGATATTTTATCTGGTGCAACAAGTTAGTCAACTATTGCAATAGATGTAAATATCTGTTTGATAATTTCACCAGATGTGTCATCTGTTGAAACATGTGTCTGTTTGTTTTATCAGTTGGAAGACATATATATTCACCTTCTTTAGCTCGTGCTGCTCTTCTTTGGATATTGTACGTTGCTCAGTGCACCACATAGACAGAGGAGTTGCAATTTTGCTTTTTTGGATGCTTGATAATGCCCTGTAAATCACTCTCCTTCTTCTCTTAGCCCTAATCTCTAATGGAGCAGATAGAAATAAAATCATCTTTGATGGAATGAGACCCCTCTTAGATGTCAATTCCTTTGCAGAAGCAATTAATGCATTAATAGCATTAATCACTACATCATGTTTCGCCCTGCAGTCTTGACATTTACATGCAGAACATTCGCTGGGAGAGGCCAAATTTGTATAACCAGTATGATCATACTCATAATGGTTTGCTTTAAATACTGTAAGAGGAGCATCATTAGCACCAACAAAATCACCACTACCACTACCAACAGCTCTATCACCACTAAGACCATTAACAACAACAAGCCCACCCTCTAAAATTGTTTTTTTTTGTAATGGTTGTTGCTCCAAATAATTCTATTTTTATTCCGTCGATGACCTTAGGGTTCGATAAAGTTTGTACAAACCGTAAAGTAAGAAAAAATGGCATCTTCAACTCTCGATTGGTCGGAACTAGCGACGGATGCACAATCTAACATAAATCATTACATATATTAGAATAATGATTAGATCATTCAAAAAAATCATTAATTAAAAGAAAAAATTAATTATAATTATACTTACTGCATCCTTCGGGGGGTTGAAGAGATCAAGAAATTTTATATTTTTATCAGTTTTCGCCAACAATCATCTCAAAATTCTTGGATAGAAAACTCCTTCCTAGTAGTTCACTTGTTGTCTCAAATAAGGAATGACTTCAAATGCCCAAGCCTATAAAATAATGCCAATAAATCAAAACCATTATTGAGTGAAAAAAATGAATGATATCATAATAGAAGAAAGAAACATTTACCATGAAAGCCCATGGAAAGCCATATAAGTTGATTGTCTTTGGCGCTAACGGAGTCAACAAATGTTTGACAGTCATTTTGAAGCTTTCATACCCCCAAGGATAGATGTTAAACGCCTCAAGATCCTCGGAGAGCTTTAGTAAACCGAGGCTTATGTTGTTGTTAACGTCTCTCGCCCAAAGAATATTATGTACAAACCAAACCAAGCACAATGACTGCTTGTTCTTCTTTGAAAGTCCTTTACCTTTTAATGCTTCTATCAAATTTTTGTTTTTGAAGCTTGGACCAACAATGGACACCAAGTCATCACGATCACATGACTTGCCTTTGCCTTTTTTGGGTGTGCGGGATGCTTTTTTTGGGTTAGAATAGGTATAACTTGAGAAGAAGGATAACATTTTAGTCCAGTAACTATGAAAAACTCCTTCCAACCAAAACAAACAGGCATTCCACAGTAATTTATCCACACTTCATCCATCTTATCTTTGTTTTCATACATAAACCTAAGCTTGAGAAGTTCATATACCATTTTTATTTGTCCACGGGCATTGTTGTCCTCCGGCAAATCAAGATATTTCCCAAAGCAGTTGTCCCTGAAATAAGCATCCAATTTTTGTTCTCGAAGTATTTTTCTGAAGGTGTCGAAAGATTTTTCCATGACTGACTTAACCATAGAATCACCCGTTAAATCTGCGGCACCATCGCACTACATTCTCACAGGATAAAGATCAATGCTGAAGGCTTTGACCAACTCTTCGGTGGAAGGGCTATTAGCATTTGCATAATCTCTTTTGAAACATTCCTCCTTTCCGTGTTCATCATATTCTGCTCCCGATTGAAATAACGCTTGTAAAGCAAGCTTATAGAGTGGTGGATGTAGCCTAGCTACTTCACTTGTTCCTTTACTTGGACTTGATTCGGTTTCTATTCTTTTGGGAACCATATTATCTAAAATTAATAGGAACATAAAAAAATATATTATAGTTGATTAATGCATCGTTAAAAAAAGATAACAGTAAATCAAATAAGAAAAATAGTAAAATAATAGTTACAACAGATCACCGATCTGTTGCACCAGGCAGTATATCTGTTGTGGTATATAACCAAACTGTTGCAGCGGATGAGTAATCTGTTGCAATAATACAAAAGATATCACTCATCTTTTAAGATAGATGAATGGTCTGTGCAACAGATCACATATTGTTGCGATATATGAGTGATCCGTTAGGACAGTTATATAACATATTGCAACGGATGAGTAATCTGTTGTGATAATACAAAACAAATCACTCATCTGTTGAGAAAAATGAATGATCTGTGCAACAGATCACACATCTATCGCAACATCATCTGTTGTAATATGTGAGTGATCTATTGGAACAGTTAAATAACCTATAGCAACAGCTGAGTAATCTGTTGCGATAATACAAAATATATTATTCATCTGTTGAGAAAGATAAATGGTCTGCGCAACAGATCACACATCTGTTGTGATATCATCTGTTGAAACATATAAGTGATCTGTTAGAATAGTTAAATAATCCATAGCAACGACTGAGTAATCTGTTACGACAATACAAAACATATCACTCATCTGTTGAGAAAGATGAATGGTCCGTGCAACAGGTCACACATCTGTTGCAACACATGAGTGATCTGTTAGAACAATTATCAATAGTCAATACTGTTTAGATTTCTTCCAACATAGGATCGTCTATCACGGCAGATGAATAATCAGTTGGAAAAATCAAGTCTTGAATATTTTCTGTTGGAAGAGTTGATAGGATTTTATCCAACAGGAGGTTCATCTGTTGCATCAGATCATTAATCTGATGGTTCTTCCATTACACCAGATGGTTAATTAGTTGCATCAGATTTTTTATCCGATGTTTAATCTGTTGCAACATATGGTAAATTTATTGCATCAGATAGTTAATCTGTTGTATCAGATGATTAATCTGTTGCATCAGAATTATAATCTAATGGTTCCAATGGTGCATCAGATGGTTAATTTGTTGCATCATATGATAAATCTGTTGCATCAGATGGTTAATATGTTGAACTAGATAGGTAATCTATCGGAGGAAACAAAAAATAGTATCACGATTTTGTTCAACAAAAAAACAGCAATTTCACCATTTTTACCAAGAATAAGAACACAATAAATCAACCCAAATTGTCGTTTTATTTTTTATAAACACAAACAATAAAAATCAAACTTCAAAAAAATGCAACAAATAACAAAATATCATAATTCACTTCAAAAAGAGAAGAGAAGAAATATCAGAAATTAGAGTTTTATTCAGACTGTATTTCAAATTAATGCAACAAATATTGAAATTGTTAACCAATACTATAAGAGAAGTTGGCTCAAGTTCCTCGTTTTCTTCAAAACTAAAAAGGCCATAAATTTTTACCTGTGAAAGAAGAAAAGGAACGATGAAGAATTCGAAGCTGTTGTGATCGGAGAGCAAGGCTGTCACGTCGATTGAAGGTTGAAGTCGAAAAGAAACTCAAAGTCCAACTATTTGTAGTCGGATGTTGAAGTCGCCGAGAATTGAAATGAGAAATTTGCAGAACAGTTGGCTGGGAGAGAGTTGAGAGAAGCAATTGAGAGAGGAGGGGAACTTGAAGCCCAACTATTTGTCATCGGAGGTAGAAGTCGCCGGGGGTTGAAGGGAGAAATTTTACAGAACTGTTGGTTGGGAGAGAGTTCAGAGAAGCTGTCGAGAGAGAGGAGAGAATGGTCGATTTGGATTGAAGAGGGGTGTGGGTTGGGTTGATTTATATTTTTGAAAAGATTAGAAATTATTGAAAATATTAATCAAGTCCACAATTAACTTAATCAAATTTCCTAATGATGTTTGACCCTATTTGTTGGTCAATGTAACCAATCCTTCATTCAAGACTTAAAAGACACCTTTCCTTCAATTTTCTCAAGTAACATACTACAATGTGTATATTTTTGATCCTTTTTAACAAATGTTTTATGAATCTATTGAATATAATAAGAAAATTATACATTAAAAATAACAATAAATATATACTTTGTTTTAAGTTAATGGAGAACGTTAATTATTTATATAAAAAAATATTATTCTGAAATATATTATTCTTTTTCAAGTTTTTTTTTTTACTATGATATTGTTAGTTTTGTAATATGCTCTTCTATTTTAATAAATTCTAACTTTATAGTTTTGTAGTTAAATATATGATTATTTTATATTACAATTTTTTAGTTTGAATTCAAGTACAAAAATTATATGATTTCAAAATGTTTCTTTCTACCTTTGAATTAGGAGTAAGGTATGTGTATATTCTACTCTCCTCAACCTTCACTTTGTGACTACACTGGGTATGTTGTTATTTTGTATAAATTAAAATATTACGTTTAAAATAAAAAATTTAGAAATGAAATAAAATTGTTAATATCAAAAAATATATCTACTACATTTATATAGCAAAATGGAGAAGCAAAAAAAAACAATTATAATGACGAATATCAATTTTCATAATATTCAAGTCAGAAAATTATTTAAGATGAAAATTTTAAATAGAAAATGTCAATGTGATTTCTTTCTTATGGTAACAACATGAACTAAAAGTCTTAGTAAAGTACCCTATTATGGTGGTATCATTTATTTCAATTTCAATTTAAATTTAAATAAGAATATGAATTTTAAATTACTATTTTTAGTTTGAATTGAAAAGAAAAAATTATATGAATTTTCAGAATGAGTAGTATGAATTAAAATGTCAAGTTTAAAATAGAAAAATAAAAATAAATATAAACTGTCAATATTGAAAAATCTATATAATCCATTTATATATAATAGGAGAGAAAAAATAATATTGTGATCATCAAAAAATTTGAAGTTTGAAAATCATTTTACGATAGAATTTTTTTTAAAAGAAAATTTAATTTAATTTATTTTTATATCAAAAAAGTGAATTCAAATTTAAATTAAAGTGCCTCACTATATGAAACTGTGGTTCCACAACATCCAAATTATCTCAATAAGAGATATGAATTTTGAGATGTAGTATTTTGGTTTGGATTCAAAATACAAAAATTATATGAATTATATGAATCGAAAAGTTATCTTTAGGATGGAATATTTAATAATGAAATAAAATTTTCAATATGAGAAAATTCAAGAAAAGAACTAAAATTTAATAACTCTTTATTTATTGGTGCGTGTGAATTAATTATATTGACAAACAATTGACTAATTTGTTTGTATTCTAGACTAGCTCATATTGCATATTTTATCAAATATGACATGATCTAGTAAAAATTAAAATAATAAATAAAAAACTCATTTATATATTATGTATGATAAAATTACAAAAAAGGAGAGTGACAGGTAAATAATGTAAATATATCATAATGTGAATTAATTTTATAAAAATTAAAATAAAGTAAATAATTATAAATTTAATATATTCAGAAGAGTCATGTATAACAGTTACAATTATTATGGCTCCTTCGTAATGTTGTACATCACGTGAATTCAAATATACAAATATATAATATATCTATAATTATTGAAGTTTTTATGAATATTTTTAAAAAAGACAAGTTCTTTCATATAAAAAAAATAGACACTTATTTTAAAACAATAAAGTATCTATACATAACTTTCTTTATAACTTTTGAAAAAAAATTGTTTGTACGTTTTTTTTTATAAAAAATACAATTAACATTCATAAATAATATGTTGCAATAAAATAAAATATTAACTTGATATGTTTAAGAAGTTAGTTGACGTTTGAGGTTATAAGTAAGTATATTATCCTTTTTATATTTTAATTTTATTATTTAAAATTTAATTTATTCTTGAACATATATATATATATATATATATTATATTTGAAACTAAACCGTAAGATCATATAAATTTTTTATAAATACTATCTCAATACATCACGTGCAAATCAAATAATAACTCTGAAAATATTTGATCGGAATAAAGTGTAAATGATACTTATTGAGTTTTTTCTAAAATCAGGTCTGATCAGTTAATTGAAATAAAAATAATCAAATAAGTTATATTTAAGACTTACAAGTTGTAAAATTAAATTAAATTGAATGATTAATACCTTAAATCGCATTAGAGTGATAAATATATTATTTTGATGACCAAGTTTGAGTCAAGTAACAATTCTGAAAGCACTTGGTCACGATTAAGCTTTAGTAAGACTTGGTGAAATTATATTTAAGGTCCACATAATTAGTTAATCAAAATTAATTAGAAGTCCCTATTTATTAAAATTACATTTAAAATTTACAAATAAGCCTGTAGTGTTAATTGAATCCAACGATTAACAGCTCTAATTTACACTAAATTAATATTATTGTAACAAATTTTATCTCATGGTAAAAATTAATTACTAGCTATAAATTTTTATAATAATGCTAAATTTGTGGCTAAATCATTTCGCCATGATAAATGATTATCCCCCCATTCCAAATAATTGGTGTTTTAAGATTTTTTTACTTTGTTCCTAAATAAGTGGTGTTTTAGATAATCAAGAAGACATTAACAATGTTCTTTCAATTTTATCATGCTTTAATTGTAGAGAGTTTTGTATAACTAAAAAATTATTAAAGAGTTACTTCGAGGTATTTATCAAGAATGAGTTCTTCCAAATTTTTATGAATGATTTCTTAAGAGTTGTACCAAAACTAAAAATACATTATTTAAGAATTGAACAAATATAACTATTATTAAGCCAACTTTTTCCACGATATTTTTGTACCCAAAGCTAAAACATTTATTAGCTATAATAGTTTATTTTAAATAACTGTTTTTATAGCTAAACAATGACTATTGCTACGATAAGTTTTAACAACAACAATTAATAATTACTAGGTAATTTTACTGTGCAAAAACTTTATGGCTATATCATTAACTATTGAACTAATTTTTGTAACTTGAACCAAAATATATATTTAGCCATAATATTTTACTTCAAATAATTTATTATGGCTAAAAGGGTACGATTACTACAATTAGTTTTAACTTGTACAAAAAATTAACAATTAGCTATGAAATTATATTATAGCAAAAAAAATATAGATAAATCATTTAATTATTGCCACATTTTTTTATAACTTGAAGCAAAAAATTCATTTAGCTATATTATTTTATTCTAAATATTTTATTATGGCTAAAAGCTCACTATTGCTACAATAACTTCTATCGCGTGGCAAAAACTTATTATAAACTATAAAATTTTAGTGTAGCAATAAAGTTGTAGCTATTTAGGTAATTATTGTTACGATTGCTAGTAATTGTAGTAAAAATGAGGAATTAGCTTTGTTAGTTTAATTTTTATGGCTGAGAAATTTTAAGAATTTGTAAATAGCTACGAAATTTTAAATTTTATAGCTATTATTAGTTAATAGCTATGATTTTTAAATTCATAGCTTTGATTTTGTAGCTATATATGCACTTTATTGTAGTGTTCTTTATCATCGTTGGTGCCATATTCCATATTTTTAAATTTTCATTTGTAGAATTGTGGAGATCTTCTCTAATGACTGAACATACACCATATAAAAGATCTTATAGAGGTATACCCCCTATTAATGTAGTTTCTAAAAATCCACCATTCTTTAGTATTGGACTTTCTAAAGATGAAGATACATATGTTGTTTCTACACCTACACGGTCAAAAAATTAGTGAGCATTGAAGAGGTGAGATCGAAGCATCATAATGATCTAGGAAAGATGGCTGAAATTATGAAAGAAAATAAATTGAAAAAAGTTTCTTCTCCAAACCCCCAAAATTTCAAAAACCAAAAAAAAAAATCAAAAGAAATTGGTGCAACCAGCAAAATTTCAAGTCCAAAAGTTGAAAAATCATCTGAAGAAGATTTTGAAGAAGATGGAGAGAAGAGGTATTTTATTTTTCTGAATTTTGTAGTTGTTTGTGTATGAATTTAGTATCTAAGTCAGTTCTCTATGTTAAATCATATTTTTACTATTAATAAATGTGTTGTATATGTATGTGTAAGTGTTTGTACATTTTACAATTGTATTTAGTTGTTAGGTACTGATTTATATATATATATACAAATGTTGTTGTATAAATATACATATGGATCATGTAAATATATTTGTATTTGTGTATTCGGAGTGGTGTATCTAATAAAGATTTATGTCCTTTTTGATGTATTTGTAATGTGTAAATGTTTGTATATTTATAAATTTATTTAGTTACTGGGCATTGATCTGTATATGTATAATATACAAATGTTGTTGTATATATATGTAATACCCCGTATTTCTGTAGCCTAGATTAACTCTCAGTACATGAGTGAACCAATATAAAATTTTCAAAATTCTCAGTATTTTTTAGTTTAGAGCCTGCCAATGCGTAGGAAATTCAGTTAGTTTTCCAACGATATAAAATTCGCCTAAATCCGATAACCAGGTAAGAAGTTATGACTATTTTAAGTTTCAGTCGCTAAACATAGTCATTCAGGCCAGTAGCGCATTGCAGAGTATGTCAAAATGGGAATGGTCAGTTTCCAGTGAGGTACCACGATACCGACGTGTCGCGCCACAAATTATTTTCACATTTGTCAATTTTCAGTGTACCAACGCGATCTCACCGCGTCGCGGTGAAATTTCAGGTCGCATCCAAGGTGGCAACGCGATACCACCGCATCGCGCCACCAGCTACTTTCCCAATTGGAGAATTCCTGAGACACGGCCTGACAGCGCCGCGTCGCGCCAAGGGCCCAAATCAGAAAATTTTGACGAAAATTAAATATTTTATCCAAGGTTAAAACTGTTTTTTTCCATAATTTTTATATGCCTAGATATAGGATTTAATCCCAAAAAATGTTTTAAGTTATTCATTATTCAACTTTTTCCCAAATCAAAAGGCATTCTCTCTCAAAGAGGCAAAAATCCTAGTTCAAGAAATCAAGGTCAATCCTTAAGAAATCCTTCAAGAACTTCAAGAATCCATAAAATTCAGGTATGTTAGGTGTTCATCTATGGGTTCCTTTCACCCATAGAGTCGACGAATCCATTTTTAAAACTACAAGATTGTTGAATTACAAACTTCCATGTTTGAATTAGATTGAATTCATGTTCATGATATTAGTTGGGTTTCAATCCATGATTTAATTGCAAGTTTCATGAAAATTGAATAGTATGTGTGATGAATATGTGATAATCTTGATAAACCCTTAAATTTACAAATTTATTAATGTATCATGATGTTCATGTGTTGGCCATTATCATGTAAATAATTCATGCTCCCCAAGTATTTGCTAAATTGTCTATGTGAAATAAATAGTGGAATCATGACATGTTATTATGTGGTACCAATCATGTACAAGCTTATGCCCTACAAGTATTTGATGAAATGCTTATGTGAATTGACTAGTGAAAGCATGACATGTTATTATGTGATCCCATTCATGCATAAGTTCATTTATATCAAGTATTTGACAAAATGTCTAAATGAGTGCATTGTCAGAAAACAAGTATTGTTATGCCTTTATGATCATGTTATGTCTTTCTTTTTATGCTATCGAGTCCTGGGGGTATTTAATATCCGATAATCTAGCTGTTTACCTAGCGCCAATGTTAGTTACAGAATAGTATTAGTCATGTCACGATCGGAATAATTCAGTCAGCTACAGAACTTAGTATAACTCAGTAAGTTACAGAACTCAAGAAAACTCAGTATCAGTCCATTGCAATTTCGTATACTCAGTTCAGTGTCTTTCAGTTCGGAGTAGAATTTAGCACCGAGCGAGTGTAGGGATGATGGCTTCCCCTTCAGAGAGGCAGAGTCATTAGTAGTAGTCCTTGTACTCCAGAACTGCGTAGCTAGCGCAGTATGAGGAGTCAACCGTCAGACTAGCCTTGACTACCTCCCAGGGGTCATGTAATACCCCGTACTTCTACCTAGCTTGAAATTGTCCCAAGTATGTTAGAAACTTACTTTGAAAGATGAATCCACTTTTATATACGTGGAATTTTTAAGATTTTCACTTTTTGTCATGTGAAAAATTGAATTAGATTTTCAACGATACCAATTTTGTCCAAATCCAGTATCGGGGTAGAAAGTTATGGCTGAAATACAAAAAGCAGTCAAAACTGCTCAGGTGCGATGGTGAGAGCCGACGGACCGTCGAGCTAGCGATGGACCATCTCATAAACCATCGTAGCAGAGGCAGTGAGACCACTTTTTGCCTAAGAGCGATGGCTCAGGCCGATGGACCGTCGAGCTAGCGATGAACCGTCGCCCAAGCCGTCGTAAAAGAGGCAGTGAACCCCTATTCTGCCCAGGTGCAACGGTCAGGACCGACGGACCGTCGCACCCACCGTCGCATAGTTCATTCAGTTATTTAAAGTTATTTTAAAAGGGTATTTGGGTCTTTTTCCACTTAACCCCTAATTATATCAGATCAAGGCTCATAAGTTCATTATCCATCTACAACATCAAATTAGGGTTTTCTCTCAAAGATAATCCCCAAGAACAAGATCCAAATCATTCTTCAAGAAACTAATAGATTCAAGTTCTTCAAGTCCAAGGACTTCAAGAAACTCACAATCAAGGTATGTCGTGTTGATTCAAGGGTCCCTTTCACCCATGAAGCTCAAGAATCTCTCTTCAAAATCTAAGATTTGTGTATTTATGAATGTTCATGATGTAAATTAAATTGAAATTCATGTTCATGATGTTCTGGGGTTTTGATTCATGTTTTAAATTACATATTCCAATTATTGACCCTAGTATATAAAGATTTGCATAATAATCATGATAAACCCTTTAAATTTGAAAATTTATTTATGCAACCATGATAATTAGATGCATTGATGATGGTATAACCAAAGTATACTCCCCAAGTGTTTGATTAAATGCTTATGTGAAGGAAAAGTGCCATACTAGTGTGATAATATGAAATCCCCATTCATGTACAAGCTTATGCATGTCAATTGTTTGATGAAATGTCTTAGTCAGTGAATTATGGATACATGTGTAGCCCTTGGGGTGCTTTAGAACTTGTACTTCATGAAATCTCCAACTTATTATATTATGGATTGTTGATGATGGTTATGTATTCAAGAGAGTCATGCTTTGTCAGTTTCTTTCCATCGAATCCAGGAGGTACTTGTACCCGAAAAATATAGCTGTGTGCCTAGAGTCAGTGTTATGTTTTCACAATATCCTCAGTCAAGCCATGATCCATATAACTCAGTTAGTCATGTGACTCAGGAAAGCTCAGTAATACAGTAATCTCAGTACTATTCCATCAGTCAACGGAACTCAGTTAATTCAGTCCAGTTCATTCAGTAATACATGTTCACTGTCTATTCAGATGGGAGTAGGAATTAGCACTGAGTGAACCCAAGGATGGGAACACACACTGTTAGATGAGGGTGTGATTCTTAGAAGCAATCCTTGTGTTCCAGAACTATGTAGCCAGCATAGGTTGAGACGTCCACACTGTCAGATGAGGGTTGATGAGGTTGATAAACACTGTCAGATGAGGGTCCCACCATTTTATTTTGAGGACAGTGTCAGATGAGGGTCACACACAGCTTGTCCTTACCAGTGGCACGGTATTGACACCCTTCCAATTGAGGTTACAAATTGGACCCTAACTCAGCCATAATGGTGTATTAGGGGCATGTTGGTTAGATGACTACTTTACATAGTTTCTTGTACAGAATCAGGACTGTCATATAAAGTCATTCAGTTTCAGTAATAGAACTCAGATAGTTCTATAAAAATTTAGGACTGTTAGATACAGTCAACTCAGAACAGTACGAAACTCAGCTAGTTCCATCAGAACCTAGACTATCAGATACAGTCGCTCAGTATCAGTTATTTCAGTTATACAGTTATCAGTATATCATGTTATCAGTACTCAGGATCAGTTGTCATGTTATCACGAACTCAGTTACAATTATTATGTAGTCATGCATGCATTCTCATATTCATATTATCCAGTCAGTTAGAATAGTTCATTCATGTGAACTCTCTGCATTCAGTGTACCTCATATGCATACTAGTACATTCAATCATACTGATGCATTTGCGCTATGGTGTTTTATACCATAGGTTCAGAAGCATGAGCTCCAGAGCATCAGTAGCATTCCAGTCTCAGTAGTCAGAGTTAGCAGTGAGTCCTCATCCTTCGAGGACATGATCATTACTTTATTATCTCATTAATTAATTTATTTCAGTAGTTGGAGTTAGTTGGGAGACATGTCCCATCAACTCCTTATTCAGACAGTTCATCCAGTTAGAGGATTTTCAGACTACAGTATGTTCAGACAGTTTATTTCAGTTGTTTTGGGTATTTCATACCCCATCCATACATTATGTTTTATTAGTTATGATACCGTTTTGAACCTTATGTCCTTTCAGCCTTTATTTCTGCATTTATATAGTATATTATGTAGTGTTCAAGTATAGATATTAGTCATGGGTTAGGTTGTGGTCCTTCGGGGTCATGAGCACCATGTAGCATTTTCGGTACCAAATTTGGGGCGTTACAGGTCACCCGTTAGATTAGTCTTGGCTCCGCCCAGGTGTCACCCATTAGTTAGGCTTGGCATCCTGGTTTTCTAGTATTAGTACCCGTGGCACGGTATTAGCACCCTTCTAATTGGGGTCATAGGTTGGACAACTATCATCTCAGATTTGGGGCATGTCGGTTAGATGATTACCTTCCACAGTTTCAATTTCAGTCTTCAGTTTAGAACTCAGTTCATTTTACAGAATCAGGACTATCAGACATAGACAATCAGTATCAATAAATCAATTATCAGTAACTTCAAATATCAGTTACTCAGTTATCAAAACTTAGTATTTAACTTCAGAAAAACTTAGTTATAGTATACATGTATGTGCACAATATTACATACTAAGTGATTTCAGTAGTATCAGTTACTCACGTACTCTTATATTTAGTTACTCTATATCATTCAGTTAGTTATTGTTCATGCATATGAAGCCTTACATTCAGCCTTGCCTCATCTAGCATACCAGTACATTCCATGTACTCACCGTATACTCTTTCTTTGCAATATGATATCTCATATCATAGGTTCAAACGCTCAAGATCCCGACCGTATTTAGACAGATCCATTCAGCAGTTGCAGATTTAGTAGTGAGTCCTCATCTATCGGCGATATTATTTATTTCAGTTTATCAGTAGTTCAGTAGTGGGAGTTAGTTGGGGGCTTATCCCATCAACTCCATATTCAGACAGTTCAGTTAGAAGCTTTCAGACTAGACCAGTTCAGACAGTGTTTAATTTTCAGATATTTTTACGAGATGTTATTATTTATCAGTATTTAAATTTTGAACATTATGGAAATTCATCCTAATTCAACATTTATTTCAGTATTACTATTAAGTACTTACATCAGATATCAGTCATGGGTTAGCTTGTAGTCCTTCGAGGTTGCAAGCACCGTGTGGCATCCAGGGTGTACTCTCGGAACGTTATAAACTTGATATCAGATCCTAACGTTCAACAGAGTCTTAAGGAGTCTGAAAGCTGCAGCTAGTAGAGTCTTGTGCATGAGTGTGTAGCGCACCACACTTATGGACAAGAGGCTATAAGATGTTTTAGGAAAAGTTTTCCTTTTTTCAGTATTTATACCGTACGAGTGAGCATGAGCTCAAGCTAAATTCTCAGTCTAATCCTTTTCTTCCTTCCAGTTGTAGAACATGCCTCCCAAAAATACTAACAAAAGGAGAACCAGAAATCAGTCAACACCTTAGCCCGTTTAGGCAGATCCCCTGAATAAGCACGTCTCCCATGTAGAATTTAGAGTTGCTTTTACTACGTTAGCCAATTCAGTAGTTGCTTAAAATAACCTACAGGCTATTGTCCTATCTAGGCTTGGGGTTCATACTCAGCAGAGCAAGGAGGAGAAGTGTAGAAAGAAAGATAAAAAGGATAAGAGAGCCAGAACAAGTGGTTTTAGGACAATGTTAGAGAGTGGTAATCAGTTCCAGTTTTGTCAGAAACTTTCAGCCCCAAATCCTTCTGTAGCCAGTGCTCCAGTGCCAAAGTTTAGAAATGACAGTTGAGATGGGGCACCAGGCTCCAAAACCCAGGGTAGTGTGAGCAGTGGTCGTACCCATCTGCTTTGTGAAGAATGTGGTAGATATCAGCTAGGTGCATGTAGAGCTAACAGTGATGTATGTTTTGGATGTCATAAGCTAGGCCACAAAATATGGGAGTGTAGAGTAATATCTCAGATGGGAAGGGATTTGCGCCAACAGGGTCAGTCAAACCGTCCTTTAGCTCAGTCCAGTCACCTGAACCAGCAGGGTACCACTTTCAGTTCCACCAGTTGGAAATGCCCAAACATGCTTTATGCACTTTAGTCCAGACAAGATCAGGAAAGTTCTCCTGATGCGGTCATTGGTACGTTACAGATCTTCTATTTACATATTCATTCCTTATTAGATCCAGGATCTTCTCTATCTTTTGTAACTCCTTGCATAACAGTCAACTTTTAGGCAGACTAGAAATCTTAACAGAACCTTTCCTAGTGCTTACCTCCATAGGTAAATCTATTCCAGCCAGACGAGTATACAGAAATTGCTCGGTTACAGTATTTCAGAAAATTCCTTTAGTTAATTTCAGTAATAGAGTCATTCCATTTTAGTTTCCTGATGGACCAATCATTGAATGGAGGTGTAGTACCTCAGTTTCAGTTGATTTAAGTTTGAATCTCTTGATTGACCTAGTAGAAAGAGAAGTTGAGAATTCTAAGTTTGTCAGTAATGAGGTTGCTATATGATGATTGTTGGGGCAATAGAAAACTAAGAATCATGTATCAGAAGAAAGCACTAATAGTGGACCTTACATTGTCAGGAGTAGTCCTTCAGAATGAGTTTAGTGTTCATGAGTATTGTTATATCTCAAGCTCTAGAGTAAAGTGGTTTCAGTTCGATTTATATTTTATTAAGTGGTTCACAGACTTAGAATAATGACTTTAAGCTAAGGGGGAGATGGTAGAACAAGTAACCAAGTCAGACTTTCAAATTTTAGTAGTAATGTCAGTATGTGTAGAAAAGCAGTGGGAGAGGTTGATGCCCAACCCGTCCTTACCTCGATGCAAAGTATTGCACTTCAGCTATCACGATATCTACTAATGCCTTACATGTCAGCTCTATGATTATAGCTTTTATTCGTGCACGTTATCAAAAATCATGTATGCTTACAGTTCCTAGTATGAGCAATTCCAGTTCACTCAGTGTTATGAATCATGTTCCATGAATACAGAAACTCCAAACTTAGGTCATGCAACTCATGACTCATGTACTCATGCCTTATAGTATGGTAAGTTTCCACGACTTATGCTATACTCCTAATGATGAGCTAAATTCAGATTTCGTCATGTATATCCTCAGTTTAAATCTTTTGATAAAGTCCAGGATGTTGATGTTCTACTCCTCAGGCCTAATTTAAGTGTCAAGTTCAGTATATTGTCCATTCATGCTTTAGGTCATCATGTTTTAACCTTAAGTGAACTCTCCTTATGAAATAATATAGTGATGAGCAGTTGCTTCGAAGGGAGAGAGTAAATATTTCATGTTAAGAAAATATTGTTGCATACTAGTTTTACACAAGGCTATAGTTATGAAGATAGGCTTGAATGCCATTTTTATGTGTAAGTGGCTAAATGTATTTTGGAGATTTGAGTAGGCTTGAGCATAGCGGGAGAATTCAGTCCAGCTCAGACCTCAGTAGGTAGAGTGATTAGTGCCCATATTATAGAATTTTAGCCATGTTGTGATTTCTTATTCAGATGTCTTATTCAGACTATGCCAAGATTTTCTTGCTCCTTAAAGTCAGTGGAACTTTATAGAAAGAGTGTCAAGAAATGCTATATTTGAGTATAAGTTTTCAGTATGAGTTAGTCCGTAAATCCAGGAATCTAGTTTTACAGTCAGGCAGACAATTTGTATGATTTCTCCATCTTTCCACCCAGTCATACTATCCAAAGTTTAGTGAATATGACTATTCCAAGATAGAGCATCTTAGTAGTTGCGAGTTCAACTCAGTTCATGCGTCATGCCTCTGTTTCAGACCCTAGATATTCAGTCATGAATCAGTTCGTAGGTACCTCATACATCATCTCAGTTTTCCTTAGAATCCCAGCCAAGTCAACATTTTTTGGGGGACATAATGTCCCAAGGGGGAGATGCACTATAACCCCCGAGATTTTATGTCCTAAACCTTCTATTTTCTCTTAAATAATAAGATCCAGTTTGATGTAAAAGGTACGCATAAGTTAACTCTCTCATTCCAATCTCAGCCATATGACCATTCCATGGCATGACATGTATTCAAAAAATTAGTTCAGTTCATGTATCATGTTTTAGACTCAGTCATGTTCTCATGTTGTCGATCATACATGTTCAGTAAATGATCTCAAGTTTGTTAGTATTCTCAGCTTAAGGTGACAGTCTTCCTTAGATTTACTCAGTTCTATGATCCATTTATAGTTATAAACTTGGTATCCATTATCGTTGCATATTCATTCATGCATTCATGAATCAGTTCAGTCATGTACTTATGCATCAGATATGCATGTTCAGTATGAAAACTCAGCTTATCAGTTGCTTCAGTCAAGTATTCCATGCATCATATATGCATGTTTAGTGTGTAAACTCAGTATATTAGTGTTTCTCAGCTTAATCAGTATCATTCGAGGATGAATATTCCCAAGGGAGAGATATTGTTATACCCTGTATTTTCCTAGCCTAGATTAACTCTTAGTACATAAGTGATCCAATATAATTTTTTCTAAATACTCAGTATTTTTTAGTTTAGATCCTGCCAATGCGTAGGAAATTCAGTTAGCTTTCCAACGATATAAAATTTGCCTAAATTCGATAACCGGATAAGAAGTTATGGCTATTTTAAGTTTTAATCGCTAAACACCGTCATTCAGGCCATTAGCACATCACGGAGTATGTCAAAATGACAATTGTTAGTTTCCAGTGAGGTACCGCAATATCGGCATATCACGCCATAAATTATTTTCACATTTGTCAATTTCCAGTGTACCAACGCGATCCCACCGCATCGTGGTGAACTTCCACGTCGCATCCAAGGTGGCAACGCGATACCACCACATCGCGCCACCAGCTACTTTCCCATTTGGCAAATTTCAGAGACACGGAGCGATAGCTCTGCGTCGCGCCAAGGGCCCAAATCAGAAAATTTTAACGAAAATTAAATGTTTGGTCAAGGGTTAAAACTGTGTTTTCCCATAATTTTTATATGTCCAGATACAAGAATTAATCCCTAAAAATGTTTTAAGTCATTCATTATTCAACTTTTCCCCAAATCAAAAGGCATTCTCTCTCAAAGAGGCAAAAACCCTAGTTCAAGAAATCAAGGTCAATCCTTAAGATATCCTTCAAGAATTCATAAGATTCAGGTATGTTAGGTGTTCATCTATGAGTTCCTTTCACCCATAAAGTTCACGAATCCATTTTTAAAACTATAAGATTGTTGAATTACGAACTTCCATGTTTGAATTAGATTGAATTCAGGTTCATGTTATTAGTTGAGTTTCAATCCATGATTTAATTACAAGTTTCATGAAAATTGAATAGTATATGTGATGAATATATGATTATCTTGATAAATCCTTGAATTTACAAATTGATTAATGTATCATGATGTTCATGTGTTTTCCATTATCATGTAAATAATCCATGCTCCCCAAGTGTTTGCTAAATTGCCTATGTGAAGTAAATAGTGGAATTATGACATGTTATTATGTGGTCCCAATCATGTACAAGCTTATGCCCTACAAGTGTTTGATGAAATGCTTGTGTGAATTGACTAGTGAAAGCATGACATGTTATTATGTGATCTCATTCATGTACAAGTTCTTGTATATCAAGTGTTTGACAAAATATCTAAATGAGTGCATTGTTAACAAGCAAGTATTGTTATGCCTTTATGATCATGCTATGTCTTTCTTCTCATGCTATCAATCCCTGAGGGTATTTAATACCCGACAATCTAGCTGTTTACCTAGCGCCAGTGTTATAGAATAGTATCAGTTATGTCACGATCGGTAGAATTCAATCAGCTACAAAACTCAGTCAGTTACAAAACTCAAGAAAACTCAGTATCAGTCCAGTCCAGTCCAGTTTCGTATACTCAGTTCAGTGTGTTTCAGTTGGGAGTAGGATTTAGCACCGAGCGAATGCAGGGATGACGAATTCCCCGTCAGAGAGGCAGAGTTGTTAGTAGCAGTCTTTGTACTCCAGAACTGCATAGCCAGCGCAGGATGAGGATTCACCCACCATACTAGGCTTGGCTACCTCCCAGGGGTCACCCGTTAGATTTGGCTTGGCTCCACCCAGGTGTAACCCGTCAGTTAGGCTTGGAATCCTAGTTTTCTAGTGTTAGTACCTATGGCACGGTATTAGCACCCTTTTAACTGGGGTCACAAGTTAGACCCCTATCAGCTCAGATTTGGGGCATATCAGTTAGATTATTACCTCCCACAGTTTTAATTTCAGTCTTCAGTTTAGAACTCAGTTTATTTTACAAAATCAGGACTATCAGACACAGTCAATCAGTATCAGTAAATCAGTTATCAGTAACTTCAGATATCAGTTACTCAGTAATCAGAACTCAGTATTTAGCTTCAGAAAAGCTCAGTTATAGTATACACGTATATGCACAGTATTACATACTAAGTTATTTCAGAAGTATCAGTTACTCACGTACTCTTATATTCAGTTACTCTATATCATTTAGTTAGTTATTATTCATACATATGAACCCTTGCATTCAGCCTTACCTCATCTAGCATACTAGTACATTCCACGTACTGACCACATACTCTTTTTTTACGCTATGATGTCTCATATCATAGGTTCGGACGCTCTAGATCTCGACCGTGTTTAGACAGATCCAGTCATCAGTTGCAGATTTAGTAGTGAGTCCTCATCTATCGGGGATATAATTTATTTTAGTTTATCAGTAGTTCAGTAGTGGAAGTTTGTTGGGGGCTTGTCCCATCAACTCCATATTCATATAGTTCAGTTAGAGGCTTTCAGACTAGACCAATTCAGATAATGTTTAGTTTATAGATATTTTTACTAGATGTTATTATTTATCAGTATTTAGATTTTGAACCTTATGGCAATCCATCCCAATTCAGCATTTATTTCAGTATTACTATTCTGTGCTCACAACAGATATTAGTCATGGTTAGCTTGTGGTCCTTCGGGGTCGCAAACACCGTGTGGCGTCAAGAGTGTACTCTCGGGGCGTTACAATATATACATATGGGTCATGTAAATATATTTTGTATTTGTATATATTCAGAGTTGTATATCTAATAGAGATTTATGTCCATTTTTGTTGTATAAATATATTTGTATTTGTATATATTCATTCGATTTGTATTTGTAAGTTATAAACACTTTGATTAGATTTGTATTTTAATATACAAATACACATAGGTATGATTTGTATATATACTAGAGATTTACGTTCTTTTTTGTTGTATAGTTGCCATGTGATTCCATATTCATGGCAAGAAAACTATCCTAATTTGCACCACATATGTGTTGTCTCATAGACAATGAAATTGAGAAAACTTTTAAGGCTATATTTTCTAGGAGAAGTACAAGATTTCTTGTGATTAGAATATTTTTGGAGTTTATACAAAGAAGAAGCATTTTTATGTGCAAGCACGATTGTGCATATGTTTAATGACATCAGGGGCTAATGATAGTTCTACTAATTCCATAATCATACTTGCAAATGGGATACTTCTATGTGTCGCTCCGAGGGAGTTTCCTATAATTACTAGTTTGAATTGCGTCGCTAACAAGGATGATTTTGTATTTGATGAAGATGCACCAAACATGATATTTTCTCAGTATTTTGATGGTGCCAACAATATTAAAAAATGAGACTTGTTTACAACGGTCACTGTCAAAATATTGGCCAAGAAGTTTAAAGCCAAAGAAAAGTTGTACTTGCTTCAGGATTTGCCACTTGCAATTCAAGTGTGGTTGTACGAGTGTTGTTCGAAAGTTCCCCATAGTGTTGCTTCTAAGGTGATAATCGAATCCCTTGATTGGTAAATTGAACGACTAATGCACCTCGTCTTATCTTTGATGCTTTTATGGACAATATGTTTAATGAAGAAAATGACAAAGTTTGTATTTTGATCAAATATTTTTTTATTTTATATTTGTATTTTGTATATAAAGTGCAAATTTATTATATGCATTATTTAATATACACTTTCTGTATCGTAGGTTATTTTTAATAATATTAAGCCAACACGGAGGAAACTTGCACCCTTTTAAATACCCCAACAGGTTTAAGTTGTAGATGAACCTCATAATGAATCTATTGGCGGAGCAGTTCATTCAGATGATGATTTTTAGGAACCCCCACCACTAGATATTTATGAAAAATCCAAACAAAAAGTTGTTCCATTAGCTTTCCCTGTTAAGAAACAAGGAAACAAGAACCATCTAATGTTGGAGATGAACATACACAAAAAAAGAAAGTAAGATCGTCCATAAAGCAAGTTACTGCGCAAATATATTCAAGGACGCCACTACCTCATGCTGAAAAGTTAACTAGAGTGAAGAAACTAATATTTAAACCTGTCCAAACACAAGCTAAAGTAGCTTTAAATCAATAGAACATCAAGCAAACACCAAGGCAGATTCTTATTCTGGTTCAATCAAATATACCATCTTCAAGCAGTTCTGAAGATGAAGATGTAATTATTTTAAAGAAAGTCTTTGACTTATTTCGTGCCGAGATAAGCTTTGTTAAGTACATTTGCATATTATATTTTTGGTTGCTAGTTAATTTTATTTGAAAACAGATTTGACAAAAGTTGAAAGGCATTCATAATTTAGTATCAACAAAGTTTGATCTTATTATGGATGTAATCAAGGAAAACAAGGTACAACATTTATTATTTAAATAAATAGTTGATTTGTTTTCTTACATAATACATATATTTTGTATATGCGTTGTATACATATGCATTTCAAATACATACGTATTTGTACATATGCCACTATATATAAATTGATGACAATATTTGTTTTGTATACGTGGCAATAGTCTCAAGAGATAGAATTGGACCAACCACATCATATGACTCATGTTGGCATAAGCACATAACCTCAACACTCCAATTTCAATATTGCTAGTAAAGTAGTGCATGATTGGGATAAGAAAGCTGATGGTGCATCAGTACATATTGAATTTATATATTTGAAATATATATAAATAGACATGAAAATGATTTAATTTTTTTGATGAATAGACATGAATATGATATCTTCAACCTGATATTAGCCTTACTAATATCGATGCTGATCCACCAAAAGATGTATCAAGTTCACAATTCTTCATAATCAATGAGCTACTTCGAAGAATCAATTTGAAATACATACATGCTAGGCCGGTTGTTCAAGACACATCACTGGTAATAAAGAGGACAATTATTCTTAAATTTAATATCATTAAAAAAATATCATAACATTCTAAGTTGTTTTAACATGTTTTATAGATTAAGTACAAGGGTGCAAATATGAGTGCAAATACATCAGGACCTGATGTAATATGAACGTATTTCGAGGTGCACATTAAGACACTAGTGCCCATTCATTTAATAACCAATCTTAGAAAAAGGATGATCCAACTTTATTTGATTTACAGTTCACAATCCCCTATGAGTTTCTCCCTAGTCTTAATTTCTTTTTGAATTTGAATAGAAGTGTCATCGTACATCCATCTAGTCATTTTCTCTATTTTCACTTATATTTTCATTTAGAGCATTTCAATAGCTGTTCCAAGTCATTTATGACTTTCTGGAGATGACAACTCGATTATCGGGAAGTTCGTTTGATTTTTAGAGCCAATTCCCTATTTTGAAGTCATCGCTAGTTAAAATTGACTGTCAGATGAAAACTTCAACCAAACAATCTCATATGTCAATTTTAATAGTTCCAACAACTCTGAAATGTTGATTAGGCTAGGTGGACCCTTGATTAGGGTCTCAAAGCTTTCAAATTCATTTTGAACTATTGGCCGAAAGTTAAGAAAAATGATACTTGAGTGTCGGACCCACTTTTCATCAAAACTATCTCAGATGAAAATTTTGACAGACAATTGAGTCTGAAACATTGAATTTGATAGGAGCTCTTAGCCTAACAACCTAACTGGAATGCTCACACAACTCAAAGATTAGATGCTCTTACACTGTATGTTCATATCCTTTTATTATTTCGCTTAACTATAGTTTCTGAAATTTTATTGATTAATATAATTGTTGTTTTTTTGGAGGCTTGAACATTTAGAGGTTAATGATAAGGATGCCAATGCTGGTGTTGTAGCTGGAGCTGCTAATAATGTTGTTCTAGATGGTAATGAAGGTGCTGTCCTTACTGGTGCAACTTGAGTTGCCAATGATACTGTTCTAGATTCTGCTGAAGGTGCAATGCTGGTGCTGTAGCTGGAGTTGATGAAGGTGCTTCCCTTACTGGTGCAGCTTGAGTTGCCAATGATACTGTTTTAGATTCTGCTGAAGGTGCTGCCAGTTTTGGTGCAGTTGTAGATGCTGATGCCTAGCTATAAAAGCATGCTGCAATGATGTAGCAGAAATTGCTTTCTAATAGGGATAAAAGGAATGCCAAAGAACTAGTATCAGTCAAGAACTACAAATCATACTTTTCAAGACCTTATTTTGTCTCTCTCTTATGCTTTGTCTCTCTTTTATCCTTTGCTGGTTGTGATAACAGTACTGAGTTACAGGGGCGTATCAATGAAATTAGTGGCCTAAAGCCAAATTTTAATAAAGGCATTAAATATACACACATTTGTACAAAATTAATAATGTAATAATTTAGAGTTATTTTTTTGGTTGTTGCATATTACTTTTTTTAAGTATAGTATTTTTTAGAAGACACAAAACTTTAAAATTCACATATTGATGATATTATAAGAAAATTATGAATTAATTATGGTTAATAAGATATTAGTAATTTGTTTGCAATGCATTAACATGGATGTTGTTGTTAAAATATTATTTTATCAATATGAATCTTGAGTTATATAATCCAAAGTTCTAAAATATTTTTGGTTAACATTAAATAGCTTTGGTTAACATTAAATAGATCTTTCTTTCTTTTTTTTTTCTTTTTTTTCTTTTTTATAGATAACTTTTTTAAAATGTGTTTAACAATCTTCATTTTTTTTAAGTGAAGTTGAAATCATAGAATTTAATATAAAAAATTTGAGGTCTCAATATTTTAGGAGGCTAAAGCTAATATTTTACTAGCTTTATCTTTGAGGCACCCCTGCTGAGTTGTAGCATATCAATCTTAGTATTGATTATTGTTATCTAGTAGCATGCTTTAGAACATTCAACAATTTGGGAACTGAGTGATACATTGAATTCCCTTGTACAGGTACTTGATTGTGTTGACATCTCAAATTGGTGTATTTTTTTCTTACTTCTAGTTAGTTTTTGTTTATTTTTCCGTAACTGCTCCCTAAACAGTGTTTTTCTTCAAAAATAAATTATGTACCATAGGCTGCCATATATATATATATATACTAGCTGCGACACGCCCTTGCAAGGCACCGGCCAACAATATTGTGACTTATTATTTTTTTTCTTACATAGTTTTTAAATATGTAGATGTTATTTAAAAATATTTAAAGATTTTAAGTGAAAATAAAATTGTTTAACTTTGAAGTTTGGACTGTGCCATATAAATTAGACCAACGAAATTATGTTATCTTTTTTACATTAATTTATGTGGCACAAATGAAATCTTGAGAGTCAAACAACTTTTTCTTTTAACTGTAATTTATATGTTTTTTAAAATATTAATGATTGTGATTTAGAGTAATATTTACATCACTTGCAAATACATAAATTATTTGAATTTTTTTTTTAACTATTGAAACTTTTTATGCAAATGAAAATACAAACTATACATGGCCACAATATTCACAAATTAAAAGACAAATAAAAAGTAGGAAATGCTAAATTTAATAGTATCATATTTTCAAAACTGTGCAAAATTCAACGGCCTAATAAATACATAGCTTATCTGAGAACCATACAAGGTTGTTGCAACTGTGGCTCGATCTCAAGACCTCACACATGAAATGTGGGGCTTTAACCACCAAGACAAAGTAGCTTGTAGATTAAGAAAGCACACAGCTAAAACACACATGTTGACGCGCAATTGCGCACTTCTCTCCGTCCATTCCCTCTTATAAGAGTGTGTATATAAACTAGATATTGGAGCCCGTGCAAGAACGGGCCCAATGTATGTTTTTTTAAATTTCAATTTATGTGATATATGTATATATATATATATATATATTGGAGCCCATGCAAGAATGGGCCCAATGTATGTTTTTTTTTTTATTTCAATTTATGTGATATAGATGAAATTTGAAAACTCAATAATTTTTTTTTATACATTTTAAATATTTCACGTTATTAGTTATTGATTTATAGTACATAATTTTTAGATACTATATGCTACATTTTTTCCAATTTATGTGACATTAATGAAATATTTGAGAAAGTCAATTAGATTTGCTATATAGTTTCAGATATTTTAAGTTATTAATTATTTTATGATTTATACGACTTTTTATGTAATTTTCAAGTAATACTCCCAATTTACGTTGCATTATTGTGATTTATATTACTTTCACAAAATTTTTAAATAATATATCACAATTTATGTTGCACTGATAGAACTTCAAGTCAACCAAAATTTGCTATGTTGTCTCCAAATAATTTAAATTATTAATTATTGTAATTTATAATACTTTTTTCATAATTTTCAAATATATAACAATATAACAAGTTAGAACTAAAAATAAAATAATTAAATTAAAATAAAATATAAAATTACCAAAATACCCTTGATCAGAAGTAGGAAATAGGAAACAGGTACGACAACCGCCAACTATCTGCTACTTATGCTTATATATATCACTAGATATCAGAGCCCGTGCCAGCATGGACCTAATATATATTACTTTTTTATCTCAATTTATGTGGTATAGATAAAATTTGAAAAGTCAATAAACTTTTTTGTATATTTTTTAAATATTTTACGTTATTAGTTATTGATTTATAGTACTTTTACATAATTTTCAGATACTATATGCTACTCTTTTTGTCTCAATTTATGTGACACTGATGGAATATTTGAGAAAGTCAATCAAATTTGTTATATAGTTTTAGATATTTTAAGTTGTTAATTATATTATTATTTATATGACTTTCTACATAATTTTCAAGTGATATTCCTTTATCCCAATTTATATGAAATAAATTATTAATTATTGTAATTTATAATATTTTTTACACAGTTTTTTAAATATACAACAAGTTAAATAAAATAATTAAATTAAAATTTAGATAATCAATTATATTTTATAGTATATTTTCAGTTTTTTAAGTCGTTAGCTATTGTAATTTATAATACATTTTTGGCATTGTAATTTACTATTTTAAACTGTTAGCTATTGTAATTTATTATACTTTCCTTGTTCAAACTTTTGTGGCATTGATAGTCAACTATATTTTAAAAATAATTTAAGTTTTTAATTATTTTAATTTATAATATTTTTTTTTCTATTCTAATTTAAGCGATACTGATATCATTTTGAAAGTCAATCAAATATCATGATTGAAGTAATGGAGCAAACATGTCTTAAATGACTCATAATAACTAATTTGAAGTGATATAGCAAAATTGCTTTAAATAATACTTGTAAAAAAATTTAACTGGACCTCATATAAGATGTCAAATTAATTTAAATGTTAAGAGTTAATTTAGCATTAGCAGTTGAAACACACATGTCATAAATATCTATTTTAGTTTTTTTTTATTAAATATTATTAATTTTTAATACGTAAATGACATAAAAATTAATTAGGAGTAATATAGTAAAATCATGAAATAAGTAGATAGTTGGAAGCAGGCACGACAACCGTCAAATGTCTGCTACTCACACTTATATATAGTAGTAATAAAATAAAGGATGTTGATTTGTATCGTCCTCACATTGATTCTCTGATGAATCAGTGAGCTACACGTGGCTGTCTCATTCCTTTTCCTTGCATCCTTATCAGATTTCCTTTTAGTCCATCCAATATGGGCCTTAGTCATTGGTATATCCATTTTGAAATGTGATGCTCTCTATTAAATAACAAAAAATCTTAGCTTACTATATTTATACAAATTTTCATCTTACAAAGTAATTACAAAAATTCCAACTAATTAGTTATCTTTGTTGGATGTTTTAAAAACTAGTTATGTATCTCGACAAATTCAACATAAAAAAAATGTAGCAGAATCTAATTATTTATCTTTACATAGAAAAAAATTGAATGTATTATGTATCTCGACAGACTCAAAATCGAAAAAAATGTATTGAGAGCTAATTATGTATCTTTACAAAGGAAAAAAATATTTTTGTTGTATGTATCAATAGTTAATTATGCATCTCGATAGACTCAAAATTAAAATTTTCAGTAATTATGCAAAATGTAGGAATTTTCTGTAATTAAGCTCCAAATTGTCAGAATTTATGTTTTTTGGCAATAAAAGGTGAACTATTACCATACCAACAACTTAACAATTATACCTAAGAGAATCTAAAATTTGATAATCTGTTCAATTATTAGATTTGTAGACCTTGGTTCTAGCTAATTACACAATCTCTGTATGAGCACCTATATCTCCTACTCCTCTTCGACCCCTGTATATTTACCAATCTCTCCCTAATTGCATTCTTTTCCTGCTGAACTACAAAACAACTACTAATACTAGTGTTCATAAAAACTTTCTGGTTCCTAGCAAGCCATATATGAGAAGAGGACAACTTCATATGCAGCAACCAATATTTCCTTCCTACACTTGTTCCAGCTATTGCAATGGATCCATGTAATCATCTCTGACACCTTTTGGATAGGAAACATTTGTCCAAGCCATTATTAAATGTTATGCCATACCTCCTCACCCAAGAGCAATAAACAAACAGATGAGCTGCGTTTTCCGGAGCTGCACTGGTGCACAAACTACATTCAGTTGTAACATTCCTTAGTCCCAGCTTTCACACTTTATCTTTGGTTAGTAGTCTTCCTAACACTGCAAACCAACCGATGAATCTATGTTTAGGGACTGATATACTATTTCATATTAATCTTGCAACTTCCATCTTTGATTTGCCACCAATCAGCTTCAAATAGCTCAAACTTACGGGGTATTTTTCATTTCCAAATAAACAATAGTGATCATTATTATACCAATCTCTTATTTTTTGCTTTTGTTTATGTAACATCTTCCAATACCAGCTGCAGTCAATTGGTGGTGTATAAGTCCAGAAATCTAGATTTTGATGCATATATATCTCATGTACCCTCTTTACCCATAGAGTGTCTTTCTTCTCCACCAACGCCCAAATATGTTTTTCAATAGAGGCAATATTCAAGAGTTTACAACTTTTAATGCTTAAGCCTCTCTAGTTCTTTGGCTTGCAGACAACTTCCCATGCCACCAGTGCAATTTTCCTATTGTTCTCAGTACTCCCTTTAAGTAGTCCCTACATCTTCGACCAACCTCCTTAACCACACTTTGTGGTAGTATAAAAGTAACAACCCAAAAGTTATGTATGGAGAAAAGTATGGAAATCACAACTTGTAACTTGTCGGTGTAAGATAAATGTCTATTCGAGACCAATCTAATTTTATCTGTAATCTTCTGGCACAACTGGTTACACTCTAATTTAGTCCATTTGCTTAAGGATAGTGGTAGACCCAAATATCTAATGGAAAATACTCCTTCAGCAAATCCTGTTAATTGCAACAATTTTAATTTCTCTGTATCTTGTACACCAGCTATAAACATACTTGATTTATCGTTATTTTCCACAAGTCCAGTAACCTTTGTAAAGCGAGTCAGAGCCTCAATCTGATAACTGATTGTTCATGTCCTTTACTGAATATCATTAAATCATCAGCAATGATAAGATGATTCAAACCAAGGTTCTTACACATTGTATAAAACCTAAAGTCAGATAATTGTCCCATCTTTGCCAATATTCTAGTTAGATATTCCATAACTAGGACAAATAGTAAAGATGATATGGGATCCCACTGTCGTAAGCCTATCTTTCCTAGGAAATATCCATAACTACCCCCATTAACTTTGATTGCAAACTTTGTAGTGGTAATACATACCATTAGCAGTTGAGTAAATTTAGGTGGGAACTTGTATCCAGTTAATAGTTCTTCCAAGAATTCCCAGCGCACCATATCGTATGTTTTTCACAAATCAATCTTCATCATACATCTTGGAGTAGTTTGTCTCTTATAGTGTCTTAACAGATCATAGCAAATAAGTATGTTGTGTACCAAAGTTCTATCTTTCATAAATGTTGTTTGAGACTGACTAACTAGGTGAGGCAGTACCTGGTTTAGTATACTACATAATAGCTTGGAGATGACCTTGTATAACACATTACAACATAAAATTGGTCTGTATTGACTAGCATTTTCAGGTTTCTTGATTTTAGGTACCAAGGCAATAGTTGTAGCATTCACCTGCCTCAACAGTTTTCCTATCTGCATAAATTCCATAACAACATTTGTGATGTCCTCCCCTACCAATCCCCAAGCATCCCGAAAGAATCCACTACTGTATCCATCTGGACCAACACTCTTTATGTTTTTTATACTGAACACAGTATCTTTAATCTCCTTCTTGGTGAACTATTGGAGAAGGTGTATTTGTTGATATGCATTTAGAACTGGTCCATTCTTTAAAATTCTTCTTAAAGCACGTTGTCTATGTTCATCTTCTAACTCCCCTAGCAATTTAGAGAAATATCTCACAAAGACTACAGTAATCTAACTTTGATCAGTTTGTATCTGCTGATACTCATCCTTCATCTGAGTGATTATTTGGTTCATCCCCCTCTGCTTGAGTACTGAATAAAAATACTGAGCGTTGTTATATCCAATCCTAATCCAAGTTTCTTTAATCTTTTGCATCAACATCAATTCCACTAAGTAGCTTACTCTCCAAAATTCTTTTTCTGCTCCCCCTTCTGTAATTTGTAGTTGTTTATTTAAAGGATCAAACCTCAACTGATCTCGTGCCTCTTTGAGCTTCCCTCTCAACTTATTTACTTCATGTGTCAAATTGTTAAAATATTGTCCATGCAGCTTCTGGAGTTCCCCTTTTAGTATTTTTAATTTTTGAACAACCTGGTACATGTAGCATCCAAGAACCTGTTTCTACTAACATCTCAATATAATGATCTTAAACTGATCATGTTTTCCTCACATATTACAATACTTGAAATTAGATTTCACCCTTAACAGAGCATCTATATAATTCACATGCATTAGGCTATGATCACTCACTCTCTCATTCAAAAAGGTCGTCCTATAGTATGGCATTTCATCAGCCTATTCCCCTTTAACAAATGACCAATCAATTTGTGAAAATACTCTAGAAGTAGTTCCTTTATCATTCCAAGTATAAACACACCCATTACTTTCCATCTCCTCCAGTTTACATGTCATGACCCGAGGCTATCCCCTAGTCACGACACGGTGCTTAAGTCCATAAGTGACCCCAAGCTAACCCATGGTCTGGTACCTACTATGAGCACTAAATGAAATAAAAGTAAAATAACATATGCGGACAATAAACCAATAAGGTACTATCAATCTGCATACTGAAATATATATAAACGACATGTATGGAGTATCTGATAAACATTGGAAACTAGACTGTCTATCTAAAAGCCTCTAAACATACAGAGTTGATGGGACAAACCCCAACTAATCCCAACTGATCTGAATATAAGGAAATAAGGAAATAACTAAAATGACATGTCACGTCCTCGATGGAGAGGACTCACCACTACTGCTGTGGGGAACTGTTGAACTGTCTAAGGATGGTCGGGAAATCGTGCGCCCGAACCTATACTTTGACTATACTAGTACGTGGGGTAAGACTAACTGAAATACATGCGGAAACTGAATGTAATTACATGAACATGTAGTACTGAAAATGCAAAACCAAGTACTGTATACACTGACATTGTCTGAATAATTGGTGCAATTTGCATAATTGATTAAATAAATGCTGAAATCTGACTACTTGGTCTAGTAAATCTGAACTAAAATAGTCTGCCAATACTGACTAAAACTGTGGGAGCTATCATGTAATCGACATAAACCATGGATATTACCATGGAGTCCAACATTTGACCCATGTTGAGGAGGGTTGTTTCATCCTTTCCATCAGAGTGGAACCTGAACTGGAGTGATCACTAAGATGTGCCCATTTTGGGCAAGGGGAAACGCTCTTTAGCGAGTCCGTAAATCCTACAGGGGCACATAGCTTCTGGACGTAGGATGCGCTGAACCCACACTTCTATCTCGATACTAAATCCTACTCCCAATTGAATGACACTGGTTTTATTTGTGGTTTAACATAACATGGTACTATACTAACAAGGCTCAACTTAAACTTGAATATAGTAAAGAAATCATGACCTAACTAACTTGTAATTTGAAAAGTCTAAAATAACAAGTAAACACATAAGTATTGGGTGTTCATAATCCGACATCACTGAATGATTACTAAAACACGATAACAACTCTTAAAACAGTATTATGAAATCATACTTCAGAGACCTAAAATATTGGACAGTTCATTACACGAGTATAATACATGAATTTAAGCATGGGTACATATTAAACTTAGGAGAATAATAATTTCTCATCAAAATAATGAAATTCAAGACAAAATATCAATCTTGTAGTTTAAAACATGAATAAGTACAACTCTTATGCTTTTTAGTCCTTTAAATCACAGAGTGATGCCATATTTCAATACATGAGAATTTGGGGATGAAACCTAATTTAAAACATGTAAATTCAACTTGAAAATCATACTTTCGGGCATAAAGATGAAAGATTAACCTTGTTCAATATCCCACATACCTCAATTGGATGAATTCTTGAAGAAATTATGAAATGAGAACTTAAATTCTTGAGTTCATGAGAGGAGAAGCTTCAATTTTTTCCTTAGGAAGAGGAAGGGTTTCTACGTGAGAAATTTGAGGTTAATGGGCAAATAATTCCCCTAAGAGTGCTACAAATCATGTTTTGGATGACTGAGGTTGAGGGGAAAGGATCAAATTACCCCTTGGCACCTTAAATCATTAAGATGGAATAGTTGGGGAGTGGCCTCCACAGTGCAGACCCCATTTTGGGGAGTGGCCTCCACAGTGCAGACCCCATTTTGGGGAAATGACCTCCGCAACACGGTCCCTATTCCCTGTGAAATAAACTTTGTGATGTAGTCCCTATTCCCTGGGAATGGCCTCCGCGATGCGGACCCTATTCCCTGGGAGGGGCCTACATGGAGCGGCCCTATCGCGGAGGCTCACTGCCTCCGCTGCCCAAACATGCCCCGAATCCTGTCCGGAAATTCCAAAACTCTTCTGAGACATACCTTTAACATCCCTAAACATATTTCAACTCAAAAACCAATGTCTCAGGGTTGGAAACGCTAAAAATAAAATTTGTAAAGTCATGGGGTCTTGAAAATGACTAAGTCCTCAATACGTACTGAAAATTTCAAGCCTTAGACCTCTTAAGCATGCAACTAGAAGCTGAATCGAGCTTAGAATCTTATGGGGTATTACAATATGTCTTTCTTGGGACCATTCGTCCTCAAATGAGACTGGTTAAGATGAGATACTATGGACTAAGAGTCTATACTAAATACTGATAAGCCGAAACATGATTAAATAACTAGGTCTGAAACATGCTACATGCTACATGGGCTGAACTGATTTTATGAATGCACGTTGTGACATGAGAATAGTTGTATAGTTGAAATAGAGAACGAAAAGAGTCAACCTAAATAAAACCATTACCTCAAGCCGAGTTTGAATTTGTGGAGAAAATATAAGGATATCGGGTTCACATATCTATTTCTTCTTCCCAAGTATCTCCCTCAACGGACTGATTTCTCCATAGAACCTTAATCAAAGAAGCTTCTCTATTCCTCAACCTACGAATCTAAAAATCAAGGATCTCAACTAGGACTTCTTCGTAGGAAAGGCTATCCTTAACATCCACACTTTCTAACGAAACAACAGAAGCCGAATCACCAATGTATTTCTTTAACAAAGAAAGTTGGAACACTGGATGTACTGATGCCAAATTTGTAGGCAACTCTAACTCATAAGCTACCTTTCCAAAGAGGTGCAAAATTCTATATAGGCCAACATAGCTGGCACTGAGATTTCCCTTATTGCTAAATCTCTTCACTCTTTTCATAGGCAAAATTTTTAAATAGACCAAGTCACCAACATCAAACTCAAGATCTCTTCTTCTCACATCTACATAAGATTTCTAACTACTTTGGGCTGTCTTCAGCCTCTCTCGAATTAACTGAACTTTCTCCATAACCTCAAACACCGAATCTGGCCCTATCAAAGAAGCCTCACCTACTTCAAACCAACCAATAGGTGATCTACATCTCCTCCATAAAGAGTCTTAAAATGAGTCATCTGAATATTGGAGTGATAACTATTGTTTTAGGCAAACTCAATCAAAGGTAAGTGGTCATCCCAACTACCTTTAAAGTCAATAACACATGCCCTCAACATGTCTTTTAAAGTATGAATGGTCCTCTCTACTTGACCATCCGTATGAGGATGAAAAACTATACTGAGGTGAGCTTAGATACCAAGACCCTTTTGGAAAGACTTTCAAAAGTGAGAGGTAAACTAAGCATCTCTATGAAATGATATACAATAGAACCCCATGAAACTTTACCAACTCCCTAAGATAGAGTCTAGCATAATCCTCAGCTGAGTACAAAGTATGAACTGGCAAGAAATGGGCTGACTTGGCCATTCTATCTATAATGTCCCAAATCAAATCATGCTGACGAAGCGTACACACAACCTTATCATAAAATCTATATTCACCACCTCTCACTTCTATACGGGGATGCTAAACTCCTGAAGTGGGACTTTTCTTTGGAAGCCGATTTCTTTGCTCCATTTCTTAGCAACTTTTTTGATTTTTGGCTTTCTTTGATGGATAGAATTCCTCTTTCCGTCGGAGGCGATGGAAGTGGTCCTAGATTATCAAAAAAACCTTCCCAAATAGATCCTCCTACATCTATATATAAACGATCCTGCAGGGACCCTACAGATCCACTATTTTTCCTATTCAAAGACCAGCCCCCTAGCTCTGTGTTTTCACATCGAGAATTATTTGCAGATGAAGAGATGTCAAAGGGGCTTCTTACTTCCTAAATAGATCCTCCTACATCTATATATAAATGCTGATTTATCAAGAATATGCAAGAAAAACACTTTGAATTGTTGATTAATCATCAGAGATGGCTTAGAACCAATAGTTCATTATTTAATGGATCTTTCCATTCTAATACTCTATCCGAGAGTTATCAGTATTTATCAAATCTATTCCTATCTAACGAAATGCTATTGGATCAAATGATAAAGACATTGTTGAGAAAAAGATGGCTTTTCCCGGATGAAATGAAAAAAAGGATTCATGTAACAGGAGAAATATCTCCCATTTCTTAGCCAGAAAGAGATGTTGCCATGAAAGAAGGATTAAGTGGAACAGAATTGACTGGAGAGTCGTGGAAATGATTCTTTCTTCCATATTTTGGACTTAGCTCCATGGAAGAATATTTTAGCAATAAAATATGGAAGAATTTCAATTGTCAGATCAAAACACTACGTATGGATTGTATAAACTACCTAAACAAGAATTCTTAAACAACAAACAACCAGTTCAAATATTCACGACCAAGAAGTACTGGATTCTCTTTTAGATAGGCCCTGAAAGGAGAAGGAAGGCTGGAATGCCAACAAGCATCTATTATATTGAATTTACCCGACAGTCCCTATTTTGGGAATGTCCAGTGCCAAAGTCACTGAATGGGTAAGTCGCAAATCCCTGGACTATGTAATGTACTTTATCTGCTGGGTTACAGGAGGGCATTTTACCAGAGGTTTCTAATCTACCCTTGTGTGATTCCTGTTGAATCATATACTTGGGAGGTGGGTGTAGGGTGGATGATTTTAAAGTGGACTCCCCATTCATTAGATAGAGAAGATCACCAAGATTTCATGATCCGCTGCCAAATTTATTCTAATTCAGAATGCTCATTCATGAGCATTCTCAATATTATGCCTTGAAGAGGACTTGAACGTCCACGCTCTTTAGCACAAGATTTTGAGTCTTGCGTGTCTGTCATTTCACCACCAAGGCATCTTGAAAGTAAATCATATTCCATGAATATGATATCTATCTAGTGTGATGTATGAAATATATGACAAAGGTGGATCTATTGATCGGTCATGTCATATAGGCTCGAGTTGGACATCCAATTGCTTTGATTTGAATTATCTGGAGAATGCAATGACTAATATATATAAAAAAGATGGACAATCAAACCTATTTCTCGATTCACTCAAAGAGGTAAATAAGGTCCTAATAGAGATATGTAAAAAGTATGTCCGATTATGCGTATTCCTAATCCTAAATGGAATGTAACAATGTAGGGATCCATATGTAAACATAGTATCTATTTAGATAGGATCGAATGGCCCTTTATCATAATGAGAATATATATAACCCTACTCTGGCCTGGTCCGGTATGGAATGAACTTATAATCATGGAATCGACTTGATCATCAGATTATAAGTTCATAACCCTAGCCCATTCCCATTTTGGGCGGAACAGATCTACTAATTCTTTGATTCCAGTTAGTAAGAGGGATCTTGAACTAAGAAATAGACCCTAGAAACTAAAAAAGGCTATCCTGAGCAATTGTAATAATTGAACCAAGAAATATAGGCCTTCCTGTCATCCACACTAGAATAAATAGAGTTTTCCAAAAAAACCTGCTAGTGGAGGAAGACCTCCTAGGGATAAGAGACATAGGGCTAAAGAGAGAGCCAAAAAAGGATCTTTTGTGTATAATCCTGCATAATCTCAAATGTTTTCAGTTTTGATACGTAGACCAAATAATACAATGCAAGCAAATGTTCCTAGATTCATGGAGATATAGAACATCATATAAGTTATCATGCTTGTATATCCATCATTTGAGCCTCCAATAATTATTCCAATAATTACATATCCGATTTATCCTATGGACGAATATGCAAGCATACATTTCATGCTTGTTTGAGTAATAGCAATGAGATTTCCCAATATCATGCTAAGAATAGCTAGGATTTCCAAAAGAAGATTCCTCTATTTCAATTGTTGCGGAGAATCTGATTTCTAAAAAGATTCCCCTATTTCAATTATTGTGGAGAATCTGATTTCTAAGTCAGCCATGAAAAGTATGACCTGCAAGCATCTGTTTTAGATTTAGTGTTGCCATCCCATCCGAGGGAAAGCTATGATCTTTACCATGCCCTAGAGGAAATCAAAGCAGCCATAGAATGAAAGATGAGAATTAGCGATATTAGCGAATTGATCTCTAGGCTTTCCAAGCCTGACCTTAAACATAGAAGGCACTTTCCAGTCTTTAAAAAGAGAAGATCCTCTGTAGAATCCTATTGAGATTATTTGTGCACTACGACCTGAGACTGAGCTCGCCTGAAAGTATCCTGCGGTAGACCTACGACTTCCCAATCACTGCCTATTACCTCCCAGCTCTAAACCTCTGGGCCTCAGCCAAAATCTCATAGAAAATAAAGAAATCTCTTAAGAGAAGTCTTTCTAAAATTCAAAAGTCAGAAAACTAGGGTTATTAAGTTAGAGGGGATCTAGTACAAGAAAAATAGCTTAGAGCCTCTTCACTTCCTAAGTCCCCAGGACCTACCAAATCCTCTTATGAAATTCCCAGTCCCCTTCTTCATTTTTTTTAACCCGTCTACCTAAGAGGTATGTGCGAGCCCCTCTTAAATGATCAGTTAGGCAGATGCTGAGATTCCTATTGAGATAGGCTTACCAACCCTACTTAAGATAGACTTTATTCTTTCATCAACTTTTACTAGCCTTTCCTCGGACACGAACGAAGTTAGAGCTGTTGATTTAAACTCAATCAAAGCAGGAGACCTTTCTCAGTCAATACTGACTACAAGGAACTAAAGAAACACAGTCTAACTCAATCACAAGATTGATCTTCTGGACTAGCTTTTTCCCCAGGTTATTAGGACTTTTTCATTAAGGTTTGATCCAATACTGCTTTAGTCTTTAGTAAAGGATTAACCAGGTCTTGTATTAGAATAAAATGAGGGAAATATAACTCTATTTTTAGGGTTTTCTCAGACTAAGGAGAGAATAAACCGAGAGAAGAGTCCTTGACTTAATATATGGATTTAGGCCCTCGCTAGGCAAGTAAAGCTCTTTTGCTGCTCCCTCAATCGAGTCTTCTTTCCTGCCTTCGGAGTTGATTAAATGGATAGTTCGCATGGAGCTAGTTAGCGGGTAAGATCAAATAGATCTCATAGCTGGAAGCTATCCCTTTTATAGTGGCATGCCATTCTTCCAATACCTTTCTACTACCATTCCTCCCTTTTCTGATGAAGGAAGAAGACTAAGCCTAGGTAAACAGATGATATTCTCCCTTCAGGCCTAAGCCTAATTAGTAGCTTTCCTTGTTGCTGGCATTTCATCCTCGATAGTTGGCGGAGGCGGGAATAAGAAGATATTCTATGGGATTTGGGTTCTTGAGGCCCAGGCTTCTTGTTGTTATGAGTGAGTTAGAATTATTATTTTTTGACTTCTAAATCTATTTCAAATACCTTGAAAGCAGCAAAGAAAGAAACAAGTGAAGAGATAAGTCCTCTCATTTCCATTAGGGTGGATGCATTCCCATTGTAACGACGGTGGAGAGTACCTCTGGGTTGCAGTGGTACTTCCATGTCAACTTAGTTGAAAAGAATCCTAGAGATCGATTGGCTTTTCCAGTACTAGGCTTTTGCTTTCTTGTAGTTCTTCTCTTTACATCTACCTCCAAAAAGGACGACGAAATTTCTATATAAACAAAGATTGGACTGGAGAGTTTGGATTGGGGTCGATATGCTTAACACATCGTAGTTGGACAACTTATCGAAGAAAGGAGAAAAAAAGTATTTTTTGTCGGCATCACACATATAGCATGTGTGCCGTGAGTGAGAGGTCAATCACTTTCAGTTTTTCTTTTGAAATTCACCAACATGATGAAGAGCTCTTTTTGGCTCGAATCTTTTTTTTTTCGCTTGATAGAAATATCATATAATACATAAGAGAAGAAAGCTGCTAGCAGAGGGTGGAGAAGTGCCACACCTTTGTGGATTGCTCGAGTATAGCGTACTGATTCTTATCGAGATTGGGTTGGTGTTCAGTGTGGGCAGTCTCCTCTATCAAAATAGTAGGAGAAAAAGAAGGACTTCTCTCAGATCTTTACGTTTTACATTGGAATTTCTCCTAATTAGAATTCCTCTTCTATGATCTCAAAACCTGTTGCCTTTTTACTGGAATTTTCCGCGATCCTTTTTTTTACTATTTTAGAGATTATGCTTGAGATAAAACTCTTTAGATGGTGTTTTCTATTGTATAATTACTTATTGTCCGAGTTGGAGTTAGAAATACATCAGGATTTTGTGTGCTTACTTATATTGCTTTTGGTTTTAGTATCATGGATCTTGGTTCGCACTTTATGGCATTTCCACCATAAAAAGAATCCATACATTTCTCGTGTACCTATTATGGAAAGCATTTGGACTCTGTCTCTTTTTCTTTCATTTTTTTTTCCAGAATTGTTATTAGAAATGGTAGACTGCGCAGGAAAGTATTCGGGTGGGGGAGCGTCTACCTCCTCTCCCAAGACTGATGAATGAGAAATGGCACTAGATCTACCGGATAATCAAGTTTCACTAGAATTTCTACACTCCCATATTAAAGAAAAGAAGAGTTAAGATACCTCTTTAATATCGGGTGAAAGACGACCCTTTCCGATGCGATGTTTGACAACTTTATTTCCCCCTTGGCCTTAGATGAGGAAAAAGTGGGTTTTGAAAAATCTCTTCTTGAAAGAATAATTGAACTTCAATTATTTCATTACAATAGAGGGGATCACATTCCCTTTAAATTTTCCTCGAAAAAAGAGAAAGAAAAACTCCTTTCTATTGTCTGGGAGCGGACAAATTACCCGATGAATAATAGGTGCCCACACCCCAAGCAGAGTTAGTGAGCTGTGTAATAGGTGACCATTTCGTGAATTTTGGGGGGCACTTGAGTCAGTTGCCGGCGCCCGACAGCGTCTTGACCCCCATCCAATTTTTGGGCCAATTCCCTCTTCGTACTATAAAAAAATGAAATTCCTGCCAAATCCGAATTTGCTGCTCCAACCATTACCGAACTAATACCTATTCCGTATAGTACTTCATGTTCTTATGTTTCATATAATGTTAATATCATAGAGGATCAATTCCAACGAGCCTTTTAAACTAGTACTATTAGTAATCGACTCTATGTCTTCTTCAATAAACGCTATTTTTCGATCAAGTTTTGAATGATTTTTTAGTCAGATCGTTCCTGCATTTTGAATATGAAGTCTCCTTCGAAGCTTTAGACAAAGGTGATATTGAGATATTGGGCCCTTATTGTATCTCGTACATATTCCGATGATTGGCCGAGTGAATAAGTCAACTTCAAAGTGGATTTGTTGTGCGAAGAGTGCATTATAACTCATGGCCGCCTTCCTGGTGGGGGCAGCTTCTCTATTATGGGTAAATGGGAAACCCGACTCTACGAACCCAAGGAAAGTCTGCACAACAGTAGTAGGGGCGTTAAGATCGAAGCTTTTTGTAGTGCTAGCAAAAATGCAAGTGAATGAATCCCATCCCCTAGTGAGTGAAGTGCTTATGCCCCTTTAGAGATAGAGGCGAGCAAAATAGCTCGTTCTTCCATTTTAAGATCTTTATATTCATAAGATCATAATAAAGTCCCTTTACTTTCTATTATATTAGTCAAGTGCTAGCGCCCTACAACTAGTATAGTATAGTAGAGCAGCCAGCTTCAAAACTTACCTGAAACAAATATGAAGTATTCTAAAAAAAGAGAAAGGTTAGGAGGGATGAGAAGCTCTTGCTTTCTACTTGCTTAGACTTCGCGAGCCTTCACTTCCCTATTCTGTAACTTCCTTTCTATCGTTCATCCATGAGGCTGTAAAAAGAGAGAAAGGGGACGCTATCTAGCGGGAGTTATTTCGGTTGTATGCCACGAGGTCCCTTTGGATAAGGGGACAAGTCAATCATCGCTTTTGGCACAGGAAGACCTCTACCATCTACCCATTGCATTCTATCGTCTCATATTGTACTATGCCGTATCAGACCAGATAGATCTATTGAGTGAGAGAAAGAGAGAAAACTCTAATTAGATATTCTTTTTATATTGATAGGGATCCCATTCATTCCTACATTCCCGTACTACAGACTTATTATCCCTACCTAACTACATGGTAGTGGTCTAGGGAGCGCAATAGAGCACGAGAGAATGTTGAGTAATGATTTCAGCAAGAGCAGCCAGACAAACTACTATAGTGAGTCTAGTGACTACTAGAGTAGAGTTAAGTCAAAAGGTATGGTATAACAACCTTTCCGAGCGAGCCTCTGGGATCTTCTATAAACCCCCATGATGTGGTAAAGGGAGGATATTAGGGGAAGCAGTGAGTGGAGATTTCCCTGCAGAGATCCGGATGAGGGGAGACCCTCACGTCTGGTTCGGAGGGCGGGGATATCCTGACCCTACTATCATTATGCCTTTGTAATGGTACTTGGTTCAACTCTATTTATGACCTTTTATCGTGTGTGGGACTCTCTATCTTCTTGGGTAGATAATCAATCATATTTTATTTGGATAGTGATTAGTTTTTATAATAATAAGTCAAGTCAATAATAATAGAACTGGAGGAGTGAAATCCACTTGACAGGTTTGAGAGGAGAGAAAAGCTAGGATGTCTTGGTAAGCAAGCAACCCGTTATGTGGGTGCCAATTCCAAGTTCCTTTTTTTTTCTTTTTTCAAGTCATGATCAGAATGATGACATTCTTTTTTGCTTTAGCTTTAGAAAGGAGAAAGGAAAAGATCCTTCCCCAATGATTCGGTTAGTGTGCATAGACTTCTACTTTCCTTAGGCGACTTTCTTGCCTTAAAAAAAGAATTTCATTTCATTTTTCCGATAATTTTGAAAAAAAGCCGCTTCCTCCTTGAAGGCACAAGGAAGAGACTTCATGTGCAGTTGATTCTTGAACAAAGCGAAGAATGACAAAAGATCTCTCTTCCTAGTAGCAGGCGAGGCAAAAAAGGCCATAAATGCCCCTTGCATTTTCCTCTTTAAGTTGTCCTATCAGAAAGAAAAAACGAGTGAATGCGCTAGATGTCTATCATTTTTTCAAATTACTGATACTGGCTTAGAGTGAGAACCTAGTCCATAGCTTTACTTACCAGTTATCTATCAATTTCCCTCTCTCCCATTACCAATAAGTTTAATTAGAAGCCTATAAGAAAGACTGTACCTACCAATCCAATAAGTAGATAGAGTAAAGAGAAGGCTCGAAACAAGGTTGATTGAGACTGCCAACTGCAAGAGAATAGAAGAGAGAAAGCAAGCCGGAAACTTCATACTTTATTATCGGACAGAATACCTTCCTCTGATTCCTGGAATGAGAGTGAGCTTACTTCTTCAATGCCGTAGTCTTAGTCTAGGAATGCACTAGTAAACTATAGTGAAATCATTAGAAATGAGAGAGATGTGAGTGTCAATCATTCTATCAGCATTCTCAAAGAGTGCATTCTAGAAGATGGAGAAGGAGAGAATGCACTTACAACCTCTCTCTAATATTCACCTGCCAAGGCATGACATAGATAATAGACAATCATCTCTCTTACAACTAGTTACTGTAATTGATTTGGAGAGAGAGTGCTAATCTAACTGCTGGTATGGGTATGCTAATAGATAGAGGATCTTCCAGTCCTAGAATAATAAAGTAGCTTGTCTACCATACTGTTTGCTTCATTGAATGTGTCGATCTGCATTCTATATAAGTAGTTGATTTGTATCCTTGTCTGGCAGTTAGCTAAGAGAGAAGCTATGATCGAGGAAGCCCCGCCCAGTAGTTCCTCTACTCTACTAGTCCTAGTACTAGATACTTTATAGACAGGCCGGTCACCGATGGCATAAGATCATTCTCTGCTTATCTAACTCAAGCCAGATAGAAGGAATCACTTAAAATAGTCATGGAAGACATGCAAGTCCAGATTAAAAGATAAGGAAGGCAAGTCAAAGCAGAAAGAAAGCCTTAGCCGGAGCAGTAGCCAGAGAAGTAAGAGCAGCAAGGCTAAAAGTGGTCTCAGGCATTCCAACTGAATAAACTCCAATCTTATCTGTGTCACAGGTTTGATGATCTCTAATGCACACAAAACTAATCTCAAAACTTTTTTTGTAGGCAAAAGAAAAGAGAAAATGAGCAAAATGAAGTAGAGCGAGGGGGAGGGAGGATCTACTTAGAATTGGCTATCAGTGAATCCCAAGTATGACATAGATAGAGGAAAGAAAATCTCATACATTCCAGAGGTACATCTGAGACCTTCCTTCTAAGCAACTATGACATAGATAAACAGATGCGAGTGTACTTTAGGAAACTAGCAGGCCTTGACATTTGGGTGAAAGGAATATCATCCTAATGAAAGCCTGATTCTTCCCTTATCAATGTTTGAGATACCTGGTTGTGCCAATTTCCTTAGTTGACAATATGACCTTTATGCCTGGCGGAAACTCAGATCTTATGTTCTTTAAATGCCCAGCTTATCTTCTAGTTGTCTAGCTGTAAAAGAAAGAGGTTAGTTCACAACTCTAAAAGCCGAAGATGAAGCGAGAAAGGCAGCTTAAAAGCAGCAGATAAGGAAAAGATGTAGGCAACTTAATTGACCTACCGAATTCTAAAGTAAAGAAAGGGTACCACTTATTTAGAAACTCAAAACTTGCCGGTTTCCAAGAGAAAGTCGATGCTACTTTAACATAAGGGCCGGTGTCCATTATTGAAAGTGGAATCTCTGTTTGTGCACATTGGAAAAAGTGCTCTTCTAGTGAAATCGGTCCATTGACACCTATAATTGTTTCAACCAAGGCCGAGCACTCTTCTCAAATTTTTAGATGCACTCTCGCTTTAAGTAGCTTCAACCTCTATATGGAAAACTTTCTTATTGCAAAATAAATGGAATTCTAGAAGCTCTCACTCAAACAAGGGCTTCCTATACTGTACTAAATAGAATCAATAGACATAGAGCATGTCCCCCTCCAGACGTTCCCCTAGCGGGGGAACTATCAATAGCGATTGTTGCTCCTTATGATTGGTTCTGCTCAACTCTCCCTTTAGAGATACCCTTGCCTGAAAGCGGAAGAGGTATCTTACTAACCTACTGGAGTAAGTAGTCTTGTAAAAAAGCCTCAAGTGAAAAGACAACAACAAAGTAACAAGGTTCTGAAAGAAATATAGGCCTTAAGGCAACAAAAGATAGGAAGGTAGGTTAAAGTGACTAGTCTTTCTTATCCGAAAGCAAGAAAGACAACAAGGGAGGTTTTAGGCAACTCGCTGGTTTCGAGATGGGTTTCCTTGCTGGTGTGTCCATTTGTTTTCCTATTCAAGTTCTGGTTCAAATTTTAGAAAGTTTATATTCTTATTGCCACTACTTAGCATACACTGGTTAAAAGGTTAAATGGTTCATTTTTCTTAACTTCAGATGAGTTAGGTTCTTTACGCAAAGAAGCTAGGAAAAAAACGCACACGAAGATTCTAAAAAATATGTGAAAATCGGATCATCGATAAGATGTTTATCAGAGAGATTTTATTATGGGATACATTTGAAGGGCTCATAAAATTCAAAACTTGAGAAGTAAGGGAATATCGATGGCCTTTGTTGAACAGAGAGCGAACGAATGGTAAATGACTTTGATCTTATGCTGGCCTTTACTTCGGCTACTAATAAGGGGGTTGGGGTTTGACAAAAAAAGACTGGGGCTTTGTTTATCCGCATATGTAGTAAGAAAAACTCTGAGTTTGACTTTGAATAGACATAGTGAGTTCATCACCAGTGTGGAATAAGTAGTGAAGGCATATGGGGTGGGGAGAAAGGCAATTTACCTCACTTTTTACAATTCCAATTAAACCCATAACAAAGCCAGCATTGCTTTCGTGGGATCAACGACTCGTTTTCGATATAGAAATGGATAATAAAAAACTGCATCTTTTATTTTTTTTGGAATCGACCGAGATGATATGCTGAAATAGGTGCTAGCTTGAAAACTGCCGCAGAACAAAGCAAGGTTGTCGGTTGAGGCCTCACCGGGCTTTCATAAAGTAGTCTCTCAACAATCAGTATTTCTTATGAATAGTAGGACATTGAGGGAGAAATTATTGACAACAAAAAAGATGAGGTTTCTGTTGGAGGGTCCCTGACGCCCCGAGTCAAATGGAATTGAAAACACTTTTTTGATATTTCAAGGTGGTATCTCAAAAATGCCGCTAGTCGGTTTAATCATGGAACTTCCAAAAATCCTGATCAAATGCGAACATTATCATTTGAAAAAGATGCCCTAGAACGTGTTATTGAATTGAGTGAGAGGTCCCTTTCTTTCCTACTACTAAACTCAAAAATTACGAAGATTTCTTTGATTGGGATTCCCTAAGTAACCAAACCAATCCTTGTCATTTCACATGGAAAATGGTCTATTTTGAGCGTTTGAAGTGGATGGATAATCAGCGTACGTAATCGAGTTTCATGCCATCATGTCTTTCTGCCCAGCAGTGCTAGAAACCGCTTTCATGCATCTTGGTTGTTGGTGGAGAAGAAAACCCACCAAAAAACATAGATTCTATTTTCAATACTTTCAAAGTTTTGAAGGAGCGTAGCCTTATTCAAAAGAAATTGATAGGATTTTCTCTCTCTGATTATCTCCTACAATAACATAAGAGGTAAGAAGCAAGGAAAACTGTTTATGAATATCCCTTTTCAGTTCCAATGCGTGGAATCGAAAAAAATACTATATTTCTTTCGGGGTCATAGATCTGAGAATTCCCTCTTTTAAGCTTCCTTATAGGAAGAAGAGTTAGCAAAGGTACAATCAGCCCGATCTAGCCAGTGAGCAAGCATGTCCGCTTTCAATTCAATATCTCTCTTAACACCCAAAAAATTATATGCCTCTATAGTAGCCTGACCCAAAATGCAGCTATTTTTCATGGATAGATATATTATCTAGGCCACCTACCTGATTAGGGTTTCCATCTGAACTAGTGCCTTAAGCAGGAAGGCAAATAAAACTCTATGGTATGGTATCGTATATAAGAGAAATCTTGCTTTTAGAAGTGATTTTTTGCTTTTATTGAGGAGATATAAAACAAGCTTATTTACTAATAAAGTGGCAAGAAACACCTTTTTTCTCATCTCAAATTCAACTTTCTCCCTTTTTACTAGTAGTTGAGTGTTCATTGTTGTTCCATTCTTGACCGGATCCAAGCTTCACAAGCTCTATGCTTTTGGGGAACTCTACAAGGGTCTTACCACCTTCTTGATTGACTATATTTGAGTCTTTGGATTACTTTAGGATTATATTCCGCATTGAGGATTTGTGCTTGTGGGCCGGGGTAAATATTGCAGACCAGCGGATCTGCTGGTCGACAGTCGTTTGGACTTGGTAAAGGTTATCGCAACACCTATAGTAGGATAAAGGAATTATCACAATGCCTGTGGACCAATTTTTGATGTATCCATCATTGACGTTCATCAAGCAGGCCACGTGGATTGGCCAGGGTCTTCTTCATCTAATGAGACCTCGATCCCGAAGCCTTCGAAGTATCTTTTTGATAGGTTCCTCTATTTGTATGGGGAATTCTCTGCTAATAGATCTTGCCCAGTATCCCTCTCCTTCCCCCGCCACCTTCTGACCAATGGGAGTATACAATGACAATGTCGGGGCATGAGTGACCGATTGTGAGACTACCTGTTGAATGTCCGATGGCACCTTGCTATGACCTGAGCTATGCAACAACATGATCTCCCTTGGTCCTTTCCGTATGTGCTTGACGACCCCCCATAAGACGCTCACTTGGGGACTTCTTACTCCAGTTGTTCCAAGAGTCTCCGCTAGTTGAACTGCATCCAGTAGACTCCCTCTTCAGCTCATCCCCTTCGTTAGCTCTTTGATCGAGATACTATTACCTAGGTTCCTAAACTTGGAATGGATGGAAAAGCGTAGGTGGTAAGCAGTTATATGGATATAGTGATTTACCTTTAGATGCTTCTCCAGCTCTGGAAAGAATTATATGAGAGTCTCCCTCAGAGGGACTTTCCAAATGACCGTACCGAGGAATTCTACCATACTCTGTGCAGCTATGGTTGTTGATCCTGCAGACTCTACCCAAAGGTTCAAGCCAGATTATAGGAAGTGGGTGATACATTTTTGTATTTCTATAAGAAGCTCGATGGAACCCACGATTCCCAGTAGTAAGTCATCGGCATATCGTGCATAACAATTCCTTATTAAGTAATAGGTTTTTAAGGGGGCCAGCTTATGGGCCAGGCCTCTCTCTGACCTGATAACAAGTATCAACTCCCCGCCCAGCTCTATCAGTAGGCCCTTTCTTTTGCAATACTTAAAAGAGTCTCTCATGGACCAATTATTATTACAGTGTTCTCTACCATAGAATTCAGACTTCCGGGGAAACCCGATTGCTTCTATGAAGAAGGCGGCATAAAGGAGACTCGAGGGATGGTTAAGGAAGGTGAAAAGGGCCGACGAAGGGTGGAAAATAAAAGGAATTTTGTGGTCCCCCTTGAGCCGAGGATACTAGTGGGGGGAGAAGGAGGGGGCGTGCCACGACAAAATAAGGGAATAAAAGAGAGCTTTGCATTGGATGCTCTTTAACCTCTCCACAATGATGGATCTATTGTCTTGGAGAGCGTTGAAGCTTGCTTCTTCGGAAGAATTTTCTTGGTCATCAATACGACCTATTCTTAATAGAATTGATCTTATTCTCTGAACAATCGGAATTTTGTACTTCTGTCGGATCCTCCCTATCTTCTGATTGAGTTTGTGTAGGTAGATGTTGCCTGGTAGGGATGATAGTAATACACTGTATGGGATGGATTAAGGGTCCTTCTCACCTCCTATGAGTCACCCGACGAAAAATACTTTCTGAATAGGGTAAAGAAACTTGGGATCGTCGATCTGTTTCTTAAAGATTGGGATGAGTCGATGTCGGTCGATGGTGTGAAAACACTTCTTGATGTCGAATTCTAAAAGCCTACGAGAGGTTCCCCACTCTTCTTTTCTCTATCTTAGGATGGAGTGGAAGCCTCGACCCGAGCAGAAGTGCGATGCGTCTGGAAACTCGAGATCTTAAATGGATTTGAGTACAATTCTGATCGCCTCTTTCATGATCCTTTTTATAGGTAGAACTACTGTGAACGGTCTAAACTTTGACCCTTGTTTCTTTCTTCATATTGTAAAGGGGAGCAAAGCCTATTTTTTGCTCCCTCTATTGATAGAAAAAGGGCACTCCTACCGTCATTTCAGTGACTCATAAGTCTTCCCTCAACTCAGTCTTTTTCATTCTTGAGAATGGTCGCCACTTCTACTAGGACTGGAATGATTATCCCTTCCCAATGGGTCTACATCCATCCCTGAATATCATCGGGTACTGTTAACTTCCCCACCATTCTTGTAACTATCACCTGTAATCTGTGGTGGTGTGTCCGCACCCCCTTGAGTGGACGAGAAAGAAAGGATTTCTTGGCGCACCCCCCAGGTTCAAGACTCAGGAGTCAACTTTCCCGTATGAGGATTCGGTACATGTATCAGTCCGAGGAAGAGTGAAAGGGTCACCACTACTGAGGATCGCCCCTAATCTTAGATAGGTCATCTGAGGGTTTGCCATGGTTCATTGATGTGCTTACAAACAAGGCTACCTTTTTTCGAAAGTTTCACAGGACCACCTACCACTAGTCTTTGGTCGGAGGGGTTTATTGCACAAAAAGACCGGGGCGCAGGCTCCCCGAAGAGAGAAGCCCAATGAATTTCAGATGCAAATCCCTGCACCTCATTAAGATCATATTGGCATACTCTCCCGAAAAATAAAGAGCAGACTCCATTGAAGACGAGAGTGAGGTACAACAAGGCCATTTATGTCCACCGCTCTTCTCATGGAGCCATACGTGGACGTTACCGCTCATACATCTCCCAGCCAGCAAGTAGTTAGCCTTCCTCTACAAAGAATGGAAGTGTGGATGAATCGACATCAAATATAGGATTGTTGTTGTACACGATCTCCATTTTTTTAGTGCTAGATATCCACTCCACTATGTGGTAGAGTGTTTGTCCCAACCCCTTCATAGGGGTACCTTCTCTTTTAATTGAGAGAAGGACTCAGAATTGACTCTTCTTGACTCGAGATCTGAAAGAAGGGTATGGAGTTTCTCTAAGGAATTCTCCCCCGTGGAGGTATGGAAATTCTCGAGGGACCAAGCTCCCCATATCAGCCAATCCCCCATTGGTCAAGTTACTTCATTCCTTTCAGTCGAGTGTCTAAAGACCCTCTCACTTCTTCCACTATAGCAAGATCAGTAAGAGGAGTCGCCCTCCTCCTTACCCCGGTTTATTCGACCCTCTGACCTACTTGATTTTGTTTGGTATTTCCATAGTTGAACCTGCCATAGTGAAGCGCCCTTCTTTGGCAAGCGTCTGCGAGCACCTACATCACAAAGTCGTAACTACATACCTATAATATGGCCATACATATTAAGAATGTAAACAAAGTAGATATTGTCTGTGCCATTACTAATGAGATCCAAATAGATTTTGTTTAGCCCGAGAATTTAATCTTTGATATCTTCATCCATAATAAAGGAATGCTCAACCACATCTTTGAAATGGAGTCCTTCTGGTAATTGTAGAGTTCCATTCGTATAGCTATACTACTTCCAAAGCATCTTTAGTTTTGATTCAGTTTTTTGTTTCAGCTTTTCGAGAGCTAAGTCATGTATACCCTCCACAATAGTACTTCATTTAAAAAGTTGGCCTATTTTAAAAGCACCAAAAATAGCTATCGAAAGAAAGAATCCAACTACAAGTGTAGTGATAGTGACTTATTTAGGAAAAACTCAATCCATGTGAAATTAACCGTTGTCATTCTGCTTCTTGCTCGAGAAATTAGAGCTTGTTTGAAAAAAGGGTTAGTTGGTTGTTGACCAACGGAAAGCATGGGAGTAAGAAAGATGCACAAAGTCAAGGAATAAGGGCAACTTCTTTGATAGATTCTGGGCTGCCCAAATCTTTTTCTATACTTTACGAATTTTTTACATATGGAAGCCGAACAAGGAAAAGATAGAACCTCGCCCGACAATAGTCTCGGGTTGATTGACTGAAAGATCAGAATAGACAATATTATATTTCCAGCTTGACTTCAAAGCTTCCAAACGAACTGACTAGATGATCTGGATATGGATCGAGATCGGGGTGAAGACTTCGCTCGTACAAGTAAACAGACGTTGGTGATTTCGTGGAATAAACTTTCAAATCCTTTCTGATGCTATTAAAAAAGTAGAATAGGAAAGGGCCCTAAAGAACATGATATAGAGAGTCATCCAATTCGGTCTCTACTAAGTGGTCCATTGGGGTAAAGCACGGGAGCAACAATCCAACAGAAGAACGAGGTAAGAAAGGGAGTGAAGTGCCTCCTTTCGGACCTTCAGACTGTTGGGAGGGGCATCATCATTGTTGGTTCCGACTCAACTATGCTATAGGAAGGTTTTGGGTTCTAGAGTGGCACTTAACACAATCTCTCTCACAAACTATCGGGTGTCGATTAAGTGCTTGGCGGGCACTACATGGCTCGTAATTCGGAGAGAAGGAGTCAAGATAGGGTTATGTACCTAAGACACTCCTCAACTACTGTAGAGTAATGGACAGACAGGCTATGAGAGCGTAACCTTGCACCTCTTTTATACCTGCGCACTTGGATTCAAGAGCCATCGAGTCAGAGCTCATAACTCGGCTTAGGCGGTATCCCTTCTATCTATATGATATGTCTCTTTGCTTGGTGCAATAACTTTTTCTATAAAATACAAGTTTCTATATAAGATTGCTGCTTCTTCGAACTTTTATACGCAACTAGTAAAGTACGAATCTAATCTAGCCTATAATCAAATTGAACTCAGTTCTCTTAATAAGATATTTCTGGTTTGCCTCTTAAAGAGCTTAGTCTATGACTTATATATATATCACACGAAGCCTCCCTACTTTTTCCCTGATACCCACGGATTTCTCAATACAAATACCAAGATAAACGAGAGAAGGCTAGCCATCCTTATCTTTTTTTTTACGCTTTCTTCGCTTATGAGATTTAGAGGTTCTGGCAGCGGTGCGAAACTATACGAGAACAAGGACTGAATGAAATGCCATATCTTTAGTTCTGACTCCTTCCTTTCCTTCGGCAGTGAATTCGGGAAAAGACCAATCAATCTATTCGATTTACCGTCAAGCCAGGCAAGGGTCACCAGCTGAACGTTCTACTTCCTATATCTATTATAGTAGAGTTAGCTCGTCTTTACCAATAAGTGATTCGGCAAGCGATGAGGCCCATATTAAAGGGGTGGGTCACTCTCCTTTCTTTAAAGGTGCGCTACTGCACTCTAAGGATGGCATATGATTAACTAGCACATGAGAGAGAGTTAGCCTTGGCTTTGTCATTTGCTCGCTCAATCTCATATCAGTCAGTTTACTTGCCCGAAGCTACTGCCTTAGCAGAAGTGAACCGAGGGAAAGCTATCTTAATGGACTAGTTCTCTTATTCGTTAGGAGAGTCTGGGGTATTTAGAATATTTATTCAGAAGAGGTTGAATAGCCAGAATGAGAGGTCGATGGCCTTCTTTCTATTCGAATTTGAACCCTCAGTCGCTTTTCTTGTAAAAGTAAGAGATAAATTCAATCAATAGCAACTACTTTCTTTAACCCAGACAATAGCTTAGCTCATCGAACCAAGACCCCCCCTTTCCCCGCCTCCATCCTCCGTTATTTTAGATGCAACGGCAACAGACACATAAACTCTAAATGAAAAATGTCGAAAAAATAAAAAAGTGACATAACATATATTACATGTCGCTAAAAAAATTTCCATTATAGTCTAAAAATAAAACAAAGTAGTTACTTATTGCTCCATTGTTTTTAGATCAATATATATTTGAGTTACCCCTAAGATTTTTTCTCTAACAGTCTCGTCGATCAAAAAGGTTTTTTCTATAAAATCGTGGATGTGGTGGATATTCGTCTCATCTGGTATAGGTAATTGTAATTGATTATTTCTATCAGAATGTTCTCTACAAAGAAGCTGCAGTTTTGCTTTCGTTTTAAGTTTTATTTTTTCTAGTTAGAATTTCTCCAACTCTTGTAAAAAAGTATTTCGTTCCATAACCTGACCAGCTCTAACGACACCAAAAATAGCTATCAAAAGCGAGAGAATGAGTGTGATCCCAAGTGTTGTCATGTTATCCGAAACAAATCTATCCATGTTTATTTTTTCATTTTTCTTGTAGTCATGCTTCTACCTCAAAAAATGAAGAAAGACTCTTCAGAAATCACTGGTGGTTTTTTCCACCAAGAAAGACATGGGAGTTGAGAGGTGATCGAGTTAAGGTGAAGACTGAAAACAATGAAATCACGGAACACTTTCTATATCTCTGTTTTTCATCTCAATCAAAGACAGTTCCATTCGATCTTAGGCGATCTCAGGTTACCAACTCTCCGGCCTTATTTCGAGGCACTATAGGAGAACTCATTGGGCCTTCCGCTTTCTCAATCGAAAATGGAAACTTTGACTATCATTGAACGATTCTCTCACTTACGTCATTTCTTGTCATCAGTCAATCTTAATCAAGACAGCTGACTGAGTCGAAACCTACTGCTCAAGTCTTCTAAACCCATCTACAAATAAATAGAAAACATTTTCTTATTTACGACTTTGCTGCAGCTGTACGACATGATAAAGAGTATGCCAAATAAAGGTAAAACCCGCATTACAAAATGTTGAACGATTTCTAGCGCTTTTCAAAAACCATTTTTTGCAATGCCTTGAGTGGATAAGGTAAGATAGTACGCTCACTAGATCTATCATACTATTAATAAAGTACACTGAAAACTCACTGAATCTCGACTTCAATTAGATCAACAAAACTAAACCATTGCCTGATGTGAACAGACGCTTTCTCATTAGACTGTTTGATCCGGCTCCGTATTTACTCAAGTAAAGACAAATCAAAACCTTTTTTTCTTATGATGAGAGGGAGGGATCACTCCAAAAAGCAAGATCTCTCTTATATATGATACCATCAAACACATATTCCTTGGGATCAGAAGGTTTTCTATCTTCATATTTCCAAATTGGAGAATCACTAAGGCCTTTTAGCGATTCGCTGGGTCCCCCTACCTAAGCTAGACGATTCACCTACCTGACTTCAGAGAGAATAGAATGAGTCGCCCTATCCCTAGTATTACTAAGAAAGAGTTTCACCCTTATGTATGATGGACATAGGGGAGTGATCCCTTGCAAAATAAAAAGAAACCACTCCTCTGGAAGCTCGAGGCTGGTCTAGCCCCGATTCCTCCACAAAGAATTTTTTCCCCAAAACACCAACACACATGTTCTATTTGATGACAAGAACCTTTCAAGTCAACCAATAATCAACACGAACCCAACTGTGGATCAGTTGTTTTAGTCTTCCAAGAACGGTTCACAACTAGAGCCTCAAAGAGATCTCTAATATTTCTCAGATGAGGTTCGTCTGGAAACATTTGAAGATCCATCTCCCTTCATAACCATTCTACCAAGGACCCTTTCAGGTACAGGTTGAGTGGTCTACCACAACCATGCCATAATTCTAAGGGCATAGACCATTTAATGAAAATCGCTAAGAGCCTCCGAATGCGAGGCGATTGTCAATGTGGCATCGAATAAATAGTCCAAAAATATACTGAAAGAATAGGTCATCTGGATCGATATCAACATGGGAGTTTTCTGAGGGATGAAGATCAATGTCTGGTTGAACTAAGCTTCCTTCTCTCTCTCTCGCTCAGGAGAAGGTCAAGTCTATGCGACCAAGGCAAGCAAGGAATGATAAATAAATAGAGGTACTCAATTTATATTTCAAAAGAGGGAGGTATCATAATAGAGTCAGTGCTAGTCTTGGGATCAAGGTTTCTTTCCTTTTCTGAATCAGGAATAGCCAACTTCAGGTACTACCATCTCAAAGGCGATGTCTAGTAGATCCCTTTTTCCTGGCTATATGATATCATATCAGACAGAATAGATCAGGACAAAGAGCACTAACCAGGAGCGAAGGGTCCAGAAGTAAGCAGAAGGGAAGGGAGTGAGTGCGCCACAAGACCAGAGAAAGAAACTTGTGAAGTGACCTTCACTCGAGAACGGATTCGATAGGGCCATGAGAAACTTTGTTTTTGTATTTCTCTCGCGTTCGGCTATTCCTGCTGAGTTCTCACTCTGGTTAGACAAGAGAATCACTGTAGATAGCGATAGAAGATGCGGTACACAAAGTGGTCTTAGCATGAAGGAAGGATCTGGGAATATCCATTCATTCGATATACGACTTTGAAAGCTTACACATATGAAATAGCCTAGGAAAGAAGAATCAAAAGCATTGAAGCTCTAGCAAACCCAAAAGCTTGCACGGAAAATAGGGAGCATTGCACCTTATCCGACTTTCAAGGCTTGTTAGGTTTGGCGAATGTGGACAAAGAGCTTTCTCAGACTCCCAAAACATAAGAGTACGGTCATAGAACAAGTCCCAAACCCAAACCAGTCAAAGGTAAAAGATGGACCTGCCATACTCTAATTCAGAATCTAAGTTCCTAGGCTATTAATGAAGAGGAGAAGGAAAATCGATCATAACAGCACTTCTTATAGTGGAATTCGAATCAATGAATTCTTTGACTTAGGCATCAGAGGGAGGAAGCTTATTATAAATCTTAGTTGAAAGAAACTGGGCCTAAAACCATAGAAGGAGGATTGATTATATAGTATAAACCATACGTCGACGAAAGTATCATTCAGGCATCCTCTCATTAAGAAGGTCATAGATAGAAGATGAGTCATCTCTTATAGTGTGGGAGTATAATAGTAGAAGAAGTTATTGCCCCATACCCATGAGCATTAGCATGAGCAGCTAAGCTAAGGTCAGAAAGGACGAATGGGGGGCTACCTATTTCCTCAACTGATAAGAGAATCTGTCTTCAACACATATCAAAGCTTGTCAAAAATAAGTATCAAGTACTTTATCACTGGAATTTCAAAGATTGAGGAGTGGAAACTCTGAATAAATTCTAGAACCTACTCCCGGGTAGTCTTTGACTACCTCTTTCACCTGGCCTGGCTGGCTCTCCTACCTGGGATCCCTTCTCCTTGGAGAACTGCCACTCAAGACTGTTGGATCACTTATCAAAGTCATAAGCATCAAATGATGGAGCCGATGCTAACTTGGCTGACACTAAGACCGAGAGGAAAATGGTTCTTGATGGCATTCCCGGCCTATGAGGTTATGAACTAAACTCCCTCGCAAGTGCCATGTCATGGAACTTATTTTCTTCTTTGTACAAGTCTATAAAGGACTTTGCCTTTGAAAGAAGAAGCTGCTACAGACAGAATAGGCTTCTCTCGGCTGCCAATGAGGCATCCCCTTCACCCTATTTGGGGTCTGCTCTCTCCCTTAAAACTTCCGTCAAGTAGCTGTTTGGCCCCCTTCTTATTCGGCTAACATTGAACATGGCGACGTATATAAGAAGATGAAAGAGCTTGTATTCCCTTAATCATCCATTCAATTAACCCTTCACTTAGATATTTGAATTAATAATGGAATGGGAATAGGTGTGGTAACTATATTTTGTGCCCTTCCCCCCCGTATCTTTGGCTTCAATGTCAACCGGAGAAAGCTCAAGAGATGAGGAATCTGAGGAAAATTTGTCGCTTGAAATAAGTTGAACATATAAGAAATCTAAGGATTTATCTCACTAAATGAGTTAAACTAAGTTCAACGAATCCTCATATTAGGAGGCTAAGAGCTTTGGCTCTTAGTTTGCTTCCTTGATTCTGTCCCTTGGGACCGCTCTTTGGTACTTCAACTGTTTACCTGATTATCATCCCAGAATCTGGGGTCAATTAGCCCAATAACTTTGATTCGTAAAGGGATTGCCCGAGTACATTGGAGTATCTTTATCTTCCTTTCCGACCAACTACTACCTGGTTCTATCAAACCATTTTATTTCACCCCTGGAATTCCCTGATAGAGAACTCCAGTTCTATACCTGAGGCTATCTACTAGCTCAAACTCCGGCTTTTGAGTATGGCCAAGTGGTAAGTCCTTTCTTTTCTATCTAAGAATATGTCTTCTCTTCCGAGATGGCATGAGACAATCAGTGAGTTTCAGGTGGCTTTAGTCTTTTGAATGTTCCTGAGGTGGATTGAGGATCTGGTAGTTCTAGATGGATAAAGAATAGTGCTAATAGTCCTATTTCGAATTCTAAAGTACATGAACATCTTAGACATGAAGTACGCAGTCTCTCGAAGAGGACGCTTTTAATCTTTCTTTATGAAAACCAGACAGGAGAGATAAAGTCCAAGCACACTATAGCACTGCAGGGATGATAACGCTCAAACTACACCTCTCAAAGAGAATGTAAGCAATTGATGTCAATATAAAACCCAACTAGGTTGGGGTCGAATCCCACAGAGAATATGGTGTGAACGTAAGTCGTTAGCGATTTAATCAACTAATAGTTGGCTGTTTCCAGAAAAAGGGGGGTTATTTAGTTTAACAAGTAATTTTCAGTCACTTTGATTAGTGTTTCTACTAAACAGTTTATAGAGAAACCAGAATTATGTTCACTAGGGCTTTTGGAACTTGACAGATGCTAATAGTGGTTCAAGATTCTCACGGTGGATAGGACAACAAGTTATCTTTATCGAAGTTATGCCTAAATGTCTCTTGACCTACTTAAGCATTTAATTACCTAATCCTCTCGGACTTAGAAAATTTATATTCACTGCCCAGATTTTACCTCAGGTTAACCAACCTTGTTACAACGCTGATTATTAAACGAAGTATTTCCAAGTCCCTATTGATAATTCACTTCCCACTATATTTGATTTATTTCTCAAACAAATCAAAGAAGGTGTTGTCTATCATTTGCAATAAACAAACTTTAATTAAAACCTTAAGATTATCAAGAAATCCTACCACCTTTCGAATCTTGAACACTCAGCACCTTATCAAGCCCTAACCCTAGATCCCATAATTCAGGTCAATGGAATTTAGCCACTCATAATGCTAAAATTAAAACAATGAGTTTTATTCATGCTTTGAAAGTTAAACTTACCACAAGAAGAAGAATAACTAGTGAATCACAGATTAGATCACAGAGGAAATCCCAAAATAATGATAATAATCTCTTAAAAGTTTTTTTTTTCAAGCCAAGAAATTAGAGAGAGAAAATATCAAGGTATTGTCAAAAACTCAAGTGCCGAACTCCTTAGAAAACCCTAAAACAAAGCTTTAAATAGTTCACCCTAATTATGGAAACAAAATAATAGAATTCAAAAATCCCTCGGATTAGGTGACGACATTTGTGATAGCCTATCAGGAGACTGACGACTTATCACAAATTTTGTTAGCTTCTTCTTTAGTTTTGGCTCTTCCTGCCTAAGTCTGACGACAATCTTGACGACTTATGAGCTCCTTGAAGACCTATCACAAAATGTCGTCAAGGCTATCCTTCAGTTTTCCTGTGCTGCCTTAGGCTGGTGACATTCTTGATAGCTTATCAGACCCTTGACGACTTATCACAAAATGTCGTCACATCTTTCAACTTAGGCCAATTCTCTGTCTACTACTGACGACAGACTTGATAGATTTTCACAGGGCTGACGACTTATCACAAATGTCGTCAGCCACACTTTTCTTTAGATTTCTTCTAATTTTAATTTCTTTCCTTCCATTCTTGTTGTTTCTCTATCATATCAGCTTAAACTACAAAATCAAACATAAACAAATCAAAAACAACAAAAGTTTCTTAAGACTTCACAATTATTCTTAGTTAAAAGACTCAAATGTGTTAGCATAGCTCACACATCAACACCCTCAACTTAAAACAATTGCTTGTCCTCAAGCAACTCAACACAACTAAGAGAATACAAAGTACATTTGGCAGTCAATTATCCATATCATCTCAAAACACTTTTACCATCTCCAAGGTCACTCAATTCAAGAAAAATTAAGAACACCAATGCAACACACATGAATCAAGATATGATATTAATTCACTTATAACAACAATGCACAAACCATTATTACACTACCCGAACAAGTCAGTAACTAGCAATGTAACCAGTATACCCTCACAACAAAGACATCCCCCTCATCTCATATCAGGAATTATATATGTAACCAAGGGGACAATCAAAATACTCACTCTCAGAATGAAGTTCCAACCAATGTATGCCAAGTACCATAGGCTTACCCTTATTTTCATTACCCGAATCTTCAGATAGGTCGGTTAGGATCACTATAGGACTTCTCTTAGGCTTGTAATGTAGGTTAGGGGCTGGTGTGATACTCGATGGTATTTGAAGTGACTAAGCCTCCTTGACACTACACTAGCTTTTTAGGGTTTCACTCATTAGCCTTTTCTGCTCTTCTCTTTCCTTGATCACACTTATTTAGGTTGGGTACAATCTTTTCTCAATTACTTTATTCCTTTTTTTCAAAATTTTTCTTTTTCTTGCTCTTTCCTTGCACCCATCTTTATTTTTTTCTTTTATGCTACCTTTCTTCATACTCATTCTATATCATGCACCCCTATGATATCCACCCTCAACTTAGTCCATTTACCTAAGTTAAGGTGCACAATGTCCAAGGAGGACCAGGGCCAAAACAGGTTCATTGTGATCTATATGGGAAGGTGACAGGTGTCATATAAAGAAACAGACAAATTAGGCTTAAAACAAGGATCAAGGGATATGATACACATAGGGAAGGTCATTTAGGCTAAAGTGAGATAATATCAAAACGACCTATGATCCTTTCCTAACCTCTATCCTTCAACCTAGGTAAGACTAATCGGACAAGTTCTGGCTTCAGTATACAGAGGGAACTAAGTAGTTGCTCACACACACATAGCACACAAGTATATCATGAGCTACGACTTATTCAGTTCATGCTACTGTTTATTGATGATTACTATGTTACTAGAACTAATGCCATACAAAGATGCACAGTGGTCACACTTGAATGCAAATCAAACAGTTACAGAATTAGACCACTCGAAGAGGTGTACAAAAATCACAAAAACAATTAAACTACCTTAAGTACAAGTATTTCTCCTAGTTGACTACAACATTTTACAACAACAAATTTACTCTACACCCTTAACTTAAAATCAAAGAAAATCTAAACTTAGGGTTAGAGTATACCTGGAATGGATCAATTCCAGGGGCCATGGGTTGCTGACCCTGCTGCTGCATCTCCATCAAGAGCCTCGATCTACTCTGGTGCAGCTGGTCTATCAGTCTCTGAAGGCCTACAAGTAGAGGCACCTGTGGCTCTCGCTCGGATGGCTGCCTCCAATCTCTCATTATCAACTAGGGACTCGATCCCCTCCCTCTTCAGTTTCTCCTTTTTATCCTTCTTTCTTACCCTCTTATCTTCTTTTTGCTCTTCATTACTATCGAGAATCTCTTTCTTCCCCTTTCTTTTTTTCTCACTTTTCTTCTTCTTTTTCTTTATCAGTTCCTCGGTGAGATAAAACAATGGGATTTATCCCTCAGACTCCTCCACTGCCGGCTCTAATGACACCATAAATTGGTGTTCATGTTACTTTCCAACCTTTGCCTTTACCTTGGCCAGTTTTGACCTAAGTAGTGCCATCTCTAGGTCTAACCTCTCATTTGACCGCGCATTGAAGCAATTCTCCAATTCATCAATCCGGCCCGACAAGGCCTTGTAAGGCTCAAGTACAGCCTTAAATCTTTTGTCAACTACAACTGCGAATTGATTGGCAAAGGGTTTAAGCTGAGTCTCGCACCACTTGGACTACTTTGCTACTCTTTTAAAGTTCATCGGAGTGAAGGCAAATTCTGTTGTAGGCGTAGCAGCTGGAGGATTTGTCTTGGTTCTAGGTATTGATGATTCTGCCATTGTTACAAATGTTAGAGGTATAGCTTCAAAGTCTGTCATCTCTGCATTAGGCACTGAACTATTACCTGTGATCGGTAGATCAGTGGGAATCTCTGCGCCCCTATCAAACTTTAGTCTTGACTGATTTTCCTTATTTCGGATTAGATTGTGAGTCTTCTTGGTAGGGAGTTCTTATTCTAACCTGACAATCTTCAGCACATTCTCTGCCCTACACAACCTTGTAATTAAACAAGGAAAGGGATATGCTGTATCAGACCTCGAGACATGAATTTTTATCTCTTCAGCAATAATCTCTCCAAAATTCTATTTGAGGTTAGCCATAAAACTTGTGACTAATATCGCTCTGTCATCCCCGAGAATATTATCACTATCTGTGGGAATCAACCAAGTACGAACAATACCCTACCAAAATCTTGCCTCTGCAGTCAGTAAGGCTTTGAACATTCTTTCACCTGGGTTAGTCAGCCATTACAGTTCTCCATCTGTTATGAGTGTGGCTAACCAAGTCTGCTGATTTTCCCGATGCTTTAACCGGGCATAGAACGTAGGTGAAGTGGCCTGAGGAGTGAAATTCGGGCCATGAAGGAACCTGTTGATTGTTGCTTCAGAAACATCATCATTACATCCCATACCGAAAATTTTTCCAACAAAGATTGGTCAGCTGCTTTCTCTCCTTCTTTGCAGATGTTTTCTAAGCGAGCTTGGTAGTTCACATAGAATTCCCTAACTAGCGTAGGGAAGAATGAATTTCCTCCTTGCGCAGTTCATCCCAAAACATAGCCATGAAATTTCTACTCCATCTCTGGATACCTGCTTAACCCCTTAGTGATGATTCTATTCTCCTCAAAGATTGGCCTCTTGATGGCTCTTCTGTTGGTTCTACGAAGCCCATCAAAATAAATTTCTAAGCTTTGGGAATCTGCCATCTAGTACCATCTCAGACCTCAAGATTCTTGCATTTGACCATAGTTCCCCTAATCAGAGAGTCTTCATGATCTTGTGATTCAGCAGAAGGGGACTCAGTTGATGGTTCCTCAGATTCATGCCCCTCAGAATTAGGATGATCTGAACCATGCTCTTCAGCTACAGCATGGTCAGACTCTTGTTTCTCAGAGGTCGTCTGCTCAGAAGCTGTATGCTCGGATGTTGTTGGCTCAATGTCACTTTCTTCACTCTCCTTCACCTCAACTGGTAGGGGTGGTGGAGTCTTTTTAGGGCTTTGCTTCTTCTTTCACTTCCTGAGTAGAGGCTCTCCCTCTTCATAATCAGACTCCTCATCATTGGGGTACACTCTTCTATTGTTTCTTATTTGTAAGTTTGGGGATCTTTCCTTTATGTTCCATTTCATGACCTGTAGCACGAGAAAAATCATCAGTCGAACCTCAAGAGTATAAACACAAACACATTAATCATTTAAGTTTCACACCTCTAGAAAAGAGCTTATTCATGCTTCAAATCCTAGGTGTGATGCCATTTCTGATAAACCATCACAAACGTGATAGCCTATCATAAATTTCTTCAGCTCTAAATAGAACTCATAAGATTTTATTAACTTTTGACGACATTTCTGATAAGCCATCACAAACGTGATAGCCTATCACAAATGTCGCCAGCTCTAAATAGACCCTACTTTAGCAGCCTTTGATGACTTTTCTGATATGCCGTCACAGTTGTGATAGCTTATCATGAATGTCGTCATCTGTTATCAGAACTCCACTTTGACTTTAACTCAATTTTTGGTCCGATTATTGCTCAAAATCCACTCGACTTTCATTTTTGAACTGAACTTATAAGCTTTAGGCTTGCACAGCAAACCCTAGTTCTGATTTTTAGCCCTTTTTTCAAGTTGAACTTGGTTCAAGCTTCTTGGGAACTTTGTTTTTCATCAATCTATCACTTACCACTTGAAAAGAAAGGTTAAATTTTGAGCATATATAATGGAAGCTTTCAATGTGATTTCACGAACAAGAGGAAATAAGAAGAAGTACTTGATTTTAATTTCAAACCCACACACACAAGGAAACTTGCTTCTTGTTTTACTTGGAAGGAGTTTAAAGAAGGGAAAAATATATTCTAAGTATGGAAGAAAAATACTTTAATGAAATAAATATTAAGCGGGAAGGTAGAAAGGCCACATTTCGGGCTGGGTCGGATATTTTAATTTGGCCTAGAGTTTCAGCTAAATTTTTGGGATTTGGTAACGACATTTCTGATAAGCCATCACAAGTGTGATAGCTTATCACAAATGTCGTTAGCCTTGACAGACCCTTCTTCAGAGCTGAGGTCTCTGACGATAAATCTAATGGTTTATCACCATCTTGACAGCCCATCAAAAATATCGTTAGGGGCATTTGGCTAATTACATCGACTCCACCTTCTGTGAACTAAATCCTAACTACCAAAATAAATAATTTACTGGAATATAACAATTTGGGTTGCCTTCCAATAGAGCCTGATTTACTGTCGTGGCACGACTTGGTTATCTTGACTACTAAGACTTCGCCAAGACAACCTATTGATACCCCTTTACCATCATCATAGAATACGTTAACGATTGAGAAAATACTCATCACTTTTTGCTGAGTCATGGATGAGTGTATTTCGAAGTGTGCTTCTTTGTCATTGAGACTGAACTTCAGCTCATTCAGCTCCATGTCTACTATTACTCGCCCAGTTGCAAGGAATGGTCTACCCAATATGATGGGCACTTCAAAGTCCTCCTCGCAATCCAGGACTACAAAATCAACAGGCAGAATAAAATCGGCCACCTTAACCAAGACATCGTGTAATATGCCCACAGGACGCTTCACAGACCTATCTGCCATCACTAACTGTATGTTTGTCGGGGTAGGATCCCCCAAACCCAGTTTCTTGTAAACATCAAGTGGCATTAGGTTTATACTGGCTCCAAGATTGCACAGTGCTTTTGTGAAATTTAGGGAACCAATAGTGAACGGGATGGTAAACGCTCCCGGATCTGCCTTTTTCTGCACTAAAGACCTTGTAGAAATAGCGTCATAATGAAGGCGATTGTCCTCCAGCTCATGTATAACCTTCCATTTCTTAGACACAAGGTCTTTTATGAACTTCTCGTATCTTGGAATTTGCTCAAGTGCCTCAACCAAAGGCACATTTATTGCTAATTGCTTGAGAATTTCCATGAATTTGCTGAATTTTGCATCATCCACTTTATTCTTTAATCATTGAGGAAAGGGAGGTGGCGTTCTTGGGATAGTTTTTAGCACTACCTCATTATCCTTCTCTTTACCTTTCTCTTGAACATCATCAGATTTATCCAGCTTCTCAGACTCCACTGGATCACCTTCTTCCGATTTATAAACAACTACCTCGTCATCTATAGATTTGCTCAAAGTAGGGCCAGGTCACATCTTGCCACTCCTAGTAGTTATCACCATACATGAGCCCTCATTCCATATATTTTAGACCATATCACTTGGTAACGTTCCGCTCTTTCTCTGGTTGAACCCTGCGGAAAGTTGGCACATCTTCTGCTCCAACTGTTTGATTGCGATGGAGTGTGAGTGCACTAACTGACTGATGGATGTCAGATCGGTATTTATGGTGGTCACACTAGAGTTGGTAGCCTCCACTCCCTTCAAAAACTTAGCCATCATGTCCTCCATGGACATCTTTCAGAACTTGTTGAAGCAGCCTCACGATTTCCAGGAGAAACATATAGCCCGCTCCTGTCATTGTTATTCCTCTAATTTCCCTACTCCTTATCTTTATAACCAGGCTTATCATAAAAGTTTCGGCCTTGATTCCCTTGGATATTGCCTCGGAAACCCCCCTGATTATTAACATAGTTAGCCTCTTTATCTGCATCAGCCTCAATCCTATCTTGAGATCCCACATCTTTTACCTTTTCAACCTTGCCTGATAGCAAGTGCTTGGTTAGCAAGTCCATCTGTATTTTAAGGTGAGCCATGTCTTAGTCATGCTCCTCTTCTCTTTTGCGTTGTTGCACAGTAATACCCATAGAAGAAGTGGGGCTATCTACCACAGAGTCTCTGGTATGCCATGCCCAACTCTGTTTGGTCATTCTGTCCAGCATCTCTGAAGCCTCTGGGAATGTAAGATCAATAAATGAACCACCAACAACATTATCTATAATTGGCTTCATAACAGAGTTAAAAGCCCTGTACAAAGTCTCCATCAAGTGTATGTCTGTCATGTTGTAGTTCGGATATTGTGTCAGCTTCTTCTTGAATCTTTCCCATATTTCATGAAAGGCTTTAGTCGGAATTTGCCTAAAGTTGCTGATCTCATCTCTCAACTGTACCTTCCTGGAAGGCGGAAAGAACCTTTCTAGGAAATCTTCTTTCAACTGCCTTAAGTTAGTTATAGAATTGGGTGTTAGCTCATTTAACCACAATGTTGCCTCCCCAAACAGAGACAATGGAAACAATCTCAACCGGATAGCATGTGGCCCAATCCTGGGTTATCAAAAGATTTGCAGATGGTGAAAAAATTCACCAGATGCAGGTTCGGATCATCCCCAGGAAGACCACCAAACAACCCCTTCAAATTGAGGAGTTGGATCATAGTACTCGTAATGTTAAACTTGGCTCCAGGTGCCAATGGTGGAGGAATGATGCACCCGTTGCACCTGCCCCATCCATGACATCATCATCATCATTGGGATCATACTGGACTAGCTGGTACTTTTGCCTTTCTCGGAATAGATGGTTCCTGTTAATATTACGCCGTACTGGTGCAACTATTTGCTCTGGACGCCTTGGGTTACCAGGATTCAGTAACTCCTCATCTTCCAAGTCTTCATCCTCAGGATTTCGATGTCGTTCCTGCTGCATAACATTTTGCACATTCACCTGAGCTCTAGCTAAGGCTGCCAGTCTGTCAGCCTCTTGCTGTTCTGCCATTCTTTCAATTCGTTGCGGTTCTGGATTGGGTGGCAATAACGGTTCTCTGGAACTTTTGATTCTTGGCATACACTATAAAGATCCTGCAAATAAACAAAAACAACAAATAAATCTAAAACTAGGAAACTTTAACTAACAGTCAATTTGTGCACACAAACTTCAGTTTACCAACGTATTCCCCGGCAACGGCGCCATTATTGATAACGCTCAAACTATACCTCTCAATGAGAATGTAAGAAATCGTTGTCAATATAAAACCCAACTAGGTTGGGGTTGAATCCCACAGGGAATATGGTGTCAACGTAAGTCGTTTGCGATTTAATCAACTGATAGTTGGCTATTTCTAGAAAAAGGGGGGTTATTTAGTTCAACAAGTAATTGTTAGTCACTTTGATTAGTGTTTGTACTCAAGAGTTTATAGATAAACCAGAATTATGTTCACTAGGGCTTTCGGTACTTGACAGCTACTAATAGTGGTTCAAGATTCTCACGGTAGATAGGACAACAAGTTATCTTTATCGAAGTTATGCCTAAATGTATCTCGACCTACTTAAACATTTAATTACTTAATACTCTCGGACTTAGGGAATTTATATTCACTGCCCAGATTTTACCTCAGGTTAACCAACCTTGTTACAGCGCTGCTTATTAAACAGAGTATTTCCAAGTCCCTGTTGATAATGGACTTCCCACTATATTTGATTTCTTTCTCAAGCAAACCAAAGCAGGTGTTTTCTATCGTTTGCAACCAACAGGCTTTAATTAAAACCTCAGAATTATCAAGAAATCCTACCACCTTTTGAATCTTGAACACTCAACACCTTATCAAGCCCTAACCCTAGATCCCATAATTCAGGTTAATGGAATTTAACCACTCATAATGCTAAAATTAAAACAACGAGTTGTATTCATGCTTTGAAAGTTAAACTTACCACAAAAAGGCTAATAACTAGTGAATCGCAAATTAGATCACAGAGGAAATCCCAAAATAATGATAATAATCTCTTCAAAGTATTTGCTTTTTCAAGCCAAGAAATTAGCCGAACTCCTTAGAGAACCCTAAAACAAAGCTTTAAATAATTCACCCTATTTATGGAAACAAAATAATAGAATTCAGAAATCCCTCGGATTAGGTGATGACATTTGTGATAGCCTATCAGGAGACTGACGACTTATCACAAATGTCGTCAGCTTTTTCTTCAGTTTTGGCTCTTCTTGCTTAAGGCTGACGACAATCTTGATGACTTATCAGATCCTTGATAACCTATCACAAAATGTCGTCAAGTCTATGCTTCAGTTCTCCTGTGCTGCCTTAGGCTGACGACATTCTTGATATCTTATCAGACCCTTGATGACTTATCACAAAATGTCGTCACATCTTTCAACTTAGGCCAATTCTCTGTCTATTGTTAACGATGGACTTGATAGCTTATCACAGGGATAACCACTTATAAAAAATATCATCATCCATACTTTTCTTCAGATTTCTTTAAATTTCAATTTCTTTCCTTCCATTCTTGTTGGTTCTCTATCTTATCAGCTTAAACTGCAAAATCAAACATAATCCAATCAAAAATGACAAAAGTTTCTTAATACTTTGCAATTATTATTATTTAAAATCCTCAAATGTGTTAGCATTAGCTCACACATCAAGGGAAAGAAATAAAATCAATTCCTTACCGCGGAGAGACACTTAGCCGTAAATGCGAGGTTTTAACGGTGTTGATGACCCTAATTTTAGTAAAGATTAGGAGGGTGGAAAGTGTAAGAGAGAGGTAGGAACTAAAATTATAATAAGTCTCTCCATCCACTTTATTTATTTGACAGAGGCAGACTAAATCATGTGCGAGAATCTTTCGAAACAACAAACCGACTTGTACCTTTTTCTCTGAAAGCATGACTTGAACAATGAAGTAAAAGGCTTGACTTTCATGTTAGACGGGCTTACTAAAAAGACTCGCTTTAATGAAAATATATATGAATGCCGTTGAGAAACTCATTCATTGCCTTGGGTAAAATATTGTAAAGGATACGGCAAAAATATTCTTTCAAATTCTTAAAACAGGGATTTAGACAATGCCTATTTCCTCATGGGTGATCACTCGCTCTTTATCTAGTAATCCAATATGGTTTGAAGCTCTAGATGAATTTATAGTCTGCATGGAATCAACACTGCCTCTCTGAGTTAGAGTCTGAACAATTTTTTTTGAGTGCATCCATTTTGTTCCTTTTTTGCAACCTTTTTCTGTTAAGTAAAATAAAGTCAAAATTGATGGAAACGGAGTCCCATAATTTCATTCATTCTCTTTGCCAGTTCAGAGCTACCCTTCATTCACTTCATCATCATGATTGGGAGAACTCACAATGTCTAGATAAAAGGTGAGATAAGCTCACCGACTCAATAAATGAATCCTCTCGAAAGAGTGGAAAGCATCATAAAGAGGGGTTACTAGTTCACGTGCTACGACTTGATTTCTATGCGCGATATCACTTTTCTCAGCTATCTCATAGGTTATGACTTCAAGGTATTTAGTTAATGACCCATAAGCAAATCAATAAAAAAAGCCTGTTTATTTGGTAGGCCAACAAGGCAAGGCCCTGAAAAATGAGCAAAAGAAGATGCACTCTGTCTGGCCAAGGGACTTCTCTAAGCGCAAAGCTCCTATCTTTTCCCTTAGAGAGCGCATCGATTGACTTCATTCCCTAAATCTCATTTCTGGCTGTTACCCCTCTTGTCACAACAAAGTAAAAAAGATACACACTTTGGAATTGGTGGAATTTAGGATGGAATCGAATAGCGAATGCACTTGCGGTTAAAATAGGTCTTGCATCTTCTACCTAATGCAATTGACCAACCTGCCTTTTTTTAATATAATCAATTAGAAAAAATCAATCAGATAAAATCAATCAGATAAAGCAAAAAATCAAAGTAAGTTCTAGGGATGCGGGTAGAGGGGGTTTCTCAAAAATCCAAAACTAGTGATCTCCTCTTGCTTGCTGGGAGAGAGGAAGCTTTCGGACTATCTTTTCCAGCCAGATAGCGAGCGATCACTCAGCAATGAACACTAACAGAAAGCGGTCGGGAATGAGTACCTATCCCTTACGGGAATCGAATTCGTGTTTTCAATATGAAAAGACGATGTCCTAACCACTGGACAAAAGGGACCAAAAAGCCATTCTTCATATACCTCAGCTCCGAGAATAGAAGTAGTTCATTTTTTTCTATACGCAATTCTATGATTTAGTTTGTTTTCATGTTGGCGATTTCTGATGTAAGTTCGGCAGGTTGTCCCCCCTTCCTACGGGTTCCCCCACTGACCCAGTGACACACCAACCATGCCCCTTCTCTTTCTCCGATCATAAAGACCTCTGATCCCTTTATTTGTCTTTCATCCCCCCTGAATAAGTAATACCCCGCTCTTTTGAATCCAAAAAAAGAAGGGGCAAAGTTCCTGGTTGAAGTGGAAAAGTCCTATGCTACAGTAAGCAAAAAAGTAGGTTACGGTTACGAAGTCACTTAGTCTAACTAGAAAACTCTAAAGAAAGGGAGGCTAAGGTTATGAAGTAAGGTTAGCTGGTTAAGGAAAACTCAGGTTATGAAATCGTTTAGCCGTTAATCAATTGAAAAATAAAAGTAATAGTGAGGCGTCGGTATAGAGTTGTGTTAGCTGTGGATATAGACTAGGCTAAGGGACAGACTTCATCTCTTCTATTTTCTTCACTTACACCTTACACTTCAACTGAGTCTAACAAGGCTCAGGTGCAGAGCCTTCAACTATGGACCGAGACTATGCAAAGGTAGAACACCATGGAAACTTCACTGACTTTATCATCAACCTTGATTTTGCTACGCTCAATAAGAATCCGGAATAGTGGAAATAGGTTCATGTTCCGCTTCCAAAGTCAGTCGTTTGCAGTTCATACTTGGGCAAAGATGACTCTCTAGTGGTTCCATTCCTTCTTACTGTACTTCTATTTCAACCTAACTCGAATGGGAAGAAGAGGGTCAGCCAAACTGCGGTCCACTTTGTATGTTTGCTGAGTAGACCACTCAGGCATTTTAGAAAAGGGAAGGTAACTTCTCACCCCCAGGGAGGTGGGAAGTTACTTCTTCTAGAATGGAAGTTTCTCCTTTACTTTCTTAGAGCGTATCGCTAGTTTGAAATAAAAAAAGGTTTATGGATGAAGTAATCGGAATGACACGTGGTTACAATTGCGGAAAGGGGAGAAAGTCAGGGACCATCGATTACCTTTTGAATCAAAGTAGAGACAAGCTGAGTATTACGACTACATGGGAAGAAGCAAAGCTTCGTAGACAACTTTGCTTCCTCTTTGCTTCTTTCTTGGATTTTCTCTCCTCTTCAACCAGTTAAGTCGCCCAAGGGCTACCTATGGCATGCCATTTTCGAGCGGTCCTCACCTACACAAGCAAGAATATTAGCTTCCTCATTCTCTTATTATGCCGACAGGACTGGGCAAACGCGGTAGGGTTAGATTATATGGAGGAGGACTACGAACGTCTGTCCCATGAAGCGTCAGGGAACCATGCATTCCTCTCATGCTGGAATCTTGCGTGTTTGGGATCCGATCAGATCTACCAGCAACCGTTTACGGAACATGGAGTTAAGCAAGGGCCAGAAGATTGATAAAAAAACTAGGCTGAAGTCATTCTTGTATTTAATTCCGTGGTTGGAAGGATTTTTTTCTTCCATCTGTCTTTCCCTTCTCTTTTTTATCTTAGCAAAGGTAGGTTCAAGTCAAAACTTTGTCTTATGGGCTCAGGGACTACAGTCAGTTGCTTCCCTTGTAGTCGTCTGCTCGTTCTTGACAGATCTGATTAGGTGTTCATAATCTGGAATAAAAAGATTTGAACTTCTGCATGGCGGTACCAAAAACCAATGCCTTACTACTTGGCTATACTCTATAGTCCTATTTTGGACAGTTGGAATGGGGAGAGGGGGAAGGGAAAACTAAGGCTCAAAGAATGAGCCGAGTCATGCAAGGATGCGGGAATATAGCAAGTAAGAAGCAAGGTTCTCCCCTTAGGACCGACTACAATAAGCTCGCGACTCTAATAGAAAGAAAGGGTAAGCTCTTTGCTCTATTTGCTTGCAATGCTATGCCTATCAAAGTTGGCAAAGGCTTCTGTAACCTTAGACTCGTTAAGCTGTTCCACCAAACTCGTTGGCTCCGCGACCACTGAAAGTCAGTAACTTTCATCACTGTCAGCATTTGGTACTCTCTCGATAGCTTTAATAGTTCACTGAAAGCCTTTGGTGTAATAAACCGCAAGCCCTTTAGAAAGAAAGACATAATAGAATAATGAATTAATTAATAAAAAAACATAATTCAAAAAAGAAAGGGTTGGTTAAGAACTATTGACTATAAATCGTAGCAGTTACAGTCACTCAATAGAGATGTTCACCTTTGTTTGGAATGAAGATGGATGAACAGGCACTTGAGCCTGAAACTGATGAAATTTGGGGAAAATATAGAATCGGTCACTATACTGGGGGGCAAGACATGACCGCGACTTAATAAAAAAGTACCCTTGAAAAGACTAAAGGAATGGGGGAATGACTACCTGTAATAAAGCACAGGCTAATATGAGCTAATCAGAAGAAGCAAGGCTTAGATTACCAGATCCTGGACACAATCTTCCTAGAGATGGAAAGCCACTTGACTGGTTGGAGAGGACCACCAGCTAGTGGATTAAAAAGATTTATATGGAATGTCCTACTCCGGCCTGAGCCTTCCGATCAACCAATCCCCTATTTCAGGGACATCTGTGTTAGGTAGGGCCAGAAATCACTGATTAGTCGAATGAGCCCATCTCTCTGGCCTATCATTTGTTGGTCAATCCAGTTGGTGGCTCCTGTATCTCCTGCCTCTTTATGGGGGGCCCTTTTTTTTACTAGTTTGCTGCTAGGAGTCCCTAGAGTCGAATTAATAATCAATAGAAGTCCCAATAGAAGTTGACTGACCTAGCTCTTCAATTGACGATCTATTGCTCCCTCTTAATTGCAGATGCCCATTCTTTGATTCGAAATCCCTAGCCATCCCCAGGTATTCAGTGTCTGGTTCGATAGGACCATGAAGAGAGGACTTTTTTTTCCTCCTTCCTTCAGTATAGTTTGAACCCGTCCCAACAATGAACACCTTTCTACTGCAAGGTAAGGCTCTGCCCTTCCCCTAGAATCCACTCCGGGTCAGAGGAGAAACTTGTCAAAGTTCTTGAGTAGCTGAGATATTAAACAACGAATATTTGAAACAATTTCTTGCCTCACCCTGAGAAGAGAGGGAAGGTCGATTTAACTCAAATCCTGGACCTGATATTGAATCCTAAACCGGATAATGATGTGATGGGGGAAGTTTTTCTTTTTTAATCAATGCTGGCCTAGTCGAGTCTTGTCCATGCCCAATCCCGATGGGCCTTCAATTTTCCCCTACCCTAGCTCTATAATCCACCCACTTCCCCAGTCCCTGAAAGCCCTCCGGGGGCCTAACCCTCTTTCTCCACTCGAGTCTGAAGTTTAGTGGCTTTCATCATTGATGAACACCTACGCTAATAAGACAAAAAAATAGAGAGTCTATGCCTTGAATGAATAAGTAACAACGGATTAGTGGAATGAGGGATCAAGAGATGGATAGGGAGGAAATGACCTATTAATCATTAGTTGACCTTTCCTTGAACCAGTCACGGAGCTCTCAACTGAGTTGCTTAGGTTCTAGAATTGGGGATTTTTATTTAAAAAAATATTGTGTAGGTTCATATCTCTTAACCAGTTCAGGTGAGAGGGAGAATGTAATTCATCTCGAACAAAGTGAGAGGGTTGAATGGGAAGCTCAACCTACAGGGAGAGAGAGAGTGAACGAGGGGACCCAGACTTTCGATCTCTTCTCTATGGATGGAGGTTTCTTTCGTATAAAGAGTGTGTTATGGAGGCCAGGAAAGATGGATTGGATCGAGAGATGATTCTTATGCCTCTTCTTTCTTGATAGGAATCCCTTCATTTTCAGTCTACGACGAAGGATACAAGGGCGAGGCACCAAACATGTTCTACTCTCAACCTCTATTCGTCATTAGTAATCTTAATTTGCTTTTTCTATTCACTAGTACACTGCGCGCTACAACTAGCAGCCCCTTGTATAGGTTAGGAAAAGGCTAGCGTGCTAGCGCGCAACGACTGATGAAAAGCCAACAACTTCTTAGGAGTTAGTTCCGCCCAAGGCCCCCTCTCCTTACAGTGGCTGAACACCCCTTTCTTCTTATTAGTCAGATAGGTTGGAACCCTATACAAGGGGCTACTTGCTTTTCTCCCCTATTTCTAAAGTGGCTTATGCACTCCACTTGTTATCACTAAACGACAAAGCCAGGAGCGGAAAAAGGGACTTGAACCCTCAACCTTAGCCTTAGAAAGGCTATACTCTACCATTAAGCTATTTCTGCCAGCTAGGGTAGTAGCGAAGAACTACTGAGAAATTCACGTATCACTTAAAATGGATGACTTCTGTTTTTCCACCAGACCACAGTCTTGACCTCCGATCGAGCTACGAATATAAGTAGATAGGCGGTTAGGGGGGGAGAGGGTCAGCCAGGACTGCCTTTTCAATCAATCTTTGGCCGCTCAGTACTGCTATTGGTGCGAGTTGTAAGGAGTCTTGGTCTCGAGTCAAGCTGGGGCATCATTTCATTCTCGTAACGGGAATAAGTGCACAGCAAGACCAGACAAGTTTCTCCCTTGCCTCACAGTGGCAGCATCTTTCTTTTAAGTTAGGTCAATCCCTAAGATGGCTCCTCTTATTCTACGATAATCCAAGATGAAGTGGCACCTCACAAACTTTTTACTGGGGCAGTACTATAATAGGCATTTGTGAGTGTTTGGATGCACGTGTTTTTTTCATATTCCTGAGCACTTAAGAGAAATATTGTCCCCAAGGCAACCACTTGTGTCTTTCTTGGATATGCTTGGTCCGGGTATATATATGCTATGACGTGAAATCCAAGAGAATCGATGTATTCTTAATTCTCTCTTTAATAGGGTCGCCTCATATTTTTCTTAACCTAATTAATTAGTCCACGGGGAGAATGATGATGGAGATGTATTACGGCCTTCTCATGTTCATCAAATCGAACCTCATTCTTCTGCAGTTGATGTTACGAATTAGCCTCACTCTTCAGGCCAGCAGATTTGCTCAGCATTTTCTGCCGACTGTCAGCCTGTTAAGCTGACCTTAGAGGATTCCTATCACCTGGAACAACATGTTTATTCTCGGTGGCAATTACAGTCTTTTTCCTAGGGTCAGGCTACTTCAGAAGATTAGCAATCTAGCCCAGCTTCTTCCCTTCTAGTCACTTTCTAAAATTATGGATCTCTCTCTCAGCTTCGTCGATCCTCTTAAGTTTCTTATCCTGTTGAAGGCTTATGAATCATTTTCCCTAAAATATAGAGCTTACCTCATCTCATTTCAATCTTCTCATGAACCTGAATTATTTGCTGAAGCCTTTAATCGTTCTTCCTGGATAGATGCTATACAGGAAGAAATCAATGCCCAGGAAAAAAATAATAAGACTTAGTCTCATTGCCTGCAGGGAAAGAAGCCACTGGCTACAAGTGGATTTACAGGTTCAAGCATAAAGCAGATGGCTCAATAGATAGATACAAGGCTAGATTAGTATCTAAAGTATTCCTTCAAGAATATTGAGTCAAACCCCTTTCCAACCAGTCAACTGGCCCAAGGGCCCCCTTTAGAGATAGGGAAAACATTTACTTCAGGTTGCTAAATACCATTCGTCGCATTCTTGCCTTGGCTGCAAACAAAATGTGGCTTTATTTCAATTTGATGTGTAGAATAGAATTCCTTTCGACAACATAAGGGAAGGGGGCAAGAATAAGTTTATATTCAGCCTCCTCTTACTCTAGGCTTCTCTTATCCTAGGAATCCTAACTTAGTATGCAAGCTCAAGAAAGCGATTTATGTTACGGCCTTCGGCAAGCTAAAACAGGTATAAGAGCCTGGTTTAAAAGGTGATAGAAGCATGTATAAGAGACAAAATAGGAGTAGAGGAAGGATCCAGTTTTCAAATAAGTAAATCGGATCATTCAATATTTATAAGGAGGTCGACATCAGGTATTGTCCTTCTTTTGCATGGATGACATTTCTTTCTCTAGTAATGACTTAGCTTCAATAAATAATCTTAAGAAAAGATTAAGAACCCAATTTTATATGAAGGTATGAGGGAGATCAAAAGGGAGTATGTTAGTCAAATAGAGGGCTCTCACGGGGGTGTAGTCATCTTGTTGCTGGTAGGTGCGACTATATGAGTTGACAACAATACACCGCGGTATGTGTGAGTTAAGATTTTACTTAGTGATCCGAAGGAGCAATTTGAATTACTGCAGACTGGTTTCCTCCCATATACCCCTGCTGAAGCCTATTTCCTACCATTGAAGAAAATAGAGAAAACTGGTAATCCCACCCATGTCGTAAACGGATGCCCTACATAAACCATTTCAAATCTAGCCGAAGGTCTTCGAGCCTTGTTACAGAATAAAGTCCTAAATAAAAGTGACCCCAATCCCTCCCCAGCCCAGGTCAAAGGTTTTCTCACCCTTTTTGGGGAAGAGTCAAGTTCGTTACGGTCAGTAAATCAGCTCTGTATCTTATCGATAGCGATTTAGATCACCTCCCTAAGCCTGCCTAACCTAATGGTGTGTGAGAAATCAATCGTGACAAGTCAACCGATTCTTAATAAAAGCACTTGTAGATAGAAAGAAGCCATTTGCCGACCGGTGGACTCATCCTCAATGCCATTTAGGCTCTCCAATTAAGTCGGTTGTCCGCTGCCTTTTTTTCCCTTGCCCAAGATGGCCTTATAGGTAGCTTCCTCCCATAGAGATGTCCTTGTGGTCAACTTCTATTCTGTTTATTGGAGGGTTCATTCAGATCTCTTCCCGGGTCAACCCACTCAATATCCAGAGAGAGTAGGCTTTTGGCGGCCGTAGAGACGGCGGATAACACAACGGATGATATGTACTTAGAAATAAGAAGATCATAGATAAGTTTTTTCATGCCTCGACTCTCCCTCAGTTCGTTTGGAAATCATGGTAGTCTTTTCATGGAGATTATTGGGTACGAAAATGTGCCTGGGGTTAAGAACAACGAAAAAACTGTCTTCTGTCTGTTGCCATGGAATGTATAGGTAGGGATTGTTTTATGCTTGGAAATCCCATTCCGCACTCTCTATTATTTTTTTTAGAGTCCCCAGGAACCGCTTTTTCGTATTCACTCCACACACCTTCCCTTCCACACGAAAGGATCATGGGGTTCTCCCAGCATACATATCCAGGGCTGCAACTATTTAGTAGGCAAGGATCGGAACGGGCAGATCCCAGGTCAAATTCCTGATCTATTCATTTCAGCCTTAGAGGATTGAGCTTTTTGACAGCACCGCAGTGCGATTGAATGGAGGATTTCAATGATGAAGAGAAAAATCTAGTTCTCTTTTCATTTGAAAGGGGAATGAATGTCTTATTGAGAGTGATTACAAAAGAACCTTTTCATAGAGGAGAACGATAGGCCGGTTTGAAGATCAAGCTTGAAAATAAATGGAGAGGTCATTCATAGCAGAAAAAACGTTCACTCACTCGTATCTGAAAAGGTAGATGAGGGGCTCTCTATCCTGAAGATAATATTTTTTTCATTCTTAAAATCCTTCTTTCATAGATAATTAGTAGTATTCATCTCTCTAGATATTCTGAGTAAGAGAGGGAGGACTTGATGTGACTACTATTAGACCTCCGACCCCGAGAGACTCTACAATAATTATGAGCGGATAGCCCTTTCCCTTCCTTTCTATAGAGAGGTTTCCCCTTTCTTCCCGGGTAGTTCACTCACTCCCAGTGCCTACATTTCTATATACTTTTGAAAAAAAAGAGGCAGAGCTAGGAGTTTAATATTGGAAAAGCGCCCTTTCTTTTCTTCGGGAAATCGAGTTAGCTGGGCTGGTTCCCTGTCCCCGATATGTGATGAAAAGATTGATTGGTTTACCACATTCATTCTTGAAAACACTTGCCTATCTATGGTGGGCCTTTACCTTTCAAATAGAAGAGAGGTAGTTGCAATAGGAGCAGCACCCCTAAACCTCTGAGATCACTCGACCCCGACTGGACAATATCCTGTCATTGCTATGTCGTGTGCAAAGGGTTGCTCATGCTTCCCAAACGTCATGCATTTTTAAGGTCATTAGTCAACAACTCCCTGCACAACGAAATAGGGGTGACTTCACATTGTATCCTGACACGCCTATTTTTGTTTTAGGGAAATCCTCTCCCCATTCAGGCAGATGCCGCACCTTGCACTTGTGAATGAGTGTGATAAATACCTCTTTGCTCAGCACGTGAATGTGTACCCCAAAAAATAAAAGTTGCATGTCTTCGCCCGCTCCTGGTTCATGGTGGAATCCATTGAATGTGTTGGTAAAGCACGAGATTACGGCCCAAAAGCAGAGGTTTTCGCTAGGCTAAAAAGCTCACAAAATATCCTAACTCTCTATGGACAAGAAGCAAGGGCGCATCTGCTACGCGAAATCCGGTTTTAACTTCTTTTATATTAGTAAAGGTCCTTTAGGCTTGACTAATAACGATATATAGGGTTTTTCCCTTTACTAGTAAAAGGCAAAGATCACCAGCCTTTAGTCATCTATCTCGCTACCTACTCCTTTTGCAAAAAGGCTTTGGGGATAAGATCAGACTCGAGAAATAGTCTACTTCAAGGCTACAGGGAGGATTACACTTTGTAGGTAGGCATCATTATTTATCATGTCAAGATGGAATTTTGGTTTGTTTTTGAAGGTGATAAAAAAGATTCAATAAAAACCGGGCATACGTTCGAGAGAGAAGGATTAGTTCGTGTCTGGGTCAAGGGGATGGGTGACCTGAACCCTCTTCCTCCGATAAGAGCTATCTAACCTCTGTTGTCTTTCTATAACCTAGTCTTACTCACTCTTACCTCCCTGCTTGTTTTCCTTTCTTTCTTTTTAAGAATACCTGCCCTGCTGCCTCTGCTCTCGTTCGGGCCCAGAGAATCCCTTGCTTTTGGCTAAGGTCTTTAGTTAACTTTTTTCATTCTCTCCCTCAAAATTAAAAATTCACAAACAATACTGGAACAACACGATAGCAATACCATAACAGATATACTTACTGACAAGAGAGAGCGAGACTGACCTCCCTAAGAGAGAGAACGCAAGAGTGACTCTCCCTATCACAACAAGGAAGGAAGAAAAGAATTTACCACGACCTTATTTACCAAGCTCGGGACTAGAGAAGCATTTTAGGAATTTGAGGTATCGCTTGTAATAAGGATGAAGTTTCATTCATATAGTAATGTCCCTAGCTTACACCCTATTTGAGACTAAGGCAGGTTTGGAACCCTGTCGTATCACCTTTATCAAATCCCTAGCTCTTTTCCTTAGTGCAACTGCCCTATTCCTACCATGGGAATATCTATCTTTCTTTTTTCTTTCATATCTATAGTTTAGGATATAAAAGCAGATGGTCTCATATATGAAAAAAGAGATTGTTGATATTAGTAGACTAATCTATTCATTGGTAGGGCATTTCTTCCTGTGACCGCCTTTCCTACCAAAAAGCTAACCCAATAAAATTCGGGTTTTTTCTAGGCTAGACCTTCGGGATTTTTTTAAGGTTCATACATGCATCGATCCAGTTGAAGAACCTTCTCCAGAGTGACTACTCCACCTAGCCTATCTTTCTGCCCGCCACTGGTTCTCTATGCTCGGTTCCACAATCAATCCTAGATCCATCTATTTGAGGGAGGTCCAATATCATGCTCTTTTAATTGCTTAGAAGTAGAAGTGCTTACACCCCTTTACATATAAGGCTCATCAAAGCCCTATTCTGTGTATATTCAGGAATAGGTCTATCAAATGGTCGACTACGAAACCCATCAGGGTTCAAAAATTATATACTATTACAATGCCCTCGATCGGCGATCATTCAACGGACTACTTTTGCAATGTCTGTCATATGAAGAAGCTTAGTAAGCCTTGCACGAAGTACATGTTTTACTAATTACGGAATAGTAATAGTTGTTTGTTGGGTTGGTTTTGCTTTCTACCTTCTCACGGTGGGATGTAAACAAGAGAGGTCAACTAGAGTGGATGCCAAAAGATGGGTCGAGAATCTGTGATCGATCTGAAGAACCACTCCCAGATAGGATTATACTCCTCTTTCGTACTACCATGAGATTCTAGTCCAATTTTCTTTCAGCTTAAGAAGGTTGCGGTGAGAATGAGAATCACTTTGGAACTCTAGAAGAATGGGCATTTTAGGGTAGGACGGGATCTAAAAGTTCTCCAATGTGTTGTGGATCCTTCGACCTTGAGAGGGTGGATGTAATAGGAGCCCTGTTAGGCTTTTGTAGAGCTTGGCCTGCTTTCGCATTAACTCACCATTTGGTGATTTGGTTTGTAGTAGCCCAAGTATATCCAGGAGTTCCTTTTACATGCTACGATATCCTCGGTGATGATATCATCATCAAAGATGAGTGGGTGGCTGAGCGTTATCATGAGCTAATTCCGCCACTGAATATTCCATTTTCATTAGAAAAATCGTTAGTATCGTCAGTTGGTGCTTTGGAGTTTGCTAAGCGGTTCTTCATATGCGGAGTGACTAAGGACCTTTTTCCTGTCTCCTTTCATATCTTAATATCCTTAGTTAGTTCCATATCCATTGTTCCTATAATGAGGGATATTATGTCTAAGAATCTTCCATTGTCGTATCGTTTACGGGAAGCTAGGTACCGGGTGTATACTCGATCTACGACCCCCCTATATGATGATGGTCTAAAAGGGGTCCAGAAAAGTATGGCCAATTTATTCTTTTACTATGTCAACCATACTCTCATTTAGTCGGTCTTGATAGTCTGAATACGAGAAGTGTCTTAATATAGACACTCTCCAAGTTGATAGGATCCAAATGAAAAAGGGAAATACAATGGTAGGATTTGCCATCTTTCTTATTAAATAATTCAAAACCAATTGATCGGGAAAGGTCTTGTTCATGGTGGTAAGCGAGGGAGGATTTAGTAAAGGGATAATGTCGCTTTATACTAATATAGTCCCGAGTTGGTAATTAGAGTTAGAAGCTTCACAGCTTTCTCCACCCACCTCCATGGGCGAATATAGTCTACATCACTCTTTCTTGGCTAGTCTAGTAGACTATATTCTAGGTCATTCGGAATGGATTCGTATAGTTTTGGGGTGTAACATTGTGGTTGTTCCCTCTCCTTTCAGTCGAGTGACTTCGTACCTATCCTTACCGAGAAAAAGGAGTTCCAGAGGCATCTTCCATTCATATTGATTTTGGTTTTTCTGCACCATATTTTGATCTGCCTCTTCTTCGATCCAAAATTCCCAATAAATCCTTGACTCCTTGAATACAATGGAATTTCAAACCTGGTGAATCTTTCACTCTACCTCCTCTTATTAAGACCATAGAATGTTCCTGCAAATTATGACCTTCTCTTGGAATGTTAGCAAATATATCATGTTGATTGCTCAACCATACTTTGGCTATCTTACGTGGAGCTGAATTAGTTTTTTTTGGTGTTCTCTTTGAAACACGCGGACATCTTACTTCTGGGGACATTGATCCAAAGCTCGTGTATGGTCCTGCGCCATTTTTCTTCTCTACCATGATGAATCAATTAAGTTAATGTAGGCATCGCTCTTTCCTTTGTCCTTCCCCCCTATTTTTGCCCTATCACTAGTGGTTACTCCCGATCCGAAGCACCCCTTTTTCATTCATAGAGAGATCCAATCATCAAAATCAATAAAAAGGCCATCATGGACCAAGATCCAAATGGATCAATATTGTTGGAAGGTACTTCCCAAGGAAATTAAAAGATTACTTCCGGACCAGGCTAATAAATAAAATGGAACCAAGATAAAATCTTATATCAAAACGACTCCTAGCATCACCGGAAGGATCAAAACCACATTCGTAGGCCGACAATTTTTCTGGATAGGTCAAACTATTGGAAGAAAATAGAAAAAGAAGACCGAGTGGGATCAAACCAACTAGCGTCCTGATAACTAAATAGATATAAATAGGTGAAAATTCTGACATCACCACAGAAAACTTGGTTCTTTCGCTCCTTGCTGGCGGAGCGGCATACCGAAAAAAAAAGCAAGAAATAGGAACGAAGGACGTTTCCAATACCGATAACTCAATAATGTTGTAAGATACTACCAGACATGCTTTAGACTATCTTTTCAAGGTTAGCTCAAATTTCACCTCGGGTGTCCATACTGTCCTTGGTCTCATCCTCTGAGTTATTACGCACCCGGGTTAGAAATATTTTGAGATATGTAAAATTGGGTACATTGCCCTCATTTTCTTCTTTGTCTTTATCTGATACGATCCAAGGCTTTCGATTAGCCTTTCGACCATGGCCTTTGGCGAAGGCAGTTTCCTTATGTTGGGATACCTTTTCTTCCTCTCTTTGAATGAGAGGTTCTAGGAGGTCGGCTAATTTTGCCTTTCTCCTTTTGATTTCTTCTTCCATGAGCTCATATACCTGGTTTTCAACTGAGGGTATGTTGATATCAAAGTAATTTTTTTTTTATAAGCTAGGACCACTTCCATCGCCTCCGACGGAAAGAGGAATTCTATCCATCAAAGAAAGTCAAAAATCAAAAAAGTCGCTAAGAAATGGAGTAAAGAAAACGGCTTCCAAAGAAAAGTCCCAATTAAAGTGTAAAAGTCCCAATCATACCACTAGGACTTTGGTGCTCAACCTTAACCTACTGACAGTTAGAACACTTAGAAATAAACTCTACAATATCTTTCTTCATACCACTCCACCAATATATTTCTCGCAAGTCATGGTACATCTTTCTGGCTCTGAAGTGAATAGAGTACCGCACATCATGCGCTTATGCTAATATTCTCTATCTTAAACCATTAACACACGAAACACATAATCTTCCTTGACAACGAAGCACACCATCTCTCTCTTGGGAGAAAACCTAAACCTTCTGCTCTCTAACCACCTCCTTCAACTTAACCAAACTAGGATCTGTGTCTTTCTTTTATTTTACTTTGGCAATCAATGAAGATTCCGAACTATTCAGAACCCATGTACTACCTTCGATCGAATGAACCAACTGAAATCCTAACCTAGTAAGATGATGAACCTCACGAATGAACTCTTTTTTATCATCTTCGACTAGGAAACACTACTCATAGACAATCTACTAAGGGCATCTACCACTACATTGGCCTTGCTCAGATGATACAATACACTCATATCAGAGTCTTTCAATAACTCAAGCCATCTTTTCTGGCGAAGATTCAGGTATTTTTGCGTGAACACGTACTATAAACTCTTTTGGTCTATGACCACGTTAAAATGAACCCCATAAAGGTAATGCCTCAAAATTTTTAAGGCAAAAGCAACAACTGCCAACTCAAGATCATGGGTCGGATAATTCTTTTCATGGGGTTTAAGCTGTCTAGAGGCTTAGGCTATCACCTTGACTCTTTGCATCAATACACACCCCAGGACAACTCTAGAAGGATAACAGTAAAATATGAACCCATATGTGCCATCTAGAAAAGTCAAGATTGGAGTGGAAGTGAGTTGAGTCTTCAACTCCTGAAAACTCTTCTTGCAGGAATGTGACAACTGCAATTTAACCTTCATCTGGGTTAGCCTTGACATGGGTGTCACACCCTATTTTTCTCCCAAAAAGTGGGATTTGACATGATTACTCTCTTTTGGGATTATTTTGAAGGTGAATATGAAAAGTCACCACCTAACGAATTAAGGTGCGTTAGGGCATCGGTCTAGGCTAACTACGAATCTATTTTGTTGTTTAGTCTTAGTTCACCAGAAATTTGGGTAAGGGTTCAAATTACATCGAAAGGAAGGTGTTGGGCACCTTTCGAGGTCCACAAAGGTGGTTTTCAGCCGAATTCGTATTTTACATGGGGATTAATATGATCAAATAAAGGTCACTTGTTTTATTATTAATGTTAACTAAGTGATAAAGTGTTGAATAAACAAACATGTTCTTTAGTTACTCCTATTAGTTAATTGTCTAAGTGATAAACAACAAAAGAATAATACAAGTGCGAAAATAAGAATGACACAAATTATAGCAAAAGGAACTGCTTGAATAAACTAACTACCCCAAATAGATAAACAAATAAAGTAAATGTAAGAAAAAGAACAAATTCAAAAAATCGAATAAAGAAAAGTTTTTGATTTTATTCAGATTAGAACCCCAACTTGTTTAATCATTATCCGACCCATTATCCAGATTCTTAGACAAGTGACAATGTCACAAGTCATGTAATATATGTTGGATATCATCACTTCCGAATGACAACTCGTTCCACCCCATCTAGGCTGGTTGTTAACCTAAAGGTGCACTAAAAAGAGATAAAACTAACACCTATAGAAATGCCTATCGTCCCACCCATCACCCAAGAGGCATTGGGCTTTACTAATTTGGATTTGTGGTCTAAACAAATAAAGCTATGTTTCCTAGTAGGACTCAAAGCGCGAAAATAAATAGGACGTCAAATAACATGTAATGGTCCCAAGTAAGCCTCTTGGTTAATTAAAGTTGATTAAGGTGATTAACATGTTAAAAAAAGCAATTACTTTTTGTTTAGTTTAGCCTATAGACATGGTATCTTGATGTCATATAATCATTTGATGAAGAGAGACAATTGTTTTCATGTCAAAACAATATGTTGCAAATTTATTAAACTATAAGACATGTCAAAGTTGAGTAAATGTGTTAGAAAGTAATGGCTATTGTGCAAAATATGTTGTAAATCGATAGAAGTGTTGAGAATTAATTGCAAGAAAACATTTTTAATTGCTGAAAACAGTTAAAATGTTATAAATTACTTATGAAAGTTAATAAAATATTGCTGAAAATTCCTTTTTATATTCTGAAAATTTGTTTCAATATGCCAAAAATTCATTTTTTTTGTTCTTTAATGTGCTGAAAAATCAAATTTATGTACCGGAGAGTAATTTCTAATGCTGAAAAACTAATTTTATATTGTTGTATATTTATAAAAAATGCTGGAAATTATGAACATGCACAAAACATTGAAAATTGATCATGATGTCCGGAAGTCAAACAAAATATGTCACGATTAAATTCAAAACCGAAAGTTATTTAAAAGCAATTCCTACAAGCATGATTTCTAAGAGGATCAATTAATGAGTCCTATATTAAATTTTCCTAAGTGACAAAACGCATCAATTAACAAATCCTAGGTCTATTTGCCTAAGTGATTCTCATAGCATATAATACACATAAACCTAAGTTGTGTTTGTCTACGCGATTCATAGAGCACATAAATCCCCGCCCCCAAGCAGTCCCATAAATTTATTATTACACCGAGGTTTACAAAAGTATTACAACACAATGAATTAAAATAAATAACTACATAAAGGAAAAGGAATGGGCAACCCCCTCCCCAAAGCCCTGTCGACTCTTCAAATCCTCGAAACTGTCTATTTACACTTGTGAGACAATATGTAATAGCAGTACAAGCGAGAATATAACATAACACAGACATAGGAAGCAAACACCGAATAATTCCTATAAACATGTTTACTAGCATCATCATATAAGGTATAAAGGAAATTACATGAACAGGGACTACTGGTTGATGATAACAAGCAGTAATAAGAAAATTAGGTAGAGAAAAGTTCAAGCAAATTCCTACGAAAGAATAAAGATTTATCAAGACCAATTCTCCAAAAAATAAGTGCAACTCAGACAAGAAATAAAGTACAACTTTTGTTTGCTTAAAGCTTTTCGTATCAAGGAGTGTAAATTGTCCATTCTCCTCAAAGAGTGAGAAGGGGTCCATTTATATAGTGAGAGGAAGAAATACAGAATAATCAATCAGAGGCAGAAAAGAAAAACACAGTGTTTTGAAAATCAATTAGGATCAATCAAGGAGGATGAAATTATTTTCAAAATCAGTCACAATATTTTTCTTTAGAGTGTAAATTCGAATTAAAATAGTACCACACATTATGTCAACACTCTAATGAAAAAGAATTGTCTCAACTAGAGGAAGGAGAGACAATCAGTAAAGGTAGGGACCCGACAAATCACACAAAATCAATTAGATCAAAGAATCGTCAATTAGATCAGAGAATTACCATAAATAAGTAAGTGAATATTTCAAAAGAAAAATAGTGGGACGTGGGTTACACCAAATTGAAGGAATCAATCACATAATCTATCAAAACAAAGGAATTAATCACTAAGAATATTCCTTAATCACAGTGCACAAATCAACTCAAATCCTCAAAATTATGCACAATCAGTCGCGTATTTTTTACCACAAACACTAAGTGTATAATCAAACACAATCCTCCTACGTGAATAATGGCTTAAAAATTTGAATAAATGCAAATTGATAACCTAACTGAAACTTAAAGTTAAGCATAGGGTTTTTCTCGTATGCTAGTCTAAACACATAAAACACACGAGATGTGAGAGTTCAACTCAAAATTTGCAATCAATTTGAGTCTTAATGAAGTTAACCAGAAGAGAAAGTAAACACGTAAAGAAGTATAAGAAGAAAATTTGAACTAAAATAGCAAACCTGAGATGAATTCTTATGAATCCATCATAGATCATAACATATTCCAGCGAAAATAGCAGCGGTACAGAGTAGAAGAGATTAGCCAGATTGGTGGCACCGGCTGTGCTCTTTGATGTTGGGCGTATTTATACCCCTAATAACCATAATTTACCCATATTTTAGCTAAGTTTTGAGGATAAAATATATAATTCCTGCACTTTTAGTCTATTTTCCTTTAAGTGAGCTAACCTATGTGATTAGCATGTTTTCAGGTATTAATGATGAAGATTTCAGCACTTTGTGGACCTTTGGGCAGCAAAGGAAAACTTCATATAAGAGGGAAGGCAGCTTTTGGAAGCTTGTGGACTGAATGTGATGCATGGAGAACTTGTCCCGGGCAAAATCAGTATTTCTAAATACTTAGGGATGCAGCAGTAACTTAGTAGGACAAGGATGTTATAAAAACCTTATTTGGTGAATTTTTCAGCATTCATTCATTCGATCATTAGTCATTATTCAGTTTACAGATTCTGTAAGTTGAGGAGAGAGAAAAACGCTAAGGCTAAAGCATCGGATAGGAGAACGACGTTGTTCCCCCTTTGACGCCAAGAATCATTCCCATCGCTAAGATTATTCTAAGTTGTGGTATGATGATTATGTCTATGGTGATTTCCGTTGTACTCATGAGTAGCTAAACTTCTCTGTTAGGGTTATGGAAACCTTGTAAGATACTATTTGTTGCTATGAGTTTGTGAATTCTTGATGTGTATGCTACTTATATCATTACTCTCTTCGTTTTAATTAAATTCTCATGGTTGCAAACATAGAGAACATGCCATTATAGCATTAACTTGTTCGGGAGAAAAGTTACATGTTTGGAAAAGAGAGTGTGACAAGGAAATAGGGCTTCTAACCTCTATTTACACGTTAATGCCTTAACCGGATTAACTTCTTGGAGAATTTGTACCATTTGTTATACACTTTTGGCTCGGGAGAGCTAAAGTGAAATAAATCCTTGATGGTTGGGAAACACTTGGATTTAGAATTAGAATACGATTCTCTATAAGTGCATGCATGTCTAAATTCCGCGTTACTCACAGTTAATAGAGAAGTAGAAACTACAAGGTGGACATAACCCTAACTTATTATTCTCTGTGATTAACCTTTACTAAACAAATCATTCATTCGTTACTTTGATATTATTAATTCACGCCTAAATCAAAACCCCCCTTTTCCGTGGAATTTTCGACCAACAGTCTACTAACAATTGCAACACTTAGTGACCAAGTATTCCCTGTGGGATTCGACACCCAACCCAGTTGGGTTCTATATTTGACAGCGACCGCTTACACTTTCTAACGAGAGCTGTAGTGTGGGCGTTATCAAATTTTGGCGCCGTTGCCGGGGAATACAGTTGTCAACTAAGTTTGTGATAGTTACTAGACCCTTTGGTCAAAGATTCTCGAATTTTACTTTTTTTTTTTTTTTTTTTTTTTGTTCAGGTTTGGTAGAGTGCATGCCAAATACACGAAGATCTGGTCAGCCATTATTACCCATAAATCCTGAACCATAACTTATTGGCAGAATGGATGCACAACGTGACTTTGAAAGAAGGGCTGCTCAACAGGAGCAGGCTAGGTTAGCTGCGTTGGCAGTTGCTCAAGTGCATCAACAGAATATTGATAACTCAGGTCGGGCAACAAATCTTGATGATGAGGACCTGGATGATGATGAGTTACTTAATCCACGACGTGCAGATGAGGTGGCAGCACCTGTGAATAGGAGAGATCGTCAAGCTAGAATGAGACCTGAACGCCGAGCTGTGCAGGCTCCTTTTGATAATGATGATGACGATATGGATGGGGCTGGTGCCACAGGGGCTATTATTCCTCCGCCCTTGGCACCCGGAGCCAAGTTCAATATCACTAGCACCATGATCCAGCTATTACAACTCAAAGGGTTATTTGGTGGACTTGCAGGCGATGATCCGAATATGCATCTGATCAACTTTATCTCAACATGCAAGTCGTTTGACAATCCAGGAGTTGGACAGAATGCAATTCGACTGCGCTTATTTCCGTTGTCTCTATCTGGAGAGGCAAATCTATGGTTGAACGAGCTAACTCCTGATTCTATTACTAATTGGAGGCAACTGAAAGACGCTTTCCTAGAAAGATTCTTTCCGCTATCCAAAAGATCACAATTAAGAGATGAGATCAGCAATTTTTGACAGCTTGCACGAAACATGGGAGAGGTTCAAGAAGAAGCTTATACGGTGCCCAAACCATCAGATGACCAATATCCACTTGATGGAGATATTATACAGGTCTTTGAATTTGGTGATTAAGCCAGTGGTTGATAATGCTGCAGGTGGGTCATTCATGGACATTACTTTTATTGAGGCAAGTGATATGCTAGATCGTATGAAAAAGCAGAGTAGAGCTTGGCATACCAGGGATTCTGAGGTAGCAAGCTCTACTGTATCTATTGGCTTGACGGCAGAACAAAGGCGAAGAAAAGAGGAACGTGACCAGGATATGGCTCACATGAAAACGTAGATGGATCTTCTTACCAAGCATTTATTATCAGGGAAGACCGAAAAGTTTAAGGCCGTTGTATCACAGGGAAGAGATGAATCCGATTCTAAAGAGGAAGCAAATTATTTGAATAATCAGGGGGGTTTCCGAGGCAATGCCCAAGGAAACCAAGGTCAGAACTATTATGATAAATACGGATACAAGAATAAGACTGACAGGAGTGGTTTGTATGTTCCTCCTGGAAATCGTGAGGCCGTGGTATCTGGATCTGGGAAGATGTCCATAGAAGATATGATGGCTAAGTTGTTGAAAGGAGTGGAGGCAACCAACACGGGAGTAACGGAGGTAAAAAATGATTTGTCCTCAATAAATCAATTGGTTGATTCACATTCCACTTCAATAAAACAGTTGGAACAATAATTGAGTCAACTATCAGCGGCACTCAATCAAAGAAAAGTTGGCACCCTACCTAGCGACACCGTGCAAAATCCAAGAAATGATGGATCATGTATGGCTATTACTACCAGGAGTGGTAAGGTGTTGGAAAATCCATCCAAAGGCAAGCAGGTGGTTGATAATACAGAAGAGAATGTGATTGAAACAGATTGTGATGATTCTATAGAAGCTGAAAGTCAGAACGTTCATGACACTACACTTAGACGTCACCAGCCTGAAAAGATTGATAATCTGTAGCAAGATAAAAAGGAAGTGGTGGAGAAAACTATTCCCCTTCCACCACCACCTTTTCCTCAGAGACTGAAGAAGAAAGTTGATGACACCAGGTTCAGTAAATTCATGACTATGTTGAAGCAGCTGACTATTAATGTTCCTTTGGTGGAGGCGCTGGAACAGATGCCTGGGTATGCTAAATTCATGAAGGACCTTTTGACAAAGAAGCGGGCAGTAATCTACAAGCTGGCAGATAATGTTCATCATTGCAGTGAAATTGCCACGAGGTCTTTAGTAGCGAAGAAGGCAGATCCTGGTGCTTTTACTATTCCTTGCATAGTTGGATCGTTGGATTTTGCTAAGGCGTTATGCGATTTGGGTTCTAGCATCAATTTGATGCCGCTATCTATTTACAGAAAGTTGGGGTTGGGCGATCCTTCACCAACCAATATGTGGCTCTTGATGGCTGATAGGTCGGTAAAACGACCTGTTGGTATCTTATATGATGTATTGGTGAAGGTTTCTACCTTCATTTTTCCTGCAGACTTTGTTATTTTGGATTGCGAGGCGGATTCTGAAGTACCCATAATCTTGGGTCGTCCTTTCCTTGCAACAGGAAGTGTTCTTATTGATTTACGAGCCAATGAGCTTTTGTTTCGGATGAATAATGAAGTGGTTCGTTTTGATGTATGCAAATCAATGAAGCAGCCAAATGATATGAATGTGTTTTCTATAGTTAATGTTTATCATGAGGATGCGAAGGAACTATCGTTAGAAAAGCAGCCTACTGTTGAACCATTGTCTGCTGAGCGTTTAAATTTTGAGCGTGAGGATGTAGAAGATTATGAAGAAACTATTTGTGCTCTAACAGGAATAAGGTCCTATTCTCATACTCCTAAGAAGCTGGACCTTGATCTTAAGAATCGATCCTCACCACCAGCAAAACCATCCATTAAAGAGCCACCAGTGCTAGAATTGGAAGATCTACCCAGTCACCTAAAGTATGCATTTTGGGGAAGTGGTGATACACTTTCGGTTATTGTTGCGGCTGATTTAGGTTAACAACAAGTAGAGGCTCTCATTTCTGTTCTGAAGAGGTACAAGAGAGCTATTGATTGGACTATTGATGATATAATTGGTATTCCTCCTGGGATAGGTATGCACAAGATTCATCTCGAAGAAGATTGCATGCCCATAATTAAGCATCAGCATCGTCTGAATCCATTCAGAAAATGATGCACCATATATCTCGATGAAGTCTAAGTAATCGAGATAACTATGTCGTGCCGCGACAATAAATCAAGTGCTATATGGGAGGCAACCCATCATTTTTAATCGTTTTATTTTATTAGGAGTTTGTTTTGTTAAATTAAAATCCAAAAAGAAGAGTCGAGCCACGACCAAAACTAAGGCGTTTGGTGGGAGGCAACCCATCCTTCTAATCATTTTTGTTGTTTTTGATTAAGTGTAGGTGTAAGACGTACAAAGGAGGGGATTAGTCCTAAAATTTTGATTTGAAAGTGAGCCATGCTAAGGGTGGTAAGCTAGGAATGATGGAGCAAATGCTATTGGTTAGGCATTGCTTATGCTAATCTAGGCAATGGACAAGGCAAGGCCTATGCTAATCTAGGCAATGGACAAGGCAAGGTCTATACCATTGCCTATGCTCACTGCCTTATATAGACAACGGACAAGGCATTGCCTATGCAAATCTAGGAAATACCATAGGCGCCGCCTATGTAAATCTAGGCAATACCATAGGCGCCGCCTATGCCATTGCCTATGCTCACTGTTTCAACAAGGCATTGGCAAAGGCACCGCCTATGCCCAACTAGGCATTGACAAAGGCGCCGCCTATGCTAAGCATAGGCAAAGCATTAGGTGCCGCCTACTTATGCCTTTTTGTCTCCTAACCCGATTTTACATGGATCAAACCCGACCCATGGCTTAGTCTATAAATAGATCTTCAACCTTAGAACAAAATTCACTTGTTTGCTCAACCTAGGTGCCGCCTAAGCTTCCTAAATCTCTCAAAAATTTTCTTTTTGCTCATTTAATCTTGCAAGATCATCTTCCCGAACCATCACCAAGTAAGTTATTCTTTTATATTCCGTAGTTGTTGCAATACTACGTTTATAATGGTATTTTAGATTTTGAAGTGGTGTTTGGTGATTAGAATGTGGTTGGTTTGTTATGATACATCTAGTTGAGTGAAAGAATACGTGTGGGTGTTCTTGACTTTGTTCCGACTTGTACTTGATTTTTATACACTGTCATATTTTTATGAAGTCAAAATTGTGAAGTTAATGCGTAATCTTGAACGTTGTAAGCTTGAATGTTTGAATGACTCATTCGTCGAGATAAAGATCATGATTGACCACAAGCATGAGACGTGGTGATTATTTCTATGCATTAACTTGATACAATCTCTATGTGGTAGTCTTGTTCAAAATGTGCGTTAATCCAATGAAATAACGTTGGAAAGGATAGTCAAGATTACATGAGAATATGACTATGCTAAACATGTTGTTGGAACATATCGCCTAAATGTATGTCGATGAAGTCTGATTAATCGACATCACTCACTTAATTAGTCTTGGTAAACAAATTAAGTATGGGGTGGTGCCATTACTGTTTGTATTTCGATTGAATCTTCTGAGATGAAGCTAACATGACTCTATTGTGATCTCAGGTAGAATGGCACCGAAAGAACGACAAGGAAAAGAAAAAGTGTCCACCTCGCAGAAAGGTCAGAAAAGGGGAAGAAAAGATCAAGCTGAGTCCTCCTCTCTACAAATACCTCGACGCACTTTCGGGATAAAATGGGTCCTAGAGGAGGAAGGAAAGGAGTGGTACAAGAACAACAAAGTGAAAAAATGTGTTCACGTGGATTTGATGCAGAAGGAGAGTCTAGCAAAGAGAGAGCCCCGCATTTTGGCTAAAATCATGGCGTTAAATCTTGATTTCGTTTTTTGAGATATGGGAGAATGCAATCTTGATCTAACGCGAGAGTTCTATGCCAATTGGTCCCCAAAGACTACTGGAAGTGAAGTGAAGATTCGGGGCCAAGACTTGTAACTGAATGCGGAGTTTTTCAACTCTTTTCTGGGTCTTCCATCTGTGGATCCATCACCGCTCAAGGAGCTTTATCACAGACCTCCCTACAGGGCAATCAGACACACATTGTATGGAACAAGGTCAATGGCACGGTGGATTCGTCACAAGGATAACGGTCGGCACAATACCTTCCCGTATGCTTCCTTGAACAGAGAAGCTCGTATATGGTTGAGGATAGTCAACTCTTGCCTGATTCCTGGGACACAGTACACAAAGATCACACGTGATAGAGTATGCTTGGTGTACGCTCTGATGACTAATATTCCCATCAACATTGGTGTAGTTATACGATCATCAATGCGTAAGGCTAGGCTGCACAAAAGGTCCCATTTCAGCTTTGGCAATTTGTTGACTGCGATCTTAAGGAAGGAGCACATTGAAGAGGAACCTGCAGATCATAAGCTTCCATACAACCCGAAGAAGGTTGATCTTACGAAAGTTAAAGAGCCTGAAACTGGTCATGGCATCAACCTTACCACTGCAGAAAGACATGCTCGGGATGAAAGTTTCTTTCACCATCTATATGTCATGACTCGGTTTACCATGATGAGTTGGGGTCGGGTTCCGACTGATACAGAGCTTCAGCAGTTGGATTATGACTACCCGATGAATGAGCATGCATGGTTTATGTGTGGAGTAGGGGTACATTTTGAGGAACCTCTCGATGATGACGTGCCGACTGACGATAATCGCCGACTGCCAGACTCAGACGTGGAGGAAAACTCTGATGACGACGACTCTGATGATGATTCCGACGCAGGGGGTATGACCCCAGACATAGAGAAAGAGTCCGACTAATCAGGTTCTCCTTATTTATTTTCCATTGAAGGCAGTGTGTCCAATCTAAGTGTGGGGTGCTGGTATTTGTATGTTGTATGGTACTTCTTTGCCTACATTTATTCTTGTTTTTGCTAATTAGTCGTAATTAATTAGTTAAATTTTCAAAAAAAAAAATTATATATTTTGCATAAAATTGTTCTGATAGACGACATGGTATTATAACAAGAGTTTGTGTTAATTCATTACTATTGAGACATTTAGGCTCTAAGTGTGACTCACTGTGTGATAATTGTGTGGTTTAATTCATTCATCTGTTGGGTCAAGAGTCTATACTGCTCCCAATAAAGTTGACCATGTGCCTTGTGTGTGTGAGGTTATAGTATATTCTGTGTTGTGACTGATGCTAGAACTTGCCTGGTGTGTGTGTAAAGCGAAATAAAGAGTATGAGTTTAGGAGATGATTTAGGCATTTCTTTGGCAGCCTGTAATTGTTTACCTTCTTTTTACCTACCTTTGTACATTATCCTAGTGAACCCCCATTGAGCCTTTAGCTATTTTCTTTGACAGCCTCATACGTAACCTAATCCATTTTTTTCAAGATCATAATTTGATCCAAATTCCTAAGCGCTTTAAATTGTAGAGTCATGTGACAAAATAAGAGGAAATTGGGTGAGAGTGATGCCTCAGAGTGTATTGGTACTTGAAATTATTGTGAAAAAGATTGGCTATCATAGAGGTGTTTTATAAAAAAAAAAGAGAAAAGAAAAAAAAAGAAAAAAAAAGAAAAAGAAATAGAAAAATAAAAAGATAGTTGTGTTTATAATTGAATAACAAAATAGGTGAGAAGGGGCGGTAGATGAAAGAAAAGTAGATGGGTTGTTTAAAAGAGAGTGTTAATGACATAACGTAGTGTATTAAAGCGCTTAGGGAACATAGTCACTATTTCTAGCCAAAATAGTCCTACCTGTCCCTTTGCCTACATTACAACCTGTAAAGACCTATTTGATCCTAAGATTAGCATTCCGATATTAGTAGAGCATTACACTAAGGGCAAGCATATGGTCATCAGTTTCAATATAAGAATTCTTTGTGAGAGTGAGAGCAAGGAGAGTCTTATACCCATGTTTCGAATAATGCAAAACTTTTGAGTGATTATGGGTGATATCTTGTGTGAGACACACATGGTTGATGATATGTGGGTAGTGTTATATGATTCTTTGTGGTTTAACTTGTGGATACGAATTAACCATCCTCACGAGTCTATGTTGGAGGTTGAATTATTTCTAGGAGTGATCAAGAAACCTACTCTTTGTTAATGATTGTCGTGCATGTCTTGTTGAACATTTTATGTTGCTATTGTGAAATTCTAGTTAGATGTTTGCATGGACGTAATATTTTGTTCGAGGACGAACAAAGCTTTAAGTATGGGGTGGTGATGTTGGGCGTATTTATACCCCTAAGAATCATAATTTACCCATATTTTAGCTAAGTTTTGAGGATAAAATATATAATTCCTGCACTTTTAGTCCATTTTCCTTCAAGTGAGCTAACCTATGTGATTAGCATGTTTTCAGGTATTAATGATGAAGATTTCCGCACTTTGTGGACCTTTGGGAAGCAAAGGAAAACTTCATATAAGAGGGAAGGCAGCTTTTGGAAGCTTGTGGACTGAATGTGATGCATGGAGAACTTGTCCCGGGCAAAATTAGTATTTCTAAATACTTAGGGATGCAACAGTAACTTAGTAGGACAAGGATGTTATAAAAACCTTATTTGCTGAATTTTTCAGCATTCATTCATTCGATCATTAGTCATTATTCAGTTTACAGATTCTGTAAGTTGAGGAGAGAGAAAAACGCTAAGGCTAGAGCATCGGATAGGAGAACGGCGTTCTTCCCCTTTTGACACCAAGAATCATTCCCATCGCTAAGATTATTCTAAGTTGTGGTATGATGATTATGTCTATGGTGATTTCCGTTGTACTCATGAGTAGCTAAACTTCTCTGTTAGGGTTATGGAAACCTTGTAAGATACTATTTGTTGCTATGAGTTTGTGAATTCTTGATGTGTATGCTACTTATATCATTACTCTCTTCGTTTTAATTAAATTCTCATGGTTGCAAACATAGAGAACATGCCATTATAGCATTAAATTGTTCGGGAGAAAAGTTACATGTTTGGAAAAGAGAGTGTGACAAGGAAATAGGGCTTCTAACCTCTATTTACACGTTAATGCCTTAACCGGATTAACTTCTTGGAGAATTTGTACCATTTGTTATACACTTTAGGCTCGGGAGAGCTAAAGTGAAATAAATCCTTGATGGTTGGTAAACACTTGGATTTAGAATTAGAATACGATTCTCTATAAGTGCATGCATGTCTAAATTCCGCGTTACTCATAGTTAATAGATAAGTAGAAACTACAAGGTGGACATAACCCTAACTTATTATTCTCTATGATTAACCTTTACTAAACAAATCATTCATTCGTTACTTTGATATTATTAATTCACGCCTAAATCAAAACCCCCTTTTTCGTGGAATTTTCGACCAACAGTCTACTAACAATTGCAACACTTAGTGACCAAGTATTCCCTGTGGGATTCGACACCCAACCCAGTTGGGTTCTATATTTGACAGCGACCGCTTACACTTTCTAATGAGAGCTGTAGTTTGGGCGTTATCACTCTTTCGTCGACCTTTGTGGTTGCTGTGGTTGGCGGTGGGGCTTGGTTTTGTCGGTGAGATTAGCCGGCCAGTCGTGGTAGTGGCAGTTGGTTCGCCAGAGAGAGGGAGATGGCGGGAGTCGGCACTGGCTGCTAGCTTGACTGGTTTCATCGGCGGCAGTTAAGCTGCAATGAGAAAAATGGCATCTGACTGGCTCATTGGATCCCTCAAGAGAAGAATGGAGGGAGGCGGCAGTTTGGTTCGCCGAGGAGACAAAGAGCGGTGCCGAAGGAGGGGTAGAATTGGCAGTTGATAGTGAGGATGAGGGAGGCGCCAGTGATAGTTAAATGTTTTTGGTCCATCGGTGGTGGTTGAAATTGTAGAGAGAAGAGAGAGAAAAAAATGGAGTGGGGTTGCGGTTGTTTTGAGAAATGAGAATTAGGGTTTGGGGGTATTAAAAAAGGAAAGAGTTGAAGAATTAATCTCACCCCTTGGATTAATTTGATCCATGGTTGAGATTTAAAGTAATAAGATATTTAAAACTAGGCCACAATTGAATTAAAGAGTTGGAATTAAACTCAAGTGGGCAAAATTTAGGCTAAAATTGTCATAGATCGGGTTCAAACAATGGCTAGAATTTAAATAAAATTGAGTAGATAATTGAATTGACTTAGGACTACTATTTTAATAACTGTAATAATGAAAATAATTAGATCTCGCTATTAAAATAACTAAAAATATAAAATCTATGTTATGTAAAGACAATATATAATACTATCGATAATAATAAAAGACAATGCATTTGTAAATTGTGACTGTGCATATTTATGAAAAAAATACAAAAACAACAATAACAACATACCTAGTGTATTCCAACCTAGTGTGGTCTGGGGAGGGTAGAGTATACGTAGACCATACCACTACCTCAGGTGAAGTAGAGAGGCTGTTTCTGATAGACCCCCGACTTAGAACCAATAACAGTATAGCAAACACAAAACATAAATGCATATAAACTTTACATGCAAAATATACTAACAACGCTAGCCACAAGATAATATTAGAGCCACAAGATACTAATAAAAACTATATAGCTGAAACCATAGACAGCACTCCACCCATGAACCAAAAACTCCAGAAATAAATAAAGAATACCCCTACTGTTATTGACACATTCTTACCCCTAACCCTCTACCCTAATCCGCATTCTCCACACCTTTCTATCAAGGATCATGTCCTCCGTAAGCTATAACTGCTCCATATCATGCTTAATCACCTCCCTCCAATATTTTTTTGGCCTACCTCTACCCCGCCTAAAATCATCCATAGCCAGTGTCTCACACCTCTGTACTGAAGCATCAGAACCCTTCCTCATCACGTGATCGAACCAACATAACCTCATTTTTTGCATCTTGTCCTTCACCGAAGCCACTCCCACCTTATCCTAAATAATCTCATTCCTCGCCCTATCTTTCCTGGTATGACCACACATCTATCACAACATCCTCATCTACGCCATCGTTAACTTTTGGATGTGCGAATTCTTAACCGGCCAGCACTCCACTCCATACAACGAGCCGGTCAGATTGTTATTTTGTAGAACTTACCTTTAAGCTTTGGGGGTACCTTATTATCACATAAAACTCTCAAAATGATCCTCCATTTCAACCACCCTACCAAAATACAATGTATGACATCCTCATTAATCTCCGCATTGCCTTGAATCACAGATACTTGAAACTCTCCCTCTTCTAAATAACCTGAGAGTCTAGATTTATAGCCATGTCATCCTTCTACGACATTGCTAAACTTACACTCCAAGTACTCCATCTTGGCCCCGTTCAAACGAAATCCTTCAGACTCAAGGGTCTATCTCCAAATCTCCAACTTATCATTAACTCCTCATCGAGTCTCGTAGTCTCATCAATCAATACCACATCATCAACAAAAAACATACACCAAGGCATCCCCTTGAATATGATGCATCAAAACGTCCATCACTAAGGCAAATGAAAAAGGGCTAAAAGTTGATCCTTGGTGCAACCCTATCAAAATTGGAAAATGCTCTGAATCTCCACCTACCGTCCTTACACAAGTCTTTATGCCATGATACATGTCCTGAATTGACCTAATGTACGCCATGGGCACCCCTCTATCCTCTAAGAACCTCCATAAAATCTCCCTGAGAACTCTGTCATATGACTTCTCAAGATCAATAAACACCATGTACAAGTCCTTCTTCCTTTCCCGAAACTACTCCACTAATCTCCTCATAAGGTGAATAGCCTCAGTAGTTAAGAAACCTAGCATGAAATCGAATTGATTCTCAGAGATAGTCATGATGCTTCTTATTCTCAACTCTACCACCCTTTCCCAAACCTTCATAGTATGACTCAACAACTTAATCTCTCTATAATTGTTGCAACTTTGGATGTATCCTTTGTTCTTATATAATGGAATCATCATACTCTATCTCCACACTTCAGGCATCTTTGCCGCCCTAAAAATGATGTTAAAAAACCATATCAACCACTTCAAACCTGCCCCACCAGTGTTCTTCCAAAAATCCACTAGGATATCATCTGGCCCCGTCGCCCTACACCGACGCATCCTACGAATAGAACCCTTGACCTCCTCAACCTAAATACGCCAATAATAACCATAATCATAAAACTTCTCATACTTCTCCAAATCCCTCAACATGAAACCTTTGTCCCACTCGTCATTCAAGAGTTTATGAAAATAGGACTGCCAACTTTTCTAATGAGAGCATCCTTAACCAACGCTTTTACATCCTCTCCCTTAATGCACTTCACTTGGTTAAGGTCATGACCCCTCCGCTACCTGGCCTTGTCAAGCCTATACAACTTCTTATCCTTGCCTTTCTCCTCTAAAGACACATACAAGCTCTCAAAAGCTGTTGTCTTAGCCATTGTAACTGCTAACTTAGCCTCTCTTCTAGCTACCTTATACTCCTCCTTATTTGTTTACCTCTTCTCATCATCCTTGCTCTCGAAAAAATTAGCATAACACACCTTCTTAGACTCCACCTTCCTCTTAACCTCTTCGTTCCACCACCAGTCCTCTCGATGCTTACAAGATTGTCCTCTTGAGACACCCAACACCTCTCTAGCAGTCTCTCTTATTCAACTGACAGTCATCTCCCACATACTATCCACATCCCTTCTACTCTCCCAATCACTCTACTCTTCAACTTTTCCCTCATTTCCAAAGCATTAGCCAAAGTCAAGCTACCCCACTTAATCCTGGGCCGAGCCTCTACACTCCTCTTCTTTTTGTCGTTATTAATTATCAAGTCCATCACCAACAACCTATGTTGAGTCAAAAGATTCTCACTAGGTATGACTTTACAGTTCTTACATAATGCTCTATCACTCTTCCTAAGGAGTAAAAAGTCAATCCAAGTCTTGAACACTGAACTATGAAAAGTAATAAGGTGCTCATCCTTCTTCAAAAAGTTTGTGTTCGCTATCACAACCCATAAGCCCTAGAAAAATCCAAAAGAAAAGCTCCACCTTCATTCCTCTCCCAAAACTAAAACCGCGATGCACATCATCATAATCTCTCAACAAGGACCCAATATGCCCATTGAAATATCCTCCCACGAAAAGCTTCTTAGTGCTTGGGACGCCCCTCACCACCTTATCCAAAACTCTTAAAAGACCTTCTTCTCCTCCTCATCCAAATCTACTTGTAGAGCATAGGCACTAATGATATTCACCGTAGACCCTCTAATAACTAACTTAATAGACATCAACCTATCACTGACTCTCTTAACCTCCACCACTTGCTCCCTAAGTTTATCATCTACTAAGATACCTACCCTATTTCTATGTCTCACGCTACCCGAGTACCACAACTTATATCCATCCACATCCCTCGCCTTAGTGCCTACCCATTTAGTTTCCTAGAAATAAGCTATACTAACCCTTCTTTTTCTAAGAATCTTCACAAGCTCTATCGACTTACCTTGAAATGTTCCTATGTTCTATGACCTAACTCTCAACCTAGAAGCACCCTTATCCCTTCTAGCCCTACTACCCCTCGCTGTCGACCCTCGACTTGAACTTAGACCCAACCCTAACCCCATCCCAAACCCAACCCCTAACACCGACCCCAACCCTACCCTATGACATTACCCTAGTACACCATCTATTGCCCCATCCACCACTCAAAAAGATACACCAAAAAAGGCAACGGAGATGAGGAACACGACGAGCAACGACTAAAAATAAATAAGTATGCAAGCAAAACCAATAAGCAGAGTTGATACTCACAAACCAAAACAATCACTACACTACCTACAGTTATCTCACAGGAACAATCAAGAAAACAAACTAAGGAATCAAGATAAAAAGAGATGAAAAAGCTAGGCCAAATAAACTAGCGAAAAATAATCTATAAGGGAGTGAAACGAGTGTACCTGGTCCTTAAAGATGATGGAATTGGGATGTTTCTTAATTATTTCATCGAATTCCGACAAATTGGTGCAGAAATTGATCGTCGGAATTCGATGTCGCCACTTTTACCCTACTACTGATACTGCTCCCAAATTATTCTTCGTAAAAATGCACTATCGCCAGAGAGTGTATTGGTCGCCGGAATATTAATGTCATTTTTTAAGAAGAGGTGCTTGATCTGTACTAGTACTACCTGCAAAGGGTTAGGAAGAAAAGCGAGCCCGAACATTGACACCGCATCACCGAAAACTGATGGAGTCGCCAGAAAAACTGGTCGGGTGGCTGGAAAATTATCGGAAGGAGTATTTGTCTCTTAGCGTGTATGACGTTTGGTGGTGGAGAAGTCGCTAGCACTGGAGCTTCGATTTAGATATTCGTCAAAAAATTAAGACAAGCAGATCTTGAGAGATGGAGAAAAAACTATTGTGAACTTTCTGGCTTAAAACTGAACGTCCAATCAAACAAAGCACAAGTCACCGGAGTTGTTGTCCGTCCGTCGGTGGCGTTGTTGGGGTCGTTGGTGAGAGAGAGAGAGTTAAAGAATAAAATTAATTATCTTGAAATTAATAAATGGTAGAAATGATACTAAAAAGTAATAAAATAATTTGTTCATTTTTTAAATAAGAAATGTGACTTGTCAAAAATTATTTAATAGCAAAATAATGCGTGAAAAATATTAATATTAAAAGATAAATAATTTTGATAAAATAGCAGCCTAGGTGAGCATCGGGAGGTCAAAATTGGGTGTCAACAATAGGGGAAGTAATAGAAGAAAATCCTTCAATAAACCGTCTATAATAGCCAGCTAAACCCAAGACACTCCTGATATATAATGGAGAGATAGGTCTAGGCTAGTTTCTCACTGCTTTGGTCTTTTAAGGATACCCTTGAATTCCATCACCAGAAATGATGTGACCAAGAAAAGCTATTGATCTCAACCAAAATTCGCACTTACTGAAATTAGAAAATAACTGATGATCTTTAAGGGTCTGCAACACAACTCTCAGATAGTCTGCATAATTATTCTCACTACGGGAATAAACAAGGATATCATTAATAAGGACTATGAGGAACATGTCCAAGTACTGATTGAAAACCCTATTTATCAAGTCCATGAAAGCTGCAAGGGCATTCGTTAGTCTAAAAGACATAACAAGGAATTCGAAGTGACCATACCAAGTTTTTAAGGCTGTATTCAGAATGCCACATTCTCTGACTCTAAGTTGATGATAGCCAAATCTGAGGTCTATCTTAGAGAAATAACTTGCACCCTTAAGTTGGTCGAACAAGTCATTAATTATGGAAAGTGGATACTTGTTCTTAATCGTGATCTTGTTCAACTGACGGTAATCGATGCATATTCTGAGAGAGTCGTCTTTCTTGTGCACGAATTGAACTGGAGCACCCATGGTGAAACACTAGGTCTGATAAAACCCTTATCTAAGAGATTCTTCAACTGTTCCTTCAATTCCTTAAGCTCAGCTGGAGCCATTCTGTAAGGTGGAATAAATATAGGCCGAGAATTTGGAAAGAGATCTATTTCGAAGTCTATCTCTCTTTCAGGAGGAACTACAGGAAGATCCTCTAGGAAAATATCCGAAAATTCTCTTACTACTAAAACTGACTCAAGACTCGGAGTTTCAAAATTTGAGTCCATGAATCGGACGAGATGGTAAATACACACCTTAGATATTATCTTCCTCGCCTTAAGATAGGAAACAAACTTACTCTTAAGCACTAAAGTACTACCCCTCCATTTGATAACTGGCTCATTAGGAAACTGGAACTGGACAATTCTATTTCTACAATTGACTGTGGTGTATCATGAGTAGACCCAATCCATGCCAAGAATAAAATAAAAATCAGTCATCTCTAACTCCACAAGATCAACTGAAGTAAATTTCTGAGACATTAAGACCAGGCAATTTTTGTATACCCGTTTGGCTACAATGGACTTACCCACTGGGGTAGACAATGATAAAGGCTCTACCAATATTTTGAGACTGACACCAAAGTCTACAAAGATGTAAGGATTCATAAAGGAAAGTGAAGCTCTGAGGTCTAGCATTGCATAGACATAAAGATGAAAGACTTGTAACGTACCCGTAACCACATCTGGAGAACTTCCCTGATCATGTCAAGTCTAGAGAGCATATAGTGTGTTCTGACGCTGCCCACCAGTTGCACTGGAAGTGGTACCCTGCTGAGTCGGGCAACCTACTGGAGCTGATAAAATATTAGACTAGCCCTATTGGCGGGAATCACCTTCCTTCTGGGCTACCGATTGACACTCCTTAATCCTGTGACCTAGCTTGCCATACCCAAAGCACACATTACTGCCTGCCCGACTTCACCCTGATGGTTTGTTCCGTACTTCTTGCAGAGTAGGTTAGTACAACTACTACTTATATTACCCTGGATCTTAGAGCCTAGCGCTCTATCCCTACTATCCTGCTTGAGCTTAGGCACTAGTGCACTGGCTGAAAATGGAGATGAGTCTAAAAATTTCTGGTGGAACTGAGAACGGTTACCGCCTTCTGACCTTGGCCGAGAAAAGTTGAAACTACCTATTTTTGATCTCTTATTCTCTCTCTCTTTCTCTTTAAGTTTTCTCTCCTTAATCTACTAGGCATGAACCATAAGTCTAGACAAGTCCATCTCCTTAATCAACATGGCAATCCTACACTTCTTAACCACACTATCAGATACACCAGATACAAACTTACTTATCTTGGACCTAGAGTCATCCACCATAGTTGGAGCACACCTCGCCAACTGAGTGAACTTGAGCGAGTACTCCTTCACACTCATACTACCCTACTTCAAATTTATGAACTTCTTAACCTTCACTTTCTTAAACTCTAGTGGGAAGAACCGGTCTAAGAAATCCATGGCAAACTCCTCCCACTCTATAGGCCCTGCCTCAATACCTCTATATCCCTTTCACTGCTTGAACCAGGTGTGAGCTACTCCTTGCAAATAGTAAGCAGCCAAGTATGCACTCTCACTTAAAATGATACCCATGATGTCGGTCACTTTTTGCACTCCATCCAGAAGCTCCTATAGATCCTCCTCAGACTTAGATCCAACAAACATAAGGGGATTCATTTGGTTGAAGTCTTAGACCCTAGCTGCCTACGTATTCATCACCCGATTGGATAGGGAAATAGCTTGCTAATTTTTTTGAGCAGCTGCAGAGTAGGCCAAGGTAGTGAAAATGGTCTTGAACTCAGTGCGAGAAACATAGTCGTTCAGGGGATCTTCCTAAACAGGTGGTGCTGCGGGCTGATCCCCGTTCCCTTTCTTGTTATTTCTTGTGAGAGGCATTATCTGTAAACAAAATGAAGGATGAGTTATAAAGAGGAATAAATAGATCTCATGCTCTTTCTCACGACATGAATACTGAAAGAAGGAAAACTTAACTAAAAATATCTTATAGCCTCTTGTCCATAAGTATGGAGCGCTACACACCAATGCACAAGACTTAACTTAATGCAGCTTTTAGATACCCTAGGACACATTAAAACCTTAGGCTTTGGTACCAAGTTTTGTCACGACCTGAGGCTACCCCCTAGTCGCAACACGGTGCTTAGGGCCATAAGTGACCCCATGCTAACCTATGGTCTGGTATTTGCTATGAGCTCTGAATGAAATAAAAGTAAAATAACATGTGAGGAAGATAAACCTATAAGGTACTGTCAATCTGCATACTAAAATATATATAAACGACATGTCGGGAGTATTTGATAAATACTGAAAACTAGACTATTGTCTGAAAGCCTCTAAACATATGAAGTTGATGGGATAAACCCCCAACTAATTATAGCTGATCTGAATATAAAGAAATATGAAAATAACTGAAATGACATGTCATATCCTCGATGGATGAGGATTCACCACTACTGTCGTGGGGAACAACTAAACTGTCTACAGATGGTCGGGAAACTATGCATTCAAACCTATGTTATAAGACAACATAACACAAGAAAAAAGTATGTGATTAGTACTTCGAATGTACTGGTATGTGAGGTAAGGACTAACTGAAATACATACGGAAATTGAATATAATTGCATGAACATGTAATACTAAAAATGCAAGACCAAGTATTATATACACTGACATTGTCTGAATAACTGGTTTAATTTACATAACTGATTAAATAAATCCTAAAATCTAACTACTTGGTCTTGCAAAACTGAACTGAAATAGACTACCAATACTGTCAGAAACTGTGGGAGCTATCATTTAACCGATATAAACCATGGATATTACCATGGAGTCCAACATCTGACCCACGTTTAGGATGTTACATCCTTTCCATTGGAGTGGAACTTGAATTGGAATGATCACTAAGATAAGCCCATTTAAGGCAAGGGAAAATGCTCTTTAGCGAGTCCCTAAATCCTACGGGGCACAAAGTTTCTGGGATGTAGGATGCGCTGAACCCATATTTCCCTCTCAGTGGTAAATCCTACTCCTAACTGAATGACACTAGTTTTATTCGTGGTTTAACATAACATGGTACTGTACTGACAAAGCTCAACTTAAACTTTAATATAGTAAAGAAATCATGGCCTGACTAACTTATAATTTGAAAAGTCTAAAATAGAAAGTAAACACATAGGTATTAGGTGTTCATAACCCAGCAACACTAAATGATTACTAAAACATGATAACAACTCTTAAAACAGTAATATGAAATTATAATTCAGAGACCTAAAACATTGGTCAGTTCATTACATGAGTATAATACATGAATTTAAGCATGGGTACATATTAAACTTAGGAGAATGGAAATTTCTCATCAAAATAATGAAATTCAAGACAAAATATCAATCTTTTAGTTTAAAATATGAATATGTACAACTCTTATGCTTTTTAGTCCTTTAAATCACAAAGTGCTGCCATGTTTCAATACATGAGAATTTGGGGATGAACCCTAATTTAAAACATGTAAATTCAACTTGAAAATCATACTTTCGGGAACAAGGATGAAATATCAACCTTGTTCTAAACCCCACATACCTCAATTGGATAAATTCTTGAAAAAAATCTTGAAATGAGAACATAAATTCTCTAGTTCTTGAGAGGAGAAGCTTGAATTTTATTCTTGGTATGAGGAAGGGTTTCTATGTGAGAAATTTTGAGGTTAATGGGCAAATAATTCCCCTAAAAGTGCTACAAATCATGTTTTCGATGACTGGGGTTGAGGGGAAGGACCAAATTACCCCTTGTCCCCTTAAATCATGAATCTGGAATAGTGGGGGAATGGACTCCGCGGCGCGGATCCCATTTTGGGGGAATGACCTCCGCAATGCGGTCCCTATTCCTTGGGAATGGCCTTCGCGATGCGGATCTTATTCCCTAGAAGGGGACCATGTGGCATGCCCTATCGCGGAGGCTCACTACCTCCGTTTCTCAAACATGCCTCAAATCACATCTGAACCCCTAAATATATTTCAACTCAAAAACCAACATCTCGGGGTCCGAAAGGCCAAAAATAAGATCTGTAAAGTCGTGGGATCTTGAAAATGACTAAGTCCTCAATACTTAGTGAAAATTTCAAGCCTTAGACCTCTTAAGCATGCAACTAAAAGTTGAATCGAGCTTAGAATCTTACGGGGTATTACATTATAAGTCTCTAAGCAATCTTAAAATTCACACACCTCAGCCAATGTAACCGAAGTTCCACTTATTCTATTAGCACTATGCAATAAATTATTGAAATCACAAATCACAAGCCATAGTATAGTCATACCTTCCCCTATCTGAGGTAGATAAGACCATAAGGCTCCCCTTTCTTGTTTCCCATTCTGAGCATACACAATTGTACTGTAAAACTTCTTCTGCAATGCTATATCTTTCACCAAACATGTCACAGCTTGATCAATTTAACTACATATAGTCACTTCAGATTTATTTTCCCTCCACAACACCCAAATTCTCCCATTATAATAAGATATATGATTAGAAAACCACTTCCATCCTCTGAACATACGATTGGCAACTTTGTCTATTCTTTTGTAATTTATTTTAGTTTCTAAAAGTCCTCCTATACTAACATGTTACTGATTACATAGGAATTTGACCTCACTTTGTTTATTAGTGCCATTGAGGCCCCTAATATTCAAACACAACAAGTTAACCATTCCCCACAGGGACTGGTGGTTTAACACTGGACTTCTACATATTTTGGACCTGCTCATTTACATCATCACTTGTTAAAGGTTGGAAGACATTTGTAGTGGTGACACTGCTACTACTAGGCACCAACACACCTCTCCTTTGATATATCTGAACTACCTCTGTGTTATTTTTCCCCTGATCTCATACCTTCTCCTTACCTTTATTTTTTTTAGAGGCCTCTCCTCCTCCTTCTATGTAGTTTCAGGTTTCTTTTCTGCCTCTAACTTTCTACAATCGTCCTTCTCATATTATATTTATGGCAAATATCACACAATAATGGTTTCTAATCATATGTTACATTTTATATTAGCACAACCCCTTTTTTATTCAGAATTTCATCTCTTCTGGCAATGCCTTCCCTACCTTAGCCTCCACCAATAACCTAGCATAACTAAGACCTAACTTCTTTTCAGTTTTCTTATCCACCATGAGAGGCTTCCCCCACAAGACTGTCGATATTAATCAACCCCCTAGCACTCCAACATTTGAAATCATGCTCTGGAAGCTTGATCCAAATAGGTCCTGTTAACAATTCCTCCTTAGAGAACTCCATTTTTGGAGTCCAAGCTTTCATAATCAGAGGCTTATTATCGAAATGGTAAATACCCCCTGCAATACTTTAACTTTCCTTCATCATCATCAAAACGCACCAGTGCTATTCCATTCCTCATCATTGCTATTTTGTTAATCCCATACTTTTCCCAAATTCACTGTATATATCAATTTAGAATTGAGAACGGGGGATGTGTACCTAGCATATAACACATAGCACAAAACTACATTTTTCAAATACTCAACCTCTGAATTGATATGATCTAGATTAATATCCCCAATTAGATTATCACCACAACATTTAGGATTCACATATTCCAGCTTAAACCCAACATTCATAAGTTTTGAGATATCAAAATCATCCCAGTTTGAGCTCACCTTAGCATTTTGATCCTTTCCACTAGTGTTCAGTTGTGATTCCATCTCCGTTTCATCTGCCCATGAAGTCCTTAAGCTCCCTCTAGCTACATCCTTCTTCCACTATTTGAGTCGTTACTTCATCGAAGTTTCCATCATGAAACCCTAGTATTATTCTTCTGCTGCATGTTGCGCATACCCTGCTGATTTGTCATATTTGTTTTTGATTATTCAATTCCGTTTTCTCCCTGGATTTCCCCCACCTATAATGAACCTCCTTTTCCTGATTGTACACCCTTCACTAGCACTGTTGTTGGTCTAGATTGAGTCAAAGTCGTGTTCCTAGGCCTCCTGCCCATGGCTGATGAACGTTAGTTAACATGCACCGAAAGAGCTTGCAGAAAAATGACTTGTTTGTGTTATTAAGATATATTTCTTAATTAAATTAAGAAAAACAAAATTGTATTATAATACTTTTTATATATTTTTTTGAATATCTAAATTTTAATTTTTAAAATATCTAATCAAATTTAGCGTTGAAATTTAATCAAATTCACTCACTAAAATAAAGGGAGCATATAAAAAGGAATGGGGGGAGTGATGTTTATGGGTCTATTATTGCCCTTTACTCTCGCCAGATTATTATATGCTTCCTTCGTTTAAATTGATTTATCTGTTTTGACTTGATACAAACTTTAATAAAATAAAGAGAGGTTTTTAATGTTGCGTTCTTAATTAAAAACATGTTAAATGTAAATGCTCTTTAATTTTGTTCTTAAATATGTTATGTGGAAAGTTGAAACTAAAGAATTGCTAACAAGAGAAAGGTCACTGCTTTTGAAACTGACTAAAAGAAAAGTACGTCAAACAAATTGAAATGACGGAAGTAAATGCTTTTAATTTTTATATAATAAAAAATTAAATAACTTTTACATATTAAAAAAATATCAATAGTTTTTTTTTTCAAGAAACATATTGTCCTTGGTAGATAACTATTTTTTTTCATACATAATCAAGAAATAATATTAAATTATATTATTTATTTAGGATAATTTAATAATAACACTTTTCATTTTTTAAGGTAAGTAATTTTTATGGAGTGTGTTCGAACTAAAAAACATGATAAAATATGAATTAGGCGTAGTAATACGTTACTCCTTTACATTATTTATCACTAGGGAAAATTGCCGCGCTTCGTGTGGTGTTAAAAAAATAATTATTTAGTGTAAAAAAATTAATTATTTTCTTCGATTAATTTTATATTTACTTTAGATTTATTGTCTAAGAGTAAAATTATAACTTATTATAGTTATATTATGAAGAATGCTTTCGTTTCATAAAAGAAAAGAAAATTTAACAATGTAACATTTATTAGTGATGGATAGTATATTCTTTATCAATAAGTTTAAATATATTCTCTAATAATAATTTTATTTCATTTCTATTGCACATTCAATGGGGTTGAGATTTTAATTTAAAATAATATACTTTTTTTTCTTGTGTGTCTAAAAAAATATTTTACAATGTGAAATAATGATAAAATACTAAACAAATACAACATCAAATGGAACTTAAATTAAAAAAAAAAACTGAATAATGACATAATAATATCTTGATAAAAAGTTCCTGTCATTTTAAAATGAGGTTCTATCCTTTTTGATTTATTTATATCTTCCTATTTAGTAGAATCATAATTTGTTATATTTTATTTTATCTTAGTTCACATCGTAAGAGTTTTTAAAAAACATTAAATTTTATATATATAAGTACAAATTTTTTTCTTAAAAATAAGAAAAATAAGCTAGTACTTAAAAGAAGGAAAATAAAAATTCAGCGAAGAGATATTTTCATATAGAAAGAATTGAAATATAATGATAATGATTAAAAGAGAGTATTGATAAATTTCCTACCTTCTTAATAAATATTTTATCATCTTCACCCCAATTAAGTAAGAATATGTTTTTCTTATTCTAATATGCATTTGCATTTTTCACTTGCAACCAAATAAAAATTTATAATCAGAGAAAAATTATCTTACCACCTTAGTGCATCATAAGCACACATAAAAAGAATTTTTTTTTAGAAAAGTAAAATTAATTATCAACAACTAAGACAATCACTTGCTAAAATACAATATATATATATATATATATGATAAGTCTCTTTGAGTCGTCATCACTATATACAAATTAACTTCATAGTACAACTACCTCAATGTGAATATTGCAATTTGCATCACAAAAACAGAAGTCGGAAAGAAGAAAGACAATATGATACATATTTATATATAGAACTTAAAATAACAAAACAATGAATAAACTATTAGACAAGAAGATCAAAAGGCATGAAAAAAATTAAATCAGGTAGATCTTTGTGCAAATATCTATAATTTCTCCGCACCTAATTATGAGTAAAACTCAAAACCTTCTCCAACATTATATAACTTTCTTCTTCATATGTTTCTGAAATGCACAATATTGACCTCACAAGATTAACTACACAAAGCCTTTTATATAGAATTAAAATATTGTATATGGTGACCCTTCATTGTCCATTTATAATCTTAATTTTCTTGAGTGATGAAGATTATTAAGAGCATGAGTTATAAAGATAACAATATTTAAAGGCATAAAACTAATGGACATTATTAGAATAAAAGTTATGGTAATATGAATTGGTGTGAGTTATGAAAATGACTTATTAAATAAATTTTCTAAGAAAAATAATAATACTTTAAAATAGATTATTGTGTTATTATTATTTAGTGAAATGAAAATATCAATGTAAAAAAAATAAGAAAAAAGATAACTGTAACTGGAGACCTTAAAAGTATGCCACATCAACATATTTCTAAGTCTCCTTTATATAGATATATATAGATTATTGGTTCAACCAACAACAACATTAAGTTTACTTAATCATTAATTAACTGATTTTTTTTTTAATAAATAATCCTGTAATAAATAAAAATATACTTATGACATATTAGGATGAGAAAACTACTTGAATTATATTCCAACATAGCTATTCTACTCTTCGTTATTTAAGTATATATAGCCTCAATTGAATAAAATCATAAGGCAACTAAAATTTAAATAGAATAATAAATTAAAAGTGACTTAGCAAGAACTTTTACATGATCAAACCTTAAAATCAAATAGGATAAATTTTGAAAAAATAATGTTTAAAAATGAATATATGTCTAAATGTCAAGATTAATTATGCAAAATTATTGATTTAATTAATATGACTTTGTTAATATAGAAAAAAATGATAAAACAAATAAAAGAGGAAAATAACCAATTGACTTAATATTATGTGCGATGTTGTAAAGGTGGATGCCATATGCCCAAAATGAAAAACACGTGGCATACCTTTAAGTAATGTACACGAAGTCATACAACACCTCTTTGTTTTTGGATAAAATTTTCATTTTTGTCTTTGGCTATACATAGCCTTACTCAATGTAAGATCAAGATGATTATTGTACTTTAAAAATTGGTACATCACTTCTTATTATTTCTTTATACCACCACTTTTATATATAATTTTATAACACGTTATCAGCACGAGTCTCTACCATTCCGAGCAAATACAGGTAATAAAAGTAAGTATTTCTTTTTCTTAAATAATGTCAAATATATCCAAATGTGAATTTGTTGTCCTAGATATATCGGGCAAAACTTACATGTCCTGGGCACTGGATGCTGAAATACATTTGGATGCGATGGGTTTGGCAGACACCATAAAAAATAGCAGTCAGGCATCAAATCAGGACCGGGTCAAGGCCATGATATTTCTCCGCCATCATCTTGATGAAGGTTTGAAAATAGAATACCTCACAATTAACGATCCACTTATATTGTGAAATAATTTAAAAGAAAGATACGACTATCTGAAGATGGTCATCCTTCCACAGGCACATTATGAGTGAACTCATTTGAGGTTTCAGGACTTTTAAAATATAACTGATTATAATTCTGGCGATGTTTAGAATTAAATCGCAGTTGAATTTATGCGGAGAAAATACAACTGATCATGACATACTAGAGAAAACATTCTCTACTTTTTCCGCCTCGAGTATTGATGATAGGAGAATTTACGCGCCTATATCAATATATTTTGCCCATATTTTAGCCTAGTTTTGAGAACAAATTATATATTTCATGCACTTTTAGTCCTTTTTCCTGTAAATGAGCTAACGAACATGATTAGTAAAGTTTCAGGTATAAATGATGCATAATTCAGCATTTTATGGCTTACTTGACGCTAAAGAAAGCTCACGAAGGAAGGAAAGGGAGTTTGGACGCCTAAAGGACCAAAAGTGATGCATGGAGAATCTGTCCCGGGCTAAAACAACAATTCTGAAGACTTTGGGGACTTTCAGACACAAAGCTGGATTTTGACAATGATACATTAACCTAGTACAATTAGGTTATGTATTTCATTATTTTATGTGGATTATGATAATGTTACCTTAACCTAGTACATTTGGGTTAAGGATTTCATTAGTCTAGTAGGATTTGGTTATTTATTTCATTAGCTTAGTAGGATTAGGATATGGGTATTATAAATACCCTATCATGCTAGAGATTTTAGAGCATCTTCGAATATCTTCTTATCTTCTAACATCTTCTTATCTTCCAACATCATCTATCATCTTTTTACATCTTCTAACATCTTCTAACATCTTCTAACATCTTCTTAACTTCTCATCTTACAATTCAATTCTATTTTTCTTCTTCTACTCTTCTATTCTTAAATTCCACAACAAGAGAATCGTTACTTTGCCTAGGAAATCACGCCTCACGCCTATCACTTGATCTACACGCCATTACTCAATATCGTGATATAATAACAATGTCAATCGTGATTTCCTTCGCATTCATGGGTAACTAAACTTCTCTGTTGGGGTTATGGAAGCCGAATGAGTTACTATCTATTGCTGTGAGTTTGTGAGTTCGAGGCACGTATATTGCTTATATCATTATTCTCTTCATCTTAATCTACATTCTTTGCGGTTGCAAACGCAAGAATACGCCAGTCTAACATTTAACTTGTTCGAGAGAAAAGTTATTTGTCTGGAAAAGAGATAATGTCAAGGTAGTAGGACACCCTTTCCTATTAAAAAGCTAGTGCCGTAACTGGACTAACCTCTTGGAGAATTCGTACCGTTAGATACGCTTTAAGCTCGAGAGAGTTAAAGTGAAATAGTCCTTATTTAGGTCGAGAGACGCTTGGATTTACCATCGACTACAATCCTCTATAAGCAATTGCATGACAGAATTCTACACACTCATAGCCAATAGAGACGTATACCTCAGAAGGTGGACATAACCCCAACGCTTCAATTCTCATTGTTTACAACCAACGTAACAATCTTTCTCTTTTTACTTTATTATTTTCAGCTTTTGTTTACATTACTTGCAAGACAAGAATCCCCCCTTCTTACGAGACTTGCACCAAAAGTTTAGTAATTTTACTTACTTGTTGGCCAAGCTATTCCCTGTGGGATCGACACCCAACCCAGGTTGGGTTCTATATTTGCTAACGACCGCTTTACACTCAAACGAGAGCTGTAGATTGAGCGTTATCAAGTATGCTCCTGCAGCAGCAGTACCGAGAAATAGGATTCAAAAAATATTCTGAATTAATTTTTCATCTTCCTGTTGTTGAACAACATAATGATCTTTTAATAAGAAATCATGAAAGTTGACCAGCTGGTACTGCTCCATTCCTTGAAGTGAATGTTGCAAATTTTCACCCAACTAGACGTGAAAGTGTCATGACCCAAATGGCCATGAGTGGCACCCACACTAATCTTTCTGTGGGAGAAACATCTAAATCGAACAATTACCCAAATCACTTAATCAATATTAAGACGATAATATTATAAATCAACATAATAACAATAATCAGGACTAATCATTATTAATGTGAAAGTCAACAAACTACTTACTAAAATCTCCAAGACTCGAAAGTCATCGTACAAGAACTACTAACAAAGATCGTGTAAAGAGATATTCAAAAATAAAGTAAATAAAGAATATTTCATTGCCCGAAAGATGGACAAGAACAAATAAGATAACCCATAGCAGCCTGGAGACGAAGTGCTCACCCTTGGATCAAGATCTGCTTTCAAACTCTAGAGGTGAGGTCATGTCTAAGCCTCTTGAATATTTTCTACACTCAACAAAAGAAGAGTACATGGTAGTATCAGTATAAACCACTATGTACTGGTAGGTATCATAAGTCAACTCAATTTAATAGTATGTACACAACATAAATCAAATAACAAGTAGACATGCATCGTCACATAAAAAAATATTCAATGAATCAATAATGCAGCAACAACAGGTCAAACAGTTCTCACAAACAAGTCACATAACCATCAAGAGTATCAACCATACTATAAACATCCACAGAATCAATACAATATGTACACACAAGCTATGAAACTTATTTTTTCTCAAATAGTCATAACCTGCAGTGAACAATCTATGTTCATGTACCGTATCGACGTGGTACCCGATCCAACATATACATATTCGTACCGGCGTGGTACCAGATCCAAAATATACATATCCATACCGGCGTGGTACCTGATCCAACATATACATATCCATACCGGCGTAGTACCCGATCCAACATATGCATATCCATACCGGCGTGGTACCCGATCCAACATATACATATCCGTACCGGCGTGGTACCCGATCCAGCATATACATATCTGTACCGGCGTGGTACCCGATCCAACATATACATATCCGTACCGGCGTGGTACCCGATCCAACATATACATATCCGTACCAGCGTGGTACCCGATCCAACATATACATATCCGTACCAGCGTGGTACCCGATCCAACATCTACATATCCGTACCGATGTGGTACCCGATCCAACATATACATATCCGTACCGGTGGTTCCCGATCCAACATATACAAGTATTATCAATATCAAATTTACACAACCTCACAACATACAACACAATGTACCAAGTTTACAAGTACACTCAAAGTCATAAGACAATTTCATCAAGTAAATTTTTAATAATCATTTATACACGTATCAACAATTCAAACATTAACTATTACAAGCATGTCCGAATATGAATCAACAAGTATCTAATTTAGGAGCATACACACAATTAAATCGAGTTTAAACTCAAATTAAATCGTAACCTACCTCACTTGAAAAATCTGAATATCACTAGTCCACAAGAGTCTTGCCCGTCCTCAATTTTTTGAAACGTTCAAAATCTGTTCAAATATATAATCCTCTTAAGAATATAAATTTAATAACACCTATTTATAAATTCTTACTCTAAAAATCCTAGACTTAAACCTTAATTTATCCAAAATAATAACCAATTTCATACGGTAAACCTTCACTTTTGAAACTAACAACAAAACAATGACCATCGTCACTTTAGAATTCGTGAAAAATTAAGAAAACAGCCAACAGTGGGCCTGCGCCACTTTTGAATTCATAGGAAATTAATAAATCAGCCAATATTGGTCATTGATTTCACGGAGGAGTGTGAAATCAAGCAACAGTGGCTGCGCCACTTGATTTCATGCAAAATTAACCTAAAGTGGCATGCGCCACTGCCCACTTTTCTATTAATCCAATTTTCCTTCCACCAAAATTATAAATATCATACTTTTATGAACACACTAAAATAAACAAACCTGAAACTCAAGTTATGCAGCAACAATATTTTTTCTTTTTTCTTTTTTCTCTGTTTTAATAAATTAAACGTATAATATCTAGTCTGATAATCTATTACCCTAATCTCATATACGACAGGAAAAATAAGAGAGTAGTGAATATGACCCATTACTAATTTTAACAAAATAATATTTTCATTAACCATCATTTAAATTAATTATTTAAAAAAAAAACTCAAAACTTCTAACAAATTTTCAGAACTTATTCGGAATCCTATAGAAATAAATTAAATATGTAAATTGACTAAAAAGTACATTCCGAATCTATTGGAATCACTAAAATACTAATCTGGGGTCATCTTGATCTAAAATTGACCGCGATTGAATTTAACTTCCTTTAGCTCAATAACCCAACTAATAACTTAATCACCTCCGTACACTTCAAAAATTGATACTACTTATCCTGTAAGTCATAATTCACGTACACCAACTACGGGATGAGCTAAAATAGGAAAGATAAAAAGATTTTACAAATGATGGGGAGGGTCGTTACATCAGATACCAATAAAATAATCATTTGTCCCCGAACGAGCAAACCCAATACAAGAAGGGAAAACAAGGAATTACCCGAATCCTCAAAAAGATGTGGATACTTGCTAAGCGTGTCCGCTTTGGTCTCCCAAATAGCCTCCTCAATAGGACGATTCTTCTACTGGGCCTTCACAGACGCAATCTCCTTACTTCTCAACTTACTGACATCCAAATATCTAACCCAGCCTATGCGTACCCCCACCGCCCCAAACTCGAAAAGTTCAATAAGTATACAACAACACACGACATATTCTTCACACATATATATGCAACAGTCCTTTACCGGTTGATAAATATAGGTACATACTGATGATAGGCGATGCACAGTTAATATCACAACTCATCATAACTGTCCTCATCAGGACCACCATCATCGTAATCAACCTCTGGCCTTGTCGGATATCACACATCATAAATATATCTTTCGGCCTTGCCGGGTATTAACATACCATCACAATAGTCATTACCGAATAACATACACTAAAATACTCATAAAAATAGTCATATCACCATATAATATCTATCTAGTCAAAACTTCCCAACTACTCGTTATTAGCTAACCAACACTTAATATAATAGAATCACTAGTTCGCTAGTCATCACATAACCTCTAGTTATTAGCCTAAACATTATCCTTCACGTGATCCTTATTCATGGGATAACAACTAACCACTACTTATTTAATAGCCAACATCTAACATCTAGTCAAGGTTCATCACTAGAACAAAACCATCATTTATCCACCATTCATTATTATCAACTAATCATCCTATATCCATTAATCATTACATGACAACACATTACTATTTGTCACCTAACCATCTTTTATTAACTGACACCATTCATTATCTAACCATCGTTTACCAATAATCCTTGCTTAACTATTCATTAGTTAACCATTTAGTAACTATTCAAAGTTATTAACTAGTCACCTCTTATTACCAACATCTTTTATTATCTAGCCTCATTAACACACAACTCCTTGTTTATCGACTAATCAACATCACAAACTTAGTCATTAATACCAACTAATCTTCACCTATGCTAGACCTGACCTCACTATAAGTCACACATTAACCATCGCTAGCTACCATGTTTCAACTAAGCAAGATTCATTAACTAATTCATTAGATTCCTAGACACCAAGTGCTATAGTCTTCTAATAGACAACAAGTTACCACATAGCTTGACTGTTAATTAGGCAGAACAATCGTAAGATCATATTTCAGCTACAATCACATTAATTATCGATATAATACTCATGAATGTACTAAATCTATGCATTCCATCTCTAGTATCCAATCAATAAAGTCGTAAGCAACACATCGAATCTTCCTCCGTTCCACACCAGAGAGATGTGTATACAAACATATATGTATTCATAAACTGTAATCGTATCCTTTACGTTGATAAACACTCCTCGAATATTCAATCATTCTCATAATACAACCCTTGGCCCATTAATTTATCAGAAACTAATATCGATAATTATATTTATAAGCCATAGCATATCTCTAATCATCTCACATATAGGAGGTATCTCACATATTGAAGGCATAATATAGATAGACATGTAATCGTTTATAGGAGATCTTATATCGATAGGTCACATATATTATGACTACGAGGAATATCACCTCTTTAGGCCAATTTGCATATCTAAGAGGAATATCATCTCTATTGGTGCAATAATCATGACTAAAGGAAATAACAACTCTATGGGCCAATCATCAAGTCTAAGAGAAATAGCATCTCTATAGAACACATAACGTATCTAGGAGGAATATCATCTCTAAATGCCCAATATCACTTCCACAAGAAGTATCATAACCACAATTCAAAAGCCACATTTTGAGAACATTAATACAAGTTACCAGGTTATGAAGTTACCTTATTCTAAGCTTTACTAGCCTCCTCTATGTCTAACATCCGTAACTAAGTCCACAAGACTTAACACAAATTTAGGCCTAAGTGGGCCAGACGATCCCACTTCTAATCCTCAATTTCCATAATTAGGCATATTATGCCCCAAACTAGGATAAGGTATATAGTTCATCTTTTAGATGTCAAGTAATCCATATTCAAGCCTAAGATAGCAACTTTGAGTAGAAACAAGGCTACTCAAGTCAACTCTACTTAACTTACGATTTAAGGACTACCACACTAGACCCAAAAGGCCAATTATTAAAATCATTCTTTCAATACAAAAACCACATCCCAAACATAGGTTTACATCATAACCACGCTACAACTAATCTAAATTAGAGAAGGAAAGAAATAGGATTCAAAAGAGGTATAAACATGTAATTTTACAGGTCTCAAGCCCGCATCTAAACTCCGAACATCAACAATCGAGGCCAAGTTATCCTACTCATACTCAAGCCTATAATCCACATCCACACACAACATATATCCCACATCATCTATGAAGAAAAGGAGATAGAAACCTACTAGAACCCATACTTAGAAAACTTTGCGTCAAGCTTTTTCTCTTCTAACAAACCCAAAACAATCCTTAAGTGATTCTCTTGTTCCTTTCTACTCTTATAATAAACCAGAATATCATCAATAAAGACAATCACAAAAGAAATCAAGTAGGATTTAAATATCCCATTCATCAAACTCATAAAATCAGTTGGGCATTAGTCAGTCCAAAATACATCACAAGAAACTCATAGTGCCCATACCGGGTTCGAAAAGCAGTATTAGGAATATCGTCAAGACGAATCTTAAGCTGATGATACCTGGAGCTCAAATAAATCTTAGAAAATATGGATGCACTCTGCAGCTTGTCAAAAAAAATATCGATACAGGGCAAAGGATACTTATTAGGAAATGTAACTTGTTCAACTGCCTATAGTCTATACACATACAAAGACTATCATCCTTTTTCTTCACAAACAAGATAAAATCACCCTATGGAGAGGCTATCAGACGGATAAAATCCTTACTCAACAAATTTTGCAACTAAGCCTTTAGCTCCCTCAACTAAGTCGGAGCCATCATATTGGGAGGAATAGAAATAGGATGAGTGCGGGGCTCTAGATCTCATAAATCAATTTACAGCTTGGTGGCATACCAGGCAAAACCTCAAGAAAAACCTCTTGGAACTCATACACCACAGAAATTGACTCAATAGATGGGACCTCTACAGAAATATCCCGAAGATGTGCTAGGCCAAACAACCTCTCCTAATTAACCTCTTTGTATGCAGAAAGAAAATAAGTTTTATTGGAGTAGGAAAATAATCACTCTCCCACTCAACTCTATACATTTCTGGCATAGCCATAATCACTGTCTTAGTATGCCAGTCTAATATATCATGATACAGAGACAACTAACTCATACCCTAAATTATACCAATATCTATCATGTCTAGAATAACAAAATCTGCCCAACTTTGATACCCCATAAACATATCAGAACAAGAATGATAAATTCTATCAACAACTACAGAATCACTAGCAGAAGTAGACACGTGAATAGGGAAGTCAAGCAAATCACACACCATGACCAACCCCATAGAAAAAATTGATAGACACATTTGAGAAAGTAGAACCAGGATCAACTAATACAGTGGTCATCCGATCACAGAAAAGAATAGTACTTGTAATGACAACGTTTGATACCTATGTCTCAGGCCTTCCTGGAAAAACATAGATATGGGCCCTACCACCAATTTGAGTGTCATTTCTATTAAGCTTATAACCACATCGATGAGGTGGATTACCACCCCTACCTACCCGATGACCACCACGACCACTTTGTGAATGACCTCACTATTACCACCACTTCCCCTACCTGTTAGAACTAGATCTCGAGGAGCCTGCTGCTGGACTAACTAACCGTAATGCCTCAAATTAGGGCAAAACCTCCTAATGTGACTCACTCTACCACACTCATAACCTACTCAGACCACTAGAATAAGAGCCACTAAAACTGCCTCCCCTGCAGTTCTCCTTTTGAAATTGGAAGGTAACCAGTTCTACACCTTACCTCTCAACCACACCCATCTTCGAGAATAAGAATTAAAGAAGTCAGATACCAATTGGAATCGCCAGATACCAATTGAAATCAAGTAATAGCACGTAAGAAAGAAGAATTTGATTTTTCCTAGTGTCTTATAGCCTCTCGAAGAAAAGTACAAACATCTCCGTACCATTCCACAAGACTCTACTAGACAAGTTCTTGTATGAAAAGATCGACAAACCTAGGGCTCTGATACCAACTTTGTCACGACCCAAATGGCCATGAGTGGCACCCACACTGATCTTTCTGTGGGAGAACCATTTAAACCGAACCATTACTCAAATCACTTAATCAATATTAAGAAGATAATACTATAAATAAACATAATAACAACAATCCAGTACTAATCATTATTAATGTGGGAGTCAACAAACTACTTACTAAAATCTACAAGACTTAAAAGTCATCGTACAAGAACTAATAACAAAGATCGTGTAAAGAGATATTAAAAAATAAAGAATGTTTCACTGCCCAAAAGATGGACAAGAACAAATAAGATGACCCATGACAGCCTGGAGACGGAGTGCTTACCCTTGGATCAAGAACTGCTATCAAACTCTATAGGTGAGGTCATGTCTGAGCCTCTAGAACATTTTTTGCACTACAGGGTAGTATCAGTAAAAATCACTATGTACTGGTAGGTATAATAAGCCAACTCAATTTAATAGCATGTACACAACATAAATCAAATAATAAGTAGACAGACATCGTCACATAAAAAATATTCAATGAATCAATAATGCAGCAACAACAGGTCAAATAGTGCTCACAAACAAGTTACATAACCATCAAAAGTATCAACCATACTATAAACATCCACAGAATCAACACAATATGTACACGCATTCTATGAGACTTATTTTTGCCCAAATAGTCATGACCTGCAGGGAACAATCAATGTTCATGTACCGTACCGGCTTGGTAACCAATCCAACATATACATATCCGTACCGGCATGGTACCCGATCGAACATATACATATCCGTACCGGCGTGGTACCCAATCAAACATATACATATCCGTACCGGCGAGGTACCCGATCCAACATATACATATCCATACCGACGTAGTACCCGATCCAACATATACATATCCATACCGGCGTGGTACCCAATCCAACATATACATATCCGTACCGGCGTGGTACCCGATCCAATATATACATATCCGTACCGGTGTGGTACTTGATCCAACATATACATATCTATACTAGTGTGGTACCCGATCCAACATATACATATCCATACTGACGTGGTACCCGATCCAATATATACAAGTATTATCAATATCAAATTTACTCAACCTCACAACATACAACACAATGTACCAAGTTTACAAGTACACTTAAAGTCATAAGATAATTTCATCAAGTAAATTTTCAATAATCACTTATACATGTATCAACAATCCAAACATCAACAATTTCAAGCATGTCCGAATATGAATCAACAAGTATCCAATTTAGGAGCATATGCACAACTAAATTGATTTTAAACTCCAATTAAACCGTAACCTACCTCACTCGAAGAATCCGAATATCACCAGTCCACAAGTGTCTTGCCCGTCCTCAAATTTTTGAAACGTTTAAAATCTGTTCAAATATATAATCCTCTTAAGAATACAAATTTAATAACACCCGTTTATAAATTCTTACTCTAAAAATCCTAGACCTAAACCTTAATTTATCCAAAAATAATAATTAATTTCATACGGTAAATCTTCACTTTTGAAACTAACAACAAAACAATGGCCATCGTCACTTTAGAATTCGTGAAAATTAAGAAAACAGCCAACAGTAGCCTGCGACACTTTTGAATTCATGGGAAATTAATCAATCAGCCAATATTGGCCATTGATTTCATGGAGGAGTGTGAAATCAAGCAACAATGTCTGCGCCACTTGATTTCATGCAAAGTTAACTTAAAGTGGCATGCACCACTGTCCACTTTTCCATTAATCCAATTTTCCTTCCACCAAAATTATAAATATCATACTTTTATCAACACATTAAAATAAACAAACCTGAAACTCGAGTTATGCAGCAGCAGTTTTTTTCCTTTTTCTTTGTCTCTACTTTAATAAATTAAATTAAACGTCTAATACCTAGTCTGGTAATCTATTACCCTCTCATATATGACAGGAAAAATAAGAGAGTAGTGGGTATGACCCACTACTAATTTTAATAAAATAATATTTTCATTAAACATCATTTAAATAATTTATTTAAAAAAAATTCAAAACTTTTAACAATTTTTCAGAATTTATTCAGAATCCTATAGAAATAAATTAAATATGTAAATTGACTAAAAAAGTACATTCCGAATCTATTGGAATCACTATAATACTATTGGAATCACTATAATACTAATCTGGGGTCATCTTGATCGAAAATTGACCGTAATTGAATTTAACTTCCTTTAGCTCAATAACCCAACTAATAACTTAATCACCTCTGTACACTTCCAAAATTGATACTACTCAGTCTGTAAGTCATAATTCACGTACACCAACTATGGGAAGAGCTAAAATAGAAAAGATGAAAAGATTTTGCAAATGATCGGGAGGGTCGTTATAGAAAGAAGTCCTAGCCCCGGTCATGGTCGTGGTCGTGGTAGAGGTCGTGGTCGTGGAAGTTATTTTAATCAGGGTGATCATCTTGCACTAAACAATGACCCTCAACACTAGTAGTATAAAAAGAAGGGTGAAGCTACTGAATCAGTGCCAAGGATGAACACTGAATATAGATGTTGCCGATGTGGAGCAAAGGGACACTGGTCACTTACCTATCATACGCCAAAGCATCTGGTTAAAACACTATCAGGTGTCCCTTAAGAAAACAAATAATGACATTGAGGCAAACTTTATCTCTAAGGATAATGTTGAGCCCATGAATTTAGAAGCCTCTGATTTCTTTACAATCTCTGAAGGATATGTTAATCATCCTATATATGAAGAATATGAAATAGTCTGATTGTTTTACTTTTCTGTTAAGTTGTATTTGTTTACATTTATGTTAATAGTATCTAACTAATCTTGTAATTAAATAAATTTTGTATAAAACTTTATGTGCTAGTAATACTATAATGTTTACTTTGTTTATATTTTCATCTTGAAGTATATATGAATACTCTGGAAGTAGAAAATAAAAAATTTACTCCTAAAGTAGTAAATCTGAAATTAAAGATATGATAGAGAAAATTCTCTACAACTATATGTATACCTCGATTTGGTTTTAAAGTTGTAATACCCCAAATCTGGTACCCAGAATGCTACATGGTGCTCATGACCTCGAAGGACCACAAGATAACTCATGACTGATATCTGTACCTGAACACAGCATAATATATTGGATAAATGCAGAAATAAAAGTTGTAAGGCCGTAAGGTTCAAAACTGAGACACAATATCTAATAAAATGTAACATCTGTGTGGGGTATGAAATACCCAAAACAAAGTGAAATAAACTGACTGAACATGATAGTTGAAAAGCCTCTAATTGTCTGAATAAGAGTTGATGGGACATCCCCAACTAACTCCAACTACTAAAATAAACTAAGTACTGAAATGATAAGATAATGCTCATGTCCTCGAAGGATGAGGACTCACTGCTGACTCTAACTGCTGAGTACTAGAATGCTACTAATGCTCTGGAGCTCGTGCTTCTGAACCTATGGTATAAAATGCCATAGCGCAAATGCGTCAGTACGATTGAATTTACTGGTATGCATGTGAGGTAGGCTGAATGCAAAGGGTTCATATGCATGAACTATACTAACTGACTGAACAACATGAATGCGAGAATATATGCGTGAATACATAATAACTGTAACTAAGTTCGTGATAACATGATTACTGAATCTGAGTACTAATAACATGAGATACTGATAACTGTATAACTGAAATAACTAATACTGAACGACTGTATCTGACAATCTAGTTTCTGATAGAACTAGCTAAGTTTCATTCTGTTCTGAGGTGACTGCATCTGACAGTCCTGAATTCTGTAGAACTATGTGAGTTCTATTACTGAGACTGAATGACTATATCTGAAAGTCCTGATCTGTACCTAAAACTATGGTAAGTAGTTATCTAACTGATATGCCCCAAATAACGCAATATAGTTGAGTTGGGGTCCAATCTGTAACCCCAATTAGAAGGGTGTCAATGTGCCAGTAGTAAGGAAAAGATGTGGGTGACCCTTATCTGACAGTGTCCCCAAAAGAGAATGGTGGGACCCTTATCTGACAGTGCTTATCCACCTTATCAATCCTCATCTGGCAGTGTTGATGTCTTAACCTATGCTGACTACATAGTTCTGGAATGCAATGATGACTTCTAAGAATCACACCCTCATCTGATAGTGTGTGTTCCTATCCTTGGATTCACTTGGTGCTAATTCCTACTTCCATCTGAATAGACACTGAACATGGATTACTGAACTGAACTGGACTGAATTATCTGAGTTTCCGTTGATTGACAGAATAGTACTGAGATTACTGTATTACTGAGCTTTCCTGAGTCTCGTGATTGACTGAATTCTATGGATCATGGCTTGACTAAGGATATCGTGAAAACATGACACTAACTCTAGGCACACAACTATATTTTTTGGGTACAAGTACCCCCAGGGCTCGATGGGAAGAAATTGACAAAGCATGACTTTCTTGAATACATGACCAACATCACAATCCATAATATAATAAGTTGGAGATTTCATGAAGTACAAGTTCTAAAGCACCACAATGGCTACACATATATCCATAATTCATTGACTAAGACATTACATCAAACACTTGACATGCATAAACTTGTACATGAATGAAGATTTCATATTATTATACTAGTATGGCACTTTTCCTTCATATATGCATTTAGTCAAACACATGGGGAGCATGCTTTGGTCATACAATCATCAATATATCTAATAATCATAGATATATCAATCAGCTTGTAAATTGAAGGGGGTTTATTATGATTATTATGCAAATCTTCATATACAAGGGTCAATCATTGGAATATGTAATTTAAAATATGAATCAAAACCCCACAACAACATAAACATGAATTTCAATGTAATTTAAATCATGAACATTCATTAATACATAAATCTTGGATTTCGAAAGAGATTCTTGAGCTTCATGGGAAAAAGAGACCCATGAATCAACACATTACATACCTTGATACTTGATTTGGGAAGATTGATGGAAGAATCCTTGAGATTTGGATTTGAATTGGAAACCCCTCTTTATGTTCTTCTGAGAATTTGAGAGAAAAGAATGTATTTTGGTGAAATGGAGGATGAATTCAGTGTTTATGGAGCTTTGTGGTGAAGGGAAGATACCAAAATACCCCTCCAAAACCATTTGGAAAATGCTGAATTCTACGTCTGACGATATTGAGCTGATGTCGTCATATATGTGATAAGCCGTTATCTCAAGTCATCACTTGATGCTGGAATTTATGAATTTTTGCCTAAGGCTGACGACATTAGCTGATAAGTCATTAGATATGTGATAAGACGTCAGCTCATATCGTCACTTAGTTACTAGGCTAACATGCTGGAGTAAAATGGGTATAACGTTTTGCTCTGATTTCAGATTTAGGAAAAATTGGTATCGTTGGAAAGCTGATTCAATTATATATATGTTGGTGGGTCATGATCTCAAAAATTCATAGTATAACGTGAGATATGCTTGTTTAAAGTTGACTATACCAATATCCTTTCAAAGAATTCAATCGGTAAGGAATGTTTTGATTGGCCTAATAGCTAGGATATATTTGAGACCTTAATTGACATCAAAATTGATCATGAAACTACCAAATAATCATGATGTACTATGCATAATCTTGAAATATGGCTCTAATATTGATTTGCATTTTTTGGGGTATTACAATATCTCCCCCTTGGGAACATTCGTCCTCGAATGAGACTGATTAGACTGAGAGAAATGATAACTAAAAGTACATACTGGACAACACAACTAAAGCGTGATTTCATGACTGACATGACTAATAAGCTGGTTTTATCATATTGAAAATGCATATCTAATGCATGAATACATGACTGAGATGACACATGAATACAAGACTGAATATGTAATGGTACTTGGTACCAAGTTTATAATGGAAATCTGAACATGAAACGGAATAATCTTAAGAAAAATTATTACCTTGATCTAAGTCTGAGTTTGCGGAGAAGAGGTGAGGGTACTTGGTTTGCATGTCTGCTTTTGTTTCCCAAGTAGCTCCCTCAACGGATTGATTCCACCAAAGAACTTTGACTAGAGGGACTTCTTTGTTCCTTAGTCTACGAATCTGGTATTTAAGGATTTCAACTGGAATTTCTTCGTAAGAGAGACTATTTTGAATATCTATGCTCTGAATAGGGACTACATCTGCTGGGTCACATATGCACTTCTTGATCAAAGAGCCATGGAAGACTACGTGAACTGAGGATAGATCTGAAGTCAATGAGAGCTCATAATATACTTTGCTGAAGCAACTAAGAATTTTGAAGGGAACGACATATCTGGGACTAAGCTTTCCCTTCTTGCTGAATCTCTTCACTCCCTTCATGGGAGAGATCTTTACATAGACAAATGTCACCAATTTTGAACTTGAGATCCTTTTTACATACATCTGCATAAGACTTCTGTCAGCTCTGAGCATCCTAAATTTTTTATCTGATCAACTAAATTTTTTCTAAGGCATCGAATACAAAGTCAGGCCCTATGACTGAGTCCTCGCTAACTTCAAACCAACTGACTGGAGATCTGCATCTCCTACCGTAGAGAGCTTTGAATGTAGCCATCTAAATACTGGAATGATAGCTGTTGTTGTATACAAACTCAATCAAAGGCAAGTGGTCATCCCAACTTCCCTTGAAATCAACTGCACACGCCCTTAGCATATCCTTCTAGGTCTGAATGGTCTTTTCTGCTGACTATCTGTCTGGGAATGAAAGGCTGTACTGAGATGAATTTGGGTACCAATACCTTTTTGGAATGCTTTTCATAAGTGAGAGGTGAACTAGGTATCTCTATATGAAATAATGGACAATGGAATATCGTGTAATCTTACCAACTCCCTGATATAGAGTTTGGCGTAGTCCTCGGCTAAATAAGAGGTATGAACTGGAAAAAAAAATGATTTGGTCATCCTATCTACAATGACCCAAACTGAATCATACTGACGATGAGTACATGGCAAATCCATCACAAAGTCCATGTTCACTTCTTCCTATTTCCAGGTGGGAATAATGAACTCTTGCATAGGACCACTAGGCTTCTGATGCTCTATCTTAACCTGATGACATGTAGAGCACTTAGCTACAAACTTTGCAATATCTCTATTCATCCCACTCCACCAATAGATCTACCACAGGTCGCGGTACATCTTAGTAGCCCCTGGATAAATAGAGTATCACACACCATTCGCTTCTGCAAGAATTCGCTGTCTTAAGTCATCTACACCAGGGACACAGAGAAGACCCTGACAGTGCAACACTGTCTCTTTTAACTTGACTAGGCTGGGATTTCTATCTTGATTTTCTTTCACCTTGGAAACTAGAGATGATTCTGAACTATTCTGAACCCATACATCACCCTCCTCTATATCAACTAAGCGAACACCTAGTCTGGCAAGCTGATGGACTTCCTAAGCTAACTTCTTCTTACTGTCCTCAACATGAGCAACATTACCCATAGATAGTCTACTGAGGGCATCTACCACTTTGTTGTCCTTGCCCAAATGATAAAGGACACTCATGTCGTAATCTTTCAAGAGCTCAAACTACCTTCTCTGGCGGAGGTTAAGATCTTTCTGAGAGAATACATACTAAAGGCTCTTATGGTCTATGAACACATCTATATGAACACCGTATATATAATGCCTCTAAATCTTTAAGGCAAATACTACGGTTTCTAACTCAAGATCATGAGTCGGATAATTCTTCTCATGGGGTTTAAGCTGTCTAGAAGCGTAGGCTATAACCTTACCATGATGCATGAGGACATAAACCAAACCTACTCTGGATGCATCACAATATACTATGAACCCATCTAAACCATCTGGAAGAGCTAAGACTGGAGCTGAGTCAAGTCTTCAGCTCCTGAAAACTCCTCTCGCAAGGATCTGACCATTGAAACTTGACCTTTTTCTGAGTCAATCTGTACATAGGGGATACAATAGAAGAAAATCCCTCAACAAACTGTCTATAGTAGCCAGCCAAACCTAAGAAACTCCTGATATCTGATGAAGATATAGGGCGAGGCTAGTTTCTTACCGCTTCAGTCTTTTGAGGATCAACCCTAATGCCATCACCGAAAATGATATGATCAAGGAATGCTACTGACCTTAGCCAAAACTCACACTTACTAAATTTGGAAAATAACTGATGATCTCTGAGAGTCTGAAGTACAATTCTGAGATGGTCTGCATGATCACGCTCACTGCGGGAATAAACCTGAATATCATCTATGAAGACTATGACAAACATGTCTAAGTACTTCTTGAACACTCGGTTCATCAAGTCCATGAAAGCTACTGGGGCATTAGTAAGACCAAAGGATATGACTAGAAATTTGAAGTGACCATACCAAGTACAAAAAGTTGTTTTCAAAATGTCACATTCTCTGACTCTAAGCTGATGATAGCCTAATCTGAGGTCGATCTTAGAAAAATAGTTGGCACTGTGAAGTTGGTCAAATAAGTCATCGATTCTGGGAAGAGAATACTTGTTCTTGATCGTGACTTTATTAAGCTGATGGTAATCAATGCATATTCTGAGAGAACCATCTTTCTTGCGCATGAATAAGACTGGTGCACCCCATGGGGACATGCTGGTCCTGATAAACCCCTTATCTAAGAGATCCTTCAAATTATCTTTCAATTCTCCGAGTTCTGCTGGTGCCATTCCGTATGGCGGAATAGATATAGGCTGAGTATATGAAAGAAGATCAATGCCGAAGTCTATTTCCCTTTTGGGAGGAATTTTGGGAAGATTTTTGGAAAATATATCTAAATATTCATTCACGACTGGGACTGAATCAAGACTGGGAGTTTCAAAAATAGTGTCCTTAACTTGAACAAGATGATAGAAACATCCATTAGACATCATTTTCCTTTCCCAAAGGTATGAAATAAGCTGACCTCTAAACGCTGAAGTACTACCCCTCCACTTTAGGATGGGTTCATTCAGAAATTAGAACTGGACTATTTTGTTTCTGCAGTAGACTGTGGCATAGCAAGACTGAAGCCAATCCATGCCAAAAATGACAAAAAACAGTCATCTCTAATTTGACTAAGTTAGCTGAAGTGACTTTCTGAAATATCATAACCGGACAACTCATGTATACCCATCGGGCTATGATGGTTTTACCCACTAGGGTAGAGACTGAAAAGGGCTCTTCTATAATTTCAGGACTGATTCCAAAATCGCCTGCTATATAAGGAGTAACAAAAGACAAGAAAGCACCTTGGTCTAGCAAAGCATAAACATGCAAGTGAAAGATCTGTAATGTACCAGTAACCACATTAGGAGAATTTTCCTGATCCTGTCGGGACTGGAGAGCATAAAGTTTTTTTAGGCGTTGCCCACTAGTAGCACTAGAAGTGGCACCTTGCTAATTTGGGCAGCTGAACTGAGCTGAGGAATAGTTTGGCTGACCTGATAACCTGACTGGTGACAATCTCTGATTCTATGTCCTGGCTTTCCACACCCGAAATAGACATCACTGCCAGCTCTGCAGACACCCTTGTGGTTCTTACCACAAGTCTGACAAAGAGGATTAGTTTGGGCATTGCTGAAACTTCCTTGAGACTTAGAGCCTGGCGCCCTATCTCTATTACCATTTATGAACTTAGGAGCTGGAGCACTAGATGAAAAAGGAGCTGGAACTGATGACTTAAGACGACATTGAGAATGGTTTCCTCCTTCTGATTTGGGCTTGCTCTTTTATTTTTCTTCTCCCTCATCTTAATCTTTTGCTCCATTATCTACTGAGCATGAGTCATAAGCCTGGCTAAAGTCATGTCATTATTCAACATCACAGGCCTACACTTATTGACCACACTATCATTCACCCCAGAAACAAACTTATCTTATCCCTGTTGTCTGCAACCACATGAGGGGCATATCTGGCTAACAGAGTAAACTTAAGAGAATAATCTTTTATCGTCATGTTTCCCTACCTGAGGTTGATGAATTCTAACACCTTAGCTTCTCTCAGCTCCAGGGGAAAGAACCTCTCTAATCTGAGAGATTAGCTTGAGATTATGCTCACTAGCATGACATGAATACTGAAAGAAGGGAAATTGTTCCTAAAACACCTTATAGCCTCCTACACATAAATATGGTGTGCAATACACCCATGCACAAGACTATACTAAATGCGACTTTCAGACTTCTTAGGACACTATTGAACCTTAGGCTCTGATACCAAGTTTGTAACGCCCCGAATCTGGTACCCAGAATGCTACACGGTGCTTATGACCTCGAAGGAACATAAGCTAATCCATGATTGATATCTGTATCTAAACACTGCATAATATACTGTATAAATGCGGAAATAAAGGCTGTAAGACCACAAGGTTCAAAACTGAGACATAATTTCTAATAAAATACAACATCTGTATGGGGTATGAAATACCCAAAACAAACTAAAATTAACTGACTGAACATGATAGTTTGAAAAGCCTCTAATTGTCTAAATAAGGAGTTGATGGGATATGTCCCCAACTAACTCCAACTACTAAAATAAACTAAGTACTGAAATGATAAGATAATGCTCATGTCCTCAAAGGATGAGGACTCACTGCTGACTCTGACTGCTGAGTACTGGAATGCTACTAATGCTTTGGAGCTCGTGCTTCTGAACCTATGGTATAAAAAACCATAGCACAAATGCGTCAGTACGATTAAATGTACTGGCATGCATGTGAGGTAGGTTGAATGGAAAGGGTTCACATGCGTGAACTATACTAACTGACTGAACAACATGAACATGAGAATACATGCGTGAATACATAAAAACTGTAACTAAGTGTGTGATAACATGATTACTGAAACTGAGTACTGATAACATAAGATACTAATAATTGTTTAACTGAAATAACTAATACTGAGTGACTGTATCTGACAGTATAGTTTCTGATGGAACTAGCTGAGTTTCGTTCTGTTCTGAGGTGACTGTATCTGACAGTCCTGAATTCTGTAGAACTATCTGAGTTCTATTACTAAGACTGGATAGCTGTATCTGACAGTCCTGATCTGTACCTAAAACTATGATAAGTAGTCATCTAACCGACATGCCCCAACTAATACAATATAGCTGAGTTGGGGTCCAATCTGTAACCCCAATTAGAAGGGTGTCAATACCGCGCCACTAGTAAGGACAAGCTGTGGGTGACCCTTATCTGACAGTGTCCCCAAAAGAGAATGGTGGGACCCTCATCTGACAGTGTTTATCCACCTCATCAACCCTCATCTGGCAGTGTTGATGTCTCAACCTATGCTGGCTACATAATTATGGAATGCAACTATGACTTCTAAGAATCACACCCTCATCTGACAATGTGTGTTTCTATCCTTGGATTCACTTGGTGCTCATTCCTACTTCCATCTGAATAGATATTGAACATGGATTACTGAACTGAACTGGACTAAATTAACTGAGATTCTGTTGACTGACAGAATAGTATTGAGATTACTGTATTACTGAGCTTTCCTAAGTCACTTAACTAACTGTGTTCTATGGATCATGGCTTGACTGAGGATATCGTAAAAACATGACACTAACTCTAGGCACACAATTATATTTTTCGGGTACAAGTACCCCCAGGACTCGATGGGAAGAAACTGACAAAGCATGACTTTCTTGAATACATGACCAAAATTACAATCCATAATACAATAAGTTGGAGATTTAATGAAGTACAAGTTCTAAAGCACACCCAATGGCCACACATATATCCATAATTCATTAACAAAGACATTTTATCAAACACTTGACGTGCATAAACTTGTACATGAATGGAGATTTCATATTTTTATACTATTATGGCACTTTTCCTTCGCATATGCATTTAGTCAAACACATGTCATACAATCATCAACATATCTAATGATCATGGATACATCAATCAACTTGAAAATTGAAGGGGGTTTATCTTGATTATTATGCAAATTTTCATATACTAGGGTCAATCATTGGAATATGTAATTTAAAACATGAATCAAAACCCCACAATAACCTAATCATGAATTTCAATTCAATTTAAATCATGAACATTCATCAATACACAAATCTTGGATTTTAAAAAGAGATTCTTGAGCTTCATGGGTGAAAGAGACCTATGAATCAACACATGACATACCTTGATACTTGATTTGGGAAGATTGATGGAAGAATCCTTGAGATTTCGATATTGAATTGGAAACCCCTCTTCTTGTTATTGTGAGAATTTAAGAGAAAAGAATGTATTTTGGTGAAATGGAGGCTTAATTCAGTCTTTATGGAGCTTTGGGGTGAAGGAAAAATACCAAAATACCCCTCCAAAACCATTTGGAAAATGCTAAATTCTACAGCTGACGACATTGGGTTGATGTAATCACATAGGTGATAAGCCGTTAGCTCATGTCATCACTTGATGCTGGAATTTATGAATTTCTGCCTAAGGCTGAAGACATTAGCTGATAAGTCGTCAGATATGTGATAAGCCGTCAGCTCATGTCGTCACTTAGTTGTCAGGCTAACATGCTGGAGTAAAATAGGTATAACTTTTTGCTCCGTTATTGGATTTGGGTAAAATTAGTATCTTTGGAAAGATAATTCAATTATATATCTATCGGTGGATCATGAGATCAAAAATTCATAGTATAATGAGATATATGCTCAGTTGAAGTTTACTATACCAATATCCTTCCAAAGAATTCAATCGGTAAGGAATGTTTTGATTCGCCTAATAGCTAGGACGTATTTGAGACGTTAATTGACATCAAACTTGACTATAAAACTACCAAATAACCATGATGTACTATGCATAAGCTTGAAATATGACGCTAATATTGATTTGCTTTTTTTGGGGTATTACAAAAGTAGCAAAATATTGAAAGAAGTCCTAAGGTATCATATTTTGATATGCTTAAGGCACATTGTAATGTTTATATTTCATTATCAAAGACTAAAAATTTTTGATAAATTGTTAATTATCTTTCATTCTCATGGAATTAGAATTTTTGATAAATGTTACAATTACAGATCCATTCCCTGATGTGAATGTGATATGAGTAATATTTAGTAAAGCATATAAATGTGCACTTGACTGTGAAAATCACATTCGCAAGGGGTAGAAAGAATTATTCTGAAATTTACTCTCGAAATAGTAAGTTTGAAATTTATCTTAAATCTACTCCTAAAATAATAGAACCTTGAAAGTTACTCCTAAAGTTGTAGATTTGATATTTACTCTAAAAGTAGTAAGATTTACAATAGTAAAATCTTGCAAATTACTCTCGAAGTAGTAGACCTTTTACTCTAGTAAATAACTCATGCAATGATAAATTCAGAGTTTACTAGTTTAAATAATTCTATTTATTGTGTGAATGATTTTTTCATCCTGAAGATAAGTATATTAAATTTTAGACATCTAATGAAGAACTAGAAGATTCTTCAAGAACTATTACTTGTTCTCATGATAAATTAATTAAACCAGTTAATGTTGGGACTGAATTCCCTAAATTCTAAAAAACGTAAAAGGTGAATAAGGGTCAATTCACCCGTCATTTGATATGATGCATCCATAAGATGGTCACATGTACGTTTATTTTCAACCTCCAGTTTGACATTCATAAAGTTGCCATCTCAAATAAATTGAGTCAAGAGCATAATTTTCAGATGGTGTAGTTAAGACAATTGATCTTGGTAATGCTGGTTATATTTAAGTTTATTTAGCATTAAATGCCTCATATAAATAGCTAAATCATTTCTTATGAGAACAAAGACAAAAGTATTGGTTTGAAATATATATTGCATACAATAACCCTTGTGTGCATTAGACCAATAAATTATGATCAATTCTTCCCTCTCGATTGGTTTAGGGCCAGGAACCATATATTTTCCATCTAATCACTTTTCGACGTGCAGTATGTAATTAATAGATATACCATTATTCACAAAGATGGATTCTCTAAAGTAGATTGGAGTATATGTTAGTTTTCCTGACATAAGGGGGAGATAATAAGCAGCTAAGAAATATGTTGTGAATTATCGTTAGTACGATCCTCATTCAAAAGATAATTCTAGTCAAATGCCAGAAGCATTTGTTGATCCAAAATTGATTTTATATTTAACTGCAGATGCTCCTACTATATGTTAGTTTTCCTAACATAAGGGGGAGATAATAAGCAGCTAAGAAATATATTGTGAATTATCGTTAGTACGATCCTCATTCAAAAGATAATTCTAGTCAAATGCTAGAAGCATTTGCTAACCCAAAATTAATTTTATATTTAGTTGTAGATGTTCCTACTATATGTCCCTGAAGGACAGAGTCTATAGCATTCATGAAACATGGTAGATCAATCGATTCTAAATAAAATAATCTTAGAAAATAAAATGGAGCAAATGATCATAATAAAGAGGCAATATGCATGTCATGTATTTAATATTGAATAATTCACTTGATAAAGAAATTTAGATGAGAATCCCATAAGGATTAAACATGTCTGAAGCATTTAGTTCAAAGTCTCAGAAATTATATTCAATCAGATTACAAAGATCATTGTACGATTCAAAACAATCAAGGCATATGCAGTATAATCACCTTAGTGAATACTTGATGAACGAAGGTTATAAAATGATGTCATTTGTCCTTATATTTTTATTAAGAAAATATCGTCAGGGTTTGTTATACTCTCTATTTATGTGGATGACATAAATCTCATTGGAAATCCAGAAGAGGTCCAAAAGGCAATAGAATATCTATAGAAAGAATTAGAAATGAAAGATCTTGGAAAGACAACTTTGTCTTGGTCTGTAAATTAAACATTTAGCAGACGGGATCTTCATCCACCATTCTTCCTATACTGAGAATGTCTTGAAATAATTTTATACAGACAAAGAACATTCATACTCTAAATGATTGTCTCACTTAAAGTGAGTAAAGATTCATTTTGACCTCCAAAAGAGGGTGAATAGATTCTTGGTCTATAAGTACTATATCTCAATGATATTGGTACACATATGTTTTTTGCTAACAGTGTCAGGCTTCGTATAACCCATTCTATTAATTTTCTAGCCAGGTATAGTTCTTCTCTTTCATGTAGACATTAAAATAGAGGTAAGGATATATTGCAATATCTAAAAGGGCCTATTGATACGAGTCTATTTTATACTAACAAAGATAGTTTAGATCTTGTTAGTTATACAGCTACAAGTTATTTATCTGAACCACATAAAGTAAGATCTCAAACAGGCAATGTTTCAACATATGGAGGTATTGTTATGTCATAGCAATCTACAAAGCAGTCTATCATTACTACTTCTTCAAATCATGTTGAGATAATAGCTATTCATGAGGCAAGTAGAGAATACATATGACAGAGATCAGTGATACATTCCATCAAAGAGAAATGTGGTTTAAAGTTTGATATCAAGATACCCATAGTCATATTTGAAGACAATGCAGCATGCATAGATCATTTAAAAAGAGGCTTTATAAGGGGAGATAGAACACAACATATCTTGCCAAAGTTCTTCTTCACACATGATCTCCAGAAGAATGACGATATTGATGTACAACAAAATTTGTTCAAGTAATAATCCAGCAGATTTGTTCACTAAGTCATTACCAACTTTAACTCTCAAGAAGTTGGTACATAAGATTGGAATATAAAGACTGAACCAGTTGAATCGGGGTCTTAATCAGGGGGAGTAAGAATACGCGGTGTTCTCTTTTTTCCTTAACCAAGGTTTTTATCCCACTGTATTTTTTCTGGTAAGGTTTTTAATGAGGCAACACTCAAATGCGTATTCAGATAGTTTTCCTTTACATAGGCATCCAAGGGGGAGTGTTGTAAAGGTGGATGCCATATGTCCAAAATGAAAGACATGTGGCATACCTTTAAGTAATGGACGCCAAGTCATACAACACCTCTTTGTTTTTGGATAAAAAAATTATTTTTGTCTTTGGCTATATATAGCCTTAGTCTATGTAAGATCAAGATGATTTTTGTACTTTACAAATTGGTACATTACTTCTTATTATTTCTTTATACTTTGTTACTTTTATATATAATTTTATAACATGCAAGAATTAGTTAACAATCAAAATTTCTCGCATGAGAGTTTCAAATAACACAAGAAAAGTTCCTGATTGTGGGATATAATTCTTAATTATGGCATAGTCTTCAAGAATTAATAAACAAACAATATAATCAATAATGATACAATCACTAAGATATTGTATTGATTCTCATTTACAATTATATTTATAATTATACAATGATTTATGGAGGCAAGATCCTTAAGATATCTTGGTACCCTAATAATTCAATTTTGAGTATTTTATTTTCAAGCCTTCTTCTTAAATTTCATGTCCCTTTTATTGTTTAAGATTTAAATAAATAACTATTACTCACTATAATAGTATATATTTGGAAAATAAAATAAAAAAGGAACATGCTGCAATATGTAGAATATCATACTAAATGGGAAATTTGATATTAACTCTTGCATATAATTAAATTTCAACTTTCACATATCTAATACTTACCGTCAATGATCTCGCTATTTTCTTGTACACGTATTAATCAATAAAATTTTGTTCATTGCCACTTTTCAAATCTCTTCTCCTCCCCGTCTAAATTTTCTCTCAAGGAGTTTTGTGTTCCTGTTCTTCTTTTTTTGTTTTCTTGTTATCTTTCTCTCCATCTGTAGAGTTGTCTTTTTGATGAAGTGTATCTTCTCTCTTAAATCATGAAGAGTAAGTTCTATCTTGTCTCCTATTTTCTCTAATTTCTAATATTCTTTAAATAACTATTTCTTTCAACCACTTCAACACATATTTATTAAAAAGTACAACATACTATTCAAAAGAAAAAATTCAAACATTACACATTCGAGAGGAGTAGCACAATGAGGAACAATATTAGTATGTGACTCATCTCTGCAACAACGAACGATTTACTAATTTGGTGTCTTGTTGAAGGTTTTTCTCACTGATCCTTACATTTTTAATGAAACTTATTTGGTATTCCTGAAAACTAAAAAAAGAAAAAGAAGCAAACTAATTAGAACAAAAAAAATGTCAAAACAAAACAAAGAAATGGAATGCTGAAAAAAGAACTAATTAAATCATGAATTTTCTTACTGTTTGGGCAAGAATGAACATGTCTAATATTAGTCTGTGAATACTTCTGCCACTTTTTTTGAAATGTTGAGTGCTCTTCAAATTAATCTTGTATGTATATCAAGATATAACTCTTGCCCTCCTCTCAATTAATTATGTGTTGTAATTGCAGCGATTAAAACTTGATAATTGCAGGAAGACAAAGAAGGCAATAGAATGAATCTTTGAAAATAAATAAATAACAACAATAATGAGGAAAGAGAAACTATAAAGAGTAATTAATTTTCTCAAGTTTTTCTAAATATAAAATAGGGGAAAATTAAAAAAAAATAAAAAAAATAGATAAATAGGAATGTTGATCATTAAGCCATGCCACATCAGCAGCCTTTAATGTTTCATATATATATATATACACATATATAGATAGATATATAGATATATAGATAGATAGATGTATAGAGAGAGATTATACATCGTAAAATGTAGGCTGTGAAGCCATGTCTTTGTTTCCAATGAAGGCATTTATTAGAACTTTCTAATTACTCTTTCATCATTTTGATCTATGTGGCACGTTTCACTTTCTAATAATCAGTTTAACTAAGGTTTGAAACTAAATAAAATTAACTATTGTAAATTAAAAAATAGATATTTAGAAACTATAAATAAAGTACCCCAAATTTCAACATTAATGGAGAACTAATATTTTTAAACAAAAATTATATATGAAGAATTCAATTAATTACTGAGATTCATTTAATGAAGTTAGTTTTATTTGCTATTTCTGTCTAAAAACTACACTTAAATCAACGCATTTTAATTACCATAAACTCGCGTAGAATGAAATATCCATGAGAGAAACTAATACTTAATAAATACTAAAAAGAATCTGTTTCTATGTATAAATAAAGAAATTACATTCACCAATTCATAAAAGTACAAATTTTTGAGTTTATAATTTTCGTTGGGTTGTAAGGATTTTTTTTTATCTAATTTAAGTCATGTTATTTTATAAAATGTCGAGTATACAACTCCTTTGATGGTTAAAGTAGCTCGTTTCAAGAAGTAGGATCATATCTAAGAAAATATTAAGAGCTGAAGTTTTTCTTGATTGGACATCTTTCAGAGAGGAAATTCAATCATGTTTCTTTATCAAATGTCGAGTCACTTGTGTTTCTTTGATATTTGATAATTTTTCTTACCAATAGCTTTCCTCATAAATATTTAATATTTAAAATTTATTTAATTAGGCGACTAAAATACTTTAGTAACTATGAAAACTTTTAACAATACGTATGTAAGGCGCCTTTGTGTTTTACTAATTACACAATAAGAAATTACAATTCAAATTAAGCTTTTTTAAAAAAAATTAAAATGTTATTACTTTTATACCTTGAATTTGGGTCATGGTTTAGCACGTGCCTCATGTAACTAGTATATTAGTATTATCACAACATTCCATTATTGTATCAAGATTAGTCAAACGTATACGGTGACGTATATAATTCTTTACCCTTCTGGCCCAATTTGATTGGACACAAAATACCTGAAAAGACTTATCATCTCCACGTATGAGCAGGAGAAATTGTTTTTTCTTTAAAAAGTTCGAGATCTATTTCTCTACAATTATAACTCTTAAGAAAATCGCCACTCCAAAAAAACCTCAAAGCCTATGCACCGTCGCTCTGTGGGTTCTCCACTTCCGGTCTCTTTCTATTTCACTGACATTACTTTTCAGAGTTTCTCCCCATTCTCACTTTATTGTATGGTTTGGTTTCAACTTTTCTCACAGGTTCTCCTCATTACTCTCTTGCTTTTCTTATCACTAACGATCAGAATCCTAACATCTCTCTTTTGATGTGACCTTACCTGCGCAATCTACATCGGTGGCTTAGCATCGTTGGTGATAAGTAAGTCCAACCCTCTTTATGTCTCTCTCCCTCCTTTCCCCTGTTGTTTTTTGTCTAGACAATTCATACCAGAGATCTCATGCTGCCACCAGCTCTCTGACGATCATAAGTCAGCGAGAAGTATTAGTCACTGCTATGTATAAAAAAAGACCTATCAGTGAGTTTTAGGTCGGGTTGATCTGACAACCTCCGATGGGCAGGCCGGCAGGTCCAGAAAAGCGGGCTCTTATTCCAAGCTTTGCAACCTCCAGACCAGATTTATCCGGTGATCATCCAGTGAAGATCCGACAATGATATTTCGATGACCAATTTCTGCACCATCCTTTACCGAAATTCAACATAGTAGGCAAGAGAAGATCAATCGATCTCAAAGCGTATATTAGTGACTTCTAACCTTTAATTTTTATTTTATCTCTTTATTTTGTGCCTCCAATTTCTTGTACGTTGCTTGGGACTATTTGTTTATTGTTCGTTGTTTAGGTTATTTGGCCTTGTAGTGTGCTTTGCGTATGCCTGTTGTCCCTTTTTTCTTTATTTTATTTTGAGTAGTGACTTTTGTGGTTGATGTTAGGCTAGGGTCATGTCCTAGGGGGTTAGGGTTGAGGTCTGGTGCAGTGTTAATTTGGGGTATGGGGGAGGGGAAAAAGAGTAAGCATGATGCTAGAGCTGATAGGTTGAGGGTAGGGTCTTAGAAAATAGGGACCCTATAGGGTAAGTCCATAGAACTCATAAAGATTCTTAGAAAGAGAAGGATTGGTATTGCGTGTATCCAGGAGACCAAGTGGGTAGGTTCTAAGGCTAGAGATGTAGATGGGTACAAGTTTTGATACTCAGGAAGTAAGAGGCATACGAATGGAGGAGGTATCCTAGTAGATAAAGAGTTTAAGGAGCAGGTGGTAGAGGTTAAGAGGGTCAATGATAGGATGATGAATATTAAGTTGGTCATTGGATGATTTACTGAAACACCCTAGTTTCTGGGACTTAGAAAAATTTCCTCGATTTTTGGTCTGTGGATAGAATACGACTAGGGAAATAAGTCATATATTGGGGTACGGTTCATATAGGTTAGTCGTATGCTAACTAGTATCAGTTGGTGGGATGGATTTTGGTCATTGGAATGGATACGACTTGGTGGTATGAGTTGTATGGTTGGTTACGAATCATATGATTCCTTCACTTAACCTTAAGCTTGGTAACTTAGGTTGGATCTGAGTATGAGTGGCTCACCTGGAGCCGTAAGTCAGGGTACGAGTCGTACCATGGACTCTTATAGGAAATAATGTTCAAAGCTTATGTGATTCTATCTTACCAGGGGTACGGGTGAAGGTTTCAGATCATCTGCTGTCAATACAATGGGGGAGGATGAGTCATATACTAGACAATATTGGGTCCAAGGATTAAGTCTTGGGATACGAGTAGTGGGTACCACTCGTATCGAAGGGTATGACTCGTGAGGGTCAGTCGTACCCCTATGATGGGATTTTTAAGGAGTTTAAGTAAGGGCAATCTGGATATTTCCCCACTTATCCTCATAAGGTCCCATGACTTATATGGAAGTTGGAAGGTTATTTACTCTATTAGTTTATTCATTAACTCTTAGAAACTTTTCCTAAATACTCTATAATTCTCTCAAGAGCTTTTGGGCAAGAAAGCTAGGGCTTCATCCTAAAGGCTTAATTCGTGGTTTGTGTTTGTGGTTTCTCTCCGTTAATTACTCAATTAAGACATGTATCTCTTCCCTCATTGTTAGTTCCAACTAAACTCACGGTTTACATAATGTTTTCTTGGTTTCATTATTGTATGATTTTGATTTTCAAATATGATTTGGGGGTTTTGGTTATAAATGGTTGGTAATGGTTTCCCATGGTTTTAATTATGCTTTTATTTGCATTAATGGTGGTTTTGGATACTTGGCTGCATATGAATGGTTTAAATAGCAATTTGGAATTGGTTTTGGTTATATTATGCCCCCAAGGTGTTTGAAAAAATGCTTATAAGAATGTTTTCATTGCATTAATGTATTTTAATGGAATTCTTGCTTGTTTTAAACTTGGTAATAGAACTCTAATTAGCTAATTGGGTTTTGGAATGGTTTAAATGGATTGAAAAGTCCTTGGTGGCCATGGTTTTTGTAAATTGGTTATGCTTGTGGAATACATGGAAATCCCCAAGTGGTTTAATATGGTAAATAGAAGGGCACTTGAAAGTTTCCTTAATCTTATATATGGTTGGCTATGAATAGTACTTGCAAGTATGGTCGGTATGATGATACCACAACTAAATGGCCTTGGTTAATAATTGGATAATGATCTAGTTATTTGGAAAATAGTTTTAATTGGGCATTAAAGAGAGAGGTATAGCTAAGCTGTGGAAGGTGGAGGTCCTGGGGGGACCGAAACTGGAAACTCATATTTGCCGATATGAGGTTTAGTTTTGGTGACCGTGTGCATGATGTCACACTATATTTTGGGGGATGTACTAGTCATCCCAGGGTATTTTTCTCTGCTTGTGCGGCTACAGGCACTAGGGCCCTTTCAGCAGAGGGAGATGAACCCATATAGCCCGTAGGTGGTTTAAGACGACAAAGCTACACAACCCAGATAAAGGTTTTAAATGCATGCTAAATCCAGTTCCCTTTCCCCGCATGGTTATATATATATGTATATGGTTGTGTGCATTATGGATTGTTTTACTTGGTCTTATAAAGGATATTATTTTATCCTTATCTCAAGATCATGCTAGCAATCACTCGCTAACCCGTGTTCGGGCGGCTGTATACCCATGCTATGCAGGAATCAACCGTTCTCCTTCTCCTACATAGTGATTGACTCAGGGACAACTGTTTGGATTGAAGTGGTGAGCTTTCATATTTCTGCAAGGCTCTATTTTATATTATGGACATTTTTAGACATTCTCATTTACTTTTGGATTATAGTTTTGGCTATGGTTGGGAGATGTCCTAACCGAATTTTATTATTATTTTGGTTAAAGGCTTTATGGTACTGTTATGGGTTGGAATGGGCGGGATCAGTATAAGTGCGAGCCTTAGCATTGTTATTGGTATTGGGGCTTACACCCTTGGACAAAATTGTTGGTTGTTTCATCATATTTCATTTTGAGATTATTTATATTATGTTTTGGTTATGGCTTGATTTATGGCCTTTAGTTTTGGCATGGATTGGTTTGGTTGGTACGGTAGGTCGGACGGGCTCGGTTGGGTCGATCACAGTTGTGATTCTATCCTAGAGTCTTGATATGAACAATAATGCTATCTTGTTATATGTTCAGAATTCAGCCAAATCTGGGCAGGAGGATGTAGGTTAGGTTGGGTAACGGGGGTAGTCTCCAATCCCGATTGGACTTAGGATTCCCATTACGACAAGGCTTGAGGGTTGGGTCACGTCATTTACCCTGAACATTTATAGCGCCTATGCACCACAAGTGGGTTTGGATGTTAAGGAGAATAAGAGATTTTGGGAGGTTTTGGATGAGGTTGTGAGAGGCGTGCTTAGTTTTTTGAAGATTTTCATTGAAGGGGATTTCAATGGGCACATCGGGTTTTTACCAAGAGGTTATGACGATGTTCATGGAGGCTTTGGTTTCGGGTATAAGAATAAAGATGGGGCTGATATTTTAGATTTTACAAGGTCCTTTGGATTGGTGGTAGTGAACTCAAATTTCCCAAAGTAGGAGAACCACTTGATTACTTTTTGGAGTGTAGTGGCCAAGACTTAGAAGGACTTTTTGCTGCTTAGGAAGGGGGATAGATTATTGTATAAGAACTATAAGGTCATTTTGGGTGAGAATCTTGTGATCGATCATAGGCTTCTAGTGATGGACGTAGATATCAAGAAGGGAAAGAAGAGAAGAGGTGGGAAGGGTTGACCCAGAATTAGGTGGGGTGGCTTGACTCCGGTTATTTCTTTAGAGATGGGGGAGAAGTTAGCATTGATGGGGGTATGGGAGTGTAGAGGGACATTGATAATATGTGTGATAGGGCTTCAGTTGAATATAGTAGACAGCTAAAGAGACATTGGGTGTCTCGAGGGGACTGGTAGTGGAACAAAGAGGTTAAAAAGAAGGTGGAGAATAAGAAGGTGACGTATGATAAGTTGATCGAGTGTAAGGATGAAGAAGAGAAAATGATGAATAGGGAGGGTGATAGGTTAGCTAGGAAGAAAGCTAAGTTAGTGGTTACGGCAGCTAAGACAATAACTTTTAAGAGCTTGTATGCGGGTTTGGATAAGAAACACAGGGAGAAGAGATTATATAGGCTTGCTAAGGCTAGGGAGAGAAAGTCCCTTGACCTTGACCAAGTGAAGTGCATTAAGGGGGAGGATAAATATTGGTGGAGGACATTCACATTAAGAGAAGATGGAAGTGTCATTTCCTTAGGCTCTTGAATGATAAGGGGAATAAATACATTATGTTGGGGGAGCTGGAACACTCTGAAAGGTGTTGTGATTTCAATTATTATAGATGTATAAGGGTGGAGAAGGTCTTTAAGGCTACTTGGAGGATGCGTAAGGGTAGGGAGATAGGTCCTAACGAGATTCCGATAGATTTTTGGAAATATTCAGGAGGGCAGGTTTGAGGTGGTTGACCGGATTATTTAATGGCATTTTCATGACTGCAAAGATACTTAATGCTTGGAGATTCAGTATGATGATCCCTTTATGCAAGAACAAGGGGACGTTAAAAGTTGGAATAACTATGGAGTTTTGAAAACCTCCGGAAATAAAATATGCGGGGGTTTAAAAACCCCGCAAAATATAAAATTAACCCCTGCAATTTGACTCATTTTTTATAGTGTCACCTCATACTCTTCGTCTAAGATTTAAATCTTTCGATGTGTCTAGATAGACTCAAGCTCGATTAATTTAATTATTCATGAGGAATAATATCAATATTTAGTTCGGAATTTTTTTAGATATGAGTTAAGGTCGTACATAGTTAAGTTTAAAACTTTCTTTAGGATGGAGTTTCAATATGGATTTCTATTAGGGACAAATTCAGACGACCGTATCTCCTAGAATATAAGGATTTATAGGCCCAATACCCACGAAATCAAAGATCTCTGAGTCTTTTTTCTAACACAATAAACTGTTCATTTATTTAAATTTGGAGTAAGAAGTTATGACTATTTTACTGAGAACTGTCCGTGCAGAAACGAAAATTTCATTGTAGCGAGAAGTCTAGTGGTATTTAAATCAGTTTCAGTTTTGTTTTAGTTCTAAAACTCCCAAACTTCATTCGCCAATTCTAGAGAGGTGACTTCCCAAAGCATATACTGCATTATTAATTTTTTCAATACTATATTAGTAAAATAATACAGTATTCATATTAGTAATAAATAAATTCATACTAGTAATTAAATAGGTCAAGTTATATGTTTCACATTTTAAAATAAAACAACCATCATTATTTATTAAATTATTAATGATTTTACGGAAGAGTTTAATTTTCCGTATTTGTAATTTTCAATGGAGAAAAATGGGTTACTGTCATTTTATGATAAATGTGATTTATATGTAAAATTGAAATTGTGTTAGAAAAAAAATACAAACTGTAGATATGAAATTCCTAATTGAAAAGTTTATTATTTATAATTTGCTGAGAGGTAGAGAGGTTGATGTTGCACAGTATGTTAGAATGAAATGGAGGCTCGCGTGCGGGATATTGTGTTATAAGAATGTGTCATCGATACTTAAAAGTAAGTTCTACAGAGTGGTTATTAAGCCTATTTTTGTAAATATGGGTCAAAGTCTCGAGCAAAGTCTATGCTTCTCATCTCCTACTCTTCTATGGCTTTTCATCCTTCTTCTATCTATCTCTGTATTTTCTGTTCTTCTTGCTTTTAAAGACCTTCAAATGTTATTTGTCATTCCTCAGCTGTATTTTATAGTTTTGATGATTATACTACATATTATCCTTATGTTTGTAACTTGAGTTGTAGCAGCTGATTTTATCACTTCCTACAGCACCATATATATATGTGTGTGTGTGTGTGTTCTTAACTGATCAACACTTTGACCCATACTTATAAAAATAGGTTTAACAACCACTCTGTAAAACTTACTTTTAAGTATCGACGACACATTCTTATAACACAATATCCCGTACACGAGCCTCCATTTCATTCTAACATAAAGTGCAACATCAACCTCTCTACCTCTCAGCAAATTATAAAGAATAAGCTTTTCAATTAGGAATTTCATATCTACAGTTTGTATTTTTTTCGAGTACAATTTCAATTTTACATATAAATCACATTTATCATAAAATTACAGTAACCCATTTTTCTCCATTGAAAATTACAAACTCGGAAAATTAAACTTTTTCCTAAAATCATTAATAATTTAATAAATAATGATGGATGTTTTATTTTAAAATGTGAAACATAGAACTTGACCTATTTAATTACTTCTATGAATTTAATTATTGCTAATATGAATACTATATTATTTTACTAATATATTATTGAAAAAATTAATAATGCAGTAATATATATATTGAAATATATATTATCTCAGCACCATTGTTAAGTCTGAAGGCATGCAAACATGAAGTTTAGGTGGATAAAGATATAAGAACTTTACTTTAATCTCAAAAATTATGTTATTAATTGACTATGCGTTACTTCTATGGTACTATGTGTTATATGTACGGAAGAAAATTATTTGTGAATAAAGTGTGCAAGCGTGATGTCATTAAGTTGTTTTAGTGATGAATCTAGTTGAGTTATAAGGATATTGAGTTGTATGTGCAAGCATATAATGGATTATATAAACTTGAACAATCTTATATATAAATAATCCTATCAATTATTTAGGAACGTAGAACTTAATAATTTTCACATACATTCTATAACAAACTTAAAAGTCAGTCAAGAAACATACCGAAATTCTTTATTTTTCTTGACCGAGATTTAGCGGAAGCAGAAATACTATTTTTCTCTCTTTTATCTTACGTTTCAGAATAGTGTTTGATGGAGCCTATTCTTCGTTTGGCAGAGAGGGGACCCATTTTATAATACAGTAAAAAGTTAGTTATGCTTACGTTCCATCAACGTGATTTGTGGATATAATAATTATCCACTAACAGTCAGTAATGTCCTACTTGGGCTCAGTAATTATCCTACTAACAGATTAGTCAATAGTTTAATCCTACTAGGTAACTTCCCCATACAGATTTAGAATTCAACTTATTCAATTATTATTAAACCAGCAAATAAATTAATTATGTGGGCCATAGAAATATACATTCTCCCACTTAGCACACACAATATTAATTTAGTGGTTTAATATGTATGTCAATCATGTGCACAATTAACGTTCAATCCAACATCATTTGTTATCATTAAATAAATTAACCAAAATGAGTCATGGCGGTTGTATGTCACTTTACTTGACATAGTTCCTTCCATGTACTACAATATTAGTCTATTACCCAACATAACCTTTTAAATACATAATGGGTCCAATGATAATACTTAGAATCCTTTATCTAAGTCAGAACCTGTCATCATCATTCACAATATTATGTATACAAGAGAAAACAGGTAACAACAGAAACATATATAAGTTGAGATCAAAGTGTCAATTACATAAACATAATAAAGTATTTACATTAAATCATTGATTTCTATCAATAAGACCCATCCTTTCAACATGTTCAACAAATATTTTGGGCGGTAATCCTTTCGTCAAAGGATCAACACTCATAAGCTTGGTGCCAAGATGTTCAATTGACACTTTATGTTTCTGAACTTCTTCTTTAACCGAAAAGTATTTCAATTCCATATGCTTAGCACCTTTCGAACACTTATTATTTTTAGAGAAGAAAACTGCGGTGGTATTATCACAATAAATTTTCAGCGGCCTGGATATATTGTTGACTTGTCCAAGTCCTGAAATAAAATTCCGCATCCAATTAGCCTGGACTGTGGCCTCAAAGCATGCCACAAACTCAGCTTCCATAGTAGATGTATCTATAACAGACTGCTTCGCACTCTTTCATGATATTGCTCCTCCAGCTAATAGAAACAAATATCCAAATGTAGATTTTCTTGTATCCACACAACCAACATAATCTGAATCTGAATATCCAACAACATCTAGATGGTCAGATCTACGATAAGTGAGCATATGATCTTTCGTTACTTGTAAGTATCGCAACACTTTCTTTGCAGCCTTCCAGTGATCCATTCTAGGATTACTTTGATATCGGCCCAGCATCCCAACAGCAAAACTGATGTCTGGTCTTGTACATGTTTGAGCATACATAAGACTCCTAACTATCGATGCATAAGGAATATCTATCATTTACTTTCGTTCCAAGTCATTCTTTGGACATTGATTAAGACTAAACTTATCTCCTTTCTGAATTGGAACGGGAACTTGATGAGCATTTTTCCATTCTAAATCGCTCTAATACTTTATTAATATAGGTTTTCTGAGACATTCCCAACAATCCTTGTGATCTATCTCTAAATATTTCTATTCCAATCACATAGGATGCCTCACCCATATCTTTCATTTCAAAGTTATTAAAGAGATATTTCTTGGTATCTTGCAACAAGCCAAGATCATTAGGAGCAAGAAAGATATCATCAACATACAAGACTAACATAATAAACTTACTCCCACTGACCTTCAGATATATACACCGTTCAACAGTGTTTTCTTTAAATCCAAAGGTGACAATCGTTTCATTAAACTTAAGATACCATTGTCGGAAAGCTTGTTGAAGTTCGTATATTGACGTCTTAAGTTTACACATCATGTGTTCCCTTCCTTTAATAGAAAACCCCTCAGGTTGATTCATATAAACTTCTTCCTCCAAATTTCCATTCAGAAAGGTTGTTTTCACATCCATTTGATGTAGCTCTAAGTCATAATAAGCTACCAAGGCCATTATAATTCTGATTGAATCTTTTTTTAGAGACAGGTGAAAACGTCTCTTTATAGTCAATGTCATTCTTTTGAGTAAAACCTTTGGCAACAAGTATAGACTTATGGCGTTCGATGTTGCCAGTTGAGTAGCGTTTGGTCTTAAAGACCCATTTACACCCAACTCTTATGCAACCATCGGGTAATTAAAAAAGGTCCCAAACTTCATTTTGTTCCATAGATTTTAACTCATCTTTCATAGAATTTATATATTTATCAGAATTGTTGCTTTCAATGGCTTGTGAAAATAAAACTGGATCATCATCAATTCCCAAGTCAACTTCTGACTCATGTAGATATACCAAATAATCATCAGAAATAAAAGATCTTCTTTGACTTTGAGATCTTCTTGATGCTACTTCTTGTGGTTCATCTACTACAAGTTCATCAATTATGGCTTCATTATGATTAGTAGGAACATTAATTTATTGTTCTTGTTGATTACTTTGTACAACAGCTTCAGGACCAATAAATTTAAAAGAAGTACATGGTAGAGGAATTTGCACCCTAACTTCTTTAATTTTCACATTATGTGGTTCTTCACTCCCACTAACTTCGCCATTCTCAATGAACCTAGCATTTCTAGTTTCAACTATTCTCGTACTATGATTAGGATAGTAAAATCTATACCCCTTTGATTTTTCTGAATAAACAATAAAAAAACCACTGATTGTTCTTGAATCCAGTTTCTTTTCTTGTGGATTGTATACTCTAACTTATGTCGGGCAACCCTAAACATGTAGGTGCCTCAAACTAGGTTTCCTACTAGTCCATAGTTCAAAAGATGTATTTGGAACTGCTTTACTAGGAACCCTATTTAGCAAGTAAATGGCAGTCCTTAAAGAATACATCCATAACGAAGGAGGTAAAGATGAATTACTTAACATACTCCTAACCATATCCATTAATGTACGATTATGCCTTTCTGCCATACCATTTTGTTGTGGTGTGCCATGCATTATGTATTGAGCACATATGCCACACTTTTTGAGGAATTTAGCTAATGGACCTGGGTGTTGTCCAAGCTGTGTGCTTCTTGTGGCTCCTTTCTTTGTGTGTCTTGTTTGGTTTCCTTTAATATAATCTACACAAATGTTAAGGTCAGTAAAATCTAAATCTGGAAGAATTTCATTCTTAACTAATCTTTCTAGTCTTTCTTTAGATATGTGACCTAAATGTTTATGCCACAGGTAAGCGGATTGTTCATTCACCAAACTTCATTTGGTTCCAACATCATGATGCAAAGTTAAGAGTGTTTCGGCAAATAGATTATCAAGGTTCAGTTTGTATAAATTATCACAAAGAGTACCAGTACCAATGAGATAATTATGTTTAAACAAACTAAAATATCCACTACCCAAATTAAAAGAATATCCAGTCTTATTCAACTTAGACAAAGAAACTAAATTTCTCGAAAGAGAAACAACATAATAAGTCTTAGCTAAATCTAAGTGATGTCCAATATCGAGAATCAAACGATAAGTCCCGACAGCTTCAACTGGATCCTTCACTCTATTCCTCATGTAAACAAATCTTTCATTTTTGTTTATGGTTTGGATTGTAAGGAATCCCTGGATAGTATTAGAAACATGAACAGTACAACCAGAGTCAATCCACCAAGTATTATAAGGAACTTTAGTTAAATTTGATTTGAGACATGTAAAAGCACAAGGCTTACCTTTCTTCTCAAACCATGCCTTACGTTTCAGGCAATCTTTCTGAAAGTGTCCAGATTTTCCACAGAAATGACACTTCCCATTCTTGTTTCCTTTCTTACGTACTTGATATGAGGACTCATTAACATTAAGTTGCTTTTGTTGTCCCTTAACATGCTTCTTTCCTTTCTTATCAGCTCCTTGAAGATTTACAAAGTTAATGGAGTGGGTTCCTTGATTCTTCAGTCTCATTTCCTCTTGAACCAACATACCATGCAATTTATGCACGTTCCATTTATCTTTTATGGTGTTGTAGTTCATTTGAAAAGGACCATACTCAGACGGTAATGAGTTGATGATGAACTGCACAAGGAAATTTTGTTCCACTTCCATTCCTAATTACTTAAGTCTTGCTGCTATGTTTGTCATTTCAATGACATGCTCATGCATAGTACGTAAACCATCAAACTTCACAGTGGTCAAAGTACCCATTAGTGTCCCAGCAAGAGACTTATCAGCAGTTTGAGAAGACTCTTCCACATATTTTAGAAGTTCTTTTGCATTTTCAGTTTTGGGAAGAGTAGTCTTAATGTTGCTCGAAATATTCATTCACATGAACATTAGGCCTAATCTGTTAGACCGATCCCAGTGCTTATAATAGGTCTTTTCTTCATCAATTCTAGCTTCAGCAATAGTAGTTGGCTTCTCAGAGTAAAGTGCAACATCAAGATCTAAAACACCAAGATGGAATCTGATCAGTTCGCACCAATCTAAAAAGTTAAGTCCGTTAAATGTCATCACAGAGGCAGAGTGTGAATGAAGGACAAGTGCTGCAAGTAAAACATGCTCATTTGTTAATACTTTGAGTTACGAGTTTTAAACACGTTATCAAATTCAGAAATAATTTACTTAAATGTATATTGATGTTCTTCTTTGGGTTAAACATCAAAATACAACTTTAAACATAATGATGCTTAAAAATGTATTTAACACAAATCGATAATATTTAATGCATCAATTAATAATATTTATTATCTTTGAATAAATAAATAAAACTAAGGATACATCTAAATTATCTCTTTAATGTTTATTGATTATAAGAACAAACAATCAACCTTTGGGTGATCCACAAATGTCTTATAACCAAAAATTTTAATTTACCCATAATTGTTAGATCAGTTATAAGCATCAAGATTAATGGACAATTAATTAAATTTATCTTTATATTAGAATTAATTCATAAAGATTCGACCACTTTGATAATTAACGAATCTTATATATATGATTCCAAGTTACATTAAGCAACAATAAATTTTATTATTGCATACTACAATATTCTAACAACAAAGAGTTGTTTCCTTAACATTTAAAATAACAAAGACCAAGCATAATAAATTAAACCCATATTACACAAATTATTTTCTAAGTTTCTATTTACATTAAACAATTAGCAGTACACATCTTAATTATCCTCACTGTCCGTATTAACAATGCAGTCACTGTCCATATTAATAATGATTCTTTCCAGTGAATTCAAATCCAAGAAGTTCACAAGTGGGCTATCAACATCTCTGAATTCTCCATTCAATAAAATAAATATTTTAAACAATACAAGCGAATGCTAAAGATCAATATCCTGTATCATATCATACCAATTTATATATTAATCTAACTCAAAATTTTTAGATCGTAAATATTCATCTACTTAAATTATAATAAATTTGAGTCCCAAATTTCATAATAGGATTCACAAAATTAATAGAAACTTTAATCTCAATGGAAAATTATTAGTTCCTAAACCTTGCTCGGATACCACATGTAAGCATATAACGGATTATATAAACTTGAACAATCTTATATATAAATAATTCTATCAATTATTTAGGAACGTAGAACTTAATGATTTTCACATTCATTATATAACAAACTTAAAAGTAAGTCAAAAAATATACCGGAATTCTCCATCTTTCTTGACTGAGATTTAGCGGAAGTAGAAATACTATTTCTCTCTCTTAATCTTACGTTTCAGAATAGTGTTTGATGGAGCCTATTCTTCTTTTGGCAGAGAGAGGACCCTTTTATAATACAGAAAAAAGTCAGTTATTTTTTCATGTTCCATCAACATTATTTGTGGATATAATAATTATCTACTAACAGTCAGTAATGTCCTACTAGGACTCAGTAATTATCCTACTAACATATTTGTCAATAGTTTAATCCTACTAGGTAACTTTCCCATATAGATTTAGGATTTAACTTATTCAATTATTATTAAACCAGCAAATAAATTAATTATGTGGGCCATAAAAATTTACAGTATGTTGTGCAATAATATTAAGGAGAATTACGCTATGGTCAAATATAGATGAACATGGTAATATCTAAGGGATAAATTACTTGAATCATTATTAGAATTATATTATGTGGAAAGAGGTAGAAGATAATGATATGCTTGAATGTGATAGTTATAGGTGGTAATTTTAGAACCCAAGTTGCAGTTTTTAATAATGTAGTGGTATTTTAATAATTAATGAGTAATTAAGGCTCCATATTCACTTGAATGCTTAAATGTCAAATTGTGATTTATTTTATAATATTTTTGTTTTTGTATTGATAAAAATACTTTATCAATTGGATGCAGATGAGAGGTTAAATTGGTGATAATGATGATTTACTGAATTATGCCTATGAGAGACTTATTTTAAAATGATAGCTCCTTAAAGTAATGCCATGAATGACTTATTGATAATCATGATGAATTATTGAAATAATGCCCATGAGAGGAATAAAATGTTGATAAATGAAAAAACTTAATTGAATTGTCTTATGATTTTAAGTCCACTTGTATATTTAGTATGTCGTATTGTATCCTAAGAGAAAGTGTGAATTTGATAAAATGTATATAATATAGTTATGGAGGATTGGATACCACGCGGGTATGAATATGGATATTGATATTATTTATTTCTGAAGGATTACGTACCACGCTAATACGAATATAAATATTAATATTACTTATTTATGGAGGATCGAGTACCACGTCAATACAGTACATGGACATAGATTGTTCCCTGCAGGTAATGACTAGTTGGGAAAAAATAAGTTCCTTAGCATGTGTGTACATATTAGTGTTGATTTTCAATGGTCGTATGGTTTAATAAGCTGATAAAAAACAATGGTGTTCTAATTGTGAAATTTAGAAGGACATAATTAGTGATTATGAAAAATTGTTAGTAGAAATGTGGAAAACATTAAATTTTGGTATTGTTATGAGATGTTATTGGATCGAATGCCATGAGCCAACATAGAGATAATAATAATAATAAAGAAATTGATAATGAAGTGACCCAAAGTAGATGAATCCAATAAATAATCCCAAAGAAACGATTCCAAAGTTTCAATAATTGAATTAATCCTTTTTCAAAAGTATGTATAAGGTTTGCTAATAAGACTTGAATTCTCTAGTGTGTGTTACTGAGCTATGAGTTGACTTGTATTCTCTACTTGATTGTATCCTTGAGATTGATTGTGTGACATGTTCTTGGAAGAGTGAAACTCTGTACTTACTTTCTATATGTTGGTCTACTTGCTTCATTTATACTTGTTGTAATCATAGCTTACCTGATTAGCTAGTTATTATTCTTTAATGTTATAAGAGAGTGTTTGGTTGTTAGTCCGAGAGTTTCGTATGAGTTGTCTGATTACTGGGTTGATACTATGGATGTGGATAATGAAAAAGGCAATGCGAATAAAGGAGTGATAGTGATGGCTAATGTTGCATTGTGGTAGATGGTGTGAATTAATGGGCTAGACTATGCTATTAGTGAATATAATCTTGTTAATAGAGTTGAAAAACTATAAATTATATAGGAAAAGTGTTATAATTATACTACAACTTTAGTAGTTGAATTATATTTCATTAAGATGTCATGATTTCTTTTCTACAATTCTATTTTATAATTATGATAACTAACACTGGTTGGAGGATGATGCCTAATAGTACGTGTTTTTGTACTAGCCCTACTCTTCTACATTCCTCTTTGGGGCGTAGACTTGATGTGCCATGGTTTCATTGCATTTTTTATGCTTAAAACCAATGAAAATATGCAAATACTTAGGTCATTTTATTAGATATAATGTGTGTTGTGCATGTGTTGCAGGAAAAATAGGTTGAAAGTGTCATGGATTAGAATAAGATGGAAAAGCTCTGAAAATCAAAGTTACTAGATGGACTACGAGTCGTTGGGTGACTATACGACTCGTAGCCCAAGTCGTGGTGACAACAATGTAGGCTGCTAAATCAAAGATAGAACTTGAGGCTGGATACGACTCATTGGATCTGACGACGAGTCGTATTGTGAAGTTATTCTAAGAAAATTAGTCAATATCCGAAAGATATACAAATTGAAGCCCCAATAGAAACAATATATGACTACTAGTCGTTATGAATGGCCACGACTCATTGGGAAGAATTATGCTGACAATAGTGAGGAGTGCTCTAAAAGGTGAAAATCCACTAGAGTGACAACGAGTCCAGCGAATGACTCATATGGTCTCACAATGAGTCGTCATTAGTAAGCACAGAATAAATGCAACAAGGTTGAAAACAAGTCATCGTTAGTCCAGATGACTCATTTCCTGAGGCGTAGTCACTGCCGACTGTATTTTCTTATTGTGTTTTGGTTAGGTTTTCTTCGTTATTTTAAGATACTATACATACCTTTTGGATACTATTGTAATAGTATACTCACTTTATACTCTTACAAACATATATTTATTTCAAGATTAACTTTTTATCTGGGGATCCTTATGTTCTTGGATATTCGGTTATTATTGATTTGAAACTTTGGATTTTCTTCATAAATTGTTGTGAGATTACTTCTATACTTTTTTTATAAATTTCATGGATTGGTTTGAAACTATGAGCGGCTAATTCCCTTAGCTAGGATTATGGAAACTCAAGTGGATTAATGAAGTAGGGAAAATATGAAATTTATCTAGATCATTATTGTTGCATGTATTGTGATCATCTTTGGATTGTTTCTTATCTACTGCAGAAGTTAAGGATTCACCTATATTCGCGATCATCTTCACAAGAGAGGTCAATATTAGGAAAAGAACATCACAATAGTGATTAGGGGCTATCAACCCTCGTCTAATAACTTGATACCCAAAAGGTGATAGTTAAACTGGGATCGAGACAAGAGTTAGTAAGGAGACACCCTGAGACTCACAAGGTGAAGGGTGAAATAAACATTCACAAGACGGTTGATAATACCCAGCTTGTTAGATTCTGCATATGTGGCATTAAGATAGTTGGATTGAGCACGATAAACCTATAGAGTTAGAAGCTAGGAGGAACACAATCCTGGTATTCATCTCAGACTGTTTACAACTAAAAGCATTCAAGGCTTGTTACTTTTCACTATTTACTACAACATTCCCCCCATTTACTTTTGTGCACTTTCGGCTACTTCAGTAAGTTTGAGAGACAGATTTGACCTATTCCTTGTGATTGTGACCCCTACCTAGTGGGTTATTATAATTTGGCAGCAACCACAATGTATCTTCTTGGAGGGTATAGTTGGGGAGATATCAAATTTTAGCACCATTGTTGGGGAATATGGCTGTGAATTGGTCAATTGAAGTTGTTGGGTGTCATTTTCTATTTTTCTTGGGGCAATGCAGATTGGTTGATTGAAGTTGTTGGATTTTAGTTTCTATTTTTCTTAGGGCACACACCGGTGTATGCCTAGTAGTAGGAGTCAAGGTAATCCCTAGATCCCACTTGATCCAGAGCCAGAAAGAATCCTACAACCGAATTGTAAGATGATTGAGCACGTGAAGGTCATCTTGAGGGGCTTTAAGGTAATCCAACTTACTTGCCTTTCCCTCCACTAGGTATAGTTCAGCAGACTATAAATCAGACCACCGATCTATTATTAGCAAATGTAGGTACGATGAGGAATGTGAATACCCATCATGCATCTTAGGATGCAGAGCTTGCCAGATAGAGACAAAAAATAGATTATCGAGCAGAACTCGATGAAAACTATGATAAAGGTCGAAGAGGTAGAGCTCAAATACTCCCAGCCTATCAGTAATTGCCAACATATGATGATCTAGAGGGGGACATGGGATATGTTGAGCCTACCAAGACAAAAGTTATCATTCCTCATATAGTTCCCCCGGTTGTGAAGTTCGATATCACCAGTGCCATTATCCAGTTACTTAATCTGAAGGGTATGTTTTTAGGTTTTCCAACTGATGATACAAACATGCACCTTATAAATTTTGTTGAAATCTGAACTTCATGTAATATACCTAGAGTAGATCAAGAAGCTTTGAGACTCAAGTTTTCCCACTCTCTCTAACTAGTGAAGCGACGTTATGGTAAGGGGAACTACCTCATGGGTCCATTACTACTTGGAATGATTTACAGATATAGTTCTTGGACTGATTGTTTCCTCCATCCAGGATGCTACAATTGAAGGATGAGATTTATAATTTTAGATAATTGTATTCTAAGACATTATATGAGGCATGATTTAGGTTTAAGAAGAAGTTGATGATGGTGCCCAATCACAGAATTCCGGGAAGCAACTTACTTGAAATATTCTATCGAGTCCTGAATACCAATTCCAAATTTATGGTGTATACTACTATTGGTGGAGTGTTTATGCGCCTGCGTTGGAAGGTAGCATCGGAAATATTAGATCAAATCTATTACCAACTGAGGGTGGCATACCCGGGAGGTAGAGATAGGAACAAACACTTATGTTATTGGGGCTTCCAGCGAGCACAGAGTTGTTGATGACACAGTGGCTCAAGAGGTTGCTCAACTAAGGATGGAGATTGGGTTACTGACAAAGCATTTTCCGATGGTGAATTCTCATAAGGTGAATGCAGTGGGCGCATAACGTAAGGCTTCTAGGTCATATGATTCAGATGTTGGTAAAGAGGCAAAATATCTAGATAGAGAGTTGGAAAATTTTTTAGCTAAGGGACAATCGTATGCCCAAGAAAATTGCAACTCGAGGCAAGAAAATCAAGGTTGTAACTACTATATGGATAGGTATGGTGATCGAAATAGAGATAGTTGGTGATCGGAGTCGTAAGGATGACTACAAGGATAAGGATGGTGCATATTAGAAGCCATTTTGATATGAAAGATCTTGTTGAGGTAAATTTTATTCTAAAAATAAAAATTACTAGAACATGCGATGAAATTTTCCTTGACTAGTTACATTATGTTAAGAAAAGTTTTAAAAAATATAATTTTCTTAATTGCAAGTATGTTGTAACTCCTTTTTATTCTACTATTCACTTGTTTCCTATTGAAAGTGAAAATGATGTTATAAAACAAAAAGAATATGTTAGAATAATTGAAAGTTTAAGATATGTGACTAATTACACTAAGCTTGATATTGCATAAACAATAGGAGTACTTAGCAGGTTTACAAGAAAGCCAGGTGATGAACATCGGCATGTTATAACTAGAGTTATGAAATGTTTAATTAGAACAAAAAATATGATTTGCTCTATAAAAAATTTCTTGTTGTACTTGAAGGCTATTGTGATGCATATTGGAACACTTTATCAGGTGATTCTTTACCTACTACTAGACATATATTTATTTTGGGTGGTGGAGCTATTTGTTGAAATCTAAAAAAGAAACTATCATTGCTAATTCTACCATAGAGGCTAAATTAACTGCTTTAACTTCAGCTAGCGAGGAAGTAAATTGGTTGAAATATTTGTTATTTCAAATACCTTATTTTAAAAAATCAATTCCTCCTATTTTAATTCATTATGATAGCACCACTGCAATTGGTAGAGTTCAAAACTATTACTATAATGGTAAATCTAAACCTATAAGGAGGAAACAAAGTAATGTGAGATCATACTTGACAAATGGTACCATCAATGTTGATTATGTCAAATCTTGTAATAATCTTGTAGATACACCGATTAAAGCCTTAGCAAGAGAAAAGGTCTGGAGCACATTGAGGGGGATTTGATTTAAGCCTATAAATTCTTGAGTCATATGTGAGGAAAACCAACCTGGATACTAGAGATCCTATAATCAGGTTCAATGGATAAAAAGAATCACATGATGACTTATTGTGAAAAATACACTATTTTTATCCCTCACTGTGATGTAAGTGTGTTTTCCTATAATAATTTGTGAGATTAAGTTTAAAAAAAGACTATGAAAATCTGTAGTTCGTATAAGTGGAGTGTTAAAATTATAAGAGCACTCTCGACATATTTCACCTATGTGGGTGAGGAGGTAGGCCAATTTCTATGAGAATTAGGCTCATTGTCAAGATGCTCATGAAACCAGGATAGTACAAAGACATAATGTACTAAATATAAAGCTCATGTCAATACCTTGATTGTTATGTGTAAGTAGTAACTTTTTATTTCCCGTAAGCAGTCATAGTTCAAGTCTGAGACCACTACAACTCTGGAGTAAAAATTATTATTTTTTTAAGTAGAGGTTCGATGAAAAGAACACCTTCATTATGCATAGTATTCTTCTTTCAACTGGTAGAATCTCTTGTGTTAATATTAAAATAAGTGGGGGACTATTAGTTTTGTGGCATTTTAACGTTAATTATAATTTATTTTAATGCCTCATTACCATGCAATAAGTAGCCAAATTATGACTTTGAATGAGGAATAGTTTTGGAATATATATTTGTTAAACTTTTGTACTCCCCCTGTCCCATTTAATGTGCCATCATTTTCTTTTTTGTCCGTCCCAAAATGAGTATCACCTTTCCTTATTTGGTAACCATTTAAAGAAACAATTCTAATTTTTACCCTTATTGGCCCCACTTATAAGGCCCCATTTAATTAAAAATAATAATTATACATTATTTTACTAAAGGACAATTTGATAAAAAACATCAAGTCTTTACTTATTCCTTAAACTTCATGCCCGGTTAAATGGCAACACATAAAATAGAATAGAGAGAGTAGTTATTGACTGCTCCTTTAATCAATATAAGTGGGTGTTTTATATATATACCATTTACTTCATCCATTGATTGTTGGATTGTTGAATTGTGCAACAATAATACCTTTAACTTTAATGTCATTATTTGGCATTACTCCTAGAATTGCATGGCTGTTTTTTTTAGCCTCCAAGTCCTATTTATTTGTGATTCTTCTGCCTTTAAACACAATAGTTAGTGGTGGTAGAATTTTGATACAAGATTGCGTGTGTATCAAGAGATTCAAGCTAACACAAGAACAACATCACTAGAGAATTAAAGGCCCCACTAGGCTTCTCTAGGTTTTTAAGGCAACAACAACAATATTCAACAAGATAGATAAATAACACAAGATTGCAATAACTATAGTGAATCGAAAGAGCCCCACACGACTTCACTATATCAACACACAAACAACAAGCTTACAAAATGATGGATAGTAATTTGACACAAAATATCCTAGAATCTAAGAACCCTAACATGAAGATTAGGACCCTAAGACTAAAAGATATTTACACCAAATTATTACAAGACTTGTGTAGTGAAATATGAATAATGAACAAAGTCCAAGAAATAGCAATATTATTGTCTATATATAGTACTCCACAAAATGAAAGGAAAATGATCATTCTAGCCTTGGTCTTGGATGTCTTTGTAGTGTAATGAAAAAAAAGTGTTACTACAATTTTTTTTTGGAGTGTAATAAACTTACACTTCAAAGCCCCTCTTCACACTTCAAAACATGGAATCCCTTAGATGAATTAATTACACACTCACACACGGCCATTTGCATGAACATGGCTTGGAGTTTTTGTAACTTCTGAGCTTGGCTACGTGTGAATGGTCTTGAGCTAGTTGCACTTGTATCATCCTCTCCTTATTGAAGGGAATTTGTCCTCAAATTCGGTGTATGTTCATCATCAACCGTGTCAATAGGAGAGAGGTCACATATGTTTAAGGTGTTGTGCACTTGATATTCCGGAGGAAGATTAATTTTGTAGGAATTATCATAGATTCTTTCAAGTACTTGAAAGGGACCATCGCCCCTCGGCATCAACTTGGTTTTCCTTTGTGAATGAAACCAATGTTTTCTAAGGTGCACCCAAACCCAATCACCCAGTTCAAGAATAAGATTTCTTCTCCCCTTGTTTTCTCTCTTAGCAATCTCTTGATTGTTTTTCTCAAGATTTTGCCTCACTTTCTTATGCAATTTCTTCATAGCTTCGTCCTTCTTGCTTCCATCTAAGCTGATCATAAGATCACTTGGCAAAGGAGTTAAATCCAAAGAGGTGAAGGGGTTGATGTCGTATACACACTCAAAGGGAGTCATTCCCATACTTGAGTGTATAACCCAATTGTATGCAAATTCCACCAAAGGTAGGTGGTCCTACCATGAAGTCATTTTACCTTTAACCATTGATCGTAATATAAAACCCAAAGTCCTATTTACAACCTCTGTTTGGACATCAGTTTGTGGGTGGAAAGATATAGAGAATAGCAATCTAGTTCCAAGCTTACCTCACATTGACTTCCAAAAGTGACTAAGGAACTTAGGGTCCCTATCACTTACAATGATCCTCGGAACACCATGAAATTTGACAATATTTACAACAAATAAAGAATCCACACTTGATGTATCTTTAATTTTTGAACAAGGAATGAAGTGTGTCATCTTAGAAAATCGATCAACCACAACAAAAATGTTATCCCTACCTCGTCTAGTCCTCGGCAATCCTAACACAAAATCCATAGATATATCAAGCCAAGGATGTAAAGGAGTAGGAATCGTGGTATAAAATTCGTGAGGGAGGAGCTGAGACTTGGCTCCCTTGTAATCTACACATTGATCGTAAATCCTAGCCATATCCTTATGCATCTAGGACAATAGAATTGCTTCTCCAATATCTCGAGGGTCTTGTCAATCCCAAAATGACCCATTATATCATCATCGTGTGCTTCCCTCACAAACAACTCTCTCCAAGAGATAGAAGGTACACACAATCATCTACCTTTAAACAAGTAACCATCAAACTTGGCATAGATATTTGAACCCCTATCCGAAATGCACTTATCCATACCCAATTCTTCGCATTCCCTAAAGATAGGAGAAAAGTGAGGGTCCTCGGGATACAATGCCTTTAGGCTCTCAAAACCCATTAACTTTGAAGACAAAGTGGACACAAGTACATGTTTTCTAGACAAGGCATCGACAACTACATTTTCCTTACCCTTCTTGTATTGAATAACATAAGGGGAGGTTTCTATAAACTCAATCCATTTGGCATGTCATCGGTTAAGTTTGTCTTATGCCCATAGATGCTTCAAGGATTTATGATTCGTTCGGATCACAAATTCTTTGGCGACAAATAATGTTGCAAAGTGTCCAAGGCTCTAATCAAGGCATACAAATCTAAATCATATGTAGAGTAGTTTAGAGTTGATTCTTTGAGCTTTTCGCTAAAGTAAGCAATAGGCTTCAATTCTTGCATTAAAACTGCGCCTATACCGACTTTGCTAGCATCACATTCAACCTCAAAAGTCTTGTCAAAATTCGGCAATTATAGCAAAGGGGCCGATATGAGCATAGCTTTCAAGTCCTCAAAGGCCTTAGCTTATTCATCTCCCCACTTGAAAGGCCGATCCTTTTTAATCACTTCGGTCAAGGGGGCGGCAATGGTGCTAAATCCTTTGACAAAACGTCTATAAAAACTAGCCAACCCATGGAAGCTTCTCACTTCTCCTATGATTTTGGGAGTTGGCCAATTTTTAATAGCGTCAATCTTAGATTCATCCACTTCGACCCATCTTGATCTCACCACAAACCCGAGAAATACAACCTCATGGACACCAAAAGAACACCTTTCTAGATTAGCATATAACTTCTCCTTTCGGAGAACATCAAACACACATTGTAAATGCTTTACATGTTTATCTAAGTACTTACTATACACCAACATATCATCAAATTAAACAACAAAAACTTCCCAATAAATGGCTTCATCACATGATTCATGTAATACCCCAAAGTTTCCTAGCTAATTTGGTCCCAAGAATGTCTAGTGTTAGCTTCTAAATTGAATGATGTTTATTTCATGAGGAATTTTTACGATTATCATTTTTTGTCATGTGGTAAATTCAATAAGCTTCCCATCGATATAAGATTCGCCTAAATCCGATTACCGGGTTAGAAGTTATGACTATTTCAAGTTCCCGTCATAAAACAGCGCCATATTAGCCAGTAGCGCACCACGCCACAAGAAAAAATGGCATTTTTCAAATTCCAGTAGGGTTCTATGATAGTGGAATGTCACACCAAACTTCTAGGTCACAAAGGAAGTGGCAACGCGATGGCTCCGCATCGCGCCATCCCCCAATTTCCCAGTTGTCAAATTTCAGTGACACGGCGTAATAGCACCGTGTCGCGCTAGGGGTCCTGTAACGCCCCGAATTTGGTACTCGGAATGCTACATGGTGCTTATGATCCCGAAGGACCATAATCTAACCCATGACAGATATTTGTACCTGTACACTACATAATATAACATAATAATGCAGAAACATGCACTGAAAGGCCATAAGGTTCAATGCTGAACATAAGCTGAATAATATAACATCTGTGTGGGGTAATAGAATACCCAAAACAAAATTGAAAATACTGAAGTCTAAAACATAATAGTCTAGAAAGCCTCTATAACTGAATAATCTGAAGAATGAGTTAATGGGACATGTCCCCAACTAACTCCGTCTAGTAAAACTAAACTAAAATAATAAGTACTAATTGTGCCCTCAAAAAATAAGGACTCACTGCTGAATACTGGAATGCTACTGCTGATCTGGAACTTGCTTCTCTGAACCTATGGTGTAATATAAAAGGAAACACCATAGCGCAAATGCGCCAGTACGATTAAATGTACTGAGTATGCATTTGAGGAAGGTTAAATGTATGGGTTTCATATGCATGATTAATACTAACTGACTGTCTAACATGAATGTGAGAATACATGCATAAATACATAGTAACTATAACTAAAATTGTGATAACATGATAACTGAGTATGAGTACTAATAACATGTGTTTACTGATAACTAACATGACTGATATAACTGATAACATGGACGACTATATCTGACAGTCTTGAAGCTGATGGAACTATCTGAGTTCTGTACTATAACTGAGTTGACTGTATCTGACAGTCCTGATATTCTAAAAACTATCTAAGTTTTTTTACCGAGACTGATACTAAAACTGTGGGAAGTAGTCACCTAAATGGCATGCCCCAATTAAGCGAATAATGCTGAATTGGGGTCCAATCTTAACCCCAATTGGAAGGGTGTTAATACCGCGCCACTGGTAAGGACAAGCTTTGGGGACCCTACACTGGCAGGTACTCAAAATGAGGATGGAGGGAGCCCTAACCTTACAGGTTAAGCCACCTCATCAACCCTAAACTGACAGGTTAGATGTCTCATCCTACGCTGGCTACATAGTTCTGAAACACAAGGATTGCTTCTAAGAATCACACCCTAAGCTGTCAGGTGAGTTCCCATCCTTGGGTTCGCTCGATGCTAATTTCCACTCCCATCTGAAAAGACTCTGAACATAATTACTAAACTATAGATGGACTGAGTTTACTGAATTTCGTTGACTGACGGAATACTACTGATGTCTGATAACAGACTGAGATCATGAGACTTTTAAGATTTCTTGAGTCACTTGACTGACTGAATTCTACTGAACCTGGCTTGACTGAGGATATCAAGAAAACATGACACGGGCTCTAGGCACACAACTATATTTTTTGGGTACAAGTACCCCCAGGACTCGATGGAAGGAAACTGATACCACATGACGCTTCTCGATCTTAGGACCAAAGTTGATAATTCATAATGACATAAGTTGGGGATTTCATACTTCACATGGTTATCATAGTCTTGTTCATGGTGAGGATGCATATAATAAAATTCATAAATTTCATGTTCTAACATCATGTCATCCTATCAACATATGCATTGCACGACAATAGCATGGAAACTTTTTGAATATAAGAGAATAGAATACATTTGACATTTAAATCAAATTCTAGCTAAATTGCATGGTTTCTATTCCTTTAAGCATTTTATCAAACACCTTGCATGCCTAAACTAGGGCATAGGTGAGACTATCAATTAAAGATTCAAAACACCACAATTTAATCTAATTTCACAAGTTTCAATTCACATAATATCATGGTATCATGAACATCACATAAAGATTCTAACTTGAAAGTTGTATAATAGCAATCACACAAACATAATCAACCCACAACATAATAGCATGGTTTATAATTTAAAAGAGGATTCTTGAGCTTTATGGATAAAAGGAATTCATAAATCAACACACGCATACCTTAATTCGTCATTTCATGAAGACTGACGGAGAGATTCTTGTCTTTGAGCTTGAATTTAGATTCCCCATTGAAACCGTAGGTTTGTTCTTGAACAATTTTTTGAGAGAAACATAATATTTTGGCTTCAAAAGTGTCAAATCCCGTGTTTAAAAGTATATATAGGGTGTTAAAGGACCATTTTACCCCTTAGAAATTCGAGTATGGAATGATAAAAATTGGCCTGGGGTGATCTGCAAGGCGTTGCCCTGCCTAGTCCGCCGTACTTAGCAAGGTGCCGCCCTGCTTAGTCCACCGGACTAGCAAGGCGTCGCCCCACCTAGACCGATGCTAAGTCCAGGGCGTCGTGGTCTTATTGCCTTTTTCCACTATTTTGGGAACCTAAACGTTCCCTTACGCTATCCCAAAAATTCCAAAACTTACCCGAGATGTACTATGACCTTTTCCCATTGCAACTCAACTTGAAAATCTAAATCGGAGGTTGGGAAGGTCGTCAAATAAATCTCTGAAGTTTGGAGGTCTAAAATGAGACTAAGTGTTGAACACTTAGCAAAATTTTCTAAGTCTTAGAGCTTGTAAAGCCTAATGAGCTGAATTTTTAGACTTAGGATTTTATGTGGTCTTACAAGACCAGTTCGAGAAATTTTCATGATTTTAAAACACGCGTCCAAGGGTTAAAAGGGTCAATTTTCCACCCCTATTTAAACCCAATAGCACGTGATTCAGCAACTTTTCACCCAAAACATAGTGTTTCTCTCAAGAACAAGCTAGGGCTTTCAATTGGGGACTCAAGTTCAATACCCAAATTCAAGAGTCTCTCCGTCAATCGTCATAGAATCAAGAACTAAGGTATGTTTAGTGTTGATTCATGGATTCCTTCCATCCATGAAGCTCAAGAACCTTGTTTTATCTATAAATCATGGTATTTATGTTATGGGTTATTCGTAACCATGTTGTTGATGTTGATTGATTTCAAAGTTGGAATGTTTATGTGTTCTTCATGATATTATGTTACCATGCAAGATAAAATACATGAATTTGGTGGTTTTATGATTTGATGATTTCACCTATGCCCTAAACTGTGCATGCAAGGGGTTTGATAAAATGCTTGAAAGAATAGAAATCATACCTTATATCTCTAAGCATAAACTAAATGTGACATGCTTGTTATCCTCTCATGTTTAAATGGTTTCCATGCTATCATTGTGAAATGTATATGTTTTTGTAATGTCCATGATATTAGAACATGAGATTATGATATGATTATAAGCATCCTCGTCCATGTTAGATAGTATGATACCCATGCACTTCTTGAAATCCCTAACTTATTATATTATGTATTGTTGATGTGGGTCATGTATTCAAGAAAGTCATGCGTTGTCAGTTTCCTTCTATCGAGTCCTGGGGTAACTCGTACCCAAAAAATATAGTTGTATGCCTAGAGCCAGTGTCATGTTTTTACGATATCCTCAGTCAAGCCATGATCTATAGAACTCAATCAGTCATGTGACTCAGGAAAGTTCAGTAATTCAGTAATATCAGTAATCTCATGAACTCAGTCAGTTATCAAATCTCAGTAATATTCCGTCAGTCAACGAAATTCAGTTAATTTAGTACAGTTCAGTTCAGTAATTCACATTTAGTGTCCATTCATATAGGAGTAGGAATTAGCACCGAGTGAACCCAAGGATGGGAACTCACTTATTATATGAGGGTGTGATTCTTAGAAGCAATCCTTGCATTCAAAAACTATGTAGCCAGCATAGGTTGAGACATCATATCCTACTATATGAGTGTAGATGAGGTGGCTTAACCAATTATACAAGGGTTTCCACCGTTCTCATTAGAGTAACCTGTTATATGAGGGTCACTGAAAGTTGTCCTTATCAGTGGCACGGTATTGACACCCTTCCAATCAGGGCACAGATTGGATCCTAACTTAGCTATAATGCGTTATTTGGGGCATGTCGGTTAGATAACTACTTCCCACAGTTTTAGTATCAGTCTCAGTAAAAGAACTCAGATAGTTCTTCAGATTTCAAGACTGTCAGATACTGTCAACTCAGATACAGTACGGAACTCAGCTAGTTCCACCAGATTCAGGACTGTCAGATATAGTCACTCATGTTATCAGTTGTATTAGTCATCCAAACTCATGTTATTGGTACTCAGACTCAGTAATCATGTTACCAGGATCTCAGTTTTAGTTACTATGTATTCATGTATGTATTCTCGCGTTCATGTTAGTCAGTTAGTCAGTATTGTTCAAGCATATGAACCCCATGAATTAAGCCTACCTCACTTGCATACCAGTACATTCAAAGTACTGACGCATTTACAATATGGTGTCCTATACCATAGGTTCAGAAGCACGAGCTCCAGAGCATCAGTAGAATTCCAGTCTCAGCAGTCAGAGTTAACAGTGAGTCCTCATTTTTCGAGGACATGGTCATTTTGTTTATTGTCTCATTAATTAATTTAGTAGTTGGAGTTAGTTGGGGATATGTCCCATCAATGTCCCATCAACTCCTTATTCAAACAGCTCAGACAGTTGGAGGCTTTTCGGACTATCATGTACACTTAGTTATTTCAGTTGTTTTGGGTATTTCATACCCTACCCAGATTTTATATTTTATCATATATTATGTCACAGCTTTGAACCTTATGGCCTTTCAATTTATGTTTTCATATTTATACAGTATATTATACAGTATACAGGTACAGATATCAGTCATGGATTAGCTTGTGGCCCTTCGAGGTCATGAGCACCGTGTAGCATTTCAGGTACCAGATTCGGGGCGTTACAAACTTTGTATCAGAGACTAAGGTTCAATAGGGTCCTAGGAAGTCTGAAAGCCGCATCTAGTAGAGTCTTGTGCATGGGTGTGTTGTGCGCCATATTTATGTACAGGAGGCTATGAGATGTTTTAGGAATAATTTCCCTTCTTTCAGTATTCATGTCGTGCCAGTGAGCATAATTTCAAGTCAATCTCTCAGTCTAATCTATTTCTCTCTTTCTTCTACAGCACATGCCTCCTAAAAGAAGAAATGGGAATTAGTCAGCCCCTCAGCTCAAAGAACCTTTGGGAGAACATATTTCTCATGAAAAGTTTAGAGCTACATTCACTACTCTCTCTCAGTCAGTTGCTGCTCAGAATGAATGACCATTTGTTATTTCGACTAACCTAGTGTCCAATTCAGCTGCAACCAGGATTCGGGACTTCACCCGAATAAACCCTTTATCCTTTCTTGGGTCTAAGTCAGATGAGCACCCTTAGGAATTCATCGATAAGGTTCAGAAGGTTACTGACATCATGGGGGTGTTAGCTGTTGAGAGTGTTGAGATAGTTGCATATTAGTTGCAGGATATTGCTCACATTGGTTTAAACAGTGAAAGTCCAAAAGGCCAGATGATGTAGGGCCTATTGAGTGGGAGGATTTTGTCACTGCATTCTTAGATAGATTCTTTACCCAAGAGCTGAGAGAGGCTAAGGTGTTAGAATTTATCAACCTCAGGCAGGGCAATATGACGATGAAAGAGTATTCTCTTAAGTTTACTCAATTAGCTAGATATGCTCCTCATGTGGTTGCAGATAGCAGGGCCAAGATGAGTAAGTTTGTTTCTGGGGTGAATGATAGTGTGGTCAACGAGTGTAGGTCTGCAATGTTGAATAGCGACATTACTTTATCCAGGCTTATGACTCATGCTCAGTAGATATAAAAGCAGAAGATTAAGATAAGGGAGAAGCAGAATAAGAGAGCAAGGACAGGTAGTTTCAATTTTTCTCATCCCAAATCAGAAGGAGGAAATCATTATCAGTTTTATCCTAAGTCATCAGTTCCATCTCCTTCTTCAGCTAGTGCTCCAATTCCTAAGTTCAGGGATGGTAATAAAGATAAAGCGCAAGGCTCTAAGTCTCAGGGCAGTGTTAGCAGTACCCGTAACTATCCTCTTTACCAGACTTGTGGCAAGCACCATCAGGGTATTTCCAGAGTTGGTAGTGGTATTTTTTTCGGATATGGCAAGCCAAGCCATAGTGTCAGAGATTTTCCTCAGCCAGGTCCTCAAGGTCAGCTGAACCGTTCCTTAGCCTAGTTCGGTTTCCCGAATCCTGCAGGGTGCCACTTCCCGTGCTACTAGTGGGCAACGCCCAAATAGACTTTATGCTCTCCAGTACCGGCAAGATCAGGAAAATTCTCCTGATGTTGTTACTAGTACGTTACAGATCTTTCATGTGTATGTTTACGCTTTGCTAGATCCCAGAGTTTCTTTATCTTTTGTTACTCCCTATATAGAAGGTGATTTCGGAATTAGTCTCTACCTCAGTGGGTAAAACCATCATAGCCCGGCGGGTATACAGGAACTGCCCGATTATGATATTTCAAAAAGTCACTTCAACAGACTTAGTCGAATTAGAGATGACTGATTTTGATGTCATTCTCGACATGGATTGGCTTTATTTCTGTTATGCCACAGTTGACCGCAGAAATAGAATAGTTTAGTTTTAGTTTCCGAATAAACCCTTCCTAGTGTGGAAGGGTAGTTTATCCGCTTTCAGAGGTCAGCTTATTTCCTACCTTCAGGCATGGAAAATGATATCTAAGGGATTCATCATACCTAGTGTGTCCCCGTGGGGAGCACCAGTCTTATTCGTGTGAAAGAAGACAGTTCTCTCAGGATCTGTATTGATTACCATCAGCTCAATAAAGTCACGGTCAAGAACAAGTATCCTCTTCCCAGAATCGATGACTTGTTTGACCAACTTTAGGGTGCCAGCTATTTCTCTAAGATAGACTTCAAATCAGGCTATCATCAGCTCAGAGTTAGAGAATGTGACATTTCAAAAATAGCTTTTTGTACTCGGTATGATCACTTTAAATTTTTAGTCATGTCCTTTGGTCTTACCAATGCCCTAGCAGCTTTCATGGACTTGATGAACCGTGTGTTCAAGCAGTACTTGGACATGTTTGTTATAGTCTTCATAGATGATATTCTATTCTATTCTCACAGTGAGCGTATCATGCAGACCATCTCAGAATTATACTTCAGACTCTAAAAAATCATTAGTTGTTCACCAAATTCAGTAAGTGCAAGTTTTGGTTAAGATCAGTAGCATTCCTTGGTCATATCATTTTCAGTGATGGCATTAGAGCAGATCCTCAAAAGACCAAAGAAGTAAGAAACTGGCCGCGCCCTGTCTCTCCATCGGATATCAGGAGTTTCTTAGGTATGACTGGCTATTACAGATGGTTTGTTGAGGGATTTTCTTATATTGCATCCCCTATGTCCAGATTGACTTAGAAGAAAGTCAAGTTTCAGTGATCAAATCCTTACAAAAAGAGTTTTCAGGAGTTGAAGACTCGACTCACCTCAGCTCTAGTCTTAGCTCTTCCAGATGGTCCAGATGGGTTCGTGGTGTACTGTGATGCATCTAGAGTAGGTTTGGGTTGTGTCCTCATGCAACATGGTAAGGTCATATCCTACGCCTCCAGACAACTTAGACCCCATGAGAAGAATTATCCTACTCATGATCTTGAGTTAGCAGCTATAGTATTTTCCTTAAAGATTTAGAGGCATTATCTATACAGTGTTCATGTAGATGTGTTCACCGATCATAAGAGTCTTCAGTATGTCTTTTCTTAGAAAGATCTCAATTTTCGTTAGAGAAGGTGGTTATATATCTTAAAAGATTATGACATTAGTATCCTTTATCATTCAGGCAAGGCCAACGTAGTGGTGACACTCTTAATAGACTGTCTATGGGTAGTGTTGCTCATGTTGAGTACATTAAGAAGACGTTAGCTCAGGAAGTCCATCAGCTTGCCAGACTAGGCGTTCACTTAGTTGATACCGAAGAGGGTGATATGTGGGTTCAGTGTAGTTTAGAATTATCTCTAGTTTCCGAGGTAAAAGAAAAGCAAGATAGAGATCTCGGCCTTGTTAAGTTGAAAGAGTAAGTCAAGGATCAGAAAGTAGAGGTTTTCTCCAAAGGGGGAGATAGTGTCCTACGTTGTTAGGGTTGTCTTTATGTTCCAGGTGCAGATGACTTAATACATCGAATTCTTATAGAAGCGTATGGTGCACGCTACTCTATTCATCCAGGGGCATCAAAGATATACCACGACTTATGGGAGATCAATTGGTGGAGTGGGATGAAGAGAGATATTGTAGAGTTTGTGGCTAAGTTCTCAATATATCAGCAGGTTAAGATAGAGCATCAGAAGCCTATTGGGTTCATATAGAAGTTAAATATTCCTACTTGGATATGGGAAGAAGTGAACATGGAATTTATGATGGGTTTGCCTCGAACTCGTCATCAGCATGATTCAGTTTGGGTCATTGTAGATAGGATGACCAAATCAGCTCATTTTCTACCAGTTCATACCTCTTATTTAGCCGAGGATTATGCCAAACTCTATATCAGGGAGTTGGTCAGATTACACAGTGTTCCATTATCTATTATCTCAGACAGAGGTACCCAGTTCACCTCTCATTTCTGGAAAGCATTCCAAAAGGGTTTTGGTACCCAAGTTCATCTCAGTACAGCCTTCCATCCTCAAATAGATAGTCAAGCAGAAAGGACCATTCAATCTTTAGAAGAAATTCAAAGGGTGTGTCCAATTGATTTCAAGGGTAGATGGGATGACCACTTGCCTTTGATTGAGTTTGCATATAACAAAATCTATCATTCCAGTATTTGGATGGCTCTATTCGAAGCTCTCCATGGTAGGAGATGCAGATCTCCAGTCGTTTGGTTCAAAGTTAGCGAGACTTCAGTCATAAGGCTTGACTTAGTATTCAATGCCTTAGAGAAAGTCCAGTTGATCAGAGAAAGACTTCGGGCTACTCAGAGCTGACAGAAGTCTTTTGCAGATATTTATAGAAAGGATCTGGAGTTCGAGATTGGTGATTATTTTTATCTAAAGATCTCTCCCATGAAGGAAGTGAAGCAGTTCAGCAAGGAGGGAAATCTCCATCCTCGATATGTCGGTGCCTTCAAAATTCTTAGTCGCTTCGACAAGGTAGCTTATGAGCTCGAATTGCCTTCAGATTTAGCTTCAGTTCATCCAGTCTTCCTTGTTTCTTTCCTCAAGAAGTGTATAGGTGACCCAGCAGCCGTAGTCCCTATTTAGAGCATAGATGTTCAGAACAACCTCTCTTATGAAGAGATTCTGGTCGAAATCCTAGACTATCAGACTCGTAGATTGAGGAACAAAGAAGTCCCTCTAGTCAAAGTTCTTTGGAAGAATCAGTCCATTGAGGAAGCTACATGGGAAGAAGTAGACATGCATACCAAGTATCCTCACCTCTTCTCCACTAACTCAGATCAAGCTCAAGGTAACATTTCTCCTTAAGTTTTTCAGTTTCATGTTCAGACTTTAGTTACAAGCTTGGTATCCATTTCATGTTTAGAATTCCATTATAAACTTGGTATTAAATACCATTGCATATTAAGTCATGCATTCATATATCAGTTCAGCTATATATAATTATGCATCATACATGAATTCTCATTGTGAGAACCTTAGTTCGTCAGAACACTCAGCCATGTATTCATAATCAGTTATACATACATCGGATATGTATGCTCAGTATCATATATTTAGTTATCAGTCATGTCAGTTATGTTTTAGTTGTTCATGTTCAGTATATACTTCAACTCATCATTTTTTCCTATATACTTCAACTCATCAATTTTCCCATCTCAATAAGTCTTATTCGAGGACGAATGTTCCCAAGGGGGAGATATTGTAATACCCCAAAGTTTTCTAGCTAATTTGGTCCCAAGAATGTCTAGTATTAGCTTCTAAATTGAATGATATTTATTTTACAAGTAATTTTAAATATTTTTACTTTTTTCATGTGGGAAATTCAATAAGCTTTCCATCGATATAAGATTCACCTAAATCCGATAATCGGATAAGAAGTTATGACTATTTCATGTTCTCGTCATAAAACAGTGCCATATTAGTCAGTGGCACGCTGCGCCACAAGAGAAAATGACATTTGTCAAATTCCAGTAGGGGTCCGTGATAGTGGAGCATCACGCCAAACTTCCAGGTCATAAAGGAGGTGGAAACACGATGGCTCCGCATCGCGCCATCCCCCAATTTCTCAGTTGTCAAATTCTAGTGACACGACGCGATAACGCCGCGTCGCGCCAGGGGTCCAGTTCGAGAAATTTTCACGATTTTAAAACACGCGTCCAGGGGTTATAAGGGTCAATTTTCCACCCTTATTTAAATCCAATAACACGTGATTCAGCCACTTTTCACCCAAAACATAGTGTTTCTCTCAAGTTTCTCTCAAGAACAAGCTAGGGCTTTCAATTGGGGACTCAAGTTCAATACCCAAATTCAAGAGTCTCTCCATTAATCGTCATAGAATCAAGAACTAAGGTATGTTTAGTTTTGATTCATGGATTTCTTCCATCCATGAAGCTCAAGAACCTTGTTTTATCTTTAAATCATGGTATTTATGTTATGGGTTATTCATAACCATGTTGTTGATGTTGATTGATTTTAAAGTTGGAATCTTTATGTGTTCTTCATGATATTATGTTAACATGCAAGATAAAATCCATGAATTTGGTGGTCTTATGATTTGTGTGATTTGATGATTTCACCTATGCCCTAAATTGTGCATGCAAGGTGTTTGATAAAATGCTTGAAAGAATAGAAATCATGCCTTATAGCTCCAAACATAAACTAAATGTGACATGCTTGTTATCCTCTCATGTTTAAATGGTTTTCATGCTATCATTATGAAATGTATATGTTTTCGGAATGTCCATGATATTATAACATAAGATTATGATATGATTATAAGCATTCCCATCCATGTTTGATAGTATGATAACCATTCACTTCTTGAAATCCCCAACTTATTATATTATGTATTGTTGATGTGGGTCATGTATTCAAGAAAGTCATACTTTGTCCATTTCCTTCTATCGAGTCCTGGGGGTACTCGTACCCAAAAAATATAGTTGTATGCCTAGAGAAAGTGTCATGTTTTCATGATATCCTCAGTCAATCTATGATCCATAGAACTCAGTCAGTCATGTGCCTCTAGAAAGCTCAATAATTCAGTAATATCAGTAATCTCATGAACTCAGTCAAAAGTGAGATGGGAGTAGGAATTAGCACTGAGTGATCTCACTATTGACTGAGTTCATGAGATTAAGTGTCCATTCATATGGGAGTAGGAATTAGCACTGAGTGAACCCAAGGATGGGAACTCACCTGTTATATGAGGGTGTGATTCGTAGAAGCAATCCTTGCATTCCAGAACTATATAGCCAGCATAGTTAGAGACATCATAGCCTTCTATATGAGAGTAGATGAGGTGGATTAACTTGTTATATGAGGGTTCCTACCGTTCTCATTAGAGTAACCTATTATATGAGGGTCACTGATAGTTGTCCTTACCAGTGGCGCAGTATTGACACCCTTCCAATCAGGGCATAGAATGGACCCCAACTCAGCTATAATGCATTATTTGGGGCATATCGGTAAGATAACGTAGCGACCCAAAATTACCCCTCGGGATGCCACACGGTGTCTAGCTTCACAAGTGACCCCAAGTTAACCCTTCTATTGGTATAACTCACAAGCAACTGAATAAAATGCATAAATCTAAAAGAATAATGCGGAAGATAACTCTTTTATGAATTTACTCAATACAAAATGAGTGTCACAAGGTTACAACTCTGCTTTTGCAATAAAACTAAAACTCAATACATCAACTTCTACTGACTATCTATGAGGCTTCTATTAGTACTGACTATAGGTAGTCGGGTCATGACTCCCAACCACCCCAACTCAATACGACTGAATAAAGAAAATACAACATGTTTTAACTGTATCACTGACTTGATGCCCTGAAATCAAAAGGACTCATCACCTGCTGACTGGAAGCTGCGAACTAGTCAGGCGTGGTACATGCGCTACAATTTTCTACCTACATTATGAGACAATGTAGCACATAGACATATATGTGAATCAACACTTGGGAATGTACTGAGTATATGAGGGTGAATGCATATATATAAATTAGTATCAATCTTTTTCAATCAAATCATGCATGCAATATGGGATAACTCACATGGCTTGAACAAGTGTAAAATGTAAAGCTCATAAATTATGTAGGATGAAGAATGTAACACAATCTCGTGAGTCATCATACTTTAACTTTGAAATTAGAAATCTTCTCTTATTCTCGATACTCAAGGCTAAAGGAACTTTAAACAATACTTTCAACTCATTCATATGTCTCATAGAGAATAGAACTTCTTTAATGCTCAAGATCTCATAACTTTTTTGAACTAAAATAATTGGAATTCAGAATTATGTAACTTTGAAACATACTTGAAGGCATTTTGGTCTCTTTAGGAAAATATCTCATTTCAACTTTAGGGAAATCATTCTATCTCAAAGGGAAGATACTCTAGTTTAGGGAAATAACTTATCTCAAGACTTTATGGAAAATACCATATCAAGGGAGAATACTTCCATTTAGGGAAATAACTCATATCAAGGATAATGCTTTAGTTAGGGAACAATTTTGCAACTTTACTATTAGGAAAAAAGCTTATAGGAAGGGAAAATACTTTAGTTTTCAAGGAAGTAACTGATCTCGAAGCTTAAAATGTCAAAGGAGGTTCTCTTAACCGACATAAACCATGCGAGCCACATGGAGTCCAACGTTTTGTCCTCCTAAGGAAGAGACCCCACATTGGGGAGGAGCGTCATACTCTTTGCCAGGGAGTATAACCTAGGTGTAGTGATCAATAAAAAAAACTCGACCTCGGGCCCAATATCAACTCGGCCTTAGGCCAAATAATAAACTCGGCCTTAGGACCAACCGACGGTGGCACATAGTTTTAGGGTAAAAAACCGTACTAACTTACCCAGTCGGTGCTAAATACAACTCCGTTTAGATTATCTTCGCTCATCTCATAAAAATCCACTTTTAGAGTAATATCATGGTTCACCACGAACCCAATAATCAAATCTGTAATCTCAAGTAGTGAAGTGGATTTCAAATCCCCATAACCATTAGGTCAAATCATTTCTCAAAAATCTTAAAATACTCAAATCATGGGTGCTTATAGCACAAGAGTTCATAAAATTGCAAGTCTCAAGTAAGTCTTACTAACCCATAATTCAATCTCAAGTTAAAACTCATCAAAAGCTTAATAGATAGCATATATATTCATAACTCATGTAGAAATCTGGAAGTTACAGCAATTTATCTCAAAAACTCAATATACTCATATACTTCAATATCTCAAACATTGCAAATATTAGCTTCTCAAGGATTAAAATCATGGGGTATAGACCCAGCTGTAATTTCTCAAGAAAACATGCAGAAATCATGTCATTTGACTCTCAATTCATTGAAATCATCAAAATATTGCAATCAATAATAATGGGCAAAAAACCCTAGTTCAAATTCATGTAAAACCTCATAGATTTCAGGAAAATCATGATTTAAATAAGCCTTTGGGCACAAGGGTGAAAGGGTTAACCTTGTTCAAAACCCCACATACCTTAGATTATGAAATTGGATGAACAAGCTTGCTCTAGACTCTTCTTCTTATCCTTGAGAGAGAGGATTCTTGCAACACTTGAATTGGGGAACTTGATTCTCAACTAGATTTATAGAATCTATGGTGAGTTCTTAGATTTCTTGGAGAAGGGTTTTTGATTTGATTTGGAGGAGAAAAACCTAGCTCTCTTAAGTCAGAGATGAGTAATGAGGCCAGTTGCTTCGTATAGAATATATATGAGGGTTTAAAAGAGTGGAAAAAACAAAATGCCCTTTTTAAAATAAGTTAAAAATTCTGCGCAGGACATGCGACGATGGGGTAAGACGGTCTGTCGGGGGTCCGACGGTCCGTCGGTCCTGGCCTCCAGACATCGTCCAAAAGATGAGATTTTGCCTCAACTGCGATGGTGGGATGCAATGGTCCGTCGGAGTCCTGACGGTCCGTTGGTCCTGATTGTCGCACCTAGCCAGAATTGGGACTATCTGCTTCGTCACGACGGTCCGTCGACCGTCCGAGGTTCGTCGGACCCCTCCATCGCACTTGGGCGACTCCACTATTTTCTGGAAAAAGCCATATCTTTCTACTCCGACATTAGATTTTGACAAAAGGAGTATCGTTAGAAAGATAACTTAATTTCCCACACTATAGGAAGTCGTTCTCAGGAAAATTTAACAAGGTTAAGACACTAATCATCTGGGAAGTCTCTTCCTAATCTTTTAGGGTTGAAAAAACACTTCTCTTGATATGCTCTAAGGCTCAGACTACAAAAGAATTTTGTGGGGTCTTACAGATAACTACTTCCCACAGTTTTAGTATCATTCTCAGTAAAAGAACTCAGATAGTTCTTCAGATTTCAGGACTATCAAATATAGTCAACTCAGATACAGTATGGAACTCAGTTAGTTCCACCAGATTCAGGATTGTCAGATACAGTCACTCATGTTATCAGTTGTATCAGACATCAGAACTCATGTTATTGGTACTAAGAATCAGTAATCATGTTACCACAATCTCAGTTTTAGTTACTATGTATTCATGTATGTATTCTCACGTTCATGTTAGTTAGTTAGTTAGTATTGTTCATGCATATGAACCCCATGCATTCAGCCTAACTCACTTGCATACCAGTACATTTAAAGTATTGACGTATTTGTGCTATGGTGTCCTATACTATAGGTTCAGAAACACGAGCTCCAGAGCATCAATAGAATTCCAGTCTCAGCAGTCAGAGTTAGTAGTGAGTCCTCATCTTTTGAGGACATGATCATTTCTTTATTATCTCATTAATTAATTTATTAGTTAGAGTTAGTTGGGGACATATCCCATCAACTCTTTATTCAGACAACTCAGTCAGTTAGAGGCTTTTCATACTATCATTTTCAGTTAGTTAATTCAGTTGTTTTGGGTAATTCATACCCTACCCAGATGTTATATTTTATCAGATATTATGTCACAACTTTGAACCTTATGGCCTTTCAATTCTTGTTTCCGCATTTATACAGTATATTATGCAGTATGCAGGTACAGATATCAGTGATGGGTTATCTTGTGGTCCTTTAGGGTCATGAGCATCGTGTAGCATTCCGAGTACCAGATTTAGGGCGTTACAATTCATTAGCCTCGTGAAAGTACTTGGACCGTTTGTTAGGCTGAATGGCATAACCATCCATTCATAGACAGAATTTGGTCTTGAAGGAGGTTTTCCATTCATCACCCGGTTGCATACGGATTTAGTGATAGCCATTTCTCAAATCAATTTTAGAAAACAAATACAAACCACTCAATTCATCAAGCATATCATCTAGCCTAGGAATAGGGTGACAATATTTTACCGTTATCTTATTGATGGCTCGGCAATCAACGCACATACGCCAAGTCCCATCTTTCTTCGAAACTAGTAACACCGAAACCGCACAAGGGCTCATACTCTCCTTGATGTACCCTTTGTTGAGAAGTTTCTCAACTTGGCGTTACAATTCCTTGGTATCCGTCGGGTTGCTCCTATAAGCAAATTTGTTGGGCAATTGTGAGCCTAGCAAAAAATCAATTTGGTGCTCAATGCCCCGAATTAGAGGAAATTCTTCCGGTAATTCCATTGGGAAGACATCCTCATAACCCTGCAAAACATGAGAAATAGAAGGATAAATGGAAACGTTAGCAGGGTTAGTATTAAAACAATGAGCCAGGAGAAGCATTGGAGTTTCCTCTTCATGATCCCCAAATTGTTCCTTCCTCCTAGCCATCATCATAATGCTCTCCTACCCCTTAGAATTTAGGGACCCTTTGGCTTCCCCTAATCCCTCACTCTCGAATTCCCTTCTTTTCTCCTCACTCTCAGCCTTCTTTCCCTTTTTCCTCAATTCCCTCATCTTCTGGTGTAATTCATTCACTTGGGAAGGCAATAATGGATTAAGAGAAACTTTCGGCAATCCTTGTCAAGTGTATACCGATTGGACCTTCCAACATATTTGGTCGACCTATCGAATTGCCAAGGCCTTCCTAACAACAAGTAACAAGCTTGCATTGGTATCACATCATAAAGAACCTTATCATGGTAGTTGGATACCTTAAAACGTATCACGCATTACCTCATGACCTTTAACTCGCTGCATTCATTTAACCATTGCAACTTGTAAGGACTAGTGTGAGGTGTAGTTGGTAATTTCAAAAAGTTCACTATTGCAACACTAACCACATTCGCACAACTTCCACTATCTATCACCATAGTGCACACACTTCCCTTCACAAGACATTTAGTATGGAATAGATTCTCCATTAGCTAGGATCATCTATCGCCTTACTAATCATGGCACACCTCACTACAAAGTTTGGAACCACGCACTCCCTTCTTGTGGATAAGCATCTTCGCAATCATCATCATATGGCTCATTTTTTGGTTTCTCTCCATCTTGAGGCTCAGCCTCATTCTCTTCTTTTTCAAGACCTACTTTGATGATAGGCGTATTTACACGCCTAAAGCACCATAATTTACCCATATTTTAGCTAAGTTTTAAGGAAAAAATATAAAATTCCTATATTTTTAGTCCATTTTCCTATAAGTGAGCTAACCAACGTGATTAGCATATTTTTAGGTATTAATGATGAAGATTTCAGCACTTTGTGGACCTTTTGGTAGCAAGGGAAACTTCACATAAGAGGGAAGGCAGCTTTTGGAAGCTTATGGACTGAAAGTGATGCATGGAGAACTTGTCCCGGGCAAAAACAGTATTTCTAAAGACTTGGGGATCAGCAGTAACTTAATAGGACTAGGACAAGGATGATATAAAAACCCTATTTTGCTGAATTTTTCAGCATGCATTCATTCATGCAAGAATTCAGTCGACACTTTTTAGTACTATTCAGTTTACAGATTCTGTAAGTTTATACAAGAAAAATGCTAACTTGTGAGCAACGAAGGGAGCAAAATCGTCAATCCCTTTTGATGCCAATATCATCCCCACCGTGAGATTATTCGAGCTTTGGTATGATGATGATGTCTATTGTGATCTTCGTTGTAATCATGAGTAGCTAAACTTCTCTGTTAGGGTTATGGAAGCCTTTTGATATACTATCTATTACTATGAGTTTGTGAATTCTTGATACTTATGCTACTTATATCATTACTCTCTTCATCTTAATTACATTCTTGTGGTTGCAAACATATAGAATACACCATTATAGCATTAACTTGTTCGAGAGAAAAGTTACATGTTTGGAAAAGAGAGTGTGACAAGGAAATAGGGCTACCAACCCCTATTTACACGTTAGTGCCGTAACTGGATTAACTTCTTAGAGAGTTTGTACCGTTAGTTACACGTTTTAAGCTCGAGAGAGTTAAAGTGAAGTAATCCTTGATGGTTGAGAAACACTAGGATTTACCATTAGAATACGAATCTCTATAAGTGCATGCATGTCTGAATTCCGCATTACTCATAGTTAATAGATACGTAGAATTCATAAGGTGGAAATAACCCTAACTTACAATTCTCATTGACTAAAATCTTACTAAACAAAACATTCCGCTTTTACTTTGCTATTTTGATACTTTTAATTCACTCCTAAACCATCCCCCCATTCTGTAGAACTTTCGACCAAGAGTCTGCTAACAATTGCAACACTTAGTGACCAAGTATTCCCTGTGGGATTCGACACCCAACCTAGTTGGGTTCTATATTTGACAGCGACCGCTTACAATCTTACGAGAGTTGTAGTTTGGGCGTTATCAAATTTTGGCGCCGTTGCCGGGGAATACGGTTGTCAACTAAGTTTGTGATAGTTACTAGACCCTTTGGTCAAAGATTCTCGAATTTTACTTTTGTTTGTTGTTTTTGTTTTATTCAGGTTCTGTTGAGTGCATGCCAAATACTCGTAGTTCTGGTCAGCCATTATTACCCATAAATCCTGAACCACAACTTATTGGCAGAATAGATGCACAACGTGACATTGAAAGAAGGGTTGCTCAACAGGAGCAGGCTAGATTAGCTACGTTGGCAGCTGCTCAAGTACATCAACAGAATATTGATAACCCAGGTCGGGCAACAAATCCTGATGATGAGGACTTGGGTGATGATGAGTTACTAAATCCTAGGCGTACTGATGAGGTGGCGGCACCTATGTATAGGAGGGAACGTCAAGCTAGAATGAGACCTGACCGCCGAGCTGTGCAGGCTTCTTTTGATGATGATGATGACGATCTGGATGGAGTTGGTGCCGCAGGGGCTATTATTCCTCCACCCTTGGCACTCGGAGCTAAGTTCAATATCACTAGCACCATGATTCAGTTATTGCAGCTCAAGGGGTTATCTGGTGGACTCGCAGGCGATGATCCGAATATGCATCTGATCAACTTTATTTCAATATGCAAGTCGTTTGACAATCCAGGAGTTGGGCAGAATGTAATTCGGTTTCGCTTATTTCCATTGTCTCTATCTGGGGAGGCAACTCTATGGTTGAACGGGCTAACTCCTGATTCTATTACTAATTGGAGGCAACTGAAAGACGCTTTCCTTGAAAGATTCTTTCCGCCATCCAAGAGAGCCCAATTACGGGATGAGATCAGCAATTTTCGACAGCTTCCAACTGAAGCTCTCCACGAAACATGGGAGAGGTTCAAGAAGAAGCTTATGCGGTGCCCAAACCATCAGATGACGAATATCCACTTGATGGAAATATTATATAGGGCTTTGAACTCGGTGACAAAGCCAGTGGTTGATAATGCTGCAGGTGGGTCATTCATGGACCTTACTTTTCTTGAGGCAAGTGATATACTAGATTGTATGACAAAGCAGAGTAGAGCTTGGCATACCAGGGATTCTGAGGTAGCAAGCTCTACCGTATCTATTGGCTTGACTGCAGAGCAGAGGTGTAGACAAGAGGAACGTGACCAAGATATGGCTCACATAAAAACGCAGATGGATCTTCTCACCAAGCACTTATTATCAGGGAAGACCGAAAAGGTTAAGGCCGTTGTATCACAGGGAAGAGATGAATCCGACTCTGAGGAAGAAGCGAACTACTTGAATAATCAGGGGGGTTTCCGAGGCAATGCCCAAGGAAACCAAGGTCGGAACTATTATGATAAATCTGGATACAAGGACCGCGATCAAGGTGGTTGGAAGAATAAGACTGACAGGAGTGGTTTGTATGTTCCTCCTAGAAATTGTGAGGCTGTGGCGTCTGGCTCTGGGAAGATGTCCATGGAAGATATGATGGCTAAGTTATTGAAAGGAGTGGAGGCAACCAACATGGGTGTAACCGAGGTAAAGAATGATTTGTCTTCAATAAATCAATTGGTTGACTCGCATTCTACTGCAATAAAACAACTGGAGCAATAATTGAGTCAATTATCAGCGACATTCAACCAAAGAAAGGCTGGCACGCTACCCAGTGACACTGTGCAAAACCTAAGGAATGAAGGATCGTGTATGGCTATTACTACCCGGAGTGGTAAAGTGTTGGAAAATCCATCCAAAGGCAAGCAGGTGGTTGATGATATAGCAGAGAATGTTGATGAAGCAGAGTTTGAAGATACCGTAGAAGCTGAAGTGAGTGCTCATGATGTTACACCTAGACGTCACCAGCCTGAAAAGAGTGATAATCGGAAGCAAGATAAAAAGGAAGTGGTGGAGAAAATGATTCCTCTTCCACCACCACTTTTTCCTCAGAGACTGAAGAAGAAGGCTGATGACACTCCTGTAAAGGTTGATAATCGGAAGCAAGATAAAGAGGAAGTGGTGGAGAAAATGATTCCCCTTCCACCACCACCTTTTCTGCAGAGACTGAAGAAGAAAGCTGATGACACCAGGTTCAGTAAATTCATGACCATGTTGAAGCAGCTGACTATTAATGTTCCGTTGGTGGAGGCGCTGGAACAGATGCCTGGGTATGCTAAATTCATGAAGGGCCTATTGACAAAGAAGCGGGCAGTAAGTTATGAGATGGCAGATAATGTTCATCATTGTAGTGCAATCGCTACAAGATCGCTAGTTCAGAAGAAGGCAGATCCTGGTGCTTTCACTATTCCTTGCACGGTTGGATCTTTGGATTTTTCTAAGGCATTGTACGATTTGGGAGCTAGCATCAATTTGATGCCGCTATCTATTTACAGAAAGTTGGGGGTGGGTGATCTTACACCAACCAATATGCGGCTCGTGATGGCAGATAGGTCGGTAAAACGGCCTGTTGGTATCTTATATGATGTGTTGGTGAAGGTTTCCACCTTCATCTTTCCAGCAGACTTTGTTATTTTGGATTGCGAGGTGGATTCTGAAGTTCCCATAATCTTGGGGCATCCTTTCCTTGCAACAGGAAGTGTGCTTATTGATTTAAGAGCTAATGAGCTTTTATTTCGGATGAATAACGAAGTGGTCCGTTTTGATTTATGCAAATCAATGAAGCATCCCAAAGATATGAATGTGTTCTCTATAACTGATGTTTATTATGATGATGAAAAAGAATTATCTGTAGAGAAGCAGCTTATTGTTGATCCATTGGCTGCTGTGCTTATGAATTTTGAGCGTGAAGATGTTGAAGAGTATGAAGACACTATTTGTGCTCTAACAGGAATTGGCTCCTATTCTCATGCTCCTAAGAAGCTGGATCTGGATCTTAAAAATCGCCCTTCACCACCAGCAAAGCCATCCATTGAAGAACCACCAGTGCTAGAATTAAAGGAGCTGCCCAGTCACCTGAAATATGCGTTTTTGGGAAGTGGTGATACACTTCCGGTTATTGTTGCGGCTGATTTAGGTGAGCAGAAGGTTGCGGCTCTTATTTCTGTTCTGAGGAGATACAAGAGAGCCATCGGTTGGACTATTGCTGATATTATTGGTATCCCTCCTGGGATATGTATGCACAAGATTCAGCTCGAGGAAAATTGTGTGCCCACCATTGAGCATCAACGACGGTTGAATCCACCCATGCAGGAGGTGGTGAAGAAAGAGATTATTCAGTGGTTAGATGCTGGGGTATTATATCCAATCTCCGACAGTAAGTGGTTAAGTCCGGTACAGTATGTGCCCAAGAAAGGGGGCATGACGGTAGTTGCGAATGAAAAGAATGAGCTGATTCCACTCAGACCTGTCACAGGGTGGAGAGTGTGTATGGACTACCGGAAGATGAATTCGTGGACGCTTAAGGATCACTTCCCAATGCCATTCATGGACCAAATGCTTGATCGATTGGCAGGGAAGGGATGGTTTTGTTTCTTAGATGGTTATTCCAGTTATAATCAGATTTGTATTGCTCCTGAGGATCAAAAGAAGACCAATTTTACATGCCCATATGGTACGTTTGCTTTCAAACGTATGCCATTTGGGTTATGTAACGTACCTGCCACTTTTCAGCGTTGTATGATGTCCATTTTTTCTGATATGGTTGAAGACGCCTTGGAGGTGTTCATGGACGATTTTTTAGTTGTGGGTGAATCGTTTGAATCGTGCTTGGCGAATCTGAGTATGGCGTTACAGAGATGTGTTGAGTTCAACTTGGTGCTAAACTGGGAGAAATGCCATTTTATGGTTAAGGAAGGCATTTTTCTTGGGCACAAAGTCTCCGAAAGAGGAATTGAGGTTGATCGAGCCAAAATTGAAGTTATCGAGAAACTACCACCTCCAATTTCTGTAAAGGGAGTGCGTAGTTTCCTCGGTCATACAGGTTTTTATCGAAGGTTTATCAAAGACTTCTCCAAGATTGCTAGTCCATTATGCAAACTCTTGGAGAAGGATGCAAAGTTCAACTTCGGTGAAGATTGCTTGAAGGCATTTGAATGCCTCAAAGGGAAGCTAGTTGAAGCTCCTATTATCGTAGCACCCGATTGGTCTCTACCGTTTGAAGTGATGTGTGATGCAAGTGGGGTAGCTTTGGGTGTTGTACTTGGTCAGAAAAGAGAAAGGCTATTTTATCCAATATACTATGCGAGCAAGGCCTTGAATGGAGCCCAGAAGAACTATACTGTCACGGAACAAGAGCTTCTAGCAGTTGTTTATGCTTTTGAAAAGTTCCTTGCTTACTTGTTGGGAACCAAAGTGGTGGTTCATACAGATCATGCGGCTCTGAGATATTTAATGGCAAAGAAGGATGCTAAGCCAAGGCTAATTCGGTGGGTGTTATTGCTTCAAGAATTTGATTTCGAGGTAAAGGATAGAAAAGGTTGCGAAAACCAAGTAGCTGATCATCTATCTAGACTTAAGAGTGTGCACATAGCGCAACCCGACCTTGAGATTGATGATGCATTTCCCGATGAAGAGATCCTAGCCGCTATGGTGGAAGACTTACCATGGTATGCAGACTTTGCGAACTACGTGGTAAGTAAAGTGATGCCTGAGAATCTCTCCTTTCATCAAAAGAGAAAGTTCATGCATGATGTGAAACACTATTTCTGGGATGAACCGTATCTTTTTCGAAGATGTGCTGATGGTGTTATTAGGCGATGTATCTCTGATGTGGAGGTGCCTAGCATCTTGGAAGCAAGTCATGCTTCCCAAGTTGGGGGTCACCATGCAGGTGATCGGACAACCAGGAAGGTATTGCAAAGCGGCTATTATTGGCCTTCATTATTCAAGGATGCTTACGATTTTTTGAGAAGATGTGATCAGTGTCAGAGGCAAGGCTCTATCTCGAAGCACCATGAGATGCCCATGTCTAAAATTCTTGAAGTGGAGTTATTTGATGTATGGGGTATTGATTTCATGGGCCTATTTGTGAGTTCGTTTGGGATGAAATATATCCTAGTTGTTGTGGATTATGTATCCAAATGGGTCGAAGCAGTAGCGCTGGCTGATAATGAAGGTAAGCGTGTTGTAGCATTCTTAAAGAGAAATATCTTCTCTCGTTTTGGGGTACCACGTACCATCATAAGCGATGGAGGATCACACTTTTGTAACAAGCTGTTTAGAGCCGTATTGGTGAAATATGGGGTCAAGCAACATAAGGTAGCTACACCTTACCACCCACAAACTAGTGGGCAGGTAGAGGTTTCTAATCGAGAGATCAAGCTGATCCTTGCTAAGACTGTAAATGCTAGTAGGAAGGATTGGTCCCGAAAGCTGGATGATGCCTTATGGGCTTATAGGACTGCATTCAAGACACCAGTTGGTATGTCCCAGTACCAACTAGTTTATGGAAAGGCCTGTCACTTGCCGATTGAGCTCGAACATAAAGCATTGTAGGCGTTGAAGAGGCTTAACCTGACTTGGGATGATGCAATTAATCTGAGATTGGAGCAGCTGAATGAGATGGATGAATTCCGTCTACATGCGTATGAAAGGGCAGACCTCTACAAAGAACGGATAAAAAAGTACCATGATCGGCGGATTATCCAACGAAACTTTCAGAAGGGTGATATGGTACTTCTTTTCAACTCCAGACTAAAGCTATTTCCAGGTAAGTTAAAGTCTAAATGGTCTGGTCCGTTCAGAATTAGCCAAGTCTACTCGTCTGGAGTAGTTGAGTTAGAAGGCATTGATGGTGGTGTCTTTAAAGTGAATGGACAACGAGTGAAGCCATATATCGGTCCTCTTGACTCGATAAAATGCATGGACACCATCTATCTCGATGAATTCTAAGTAATCGAGATAGCTATGTCGTGCCGCGACAATAAATCAAGCGCTAGATGGGAGGCAACCCATCGTTTTTAATCGTTTTGTTTTACTAAGAGTTTGTTTTTGTTAAATAAAAAATCCAAAAAGAAGAGTCGAGCCACGACCAAAACTAAGGCGCTTGGTGGGAGGCAACCCGTCGTTCTAATTGTTTTTGTTGTTTTTGAGTAAATGTAGGTGTAAGACGTATAAAGGAAGAGATCTAGCCCAAATTTTAATTTGAAATTGTGTCATGTTGAAGGTGGTAAGTTTGTAATGAAGAAACAAAGGCTATTGGTTAGGCATTGCCTATGTAAATCTAGGCAAGGAACAATGCAAGGCCTATGTAAATCTAGGCAACGAACAAGGCAACTAAATCTGCAATGCCATAGCATAGGCGCCGCCTATGCCATTTCCTTTGCTCTCTGAATCTACAATGCCATAGCATAGGCGCCGCCTATGCCTAACAATGCCATAGCATAGGCGCCGCCTATGCTCAACTAGGCTTTGCAAAAGGCGCCACCTATGCTAAGCATAGGCAAAGCATTAGGCGCTGCCTATGCTTACTTTTTGGTATCCTAATCCGATTTTAAATGGGTCAAACCCGACCCAAGCCTTGTCCTATAAATAAAACTTCAACATTAGAACAAAACACACTTATTTTCTCAACCTAGGCGCCGCCTTTACTCTCCAAATCTCTCAAAAATTTTCTTTTTGCTCTTCTAACCTTGCAAGATCATCTTCCAAGTTCATCACCAAGTAAGTTCTTCTTTTATATTCCGTAGTTATTACAATACTACGCCTATAATGAGTTGTTAAATCTTGAAGTGGTGTTGGTGATTTGAATGTGGATGGTTTGTTATGATACATCTAGTTGAGTGAAAGAATACGTATGGGTGTTCTTGACTTTGTTCCGATTTGTATTTGATTGTTATACACTGTCATCTTTTTGCGGAATCGAAATGGTAAAGTTAATTACATAGTCTTGTAAGTTGAAAGTTGGAATGTTTGAATGACTCGTTCATCGAGATAAAGATCATGACTGAATACAAGCATGAGATGTTGTGATTATTTCTATGCCATAACTTGATTCGATCTCTACGTAGTAGTCTTGTTCAAAAAGTGCATTAATCCAAACCATAAAAGTATGGTCAAGATTACATGACATAGAGCTGAAAAGGATAGTTAAGGTTCCATGAAAGTATGACTGTGCTGAACATATTGTTGGAACATATCGCCTACATGTATGTCGATGAAGTCTGAGTAATCGATATCATCCACTTAATTAGTTGGTGCCAACACATTAAGTGTGGGGTGGTGCCATTATTGTTTGTTTGTCGATCAAATCTTCCGAGATAAGCTAACATGACTTTATTTTAATCTCAGGTAAAATGGCACCAAAAGGTCGACCAGGACAAGAAAAAGTATCCACCTCACAGAAAAGTCAGAAAAGGGGAAGAAAAGAGCAAGCTAAATCCTCCTCGCTGCAAATACCTCGCCGCATGTTTGGGATAAAATGGGTCCTAGAGGAGGAAGGAAAGGAGTGGTACAAGAACAACAAAGTAAAAAAATATGTTCACATGGAGTTGATACAAAAGGAGAGTCTAGCGAAGAGAGAACCTCGCATTTTGGCTAAAATCATGGCGCTACATCTTGATTTCATTTTCCAAGATATGGGAGAATGCAATATTGATCTAACGCGAGAATTCTATGCCAATTGGTCCCCAAAGACTACCGGAAGTGAAGTGAAGATTCGGGGCCAAGTCTTGCAACTGAATGCGGAGTTCGTCAACTCTTTTATGGGTTTTCCATTTGTGGATCCATCACCGCTCAAGGAGCTTTATCACAGACCTCCATACAGGGCAATCAGACACACACTGTGCGGAACAAGATCAATGGCACGGTGGAGTCATCACAAGGATACCGGTCGGCACAATACCTTCTCGTATGCCTCCTTGAACAGAGAAGCTCGGATATGGTTGCGGATAGTCAACTTTTTCCTGATTCCAGGGTCACAGTACAAAAAGATCACACGTGATAGAGTGTGCTTGGTGTACGCTTTGATGACGAACATCCCCATCAACATTGGGGCAATTATTCGATCTTCAATGCGTAAGGCCAGGCTGCACAAGAGGTCTCACTTCAGCTTTGGCAATCTGTTGACTGCGATATTGAGGAAGGAGGACATCGAAGAGGAACCTGCAGATCATAATCTTCCACACAACCCAAAGAAAGTTGACCTCACAAAGGTGAAAGATACTGAATCTATGCATGGCGTCAACCTGACCACTGCAGAAAGACATGCGCGCAACGAAAGGTTCTTCCGCCATTTATATGGCATGACGAGGTTCATCATGATGAGCGGGGGTCGTTTTCCAACTGCTGCAGAGCTCCAACAGTTGGATTATGACTACCCAATGAATGAGCATGCGAGGGCTATGTGCGGAGTAGGTGTATATTTCGAGGAACCTCGTGATGATGACGTGCCAACCGATGACGATCGTCGAATGCCAGACTCATACATGGAGGAGAACTCTGATGACGACAACTCTGATGATGATTCCGATGCAGGGGATATGACCCCATACATAGCGGAGGAGTCCGACTAATCAGGTTTTCTTATTTATTTTCCACTGAGGGCAGTGTGTCCAGTCTAAGTGTGGGGTGCTGGTATTTGTATGCTACACTTCTTTGTCTGCATTTACATTTATTCTAGTTCTTGTTTGTTTTAATTAGTCGTAATTAGTTAGTTTAAATTCTAGATTTTTTTTAGATTTTGCATAAAATTGTTCTGATAGACGGCATGGTAGTATAACAAGAGTTTGTGCTAAATCATTACTATTGAGACATTTAGGCTCTACGTGTGACTCACTGTGTGATAATTGTGTGGTTTAATTCATTCATCTGTTGGGTAAAGAGTCTATACTGCTCCCAATAAAGTTGACCATGTGCCTTGTGTGTGTGAGGTTATAGTATATTCTGTGTTGTGACTGATACTAGAACTTGTCTGGTGTGTGTGTAAAGCGAAATAAAGAGTGTGAGTTTAGGAGATGATTTAGGCATTTCTTTGGCAGCCTGTGATTGTTTACCTTCTTTTTACCTACCCGTGGACATTATCCTAGTTAACCCCCTTTGAGCCTTTAGCTATTTTCTTTGACAGCCTCATATGTAGCCTAATCCATTTTTTTTTCGAGACCATAATTTGATCCAAATTCATAAGCGCTTTAAATTGTAGAGTCATGTGACAAAATAAGAGGAAATTGGGTTAGAGTGATGCCTCAGAGTGTATTGGTACTTGGAATTGTTATGAATAAGAGTGGCTATCATAGAGGTGTTTTATAAAAAAAAAGAAAATAGAAAAATAAAAAAATAAGTTGTATATTCTCATCTGTGTGTTTGTAATTGAATAACAAAATAGGTGAAAAGGGGTGTTATATGAAAAGAAAGGTAGAAAGGTTGTTTAAAAGAGAGTGTTAATAGCATAATGTGATGTAGTAAAGCGCTTAGGGAAAATAGTCACTATTTCTGGCCAAAATAGTCCTACCTGTCCCTTAGCCTACATTACAACCTGTAAAGACCTATTTGATCCTAAGCTTAGCATTCTGATATTAGTAGAGCATTACACTAAGGGCAGGCCTATGGTCATCAGTTGCAACATATGAATTCTTTGTGAGAGTGAGAGCAAGGAGAATCTTGTACCCATGTTTCGAAAAATGCAAAACTTATGAGTGATTATGGGTGATATCTTGTGTGAGACACACATGGTTGATGATTTTTGGGTAGTGTTATATGATTCTTTGTGACTTAATTTGTGGATACGAATTAACCGTCATCACTAGTCTATGTTGGAGGTTGAATTATTTCTAGTAGTGAACAAGAAAACTACTCTTTGTTAATAGTTGTCGTGCCTGTCTTGTTGAAAATTTTATGTTGTTGCTGTGATATTCTAAGTAGATGATTGCATGGACGTAATATTTTGTTCGAGGACGAACAAAGCTTTAAGTGTGGGGTGTTGATGATAGGCGTACTTCCTCACCAAGGTAATACAATCTCTCTTTCCTTAGGATCACATTGCGTCGGTTTGGATATTCATTTGCTTTATGTCCCCAACCTTGGCACTTGAAACATTAGAACCCTTTAGGATTAGGATACTTGTGAGCCTCTTGCCTTGGTGAATATTTTTGCATTGCCTTAGCCTCGGGTTACCTTGTAGTGGTGGGTTGGTCTTTGTTTTTGTGCTAACCCATGGTGGAAGAAATAGCCTCCTTACCCCTCGGCCAACCCGAGGGTGCTTGACCGTTGGCTTTGTAACTTGTTCTTTCCTTAAGTTCTCTTTTAATTTCAATGGTCACTTGAAATATGCCTTCAACGGTATTGAGATTATGAAGAGTTAAGTGAGTAGAAGTCTCCTTATTCAATCCACACTTGAACCGAATGATGTCATGGACGATTTGTTCTCCCCGATTGTCAAGCTTCAACATGAGTTGTTGAAACTCATCATAGTATGTCATAACTCTTCGATTCCCTTGCCGCAAGTTGTATAACCTCGCAAGAAACTCATGACGATAACTTTTGGGAAGGTACCGTTGCCTCATTAGATACCTTAACTGAAACCATGGTGGTGGTTGCCCATTTATCAACTCGTTGTCAAACCGCTTGACGTATTCCCACCAAGTGTTAGCATAGCCTTCAAAGTGGGCTATGGCATAACAAATCTTCTTCTCCTACGAAATATCATTCACTTAGAATACATTATCATATGCCGATTCCCAAGCAAGATACACCTCGGGGTCACTTTCACCCTTAAAGATAGGTAGGCTCAATTTGATGGTATTGATGCCTACGTCTTTCTCTGGGTGTCGGTTTCCCCTTTCTCGATACCCTTGGGTATCTCCTTGGATCCACACGACCCTTTCTCATCTTCTCATCCCTCATGTATCCATCATCAAAGGCTTCATACCCTTCATAATCCTCTCTACAATATTCCTCAAGGTGGAGAGGACGGTTTTGGACATTTGGAACTTGATTCGGAGGAATTGGATTTTTTGGAGGTGGTGGTCTTTGGTTTAATGGATCTTGGAAGGGGCGGTTCAGATTTTGTGGAGACATTTGACGTCCGAATACCTCTTGCGGAACTTGAGGAGTTTGGGAATGGGTTGGTCTATTGGAGTTTCGGTTTAGAGGGTTATAAGTGGTTTGTCTTGTGGCATTTAGTGGAGCTAGTGAAGGATTTGGCAATTGTGGCCATGTTTCGGGAGTAACGGTGGCGGAGGAATTTTTATCATGTCCACTTGACGAAACATGTTGAGGAGTAGAAAGACGAGAGTTCCTTTGACTCTCCACTTGTTCTAACCTCCCACTAATAGTCGCCACTTCTCCCCTTATGGCTCCCACTTTCGTACTCAACCTTTTAAGAGCTCGGGTTATAGCCTCAAAAGTGACCCTCATATTCTCAATTTCATTAGAATCCACAGTTTGAGACATGGTTCCCTCCATTGTCAAGGTATCACTAACACAAGCAACAAATAAGTTAGTTTTAAAATCCCTCTCCTCACTCACACTCTCTTGGTTCACTCACACTCAAGTTCCACAAGTATTGTAGATTGGCTAGGAACCCGTGAATCCGTATGGTATGAGTATGCTCTTGCTCGGAATGGATTCTTGTTTAAAATTCAAAGAATTTTCGTCGGACTATAGCCAAGAGTTACAACATATTCAAACGACAAAAACACACAATCAAACGGTGACACGAACACAAGGCTTCAATGGACTAATTGACAAGCTAGTAGGAATGTACTAGTTTGTTAATTAGTTCTCAAGTCAATTAGAGGAAACTAGGAATCAATAATTAGAAACTAGAACATCCAAATTTGAGCTTAATTATCATGTGAACAGTAACTTGGGTGACGTTGCAACATATCATTGGCCGTGGGTCCACATAAGTAGTTCACCAACTTGAAGTCTTAGTCCTCTTAAATCTTTTGTAATGGATGACTTGTTATTGGGATGGAAAACATAAGGTATTGCAACCTTTTTCAACTCTTTTTTTCAAACTCAAAAGGTGATGTTTGACCTCACTAGTCCCACAAGACAAGGCTCCTTGTTTTAAGGAAAAGTGGTTGTCAAGTCTTGAAAAGGTGATGTTGGCAAGTCTTCTCACAAACAATTTTTTCAACTTTGTCTTACAACCTTTTTGGATCTATTTCTCTTTATAGAAGTTAAGACATAAGATAAGGAGAAGTTTAAGATGAACACAACATCAACACCTTCAAGAACATAACAATAATACACCACAATGGTCACTTCCAACGCCCCAACACAAGTCAAAACTCACGGTCACTTCAAGTTGTTTTTTCACAACACAAGTCTCTTTTTCATTAAGCTCAACTTTAGATTTATACACCTTTTGTGTTGATGAGAAAGAAACCAACACAAGAAATAAACTAAACAAGTAAAACTTTTGTAGATCTACAACCAATTTTCGATCAAGAGGTTCAAGAACACACCTTTTGGTAAGAGCTTCCCAAGATTGGTTTTGTAAGAACAAAACCAAGCCTTGAGCTCTGATACCAAATGATTCAAGATTGAGTGTGTATCTAGAGATTCAAGCTAACATAAGAACAACATCACTAGAAATCAAAGGGCCCACTCGGCTTCTCTAGGTTTTTAAGGCAATAACAATAATATTCAACAAGATAGATAAATAACACAAGATTGCAATAACTATAGTGAGTCGAAAGAGCCCCACATGACTTCACTATATCAACACACAAACAACAAGATTATAAAATGATGGATAGTAATTTGACATAAAATATCCTAGAATCTAAGAACCCTAACATGAAGATTAGGACCCTAAGACTAAAAGAAATTTACACCAAATTCTTACTTGAATCAAGAGGAACTTATGAACCTCAAGACCCCAAGTTTCTAGCCAAAGAACAATAAAAGTGTTACTACACTTTGTTGTCTAGTTTTGGGTTCACTCTCAAGAACAAGAGAGAGAAGTTCTCAAATTATTACAAGACTTGTGTAGTGAAATATCAATAATGAACTAAGTCCAAGAAATATCCCTATTATTGTCTATATATAGTACTCCACAAAATGAAAGGAAAATGACCATTCTAGCCTTGGTCTTAGGTGGCTTTGGAGTGTAATAAAAAAAAAGGTTACTACACTTTTTTTTGAAGTGTATAAACTTACACTTCAAAGCTCCTCTTCACACTTCAAAACATGAAATCCCTGAGATGAATTAATTACACACTCACACACGGCCATTTGCATAAACATCGCTTGGAGTTTTTGTAACTCCCGAGCTTGGCTACGTATGAATGGTCTTGAGCTAGTTGCCCTTGTATCAAATGTGAACATAAGTTTCTTTCAACTCTCGTAACTTTTGTAACATATAGGCTATTGATCTTCCCTCTTTATTATTCACTACTTCTTCATATTCATTGCATGAAAGATTTTCTCACCTATAAATAATGATGGTCTTACATTTTTTTTTATATACAAGAAAATACAGAGTGCACAAAATTAGTAAAATAAGAGAGTTTATTAGTTGAAGGAAGGTGTTCTTTTTTATGAAGCTTTAAACTCAACTCTTGTTCTGAGTTTGTTAAGTTGTACTTTGTGAGAAGGTTGTTGTATCCTGAAGGGGACAAACCAAGAAGATTACTATTGAACCAGTGAAAACATTTACTGCAATGAACTTGAATTTCCTTACAGAGAGAAATATTTATGCTTCAGTCAAGAAGAAGACTATTGTATTTTCTTCATTTTTTAGTATTTTTAATTATAACTTTTGTAATATTTCACCAACAAAGGTAATTCTATAATTTACCACATATTGTGTTGGTAACGTAGTTGATGACGTTAGTATTGAGAGAACATTTTCTAGAAAATTGTATTTTGATAAAAAAAAATTCAATGACTGCGAGTACTTGTGTTCGATTTTTAATAATACAACAAAAGTTTATGCAGTTTAAAATTTAAAAAGCAAAAAAATTGTTGTTGTTTTTTTGGCAAAAGTTTCTTTTAATTTGGAAAGGAAATATAGAAAGCCAAATGCCTAGGAGTGTGTAGAAGTGGGAATGGGACGTGGGAAGTTAATGCATGCTAGGATTTTTTTTTTTAATATTATTATTTATTAAGGATGACACTAATAGAAATGAAATAATAATTTGATGTGGACTGCCAAGTGTTCTTCTGTCACTTGGTAAGATTAGAAGAGGAAATCTCCCTCTTCTTTTTAATAAAAAATTAATAATAATATATAACTTTTTTTTAAATTTAGAATTTCAATTTTTTATTTAAATAAGTTTAAAAACTATAGCTGCATTTATAGAAACACTGGGAGGCAGCACTTTTTTATATATGATTTTATTTTATTTTTTGGTCTTGTATAATTAATTATTTGAAATTAGAGATTTTTTAAAAAAAATTGAATTAAATAGGTAACCATCAATATGATTGAAAAAAGATATCAAAACTTGAATTTTAAACTACTGTGAAAAGTTAAAGTAACTCCAAAATCTTAAACATTTAAAAGTATAACCTAAATAAATGACAGATCAAATGGTATTGAAACAAACTAATTAAAGAAATGCATTAATGATAATAACATCGTCATTTGTTATTTAAATTATGCTCAACTTAACTATTAAGAAAAAAATTAAAGTAACTGCAAAATTTAAATTATTAAAAAAGATGGGAGAATTAAAAGCAACTACTAACTAATTAGATCTAACTAAGTCTTGTTCTAAAAACTAACATGTCTTAACCAGAGGTCGAGGGCTCGACCCTGGGTATGGAGAAAACTCTGTTGGGAGCGTTGTCACCTTAATGGGCCCTGCAACGCGTAATTCGGATTTGTCAGGACTCCAATGCTGGCACCGAACACCGGATAGGAAACCAAAAAAAAAAAAAAACTAACATGTCATTTTTTAATGCTGCCACTTGGCAATTTCTTGAGTAAGACTTTCTTGCTATTTATTATACTAATCTAGGTATGTGGGCACATATACATTGCAAAGTCGTTAATCACTATAAAGTATATAAAAAATTACTATTAAAAATTAGCAACTAACTTTAAATATTAATTTTTCCTTTGAGGTTAATTTCACATAAGATACGTATATATTAATTGACAAAGAAAGATATTAAAAGAAAACTTAATGAGATTTGATGAGGTGTGAGACTTCAGATGAGATCTTCCCCTTCCATAATAAATGAGTACGTAATGAGATTTTTCTCTTCCACAATACAGGAAATTTATCTTCTTGCTCCTTTAATTTTTCTTTCAATCTTCAATTGATTCTCCACTGTGTTTGCAAATTTGGATCTATCAATTCGAAGTATATAACGTTATACATAAATTGAGGATCAATACTTCTGTGTCGGTATCGTGGAAAAATAATAATTTTAAAGTGCAGTAAAAGATTTAGTCTTAATTTTAGTTCTCAAATGCTCCCACTCTAATAAAGAATTGCTAGTGTTAAATTTTTTTCTGAAACTTCCATTCATTTTTTCAATCTGTTAGTAGATACTACTCACTGGCATATTTCTTATTGCCTTGCCACCGAAGATTTGTTCAATGCTGATATATTGTAGTAATTCACTAATATTATATCAATGAAATTTAATATAATACTGAATTTCTTATCCTCCATTGCACGCAACATAAGAATGCTTTTGAAGGAGGTTTCGATCATGCTTATATTAGCCTACTCGTGCTCATCACCCTCCACCTCAAAATTGAAGACAAATACCTTAAAGTTAAGAATTATTCTAGTTAAAAAAGAATTTCAAGCAGTGGTTTAGTCATTCTTGTTGATGTCCTTCCCATGCTTTTCATAATCAATTTAATGAAGTTCTCCATAACTCTCGAGTCCAAATTCAATCCTACAATGAAGAAATCGTCAATATGGATATACGAAAACGTGCTCTAACCAATTAGATAAAAGGAAAAAGAACCTTGAACTTCTGTAACCTTGTTTTATTTGCACTTGTCTGTATTTGTTAAATAGTATCAGATTTCTTAAAATGGTATCTCGTTGAATTGAAAGTGTGATCCTTCTTCGGGCAATTTTTTATTGCCTTTATGATGCTTAGTCCGATTGACTTAACATGACATTTTTCAATTTTTGTAATTGTATGAAACGTGCTTAACACTCTCTGCCCTTCCTTTTACCATTTTATTGTCTTTGTCATTAGTATTGCATGGCTACTGCTCATACAGAGGAAGAAAAGGTGCAACGAAGAGATAGATCGTACCTTTTGTGATTGTACAGAGGAACAATATTTTTCGACAAGTTTGTGAATAAATTTAGTGCAGATTTTTTGATTGACACGGATGACTTACCCGCAATGTCTCTACTTTGGTTTGTGTCGTACGTCGATGGAGAAGTAAAATATTCAATTTATATTCACTAAATAAGACAACTCTTCAATTTGGTGTTGATACGAAAATATCATAAATTACATTATGTGCTACATGCATATTCATTAATTACATCATGTGTGACATGCATATTCAAAGGGTAACAGTACTAAAAAAAAAAAAAAAAAGGAAAACCGACCATAAGTGGTCGGTTTTTTCTATTTTTCGACCACAAAATCGACCAAAATTTTTGGTCGGAAAAGTAGTGGTAGCTTTTTAAAAACCAACCACGAGTGGTCGGTTTTTTAAAAATATATATATTCATTTTTAAAATTTATTATTATTTTATTTAAATGAAAAAATTGATTTTAGGAAAAAATAAACAACCACAAGTGGTCGATTTTTTATAAAATTAATTTTATTAATTTAACTAAAAACCGACCACCTATGGTCGGTTTTTATTAAATTAATTTTATAAGGTCGGTTTTTAGTTAAATTAATAAAATTAATTTTATAAAAAGCCGACCACAAGTGGTCGGTTTTTTCCAAAAAAAAATATAGACAAAACCGACTACTTGTGGTCGGTTTTTTACAACAACGGAAAAATTAGAAAAACCGACCACATGTGGTCGGTTTTTTTGGGAATTTAAAAAAAAAATTGAAAATCCAAATACTGCATGCAACCACAACAAATATATAGAGCAGTAACCAAAATGAAAATACAACAACAAAAAAAAAACAAATGAAAATTTTCAAAAGTGTACAACACATACAAAATATCCAACAAAAGTTAGTACGAAAATACTACAACAATAGTTTCAAACAACAAAATGTCTAAATTTAAAGTACAAGACATACAAAAATCACAAAACTAACAGTCATCATCATTGAATTCGTCCTCGTCTTCCATATCAGCATTCGTTATGAAATCATCCAGGGGCCTAGACCTTTTGCAGCCCGAACTGCATCACCAGGACACAGAGGAATAACCCCCCCAGTCTGAATGAAAGAACTAAACTGCTGTTGCAGGATCCTGATTTGTGATGTCGTTGCCTCCTCCATCTTCTTCTGCCTCGCACTTTGTTCAACATACCTCTGTCTCTGTTCAGCAAGCTCTTCGGTTAGTTGAGAAATCGTATTTTGTAGTCTTACAATGGTTTCTGCATCAACTGAAGAGCTAGAGTATGCAGGGCCGGACGAAGTCCTAATATTATCGCCAAAATATTTAGTGTGGCATCCGTAGAAATGACCTTTATTTGCAGGACCCGAAGTTTTTGTCCATAACTCATTCTGTACATGCTGGGGTATTGGGTCACCCTGACTTTCAGGAGGCAGACTACTACGATACTCACCAAGAAGACACCTAAATTCGTCTTATATATATTCAAGGTAAATTTAATAATAACAGTTAAAAAATACTAAAGTTGTTACGTGGACAACTTTTGCACAAGGTTCAACCCAGACATCTTCATCATTCGGGTTCAATTTCTTTCTCAGATGAGTCACCTCGAAAACCTCACCAATTGGTAGTTCCCTACCCATTTCTTTTTCCTGCATATGAAAAAATTATCAATGTTCAAATAATAAAAATAAATAAATAGAAACAAAGAATTAAAAATGCAAAAGTTATATACCAATTTTTCTTTCACTGCAAGAGTACTTCTAGCACCCGCAGTATGTAGGGAGCCACCCTTGGATGATGCCCAGGCTTTCTTTCCTTTTTCCCTCAACAATTGGTATTCTAGGCTATTCCAGTGGCGCTGATACAGTGGCCATAAGGGTTCAGGAATCCACTTAGGTTTTACCGATTTTTTTCGAGCATAATCCAATAGATCTTTAAATCTGCCTCTACATCTTTGGAAAAAGTTCCTCTTTATAAGAAATTCATTTGCAGCATCCCACCAGTAAAATTTCTACTACCAAAATATAATATTCAATCTTGTGTTCTAACAAATTGTTAATAAGTAGGGGATAAGTTAAATCCTTACCTTAAATTCTTCAAACATTCTATCCCTGTCAAGTTCTGAAACCTTTTGCCAGCTGGTCCAGTAGCCGTTGAAGTGCCGACTAATGCATATTCGCATCATTTTTCCAACTCCAACATCCGGCTTAAACCTACAACACAAGATCAAACGGTAATTTCATCGGTAACAATAAAATAGTAATGGAAAAAATGAGTAACGTTATTATATTTAGAAATCTTACCCTCTCACAACTGGAATCATATAAATCCTCGCAGAATCATCTCTGGCTCCTAGGTTCCTAGTAAGCGATGGTGGATGCACTGGTGCGAGCGGATCATAAGCACCAGATGGAGGGTATCGATGATGGTAGATAACTGAGAGGCCAGCGGACGTCTGATAGTACTGTGCTGACGGTGGCACGGTCATAGGAGCAGAATGGGTCGGTGTAGACCCATGTAGTGGCCCCACATGCGTAGGAGTAGGTATCGAATCCTCAGACGACCTAGAATATAAGGATCGTGCTGGTGCGTCAGCAAACCGACCCTCAGATATATGAATACCTGTCGGTCGTCTATAAGGCGGAGGTTCTCTTTCTTTTTTGGTTTCGTAGTATCAACTAATTTTCCCTTACCTTTGTCACCTTTGCCTGACATCTAAATTATGTGAATTTAACAAGTTGTTAGTTTCTACAAAATGAATATATAAGTAAAAATTCCAAGTAACTAATGTCAAGTTACTCATTCACACTTCAAATCTCTCCAACAACACGAGATATAGACAAGAATATTTTTATTACTATATAAATCATGGAAAAGTGAAAACAACAAACTTAAACAGTATATTACATATCAATACATAATAAATTTAACCTATACAACTAATCTTCCTCGTCTAAAGACTCTCCACTAAACCATTCACCCTCTTCGGAGGTTTCCTCATCTCCTACCCACTCAGCCTCTTCTTCCGCAAATTAACTTCTTCAAAAATATTTTCTGGGTGATTCAAACCGTCCACTACTTCAACATCCACTAGATGGTGATCAATCTGCATTTCATTTTGATAAGCAGTCTCCAGCACATTCTCAACTTCCACCCGCCCTATAGGCCTTGTTTTGATCACAGCCCACCAATCAGACTTGTCATTGCACAACGGATAAGGAGCATAAAACACTTGTTTAGCATTTTGCGCTAGAACAAATGGATCGTAAATAGGATACGACCTATTGTGCTTCACTTCAATGATGTTATGCTCCTTATGTATTCTTGTGTCTACTGTGCTTGGATCAAACCATTTACATCGAAATAGGATAATTTTTTTTATTGGAAAACCAGCATACTCCAGTTCTAAGATCTCGTGTATAATGCCAAAGTAATCAACATCATCATCACCCTTAACCCAAACACCACTATTGTTTGTTTTCCTTGACCTGAAGTATTATTCGGTGGAAAAATTAAACCCATTTACTTTGTATTGGGATATTGCATTAGTTTTGACTGGACCCAAAGAAATATCTCTCAAGAGATTATCGTATGCGGATAGATTTGGTGAATGGTGTACCTAAAAATATCATACATATATATATTTTAGTTGATGAATGTGTAAATGTTTAAACTTTGTAGAAACATTCATACACTGACGAACCTCATTTTTAAACCATGATTCAAAGGATGCATACACTTGATTTTCATGGAATTGAGTCTTAAATGAACTGAATATTCAACATGAGATACACAATTAGTTTCTTTAAGGGAATGAGTAAACAAAAAAGATATGTCAAAATTTGAATCTCCTTACTTCAGAAAGGGCTCAATTTCGGGGCAATTCAGCAAGATAGACGAAGTTGATGATTTTCGCTCCGTGGGAGTGAGCCAGCGAGGTATGATTTTTTTAGACTTACAATCATATTGATTGAAAATTGATATCGGTTGCAAATGAGGCTCATTCACATCGTCCTGATGACGATTCAGTCGGTTTTTTTATCAAGCAACTTCATCACGAAAGTAGTATGAACAAAATTGAGAAGCTTCTCTTGCAAGATATGCCTCAACTATAGAGTCTTCCACCCTATGTTTGTTTTTGGGACCCCTTTTCAATTTTCCAATTGCCCTGTACAATCTTAAGGTTAGATGTTTACTATATTTAACAAAAATATGTATGCATTTAAATATGTTGCAAATACTTACTGTTCAAATGGATACATCCACCTAGTTTGAACTGGACCGCCTAGTCGAGCTTCGTGCATAAGGTGAATAGAAAGATGTTCCATCACATCGAAGAACGCTAGCGGGGAAATCTTCTATAGCTTGTTGGTGATAACAACAATATTACTTTCTATTTGCGCCAGATTTTCTTCTGTTAATGTGGTGGCACATAAGTATTTGAAGAACAAATTGATCTCTGCTATTGATTTTCATATGTTTTCAGGTAAACCAATAAAAGCAATTGGAACTAATTGCTCCATGAAAACATAGCAATCATGGCTTTTCATTCCATGCAAGATTCCTTGTGTCATATCAACCCTTTTTCCCAAATTTGAGGCATATCCATTGGGCATCTTCAAACTTTGAACCCACTCACATATTTGACGTTTTTGGTCCAACTTGAATGTAAAACTAGCCTTGGTCTTAAGAACATTGTCATTAGGCCCCTGCTGTAAGTGTAATTCTCTGCGGTTGCAATATTCTGGTAAGTCAAGTTTGGCCTTAGGATTATCCTTTGTTTTGACGGTGACATCCATAACTATGTTGAACAAGTTATCAAAGTAGTTCTTCTCACTATGCATGGAATCAACATTATTTCTAAGTAAATTATCTGGGAAATATTCTAACTCCCAAAATATACTTTGCTTAGTCCAGTTATGCGAAATGTTATATCCATCAAGCCTGTACAATCGTTCCTCGCTGGATTTAGGAAAATCCTGAACTATTTCCCAGACAGCATTGGAGGGGGACCATCATGTTCCCTTTTATTCCTTCTGAAGGCATTTTTGAGTCTCCTAAATTCATGATCAGGTGGCAAGAAACAACGATGACAATCAAACCATGAATTTTTCCTGCCATGTATCAATGTGAAAGATTTTGTTTTTTTCATGCAGTATGGGCAAGCCAGCTTTCCAGCGGTCATCCACCCCGACAACATTCCATAAGCAGGAAAATCAGTAATAGTCCACATTAGATATGCACACATATTGAAATTCTGTTTAAGAGAGATATCCAATGTTTCAACCCTTTCATGCCATAAAATCTGAAGTTCATCTATCAAAGGTTGCAAGTACACATCTATTCCACTTTTTGGATTACGTGGGCTAGGATTAACACAATTCAGAAATATATAGGGACTAGTCATCAATATTTTAGGAGAAAGATTATAAGGAGTGATAAATACAGGCCAACATAAATATGACGCATCACCAACTGAAAAAGGAGAGAACCCATCCGCACATAATCCCAATCGAATATTTCGTGGCTCAGCTATAAAATCTGAATAAGTTGCATTAAAATACTTTCAAGCCTCCCCATCAGATGGATGATACATAACGCCAGGGGCCCTTCTATTTTCACTATGCCATCTCATATGAGAAGCTGAGCTGTAGGAAGCATACAACCTATTCAACCTTGGTATAAGAGGTAAATAATGCATTGCCTTAATAGCAATTTGCTTCCCAGTAGAACCACGCTTATATCTAGGGTGCTAACAAAACTTACAGAATTCTAGGTTAGCATCTCCCTTAAAGTATAACATGCAGCCATTGTCACAAAAATCAATTCTAACCGAGGAGAGACCTAACTTTCACACCAATTTTTTTGCCATATAGAAAAAATCAGGAACCTTCAAGTCGGGGAGAACTAACTCTCTAATAAAGTCTATAATTGAGTCCATTCCTCGTTCCGCAATATTCCAGTCAGATTTAATACTTAATAATCTAACAGCAACAGACAAACGAGAGTGCGAACACCTGTCAAAAAAAGGATGACTAGCAACCTGCAATTCTTCGTAGAAATTGCCCACTTCGCTATTAGGAACATCTTCAACATTTTCCCTAAAGTCAACCCCGTGTTGCATCCAAAATGCATTGTGCACCATTTATGTCATCCTAGTATCTTGATATTCATTATGCCCTACAAACCTACTACTTTCTCCAGCAACAAAGTTATTTTGCGTAACATCACCATGAATACCACGCAATGTTAAAAAGTCCTCGTGAAACCCCTTTCTATAAAGATGTTCCTTCAGATCTTCTTCACTTACAAGATTTATACTTCACATCTAACACAAAGACAACGAATTACCCGAAAACTTGTCCAAAGATCAAGTGTCTTAGCATGTTTAACAAATCTTTTGACACCCTCAACAAATTACTCCCTAATACCCATTCTATTATCATGGTTCCAGTGATATATCCAGCTATAATCATTTTTCATATATGCAATCAATCAGATTCAACAAATTATATCAAGCAGTTTCAACAAATAAAGTCACCAACAACATCACCTTCTAAACACTAATTCACTATTAAAGTCACCAAACGTTAAACATTTTAAACATATAAAGTCACCAAAACTTAAGCTTTTTCAAGTAACAAAGGAACCAACAAAACTAATTCACTATTAAAGCCACTAAAAGTTAAGCATTTTCAACAAATAAAGTCATCAACAACATCACCTTCTAAACACTAATTTACTATTAAAGTCACCAAACGTTAAGCATTTTCAGCAATAAAAGTCACCAACAACATCACCTCCTAAATACTAGTTCACTAAGTAAATCACCAAAACATAAGCTTTTTCAACTAACAAAGGCACCAGCGAAACTAATTCACTATTAAATTCACCAAAAGTCAAGCATTTGCAACAAATAAAGTCTCCAACAACATCACCTTCTAAACGCTAATTCACTGTTAAAGTCACCAAATGTTAAGCATTTTCAACAAATTAAGTCACAAACAACATCACATTATAAACACTAATTCACTAGTAAAGTCACCAAAAGTTAAGCATTTTTAACAAATAAATTCACCAACAACATCACCTTCTAAACACTAATTCACTATTAAAGTCACTAAAAGTTAAGCATTTTCAAAAAATAAAGTCACCAACAACATCACCTCCTAAACACTAGTTCACTAAACAAGTCACCAAAACTTAAGCTTCTTCAAATAACAAAGGCACCAACGAAACTAATTCACTATTATAGTCACCAAAAGTTAAGCATTTTCAACAAATAATACCACCAACAACATCACCTTCTAAATGTCAATTCACTATTAAATTCACCAAAAGTTAAGCATTTTCAAAAAATAAAGTCACCAACAACATCACTTCCTAAACATTAGTTCACTAAATAAGTCACCAAAATTTAAGCTTTTCAAACTAACAAAGGAACCAACGAAACTAATTCACTATTAAAGTAATCAAAAGTTGAGCATTTTCATCAAATAATGTCACCAACAACATCACCTTCTAAACACTAATTCACTACTAAAGTCACCTAAAGATAAGCATTTTAAACAAATAAAGTCACCAACAACATCACCTCCTAAAAACTAGTTCACTAAATAAGTCACCAAAACTTAAAAAATTTCAACTAACAAAGGCACCAACAAAATTAATTCACTATTATAGTCACCAAAAGTTAAGCATTTTCAACAAATAAAGTCACCAACAACATCACTTTCTAAACACTAATTCACTATTAAAGTCACTAAAAGTTAAGCATTTTCAACAAATAAAGTCAACACCAACAACACCTCCTAAACACTAGTTCCCTAGATAAGTCACCAAAACATAAGATTTTTCAACTAGCAAAGGCACCAACGAAACTAAATCACTGTTAAAGTCACCAAAAGTTAAGCATTTTTAACAAATAAACTCACCAACAACATCACCTTCTAAACACTAATTAACTATTAAAGTCACCAAAAGTTAAGCATTTTAAAAAATAAAGTCACCAACAACATCACCTTCTAAAGACTAATTCACCATTAAAGTCAACAAAAGTTAAGCATTGTCAATAAATAAAGCAACCAACAACATCACCTCCTAAACACTAGTTCACTAAATAAATCACAGAAACTTAAGTATCTTCAACTAACAAAGGCGCCAACGAAACTAATTCACTATTAAAGTCAGAAAAACTGAAGAATTTTCAACAAATAAAGTCACCAAAAACATCACCTTCTAAACACTAATCCACTATTAAAGTCACCAAACGTTAAGCATTTTCAACAAATAAAGTCACCAACAACATCACGTACTAAACACTAATTCACTATTAAAGTCACCAAAAGTTAAGCATTTTCAACTAATAAAATCACCAACAACATCACCTCCTAAACACTAGTTCATTAAATATGTCACCAAAACTTAAACTTTTTAAACTAACAAAGGCACCAACGAAACTAATTCACTATTAAAGTCACTTAAAATTAAGCATTTTCAACAAATAAAGTCATTTAAAACATCACCTTCTAAACACTAATTCACTATAAAAGTCACAAAATATTAAGTATTTTCAACAAATAAAGTCACTAACAACATCATCTCCTAAATACTAGTTCACTAAATAAGTCACTAGTACTAAAGCTTTTTCAACTACAAAGGAACCAATGAAACTAATTCACTATAAAAGTCACCAAAAGTTAAGCATTTTCAATAAATAAAGACACCAAGAACATCACCTTCTAAACACTAATTCACTATTAAAGTCACCAAACGTTAAGCATTTTCAATAAATAAAGTCACCAACAACATCACCTCCTAAATACTAGTTCACTAAATAAGTCACCAAAACTTAAGCCTTTTCAACTAATAAAGGCACCAACTAACTAATTCACTATTAAAGTCACCAGAAGTTAAGCATTTTAAACAAATAAAGTCACCATCAACATCACCTTCTAAACACTAATTCACTATTAAAGTCACCAAACGTTAAGCATTTTTAACAAATAAAGTCACCAACAACATCACCTCCTAAAGACTAGTTCACTAAATAAGTCACCAAAACTTTAGCTTTTTCAACTAACAAAGGCACCAACATAACTAATTCACTATAAAAGTCACCAGAAATTAAGCATTTTAAACAAATAAAGTCACCAACAACATCACCTTCTAAACACTAATTCACTATTAAAGTCACCAAACGTTAAGTATTTTCAAAAAATAAAGTCACCAACAACATCACCTCCTAAACACTAGTTCACTAAATAAGTCACCAAAAGTTAAGCTTTTTCAACTATCAAAGGCACCAACGAAACTAATTCACTATTAAAGTCACCAAAAGTTAAGCATTTTAAAAAAGAAAAGTCACCAACAATATCACATTCTAAACACTAATTCTCTATTAAAGTCACCAAACATTAAGCATTTTCAACAAACAAAGTCACCAACAACATCACCTCTTAAACACTAGTTCACTAAATAAGCCACCAAAACTTAAGCTTTTTCAACTAACAAAGGCACCAACGAAACTAATTCACTATAAGAGTCACCAAAAGTTTGCATTTTCAACAAATAAAGTCACCAACAACATCACATTCTAAACACTAATTCACAATTAAAGTCACCAAACGTTAAGAATTTTCAACAAATAATGTCACTAACAACCTCACCGCCTAAACACTAGTTCAATAAATAAGTTACCATTACTAAAGCTTTTTCATCTAACAAAGGCACCAACGAAACTAATTCACTATTAAAGTCACCAAAAGTTAAGAATTTTCAACAAATAAAGTCACCAACAACATCACCTTCTAAACACTAATTCACTATTACAGTCACCAAACGTTAAGCATTTTCAACAAATAAAGTCACCAACAACATCACCTTCTAAACATTAATTCACTATTAAAGTCACCAAACGTTAAGCATTTTCAACAAATAAAGTCACCAACAACATCACCTTCTAAACACTAATTCATTATTAAAATCACCAAAAGTTAAGCAGTTTCGACAAATAAAGTCACCAACAACATCACCTCCAAAACACTAGTTCATTGGATAAGTCGCCAAAACTTAAGCTATTTCAACTAACAAAGCCAACAACGAAACTAATTCACTATTAAAGTCACCAAAAGTTAAGCATTTTCAACAAATAAAGTCACCAACAACATCACCTTCTAAGCTCTAATTCACTATTAAAGTCACCAAACGTTAAGCATTTTCAACAAATAAAGTCACCAACAACATCACCTCCTAAACACTAGTTCACTAAATAAGTCACCAAAACTTAAGCTTTTTCAACTAACAAAGGCACCAACGAAACTATTTCACTATTATAGTCACCAAAAGTTAAGCAATTTAAACAAATAAAGAAACCAACAATATCACCTTCTAAACACTAATTCATTATTAAAGTCACCAAACGTTAAGCATTTTTAACAAATAAAGTCAGCAACAACATCACCTTCAAAACACTAATTCACTATTAAAGTCACCAAAGGTTAAGCATTTTCAACAAATAAAGTCACCAACAACATCACCTTGTAAACACTAATTCACTATTAAAGTCACCAAACATTAAGCATTTTCAACAAATAAAGTCACCAACAACCTCACCTCCAAAACTCTAGTTCACTAAATAAGTCACCAAAACTTAAGCTTTTTCAACTAACAAAGGCACCAATGAAACTAATTCACTATTAAAGTCACCACAAGTTAAGTATTTTCAACAAATAAAATCCCCAACAACATCACCTTCTAAACATTAACTCACTATTAAAGTCAACAAAAGTTAAGCATTTTCAATAAATAAATTCACTAACAACATCACCTCCTAAACAGTAGTTCACTTAATAAGTCACAGAAACCTAAGCATATTCAACTAACAAAGTCACCAACGAAACTAATTCACGATTAAAGTCAGCAAAAGTTAAGCATTTTTAACAAATAAAGTCACCAACAACATCACCTTCTGAACACTAATTAACTATTAAAGACAACAAACGTTAAGCATTTTCAACAAATAAAGTCACCAACAACATCACCTCCTAATCAATAATTCACTAAATAAGTCACAAAAAATAAAACTTTTTCAACTAACAAAGGCACCAACGAAACTAATTCACTGTTAAAGTCACCAAACGTTAAGCATTTTCAACAAATAAAGTCACTAACAACATCTCCTTCTAAACATTAATTCACTATTAAAGTCAGCAAAAGTTAAGAATTTTCAACAAAAAAGTCATCAACAACATCACCTTCTACAACTAATTCACTATTAAAGTCACCAAAAGTTAAGCATTTTCAACAAATAAAGTAACCAACAACATCACCTCCTAAACACTAGTTCACTATTAAAGTCACCAAAACTTAAGCTTTTTCTACTAACAAAGGCACCAACCAAACTAATTCATTATTAAAGTCACCAAAATTTAAGCATTTTCAACAAATAAAGTCAGCAACAACATCACCTTCTAAACACTAATTCACTATTAATGTCACCGGCACATAAGCATTTTCAACAAATAATGTAACCAACAACATCACCTTCTAAACAAAAGTTCACTTTTAAAGTCACCGGCTCTTAAGCATTTTCAACAAATAAAGTAACCAACAACATCACCTTCCTAACAAAAGTTCACTATTAAAGTACGTCACCGGCACTTAAGCATTTTTAACAAATAAAGTTACCAACAACATCACTTCCTAAACACTAGTTCACTATTAAAGTCACCAAAACTTAAGCTTTTTCAAATAACAAAGGCTCAATGAATCTAATTCACTATTAAAGTCACCAAACATTAAGCATTTTCAACAAATAAAGTCACCAACAACATCACCTTCTAAACACTAATTCATTATTAAAGTCACCAGAAGTTAAGCATTTTTAACAGATAAATTCACCAACAACATCACCTCCTAAACAAAAGTTCACTTTTAAAGTCACCGGCACTTAAGCATTTTCAACAAATAAAGTAACCAACAACATCACCTTCCAAAAAAAAGTTCACTATTAAAGTCACCAAAACTTATGTTTTTTCAACTAACAAAGGCACCAATGAAACTAATTCACTTTTAAAGTCACCAAACGTTAATCATTTTAATCAAATAAAGTCACCAACAACATTACCTCCTAAACAATAGTCCACTAAATAAATCACCAAAACTTAAACTTTTTCAACTAAAAATGGTACCAACGAAACTAATTCACTATTAAAGTCGCCAAAAGTTAAGCATTTTCAACAAATAAAGTGACAAATAACATCACCTTCTAAACACTAATTTACTATTAAAGTCACCAAACGTTAAGCATTTTCAACAATTAAAGTCACCAACTACATCACCTCCTGTATACTAGTTCACTAAATAAGTCACCAAAACTTAAGCTTTTTCAACTAACAAAGGCACCAGCGAAACTAATTCACTATTAAAGTTACCAAAAGTTAAGCATTTTCAAAAACATAAAGTCTCCAACAACATCACCTTCTAAACGCTAATTCACTGTTAAAGCCACCAAACGTTATGCATTTTCAACAAATTAAGTCACCAACAACATCACCTTCTAAACACTAATTCACTAGTAAAGTCACAAAAAGTTAAGCATTTTCAACAGATAAAGTCACCAACAACATCACCTTCTAAACACTAATTCACTATTAAAGTCACCAAAAGTTAAGCATTTTCAACAAATAAAGTCACCAACAACATCACCTCCTAAACACTAGTTCACTAAATAAGTCACCAAAACTTGAGATTTTTCAACTAACAGAGGCACCAACGAAACTAATTCACTATTATAGTTACCAAAAGTTAAGCATTTTTAACAAATAATGTCACCAACAACATCACCTTCTAAACACTAATTCACTATTAAAGTCACCAAAAGTTAAGCATTTTAAACAAATAAAGTCACCAACAACATCACTTCCTAAACATTAGTTCACTAAATAAGTCACCAAAATTTAAGCTTTTTCAACTAACAAAGGAACTAACGAAACTAATTCACTATTAAAGTCATCAAAAGTTAAGCATTTTCATCAAATAATGTCACCAACAACATCACCTTCTAAACAATAATTCACTACTAAAGTCACCTAAAGATAAGCATTTTCAACAAATAAAGTCACCAACAACATCACCTCCTAAACACTAGTTCACTAAATAAGTCACCAAAACTTAAGCTTTTTTTAACTAACAATGGCACCAACGAAACTAATTCACTATTAAAGTCATCAAAAGTTACGCATTTTAAACAAATAAAGTCACCAACAACATCAACTTCTTAACACTAACTCACAATTAAAGTCACCAAACTTTAGGTGTTTTCAATAAATAAAGTCACAAACAACATCACCTTCTAAAAACTAATTCACTATTAAATTCACCAAAAGTTAAGCATTTTTAACAAACAAAGTCACCAACAACATCACCTCCTAAAAAAAAGTTCACTTTTAAAGTCACCGGCACTTAAGCATTTTCAACAAATAAAGTAACCAACAACATCACCTTTCAAACAAAAGTTCATTAATAAAGTCACCGGCACTTAACCAATTTCAATAAATAAAGTCGCCAACAACATCACCTCCTAAACCCTAGTTCACTAAATAAATCACCAAAATTTAAGCTTTTTAAACTAATAAAAGAACCAACGAAACTAATTCACTATTATAGTCACCAAAAGTTAAGCATTTTCAACAAATAAAGTCACCAACAACATCACCTTCTGAACACTAATTCAATATTAAAGACACCAAACGTTAAGCATTTTCAACAAATAAAGTCACCAACAACATCACCTCCTAAACACTAATTCACTAAATAAGTCACAAAAACTTAAAAATTTTCAACTAACAAAGGCACCAACAATACTAATTCACTGTTAAAGTCACCAAACGTTAAGCATTTTCAACAAATAAAGTCACTAACAACATCTCCTTCTAAAAATTAATTCACTATTAAAGTCAGCAAAAGTTAAGCATTTTCAACAAAAAAGTCATCAACAACATCACCTTCTACAACTAATTCACTATTAAAGTCACCAAAAGTTAAGCATTTTCAACAAATAAAGTAACCAACAACATCACCTCCTAAACACTAGTTCACTATTAAAGTCACCAAAACTTAAGCTTTTTCTACTAACAAAGGCACCAATCAAACTAATTCATTATTAAGTCACCAAAATTAAAGCATTTTCAACAAATAAAGTCACCAACAACATCACCTTCTAAACACTAATTCACTATTAAAGTCACCGGCACATAAGCATTTTCAACAAATAAAGTAACCAACAACATCACCTTCTAAACAAAAGTTCACTTTTAAAGTCACCGGCTCTTAAGCATTTTCAACAAATAAAGTAACCAACAACATCACCTTCCTAAAAAAAGTTCACTATTAAAGTACGTCACCGGAACTTAAGCATTTTTAACAAATAAAGTTACCAACAACATCACTTCCTAAACACTAGTACACTATTAAAGTCACCAAAACTTAAGCTTTTTAAAATAACAAAGGCACCAATGAAACTAATTCACTATTAAAGTCACCAAACGTTAAGCATTTTCAACAAATAAAGTCACCAACAACATCACCTTCTAAACACTAATTCATTATTAAAGTCACCAGAAGTCAAGCATTTTCAACAGATAAATTCACCAACAACATCACCTCCTAAACAAATGTTCACTTTTAAAGTCACCGGCACTTAAGCATTTTCAACAAATAAAGTAACGAACAACATAACCTTCCAAAAAAAAGTTCACTATTAAAGTCACCAAAACTTATGTTTTTTCAACTAACAAAGGCACCAATGAAACTAATTCACTATTAAAGTCACCAAACGTTAAGCATTTTAAACAAATAAAGTCACCAACAACATTACCTCCTAAACAATAGTCCACTAAATAAATCACCAAAACTTAAACTTTTCCAACTAACAATGGCACCAACGAAACTAATTCACTATTAAAGTCACCAAAAGTTTTGCATTTTCAACAAATAAAGTCACCAACAACATCACATTCTAAACACTAATTCACAATTAAAGTCACCAAACGTTAAGAATTTTCAACAAATAATGTCACGAACAACCTCACCGCCTAAACACTAGTTCAATAAATAAGTTACCATAACTAAAGCTTTTTCAACTAACAAAGGCACCAACGAAACTAATTCACTATTAAAGTCACCAAAAGTTAAGAATTTTCAACAAATAAAGTCACCAACAACATCACCTTCTAAACATTAATTCACTAGTAAAGTCACAAAAAGTTAAGCATTTTCAACAGATAAAGTCACCAACAACATCACCTTCTAAACACTAATTCACTATTAAAGTCACCAAAAGTTAATCATTTTCAACAAATAAAGTCACCAACAACATCACCTCCTAAACACTAGTTCACTAAATAAGTCACCAAAACTTGAGATTTTTCAACTAACAAAGGAACCAACGAAACTAATTCACTATTATAGTTACCAAAAGTTAAGCATTTTTAACAAATAATGTCACCAACAACATCACCTTCTAAACACTAATTCACTATTAAAGTCACCAAAAGTTAAGCATTTTCAACAAATAAAGTCACCAACAACATCACTTCATAAACATTAGTTCACTAAATAAGTCACCAAAATTTAAGCTTTTTCAACTAACAAAGGAACTATCGAAACTAATTCACTATTAAAGTCATCAAAAGTTAAGCATTTTCATCAAATAATGTCACCAACAACATCACCTTCTAAACACTAATTCACTACTAAAGTCACCTAAAGATAAGCATTTTCAACAAATAAAGTCACCAACAACATCACCTCCTAAACACTAGTTCACTAAATAAGTCACCAAAATTTAAGCTTTTTTTAACTAACAATGGCTCCAACGAAACTAATTCACTATTAAAGTCATCAAAAGTTACGCATTTTAAATAAATAAAGTCACCAACAACATCAACTTCTAAACACTAACTCACAATTAAAGTCACCAAACGTTAGGTATTTTCAACAAATAAAGTCACAAACAACATCACCTTCTAAAAACTAATTCATTATTAAATTCACCAAAAGTTAAGAATTTTTAACAAACAAAGTCACCAACAACATCACCTCCTAAAAAAAGTTCACTTTTAAAGTCACCGACACTTAAGCATTTTCAACAAATAAAGTAACCAACAACATCACCTTTCAAACAAAAGGTCATTAATAAAGTCACCGGCACTTAACCAATTTCAACAAATAAAGTCACCAACAACATCACCTCCTAAACACTAGTTCACTAAATAACTCACTAAAATTTAAGCTTTTTAAACTAATAAAAGAACCAACGAAACTAATTCACTAATATAGTCACCAAAAGTTAAGCATTTTCATCAAATAAAGTCACCAACAACATCACCTTCTGAACACTAATTCACTATTAAAGACACCAAACGTTAAGCATTTTCAACAAATAAAGTCACCAACAACATCACCTCCTAAACACTAATTCACTAAATAAGTCACAAAAACTTAAACTTTTTCAACTAACAAAGGCACCAACAAAACTAATTCACTGTTAAAGTCACCAAACGTTAAGCATTTTCAACAAATAAAGTCACTAACAACATCTCCTTCTAAACATTAATTCACTATTAAAGTCAGCAAAAGTTAAGCATTTTCAACAAAAAAGTCATCAACAACATCACCTTCTACAACTAATTCACTATTAAAGTCACCAAAAGTTAAGCATTTTCAACAAATAAAGTAACCAACAACATCACCTCCTAAACACTAGTTCACTATTAAAGTCACCAAAACTTAAGCTTTTTCTACTAACAAAGGCACCAACCAAACTAATTCATTATTAAAGTCACCAAAATTTAAGCATTTTCAACAAATAAAGTCACCAACAACATCACCTTCTAAACACTAATTCACTATTAACGTCACCGGCACTTAAGCATTTTCAACAAACAAAGTAACCAACAACATCACCTTCTAAACAAAAGTTCACTTTTAAAGTCACCGGCTCTTAAGCATTTTCAACAAATAATGTAACCAACAACATCACCTTCCTAACAAAAGTTCACTATTAAAGTACGTCACCGGAACTTAAGCATTTTTAACAAATAAAGTTACCAACAACATCACTTCCTAAACACTAGTTCACTATTAAAGTCACCAAACGTTAAGCATTTTCAACAAATAAAGTCACCAACAACATCACCTTCTAAACACTAATTCATTACTAAAGTCACCAGAAGTTAAGCATTTTCAACAGATAAATTCACCAACAACATCACCTCCTAAACAAATGTTCACTTTTAAAGTCACCGGCACTTAAGCATTTTCAACAAATAAAGTAACCAACAACATCACCTTCCAAAAAAAAGTTCACTATTAATGTCACCAAAACTTATGTTTTTTCAACTAACAAAGGCACCAATGAAACTAATTCACTATTAAAGTCACCAAACGTTAATCATTTTAAACAAATAAAGTCACCAACAACATTACCTCCTAAACAATAGTCCACTAAATAAATCACCAAAACTTAAACTTTTTCAACTAACAATGGCACCAACGAAACTAATTCACTATTAAAGTCACCAAAAGTTAAGCATTTTCAACAAATAAAGTGACAAATAACATCACCTTCTAAACACTAATTTACTATTAAAGTCACCAAACGTTAAGCATTTTCAACAATTAAAGTCACCAACTACATCACCTCCTAAACACTAGTTCACTAAATAAGTCACCAAAACTTGAGATTTTTCAACTAACAAAGGCACCAACGAAACTAATTCACTATTATAGTCACCAAAAGTTAAGCATTTTTAACAAATAATGTCACCAACAACATCACCTTCTAAACGCTAATTCACTGTTAAAGTCACCAAACATTATGCATTTTCAACAAATTAAGTCACCAACATCATCACCTTCTAAACACTAATTCACTAGTAAAGTCACAAAAAGTTAAGCATTTTCAACAGATAAAGTCACCAACAACATCACCTTCTAAACACTAATTCACTATTAAAGTCACCAAAAGTTAAGCATTTTCAACAAATAAAGTCACCAACAACATCACCTCCTAAACACTAGTTCACTAAATAAGTCACCAAAACTTGAGATTTTTCAACTAACAAAGGCACCAACGAAACTAATTCACTATTATAATCACCAAAAGTTAAGCATTTATAACAAATAATGTCACCAACAACATCACCTTCTAAACTCTAATTCACTATTAAAGTCACCAAAAGTTAAGCATTTTCAACAAATAAAGTCATCAACAACATCACTTCCTAAACATTAGTTCACTAAATAAGTCACCAAAATTTAAGCTTTTTCAACTAACAAAGGAACTAACGAAACTAATTCACTATTAAAGTCATCAAAAGTTAAGCATTTTCATCAAATAATGTCACCAACAACATCACCTTCTAAACACTAATTCACTACTAAAGTCACCTAAAGATAAGCATTTTCAACAAATAAAGTCACCAACAACATCACCTCCTAAACACTAGTTCACTAAATAAGTCACCAAAACTTAAGCTTTTTTTAACTAACAATGGCACCAACGAAACTAATTCACTATTAAAGTCATCAAAAGTTACGCATTTTCAACAAATAAAGTCACCAACAACATCAACTTCTAAACACTAACTCACAATTAAAGTCACCAAACGTTAGGTATTTTCAACAAATAAAGTCACAAACAACATCACCTTCTAAAAACTAATTCACTATTAAATTCACCAAAAGTTAAGCATTTTTAAAAGAGGCTAACTGAAATAAGAGGTGGTCATTGAGGCTAACTGAAATAAGAGGTGTATAATTCATGCTATAAAAGCATATAATTGAAGTTCAAGTTATGAAAGAACAAATAATGTTTCTAATACAACTGGACAAAAGTAATAATGCAAATTTCATCTTCTCTAGCCTAAGAATGCATATAATTAAGATTTGTGTATCTGTTCATTCATCACAATTCTATGGCTAATCAATTCAAGTTACAGAAACACCGCCGCCAGCCCGCCACCTCTAACAGATAAAACAACAAAATATTTAATCTCCCTGACTTCCACATTAAATCATGTAAGTTTCTCTTACATGAAGTTGGAAGTAAAAAACTAAAAGAAATTGGGATTACAAAAGAATTGCCATTTTCAGCTTTGCTTCCGATGTTGGTGTCTATGATTCTTTTGTTTACAGTCAACTCCTCATTCTAAAGTGCATGTGACAGCTTCTCGGATAGCATCTTCTAGATTTAGTCCTGCATCAACAATTGAAGTCAAGGTACAGCGAGATTGATACGATACAAACTTGGTACGTACCAAAAACGACTCAAAACAGTCCACAAACACAACACAAAACCGAGAGCTCAAGAGACCAAGTCTCGGCCAACAACAAGAACACGAGATGGACAAAATAACAAGGTGTATTAACACCTATTTTCAGTAAACAATAAACTGACAAGGAGATTACAAGATGATAACAACAATAGGCCAGGATAACAATAACAACAACACGGTTACAAGATACAAAACAAACAAACAACGATTTACAAGAAAAGGAAAGATAGATAGTGTGACATACACTATCACATGAACTAAGAACCTAAGTGTGTTTCAAACACAAAGACCCTTAACTAATGTAATAGGAACACCTATACTTTTCGTTGGACACAAGATGGACCTCAATCTCTCAAGCACCCAACGTTCCAAGCCATGATCAAACAACACAAGTGAATCCACACTTGGTTGAAACCTAATTTCGGGTTTGCCTCCAAAAGGGAGAGGACTTTGTATATCAATGTCTTTCAAGACTTACAACATTATCAAAATCTACTAGTAAATGACCTAAAATATTTTATATATAGTAGGTTACAAAATAGAATACAAAATGACCAAAAGGACCCCTTAATAAAGAGTGAATAACAAAGGTGCCCTTGGAGTATGTATGGACGGTTTTGGTGTGTAATTGGGGCCTCCTTTGCACTTCACTTGCACATTCCAAGTCTCGAGTCAATTCACTCTCGCACTCATTCATCTTCGTGGCCGTGCCCGTATCATCCTCCCCTTCTTGAAAAGGATTCGACCTCAAATCCATACCTTGCAAAATCAAAGAGAAGACAAACAAGCACACATCCTCATGGCATGAGGGTTAGAGTTAGCAAAATACATAACATCAATATGCCAAGGCAGTTCATTCTTGACATATAACCAAGAGTCTTTCATATTACACATTAGGAAACCAATGACAAATGCACAAAGGAATTGGTTATGGAATCCATCAAGAGTCCCACTAGTTACTTCAAATTGTCCAACCCTATGAAGGTGGCAAGAAGTTTTTAACATCTTTGGACTCTTCCACGAATAAAAATTCAACTTGGCATCCACAAGTTGTTGTTCACATAACTTAAGCACAAGTGTGTCAAACATGGATGCAAGTACATAAGCAATATACCATAGAGGCAATGATACTTTTGCCCTAGGGTCCATAATCAAAATTAAGTCACAAAGAAGGATATCATATGAATGGAATTCCTCCGAAGTGTTTTCCATATGTAACTCTTTCCTTGACCTACAAGTAGTAATACCTTGGTCAAGAATGGAAACACTCAAGGATGAACTCTCTTGGCTCCTTTTATTACTCCCCTTCTTTAGTGAACACTTATCATAGTGGGAAATTTCTCCATGCACAACTTAGGTCTATCAAGTGGATTGGAAATTTCCAAGAAAGACTTTTCATCGTAGAGAAGGATTCCAACACTCACAACCAAACCTTGTTTGTCGTCTTGACCAAGCATCAAGTGGAATGCATGACATACTCCATATTTTAAGAGGTTACCGAGGTCAAATGGGAGAAGTAGCCATGGATATGGATTTTTACCATACTCACTTTCCCCCATGGAGTCATCCCTAAAATTAGTCACACCCTTTATGCCTCCATTAGCAATACCATGAACAAGAAGAGAGTAGAGAAAGGTGTTACACAAATCAACTGCAAATTTAGTGTTCTCATGCATGCACTCATTACTAGTTTCAAGACCTTCACTATGATTATGCTCAACATAAGAAACACATAAAGAAGAAGTAGATAGAATTTCTACACATGCTTCACCTCTTCTTTCAAATGGGTAATCCTCACTTAGATACAAACCACCATGAGTATAAAAGGATCATGATCAAAATCAGTTTTACAAGAACAAGCATCATTCGGGTTTCCCAAACTTTCAAGTAAAACAAGATCATTTTTACCCGATTGATCATTTTCCACTTCACTGCTTCTATGAGCAAAAATAAGACTTCAATCATACGACATGCTCAAAGAATCATCTACAATTTCATGACCAACTCTACCAACATCTTTACTAACTTGAGACTCGTCAAGCACACCATACACATGCTCAAGTAGTGGATTATATTTAGGAGTAAGTTGATCATCATTCACACTCTCTCTAGTTGTTGGCATCTCACATACCAACGTAGACTCACCTTGGTTTTCACAAGGATCAACTAGTGTGTGAATACTCTCATTACTTGGCAATAGAACCTCACTCATGTTACAAGTGCTAGCACTAGGTAGACACAAATCGTTCTTACGAGAAGAATCAATTTTGTCATATATAGGATCAACTAATGTTTGCATACTTACAACAATAATTTGATCTTCATGCAATCTAGCAGTACCAAGAGTATCACAAAGGGAAGATTCATGCATGTCTACACTAGGCAAAACCGCAACTACACTCATTTGACTATTACTAGACTCATCACAACATTCTACATTTATAGGAGTGTAGAAAGTTGCATTTTTACCTCGTAGCTCACATGAGCTACAACCTTCACCTTGGCGTGGGTCAGGACAACCCACTCCTTCCTTCGAGAATCTCTCATCACAAAGTGTTTGGACAAGAGGAATTGGATTTATTGGGAAAAGTTTGGGTATCAATTGGCGTAGCTTTTCAACGTGTTGTTTCATATCTTCAAGATTGTCATTGAAGCTATCACACATGGCATTGAATTTATTTATATCCATGATACCTAAAAAAGAGACAACAACAAAGAAAACAAACAAGTTAGTTCAAAAAGTCTCACCACACTCTCACTCTTTGATTACCTCACTCGTAACTTCACAAGTGTTATAAGCCGGCTAAGGATCCCGTGAGGAGTCGAGGATTGAGCCTACTCTTTTTCGGAATAGATTTTGGTTTGAAACTCAAAAAAATATCGTAGGACTTGAGTCAATGAACTAACAACAATTCTAAAATGACAAAAGCACACAAATAACGCTAACACAAACAAACGGACTCAAGACTAACTTACAATCTAGTAGGAGAGTACTAGCTTGTCAATTAGTATTAGAATCAACAAACGAAACTAAGAAACAATAATAAGAGACTAAGAAATCAAAATTTTGAGCCAAAATTGACGTGTGAACAGTAACTTGATGATGTGGCAGTCCACTATTGGTTCGATTTTTATCAAGTTGTTATTTTTCAATTTTCAAGTCTTGGTCAATTTTTCAATTTGGATTGTTGGAATTTGGTTAAAAAAAGGGAATACAAGTCTTGGAGCCTTTTTCAAATTTCAAGACTTGACTTTTCTTGTACTCTCCTTAAAACATAGGTCCTTGAATCATGGAAAGTTGTTGAAAAGTGGTTGTTAAAGTCTTTGGTGGTTGAGAAGTCTTTCAAGACTAACAAATCCTAAACCTCTTTTCTTCACCTTTATGGATCTAAATTGTACTTTATCTTCAACAACATATGAAGGTGGTGACGAACATCAAGAACAACAACAACATTCACCAAGAACAACAACAACAATTTCATGAACAACTAACAACAATCCACACGGCCAACTCCAAATTCACAATACAATGTTTTCAACTCACGGCCAAGGCTACTACAACTTCACAAAACGTTCTTAGGCCACCAATTAGCAATAATATCAAGTGGTCAATCTTAGAACAACAACAACATTCATCGTCTCATTTCACAACAACAACAATATTCACCAATGGACGGCTAAGTTCAAGTTCACAACAACAACATCAACAATTAAAGTTGATACTTAGATATAGACTCAATGTGTTAGTGAAGAACAAAACTAATACTACAAACATTCAAAACAAATAAAAATCTTGGCCAAGACACAAAAAGAACACAATTTTCGGTCAAGAACAACAATGGACAGACTTTCTTCCTTTTGGTTTTTTCGGTTTTCTAACTTCCTTTTTTATATTTTTCTAGCAAACCCAAGATTTGATTCCAAATGATACGATACAAACTTGGTACGTACCAAAAATGACTCAAAACAGTCCACAAACACAACACAAAACTGAGAGCTCAAGAGACCAAGTCTCGGCCAATAACAAGGACACGAGATGGACACAATAACAAGGTGTATTAACACCTATTTCCAACGAACAACAAACTAACAAGGAGATTACAAGATGATAACAACAATAGGATAACAATAACAACAACACGGTTACAAGATACAAAACAAACAAACAACGATTTACAAGAAAAGGAAAGATAGATAGTGTGACATACACTATCACATGAACTAAGAACCTAAGTGTGTTTCAAACACAAAGACCCTTAACTAATATAATAAGAACACCTACACTCTTCGGTGGACACAAGAGGGACCTCAATCTCTCAAGCACCCAACGTTCCAAGCCATGATCAAACAACACAAGTCAATCCACACTTGGTTGAAACCTAATTTCGGGTTTGCCTCCAAAAGGGAGAGGACTTTGTGTTTAAATGTCTTTCAAGACTTTCAACATTATCAAAATCTACTAGTAAATGACCTAAAATGTTCTAAATATAGTAGGTTACAAAATAGAATACAAAATGACCAAAAGGACCCCTTAAAGAGTGAATAACAAAGGTGCCCTTAGAGTATGTATGGACGGTTTTGGTGTGTAATTGGGCCCTCCTTTGCACTGCACTTGCACATTCCAAGTCTCGGGTCAATTCACTCTCGCACTCATCCATCTTCGTGGTTGTGCTCGTATCAGAGATAAGGGTGTCATTTGCATAAGAACTAAAACTCTTTAAAAGAGTCATGACATACGCCTCTTTAATTCCAAAAAATAGATCCAAATTCATCATCCGAGAAGGCATCTAAGGAGGCCTTCTATTGTTCTTTTATTGTGTTTGTACTTTGTACACATACTTGTGCAATTGAAACTAAGATCACAAAGCAGGGAAACCATTTTAATATTTCTTCTTGAAACTAAAAACCATCTGTCATTTTACAGAAAATTCTTAATAAGATTGATGGTGCAGGTTTATCTCTTCTTAACGCTTCACTTATTTTCTAAACAATCCTTCATGTCTCTACTATATTCTCAGTAAACTAAATATGATTAAGGAGAAACTAAGTTCCCAAATATATAATAGAAATTCGTGGTTTAATTGAATTATTCATTTCAAGTAATCTAAAGGAGGTATTCATTGCATTACTTTCTTCTTTTACTATTTAACTCAGTTGCACCTTTGAAAGATGCTTCATCCTAATACAGTTGTGTTTAATATATTGTTTAAAAGAATAGACAAACTAACATTGAACCAAAAAATAGACAAATTTTTGAAGAAACTCAGAAGCAAAGCCAAAAATCGTTGTAAGAAAGAAAGAAAAGGAGGCCAAAATTCACCAGATGCGACTCTTGGATTCGGATAACTCACACCAAAGAATTTCCAATGATGACGTTTGGCACTAAGGCACTACAACAAATCACCCCCCGCGTATGTTAAACGACACTTTTAAGGAAGTTGTTCATTATAGGGAAATTTGAAAAGGAATCTTGGAGTCGGATAATCTGTAAGAGTTGAGAATTTGCACCAACAAAATGAGATAGAGATATAATTAAATGAACTAAAAGCTTTATACCTAATCCTTGGTGATTCTCTTCAAACTCAATTTTTCATCTCTGTAGTCGTGCTCTTTTCGACATACTCTATGAATCTGCTTGTGCTGCCTATGCAAAAGTAATTGCTTTTGTCACCTAATTCTGGTGCTATTTTCTTGGTCTTATAATTTTGACTTAGGGTTCTATATTTAAGATATCAGTATGTTGTTAGTAGGCAAAGAAGCCTTGTAATCATAATCCATGGATATGAATGTTCAAAATATACGTCTTGCAATTGATATTCCAACTTCAAGTATATGCCCATCTTACAATCTCTTGCCCAAATCTTTTTTTATGCTTCAATTATGTGTTTACAACAGGAAATTGCATGTTCAACTTTAGATATTTGACCCAATAAAAAATGTCTTTAAAGAACAACTTAAGTCTTTAAAGAAAACTTTTTAAGTATAGTACAAGTATTATTTTGTCCTTCTACATCTCAAATATATTTTTTAAACTTTTCATACTTATTTATTCATTAAATTTTATTTTTTCTTATTTTCACTTTTTATGTTTTCCTTTAATTTTATTATTCTATTTTTTATTTTTTTATTTTTCCTTTTAATTTTATTATTTTATTTTTTATTATTTTTACTTTTTATTTTATTTTGATGTTTTAATTTAGTTGTCTCAACCTTTATTTTTTTCACTTTTTTCTTTTTTCTCAAACATTATCTATTTCTTTTTTTTTCCTTTTTTTAATTCATTTGTTTTTAACCTTTATTTTTCATTTATTTTTTATTTTTATCAGTTCTCTTTTTTCCCCTTATTTTTCTCAAACTTTATTTTTATTTTTTCCTCTCATTTTTTATTTTCTCAATTATTTTAATTCTTCGGTTTTTTCTTAATATTTATTTTTTTCTTGTCTTTTTTTTCTTACTATCTTTTTTTTTATTTTTCTATTTTGTTTTATCTTTTTTTCTTTTTTCAGTTCTCTTTTTCCCTCATTTTTCTCAAACTTTATTTTTATTTTTCCTCTCATTTTTATTTTTCTCAATTTTTTTAATTCTTCGCTTTTTTCTTGATCTTTATTTTTTTCTTTCCTTCTTTTCTCAATCTGTTTTTTTATTTCTTTATTTTGTTTGATCGTTTTTTTCTTTTTTCTCAACTTCTATTATATTTTGCTAATAAATAAAAAACTGGATAATCCACAAAGGTATCTTCATTTTTTTGTATCAATGCAAATTTAAGGACATGAATTGTCGTTACGAAGTTCTTTGAAAATTCTTGAGATAAGTCGTGCCTCTAAGGCGAGAGTTGTCGAATATCTTATAAATAAAGGCATAATGTGGTAGTGTCAAATCTTACCCGTGGGGCATAATTTATTAATTGAAAGTCCTTGAGCTAAGTCTTGCCTCTAAGGCAAGAGTTGTAGAACATTCCATAAATGAAGACATAACATGGTAGTGTCAACTCTTGCCCGTGGGGCATAATTTGTAGTTTGAAAGTCTTTGAGCTAAGTCTTGCCTCTAAGGCAAGAGTTGTAGAACATTTCATAAATGAAAACATAATGTGTTAGTGTCAACTTTTGTCTGTGGGGCATAATTTGTAGTTTGAAAGTCCTTGAGCTAAGTCTTGCCTCTAAGATAATAGTTGTAGAACATCTCATAAATGAAAAAGTACCGTGGTAGAGTCAACTCTTGTCCGTGGGGTATAATTTGTAGTTTGAAAGTCCTTGAGTTAATTAAGTCTTGCCTCTAAGACAAGATTTGTAGAACATCTCATAAATAAAAACATAACGTGGTAGTATCAACTCTTGTCTGTGGGGCATAATTTGTAGTTTGAAAGTCCTTGAGCTAAGTCTTGCCTCTACGAAAATAGTTGTAGAACATCTCATAAATGAAAACATAACGTGGTAGAGTCAACTCTTGCCCGTGGGGCATAATTTGTAGTTTGAAAGTCCCTGATTAAGTCTTGCCTCTAAGGCAATAGTTTTAGAACATCTCATAAATGAAAATATAACGTGGTAAAGTCAACTCTTTCCCGTAGGGCATAATTTGTAGTTTGAAAGTTCTTGAGCCAAGTCTTGCCTCTAAGAAAATAGTTGTAGAACATCTCATAAATGAAAATATAATGTGGTAGAGTTAACTTTTGCCCGTGGGGCATAGTTTGTAGTTTGAAAGTCCTTGAGTCAAGTTTTGCCTCTAAGGCAAGAGTTGTAGAACATTTCATAAATGAAAACATAATGTGGTATAGTCAATTCTTACCCAAGGGGCATAATTTGTTGTTTGAAAGTTCTTGAGCTAAGTCTTGCCTCTAAGGCAATAGTTGTAGAACATCTCATAAATGAAAATATAATGTGTTAGAGTCAATTCTTATCAGTGGGGCATAATTTGTAGTTTGAAAGTCCCTAAGCTAATTAAGTCTTGCCTTTAAGGCAATAGTTGTAGAACATCTCATAAATAAAAACATAACATGGTAGAGTCAACTTTTGCTCGTGGGGCATAATTTATTGTTTGAAAGTCCCTGAGCTATGTCTTGCCTCTAGGACAATAGTTGTAGAACATCTCATAAATCAAAATACAATGTGGTAGTGCTGACTCTTGCCCATGAAACATAACTTGTTGTTTGAAAGTCCTTGAGTCAAGTCCTGACTCTAAGGCAATAGTTGTAGAATATCTCATAAATGAAAATATAACGTGGTAGAGTCAACTCTTACCCGTGGGGTATAATTTGTTGTTTGAAAGTCCCTGAACTAAGTCTTTCCTCTAAGGTAAGAGTTATAAAATATCTCATAAATCAAAATACAATGTGGTAGTGTCTACTCTTGCCCATGAAACATAGCTTGTTGTTTGAAAGTCATAAGTCTTGCACCTACAATGTAGTAGTATCAACTCTTGCCCATGAAACGTAGTTTATTGTTCGAAAGTCGTAAATCTTGTCTTTATAATATGATACTGTCAACTCTTGCTCATGAGATGTAACTTGAATGAAAGCAATCCAAGAAAAGAACAAAAATAATAAAAATTGCGGAAAAAGAAGAAAATGAAGAAAAATATTTAAAAAATAAAAATTAAAGAAAATGTAGAAGTTGAGAGAGAATAGGAAAAAAATAAAGGTTGATACAAAAAAAAGATTAAATAAAAATATAGGTCGAAAAAAATTTTAAAAGAAAAAATAAAAAAAATAAAAACTTTATTTTTTTAATAAAAGTAGACGTTGAAAGGTATAAAGAAAAAAAAGTAAGGGTTGAAAAAAACTAAAAAGAACAAACAAAAAGAGGAAAGAAAAAATAAAAAATAAAATAATATAAAAAAAAAGTTGAGAGAAAAAAAGGAAAAAAGTAAGGGTTGAGAAAATTAAAAATAAAAAGAGAAAAGCAAATATAAAAATCAAAGTAAAATTATAAAAAAAATTGAAAAATATAAATATGGAGTTGTTATCCATTATGAGGATCATTTATGTAATTATTTCATCGATCACGGGCAATTTTGCTCAAAAGAATATTAGTTAATAGGTAAAGACTATTTTAATAAAACTTTTTTATTTAGGGCTAAAATTTGAAAGACACCCAATTTGGGTCTATTGTTGAGGGTGATTGGGTCTATTGTTGAGATTCACCCGTTTACAACTATCGTCTTGGATTTCTTCCCAATATATTCCTTGAGGTAACATGATGGTGCAAAATAAATAAAACGTCATTGAATATCACATTTCAGCTTGCAGAGAAGAGATTCAACGTACAACTGTATGAATAGTTAACACCGAACTTAAAATAACATGTAAGACTCATAAAGCTAAATAATTTTTTCATTAAGCTTCAACATATCACCAAACCAAATACTTTTCTGCTTCAGTCATGTATTACAGGCGTATTTCAGAACTCACATATCACAACACCATCTAAAAACAAACCAATAACTAATACGCATACTGACTAAGAAACTAATTAAGAAGAAAATCAAACCAAAGCAATAACCGAGAAAATTGACTTAACAGCAAAATACAAATTTTACATCAGAAGGAATTATGATACATGTATTCATCAATTCTCTCATTCCCGGTGTTATGCTCTGATTGTTGTGCTGCGGGCTCTTCCTCAATTATTGCTTTGCAAACCCACCATGGCTCTTAAATTATCCTAAATTCTGAGATAACAATTTATTCAAAGAAATTACCATATCAAAACTCATAGAAAGGAAAGAAGAAAGAAGTGCAGGTTATCAATTGGAGTTATGCATGAAGTATAGCAATAGCATGGAAACACAAGACTAAATAATATTGAAATATCGAGAACATATAAGATCTTACCAGAGAATTTTGGGAAAATAGGACAATAAAAGTAATTAGCTTTCAACATTCAAATACTATAAATTTGAATGTGGTAATTTCTTTGAATGAATTTACCAGAAAATTTCTTTGAATGAATTTCAAAGAAAGATCAAGAAGATAGTAGACGGCAAACGTGGCAATGAGTTTAGGAAACACCTAAATTTCATATAGGTTTTTAAAATCTAAAGTGCCCTCAAACTTTGTTAATGTCAACAAGCACGCACTAAGGTGCTCACGGGCGGACCCATATAGCTTCAAGTGGGTTCATATGAACCCACTTCGACGAAAAATTACACAGTATATATAAGCAGTTTTTATAAATTTAAAAGGTATATATTATATATTGCACCCTTTATAAACATGACCAGCTTAGTGGTAGTTGGTTCAATTGTTGACATATATGTCCCCTGTTCGAGCCTCTGGTGCTTATATATATATATATATATATTCGTCATCTTGTTCCATTCTCAACTGCCACTAATACCTGTACATAAAAGCAATGACCAAAGTAAAATACCGAAAATCAATAGTAACTTGCAAATATGCATGTTTTGAATCGAACAAGCAAATTACTTAAACAAACAATATAAGTTTAACTAACCTAACAAAAGTGGTTAAACAAAATAAAAACACTAAAACGGAGATTATTAACTGAAAAAGTTGGTGTAGAAACAATGTTCAAGTTCATCACTATAATTACATATCTAATAAACAATTTCATGGGAGTCATGTAAGCCTGTCAAGTGGGTCGGGCCTACCCGGCCCACTTAAAGTATCCGGCCTGATTGGACCCGGTCCGATAAGCCCTAAGGCTTTAGGATTTCGGGTCCTGAGCCGGTTATTTTTTTAATTTGAGCTCGGTTAATCCGGCCTGGACAAGCCCGGTCCAAGCCTACCGGTAGCCCGGCCCGGCCCGAAATGATTTATTTTTTTAAAAAAAAAAAAAATTAGGGTCTTGGGCCAAGCTAGCTGTTGGCCCAACGGCTATATAGCCGTTTTTGGATCCAAAAGGATAGTTTGAGCCCATTTCTTTAAAAAAATAAAAAAAATTACATTAAAAATTAATTTTTAATCCCCCAAAAAATTATATAAATACCCTACACCTTCAAATCATTTTTCACACAATTTTTCACTCTCTCAAATCTTAATTCTCAATTCTCAAATATTCAATATATTTAATTTCTTAAAATGTTCACTTTAATTTTTTAATTTTTGTTTACAAAGTACGAGCGGAAGTTTCTAAAGTCGCAACCTTCGGATACATTCAAAATTTGGTATTGTCGTTTCATCTCTTACGTTTAATTTTTATTTATAGTATTAATTGTTTAATATTTAATTTTATTATATTTGTGTATCTTGAATTTTTTTAGTTTAATTTAATTTATACTATGGATAAATTAAGAAATCTCGCTATTAAAGGTGTTAAAATTTTTTGTCCCGAAAGCGGTAGTGGTAGTAAAAAGCGAATTACTAGTGGTAGAGGTAGTTCAAGTAGTAGATATACCTGTGTGTCTTCGCCTCCGGTACCGCTTGGTACACCTTTTGAGGAAGAAATAGGTGTAGGTGCTCACGATATGGATTATGTAGAAACTCAGAAAAATTATGGTATAGAAGAAGAAAATAAAGTAGATGCAGTTAATTTAGACGAAGATAATGAAAATATTGGTGAGACACCCGCAGTAGGAAATGCTAACGTTAGATCTGAATCGATTAATCTCCCTCCTCATCCTCCCGTGCCCCAAGACCTCGTAAAACAACTAGTATTGCATGACAATTTTTTGAACGTATATCAGATACTGAGGTGCAATGCAATAGTTGTCAACAAATATATAAGCATAGAAGCGGAGGCAAGCAAGGGGGTACCGGGACGTTAATGAGACATATAGGTGAAGCTCACGAAAGAGAGTTAAATATTGCACGAGGTGGTGGGGATGTTGGTGGGCCAACGCAAACTAGAATGTACCCAGCAACCGGTCATGTAATGAAGAAGTATAATAAATTGAGGGACTGGGAAGAAATAGCTAAAATGGTAGTTGTGGGTTGTTTGTCTTTTAGTTTTTCTTCTTCTGATGTCTTTATTCATTATATACAAGCAATTTATAATCCTATGTTTAATGGTATTTCTAGAAGTACTTGTCGGTCTGATATTTTTAGACTTCATTCACAATATTATTTTTATTTATCAACATTGTTAAAAAATATTCAATGTAGATTGTCTCTAACTTCTAATCTTGATCGTGCTGTAAATAAAAATGATTATTTAACCGTTACTTGTCACTGGATGGATAGTAATTTTGTGATGCAAAAACGTATTCTTGCTTTTTTATATGATGAAAATCGTAAACATACTGGACATTTTATTGTTGATTCTATTGTTAAAGTTGTTGGATATTATTGTATCGAAAATAAAATTTTATGTATTGCTTTTGATAATGCTTCTAACAATAAGACTGCTATAAAAAATTAAAATCTACGCTATCTCCGCCGTTACCTGAAATTTTTCATATTAAGTGTGCATGTCATATATACAATTTAATTGTAAAAGTGGTCTTGAGTTTTTTGAGCTTTATATTGAAAAATTTTGGCTTGTTGTTGGTTTTATTCAAGGAAATAATCGTAGATCGAGAATTAGAGAATTTAAAGTTAAATGTCAAGAAAATGGACTTACACCGATATTGATGCCTGAGGAAATTGATATTAGATGGAATTCTACGTATGATTTTTTAAAAACTTGTTATAAATATAGAATTCCTATTACACTAGCATTTAACCAACATTGCGGTTCATTTGTTGATTCTGTTGATTGCATGTTACATGATTATGATTGGGTTGTAATTAATGATCTTGTTAAGTTTTTAGAAAAAATTTATGTAGCTACGGTTGAATTTTTCGGTGCTTATTATCCTACTGTTTGTAATATTTTGGCATATATAACAGATATTTCTGGTTTGCTCAAATAATATAAAAATAAAGAAGGTTATAAGGAAGCTGTTGGTGCCATGTTTACGAAATTTAAAAAATATTTTTTCCCGATTCCCCCTATTTACTTGGTTGGTGCTATGCTAAATCCGTGCATAAAATATAATAATATGTGCCACTTTAGTACTATTATTTATACTAACTTAGAAATAAATATTAACAATGATTCTGAACAAGTACAACCTGATTTGTGGACGGCTATGAGTGATGCAAATGAATACATAGAAAAATTATATAACCACTATGCTGATTTATTTGATTTAGCCGTACCTACAAATATCACTCCAACTGTCGTTCCTCATCCTCCCGAGGAGCCATCATCTTCTAAAAGACCGGCACATAGTGGTTTTCCTGATTCCTTTAATGATTTAACTTGTTGGAACAGTGTTAATGAGAGAGCTTACACATCAACTTAGCGGGAAAAGCTGAAATATTATCTTCGGTCGCCGCCAGAGGATCGCAGACGACGGATCAACACGTTGGATTGGTGGAGGAGTAATGAAACACAATATTCTGTGCTTTCAAGATTAGCTAGAGATATCTTAAATGTTTCAACGTCAACCGTTGCATCAGAGAGCGCTTTTAGTCAGGGACGACAACAGCTTGGAGACAACCAACACTCATTGGGAAGCAATGCAATGAATGTTCTAGTTTGCCTCAGAGATTGGATTAGAGCAGAAAGAAGAAACCAATGAATGGAACCGGAGCCGAGCAATGAGTTGAAACTTGAAGAAATTATGTCTTCACGGGAGAACTCAGCAGAATCAAGTCCAACGCATGGGTTTGCCTCCGTTGACTTCGACTATCCTATGCAAGTTCCCGTTAATATTAACATGAATGAGTTGGAAAAAATGATGCATAATTTGTAGATTTTTCATTCATGTAAATTATAAATTTTGAATTATTTTGCAATCAATAAAATTTCCCAAATTCATTCACTCCTTAGTCCTTACTTTTTATATTTTTTCATTTAATGATTTAAAATTTTAAATTGAAATTCTAGTTTTCTACTTTAAATTAAAAACTTACCTCTAATATATTGTTAATTTACTACCAAATATTATTAATTTATTATATTAAGTAGCATATGTTTTGTATATAAGTGTATATATCTTCTATAGACGTGTATATTTAACGTATACATGTGTATATGTTTTATAAATTAGTATATAACTATAACTATAACTATATATATATATATATATATATATATATATATATATATATTGTAATGTATATATATTGTGGTATATTTTATTTAAAGTAGTACTCATACATTGAATGGTGCGTATACATGTGTATATATCTTCTATAGACGTGTATATTTAACGTATACATGTGTATATATTTTATAAATTAGTATATAACTATATCTATATATATTGTAATATATATATTGTAGTATATTTTATTAGTAGTAGTATATATACATTGAATGGTGCGTATACACGTGTATATATCTTCTATAGACGTGTATATTTAACGTATACATATGTATATGTTTTATAAATTAGTATATAACTATATCTATATATATTGTAATGTATATATATTGTAGTATATTATATTAGTAGTAGTATATATACATTGAATGGTGCGTATACATGTGTATATATCTTCTATAGACGTGTATATTTAACGTATACATGTGTATATGTTTTATAAATTAGTATATAACTATATCTATATATATTGTAATGTATATATATTGTAGTATATTTTATTAGTAGTAGTATATATACATTGAATGGTGTGTATACATGTGTATATATCTTCTATAGACGTATATATTTAACGTATACATGTGTATATGTTTTATAAATTAGTATATAACTATATATATATATATATATATATATATATATATTGTAATGTATATATATTTTGGTATATTTTATTTAAAATAGTACGTATACATTGAATGGTGCGTATACATGTGTATATATCTTCTATAGACGTGTATATTTAACGTATACATGAGTATATGTTTTATAAATTAGTATATAACTATATCTATATATATATTGTAATGTATATATATTGTGGTATATTTTATTTAAAGTAGTACGTATACATTGAATGGTGCGTATACATGTGTATATATCTTCTATAGACGTGTATATTTAACGTATACATATGTATATGTTTTATAAATTAGTATATAACTATATCTATATATATTGTAATGTATATATATTGTAGTATATTTTATTAGTAGTAATATATATACCTTGAATGGTGTGTGTACACGTGTATATATCTTCTATAGACGTGTATATTTAACGTATACATGTGTATATGTTTTATAAATTAGTATAGATGTGTATGTTTAACGTATACATGTGTATATGTTTTATAAATTAGTATATAACTATATATATATATATAGATTGTAATGTATATATATTGTAGTATATTTTATTTAAACTTTAAAGTAATACATATACATTGGATGGTGCGTATATATGTGTAATCGTGTATATGTGTATATATTTTTTAAATTCTAATGTAGTATATACTATATATATAGTGTATATATATTATTTAACGTATTTATAATGTATATAGGTGGGTATATATAATGTATATTGAATTTTTTTTTATATATTTTTGACCGGGTTTGACCATTTTTTTAATCGGGTTTGATCGGGTTTAGGTGGGTTTGACCGGGTTGGGTTAAGTGGGCCGGGTTAGGGTTGTTTTTAATTTTTTTACTGTTGAGCACGACCCACTTAGACCCCAACCCAGACCCGGCCCGGCCCACAAACCGATTAAATGACACGAGCTGATTTCGGGTTGGCCCGGCCCGGCCCACTTGACAGTCTTAGAATCATAAAAAATTGAATTGTTGGTGGAGGTGGCGGTCGTCAAATTGGAGGCAAAGAAGGGTTTTGCTTTGTATTTTTTTCGATAATTGGGATAGTGAGTAAAAATATTCAAGAGAAATCCTTCCCATTTATTTTAAGATTGTTATGAAATATATTTTAAGATTGTTATGAAATATAAAGTAAGAAGAATAAAAGTACAGAGAGAGTAATTTACAATGAATAAAACTTCCTCTATTTATAGGGAAAATTACTCCTAGTTTCTCTCTAAAAGATATATACTTCAAATCCTGATAGATATCAACTTGATATTGATAGATTTTATTTATATTCTTGATAAACATTCATTATAATGTAAATACATTTATAACACCCCTTTGAATGTCTAATTGTTAGATAATGTGTCTCGTTAAAACTTTACTGGAAAAAATTCAGTAGAAAAAAAATCTAGTGAAGGAAAAGAGTACACATCTCTAATAATATGCATTTCGATTGCCTCCTTACTAGAAAAATTCAGTGAAATAAAACCTCGTAAGGAAAAAAGAGTACAACGCGTATTAACTCTCCTTAATGAGAATATTCTTGAACCTTTGCATCCCGATCTTGTGCACCATCTTCTTGAAAGTTACAGTTGGGAGAGACTTGGTGAATAAATCAGCCACATTGTCACTCAAACGAATTTATTGCACGTTAATATCACCATTCTTTTGTAGCTCATGTGTATAGAAAGGTTTTGGCGAAATGTGCTTCATTCTATCTTCTTTTATGAATCCTCCCTTGAGTTGTGCTATGCATGTTGCATTATCTTCATATAAAATTGTGGGTACTTTATCAAATTTCAAACCATATTTTTCTCGAATGAGATATATCATGGACCTCAACCACATACGCTCTCGGCTTGCTTCATGAATAGTTATTATCTCAGCATGGTTCAATAAGGTAGCTATGATAGACTGCTTTGTAGATCTCCAAGATATGGAAGTACCCCCCACAATTGAACACATAGTCCGTTTGAGATCGAGCTTTATGCGGATCAGATAAATACCCAGCATCGGCATAACCAACAAGATTAAGACTGCATCTTTAGAATAAAATAAGATCATGTGTTTGATCCCATTTCGATGTCTCCTAGTAGGAGTAGAACTATACATTGCTAACAAATTAATCGAAAAGGCTATATCAGGCCTTGTAGTATTTGCAATATACATGAGTGCACCAATTGCACTACGATATAATACTTCATAACCAATTCAAATTGGTATATTTCTCATTTTAGCAAATAATCTATTGCTTTTGAAAAGTACTCTCAAGGAGTTTCAATAATTTTCAAGCTATAAACTTATACAATATAAGGATTATAAATAAGTTTTTGAGAAACTTTTATATGCTTCAAACATTTTGAATTCTTAAAAAATTTTCATATAAATTTTGTCAAGTGACAATATTCAACATTTCATGTGTGACATCTTTAAGTATCCGAACTGCAAATCAAATAAGTTTTATGCTTATCAAGATGTATCATTTCGCGTTACTTGATAAATGTTTCTACGTCAACATGCTTAAATAAATGTAGAATTTAGATTCTCGTAATCTTTCACAATATTGCGCCAACATTATATCAAAGATATTGATGATATATCATTTCAATGTGACATAATATTTTGAGATCTTATCACTTCATTATTTTCAGGTACTTGAACCTCTCATAAGGTTTCATGAAGCGTTATGTCGTAGGCTCTTCAAGAGCACATTATCTTCTTATTATGATTATTTGTTCCTTATCCTTTTCAAGAATTATTTCATTTGGAACCGATCGGTCTACCACACTTCACGCATGCATAGAACTTGTCTTCCAGGGATACAAAATAGGAGCACTTGCAGCTTAAATATGAGATGATTTCGATAATTGACTTGAATTATCTTTGAATGAGGATCTGATGATAATTCCTAACATATTTCATAGCTGCTTGTAATCTCTCCTTTATGTTAGAAAAACTAACATACATCTTCCATCTTATTTGAGGAATCCATCTTTGTGCATTATGGTATATTCATTAATTGTATATCGCACATCAAAATTATTAGATGGACAACGTGTGGTTTCTGACTCAAAACCAACTTTGAGGGAAAAATAATCATAATTTATTATTTCATGCATACAAATACTTTTGTATATAATATTTCATATTTCAAACACATATGAAGCGTTGTTCTCATTAGAAATGAGTCAACTATTTATCGAAGGTATTCTATGTCAAATCATCATCATCAAGAAGAATTGTCTTGATTAAACAATCTAAAAATTATGCTCTTATCTCAATTTTATTGAGCAAACAACTTTATGAATGCCAAACTGCAGATTGACAATGAATGTACATGTGATCATCTTATATCGATGCATCTTCTTAATGGATCGCATGATAGGTGAACGAGCCCTTATTCATCTTTTATACTTTTTAGATTTGAAGGGATTCAATCCCAATATTAGTTGGTCCAACCAACTTATCATGAGAATAAGCGACATAAACAATTCTTGAACAATTTTCTAGTTCTTCAATACATGTCTAATACTCAATATGCACATCTTCGAGATGTCACAATCGTTCATATCAACTTATGAACTCATTTATAGTAGTAAACACAAGTTTACCATGACATGTATTCTTTTTTTCTTTAGTAAATTTCAAATTTACTATTACATGAATAAATTTCAGATTTACTACTTTCGAAGTAGATTTCAAAATAACTCTTCTCAGTTATTCTACCTCTTTCAGAGGTGAGTTGTGAAACCATCACAATCAAGTGCACGTTTGCATTAATAAACTTCTCATTCCCCAGGAATAGAATATAATTGTGCCATAAGTCTATCAGATTCTGATAGCTTATAACCTCTTTCATGATATTGCTACTTTCAGGAGCACATCAAGGCATACATATCTTTCAAAGTATATCATCTATTGTTACTATATTCACTTCAAGAATCGAGTAAATTGTCATCTTTCAGACCTATCATATATTGCTACCACATTCACTTCATGGAATAGAGCATATTCAATAGACAAATTTCTTGACTTTTCATCAAAAAACACATTATTTTGCCTTAGCCATCATAATATCATCAATATGGTACATTGAGATTCAAACTCAATGTCTTATCCACATAAAGACGCCCCAGACATAAATCAATGGAATTTAAACCCAATATATTATCATCATGATGCATCAAGGATCTAACCTAATATCTTATCCTTTTATGAAATGGGACTTGAACTATAAAAATTTCCATCACTGAATAACCACACATTGTTTGCTAACTTTTTAGGAGTTCAAATATATCTATCGTATGCACTGTGAGATATTGTATTTATCAAATTGTTTAGAATATTTTTTTCTAAACAATTTGATAAATAAAATAATATATAAACATTAACCCATATCATTAGCAATAAGGAGGACTTTTAATTTCTTTTTTTCAGTACTCAAATAATAGAATATATAAATAGTGCACGTCGTGTGCTGATTGCACAAGAATTCAAAAAGTAATAAAATATGTTAATATTGCTAACCTTTAATAAAACACCGCTGCATAATTTATACATACCTCTTCATTGGTAGATTCCAATAAGTTCTCTCCTTTACTACTTCAATAACCAAGTTGGTCAATTTCAGTAGCAGGTAGTTTCATGCAAGCTTCGAACTTTATGGCCATAACTAGATCTGAGTCTTTTCAACAAGATCTCTTCATAATAGAAAAGGCAGTGATTAAATAATTTCACAAAATCAAATTTTGACACTATGAAATATTTTCAAGTAAAATACTTATCTTGTACTCATGTAACATTTAAAATCAAACTCTATGACAGAGTCGTGCTGATAACGTGTTATGAAATATAAAGTAAGAAGAACAAGAATAGAGAAAGAAGATAGAGTAATTCTTATTTCTCTTGAGGGATTCTCTCGAGGGATTGAGTGTAATTTGCAATGAATAAAACTCCCTCTATTTATAGGAAAAATTACTCCTAGTATCTCTCTAAAAGATAGATAATTCAAATCCTGATAGATATCAACTTGATCTTGGTAGATCTTAATAGATCTTATTTATATTCTTAATAGACATTTACTATAATGTAAATACATTTATAAAAAAGATTGTTTTTTAATGTTTCTTTCCATGTGTTTTAGGGATCTACCTTAATTATTCTTACACCTTTTACAATATATGTTAAACTCATAAGTTATAATCAATATTCAGTATTATTAATATAATTAAATAAGACCCTACGACACTTCTTTATTTTTTTTTGAGAAATTATTAGGACATGTATGATTCATACATAAAAAGGATTTCTAAAAGACTTTGGCTAAAAAGGACTCTTATATGTAACCAAAATATAGTTTATACTACAACAATTTTAATTTTTTCCAATAAAATAATTAGGACATATATGATTCATAAATTAAAAAGAAGTCTACCTTAATTATTCTTATACATTTTATCATATATGTTAGATTTATTACTTGTAATCAATATTCAATATTATTAATATAATTAAATATTAAATTAAAAAACTAGTGAAAAGATAATTTTATCTATTGCGAAAGCTTTAATCGAAGGTAATAATGTAGATGTCCTAAATAAAAGGTAATATTTGAAGGATTTCCTAAATTAAAGAAATAATTTTTAAAAATTGTCCATAATCGCTTATTACTATTTGTTAATTTGGATGGAAAGCACCGTTTCTAGGCCATAATTAAATACTACGTGCTATTTTTTCGTTTTGATAGAAAAAATTGATATTTTCCTTTTTACTCTTATCATATATGTTTTAAGAGAGTCCGGAGCCAAAAGGGCTCTTTTTTTTATCAAAAATTCCAAAAGGGACACTTACTTTCGAAAAAAACCAAAACAAACAAAACGCTGCAGGCCCTGCGACTTACAAGTCGCCTGAGGCCCAGCGACTTGTAAGTCGCCTGGGGCCCAGCGACTTACAAGTCGCCCGGGGTCCAGCAACTTGCAAGCGTTCACTGTTCACCTCCTCCTTTTTTTTTTTGTTCCCATCTTTAACATCATCATTTTTACTCCTTTCTTTTCTCTTTCATTTTGACCAAGAACAATAATACTCACCCACTCAAAGATTCCACACTACATAGACCATTCACATATACTCCATTTTTCCTTTTCTTGGTGGGAGCAACAAAAAAGAATAGAGAACATTGCATCATCTTTCTTTTTCTCCAACGACCGGAAAACATAAACACAAATAATTCTTCATTTTCATCACTTCACAATTCCACTCTCAAGCACACAATGTATTTAAATAATTTAAGTTGTTAATTATTGTAATTTATTATATTTTTTATGTAATTTTTATATTAATATATGTTACTTTTCTTATCCAAATTTTTGTGGCATTGATAGTCAATTATATTTTTAAAATAATTTAAGTTTTTAATTATTGTGATTTATAATACTTTCTTCTATTATTTACAGTACTTTTTATTTCATTTTCAAATAATATATGTTGCTTTATATCTTTTTCTGTCCCGTCCCAATTTATATGACACTAATATAATTTTGATAGTCAATCAAATATTTTATGTTGATATATCATTTTGTTATTCTTATTTTTCTAATACATAATGACTTATAATAAGGAGTGATATAGTAAAATCATCGTTCGAAAGACGAAAATTTAATTTAAATATTTAATATATTCTATTAGTTTATATTAATTAACTATAACTACATATTGGAAGTAATTCTTTTTTTATTTAATTGGCTATCATGTTCAAAACTAATTTGTTATCACAAATCACAATAATTAATAACTTAAAATATTTAAAAGACATATAAAAATTTTATTGACTCTCATTATTTTAGAAATGCCACATAAATTGAGATAAAAAAAAAGTATTGCAAATCATAATAATTAACAATTTAAAATACTTAAGAGATATATAAAATTTTAGTTGACTCTCAAAAGTGTATCGAAGCCACATAAATTGGGACACAAGGAGTAAATATATTATTTGATAATTACGTAAAAATTATTATAAATCACAATAATTAACAAGCTAAAATACTTTTTTAAAAATATATAAAAGTTCTATTCAACTCTCAAAATTTTATCGGTGCAGCATAAATTATGACAAAATAAAAAATTATCTTAACTAATTGCAACTAAATATTTAAAGTAAATCAATTTTATTATTTTAATTGACTTTTATATAAAAAATTAACCTTTTTATTTATTTATTTATTTATTTTAGTAAGTTTAAATTTTAAAATTATTTTTTTCTTATATAGAAATACTAATATTTAAACTTAACTTTAAATTTTTAAAGTATAAAATTAATAAATTTAATTTAATAAAATAAATTTCTAATGAATATTTTCTTAGAATTTGTGTTGGGTCAATATATATCAAGTTAAAAAGAAATAAAGAAAAATATATAGTAAAATTTTATTATTGTGAAAGATAAATATAATGCACTATCCAATAATGTTTAATAATATCATATTTTGCATATGTAAATATAGCATCACGTATTTAATTAATATACTATTCCAGTGAATTATCGATGATTACTATTGGATATGATAAAATTATATTAATTTTTATAGTAATAACATAATCAATCGCTCTTAATTAATTATTATGAGTCATCTAGGTATTAAGAAAATAAATAATATTTAATGAAAAATAAAATAGACATAAAATGTGAAATTAACTCTTAATGTTTTAAATTAAATTTTCGTCTTTCGAACGATGATTTTACTATATCACTCCTTATTATAAGTCATTATGTATTAGAAAAATAAGAATAACAAAATGATATATCAACATAAAATATTTGATTGACTATCAAAATTATATTAGTGTCATATAAATTGAGACGGGACAGAAGAAGATATAAAACAACATATATTATTTGAAAATAAAATAAAAAGTACTGTAAATAATAGAAGAAAGTATTATAAATCACAATAATTAAAAACTTAAATTATTTTTAAAATATAATTGACTATCAATGCCACAAAAATTTGGATAAGAAAAGTAACGTATATTAATATAAAAATTACATAAAAAAATATAATAAATTACAATAATTAACAACTTAAATTATTTAAATACATTGTGTGCTTGAGAGTGGAATTGTGAAGTGATGAAAATGAAGAATTATTTGTGTTTATGTTTTTCGATTGTTGGAGAAAAAGAAAGATGATTCAATGTTCTCTATTCTTTTCTGTTGCTCCCACCAAGAAAAGGAAAAATGGAGTATATGTGAATGGTCTATGTAGTGTGGAATCTTTGAGTGGGTGAGTATTATTGTTCTCGGTCAAAATGAAAGAGAAAAGAAAGGAGTAAAAATGATGATGTTAAGGATGGGAACAAAAAAAAAAAAAGGAGGTGAACAGTGAACACTTGCAAGTCGTTGGGCCCCGGGTGACTTGTAAGTCGCTGGGCCCCGGACGACTTGTAAGTCGCAGGGCCCGCAGCGTTTTGTCCGTTTTGGTTTTTTCCGAAAGTAAGTGTCCCTTTTGGAATTTTTGATAAAAAAAGAGCCATTTTGGCTCCAGACTCTGTTTTAAGACTCTTTTTATCCCATTAAATTTTTTTATTAATATTAATTCCTCATATATTTTAAAGTTTCTTAATTTTTCAATATTATAATCAATATTATAATAATGATATTTAAATAACGGAAAAGGTATGCATATATCTCTGAACTTTGATAAATGGTACATATATACCCTCCGTCATACTTTAGGTACAAATATACCCTTGCCGTTAGCGAAAAGGTACATATATACCCCTGAACTTTGATAAATGCTACAGATATACCCTCCATCATACTTTAGGTACAAATATACCCCTGAATTTTGATAAATGGTACAAATATACACTCCGTCATTCTTTAGGTACAAATATACACTTGCCGTTAATGAAAAGGCATATATATACCCTTCTCACTAATGGCAGGACACATGTCACAATCCTATTCATTTGGCCCTTCTTTTTAATTTATCCCAACTCCACCCCAAAATAATTCTAATTTAACCCATAACACAATCCAAATAATAACCCAAACCTGATTCGGTCTAATAGAAAAAGAAAGAGAGAATGAACATGCATGAATAGAGATGCGTGCTGAAGGTTTTATTAGACCGAATCGGGTTTAAGTTATTATTTGGATTGCTTTGTACGTTAAATTAGAATTATTTTCGGATAGGATGGGGGTAAATTAAATTTAAAAGGGGCAAATGAATAAGATTATGACACGTTTCCTGACGTTAGAGAGAAAGGTATATATATGCCTTTTCATTAACAACAAGGGTATATTTGTACCTAAAGTATGACGGAGAATATATTTGTACCATTTATCAAAGTTCAGGGGTATATATGTACCTTTTCATTGACGGAGGGCATATCTGTACCATTTATTAAAGTTCAGGGATATATATGTACCTTTCATTAATGGCAAGGATATATTTGTACCTAACGTATAACGAAAGGTATATCTGTACCATTTATTAAAATTCAGGGGTATATTTGTACCTTTTTCGTGTAAATAATAATTGATTTTGCTTGACCAAAACACCCAATTTTGTATTTATTGTGATTTGTATTATATATGTTAAATGAAAAACTATTAACATTAATTTTCTTTCCCTTATATTTTAAAAGTCTTTTTTCTAAATCCTCCATATGTTTAGTCTTTTCTTCTCTTTATCATATGTTTTTCTAACAACTTCTAAGTTGTTTAGAAGTTGGAAATCAAGGACTCAAATTCATTGTTTTTTAAAGTGACAAATTCAATACTATTATCAATATTAGCATATTATGTAAACCTTGGATGTTTTATTACCATGAATTATTATGAGTAAGAACTAAGAGCTTCTAGGGATCTTTCTCGTGTCAAATTTAGATTTCGAATAATATTACGATATTAAAGTGTAATTACTTTCCTGTAAAAGGTTCTATCATTTTTCTTGGCTTTCCTATAATAGCATTTAGTTGTTTTGATATGAATCTTTAAAAATTTTAAAGAAAAAGAATTCTAGATACATGTGTCCTATATGACACCCCATATGACAATTTGTATTCTACATGAAATTCAATGTCGCATCCTAAGTGCCTTTGTGTGCACATTCAAAGTTGGGGGTATGTATCTGAGTTGAAGTCCAAGTTATATATATATGTATATATATATATATATCATGAATAGTAATAGTTTGTTCAAATAAAAAAAAAACAAAGAAAATTAGTCCAAACTCATACAACATTATTAGTTAATAATGACTATATGAGTAGCTTATTTCATACACTAGTACACTACTATATATATATATATATATCATGAATAGTAATAGTTTGTTCAAATAAAAAAAAAACAAAGAAAATTAGTCCAAACTCATACAACATTATAGTTAATAAATGACTATATGAGTAGCTTATTTCATACACTAGTACACTACTATATATATATATATGTATATATCATGAATAGTAATAGTTTGTTCAAATAAAAAAAAAAAAAAAGAAAATTAGTCCTAACTCATACAACATTATTAGTTAATAAATGACTATATGAGTAGCTTATTTCATACACTAGTACACTACTATATATATATATATATGTATATATCATGAATAGTAATAGTTTGTTCAAATAAAAAAAAAAACAAAGAAAATTAGTCCTAACTCATACAACATTATTAGTTAATAAATGACTATATGAGTAGCTTATTTCATACACTAGTACACTACTATATATATATATATATATATATATATATATATATATATCATGAATAGTAATAGTTTGTTCAAATAAAAAAAAAAACAAAGAAAATTAGTCCTAACTCATACAACATTATTAGTTAATAAATGACTATATGAGTAGCTTATTTCATACACTAGTACACTACTATATATATATATATGTATATATCATGAATAGTAATAGTTTGTTCAAATAAAAAAAAAAACAAAGAAAATTAGTCCTAACTCATACAACATTATTAGTTAATAAATGACTATATGAGTAGCTTATTTCATACACTAGTACACTACTATGGGATGATTACATTACCTGCAATAAAAGATAAGCAATACAAAAAACCTATATGAGTAGTCGGAGTTGCTAGTTGATGTGTAAAAGTAGCTTAACAAATTGGAAACACTCAACGGAGCTAATATGTCATAAGATGATGATGCTTCTCCGCTTTAGCTTTTTCTTTCTACTGAACATCATATCTTCATCTGCAAAAATTAATGCATCTTCAATTTTGCGACCAAATCATCTTTTTTATTATTTATCCTTAATTATTTTTTACATGGCCTCATCTGCTCATCATCACTCTCTTCCTGAAATTGAGAGATCGAGAACAGAAAAAGATGTAAGTCATCGCATTATTGTAAAATCTTGTGGCGCTCTGTACTCTTTCATGTCCAGCCTTGATTTCACAGTTCCATGATCCATGAGATGCTTTATGATATCAAAATAATTGTAAAGATTGAAATGCTTAACATCCCCTGTTTGTTAGAGACACATGACCATGCCTTTACTTCATTATTTTCATCAATATATGCCGACAACTCCTCACCATACTTACAAAAAATGTATTCCCTTTCACTGCTGGCCTCTTAGGATCTTTCCTCATGGCTAATGCTCCTGGTCTCTTTTGTCCAGTGAACTTCATGTTCTTTCCACCAACCGATTCGGTTTTCTTATAATGTCGGCCAACATTTGGGGGGGGGGGGGGGAGGGGGGGGCAGGGGGGTAATATCGGTTAAAGTTGTGAGGTTGTCAATGGCTAAATAACATCGCTAGCATGAAAAGACGTCATAAGGACGAAATTTCTATCCTGTTTAGAAGTGCCCCTCACCCGACCTAGATCGGTTGAATAGGTGTGCTGATTATCAATGGTACAATAGAACTCTTTATATAGATAACAATTTTTTTTATGTATATTTAAGGCTGTTAATTACTTTTCATATATTTTAGAGCTCATATAGTATTCTTAATTTATTACCATATATTTTTAATTTTTAGGATTCTTCCATATATTTTATAAGTTCTTAAATTTAATAAAATAATAATTTAAAAAAAAAGAGAAAAGACGATTTTGTCTAAAGCTGGGACTTTCAGTGAAGGGCAAAAAGTTCAAACAACATTTCTAAGGCCTTCACAATTTATATACATACATACATACATACATACATACATACATACATACATACATACATATTTGTGGGACCACTTTTTTTATACACAAAAACACATTTTTATATTTTTTTTCTTTTTTTTAAGCCATGTCAGCATTAGGGTTGAATTTAATTCACTTTAAAGTTGTTAAAAGGGGTATATAATTACCGTGGAGTTAAGGATCTAAAGTAGGTTGTGTGGACAAAGTTAAGGAGTGAAAGGATTTCTTTTCTCTTGTAAATAAGATAGAAAGTCTCTTTAGAGTGACGACGAAGATGGAAGAAGATGCTTTCATACTATCTCCTACATACTAATAATATGTACAAGCATCAATGTAATTTCATAACATCTGTCAAATATCTTGGTACGTCCTCATAAAAAAGTTCATTTGGGGGTTTGTAGATTTGTGTAGATCTCATATTATAAATTATCTTCAAGTTAGAACTTAGAACTGTGTCTGTTAAATTCTATCAATTCAAGCACTAGAGTAAGCTAGCTTCAATGGAGAATAAATGAGAGAAAACAAAAGAGAGAGAGCAGTTGATGGAACATTTTTTTCTTACTAGTTCCAAATGTAGCAATCATACATACATATATACAAATTTCATCCACTATGATGAGCTGTCACTAGCTAGTCACTTTCTAGCACACTAACTAACTAACAGACTAGGTTTAATTAACAATGCAGTTAGTTAAGTTAATTAGGGACAACTGTGCAATTAATCAACTCCTTTACATACCCCTCAAGCTAGGCCCAATGAAGACATTCTTCATGCCAAGCTTGGATAACAAATAAGAACGTTGCATGTAAGTAAGGGATTTGGTAAGTATATCAGCTCGTTGTTCAGTGAGGGAAAATGGAAGAGCTAAACCAACTTTAATTAGACTTTCTCCTAAATGAAATAATAGTCAATGTCTATGTGTTTAGTACGTTCATGAAACACAGGATTGAAGGTAATTAGTGTAGCAGATTTGCTGTCACAGTAGATTGGCACAGGTTGTTATATATTGACACCAAAGGTCTTGTACAAGCTGATCAACAAGACAAGCTCAACAACAGTAGAAGCAAGGCTTCTACACAGCCTCAGCAAAACTCCTAGAAATAGTGCTTTGATTTTATACCTCTAATAAATAGGAGAAGTACCAAATTTCACTACATAACCTGTAATGGATCTTCTTGTATTGGGATAAGAGTCCCAGTTAGCATCACAATAACTAATTAATTGATCACATGGGGAAGATGACATGAGAATATCAGGACTAGGAGAGAATTTTAGATGCTTAACCACTTTAAGTGCAACTTTCATATGTGATAACTTGGGAGCATGCATGAACTGGCTTAGGCTCTAAACAGAGAATGAGATATTTGGTCTTGTATTAGTTAGGTACAACAATCTCTCTACTAGTCTCTGGTAAACACTAGGATCGGGTAAGAGAGGGTCAGCTGTAGTAGAAAAATGAAAGTCAAACTCTGTGGTAGTCAACTTCAAATTCAACTCCATGGAATCCTGAATAGGATTAGCTCTAGAAATTCCAATGTATGAAATAAGTTCAAGAGTAAACTTTCTTTGATGTAGAAGTATCCCCTCTTTGCTCCTTGCAAATTCAATCCCTAAAATATATCTTAAATCCCATAAATCTTTGATCTTAAAGGTAGAATGCAGAGCTGATTTAGTTGATTGATTAGTTCATCATCATCACCTATAATTAGAAGGCCATTAACATAAACCAAGATCAATGCTGTTTTGCCAGTTGAGCTCTTTATGAATAAGGAATAGTCTAGACTACTTTGCTCAAATCCATAAGATATGAGTGCAAAAGACATTTTGATGTTCCATTGCCTTGATGCTTGCTTAAGGCCATATAAGGACTTAACTAACTTGCAAACAGAAGAAGAATCAGAATGGGGGACTTGTAGCCTTGGGGCAGTGTCATATACACCTCCTCATGAAGATCACCTTGCAAAAAAGTATTATAAATATACATTTATTGTATTGGCCAGTTCTTTGTTGCTGTAATAAAGATAACTTCCCTGACAATCACCATTTTTACAATTGGAGAGAAGGTTTTTTCATAGTCAAGGCCCTCCTTTTGATTGTAGCCCTTGACTACCAATCTTCCCTTGTATCTTTCTACTTTTTTTGTTACTTTATATTAATTTTGTACACCTATTTACACCCTATAGCTTTCTTTTCATGAGGGAGTGAAACTATAATCCATGTATGATAATCTTCCAAGGCCTAAATCTCAGCCTGCATAGCTTCACACCGTTTAGGATCATTAGCAATAACTAAATATGAAGTAGGTTCTATTTCAGTTGAGAAGTGAGCAATGTAGGTCTGATATTTGGTGGACAAACAATTGTAATTGATTACATCAGAATTTGATATAGACAACAACTTGTTTCTTTAATGTCTCTTCTGGTTCTTTTCTGTGTAGTATCATAATCCTTCAGCCAAATTGGTGGTCTAATGGACCTAACATGTCTGCTTTTAGGTAAATTTATTGCAGGCAAAGGTACCACAAGAGAAATAGGAGAATAAATATCTGCTACAGGCGAAGAAACATATGGTATAAATATCTGCTACAGGCGAAGAAACATATGGTAATACCTATTCCATAGATGAAATGTTAGGTGTGACCTGTGGAATCCGACAGGGATGATCATCTTCTGCAGGGAATGAAGAAACAAAATCATGCAACACTAGAACAAGTTCAGCTACACAATCCTTATATGGGAAAATCAACTGATGAAACACAACATCTCTACTGATAAAACACACCTTATTTTCAAGATCATAAAGCTTATAACCCTTTTGATGAACACCATAACTAAGCATCACAACCTTGATGGCTCTTGGGCTAACTTTATCAAACCTAGGCAGCTCTATGGCATAACACAAACAACCTATCACTCTCATGTGTTCTAAAGAGGGTGTTCTGTGATATAGCATCTCAAAAAGGAATTTGTATTCCAGGCTAGAGGAAGGCATCCGGTTGATCACATAAATTGCAACCTCCACACAACAGCCCCAAAATTTATCAGGGAGACAACCTTGAAATTTAATGGCTCTAGCAGTCTCAAGAATGTGTCTATGACTTCTTTCTACCACTCCATTTTGTTGTGGGGTGTATGGACATGAACTTTGGTGAATTATCCCATGATGTTGTAGAGGAGAACCACAAGTCTGGTTAAAAAATTTTGAACCATTGTCTGATCAAAATATCTTGATCTTCTTATCAAACTGAGTGGCAACCATAGCTATGAAAGATTTTAACAGTTCAGCTACATCAAATTTAACTCTTAACAAGAAAATTCAAGTCCATCTAGTAGAGTCATCAATAAGAGTTAAAAAAATATTTCATTACATTATAAGTTGTTGTCTTGTAAGGACCCCATACATCTATATGAACTAAGTGAAATGGTTCAGTCATTCTAGTATCACGACATGAAAAGAAATTCTAGTTTGTCTAGCTAAAAGACACATATCACAAGTATCTAAAGAAAACTTATTCTTAACTTGAAACACACATCAAGTCTTCTCAGAATCCCCATTGAAACCTGTCCTAGTCTTTGATGCCATAATCTAGGATCTGTGCTTTGTTTTGCCAAAAAGAACTTATTAAGCATCACCTGATCTTTATCTCTTTGCTTCGTATTCAGGTGTGATAGCAACACATACAAACCTTCATGTTCTTTACCAATCTCCTTCACTCTCCCAGTGAGGAAATCTTGAAAGATATAGAATTCAGGAAAGAAATTCACATTGCACCCAAATCTAACGTTGGTAAGGTTAATGTTAGGACTAAATAATTTACTATTAATTCCTAATTAACCTACAAGAGAAACAATATTATTTGTGGAAGAAGTCTCCTAAAGTTGATTATATCTAAGACTACTTTTTAGTATATGTTTTGAGCCTTCTATGTGAATTATGATCAATAATCATAATGAGAGTCTCACTGTTGAAAAACCAAGTTTTTGTTTTGATAGTTACATTAAGACGGAGCCAAAGGGCTTCCTAAGGACAGTTTTCAGGTTTTCTTTTAACCAAAAATTGTGACTTCTCTCAGTGTTGGATACCATGTTAAATTCTATCAATTCAAGCACTAGAGTAAGCTAGCTTCAATGGAGAATAAACGAGAGAAAAGAGAGAGAAGTTGCTGGAATATTTTTTCTTACTAGTTCCAAATGTACTAGTGATGCATACATATATACAAATCTCATCCACTATGGTGAACTGGCTATGAGCTATCACCAACTAGTCACTTTCTAGCACACTAACTAACTGATTAGTAACTATCTAACAAACTAGGTTTAATTAACAATGCAGTTAGTTAAGATAATTAAGGGATAATTGTGCAATTAATCAACTCCTTTACAGTGTCACTAATATTTAATTTTAATTGCTTATGGTTGATTCAAGGACAAAATGTGTGAGCCCTCATTCTCAATTCATAGATGGAGGTTTGCATTTATTTTTGGTTGTAAGTTTACTTGCAGTAGAACTTTGTGAGCTCGTAAAGTATATAGAGATGAGATGAGTTATGAGACTGAAATTCTAATATCCGTAAAAAGTATAAACATTAGATTCTAAACAATATTATTACATGAATATTATAATATTTTATACAATAAATTTTAACTTCAAAAATTGATATTGACATGTTATTAATTTTTTGAAAAATTTATATAAATTCCAACTCTTTAATATATAGCTAACTAATTCATATTCCTGCTCTTTTCTAAATTACATAAAATTCTTTATCTGAACGAAGTTCAATGCATCCCATTATGTCAGATATATCACTTTTTGATACAAAACTAATCAATTAGCTTCTTATGTATTGGTAGCACAAATCTCATTCCGATACATACGTCTTATGTATGAGTAACACAACAAAGAATTCTTATACAATGTTTTGGTCATATTTTCAATCATATACATCATTCTTATGTATTTGCATAGAAAAATCAGTACGATATATCACATTTGTACTGTTTTAGCCGATTCTATGACATATTTGCATGTCCTTCATCATCCCGACATTAAATAGATACATTAGTCTACATATCAACAACATGAAAATTAGTCACATACATAGATTTCATGAAATTCTTCAAATGGAGGAAACAAATGATTCTGACCAAATCTAGCTAGAACTCCACCTGCATTGTTGGAATACTCCGACATTCGCTAGACAAGAAAAAGCTTTAGGTTATTCGCTTCGGTGGTGGTTCACTGTTGATTTCCTTGAGAGGAGAGGTAAGTCAATGGGAGCATAAGGTTCTATTTGCTGGTGTTTGTGGAGGGGTTTGCCAGTGATGGGCTTATCGGGTAATGGTGATACAGTGATGATCGAAATGGGAAAAGAAAAGATAGAAGCAGAAATGAGAGGAGGAGGGAGATGGATGAGAGAGTGAAAGTGGCGTTGTTGGGTGACTCTCATCGACAGTAGTAGTTCAGGATATTGGCCGGTCGAAATTAAGAAGATGAGGAGGAGTGTTGTAGGGGAAACTGGTATGAAGAAAAAAATGAATTAAATTTGAAATTTGGGGGGTGACTCTCATTGACAGTGGTGGTTTAGAGGTATAGCCGGCCGAAATCGAGGAGATGAGGAGAAGGGGTGTAGGGACAGGTCTGGAGGAAAAAGATGAATTGGATTTGGGATTTGGGGGTAGATAATGTATCTGATGGTTTAGAGAGAGAAAGTTAAAAAAAAAATTCATCTAATTATTTTAAAGAGTTGATAACTGAAGTAATAATGAGTTAAGGTGTGTATTATGTAATTATATTTTAATAAATTAGAATTAACTTGCTTCAGTTTGGGAGCAGTTTTTTTTTTATATATATATAGGAAAAAAAATTTAAAATCACCTCAAATTATATACGAAAAGTCGATTTTATACTCAAACTCATATGACGACTTATTACACCCCTAATCTTATTTAACGTGAAATTATTACACCCTTCCTTAGATAATTTCAGATTCTATGTGGAATGGTGTTATACAAATGCTTAACATGTGTATAATACGATTTTAATTTTTTTTCTCACTTTTTCTTAATATTTATTTTTTTTTTTTTTTTAAAAAAAATTATCTTTTTTCCTAGGTTCTTTGTCCTCCCCATAACATATAGTATCTCTTTTTTAGATCTCTTCTTCTTCTTCCTCCATCGTTGACAAGTTGCAGGAAAAAAAGAAACTGAAGAGAGAAAGAAGAAATAGTAAGACGATCATGAAAAGTAGAAGTTATTGACAGTGGAGTGTCGACAAATGACAATAACATCATTATTGAGTGAAGCAAATAGGTAATTAAAAATGAAAATGGTCGGTATGTATTCTTAGTATGTAATAAAAAATTAAGTATGTTATTAATTGTTTATGACTGAAAGAATATTTTGGTGGTTATAGGTGATGCTCCGACATAAATAATAGGGAAAAAGAGAATATATTTTTTCCTTCGCTGGATTTTAGAGAAGTGAAGAAAAAGAATCGTGAATTTTATATACAAATATCATGTGATTTTTAGTAGGAGTCATTGTCTTCCTCAATTATTTTTTTGGTGATCTTCTCTAATAAGTTTGACCCAAAACAAATGTGAACATGAAAAAATTAAATACCATGAACTTTTTGATGAAAGTCATTATCCTTTTTACTCCTTTTTTTTTTCTTAGAGTTCCTTTTTCAAAGTTTCAAGGGGTAACATTGGAAATGCTCCCATGGTGGATAAAGTCAAAAAATATTTAGAATAGTGAACGGAAGAGCAAGAAGAATCCAAAAAGAAGGAAACAATTTTTTTAAAAAGTGAACCCCACAGATAAAATGATGAATAAGAAGAGAATTAATATAATTAATGTATTAATACAAGATACTTAGTAGTTATATAATGACCAATAAAATAATGTAACGCGTGTAAATGTGTCATTTAGAAATTTTTTTAGCTTCTCACACACCTTAAGAAAGTGAATGCACTTGCTTTGTCATGTCACTTTCTAAAGTTGTAATAATATCACTTAGAACAAAATTAAGGTTGTAATAGATTGTCAGATAGTTTGAATGTGAAGTTGAGTTTTCGGATATAGTTGAAGGTGATTTTGATGTCCTTACAAATTACATAAAAATGTTATAAAATAAATATATTAATAAAAAGGAGATTGGTGAATAAAATATTTAATCAGGTGAAAATTAAAATAGATGTGCATATGAAACTATAGGGTGGTGGAGTGAGGGTTGAGGGTAAGGATGTTTGATGTTCATATGAAACTATAGGTGGTGGGGTAGGAGTTGAGGGTGAGGGTGCTTGATGTGCATATGAAACTATGGGACGGTGGGATGGGGGTTGAGGGTGAGGGTGCTTGATGTGCATATGAAACTATACCCTATAATTGGCTTAAGTCATCGACAAACCCTCAAACTTGTTTTGAAAATTCACTTAGACCCCTCAACTAAAGCCTATACCTATCAGGCCCCTAGCCTATCCGAATTTTGATCCAATCAGGCTATTTTTGCCTACATGGCACACCACGTATTATGCACTCGCTTAGGGCGCGTGAGGATATATTTTTTGACTAAATGGCGAATGAAAACGTGCCAAGTGGTACTGAGGGCCCCAAAAATATTAATTAAAAAAAATTATATTTAAATTATTTTATTAATATAATTTTTAGTTAGGAAAAATGACCTTCTGGACCCCTGTACTACGTCGATTTTGTAAGTTAGATACTTCTACTTACATGTTTGTCATCTGGACCCCTGAACCCACTAAAAAGCAATATTTTAAACCGTTTTTTGGTGAGTGTGACTCACTCTCCTCCACGTCAGCTGCCACGCCTGCCACGTCTGCCACGTTATTTAAAAAAAAAAAAATATTACATTAAATTCTAAGCTATTTTTAAAATTCTACATAACAAATTAAATATTAAAATTAATTTAATTAAATAAGAAAAATTTATAAATTGTAGAAAAATTTGAATAATCATGTTTTTATTTTTGCTCACAAATTAAACATCAAATCCATTACAAATAATTAAAATTCTTCTCCAACTAATTTAATTTTTAACTATAAATTTATATATACAAACATAATAACTTTTTGATTTTTAAATTTGAATATTTTTAACAAATTCACAAAAAGTTTAATTTTTTTCAAGCGAAATTCACTATTTTTTTTCAATATTCACTATCACCCACTTTCAATTTAAATTTAAATTTTAATCCCCAAAAAAATAAAAAGATTTCAAATTTAAATTTTAATTAAAAAAATGAAAAGAATTGAATTGAGAGGAAAAATTAAAATAAAATATAAAAAGTGAACGTGTGGGGGGGGAAGGGGGAGGGTTGGAAGAGTGTTGGGTTGGGGGTGTGGGGTCTGAAAGGGGCTGGGGCTGTGAGGAGTATGGGGGCTGAGGGTGGGGTGAGGAGGGGCTGGACGGGGTTGGTGAGGTGTGGGGGGTGGGGGGTGGGAACGGGGCTGGGGTGGGATGGGATGGGGGTGGGGGGTGGGCTGGGGTGGAGGTGGGGAAGGGCTGGACGGGTGTTGGGGTGGGGTAGAGGGGCTGGGGGTGGGATGGGGCTGGGTGGGGACGAGTTGGGGTGGGGAGGAAAAAATATGTTTACTTTTTTAAAAATATTTTTAAATTTAAAAAGATGGAGGGAAAGAAAGGACCCTTTTTATTTTTTTTAAATGTTTAAAAATATTTTTAAATTAAAAAAGTAGAGGAAAAAAAAGACCCTTTTTTATTTCTTATAAATTTTTAAAAATATTTTTAAATTATTTATAAAATTTTAAAAATATTTTTAAATTATTTTTAAATTTAAAAGATGGAGGGAAAAAATGACCCTTTTTTAATTTTTTTTTTTTAATTATTTTAATATAAAATTGATCAAAAATTGACTCCACTCGCACCCCAGGCGAGTGACTACACTCTCTTTGTCCTAGTCACGATGACCTTGCCACATAGGCAAGGTCAACGGTCAAAGGGTGCAAAATGTTACTTTTTGATGGGTTCAAGGGTCCAGATGACAAACATATAAGTAGAAGTATCCAACTTACAAAACCGACATAGTACAGAGGTCCAGAAGATCATTTTTATAATTTCTTAATTTTTTTTTTTAAAAAGCACCCCAACCTTGTGTCATCTTCTTCACAGCACCCCACCCCCACCCCACCCCTGCGCCTTCATCGTCTTCTTCAACCCCACCCCACTCCCGCATCTTTATCGTCTTCAACCCCACCCCACCCCCCGCGTCTTCGTTGTCACTGTCAAAGACATCAAAGGGAAAGCAAAGTGCTTTTTGTCGTTAACATTGCCTTCAAATGTGGATTTACAAGCACCAATTATACCCAATTGACTCAACTCCTTAATACTAACACTAAAAAGCTAAGATCTTTCATAGCTTTCAACATACCCAAAAATTGATCTGAACCCAAATTACAAATAACCTCAAACACTACGAGAATTTGACAATCTAGAGTAAAAGTCTCAAAAAATAAAAGTACACTAATAATGTGAAGTCTCTGTGGCAAAAAGGTGCAAGCTTTATTTAACAGTACCTTGTGGTTGGGGAAAAGAATGCACAAGTGAAGAACAAGTGTGTGAAATTAAAAGGGTAAGTTTCAGATTTTTGTCAAAGCGTATGTACTTTAAGTTTGGAGCTTTTAGTAGGGGTCTTAAATAGCAACAAGTATCTATTCATTCAAGAATCATGATTGTTGGTGAAAAAATTAGTTACCGTTCTTGAAGTTCCAGACAATTGATGTGAGAAAAAGGAAATATAAATAAAAAGTTCAATGAATGAGGTGTCACTTGCATGAACAGAGTCATAACTGAACGCCCGGGGGAACGGGGGGCTGGGGAAGGTGGGAGATCAGTTTTTTTTTTTTTTTTTTTTTTTTAAATTTTAAAATTTCTTTTTAATAATTAGTTTTTTATTTTTATTTTTTAAAAAATTTTATAATTATATTTTAATAATTTGGATCCTCAATGCCAAGTGTCGCCCTTTAATTCGTTGTTTTTGCCACATCAGCGCATGTGTTCAACGCACACGTTAGCTTTTAGCTGATTGACAAAAAAAAGCCTGATTGAATCAAAATTCGGATGGATTAGGGACCTGATAGATACAGGTCTTAGTTGAGGAGTTTAAGTGAATTTTCGGGACAAGTTTGAGAACCTATCGATTGACTTAAGCCACCTGTAATTTCATATGCATATCAAGCACCCTCACCCTCAACCTCTACCCCCACCACCCTATAATTTCATATGAACATCAAGCACCCTCACCCTACTACTAATCTATATACAAAAAAGGATGTGGCAATTATTAGTTACAATTTTCAATCGTTCAATATTGAATTAAATGAACATTTTTTATCCATTATTTTATGTTTTGCAAATTCTCTCACGATCATAAGGAAATAAATGTCCTACAAAAATCAAGTTATCTAATAACTTTTAGAAGTATATTAATATATTATCTTTTCTTTAAAAAGAAAAAGAAAAACAAAAAGGGAAGAAACAATAGTACTAATTTCTACATTTAAAAAAAATACAAAATAATAGTAAGGAAAAACAAAATATTTGCTTAAAAAAAAAGTAAACTAAACAAGTTACACTAGACGCACGTAATCCATTCTTCCGTTTTCCGTTCCCCACGTTATCCACACAAATATAACTGTAATTACAATTAATAGGGATGAACTTTCGATATTCAATTCGTTTTTTTCAAAATTTAAGTTTGATAATTAAAAGTTGATGTCAAATATCATATTTTAAAATTTTGATTGGGTAATCAGTAAATCAAACTTCGATTTGATAATTCTATATTCCTATTTTATCTAACTAAATTTATGAAAATCAACCTATTTTCTGTGAAGGCAACTACAAATATATTCAACTAAATAGGATTAGTTCGGTTGACTAATGCTATTGTAAAGTTGAAGTGAAGAACGAACGGTGGACCTTTTTACCTTTGAGCTTTGGGTAGACAACGGGTCATCTAATAAGTTTATTTAAGATAATTTTCACTTAAATATATATGGGTGGTCCTTTATTTAATTAATAATTTGGTATTCGGTAAATATTGAATAACAAGTGGTATTACTATCTTGCATCAAACCCGCACCCGAATATTATAATTTTGAAATTTTATTCCTAAATATCGAATTACCAAATATCAAATATCAATTTTTTTAATTCAGTATGATAATTCAATTTTTGATATTTTATGTTCAACCCTAATAATTAATTTGCAGTTTCTTTTACAAATTTTTAAGTTTATCGATAGAAAAATAACTAACTGCTTTCAATTACCATACCTAATGAAAGTACAAAAGAGCTTTTTTATCCGTATACATTCATATTATTTTGCCTCTCCCATGATTTATTCCTTTTCTTCTCCTTCATTAAATGTGGCTTTAGATCGGTTGAGACAGACACCATAATCAGCTTCTGATTTGTTATTATTTGTTAATGCATGTAAATTTTCCGTCTTATTAGGAAATAACACTATCAATGGGATTTCGGTATGCCTAATACTCCCTCCTTCCCGTCCCGTTGTAGTTGGCCATTTTACATTTACGTTCCTTAAGAAATCATAAATAAAATGATTAATTTTACTAGTTTCCGCTTTATCCAAACTGATGGCTATTAAGATATTAACATGAAAAATATCCTCACATTAATTTGTTAGGCTTCCAAATAGTATTAAATGTAGGGATAAAATAGAAAAACTTTTAATTAGTTTTCGTCTTGATTTAATAAGAAGACAAGTAATTTATGATATATATAGGTTTATAGTAAGATGATCAACAAAAATAAAAACGGAGAAAGTATATGGTAGATTTAAATCATATATATAATGCAAAGTTTTTGGTGCATGAAAGTTGGTATACACTTCAATTTTGTCATAAAAGTAGTTATTTTGTCATTCAAGTATTTATGCCAATGGTGTGCATCGGTTGATTCTGTTCAACTTTATGTATTATCAGTTTGATTTATTGATTTTTAATTTTTAAATATTCTAAATCAATAAGATATTTTTTTATCGAATTTCGATTTATCGGTTTTTAGTCCTTAACGGTTCAATTTTGATTTAATCGATAAGAAAATACTCATAAAATAGAAACAATAGCAACTAACATAAAAATAAATTGATTCCTAGTTGAGGCCAAAATCATACATGACATATTTTAATTTACAAGAATCTTGAATCTTGAATAGGTTTGCAGAAATTAAGAGAAATATATAATAATATATATATATATATATATATATATGATAAAATCGTCTTTTCAGTTTTTTTCTCAAATTATTATTTAGAAAAAAATATATGAACAATTAATGTTGTCGGTTTTATTTTACTGAAAAAAGAGTCCTAAGATATAGGGTAAGTTTAAAATGAGTTTTAAAATATATGATAATAAAAAAGAAAGAGAAAAATATGATTATTTTTTGCATGAATACACATTACACAATTGATGTAGATTTATGGATACCACATCAATTGAGCTCAAGGTGGATGTAATGTGTTAATAAAACTTAGGATGAAATTTAATTCTGATGAACATGCCTATGAATGCTATAATGAATACGCAACTTCAATTAGCTTTAGTGTTAGAAAAAAAATATGATAATAAAAATAGTCCAAGGTTATGTGACTTCAACAAAATTTACAAGCTATAAGGAAGGTTACAGAAACATAGACAAACCAAATTCCATGGTTAAAAAGCACAGAAAGGAAACCAGGACAGGGTGCTTAGCTCATATTATTATTAGTCGTCAATCAAATGGAGTGTTTCACATCATTCATTTGAAGATAAACATAATCATCCTCTTGTTGATTTTTCTTTGATTCATCTCTTACCGTCTCAAAGAAAGATAAAAGTTGTTCAATAATATGAACTTGACTTGTTGGATGATTCAGGAATACGTACGAAAGCTTCATTTGAATATCCTGCTCGTCAAGCAGGAGGACAATCTTTTCTACGTTACACAAAAAGGGATCATGAGAATTATCTTAGGGACAAAAGACAAGAAAGTTTGAAACATGGGGTGGATCATAGCTTGGTGAATTATTTTGAGAAAAGAACACTAAAAGATCCTGTTTTTTTTTTCTTTACAGTTAGATGATAATAGTTTGATCACTATTGTTTTTTGGATTGATGCAAAAATGATAAAAGATTTTAAGATCTATGGAGATATTGTGTCTTTTGATACAACATATAGGACAAATAAAGAGTATTGACCTTTAGCATTATTTATTGGTTTGAATAATAATAGGAAAATGATTATATTTGGTGCAGTTCTCCTATACGAATGTCACGGACCAAATCAAGGCCTGGCCGTGACGGGTGTCTCAAGTCCCACGTGGACCAGAGAATCACCCTTCGCACCTAACTGAACACCACTGATGCCAGATGAATTCCAAAAATGTAACAACATAGATTCAATAAAAATTTAAAGCATGTCTATCACCAACGACCGACGACTGGCAAAATAACCGATCAACATCGCCCAATATCCACAGTAATCCAAACAAAGCCTTCTAAATAAATAACAAAAATTAGTCTTGGTTGGGACATGTCCCCAACTCTAACAGATGTCAATGAGAATGAAAATGATAATGTTAATGATGAAAGTATCTAACAACTCAAATCTAAGAATGAAAGCTGATGAAATGCCTAAGCCTTTCGGGAAATGGAAGTTAACACTTCACTACAACACAACGAACAGACGAACTGAGACGATCGACCTAAGTCCGTGTAGAAAAAGTACACTTGTATTTGGACCCTGCATCGTGTGGGGACACAACGTCCAAAAACGGCTAGTGGGGTGAACACTAACATGTACTCAGGGATAAGAATAACATAATGCTATGATTAACAGTTTAAAATCATTCAAAGCCAATGCACATAATTAAATGCATATTGTATATATAGATATATCACATGCTGGGATAGGGAACAAGGCTTAACATGCACTTAAAAACTTTAGCCTGGATTGTGTAGCTCAACCGTCATAAAATACAAGGCACCCACAGGCTATATGGGCCTAGCTCTCCCCAACCTGGTAGGGCTCTAGTGCATGTGACCGCATGAACCAGAGGGTATACATATGCACTATAGGGGACTCGAACCTCCCTGCATATCAAGGTGACACGAGCACCAAATCATGTAATGAGATGTGGGGGAATCAAACCTCCCAATAATATGATAATAATATTAAGGGGGACTCAAACCTCCCGGTTATATTGACCCTTGTGTCGACAATTGCAGTTTCTAGTGTTGGTCTCTCGGACCTCCACTTACACGACTTAACTACACAACCCTTATTAAATCTCAATTAAAATAAGTATCACACATTCCCATTCATTGAACCATATTACACATTAAGGCATACATTATTGGTATCGTCATACCAACTACACTTATAAGGTAACATCAACATGCCAAACCAATTATCATCACTTGGTGTAATTCACAATCCCCTTGGTTCAATTTTACAAATTTGCACATTTCTTATAATTAAAAACCAATTTCACAATATGGGGTTGGGGTCATAACCACTTCAAAAGTCACAAGTTTGGAAAATCTTAATCCCTAGTTCATTCACCATTCCCACATATCAAATTTACTTTAAAACCACCATTTAAACTTAACCCATGCAGGGAAAAACATGAAACATCACATAAAAAATACTTATACAAAATCCTCAACCCATGTTTACAAAATCATCATCAATATCTTATGAACAACACTATAAATCACATATTTTTACAAATTAACAATGAGGGAAGAGTAACATGTCTGAAATACCAGATTACAGAGAGATTTCAACCCTTGAAGTTCTACTTGACCCACTTATTGGAAACCCTAAGTATGATTGCTTGAGAGAATTTAAGAGAGCTTTTGAAAGTGTTTTAGTGAGTTAACAATGCTAATGGGATCCCCAATAGGGTTTTAGGTCGTGGGTTACAATTGGGTTAGAGGAAAAATGTCCAAAGTGCCCTTAATGAAAAAACTGAAAATTATCGCAAGTGACTATGGGTTACTATATGACTCGTATAGACGCATTACAACTCATCACAAGGAGTTGTAGTCAAGACAGAATAACCAAGACCCCATAATGCTCTGGCTACGATTCATACCATCAACTCGTAACCACACTTAACGACTCGTAATCACTTCTCGTACTCAAGACAACAATAATTTAGGATGAAACACTAGGCACCCTATGATTTGGTCATAATGACTCATCATGAGCTTTTACGACTCGTGGCCTCAAGTCGTAATGAAGACAGTGTCTTGGGCCAAACGTTCTGGACACCTTACGACTTGGTCCTTACAACTTGTAAGTAGTCTTGACGATAAGTTTAGAACAACTCATACTCAGAGAAGAATACTAAACCACTTGTTCTGATTAAGTTTCGACCAAGTCCCTACAACCCGTCATAACTCTCTATGACTCATCAGGGGAGTCGTAGTTATGACAGTAAGGATAAAATTTCTAAAATTTTTTAAGGACAAAAAATCTGAGGCGTTACATAGTCCTCCCTTAGGATCATCCATCCTCAAATGATAGGACAAGGCATTTATTAGCACGATTTGACTCCACATACCTCTACTCTTACCTTTAACAAAAACAGAAAAAAGATGCCTAGGAAATCACCATTTCCTTTAACAAAGTCAGAAAATAAAAATATTAAGGAATACACATACCTCAAGCATGATTATCCGAAGTGGGAAACAAGAATGGATACTTGGACTTTATTTACTCCTCGGCTTCCAAGTATCTTCCTCAAACTTTTGGTTCCTCAAAAAAACCTTCACCGAAGCCACATCCTTTGCTTGCAACCGACAGACTTGCCGATCTAAGATCTCAATCGGGACCTCCTCATAGGACAAGGAATCCAAAATACCCACCTCTTTTAAGGGAAAAACCATGTAAATATCACCCATGCACTTCCTAAACATCGAAACATGAAATACCGGATAAATGGAGCTCAAAATAAAAGGCAACTCCAATTCATAAGTGACATTACCAATCTTATTTAAAATCAAGTACGAACCGACATAATGGGGACTGAGATTCCCCTTCTTATCAAACCGCATCACTTTATTCATGGAAGACACCTTTAAAAATACCCAATCACTAACACTGAACTCCAACTCCCTTTGCCTTACATCCGCATAGAATTTTTTGCGACTTTGGGTGACCTTAAGTCTATCCCGAATCACCTTCACCTTCTCCATGTCTTGGTAAACCAAATCAGAGCCAAACAACTTATTCTTACCAACCTCAAACCACCCAATAAGAGATTTACACCTTCTACTATATAAGGCCTCGAATGAAGCCATGCCAATGCTAGAGTGATAACTGTTGTTGTAAGCACATTCTATGAGAGGTAAGTGATCAACCCAATTACCACCAAATTAAAAAACACAATCCCAAAACATATCTTCTAAGACCTGCATTGTCCTTTCCGTTTTCTCATCCGTCCGTGGGTGGAAAACGATACTAAGGGTCACCTTAGTCCCTAAGCCTCGCGGGAACAACCTCCAAAAGTAAGATGATAATTGGGTACCCCGATCAGATATGATAAAGACTGGAGTACCATGCAACTTTACTATCTCCTTAATGAATAACTTCGCATAATCCTCAGAAAAGAAATTAGTCCTCACTAGCAAGAAGTGAGAAAACTTAGTCATCCTATCCATGATGACCCAAATTGAATCAAATTGTTGGTGAGACCGCCAAAGACCGGTAACCAAATCCATTTCAACACTGGCAGTTCAATCTCTTGAGTCAACACATCGGGCCTCAAGTGCTCTACCTTCACTTACTGGAACACCATGCACTTAGCCACAAAATTGGCCACATCCCGCTTCATGTTATTCCACCAATAAATCTCCCTAAGATCATAATATATCTTTGTTGAACTAGGATGAATAGTACAACGCGATTCATGATATTCACACAAAATTCTTCTTCATAACCCATCAACATCTGGAACACATAATCTGCCTTGGTATCTCAAGATACCATCACCACCAATTTAAAAAACCATCACCTTCTGCCTACCCACATCATTATTGATTTGCATCAGAATAGGATCCAACACTTGTTTCTCCTTTACTTTAACACCAAGAGATGACCTTGCCATCTTTTGACCAATTACACCATTTTTCTTGAAATCCAAGAGACGAACTCTGAGATTAGACAAACGGTGATATGCTTCACTAAATTCTGCTTCTCCTCATCCACATGAGATAAGATTTCCATGGACAACCTGCTAAGAGCATTAACAACCATGTTAGTTTTACCTGGATGATAGCGAAGACTCATATCATAGTGCTTGAGCAACTCGAGCCATATCCTTTGCCTGAGATTTAATTCTTTCTGAGTGAACACGTATTGCAGGATCTTATGATCATTATAAATATCAAAATGGACCCCATACAAATAATTCCACCAAATCATTAATGCAAACACCACAACTAATAATTTCAAATCACGAGTCAGATAATTCTTTTCATGAACTTTTAAATATCTAAAAGAATAAGCAACCACCTTGCCATGCTGCATTAATACATAACCCAGTACCAACTGGGACGCATCACAATAGATAAAAAACCATCAGTGCCCTCAGGCAGAGTCAAAATCGGAGCCAAAGTCAATTTATTCTTCAACTTCTGAAAACTACCCTCACAAGCATCAGATCACAAAAATTTCACCTTCTTCTGAGTCAACTTAGTCAATAGGGAAGCAACAAAAGAGAAAATCTCCACAAACCTTCTATAATAACTGGCTAAACCTAAGAAGCTCCGAATGCCGATTAGAGTTATGGGTCTAGGCCACTTTTTAACCACTACAACCTTTTGTGGATCTACCATGATCCATTCACTAGAAACAATATGACCCAGATAAGTCACAACATTCAACCAAAACTCACACTTAGAAAACTTTGCATACAAACGCTGATCATTTAGGGTTTGCAACATAAGGCATAGGTGATAGGCATAATCTTTCTCGCTCTTAGAATACACCAAAATATCATTGATAAGGACAATGGCAAATAGATTCGAGAACTGACAGAAAACCCGATTCATAAGGTTCATAAATATCATCGGGATTGGTTAAACTAAATGACATCACCAAAAACTCAAAGTGACCATACTGAGTTTGTAAGGAAGTCTTAGGGATATCCACTTCCCTAATCTTTAACTGATGATAAACTGACCGAAGATCAATCTTAGAAAATAACTTATCACCTGAAGCTGATCGAATATATCATTAATTCTTGGAAGCGGGTACTTATTCTTCATAGTCACCTTATTCAATTGGCGATAATTAATACACATTCAAAGGGAACCATCCTTCTTACACACAAATAAATTAGGATCACCCCACGGAGACACACTAGGATGGATAAAACCCTTGTAAAAAAGATCCTTCAACTGCTTCTTGAGTTCTCTCAACTCAACCGGTGCCATTCTATAAGGAGGAATAAAGATAGGGCGAGTGTCCGAAAAAAAATTAATCCTTAAATCAATTTCCCTATCGGGAGAACACCAGGACGATCGTCAGGAAATACCTCAAGAAATTCACAGATCACAGGAAAGTCTACAAGAAAAGACCTTCGAATAAAAAATCCTCAACATGCACTAAGTGATAAAGATACCCTTTAGAAACCAATTTTTGGGTTCTAAGATACAAGATGAACCTTTCCTTAGTCACTAAGGAACTACCTTCCCACTCGATACTGGCTCATTAGGGAAATGAAAACTGGCACTACGAGTCTGACAATCTAGAGACACATAGCACGAATGCAACCATTCCTTCCCCAAAATCACATCAAAGTCTAACATGTCCAACTCTATCAGATATACCAAGGTCTCCCTACTATGTACCGACATCACATAACCCCTATAGACTCTTCTAGCCACAATGGAGTCATCTACTAGGGGGGACACAAAGAAAGGGTGTCCGAAATATATTCAAGATCAAAACCAAAATGGATAGCCATATAAGAGAGAGTAGACCCAGAATCAAATAGATAATATACATCACGAGAAAAGAGTTTGAGCATACCGGTAACAATATCGGGGGACGCCTCAGAATCTTGGCGAGTAGCAGAAGTGTACAGATAGTTCTGACCAGTGCTAGAGCGAGAAACAGAGGTAGCACCTTTTATTGTGAGAGCGGATGAAGTAGCAACAAGATTCTTATTTTCCCCATAAGTAACCTTATAAGGACAATCCCTCTGCATATAACCAATCTAAATACATTTAAAGTACTTGTTCCTCTTTCCTTCACAAATACCACGGTGCACCTGACCACAGAATCTACAAAGAGATTATGATAGAGATGAATGAGCCCCACTAGCCTAAGGCTGGGCTTCTGGTGATCTAAACCCACTATCATACTGAGAATGACGATCACCCGACGACTTCAAATAAGGAGCACTAGACGTAGAGTAGGAACTAGAATTACCCCACTTCTTCTTAGACCATTTTCTACTATCTCTACCACTCTGTTGCTGACCTCCACCTTGATCCAAATAGTAAAACTTCTTATTCTTCCTTTTACTTATTTTCGATTGCTTCTTTTTTTCTTCTTGCACTTTTTGCATATACACTACAAGTCTAGAGATGTTCAAATCCTTGTTCAACAAGGCAATTTTTCTCTCTAAGATCAACTCACGAGATAACCCCAAAGCAAATTTCCCCATTCTAGTGCTCATGCTAGACAATAATTTAGGAGCATAGTGTAACAATTGATGAAACTTCAAGGCATACTCCTTTATTGATATCCTACCTTATTTTAAGTTCACAAACTCCTTGGCCTTTACCTCCCTCAACTTCTAAGGAAAAAACCAATTGAGGAAAGAATTAGAGAAATCATCCCACAAGGCAGACTCAACATCTTCACCCCTAGACTATTCCCACTCTTTATACCATTAGTATGCCATATCCTTCAACTAGTAAGCTGCAAACTCTACCCCTTCCATATCAGAAACATGCATCATACTAAAGATCTTTTTTTATCTTATTAATGAAATTTTGAGGATCTTTCTCAACCTCAATACTAGTGTAAATATGATGACTCAACCTTATGAATTAGCCAGCTATAGTGGCCTCAGATGATGGAGCAACAGAAATAACACACTCAGTCTGAGAGGCCACTAACTGGGTAAGCAAATTAATCGACTGGCGAAACTCAGTGTTAGACACACCATCTTGGGGTACTTAAGGAGAAATAGGGGGAACTTCTGGAGTTTCATCAGGGCAATTAGAAGCAGTGACCCTAGACTGGGTCTGAACTCTTGGAGTTGGACGAGCTCCATACACATTGTCCTTAGATTGGATAGAAGAGTTCCCACGATTATCAAATCTTCTTGGAGGCATGATCTGAAAGGCGAACAAATGGAGGTTAGAGAGATCAAGACCTTAGACTCCATAGCTTAAAAAATAAACAATAAGAAAGGGAAATATTTATAAATATGTCGTAGCCTCTCTTTTATAAGTGTGTCATGCTACACACTCATAAATGAGACTCTACTTGACATGAATTTATTAGACACCCAATGAAACCAAACCAAGGCTCTGATACCATCTTTGTCATGACCCAAATCAAGGCCTGGCCGTGAAGGGCATCTCAAGTCCCACATGGACCGGAGATCACCCTTTCGTACCTTACCGAACAACATAATATCCCTAATTAAGATAAATTACGATCATACAATAAGATAGATTTAAGGAAAATTTAAAGCATGTCTATCACCAACGGCCGACGACTAGCCAAAAAAATGACTAATATTGCCCAATGTCTACAGTAATCCAAACAAAAATTTCTAAACAAAGAACCAAAACCAGTTTTGGTTAGGACATGTCCCTGACTCTGACAGATGACAATGAGAATGAAAATGATAATGTTAATGATAATGAAAGTATCTAAAAACTCATATCTAAGAATGAAGGCTAGTGAAATGCCTAATCCTTCCGGGGAATAGAAGCTACCACTTCACCACAACACAAAGAATAAATAAACTGAGCTGACTGACCTAACTCTACGCAAGAAAAGTATACTTGTCTTTAGAACCTATATCACGTAGGGATACAACTACCAGAGATGGCTAGTAGGGTGAACACTGGCATATACTTAGGGATAAGGATAACATAATGCCATAATCAACAGTTCAAAATCTTTCAATGCCAATGCAAATAATCAAATACATATACGTATAACTATATCTATATCTATATCTATATCTATATCTATATCTATATCTATATCTATATCTATATCTATATCTATATCTATATCTATATCTATATCTATATCTATATCTATATCTATATCTATATCTATATCTATATCTATATCTATATCTATATCTATATCTATATCTATATCTATATCTATATCTATATCTATATCTATATCTATATCTATATCTATATCTATATCTATATCTATATCTATATCTATATCTATATCTATATCTATATCTATATCTATATCTATATCTATATCTATATCTATATCTATATCTATATCTATATCTATATCTATATCTATATCTATATCTATATCTATATCTATATCTATATCTATATCTATATCTATATCTATATCTATATCTATATCTATATCTATATCTATATCTATATCTATATCTATATCTATATCTATATCTATATCTATATCTATATCTATATCTATATCTATATCTATATCTATATCTATATCTATATCTATATCTATATCTATATCTATATCTATATCATATGTCGGGATAGAGAACAAGGCTTAACATGCACTTAAATACTTTAGCCTGGATTATGTAGCTCAACTATCAGAACATACAAGATAATCATGAGCTATATGAGCCTAGCTCTTCCCCGACTGGTATAGACCCAGTATGTGTGGCTGCATGCACCAGAGGGTATAGATATACACTCTGGGGGACTCACACTCCCTTCATATCAAGGTGACAGAAGCACCAAATTATGTAATGAGATATAGGGGACTCGAACCTCCCAATCATATGATAATAATATTAAGGAGGACTCGAGCCTCCCGGTCATATAGACCCCCGCGTCGGCATTCACAATTTCTAGTGTTGGTCTTTTAGACCTCCACTTTCATGACTTAGCTACATAACCCTCATTAAAGCCCAATTAAAACAAGTATCACACAAACCTATTCATTGAACCACATTACACATTAAGGCATACATTATTAGTATCATCATACCAACTACACTTGCAAGGTAACATCAACATGCCAAACCAAGTATCATTACTTGTGGGAATTCACAACCCCCTTAGTTTAATTTTTTAAATTCCCACATTTCTCATAATTAAAAATCAATTTCACAATATGGGGTTGGGGACATAGCCACTTCAAAAGTCACAAGTTTAGGAAATTACAATAACTAGTTTATTCACCATTCCATGCATCAAGTTTACTTTAAAACCACCATTTAAACTTAACCCATGTAGGCACAAATGTGAAACATCATATAAATAATGGTTATACAAAAACCCTTAACCCATGTTTTCAAGATCATCATCAATATCTTATGAACAACACTTTAAATCATATGCTTTTACAAATTAACAATGAGGGAACAGTAACATCCCTTAAATACCCAAGATTATGGAGAGAATTCAACCCTTGAAGCTCTACTTGACCCACTTATTGGAAACCCTATGTATGACTGCATGAGAGAATTGAAGAGAGCTTTTGAAAGTGTTTTAGTGAGTTAACAATTCTAATAAAGTCCCAATAGGGTTTTAGGTCGTGGGTTACGATTGGGGTAGAGGGAAAATGTCTAGGCCCTTAATAAAAAGACTAAAAATTGTCACAAGTGACTATGGGTCACTATACGACTCATATAGACATATTATGCCTCATCAAAAGGAGTCGTAGTCAAGATAGAACCACCAAGATCCTATACTGGTCTAGCTATGATTCATACCACCAACTCGTAACCACACTTAATGGCTCGTAACCACTTCTTTTACTCAAGAAAACACCAATTTGGGAAGAAACACTGGACACCCTATGATTTGATCATAACGACTCGTCATGAGTATTTACGAATTATGGCCTCAAGTCATTATAAATACAGTGTCTTAGGACAAACTTTCTGGATACCTTACGACTTATCCATAAGACCCGTAAGAAGTCTTGATGACTAGTTGAGAGCCACTCATACTCAGAGCAGAATACTAAGTCACTTGTTCTGATTAAGTTGCGCCCAATTCCTTATGACCCTTCATGACTCACTACGACTTATTAGGGGAGTCGTAGTCAGAAAAGTGAGGATAAAATTTTAGAAAGTTTTCAAGGACCAAAAATTTGAGGCATTACAGTGAAGAATCAACTGAATCATTTGAATGTATTTTTAATGCATTCTTTAGTATTATGTCTACAGATAAACCATGATCATTCATGAAAGATCAAGATCAAGCAATAGCCTCTGTTGTCTCATCAGTATTGCCTCAAACATATCATCTCCTATGTGTGTGACACTTAGAAAAAAATTGTTTAAAAATCTTAACCATATCTTTAGAGCTAATTCATCATTTATGAAAGATTCTAGCAAATTGCTTTATGTTATGAATATGAGAAGGATTTTTTAAGTGCATGACAGGATATGCTTGACAAAAATGAGCTTGAAAATAATAGTTGGTTGAAAGCTATATTTTCTATAAGGGAGAAATGGTAGATAACTTATGAAATAAAATACATTTTTAGCAGGTATGCGAGGTACACAATTGAGTGAGAGATTTAATGGATCTTTGAGGGGATATTTGAAATCTGATTTGGATATCATTTAATTTTTTAAGCATTTTGAAAGTTTTGTAGATGATAAGCACAACAATGAGAATAAGTCAAATTTTAAGTGAAGCTTCTGAATCCAAAGAAGGATATGAATTGATTGCAATGTGTGCGAATGAGCTAATTACAAAGTTAAATGATATAAAGAAAAAAAAGGAATCTGTTGAAGAGAATGAAGTAATGAGATAATATTTGTTGATAATTCAAATGTCTCAAAGGCCACTGGGTTAAAATAGAAGCATTCAACTCGTCGGTCTAATACTCTACCAAAGAGTTTTATGAAAAATGCCAGAGAAAAAATAAGAGTTCATAGCCAAAATTTTCTTTTATCCAAACTGATGAGCAGTCAGATAACTTTTCATATCTTTAAGTCCCATATCCTTCTTTATCAGATGAATTAATGACTACGATATCTTATGAGATTTTATTTTTTCTTGTTTATTGTAGTGTAACAACTTATATTTTTTCTTTAAATAATTAGGTATGGAATCAGGAAGCTTTCCACCGTGTTTTTCTTCACAGTTGTCTCAAGGACCATCCTATGAAAGTCCGAGTCAACTCTTAAGAGTTAGTGAACAAGTTTATGATGTTGCTCTTTTTTCCTTTAGATAAGTAATGTACTCATCTCGATACATTTTTTCTCTTAAATAGTTGTAGGATGTTTCATTTAATAATTTAAACAATTTATCTCAACATTGATTATAAAAATTTCAAAAAGACAGAGGTTTCATAGTGATGGAGATTTCTGCAACCATAGTCTTAATCGCCAAAATCCAAAACACTTTTTGGAATCCTTTAATAGAATTATTTTTAAGTATAAAGTCTGCTTCATTACCAACTTGAAATGTAAAAATTCAACAAACGGATTGAACATGGTATTATTCAATTTAAAAAGAGATGCAATTGCATCTGCCTTGTTTGTTCAGTTTTGTTTTACTTTGATGAAGCTTGTGACACTACTTTTCTGTGTTTGTTAATCTTGTTAGCTGAAAAGACATTGTTTGCCTTTGGTTTCTGATCTTTTGGCTAGTTGAAGCTTATGCCCCTGTTTTTTTGTTTCTCGGGCTAGTGGAAGAATTTGGCAAGTTGATTCTTATGCCGCTGTTCTTACGTTGAGTTTAAAAATAATATCTACATAGAGTTTTCTATTTAAAATGTTCTTATTCATGATGGTTATTCTAAAAAAAGTTAGTTTCCTTGCTTACCTACTTGTTCTTGTAATTTGCCTACTTGTAAGCACGGTGGAACATGTTGATGCCAAGGCTTGTGCCAAAGAATGCAGTAATCTTGGTTATGCAAGATGCAATGCAAGATGCACAATTAAATTCGAGAAGAATATATCCCTCAAACTATTAGGTACAATAGACAATTGTATTTCACTAAATATAAGTAGTGCTTTACGCTTATAAATTCAGCTGTGCGTTTACAATGAACAATACAATCTCATTCAAATGGTGAGACTTTTTTCCAATCAAAGAATAAACCAGAAGGCCATCATCAGTCTGCAAAGAAAGCCTTATAGGACTCTCTACACCTTCTTCAATAGATAGTATCCCATAATTATAACTGATATCCAATTTCACAAAACTAGGGCAAATGCAATTGATCTATATAGATGGATACTTCTTGGCCATGATCTTGGAGTATGCGTTCATCACTGCTTTAGATAGTATGTATACTGACATAAAAGAAGGACATCCCTTGGATTGAAATGACTCTTCTTTGAGGTTCTTCAAATATTCATTTATTATGTCTTCTATTTTATTTTCTGTCAGGTGTTCAGTGTCACTTAATACTCCTTTAGCCATTCATGTTTCAAGTTCTGGAAATGCAATTAGGAAAATTTCACCCAACTACTCATGTATTATTTATATTGAATGATTGAATTTGTTGATAAATAACCTATCTTAATTATTTACATTATGTATATTAAGTTTCCTGTGATTACAAATATATTGCATAGACAAACATCCCCTTCACATCTTAATGAGAAGCAGAAAATTGACAAGACTAAAACCTAACTTAATCATTTAAATTATGTATATTGAGTTTTCTATGATTGCTAATGTATTATGCAGACAAACATCCCTTTCACATCTTAATGAGAAATAGAAAATTTACAAGACTAAATCCTAGTTAGTTAGTTTATCAATGTATGAAATAAAGCGGTACGGACACGTCTTTGTTAAAGAGTTCTTTATCCTCAATGTGGGACTTTTTAGCATGACTTTGAGTTTAGTTGGGATTCAATGAGGGTGACGAACGCCAAGGAAAAAAATAGAAAAAAATATGAATAAAAGCAAGAACGATGAATTGAAATGGTACATGAAAAATTAAAGTTCTAAAATTCTAAAAATGATTTCAATTTTTTATTTTGGAAAAGAGTTGCAAGCATAGATGGTGAATAAAATCAGATAAGAATAGAGAGATTTTTGCTTAATTTGATGTTTTCCATGAAAGAAGTACTAAAACAGATGATTAGAAGGCTTAACCATGGTTTAAGGGGTTTCTAAATGTTGATCATTAGATTTAAAAAGAGACTAATGTCACAAAAATAATTGTGTATGGGACCAACTGGAGATATCATCTACTGGAGATGACCCTCGTCCAACAATGTTCTATCATCTCTGTTGTTTTGCATCTCAATTGTATTTATTGGTTACTCAAATAAGGAACCCAAAGGTATCTAATTCTATGCAATTTTGATTATAGGTCTTTTTTGGTTAAGAAATCAAGTTTAATGGTCTTTTCTTAAGGTTTTCAATTTCATGCAATTTTGATAATAAATCTTATTATCGAATGTCTGATGTGTGCTTGTGATGTGAGATAAATGTTCTATCCTTTAGATTCTTATTAAACTTATATGATAATAGACATTTGTACATTCTTTGTAAATAAGTGCAGAATAAAAAAATTTTAGTGGGGATTTTTTTATCAGGTCTCCTAAAATTCACTCAACCAATCTCTTATTTTTTTATTTTTCCATTTAGTGGTGGTCGTTTGTACTTTTTGTGATTATGTCTTTTCTTTGTATGGGTTTAGTTTTTTTTTTTTAAAATTGGTGATTCCTTGCGGCATGTTTATAAGCAAATCCTTGAGATAACATCACTCCCATATTGTCATATTTAAAGTCACTTCGACTGAATCTTCCTCCATGAAAAGACACTTCTATTGAATCCACTTTAATCTAGATATGTTTTGAAAAGGAGGTTTATGGTTCATTTGGTATTCACTTTCCTACGCATTCTTGAACGGTTCCCTATATAAAAGTGAGTAGAGTATGAAAGCTTCTGTTTATTTATGATGTGCAGAGGCACTTTAAATATAAGAAAACATTAACAATATCTCCTATATTACAGGAGAAGTATTCCTAGTGGACTCTAAATAATAAATATGTAATCCTAATCCTTTGTGTTATAGGTAACTAACTGTCATGACCAGGGGCTACCCCCTAGTCGTAACACGGTGCTTACGATCACAAGTGACCATAAGCTAACCCATGATCCGGCACCTACTATGAGCACTGAATAATATAATACTAGAACCACATGTGCAGAAGATAAAATGATAAGATGCTGTAATAAAAAAACACTGAAATATAACCCAATATACCTGAAACAACTGGATAAACTAAAAATGAATAAATGTCTATCTTTTTGAAATAATTGAAAAAGCTGAAAACTGACTAATTATCTGAAAGCCTCTAGAAATCATGAGCAGTTGATGGGACACACCCCAACTAACTTTGACTGGCTGAACATAAATAGACACAAAAATAATGACAAAATAAATCATGTCCTCGATAGAAGAGGACTCACCACTACTGCTGCTAGATGATGCTAGACTATCTAGGTATGATCGGGAAATTAAGCATCCAAACCTATGTTATAAGACAACATAGCGCAAAAGAAGAGTATGCGATCGGTACTTTGAATATACTGGTATATGATATAAGGACTAACTAAAATGCATAAGACAACTAAACATGGATGCATGAACATGTAAACTGAGAATGCAAGACCAAACATAAACATATACTGAAGTAATCTAAAATCTGAGTAGCTGAAATCTATACAACTAAACATCTAAAATTTGTACACTTGGTCATGAATTGATCTATTCTGAAGACTACACTGAGACTTTGGGATGCCAAAATTTAACCGACATGCCCCAATCTGAGCTAATCGGGGTCCAACCTATAATCCTTGTTGGAAGAGACGTCAATACCTTGCCATGGGTATTAACACTGGCTTTGTGGATCCATTAAACTGATGTCCTGAAGGACTAGGGTTTTAGTACTATACTGGAGGGTGACCCCTAAGACAGTATTAGTCCTAAACTGGTGGGTGACCTTTTATACCCTACGCTGGCTATGTAGTTTTAGAACTTAGGGACTGTGTAATAACCCACACTTTTTTCTAGCTCAATTTAACTCCTAGAATGTCATGGGTTAGCTTTAAAAATGAATAACCTTTGATACATATAGAATTTTCCAGTTCTTGACCCTCTAGTATGTAGAAAATTGAATTATCTTTCCAACGATACCAATTTTGCCTCAATTCGATACTCGCTTGAGAAGTTATGACATTTTTAGTAAAACAATATGGCATTTTGACAAGCACCGTGTCGCAATGAAGACCAAAATGTCAATTGTCAATTTCCAGTAAAGCACCGTAATTGTCCCCTATCACGGTAAAGTCCCAGTTCCTAATTGTCAATTTCCAGTAGCTCATCACGATGGTGGAGCGTCGTGGTGATGGACTAAATGACACTCGTCCCCTTTTCAGTAGCCCAATGCGATAGCCCCGCGTCACGTTGATGGGAAAAATTGGGCTCGTTCCGTTTTCAGTGAGCCACCGCGATAGTGCCACGTCGTGGTGGGTGGCCAGATCGGGATTTCTAGTTTTTTTAGTTAAATTTTAAAAGGGTAGTTTGGTCTTTTACTAAGCCCCAAACCGTGTAAAACACAAGATTAAGCTCATTCTAAGCATTCTATGCCCACTTTTCATCAATTCTCTCTTAAAGAAAACCCTAGAGCTCAAAACTTACTCCCCAAGAAATCAAATTTCCTCCATTCTTCTTCCAAGATAACTGATGATTACAGATTCCCAATTCAAGAACTTCAAGAATTCATCTTCAAAAGCAGAAATAGGAATTCAAAATCAACTGCTCTCATCAATTTCATCAATTAAGGTATGTGGGATTTATGAACAAGGATATTCTTTCATCCTTGTGCCCAAAACTAGTTTTTAATTACAAATTTACATAATTTTGTATGAATATACATGAGTTTCAAACTGGAGTTCATACCCATTATTGTTATTTGTAAGATTATGAGATTTCAAGTGATTTAGAAGTTGAATTTCATGTCTATTTTCGTATTTTCATACGTGTTGTAGTAAATTCCAGATTTTGAGTTGAATTATCAATATTTACATTATCAAGTCTGAATATTATGATGTTTTAACATGAATTTCATGCATGGGTCATTAATCCCTAATTGGAAATTGTAATTTCAAGTTTGATTGTGCTATAAGCACCCTATGACTGGATTATTTTTAGATTTTTTATAAAGATTTGATCTTTTGGTCTCAACTTAGATATGAAATCCACTTTACAGTTTCAGATTACAGTTTAACTTAGCAATTATACAGTTGGTTTTCGTAATAAACCATTATACTAGATTTTTAAGTGAATTTCCAATAGAATGAGCATACAGATTAAAGGGAGTAGCATTTAGCACCGAGTTGGGTATGTTTTCATGCCCCAGAACTATGAGTCAATGTAGGTTCATATTATTAGATTATTCCCATTTTTATATGGATGAAAAATACAAATGTGATTACTTAGATTAGGTTATACACCTTGGCAAGAATATGACACCTCTCCCCAACGTGAGGTTTTCCCATAAGGAAACTAGACATTGGACACTATGATAGCTCGCATAGTGTATGTCGGTTAGAAGAACCTCCCTAATAGTAAAGACTTTTAGAGTAGTTTTTAAAAGTATTTCCCTAATAGTAAAAGTAAAAAAATAGCTTTTGAGCGAATTTTTCTACAACATACAGAAAAAAGTAACGAATAACAAAACAACTTTTAGAAACTAAGTGTAAAGGCTCACAGCTTTACTCAGATATTGCTTTATAGAAAGACATTAGCTACAAACTTCAGCTTTCAGATATAAAAGTGAGTCCTTTCTACACTTAGACAACATGATTTACAGACAGAACACTAGTACAACTTTTAAAACTAAATGTTATGACTCACTAGATTTATAAAGTATGATTTACTACTCATGATTATGATTTTCAGTTTTCAGATATTCCAACTTAGGTGAGTCCTCTACATTTAGCATGCATTGTTTTACAAATTATAATGATGTTGAGCATTGCTTTACTTATGCATTCACCCCAATAAACTTAGTACATTCTCAAAGTACTAATCCACATATACGTCTATGTGCAACATTGTCTCATAATATAGGTTCAGGTGCTCAGATCCAGCAGCGTGACTGATTTTGAGTATCTCCATCTACACCCCGACAGTTGGTGAGTCCTTATTGTTCAGGGACTTAGTCTTTCAGTTTTTCAGCTTATTAGTATAGATGATTTAGATAGTTCGAGTCAGCTGGGGGTTTGTTCCACTGCCTCTCTAGTTATTTGTAGTAGAGGCTTGTCAGACTGCTAGATCTGATTCAGATTATTCAATATTAATTGTTCAGACTATTGAATCTAGTATATTTTTTTCAGAGATTATATTTAGATATTGTCATTCGGATATTCTCAGTTAGCTCAGACATATTTTTGCATTTAGTATGATTGTTATATCTATATTCCTTTGTTATGAGATTCAGACTTAGTAGAATGCAGACAAGGTTAGGTTAAGGCTACTCGTAGTCTTGAGCACCGTGTAACGTCTCAGGACCCATTTTTAGGCATTACAGACTTCTACTAAGGTCTCAATCCTAAACTTGTGGGTGAGCCCTCATCCCTAAATTCACACGATGCTAAGTTTTACTCCCAACTGAACTAACACTGGTACTGATTAAAGTTAACTGAACTCATAACTGATAATTGCTTAACATGGATATAAATTTTTTAATATGATTAAGAAATCATGGTCTGAATGACTTAAAACTTAAGAATCTAAAACATGTGCAAACATATAGGTAACAAGTGTTCGTAAACCTCCAGCACTGAATAATACTGCCAAACATGATTTTATTAAAATATGATAATGCAAAATTTCATAATTTATGCCAAATTCAATAATTTATCAATAAGGAGAGGTATTCATAATTTTGAGTATGGAAAGATGCTAAACTTGTGGGAATATCATGTACATATGGTTTAATTGCAAAGATAGACTAAAATTCAAAGAAAGTTTCATAATTGCCATGAAACCCTAAGCATAAAGGGTAAATTAAATTGGGGAGTTGAAGAAATCTTTCAGAATAAATGAGGGAAAGGAACCCATTGATGAAAATAAAATACCTGGAGATGGAAGCCTTGAAAAACTCTTGGAAATTGGAGTTGGAGATTAAAGAACCCTAATTGCCTTTTGGAGAGGAGAGAACCACCCCTTTCTCTGTTTTCTCTCTGTGTTGATTGAATTTGATGTAATAGAGAATTTTAGGTGATTTAATCTTATATTAGAGCCTTAGGATATATTAAACGACATTATTTTGGTGTTAAAAGAGTGAAAAAATACCAAGAAAACCCTTTAAAAATGTTATGATAGTGCAGAACTGTCCCGACAACGGTTTGGGTGACGGACCGTCACTCCCGTGATTGACTGTCACTCCAACCATCACAAAATGACCAAATTTTGTTCTTTCTACTTAAGGGTGATGGTTTGGCGTGACGGTCCATCACCGATGCGATGGTCTGTCACCCTGGCCATCGCGCCTTGGCAGACAGACACGTCTTTGGTAAAACAGGCATAACTTTTTACTCTAATATCGTATTAAGGCAAAACTGGTGACGTTGGAAAGATAATTCAATTATCTTTCTGTTAGTTGGTATTGATCTTAAAAATCCTTATTAATACAAAAGTTATGATCATTTGAAGTTGACTATAGCAATAATCTTCCCAAGAGCTCAAGAGGTATGGGATATTTTTGCTTGTCTGAAAGATATGAGTTATTTGAGGCCTTAATATACATACAAATCACTCATAAAACTAACAAAGCACTTTATTTGATTTTGCATGACCTTGAAGTATGGTTCTAATATTGGTTTGGATTTTCGGGGTGTTATAATATCTCTTCCTTGGGATCTTTTAACCCTGAATGAAACTGACTCAACTGATGTACTAGTGGGAAAGCTGTAAAAAAATTTTCTTACACTGAAAACTTATAAGATAAATCATGACTAAATGACTGAATCCTAAAACATGATGCATGGACTGAACTGAATTCATGAATAGATGTTATTACATGAGGATGGATATATATTTGAGATAGAAAATGAGAGAGTCAAGTTAAGAGAGACCATTACCTCAAGTTGAATATTAATTTGTAGAGAAAATATGGGGATACTTGGCTCACATTTCTGATTCTACTTCCCAAGTAGCTATGGACTAATTTCTCTATAGAACCTTAACTAAGGGAATTTCTTTATTCCTCAACCTACGAATTTGGTGGTTAAGGATCTCAACTGGGATTTTTCATAGGAGAGACTATCTTTCACCTCCACACTCTATGGGAACAATTGAATTTGGGTTGCCAATACATTTCTTTAACAAAGAGACATGAAGCACCAGATGCACTAATGCCAAATCTGCAGGCAACTCTAACTCATAAGCTACCTTCCCAAAATGGCTCAAAATTCTTTGTGGGCCAATATAGTGGGGACTGAGTTCCCCTTTCTTGACAAACATCTTCACTCCTTTCATAGGCAAAAGTTTCAAATAAATCAAGTCACCAACATCAAACTTAAGATCTCTTCTCCTTACATCTGCATAAGACATCTGACGACTTTGGGATATCTTTAGCCTCTCTCGAATTAACTAAACTTTCTCTATTGCCTCAAACACTAAATCTAGACCTATCGAAGAAGCCTTATGTACTTCAAACCAACCAATAGGAGATATACATCTCCTCCCATAAAGAGCCTCAAACAGAGCCATCTGAATACTGGAGTCATAGCTGTTATTGTAGGCAAACTCTATCAAAGGTAAGTGGTCATCATAACTAACATTAAAGTCAATAACACAGGCTCTCAACATGTCCTCTAAAGTCTAAATGGTCTATTCTGCCTGACCATCTGTCTGAGGATGAAAAGTTATACTGAGATATACTTGGGTACCAAGGCCCTTCTAAAATTCCTTCCAAAAGTGAGGTAAATTGAGTATCTCTATATGAAATAGTGGTCAATGGGACCCCATGCAACTTCACCAACTCCCTAATATAGAGTCTAGCATAGTCCATTGGCTGAATAAAAAGTATGAACTGGCAAGAAATGGTTTGACTTGGTTATTCTGTCTATAATGACCCAAATCAAATCATGTTGATGATGAGTACGAGGCAACCCTATAACAAAATCTATATTCACCACGTACCACTTCCAAGTAGGGATGATGAACTCCTGAATCATACTACTTGGCCTTTAGTGCTCAACTTTAACTTCTTGACAATTAGAACACTTAGCTACGAACTCTGAAATATCCTTCTTTATACCATTCCACCAATAGATTTCCCAGAAGTCATGGTATATCTTTGTGGCTCCTGGGTGAATAGAATATCGTGCACCAAGCGCTTTAGCTAGTACTCGCTGTCTTAGAACATCAAAACACGGGACACATAGTCTGCCTTGACAATGAAGCACACCATCTCCCACTTGGGAGAAAACCTTCACCTTCTGATCTCTAACTACCTTCTTCAACTTGACTAAACTAGGATCCCTATCTTGTTTTCCGTTTACTTTGGCAACCAACGAAGATTCCTAACCATTCTAAACCCTTGAAATAACCAACTAAACTCCTAACCTAGCAAACTGGTGAACCTCATGGAATAACTCCTTCTTATCATCCTTAACATGAGCAACACTACCCATAGACAATCTAGTAAGGGCATCCGCTACTACATTGGCCTTACCTGAATGATATAACATACTTATATCATGGTCTTTTAATAATTCAAGCCACCTTCTCTGATGAAGATTTAGGTCTTTCTACATGAAAATATACTATAAACACTTATGATTCATAAACACATCAACATGAACCCCATAAAGGTAATGCCTCCAAATCTTTAAGGCAAAGACAACCGTTACCAACTCAAGATCATGGGTCAGATAATTCTTTTCATGGGGTTAAGTTGTCTAGAGGCATAGGCTATGACCTTACCTCGCTACATCAATACAAAACCAAGACAAACTCTAGATGCATCATAATAGACAACAAATCCATCTGAACCATCTGATAAAGTTCAGACTGAAGTGGAAGTGAGTCGAGCCTTCAACTCCTGAAAACTCTTTTCACAAGAATCTAACCACTGAAATTTAACCTTTTTTTACGTTAGTTTAGATATGGGAAAAGCAATAGAAGAAAAACCTTCAACAAACCATCTGTACTAGCCAGCTAAACCTAAGAAACTCCTAATGTTTGATAGAGAGATGAGTCTAGGCCAGTTTTTCACCGCTTTGGTCTTTTGAGGATCAACTCGAATGCCATCACCGGAAAATATGTGACCAAGGAAAGCTACTAATATTAACCAGAATTCACACTTGCTAAACTTAGCAAATAACTGGTGGTCCTTAAGGGTCTGCAATACAACCCTCAAATTGTCTATATGATCACTCTCACTACAGGAGTAAACAAGTATGTCATTAATGAAGACTATGACAAATAGGTCCAAGTACTATTTGAACACCCTATTCATCAAGCCATGAAAACTGCAGGGGTATTTGTTAGTCCAAAAGACATGACTAGGAATTCAAAGTGACCATACCGAGTTTTGAAGGCTATCTTTGGAATATCACATTCTTTGGCTCTAAGTTGATGATAGCTATATCTGACGTTTATCTTAGAGAGATAACTTACACCCTAAAGTTGGTCGAACAAGTCATCAATCCTAGGGAGGGGATACTTATTATTGATTGAGACTTTGTTCAACTGATGGTAGTTAATGCACATTCTGAGAGAACCATCTTTCTTGCACATGAATAAAATTGGAGCACCCCATAGGGAAATACTAGGCCTGATGAAATGCTTATTTAAGAGATCCTTCAACTATTTTTTCAATTCCTTAAGCTTAGTTGGAGCTATTTTGTAAGGTGGGATAGGGATAGGCCGGGTATCTGGAAGGACATCTATTCCAAAGTCAATTTTCCTTTACAGAGAAATCCTGAGAAGATCTTTATAAAACATATCTGGAAATTTATTTACTACAAAAACTGACTCAAGACTCGGGGTTTCAAAATTTTAGTCCTTGACTTGGACGAGATGGTAAACACACCTTTTAGATATCATCTTTTTTTGCCTTAAGATATGAAATAACTTGAATCTTAAGCAATGAAGTACTACCCGTCCATTTAATAATTGGTTCATTAGAAAACTGGACTGGACAATTCTATTTGTGCAATCAATTGAGCCATAACACGAGTGGAGCCAATCCATGATGAGAATGACATCAAAATCAGCCATATCTAACTCTACAAGATCAACTAAGGTAACTTTTTGAGACACTATGATAGGGTAATCTCTATATAATTGCGTGGCTATAATAGACTTACCTACTGGGGTAGACATTGAGAGAGGATCTGCAAATTTTTTGGGATCAAGACCAAAATCTATTGCTACATAAAGAGTCATAAAGAAAAGTGAAGCTCTGGGGTCTAACAATGTATAAAACTGAAGATGAAAGACTTGTAACGTACCCGTAATCACATCATGATAACTTTCCTAATCATGTTGAGTCTGCAGGGCATAGAGTCTATTTTGGTACTGCCCATTGGTAGTACTGGAGGTGCCACCCTGCTGAGTCGGGCAACCTGCTGGAACTGATGAAAAGTTGGACTAACCCTGTTGAAAAAAATATTTTCCCTTCTGGAAAACTACTAGGCATTTCCTAATGTTGTGGCCTAGATTTCCACATTTGAAATACGCATCACTACCCACCCTGTACTCTCCTTGATGATTCTTACCATACTTTTTGCAGAGAGAATTGATACAACCACTGTTTGCACTACCCTGTAACTTAGAGCCTTGCACTCTATCTCAATTGTCCTTCCTAAACTTAGGAACTGGTGCACTAGCTGAAGATGGAGATGGGGCTAAAAATTTCTGACAGAGCTGAGAATGGTTGCCGCCTTCGAACCTTGTCTGAAAAAAGTTAAAATTACCTGTTATAGCCCTCTTACTCTCTATTTTCTTCTCCTTGAGATTCTCTTCCTTAATCTGTTGAGCATGAACCATCAGTCTAGAAAGGTTTATCTCCTTAGTCATCACGGAAGTCCTATACTGTTTGACTATACTTCCAGACAAACCAACACAAACTTACTCATCCTGGACCTAGAGTCACCCAACATTGTTGGAGCATACCTTGCTAACTGAGTGAACTTGAGAGAGTACTCTTTCACACTCATGCTACCTTACTTCAAATTTGTAAAATCCTGAACCTTAGCTTCCCTCAACCCCAGTAGGAAGAACCTGTCTAAGAAATCCATGGCAAACTCCTCCCACTCTATAGGCCTTGCCTCAACACCTATGTACTCCTTCAACTGCTTGAACTAGGTGTGAGCCACTTTCTGCAACTTGTAAGTAGATAAGTCTGAACTCTCACTCGAAATGACACCCCTGATGTCTGTCATTTTTTGCACTCCATCTATAAAATCCTGTGCATCCTCCCAAACTTGAATCTAGAAAACAAAAGAAGGTTCATCCAAGTGAAGTCTCAGATCCTAGATGTAGTCGTATTTATCAACAAATTAGCTGGGGAAATATCCTGCTGATTGTTTTGAGCATCTACAGAATGGTAGAGGGATTTGAAAGTGGCCCTAAATTTAGCGTGAGGAACATGGCCGTTCAGGGGATATTCCTAAATAGGTGATGGTGCAGGTTGTTCCCTGTTTCTTCTTCCGTTGTTTCTATTGGGAGGAATTATTTTTAAATGGAATAAAGAATGAGTTAGAAAAAGAAATTCAATAGAGCTCATTCTCTTTCACATGACATGAATACTGAAAGAAAGAAAACTTTCTTAAAACGTCTCATAGCCTCTTGTCCATAAGTGTGACGCGCTTCACACCCATGCATAAGACTATACTCAACACATATTTCAAACACCCTAGGACACTTTAAAAACCTTACACTCTGGTACCAAGATTTGTCATAACTCGGGGCCACCCCTAGTCATAACACGGTGCTTAAAACCATAAGTGACCATAAGCTAACCCATGATCTGGTACCTGCTATGAGCACTGGATAATATAATACTACAACCATATGTGTGAAAGATAAACTGATAAGATTCTATAATTAAAAGAACATATAATCCTACATATCTAAAAGAACCGGATAAACCAAAACTAAATAAATGTCTATCTGTCTAAAATAATTGATAAAAGCTGAAAGCTGACTAATTGTCTAGTAACACCACATATTTTGCATGTACTTGTTTGATTTATATGAAACTTGGTATAGCCTTGTGGTACAGGTAATGGACGAGACTTGTTATGCGAGTATTGATAGTATAGATGGAGTTTTATATGTTACTCGTACGTTTCAATATGTCGTGGCCAAGTTAACAACAATATAACTACTCAACTTGAAATTGTAAGATGATATTTGAACCTAAAATTTAAGTGACCAAGTACATACAAGTTTTAAGTTAGATTAAAAGGATTAAGAGCTGAAAATGGAGTAAATTGTTGAGGTATTTGCTTGACTTAATTAAGCTAGTAGGTGAGTCACCAATTTGAGTTCCATGAACAAAGTTAATGAACCAAGTCCATGGACCAGATTTGGGCCTATATTTGTATACTTATTTGGGCCCAAATTAAGTAAAAGAAGAAGGAAATAGAGAAATGGCCCAACACTTAACTTTGACAAAGGCCCAAATGAATGGAGCCCAACTAAGAATTTAAGCAAGTATGTACATCACCTACTTTGAACTTTTGAGCAGCTTAATCTCTTTAAGTGGGTGCATCACCTACTTAGACCAATTTGACCAATTTTGAGATCCAAAATGCAGCTAAGGATATGGCCAAAATAGGGCCTTTATAAGTCCAAGTTGTTGGTCATTTTCCTTTACTCCTAAGTTACAAAAATGATTATATTTCATAAACTCTCTCTACTTTCACTAAAAAAAGCAATGAGCAGCCCTATATTTCCTTCTAGGGTTCTTGAAGAAACCCTAACCTTTGCAGGTCAAGGTAAGTGAAAACACTTAAGGTTTAGCTTAATTCTCCCATAGAAGATTAGGAAAACATGTTATTCATGCTTAATTATAAGTCCATGGCAGAATATAAAATAAGCTACCCGCTCACTTTTTCTTTGTTATTAAGCGACTTCTCTTTTCTTATTTGATTTAAAGTGTGAAGGAAATTTCAAGTTCTTCAAGAGTTCAAATTAGAAGGATAGGTTGTGAAAAATAAAGGTAAGGTAACAACTCCATTTTGTCCTCCTTATATATTAATTTGGGAAAAAATTATGGATATGTTGTTATTGAGAACTCAATGGATGATGAGTTCCATATTTGATTGCTATAATAAAAGGGATTTGGGGCTATTTTATGGACAGTTTTGTTTGTATATATTGGGGGCTGCCAGGTTGATATTGGGGAAAAGTGTGATTAGTTTATGTTGAAATATATAAGAAAGGTGTGGTGGTACACCACCAAATTAATTGTTGTTTATGTATATTGCCCATGTTGTTTTGTGTGTCGTTTGGAAGGTGTAATGAAGCCAAAGCTATTTTGGGGGATCTTATAAGAATATGTATGGTATATTGATGTAATTGGAGGAGAAAAGGGTTAAAATAACACCCTTGATTGATAAATTAAAGGCTTACTGCCCGACTACTATTTTGGTGAAGTTAGGTAGACCAAATGTGTCGGTTGATTACTAATACTAGTTTTACCATATACTTTATTGTAGATAAGAAATCCTAAAGTTAGGAAGTTAATTGGGTTAACATCGGAGTTGTATGGCCAGGTATGTAAGGCTACTCTATGTCGTATTCTTTGGCATGAAATCCAACACTTGTGGTACAAAATAAGCTTCTAAAGCTCTCCCATAATAAATGATACCTAATGGCAGCACATGACCTCCCATATAATCAGTGACCTTGTTACTACTCACTAATGTGTTAAAATACCTCATCACATGCTTATTATCAAGTGCATTTTTACATTCACAAAAAAGTCTCACAAGTTCTCCTTTAAGTAAAATAAGACCCATATGTTATTTTCAGCTCCTGAACATTTCATCCATGTACAATTTGCTCCATACCTCTTTGTCATTGCATTATGTGTTTGTTCACATGTCTCTTATTGGTAGATTATTGTTCAAAGGTACTAAAAGGTTATGACCACCAAAGTAACAATCTCAAAGGCTAAATAAACTAAGTAACACAAATCTTAATTGAATAGGTGGAAGCTCAGGGGAATAAGCCTAGCATGGGTCAATCCTAATGTTTATACGTGGGTGGAAGCTAAGGGGCATAAATCTAGCATAGGCTGATCCCAATGTTTACATATGGGTGGTATCTTGGGGTACAAGCCTAGCATGGACCGATTTCGATTTGTGTATTTACCACTTACTTACCAGTTGGTCATTTTTATCATATGGCTTCCAAAAATTATGAAGTAAGAAAAGTAATATGAAGAAAAGAATGTAATGTACCTGACTCTACAAGTATCTATAAAGGTGGCCTGCTAGCACTATTTGTACACTTGTATCTGATTTCTATTAAGCTCCTATCTCATGTGTGGTTACTTTCAACCTTGAATATTCAATACATATATTCATACTGACACCCCTTATGGGGGACTTATATTTCATGCTGAAGGCACAGGTGCTTTAGCTAATACACCTTCTCAATGGGAGCCCAGGATATCCAGTGGCTATTAGTGAGCTCCAGATTAATTTGGGGCTTTCCGAGTCTGTTTTATGTATTTTGGTATTGTACAGAAGTTAAAAGTATGGCGGGGGTTTGTCCCGACCTTAAATAGTGTCTATGTATATTTTAGAGGCTTTGTAGACCAATTTAAAGGTAAGCATGATAGGGTCTTATCTTTTAGATATTATGTCCCCAACGGCCAAGTCTGGTATTTATAGTTTTTGACTTGTCGTTTATTTCTCATCAATGCATTATATCCATGTATGGTAAAACCTTTGGTTATTATAGTTACATGCATGAGAAGTACAAGGTTATGGATTGTTTCTCTCGGGCCTTCATGGCTATGGGTGCCTGTCCGCCCCAATATGAGTTGAGGCATGACAAAAATGGTATCAAAGTAGGTCATCCTTGGGAGTCTACAAAGCCGTGTCTATGTAGAGTCTTTCTTATGGGTGTGTTTTTCACCACAACTTTAAGTAAGAGGCTATGTGAAATTTAGGGGTTGTCTTTTTTTTTTTTTTCACATCTTAGATCGTGCAATAGAGCCCAAGTCATAGGTGAAGTCATATTCAACGATTGAATCTATTTTTTCTGATTATATTAAAGATGCCTATTATAAGGAGTAAGAATACAAGCAACCGAGTAGATATGGCTGCTGGAGAAGGGACCAAGAAGTCACCACCTAGACAAGCTAATCAAAGTGAGGCTCAAGCCAAGTTTCTATCACAAACCTCTTCTACTCCTCTTTCTACAGAAGAGCTAAGAGGAAAAGAACCATCCTCAGAATCACCTATTAAAGCTACTGAGCAAGATCTAAGGAATGTGGTGCAATTATTGACCCGTATAGTTGCTGGACAAACTCAAGGACAAACTATTCCAACCATAGGTTCTAGTGGTGCATATTGGGCAACTAGCCTATGGACACATGATTTTCTTAAATTGTATCCTCCCAAATCACTAGGTATGGTCTTAATGAAGACCCACAATACTTTATTGATCAAATCCAAAGGGCTTTAGATGTCATGCATGCATTGGGTAAATAGACTATTGAGCTAGCAGTGTATACATTAAAAGGGGAGGCTATATTATGGTATAAAGATTGGAAATGCTCTAAGGGTATCAATACATCTTCAGCTACTTGGAAAGAGTTCATAGAGGCATTTTTTGATGATTACCTTCCATTTGAGATCTGAGAGGTCCATGCAGATCAGCTCTTGAACCTTCACCAAGGGAATATGAGCATGAGAGAATATAACCTTTAATTTAAATCTTTAGCTAGGTATGCTTCTAATGTAGTAGCTACTATGGATGATAAAGTTCATCGATATATGGATAGACTAGATCTATATCTAGTTAGGGTTTGTACTATTGATGCCTTGTATAAAGACATGGATATAGCAAGGATAAAAGCTTTTGCATAAAAAATAGAGGATCACAGGCAAAGAAGAACATAAGAATCGAAAAGAAGGTATTCCAAGAGGGATAGATCTACGGGGAAGTTTATAGCATACCAAGGAGAGTTCAGGCCTCAGTTATCTAATAGACCGCCTATGCCATTATCTTCTTATCCTGTAGCTAGTGCTCCATTGCGGTTTTAAGGGTCCAAGGGCAATCAATTTAGGTAAAAAAGTAAGAGTCAGATTTCATAAATAGTGGATATCAAGAGAAAAGGAGTATGAGCCTATTAATACCTCCTCAGCAGTCATGTAAAAAATGTGGAAAGATTAATTTGGGTGCATGTCAGTTTGGGTAAAATGCTTAATTTTAGAGTGCTACGTCGGGGCATATGATGAGAGAATTCCCACAAAGGGGCATGGGTGGTGTGGCACAACCAACTAGATCAACCGTTGCATCATTATAATCAATTCCTTATTTAGGTGGGGGTGTACAACCTATAGGTCATGGTAGAGGTGTTAAAGGAGAAACTAGCCCTAGTAGAGTTCGAAATCGTACCTATGCTCTAGCGGATCGACAAAATTTAGAGGCTTCTCTGGATGTGGTTATAGGTACATTGTCCATCTTTTTACATGATGTATATGCATTAATTGACCTGAGTTCTACATTATTATATGCAACTCCATTGTTTTTTGGAAAGTTCAAAAGAACACCGGAATTACTAGTTAAGTCATTTGAAGTGTTTATGCCGGTTAGTTGATCTATTATAGCTAAGAGAGTGTATTGAAATTGTATAATAAAAATTTGCGGTCGTGATACAATGGCTGATGTTGTTGAATTAGAAATGGTTGCTTTTGATGTTATACTAGGTATGGATTAGTTGACTTCTTGTTATGCCATAGTAGATTGCCGAACTAAGAGGATGTATTTCCATTTTTCAAGAGAGGCATTCCTTGAATGGAGGGGTAATATTGGTGCACCAAGAGGTAAATTTATTTCTTATTTTATGGAAAAAAGATAATTTCCAAGGGTTACATTTATCATATAGTTAGAGTGAAGGATACATATGTGGAGCCACCAACTCTTCAAACTATTCCAGTGGTAAATGAATTTCCTGAAGATCTTCCAGGTTTTTCTCTAGAGCGAGAAGTACAGTTTGGTATTGATGTGATTCCAGATACTCAACCAATCTCAATTCCTTTGTATAGAATGACCCTGATAGAATTATGAGAGTTGAAAGAGAAATTAAAAGACTTGCTAGAGAAAGGATTCATAAGTCCTAGTATGTCCCCTTGGAAAGCACCGGTGTTATTTGTGCAAAAGAAAGATGGCTCATTGAGAATATGTATTGACTAGCGGAAACTGAATAAGTTGACTATTAAGAATAAATATCCCCTTCCAAGAATTAATGATTTATTTGATCAGTTACAAGGCACCAAGTGTTTCTCAAAGATTGATTTGAGGTCAGGTTACCACCAAGTGAGGGTCAAAGAGAAGGATTTACCCAAGATACTTTTTCAAACACGGTATAGTTATTATGAGTTTCTAGTCATGTCCTTTGGGTTAACTAATGTACCCCAAATTTTATGGATTTGATGAATAGGGTGTTCACGCCATTCTTAGATATGTTTGTGATAGTTTTTATAGATGACATTCTGGTTTATTCAAGATCAAAAGAGGGCCATGCTAGTCACTTAAGACAGGTGTTACAGATTCTTCGCGATCGTGATCTATATGCAAAGTTCTCTAAAAGTGAGTTTTGGTTAAAATCTGTGGCATTCTTGGGTCATATTATATCTAATGAAGGAAGAAGGTTGATACTCAAAAGATAAAAGCTGTGAAGAACTGGCCAAGACCTACAATGCCTATGGAGATTCGTAGTTTCCTTGGGTTGGTAAGTTATTAGAGAAGGTTTGTTGAAGGGTTTTCTTCAATTTCTAAACCTTTAACAAAGCTAACACACAAAGCATCCAAGTTTCAATGGAATGATTCATGTGAAAGAAGTTTCCAAGATCTAAAGAATAAGTTGACTTCTACACCTGTATTGGTACTTCCAGAAAGCACGGAAGGGTATGCAGTATATTGTGATGCTTCAAGAATTGGCTTAGGACATGTGTTGATGCAACATGGTAAAGTAATAGCATATGCCTCAAGGCAATTGCGGCCTCATAAGAAAAATTATCATACACATGATCTTGATCTAGTAGCAGTTATATTTGCTTTAAAGATATGACACCACTACTTGTATGGGATTCATGTTGAAATATATAATGAACATAAGAGTTCGCAATATATCTTTAGCTAGAAGGACTTAAATTTGAGGAAGCGAAGGTGGCTTGAACTATTAAAACACTATGATGTTGATATCTTGTATCATCTGAGGAAAGCAAATGTGGTAGCTGATATGTTAAGTCTTAAGGCTATGGTGGGAACTTATGGGCAGTCTACAAAATGACAAGGAATGGATAAAGATCAACACCAACTAGCCAATTTGAGGGTTCTCCTTTTTTAAACTCCAGATGAGGGGCTTATTGTGCATAATGCGACAAAATCTTCATTAGTAGCAAAGTGAAATAGAAGCAATATACAAATCCTATTCTATTACAGCTTAAGGAGAATGTACAATGTGGTATAACAAAGGCATTTGATCCTACACAAGAGGGAGTACTTTGGTGCCAAAACAGATTGTGCATGCCTAATGTAGATTGGCTAAGAAAGAGGATTATGATAGAGGCACATCGTTCAAGGTATTCTTTCTATCCAGGGTCAACTAAAATGTATCATTATTTGAAAGGAGTGTATTGGTGGGGTGACATGAAGAAGAACATTGCAGAATTTGTAGCCAAATGTCCAAATTGTCAAAGAGTTAAAGTAGAGCACCAAAAACCTGGGGATTATATGCAATGTATATATCTTCCAGTATGGAAGTAGGACATGATCTATATGGATTTCATCACTGGGTTGCCTCGTATATCTCTAAAGTTCGATTCCATATGGGTAATAGTTGATAGGCTTAGCAAATCAACACACTTCCTACCAGTTAAGACCACTTACACAGTTGAAGAGTCTACAAAATTATATATCAAAGAGATAGTTCGGCTACACGGAGTACCAGTATCTATTATATCAGATAGGGGAGCTTGATTTACTGTAATTTTTTTGGAAGTCTTTTTAGAGAAATTTGAGAACACAAGTGAATTTAAGTACAACTTTCTACCCTCAAACAAATAGACAAGTAGAATGTACCATTCAAATAATTGAAGATATGTTACGAGCTTGTATATTGGACTTTAATGATATTTGGGATGATCATTTACCTCTCATCGAGTTTGCCTACAACAATATCTTTCATTCAATTATCAAAATGGCACCATATGAAACTTTGTATAGAAGAATGTACAGATCACTAATTAGATGATTTGTAGTGGCTGGCGCTTCCTTGTTCGGGATAGATCTTGTTCATTAAGCTATGGAATCAAACAGTGGCTGGAGACAATCCAAAGTTGAAACAAATCATATACGGATATTAGAAGAAGGGGGCTAAAGTTTGGTATCGGTGGTTGGGTATTCCTGAAGGTGTCACCAATAAAAAGGGTAATGAGATTTGGTAAGAAAGGAAAACTAAGTCTATGTTATATAGGCCCATATAAGATTATTTGGAGGTTTGGCTAAGTCACTTATGAGTTAGAGCTACCCCAAGAGCTTTCAACAGTCCATCCAGTGTTCTACATATCAATGCTTTGAAAGTGCATCGGAGATCCATCTCATATTACTCCTACTAAAGATGTACAAATTATGGAAGATCTCACCTATGAAGAAATACCTATTCCAATTCTGGATTGACAAGTTAAGAAGTTAAGCAATAAAGAAATAACTTCTGTAAAAGTACTTTGGATAAACCACCAAGTAGAAGAGATCACATAGGAAGCTAAAAAAGCGATGAAATCCAAGTACCCCCATTTATTCGAATACAAAGAGAAAGTTCAAGATGCTGAATTGGAGAAATAACAAGTAAGAATAATATATAAGTACTATGTGATAACAGGAATATTAAACTTAGGTTTGAACTAGTTTTGGTTTGATAATTATGCTAACATTCGAGAACGAATGTTCCTAAGGGGGGAGGGGATGTAACACCCCATATTTTGCATGTACTTGTTTGATTTATATGAAACTTGGTATAGCCTTGTGGTACAGGTAATAGACGAGATTTGTTATGCGAGTATTGATGGTATAAATGGAGTTCTAGATTCTTCCCATACATTTCAATCTAACGTGACCAAGTCAACATCGATACAATAATTCAACTTGGAAAACTAAGACGGTATTTGAATCTAAAGTTTAAGTGACCAAATATATACAAGTTTTATGTTAGATTAAAGAGATTAAGAACTAAAAATAGAGTGAATTGTTGAGGTTCTTGCTTGACTTAATCAAGCGAGTAGGTGAGTCACCTACTTGAGTTACATGAACCAAGTTAATGGACCAAGTCCATGGATCAGATTTGGCCCTATATTTGTATACTTATTTGGGACCAAATTAAGTAAAAGAGGCAGGAAATAGAGAAATGGCCCAACACTTAAATCTGCCAAAGGCCCAAATTAATTAAGCCTAAATAAGTATTTAAGCAAGTAGGTGCATCACCTATTTTGACCTTTTGAGCATCTTAATCTCTTTAAGTAGGTGCATCTCCTACTTAGGACCAATTTGACCAATTTTGTGGTCCAAAATGCAGCTAATGAGATGGCCAAAATAGGGCCTTTATAAGGCCAAGTTGCTGGTCATTTTCTTTACTCCTAAGTCACAAAAAGATTATATTTCATAAACACTCTCTACTTTCTCTTAAAAAGTAAGGAGCAACCCTATATTTCCTTCTAGGGTTCTTGAAGAAACCCCAACCTTTACAGGTCTAGGTAAGTGAAAAACTTAAGGTTTAGCTTAATTCTCCCATAGAAGATTAGGAAAACATTTTATTCATGCTTAATTATAAGTCCATGATAGAATATAAAACAAGCTACCTGCTCACTTTTTCTTTGTTACTAAGAGACTTCTCTTTTCTTCTTTGATTTAAGGTGTGAAGAAAAGTTCAAGTTCTTGAAGAGTTTGAATTAGAAGGATAGGTTGCAGAAAATTGAGGTAAGGTAACTTCTCCATTTTGACCTCCTTATATATGAATTTGGGAAAGAATTATGGATGTGTTGTTATTGAGAACTCAATGGATGATGAGTTTCATATTTGATTGCTATAATAAAAGGGATTTGGGACTATTTTATGGACTGTTTTGTGTGTATATGTTGGGGGATACCAGGTTGATGTTGGAAAGGTGTGATTAGTTCGTATTGAAATATAGAAGAAAGGTGTGGTGGTACACCACCAAATTAATTATTGTATAGATTTATTTCCCATGCTGTTTTGTGTATCGTTTGGAGGGTGTAATGAAGCCAAAGCTTTTTTGGGGATATTATAAGAATATGTGGAGAAAAGGGTGAAAATAACACCCTTGATTGATAAATTAAGGGCTTACTGCCCGATTACTGTTTTTGTGAAGTTATGTAGCCCAAATGCGTCAGTTGGTTACTAATACTAGTTTAACCATTTAATTTATTGTAGGTAAGCAATCATAAAGTCAGAAAGTTAATTGGGTTAACGTTGGAGTTATACAACCAGGTATGTAAGGCTACTCTATGTCGTATTCTTTGGCATGAAATCTAACACTTGTGGTACAAAGTAAGCATCTAAAGCTCTCCCATAATAAGTGATACCTAGTGGCAGCACATGACTTCCTATCTAGTCAATGACCTTGTTCCTACTCACTAATGTGTTAAAATACCTTATCAAATGCTTATTATCAAGTCTGTATTCTTACATTCACTAGCAAGTCTCACGAGTTCTCCTTTAAGTCAAATAAGACCCGTATGTTAGTTTTATCTCCTAAACATTTCATCTGTGTACAATATGCTCCATACCTCTTTGTCATTGCATTATGTGTTTGTTCACATGTCTTTTATTGGTAGATTATTGTTCAAAGGTACCAAAAGGTTATGACCACCAAAGTAACAATCTCAAAGGCTAAATAAACTAAGTAACACAAATCTTAATTGAATAGGTGGCACTTCCCCCTTAAAGTGTCTTGAGGGAGATAAAACAATCAATTCTTCCAGTCATGTGTTTTGAACAACTACTGTCCATAAACCAGCTTTTGCTGCAATCTTTTTTTTCTATCCCATTTTCTTCTTTACCGTCAGTAGTTGCCAATAATGAAAACAAGGAACTATAGGTGATTTTCTTTTCATCCCTTTTCAGCATGAAACCATCTCTATACTTTTTTTCTTTCTTATATTTACTAGAGAAGTCTTACTATGCAACCAATACCTTCTTCACTATATAGATAATTGAATTCTTTCTACTTGAATTTTCAGGATTCTGATCCTTCTTTTACTTTCTTCTTTTCCAGTTTTAAGCAATTTTTGATGATCCATCTTGTACATTGGGCAGTCCCTAATGAAGTCTTAAGAACTTCCACCTTTGTGATAAAATTCAATGTTGCCATCCTCTTTTCTAAGCTGATCACTTTTCTTCGTTGCTCTAACAATCATTGTTGCCAGAAGGGTAATATCAGTGTCTTCCTTACTTAAGTCAAACACTAAAGTCTTCAATGTCAACAATCTCTCTGTTTTTTCTTTCTTTCTCTCTCCATCCCTTGCTTAGTGATAACATTTGTTTTACTTTCCTTGGATTTTGAAGTAACTCTTCCAATTGTTGTCACTTTCTTGTATAAGGAAACCTTTTCTACTTATTTTTAGGTTGAGTGAAGCATCCATGATAACCAGAACACTCTAGGTGTGAACCTTTTAAAGTGAACCTGCTATGATACCAATTGTTGAAACTGTGGGGTTGCACCACAATGTGAGGGACCACATCCCTCAAACCCAGTCATAGGAAAAAACACAGTAAATGAACTAGGAAGGTAAAACTTGTGAAAATAAAGAAACACACTAATTTAACATGGAGACTCCCTTACTCCAAGAAGGAAAAACCACGATTTACCCTTAAAAGCTCTCAAAAGTTCACTATAATTAACCTCTTGATTAAAGACTCAAATTTGAACCTAACTCTAGGTTCCTTCTGCTAGTAATAACTCTACAACAAGCCTAACTTTACAACTCTATCAAGACTCTTTCAACACTGATTAACTCTAACCAGTATCAAGCTTAGACAACTCTACCTAAGGCCTCTCAAAACAAAAAGAATTACTTTTATAGTATGAGTAATTCAATTACAAACCAATATCTAACTCAAGAATGTTTTCACTATCAATACATAACAACTAAGAACTAGAGCTATTATTGAGTTTTTGCCATTTTTTTCACTTATTTTTGAATTTGCAAAAACAACTTGATAGAGAAATATCCCTTTTCTTTTATAGTTGAGTGATGTTAAGGGTTGAAATGTAATTGGACCAGATGTCCTAAATAGTACGAGATACACCTGTACAGTTTGTTAAACAAGAGATAAAACCATGCAGATGCATGCCAACTGTACTGTAGCGTTGAACATCCAGCGACCTGGTCCCTTATAGCTATCTGCTCATCATCAAAACAAGATACAGTAGATGATATAGACTTATCGAGATGACCATAAAGATCATGACCATGCATAACCATGAAAAATTGCGCATTTCATATTGCAAAATTATGGTTGCCACGTAATTTTATGGGAAATTGGGACGTTGGGTTAAATTGAATAACCATCAGGCCGACATTGTGGTCAGCATTAACAACTCGAGAAGTGTCTGCCATTTGTGGAGGGTGGGTGAGGGAGTAAAAAAATCTTCCTCGTTAAAGTATATTGAGGCTCCTGATACCATATAAAAGTGAGTAGAGAATGAAAGCTTCTGTTTATTTACGATGTGTAGAGGCACTTTAAATACAAGCAAAGATTAACAATATCTCCTATATTACAGGAGGAGTATTCCTAATGGAATCTAAATAATAAACATGTAACTCTAATCCTATGAGTTGTAGGTAACAAACTATAACACCACGAAATCTAATACCGAGACGTCACACGGTGTTCAAGGCTAGGAGTAGCCCTAAGATAACCCTTTGAACCTGCTACTAGATCTGAATCTTACTTTAAGATAATCTAATCAAGAAATAATGCTGTATTAAACCAAAAACTGAACTGAATAAATTGTAGATACTGTCAGAATAAAAAATACTGAAAGTCTGTAATTAATATCGTAGTCCGACAAGCCTCTACGACTAAAGAACTAGAGATCCATTGGGACAGGCCCCCAACTGACTCGGACTAAACTGAAAATGATAACTCAATTACTATGAAAGATGGAAATCTGAAGAAGTAGGCCCTCGAATCATGAGGACTCACCAACTGTGGGAGCATAGATAGAGATGCTCGAACTACTCACACTGCTGATATTAAGCACCTAAATCTACATTATAAGACAATGTAGCACATAGACATTTATGTGGATCAACACTTTGAAGATGTACTGAGTATATGGGGGTGTAATGCATAAGTAAACATCGTCATAATTAGAAAGTAAATGCATGTGGATGTATATGACTTACATAAGCTTGAATATCTAAAATATCAAAATATAAAATCATATGTAACCAATCATACTTGTAAATTTAGTGAGTCATAGCACTTATTCTTACAAAATCTTTTATATCATTCTTTTCTTTTGAAACTTAGAAGCTTTGGGATTATTAGAAATCTTGAAACTTTGGGACTTAGGGAGTTTCTTCTAACCGACATAAACCATGTGAGCTGACATGAAGTTCAACGTCTTGCCCACGTTGGGGAGAACTGTTCTACCCTTACCATCGGAGTAGAACTTTAACTTAAGTGATCACTATCTTGGCCCACTAAGGGCGTTTAAGACCTATGGTGGATCGTAGTTCTGGGGAATGAGACCTTGGAATCATACCCAACTTGGTGCTAAATACTACTCCTATACTTATTGCTCAGAACTTTTAGGAAATCCACCTTAAAATAACACAAGGTTTTATAATGAAAACCAATTATACTTTTCTTTGCTTTAAATCATAAATAATGTGGATTCCTATCTTAGCTTAGGTTTGGAAGATCAATCTTTCTTTAAAATCTGAATGCTTGTTTGTTAAAGCATGCTAATAATATACTCTTCATGAATTATCAAAATTTATACTTGGGTTTAAAGCATATGTACTTAAATGATCACAATTTCATTATGAAGCTTAATTCTCAACAATTATCTTGAAAACACTTAAAAATATCAATGACAATAGGAATGTACAATTCATGATATAAATACTCAATTCAAAGCATAAATAGGTGGGATAAACATACAATTCAAGGCTTAAATCACTTATGTCTTCATAAACTTAAAACAAGATGCTTTGGGTATAAACCCTAACTTGCAATTCATGTAATCTTTAATAAAATTCAAGTTTTTGGGCACAAGAGCGAAAGATTTGTCCTTGTTCAAACTTCACATACCTTAGATGATGAACTAGATGAACAACCTTGCTTTTGAGACTCTATTTGTGCTCTTGAATGTTGGTTCTTCGAATTCTTGTGTTGAGAATCTTGAATCTTGAATTAATTTGGAAAAAGGATGATGGAATCTTGGGATTCTTGAGGTTGATTGTTGAACCTTAGGGTTTTTGGTTGAGAGAAATCATGAGAAATATATCATAAGATGCTTGTAATATCCCTAAATCTTGTGTTTAGACGAAATTGGGGGCTGGAAAAAAGTCCAAAATACCCTTTTTAACTTCTAAACGAAACTAAAAAAAACGTAACTGGGTTCTGATTTAATGGGCCACCGCGACGCGCCACTATCGCGGTGGCTCACTGAAAACTGAAGAATGGAAAATTGGGGTCCTCCACAATGCGGAGCTATCGCGTTGTCCCACTGGATTTTGACAATCGGGACCTGAAACTTCAACGTGACGTGCCACAATCGCGGTGCCCTATAGAAATGCCATTTTGTCCTTCGGTGCGACGCACCACTATCACATTGGGCTACTGGAATTCAACAATTGGGAAAATGAACCTCTCTGCGATGCGCCAACATCGCGGTGGTCCACTGAAAAGTGACAATTATGAAATTGTCCTTCACCGCGACGTGGTGACTGCCCATTTGGCACACTGTCAACTTAAAAATGCTCTAACTTCTTCACCGAGTGTCGGATTTGGGCGAATTTGGTATCGATGAAAAGCTTATTTAATTTTTCACATAATGAAAAGTTGAAATCTATAAAATTCTATGTGAAACAAATATTAATCATTTTGGAAGACATCCCTTAACATTCTATGAACGAATTTAAGCTAAAAAAAAGTTCGAAGTATTACACTAACTAGAAACACAATATCTGCACAATTAAACAAAGTGCAGTAACAATACTGCACAATTACAGGGAGTAGGATGTATGCGCCAATACCCTATAGTTATAGCTTTTTTCATTATTACATGTAGTCTTTTATGATGTTGTGATTACATTATATCAGGTGCATTTAGGTTCTAGATTCATTGAGACATGTATCACGAAGCCAAAGAACTTTGAGACAAGGTCATTTTTTTTCTCTTCTGTTTATCAACAATTGTTCATATTTATATCAACAAGAATTTGAAATATGAAAGGAATAGACAACGATATGGTAATTAATGTTGAAGGATCTAACACTATGTTTACTTCTTGTTTTGGTTTTGATTGTTTTTTATTTAAGTCGTCTTCTTGCATCAATTATCATCATCTTTTCTGTTTTTCTTTATTTCTTTTAGTTAATAGTTCAAAAGATTTTAGATGAACTATACCTAATCAACAATTGACAATGAATTATCTCCTTTTGATAATTTTTCGAGTTTTTCTTTTAGTTAAAATTTTAGATGAAATAATTATGTTACCGCTGAATGAAGTAGCCGAAAAAATCAAATATCTATCTCTTTAGTTTTTTTTTCTTTGTTTAAAATAGGACTTTTGCCAAGTAAGCTTCACCTCAGGTGATGATAAATCTAGGGGAGAAGAAGGACAGGGGGGTGAAAAACTTAAACATAACATCACTACTATTATTCTCTAATCGTTTAATGAATTTACAAAATTGACATAGACTTACCCAGTCAGTTTGAAATTGATAATATTTTGTATACATTTTAGGATTTCTTCGTTGATAAAACTGTACAGTCAAGTGGTTTCTATTTTAAAATGAGTTGCAGTGTAATTATTTAATAATTAATTTCTTAAGAAAAACGAAAAAAAAGAAGATGAATTAAAAGAGTTGGAACTTTGTTATTTTTTTTTGCATGTGTAACACTAATGAGCTCAGTGTGCAATATTCATGAGATATAACTTAGTATATATATCTACCATCTATATCTATATCTATATCTATATCTATATCTATATCTATATCTATATCTATATCTATATCTATATCTATATCTATATCTATATCTATATCTATATCTATATCTATATCTATATCTATATCTATATCTATATCTATATCTATATCTATATCTATATCTATATCTATATCTATATCTATATCTATATCTATAATCCATAATCCATAACATATTAAAAGTGATATAATCTATAATCTCTCTCTCTATATATCTATATCTATAATCCATAATCCATAACATATTAAAAGTGTGAAGGGCCTTAAAAATGTTATTTGAACTTTTTGCCCTTTATTAAAAGTCTTTGCTTTAGACAAAATCATCTTTTCACTATTTTTTTCTAATATTTAAGATTTGAAAATTAATTAAATATATTCATGGTAAATCTTTCCTTATTAGAAGTCATTAGAATTTCAATATGTTTTCCTAATTTAAGAGTTGAAAATTAATTAAGCATATTTATGGTAAAACCTTTATTTATTAGAAGTCATCGAAATTAATGACAACTGATACCTTTTTCACTAGATTAAGAATTCTAAATCAACTAAATTTGATTTTAAAAAGATTTGAAAAGTCTATAAAAAATATAAAACTATTAGAATAAGAAAAATTTAAGAAGTACCAGATTTTTAAAAGTTTTAAGTACGTAATAAGAATGTAATCGATGATTTTGTAAATACTTGACTTTAAAAATAATGAAAGATTTTAAATTAAAAAAATAAAAATAATCGTAACACAAATATGGTTCAAATTGATGAGTCTCTCTGAGCCTGTGGCAACAAGGGAAAGAGGTAAGCAAATGCAGAAGTGATGATCTATCAACCACTGAGAACTGGTAAAACATATATGTGTATATGTTTAAGTTTACATTATTATATTAAAGTGTGAAAGATTTTTGAAAAGTGATTTGAACTTTTACACTTTATTAAAAATCTCCGCAATAGATAAAATTATTTAATTTTAAACAATAAAATATTACACGTGCCGAGACACGTGCGGTTAAACTAGTATGTATATATATATACACACACACTACATATCCGGGGATCCGTGCTAGCACAGACCCAATATATGTTATTTTTTGTCTCAATTATGTGACATAAATAAAATTTAGATAATTAATTATATTTTTAATATGTTCTTAAATATTTTAAGCTACTAGGTATTGTAATTTATAATACTTTTTTTGCATTATAATTTTTTATTTTAAGCTGTTAGCTATTGTAATTTATAATACTCTCCTTTTCCAGACTTTTGTAACATTGATAGTCAATTATATTTTAAAAATAATTTAAGTTTTTAATTATTGTTATTTATAATACCTTTTCTTCTATTCTAAATTAAGAGACATTGATATAATTTTGAGATTCAATCAAATATCACGATTGAAGTAGCGAACCCGACATGTCTTAAATGACTAATAATAACTAATTAGAAGTGATATAACAAAAGTACTGTAAAAAAATACCTGTGAACAAAACTTCTTGGATCTCATATAAGATGTCACATTAATTTAAAATATCAAGAGTTAATTTATCATTTTATGTCTATTTCACCCTTTTTATTAAATATTTTTTTTTTTTTTAAATCTTTAGATGACTTAAAACAATTAATTAAGGATATTATAGTAAAATTACGGTTGAAGCAGTTGAAATAGACATGTCATAAATGTCTATTTTACTTTTTTTGTACTAAACATGATTGATTTTCTAATATGTAAGACACAACGAAATATCACGATTGAAGTAGCGAAGCATACATGTTTTAAATGATTCAAAATAACTAACTAGAAGTGATACAATAAAATTGCTATAAAAAATACGTGTGAAAAAATTTAAATGGGCCTCATATATGATGTCAAGTTAATTTAAAACGTCAAGAGTTAATTTATCATTTTATGTCTATTTTGCTTTTTTTTTTATTATATATTATTAATTTTTTAATACTTAGATGACATATAATAATTAATAAGGAGTAATATAGTAAAATTACGATTGAAATATCTGAAGCAAACATGTCATAAATGTCTATTTTATTTTTTTATTATATATTATTATTTTTCTAATACATTAATGACATATAATAATTAATTAGAAGTGATGTAGTAAAAGCACGGAGCAAGCAGACATGTTGACGAACTCATACGATTGAAAAAATTGAAGCATATATGTCATAAATATTTATTTTATTATTTACTAAATATTATTAATTTTCCAATACCCAAATGACATATAATAATTAATTAGGGGTACTATAATAAAATCATGGAGGAAGCAGACATCTTGACAAACACGTACGATTAAAACAGCTGAAGCAGACATGTCATAAATATTTATTTTACTTTTTTTATTAAATATTGTTAATTTTTAATACGTAAATGACATATAATAATCAATTAGGGGTGATATAGTAAAATCACAAAGAAGCAGGCATGTCGACGAAGAGGTGTCTGCTTTATTGCATTTCTACATAGTAGTAATATATATATATATATATATTATATATAATATATATTATATTATATATATATATATATATATATATATATATATATAATGATCATCGAAAAGATGTGTATAAGTAATAATTAGTGTCAAGTTTTATTTGTGCATTTGGTCATTTCTAATTTATTTTTATATCAATTTACTGAAAGAGAATAAGTAGAAAACTAAAAATAAAATTTATACATCTTTGGTAAAACGATACAGTGAAAAACAAATACACACTAATAATAAGGGCTAAACGTACAATGCACGTTCCTATAGACTAGTATGTCTATATATATATATATATATATATATACATATATATTCTAGTTTAAAAATCAGTTTGGAATTGGCTCTGCAAATATCTTTGCATAAACCTTTATAAATCAAGTATGTTTATGCCGATCATTGTTATAATAGAGCACTTTATTAAAGTCTTGAATGTAGTCCCAATAAGTGAAATTTATGCGGGAGCCTTTGAGCAAAATCTGTTTTTCTGTCATTGTGGTCATCCCCCAATCTTCGACAGATATAATCCATTTAATAACAATTTTTGAGAAGTAATAAACATTCTCGTCTGAATTAAATCTAGAAAAGTGCTCGAATTCCGTACTACCTGTAGAAATAAGAATAGTCTCATAATAAGTACAGGTTTTGTATGACTCACCTGTAAAATATAAGTTGTTTATCAAGTACTTATGGAGTATCTTTCATGGTTTATTTTGCCTCTGAATCTCAGAGTTTTCAACAAGAAATATTATTTCTTTGTTCTCTAGTTGTTCATAGTACTTGATGTCATGTTGTCCTTGTCTTTAGAGATTGACGCAAATGTATCACTTTGTTTCTGGGCTGCTAAGTATGCTTGTAGTTGTCCATTTAATGGACTATCCTTTGGAATATCATCTAGGTGAATTGAAAGGGATGATGAGGATTCACCTTTCTACGATACTTTGGAGTTTATCAAACTCTTATTCCCCATTTGTATAACTGAGAAATTCGATGAGCATCCGTATGACGATCCTTGTGAATATGATCTGCCTGGGGATGATCTATCATTTTAAATATTTATTCAAAGGATTGTTAATTGCCTCCCAGTTAAGCCATCTAGGTTCCATTCATAAATATTTAAAATGGATTAGGTATCCTATTCCAAATAAGAAAGATTTATTGTCTGGATTATATGATGCCAATATATTTTCAAAATTTGATTTAAAATATGGATATTGATAGATTCAAATATTCAAAGAGCATACTTATATAACTGCTTTTAATGTTCCCTTTGGGCAATATGAATGGAATGTCATGTCGTTCAGTTTGAAAAATGCCCCTTCTGAATTTCAAAAAATAATGAATAATATATTTAATCCTTATATGGATTTCATCATCATTTATATAGATGGCATTTTAGTGTTCTCTAAAACATTTGAATTACATATCAACCATCTTGATATTTTTAAGAAAATTGTGATACAAAATGATTTGGTGATATCTAAACCAAAAATGAGTTTGTTTCAAACTGATGTTCGATTTTTAATACATAATATTGGTCAAGGAAATATTACTCCTATACAACAATCTATTGATTTTGCATCTAAATTTTCTGATGTTATTACTGACTGGACTTAGTTGCAGAGATTCTTGGAAAGTTTGAATTATATTTTCCCTTTTTATAAGAATCTATCTCACGATTTAGATCAATTATATGATAGGCTAAAAAAGGATTATAAAGGTCCATGGACCACTGATCACACAAATCTTGTTAAACGTATTAAACAAAGTGTTAATTCTTTGCCTTGCTTAACTTTAGCTAATCCGACTTGACAAAAAATTATTGAGACAGATGCGTCTAATATTGTTTATGGAGGAATACTGAAACAAGTTAATCCCCATAATAAATATGAATACCTGATAAGATTTATTAGGAAAATGGACTGATAGTCAGAAAAAATATGCTACGGTAGCTCATGAAATGCTAACCATTTTTAAATGTGTTTTGAAATTTTAGGATGATCTTTACAACCAAAAGTTTTTGATAAAAACTGATGCTCAATCTGTGAAGTATACGTTTGATAAAAATTTTAAACATGATGCTTCAAAATTAATATTTGCAAGGTGGTAAGCTCATTTAGCCCCTTTTGATTTTGAAATTCAGTATAAAAAAGATATGAAAATTCGCTCCCTGCCTTTTTATTTAGGGAATATCTTAATTAAAATGAATTTTTATGCATCCTTTCATACCGAAAAAACTTTGATCACTATTTTAAAGGTGATTCAATTATATAAAGATATACAAAATCTCATAATCGAAAAGATTATCCATGATATGATCGAAGATGATTTTTCTTCGCATGATTATGAATTGAATTTGATATATCTGACTTATTATACCATTTGCAGCATGATTGACCCTCTATGGCAACTAGCCAGAGGAATAAGAAGAGGTAGATCAGGAGGAAGATCATCCCCAGGCAGATCATATTTGCAAGGATCTTCATAAGGATCCTTATCTAATTCCCCAGTAATACAAATAGGAAATAAGAGTTTGATAAACTCCAAAGTATCGTATAAAGGTGAATCCTCATCATCCCTTTCAATTCACCTAGATGATATTTCAGATGACAATCCGTTATACAGACAACTATAAGCATATTTAGCAGCCTAGAAACAAACTACAAGCATATTTAGCAACGATGATATCAAGTCCTATGAATAGCTAGAGAACAAAGAAATAATATTTCTTATTGGAAACTCTAAGATTCAGAGGAAAAATAACCATGGAAGATACTCCAAAAGTACTTGATAAACAAGTTATATTTTTTGGGTGAGTCATACAAGCTCCATACTTATTAAGAGACTATTCTTATTTTCATAGGTAGTACGGAATTCGAGAACTTTTCTAGATTTAATTCAGACGAGAATGTTTATAACTTCTTAAAAATCATTATTAAATGGATTATATCTGTCGAAGATTAGGGGATGACTACAATGACAGAAAAATAGATTTTGCTCAAAGGCTCCCGCATAAATTTCACTTATTGGGACTACATTTAAGCCTTTAATAAAGTGCTTTATAAAAATGATCGGTATAAACATACTTGGTTTATAAAGGTTTGTGCAAAGATATTTACAGAGCCAATTCCAAACTGGTTTTTAAACTGGTGGTCCTACCATGGTCCAACTATTCAAATACTACCAGATCCATTTCTTAAATTATACAAAAAATGGACAAAAATATTCCTATAGTTAAACTAGTTATATCACGCAGAACATGTCTGCAATCTGGATAAAATTGATCAGATATATTTCTTTATTGGATTTTCTATTCCTTGGATACATAAATGGTTTCTAGAATTGGGGTTCACAAAAGAACAAATCCCCTATTTATATAGGGTATTTTATAATAATTTTTGGGATAAATTGATGCGAAAGGATCCTAAGAATATTTTTTATATGGACAGGAGCTTCTAGACTCTATTGAAAATAGAGTTCAAGAATATATGGAAGCCCCTCGAAAGGATATTATCGAGCATAGAACAATACACTACATCACTAGAAGAATCGCTGTACATGACGGAGATAGAATCGAAATGGTAGAGAAATACTTGGAAGAGGTCAGGAGAAATCTACTCCAATCCATTAATCAACATTATAAGTCATATACTTCGATGAAAAGTATGACCAGTGATGATATCGCCGGAGAAGATATTCAGGACTGTTAACCTATCCCCACAGACAAACCACTATCTGAAGATACCATTGCAAGGACATAAGAATTTCTTAAAAAATTTAAAGGAAAAAATAAAGTATGATATACTATTTACACAGTAATTACACTGTGCATGGGACCCGGATATGGGACCCATAATACTGTACATATATTCCTACACAGCAGATACACTATGTGTGGGGCCCGAATGTGGGACCTAGAGTACTGTACATAGATATTTCTCTTTTCTATATATAGATGACTTCATTTGTTACGGAAGGAAGGAGTTTGTTTTTTATCTTTCTAAGCATCCTCTCTCTCTAGCTTTCTTGTACATTTCATTTCAAGTTTGAATAAAAGCTTGCCGTTAAATACTATTCCAGCCTTGCTTCCAGCCATTCAAGGTATTTATTAGTTTTTTTCATTTAAGTTTTATATTACTCTCTCTCCCTCTCTAGCCGTGATATGTCTAGATAAGAAATTTCATATCTATACTGAAGATCTAACTTCTCTTGTATAATAGCAATGAAAAATCCAGACTCTATCAAAATATAAAGGAATTTCTCTATAGTTTTTTTTGACTTGGTTCCGAAATGGTGGTACGATAGAAGTTGGTACTGATTTTGTTGACCTTGTCTTAGTGACTATGTATAGCTAGTCATGAATCTTTAAGACCATTGAAATTGAAGAAATGGGCATCTTTTTCTATGGTTAGAACTGCTAGATACATGGGCTCAACTCAAGTATGTATCAAATCCTGACAGGCCCTTTGTTCGGGTAAAACTCTTCCATATAGTCAATAAGTTGTATGACATTCTTATACATTTTGGTTGGTTTTCCAATTCGATTTTACGATATTAACTTATAGGTCTGGATGGCCGCGCGGATTACCGCCAGCCCTCAAATACATATACATACATACACACATATATATGTATGTATATATATATGTATGTATATACATATTAATATGTATATATATACACTCATAAGTAGTAACGAGTGTTCCGGTCATTTATGAAATTTTTCTATTGGGTTATTAGGTAAACTGACAACTCAATAATATTTATATATATATACACACACATAAGTAGTAATGAGCATTCCGATCATTTGTGAAATTTTCCTATTGGGTTATTAGGTAAACTGACAACTCAATAAGAAGATATTTAATTACTACTTTATCTTTACTTACATTATGTGTGTGTGTGTATATATATATATCAAGACTGAACCAATAATTCAATAAAAAAATCTATAAAATCATTAAAATTTTTGTAACCCAACAACAAAAATAACATTTTATTAGTTCAGTTTATTAATCATTTCAATTTTTGCAAATCCCTAATTATGCCAATTACGACATAAGCTGTTGGTACATTTATAAATACCCGTCACATGGTCTTGGAGTTGTATTTTGTAGAGAATATAGTACCAAAGGTCAGTAATGAGCGTTTCAGTCATTTGTGAAATTTTACTTGTCTTTTGATATGCTAGATTTTTGTAGCATATTTAGGACTTTTTAACTTGAAATAATTGTAAGTTCGTAAGTAATTATTGGTGTTTCTGATGTTATTTCTTAAGATTTTGTAGGAAAGTCAAGATGCATGGAAATAAATAACAATGGAGCAGAAGAGCTGAAATCTGAGCAAAAAGAGCTGAAAATATGGATGACGACAACCGTGATAAGTCATCAGCCTTGTGATAGGATATCATCATTGGCGTCAACCTTAAACAGGGAGTTGAAGTCTGAGAAGCAGCTCTAACGACGTTGGTGATGTGGCGTCAAATTTGTGATAATGCGTCAAGAATGGCGTCATCCTTAAGCAGAAAATCAGCAATAGGACAAGACATCTGATGACGTTGGTGATACGCCGTCAGATCCTCGACGCGGCGTCAGAGTCATCGTCAGCCTTAGAGAGAACTTATAGACAACTGGAGCTAATCTGACGCCATCCGTGATAAGGCGTCAAACCCTTGACGTGGCGTCAACCAGGGCGTCACCTATTCTGAGAATTTTATTAATTTTGTTATTTTATTTCCTTAATTAGGCTTTAGTATAAATGGCATCTTTTAGGGTTTTATTGAGGGGGGCGAAAAAGGAGAGAAGCCTCTCATTGAGGGTTCCTAACATTCTTGTAAACATTTTCCATTTGAAGATTGATTGTGGGTATGATTTATTACTTATTCTTGATTATGTATTCAATACATATTGTTGATCTTTGTATCATGAATAGATAATTTTCTTTACTTGAGTTATGGGAACCTTGATGTGAATACTAATTTGGGTTGTGAATCTAATGTATGTCCATAAGAAATTGATGTTGTATAAACCTTTATTTATTTTAATGATCTTTCTTGGCTACAACTTAATACAGTCAGCACTACAAACATCACTTGTTTGAGAGGAAAGTGTTTGTTAGGTTACTTCAATGAAACAATCACTTGTCCGAAAGAAAAGTGCTTGTCGAGCAATGTAACGATCTCTCTTAGTTGCAACTTGAAAGGTGAGCCCAAGAACATCACTTGTCAGAGAGAAAAGTGTATGTGGGAAAAGAAAGAGTTTACATGGACTCGAAAGATTTTAATCTTTAGTTTAATGGCAAATTCCTTAACCGGATTTGACTACATGAGAACATAGTTGAATATCAAACACATCCTTAAAGTTCAAGAGAATTAACGGATACACTACCTACTGAGGTCGAGAGGCGAATGGGTAAATAATAGTATTCAACTCTTCTTGCAATTGAAGTGTCAATTGGAACTCTAAAGTGATTTGCAACCCAACCTATGTAAGCATCTTGGTAACCATAACTCTAGTGTCCCATAACATTGTTAAATCGAAGTGTTTATCAACTTTTGTTTAACCATTTAAAACCCCCAAATTTTATCTTTTTCTATCATTTGTTTAAATTCAACTTGTAGCTGTAGTTTCAAATTAGTTTGATCGCCAGTCATATTGTTCCTCGTGTTTTCGACCCCGACTCCGAAGTTGGGTAAATATATTGACGACGACCGCCTTGCACTTATTTGAGATGTAAGTTGAGCATTATCAAAAATTGCGCCGTTGCCGGGGAATAATTTGGCGTATTGAGTTAGTTTGGAATTTTAGCTTACTTGCTTGAATTCAAACTTGTAAATATTTGTTTGTGATTTCCTTTGTTTCTTGTGTTAGGTAGATTTTCTTTATTTTTGTTTATTTCTTACTATGACATCATGGAATGAATGTAAGTTTGATGGTTAGAAATCTTATCTAGATGATCCATGTCCATATTGTGATGGACCCCACTTTTGGAATGATTGTAGATATGCTCCCTGGAGAGAGATGTGTGCACCATCTCCATCCTACCGGGAGTATAATTGTTCTTTATGTGGTGGTCAAGATGGATTTTGGAGTGATTTACCAAATGCCCCTCCCCCTATTACGCTAACCCAAGTTCTAGTTCTTTTTATAAGTATGACAGGTCTTATAGTCAAGCACAAGAAGAATGAAGCACTGGAAAGAGTGGCATTGAATCTATTCTCCAACTAATGTTGGATCGTGTGGACACAATGAATGATATCATACATGATTTGCATCGAGATATAAGGGAAATTAATGAGGAAAGAAGAATGATTGAGGATATGGATATAGCGGTCAAGAATTCAAAGCACTTTTCCACATTAAGTTTAGATGATATCTTGTCTGTGGGATCATTTAACATAATGGACACGTGTAAAGATGAGGAACAAGAATCCTATATCGATGTTGTGCTTGATGTTGAGAAACCCTCGATGATTTCCCAACCAACCAAACCAACCATGAGGGATGATGCCAAGATTGAGGAAAAAGAAGAAACCAAGAAAATCTCTTCTGAAGACTCTAGCCCAATTTGGGTTGAGGATTCCCAGAAGGAAGCAACTCTGAAATTAAGGAGAAGACCTCATTCGAACCATTTTTCAACATTGTGCTTGGTGGATGAGATGGAAGTCCACCTACCCAAGTAACCAAGGTGTTTAGAGGATGAGGAATATAATCCTTATATTTTGGAGTTTGGCATTCAAAAATATCAAAATAAAACCCCCCACTTGAAGGTCAGTAAAGGAAAAATTCAATGTGCATCAAGTGGATTATTGATGTTCTCATCAATACCCAAAGAGCCTATCCAAAATTTGATATGAAGTTGGGTAAGAGATCCAAGTCATCAAAGTGGCGAGATAAAGGAAGTGTCATTGTATCCGTACGTTTGCCCAATGCAGCTCGAAGATGTATTGATCAAAAGTTGGGTCGACGTTGCAAATCCTCCAAGTGGAGACATAAATAATTATCAACAAGTTATCTTGATGAAGTCTTAGTAGTCAAGATAACTGAGTCGTGCCGCGACACTAAATTAGGTGCTTCTTGGAAGGAAACCCAAGGTATTTTGTTATTTGTATTTGTATTATGTGATTGACATCAGATCTCAGCACCCATGGTATCACATGTATGTTTCTAACTCTCTCGGTTTGATTGACACATTGGGGATATTGCATGATTTTAAGTTAAGGGTGAGGCTACTTGTGGGTGTTGATGTCCTCTTGGGGTTTTTGTTGTCGTGCCTCTTTTCCCCGGAGTCTTGTTCCTAGTAGAGACGGCATGTTTAGGCGTATTATGTTTGTTTTGTGATATGTTGTGGTTAACTGGAGAAAAATAAGTATCTAGAGCAGTTGACATATTTTTGTTGATTTTTAAGACTGATAAACACCTCTTCGTTGGCCTGTTTATAACTATGTGATATGCATTTATATGTGGCTACTGTGAATCTTTTTATGGCATTAGTACAAGGGACATGATAATCACTGCTAACAATTGCATGAGCCGAATGGGTAGTGGCTTGTGATGTACCATTGTTCCATGTGTGTGTGAGGTTTTACTCAATTCCCTGTGTGTGTTGAATCTAGAACTTTCCCGGTTAGTCTTACTTTGGTTGAAACATAAGGGTTAGGAAAGGATCATAGGCTGTTTTGATTTTTAAGTCACTTTTTTGCCTAAATGACCTTCCCTGTATGCATGATATCTCTTGATCCCTATTTTGATCCTGAATTGACCATTTCTTTCTATGATACCTATCACCTTCCCATTTAGATCATAATGAACCTATTTTGGACCTGGTCCTCCTTGGAAACTGTGCACCTTGACTTAGGTAAACAACCTAAGTTGAGGGTGGCTATCATAGGGGTGTGTGATGTAAACTGGGTATTAAGAAAGGTAGAATAAAAGGAAAAGAATAAGTGAAAAAGAATAAAAAGCTGGGTGGTGTGGAAGAAGAATAAGAAAAGAAAAAGAATGAAAAACAAAAGTCACATCCATCCTGAATAATGTGTGATCAAGAAAAGGAGAAAAAGAAGAAAAAGGTTAATAAGTGAACCCCAAAAGTTAAGGTAGTGCCAAGGAGGCTTAGTCACTCTAAATTCCATTGAATATCATACCAGCCCTTAGCCTACATTACAAGCCAAAGAAAAGACCTATAGTGATCCTAACTTATCTGTCTGGACACCTAGGTAATGAAAATAAGGGCAAGCATATGGTATTTGACATGCATTGATTGAAATTTCTTTCTGAGAGTGAGTGTATCTTGACCGTCCCCACATTGACATACTTGAGTTCATATATGAGTGAGGAGGGACTTCTTTGTTGTAAGGGCACATTGGTTGCATTGCTAGCTGTTTACTTGTTTGGGTAGTGTAATTTGTACATATGCCTGGTTATTGTTACTGAATTGATGCCATATCTTGATTCCTTTGGGTCACATTGTTAATCTTCATTGATATGCACAATTGGATTTATAAGTAATTGAACGTGGAGAGTGGCATGAGTTTTGAGCTAAATTTGATAATCAACTATGATAGGTATCTTATGTGTCTCTTGGTTAAGCATAATAGTATGGTGTTATGTAGTTGCTTGAGGACAAATAATTGTTTTAAGTTGAGGGTGTTGATGTGCTAGATTTTTGTAGCACATTTAGGACCTTTTAACTTGAAATAATTGTAAGTTCTTAAGTAATTATTGGTGTTTTTGATGTTATTTCTTAAGATTTTGTAGGAAAGTCAAGATGCATGGAAATAAATAACAATGGAGCAAAAGAGCTGAAATCTAAGCAAAAAGAGCTAAAAACATGGCTGACGACAACCGTGATAAGTCGTCAGCCTTGTGATAGGCTATCAGCATTGACACTAGCCTTAACCAGGGAGTTGCAGTCTGAGAAGTAGTTCTGACGACGTTGGTGATGTGGCATCAAAGTTGTGATAAGGCGTCAAGAATGGCGTCAGCCTTAAGCAGAAAATCAGCAATAGGACAAGACATCTGACGACGTTGGTGATACTCCATCAGATCCTTGATGCGGCGTCAGAGTCATCGTCAGCCATAGACAGAACTTGAAGACAACTGGAGCTAATCTGACGCCATCCGTGATAAGGCGTCATACCCTTGACGTGGCGTCAGCCAGGGCGTCACCTATTATATGAATTTTATTAATTTTGTTATTTTATTTCCTTAATTAGGCTTTAGTATAAATGGCATCTTTTAGGGTTTTACTGAGGGGGGCCGGAAAAGGAGAGAAACCTCTCATTGAGGGTTCCTAACATTCTTGTAAACATATTCCATTTGAAGATTGATTGTGGGTATGATTTATTACTTATTCTTGATTATGAATTCAATACATATTGTTGATCTTTGTATCTTGAATAGCTAATTTTCTTTACTTGAGTTATGGGAACCTTGATGTGAATACTAATTTGGATTGTGAATCTAATGTATGTCCATAAGAAATTGATGTTGTATAAACCTTTCTTTATTTTAATGATTTTTCTTGGCTACAACTTAATAGAGTCAGCACTACAAACATCACTTGTCTGAGAGGGAAGTGTTTGTTAGGTTACTTCAATGAAACAATCACTTGTCCGAAAGAAAAGTGCTTGTCGAGCAATGTAACGATCTCTCTTAGTTGCAACTTGAAAGGTGAGCCCAAGAACATCACTTTTCCGAGAGGAAAGTATATGTGGGAAAAAAAGAGTTTACATGGACTCGAAAGATTTTAATCATTAGTTTAATGGCAAGTGCCTTAACCGGATTTTCCTACATGAGAACATAGTTGAATAGAAAACACATCCTTTAAATTCGAGAGAATTAACGGATACACTACCTACTGAGGTCGAGAGACGAATGGGTAAATAATAGGATTCAACTCTTCTTGCAATTGAAGTGTCAATTGGAACTATAAAGTGATTTGCAACCCAACCTATGTAAGCATCTTGGTAACCATAACTCTAGTGTCCCATAACATTGTTAAATCGAAGTGTTTATCAGCTTTTGTTTAACCATTTAAAACCCCCAAATTTTATCTTTTTCTATCATTTGTTTAAATTCAACTTGTAGCTATAGTTTCAAATTAGTTTGATCGCCAGTCACATTGTTCTTTGTGGATTCGACCCCGACTTCAAAGTGGGGTAAATATATTAACGACGACCTCCTTGCACTTATTTGAGGTGTAAGTTGAGCGTTATCATCTTTTCCATTTTATCCCTCCCTGTAGTTGTACACATAGTTTATGACTTACGGTGATGAGTAGTATTGATTCTTGAGTTATTCAGAAAGATTTTAAGTCATTCACGGGGTTATTGAGTCAAGAAAGTTAAACTCAATAATGGTCAATCTTTCATCGACACGACATCAGATTAGTGTCGTAGTATTTTCAATAGGTCCAAATGTACTATTTAGTCAATGTACATACAATAACAACAACAAACCCAGTGTATTCCCACATAGTGGGGTCTGGGAAGGGTAAAATGTACATAGTCTTTGCCACTACCTTTGAAGAAGTAGAGAGGTTGTTTTTGATAGACCCCCGACTCAAGACAAAGGATAGTAAACAAAGTCGTAATTAAACATGAAACAAGATGAAATAACATAAATAAGACACCCACAAAGTAATACTATAAACTAACAAGCCTAAGGAACCCACCACATCCAAACCCTCCTAACTAATAGCTCCAACCTATGTACATAACCCTAAGACTACTAGCATGGATACACCAATGCACTCCTAACTACTAGATATGACTCACCCATACGCACTAGCTTTCTAACCTAATTCATGTCCTCCATTCCTTCCTTTCTACAGTCATGTCCTCAGTAAGCTTTAACTGGTCCATGTCATGGATAATCACCTCTCTCTAGTATTTCTTCGGCCTATATCTACCCTTCCTGGAACCATCCAAAGCTAACCTCTAACACCTACAAACTAGGGCATCCATGCCCCTCCTTATTACATACCCAAACCATCTCAGCCTCACTTCCCGCATCTTGTCCTCCACCGAAGCCACTCCCACTTTCTCTCGAATAGTCTCATTCCTAACCCTATCTCCCCTCATAAGTCCATATATAAAATATATCATCCTCATTTTTGCCACCTTCAACTTTTGAATATGGGAGTTCTGGTTGGCTAACAATCCGCTCTATATAGCATGGCCAGATGGATTGCCACTCTGTAGAATTTGCCTTTAAGCTTGGGATGCACCTTCTTATCACATAAAACTCTCGAGGTAAGCCTCCATTTCATCCATCCTGACCCAATACAGTGAGAGACATCCTCATCAATATCTCAATTTCCCTGAATCATAGACCCAAGATACTTAAAACTATCCCTCTTATAAACAACCTGGGAAGCCATCCTCACTACAACCTTGTCCTCTTGCCTCAAGTCATTAAACTTGAATTCCATGTACTCCATCTTGGTCCTACTCAACTTTAACCATTTAGACTTTAAGGTTTATCTCCAAACCTCTAATTTATCAGTCACCCCCCACTGTATCTCATCAATAAAAATTACATCAACTGCAAATAGCATACACCAAAGCATCTCTCCTTGGATACGCTGCGTCAACACATCCATCACGAAGGCAAATAAAAATGAGCTAAGAGTTGATCCCTAGTGCAACCCTTCAAGATAGGAAAATGCTCTGAATCTCCTCCTACCATCCTCACCTAAGTTTTATCTCTATCATACATATCCTTAATCGATCTGATGTATGCCACCGGGACCCATCTCACCTCTAAGCATCTCCAAAGAACCTCCCTAGGGACTTTTTCATATGGCTTTTCTTTATCGATGAACACCATATATAAGTCCCCCTTTCTCTTATATACTGCTCTACCAGTCCCTGTAATAGGTGAATTGACTCTGTTGTCGAGCGACTGGGAATAAATCCAAACTGATTCTCAGAAATAAATACGATCCTTCTCAACCTCCGCTCGATCACCCTCTCCCATATCTTCATAGTGTAACTCAACAACTTAATACCCCTATAGTTGTTGCAACTCTGGATGTAACCATTTTCTTCTATAAAGGGATCACATACTCCATGTTCAAGCCTCGAGCATTTTTGCAGTCTTGAAAAAATATCATTAAACAATTCGGTCAACCACCTTAAACCTGCCCCACCAGTATACTTCTATAAATCCATCGGCATCTCGTCAGGCCCCATTGCCCTACCCCTTAGAATCCTGCGAATAGCCTCTCAGACCTCCTCAACCTTCAAATATCTATAATAACTAAAATGACGACACTTCTCTGAGTGCTCCAGCTTCTTTAATACAATGACTCTATCTCCCTTGCCATTAAAGAGTCTATAAAAATACGACTGCCAGCTTTTCTTAATGTGAATGTCCTCTACCAGTACTTTTCCATCCCCCCCTTAATACAATTTACTTGGTTGAGGTCCTAACCCTTCTTCTCCCTAGCCTTAGAAAGTCTATACAGCCTCTTTTCGTCGACTCTCTTTTCTAATCCCGCATATAAGCTCTTAAACGCTGCTGTCTTGGCAGCTATAAATGCAAATTTAGCCTCCTTCCTAGCTAAATTATACCCCTCCCTATTCACCCTATTCTTCTATTCATCGTTACTCTCAACCAAATTATCATACGCCTCTTCTTAATGACAAATTTCATCTTAACTTCTTTATTCCACCACCAGTCCCTCCGATTGTGTCTAGACCGATCCCTCAAGACACCTAACACCTCTCTAGCTAACTCGTTCATGCAACTGACAACCCTATCCTACATATTATTTATGTCCCCCTACACTTCTATATCCCCCTTCCCGCCACCTTCTCCCCTATGTTTAGCAAACTAACCGGTGTCAAACCACCCAACTTAATTTTGGATTGACCCTCCCCGCCTCTCTTTGATTTACCCTTCTTGATAACCAAGTCCATTACCAAAAACATATGCTGGGTTGAAAGATTCTCACTTGAAAAAACCTTACAATTCTTGCACTATTCTGTATCCCTCTTTCTAAGTAGCAAAAGTCAATATAAGTCTTGGATATCGTGCTTTTGAAGATAATCAGGTGATCGTCCTTCTTCAGAAATCTCAAATTCACTACCACCATCCCATAGGCCCTCGTAAAATCCAGAAGAGCAACTCCCCCTTCATTCCTATCCCCAAAACCAAAGCCTCTATGCACATCATCATAACCTTTAAGTAATACCCCGATGTGCCCATTGAAATCCTCTCCTATGATATTCTCAGATATAGGCATGCCTTTCACCACCTCAACCAAAACCTCCAAAAATCTCTTCTTCTCCTACCAATCCAAGTCCACTTGAGACCTATAAACTCTATACACGTTCAGAGTAAACCCTCTAATAACTAACTTAATTATCATCAACCAATCACTGACCCTCTTAACCTCTACTACCTGCCCTCTAAGCTCATTTTTTACTAAGATGCCTACTCTATTCCTACGCCTCTCACTTCCTGAGTACCATAGCTTGTACACATTCAAATCTCTAGCTTCAGACCCTACCCACCTGGTCTTTTGGACACATACAAAATTAATCCTCCTCTTTCTAAGAATGTTCAAAAGTTCTATGGAATTACCTTGAATGGTCCCTATGTTCCAAGACCCTACCCTTAACCTATCATCTCTTTGCATCACTTCTACTTCTACCACCCCTTCCTTTATACCCGAAACCTTCCCCAACACCAGACCTTTCCCTCACTCCTACCCCTACCCCCACCCTCCCCTCTCTTCCCACACTCAAACAGCCCCAACCCTAACCCCCCGACCAGGACCCTATCCTACTATCAACCCCCAAAGCCACTACTAAAAAACCAATAGTAGAAAATAAAAGGCATACACAAAGCACACTATTCGGCCAAATACCTAGAACAACAAACAATAACCACCAATACAAGAAAGCAGATAGTCCTAACAAATTAAAAGAAAATCAAGAGATAGAGAATAGTGAAAGAAAATAAAAATAAAGGTTAGAAGTCACCGGGATACGCTTATAGACCAAGTGATCTTCTCTTGCTTGGTTTGTTGGATTATGATAAATTGATGTAACTTGGTTTGTTGGATTCTGATAAATTGATGTAAAAATTGGTCGTCGGAATATTATCACTGGAGCTTCAACGGAATAGCGTCGGATCAAATCTGGTCAAGAAAAACCTGCTAATCTGGACACGCCGAAGTGACCACTGGTTGTCATCGGATCAACCCGACTCTCGCCTATGGCCGGTGTGGCTCACTGACTACCGTCGATGGAGTCAAGGTGGCTAAAACCTGATCTCGCCAGTGATAGTAGTAAAATGGGAGAAAAGGGAGAGAGAGTAAGGGGGAAAGAGGAGAGACCAAAAAAGAAGAGAGATATGGCATACACTTACTTGTCACCAGCGCTTCTAAGCCACCAGTGTCATTGGAGTAGACACGATTACATAAAAGTAGACGTTAAAAAATGTCAAATAGTCAATGTACATATTTGGTTTATTTCCTCGAGGTTATAAATAAATTTTGATGATTTATTAGAAGCCTTGAGAATTTTATATAACTAGTTTAATTAGTGATTTAATGGGTCAGAGTCATAGTTTATTTACTTATGTGGCTAGTACTAGAATAAACTTAAGTTGTTACGGTTTAAAATTATCAATAATAATAATAATAATACCCTTAAAAAGTTAAAATAGAAGGTTTAATAGCTCTTAATTTTCCAATTATCAGTCAAAGAGGAGGCACAATACTTCATAACTTGCGTTAGGTAATGTCACCATTTACTAGCACATGCAATTGTATATTCATAGTTTGTTGGCAATGAATTGGAATAGTGGGTAAAATTGTTAGTATTCAATGGTGTAATCATATGTTTGTTGGCACTGATTGAGATCGTAGGTATAATTATTAGTTAATTTTATATTTAGTAGAAACAATGTTAGTCATGTTGGCAGTGGTGGTAGTGCATGTGTGCAGCGATGAGTTAGACAAAAATATGAAAAAAGCCAATCATTAGCATTTCACAGAAGTGGGTTATAATTTGTTATATATTTATTTAATTAGTTATTCATTTATTTTTTGTAATTTGCTCCATAATTTGGATTAGAGAAATCGAGGTTTATTTTTACGACTTTTAGTATAAGAATTTATAAATGGGTGTCATTAGAATCGTTGTCTTATAGGGATTATATATTAGAACAAATTTTGAACGTTCTAAAACTTTGAGTAAGGGTAAGGTGTTTGAAAATTAGCTTGCATTTGGATTGTTCGTTTGAGGTAGGTTACAGTTTCAGTGGAGTTTAGACTCGATTTCATTGTGTCTGAGCTCCTAAATTGTACACTTGTTTATTGGTCTTTGGACATGATTAAATTTTATGATATTCGGATTATTGAGACATGTATAAATAATTATTGAGAATAACTTTATGGAATTTCCTCATGATTTTAAGTATACTTGTAAATTTGGTACATCGTATTGTATCTTAGGAGATAGTGTGAATTTGATAAAATATACCTAATATAGTTATAGAGGATCGGGTACCACGTTGTTGCAAATATGATATTGATAGTACTTATTTATGGTGGATTGGGTACCATGTAGGTCCGAATATGATATTGATATTACTCAATTATGGAAGATCGGGTACGACACCGATAAAATATAATATTATTATAACTTATTTATGGAGGATCGGGTATCACACCAGTATTGTAACAACCCGAAATCGCCTACCGGGACTTCACACGGTTCTTGAGAGTACAAGTAGCCCCAAGCTAACCCTTTAAGCCGGTTTCTATTAATAACACTCATTTCAAGATGACATAATTCAAACACTAGCACAGTCATATCATAATAAAGGAAAGACGGGGATAAATACTAGGTCCAAACGACCACAATACTAGAAATCTCAACACAATCACAATCTGATAACTTAGTCTGACGAAGCCTCTACTAAATCATGAACCAGAGAGCTGTTGGGATAGGTCCCCAACTGACTCGAAAAGAACTGAAGATAAAACATAGTCTCTTAAGTACTGAAAAGTCTGAATATAGGTCCTCGAACTATGAGGACACACCACTGCGGGAATATAGATAGAGGTACTCGGAAAATCGCAAATGCGACTGGGACTAAGCACCTGAACCTACATTATAAGACAATGTAGCACATAGACATATATATGGATCAACACTTGGAATGTACTGAGTATACGGGGGTGAATGCATGTATATAAAGCAGTATCTATCTTCTTCAATCAAATCATGCATGAAATATGGGATGACTCACATGGCTTGAACAAGTATAAAATATAAATCTCATAAATCAGGTAGGATGGAGCGTGTAACACAAATCTTGTGAGTCATCATTCTTTTATCTTGAAAATCAGAAGTCTTCTCTTATTATCAATACTCAAAGACTAAGGAACTTTAAACAATATTTTTAGCTCATGCATATGTCTCATGGAGAGTAAAACTTCTTTAATGCACAAGATCTCATAACCCTTTTGAACTCAAATACTTTGGATTCGGAATTACATAACTTGGAAACATACTTGAAGGCATTTCATTCACTTTAGGAAAATATCTCATTTCAAGCTTTAGGGAAATCATTCAATCTCAATGAAAAGATACTCCAGTTTAAGGAAATAACTTATCTCAAAGCTTCATGGAAAATCCCTTATCAAGGGAGAATACTTTCATTTAGGGAATAACTCATATAAAGGAAATACTTTAATTAGGGAATAATTTTGCAACTTTACGATTTGGAAAATAGCTCATAGGAAGGGAAAATACTTTAACTTTCAAGGAAGTAGCTAATCTCGAAGCTTAAATGTCAAGGGAGGTTCTCTTAATCGACATAAACCATGCGAGTTACATGGAGTCCAACATTTTATACTCCTAAGGAAGAGACCCCACGTTGGGGAGGAGCGTCATACTCTTTGCCAGGGAGTATAACCTAGGTCTAGTGATCACTAAACAAAACTCGACCTGGGGCCCAATATCAACTCGGCCTCAGGCCCAGCCTATGGTGGCACGTATTTTTGGGTTAATAAACTATAGTAACTTACCCGCTCGATGCTAAATACTACTCCCTTTAGATTATCTGCACTCATCTCATAAAAATCCACTTTTAGAATAATCTCATGGTTCACCACGAACCCAATAATCAAATCGGTAATTTCAAGTAGTGAAGTGTATTTCAAATCTCTATGACTATTAGGTCAAATCATTTCTCAATAGTCTCAAAATAATCAAATAATAGGTGCTTATAACACAAGATTTCATAAAATTGCAAGTCTCAAGTAGGGCTTACTAACCCATAATTTAATCTTAAGTTAAAACTCATCAAAACCATAATAGATAGCATATGGATTCATAACTCATGTAGAAATCTAGAAGTTACAACAATTTATCTCAAAATCTAAATATACACATATACTTCAATATCTCAAACATTGCAAATATTAGCTTCTCAAGGATTAGAATCATGAGGGTATAGACCTAGCTGTAATTTCTCAAGAAAACATGCAGAAATCATGTCTTTTGACTCTTAATTCATGGAAAATATCAAGATAATGCATTCAATAATAGTGGGTGAAAAACCTCAATCAAAATTCATGTAAAACCTCATAGATTTTAGGGAAATCATGGTTTAAATAAGCCTTTTGGGCACAAGGATGAAAGGGTTATCCTTGTTCAAAACCCCACATACCTTCGATTATGAAATAGGATGGACAATGTTACTCTAAACCTCATCTTCTTACTCTTGGGAGTGGGTTCTTGAAGCATTTGAACTTGGGAAACTAAATTCTCAACTCACTTGCACAATCTAACGAGCTAATGGTGTTTTTATTGCAAGGTTTAGAAGGATGTGGTTTTTGCTTATGATATTGTTGTTGAGTTTATGGATGTGGACAATATAGTTGATACTCTTGATGGTTTTGTGGCTTGTTTGTAAGCACTGTTTGACATGTTATTAATGTATGGCTGATTCATTGAATACTTGTTAGACGACGATACCTGTCTACTTGTTATTTGATTTATGTTGTGTACATGCGATTAAATTGATTTGACCTATGATACCTACTAGTACATAGTGGTTTTTACTAATACTACACTGTACTCTTCTTTTATTGAGTGCAAAAAATGTTCCAGAGTCTCAGAAATGACCTCACCTCTAGAGTTTGATAGCAGATCTTGATTCAAGAGTGAGCACTCCGTCTCCACGCTACCATGGTTTATCGTATTTGTTCTTGTCGATCATGCGGGAAATGAAACATTCTTTATTTACTTTATTTTGGGATATCTCTTTTAGACATGATCTTTTTTTAGTTCTTGTACGATGACTTTCTAATTTTGGAAATTTTAGTATGTAGTTTGTTTGATTTATGCATTAATAATGGTTAGCTCTGAATTATTGTTATTAAATTAGTTTTATGATAATCTCATATTAATATTTACTAAGTGTAGTACCCCGTACCTTTTCCTAGCTTGAAATCGTCTTAAAAATGTTAGACACTTACTTTGAAATATGAATCCATTTTTTTACAAGTGGCATTTTTAAGATTTTCACTTTTTGTCATGTGGAAAATCGAATAAGCATTTCATCGTTACCAATTTCATCAAAATCTGGTATCAGATTAGGAAGTTATGGCCATTTTACAGAGAGCAGTCCGAATCGCCCAGTTGCGATGGAGCGGGCCGATGGACCGTCGACCCAGCGATGGAACATCGCACCCCACCATCGCATCAAGGCAGTGAGTCCACTCTCTGGCTGAGTACAACGTAGAGGTCCGATGGACCATCGAGCTAGCGATGTACTGTCGCACCCACCGTCGCACCAAGGCAGTAAGCAGCAGTTCTTGTCCCAGTGCAATGGTCAGTCTAACCCAGCGATGGACCATCACACCCCACCTTTGCATGTCCCATTCAGTTATTTTAAGTCATTTTTAAAAGGGGTATTTTGGTATTTTACCACTCGTTTTGACCCTTAATAATATCAGACCAAGGCTTATACCTTCATTATTCAACTTCAACATTAAAATTAGGGTTTTTCTCTCTAAGATTAATCCCAAGAACAAATCCAAATCTTCTCTAAGAACTAAGAGATTCAAATTCTTCAAGTTCAAGAACTTCAAGAAACTCATTACCAGGTATGGATAGTGTTCATTCATGGACTCCTTTCATCCATGAAGCCCAATAATCTCTTTTCTAAGTTCAAGTTATGGATTTTCTTTATGAATTTTGTTGTTGGGTTGCTGTTGTTCATGTTGATAATGACTAATTGAGTTCTAATATATGTTTGGTGATAAATTTCATGTGGAATTGATTAGTGTAGGTGTAGGTTCATGTAAATCTATGATTAAAACCCTTGGATGATAAAATTGGGGATGGATCAAGATTTTTGCTTGTTGTATAATGTTATCTACATATACTATGCCTACCATATGTTTGATTAAATGCCTATGTAAAGGAAAATTTCCTAACTAGTATGATATCATGAAATCCCCATTTATGTACAAGTTTATGCATATCACATATTTGATGAAATGCTTTAATAAATGAATTATGGATTATGATGTTAGTCATGTGTTCAAATAAGTTATGCTTTGTCAGTTTCCTTCTATCGAGTCCTGGGGGTACTTGTAACAAAAAATTTAGCTGTGTGCCTAGAGCCAATGTCATGTTTTTAAGATACTCTCATTCAATCCATGTTCAGTAGAATTCAATCAGTCTCATGACTTAGGAAAACTCAATAATCTCAGTAATATTCCGTCAGTCAATAGAATTGAGTAAACTCAGTCCAGTCAGTTCAGTTAACCATGTTCAGTGTCCATTCTGATGGGAGTAGGAATTAGCACCGAGCGAACCCAAGAATGGGAACTCACCTGCTAGTTGAGGGTGTGATTCTTAGGAGCAATCGTTGTATTCTAGAACTATGTAGCCAGCAGAGGTTGAGACATCATACCTGCTAGTTGAGGGTAGATGAAGTGGCTTAACCTGCTAGTTGAGGGTTCCCACCATACTCATTAGAGTAACTTGCTAGTTGAGGTCACTCACATATTGTCCTTACCAATGGCGCGATATTGACACCCTTCCAATCAGGGAACAAATTGGTCCCCAGCTCAGCTATTATAGCACATTTAGGGCATGTCGGTTAGATAACTACTTCCCATAATTTCAGTATTAGCATCAGTTAAAAACTCAGATAGTTCTTCAGATGTCAGGACTGTCAGATACAGTTAACTCAGCTTAGTACGGAACTCAGATAGTTCCATCAGAATTAGGATTGTCAGATACAGTCACTTATGTTATCAGTATTCAGATTCAGTAATCATGTTATCATGGTATCAGTGTCAGTTATTATGTCTCATGAATGTATTCTCACGCTAATGATAGTTAGTATGTTACTATTATTGCTTATACATATGAACCCCATGCATTTATCCAACCTCACATGCATTCCAGTACATTCAATCGTACTGACGTATTCGTGCTATGGTGTTTTATACCATAGGTTCAGAGACATGAGCTCCAGAGCATCAGTAGTATCACAGTTCAGCAGTCAAAGTTAGAAGTGAGCCCTTATATTTTTAGGACATAATTATTACTTTATTATGTCATTAATTAATTTATTTGTTGGAGTTAGTTAAGGACATGTCCCATCAACTCCTTATTCAGATAGTTATGTTTTAGAGGTTTTTCAAACTACAGTTTGTTCAGATAGCTTATGTCATTATTGTTTTGGTTATTTCATACCCCACTCAAATTTTTATTTTAATTAGATATTATTATATCTTAGTTTGAATTTTATGGCCTTTCAGTTCATGTTTCCACTTTTTACAGTATATTATGCAGTATACAGGTATAGATTTCAGTCATGGGTTAGCTTGTGGTCCTTCGGGGTCATGAGCACCATGTAGCCTTTTGGATACCAGATTTGGGGCATTACAAACTTAGTATCATAGTCAGGTTCAATAGTGTCCTAGGAATTCTAAAAGCCGCATCTAGTAGAGTCTTGTACATGGGTGTGTTGCGCGTCACATTTATGTGCAGGAGGCTATCAGATGTTTTAGGAATAGTTTCCCTTATTTCAGTATTCATGTCATGCTAGTGAGCATAATCTTAAGTCAATCTCTCAGTCTAATATATTTCTTCTCTTTATTTCAAAACATGCCTCCTAAGACAAGAAACCAGCCTTTCCAAGAAGATTCCTTGGACGAACACGTTTCTCATGCAGAGTTCAGGGCTTCTTTCACTACTATTTCTCAGTCAGTTACTTCTTAGAATGAGCGACCAACTGTCATTCCGGCCAGCCCAGTGGCCAATTCAGCTGCAGCCAGAATTCGGGACTTCACCCGAATGAATCCTCCATCTTTTCTTGGGTCTAAGGAAGATGACAACCCTCAGGAATTCCTAGATCAGGTGCAGAAAGTTATAGACATAATGGGGGTTACTTCTAGTGAGAGTGCTGAGCTAGCTGCATATCAGTTATGGGATGTGGCTCATACTTGGTTCAGGCAGTGGAAGTCAGAAAGGGCAGATGATGCAGGGTCAGTTGAGTGGGAGGATTTTGCTTCTGCTTTCCTTGATATGTTCTTTCTCCTAGAGGTTAGAGAATCCAAGGTGTTAGAATTCATAAACCTCAAGCAGGGCAACATAACGGTGAAAGAGTATTCTCTTACGTTTACTTAATTATCCAGATATGCCCTTCATGTGGTTGCAGATAGCAGGGAAAGGATGAGTAAGTTCATTTCAGGGGTGAATGATAGAGTGGTTAATGAGTGCAAATCCGCCTTACTGAATAGTGACATAACTTTAGCCAGGCTTATGACTCATGCTCAGCAGATAGAGGAGCAAAATATTAAGATGATGGAGAATCATAATAATAGAGCAAGGACAGGTAGTTTCAACTTTGCTCAGCCTAAATCAAAAGGAGGAAACCGTTCTCAGTTTTATCCTAAGTCATTAATTCCAGCTCCTTCTTCAACCAGTGCTCCAGTTCCTTAGTTTAGAGAGGGTAACAAATATAGAGCGCCAGTCTCTAAGTCCCAGGGCGATGTTAGCAATGCCAAAACCTATCCTCTTTGCCAGACTTATGGCAAGAACCATCAGGGTACTTGCAGAGCTGGCAGTGATACTTGTTTTGGGTGTGGCAAGCCAGGCCATAGAGTTAGAGATTGTCCACAATCAGGTCCGCAGGGTCAACAGAACCATTCCTCATCTTAGTTCGGTTGCCCAAATCAGCAAGGTGCCACTTCTAGTGCTACTAGTGGGCAACGCCCAAATAGACTCTATGCTCTCCAGTCCTGGTAAGATCAGGAAAATTCTCTTGATGTGGTTACTGGGATGTTACAGATCTTTCATGTGCATGTTTATGCTTTGATAGATCTAGGTGCTTCTTTGTTTTTTGTTACTCCATATATTGCAGGCGATTTTGTAGTCAGTCATGAAATTCTAGCAGAGCGTTTTTCAGTTTCTACCCTAGTGGGTAAAACCATCATAGCTCGGCGGGTATACAGGAACTGCCTGGTTATGATACTCTAGAAAATTACTTCAGCAGATCTAGTCAAATTAGAGATGACTAATTTTGATATCATTCTCGACATAGATTGTCTTTATTCCTGCTATGCCATAGTCGACTTCAAAAATAGAATAGTCCAGTTTCAATTTCCGAATGAACCTGTCCTAGAGTGGAGGGGTAGTACTTCAGCTTTCAGAGGTCATCTTGTTTCCTACCTTCGGGCAAGGAAAATTATATCCAAGGGATGTGTCTACCATCTTGTTTATGTTAAGGATTCTAGTTCCAAAACTCCCAGTCTTGAATCAGTCCCATTAGTGAATGAATATTCAGATGTCTTTCCCGAAAATTTCCTAGGAATTTCTTCCGAAAGGGAAATAAACTTCGGCATTGATTTTCTTCCAGATACTCAGCCTATATCTATTCCGCCATACAAAATGGCACCAGCAGAACTCGGAGAATTGAAAGAACAGTTAAAAAATCTCTTAGATAAGGGATTCATCAAGCCCAGTGTGTCCCCGTGAGGCGCACCAATCTTATTCGTGCGCAAGAAAGATTGTTCTCTCACGATGTGTATAGATTACCGTCAGCTCAATAAAGTTACGGTCAATAACAAGTATCCTCTTCCCAGAATCAATGACTTATTTGACCAACTTCAGGGTGCTAGCTATTTCTCCAAGATAGATCTCAGATCCGGCTATCATCAGTTCAGAGTCAGAGAATGTGACATTCCAAAAATAGCTTTTTGTACTCAGTATGGTCACTTCAAATTCTTAGTTATGTCCTTTGGACTTAGCAATGCCCCAACAGCTTTTATGGACTTGATGAACTGTGTGTTCAAGCAGTACTTGGACATGTTCGTCATAGTCTTCATAAATGATATTCTGGTCTATTCCTGCAGTGAGCGAGATCATGCAGACCATCTCAGAACAGTACTTCAGACTCTCAGAGATCATCATCTATTCGCCACATTCAGTAAGTGCAAATTTTTGCTAAGGTCACTTGCATTCCTTGGTCATATCATTTCCGGTGATGGTATTAGAGTAGATCCTCAAAAGATTAAAGCAGTAAGAAACTGGCCTCACCCTATCTCTCCATCAGATATCAGGAGTTTCTTAGGTTTGGCTGGCTATTACAGATGGTTTGTTGAAGGATTTTCTTCTATTGCATCCCCTATATCTAGATTGCCTCAGAAGAAAGTCAAGTTTCAGTGGTTAGATCCTTGTGAAAAGAGTTTTCAGGAGTTGAAGACTCGACTCCCCTCAGCTATAGTTTTAGCTCTTCTAGATGGTTCAGATGGGTTTGTAGTATATTATGATGCATCCATAGTAGGTTTGGGTTGTGTCCTCATGCAGCATAGTAAGGTCATAGCCTACGCCTCCAGACAACTTAAACCCCATGAGAAAAATTATCCTACTCATGATCTTGAGCTAGCAGCCGTAGTTTTTGCCTAAAATATTTTAAGGCATTATCTATACGGAGTGCATGTAGATGTGTTCACAGATCATAAGAGCCTTCAGTATGTCTTTTTTCAGAAAAATCTCAATCTTTTTCAGAGAAGGTGGTTAGAGCTCTTGAAAGATTTTGACATGAGTGTCTTTTATCATCCGAGAAAAACAAACTTAGTGGCCGACGCTCTCAGTAGACTGTCTATAGGTAGTGTTTCTTATGTTGAGGACAGTAAGAAGAAGTTAGCTCCAGAAGTCTGTCAGCATTCTAGACTAGGAGTTCTCTTAGTCGATAAAGAGGAGGGTGAAATATGGATTTAGAGTAGTTCAGAATCATCTCTAGTTTCCGAGATGAAAGAAAAGCAAGATAGAGATCCCAGCTTTGTCAAGTTGAAAGAGTCAGTACAGGATCAGAAAATAGAGGTTTTATCCCAAGGGGGAGATATTGTTTTGCATTGTCAGGGTCGTCTCTGTGTTCCAGGTATAGATGACCTAAGACAGTGAATTCTTACAGAAGCGCATGGTGCACGTTGCTCTATTCATCCAGGGGCCACTAAGATGTACCGCGACTTGCGGGAGATCTATTGGTGGAGTGAGATGAAAAAAGATTTTACAGAATTTATGGCTAAGTGCTCTACAGTTCTGCAGGTTAAGATAGAGCATCAGAAGCCTGATGGGTCCATCCAGGAGTTTACCATTCCTACTTGGAAGTACAGAGTAGTGAACATGGACTTCGTGATGGGTTTGCCTCGTACTCGTCATCAGCATGATTCAGTTTGGGTCATTGTAGACAGGATGACCAAATCAGCTCACTTCCTTCTAGTTCATACCTCTTATTCAACCGAGGATTATGCCAAACTCTACATCAGGGAGTTTGTCAGATTACATGGTGTTCCGCTATCTATTATCTCAAACAGAGGTACCCAGTTCAACTCTCACTTCTAGAAAACATTCCAAAAGAGTCTTGGTACTCAAGTTTATCTCAGTACAGCCTTCCATCCTCAGACAGATGGTCAAGCAGAAAGGACCATTCAGACCCTATAAGATATGCTAAGGGTGTGTGCAATTGATTTCAAGGGGAGTTGGGATGACCACTGTCCGTTGATTGAGTTTGCATACAACAACAACAACTATCATTCCAGTATTTGGATGGCTCTATTTAAATATCTCTATGGTAGGAGATATAGATCTCCAATCGGTTGGTTCAAAGTTAGTGAGGTCTCAGTCATAGGGCCTGACTTGGTATTCGACGCCTTAGAAAAAGTCCAGTTGATTAGAGAAAGACTCCGAGCTTCTCAGAGCCGATAGAAGTAATAAATATATGTTCGTAGAAAGGATCTCAAGTTTGAGATTGGTGACTATGTCTATCTAATGATCTCTCCCATAAAGGGAGTGAAAGGGTTTGGCAAGAAGGGGAAGATCAGTCCTCGATATGTCGGTCCCTTCCAGATTCTTATTAGATTCAGCAAGGTAGCTTATGAGCTAGAGTTGCCTTTAGATCTAGCCTCAATTCATCCAGTCTTCTATGTCTCTTTGCTCAAGAAGTGCATAGGTGACCCAGCAGTTGTAGTCCCTATTCAGAGAATAGATGTTTGGAATAGCTTCTCTTACAAAGAGATCCCATTTGAAATCATAAACTATCAGACTCGTAGACAGAGGAACAAAGAAGTCCCTCTAGTCAAAGTTCTTTGGAGAAATTAGACCGTTGAGGGATCTACTTGGGAAGCAAAAGAAAACATGCATACCAAGTGTCCTCACTTTTTCCCCGCCAACCCAGATCAAGCTCAAGATAACAGTTCTCCTTAAGCTTTTTAGTTTCATGTTCAGACTTCAGTTACAAGCTTAGTATTTAGTTCATGTTCAAAATCCCATTATAAACTTGGTATTAGATACCATTGCATACTAAGTCATGCATTCATTAATCAGTTACACATACATCAGATATGCATGTTCAGTATGATATATTCAGTTTATCAGTCATGTCAGTCATGAGATCATGTTCCAGTTATTCATGTTTAGTATATATGTCAATTTATGTTCTTACCCTCACTCTAAGTATCATTCGAGGATGAATGTTCTCAAGGGGGAGATATTGTAATACCCCGTACCTTTTCCTATCTTGAAATCATCTAAAAAATGTTAGAAACTTACTTTGAAATATGAATCCATTTTTGTACATGTGGCATTTTTAATATTTTCACTTTTTGTCACGTGGGTAATAGAATTAGCTTTCCATCGATACCAATTTCATCAAAATCCGGTATTGAATGAGGAAGTTATGGTCGATTTATAGAGAGAAGTCTGAATCACCCAGGTGCGACGAAGCGGGCCGACAGACTGTCGACCCAGCGATGGACCATCGCACCCTACTGTCATATCGAGGCAGTGAGTCCACTCTCTAGATGAGTGCGATGTAGAGGTTTGATGGACCGTCGAGCTAGCGACGGACCATCGCACCCCACCATCGCACCAAGGCAATAATCTCCAATTTTGGTCCCAGTGCGATGGTCTGTCCGGCAGACCGTTGACCTAGCGACGGACCGTCGCACCCCACTATCGCATGTCCTGTTCAGTTATTTTAAGTCATTTTTAAAAGGGGTATTTTTGTATTTTACCACCTGTTTTGACCCCTAATAATATTAGACCAAGTCTTATGCCTTCATTATTCAACTACAACATTAAAATTAGGGTTTTTCTCTCTAAGATTAATCCCAAGAACAAATCCAAATCTTCTTCAAGAACTAAGAGATTCAATTTCTTCAAGTTCAAGAACTTCAAGAAACTCATTACCAGGTATGAATAGTGTTCATTCATGGACTCCTTTCGTTCGTGAAGCCCAAGAATATTTTTTCTAAGTTCAAGTTATGTTTTTTCTTTATGAATTTAATGTTGGATTGCTGTTGTTCATGTTGATAATAACTAATTGAGTTCTAATCCATGTTTTGTGATAAATTTCACGTGGAATTGATTAGTGTAGGTGAAGGTTCATGTAAATCTATGATTAAAACTCTTGGATGATGAAATTAGAGATGAATCAGGATTTTTTCTTGTTGTATAATGTTATCTACATATACTACGCCTACCATATGTTTGATTAAATGCCTATGTAAAGGAAAAATGCCTAACTAGTATGATATCACGAAATCCTCATTTATGTACAAGCTTATGCATATCACATATTTGACGAAATGCTATAATAAATGAATTATGAATTATGATGTTAGTCATGTGTTCAAGTAAGTCATGCTTTGTCAGTTTCCTTCGATCGAGTCCTGGGGGTACTTGTACCCGAAAATTTAGCTGTGTTGCTAGAGCCAATGTCATGTTTTTAAGATACTCTTAGTCAAGCCATGTTCAGTAGAATTCAGTTAGTCTCATGACTCAGGAAAACTTAATAATCTCAATAATATTCCATCAGTCAACGGAATTCAGTAAACACAATCTAGTCAGTTCAGTTAACCATATTCATTGTCCATTCAAATGGGAGTAGGAATTAGCACCGAGTAAACTCAAGGAGTGGAACTCACCTGCTAGTTGAGGGTGTGATTCTTAGGAGAAATCCTTGCTTTCAAGAACTACGTAGCCAACATAGGCTGAGACATCATACCTTCTAGTTGAGGGTTCCGAACGTTCTCATTAGAGTAACCTGCTAGTTGAGGGTCACTCATATATTGTCCTTACCAGTGGTGCGGTATTGACACCCTTCTAATCAGGGAACAGATTAGACCCCAGCTCAGCTAGTATAGCGCATTTGGGGCGTGTCATTTAGATAACTACTTTCTACAATTTCAATATCAGCATCAATCAAGAACTCAAATAGTTCTTCAGATGTCAGGACCGTCAGATACAGTCTACTCAACTTAGTACGAAACTCAGATAGTTCAATTAGAATCAGGACAATCAGATACAGTCACTCATGTTATCAGTATTTAGATTCAGTAATCATGTTATCACGGTACCAGTGTCAGTTATTAGGTCTCATGCATGTATTCTCATGCTCATGATAGTTAGTTTGTTATTATTATTTCTCGTACATATGAACCCCATGTATTTAGCCTACCCCATATGTATACCAGTACATTCAATCATACTGAAGCATTCTTTCTATGGTGTTTTATACCATAGGTTCAGAGACACGAGCTCCAGAGTATCAGTGGCATCCCAGTTCAGCAGTCAGAGTTAAAAGTGAGTCCTCATCTTTTGAGGACATAATCATTACTTTATTATGTCATTAATTGAATGATTCGTTGGAGTTAGTTGGGGATATGTCCCATAAACTCCTTATTCAAACAATCATGTTTTAGATGATTTCCAGACTACAGTATCTTCAGATAGCTTATGTCAGTGTTGTTTTAGGTATTTCATACCCCGCTCAGATGTTTTATTTTAAATAGATATTATGTCACAGTTTGAAATTTATGGCCTTTCAGTTCATGTTTCTGCATTTTATAGTATATTATGCAGTATATAGGTACAAATATAAGTCATGAGTTAGCTTGTGCTCCTTCAGGGTCATGAGAATCGTGTAGCATTCCATATACAAGATTTGGTTAGAAGAACTAAGTGACTGGGTAATGGTTCGGTTTCAATGGTTCACCACAAAAAGATTAGTGTTGTTGCCACTCATGGCCATTTGGGTTGTGACAAAGTTGGTTTCAGATTCTTAGGTTCGTCGATCTTCTCGTAGAAGAACATATCTTGTAGAGTCTTGCAGACTGATAAGGAGACGTCCGTACTTTTCTTCGAGAGGCTATAGAGCACTAAGAAAATTAACATTCTTTTTTCTTACGTTCCATTACTTGATTTCAATTGGTATCTAGCGATTCCAATTGGTATCTGACCTCTTTCATTCTTATTGTCACAGATGGTTAGAACACGAGTAAATTAAGCAAGAGTGGAGGTGTTTGAAACAGTTGTTGGAGCCATATTTTGGGATAAAAGACAGACGAAAGAAGGACGAGGTAGAGCAAGGAGAGAAAAACCTACTAGGGATAGAGTTAAGGCTGCGAGACCAACTAGAGAGAGGCCAATATCACCTCCCCTGCGTGTGGATGTGCCTGGGATAGCAGAGAATAGAGTGATGCTAGTACAAAATTAGGGGGTGTAGGTTCATAATAGGGTTGCAGTAGTTCAAGGAGGTGCATCTCCTATTTAGATGTCTTCCACTTTGATTCAACAGGTTCGAAACTTTTTAAATGGGTTAATAGAAACTGGATTATGCCTACAACACCCACAGTCCAGCATCTAAGGGTGCAACATGCTGCTACTGTAGCTCCTCGGATAGAAGTGGTGACAGGGTCAGTTTTTTTTCTAGACATGAAGTGGGTCCAGTGATGACTGGAGATGAGCATAAATTTTTTTGTAAGTTTATCTAGATAACGCCTTCTGTTTTTCATCGCATCAAGTTTTAGGACACCTATGAGTTTATTATTGATTGTCATGAGAGACTTCACAAGATTGGTGTTATTGAGATGTATGGTGTAGAATAGGTTACTTTTTAAGTTTATAATGCCATGGGAGTACACCCTAGATGCCACACGGTGCTAGGAATCACAAGTGATCCCAAGCTAACCTATGAACTGGCATATTGTTAAGCAACTGGGTTATAATACATTAAATAACAAGTTCTGCTATGCGAAAAAAAATCATACTGAAAATGTAAAATAGTATGTTACTGATAAAGTTTTACAATCTGATAAATCTAAGGAAAGAACTAAATTTACATGACTGACTCTGATTGACATCTATGAAGCCTTTACTATACTGACTATAGATAGCTGGGACATGCCTCTAACTACCACTAATCAATACATATGAAAATAAATAACTGTACATGAACTAAAACTGTCTAGAGTTCCACAAAAAAAGAACTCATCACCTGCTGGCTAGAAACTGCAACTATCTAATCATGATGTGAGGGATACAAATGGTACCTATATTAGAAATAATGTAGCCATACAAACGTATGTATGGATCAGTACTTCTGAAATGTACTGAGTAAGCTGGGGTGAATGCAATAAGTAAAACTGATAATATATATGAAATCTTAAAGCATGAATGCTAAGTGTGAGTAGACTCACTAATAGGCTGGAGTAAACTGAAAGCTGAAAACATCTTAAAACACGAATAACAAACATAATTTGATAAGATGGTGAATCACTACACTTAGTTTCTTAAAACTTTCCTTTTATAATATAAGTAGAACCGAAGCTGGGATACGGTAAAACATGATTACGTGAATGTTCAAAAACAAACCTATATGTACTGAACTGATCTTATTAACTTAATAACTAATGCCTGGGTGACAAGATGAGTGAAATCTGAGAAAAAAGGATCACTAGCACCTATATACTGAGTAGCTGATATAAGAATATGGACTATTGATATCCTAACACTGAATAGCTGATGACTCAATGCTGATCATGTAACACTGAACTGAACTTAATTTGAATAACTGAACTAAAATGGTGAAGTACTGTGCCTATGAGATAAGGACTAACTGAATAACATAAGATGACTGAGCATGAATGCGTGAAAACTGTAACATCTGAGAATGCATGACCAAACATAAAAACACAATTCTGATATAGTTTATAAACTAAGATACTGAAATACTGATAACTAAATAACTAACAATCGTATGCTATAGTCAAGCAAACCTGAAACTAAACTCTAAACAGAATACTGAACTGAGACTGTGGGAGGTATCATCTAACTGACATGCCCCAATCTGAGCTAATTGGGATCAAACCTGTAACCCTAGTTGGAAGAGTGTCAGTACCGTGCCATGGGTACTAACAATAGTAGTGTGGATCTACTAAAATAAAGTCCCGAAGGACTAAAGAGTCACTTTCAGCTGGCAGGTGCTCTGGTGATATATGTGTCAACCCTCAACTGAAAGATTAACATCTCAAACCTATGTTGGCTACGTAGTTCTGGAATGCAGAGACTGCTACTAAAGGTCACACCCTCAACTGGCAGGTGAACCCCCATCCTTGGGTTCGCTCGGTGCTAAATCCTACTCCCAACTGAATGACACTAGAACACTAACTGGTGTATACACTGAAACTGATAAGCCCAGGTCAAAACCATAATATGTGTTCTTGAGAGAATTGAGTAAAGGAGCAATTTTTATGCTTCTAGGGGAGGAAATTATATGTTATAAATAGATTAGGGTGAGAGGGAATGACAAAAATTCCCCTAGACCCCTAAAAAGACTGAATTAGTGTGTAAAAACAGTGCTGTAACGCGATCTCAACGCGTCGTTATCGTCGTTATCGTTGGAAAGCTAGTTCAATTATATACAATTTGGTGGATATTGAGATGAAAAATTTCATGTATATGAAGAGTTACACATGTTTAAAGTAGATCCTTGTAGAATGGAACACCAAAAGTTAGACGAATCAAATGATCTTAGCTCAACTTTGTTCTAAGTCATTTCTATGAACATTTTTCACCTCTAAACCACTTCATCGACTATGATAATGATCATGAAACTTTTATTCGCATGGAAATTATTTGTATTAGATATTATATGCGTAGGAACGACGGTTAGAATTCTAGCACAAAAATATGGGGTATTACATTATCTCCCCCTTGTGAACATTCGTCCTCGAATGTGGCTAATTAAGCTGAAAATAATGAGGAATCTGAGGCTATAAGATGTCATACAGAACTAAAATAAACTGAATGGATGAATCTCAAACATAATAAGATACTGAACTGATATGCGAGTGCATGAACTCTCATGAAAAATAGCTATATGGCTAAGATAGAAACGAGAGTGTCATCTTATGAGTAACCATTACATTATGATGGATCTGATCTCATGTGAAAAGATGAGGGTTTATAACTTGAAAATTTGGGGTATTACAATATGCCCCTCTTGGGATCGTTCGTCCCCGAATGATACTAATTTGGTTCAAATACTAGGAAAAGATTGAGATGAAACACAGGACACTCACTACTTGAATCATGACTTTAATAACCAAAACTGAAATCGATGCATGATGCGTGTACTGAACTGACTTCATAATTTACATGGATACAAAACCATAACCTCTTGGAATGGACATACTCAAGAAACTTCAGGTAGTAAGTCTAGACTGGATTGTAGGCTATATGAACTAGATCATACTGACTGCCCATACTCAAATGGAGTATTTCTCTAACACTCTTCTATGAAATTCTGATAATATTAGGGAGCAAAGAATTTTGTGCATGATTTGAACACGACATCTGACAACAGAATCACAACATTGACACAACTCTATAGATTGGAACATAGACATATAGATTATAAGCTAGGATAGAATTTCTAGGCGTTCGGCAATGCAATGCAACTTCTTACTTTCAAGCTTAGCAATTCTTCTCAAATACTCCCTCACTATACTATTCCTCTTAAATACCATACTCACTTGATTCAACTTCTAATTCTCATATGAGCATTGATAAACCTATCTAATAAGGCCTAAACTAAACTAAGTCCTTTCACCATGGTCAGGCCTAACTCAAAATCATGGGGTATTACATATAACACCATAACTGAACTAGACTACCAACGTAATATGCGATGCATTGCGTTGCTACCTACCAATGCGATACACGACGCTCCGCGGCTATATTGCGTTGGATCACTATTTTTACCATCTTAATAGGTCTCAAACCTCGCCCAAAAAATCTGAAAATTACACGAGATATGCTATTGACAACCCCGATCATGAATTTACTTAAAGATTTACAATCCAAGGTTGGGAAGGTTGGAAACTAAGGCGCACCATATTCATCCACTTATACACCAACATGACATTCAATCCTATGGCTATAACCACATATGAACGTCTAAACAACCACCCATAATAGCATACTCCTAATATTCTCTAAACTTCTTTCACAACAACTCCCACACACTACCCCAAGATTATACACAACTAAGTTTCAATTAACCACAACATGTATCAAAGACTTGGCCTCAATATTGCTTCACACGTATGGCCTTAGCTTAAATAGGCATACAATGATCTTTCATCAATAAGAAACACTTACTCATCACCACTATCATTACATAAGGAGAAGCCACTAAAAGGTTAGAACATGAGACCTTGAAGCATGGAAGGATACTATACGAAAATTGACGCTTAACTGAATCCTGAGGATAGAGAATCCACATAATAGATTCATCAAAGTGATATGAATTGAGGGCATACATAGCTATACACTGAATCTCGCCAATCATTAGGGGCATAGAAAGAGTTATGAGAACTGATCATACTATAAAGCGTGAGTACATAAGTCATGAATCAAATATGTGGTACTACTAACCACACAATACGTAATAATCCTCAAAAAATAATGTAGCCCCTTAGCACCTTGGGCATACTTTTACATCATACATATAACATTATTCTTGATTACGAATCAAATAAACTTAAGCTCTTGCATACACTGTTCAAGCCTATTAGATCACTCCCATATAACTAGTATCATTAACTAAGAAATCATCACATCCACCTTCATGACCATCAAATGTTCATACTTAATGTCTAGTGATAAACATGATTTACAACCCAATCTCATACACAATTCTCACTTAGAAACTATAAAACAAAGCATTAAGAAACACTAGTACACTAGAGCCCCATAACAATGACAATTGATTATAATCATATGGCTTATCTTATTCACAATCCGTTAGCACATCCTCCTTTTTCACATCATTACTATTTACCCATCTTCACACCTAAATTACTTTTATAGATCTATAAATTTTAGCTAAACTCCTTTCTGTAACCTCAAGGGAACAACACTCAACCACCAAGTACTTTCATTAATAACCTATACTTTTCTAACACAATAATTATCATCAATGACTTTTCATACTTCAAGCAAACAATAATTCTCCTTAGCTAATAACTCCTTCTTACCTTTCACTATCTAACAAACAAGGACATATCACTTCATTACTAGCCCAATCATGTGCAATAATTCAGTTATACATATATATATTCAATAAATTGCCCTTACCATCTTTTTTATCACTACACTTCTAAACCCCCACTTTCAACTAACACAAGAACAACCAGATGAACAACAAGTTGCTAGTGAATCGAATTAGGCCTCACATGGCTTCACTAAACTTTGATTTTGTGTTTTGAATAATAAAATGAGATGAATAACAAGGAAACTATGCTAGTGAATCGAAAGAGCCCCACACGGCTTCACTAGACTTTTAGTTTCAAAAACACAATGATAATAAGATTACATAATACAAAAGATAGAAACTTGACATGCGATATTCAATGATCTAAACATACACATCTTACTCTGTCTCAACTGAATGACTCATAAGAATGAGGACATAACTTTAAATTTAAGGGACTTATAACACACTAGAAGGCTTCTTTCAAGCCACTTTGTAAAACTTTTGAAACTTCTTGCAAGAAAGTATGAGAGAATTATCAGGGGAGAAAATTAGAACTGGCCGATCATGTTACCTCAAGAACAGTACATAGATAGAGAAGTATAGATTATCATTATGGATTCTAAGAAGGAATCTGAAAGGATATCTGACTTTTTACAAACATAATAAAGCACTTCAATCTTTGGAACTCAAAAGCATTGATGGGATACTTTCTAGACTTCTTATAATCCCATAACTATCTATGGAGAATTAAGCTTGACTATTTCTGGTACCTTGAAAATGAGGTAGAGATGGCCTGAATAGAATAGGATGAGAAGATGTTTAAGTTTTGTAGAGAGCCTTTCTATAGCATGATCTGAGACTTGAAAGAATGGAGACATTTCCTAAATGCCTTGTAGCCTTTCAAAGAAAAGTACAAACGTCTCTGTATCGTTCTACAAGACTCTAATAGATATGGCTTCACAGACACCCTAGGACACTTGAAATCTGTGCTATGATACCAAGTTTGTAACACCCCAAAAATAGGTTTCGAGACATCACATGGTGCTTAGGGTTGCAAGTGACCCCAAGCTAACCCTTTTACTGGCCTAACTCATAAGCAACTGAATAAAATGCACAAATCTGAAAGAATCATGTGGAAGATAAATCTTTGCTAAATCTGATCAATACAAAACTGAATATACAAGATTACAACTCTGCTTTTACAAACAAAACTGAAATTAAATACACTAACTCTACTGACTGTCTATGAACCCTCTACTAGTATTGACTAAAGATAGCCGGGTCATGACTCCCAACTATCCCAACTCAATATGAATGAATGAAGAAAATACAATGCTACACAAACTAACTGACTTGGGCCCTTGAATCAAAAGGGTTCCTCAACTGCTGACTGGAAGCTACAACCTGTCTGATTAAAATATGTGTGCTAAGACGTGTACCTACATTATGAGACAATGTAGCACATAGACATATATGTGGATCAGCACTTTGAGAATGTACTGAGTATATGGGAGTGTATGCATTTATATAAACAATATCATTATTCTTTATAAAATCATGCATGCTAACATAAATGACTCACATAGCTTGAAATAGAATCTGAAATATAAATCTCAAAAATTATGAATAATGAAACATGTAGTATAAATCTCGTGAGTCATTTCACTTGCTTCTAAAATTTGTATTCTCCTCTTATTCTCAAAACTTGTAAGCTAGATGAAATTTGAAACTCATTCTGTATAGTAAACTCTTTATCTCAAATTTTTAAATCCATAAAACTTTTTCAAGAGTGGGGGACTTCTATTTGGGAGATTCTTCTAATTGACATGTACACCATGTGACCATCCATGATGTCCCACGACTAGCCGCCATAAGGTTAGGGCTGTTCTACCCTTGCCATCTAAATAGAGCAATCTATCTCAGTGATCACTATATCAATTATCTACATATAGTGGAAATAAATGTTTCAACCTATGGTGGCACATAGTTATGGGCAATGAAACTGTAGTAACATGCCCAACTCAATGTTAAATACTACTCCTAATATAATGCTCAAAATATCAAGAAAATTCACCTTTAAAATAATCTCATGGTTTATAATAAAACCAACAAAAAAAAATATGTAATCTCAAGCTAAAAGTGGATTTCAATTCATTAGTGACCAAAAGGTCAAATTTTTTTCTCATAAATTCTTTCTCAATGATCTTAGAGTGTTTATATCACCACAATTTCTTGAAATTAACAATCTTAAATAGAGCTTAAAGACCCATGTATTGATATCATGATAAAATATCTAAAAATGCATACCTGATAACATAACCATTCGTAAATCGTATTAAAATCTGGAAATTTCAGCAATGCTCATAAAAATATAGTCATACTCATGAATCCAACTTCTAAGGCATTGAAAATATCATAATCTTATCAACAACAACATAGTGTATATATTCAACTTCAATTTCATAGGATAACATATAGAAATCAAATAACTTTCGTAATAAAAATCTAGTTTGGGCACAAGAACAAAAGGAGAGTTCTCGTTCAAACCCCACATACCTTAGATGATAAACTTTTTATGAACACTTGCTTTTTGGATGCTATTTGTACTTTTGAAGGATGATTATTGAAGCCCTTGGTATGGGAAATCTAATTCTTGAATCAATTTCAAAAAGTGATGGTGGAATCTTGATATTTCTTGAACTTTGGGTTGAAACCCTAATATGTGTTCTTGAGAGAATTGAGTAAAGGAGCAATTTTTATGCTTCTAGGGGCGGAAATTATATGTTATAAATGGATTAGGGTGAGGATGAATGACCAAAATTCCCATAGAACCCTAAAAAACTGAATTAACGTGCAAAAATAGTTTCGTAATGTGTTCTCAACGCATCGCTATCACGTATGCTTACTGCCTCACACAGAAAACTGCATAACTTTTTGCTCAGTTATCAGATTTTTGCGAAATTAGTATCGTTGGAAAGATAATTCAATTATATACAATTTTTTGGGTCTTGTGATGAAAACTTATATGTATATAAAGTGTTAAACATGTTTAAAGTAGATCCTTGTAGAATCAAACACCAAAAGTTAGACGAATCAAATGATCTTAGCTCAAATTTGTTCTAAGTCATTTCTATGAATATTTTTCACCTCTAAACCACTTCATCGACAATGATAATGATCTTGAAACTTTTATTCATATGTAAATTATTTGGATTAGAGCTTAGACGTGTAGGAATGACGGTTAGAATTGTAGCACAAAAAAATGGGGTATTACAATTGCAGACCTTGAGGGAATAACAATTGTATGCCAAGTTCTCTAAGTGTGAGTTTTAGTTGAATGTTGTGAATTATCTTGGTCATATTATTTCTAATGAGGGGGTTATGGTGGATCCTCAAAAGGTGGTTGTGGTTAAAAGGTGGCCTAGACCCATGGCTCTATCCAAATTCAGAGCTTCTTAGGCTTGATTGTGTACTATAGGAGGTTCATGGAGGGATTTTCTCCTATAGCTTCTCAGTTGACTAAGTTGACTTAGAAGAAGGTAAATTTTACTTTCTTGGATATTTGTGAATGTAGTTTTGAGAAGCTTAAGGTAAGGTTACTTCTGCTCTTATTTTGTCTTTGTCGAAAGGTAATGATTGATTTGTGGTTTACTGTGATGATTCTCAGTTGAGGGTTGGTTGTGTTTTGATGTAGTATAGAAAGGTAATTACCTATGCTTCTAGGCAGTTGAAGGTGCATAAGAGGAACTATCCTACTCATGATTTGGAGTTCTTGGTGGTGGTTTTTACATTGAAAATATGGCAGCATTATTTTTATAGTGTGTAAGTGGATATCTTTTTTGATCATAAAAGTCTACAGTATGTGTTCACTCAGAAGGAGCTAAATCTCAGGCAGAGAAGATGGTTGGAGCTTCTCAAGGATTATGATATGAGCCTTCACTATTACCTAGGTAAAGCTTATATGGTTGCTGGTACTCTTAGCAGGTTGTCCATGGGGAGTTTGGCTTATATGGAAAGGGAAAAGTAGGAACTGGTGAAGGATATTCATCGCTTGGCTAATGTTGATGTTCGTCTCTTGGACTCTAAAGATTGTGGTGTATTGGTTCAGGAAGTGGTTCGATCATCTCTTGGTGCAAAAGTTAAGGAGAAGCAAGTGCTAGATCCTATTTTGATGAAAATCAAGAGTGCAGTCAGAGAGAAAAAGGTAATGATATTTGAGATCAGTGGCTATGGTACTTTATGGTACCAAGGGAGGTTGTGCATTCCCAATGTCACCGGGTTGTGACGAAGGATTTTGGAAGAGGTGTATGAATCATGCTATGTTGTTTATTCTGGTTCTACAAAGATATATAATGATCTTAAGGAGATATATTGGTGGAATGGTATGAAAAGGCATGTGTCAGATTTTCTAGGTAAATGTATGGTGTGTCAACAAGTTAAGGTTGAGCATATGAGGCCTGGCGGTTTGTATCAAGAAATTAAGTTGCCCAAATGGAAATGGGAGTGGTTAATATGGATTTCGTTACCCATATTTCTTAGTCTCAGAACCAATTTGATTCTATTTGGGTCATTATGGATAGGATAACCAAGTTTGCTCATTTCTTTGCAATACAGACTAACTTTTCAACAGAAGATTATGTGAGGTTGTATCTTCATGAGATTTTTAAGCTACATGGCGCACCTATTTCGATCATCTCTAGTCAAGGTACATAGTTTTCATCTCACTTTTGGTGGTCTTTTTAGAAGGGTTTGGGGACTAAGGTGAGTCTGAGTATTGCTTTTTATCTGCAGATAGATGGGAAAGGGGAAAGAACTATTCAGACTTTGGAAGATATGCTTTGGTCATGTCTGATTTATTTGATGGCAGTTGGGTTGAGAATTTACCTTGGGTAGAGTTTGCTTATAATAATAGCTATCATTCTAGTATTGGTATGTATCCTTTTGAAGCATTGTATGGTAGGAGGTGTAGATCTCCTATTGGTTGGTTTGAGCTTGGTAAGGAAGATATGTTTGGTCTTGGTTTGTTTTATCAAGCTATGGAAAAGGTTAAGGTGATTTGGGATAGGTTTATGGCTGCCCAGAGTCGAAAAAAGTCCTATACGCATGTAAGGCATAGAGATTTGGAATTCGAGGTTGGGGATAAGGTGTTCCTCTAGGTATCTCCCATGAAGGAAGTAATGCAGTTTGGCATAAGAAGGAAGCTTAGCCCTCGGTATATTGGACTGTATGAGATTTTGTTAAGGGTTGATAGTGTTGCTTATGAAGTGGAGTTTCCTTTTAGTTTGAGATCTATTCATCCAGTATTCAATGTGTCCATGTTAAGGAGATATATTGATGATCCTTTTTTGGTTATTTCTTTGAATGGTTTGGGTATTTCAGATTGTTTGTCCTATGAAGAGGTTTCGATTAAGATATTGGATCGACAGGTTTGTTAGTAATACACCAAGTATATGGCCCCGGTTAAGGTTCTATTGCGAAACCATAAGGTAAAAAAGGCTACATGGGAAGCAGAAGAAGACATGAAGTCCAAGTATCCATATTTGTTCTCGACTTCGAATATTTTTGTGGAAGGTACATTTTCTTGATGAATAATTTGATAATGCAAATGAATCTACTTGATTTGTTTGTATCTTTTTTTCAGGTAAGTGTAGAGCCATCTAAGGGTATAGGTAGTGTTTGCTCTACCTTTTCTGCTATTCGAGGATACATGTACAAGAGTAGAGATATCTAAGGGTGTAGGTAGTGTTTCGTATGCTAGGTAACAGTTCATATAGGTCAGTCGTATGCTGACAAGTGTTGGTTGGTGGGATAGATTTTGGTTACTAGAATAGATATGACTTAGGGGTACGAGTCGTATTGGTAGGTACAAATCATCAGATTCTTTAACTTAATCTTAAACTTGGTTACATAGGTTGGATCTGAGTACAAGTGACTTACCTGGAGCCATAAGTTAGGGTACAAGTCATACCATGGACTCGTATAGGAAACAATATTCAAACCTTATATGATTCTATCTTTCCAGGGATATAGGTGAAGGTTATGGATTGTATGCTGTCAATACAACTTGGGTAGGATGAGTCATATATTAGACAGTGTTAGGTTTAAGTGTTAAGGTTTTAGATACGATGAGTGGGTACCACTCGTATCGAAGGCTACCAGTCGTAAGGGTCAGTCGTACCCCTGTGACGGGATTTTTAAGGATTTTAAGTAAGGGCAATCTGGATATCTCCCCACTTATCCTAATAAGGTCCCATGATTTATAGGGCACTTGGAAGGTTATTTACCCTTTTTCTTCTCTTCCTCTACATGTTTGTAATACCCCGCATTTCCCTAGCTTAATTTAAGTCTAGGTACATGAGAAATCCCATACAAAATTTATGTAATACGTAGTATAATGTAGTTTAGAGCCTGCCTTTGCATAGGAAATTCAATTAGCTTTCCAATAGTATAATGTTTGCCCTAATCCGACACCCGGGCAAAGATTTAGAGACATTTTACTAAGACAGTGTGCCACTTAAGCCATCAATGCGTTGTGGAGGATGACCAAATGGCAATCATCAATTCCAATGTTGCTCCGCGATATTGGAGCGTCACGCTATAGACCAAGTACACAATTGTCAATTTCCAGTGAGGCAACGCGATTCCACCGTGTCTTGCCAAGGACCAAAGATTGCATCCAACAAGATACCGTGATGGTGCCGCATCGCGCCACCAGTCCAGTTCCCAGTTGTCTATTTTGTAGTCACACGGAACGATAGCACCACGTCGTGCCGGGTGCTAAAATCGAGAATTTTTAGTAATTCTAATTTTTAAATCTGAGGGTATTAAAGTATTTTGCCCCTCACCCCAGTTAGCCTTTAACACGAAATTCACCTCTAATTAACCTAGTTACTTCATTATTCACCCAATTTCCCCCCAAATTAAACCATTCTCTCTCTAGAGGAGAAAACCCTAGTTCAACAGATCAAGTACAAAGTTAAAGGTTCACCAAGAACTTTAAGAAACATACAAATTAAGGTATGTAAGGTGTTCATCTATGGGTCCCTTTCACCCATAAAGTCCAAGAATCCATTTTTAAAACATCAAGATTCATGATTCATGATTTACATGTATGAAATTTGATTGTATTCATGTTTTGACATTTATTGAGTTTTAAATCCTTGATTAATGGTATATTCCATGATATTGAATAACATCTATATTGAATTGAGTAATCCCCATGTTATAATCCATAAATTTGCAAGTTTGAGCATTGTAATTGCCATGTTAATGTGTTATCCATGATTTATATTCCAAGTCACAAGAATGGTTCCTAGTATGAGTTGATCTACATGATATTTATGATAAACCCTTCAATTTTCAATTTGATTGTTATGACCATGTTTACCCTTAGTGTTTAAGATTTAGTAAAAAAGAATGCCTCCCATGTGTTTGATAAATTGTCTATGAGAATGAAATAATGCCATTATAGAATGCTAACATGTATTCGCCATTCGTGCACAAGCTAATGCATTATAAGTGTTTGATAAAATGTCTCTACAGATGAATTATGACCAAGTGAACATTATTATGTTATTCAAGATTACGCTTTGCTTTAATTTTCATGCTATCGAGTTCTGGGGGTATTTAATACCCAACAATTTAGTTGTGTACCTAGATCTAGTATCAATTACAAAATAGTATTAGTTATGTCCCAATCAGTAGAATCTAGTCAGTTACAAAGGTTAGTAGAACTCAGTCAGTTACAGATCTCAGGAAAACTCAGTAAACTCTGTATCAGTCCATTCAAGTTCAATATACTCAGTTCAGTGTCTTTTTGTTGGGAGTAGGATTCAGTACCGAGCGAGCCTAGGTATGGGGTCTCACCCGTTAGTTAGGACTGGGTCCCTAGAAGCAATTCCTAAGTTCCCAAACTACATAGCCAATGTAGGTTAAGAGATGTCACCCATTAGATAGGATTGGCATACTCAGGGATCACCCGCTAGTTTAGGACTAATCTCAGGGGTCACCCGTTAGTTAGGACAGACTCCACAATAGTTGTTAGTACCCGTGGAATGTTGCTAACACCATTCCAATTAGGGTTACAGACTGTACCCAAACTCAGTTATCTTATCTTATTTGGGGCATGTCGGATAGATGATTACCTCCCAAGTTTCAGTTTCAGTCTTCAGTATAGAACTCAGTTCAGTTCTACAGAGTCAGGACTGTCAGATACAGTCAATCAGTATCAGTAATCACATATCATTAGCTACTCAGTATCACAACTCAATACTTAGCTTTAGAAAAGCTCAGTTACAGTATAACTACATGCATAGATTGCATACCCAGTATTGATAGTAGTTTTAGTTATTCATGTACTCATACATTCAGTTACTCTATATCGTTTAGTTAATTATTTTTCATCCATATGAACCCTTGCATTCAGCCTTACCTCATCTAGCATACTAGTACATTCCACGTACTAACACATACTTTCTCTTGCGCTATGATGTCTCATACAATAGGTTCGGATGCCCAGGTTCCTGACTGCGCATAGTCAAATTCAGATTTGGCCAGTAGTAGATTTAGCAGTGAGTCCTCATCATTTGAGGATATTATTTTACTTTATTATTTCAGTAGTTTTAGCATTTTAGTAGATGGAGTTAGTTGCGGGATTGACCATTCAACTCCACTTTTAGACAATTCAGATTTGAGACTTTCAAACTAGATTTTTCAGATAGTATCCAGTTTTACGGATGGTTATTTTAGATGTTATATTTTATCAGTATTTTAGATTTTGAACCTTACGGAATTTCAGTCTAATTCTGCATTTATTTCAGTATTATTATCCAATGCTCACAGAAGATATCAGTCATAGGTTAGCTTGTGGTCCTTCGGGATCGTGAGCACCGTGTAGTATCTAGGATACAGACTCGGGGTGTTACAAACTTGGTATCAGAGCCTATGGTTGAACAGATTCCTAGGGATTCTGAAAGCCACATTAAGTTGAGTCTTGTGCATGGGTGTGTAGTGCGTCTCACTTATGGGCAAGAGGTTATGAGATGTTTTTAGGAACAATTTTCCTTCTTTTAGTTTTTATGTCATGTGAGTGAGCTCCAGTTAAAAACTCTAGTATAATCCGCTTCTTATTTTTATTTGCATTACATGCCTCCCAAAAGGACTAATGGAAGAAGGACCAAAAATCAATCAACCCCTCAGCTCATTCAGGTAGATCCCTCGGATAAGCACGACTCTTATGCAGAATTTAGAGCTGTATTCACTACCCTATCTAATTCAGTCGTAGCTTAGAATGAATGGCTAGCTACTGTTTTGACCAAACCAGTGGCCAATACTGCTGCAACCAGAATTTGGGACTTCACCTGAAAGAATCCTACCCTATTCTCAGGATCTAAGTCAGAAGAGGACCCACAAAAGTTCTTCGATCAAGTTCAAAAAGTCACAAACATTATGGAAGTGACTTCTCGTGAGAGTTCTGAGTTAGTTGCTTATCATCTACAATATATAGCTCATACATGGTTTACGCAGTAGAAGGTAGACAGGGGCACAGATGTAGAGCCCATAGAATGAAAAGAGTTTGTTACTGCCTTCCTAGATAGATTCTTTCCCCTAGAGCTGAGAGAAGCCAAGGTGTTAGAGTTCATCAACCTCAAGCAAGGAAGTATGAGTGTTAAAGAGTATTCCCTCAAGTTTACTCAGTTATCCAGGTATGCTCTCCATGTAGTGGCAGGCAATAGGTCCAGAATAAGCAAGTTCATATCTGGGGTGTCAGATAGTGTGGTTAAGGAGTGCAAAACAATGATGTTGATTAAAGAGATGGACATATCTAGGCTTATGGTCCATGCTCAACATATTGAGGAGAAGAAGCTTAATAAGAAGATGAGAGAGAATAAGAGAGCTAGAACAGGTAGTTTTAGTTTTACTAGCCTAAGTCAGAAGGTGGTAACTATTCCCAGTTTCGTCCTAAATTTTCAGTTCCATCTCCATCCTCAGCTAGTGCGCCAGTACTAAAGTTCAGGAATGATAGTTGAGATGGGGCACCAAGCTCCAAAACCTAGGGTAGTGTGAGCAGTAGTTGTACCCATCTGCTTTGTGAAGAATGTGTTAAGAATCACTTAGATGTGTTTAGAGCAGGCAACGATGTGTGTTTTAGATGTGGTAATCCATGCCACAGGATCCGGGAGTGTATAGTATTGGCTCAGAGAGGAAAAGATTTGCGTCAATAGGGTTAGTTCAACCATCCTCCAATCCCATTCGATCGCAAAACTCAGCATGGCTCCACTTCCAGAACCACTAGTAGTCAATGATAGAATAAATTTTATGCACTCCAGTCTCTCCATAATCAGGGAAGTCCTCCTGATATAGTTGTGGGTACATTATAAGTCTTTCATATTTATGTTTCTTGTTAAATACCGAGGCTTTAATTCCTTTGTAACCCCTATGTAGCCATCAACTTCAGTGTCAGACCCAGACTTAAGAGTAAAGTGGTGACAACTCAGTTTAGAATTATTAATTTAGTGGTTCATAACTTTAGAATGATGGGTTTAAGCTAAGGGGGAGATGGTAGAACAAGTAACCAAGTCAGGCTTTCAGATTTTAGTAGTAATGTCAGTAATGTCAGTACTTATGTCTTGCATGTCAGCTCTATGATCCTAGATCATATTTGGCCACGCTATCGAAAATTAGGTACGCTTATAGTTCCTAGTATAAGGAGTACCAGTTCACTCAATATAATGAATCATGTTCCATGAATACAAAAAACTCCAACTCAGGTCATGCAGCTCATGACTCAGGTACTTATACCTTACAATATGCTCAGCTCCCATGACTTATGCTACGCTCCTAATGATCAGCCAAATTTAGATTTCATCATGTATATCCTCTATTTAGACCTCTTGATAAATCCATGATGTTGATATTCTATTCTTCAGGCTTTAGTTAAATGTCAAGTTCAGTAGAGTGTCCATTCATGCTTCAGGTACTCATGTTTTAACTTTCAGTGAACTCTTCTTATGCAACAATGTAGTGATGAGCAGTTTCTTTGATAGGAGAGAGCAAATGGTTCATGTTAAGAAAAGATTGTTACATACTTGTTTAACACGAGGTTTTAGTTATGAAGATAGGCATGAATGTCATATTGATGTATAAGTGGCTAAATGTATTTCAGAAATTTGAGTAGGCTTAAATTTAGAGGGAGAATTTAGTTCATCTCAGATATTAGTAGGTAGAGTTATCAGTGCCCATATTATAGATTTTTAGCCATATTATGGTTTCTTATTCATATATCTTATTCAGACCATACCTGGGTTCCTTACTCCCTAAAGTCATTAGAACCTTATAGAAAGAGTGTCTAAAAAATAATCCAATCAAGTATAAGTTTTCAGTATGAGTTAGTTTGTAAAGGAAACAATTCAGTTTAGCAGTCAGGTGGACAAATTCAGAATGGTTTCCCATCTTTCCATCTAGTCATCCTATACCAAAATGGAACATCCTAGTAGTTATGAGTTTAGCCCAGTTTATGTATCATGCCTTAGTTTCAAATCCCAGATATTCAGTCACAATTAATTTTGTAGGTTCCCCATGCATCGTCTCATGCTTTTCCTAAGGGGGAGATGCACTATAATCCCCAAACTTTCATGTTCTAAACCTTCCATTCTCTCTTCACATCATGAATACAGTCAGGAATAATGAGTACTCATAATTTGACCTTCTCATTCCAATCTCATCCATATAACCATTCCCAAGTCATGGCATGTATTCAAGGAATCAGTTCAGTTCATGTATTCAGTTCATGTATCATGTTTCAGGCTTAGTCTTGACCTCATGTTCCCTTTCATACATGTTCAGTAAATAATCTCAGATTCATCAGTATTCTCAGCTTAAGGTAATAATATTTATTAGCTATACCTATCTCCATGTTCAGTTACAATTATAATCTTGATACTCCATTACCGTTGCACATTCAGTCACACATTCATGAATCAGTTCAGTCATGTACTCATGCATCAGATATACATGTTTAGTATAAGAACTCTGTTTGTTAGTAGTTCAGTCATGTAGTCAGGTTTTAGTTTTGTGTGTCAGCGTGTAAACTCAATCTGTCATGTTTCTCAGCTTAATCAGTCTCATTCGAGGAGGAATGTACCCAAGGGGGAGATATTGTAATACCCTGCATTTCCTTATCTTAATTTAAGTCTTAGTATATGAGTAATCCCATAATGTTTTTCTGAAATACTTAGTATATTTCATTTTAGAGCCTGCCATTGCATAGGAAATTCAATTAGCTTTCCAATGGTATAAACTTTCCCCAAATACGACACCCGGGCGAAGAGTTAGAGCCATTTTAGTAAGATAGTGTGCAACCTGAGTCATCAACGTGTCGCGGAGCATGACCAAATGACAATCGTCAATTCAAGTATTTCTATGCGATATTGGCATGTTGCACTATAGACCCAGTTCACAATTGTTAATTTCTAGTGAGGTAACGCGATTCCACCGCGTCGCGCCAAGGACCAAAGATCGCATCCAGCAAGACACTGCAATGGCGCCCCATCTCACCACTAGTGCAGTTCCCAGTTGTCTATTTCCCAGTGACACGGCGCGATAGCACCGCATCGCGCCGGGTGCCAAAATCAATAATTTTCATTAATTCTAAGTTTTAAATCTAAGGGAATTAAAGTCTTTTTCCCCTCACCCCAGTCATCCTTTAACATAAAATTCACCTCTAATTAACCTAGTTACTTCATTATTCACCCTATTTTCCCCCAAATTAAACCGTTCTCTCTCAAGAGGCAAAAACCTTAGTTCAATAGATCAAGAACAAAGTTCAAGGATTCACCAAGAACTACAAGAAACTCTCAAATTAAGATATGTTAGGTGTTCATCTATGGGCCCCTTTCACCCATAGAGTTCAAGCATCCATTTTTAAAACATCAAGATTCATGATTCATGATTTACATGTACGAAATTTCATTGTATTCATGTTTTGACATTTGTTGAGTTTTAAATCCATGATTAATGGTGGATTCCATGAAATTAAATAACATGTATATTGAATTGAGTAATCCCCATGTTATAATCCATGAATTTGCAAGTTTGGGCATTGTAATTGCCATGTTTATGTGTTATCCATGATTTAAATTCCAAGTCTCAAGAATTATTCCTAGTATGAGTTGATCTACATGATATTCATGATAAACCATTCAATTTGCAAGTTGATTGTTATAACCATGTTTACCCTAAGTATTTATGATTTAGAAAAACAAGAATGCCTCCCATGTGTTTGATAAATTGTCTATGATAATGAAGTAATGCCATTATAGCATGCTAACATGTATTCCCCATTCATGTACAAGTTAATGCATTACAAGTGTTAGATAAAATGTCTCTATAGATGAATTATGACTAAGTGAACATTATTATGTTATTCAAGATTATGATTTTCTTTACTTTTCATGCTATCGAGTCCTGGGGGTATTTAATACCCAACAATTTAACTGTGTACCTTGATCTAGTGTCAATTGCAAAATAGTATCAGTCATGTCCCAATCAGTAGAATCCAGTCAGTTATAGAACTCAGTAGAACTCAGTCAGTTACAGAATTCAGCAAAACTCAGTAAACTCTGTATCAGTCCATTCTAGTTCAGTATACTCAGTTCAGTGTCTTTCAGTTGGGAGTAGGATTCAACACCGAGCGAGCCTAGGGATATGGTCTCACCCGTTAGTTAGGAATGGGTTCCTAGAAGTAATCCCTAAGTCCCCGAACTACATAGCCAACGTAGGTTATGAGATGTCACCCGTTAGATAGGACTAGCATACTCAGGGATCACCCGCTAGTTTAGGACTGATCTCAGGGGTCACCCATTAGTTAGGACTGACTTCACATAATTTGTTAGTACCCATGGTATGGTGCTAACACCCTTCCAATTGGGGTTATAGATTTGACCCCAATTCAGTTATCTTATCTTATTTGGGCTATGTCGGTTAGATGATTACCTCCCACAGTTTTAGTTTTTGTGTTTAGTATAGAACTCAGTTTATTTCTACAGAGTCAGGACTGTAAGATGCAGTCAATCAGTATTAGTAATCACAGATCATCAGTTACTCAGTATCATAACTCAGTACTTAACTTTAGAAAATCTCAGTTATAGTATATCTACATGCATAGATTGCATACCCAGTATTGATAGTAGTTTTAGTTATTCATGTACTCACACCTTCAGTTACTCTATATCGTTCAGTTAATTATTGTTCATGCATATGAACCCTTGCATTCAACCTTACCTCATCTAGCATACCAGTACATTCCACGTACTGAGGCATACTTTCACTTGCGCTATGATGTCTTATATCATAGGTTCGGACGCCCAGGTTCCTGAACGCGCATAGTCAGATTTAGATCCATCCAATAGTAGATTTAGCAGTGAGTCCTAATCATTTGAGGATAATATTTTACTTTATTATTTTAGTAGTTTCAGTATTTCAGTAGATGGAGTTAGTTGGTGGATTGTTCCTTCAAGTCCACTTTCAAACAGTTTAGATTAGAGGTTATTTCAGATGTTATATTTTATCAGTATTTTAGATTTTAAACCTTATGGCATTTCAGCCTAATTCCACATTTATTTCAGTATTATTATCTAGTGCTCACAATAGATATCAGTAATGGGTTAGATTGTGGTCCTTCGGGATCGTAAGCACCGTGTAGCGTCCAGGGTACAGACTCAGGGTGTTACACTGCGTAATGTACACAACCAACAAGGAAATTTCCATTTCCTTGATCAACAAGTCAGTATTAATCTCAAGGATAAACTCACGAGATAGTCCCGAAGTGAACTTCCTCATCTGGGACCTCATATTGGAAACCATATCCGGAGCATACCGATATAACCGGTGAAATTTCAAGGTATACTCCTTGACCGATATCTTACCTTGCTTTAAATTAACAAACTCTTCTGTATTTTCTTTCCTCAACTCTTGAGTAAAGAAGCTGTCCAATAAAGCATTAGAGAAATCCTCTCAATGAGCTGACTCATCACTATCACCCCTTGACTGATCCCATTCCTCGTATCACTGGCACACCATATCCTTCAACTGATAGGTTGCAAACTGGACACCCTCCATATTAGTGACATGCATAACTCAGAAAATATTTTACATCTCATCCATAAAACCCTGAGGATCATCCTAAACCTTAACACCAGTAAATCTCAGAGGACTCAACCTAATGAACTGGCCCGGTGGCCTAAGAAAATGGAGTAGCAGATACACCACACTCAGCCTAAGAAGATACCAACTGAGCCAAAATATGGATAGAATGATGAAACTAATCATTGGTCACATTAGCCTGAGGATCTTGAGGAGGACTAGAGTGAACCGATGGAACTTCAGGACAGTCAGGAACTGGACCCCTGGACTGAACCTAGACTCCATAAGTAGAGCGTGACCCATCAATATCATCCCCAGTTGGGACAAAGGAGTTTTTGTGAGCATCAGATTGTCGAGGAATGAGCTAAAAAGAAAACAAACAGTAATTAAAGGAGAATTCAGGACCTTTAACTCTACAACTTAAAAATAGAACACAAGAAAGAGAAATATTCTGAAATGTCTCGTAGCCTGTCCCTTATGAGTGAGGCACGCTACACACCCTTAAAAGAGACTCTACTAGACACGTCTTTATGGAATCCCAAGTTACCAAGAACCTAGGTCTCTGATACTAATATGACACGAGCCGAACCAGGGCTTTGTCGTGTCGGGTTCTTCAAGCCCCACCCTGGACCGGAGACCACCCCAACCCCTAACCATTACCTCCTTACACCTTATGTTAGATGAATTTCAAACATATGAAAATATAGAATAGAACAATCATAAATCAAATACATCCAAATGGTTTCAACCTCAATACCAATAACAATGCCAAGGCTAACACCAATACCGACACTGCCCATGTCCTTAGTAGTCACACAAAGCCTCTATCTGAAAGTAAAAAAATATCCGGTCGGGAAATACCCCTGATCATAGACAAAACCAATGTACAAGGAATAACAAAAGTATGTAGATAAATCCATAACATGAAATGAAGTCTTCCAAAGTATGGAAACTCACCACTTCAATCTAACACAAGCTATCCCTGAATCCAGTCAATGAGCAGGAGTAGTAGTATGTCCGATTCCTGCATCGCATGTGGATACAATGCTCAAAGATGGGTTAGAGGGTTAACTCTAGAATACACTCAGGAGTATGGATAAAATAATTCCAATATTTAAAACAAAGTAAATAACCATATGTAAGAACATCCATACATATATATATTCCATGCCTGGAAAAAGAATCAGGTTTAGCATGAATTTAAAACCTTTAACTTGGGTTTATGTAGCTTAACCATCCTCAAACCATCAATGGGATATATGGGTCCAGTGTTACCCCCTGAACGGGCCCCAGTGCATGTAGCCGCACGAATTGGAGACATTATAAGGGCCGGGGATTCTCGGGTACCCTTCTTCCTCTATGATACTTATATACAAGTATAACTTAAGGGATTCCCATGTACCTCACAAGTATATGGTCTCCATGACCAAACCTCATGTCAACAAAAATGAGTTTCCAGTGTTCGTCTATCGGACTCCTACCTTCATAGTTAGCTATCACATCCTGCCATTATTTGTCCAATTAAAACCATTAGCACACAACCAAATCACCAATTCCATGTATTAAATACCAAGGCATTATGAAGTGGTATCATCATACCGACTATAGCTTGCAAATAATGTTATTAGCCAACACATAGGCATTCCCATGTACCCCATATATTCCATAATTAAAATCACTTGGGGGATTCCCGTGTACCCCTTAAGGTTTTTTATTTAAACCAAAACCACCATCACCAAGACCTTACCAATCTATTTAAAACCATTTAAACCAATTTGTGTTCCGTTACCATATTATGCAATGAAAAGTTTTAAATAATAGTCAAACTATGTGACAAAATCATTCTCTTAGGCATTTTAACAAACATATTGAGGGCAGAAGATTTCAAAAACCAAAATCAAGTATCAATTGACCATTCCCATACAAACACATGTTTCAAACCATAATTATAACATGAAAATAATAAGTAAAACACGGGAAAACATTATCCAACCTAGAACAACAAAAACCCCCAACATAGAGTTCAAAACCCATACAATACCACAATAATATCATTAAAACCATCCATTAAAACAAGCTTTTAGTTGAACTTACAATGAGGGAAGAGTTACATGCCTTAGATAACGAAGAAGACGGAGAAAAACCACCGCTTAGAGCCTTAATTGATTTCTTTGAAGAAAACCCTAGCTCTTTTTAACCAAGAGCTTGAGAGAGATTTGAGAGTGTTTAGAGTATGTTTGATTTAGAATATTAGGTTAAGTAAGCCCCAAAAGTGTTTTTAAGTCGTGGGGTCAAAAGAAGTTAGGAGGGGAAATGTCCAGAATACCCCAAACTTAAACTGTAAAAATTCCCGCAGGTGGGTACGGTTTGGACCCATCACTCATACCCATATCATACGAGTGGTACCATACAATCGTACCTAGAACAGAAAGTTGGGCACCATATTTTGTCCTATATATGACTCATTTCCCCAAGTCGTACCTTAACCATACGACTCGTATGGTCTCAACTGTACCCATGATAGAATCCAAAGGAATCAATACTGGACAACATACGACTCCTCACCATGACTTGTACCCTATCCTTACGGCTCTTAGTGAGCCACAGTACTCAAATTCAAGTAAAGTTAATAAGTTTCAAATTAAGTGAAGGATCAACCTATGGATCGATCACCAACAATTTGACCCGTACCCACTAAGTCTTAACCACAACAGAAACTCAAACACCAAACACTGGACACCTTACGAGTTGGGTCACTTGACCCGTACGCTCATCATACGACTAGTATGATGAGTCGTATGATCAACAGTAGGCTTAAAACTCAAGAACTTTTCTAAACGCCAAAACCCAGGGTGTTTCAATTCACCCCCACTTGGATTATTCATGCCCGAATGATGGAACAAGGAAGTATAAGTATGATTTACATCCCTAGATATCTCTACTCTTACCTTTTAGAGAGAAAACAAAGATGAAAGGAAACCAATCTTTTCTTTAACTAAGTTAGAAAACAAAGATGTTATAAAGAACACATACTTTCCGCATGAATTTTCGGAGCAAAAAATGAGAATGGATACTTGGACTTTATGTCCTCTTTCGCTTCCTAAGTAGCCTCTTCCACCTTGTGGTTCCTCCATAGAATATTTACTAGGAAAACGTCCTTGGTATGCAACTGGCAAACCTGATGATCCAAGATCTCAATTGGGATCTCCTCATAAGATAGAGAATCTAAAATACCAATATCCTTGATAGACACAATTTGCGACGGTTTACCAATACACTTCCTCAACATAGAGACATAGAATACCAGGTGAATGGAGCTCAAACTAGAAGTCAATTCCAACTCATATACATAGCCAACCCTTCTCGCAATCATATAACAACCCACATATCGGAGACTAAGATTTCTTTTTCCCCAAACCACATCACTCCCTTCATAGGAGATACCTTCAGGAACACCCTATCTCCTACCTCAAACTCCAAATCCCTTTGCTTCATGTCTTCATAGGAATTTTGGCGACTTTAGGTAGCCTTAAGCCTATCCTAAATCACTTTCAACTTCTCCATAGCTTGGTAAGCCAGATATGGGCCAAACATATCTGCTTTGCCAACCTTGAACCACCCAATCAGAGACCTACATCTCCTACCGTTCAAGTCCTAAAGTGGATCCATGCCAATGCTAGAGTGGTAGCTATTATTGTAAGAGAACTCTTCAAGGGGAAAGTGCTCAACCTAACTACCACCATAGTAAATCAAACACGCACGTAGTATATTCTCTAGTGTCTGAATAGTGATTTCTGCTTGCACATCCATCTGCAGGTGAGAAATAGTACTCAAACTCACCTTAGTCCCAAACCCTTTCTGAAATAACCGCCAAAAGTGAGATGAAAACTGCATACCATAGTTAGAGATGATAGAAATAGGTACCCCATGCAACTTCACAATCTCTTAGAGGTTCAACCTTGCATAATCCTCAGCTAAGAAGTTAGTCCTCACTGGCAAAAAGTGAGTCAATTTTTTCATCCTATCCATGATGACCCGAACCAAATCAAATTGATTCCAAGACCGAGGAAGACCGGTAACGAAATCCATATTCATCTTACATCCTACTTCCATTCAGGCAACTCAATTTCCTTATACAACCCTTTGAGCCTCATGTCTTCAATGTTCACTTATTGGTATACCATACACTTGGACACAAAATTAGCCACATCTTTCTTCATATTGTTCCCCCAATACATCTTCTTGAGGTCATGATACATTTTTGTTAAACCAGGATGAACAACATAGTGCCTCAGCCAAGATCCTCTTTCGCAAACCAACTACATAGGAAACACATAACTTCCATTTATACCGCAAGGTACCATCACCACTAATCTCAAAGGTCATCACCTTCTACCCACCTATATCACCCTTGATCCTTATCAATATAGGATCTAACATTTGCTTCTCCTTGATCTTAGTAGCACGAGATGATCGCATCACTTTCTTCACAATCATACCACCATTCTTGGAGTCCTTAAGTCAAACTCTAAGGTTAGCCAAATGGTGAATGTCCTTCACCAACTACCGCTTCTCTTTTTCGACATGAGCTAGACTCCCCATGGATAACCTGATAAGAGCATCAACAACCATATTAGTTTTACCTGGGTAGTCGTGAAGACTCATGTGATAATCCTTGAGAAGATCAAGCCATCTCTTTTGCCTGAGGTTAAGATCTTTCTGAGTAAAAACATATTGCAGGCTCTTATGATCATAAAATATATCCACATGCAACCCATACAAGTAGTGATACCAGATTTTTAATGCAAATACCACAACTAGCAATTTCAAATAATAAGTCGGATAATTTCTCTCGTGCACCTTCAACTATCTGAATGCATAAGCTATCACCTTTCTATGCTGCATCAGAACACAACCAAGTAACACATGGGATACATCACAGTAGACCACAAACCCATCAGTGCCTTCAGGCAAAGTCAAAACCGTAGCTGAAGTTATCTTATTCTTCAGCTTTTCGAAACTACACTCACACGCATCTGGCCACAAGAACTTTACCTTGTTCTGAGTCAACTAAGTCAATGGGGTAGTTATAGTCAAGAAACTTTCCACAAACCTCTTGTAGTATCTAGCTAAACCATAGAAGCTTCAAATGTGGACTAGAGTCAAGGGTATAGGACACTTCTTCACCACTGCAACTTTTCATGGATCCACCATGATCCCTTTACTAGAAATGATATGTACCAGAAAAGTGACAACGTTCAACCAAAACTCACACTTTGAGAACTTGTCATACAACTACTGCTCTTTTAAGGTCTGAAGTAAAATGCGAAGTTGATCATCATGATCTACCTCACTCTTAGAATACACCAGGATGTCATCAATGAAAATAATGACAAACAGATCTAAAAACTTATAGAAGACCCTATTATCAAATCCATGAATGCCGTAGGGGCATTGGTCAAACCAAATGACATCACCAGAAATTCAAAATGCCTATACCAGGTACGGAAGGAAGTCTCGAGGATATCCACCTCCCTAATATTAAGCTAATGATACCTGAATTGAAGATCAATTTTGTAAAAAAATTTAGCACCCCTATAAATGATTAAACAAATTATCTATCTTTGGAAGAGGATACTTGTTCTTAACTGTCACCTTATTCAACTGTCGGTAATCGATGCACACCCAAAGGGAACCATCCTTCTTATGGACGAACAACACTGGTTCTCCCCAAGGGGACACACTAGAATGGATAAAACCCTTATCTAAGAGATCCTTGAGTTGCTCCTTAAGCTCCTTAAACCTAGCTGGAGCAATTTTGTTTAAAGGAATAGAAATTGGAAGAGTTTTCGATACAAGATCAATTCCAAACTCAATCTCCCTATAAGGAGGAACACCAGAGATGTCATCAGAGAAGACCTTAGGAAATTCCTTCACCACTAAACCGACACAAGGAAACACACATACACTGGGAGATCCTATAACCGACATAAACCATGTGGGCCATATGGAGTCCAACATCCAACCCATGTTGGGGAGAGCCATCCTATCCTTGCCATCAGAGTAGGACTTCCAGTATCAATTCAAAAAGACTAGTGATCACTATATAAATCAGCCTCAGACTCACATCCTATGGGGGCACATAGTTCTAGGGAAGTAAGGTCACTTAATACCTCCTACTCGGTGCTAAAGATTACTCCCAGACTTAGCTCAGAAATTTAAATCAGCCTCAGGCTCACATTAAAGAAAATCCACAATAAACACTTCAACAATTTTCATCGGGAGCCAATTTGCTACCCCTTTATCATAATCAATAAAAATGTGGATTTCTTTCACTGTCGAGTTCAAAATAACTCATTCATGACCAAAAGGTCAAATCATTCAAAACATCTCAAATATTCAACATCAACGTGCATATAGCACACATTTTCTCAAAGACACAATTTCAAATGGGGTTCAAGACCCAAATATCAAAATTATAGTAAATTTCTTTCAAGCATCATGCTTTAAGTCATAATTTCATATAAATTCGACTTTTCAAAGTCATAAACATCATAATCTCAAGATAACCAAGATAGAATATAAGTTCATGCTCCAAAATCATAATAAACATATAAAAATCATATCTTCGTAAAGAAAATTACTTTTGGGCACAAGAACGAAAGAGAGTTCTTGTTGAAAAACCCCACATACCTTGAATGATGAAATTTAGATCGATACTCATTTTTGAGACGTTAATCGTGCCTTTGAATGATGGTTCTTGGAGCTCTTGAACTAGGAACTTGGAATGTTGAATAAATTTGCAGAATTAATGGTGAACTTTGGAGGTTCTTGAAGTTCTTGATCTAGGAACTTGGAATCTTGAATAAATTTGCAGAATTAATGGTGAACTTTGAAGGTTCTTGAAGTTGGATGTAGGAGCTTAGGGTTTTCTTTTTGAGGGAATTTGATGAAATATAACATATAATTCTTCTAATAGGCTTTAATATAGGGTTTGGACGGATTTTGGGTGAGGGGTAATGACCAAAACGCCCCTAAAAATCAAATAATTCTCGAATCTGTCCTTTGGTGGACTGTTTTGATAGTCTGAAGTAGATCAACCATAACGTTTTACTCCAATATCCAACTTGGATGAAACTAATTTCATTAGAAAGAGGACTGTCATATATTTTCGTTGATATATAGTATCTCACCCAGATCATTGTGTACGAGGAGTTATGATCGTTTGAAGTTGACCCAAAAATTCACTTTTGGTAGGATGAAGTAGATCGACCATAACTTTTTGCTCGGATAGACAAATTGGATGAAACCAATTTCATCTGAAAGAGGACTCGGAGATCTTTCCGTTGATATATAGTAGATCATTCAGATCATTATGTACAAGGAGTTATGATCATTTAAAGTTGGAGCAAAAATACGCCAGGCCTCAGTACTTTTTTTTCCTGCATGTTTTACTGTTCACTACTATTCACGGTTCGATCGGAATGTTCATAACTCGTCGCTCGGATGTCCGTTTTGGATGATCCACATATCGTTGTAAATCTTATTGGATACTCTACGTAATGGTGGGTCATAATCTAAGACATTCCGCACGGAAAATTTATAATTCATTCTAGAAAATAGAACCCAACACGTTTACGCACAAAATTTCAATGAAAAATTTCCCGGGGTATTACATCATCTCCCCCTTGGAAACATTCATCCTCGAATGTCGATGAATAAGTACAGAATACCATGGAAATGAGGATAAAAGGCTGGGATAAAAAAATCAATCCACTTACTTCGCTCCAAACTTTCGAATACTTCATAGAACATGCGATTCATAATGAGAATGGTCACATAGTTGTATCTTAAACAAAGGAGACTGATTTTAAGGAATCGATATCTTTGTTTTTTTCAGAGACTGAGAATCAAAGGTCTCGAAGGGTATCTCATCAAAATAAGAACCACTTGCGCCCAAATGAAACGTCCCTCAACACTCCCTCCAAAAGATTCAGATATTTGTTAATCACTATTCAGATTTGGTATTCTAGTGTTATCATGATCTCAGTTACAGTTTACATATTCACTCATGTACTCTCATTCAATTATACTCATGTCATTTAGTTAGTATTTTTCATGCATATAAACCCATGCATTTCAGCCTATCTCACTTTACATACCAGTACATTCAAAGTATTGATGCATACCTTACTTTTACGCTATGATGTTTTATATCATAGGTTCATATGCACGGGATCTCGATCATACTTAGCAGTTCAGATATTCAACTAATAGAGTTTTTTGTGAGTCCTCTTAGTTCGAGGACATGATGATTATTTTAGTAGTTCGGAGTTAGTGTGGACTTGTCCTATCAACTCCATCTTTCAGACAGTTTTGAAGCTTTTTCAGGCTAGAGTACTTTCAGACAGATGTATCAGATTTGGTATTTGCTATACTGTATTCATTTTATTACAGTATTAAACCTTATGGAATTTTTTCTACCTAATTTCTACATATTATATTATTATTATTCAGTTATTGCAGCAGGTACCAGTCATGGGTTAGCTTGTGGTCCTTCGGGATTATAAGCAACATGTAATGTTTGGGGTACAGACTCGGGGCATTACCAACTTAATATCAGAGCCTAAGGTTCAAAAGCGTCCTAGGAAGTTTGAAAGCCGCATTTAGCAGAGTTTTATGCATGGGTGTGTAGCATGCCACACTTATGGACAGGAGGCTGCGAGGTGTTTTAGGTAAAGTTTCCCTTCTTCAGTATTCATGTTGCGTGAGTGAGCATGAGATCCAGTTAAACTCCTTATATAATCAAAATTTCTCTTTTATTAATAGAATATACCTCCAAGGAGGTATAAGGAAAGAGGAATGAGAGACCAACCAGAACCCTAGCCCATCCAGCTAGATACTCTAGACGAACACATTTCCCACGCTAAATTCCGAGCATCTGTCACCACTCTAACTTATTTTGTGGCAGCCCAGAATAAACGCTCAGCTGCTGGTCCATCTAACTCAGTGGCCAATATTCACCCAAATGAACCCTTCATCTTTTACTGGGTTTAAGTCATATGAGGACCCTCAGGAGTTTCTTGATCTGGTGTAGAAAGTTATAGCTATTATGGGGGTGACTACTATCGAGAGCGCTAGGTTGGCTACATATCAGTTGAAGGATGTGTCCCACTCATGGTTCAAATAGTGGAAAGCAGAAAAGAATACAGATGCAGGGCCCATATAATGAGAGAAGTTTTCCACTACTTTTCTGGATAGGTTCTTCCCATTGGAGTTGAGGGAAGTAAAGGTTTTTGAGTTTATAAATCTAAAGCAGGGAAACAAGATAGTGTAAGAGTATTATCTTAAGTTTGCTCAATTAGCTAGATATGCTTCTCATATGGTGGAAAATAACAGATCCAAAATGAGTAAGTTTGTGTCGGGGGTGTCTAGCAGTATGGTCAAGGAATGTAGGACCGCAATGCTGATTAAGGAGATGGACATATCAAGGATCATAGTCCATGCTCAATAGATGTAGTAGTCTAAGAATAGCGATAAGGACAGGGAGAACAAGAGAGCGAGAATAGGTAGTTTTAACTTCGCTCAGCCTAAAGTCAGAAGGTGGGAATCATTCTCAGTTCCGCCTGAAATCCTTAGTTCCAGCTCTGTCCTCAGCTAGTTCTCCAGTTCTAAAAATTAAACACGGCAATAAAGATAGGGAACAAATCCCTAAACCCCAGGGTAGTGTCAGTAGTGCCTAAACTAATCCCCTTTGTTAGAAATAGGGCAAAAACCACCAGGGTATCTGTAGAGCGGGCAGCGATGTGTATTTTAGGTGTGGAAAACCAGGCTATAGAGTCAGATATTGTCCCAAGTTAGGTTCTCAAGGTCAGTATAACTGTCCCCAAGCTTAGTTCGGTCGCCGAAACAGCAGGGTGTGGAATCCAATGCCACCAGTTGGCAGTGCCCAAACAGACTCTATGTACTTCAGCCCCGAAAGGATCAAGAGAGTTCTCTTGATATGGTCATTGGTACGTTACAAGTTTATATTTTACATATTCATGCTTTTCTAGAACCAGGAGCTTCTTTGTCCTTTGTTACTCCTTATATAGCTGTTAACTTTGAAGTCAGTCCCGAAATCCTAGCATAGCCTTTCTCAGTCTCTACCCTAGTGGATATATTTATCATAGCCCAATGGGTATACAGGAACTGCCCGATTATGGTATCTTAAAAATTCAATTCAGAAGACTTAGTCGAATTAGAGATGACTGATTTTGATGCCATTCTCGGTATAGATTGGCTTCATTCCTGCTATGCCTCAGTCGACTATAGAAATAGAATTATCTAGTTTCATTTTCTCAATGAACCCATCCTTAAGTGAAGGGGTAGTACTTTAGAAATTAGGGGCAAGCTTGTTTCTTGCCTAAGAGCAAGAAAAATGATATCTAAGAGATGTGTCTACCATCTCGTTCGAGTTCAGGACTCTAGTTCAGAAACCCCTACTCTTGAATCAGTGCCAGTAGCATGTGAATTCCAAGATATGTTTCTCGAAGATCTTCCCAGAGTTCCTCCTGAAAGGGAAATCGACTTTAGATTAGACCTTCTTCCAGATACTCAACCCATATCTATTCTTCTTTATAGAATGGCTCCAGTAAAACTCAGAGAATTAAAAAAGTAATTAAAGGATCTCCTAGGCGAGGTTTTCATCAGACCTAGTGTGTTCTTGTGGGGTACCCCAGTTTTATTCGTGTGTAAGAAAAATGGTTCTCTCAGAATGTGTATTAATTACCGTTAGCTAAATAAAGTCACAGTCAAGAATAAGTATCCACTTCCCAGAATTAATGACTTGTTTGACCAACTTCAGAGTGCCAGTTACTTCTCCAAGATAGACCTTAGATCTAGCTATCATCAGCTCAGAGTCAGAGAATGTTACATCCTAAAAATAGCCTTCAGAAATTGGTATGGTCACTTTAAATTATTTGTCATGTCCTTTGGTCTTACCAATGCCCCTGCAGCATTCATGGACTTGATGAACCATATGTTCAAGTAGTACTTAGACATATTCGTCATAGTCTTCATAGATGCCATCTTGTCTACTCCGGTAATGAGCATGATCATGCAGACCATCTCAAAATAGTATTATAGACTCTCAAAAACCTCAGCTATTCGCCAAATTTAGTAAGTGAAAATTTTGGCTAAGGTCAGTAACCTTCCTTGGCAATATCATTTCTGGTGATGGCAATAGAGCTGATCTCCAAAAGATCAAAGTAGTGAGAAACTAGCCTAGAACTATCTCTCCATCAAATATCAAGAGTTTTTTAGGCTTGGCTGGCTATTATCGATGATTTTTTAAGGGATTTTTATCTATTGAATCCCCTATATCCAGATTGACTCAGAAGAAAGTCAAATTCCAATGGTCAAATTCTTGTGAAAAGAGTTTTTAGGAGTTGAAGATTTGACTCACTACAACTCTAGTTTTGACCCTACCAGATGGTTCAGATGGGTTTGTGGGATATTGTGATGCCTCCAGAGTCGGTTTATGGTGTGTTTTGATGCAGAGAGGTAAGGTCATAGCTTACTCCTCTAGACAGCTTAAGCCTTTTGAAAAGAACTATCCTACTCATGATCTTGAGTTAGCAGCAGTAGTATTTGCCTTAAAGATTTGGAGGCACTATTTGTATGGAGTGCACGTTGATGTGTTCACTGACCATAAGAGCCTACAGTATGTGTTCTATTAGAAAGATTTAAACCTCCACCAGAGAAGGTGGTTGGAGTTGTTGAAAGATTATTATATGAGCATCCTATATCATATGGGTAAATCTAATGTAGTGGCTGATGCTCTTAGTAGGATGTCTATGGGTAGTGTTGTGCATGTGGTGAATGGTAAAAAAAAGTTATCTCAGGAAGTTCATCAGCTTGCTCGACTAGGTATTCGCTTAGTTGATTCAGCAGAAGGTAGTGTGTGGGTGCAAAGTAGTTTAGAGTCATCCCTGGTTTCCGAAGTAAAGTAAAAACATGATAGGGATCCCAGTCTAGTTAAGTTAAAGGAATTAGTAAGAGATCAAAAAGTAGAGGTCTTCTCCCAAGCGGGAGATGGTGTTTTGCGTTGTCAGGGGCGGCTATGTGTGCCAGGTATAGACGAATTGAGACAACGAATTCTTGCAGAAGCGCATGGTGCGCGCTACTCTATTCATCCAGAGACCACTAAGATGTACCGTGATTTGTGGGAGATCTATTGGTAGAGTGGGATAAAGAGAGACATTGTAGAGTTTGTGGCTAAGGGCTCAACATGTCAGCAGGTTAAGATCTAGCATCAGAAACCAAGTGGGTCCATGCAAGAGTTCAGTATTCCCACCTGGAAATGGGAAGAAGTGAACATGGACTTTGTGACGGGTTTGCCTTGTACTCTTTGCCATCATGATTCAGTTTGGGTTATTATAGACAGGATGACTAAATAAACTTATTTCCTACCAGTCCATACCTCTTATTCAGTTGAGGATTATGCCAAACTCTATATCAAGAAGTTGGTCAGGTTTCACGGAGTTCCCTTGTCCATTATTTCAGACAGAGGTATGCAGTTCATTTCTTATTTTTGGAAGGCATTCCAAAAGGGTCTTGGTACTCGAGTTCACCTCAGTACAACCTTTCATCCTCAGATAGATAGTCAAGAAGAAAGGACCACTGATACTTTAGAAGATATGCTGCGAGCGTGTGGAATAGACTTTAAAGGTAGTTGGGATGACCACTTTCCTTTGATTGAATTTGCATATAACATTAACTATTATTCCAGCATTTAGATGGCTTTGTTTGAGGTGCTTTATGGGAGGAGGTGTAGATCTCTCATCGATTGGTTTGAAGTGGGTAAGGCCGCTGTAGTTGGGCCTGACTTGTTATTTGATACCTTAGAAAAATTTCAGTTAATAAGGGAAAGTCTTAAGATAGCTTAGAGACGAAAGAAATCTTACACAGATGCGTGTAAAAAAGATCTCGAGTTTGAGATTGGGAAATTTATGTATTTGAAAATCTCCTATGAAAGGAGTGGAAAGGTTTGGCAAGAAGGGGAAACTTAGTCCTTGATATGCCGGTCCTTACCAAATTCTCAGCCTTTTTGGAAAGGTAGCTTACGAGCTTGAGTTGCCTTCACACTTAGCTTCAGTGCATCCAGTGTTCCATGTCTCTTTGCTTAAGAAATACATAGGTGACCCAGCAGTTTTAGTCCCTATAGAAGTCATAGATTTTCAGAATAACCTCTCTCATGAAGAGAATCCCATTGAGATCTTTGATTATTAGATTCGTAGACTAAGGAACAAAGAAGTCGCTCTAGTCAAAGTACTTTGGCGGAATCACTCCGTTGAGGGAGCTACTTGGAAAGAAGAAGCAGACATGCGGACTAAGTATCCTCACCTTTTCTCTGCAACTCATACTCAGCCTAAGGTAATAGTTTTCCTTTGAATTACTCTTTCTCATGTTCAGATATAGCTACCAACGTAGTATCAATTAATGTTGTATACTCAGTCATGCATTCACAAATCAGTTCAGTCATGTACTCATGCATTAGACATGCATGTTTAGTATATAAGATCAGCTTATCAGTAATTACAGTCATGCATTCATGAATCATGTTCATCTATGTACTCACGATCAGATATGTATGTTTAGTATGATAATTCAGTATATTAGTAATTTCAGTCATGAAATCATGATTCAGTTGTGCATGTCCAGTAAGCATGTCTAGTCTGTCAGTTCTCCCATTGTAGTCAGTCGCATTTGAGGATGAATGTTCCCAAGGGGAGATATTGTAATACCCCACAAAATTCTAAGCTCAACTCAATCTTTTAAGCTTGCTAAGGGGTCCCAAACTTAGAAAGTTCTAGTTACGTATCAGACTTAGTATTATTTTGTCCTTCATAAGTTGGCAAATCTATTTTATGACTCCTATGACCTTAAATTATCAATCTTTAGATTGATTCATGATCAGGAATGTTAGTAGGTGTTCCTGAATGAGTTTTGGATTTTTTGAACCTCGTTTGAACACGTTTGGGAATCCAAAATAGTGTATCAAGGCGATCTCGGCGTGGCGCGTCGGCCATCGTGTCGATTAATATTTTTCCTTGGCTCCTAGTAGCCATTTCCAGTGAACTAACGCAGACTCGACGCGTTGCATTAGCTATCACGTCGATGCCTATGATGCAACGCATCATCCTACGCATCGATAGTCCAGTTTTTAGTCATTAAAAGCCGCATCCTTGGGGGCTTTTGGGTCTTTTTCCCACCCCTATTTAGTCCTAAAACACAAGATTCAGCCCTCATTGTGCAAAATATACTTACTTTCTCTCAAATTGCTCAAGAACAAGTACCCTAGGTGATTTAATTTCAAGGACAAGGCTCAAGATTTCCACCATTGTTCTTTAGGAAGTTAGCAACCAAGGTATATCAAGTGTTCATCCAAGGGTTCCCTTCCACCCTTGGAGTTCAAGAACCCCTTTTAACTACAAGTTTATGAGTTTGATGAATTTCATGGTTGAATTTAAATGTGTTCATGATTACCTTGCTAATAGGGTTTCTAGTTCATGATTTACTACAAGATTCATGTGGAATTGATTGATATGTGTGCATTATCAAGTGAAACCATGTTGAAACCCTTGAAGTTGTAAATGTGGAATTGAACTATGATTCTTACATGTTGTTTTAGTGTCATGTGCATAGATTATGTCCTTCAAGTGTTTGATGAATTGTTTATGTGACTTGAATAGAGAAATTATATTATGTCAGCATATATTCAAGTTCATGTTATGCAAGTGTTTGCCAGAATATCCCAAATGAATGTACGGTGATCAAGTACTTATCTATCATGTTTCAATATTGTGCCATGGTGTATAATTTATGCTATCGAGTCCTAGGGGAATTTAATACCTGATAATTTAGCTGTTTACCTAGAGCCATGGTCAGTCACAAGATAGTATCAGTCATGTCACAATTTGTACAATTCAGTCAGTTAATAGAATTCAGTAGTACTTCGTCAGTCCATGGAACCCAGTGAACTAAGTTCAGTTCAGTTAGACAGTATGATTAGAAATAGTCCAGTCCAACCTAGAAAAGTCTAGAATCCAGTCCAGTGTCTATTCAGTTGGGAGTAGGATTCAGCATCGAGTGAACCCACGGATAGGGACTCACCATCCAATAGAGGGTGTGATCCCTAGATACAGTCCTTGTGTTCCAGAACTACGTAGCCAGTGTAGGTTGAGACATCAACCTGCCAGTTGAGGGTTGATGAGGTGATCTACCTTCCAGTTTAGGGTACCACCTTTCCTATTCAGACCACCTGCCAGATAAGGGTGAATCAACTTGTCTTTAACCTTGGCACGGTACTTTCACCCTTCCAACTGGGGTTACAAGTTGGACCCTAATCAGTTTAGAGAGGGGCATATAGGTTAGATTATTGCTTCCCACAGTATCAGTTTTAGTTCCAATCTCAGTATAGAACTCTTTTCAGTTCTACAGAAAATCAAGACTGTCAAATACAATCACTCAGCTCTAAACAAAACTTACTATAGTTCCACAGAATCAAGACTGTTAGATACAGTCACTCAGCTATTAGTTATTCAGTATCAGTAGGCTCAGATATCAGTTAATCAGTATTCAGATTCAATATTCCAGTATTATCACGATCTCAGTTACAGTTTACATATTCACGCATGTACTCTCATTTAGTTATACTCACGCCATTTAGTCAGTATTGTTCATGCATATGAACCCATGCATTTCATCCTACCTCACTTTGCATACCAGTACATTCAAAGTACTGACGCATACCTTTATTTTGCACTATGATATTCTATATCATAGGTTCAGATGCGCGGGCTCTCGATCATACTTAGCAGTTTAGATATTCAGCTGGCAGAGTTAGTGGTGAGTCCTCTTAGTTTGAGGACATGATGATTATTTCATTAGTTTAGCTTTTTTTGTAGTTCGGAGTTAGTTGGGGACTTGTCCCATCAACTCCATATTTCAAATAGTTTAAAGGCTTTTTCAGACTTGAGTATTTTCAGACAGATGTATCAGATTTGGTATTTGTTATACCGTATTTAGTTTTATTATAGTATTGAACCTTATGGTATGTTTTCCGCTTAATTTCCGCATATTACAATATTATTATGTAGTTATTGCAGCAAGTACCAATCATGGGTTAGCTTGTGGTCTTTCAGAATTATGAGCACCATATAACGTCTGGTGTATAGACTCGGGCGTTACAATATATATACATATATATATATATTGGTCGCGATGACCAAACCTCATGTCAAAACAATAAGTTTCTAGTGTCCGTCCATCGTACTCCTACCTTCACGGTTATATATCACAACCCGCCATTATTGCCCAATTAAAACCTTTAGCACACAACTAAACCACCAATTCTATGTATTAACAACTAAGAAATTATGAAGTGGTATCATCATACCAACTGTAACTTGAAAGCAATGTCATTGTCCAACACTTAGGGATTCCCATGTACCCCATAGATTCCATTGTTAAAATCACTTGTGGGATTCTCGTGTACCCCTCAAGGTTTTTTATTTAAACCAAAACCACGGTCACCAAGTCCTTACCAATCTATTTAAAATCATTTAAACCAATTTGGGTTCCATTACCTTATTATTTAATGCAAACTTTTCAATAATAGTTAAACTTTGTGACAAAATCATTCTCTTAGGCATTTTAACAAACATGTTGAGAGCATAATATTTCAAAAACTAAAATCAAATATCAATTGACCATTCCCATTCAACCACATGTTTCCAATCATAATTATAACATAAAATAATAAGTAAAACATGGGAAAACATTATCCAACCCAGAACAACCAAAGCCCTCAATATATAGTTCAATACCTAAATAATACCACCATAATATCATTAAAACCATCCATTAAAACATGCTTTTAGTTGAGATAACAATGAGGGAGGAGTAACATACCTTAGATAATGAAGAAGACGGAGAGAAACCACCCCTTAGACCCTTAATTGATTTCTTTGAAAAAAACCTTAGCTTTTTTTAACCAAGAGCTTGAGAGAGATTTGAGAGTGTTTTGAGTATGTTTGATTTAGAATATTAGGTTAAGTAATCCCCAAAAGTGTTTTTAAGTCGTGAGGTCAAAAGAAGTTAAGAGGGGAAATGTCCAGAATACCCCCAACTTAAACTATAAAAATTCTTGAAGGTTGGTACGATTTGGAACCCCTCACTTATATCCACATCATACGAGTGGTACCATCCAATCGTACCCAGAATAGAAAGTTGGACACCACATTCGGTCCAATATATGACTCATTTCCCTAAGTCGTACCTTGACCATACCACTCGTATGGTCTCAATCGTACCCAAGGTAGAATCTAAAAAAATCATTACTTGACAACATATGACTCCTTACCATGACTTGTACCCTATCTTTACGGCTATTAGTGAGCCACTCGTACTCAGATCCAAGTCAAGTCACTAAGTACCAGATTAAGTGAAGGATCAACATATTTACCCATCACCAACCATACGACCCATACCCATGAAGTTTTAACAATACCAGAAACTCATCCACCAAACACTGGACACCTTATGAATTGGGTCACCTGACCCGTACCCTTATCATATGACTAGTATGATGAGTTGTATGATCAACATAAGGCTCAAAACTCAAGAAATTTTCTAAGTTCCAAAACCCAGTGTGTTTCATATCTTTAGCCAGGTATTTTAAAAAATAGTTAATTTTGTTAAGAAGGTAGAGGGCGTAAGGCATGAGGGTTATGCCAAGGTAGCAGAAAATAAGAACCACAAAGAAGTATGATTCAAGATTTCTTATTTTAGGGGTTAAGGTTCATAATAATATCCTACCCATCCTATTTAGTCGGTGATGTAGGTATCTATTGAGGGCACGTCTTGCTCTTGAGTGTCCATCAGGAGCAAGCTAGGTAACTTCAGACTTTGGTGGTTACCTCACTTCATCTTCATCAGCTCAATGACCTACCTTGGACTTTATATGTTATGAGTGCGGTGGAGTTTGTCACATCAAGAGTTTTTTTCCTAATTTGGGGTAGTATGATCAGTCTAGTCAGCAATAGACTTTTGGAGCTCTTGTTCCAGAAGGTAGAAAAGGTAGTGGTAATAGTAGAGGTTGTCCACAGGGTAGTCAAGGTGTTCATCAAGTAGGTAGGGGTGGTAATCAGCCCCACCAAGGTTGTTCTCAACTTGTCAGGGGTGATATTCAGACTGGTGGTAGGGCTCATATCTATGCCTTTCTAGGTAGACTCAAGGTAGAGCATTAGATGGTGTTATTACCGGTAATATTCTTATTTGTGATTGAATGGCCACTGTATAATTTGATACTAACTCTATTCTTTCATATATATATATATATATATATATATCAATTTTACTTTGGTTTGGCCAAGGTGTATGATCCACTTGACTTTTCTATTCACATGTCTACTCCTGTTGGTGATTCTATAATTATTGATAGAGTTTTTCATTCTTGTTATATTATATTTATAGGGTATCAAACTTGGGCAGATTTGGTGATTCTAGATATGGTAGATTTTGGCATAATACTAGGGATGAGTTGGTTATTCTCGTATCATGCTATATTAGACTATCATCCTAAGACAGTGATTATGTCTATATTAGGAATAAATAGACTTGAGTGGGAGGGTAATTATAGTCCTGCTCCAATTAAACTTATTTCCTTTCTATGTGCAAAGAGGTTAATTAGGAGGGGTTGTTTGGCCTTCCTAGCACATCTTTGGGATACTTTTGCAGAGGTCCCATCTATTGAGTCAGTTCTTGTGGTGTGTGAGTTCCAAGAGTTTTTTTATGTAGATTTGCCTAGTATTCCACCAGATCGTGACATTGACTTTTGTATTGATCTAAAGATAGGTACTCATCCTATTTCTATTTCCCCCTATACGATGGCTCTGGCTGAGTTGAGGGAGATAAAAGCTTTGTAGAAGGATTTTTTGAGTAAGGGATTTATCCATTTGAGTCCTTCTCCATGGTTTTATCCTATCTTATTTGTGAAGATGAAGGATGGTAGTCCTTATATGTGTATAGACTACAAGAAATTAAACAAAGTTACGATCCATAATAAGTATCCTTTGCCTCATATCGATGATTTATTTAACCAGTTGCAAGATGCATCCGTATTTTCTAAGATTGAATTGAGGTCTGGGTATCATCAGCTTAAGATTTGGCCTGACGTATTCCTAAGACTGCATTCCAAACTAGGTATGGGCACTATAAGTTTCTTGTGATGTCTTTTGGGTTGACTAATGCCACAACTACATTTATAAGTTTGATGAATGAAATATTTAAAACATACTTAGATTCTTTTGTGATTGTATTTATTGATGTTATTATTGTTTATTCTTAGAGTAAAGAGGAACAAGAGAAATACTTAAGGATTGTTTTGGGTTTGTTAAAAGACAAAAAACTTTATACGAAGCTTTCTAAGTGTGAATTTTGGTTGGCTTTTGTATCCTTTTTGGGGCATGTGATTTCAAATGAAGGGGTAATGGTATATCCGCATAATACTGAAGTGGTTAAGAATTGGTTTAGGCCTACTTCAGTGATTGATATTCATAGCTTTGTAGGGTTAGCAAGTTGTTATTGCAGGTTTGTGAAAGGGTTTACTTCTATTGCTACTCATATAATGCGGTTGACTCAGAATGATGTACCTTTTATTTGGTCTGATGAGTGTGAGGATATCTTTCAAAAGCCCAATACCTTATTGACTACCACTTCTATTCTTGCCTCACCAGTAAAGGGTAGGGGTTATATTATTTATTGTTATCCTCACGTTCTGGTTTAGGTGTTATTTTGATGTGGGAGAGAAATGTGATTTCTTATGCTTCAAGGAAATTTAAGCCTAATGAGAGGAATTATCCAACTCATGATTTGGAGTTGGCTACTGTGGTTTTTGCTCTTAAGATATAGATGCATTACTTGTATGGGGTTTGTTGTGAAGTGTTCACTAATCACCGCAGTTTACTCTATGCCTTCACATAGAAGGATTTGAATTTGAGATAGAGAAGGAAGATGGAGTTTCTTAAAGATTATAATATCACTATTCTATATCTCCAGGGAATTTCTAATGTGGTAGCAGATGCATTGAGAAAAAAGTCAACAAGTACGAGTAGCTTGACTTACCTGAATGCTACCAGGAATTTGTTGGCTGGAGAGACCTAAACTCTGGCTAAAAAGTTTATTCAACTTGAGGTGACTGAGTGAGGAGGAATTCTATCCAGAATTGAGTTAAGGTCCACATTTCTTGATCAAATCAAGGCTAAATAATTCAAGGATGCTAAGTTGAGCAAGATTTGTGATAAGGTTTTTTAGGGTGAGGCCAAGGAGCCCATTCTTAATAGTGAAGGTGTGTTGCAGATTAAGGGGCGAGTCTGTTTGCCACATGTTGATAATTTTATTCCTATAATTCTAGTTGAGGCTAATTTTTTGAGGTATTCTATACATCCTGGAGCGACTAAGATGTACCATCATATAAGGTAGCATTACTGGTGGGGTCGAATGAATAAAGATCTAGTTGATTTTGTTGCTAAATTTTAGAGTTGCTAGTAGATAAAGTATGAACAACAGAAACCTGGGGTATACTTCAGAGGATACCCATTCCTGAATGGAAATAGGAGAGGATAGCTATGGATTTTTTTGTTGGTCTTCCTAAAACTTTGGGAAAGTATGATTCTATATGGGTTATTGTGGATAGGTTGACTAAGTTTGCATATTTTATTCCAATTTAGGTGACTTATAATGCAACAAAGTTGGTCAAGATTTATCTTAGGGAGATTGTTCGGTTGGATGGTGTATCGATTTCTATTATCTCGGATAGGGGTACTCAATTTACCTCTATCTTTTGGAGGAAGTTGCATGAGGAGTTGGGTACTAGGTTGGACCTTAGTAAGGCTTTTCACCCTTAGACAGATGGACAGTCCAAGCGAATAATTCAGGTATTGAAGGATATACTCCAAGTGTGTATGATGGATTTTGGAGGTCATTGGGATCAGTTCCTACCTCTGGCCGAGTTTGCATATAATAATAATTATTATTATTTGAGCATTGGCATCACACTATTTGAGGATTTGTATGAGAGGAGGTAAAGATCTCCTATGATACAAGATCAACAAACAAAGTCACAAAACAGTCCACTAGAACTAGGCATAAATGGAAAGAAGAACACAAACACAAAACACACGATTTGAAATAGATAGATGGATAAATAGTTAGACAAATAAAGATGTAAATCCTAAGAACCCTAAGATATATCAAATATAAGGACCCTTAACACCTACATAAGACAATAATCTAACTTCTACGAAGACACAAGAGGGACTTTACCTCCTCTAGCACTAACGTCTCAAGCCAAAACGCAACTCAAGTGATTCCACATTTGGGCAGCCCTAGTTACGGTGGGGATAAATTTTACAAGCCGTACTCTAAGGCGATACACTCTCAAGAGAGAGTCTTAGGTGTTACAAGTATTTCATGTCTTACATCAACAAACAACCAAGTATGAAATGAACCCTAAAGAGCGTACTTATAGTTATTACAAAATAAAGACAAAATAACCCTAATACCCTTAATGGAAGGAGCTCCTGTGGAGTGTATGGAAAGGGCATAAAATGACCAAAACACCCTTAAGTAGAGTGACGGTTTCAGAGTTTTTTAAGGATCTTCAATGCTCCAAAAAACATGAGCCATTAAGTGTGGTCCAAAACCGTGAGTCCTCAAGTCTTTAATGCTCCAATCAATCTTCCACACACGACCTTGATTAATGGCATGCTCAAAACCGGTCCTCCATGCTTGTTCTTGTATAGTCGTGATGACCAAGTCTTGAGTATCTATGTGTTGGTATCCAAAGATGTCATCAAAAGCTAAGTTGGCCATTTAGCTTGTATCATCCTCCCCTTCTTGAAAAGGATTCGACCTCGAATCCAAACCTTGCAAGAACAAAGAGAAGACAAAAAAGCACCCCATCCTCATTATATAATGGTTAGAGTTAGTACAATAAACAACATCAACATGCCAAGGAGGTATACACTTGAGATATAACCACACATCCTTTGTTTTAATCATGAGGAACTTAGTAAAAATATAACAAAGGAGTTGGCAAAAGAAATCAGGTTCCTTAATTGAAATTAAAGTCCACGCAACAGATATAGCAATGTCACTAAAACAAGTCGACCGACCAACAACTATCCGTCCTTCACACCCTAAGAAGTTACCAGGGTCAAATGGAAGATGTAACCAAGGGCTTAGGTCTCATCCACTCTCACTCTCCCCTTAGGTGCCATCCTCAAAGTTAAGCATACCATCTTTATCACCATTGGAAATATCATGATCAAAAAGAGGGTTGAGAAAGATGTTCCACCAGTCAACTTCAAATAAAGGGTTCTCATGCATGCACTTACTACTAGTTTCAAAATCTCCACTAGGAGTATGCCCAATATAGCAAACACATAAAGAAGAAGTAGATGGAATTTCTAAGCACATATCACTTTATCTTTCAAAGGAGAAATCCTCAGTTAGACACAAACCACCACGGGAAGAAAAGGGATCACAAGTAAAACCATCTTTACCTAGACAATCATAATTCAGGTTTCCTAAACAATCGAGCATATCAAGGTCATTTCCACCCGATTGATCACGGACCACATCCCTACTAGTTGTTGGCAACTCATATATCAACATAGACTCACCTTGGTTTTCACAAAGTTCAACTAGTGTGTGAATACTTTCGCCACTTGGTAATGGAACCTTAGTCAAGTTATAAGCTCTAGAATTAGATGGACACAAATCATTCTCACGAGGAGAATTAATTTCATCATCTAAAGGATAAACTAGTTCTTGCGTACCTACAACAAATGTTTGGTATTCATATGACCTAAAAATACCAAGAGTTTCACCAAAGGAAGACTCAAGCACCTCTACCCTAGAAAAAGCGGCAACTACACCCACTTGGCTACTACTAGCCACAACACAACATTCTAATTTCATAGGAGTGTAGGGGATAAAATTTTTCCCTTGTATCTCACATGAGCTACGAACTTCATCTTGACGTGTTTCTGGGAAGCCCACTTTCTCCCTTTGACCTACCATATGATCCAACCTTTCATTTATCATAGCTAGGTCTCGGGACATAGTGTCAAGGTAGGATAAAATGACATTGGTGACATTGTTGTCCATGGGTTGAAAGGTTGAAGCCGTGGGTTCCCTTGTAATTATACCTAAAAAAAAGAAAAATAACAAGCCTACAAAACAAAACACAAGTTAGTTTGAAACAACCTCACCACACTCTCACACACCTGATCATCTCACACTTGGATTCACAATTGTTGCAAGTTGGCTTGTAGTTCTGATGAGTCGAAGGTTGAGTCTACTCTTTGGTCAGAATGCATTCTTTGTTTGAAAACTCAAGGAAATAATTTCCAAACTTAAACCAAGAAATACTACGATTCAAAAACAAGAAAAGAACAAAATAATGCTAACATGAAGAAATACATTCAAAAACTAATTTACAACTCAGTAGGTATTTACTAGCTGTCAATTAGTATAAGAATCAATAAAACAAAACTAAGAATCAACAACAAGAAAATAATAATCCAATATTTTTTAGCCCTAAGTTTTTGTATTGTACGAAAATTGGTGATGTGGCGGTCTAGGATTGGTTGCAGTTTTTGAAAGGTTCTTATTTTTCCAACTTTGAAATTTTGGTTCAATTTTCAATTCTTGAAGAAGTGTATTTCTTCCTTGGGGGAAAAACATCAATATTGGAGCCCTTTTTCACTTTCAAAAAGGTTTAACTTGTCTTACACCTTTTGGGAAAGACATCATTTTGAAGGGTTGGTGGCCCTTTCCTCTTTTGGACACCTACAAAAGTGTTCTTTTCCTCTTTTGGTACCACGTCTTTTGTAGATATTTTTATATCCCTTCCCTTTTGGTAGGTCTTTGGGATTTTTTTTCAAGACTAACAAAGGGTTCACTTCTTTCTACTTAGCTTTTGGATCAAATAATACTATTGAAGAGCTTTTTTGTAACTAGACATGAAGATGGTCTAGAACAACAAGAACTTTCAATAGAAGTTTGAAAACCTAGTTTCACATTAAACCCCCAACAATCAGCAAGATCTTTTCAAGATTAAATACCCACAAAAAAATATTAAAAACTCAAGTTCAAGCCAACACCTTCAAGATTTGGGATCCACAACAACAACAACAACAATGTTCAAGTTCTTGAAACCGTAATAGTAATATCAACAACAAGGCTCAAGATCAACTAGGATCTAGACTCAAGGGTGTTGGTGAAGACAAAAATAACACTTAGAAACAACTAATACAAGAAATAAAAACCTATATATAAATACAAATCTCATCCAAACACAATAAAAATGCAATTTCGTCCAAGAACACAAACATGGACAGATTGATATTTTTCTGGAATTTTCAGTTTTCAACAATTTGTTTAGATTTTCAAGTTTATGAGCCCGAGATTGATCTTGTGGGAACAAAATAAACCTTATATATAATACCAAATTATACAATATCAACAAATAAAGTCACAAAACAGCCACAAAAATGTCACAAAATAGTCCACTAGAACTAGGCACAAATGGCAACAAGAACACAAACACAAAATACAAGATTTAAAATAGATAAATGGATAGATAGTTAGACAAATGAAGATGTAAATTCTAAGAAACCTAAGATATATAAAATCTAAGGACCCTTAACACCTACACAAGACAATCACCTAACTCCTACAAAGACACAAGAGGGACGTTACCTCCTTTACCACAAATGTCTCAAGTCAAAATGCAACTCAACTGATTCCATACTTGGGCAACCCTATTTATGGTGGGGATGTATTTTCCAAGCCCTACTCTAAGGTTATGAACTATTAAGAGAGAGTATAAGGTGTTACAAGTATTTCATGTCTTACATCAATAAACAACCAAGTATGAAATGAACCCTAAAGAGAATACTTATAGTTATTACAAAATAAATACAAAATGACCCTAATTCCCTTAATGAAAGGAGCTCCTATGGAGTGTAAGGAAAGGACACAAAATGACAAAAACACCTTTAAGTAGAGTGATAGTTTTGGAGTGTAAAAAGGGTCTTCAATGCTCCAAAAACCATAAGCCATTAAGTTTGGTTGAAAACCATGAGTCGTTAAGTCTTTAATGCTCCAAGAAATCTTCCACACATAGCCTTGCTTAATGGCTTGCTTAAAATCTATCCTCCATGGTTGTTCTTATATACTCGAGATGACCAAGTCTTGAGTCTCTATCTGTTGTCCTCCAAAGATGTCATCAAAAGCTAAGTTGGCCATTTAGCTCGTATCATCCTATTGGATAGTTTAATTCTCTTGAGGTAAGACCGCAGGGTACTGATCTGTTGGGAAAATCATTAGAAAAGGTCAGGTTTATTATTGAGAAACTTATAGTGGCTCAAATCAGGCAAAAAGAGTATGCAGTTTGAAAAGTTATAGATATGCACTTCAGGGAGGGTGAGAAAGAATTGCTTAAGGTATCACCCATGAAGGGTGTCATGCATTTTGGTAAGAGAGGTAAGATCAGTCCTAAATATATTAGGCTATTTGAGATTCTTTAGTGTGTGGGGCCGGTGGCCTATAGGTTAGAATTTCCTCTGAGTTTGTCAAGAGTTCACCGTGTGTTTTATGTATCGATGTTAAAGAAGTTTCATGGTGATAGTAACAATATAATTTGTTGGGATTCGGTCTTATTAGATGAAAACTTCTCTTATGAAGAGGAACCTATTGCTATTCTTGATAGAGATGTCCATAAGTTTAGGACTAAGGAGATTGTATCTTTGAAGATCCAGTGGAAGAATCGTCCTATTGAGGAGACCACTCGGAAGACCGAAGTAAACATGCATAGCAAGTATCTGCACTTTTTGCTGATTCAGGTAACTTCTTGTTTTCCCTTCTTGTCTCTTGTTTCTCCATTTGGGAATGAATGGTTATTTAATTGGTATCTGATGTAATGAACCTTCTGGTCATTTGTGAAATTTTAATTATCTTTTTCATTTTAGCTCTCCTGTAGTTGTATATATAATTTATGACTTTCGATGATGAGTAGTATCGATTCTTGAGTTTATAAAAAGTAATTTAAGTCATTAACAGGGTTATAAAGTTAAGAAATTTAAACCCAACAGTGGTCAATCTTTTGATCGAGATGACCTCGAATTAGTGTAGTAGTATTTTCAATTGGTGCGGAATGTACTTTTTAGTCAATGTACATAGTTGGTTTATTTTCTCAAGGTTTTGAATAAATTTTGATGATTTATTAGAGGTTTAGAGAATTTTATATAATCAGTTTAGTTAGTGATTTAATGAGTCAAAGTCATAATTTATTTACTTATATGACTAGTACTAAAATAAACTTAAGTGGGTAGGATTTATAATTAACAATAATAATAATACCCTCAAAAGGTTAAACTAGTAGATTTAGAAGATCTTAATTTTCCAATTGGCAGTCGAGAAGGAGGCATGATACATCATAACTAGAATCAAGTTATGTCACCATTTACTAGCACATGCAATTGTATATTCATATTTTGTTGGCAGCGAATTGGAATAGCGGGTAGAATTGTTAGTATTCAGTGTAATCATATGTTTGTTGGCAGTGATTGAGAACACAGGTATAATTGTTAGTTAATGTCATATTTAATATAAACAATGTTAAAGTCATGTTGGCAATGGTGGTAGTGCACGTGTGTAGTGATGGGTTAGACAAAAATATGAAAAAAGTTAATCACTAGTATTCTAATATATAAAAGAGCCTTGGAAGTAGGTCAGGGTCGTCATGCCTTCTTCAAAAGAAAAATAGGTCTTTTCACAATTTTTCCTCGATTGTTTATTACACCGCCTCCTATCAAAAGCTTTTCTCACAGGATTCCTTATTCTTTACGCCCAAAAAAGCCTTCGTTTCTCCACCATAATCTTCTTCTTCTTCTTCTTTCTTGCTTGCACTGTTGTTTCTTCATATTTCTTTCTTTAATTTCAACTTGGGTTTTCTCTTACAATATCAATTTCATAAATTTGAGGTTCACAGGTATAATATTTTCTGTTTAGCTGCTAAATCTTGGTTTTTAGCCCTTGGAATGTACTGTTTGGTGTTGTGCTAAAGATAAAGAGATAAAATTTTTCTGTTTTGTGTATTTGGGACTTTGATGAATGATTTTGAGGGTCTTTTGTTTAGAGAAAAATTGTATTTTGAGTGCTTAAGGTACTGTTTGGTGTTGTGCTGAAGAGACGAGAGAAATTTTGGTGTTTTGTGCATTTGGGTGTTTGATGAATGGTTTTGAGGATATTTTGATTTGGCAAATATTGGATTTTGAATGCTTAAGGGACTGTTTGGTGTTGTACTTAAGAGACAATAGAGAAATTTGGTGTTTTGTGAATATGGGAATTTGTTAAATGGTTTTGAGGGTCTTTTTATTAGAGAAAGATTGGATTTTGAAAGGTTTATATAGAGTTGTTAGTATAAAAATAGTGAGTGGTACTTTGTTTCATTATAGAAAGAACTCATGGCCACCCGAGGAGTATATCACTAAAGCAACTTTGCAATTGTTAAGTTTGTTATCTTGATTCTTGTTATGTGATCTTGGGCGTATTTATTTGTCCAAACACCACTATCTACCCATATTTGGACTTGTTTTGAGAATAAAAATTATGTTAATTATATTTAATTATGAGCTAAAGTGTGTTTCGTGGCTAACCGATGTAATAAGAGATACAGGGTAAATTTCCAAGGGATTTGGATGAAAATTGGACACATATCATGAAGCAATTATGTATTGATGGTGTGGAATAAATCATACGTATGTGAAAAACCATTTTTATCAAGTCCAAGAACATGTGTAGATGCATTAGAGAAAGGATAAAAGAAAGTAGCTAAGGATTGACGAGAGTTGATTGAATATTTGAAGTGAATTTCTAGTGATAAGACGTTAACTCGACGTATTGCATCAACCTATAACTTCTGTACGTTAGCCAAAATTTTAGAAGAAACTTCTAGTGCATCGACGCGAAGTCAACGCATAGCGTCGATGCGTGAGCTTGGGGATTTAGTCAAAATTTGAGATGACAATCCTAGTGACACAATGCGATGTCGACATGTCGCATCGTGTGTTGAGCAATTAGTCTTTGCCAGATTTTTAAAGACAAATTCCAGTGCATCAACTCAATGTTGACGCAACGTGTTGGATGGATCAATGCTATTAGCGATGAGTCACGTCAGTAGTGAAAATCTGGTGAAAATTTTCCAAGTATAAAAGGAACACGTGAGCATAATTCCAAACACTTTTTGCAAGCATAGCAGTGGTCAAAAAGCATATAATTCTCTCTTTTAGGGTTCTTATTATTTCTTTTGAACTTCTTTACTTCAATATTAATTTTGGGTATGATCAATTACTTATTTTTGATGTTTAATTCAGACATGTGTAGCTAAATACCCTTGTTTTGGGGTTGAGGCAAAGAACATGATTACTCTTTGGTATTCTTTATGGTAGTTTCTTTTTTGATTATAATCTGGACTGTTCTTAATTTCTTGAGCTTACTATTTTGATGAGTGGCCACCATTAGAATAAATCTATATTTCTATGTGAATCCAGAAGGAGAATCGTAAGATAGAATGAAGAAATCAAGGAGCAAGGTTCTTATCTTTTTATGAAATAAGGATTTGAATTAGCATTTAGGATAGGTATATACCTAGAAGCCAGGTTTGATTTTATTGGAAGAAGATAACATTATGAATCTAGGAGAATTATTGTATCTCTGCAGGAGTTGTAGCTGAAATATTCCATAGATAGAAGATTTGAGGTCGGGACACCAAAATCATAGCATAAACCTTGTGAACCAACAATCCGATAACCAATTAGACTGCTATAAGAATAGAGATTTGTATGATTGTTCAAAAAGCCTCAACCTTGGAATTCTTATTTATTGTTTACAACCATTGCTTGCTTTAGTCTAGTCATAAACTTTTATTTCTTATTTATCAATTTATGTTTTTATTCTCAATTTCAAAATCATCCTAATACTTTACAACAATTAATACCTAATTGTCAAAAATTGAAAGTTGGGTAAATTTCTAGTTTCTTAGTCCTCGAGGGAACGATATCTGACTATCTAAGTTATATATTACTTGTACGATTGAGTGCACTTGCGTGTATGTCTGAGCCGCAACAAGTTTTTGGCGCCATTGCCAGGGACTAGTACAATTAGTAAATTGCTAAATTTTTGTTTTTGATATTCAGTTTAAGTGTTAACAACTTGATCTTAGCGGCTGAATTTTTGCAGTTGTAGTTCAATACAGGACTGGCGAGAGATAAATAGTTGGTATAAACTTTTGCAGAACTAGAACAGATCTTCCAACAAAGGCGAAGAATGGTTTAACAAATAAATGATCCGGCCAATCCAAATGACGAAAATGTCCTGCCTCCGGTTATCCCAGTTGTTCCTTCTTAACCAGCTGCTAGACTTGTTCGTGAGGTGGCAATCCCACTCACCAACCATGTGACGAACAATATTCGTAAGCCCTAACTAGGTGGTCGATTTGAATTGAAGCAGAATATGGTGAAATTTCTGAATTCATCAAGGCCATTCCATGGCCTTTCACATGAACACCCGTAACAACACATACAAACCTTCTTGGAAATAAGTGATACTTACATTTCTAAAAGGGTGAATTCTGATTATGTCAGATTGACACTCTTTCCTTTTTCCTTAATGAGGGAAGGAAAAAAGAGGTTACATGCTGAACTACCACTCTCCATCACTTCATGGAAAGATCTATATCGGAAGTTCCTTATTTGATTCTTTCAATCAGGGAAGACTGCACGTTTGAGAAACGAGATCTTGAGCTTTAGACAAAAAGAAGAAGAGAATCTCTACCAAGCTTGGGAGAGATTTAAGGGTATGCTCAGAAATTGCCATCACCATCATCAGTCCAATGATGTTCTTATTCATTGTCTCATTAAGGGATTGGAGCCAAACACGAAGATTTTCTTGTATTCATCAGTAGGTGGACAAGATCTTTGAAAGACTTATGAAGAATTGTACACACTGCTGAATCGGATTTCACAAGGGAATCTTGATTGGCATGCTGATTTGAGGAGTGCTCATAGAAAGGTTGCAGGGGTATTAGAGGTAGACCAATTTATTGCATTACAAGCACAAATCGCAACAATGCAAAATCATATGATTACTAAACTTAATAACATTAATTTGGGGGTTACACAAACATCAACTACATCTAATGTAGTCCAATAGGCAAATTCTTGGTATGAGGTTTGTGGAAGTGGTGAGCATACAACATATGCTTATACGGCTAATCCAGATTCTATCAACTACGTGGGAAATGAAACTCGTCAAGGACAATAGAATTTTGGTAACACGTATAATCCCAACTAGAGGAACCATCCCAATTTCTAATGAGTGGAAATCAGGCATAGAATGCAAATCAGTACAAGGGGCCAGTGCAAACAAATCAACAGCTAGCTCAGAATAATCAGGCTACTACTCAAGCTAGAAATGTAGAGGAGTTAATAAAGTAGTTTATGGATCAACATGCATAGTTTGCAGCAGAAATAAAGACTCAACAAGCACAATTTGCAGTAGAATTGAAGAGACAACAATTGCTTACTAAAAATCTGGAGTTGCAACTTGGTCAAATTGTAGGAGCACAAAATACAACACCTCAAGGAGCATACCCTAGAGATACATAGGCAAATCTGAAGCAGGTGAATACGGTTACAAAAAGGAGTAGGTTGCAAACTAAGGAGATAGTTCAAGACCAGGATAGTCCCACAGTCACTAATGATAGTTCTAAAGACAATGCAGAGAAAGAATTCAAGGAAAAAACAGCAATTTTTTGGCATCGTTGCAACAAGTGATAAAATTCACGTGGAAAAGAAGTCTTTACCTTTACCCTTTCCTCAAAGGGCAAGAAAGCATCAAAAGGAAGCGAGTTACAAGAAGTTCTTAGATCTTCTAAAGAAGGTTCATGTAAATCTACCTCTTGTTGACAATCTGCAGAGTGTTCCAAAATATGCGAAATACCTAAAGGATATAGTTTCAAATAAGAACCAGTTGACTGAATTTACTATAGTTGCACTTACTGAGGAGTGCATATCAAACATGCAAAACAAATTCCCTACGAAGCTAACGGATCCAGGTAGTTTCAATTTGAAGATTACCAATGGATATACCATTAGTGATCGTGGATTGTGTGATTTGGGGGCTAGCATCAATATTCTGCCCATATTTTGCTACCGAAAGATGGATTTTGGGAGTTCCAAATCCACTACTATTGTTTTATAGTTTGAAGATAGGTCCCTCGCTAGGCCTGATGGTATTATCAAAGATGTCTTGCTGCAAGTGGAATCCTTAATATTTCCAGTGGATTTTGTAATTCTTGACTTTGAAGTTGATCCTGTTGTTCCATTTATTTTGGGATGACCTTTCTTAGCAACGGACAATCATTAATTGATGAAACAGTAGAAAAAATGACAATGAGAGTGCATGATAAAGTGGAGGTCTTTGATGTGTAAAAGGCGCTAAAATTTCCAGCTATATATGAGGAGTTGTCTACCATATCTATCATAGATGTTGAGTCTGATCAGAGGCTGTTATTGTCAAATGATCTCTTTGAGCGATTTTTGGTAGGTCATGATCTTTATGGAGATGTGGAAGCATTGGCATTAGTTCAAGTCATGAATTCGGCAGTGATTGAAATAAGAAAATTACCTTTTGAGCTATTGAAGAGGCCAATTGGTCCATCCCCCAAAGCTTCAATTGATGAAGCTCCAAAATTGGAACTTAAGGTTCTTACTCCTCACTAGAAATATGTTTACCTTGGTGATAATGATATCTTGCATGTTATTTTGTCTGTAGGATTATCTGATATGTAGGTATAAGAAGCAACGACAGTGTTGAAAAGGAGGAAGAAGGAGATCGGGTGGTAGATGTCTGACATTACAGGGATAAATCCAGGTTATAATTAGATCACCATTGCTCTTGAGGATCAAGAGAAGATGACTTTTACTTTCCCATATGGTACTTATGCCTTTAGATATATGCCTTTTGGCCTCTGCAATGCGCCAATGATGTTTCATAGATGTATGATGGCAATCTTCTATGACATGGTGGAAGAATTTGTCAAGGTATTCATGGACAATTTCTCTATTTATGGTGATTCTTTTAATAACTGCTTGCAAAATTTAGATCGAGTCCTAGCTTAATGAAAAGAGATAAATTTGGTGTTGAACTGGGAGAAGTAACACTTTTTGGTAAAGGAAGGATAATCCTTGGCTATAAAGTGTCTTGCAGGGGACTTGAAGTAGATCGGGCCAAAATTGAAATAATTGAAAAGTTTCCACATCCAGTCACAGTGGGTATACAGGTTTCTATAGGCATTTTATTCAAGACTTTTTGAAGATTGCAAGACCGATGTGCAAAATGTTAGAAAAAGAGGCCAAGTTTGATTTTGGGAAAGATTGTAAAGAAGCATTTGAGAAGCTGAAAAAGAAGTTGATTGAAGCACCTATTTTGATTTTTCCGAATTGGGAATTTCCATATGAATTGATGTATGATGCTAGTGACGTGGCTGTAGGAGAAGTTTTAGGGCAAAGAAAAGACAAGGTATTTTACTCTATTTACTATGCTAGTAAAGAATTTAACGATGCCCAATAAATTATACAGTCACTGAAAAGGAGATGCTAGTAGTGGTTTATGCATTTGATAAGTTTAGAGCTTATTTGGTGGGCACAAAGGTTATTGTTCACACTGACCATGTGGCCATCAATTATCTCTTCAATAAAAAGGATGCAAAGCCTCGATTGATCCGGTGGATTTTGTTACTGCAAGAGTTTGACTTAGAGGTGCGTGATCGTAAAGGGGAAAAAATCAAGTTGCAGACCATTTGTAAAGGTTAGAAACTCATGATCATGTTTGTTATAACTTTCTCTGCATTCGGGAAGAGTTCCCAGATGAAAAATTATTGTCTATTAAGGAGTGTGAAGTCCCTTAGTATGCAGACAATGTTAATTTGTTGGAAACTAGCTTTTACCCTCCTAAAAGTACAATTCAACAGAGGAAGAAACTACTTCATGTTCTTGTGTTTATGTATGGGATGAGCCTTACCTTTTCAAGAAGGGGACAAATAGAATTATACAAAGATGTGTTTCGAAAGCTGAATTCACACAAGAGTTGCAAAAGTGTCATTCATCTCCCTATGGTAGACATCATGGATGTGAGAGAACAACTCAAAAAGTGTTGCAATCTGGTTTCTTTTGGCCTACATTGTTTCAAGATGCGGTAGCTTTTGTAAAGAGTTGTGATCAATGCTAGAGGTTGGGAACAATTTCGAGGCATCATGAGATGCCCTAACAATATCCTTGAAGTAGAAGTATTCGATGTTTGAGGGTTTGATTTTATGGGACCATTCCCACCATCAAATGGTAATTTATACATTATAGTGGAAGTTAATTACGTATCTAAATGGGTGGAAGATGAAACTTGTCCTACTAATGATACAAGAGTAGTGCTGAAATTCATGAAGAAGCAAATATTTTCCTGGTTTGGCACTCCAAAAGCTATACTCAGTGACGGAGGTACGCACATTATTAACATTTGGTTTAAGAATATTTTAGCTAAATATGGTGTTAGGCATAAGGTGTCCACTGCATATCATCCACAAACGAGTGGACAAGTTTAGGTCTCCAACTGGGAGATAGAGCAAATACTGCAGAAGACGATTAATGGGCAATAAAAGGATTGGGCCGACAAGCTAGATGATGCATTATGGGCATATCAGACACTTTATAAGATGCCCATTAGTACTTCCCCATATCTCTTGGTTTATGATAAAGATTTTCATTTGCCTATTGAGCTTGAGCATCAAGCTTATTAGGCTATCAAAAAGTTGAATCTTGAGATAAAAGCTGCGGGAGAAAAGAGATTGTTGCAGCTTGTTGAACTTGATGACTTTCATCTCCACGCTTAAGAGAACACAAAGTTGTACAAGGAGAAAACCAAGAGATGCCATGATAGACAAATTCAATATAGAGTGTTTGAACCCAAACAACTTGTTTTGCTATTTAATTTGAGGTTAAAGTTGTTTCCAGGAAAATTATAGTCTAAGTGGTATGGAACTTTTGATGTACAAATGACACCTCATGGAGAGGTTGAATTGTGGAACAAATAGAAGACTGAGAAGTTTCTAGTGAATGGACAATGTGTTAAGAATTATTGGGCAGATCATGGAGACAAGCACAAGATGTATCACTTTTACTGATGAGTGAGACTGAGATGAGTCGTGCCAAGAAATAAAATAAAGCGCTATGTGGGAGGCAAACCAAAAATATAATGTAATAGGTAGTTTAATTTTTAGTTGTTAAGGACAAAAAGAAAAATACAAAAAAATGAGTCGTGCCACGACCAAAAATAAGGCTCTTGGTGGGAGGCAACCCACTTTTTCTTACGTAATTTTGTTGTTTTTGGTTGATGTACAGGAATGAGAAACGTGGTGGAGATAGAGAAGATGAGAAGAGGGTGAACATCGACCTTTGAGTAAGTAAATAAGTGATACGTGGTGAAGAAGGTAAGTGGAAGAAAAGATGCCTAAAATAGGGAAAGTTTAGCCTTAGAAAATTTTTTGGATGCAATTTCCAGTGGATTGACGCTAGGTTGACGCGCCGCGTCGATGTGCATCCCACCCATATTTAGAAAATTTTTCTAAGGCTATTTATTGTAAACTGACGCGATGTCAACGCATCACATCTGTCCGGACAACGTGTTACTCAACGCATCGCGTCGGTGGTCACCCAAGTAACACTTAGAATATATTTTTCAAGCAATTTCCAGGGTAATGATGCGGACTCGACATGTCGCGTCGATTCTTTAATGCAATTAGGGACGCATCGCATCGCTGACACTTGTCGGTAAATAATTTAACCCTAATTCGACCCTTCACTCTTCTCTCTATATGTACATCCTTACCGCCATTCACCCCACCCCTAAACTCTAGTAGCCGCTGCCGCCCCAATTTCCCCAACCTTAAAAATTATTTCTTTCACTAGTTCCCCTTGTGATGCTAAGAAACAAACTCATTCTTCCTTTTCTTAATCAAGTTCGAGGTAAGTTTTCCACATTTTATTTGATCTAGTTTCCATTATATGACACTACAAGAAAGTAGAGATACGACGACATTATATAAATATCGTGTTAAGGAGTTTAAATGTCACAAATTTATCTACCGACATTTAATTTACATTTGAAACAAATGTCGCAAATTTTAGTGTCGAGAATATTTCCAACATTTAGGTAAATGTCGGAAAATATTTGTGACATTAACCTCACGACATTTACGTAAATGTCAAAATAGATTTACGATTTTTATTTGCAACATATAGGTAAATGTTGGCAAGAAATTTACGACATTTTATCTGACATTTAGATAAAAGTCAGTATGAGATATCTGACATTTTATTTTCAACATTAAGGTAAATGTCGATAAGGAATTTATGACATTTATATGAAATGTCACTTAATTTCTAATATTCAGATTAAATGTTTGGTAGATTTTTCTTTGTGACACTTACTTGTGACCTTTATAAAATGTTGTATTTAAATTACCGTCATTTTAGTTGAGGTCAATAAATAAAATATTAATGTCGTAAAATTTAATAACATTTCAAAATTGTCATCAATATTATTGCATTTAGATTAATGTCACTGTCAATTATTTTAAAAATGGATATAAATTCTCTATAATTTTTCTCATGACATAAATATTTATAGTTAATTTAATCTATACATTCATAAATAACAACCTCTTATAATAAACTTGAAATATATGTAAAGTAAATGTGTTCTAATATTATAATAAAAAAACTAAATAGAAAAATGGTATCAAATCAAATGATCTAAGTAAAAATGAAATATAAATATAATAGTTTCAACATGCAACCAACTTTAACGCCTAATTCAAATCAACTTCATTAAATTCTCAAATAAAATCTGCAATAAAGCTTTATGAAATCACCAATCCACAAGTTGAGGGCATTTCATAGCAACTAGTAATTGACCTCAATTCCCTGAAAAGCTCTGCATAAGAAAATCACATAAAAGAAAAAATTATAACTACATATGATGAAATTATTTCCTCCATGACTAGAATAGATTGGGATATCAAAAAAGCACATTGAATATTTAAAGACAAGCATATTGAAAAATTAATGTAAAGCATCAAGTAGAGAGGATAACTTTTTCTCTTTGAAAGAAAAGAATAGAGAAAAGGGATGTCTTGTAATTTTTTTAACTTACCCACTTTCGTTTATTTGTGTCAACTACACTAGTTCCAGTCTTCTTGATCATCTTAGCCTGAGAAGAAAAATTAAGCTGATTACTTAAATATTTACAAAATTCAAAACATAATAAATCATAGCATGCATAGTAAGCTTATTTTTCCCATAAAGAAAATCAAAAAAAAATTATAAGATTGTTTCAAAAACAAATATTGCTTCAACAACAAATAATTGAACAAGATTACCAATAAATAACTCTGATATAGTGTAGCAATATGAAATACACAAAAAATAATCAGTTAAAATGCAACTTAATTACTCAATTATGATGTTCTTCTATAAGTTACAGAACTACTAAGGTTGAACTTTAATACCAAAGTTTACATGACGTAGTGATTAATAGTTGGTCGATTAATCCCAAATAGAAACAAGAAAAGGAATCAGTTGATCCCGAAATCATATTAATTTTATGATTTAAACAAATTGAAATAAAAATCAAAACTTTATTTCCTCTAACCTTTTTTGTGTGAACGAATGAAATGGGTGATAACGGTTGTTGACGATCTTCAATTGAGTTATCAAAAACCTATCACAAAAATAAATTCTAATAAAAAATAACTAAGTTATCAACTAACAAAAGTAATATTTGTGAACAACACAATTATTTACCTGTCCTGATTTTGTATTTCCATCAATAGTAATACCCAAATACTCTAGATATGCTTGTACACCTGCCTTTACTTTATCTTCTATAATTACTTCCATGTCTATTTTTTCTTCCGATAATTTTCTCTCCACTGCTTCCTTATCCTCTTTTACTTCAGAATTTTTTTCATCCATAGCTTCCATTTCTTTTTGTGCTTCAGCCAACTTTTCCGACATCTCAATTTTCATAGCTGAGGTAGCTTTTTGAACTTCCAACTCAACCCGTGCATCAAAATCTCTTTTTTTTTATCTTGAGATCATTTATATACTGGACCATAAACTAAACTTGGAGCTGCTTCCTTTTCAAAAGTTCAGACAATCCCATGAGTGTCTGATCCCATTACTTTTGAGTACACATCGTTGGGAGCACTTCCAGGGACATTTGACTCGGGATACTCCTCAGAGATATCATCCATTTGTTTCTTTTTGAAAGAAAAGTCAAACAACGAAAAGTTAAAGAAAATTGCAATAGAATAAAAGTACCAAAATACTTATAAAGAATCAGAATTTACCATAACTATCTCATTCACTTGTTGTGCATTCTCTCTCGTGTGAGTTTTTCTGAATACCTCAATACGGGTTGGCTTCACACCACTATTCTTCACTGTCATCTATTTCAATAGTAAGAGAATGCCGTAAAATATTCAAAACATGTATCAATTAATAAAAAAAATTACAGAATAAAGAGTGTGATTATGTCATACCTCATCTATAATTTGAGCATGACTTTTTCTTCCGGATGTGTGTGGCATAGTCAACTTTTTTTGACTTTCTTTGTTTCTCTTGCTCTTTTCCTAGAGAATTTTAACACAATAATACATAATAGAACAATACACTTAATAATATAATTTGATTAGCTAAAATGTTCCAGCATAGCCAGAACGACAAAAAAAGAGAAATAACAATCCAAGTGAAATCTCCAACTGCTCAGTTTAGGAGTCCTGAGAACTTGAAGAAGCTTGGCCAAATAAAATATTTCACATTATTTTCTTAACTTTAAAAGTTTGAATTTTGTTCTTCTTTTTTTGTGCAGAGACAACATGTTATTGAGCAAGAACTAGCAAAAGTGCAGGAGGAGATCCCATAGTATAAGAAAAGTGTCATGATACGGAAGATGCAAAGTTGATAGTTCTGAAAGAGCTAGATAGCACTAAGAGACTTATAGAAGAGTTAAAACTCAACCTAGAGAGAGCACAAATCGAAGATCAATAAGAAAGACATAATTCAGAACCTGCCAAGCTCAGGGTATAAGAGATGTAGTGGGGGATTGCTATTGACTTTAGTATTGCAGCCAAAGCACAGAGTGGAAGCAGAGGATGAGGAGCAGCACAAGTGCTACTCTTACGTCGAAAGATTTTTCACTTTTCCTTTTATTCCCTTATATATAACCTTCACTTTGAATTATTAACTTCCAACTCTCACCAAGTCAATTTGAGGAACTTGATTCCTACTTAATTTTCTCTAGCACTTTACAAAGAAGCTCTATATTCTGGATTATCTCCCTGTTTCCACAAGTTTCTCATTTTCAGTAAATTGCTGGTCTAATTTGCTATCATTTTCATCATGGATTACTAGGCCAGTCAGTTGCTTAAAGAGAAAATTTGGCTACTTTCGATGTAAATAGAAAAAGAGAAGTATCTTTGTTGACTACAAAAGTGTTGTTCATATGGAAAGGATCTATGGGCCTTACTTTGATCCTGAATATGAGACTTTAAGTATCAGAATAAATCCTCCAAGGGTGTCTGTGGATAATGTGAGTAGTAAGGATTGCACTCTAGTGAAGGTTGACAATATCAATTAACCTGGAATACTGCTGGAAGTGGTGCAGATCCTGACAGATCTTGATCTTGTAATTACCAAAGCCTACATATCCTCTAATGATGGTTGGTTCATGGATGTTTTTCATGTTACCAATCAGCATGGCAATAAGGTTACATACAATAATACTATTGGTCATATAGAAAAGGCTCTAGGATCAGAAAGTTACTCATCCGACATATTGAAACTAGGCCAGGTAGAAAGGTAGGAGAGAGATCTAAGGGTGATTACACCATAACTGAGCTGATAGGCGGGGATCATCCAGGTCTTCTATTAGAAATTTCTGCTGTTCTAGCCAATCTTCATTTTAATGTCGCTATTTATGAGGTTTGGAATCATAATAGGTGCATAGCATGTGTCCTTTATATCAATGATAATTGTTCATACCTTGATGAGGATGAAGAGTCTAGATTGTGTGACATGGAAGAGCAACTCAATAATATTCTTCGTGGACATGAGGATGATAAGAGTGGGGTTCATGCTACTTTCTCAGTTGGTAGTACTCATGTTGATTGGAGGCTTCATCAAATATTTGTTGTAGATAGGGACTATAAAGGTGGTTGTCTCGAAATGGAGATAGAATACCCTCCTAGCTCCAAACCAGACATCAAAATTGAAAGTTATGTTGAGAAAAGGTACTCAGTGGTCAGTGTAGGTTGCAAGGATAGACCAAAGATTATGTTTGACATTGTATGCACCCTCACAGACATGCAATATGCTGTTTTCCATGCCACTATATCATCTGATGGTCCCTCTACATCAAAGGAGTATTTTATTCGCCACATGGATGGTTGCACTATGGAATCTGGAATGGAGAAGGAAAGGGTTGTGAAGCTTATTGAAGCTACAATACGGTGAAGGATAAGTGATGGTTTCAGCCTAGAGTTGCGTGCCAAGGATCGAGTTGGCTTACTTTCTGAAGTTACGAGAGCCCTACGAGAAAATGAGCTATCAGTGACTAGAGCTGGTGTCCCAACTATTGGGGAGAAAGCAAAGAATTTCTTCTACATAAGAGATGCATCTGGAAAAAAAGTTGAGATGCAGATGATTGAATGACTGTGTGAAGAAATTGGACAGACGATGATGCTTAATTTGAAGAAAAACCCAACATCTGCAAAGGTACCTGAAACTGGTGGTCTGACAAAGACAAGCTTTTTCTTTGGAGGCTTATTGGAAAAGTTCCTATCTTAAAAGTACATCTATTATGAAAGATACATCTGGAAATAAAGAAAAATGCACGCGTAGGAAACTCACACACTGATAGTTCAAATATAAAATTCAAACGGGATAGCTTGGTTGTGTTTTTTTACCCTTATTGACTGTTAGATCATTATCTATCCAAGATATTAACACATAAAACAAGATTATATTATACTAGTAAATTATGAATTTTGTACTCTTGAAGTGTAATTAAAAAACAAATTAGCATCCACGACAAATAACTAATTAGTCCAAATCACAATATTTGTTAAGGCAAACTGATAAAAACTAGTACTAAAACTTTTTTCATATTCAAGAAACTATATGTACTAGTATGTCTAGAGAAATATATAGATCATTAATTTCCTACATATACAATATTTCTTTTTGTTGAAAGTTTCTATTTCATCTTTACATTATGTCTGCATTACTTGATATGAAGTTGCTAGTTCTTGTTTTGGCGATTCTTGGAATATGCGCGTCTCAAACTACAGTGTGTACGCTTCCTGAAGAATCCATGATGCAAAAATACGAGCGATGGATGATTTAATATGGACGTGTATACAGAACCAATACTAAAAAATAGAGTCATTTCAAGATATTCAAGGAGAATGTAGAGCTTATCAAGCTTTCAATGATGCAACAAACCAACCTTATAAGTTGGGAATCAATGCATTTGCAGATCTAACTAACGAGGAATTTAGAGCTGTGCGAAATGGTTTGAAGATTCCATTTTGTGAACCGAACATTACCTTATTCAAATACGAAAATGTTACTGCAGTTCCAACAACTATGGATTCAAAAACTAAAGGTGCAGTCACACCTATCAAAGATCAAGGACAATGTGGTAAGTCTTTAACCTTAAAACACTCGATCTAAGTTATACACACTGACAGTGTAAAGATTCTTCACGTTATCCTTGTATTTGGCATGGATACAATTAAAGGGCACTTGTAATAAAAAGTTACTAGTAGTAATTAGTTTATATGTGACCTTCAGTGTATATAACTAAAACTCTTAGCTTCTTAAAGGGCTTACTGTTGGTTTTCGTGTTCTACTTTTCTATTACAAATAGGGAGTTATTGGGCATTTTTTGCGATAGCAGTGATGGAAGGGATCACCAAACTCTCAACAGGAAAGTTGATCTCGCTATCAGAACAAGAGCTGGTGGACTATGACAGAACGCGTGATGATCAAGGATGTGGAGGTGGTTACATAGAGGACGCGTTTGAATTCATAGTGAAAAACAAAGGAAAAACCAGAACTAGCCTCCAAAGAAAAAATCAGCTAAGCTAAAACTCAAAGAAGTAAAGCTCAACATTGTGAAAGCAACAACTAAAGTAGAATGCTTGAAAGTAGAAATAATTTCTTGTAGGAAGAACTGGAAAAGGAAAACCAGAACTTGCTTCTCTACAATAGAGAGAATGAATGGCAGCAATTGCTGTTGCATCTCTTGAAGTTGAGTTGACCAGGACAAAGTTAGAGATTTCACGACTTTGAGGATAATAAAGAATCAAAAGCTTCTGAACATGCACCATAGGATGCAGTACCTCATCAAACCTCAAGTTCAAAAGAAAATGTACAAACAAGAAATAGTGAAACTGATTCATCTCCAGATGTGAAGGTCACAAAGAAAAAGAAAAAATCCTTATTTTTGCCCATCTTAATGTTTATGGGCAGAAAGATGGCACGGGACAAGGAAAGATGATCATCTATGCTCCCATCTTTCTTGGTTTGAGGCGGGTAAATTCTTGTAGAATATTTATGTATATGCTAAGGAATTTTTATGTACAATACTAAAATAATTCTCACTTTCTGGATGGCAGATTATAGAGGGCAGTAAGTTTGTCATAGGTTTGGCTTTTTCCATAAGCCTTTGTGTATTAAAGTTGTTTGCGGCTTCAAATGTTTACTCCTCTTAGTTCTGCAAAAAGCTAGCAGCAAACTCCAAAGCTTTGCCTCCTAAAATATAAGTTTCTTGGTATTTCATGTTCCTATGGGTTATATAATACAACACATTGATTTTTGCTATCACTTGGCATACCTTTCACTGCTAATTAACCCCACATCCATAACTATGTTCTCTGTAGCTAATTAAAATGGGCCATTTATAGTTAAGACTAGTTTCTTCTATTTTCTCAACTTAATTCCATGGGATGCTTACTACCTTCAGCAACACATGTAGTGTGTAATTCTATCTACCAAGGTCATGAGAAGAAATCAACTAATAATTAGTCCATGGAGGACTTTTACTCTTTAATAACGTGTAGAGCTCTGGCCCTCAGACAACTTAATTTGTCTATATAATTCTGGGAAAACATTAAATTTAATTACTCGCTTACTGTCTCTAGCTATGACTAACAAATCCTTACAAAAGAATTTTATATTCTTATCAAATAGAGATGAATGCCAAAGCGTGTCTGTCATGAGCGTTACTGTAGAAGCAGAATATGATTTCAATCATCAATGACCATTAGAAACATTGATCCAGGGGCATACATCTTATAAATTTAGAATCTGCTAAACAGATTATGTACAAAATACTATTAAGAGATGTGGTGGGATAGGTGGGATCTCTCAACCCTTAAATAGAGGTTTCAAGATCAAGCCTTATCAGTTGTCACATTCTCAAAGAATATAACCTTGGTTACGCATATAAATCCACAATAACCAATTAACTACTCCAATAAACTAACACAAGTGTATATCCAACATATAAGCTTTCTTAAGTTCAAGTAACTATTTCCTTCAGACTCCATACTGAAGATGAACTTCACACCTCTCTTATGAAGATCCTTTTATTAACAGCTTGAAAACATCAAAGGAAGTGTCCATCCAAAGCTCGTTAAAAGTTCTCTACTCACTGAATACTACCAAATACTATTCACAATTAACATCTTAAGGGTGTGTTGAATCAAACATGAAAAAGTAAAGCTAATCGGGGAAACAGCTAGTAACTATTCACAAAAGTACCCACTAACACAAGCTATGTGATCTTTTCTTTGGAAGTGAGAGATTGTGTGCACTGAAATATTATAGCAGGTGATTTATACTCTGGTTTTGAGAGGATACATGGATCCAATCTTAAGTTATGGTATGATAAAATTTGTTCAATCTCAAGAAATGATATCGGGTTCGAGCGCTAGATAGGAAAAAAGTCTTGGTAGGGAGTCATTTCCATGATAACCTCTTATCCAATGCAAGTCTGAATTAATCGACACCCCAATAAGGACACTAAATACTGGGTGGAAAATTAAAAAGGTTATAATTGAAGTCAACAGTTCTTGATAGGGATAATTAATTTTAGACAACTATTATATTTCCTAGGGTCTCAATAAATAAGAAGGGATCTTAAGAAAAAATATTCACCACATAACCTAATAGTTTTTAGTCGTAGACAACTAGTTTATTAGACGCGAGTCCTTACTCGACTATATTTCTCCACAGCCTACATAGTATTAGCGGTCATTTTCAGTTGTTGTCCTTCCCGACCCACGAAAAGGTTCCTACGTGTTACTCATACTAACTCGTCTACCATCAAAAACACCATTTTCTGTAGAAAGAACATAATTCCAGAAGAACAGCTGGCAGATACATTGGCTGGCTGTGAAGTAGCGGAGAAAAATTTATCTTTTGCTATGAATAGTCAATAGGACATGGAGAAAAAGATGGTTGATGCTGTAAATAGGACATTCACTCTTCATTACTAAACAATTGCAGGTTCATTCTCCAGCGACTAAATAGAACAACGGTGAACCATATCTACAGAGAACACAATAGGTTAGTTGATGATTTAGCAGCAATGGCTAGTACTAATGATGCAAGTACCTCTATAAGGTTTTTTTTTTAGGGGGGGGGGAATTCTCCAGCATCTTTATAGGATCTTTTGTGCGCTGATAGAAATTGAGATATGTTCGTTAGAAGGGTTAACATATGGAATCTCAACCTTACTACTTTGTATAATACTAGTTCTATAAGTACTCTTGTTTTCTCTAAAAAAAAAGGCTCTAGTATAGCCTCAACCACATAACAATGAAATATCTTTAAAATGAAGACACACTAATGAGGAGTAATTCATGATGTCGATACAAAGTGGATAGAGGTCAAGCATATACCTGTGCATCCTCTGAGCTCCAATAATGAACTAGTGATCGCCACTAATCTTCTTCAACATTATCTGGACAATGAGCTAACTGCTCAATATCAGTATCGTATGGATCATATCCACTAGTTTTTTCTTCATTCTTTGCTTCTTTCCATTTAGTTACAAGTGACATCATTAAAATACGCCTCATATCATCAGTTGCATCAGTATTGTCCTACATATATATTCAACATACCACTCATTAATATAGAAAAATATATAAAAACAACAATATCTTAATATATAGGTTTTGGTTATACTAAATACCTTAATTTGATCCCACATTTTATTCTTGTACATTTTAGGAACAAGTCTCCAATCTGTATGATTAAGTGGCGCTAAGATGCCATTTCGCGCTAGCACACCAAGTTTTGAACTCAATCTAGGTCCTTCTGGTCCAATTTCCTGATCATATTCATTCAGTTCAATATGTAAATTGCCACCATCTTTCCCCCATCCTGAGTGCATCATAGTAGGATGCCTACAATATTTAAGCTGATCTTCACTCTCACTAAAATCTACAAGTAATCAAATATAAGATGACAACATGCCCAATGTATTCATAGAAAGGCAAAATTATTATTCATAAGAATTAAGTTATCTAACAACTTTGTATTATAGAAGGAAAAAAAGATATCGTCAATATTTAATACTTGAAAGAGCTTCAATAGCTTGTAAATCAGTTTTCGATGAGTTACTGGATTTGAGTTGTCTTTCATTATGTGGTCAGTTTTGAGGTGGTAGAGGCATTGATGCACTTCCTATTTGTTGTTTTTGTTGCTTTGCAGAATCATATAAAATCTCACCTTGACTAGAATTTCTCTGTCTTTTAGTTACCATTTCCACAAAGTTCCTCAAAAACTATGAATCCTGCCAAAGTTTAAAAAATAATTCTACTACGCATAAATATTAATAATATCTAACTATCAGACAAGTAATAAGACACATAAATATATGAGATTTTAACAACTAAATGATATAATAATAAACATCAAAATCACTATTGTTCAATAACCATTCGTACTGAAATAGTAACCAAACTATAATAATAAGAACTAAGACACATCATCGTCTTCATCATATGATTCATTATATTCCAGAGTTTGTGGGTCAATTTCTATTCCTGGTACTCCTTTTCTAACCCATTCAATGTCCTCTTCACTTTCAAATGTAGTATCATCTAGTTGTTGCTCAGTCCACAACTCCATATGACCTTCCTTATTCTCAACTGCCGATGTCTTTTCACCTAAATCATAAAAACCTCTTGGCTTGATTTTAACAACAATTTTCCACTCATTGTTCATAGAATGATCAACATAGAACACTTGTTGAGCTTGAGAATCAAGGATGAAAGGTTCATCTGACAACTGATTTCTTGGATAGAGTAGATGATTAAAATTCACAAGAGTAAAACCATAATCATCTTTCTCAATACGCCCCTTGTTATTGTTCACCCATTTACACCTAAATAATACAAACTTGAGCTTTTTGATATAATACAACTCAATTATATCTGTGAGAATCCCATAAAAAGAAACTTCTGCCAATATGGAATTTTTATCTCTTGAGCTTGCATAACTTTGAGTGGTAGCCTTTACCATGATACCACTATTTTGAGTTTTTCTTTTAATATCCTGAGACTCTGTTAAGTATCTAACTCTATTACATATATATCTAGTCATCCTTTTTGCTTGTCTTAATGGGCCAATAGCTAAATTTTGAATATCTTGAGATATTTGCTGATCGGCCATATGCATCTTCTGAACCTACCATTTTAAAGTAAAGATGTGATTAAAAGATATCACTATATAGTAATATAGATGAAAATATTTTAAATGATTAAGTGTTTACATGAGTTCTAAACCACATTTGAAATCTTTCATTGTGAATTCGGTCCACATCATGTCTCGATAAACGAGAATTTTTCTTCTTGATTTCTTTTATATGTTCACTGTAGATGTAAAATACATAAAAATTTAATAAACAAAATTTGAATGAAAATTATATAATGATTAATTACTATGCATAAATTATGATTCAATACTTATTCACGATATAGAGTTGTGGAGGCAGAATTGAATAAAACATATTTGTGTGCTTGAGCATGTGTTATGTCATCAAGATCAAACCCTTTCTCTCTACTTGATCGACGACCCTCTTGGTTTGAGGTTTTATTAGAAAAAATATTATTTCTTAAAAGCCGATTAGACTTAGTCTCCACATCTTCTAAATATCTTGAGCAGAATGTCATGCACTCTTTTATCCAATATCCCTCTGCAATTGAACCTTCTAGATGACTTCTACTCCTAGCATAGTTTTAAAGACTAAGCAAGAACCTACAATAGAAAATTTTAAAAAGTCAATTCTATTTTTTTAATAAGTACAAGAAAAATAATAAAATGATACCTTTCGATGAACCACATTGAACGATATTGTGAAGGTCTAGCCAGCATTGCGTCTTCGGCTAAATGAATGACTAGATGTTCCATGATATCAAAAAAAGATGGAGGAAATATTCTTTCCAAATGACACAGAGCCAATGCAACTCGATCTTGAAGCTTTTATAAGTCACCAATCATCAAAACTATAGAACAAATGCCTCTAAAAAAATTACTTATTTCAATTAGTGGCTTAAGAACATTCAGTGGCAGGAGATCCCGCAAGGCAATCAGAAGGAGTTGTTGCATTAAAATATGACAATCATGACTCTTCAACCCATGCATCGTGTGTTGCTTAAGATAAATACAACTTGAGATATTTGATACATATCCATCTGGAACTTTAACTTCTTTTAAAACTTGCAAGAGCATATCTTTTTGTGAATTACTCAATGTGAAACATGCTGGAGGCAGGTAATATTTTCCATTAGCCTTTTTCTTAGGATGCAAAACTTTTCGAATTCCCATCTTTTAAAAATCTAATCGAGAATTTAAATTATGTTTTCATTTGCTATCAACATTCAACAACGTCCAGAATAAGTTGTCAAAGAAATTCTTTTCAACATGCATCGGATCAAGATTATGATGAATTGAATTGTCTTTCCAGTAATCAACTCAAAAAATATGGTCTTTTTGTTCCATATGTTTTGCAACATATTATCACCATCCTCCCATTTTGTTTTACAAGATTTAACCAATAGACCTTTTCCAAATTTATTTCTAATATTATTCAATTTTTTAAGAATCTTAATTCCCGTCAACCGTTTAGGTTCTACCTCTAACTCCAAAAGGCCATCGAATGCAACTTTATCTTTTCGAAACTTATGTCCGCGAGGTAACCATCTCCTGTGAGACATGAAACAATACTTTCTTCCATTCCTCAATCTTCTTGATTTAGTCTGGGTAAGACAACATGGACAGCCATATCTAGTTTTCACACCATGTCCTGATAAGTTACCTAGCGTTGGAAAATCACTTATTGTCCAAATCAATGTCGCAAACATTTGAAATATGTGATTCTTTGACGCATCATAAGTGGCAACACCAATCCATAATTCTTTTAACTCATCAAATAAGGGCCGTAGATAGATATCAATATCATTTCCTAGTGCACGAGGATCATCAATGATAATTGATAATATCATATATGGTTGTTTTATGCACAACCACGGTGGCAAATTATATGGAATTAAGATAACTGGCCATGTGCTATGTGAAGTAGACATAGATTTAAATGGACTAAAGCCATCAGAAGCCAAACCAAGTCTTACATTCTGAGGATCCTGAGAAAACTCTGCATTCTCTTCATCAAATTTCCTCCAAACAATACTGTCAGCGGGATGTCGCATTACCCCATCCCTAGTACGACCTTCAGCATGCCATCTCATCTGAGTAGATGTTTTAGCAGACATAAATAGTCTTTAAAGCCGTGGTATCAATGGAAAATATCTAAACACCTTTGCTAGAACTTTTGATGTAATTGAACTGCAATTAACTGATCCACCTTTGAAATTTTTGTATCTAGGAGCTTTGCAAACCGGACAATCCATTCTATCTTTCGTTTCATCCCAATAAATCATACAATCATTTGGACATGCATGTATTTTTTTGTATTCAAGTCCTAAATCTTTAATAATTTTCTTTGCATCATAAAAGGCCTTGGGTAATGTTTCACCTCCAGGAAGCACATCTTTTAATAACTCTAGTAGCATGGAAAACAAATTGTTACTCCACCCATTGAGACACTTTAAATATAATAGACGAACAAGGAATGAAAGTAGAGAATTGCTACTAGGATATAATTCACGTTCAACTTCTTTCAATAAATTAAAAAATTCTCCAGTCTTCTTATCAAACCCTCTATTATGTTTATTTGACCCACCAAATCCTTCACCACTATTGTCCATATCAGCAAAGCTCGATGTAGGAGGAATTCCAAAAGCTTCATGTAACATGTCTTGCATTTCATCACCTTTATCTAACTGTGTCACAGATACTGAAGATGATAATTGCTCACCATGATAAATCAAGCTAGTATAACTAGTCAGAAATCCATCAACCACAATATGTTAACCAATCAAATCTTTTTTGACAAATTTCATGTTACGACACTTTCGGCATGGACGCAAGATTGAAGATGCATTAGGCCTATCTAGTGATGCAAAATGAAGAAATTCTTTGGCTCCATTCTTATATAATGGATCAAGTCTATTTAATAAGTTTATCCAGATCTTATCCATTTAAGTGTATAACCTATACATGTAACAAAAAGAATCAACAAAATGTGATTTTCTCTTAGTTAAAGATGCCTATATTATTTTTTTAGTAACAAAGTTGTACATGTTCACGTCTAAGAACTAAAAAAATACTTTTCAAAATTCTTACACAACAAAATTTATACACAACAAAGAATTAGACCTCCATAATATCAAATGAAATAAAAAGCACATAATAACCTGCAAGTCAATGTTCTTCCAATAGTGTTGCCTTTGTTGTGTACTCAAAACTGCAAATCAATAGCAAACGTTCGGTAAATATATAAAATAAATGATGGTTATTCGTATGGAACTGCATAATCTGTGAAAACAACATAAGAAGTACTTCAAAAACTCTAAATCTTATCCTAAAACACAATTTGTGTAACTATCTATCTACATGTCACTAAATTGATTTTCTGTAACAATCTCTATTTCCTCAATATTCTCAGATTAGTAAAGACCTATATTAGTGTACATAATAGATTCTCCCCAACCACAGACAAAAGAGCTTTGGAGAAATTATTAAAGATTACGTAGGAAACGACAGTTATACTTGACAAAAGAAATTGCAATAGTAGGAATTGAAAGGACGAAGCCCTAAAACCTGAACTGAAAGGAGGGAAACCAAAATCTTACCGCCAATTTTATTTTCCTCCATATCTGCAATACTCCCATTTTTATCGTTCCACATCTGCAATACTATCATTTTTATCGCTCTACATCTGCACAATTCCATATTTTTATAACTTTGATTTGTGAAAAAAAAAGTATGAGTGAGTGGCGATCAATTTTAACATAAATAGACTGATTTGAGATAAAAAAAAATGAGCCAAATTGAGCCATTGGCAGCATTTGGCCCTTGCCCATAGCCGTGAGACTCATATGGTTCTTCTCGTCAAATGGGTCAAATTGAAGATAGTATATGTTAAGTCACAGATGTAATATTTTAACCATACCATTTTTTTTTAAATCAAATTTTTGTTTGGCCGAGTGGCCATTTTATTTAATCAGTCCAAAATACATACATATCCAACACTAAGACCATTTTATTTAATCACTCAAAAATACATACTTACCAAATTCAAAAGTAGTAAAAAAATTATAAGTATCATTTAAGAATTATACAAATACTTGATATCGAGGGGGCATGCCTATAATATATATTATTTTTTGTCTTTATTTATGTGACACTAATATGATTTAGATAATCAATCATATATATTTTTTATATATTTTAGATATCTAAGATGTTAACTATTATAATTTTTAAATAATATATGTTAATCTCCTGACCAAACTTTTATGGTATTGTTAATCAATTATATTTTTAAAATAATTTAAATTTTTAATTATTGTAATTTATAATAGTTTTTCTTCTATTTCAATCGAAGTGGACCTGTTATAAATACTTGTCCAAATATTTTATATCTTTTAAATTTTTTAAGTTGTTAATTATTATGATTTATAGTATTTTTTTAATGATTTTTCTTGAAATATATAACAAATTAAGAATATAAGATAAATAAATTAAAGCGGAGGATAAATGACCAATGAAATTGTGTCAAAGAAGGCAACAAGTCAACATATCTTCTTTGGCTCTTTTTCATTGGCCCTTTGCCCTTTATCATATAGTAAAATTTACATTAAAAAAGTTATATATAATAAAAAAGAATAGTCTAACATGATTTCGAGCAAAATCAAAAACCTAAAAACAATGAATAAAAGAAAGTGAAATTACCATAGCGAGTAATTTTGATATTGGTTGAAGATCGCTCTTCCTCAATATCCAACAGATAAAAATAACTAAATTTGACCAAAACATCATTTCAAAATAATAGAAAAAAATATGAAAAAATGTCATCTCCTAAAATATGTAAATAATTGATCCAAATAATATAAAGAATAATATTAAAAAATAAATATTTATGATCAATATAATTGAGGAAATCAAAACAAATGTAGAATGCTTATCTAAAAGATATGTTTCCTAAAAAAAATAATAATATCAAATAAAAATAAATATTTATGATTTTATTACAATTGAATAAATTCAGAAAGTACTACAAGAAAATTCAATTAAGAGAAAAACTATTTTAATCAAGCAACTTATATGCATAAAAATTTATGACCGAAGAGTCATTTCAAAAAATAATATTATGAAAAAGATGACATTCCTTAAAATATGTAAATAGTTAATTTAAATAGTATAAATAATAATATTATAAAAATAATTATTTATCATTTCATTAAAATTGAGAAAATAAAAAACGTATTACAAGAAACATCACTAAGAAAGATCAATTAGTAAATAATCAATCAAGCAATTTATATGAAAAATATTATTATATCCAAAGAATAATTCAAAATATCATGAAAAATACGTCATCCCCAAATATCTAAACAATTAATTTAAATAATATAAATAATAAAACTTTAAAAAAATATTTATGTTTCACTATAATTAAGTGAATCAAGAAAGTGTTTTACATGCATAAAAATGAAAACTTTCATATTCATATTTAGAGAATTCATATAAACAAAGAGTAAATATGCTATTCGAAATTGAAAAGTAGAATATGCAATTTTTTATGATCTTTGCAGATTTTCTTGAGAGGGGCATTGCCACACATATTATAGATTAATATAGATCATAATATATTATCTAATATTGACCCGCATAGAGACAATACTAATTCTAGTATATTATTAAAAAATAAATTATTATTTTGAGTTAGCCAAATTTATTTTTACTCATTTTCTAGTCAAACTTAGCTTAATCATCTCGATCTGAGCAAATATTTGGCCAAATATGATGGAGTGTTTACTGATTTTTGAACATATCCAAATATCATTCAACTTGCTCATTGACAACCTTTTTTTTAGTAAGCATTAAAATGTATTTGTTTGAAAAATATTTACTTTTGTATGTAATTAAATTATTTCGAGATCATATAATAGTCCTAGGATCATACTCTCTATACCAGTTATCCTATATGAGAGGTGGCATCATAAGATAATTTTGATTTAAATCGTACTGTATTTTGGAGAAAAACTAAAACCTTTGCCAATAAATAGTGATGAATAGCTTAAAAAGATTTTCAAAATTAGGAGTAGATATTGGTAATTAGCGATTAATAATATGTTTTAACGATAATTTTGTCAATTTTCGTTAAAAATGATATTTGCAATAAATATCTAATTTATCCATCATTTATATCAAATGTCATTATTTTTGCATCATTTTCGCTAAATGTCCCTGAAATCAATGACTTTTATAGCAAACGTCAAATATATTCGACGTTTGCGTCAAATGTCACTATTTTATTGATATTTTTCTTAAATGTCGCTAAAATTAACGACAATTACAGGAAACGTCAAAAGTTTGCATCAAATGTCACTATTTTATCGATATTTTTGCTAAATGTCGCTAAAATTAATGACATTTGCAACAAATGTCCTTGTTTTATTGTCATTTTGGATCAAATATCATTATTTTTATGACATTTGATTTCAAATGTCGTCGTTTTTACGACATATGTTATCAAATGTCATTGTTTTGCGATAATTGGTCATAAACATCAAGAAATTCTTTATTTTCCGGCATTTATTTCAAATATCGCCAAATAAGTGTCATCGTATCTCCACTTTCTTGTAGTGTGATAGCATGTGTTAGTTTTGTAGTGATTGATTATATATGTAGTGGCCTAGTTCTTAATTTGTAGAAATTAGATAATAAATGGAATATATACGTAAATTAGTGCCAGTGATTGGCTTAATTGGGGGGGTGTTTACACTGAACTCAACTTGTAGATTCTTTGTGGTGGTATGTAAAAATTGTTGGGCTGCATTTTAGTTCATATGGAGTATTTGCGTGGGTAGTGTTAAACTATGTCGAGATATGGTTGCTTATGTGCTAGCTCTAGTTAAAATGATGAATTGCACTTAAAGTTGAATTAGTTTCTGCATAAAAGAGTTGTGTGCTGAATACTACTGCTAATTTAAGTAATTTTGAGGTGTTAAAATTCACAACATGATAACAACTAAGTATGGGGTGAATTCTGATATACACCGCCTTAGTGGTAGCTATAAATCATTGATTAGAATGTTATTGAATTGAGCATGTGTTTGACATAGTGAAGGCGCAAAAGTGAAATGGTTGAAAGAGGGTAATATGTGAGTAAATGGCTATAGTATATGTGAAGTTGTTAGACTATTAAGCTATTGATACAATAGTGTGAATTGCCAATTTTCCAAAATACCTTTTTATGTGATGTTCGATACGTAAGGATGGTAATTGTGTTGAACAAGGGAAGTCTGAATACCTTGGGTCCCTCTTTTATGAACCTGTGGTAGCAACTAAGTGTGGGGTAAATTTCATTCTTATTGGTTTCTAATTCTTAAGGTGCTTTCTTTATGTGTTTGTGGGCTGTTATGCTTGATAGGTCTAATGTCTAGCCATTAATAGAGGAGCAAGGAAAAAAATGTAGCCAGTTCGTTTGAACCCAAAAACAAGAGGAGTCGTCATGTTGATCGTGTGCCCTCAACCCCATACATTCCATGAGGGCCACCTAGGAGGTTTGGGACTAAGGTCGTGGCTGAAGCAGCGTGAAAATAGTAATCTCAACACAAAGAGTCAAAATATTCACCTGATAAATTCATTGATAGAGCAAACCTGATGAACGAGTATCCTAGTATGGTGTAAAGAATTGCGGTGCTGTACATGAATTTCTTATTTGAACAGCTAGCTAAGTGCAACTTAAGCCTTGTGAAGGAATTCTACACAAATTGGGACCCGAGAAACAAGGATGCCGAAGTTGAGGTACGGGGTCGTGTGATCACTTTTACTGCTAATACTGTGAATGAGCTGATAGGTACACCCGTTGTGGATGCGAAATCATTAAAAAAATTGATTATTAAGCCACCATATTAGCATATCCATCATCTCTTATGTGGCACTCGTTCGACAGCTAGGTGGATTCGCCACAAAGAGAGTGGTACTCATGTGTCCCTTTCTTTTGCTCATATGAATAGGGAGCCTCATTTATGGGTAAAAATCATCTATGCTTGCCTTGTTCATGGTACCCATATGACGGAGGTAACTCATGACAATGGTTGTATCATCTATTCTTTTATGCGTGAAGATGTGGAGTTTGATGATAGGCGGATTTACACGGCTATATCAATATATTTTGCCCATATTTTAGCCTAGTTTTGAGAACAAATTATATATTTCATGCACTTTTAGTCCTTTTTCCCGTAAATGAGCTAACGAACATGACTAGGAAAGTTTCAGGTATAAATGATGCAAAATACAGCATTTTATGGCTAACTTGACGCAAAAGAAAGCTCACGAACGAAGGAGAAGGAAGTGGGACGCCTAAAGGACCAAAACTGCTGCATGGAAAATCTGTCCCGGGCTAAAACAACAATTCTGAAGACTTTGGGGACTTACAGACACAAAGCTGGATTTTGACAATGATACATTAACCTAGTGCAATTAGGTTATGTATTTCATTATTTTATGTGGATTATGATAATGTTACCTTAACCTAGTACATTTGGGTTAAGGATTTCATTAGTCTAGTAGGATTTGGTTATTTATTTCATTAGCTTAGTAGGAGTAGGATATGGGTATTATAAATACCCTATCATGCTAGAGATTTAAAAATGGGACATTCATCATTCAACAATTAATTTTCTTCCATCCCTCTCATCTTCCACTACAAACACTTCTAATCTACTCTTCTATTCTTAAACTCCACAACAAGAGAATCGTTACTTGCTAAGGAATCACGCCTCACGCCTATCACTTGATCTACACGCCATTACTCAATATCGTGATATAATAACAATGTCAATCGTGATTTCCTTCGCATTCATGGGTAACTAAACTTCTCTGTTGGGGTTATGGAAGCCGAATGAGTTACTATCTATTGGTGTGAGTTTGTGAGTTCGAGGCACGTATATTGCTTATATCATTATTCTCTTCATCTTAATCTACATTCTTTGCGGTTGAAAACGCAAGAATACGCCAGTCTAACATTTAACTTGTTCGAGAGAAAAGTTATTTGTCTGGAAAAGAGATAATGTCAAGGTAGTAGGACACCCTTTCCTATTAAAAAGCTAGTGTCGTAACTGGACTAACCTCTTGGAGAATTCGTACCGTTAGACACGCTTTAAGCTCGAGAGAGTTAAAGTGAAATAGTCCTTGTTTAGGTCGAGAGACGCTTGGATTTACCATCGACTACAATTCTCTATAAGCAATTGCATGTCAGAATTCTACACACTCATAGCCAATAGAGACGTATACCTCAGAAGGTGGACATAACCCCAACGCTTCAATTCTCATTGTTTAAAACCAACGTAACAATCTCTCTCTTTTTACTTAATTATTTTCAGCTTTTGTTTACATTACTTGCAAAAAAAGAATCCCCCCTTCTTATGAGACTTGCACCAAAAGTTTAGTAGTTTTACTTACTTGTTGGCCAAGCTATTCCCTGTGGGATCGACACCCAACCCAGGTTGGGTTCTATATTTGCTAACGACCGCTTTACACTCAAACGAGTGCTGTAGATTGAGCGTTATCAAAAATTGGCGCCGCTGCCGGGTAATACAAGTGTCAATTAAGTTCGTAATAATTACTAGACCCTTTGGTCAAAGACTCTCGTACTTTTACTTTTAGTTTTCGTTTTTGTTTACTGCAGGTTTTTTGTTCAGTACATCAATGGATGCACAACGTGAAATACCATTCGATGATGATGATGATGATCTTGATGGAGCTGGTGCCACTGGAGCCATTATTCTTCCGCCATTAGCCCCCGGAGCCAAGTTCAACATCACGAGCACCATGATTCAGTTATTGCAACTCAAGGGATTATTTGGTGGACTAGCAGGCGATGATCCGAATATGCATCTCATCAACTTTATTTCTACATGCAAGTCTTTTGACAATCCTGGTGTTGGTCAGAATGCAATTCGATTACGTCTATTCCTATTGGCTCTGTCTGGGGAGGCAACACTATGGTTGAATGGGCTGACTCCTGATTCAATTACAAATTTGAGGCAATTGAGAGACGCTTTCCTAGAAAGATTCTTTCCGCCTTCCAAAAGGGCATAATTGAGAGATGAAATCAGCAACTTTCGTCAGCTTCCCACTGAAGCTCTTCATGAAACATGGGAGAGGTTCAAGACAAAGCTAGCGAGATGCCCAATCCATCACATGACTAATGTTCACCTCATGGAGATATTGTATAGAGCCTTGAATTCAATAACTAAGCCAGTGGTGGACAACGCAGCTGGAGGATCTTTTATGGACCTCACCTTTGGTCAAGCAAGCAATATGTTAGATCGCATGACGAAACAAAGTAGAGCTTGGCATACCAGGGATTCTGAGGTAGCAAGCCCCACTTTATCTATAGGCATGACTGCAGACCAAAGAAGAAGACAAGAAGAACGTGATCAAGATATGACGCACATGAAAACACAGATGGATCTTCTTACAAAGCATTTATTATCAGGGAAGACCGAAAAAGTGAAAGCTGTGGCGCTAAAAGGAAGAGACGAATCTGATTTGGAAGAAGAAGCCAACGACTTGAATAATCAGGGGGGTTTCCGAGGCAATACCCAAGGAAACCAAGGTCGGAACAATTATGGTAAATCTGGAAACATGGACCAAGGTAGTTGGAAGAACAAGAATGAAAAAAGTGGTTTGTACGTTCCCCCTGGTAGACGTGATACAACCACATCTAATTCTGGAAGTATGGAAGACATGATGGCTAAATTATTGAAAGGAGTGGAAGCAACAAGCGCGGGAGTTACTGAGGTAATTAATGATTTGTCCTTCATGAAATAACTAGTTGATTCTCATTCCACTTCAATCAAGCAAATAGAGCAGCAATTGAGCCAACTTTCAGCAACACTCAATCAAAGAAAGGCTGGCACTTTACCTAGAAATACTGTGCAAAACCCAAGGAATGATGAGTCATGCATGGCCATCACTACCCGAAGTGGTAAGGTGCTGGTAACTTCAGAAAAAGGCAAGCAAGTGGTTGACGAAGAAGCGGAAATTAATGATAAGGCGAAAGGGGAAGATACCGCAGCAGCCGATCCTAACGTCCTTAACATCACTCCTCACAACGTGCAGCCTGGAAAAGCTGAAAAACGGAAGCAAGAGGAGAAGAAAGCCATGGAGAGAACAATTCCATACCCACCACCACCTTTTCCTCAAAGATTGAAGAAGGTGGCGGATGATACAAAGTTCAGCAAATTCATGACCATGTTGAAGCAGCTGACCATTAATGTTCCGTTGGTAGAGGCGCTAGAAAAGATTCCTGGGTACGCTAAATTCATGAAGGACCTGTTGACAAAAAAACGGGCAGTAAGCTATGAGCCGGCAGATAATATTCATCATTGCAGTGCAATTTCCACAAGGTCCTTAGTACAGAAGAAGGCAGACCCTGGTGCTTTCACTATTCCTTGCACGGTTGGATCTATGAATTTTGCTAAGGCATTGTGCGATTTGGGTGCTAGCATCAATTTGATGCCACTATCCGTCTATAAGAAGTTGGGGTTAGGCGATCCAACACCAACCAATATGAGGCTCGTGATGGCTGATAGGTCGGTAAAATGACCTATGGGTATCTTGAATGATGTGTTGGTGAAGGTTTCTTCCTTCATCTTTCCTGCAGACTTTGTGATTTTGGATTGCAAGGTGGATTCTGAAGTTCCTATAATCTTGGGACGTCCTTTCCTTGCAACAGGAAGTGTGCTTATTGACATGAGAGATAATGAGCTTTTATTTCAAATGAATGACGAAGTGATTCGTTTTGATTTGTGCAAAGCGATGAAGCAACCAGGAGATATGGATGTGTTCTCTGTAGCTGATGTTCATTATGAAGGTAAGAAAGCATTATCTGTAGAGAAACAGCCTACTGTTGAGCCATTGTCTGCTACGCTGTTGAATGTTGAGCATGAGGATGCTAAAGAATATGAAGAACTTATGGGTGCTCTAACAGAAATAGAGTCCTATTCCCATACTCCTAAGCAACCGGACCGTGATCTTAAGAATCAACCGTCACCAACAGCGAAGACTTCCCTTGAAGAGCCACCAATGCTAGAATCGAAAGAGCTCCCCAATTATCTAAGGTATGTGTTCTTGGAAAGTATAAATATACTTCCGGTGAGTGCGGATGATTTAAGTAAACAGCACGTAGAGGCTCTCATCTCTGCTCTAAAGAGATACATGAGAGCTATGGGTTGGACTATTGATGATATAATTGGTGACCCTCCGGGGAGACGTATGAGTCTTCTCGAAGAAGATTGCATGCCTACAAGTAAGCCTCATTGTCGTCTAAATCCATTCAGAAAACGACCAACCATCTATCTCGACGAAGTCTAAGTACTCGAGGTAACTATGTCGAGCCACGACAATAAATAAGGCGCTAGATGGGAGGCAACCTATCGTTTATCATTTTTCATTTATCGTTTATCGTTTTCTTTCATTCTAGTACTTGATTTGATTTTGATAAATGAAAAATCCAAAAATAAGAGTCGTGCCACGACCAAAACTAAGGCGCTTGGTGGGAGGCAACCCATCGTACTAATCGTTTTCATTTGTTTGAGCGAATATAGGTGCAAGAAGTAGTCAACGAGGAGATTTATTTCAATTGACGATTTGGACGCATTGTATGGTAAAGTTGGTAAGTTAGGAAGGGTGATGCATAAGTCTATGGATTGAGCCTTTCTCACGCCAAAATAGGCTTCGAGGAAGGCTAGGACTTGGTAAAACTAGGCCACGAACGATGCACAACCTATCCTATAGCCTAAGGTCTCGGAATCTAGTGTGCTATACACTATGCGCCGCCTATTCCTAGGTATGCTTTTGACTATGCGCCGCCTATGCTATGGAATTTGGTCTCAGTATCTCATATGCCATAGACTATGCGGCGCATATGTCTACAAATGCCATAGACTATGCGGTGCATATGTCTACAAATGCCATAGACTATGCGGCGCATATGTCCCATTATGCCATATACAATGCGCCGCATATGTCATTGATATGCCGAGTATTATGCGCCGCATATGTAGGATTTTTGTCTCTAAAACCGAGTGTAAATGGGTCATAACCCGACCCATACTCTTCCTATATAAAGGGGACTTAGTTTTATAACACAACCACAATAGAAAATACCCTAAAGGCGCCACATACTCTTCCAAATCTTCTCAAAATTTTCTTCTTTTGCTCTTCCAATTCACAAAACCATCTCCACAAGTTTCAATCAAGTAAGTACTCTCTTATTCTTCATTTATTTCTCGTAAGTACTACGTTGCTATGGCTATTATGAATTGCTAAATTATATAAGATTGTTGGTGATGTTCATGTGTTTGGATTGTTGTTGCAAAATCATGTGAGTGAACATATACGTAGGAAAATCTTGACTTGTTTCCGACTTGAATTTGGTTTCAATAGCATTGTTATGATAATTGCAGAATTGCTATGGCTATGAATATTGCTTAAGATTGTTGTTTGGATACATACATGTTAGACTATCCCGGCCATCGGGATAAGACTTATAGTGCCTACCGACTTAGGAGGTTGTGATTGTTGTAAGAATAACGATTCAATGTGGTAACCCCTATGTAGTAGTGTTGCTATATCTACCATGAAAGTAGTCCAATGGCTGCAAGTAAGTGATGCATTGCTGATTTTCTTGTCAAACGTATCTCGATGAAATCTGAGTAAATCGACTACTTTCACCTCACTGATTTGTGTTAACAAAACTAAGTGTGGGGTGGTACCCCTAATGCTTGCTTATAGATTGTATCAAGTGAGACTGTGCTTCAGCTAACACTATTTCTAGTCTCAGGTACAATGGCACCTAAAGCGAGGCAAGGCAAGGAGAAGGCGACCACTTCCCAAAAGGGCAAGAAGAGAAGTCGAAAAGACCAAGGAGAATCATCCTCAGCACAACTACCACGCAGAATGTTCGGAATAAAATGGGTTCTTGAGGAAGAAGACAAAGCATGGTACAGCAGCAACAAAGAAAGAAAATATGTGCATGTCGACTTGATCAACAAGGATACCTTAGCAAAGAAGGAGCCGCGTATGTTGGCAAAAATAATGGCTTTGAAGTCGGATTTCATCTTCTGCGACATGGGAGAGTGTAATCTTGATCTAACAAGAGAGTTTTATGCCAACTAGTCGCCGAAAACAACAGGCAATGAAGCCAAAATTTGGGGCCAAGTGTTACAGCTCACCGCGGACTGGATCAACTCTTTTCTTGGCTTACCTTCGGTCGACACAACACCATTCAAAGAGATGTACAGCAGGCCTCCTTTTAGAGCAATACGACACACGCTTTGTGGAAGCAGATCGATGGCAAGGTGGGGCAGACATAAAGAAACCGGCCGACACAACACCTTCCCCTATGCTCCACTAAATAGGGAAGCAAGAATCTGGATGCGCATTGTCAACTTATGTCTTATTCCTGGGACTCAATACACCAAGATATCGAGAGATAGAGTGTGTTTGGTCTATGCTTTGATGACGAATGTCCCTATCAACTTTGGGGCAATCATTCGATCTACCATGAGGAAGGCCAGACTCCACAAAAGGTCCCATTTCACATTTGGAAATTTGTTGACAGCAATCTTGCGGAAGGAGGATATCGAAGAGGAACCAGCTGATCATAAACTCCCACACAATCCGAAGAAGGTTGACCTCACAAAGGTCAAAGATGTTGAATCAACACATGGCATCAACCTTACTACGGCAGAGAGAAATGCTCGGGATGAGAGTTTCTCCCACCATATGTACGGCATGATGAGGTTTACAATGATGAGCGGAGGTCGTGTTCCCACTGCTGCAGAGCTCCGACAGCTGGACCATGACTATCCAATGAATATTCATGCACGGGAGATGTGTGGAGTAGGTACATACTTTGAGGAACCTCTAGATGATGATGTGCCGATTGATGACGATCGACGCTTGCCAGACTCTGACGAGGAGGAGAACTCTGACGACGACTCTTATGATGATTCCGAAGAAGGGGGTATGACCCCCGACATTGAGGAAGAGTCCGACTAACCAGGTTCCTCGTATTTATTTTCCACTGAGGGAAGTGTACCGTTTAAGTGTGGGGTGGCGGTATCGTATGCTATACTTCTCTATCGCATCTATGTTTGTTTATTTTGTTGTTTTTTTTGTTGTTTTTTTTCGTGTTTTAGTTTTTTTGTTTTTGTTATTTTTTCTAGCTTCGCATGAAACTATTTTGATAGGCAGCATGAGATTATAACAAAAGGATGTTCTACAATTGTGACTATTGAGACGTTTAGGCTCTAGTTGTGACTCATTATGTGATATTGTGATTCAATTCCTTCACTTGTTGTGTCGAGTGTCTATACTACTCCCAATCAAGTCGATCATGTGCCTTGTGTGTGTGAGATAATCGTATAATCTATGTGTGTGGCTGATGCTAGAACTTGCCTGGTATGTATGCAAAGCGAAAATAAGGAGTGTAAGTTTAGGATATGATTTAGGCATTTCTTTGGCAACCCATATTTGTTTACCTTCAGTTTTACCTACCCATGGACATCATCCTAGTTAAACCCTTTTGAGCCTTTAGCCTATTTCTTTGACAACCTTGTATGTAAGCCTAATCCATTTCTTTCAAGACCGTAATTTGATCCAAACTCCTAAGTGCTTTAAAGTGAAAAAGTCATGTGACAACATAAGAGGAAATTGGGTGAGTATGATGCTATAAATTGTAATGGTGCTTGAATGTGTTATGAAAAAGAAAGTGCTATCATAAGAGGTATGTTGTGAAAAGAAAAAGCAAAAGAAAGATGAAAAGCGAGTTGTGCTTAAAATTGAAAAACAAAAGAGGAGAACAAGGGTGGTATAACAAAAGAAAGAAGAAAGGTTGAAAGAAAAAAGTGTCAATGATACAAAGTGACGTATTAAAGCGCTTAGGAACTTAGTCACTATTCCTGGCCAAAATAGTCCTACCCGTCCCTTAGCCTACATTACAACCATCAAAAGACCTACTTGATCCTAATCTTAATATTCCAAAATTTAGTAGAGTATTACATTAAGGGCAAGCCTATGGTCATCAGTCGCTACATATGAATTCTTTGTGAGAGTGAGAGCAAGGACATTTTGATACCCATATTTGAAAAATATGCTATATTTGTGAGTGATTATGGGTACTATATGGTGAGACACACATGGTTGATGAGTTTTGGATAGTTGTATATGATTCTATGCACTTTAACGTTTGCATGCGAGTTGATCACCATCACGAGTCTATACTTGAGGTTAAATTGTTTCTACTTATAATCGGAAAGCTACTCTTGGTTTATAATCGTTGTGCTTGTCTTAATAAATGTTTTGTGCTGTTACTGTAAAAACCTTAAGTTGATGCTTAGAAGGACATGATATGTTGTTCGAGGACGAACAAAGCTCTAAGTGTGGGGTGTTGATGATAGGCGGATTTACACGCCTATATCAATATATTTTGCCCATATTTTAGCCTAGTTTTGAGAACAAATTATATATTTCATGCACTTTTAGTCCTTTTTCCCGTAAATGAGCTAACGAACATGACTAGGAAAGTTTCAGGTATAAATGATGCAAAATACAGAATTTTATGGCTAACTTGACGCAAAAGAAAGCTCACGAACGAAGGAGAAGGAAGTGGGACGCCTAAAGGACCAAAACTGCTGCATGAAAAATCTGTCCCGGGCTAAAACAACAATTCTGAAGACTTTGGGGACTTACAGACACAAAGCTGGATTTTGACAATGATACATTAACCTAGTGCAATTAGGTTATGTATTTCATTATTTTATGTGGATTATGATAATGTTACCTTAACCTAGTACATTTGGGTTAAGGATTTCATTAGTCTAGTAGGATTTGGTTATTTATTTCATTAGCTTAGTAGGAGTAGGATATGGGTATTATAAATACCCTATCATGCTAGAGATTTAAAAATGGGACATTCATCATTCAACAATTAATTTTCTTCCATCCCTCTCATCTTCCACTACAAACACTTCTAATCTACTCTTCTATTCTTAAACTCCACAACAAGAGAATCGTTACTTGCTAAGGAATCACGCCTCACGCCTATCACTTGATCTACACGCCATTACTCAATATCGTGATATAATAACAATGTCAATCGTGATTTTCTTCGCATTCATGGGTAACTAAACTTCTCTGTTGGGGTTATGGAAGCCGAATGAGTTACTATCTATTGCTGTGAGTTTGTGAGTTCGAGGCACATATATTGCTTATATCATTATTCTCTTCATCTTAATCTACATTCTTTGCGGTTGCAAACGCAAGAATATGCCAGTCTAACATTTAACTTGTTCGAGAGAAAAGTTATTTGTCTGGAAAAGAGATAATGTCAAGGTAGTAGGACACCCTTTCCTATTAAAAAGCTAGTGCCGTAACTGGACTAACCTCTTGGAGAATTCGTACCGTTAGACACACTTTAAGCTCGAGAGAGTTAAAGTGAAATAGTCCTTGTTTAGGTCGAGAGACGCTTGGATTTACCATCGACTACAATCCTCTATAAGCAATTGCATGTCAGAATTCTACACACTCATAGCCAATAGAGACGTATACCTCAGAAGGTGGACATAACCCCAACGCTTCAATTCTCATTGTTTACAACCAACGTAACAATCTCTCTTTTTTTACTTTATTATTTTCAGCTTTTGTTTACATTACTTGCAAAATAAGAATCCCCCCTTCTTACGAGACTTGCACTAAAAGTTTAGTAATTTTACTTACTTGTTGGCCAAGCTATTCCCTGTGGGATCGACACCCAACCCAGGTTGGGTTCTATATCTGCTAACGACCACTTTACACTCAAACGAGAGCTGTAGATTGAGCGTTATCAGAGTTGAATATCAGCGCTATTATCTTCTTTGCGATGAGGAAAGCCAGATTTTTTGGGGGCCATCAATATGGTTTGGGTGGGATATTGACTAGATTATTGAGGCAGCAGGGTGTGCCCGAGGAGGAGGTTGATTGTAGACCACTTTTTGGTCTCAGAACATTGGATTTTTCCCGTACTAAGGACCTGCTCCTCATGGTGTCAATTTGATGATGCCCGATCATCAATCTCAAAATGATGAGATCACAGCCCGGATGTATGGGCTCACTATGTTGCAGCTGAAGACTGGGGGCGTACAGCCACCCAATAGAAGATTCGTGCTGTTGAGTTGGACTACCTACTAGGGCCTCATGCTCGGACTATGCTGTGAGTTGGCTCAGATTTTTTTGTGCCATTAGATGATGACGTCACCACGGATGAGGACAGACACATGGGTTATTATGATGATGAGTCTGTAGATGAAGAGCAGTCTAATGATGATGGTGATAAAGTTGATGACTTTGGTGATGATGAAGGTGCCGATAATGATGTGATGGAATTAGTGTCATTTGACTGAGCAGTGAGTACGATGCTACCCTGCCTTATGCTTATTGCTAGCACTGGGACAGTGCTACATTTAATTATGGGGTGGTTGATCTTCATCTTCATCTCCTTCATCATCAATTTTTGAATTTTATCTTAGTGTTTGTGGACAATTTCTTCTTTGCTATTTTTATGTTTTGTTTTGCTGGATTGTAAGTTAACAGTTTTAATTATTGCCCTCTTTGGAAAATTTAGTTTAAAGTGTTTGTTTTATTTATTTTCACCCTTTGTGCAAAATTTTTTAGTTTACAGTTATTATGTGTGCCCTTTTTGGCAATTCTCGTTTTGCATCGTCATAGTTAGTTGTCTTCCCCTATGATGGATGGATAACGACCGTCTTAAGGGGAGTGTGTCTTTAGAAGCTGAGAAAATGATAAGACCCCGATTACGACCTTTGAGAAATATTGTGTGTTGGGAAAGGATGAACGAGTTGTTTTTAGATGTAGATCCCAATAAGTGTTGTTTGATTTAATTGTTTTACTGTTGAATTTGACAAAGAACGAGATTGGGAACCTTAAGGATCCGATTTGATTCCTTTCATGCACCATGAGTGTGAGAATTTGTTGATATTCTACATGTATAGGAATGACTAGAACTTACTTGGTGTGTTTACAAAGCAAAATAAAGGGTATTGGTGTAGGAAGTGATTTAGGCATTTCTTTGTTAACTAAATTGTAAAGACTGTATTTACCGACCCTTATGCATGTCCCTAGTTAGCCCCGTTGAGCCTTAGCCTGATTTATTTGGTAGCCTCATTTATAGCCTAATCCTTTCTTTGATAGACCTTATTCGATCCATAACACCTAAGCACTTAAATATAGATAACTGATTAAGAAGGGAGTATGAAATATAATAAGGAGAAAGGTGAAAGTGAAGCTTTAAAAAAGTGTTCATCATGTGTTTAATTGTGATGGTTGGGGGTTAGAGAAACTGTGAAAAAAATTTCAGTTTTTGTTGCCTGGTATTTTGTTATAATGAACCTGTTTTGGCCCTTATCCATTTAGGACAATGCACACCTCAATTGAGGTGAATAGTTTAGGTTAAGGATGGCTACTATAGGGGTGTATAACAAGAACTGGGGATGTGAAGAAGATCTGAGAACTGAATTGTCATGCAAAAAAAAAAGAAAAATACTCCTACCGTAGTATTGTTAATGTGCTTAAAAAGATTAGGGTGAAATAATAGATGTGTAAAGGTAATGAAGTGAAAAGTTGGGTTGATGAAATGTGATTTTGATTGAAGATGGTTGTGTATTAAAGTGCTTAGGGAGATTAGTCACTATTTCCTAAATAGTTCCTACCCGTCCCTTAGCATACATTACAACCATGAAAGACCTAATTGATCCTACATTTCAACATCTGACTATTAGTTGAGTATTATACTAAGGCCAATCTTATGATTTATTATCTATTATGTATGAATTCTTTTTTGAGAGTGAGTGATTGAGTTTTGATATTCCTCTCATGATAAATATTGAAAAATTGTGAGTGATATGGGGAAAACTTTCTTGTTGTGAGGGTGCATGCGGATGAAAGTTCGGATTACTTATTGTGTAATTTGATTTCTTGCTTTGATTAAGTTTTCCAAAGAATTGAATGTCACTGTTGGGATGATGAAGTGTGAAATAAAGTGTTCATGTACCCAATGCTAGCATGATTCATAGGTTTTGATTAGAAGGTTTAGTGATAATGCTACTTGAAGTTGTTTGAGGACGAACAATGTTTTAAGTGTGGGGTGGTGATCTTGAGCGTATTTATATGTCCAAAAACCACTATCTACCCATAGTTGGACTTTTTTTGAGAATAAAAATTGTGTTAATTATATTTAATTGTGAGCTAAAGTGTGTTTCGTGGCTAACCGATGTGATTAGAGATGCAGGGTAAATTTCTAATGGATTCAGACAAATATTGGACACATATAATGAAGTAATTGTGTATTGATGGTGTGGAATAAATCATACATATGTGAAAGACCATTTTTATCAAGTCTAAGAACATGTGTAGACGCACGAGAGAAAGGATAAAAGAAAGCAGTTGAGGATTGATAAGAGTTGATTGAATATTTGAAGTGAATTTCCAGTGATGTGACGCTAACCCGACGCATCGCGTCGACCTATAACTTATGTTCCTTAGCCAAAATTTCAGAAGAAACTTCCAGTGTATCGACGCGAACTCAACGCATCGCATCAATGCGTGATCTTGGGGACTTAGTCGAATTTTGAGATGAAAATTCTGGTGACACGATGCGATGTCTATGCATCACGTTGTGCGTTGAGCAATTAGACTTAGCCGAATTTTTAAAGACAAATTCCAGTGCATCAACGCGATGTTGATACGATGCGTTGGATGGATCAACGCGATTAGCGACACATCGCATCAGTAGTGCAGATCTGGTAAAATTTTCTCAAGTATAAAAGGAACATGTGAGCACCATTACAAACACTTTTTGCAAGCATAGAAGTGGCGAAAAAGCATAAAATTCTCTCTTTTAGGGTTCTTATTATTTCTTTTGAACTTGTTTACTTCAATATTAATTTTAGGTAAGATAAATTACTTATTTTTGATGTTTAATTCAAACATGAGTGGCTAAACACCCTTGTTCTGGGGTTGAGGCCAAGAACATGATTACTCTTTGATATTCTTTATAGTAGTTTCTTTTTGGATTATCAACTGGGTTGTTCTTAATTTTTTGAGCTTACTATTTTGATGAGTGGCCACCATTAGAATACATCTATATTTCTATGTGAATCCGGGAGGAGAATCGTAGGATAGAATGAAGAAATTTATGAGCAAGTTTCTTATCCTTTTATGAAATAAGGGGTTTGAAATAGAATCTAGGATAGGAATATACCTAGAAGCCTAGTTTGGTTCAATTGCAAGAAGATAACTTTATGAATATAGGAGAATTGTTGTATCTCAGTGGGAGTTGTAGCTACAATATTCCATAGATACAAGATTTGAGGTCAGGAAACCAAAATCGTAGCATAAATCTTCCGAACCAACAACCCGATAACCAGTTAGACTACTATAAGAATAGAGATTTGTATGATTAGTCGAAAAGCCTCAACCATTGATTTCTTATCGTTATTGTTTTACAACCGTTGCTTTCTTTGCTCTAGTCATAAACTTTTATTTATTATTTATCAATTTATATTTTTATTCTCAATTTCAAAATCATCCTGATACTTTACAATACTTAATAGCTCATTGTCAAAAACTGAAAGTTGGGTAAATTTCTAGTTTCTTAGTCCTTGTGGGAATGATATCTGACTGTCTAAGTCACTATATTACTTGTACAATCGCATGCACTTGCGTGCGTCTGAGCTACAACATTGTGTAACTACTTGAGTTTTGTAACTTTGTTTGTAATGAACAAAGTTTTGTTGTAAGTTTTGTTGTTTTACGCCATGGAAATTTTATGGGGCCAGTTGAATATAATTGTCGATATATGCTCAACTTAAAAGACAAAAACTATACTTCACAATGTTATTCAAAATGTTGATATTTGTTTGAAGTTGAAATAAAGTTATTCATTTTTATTTCTAATGTCTTAATATTGTTCCTACAACATAGCTCCATTTGTCTCTCCTTTACTGCTTGTTACGGTTGTTACATAGTGTATTGTATTATGTTGGTAGTTTAAATGCAATATTTGTTTTGATTGTTACTTAAATTTTATGGCATCGTATCATTATATTCATAGATAGGTAATGACATAAGTTCGATTTTGTTTGACAATAGATTTGGTGTGATTGCGTTGTTACCTTATTTTTTTCTCATTTTGTCCTTACTTATTACATATTAATTCTATTTCATCATTTACGACCTTGATATAGTAGCTCTACTACGTGCCCTACTTGTAGGTTAATCCTTCAAGTTGTTTATATGTGACATAATGTAACAATGAGAAATGATACAATTTGTGCATTAAAACACTACAGTATGATACAATACAACACAAGGCATTAATTATGAAACAATATGCAACAACCATCCAAACAGAGTGTGAGTTTCTATTGTTTTGACAGTTTTTGAGGGGGTATAGGTAGAGGGTGTTGGTATTCTTCTTATAAGATGGTGGAGACTTTTATCACAGTGACCTTAACTTTGTCCACAAAGAATTCTAATAATGGAAAGAATTACCTTAGTGCTTTTGCCTCGTCCGTGTTGGGGTTTTTCCTTTTGTGATGTTCAACTCTTTTATAATTTAGTGATCTCTCTTATGTTTTTCTTGTTACAGTTCAATTTTAATAGTGATGTACCACCATCTCAATCTTGGAGAAGGAAGCTATGGAGAAGGAAGCTAAACAACCATACTAGCAAGTTAAAAGAATTTAGTGTCACATTCAGAGAGGCAATAAAAATGGTATGTAAGTTTCTTTTAGGCTTTTTGAATTGTTGGCGGATAGGAAATTCTCCAAGATTTTGACTTGTGGCTTTGTCATTTAATCATTTTTTGTTTTTTCATTTTTAGGTTCGTCTTGATATACATCTATGGTCATATGTAAGGGAAGAAACATCCTATGGAAGGGTAACTTTCTCAATCTCATCTGTTTTATGGAGATCACAAGATAACTTCATGCTTAGAATGAGTGTTGTAATGTTAAGGGCTTTCAGTATGTTCTGACCATTCTTTTACCTATGAAGAGAGCTCCAATTGATCCCTTTACATGAGAACACTGCAAACCATCAGCATCTCAGGGTGTTCCACTTAGAGGAACGGGGTAAGTGTACAGAGTGTACACTCTGACAGCTGCTGTTCGGCCATATTAGATTTCTTTTATTGATCCGATGAGATATCAAACTTGTAACATCACAAAAGTGGAAGCATATTCAGAGGTTTTAGAGGCGAGTTCAAGAACTTTCAAATTCTTCTTGGAACATGTGAGACTTCTCCAATCATGGGCAATCAGTTCTAAGTAGTGCGCTTTTCTTCAACTCTATATTCTTTCAGTAAAGTTTTTATTTGGATATTTTGATGCTATTTTGTGATTTTACACTTGAGGAGCAGTCAATGTGAGTTCAATATATACGATCAAGAGTCATTCCACTTTTACCTTTATTTTCATAGTAAACAATCAAAAAATCTAGATAAAAAATAAAGCATACTGATCATGCTAACATTAAATGTCGTTCCTTCATAGGTTCTATACATATTTGTAAGCATATTTTTATCATGTTTTAGCGTAGGGAATTTGTTCAGTAGCGAGGTTATAAACATGGGATGTATGGTAGGCATACTTCACGAGTTTGATGCTGATAGAAACAAATATTTTATTGATGTGCAGAAGAGTAATGGAATAGAGGTATCATACACCATGTCTCGGTGTTTAAAACAACGTATTTCTCTGTTATAGGAAAATGGTATATAATATTTTATGATCATTCTTTTTTGAGAAGGAATGTTTTATTGATCTTTCTTTTAAAAGGAATTGTTAACTCTTTTCATAGATAGTCTTGAAAGTTGATGTTAAATACTTTCCATCAGTAAATAAATTACTTTATTCAAAAAAACAGGCAAGAGAAGAGAATACATGGGTTTTTTTATGATAATTAAATAGGAGAGAGTTAGAAATGCCCTTAGACTTTAGAACGACCTCCTTCCACCTATTGTATCTCACTTGGTAATTGTCATTTACTTTAGTTTTGCAGATGACTCATGGTAAAAGGTTTATGTTGTCTCAAAATCACTTTTCTTACTTCCAATAGAAAAATTGGTCTTATTCGTATATTTTGTCAACAGATGAATCATTCATTAGTTAAAGGGAAGCAAATAAAAATTTTCTTACAGATCACCAAAACATGTTGTGAGTAAACCTGATGCAGAGGTAATCTCTCTATTTGTTGAATCCACAACACAACTTTCTCTAATTTATTTATTATGATTGACTCTTTATTCTGCTTGCTGGAAATTAATGAGGATAGCAATACAGATAGTGGAGGAGAAATAGTTGATGGGATTTTAACTTTTGGGACCAATTCCATATATGAAATCCCATCTCAACAAGAACTTATTTGGCATTCTTTTGCTGATGATGACATTGAAGATGAATTTCAGAGATAAAAATAAGATGCTTTGAATGAGTAAGTTCCAATTATGAGAATTGGGAGTTGGGAAGTAATGTTGTTTTAGTATCGATTGTAATTTGTAATCAACAAATTGCAATTTAGAAAAGCTACAACTGATGGGTTTCTGGAAATTCAGCTAAATAGAATGAACATTTTCTTAAGCTGAGTTTTTCCAAACAGAGGTTATATAACAAGATTACTATTATTGGGCCCACACTAGCACTAGCTTCTGCATCAAGTTTCACAGAAGTGGGTTATAATTTGTTATATATTTATTTAATTACTTATTCATTTATTTTTTGTAATTTTCTCCATAATTCAGGATTAGAGAAATTGAGGTTTAGGTTTAGGACTTCTTGAGTAAGAATTTATAAATGGGTGTGATTAGATTTGTATTATTATAGGAATTATTTATTGAAACGGATTTTTAATGTTCCAAAACTTTGAGGAAGGGCAAGGCATCTACGAATTAGCTTGCATTTGGATTCTTTGGTTGAGTTAGGTTACGATTTAATTGGAGTTTAGACTCAATTTAATTGTGCATGTGCTTCTAAATTAAATGCTTATTCATTGGTCTTTACACATACTTGAATTTGAAGATATTTGGATTATTGAGACATGTATAAATAATTATTGAAAATAACTTGATGGAATTGCGTCTTGATTTTAAGTACACTTGTAAATTTGGTATATCTATTGTATCTTGGGAGATAGTGTGAATTCGATAAAATATACCTAATATAGTTACAGAGGATCGGATACCATGCCTGTACGAAGATGATATTGATATTACTTGCTTATTGCGGATAGGGTACCACACCGGTTTGAATATAATAGTGCTATTACTTTTTTATGGTGGATCGGGTACCACGCCGCTATGAATGTGATATTGATATTAATTTTTTATGGAGGATCGGGTACCACACAAGTAAGAATATGATATTGATATTACTTATTTTTGTAAGATCGGGTACCACGCCAATATAGTACATGAATATAGATTATTCCCTGCATGTGATGACTAGTTGGAAATGAATAAGTCCCTTAGCATGTGTGTACATATTTGAGTAGAATTTGAGAGGTTGTATATTTTATTAAGCTGATAACTTGCTAACGGTGTTCTAATTGCGAGATTTAGAAGGATGTGGTTGTTACTTATGATATTGTTGTTGATTCTATGGATGTTTACAGTATGGTTGATCCTCTTGATGGTTATGTGGATTGCTTGTAAGCACTGTTTGACCTGTTATTGATGTAAGGCTGATTCATTGAATACTTGTTATGTGACGATCCCTATACTTGTTATTTAATTTTTGTTGTGTACATGCTATTAACTTGAGTTGGAATATGATACCTACCGGTACATAGTGGTTTGTATTGATACTACCCGTTACTCTTCTTTTGTTGAGTGCAGAAAGTGTTCCATAGTCTCAGACACGACCTTATCTCTAGAGTTTGATAGAAGATCTTGATCCAAGGGTGAACACTACGTCTTCAGGCTGCCATGGGTCATCGTATTTGTTCTTATCCATCATTCGGGCAATGAAACATTCTTTATTTACTTTGTTTTTGGATATCTGTTTTAGACATGATCCTTGTTTAGAAGTTCTTTTACAATGACTTTCAGGTATTGGGGATTTCAGTAAGTAGTTTCGTTGATTTCTTCATTAATAATGGTTAGCTTTGAATTATTGTTATTAAATTATTTTTTTGATAATCTCATCTTAATATTGACTAAGTGATTGGACAATGGTTCAGTTTAATTGGTTCTCACACAGGAGGATTAATGTGTGTGCCACTCATGGCCATTTGGATCGTGACAAGGTCAGACTTCTTCCTTTTTTTTTTTTCTAATTTTCTTCATTTAAAAAAAAACATATTTAATATATATTATCTATATCTCAAATATATTCTTCTCAAAGTGAATGTTACCTGAACGGTGTAAAATCCGCTCTAAAAATAGAATAGTGAGGCTTCTGATTTTAAATTAACCTTTTGTTCTCCAACAACATTGAAATTTAATTCCTCTTAATTTGTTGGAGTAAAATTTAACGTAACGTTTCATTTTTTACATTGCTATAAGGCTAAACAAACCACCAAACCTACAACAGCAGGCCACTTCGCATAAAATTGAACAATGAAATGATATGTTGCAGGTTAGCAAGGGAATTTATTCTATCTAGCGTTCACATAATATTGAATTCCCAAGAAAGCTAATTAAAACTAATGACACAATTAACACAAATTTTGAGGGTCAATGAGGCATTACAGTAATAAAAAAAGTTCATGCTAGTTAACTACAACTCAGTACACTGTTAATATCATTAACAAAACACAAAAAAATCAAATATCTAAGTGGGTAACCAAACATAAAAGCAAGAAAACACCCACACATTTTTCCTCCCCTTTAGAGCATTAATCTGATGACACAATTAACACGAATTTTGAGGATCAATAATGCATTACAGTTATAAGAACTATTCATTCTAGTTAAGTACAACTCACTAAATTGTTACACCACTAGAAAAATCCAATCAATGTGACTCATTACAGTAATAAGAAGAGCTCATGCAAGTTAACTAGCACTCAGTACACTGTTAACACCACCAACAAAATACGAAAAATCCAATTCCCAAGATGGTAAGCAAAAGCAAAAGTAAAGAAAGCACCCCCCCGCGATACAATACACATACAGAATATCAATGTAATAACATAATTAACATAAATTTTGAGGATCAAATATACATTGTAGCTACAATAATAGTTTATGTTAATTAACTACAACTCAGTATGTTGTTACAACACCAACAAAACACATGAAAAATTCAATGAGGATCAATTATGCATTACAATTATAAGAAGAGCTCTTTCTAATTAACTACCACTCAGTAAACTATTAGTCCACAAGAAGAACATGAAAAATTCAATATCAAAGTTTATATACGCACACATTTTCCCTCCCTTTACAACAGAAAATTGGAGACTACAAGTGGTCTTGCAATGTACTATAAGAAGTAGAAGAAGTTTGTGACCAATACTTATTCTTTGGCAATCTTTCAACCTTGTTATCTATGTAATCGATAAGGGATTTAAAAATCTACAGTCAAACTCATGATTTAACTACTCATAACAAGAGCAACACCTGCACTAGTCCAATGTTTGCATCTCAACCATTATTTCCCACTGGAACACCAGCTTTACCATTAATTCCTTCTTGAAAAAATGCTTCACCAGCAATGGCAGCTTCCCCATTGATTCCCTCTTGAACAACTGCTGAACTAACACCAACGGTTTCATCTTCACCATTATTTCCCACTAGATCAACAACTTCTCCATTAGTTCCCTCTTAATAGTTGCATCACTAGTAATGACAACTTGTCCATTATTACCACTCTCTAGAAAAATCAATATCCTAAAAAGGAAACATCAATCATATTGGTAAACTATTTACTAGAATAGACATTAAAATGGAAGTACTTTAGAAGATGATTTAAGATCCAGGTGGTTTGAAGACTTTTTGTAACTTGCAACTGAACAAAATCTCAAAAGCCAGTATTCAGTTGCTGAACTTCACCAACAAAGTTACCTAATGCATGCAAGAGCGTTGCATCTTTATTCTGAATTATTACTGTTGCAACAGCTGCCTCTAAATTAATAATTATTCAGAAAAAGAACTTCTTTCATTAATGATAAAATCAAGTTAATAAAGAGAAAATCATAAAATAAAAATAGTGTACAAACCATACTCTAATAGATTGGTCGTTGCGCCAAATCCAAATTAAGAGCAGTTTGAGTTTGCACATTATTCTTAATCCTCCTAAAAGAAAACTTCTTTCATAAATGATAAAATAAAATTAATAAAGAAAAAACCATAAAATAAAAATAGTACACAAATCATACTCAGATGGATTGGTCAAACGCTGCACCGAATTCAGATTAAGAGAAAATTTAGTTTGCAAATTATTTTCAATCCTCCTGGAAAAAAAAACTTTTTTTTGTAAATATGATAAAATCAAGTTAATAAAGAACAAATCAAAAAATAAAAAAATAATATAGATCATACTCTGACAGATTGGTCAGACGCTGCACCGAATTTAGATTAAGAGTAGTTTGAGTTTGCACATTATACTCAAACATCCTCATGATCCTGCACAATAATAAAATTAATGATGCTAAAAAAGCTAATTGAGCCATTTGAGTTTGCACATTATCGAAAAAGAGTAGTTATATTTTCGACTCTAATGCGATAATAATAAGATTAACAATGTTTGAAACTCAAGATAAAGAATTTAACTTCATAGTAAAAATCAAGAATCCTAAAAATACTAATATTCATAAAAAATAAAGAAATAATCAAGAAGCCCAATCCTAAAATTTTATAACCAAAGATCAAGAAATAACCTAAAACCCTAACATAATCAAGAATCCCTAAAAATAATAATTAACCAAAAAAATTAAACAATTACCAAAAAGATGAAATAAAACAATTAACATACAGATGAAATAACACGATGAAGGAACCAAAAAATAAGAAATACTGTAAAACCCTAAATACATAAACAAGAATACTAAATTCCAAGAACAATAAATGAAGAAACAAACCTTATGAAAAAATTTAAACAATTACAATACAGACGAAATAATATAAGATAAAGGAACCTAATGCAAGAAATGGCCTATTTTTATTGTTTCATAACAAATGAATCAAAAAACAAGAAACCCAAAATTGCAAGAATAACAACTTTATAAAAACAAAATATAAACAATTTCCAAATATATATCATAGCACATGAACCAGAAATGACGAAAAATCCTAAAACCCATAAATTGAAAGAATAATAAATAAACGAAACAAGCTTGGTAAAATAAAATAAGAATCAGAATTATCCCTATAAATAAAAAAATATGTTATTACCCATTTGGGTGCATAATTAGAGTGACCAATTCATTTTTTCATTCATAGGAGCACCATCACTGCTTGAAGGACCACATATCTCCAAGGCAGTATTATCAATCCCGCAGGAGTCAACCAATCCCACACTCTGAAGTATCTAGTGGAAATTGACCAGAAACTCATAGGCATCCTTATGTTGATCATCCTGAAACTGCGGTGGATCCATCTTTCTAAACTTCACTAAGCCTGAAATAAAGTATGTAGATACACAAGAAAAAGTAGAATCATGATAAAATAACACCGAAATAGGTTGATGACTAACTAAGATAATAAATGTAATAACTGCATCAGAAGACTCCGCCTCAGGCATTCCTGGGTAGGTATAACAGTGATCTCTATTATCTATCACTAGAGTCACTCCCTCACCACCTTCTTTGTCAGCTATTAGTGCACCTCTACCTTCCTAAGATATGCATAAACCCCTAGCTGGGGGCACTACGACTCTAGCTGGAGCCTGATAACTCTACTGTGGACCCTTCTATCGATATACTAGATAATTCCTCCAAAGTTGATCTAGACTACCACACTCATAACAGGACCTAGGAGCTATTAATTATCAAGAATGACCTAAATATTTGATATGATCATCACGACCTTAAAACTGCTGAGATAAACACTGTGAAGCCTTTTTCGGACCATAAGAACCCTAACCTGAATGTCCACCCTCTGATGTTTTCGTCACTGCCTGAATTGGTTTACCATGTTGAGGGCAAAAAACTCTTCTTAATGAACCCTACCTCCAGATAAGCAACTACTGAATCGACCTAAAGTCATGCACCTTTCGTCCCCCAGATTCCCATACTCCTCATGATGCATCAACTCAAAATCCTTTGCTAACTCAACTACTCTCTGAAGAGAAGACCCAGATTGGGCTACAACAAACATGACCTCTCTGATCTTAAGTGTCAAACCTCTCATAAACCTTCTAATTATTTCTACATTGTCTTGTAATATCACCATCTCATAATGAGACAAGGCATAAAATTAAATCTTTTACATAGCCACAAAAATACCCTCATGTGTCAAATTCTCAAACTGGTGCCTATGCTCCTCTCTCAAACTCTAAGGGATGAATTTGTTAAGAAAAGCCTATGAAAACATAGCCCAAGTTATTAGTGGAGAACCTACTAGCCTGGAATAAATATTAGAGAGCCACAATTACTTGGCAGGACCACACATCTGTAAGGTAGTATAATCAATCATGTGGGAATCAACTGATTCCACACTCTAAAGTCTCTCGTGGCAACTGACCAAAAACTCATAGGCATTCTCACGCTGACCACCCTCGTGACCACCCTAAAATTGCTATAGATCAATCTTCCTATGCTTCTCAAACTTCCTCTACTCTGCATTAGACATAACTGCCCTAACCCTACCGGTAGATCCTACCCCTTATAAAGGTATACCATCGTACCTTGGTGATAGTTGAACCATTGAACCTTGATAAATTAGAATTGGTTGTTGATCTGGGGTATACACTCTCACCTTAATCTATTAACCCTATGGTGTACCAAATGATCCACCACCCTAAGTTATAGTCTTCAAACACCTAAAACCCGAATCAATGTATCTTAAAGAACAGGTGTAGCAACACACCCTAGTGGTTCCTAATTTAGGCCTACATCATTAGTTGGATCTTTAAGATGATAATCAGCTACCTCAAACTCAACCTCAGGAGACTTCTCCCAATCAGAAACCTAAGCAGCTCCTCAAGCTCTCTCTACCATAACTTTTACCCCTACCATATCACTTTTTTATTCGTGTGTCCTATCTCGAGTGATTTTATCAAGGGTTGGCGGGGGTTCCTGACCACCATCCTGAGATCTATGAGTCCTTACTATCTATGAGAGAATAAGATAAGAATTTCAGCATTTCAAGTTAAAGGATCAATATTGCATAATAATAGAGAGAGAAGAAAATAAATATTTCCTAAAGTCCTATAGCCTCTCAGAGATAGGTAATGGATGTCTCCGCACCTATTGGTGAGACTCTTCTAGACTCGGCTTGTATATGTGAAACTAATGAAATTTGGGTTCTGATACCATTTGTCACATACCAAATTCAAGACCGTGACGACACCTATCCAACCTTATGTGATAGGTAAGCCAAGAACCCAATTCCAAACAAAATATCCCAAATGTATAGAAGGAAAGAAAATAAAAACATAAAATACCCCAAAAAATCTCAAAAGTATATTAATAGACTAGTAAAGTCAAAACACAGATAATACCAAGTCTAGTAGTCACTAATACAAGCCACTAAACATAAAAATAAAAAAAATGTTAGAGTATATCAAAATGAAAAAAATGCATAAACATAAGTTTGGAGAAGATTTCGGTAGTCTCTAAAACCAATAGCAGTGTAATGCCCCATATTTCCCTAGATTAATATAAGTCCCAATACATGAGTATTTGTATATGAAATTTTTGAAACACTCAATATTTTTAAGTTTAGAGCCTTCCATTGCGTAGAAAATTCAATTATCTTTCCAACGATATAAAATTTACCCAAATCCGATAACCTGGTAAGAAGTTATGGCGGTTTTAAGTTTCAGTCGCAAAACCCCGTCATTTTAACCTTTAACGCGTCGCAGAGCAGGCGAATCTCCCATTTGGAAAATTCCAGTGAGGGTCTACAATACTGGCGTATTGCGCCATAGGTCAATTTGACATTTGTCCATTTCCAGTGTCAAAGCATGATACCATCGCATTGCGGTGAACTTCCAGGTCCCCATCAGTGAAGGACCGCGATTTCCCCGCATTACGCCGCAGAATAATTTCACAGTTGTCTGATTCCAGTGACATGGTGCGATAGCGCCACATCACGCCAGCCCAGAAAATTAGGATTTTCAGTCAATTCCGAGGTTTAATTCCAAGGGCTTTTAAGTACTTTTTCCTTGTCCCAGTCAAACACGAAATTAAGTCAAATTAATTTTTCCCCCAAATCAAGAACATTCTCTCAAGTAGCAAAACCCTAAACTTCAAGAATCAAGGTCAAATCTCAAGAACTCTCCATCAATCCTTCCAAATTCATCATCCCAAGTATGTTAGATGTTCATCCATGGATCCCTTTTATCCATGGAGCCCAAGTAACCTATTTTAATCACCAAAGTTATAATCTTTCAAGTTATTATGTTTTAAATTATGATTTCATCCATGAATCTCCATGTACAATTGATTTTATGCCATGTTACCATGAAATTATCATTATTATTTAATCCTCCATATTTGAATATTATTTATTGAACTAAACCATGATTTAATGCTATTATGATGAATTTATGCCATTCCTACAAATTCCATGACATTTCTATGATTTTTTTAAATCATGAACTATAAGTGTTTGATAAAATGCCTACAAGAGTGATTTATTTAACAGGAGCCTTCATATTTTGGCCTTTAATCTTTAGTGTCTTCTTTAGTGTCTTTTCAGTATTGTTATTTTGAGTCTTGGGGGTATTGAATACCTGAAAACCATAGATGTTTATCTAGTATAGTCTCCGTACATATTATAGAATAGTCATCAGATTATATTATGAGCATTTTCAAAATAGTCAGATATCAGTCATTCAACTCAGAACGGTCTAGTATCTCAGTGACTTTCAGTTGGGAGTAGGATTTAGCACCGACTGAGTATAGGAATGGCGGCTTCCCCATCAGATAGGAAGAATCGTTAGTAGTAGTCCCATACTCTAGAACTACATAGCCATCATAGGATATGAGTAGTCACCCATCATATTACGGTTGACAATCTCGCAGGGGTCACCCATGAGTTCAAGCTTGACATCCTTAGTACTTTGGAAATTATATCAGTTTAGTGGATCCACAAAGCCATTATTAGTACTCGTGGCTATGTTTTAACACCCTTCCAACTGGATTTACAGGTTGGACCCCGATTAGCTCAAATTGGGGAATGTCGATTAGATGATACCTCCCACAGTCTTAGATATAGTCTCAATTACAGTCCCAACTCAATTATTTAGTCTTAGTGTTGTTTCACCAAAGCATATAGATTTCAGTTATTTTAGTATTTTAGTTTACAGATTTTAGTTTGTTATGTTATATGATTGGTCGTGCATCCTCAGTATTTATAGATTTCCATGCATTTTTAGTATCTACAGATTCCATGCTCTTTACATAGTACTCCATGCTTTACATGTTTATCCTGTTAATTATTAGTTCTATTCATGAAACCATGCATACCAACCTACTCATTTAGTATACCAGTACATTTAAAGTACTGATCATATACCTTTCTTTTGTGCTATGATGTATCATATCATAGGTGTTGATGTTTAATTCTTGGATCGTACTTAGTCCCTCAGATCATTAGCAATATTGTAGCAGTGGTGAGTCCTCAACATTCGAGGACATATTATATTACTTTATGTATTTATCTCAGTAGTTAGTAGAGTTAGTAGGGGCCTATCCCATCAACTCACAGTATCCAGTTTAGAGGCTTTTCAGATACTACAGTTAGCAATTCAGACTGTTCAGATTTCAGTATTTTTATCAGATTCATAATTCAATGGTTATTTGATTATTAAAACCTTATGGCATTTCAAATAATGTTCCGCATTCATGATTATATTATTCAGTGCTCATAGAAGGTACAAGCTCATGGGTTAGTTTGGGATCCTTCAGGACCGTAAGCACCATGTAACGACTAGGGGGTAGTCTCGGGTCGTTACAAACTTGGTATCAGAACCTAAAGTTTTAAAGTGTCCTAGGAAGTTTGAAAGACACGTCGAGTAGAGTCTTGTGCATGGGTGTGTAGTACACCACACTTATGGAGGAGAGACTTCAAGGCATTTAGGAAAATTTTCCTCTTCTTTCAAGTATTTATGTCGTGCGATTAAGTATGATCTCAAGTTAAAGTCTTAGAATAATCCATTTCCTCCTTCCATTTACAGAACATACCTCTCAAGAAGAACAGGAACTCAACCAGCCTCTCAGCCCATCCAGGCAGATCCTCTAGACGAGCTTGTCTCTCACACAGAATTCAGGGCTGCATTCACTACTCTAGCAAACTCTGTAGCAGCATAGAATGAATGGACAACCACTGTTTCGGCCAACCCAGTGGACAATACTACTGCAACTAGAATTTGGGACTTCACCCGAATGAATCCTCCTTCTTTCATGGGATCCAAGTCTGAAGAAGATCCATAGAAATTCTTAGATATGGTTCAGAAGGAAATGGATGATATGGGGGTGGCATCTAGTTAGAGTACCGAGTTGGCTGCATATCAATTACAGGATGTAGACCATACTTAGTTTAAGAAGTAGAAAGTTTATAGAGGTGTTGATGCAGGGCCTATAGAATGGGAAGAGTTTGCCACAACTTTCTTGGATAGATTCTTTCCATTAGATTTGAGGGAGGCCAAGGTGTTAGAATTTATTAATTTTAGTCAAGGCAGCATGAGTATGAGGGATTATTCTCTCAAGTTCACTCAGTTACCTAGATATGCTCCTCATGTGGTAGCTGACAGTAGGTCAAAGATGAGTAAGTTTATGTCTGGTGTGTCTGATAGTGTGGTCAAGGAGTGATGGACTACAATGCTGATTAGTGATATGGATTTTTCTAGGATGATGGTCCATGTTCAACAGATAGAGGAGTAAAAGATTAAGGAAAGAGAGAAAGGAAACAAGAGAGCTAGGACGGGTAGTTTTAATTTCAATCTGCCAAAGTCAGAAGGTGGTAACCATCCTTAGTTTTATAAGAGGTCTTCATCCCCAGTACCTTGTTCATCCAATTCCCCAGTACCCATATTCAAAAATGATAATAGGGATAGGGCACCAGACTCTAAGTCCCAGGTCAGTGTTAGCAATGCTCGTACCAATCCTTTATGTCAGAAGTGTGGCAGACACCATCAGGGTGAGTGTAGAGCGGGTAGTGATGTGTGCTTCGAGTGTGGAAAGCCATTCCATTGGATTCGGGACTGTCGGGTAGTTTCTCAGAAAGGTAGAGATGCGCTCCAACAGGGCCAGTCCCATCAGTCGTCCTTTCCATGTGGCCGCCCAACTCAGCAGGGTGTCACTTCCAATGCTACCGCTGGTCAGCGTTCTACTAGATTATATGCTCTTCAGTCCTACCAAGATCAGGAAAATTCTCCTGACATAGTTACTGGTAAACTGTAGGTCTTTCACTTATATGTTTATGCTTTACTATACCTTGGGGCTTCTCTTTCTTTTGTAACTCCATATATAGCCATCAATTTTGGAGCCAATCCCGAAAATCTAGCAGAACCCTTTTCAGTGTCTACCTCAGTAGGCATTTCCATTGTAGCTAGATAGGTATACAAGAATTGTCCAGTCATTATATCTAAAAAAGTTACTTCACTTGATCTCGTAGAGTTAGAGATGACAGATTTTGACGTCATTCTCAGCATGGACTGGAGCCACTCATGCTATGCCTCATTTGATTGTAGAAACAAAATAGTTCATTTTCAGTTCCCAAATGAACCAGTCCTTGAATGGAGGGGTAGTAATACAGCTCTTAGGGGTCAGTTGATTTCATAACTTAAAGCCAAAAAGATGATATCCAAGGGGTGTGTCTACCATCTTGTACGAGTCAAAGAATCTAACTCAAAAACTCCTACTCTTGAGTCAGTCCCAGTAATAAATGAATTCTAAGATGTATTTCCTGAAGATCTTCCCGAAGTTCCTCCCAAAAGGGAAATCAACTTCAGAATAGACCTTCTCCCAGATACTCAGCCTATATCTATTCTGCCACATAAAATGGCTCTAGCTGAACTCAAAGAACTAAAAAAATAGTTGAAGGATTTCTTAGATAAGGGATTCATCAGACCCAGCGTCTCTCCGTGGGACATACCTATTCTATTCGTGTGTAAGAAAGATTGTTCTCTCAGAATGTGCATAGACTACTGTCAGTTGAAAAAGGTCACAGTCAAGAATAAATATCCACTTCCTAGAATCGATGACTTGTTCGACCAACTTCAGGGTGCCAGTTACTTTTCCAAGATAGACCTTAGATCAGGATATCATCAACTTAGAGTCAGAGAATGTGACATTCCAAAAAAGCTTTTCAAACTCGGTATGGTCACTTCAAATTTCTAGTTATTTCCTTTGGTCTTATGAATTCCCCAGTAGCCTTCATGGAATTGATGAACCGAGTGTTCAAGCAGTACTTAGATATGTTCATCATAATCTTCATTGATGACATTCTTGTCTATTATCATAGCGAAAATGATCATGCAGTCCATTTCAGCATAGTACTTTAGATTCTTAGAGCTCACTAGTTGTTCACTAAATTCAGTAAGTGTGAATTCTGGCAAAGATCAGTAACATTTCTTAGTCATATTATTTCTAGTGATGGCATTAGAGTTGATCCTTAAAAGACTGAAGCGGTGAGAAACTGGCCTAGACCCATCTCTCCATTAGTTATTAGGAGTTTCTTGGGTTTAGCTTACTATTACCATTAATTTGTTGAAGGGTTTTGTTCTATTTCATCCCCTATGTCCAGATTGACTCAGAAGAAAGTTACGTTCCAGTGGTTAGATTCCTGTGAGAAGAGTTTTCAGGAGTAGAATATTCGACTCACCTCAGCCCAGTATTAACTCTTCCAGATGGTTCAAATGGTTTTATTGTGTACTGTGATGCATCCAGAGTAGGTTCGGGTTGTGTCCTTATGCAAAAAAGTAAGGTCATAGCCTACGCCTCCAGACAACTTAAGCCTCTTAAGAAAAATTATCCGACTCATGATCTTGAGCTAGCAACTGTAGTGTTTGCCTTAAAGATTTGGAGGCATTACTTAGATGGGGTGTATGTATATGTGTTCACAGATCAAAAAAGCCTTCAGTGTGTGTTCTCTCAGAAAGATTTGAATTTAGGATAGAGAAGGTGGTTAGAGTTATTGAAAGATTATGACATGAGTGTTCTATATCATTTGGGAAAGGCCAATGTAGTGGATGATACTTTCAGTAGATTGTCCATGGGTAGTGTAGCCCATGTTAAGGGTGGTAAAAAGCAGCTAGCTCAGGAATTTCATCAGCTTTCCCAACTAGGTGTCCGCATAGTTGATTCAGCAGAAGGTAGTATATGGGTGTATAGTATCTCATAATCATATTTAGTTTCCGAGGTGAAGCAAAAGCAGGATAGAGATCCCAGTCTAGTTAAGTTGAAAGAATCAGTCAGAGATCAGAAAGTGGAGGTTTTCTCCTAAGGGGGAAATGGTGTTCTGCATTGTCAGGGTAGATTGTGTGTGCCTGGTGTAGATGATTTGAGGCAATGAATTCTTGCAGAAGCGTATGGGTCACGTTACTCTATTCATCAAGGGGCCACTAAGATGTATCACGATTTATGGGAGATCTATTGGTGGAGAGTCATAAAGAGAGATATTGCAGAGTTTGTATCTAAGTCTACTATATGTCAACAAGTTAAGATTGATCACCAGAAGCCTAGTGGGTCCATGTAGGAGTTTAGCATTCCTATGTGGAAATAGGAGGAAGTGAACATGGATTTTGTGACAGGTTTGCCTCGTACCCATTGTCAGCATGACTCTATTTGGGTTATCATAGACAGGATGACCAAATTAGCTCATTTCTTACCAGTCCATAGCTCTTATTTAGCGGAGGACTATGTCAATCTCTATCTCAATGAGTTTGTTAGGTTGTATGGTGTTCCCTTATCTATTATCTCAGACAGAGGTACTCCGTTTACCTCTCACTTCTGGAAAGCATTCCAAAAGGGTCTTGGTACCCAAGTCCACCTCATTATAGCCTTCCACCCTCAGAAAGATGGCCAAGCAGAATGGACCATTCAGACCCTTGAGGATATGTTGAGAGCATGCGTTGTTGATTTTAAGGGTAGTTGGGATGACCATTTGCCTTTGATTGAGTTCGCATACACTAACAACTATCATTTCATTATCCGTATGGCTCCATTTGAGGCTCTATATCGTAGAAGATGTAGATCTTCAATTGGTTGGTTTGAAGTAGGTTAGGGCCTGACTTGGTGTTTTATGCATTATAAAAGGTTCAATTGATCAGAAAAAGGCTTAGGGCTTCCCAGAACCAACAAAAATTGTATGCAGATGTGAGGAGAAAGGATCTCGAGTTTGAGGTTGGTGATTTCGTGTACTTGAAAATCTCTCCCATGAAGGGAGTGAAGAGATTCAGCAAGAATGGGAAATTCAGTCCCCAATATGTCGGTCCCTTCAGAATTCTCAGTCATTTTGGAAAGGTAGCTTATGATCTTGAGTTACCTTCAGATTTAGTCTCAGTACACCCAGTGTTCCATGTCTCATTGTTGAAAAAGTGTATTGGTGATCGAGCTATAGTTGTTCCCTTATAAAGTATAGATATTCAGAACAGTCTTTCCTTTGAGGAAGTTCCAGTCGAAATACTTGATCATCAAGTTCGTAGACTAAGGAACAATGAAGCTCCACTAGTCAAAGTTCTTTGGAAGAATCAGTCCATTGAGGGAGCCACTTGGGAAGTAGAAGTAGATAAGCGAACGAAGTACCCCCACATTTTCTCCATAAATCTAGATTTAGTATAAGGTACCAATCTTCTTAAGATTTTCTTTTCTCTGTCATGCTCAGTTTCCGCCGCACATAATGTTCATGTTAGTCGTGCATTCATGAATCAGTTCAGTCATTCATTCCATGCATTATACATGAATATTTAGTGTGTAAGCTCAGTCCATCAGTTCACTCAGCTTAACCAGTTTCATTCGGGGATGAATGATCTCAAGGGGGAGATATTGTAACACCTCGTATTTTCCTAGCATAATCTAAGTCCCAATACATGAGTATTCATATATTAAATTTTTGATACACTAATAATTTTTCATTTTAGAGCCTTCCATTGCATAGGAAATTAAATTAGCTTTCCAACGATATCAAATTCGCCCAAATCCGATAATCGGGTAAGAAGTTATGGCGATTTTATGTTTTAGTCGTAAAACCCCATCATTTTAACCTTTAGCGCATTGCGTAGCAGGACAATCTCCCATTTGGAAAATTCAAGTGAGGGTCCATGATCCTGGTGCGTTGCCCCTTAGGTCAATTTCACATTTTTCCATTTCCAGTCTCGAAGCGCGATACCACTGCGTCGTGGTGAACTTTTAAGTCCCAATACGTGAAGGACCATGATTTCCCCGCGTTGCGCCATAGACCAGTTTCCCTAAATGAAGGACCATGATTTCTTTGTGAAGGATCACGATTTTCCTGTTTCATGATATAGTACGATAGCGCCGCGTCGCGCCAGCCTAAAAATTAGGATTTTCAGTCAGTTCTGAGTTTTAATTCCAAGGGCTTTTATGTACTTTTCCCTTTTCTTAGTCAATACCAAACATGAAATTATGCCCCTAATAACCTAATTGGGCATTATTCTAATCAATTTTTCCCCAAAATCAAGAACATTCTCTCAAGTAGCAAAACCCTAACCTTCAAGAATCAAGGTCAAATCTCAAGAACTCTCCATCAATCCTCCAAAATTCATCATCCCAGGTATGTTAGATGTTCATCCATGGATCCCTTTCATCCATGGAGCCCAAGTAACCTATTTTAATCACCAAGTCATAATCTTTCAAGTTATTATGTTTTAAATTATGATTTCAACCATGAATCTCCATGTACTATTGATTCTATACCATGTTACCATGAAATTGTTGTTATTATTTAATCTTTCATGTTTTAATATTATTAATTGAATTAAACCATGATTTAATGCTATTATGATGAATTCGTGCTATTCCTACAAATTCCATGACATTCCTATGATTTTTTTAAACCATGAACTACAAGTGTTTGATAAAATGCCTACAAGAGTGATTTACTTAATCAGAGCCTTCATGTTTTGGCCTTCAAGCTTTAGTATCTTTTCAGTATTGTCGTTTTGAGTCCTAGGGGGTATTGAATACCCAAAAAACATAATAGTTTATCTAGTCTAGTCTTACTACATTACAGAATTGTCATCAAATTATATTATGATCATTATCCGAAAAATCAGATATAAGTCATTCAACTCAGAACAGTCTAGTATCTTAGTGTCTTTCTGTTGGGAGAAGGATTTAACACCGAGCGAGTGTAGGGATGGCGGCTTCCCCATCAGATAGGAAAAATCATTTGTAGAATTCCCTATACTCCAAAACTACATAGGTAGCATAGGATATGAGTAGTCACCCATTAGATTAGGCTTGACTATCTCCCAGGAGTCACCCGACAGTTCAGGTTTGACACCCTTAGTCTTTTGGACATTATATCAGTTTAGTGGATCCACACGACCATTGTTAGTATCCATAGAACGGTATTAACACCCTTCTAACTAGAGTTATAGGTTGTACCCTGATTAGATCAAATTGGGGAATGTCAGTTAGATGATACCTCCCACAGTCTCAGATATAGTCTCAGTTACAGTTCTAGCTCAGTTATACAGTTTTAGTGTTGTTTGACTAAAGTATACAAATTTCAGTTATTTCAGTATTTCAATTTACAGATTTTACTAAGTTATGTTATATGCTTTGTCATGCATCCTTAGTATTTATAGATTTCCATGCATTTTCAGTATCTACAGATTCTATGCTCTCTACTCGGTACTCCATGCTTTACATGCATATCCAGTTAATTATTAGTTTTGTTCATGAACCATGCATACAATCCTACCTCATTTAGCATACCAGTATATTCAAAGTACTGATCGGATACCTTTCTTTTGAGCTATGATGCATCATTTCATAGGTGTTGACGCTCAGTTCCCAGATCGCACTTAGTCCCTCAAATCATCAGCAGTACAGTAGAAGTGGTGAGTCCTCATCATCCGAGGACAAATTATATTACTTAATGTATTTATCTCAGTAGTTGGTAGAGTTAGTTGGGGCCTGTCCCATCAACTCACAATATCCAGTTTAGAGGCTTTTCAGACACTACAATTAGCTATTCAGACCATTCAGATTTTAGATTTTTTGTTAGATTCATAATTCAGTGGTTATGTCATTATTAAAACCTTATGGCATTTTAGTTATTCTTCCACATTCATGATTATATTATTCAGTTTTCAGAGCAGGTACCAGCTCATGGTTTAGCTTGTGGTCCCTCGGGATCGTAAGCACCATGTAACGACTAGGGGATAGTCTTGGTTCGTTACAAAAAGATACCTCGGATCTCCAAAAATGCTAACAAAGGAGGAACCACAAGAATCAACACCCGGATGTCATTTGATTGGTACCTATGCATAAGGTGCAAATAATTCAAGGGTGAGTACAAAACCATGTGTACTCTGAAAGCATCGTCGACCATCCATAATTCATAGTAGTGAAGAGTAATGCCACATCAACTATAAAAAACAATCATACCACCTGCACTCGGTAAAGTCACCCTAATTCAACAGAATAGTCAAGTCCAACAATCATAAAAATATCATAACACAGTCCAAGAAATCCTCAATATATTTAAATCAAGTAACAAATATTCAAGTACTCAATAAAAACCATGAAATCAATAAATTCACCTTACTTAGTATGAATAAGAAAAGAATGATTGCATTGCAATTCAGATGATGTTTACACACCTATTCAGAAATGACATCAAGGTTAAGACCTATGGGGGACTCGCAAGGTCCTTGTACTATACAATCATGCACTCCAATCCCAATAAATATATTATGCAGGCATGCACCCTCACCCCAATAATAGATAATAATGTGCCAGTGCGCACTCCGACCCCATATGAAATACAATGCATGACATGCAGGCGTGCAACTCCGATCCCAAATCAACAATAATGTTAAGTCAAACATTTCATGTCTTATGCTAAACAAATATCAATTCCAAAATAAACTCAACTTATAAAGTGAGAGTATTCTCATTAGCTAACAAAACCAAGGATTCATATACCATAGAAAATCGGTCCATCATGCTAGCAAATAGGGTAAAATAGTTCAAAATGTATAATTATCTTATTTTAAGCCCTCAAATAACACTGACACCTACATAAATGCTTTTTACTTTACCTATAAAGGACCCCCATTACTCCAATCACACATAAATAACACATAAGGACTTTAAAAAAGAGTTTAAGAAAGTCTTAATTTACCTTAAAAGAAGACCCGTGAAGTAAATTCCAAGTTGAAAGAGTTAGATGGAAACTTTCCCTTTAGAATTGTCTCCGAGTGAGCACAATATATTAAAATACATAATTTTCTTGAGAATATAATCTAATGAAATCCATTTTATAAATTCTTACTCTAAGAATCCCACATCTATGCCTAAGTTTGTTAAAATTGTGAGAGATCAAAATTTGATAATCTAAAGGCAAGGACACAATTAAAATTGAGGGTTGCGGTAACGCTCCGCAAAATCCTCTTCCATTCTGAGCCTTAGAGCGTATATGGTAAAGCGAAAATCCTAGTCAAAATGTTTCATAAATATCCTCCCAAGTATGAAATACTTTGAATCATGTGGGAATCTATTTGTGCATGAATTAAGATAATCGAGGTCCCCTTACTCATGGTCGAGTTGAAAACTTTTCTATCGTTCAAGTTTTAGTGACCGTCAAAATTTGGGTCAAATTTAATCGACCATTAGTCCTTGTATATAGCGAATTATAGGACCTACTATATATCACATGAAATCTCTTTGAATTATATTTCCAATTATACAAATTTCGTCAAAAACCAATATTGGAGAAAAGAGTTATACCCATTTTACTCCAGCATGTCAATCTGGAAAAGGGTGACGACATTTCTAACGGCCTGTCACGTTTCTGACAACAATTCTGATGACGAAGTCACATTTCTAACGATATCATCAGCCTTAGGCATAAAATAAAAAATTCAACCTTTTTTTATGACATTTCACGATGGCCTATCACGGGTCGGATGGCCTATCACGGATGTCGTCAGCTATTTTTTTCAGCAATTTAGAGACATTTTTACAAGGATATTTTGGTCATTTTCCACCATTTGTGAGCCTCTATAAATATGAGAACCCTCATTCAAACCCTAAATTCATCATTTTTCTCTTCCAATTCTCTCAAGATTATCTATCTAGGGTTTTATCAAGAACCTTAATCGTAAAAAAAAATCATCCATAAATTCTTCAAGGTTTCTTCAAGAATCAAGTTTCTCATAGTGTGGGCTTCAAGGATTATTTATTACAAATGCGGATAGAGTTCAAGTATTAGGATTCATCCAATTTCAAAGGTTAAGGTATGTAGACGTTGATTCTTGGGTCTCTTTCATCCAAGAAGCTCAAGAACCCTTTTTAAAACTAAAAGATTTTTATGTTTATGAGTTGTTAATGATTTGTATGAGTTGAAATTGGTGTTTAATGTTTTTTCGAGTTTTGATTTATGTGTTCTTACAAAATTTATGAGCTTTGACCCTAGTATGTGGAATTCATGTGATGTTTGTGATAGACCCTCTTGAAGTTGTTTTTCCAAGTGATGCGTTCATGACTTTTGGGTGTAGAAATGGTTGAATAAGTGAAAAATGTTCCCCACAAGTTTGATAAAGATCTTAGGTGAAACATAAGAGCCATTATAGTATGTTGAATGTGAAACTCCAAATTGTAAGCTAGTCCATGCATGCCTAGTGTTTGATAAAATACCTTAGTGAGTGAAATGTGCCAAGATAGCATGAAATCCCCAAGTAGGTGTAAAATCGGTCATGTCTAGTGGTTGTTGAAAGACCCTAGTGAACAAGTCGAGATATGATGGTAGTAAATGCCCTGATTATTTGCTCTTTGATATATTCTAAGTTTTTAATACATGTCAAGTGGTTAGTAAGTAAGTTGTGACATGATAGTATGAAGTTTCCCCAAGCCATGTGATACCCAAATAGGTGTCAAGAATGATATAGGTATGAAGTACTTGATGTAATACCTTCTTGAATAGGGAATAATGTAATATCATGTTTTCTCTACGCTAGTATATGTTGATGATTTCTAAATGCTTCAAGTGACTCTGTAGAAATTGTGGTGATGAATAGAGGTTTGCGATCCTTAAATGCTTGAGGTGATGTCTTAATGAACGCTTGTGATGATGCATGAATGGTTGTGATAATATATGAATGATTGTGATGATGAATAAATGATTATACTTTACTTTTACGCTATCGAGTCCTAGGGGTATTTATACACGACAATAGAGCTATTGTCTAGAGACCATGCCAGTTTCTTGATAACTCCAGTCGAGCCATGATTCTCAAAACTCAGTGAACTATAAAACTATATATCTTCAGACAAGTGCAGAACTTAAGAAAGCTCAGTAATCTTAGTTATCTCTGTAATCTCTGTATCGCTAATAATCTAGCCTCAGTCATATAATCAGCTCAGATCTAATAGTATTAAAGTGATTCAATTCTAATCTCAGAAGCGATTCGAGTAATCTATTCAAGCTCTGCATCAGCAGTCATTTCTTTTGAGAAACATGATCAAAATCAAATTTAGTTCAGTTGTGTTCAGTCAAGATTTCAGTTCAGAATCTTTCAGTTGGGAGTAGAAGTGAGCACCAAGCGAGGGAAGAGATGGCATATGTCCCGTCAAAGAGGCTGAGTCGTTAGGAGAAATCGCTAAACTCTAGAACTGCGTAGCCAGTGCAGGATGCAGGAGCCTTCCGTCAGTAGAGGCTATCACCATCAGAGAGGTTTGAATATTATATTACCTCAGGCCAACTTTTTGCGAGGGTCATCCCGTCAGAGAGGCTTGACGAAAGAGGTCTTTACCCTTGGTACGGTATTGACACCCTTCCAGCTGGGGTCACAGGTTGGACCCCACCTGTGGTAGGTTGGGGCATGTTGGTTAAGTAACTATTTCCCACAATTGCAGTTTCAATATATATTTTCAGAAATTAGGCCTGTCAGATACAGTCATCCATCTCTATAAAGAACTTATATAGTTCCATTGATTCATGGACCATCCCGTCAGATAGGCTTGGTCTCATATACAAATGGTTATTATCATATCTAGAGATCTCCCATCAGATAGGCTTGATCTCAGTCTCAGAACATGTTGAGTAATCTTATTATCATATCTAGAGATCTACGGTCAGATAGAATTAATCTCTATCTCAGATCCTTTATTCTATTGAGTATTCTTGTTGTTAGATTCAGACATGATCATACTTCTTATCATTCATAATCGTTTTCAAAATAATCTGTTAGCAAAGTTGATCTCTAATTCTGTCAGTCGAAAACAGTAAGCTCAGAGTTCAGTCCTTGATGTAAGAACATCCAGATCCTCAGTTATCAAAATCAGATAAGTCAGTGATTTAGTATCTCAGTGTCAGTAGTAAGTTCAGTCTGCAGTAAAGTGGTATCCGACTTTCAGTATCTAGAGCTTCGATAATTGTGTTCATGTTCTGTGCATTCATGTATGTGTTCTCATGCGGCATTTTCATTATTATTCAGTTTAGACATTGTGCATGCATGAACCCTTGCATTAGCCTACCCCGTCTACATACTCAGTACATTTTTGTACTGACATATTTGTGCTATGGTGTTTTATTTGACACCATAGGTTCAGAGGCACAATATCCATCGTATCCTCAGCAGTTCAGTTCCAGTCAGCAGCAGTAGCATAGAGTCCTCTTCTTTCGAGGACGAGTCTCAGTTTACTATTATTATTTCAGACTTTGTTTATTTTTAGTTGACGGAGTTAGTTGGGGACATATCCCATCAACTCCACAATTCAGACAGTTTAGATGCTTTTCAAACGGACGTATTACTATTCTGTTTTCTGTATTATGAGTATTCATAGATGTATTGAGCCTTATGTCTAGTTTCTGCATTTATTTCCGATATTATACAGTATACAGGTATATATATCTGTAAAGGGTTAGCTGTGGTACTTCGGTGTTGTAAGCACCGTGTGACATCTCGGTATGGGATCTCGGGGCGTTACAAGCTAGGTATGAAGTACTTGATGTAAGACCTTCTTAAATGGGCTATAATCTAATAGCATGTTTTCTCTACGCTAGTATGTGTTGATGATTTCTAACTGCTTGAAGTGACTCTGTAGTAATTGTGGTGATGAATAGAGATTTGCGATCCTTAAATTCTTGAGGTAATGTCTTAATAAATGCTTGTGATGATGCATGAATGATTGTGATAATACATGAATGATTGTGAGGATGAATGAATGATTATGCTTTACTTTTACGCTATCGAGTCCTGGGGGTATTTATACCCGACAATAGAGCTGTTGTTTAGAGCCCGTGTCAGTTTCTCAATAACTTCAGTCGATCTATGATTCTAAGAACTCAGTGAACTATAGAACTCTATATCTTCAGACAAGTGAAGAACTTAAGAAATCTCAGTAATCTCAGTTATCTCTGTATCGCTTGTAATCTAGCCTTAGTCCTATAATCAGCTTAGATCTAATAGTATTCAAGTGATTCAATTCTAATCTCAGAAGTAATTTGAGTAATCTATTTATCCTCTGCAGTATTAGTCAGATCTTTTGAGAAACATGATCAGTATCCAATTCAATTTAGTTGTGTTCAGTTAAGATTTCAGTTCAGAGTTTTTTAGTTAAGAGTAGAAGCGAGCACCGAGCGAAGGAACGGATGGCGGCTCTCCCGTCAGAGAGGCCGAGTCGTTTGTAGCAATTCCTGAACTCCAGAACTGCATAGCCAGCGTAGGATGCAGGAGTCTCCCATCAGTAGAGGCTATCATCGTCAGAGAGGTTTGACTATTATATTGCCTCAGGGTGACTTCCTGCGAGGGTCATCCCGTCAGAGAGGCTTGACCAGAGAGGTCTTTACCCGTGGCACGGTATTGACACCCTTCCAGCTGGGGTCACAGGTTGGACCCCACCTGTGGTAGGTTGGGGCATGTCGGTTAAGTAACTATTTCCCACAGTTGTAGTTTCAGTATCTATCATCAGAAATCAGAACTGTCAGATATAGACATCTATATATATAAAGAACTCAGATAGTTCCATTGATTCATGGACCATCCTATCAGATAGGCTTTGTCTCATATACAGATGCTTATTATCATATCTATAGATCTCCCATCAGATAGGCTTGATCTCAGTCTCAGACCATATTGAGTATTCTTATTATCATATCTAGTGATCTCCCATCAGATAGGCTTGATCTCCATCTCAGATCCTTTATTCTATTGAGTATACTTGTTGTCAGATTCGGATATGATCATACTTCTTATCATTGATAATCACTTCAGGAATAATCTGTTAGCAATGTTGATCTCTAATTATGTCATTCGAAAGCAGTAAGCTCAGAGTTCAGTCCTTGATGTAAGCACATCCAGATCCTTAGTTCTCAGTATCAGATGAGTCAGTGAGTTAGTATCTCAGTGTCAGTAGTAAGTTCAGTCTATAGTAAAGTGATATCCGAGTTTTATTATCTAGAGTTGCAATGATTGTGTTCATGTTCTGTGCATTCATGTATGTGTTCTCATGCGGCAATTTCATGATTATTCAGTTTAGATATTGTGCATGCATGAACCCTTGCATTGGCCTACTCCTTCTACATACTCAGTACATTCTTGTACTGACGCATTTACGCTATGGTGTTTTATTTGACACCATAGGTTCAGAGGCACAGGATGCAACATATCCTCAGCAGTTCAATCCCAGTCAGCAGTAGTAGTAGCTAGTCCTCTTCGAGCTATGTGTTGATAGAATGTAGAGCTTCCATGCTCAATAGAGATGTGGATCTTTCTAGGCTAATGATGCATGCGCAACAAATTGAGGTAGATAAAATAAAAGAAAGAGAGAGAGTGAGTAAGAGAGCCAAGACAGGTAGTCATAGTTTCTCGCAGTCAGGGTCTCAAGGTGGTAGCAGTTCTAAGTATGGTCAGAGATTTTTAATTCCATCTCCATCTTCAACTAGTGTACTCGCACCTGTGTTTGGGGTTGTCAGATCTGAGGGAGCGCCAAGCTCCAAAGGCTAGAGTAGTGCTAGTGGTGTTCGTACCCATCTGCATTATGGAGAGTGTGGCAGGCTCCACCAAGGTATGTGTAGAGCTGGTAGTGATGTATGTTTTGGGTATGTTGAGCCAAACCATAGAAGTCGAGAATGTAGAGTGCTGACTCAAGGGGGTAGACTTCATGCGTTTCAAGATCGTCTTGATCGGGAAGGATTCCCTAAAGTAGACCCGGGTATGTTATGAGCCCTTCTCCTTTATGAAATGCATTGATAGATCTTTTTCTCCCATTTTTATCTTATATGTTAGCACGAGTCATGCATGAGTTTCTAATCTTTATTGGTCAATTACGACCCAGTCTGTAGGTTCCCCGCGCACCGCTCCAGTATTTCAGCGAAGTGTGTTTAGAGGGACATAGAGTCCCAAGGGGGAGATACCCCATAGCATTATGATGTTGCATTCCATTAAATTCATCCTGATGCATGTTCAGATTTTCTTTATGAAGTTAGCATCAGTCATTGTCTCATTGTCAAGTCATGCTTTCAAAAGTCAGCTTAGCTAGATATTCATGCATTAGATATGCATATTTAGTAGAAAGAGTTCATCTTGTCAGCGTGTGTTCAGTCGTGTATTCATGAGATCATCCCAGTTATGAATCCATGCATCAGATATGCATGTGTATTATGAGAATTCAGCTATGAGTATCATCAGTCGAGTATTCCATGCATCAAATATACATGCCCAGTGTGAGAACTCTATATGTAAGTTGTTCCAATTGTGTAGTCCTGATCTGAGATGTTTCTATTTCTTCAGTAAGTTCTGTTGATTCATATTCTCAGTCTATCAAGCGACATTCGAGGATGAATGTTCTCAAGGGGGAGATAATGTAATGCCCCGCAAAATCGTCTTCCATTTTGAGCCTTAGAGCGTATTGGATAAAGCAAAAATCCTAGTTAAAATATTTCAGAAATATCCTCCCATGTATGAAATATTTTGAATCGTGTGGGAATCTATTTGAGCATGAATTAAGATCATAGAGGTCCCCTAACTCATGGACGAGTTGAAAACTTTCCTATCGTTCAAGTTTTAGTGACTGTTAAAATTTGGGTCAAATTCAATCAAATGAAAGATCTTTGAATTATCTTTCCAACGATACCAATTTCGTAAAAAACCGTTATTGGAGCAAAGAGTTATGCCCATTTTACTCCAGCATGTCAATCTGGAAAAGGGTGACGACGTTTTTGACGGCCTGTCATGTTTCTGATGACATTTCTGACGATGTCGTCACATTTCTAACGACATTTCTGATGACGTCTTCAGCCTTAGGGAGAAAATAAAAAATTCAACCTTTTTTTGACGACATTTCATGACGGCCTATCACGGGTCCGACGGCCTGTCATGGATGTCGTCAACTATTTTTTTTAGCAATTTAGAGACGTTTTTAAAAGGATATTTTGGTCATTTCCCACCTTTTGTGAGCCTCTATAAATATGAGAACCCTCATTTAAACCCTAAATTCATCATTTTCTCTTCCAAATCTCTCAAGAATATCTATCTAGGGTTTTATCAAGAACATTAATCCTCTAAAAAAAATCATCCATAAATTCTTCAAGGTTTCTTTAAGAATCAAGTTCCTCATAGTGTGGGCTTCAAGGATTATTTATTACAAGTGCGGATAGAGTCTCAAGTATTAGGATTCATCCAATTTCAAAGGTTAAAGTATGTAGACGTTGATTCTTGGGTCCCTTTCATCCAAGAAGCTCAAGAACCCTTTTTAAAACTAAAAGATTTTTATGTTTATGAGTTGTTAATGATTTGTATGAGTTGAAATTGGTGTTTAATGTGTTGTTGAGTTTTGATTTATGTGTTCCTACAAAATTTATGAGCTTTGACCCTAGTATGTGGAATTCATGTGATGTTTGTGATAGACCCTCTTGAAGTTTTTTTTCCATGTGATGTGTTCATGACTTTTGGGTGTAGAAATGGTTGAATAAGTGAAGAATGTTCCCCATAGGTTTGATAAAGAGCTTAGTTGAAACATAAGAGCCATTATAGCATGTTGAATGTGAAACTCCATATTGTGAGCTAGTCCATGCATGCCTAGTGTTTGATAAAATGCCTTAGTGAGTGAAATGTGCCAAGATAGCATGAAATCCCCAAGTAGGTGTAAAATCAGTCATGTCTAGTGGTTGTTGAAAGACCCTAGTGAACAAGTCAAGATATCATGGTAGTAAATTCCCCGATTATGTGCTCTTCGATATATGCTTTGTTTTTAATACATGTCAAGTTGTTAGTAAGTAAGTTTTGAAATGATAGTATGAAGTTTCCCCAAGCCATGTGATACCAAAAAAGGTGTCAAGACTGATATAGGTATGAAGTACTTGATGTAGAACCTTCTTGAATGGGGTATAATCTAATAGCATGTTTTCTCTATGCTAGTACATGTTGATGATTTCTAAATGATTTAAGTGACTTTATAGTAATTGTGGTGATGAATAGAGGTTTGCGATCCTTAAATGCTTAAGGTTATGTCTTAATGAACGCTTGTGATGATGCATGAATGATTGTGATAATACAAGAATGATTATGATGATGAACGAATGATTATGATTTACTTTTACGCTATCGACTCCTAGGGGTATTTATACCCAACAATAGAGATGTTGTCTAGAGCCTGTGTCAGTTTCTCGACAACTCCAGTCGAGCCATGATTCTAAAAACTCAGTGAACTCTAGAACTCTGTATCTTCAGACATGTGCAGAACTTAAGAAAGTTCAGTAATCTCAGTTATCTCTATAATCTCTATATCGCTAGTAATCTAGCCTCAGTCCTATAATAAGCTCAGATCTAATAGTATTCAAGTGATTCAATTCTAATCTCAGAAGAGATTCGAGTAATCTATTCAAGCTTTACATTATCAGTTAGATCTTTTGAGAAACATGATCCTTATCAGATTCAGTTCAGTTGTGTTCAGTGAAGATTTAAGTTCAAAGTCTTTCAGTCGGGAGTAGAAGAGAGCACCGAACGAGGGAAGGGATGGCGTCTCTCCCGTCAGAGAGGACGAGTCGTTAGGAGCAATCCCTGAACTCCAGAACTGCCTAGCCAGCGCAGGATGCAGGATTCTCCCGTCAGTAGAGGCTGTCACCGTCAGAGAGGTTTGACTATTATATTGCCTCAGGCCGACTTCCTACGAGGGTCATCCCGTCAAAGAGGCTTGACCAGAGAGGTATTTACCCGTGGCACGGTATTGACACCCTTCCATCTGGGGTCATAGGTTGGACCCCACCTGTTGTAGGTTGGGACATGTCAGTTAAGTAACTACTTCCCACAGTTACAGTTTCAGTATCTATCTTCAGAAATCAGGACTGTCAGATACAACCATCCATATCTATAAAGAACTCAGATAGTTCCATTGATTCATGGACCATCTCGTCAGATAGGCTTGGTATCATATACAGATGCTTATTATCATATCTAGAGATCTCTCATTAGATAGGCTTGATCTCAGTCTCAGACCATGTTGAGTATTCTTATTATCATATCTAGTGATCTCCCATCAGATAGGCTTGATCTCCATCTCAGATCCTTTATTCTATTGAGTATTCTTGTTGTCAAATTTGGTTATGATCATACTTCTTATCATTGATAATCGCTTCAGGAATAATCTGTTAGCAAAGTTGATCTCTAATTCTGTCAGTCGAAAGCAGTAAGCTCAGAGTTCAGTCCTTGATGTAAGGACATCCAGATCCTCAGTTATCAGTATCAGACGAGTCAGTGATTCAGTATCTCAGTGTCAGTAGTAAGTTCAGTCTGCAGTAAAGTGGTATCCGAGTTTCAGTATCTAGAGTTGCGATGATTGTGTTCATGTTCTGTGCATTTATGTATGTGTTCTCATGCGGCATTTTCATTATTATTCAGTTTAGATATTGTGCATGCATGAACCCTTGAATTAGCCTACCCCGTCTACATACTCAATACATTCTTGTACTGACGCATTTGCGCTATGGTGTTTTATTTGACACCATAGGTTCAGAGGCACAGGATCCAGAGTATCCTCAACAGTTCAGTTCCATTCAGCTGCAGTAGCAGTGAGTCCTCTTCTTTCGAGGACGAGTCTCAGTTTACTATTATTGTTTCAGACTTTGTTTATTTTCAGTTGACAGATTTAGTTGGGGACATGTCCCATCAACTCCACAGTTCAGACTTTTTAGAGGCTTTTTAGATTGACGCATTAGTATACATTTTTTTGTATTATGAGTATTCATAGATGTATTGAACCTTATGGCTAGTTTCTGCATTTATTTCTGATATTATGCAGTATACAGGTACAAATATCAGTAAAGGGTTAGCTGTGGTCCTTCGGGGTTATAAGCACCATGTGACCTCTCGGGATGGGATCTCGGGGCGTTATAGTTGCAGTTTTACTATTTCGTGTAAAGAAACCATTTTTACTAATTTTTATATAGTCATTATTAACCAATGATTAGACTGCCACTTTAATCAACATTAGATTATAACGTAATCATAATTTAATTAACTAACACTAATGCCCAAACTAACTAAATACTTAGTGTTACTACATGTCACATTATGTGGTTAGATATTATTCGACCTATAACCATTTGTAATTAGTGGCAATTGATTGGCAAATCATTACGCCATGATTAACTTGGAAAAGCACAAAAATTAAGCAATTGGTAATGGTCACTGCTAACACTCACTCTACCGATTTACCCTCAATTCAATTAGATATCCACAATATGATTATAGCAATGCAAGCGCAAAACCAAAATCATGAAATAAACACTATAAAATAACCTCAAGTTAGTCCGAGAAAGAGATCCTCTTCAAGGCTTTTTAGTGTAAATTGTATTGTAGCTAACTGTTGGACCCCATCTTGTCCCAAATATTTGATATTCTTATTAAATAAATATAATAAACCCTTCCCACTTATTTTCTATTTATACATAAGTCTCAATAATTAATAAAATGTCAACTTGGCCTATTAACCACCAACTAAAATAATGTCTAAGATATTAAAAACTTTGAATAGATTCTAAAATTTGTTTGGAGCCTAGAAAACAAACCAACAATGTACATTGAATAAAAAGTTCATTTTGAACCTATTGGGAACTTTAAAATACTAATCAGAGGTTGCCTCGACTGAAGGTTGACCATGAACCATGATCGGAATTAACTTTATAAAAACTCAAGAATCCAGTGACTTAAATCACTTTCGAACACCTCAAGGATCAGTACTACTGATGTCGCCCAAAATTACACCTCTAAGAAAGTATAACACAGTCGCTGCCAATTAAAGAACCCAATAAAGGTTGGGGTAGAACCCACAGCGAACAGGATGAATCTTTATCACGAACTTGCTTAAGTGGCCAGAAGGTGCAGAAAGTAGATGAGGGATTTTGTGAGAACAGTAACAGTAGTAACAAATCTTGATTACTTTACGTTGAAATTAATATAAGATGGATACTAGGAATGTGTTCCCCTGACTACCTAACTTTGTAGACTTATTTTGGTCATCAAACTATCTCGGTGCCTTGCATACAGAATCTAACAAGTTATGTATCACCTACGATATTTTGAACACCTTTGGTGAATTACACTCATCTTCTTTTAAGTCACAGAGTGTCGCATTACTAACCCTTGTCTAGGATTCTAGATTAACTACCTCCTTTTAGTATCAAGTTAATTAGATAAAGGTTAATAGCTTCAAATTACTATTGTGATCTTGTTTACAAAATCACAATACATGCAAGAACATCAATAAAGAGAGACTTTGTACTTACTCTACTTCATTTTTCCATCAGGGTTCCCACAACCCTAAGGTGGTTTATCCACTCATGTTTGCAAGAACACTTCCATAAAGGTTTCCCCAACCCTACACAGGTTTATCCGCTCATGTTTGAAAGAACACTCATAGAATTTATCAAAGAAAACATATGAATAATCTTAAAATAAATTAAGAATGAAAATCAAAATCTCAAACCATAAAAACAAAGAACAAGGATTCCAAAATCAAAAAGTGTATCTTAGAATCAATATATTGTTGTAAGTAAAAAGAGTGCGTAAACAAATAACAAAACATCAATTTATTATTTATAAGATACATATGAAACCTAAAAATCCTAAGCAAAATAAAATAGGAAAACTATGTCGGCACCTATGTATGGACCCGATTATGGACCGTAGGTACTACCTATAAAACCTAGGTTGTTTTTAGTTATCAGAGGAAATCATCTGCTTTAGAAAATCTAGTTACGAGGGGTGTAAGTACCATTTACGCCCTATAAGTAAGCCTTCATAGGTCTCAAAATAACTTGGCATCTTCAAAACTTTCAGAACTCTTTTCTCTGCTACTTATGATGGAAATTACGGGGGGAATAAGTTCAAGTACAGCCCATAAATGGGTAACTCTTCAACACTTCCAACACTTTTTCTCCTCTTTTGCTCCTAACCATGTTCTCCTACAAAAAAAATGCAAAAACACATTAAATATAACTAAAAAGACCCAAGTACTAGCATAATTTTTTATTTTAAGCATCGAAAGTGCCATCAAACCATGACACATTAACACTCTTAACTTAGAATGTTTGCATGTCTATAGGAAAATAACACATAACAAAGACACTACCATGTTTAATTAAGAGAAACCTACTATACCTATGGAAATCAACTAAATTTCATCTCAAAAACTCTTACCCCCTTTTATTTCAAACTTTTTAAAACCATTGTGTGGAGATATATAGCACAACAGTATGACATAGATGAATCAAGCAATGACATTACATTAGCAACAAATAATAAATCAAATATGCAAGTTACACAATCTAAATAAATACGCAGTTAGCAGCACAACCTATGTACCCTTATAGAAAGGAAGTCACAACTCTCATAATACAATCATGCTTGCCAATGCAAGGAACTATGTCAATACATTCATTCTCACAAAAAAAGGTTCAATCAATGTACATAGAATATCATAGGCTTGCCCATATTTTCAATACCTTAGTTTTTTCGAATAGTTGGACTAGGATAACTATAGTACTTTACTCGGCTTGTAATGTAGGCTTAGGAGAAAGTATGGTATATGTGGGATTTAGTGGCTCACCCTCCTTGACACTACACTTAAACTTTGGCTCCACGTCTCAACTAGTCTTCTTTTATTCCTCCATTTTTTCTCCTTTATTGATTTTCTTTATTTGGTGTTTTTTTTTTTTTTCATTTACTCTTTTTTATCTTCTTTTTCAAGTTTTTTCAATTATTTCTCTCTTTTTTTCTACCACAACTAACCTTACTCTCTTTTGCTTTTACATTACACGCTTCATCATACCCAATTTAAACTACGCACCTCTATGATAGACACCCTCAATTTAGGCGATTTGCCAGAGTTAAGGTGCACAGTGTCTAAGGAGGGACCAGGGCAAAAACAGGTTCATTGTAATTAGTTGGGAAAGTGAAAAGGTGAAAATAAGAAATTGGTCAAATTAGGGATCAAGGGATACTTACTCACATTTGGATAGTAATTTATACTAAGTAAAAAATGTCCTATGATCATATCCTAACCAACTATACTAAAACCCAGGAAAGACTAACTAGACAAGTTCTGAATTAAATGCATAAAGAAAACTAGGAAAGTATCTCACACAAATATGGTACAAGGTTATATCACCATCTACTACCTATATAGTTCATGTAAATACTAAGCTATGATTATTTTGTCCCTAGTCCTAATTCCATAAAAAGATTCACATTAGTCACACAGATATTTACATCACATAGTTCATAAAATTTTTGGAGGGGTATCCTTTTTTAAAACATTAAAGAACAAACAAAACATGTCAACTATCCTTAGGTTCTTTATTTTTTTCCTACTTAAACACAAATAACACAAAACAAAAAACACAAAGCACAATATGACCTAAGCATATTGGTTCTACTAGAATAACATAGCTGACGATAAAACACACGTGACAAGAAAAACCCTCAGCTGTGGTATACCCCATCCCTCAACTAAAGACTATGAACTATCCCCAGTGCATAACTATAGTGTAAACACAAGGGATAAAGACATACTTGGGATGCTCTAAGCATTTGAATCTGACTCACCCCTATATGGGGCATAATGTGGCTTAACTAGAAGAGGTGGTGGTGGTGCACAACTAGAGGAGTCACCGATTTCTATCTTGGCATGACTCTGACCGTCAGCTGAAGTCGGCATAACTGAATCATGAGATGCCTTTTTTAGGGCCTGCTGAGAGTATATGGTCATTCCTTTAGCTCCTCCTTACGACCTCTCTTGGCCCCAATAACTGGGACCACATCATCATCTGGGAATAAATCAAATACCACAGTAGAAGCTTAGGATAGAGACTGTATAAAGTTAGAATGATTGGAAGAATAACCAAAATATGGATCTTAGATAAAGATCATACCTCTGACCGTAAAGTAGCCTTCTCCTCTTACAGGCTCGATAATTATGGTGTATAAAACTTACATATTCGAGCACTCATTCAAGTCTCAAAGTTATCTATACATAAATGTAGATCTCTAGTATACTCCTCCATCACTTCCATCATCTTCCTCTCAAACCTAGCCTCAAATGCCTCTAAAGTAGTTTAAACCCATGGCCAGATCTTCCCAAATAACATCGATAACAGAGTCTTCCTTTGAGTAAGGAGGGTAGTCACCTCCTTCAACCTCTCAACCATATCTTGTAGGAACTCATGTAGCACCTTAACAATTCCTGCAGCAGTCGGGAAAGAGGGTAAAGTAGACGCCTCAACTTTCTCTAAAGTAGAAGTTGAGGCTTGTATGGGATATTCTTGGGGCCTCTTCCCTACCTGTAGTAATCACAGGATCATCTCTCTGATTACCTATCTCAATATTAATAGTTATGTCTAACCTCTCAACAGGCTCGGTCAGAAAAAGAGGCCTTCTAAATGGGTTGTACCAGAAGTAGAAGGTGGATGCACCCTATCTGCAATGACCGAGTTTATCAAATCCTTGATCATGAAAATGTCTACCATGCAGATCACCTTTATCCACTAGTATACCTCTAAAATAGGTAGAATCCTAACCACATCGTACACCTGTTGTATTAAAACAAAGAAAGGGGAAAGTGGTGGTCTTTCCCTCATGTGGATCTCATTTTGGATCCATTTGGTGAAGTCAGTATCATATCCAACAATCAGTTTGCAATCAAAGCTATTCTATCCCATTTGACGATGTTGTCTGTAAAAGTCGACCTTAATCAATGAATTACCATTGCCCATCAAAACTTTACTGCAAAGTGTAGCGATGCCTTCTTGATCTCTCTCTTTTCTTCAACCCATAGGGCATCAGTGCCCAACTTAACTATCTGTGTGTCTATATATCTAGACAAATCTAGTCTAATCGCTTTGTGATCTAGGTCCGTCATATTGTGCCTACTCTACATAATCCGCATGCGATAATAAAACTAAGTTGTCAAGGATGACCTCACATAATCCAACCCAAATAACACTCAACGGATAGTTGCCTCATAAATATCAACTCTAACCCCCTGACTAAAGTATGGGTCAACTAAGGCTACTCAATCTCTCTACCCCCAGCTAGAGTAACCCTGTATATAGTGGATGCATAAAAAACCCAAACTAGGGTCGAGTTGTATGAACCCGAAGGTTGGTTTATTCACCCCAACCGATATATTTCAAAAGAGTCATACAGGTCTTGATCTCCTACTAGCCCAGTCAACTCTATCCTGACTTCTCTTACTAACTATGTCTTGGGCATCCCTAATATATGGTGAAGCTATCCCTCTTATTCAATTGTTGCATACCCTATACATACATCTTAGAGGAATCTCAGCTATAGGTATTGTTGAGACATGTATGGAGTCTGACTCTGGTGTAGCAGGTGCGGAAGCGGTAGGATAAGTGCCTTAAGTAGTGGCCTCGGATCCCTGAGCTGATGACGATGATATATCCTGTGGTACCTCAGCTGCATTATCACCCTTCTTAGATTGAGGGAAACTAAGCCTAGTGTAGAATCACTTTCAGAATTAGATACAGTCTCCGACCCCTTTTTAAATTAGGAGCTAGTTGTATCCTTCTCCTCTTTGGAATTTAAACCTATCCCTTACTCAACCTCTTTATCTAACCCAATATCTGACTCATCCTCTCCCTCCCCAAACTGGGGATAGTATAGTGCAGATTAACTTGGGTTATTCATTCAGATCCTATTCTTGACAAAACATATTAGTTTAGGCTAGGGCTCTACCTATTGTTCCTATGGGGACTGTGATGGTTCGAGTTGAGTGTAAAACTCAGTAACAACTGGTAAGGCTCTATCTTTGTGATCATCCCTAAGTCTGTCATGGGGCTACTTGTGTGCAATCCAGCTCATAAGGTTCTCCTCAATGGATCCACTCTATTTAGGAGATTCATCTTGTAAACTGAACTGAACTCCCCGTTTTATGTAGCTTTTGGTGCCATCATATCTAAAAAAGTAGTTGTTAGTTCTTGAAACACAAGAATAGAACAAAAAAATTGAAAAGTTTTTATGACCCAAGGCAGGGACTACCTACGACCCCTACTTACGGGACATAGATAATTGCGGGGGTTGTAGGTACCCTTAAAAGGACCATAAAAATCCCAGAAGCTTCAGGGCTTTAGATTTGATACTTACGAGGCCACTTACGCCCTCGTAGGTACTACTTACGAGTCCCGTAAGTGGCTTTGTAAGTACTACCTCTTAAAGTGAGTCTTCTTTTTCTCATAAATTTCATCCCCACACAGTTTATAACTTCAATTTTAGCCCAAGTTCGAACACTACAACATGCAACAAGTTAATTTCCACAATTATTGCACATATATTTTGGATTTTTATCTTATTATTCAACTTCTACTTCATTTATTATGTGATCATAGGTTTCCCAAACTAGAATCATGCAACAAATTCAATTTTACCCAATTTTATGCTCAACAATTTTCAAGAATCATGAGACTTAAACAAATTTAGGGCTATATCAAGCAATATCTCAAGATAAATGATTAACAACATGTTTTTACTTAGTTGGAGCCAAGAATGTTTACCTGGATTTAAGAAATTTGGAAGTAAAAGATGAACAAAGTGAAAATAGCCCTACTTTGATGAACTTTTACATGCAAGTGGGGAGTTTATGAGAGAAATTTGCCTTTTATAGTTTAAGAGGGAAGGTAAGGAATTTTAAGTTGAGTAAGAGTTTTAAATTTTGACGAAGTAGGGTCGAAGTTAGGTTTAAAAGGAAGGGATAGGGTTGAATCGAGTCGAGTCACATCGTCCCAACCTAGATTTTTAAAATTTTGACCCCCAAAAATTTGGTCAACTTACGGGGCCACTTACGGCCCGTAAGTACTACCTACGACCCTCGTAAGTGGGTCCATAAGTAGGACCTAAAAGTTGTTTTCTCCTCTGATTTCTATGACCCCACTTACGGGGTCGTAGGTTGTACTTACAACCCTCATAAGTTGGTTTGTAAGTACAACTTTAGAAACCCAAAAATATCTAAAACATTTTAACACCTACGACATCACTTACCTATTGTAGGTTGGACCTATGACCCCCGTAAGTAGAGTGGTAGGTCAACTTACCTAGACTTTTCTGAATTTTGCAATTTCTTATCAGTTTTCAGGTGTTTCTCTATGTTTTAACCCACAAACTAGAAAACAAAGTGAACACTAAAACCTTGGGTTGCCTCCAAAGTAGTGCTTTATTTAACTTCGCCAGCACGACGTGGCTATGCTGGATACTCAGACTTCCCCAATAATCCCATAGGTTTTCTTTCATGAAGCACTTGATTTAACATCGTGACATGACTTAGTTATCCTGGATACTCAGACTTCGCCAAGTCTTACATAATCACAAGCCTTCAAATCCTCCATACTCGCCATATAGTTCTTAACGTGATGCCCATTCACCTTAAATGGGGCTTTTCCATCTCATTTTTTCTCAAATGCACCATGAGAAAATACTCTAAACACGGTAAATAGTCCATACCACCTAGACTTCAACTTTCCAGGAAATAAGTGAAGCCTCAAATATACAACAAGGCCCTTTCACCAAACTGGAATACCATTTTCTCAATCTTCTTGTCATGGTATAACTTTACTTTTTCCTTGTACGAAGGAAAATTCTCATAGGCGTAGATCTAGAATTCATCCAAATCATTCATCTTACTTATTCTCAAGTTTGTAACATCACTCTACAAAAAATTTATTCAAAGCCTATAGTGCCTTGTGCTCAAGTTCAATCGGCAAGTGGAACACCTTACCATACACAAGCTAATATGGAGAGGCACCTATGGGGCTTTTAAAAGTCGTTAAGCCAAAAATGCATCGTCTAGCTTCATTGACTAATCATTCTAGTCAGCATTCATAGTCTTCGCCAAAACAAAATTAACCTTACAACTAGAGACCTCAACCGGCCTACTTATTTACAGATGGTAAGGTGTTGCCACCTTATATTTCATACCATACTTCTCAAGAAGGACCTTAGATAGACAATTGTAGAAGTCGGGCCCACCATCACTAATAATAGCACGTAGAGTACCAAATTTTGAAAATATGTTCTTTTTTAAAAATGACGTGGAATTGTGACCCTCATTATTAGGAAACTCAACTACTTCCACCCATTTAGAAACATAGTACATTGCCATCAATATATACTTCATACCATAAGAACTCATAGACGGACCAATGAAATTGATCCTTTACACATCAAATAACTCAAGATCAAGAATAGGTGTCATGAAGAGCTCATGCTTTTACAAAATATTTCCTTAGTGTTGGCATTAGTAATAGGTACGATCATAGTCATGTGCATCTATATAAATAGTCATCCAATAGTGACCACATTGCAAGATGTTATGGGTCGTGAGCATAGCACCATGGTCCCAACTGCAGACAAGTGACAGGCCTTAAGAATGTGCATCATCTCAACTTCAGGAATGCACCTAAAAAACATACTATCCGCACACACCCAAAATAAATAAGGATCATGCCATAAAGACTTGTGTACCTCATGCATAAATTGCTTTCTCTAATGAAAGGACAAGTCTTCTAAAACAGTCAAGACCTTCTTATCTAGAAAGTATTATCAATCTCAAGCTTATCCAAAATTTAAGAATCGCCTCTTCTGGGCTGGATAAATTGTGTGCAACCTGATTCTTTGTACCCTTTTGGTCCTTGACCTTAAAATCAAATTCCTGCAGCAATAGTACCTACTGAATCAACTGGGCTTCACATCTTTATTTTCCATAAGGTACCTCAAAGCTTCATGATCAGTCTGCACAATGACTTTGGTCCCAATCAAATAGGACCGAAATTTCTCAAAAGCAAACACCACCATAAGTAACTCCAGCTTAGTCTACGTATAATTTTTACATGCAAGGTTGAGTGATTTATAGGAATAATAGATGGGACCAAGTATTTTCTCACATTTTTAGTCTAGGACAACTCCTAGGCCATATCAATGGCGTCACACATCAACTTAAATGGAAGATACCAATATGGAGACACAATGGTAGGAGGAGAAATTAACCTCTCTTTTAGGCACACAAAATCCTTGAGACAAGAATCATAAAACACAAACTTCACCTAATTCACCATTAACTTGCATAATGGATTTGCAATTTTGGAGAAGTCTTTGATAAACTGCCCATAGAACTCATCATGACCCAAGAAACTCCAACTACCTTTGACCAAAATAGGTAGGAGAAATTCTTCAATCATCTCAATTTTAGCTCGGTCAACCTCAATTCCATTCTTTGAAATATTGTGTCCTAAAACTATTTCCTCTTTCACCATGAAGTGAAACTTCAGCCAATTCAATAACAAGTTATATTCCTCATATCTCTGATTTCCATTGGCAAAGTAGGACAAATAGTCATCAAACGAGTCTCCCACAACCAAGAAATCATCCATAAATACCTCTATAGTATCCTCCACTATATTAGAAAAAATGGACATCATATAATACTGAAAGGTGGTGGGAGCATTACAATATTCAAAAAGTATCCTCTTGAATGTGAACGTACTATATGTACATGTGAAAGTGGTATTCTCTTAGTCTTTGGGGGAAATAGAAATCAGATTATACCTAAAATACCCATCTAAAAAATAATACCATCCTCTTTCTACAAGATAGTTTAACATCTGATCAATGAATAAAATAGGAAAGTGATCCATCTGTGTCCAAGTATTCAGATTCTCATAATTCATACAAACTCTCCATCCCATAACTGGTCTTATGGGCACTAACTCATTCCTCTCATTCAGGAACACTCTTTCTTGGCATACGCTAAACTGGGCTCACCCACTTACTGTCGGAAATAGGGTACACCATACCTTTATCTAACGACTTGATTATCTCCTTCTTCACCACTTTTTTCATCGGTGAATTCAAATGATGTTGATGCTCAATGATAAGCATATAGTCTGGTTTCAATTGAATTTTATGAGTACAAATTTTGACTAATCTTGACAATATTCACAATAATCCAACCAATGGACCTTTAAAACCTCTATAATACCAAAAGTAAGGCCTCAACCAGTGTATCCAACAAATCTGCAGTAATAATAACTGATAAGGTATTATTGTCCCCCAAGAATGCATAATACAAATGAGAAGGGATGTCCTTCAATTCTAAGACTATTAGATCCTCAGTCGATGATCGATCTAGTGGAGTCGCTCTATTCTTCAAGTCCAAATCCAACTTCTTTGGCACATAAGTGTAAGATCCTCTACTAATATGAGCACTCATTGTCTCATCATACTCTTTAATGTTGTCATTATCAAAGTTCATGATCATTGCTGCTAATGCCTCAATGCCAAGTCTTTCCTCAATAGGAAAACTCACTGCATCATCTTCAACAATGTCTATTATAGACATCACATGTATATCTTTTGACTGTCGTATCAACTGACCTACGTTAAAAGTCACCATTACATCATTTAGCCTAAATTTCATATATCCCATTTCCATGTCAATCAATGCCCTACTCGTGGATAGGAAAGGCTTTACTAAGATAATAAGAACATCAAAATATACCTCAGTGTCAAGAGTTACAAAATTGGTTAGGAATATAAAGGAAGAAACCTTCACCAAAACATCACACAAAATACCAATTAGTTTTTTGAAAGACCAATCAGCCATCAATAACCTCATTGACATTGGTTTAGGTGACCCTAACTCCAATGTTTGTACTCAACTAGAGGCATCGGATTAATACTATATCCTAAGTAACACAATGCTCATGAGAAATTTAGAGACCCAATAGTGCAGGGAATAGAAAAAGATTTGGGATCCTCTTTCTTTTCAACCGAAGATAAAAAATTAATAGCACTATAGTTGTGCATAATATTAACGGCATCAAAATACACCATCTACTTCTTCTTAGCTAAATACTTTAAGAACTTTGAATAATTGGGTGTCTGCTCTAGTGCTTCTAAAAAGGGATATTCACAGACAATTCTTTTAATATTATCATAAATTTTTGATATTTCCCTTCTTCTTACTTCTTCTTCAACTTTTGGGGAAAAGATGGAGGAGATCTTGGAATGGTCTTCAACATTGGTTAGACCTTCTAACCCTTACCCTTGTCGGTCTCAACTCATTTATCAACACCCATCAATTTATATTACGTCTCAGCATTAGTCACTAACTTCTCAGTTTCAGCTCCGGGTGCATCATTAAGATTAATAGTATCATTCCCCACCTCATCAACTACTGGCATAGGATGATCAATAGTAATCTTACCACTTTGAGTGGTGATGGATAAGCCGTGACCGTCATTGTTCTGATTCTGAATAATGTTGGTCAAAAAAGTGCTCAGTTGATGTCGATTCAATGTGGTTGATATCTAACCAAATTGGTACTCTAGATGATTAATCGCAGTATTATGAAATTCTACCTTCTGGATCAGTCCCAAAATATTTGCCTTAATATCCTTAAGGAAACTCTCTTGATTCTCTGAACTCTTCACCAGTATTGCAAGTGATGCTTCTATCCTAAAATCAATATCAAGATTCCCTAGCATAACATACACACCACTCTTCTCCTTATAATCATTCTTTCACCTCCAGTCACTATCTCTCTCTCTGCTCTAATCTCTATTATTGTCCCCATAATAGTCCTGACCTTGATTCTGTTGCCTCGAGTTTCAAGAGTCCTGATTGGACCCTTGGCCCTGGTTTTGAAACCCATCATCTCTCTATCCAGATACTTAGCCTTTTCCTCAGAGTCACACACATCATTTCTAATATACTTACCTCGCTCCCACTGTATTCACTTTTTGGATATTTGTAATTGCAAACTGTTTAGTAAGTAACCCAATATCTATTCTCAGTTGTGCAACCTCTTAAGACACTATATCATCTAGGGATCTCTACTTACTAAAAGCACAAATAGCATAAGTACCAACTCCATTTTCTACCTCCCAAGTATGTCACCCTTGATTAATATTGAAGGCCTAGTCTAAGATTTCTGCAGCTATCTCCCAATGAAGGCTCATGAAAGCCCTACCTGTAATAGTATCTGCAATAACATAGAATATTTTTAGCAAATTCCTCCCTGAAATTTGGTGATTAGCAATAATTATCAACTTCTTCTTGATCCTCAACCATGCCCCATACAATGCCTCTGAATGCAATTGCCTGAAATTATAAATCTCATCCTTTAACTATAACATTCTAGAAGGCGTGAAGAATTGATTTGAGAACTATTTCTATAACTCATTCCAATTAGTGATGGACACAGAAAATAGTTCTTTAATCCATAATGTCACTTTACTTGTAAGAGAGAATGAGAATGACCTAATTCTTAAAGCTTTATGTCTTTCCCTAGGTAAATTATATGAAGTTCAAATCCCAACAAGATTCATGATGTGCATGTTTGCTTCATACGTCGAAAAAACAACAAACACACTCTTCAGATTAAGAAATTGAATAATAGAACTCGTAATATCAAGCTTTACCTCTTGGGGATACTCAAGAGGAATAATAGTGTCACGAGCTAAACCTAGGCCTAGACATAACGGGTATCTCATGTTCACCAAGGATCGAAGACCACCCCCATTAGCCTAGCCAACAAGAACACATTACAACTAGTAGAGGATGAGTTCCAAATATATAACAAGATAGAGCTGAGTTTCGAACATATAACAAGATAGAGCTGAGTTTCGAACATATAACAAGATAGATAAATCCACTGAAAGGGGTCTAGGAAATCCACAATACTAAATCCGCCCACATCCTGTCCATAAAAGACTTTAAGATTTAACTAAACATCAACTAAAGTTAGGACATACCCCCGACCATAGCCAAAAACCAACTGAAATAGTCTAGGATGTAAGTATAAACAAGACCATAAAATGAGGGCCTTCCAGAGAATGGAATCTCGACACTTCAAAGCTGACTTAAGGGCAATCTAGAAAGCACCTACTACTGTGCAAAGAAACAAAAGTGTCTTTGGACCCTGCATTGCATGGGGATACATCTTCTAGGGATAGTTAGCAGGGTGAGCACTAGCATGTAACTCATAGAAGGGATATTATAATGTCCTGATCATTCAATCTAAAAATCATTCCAAAATTATATGCACAAAATAATATACATATATATAAAATATGTCAGGAATATGAACAAGGTTTGGCGTGAGAGTTAAAATATTAACCTGGACTGTGTAGCTCAAATCATCATCTATACCCACGGGCTATATGGGTCTAGCTTTTATACTACTAAAAGGGTCCTAGTGTATGTTAGGTGAACGAACTGAGGTATCAAAGAAGGCTGGGGAATCCAAGACCCTTCGCCTATCTAGGATACAAATATAATAATTTGACACAAGCACACGGTCATCAAGACCAACCCTCAAACCGACAAACATGGGTTCCCAGTATCAGTCTCTTAGGACCTCCACTTTCATGACTTAGCTTCATAACCCACTTTACGCCCAATTAAAACATTTACACATTCTTGTTCATTGAACTAATAATATCCATTAAGGCATAACTCATTGGTATCATCATACCAACTATGCTTTCAAGCTATTATAAACATGTCATTCTAATTATCATCACTTCGGAGAATCATGACCCCACAAGCTCTAATCATTTATCCACATGGGGTAATCCACGACCCCTAAGGTTCAATGTTAATTATCCATTAACTTGGGGAATATATGACACCTAAGGTTCAAATTGCAACCATATATGTTCCATTAGCCTTTCATGTAGTACGATAGTTCTAAAAGTGATTACAATATGTATATACTCATGTTTCAAAGTCAATTTCATAAGGTGGGTTGAGGTAATTACCAATTTCAACTCTAAATCCATTTATTCAGGGGAATCCACAACCCACATTCCCATTTACCATGACCATGCACTCAATGAGTTCAAAAATTATCAATTCAAAACATGAAGAATTCACAGAAGTCTTGGGAAAAGCAATTTCATCAATAACATTCAAAGGCCCTCAACCTAATTTCCAATACCATCAATTAATCACATGAATAACAATTCTAAACACATGCTTTTAACAAAGAAAGCTTAAAAAAAAGATACATGCATGAGATATCAAAAGTTATGGAGAGAAACCACCAATTTGAGCCCTAGATGATTGATTCTTGAAACTCTAGCTTTGTTATAGACTTGGGAAATTGAGAGAAACAATAAGTGTAATTAATTGGGTAATGAGAAATTATAGGGTCCCTTAGGGTATTTTATGTCATGGGTTACAATTGGGGGAAAGAAAGAACTGAGCAAAGTGCCCTTAATTAAAACACTTAAAAATTATCACCCTGTCGTTATGGGTCACGTCATGACTCAGGATGTCTGGGTATGAGTCATTGCCTGGACTCATAGTATGGTGACTCAGAATGGCCTTACTGATCTGGTCACAAGTCACACCCTATGACTTATGTCCTCACCTTAATACTTATAAGGGTTAAGTCGTTATATCAACAGAAATTTAGGCATTCCGTACTAGTTTTCCTACAACGTTATGCCTATGGCTCATTATGAGTCTTCACGACTCGTGAGGTCTATTTCGTACTCAAGATAGAAACTTTGGCCAACTTTCTGGTCAGGCTACTATTGGGAGCATATGACTCATAAGTAGTCTCCACGACTCATCACTTAAGTCATAATTTGGACAATGAGTAGAAAAGTCAAGAATTTTTTAGAGGCTAAAACTCTGTGGTTTTATATTCACTCACCCCCTTCCTAGGATCATTCATCCTCTAAAGATAAATCAAGGCATCAATTAGCCCAATTGAAAGACAAGAATACAATCACAAAACCATTAACAAAATTAGAAAACAAAAAGAGTAGGAAAAAAATACCTTAAGCATTATTATCCAACCTTGGGAACAAGAACGGGTATTTTGACTTCATGTCCTCTTCAGCTTCACTAAGTAGATTCTTCCACCTTTTGGTTCCTTCAAAGGACCTTCAGCAAAGCTACATCTTTAGTCCTAAAATGAAGGACTTGCCTATCTAAAATCTTAATAGGGACTTCCTCATAAGGCAAGGAATACGAATTGCTAACACTTTAAATAGGCACAACCAAAGAAGGATTGCCCAAATACTTCTTCAAAATTGATACATGGAAAATTTAATGAATGGAACCCAAACTTGAAAGAAAGTCCAATTCATAAGCAATGTCAAGTACAGACCCACATAGCAGCGACTGAGGTTACCCTTCTTCTCAAACCTCATCACTCTCTTTGCTTTTAAGAACACCCATTCTCTAACCTCAAACTTCAAATCTCTTCACCTCACATCCATATAGGACTTTTGGTAACTTTGAGCAGTCTTAAGCCTATCCCTGATCACCTTCACCTTCTCTATGGATTGGTGAACAAAGTCCAAATTGGACATTCTAGTCTCACTAATGTCAAACCACCCAATAGGAGATCTATACCTTTTACCATAAAGAGCCTCAAAAGGATCCATCCCAATACTAGAATGATAACTATTATTATATGCAAAATCAATGACAGGCAAATGATTCACCCAACTACCTCCAAAATCAATCACTTAGGCCCTTAGCATATCTTTCAAAGTCTAAATAATTCTCTCCGCTTATTCATTCATCTGAGGGTGGAATACGGTTCTAAGGTTCACTCGTGTGCCTATGCCTTTCTGAAACGAACATAGAAAGTGAGAATAGAATTGCATACCTTGATTCAAAATAATGAAAACTAGAGACCTATTCTCAAATTGAGAGCACAACAGTATTTTTATGTAAAAATTGACTTTCTTTTGAAGTCATAGTTTTTATTAGAGGGAAAGCAAGTTCTATCCCTAAAATGGTACTACGTATGTGAGTAAAATTTGTAATATACGGTTTTAACTTAATTGTAAAAGGTATTCCAGGAATAATTTTTTCGTTAATATCTTTTGTAATAATTAAATCATTAACAAGGAAAATTCCACTGTTACAGATATGGACTTTAGGTAGTTTGTAATCAATACCAATTCTTTCACCTGTAGCGTCATAGAGTTTAGCAGTACCCTTCTGGAGGTACTAAGTAGGAATGAGACCTTCTATAATGTAGTTTCTGTCAGAACCACTATCAAATAAAGACACTTTGTGAAAGATTATATCATCATTAACAACTAGTTTAATCAAAATGTGATTACTAGGAGGTTTAGTCTGAAATTACATCAACACCTGGTTCTCTTTCTTCTTTTTCTTCTTCTTCATCCTCAAGCGATGCTATTTTTGTGTCCTAAAGTTTCCTCTTCAAGTGGAATAACTTTTTTAAGAACTTGTTCAGTGAGAGCATCTATTTTTATCTTATGAAGTCGGAACATAGAGCTCAAACTTATAATTGGCATGACTATAAAAATGCCTGGTTTAATTTTTTGTACTTACGACCCAATAATTACACTAGGTTCGTAAAGTATAGACTAGAGTTGGCAAGATTTGTTGTCCCAAGATGGTTCTACGAATGATGGAATTGTTCTGGAGGTAATCAAAATATTTTACCAAAATCATTTTTAGAAAAATTCGGTCAATATCAAATTGACCAAGGTATTTCTTCTCTACCTGAATACATAAAATCCTGTAAATATTTTATTCATAAGAGAATTTCCTACATTATCAGTTGGACCTTTGCAGTTCATGAAGTTGATAAGATAAAATATTTGTCCAAAGAAATTTTTATCCAAAGATGGACCCCTGCACCAAAGGATTCTCGAAAATCCCCTAAGGTTACTTCAACCAGAATATCACCATCAAAGAGTGATTTAAAAAATAAACTTTAAAAGGCCTTTTCAGAAATTAATGATAATCCTGATGAAGCTGGCATCATGAAATTACTAGAGGAAGCCTTATCATAGAATGATGACAATGGAGATATGTTAAAGCCACACACTTTAGCAAATCTTATATGGACCCATTCTATGATTAATCTACCTTAGAAATAATCTGAGTAGACATAGAAGATATATTAGTACTATTAATAACATTTTGATGGTCATTTATCATGAACAGAAGGAGTCTTAGAGTAAGAACAGATTATGCTTTCCATATTAGCAGGACTTATCAAAATTTAAACGTCTATCATCCCTAAGAAGTAAAACCAGAAAATACTATAAGTTTATTCTGGTTGACACTAGCTCAGTAGAAATAGAGCATAAATTAAGTAATGAACAAAACCCTGATAGTATTGCTGGGATGATAGACTATTAAATTATGACGATTTCCTTTTGAATGGTAGGTAGACCATTTACAATCTTTAATAGACTTTTGAACAGAATGTTTGCTCAAATTTTCCAAATGCTTTTTGGGAAAGAAAAGCACACGTTGATTTACCTTACATTGATGGGTTTAATGAAAAGGCCATTTCTACTAAAGCACAGCCAATTCAAATGAACCATGAATTAATGGAAATTTGTAAAAAAAAAAAGAATTGACACTCTTTTAAAAAATAAAATTATCCGCCCTTCAAAATCCCCTTGGAGCTGTTCGGCTTTTTATGTCAATAATGCAGTGGAGAAAGAACGAGGTTCTCCCAAACTTATTATTAATTTTAAACTGTTAAACAATGTTTTAAAATGGATTCGTTATCTTATTCCTAATAAAAGGGATCTTTTGAAATGAACCTTTAAAGGTAATATCTATAGCAAATTTGATATGAAATTGGGATTTTGGCAAATTCAGATTGATTAAAAGGATAAGTATAAAACTGCCTTCAATGTCCCGTTTGGACAGTTCGAATGGAATGTTATGCCTTTTGGGTTAAAAAATGCCACATCAAAATTTCAAAATATTATGAACAATCTTTTTAACCATATTAGTCATATATAAATTCTTTATATTGATGATGTGTTGATCTTCTCCGAGGACATTGATTCTCATTTTAAACATCTGAACACTTCTTTCAATATCATCAATCACAATGGCCTTGTCATTAATGCTAAGAAAATAAATTTTTTTCAAACAAAAATCAGATTCCTTAGGCATGATTTGTATTAGGGTTCTTATAAACTAATTTGTAGAGCCATTTAGTTTGCAGAAAAATTTCTTGTTATCATCATCGACAAAAATCAACTCCAAAGGTTTTTAGGAAGCCTTAATTTTATTACTGATTTCCTCCCTAAAGTAAGGCAGGTTTGTATACCTGATTTATAGGTGGTAATTACCCTAGAACTGAAAATTTATTGTGGTCATTCCAAGATAGTTGGATGTTGAAAGGGCTGATGCATGGGCTTTTACTCTCTGTCTCTTTTCCCTTAATAAGGTTCTTGTTTGGCCTAACTCCAGTTGGCCTCATTTTTTCCCTATAAAAATTCACGAGTTAGAAAATATGGAAGAGAGTTATTTTCTCCCTTTAAAAATTCAATTTGAAAATCAAAGCTAGATAATAGGGCTTTCCATCTAGCAAATATTTTTTAGAGACTAAATTTTTAACATCCTTCTATAGTATGTCTTTAGAAGATTTATAATATACTCTAAGCAAGAATTCTTTAATGATCAAATTATCTCAAAACTTGGAATGCACAAAACTATAGAAAGGATTTCTTTCTTTACCATATTATAGTTTTTCTGAGCGGAGTTCCAAACTCCAGAATTGTAACTAACAAATTTCTCCACAGATCATGGTACACAATTTTTATCTTACCTTTAGTGGTTGTTTCAGAAAGGGTTGGGGACTAAAGATAGTTTGAGTACTATTTTTCACCTTCAGATAGACAGGCAAGCATAGAGAACTATTCAGATGTTGGAGGATATGTTTCACGTATGTGTGATTGATTATGGTGGTAATTAGGTTGGGCATCTACCTTTTGTAGAGTTTTCTTACAACAATAGTTACCATTCTATCTTTGAGATGGCCCCTTTTGAAGGGTTGTATGGTAGGAGGTGTAGATCTCTTATTGGGTGGTTCGAGCTTGGTAAGGCGAATATGTTTGGCCTGATTTTGGTTTATCAGGCTATGGTGAAGGTGAAGGTGATTCTAAATAGGCTTAAGGCTCCCCGAAGTTGCCAACAGTCCTATCCTAATATAAGTCATAAGGACTTAGAGTTTGAGGTTGGGGATAGGGTGTTCCTGAAGGTGTCTCTTATGAAGGGAGTAATGCAGTTTGGGAAGAAGGGAAAGCTTAGTCCCCAGTATGTTGGTCCTTATGTCATTTTGATAAGGGTTGGTAATATTGCATATGAATTGGAGTTGCCTTCTAGTTTGAGCTCTATTTATCCGGTATTTCATGTTTTTAGGTTGAGAAAGTGTATAGGTGATACTTCATTAGTTTTTCCTTTGGAAGGATTGGGTATTTTAGATTCTCTATCTTATGAAGAGATTCCAATAGAGATCTTGGATCATAAGGTTCGTCAGTTATGGACCAACGATGTAGCTTTGGTTAAGGTTCTATGGCGGAACCACAAGGTGGAAGAAACTACTTGGGAAGTGGAAGAGGGCATAAAGTCTAAGTATCCGCATTGGTTTTCTGCTTTAAAAATTTGTGATTAAAGTATCTGTTCTTGATCATATCTTTGTTTTCAAACTTGGTTAAAGTGAAGGTTGATTTCCTTACATATTTGATTTCTAACTTAGTTAAAGGTTGGAATGGTTATGTTGGGGTGTAACTCATGCGTGTACTGCCTTGTCCGTCATTAGGGGATGAATAATCCTAGTGGGGGGGGACTGAAATACCCTGGGTTTTGACCTTTAGAAAATTACTCGATTTAGGTTTTTAGACATCATATGACTTGAGGTACTTCTCATATGATAGGGTACGACTAGGTTGGGTTTGGTCGTATGCTAACTAGTGTGGGTTGGTTTGTTTCTTATCAAGGTATGGTTGGAACATACAAGTTGTATCTTAGGGTATGAATGGTAAGGTGTCAATCATAAGTTGCCCTAAGTTTAGTCTAGGTGATTCTATTCTTCCTCGGGTACGATTTCATGGTACTAGTCATATGGTTTTGTACATTTTGTCTTAGATGGTCATATGTTGGACAGTATTGGGGTCTAGAAGGAGGCCTAAGGTATGAGATAAGGGTAGAAATCATACCCTAGGGTACGATTGGTATGTGGTGGTAGTACTATCCTATAGGAATTGTAAGCAATTTAAGTTGGGAGTAATATGGTCATTTCCCCACTTAACCTCTTAAGGCCCCATGAATTATAACACTTTTGGTACAACATTTAACCTATTTGCAATCTCTCAAACTCTTTTAAAACACTTTCAAATTCTCTCAATGCTCTTGGGTTAAAGAAGCCTAGGGTTTCATCAATAGGATCAAATTTGGGGCTTACAAGGTGATTTCTCTCCGTCATCTTCATAATCTAAGGTATGTTAGTCCTCCCTCATTGTTAGTTCCAACTAAAGTCATGTTTTATGAATTGTTTTCATATGAATTGTTTTCATGGCATAAATGTTGTATGGTTTGGGTTTTTAAATATGTGTTGGGGGTTTGGGTTATAATGATTGGTTATGGTTTTCCCAAGTCTTTTACTTATGGTTTTGATATTATTATGGTGGTTTGAATATTTGGTTGCATGGGAATGGTTAATTGGTACTTGGTTTTGGCTTTCAAAATACTATGTTCCTAACGTGTTTGATAAAATGCCTATGAGTATGTTTTTGGTTAAATTGTTGGACTTTTATTAAACTATGCATGGTATAACTTGGTAATGAAACCCTAAATGGTATAAACTGTTTAAATGGTTTGGAATGGTTAAATTGTAAGGTCTTGTTTGTTATGGTTGGTCTAGCTAAAATCCTTGTGGGGTACAAGGGAATCCCCCAAGCAAACTTAACAACAAACATTTTGTGGGGTACATGGGATTCCCTAAAGTCAACTTAACAATGTGATCTATGGTTACATGGATGGCTAAAGTCATTTCTTGCAAGCTATAGTTGGTATGACGATACCACTACTTATAGCCTTTGTTAATAATAAATGGACTTGGTGATTTGGTTGCATGGTAATGGTTTTAATTGGCAAATAATGGTGGGGTGTGATAGCTAACTGTGAAGGTATGAGTCTAATGGACGGATACTAGAAAATCTATTTCCCGACATGAGGATTGATAATGATCATCCTATATGATACTTACAGGGTACAAGAGAATCCCTTAAGTACACTTGTACATCTGATCATGGAGAGTGAAGGGTACTCGGGAATCTCCTACTCCTATGGTATCTCCAATTCGTGCGGCTGCACACATCGAGGCTGGTTCTGGGGGTTACACTAGACCCACATAGCCTGTGGGAGGTTCTAGGATGGTTAAGCTACAGATTCCCAGGTTAATGGTTTTTAAAGGTCTATTCCTAAAGAACCTTTTAAAAAAATTTACTAGATAGGTAATTTCGGCAAGATCAAGAATTATAATATTAAGACCTGTGAATCTACTAATTCTATCAACAATTCTCTTGAAACTATCAAGTTCTTAATTGCTAAAGATATTGATAGATATTGAAAAGATTTTAAATTTTTTCATATAGGACTTGTTCAAGTTTCTGTTAAACCTATTTTTCGTAAAGGTTTAAATATTCCTATTTGTCTACTTATTAGGGATGATAGACTATTAGATTTTGATGATTCCCTTTTAAGATTCCTCCAAAGTAAACTCGCCAATGGCCCCATATACTTTAATTGCTACGCTAATTTCTCGATTGATATACGTAACCCTAATGTCATGGATACCTTGACACTAAATGTTAAGACCAAGAATATGAATAGCAGGGTAGATACCAGAGAAATAGCAGTAATATACAGGGTATATTATAAGCTAATGAAAACTACTATAGCCCCAAAAGCTATAGCCACTAGTGTAAAAAGAGTTACCGTGCTCATGGAAGCAAACCAAGAGAACAATACTACCTTTGTCCCTAGACTCCTTAAATGGAAAAATATTCTATGAGATAATGAGTGGAAATTAGACACCATCACCACTCCTCAACCTATCGAACCCGAGAGATCTCAAATCGATAGGGTTATTTAATTCCCCGATGGATCTATAAATCTCAAATATCTTAGATCTACCTCTCATAGCCAAGCTTTTTCAAGTAGAAGAATGTTTTCCACCAGACCTTCTTCTTTTCATCCCCCAGAAGAGGTTGAGACAAGCATTTCTACAGAAGAAATCAACCATGGAAAATTCTAAGGTGTAGATTTCTCCAAAACTATTCCCAAGGTCTATTATGAAGCTGAAGCTTTGGTTGCTTCAAATCCAGGAAGCCCATCTCCTAGTGACATAAGACCCTAGATTCATGCTAGAAAAACCTCTATTGATCTACTTTCTACTAATGATTTTGTTCGTGATAAAAAAGAACTTAATCGGTTGTGGAATCTTCCTGAGCATCAGCAAAATATAGGATGGTATAAAGCTACTTATTCTAGAGACGAACAATTTTCGTTTAGAAATAAATAGTTCATTGATATGTCCAGATTCAGAACCAAAGTAGAATTCTTCAAATGATTCGAATATTCAGGACAAATGGATGACCAAACAGAATCTCTTCAAGTGCTTATTAATAGGTGGTATACTAAGAGTTCAACTGTAGCAAGCACGATTCCCCCTCTTGAAGGTATTAGTATTCCTTATAGAGATGAAATTATTCAGGCAGAACCTTTTAAAAAGGCTATTGATGGAAAAGATACCACTCTCATTATTACTGACGACATCAACAAAGTCCTTGAGCAGAACAACTACACCAACCAACTGTTGTATGTTGTTTCTAAAAAAGATGAAAATTCTAAAGGTCCTACCTCGATAGGAGAAAAACCTAGTATTTCCAAATATAACCCTCATATTGAGGCTAATCCTATCTTTAAAATCCCTGAGTTCTCTAGGGATAAGTTCCCCAAGCTGGCTAGCTAATTTTGTAATGATCCAGATCTTTTAGAAAAATCAACGACCAACTCATTAAGCTTAAGCTTACTAAAAAACCCAACTCTTCTAGTAGTAACCCTACTGACAAACCTGAATCTTCCAATGGTAAACCCACCAGTAGTAAGATAGATGTGATCAATGAATCCAAGGAACAGGTTCATTATGCAGGCCAAAAACATCAAAGACAATATCATAATAAAAAGAATTATTATGCCAGGCCTTCCTTTCCTGATATGTAGTTTGAAGAAAATGTTTTCCTTCCGTCATGCTCCTATGATGGAGGAAGCATAACTGAATGGAATATTTATTGCCTTGTAGAACACCATATATACAATAAACTCCATGAAATGGGGATTGCTTCTACCACCTATAAGCTCAGAAAATGTGATGATAAAAAGTCAGCTCACATGCTTATAGCAGGATTCATAGGAATGTTAAGACATTGGTGGGATAATTACCTTTCTGAAGAAGATAAAATAGGTATTATAAATGCGGTAACCTACAAACAAGTTGTAAATATTGAAAATAGTGTAGAATCTGCAGCCACCAAAACTGTTAAGGATGCCACTTCCACTATATTATACTGCATAGCCAAACATTTCATTGGTGAGCCTAAACTCTTTCAAGATAGAAGTTTAGAAATTCTTAACAATCTCCACTGTAAATTGTTAGGAGATTTCAAATGGTATAAATATGTTTTTATCCAATAGGTGATGATAAGGTCTGAATGCAATAATGATTTCTGGAAAGAAAGATTTATTAGCAATCTTCCCCCTTTGTTTGTGGAAAAAGTTCGAACAAAAATTAGAGATAGATGTGAAGGGAAGACACCTTACAAGCATCTAACCTACGGAGACCTCATAATTGTTATCAATACTATTGCATTTGAATTATGCACTAACTTGAAATTAAAAGAGCAGGTCAAGAAAGAGCTGAAATTATCCCTATCTAAACTTGGAAGCTTATGCCATGATTTTGATTTTCCAAAGCTCAGCCCTCTTTCTTCCTACAGAAAGGAAAATAAAACCTTTTCCAAATCTCCTTCCTCCAAAAAGTGAAGTCAGAAAAGGAGAGAAATCCCAAAAGAAGATTTAAAAGAAAGAAATCTCCATCCAAGGACTCATCCTCTGATGAGTGTTGGACATGCGGTAATAAGGCTCATAGATCTAATCACTGTCCTAGAAATAATAATAATAATAAGAAAATAAATTTTCTTGGAATTTATGAAGAAACCAAGCAAAAGTTATGTTCTATCCTTGAAGAAAAATAATCTAAATCAGAAGCTTCTTCAGACGACGAAGAAGAATGCAGCGATGAAGATTTTATCAACATCCCCAATAATTTCGAGTCTGAACATAGTGAAGCAGAGTGCAATTTCCAAGGAGAATTTTTCTTTTGTGACAGTAAATCCATCAACGTTCTTTATGAAAACACTACTGAAACTTTTTTCTCCACGATCAAACATATCAAAGATGAAGAGGCAAAGATAAAGTGTCTTTTAGAGTTACAAAAACATGTTACTCAGCAACAGCAGAATGAGAAACCTAAAGTTATTCCATTCACATTGAAACAAGTCATGTAGAAATTTGACTCTAGAAAAGAAACTCCCCTCAGTGAGCTTCACATGGAAATTAATTCTCTTAAGAATGAGATTAGAGAAGTCAAAGATAGACTTCATAAGATAGAAATAAATGCTCTCACTGAACAAGTTCTTAAAAGGGTGATTCCATTTGGAGAGGGAACTCCAGGTCTCAAAAATGCATCCCTTGAGAATGATAATGATGAAGAAGAAAGAGAACTAGCAGGTTAAAACTCCTAGTAATCACAATTTGATTAAAATAGTCGTTAATTATGATCTAATACTTCACAAAGTTGCTTTATTTGATAGTGGTGCAGATAGAAACTGCATTATAGAAGGTCTCATTCCTCCTAAGTACCTTCAGAAGGGTACTGCTAAACTCTACGGCGCTACAGGTGAAAGAATTTGTATTGATTACAAATTACCTAAAGCCCATATCTGTAATAATGGAATATACCTCGTTAATCATTTTGTTATTACAAAAGATATTAAAGAAGAAATTATTCTAGGAATACCTTTTTCAATTTAGTTAAAACCATATATTATGGATTTTACTCACATACGCAGTACCGTTTTAGGGATAGAACTTTCGTTCCCTCTAATGAAAACTATGACTTCACAAGAAAGTCATTTTTTACATAAACATACTTCTTTTAAACCAAATCTTTTACAAAACCAAGCAGGTTTCCTCAAAGCTGATATTAAAATTACAAAAATTGAGCATATTTTAAAAACCTGGAGGTGGTATCCAAAATTACCAATCTTCAGCAGACTTTCAAAAAGGAAGTTTTCTTAGATTTTTCAAATGCTTTTTGGGAAAGAAAAGAACACGTTGTTAATTTACCTTACATTTATGGGTTTAATGAAAAGGCCATTTCTACTAGAGCACGGCCAATTCAAATAAACCTTGAATTAATGGAAATTTGTAAAAAAGAAATTGACACTCTTTTGAAAAATAAAATTATCCTCCTTTCAAAATCCCCTTGGAGTTGTTCGTCTTTTTATGTCAACAATGCAGTGGAGAATGAACGAGGTTCTCCCAGACTTGTTATTAATTATAAACCTTTAAACAATGTTTTAAAATGGATTCATTGTCCTATTCCTAATCAAAGGGATCTTTTAAAATGAACCTTTAAATCTAATATCTATAGCAAATTTAATATGAAATTGGGATTTTAGCAAATTTAGATTGATGAAAAGGATAAGTATAAAACTTACTTTAATGTCCCATTTGGACAATTCGAATGGAATGTTATGCCTTTTGTGTTAAAAAATGCCCCATCAAAATTTCAAAATATTAAGAACAACCTTTTTAACCATATTAGTCATATATAAATTGTTTATATTGATGACATGTTGATCTTCTCCGAGGAGATTGATTTTTATTTTAAACATCAGGACACTTTCTTCAAAATCATCAAGCACAATGGCCTTGTCAGTTGTTATTAGAAAATAAATCTCTTTCAAACAAAAATCTGATTCCTTGGGCATGATTTATATCAGGGTTTTTATAAACCAATTTGTAGAGCCATTGAGTTTGCAGATAATTTTCTTAAAAACATCATCGACAAAACCCAACTCCAAGGTTTTTAGGAAGCCTTAATTATATTGCTGATTTCCTCCCTAAAGTAAGGCAAGTTTTGAAATCTCTCTTTGAAAGGTTAAAAAAGAATCCTCTTCCTTGGAAGAAAGAACATACAAAGGCCGTGGAAAAGGTAAAGGATATGGTTAAACAATTTCCTTGCCTTGGAATCCCCAATCCAGACTTTTTTATGATTGTTGAAACTGATTCTTCTGACATTGGTTACAGAGGAATCCTTAAGCAAAGGGAATTCCCAAACTCTATGGAAAAACTTGTTTGTTACACTTTTGGAGTTTGGAACTCTGCTCAGAAAAATTATAGTACTTTCAAGATGATTTGATCAACAAAGAATTACCCAAATGGGACATTGAAGGAAGTTTTATACTTTTCCTTTTCATCAATCTGAATTTGCCAAAATCTCGATTTCATATCAAATTTGCTATAAATATTACCTTTAAAAGTTTGTTTCAAAAGATCCCTTTTATTAGGAATAGGAGAACGAATCCATTTTAAAATATTGTTTAAAGTTTTATAATTAATAACAATTCTAGGAGAACCTCATTCTTTCTCCGCTGCATTGTTAACATAAAAAGACGAACAACTCTAAGGGGATTTTAAAGGGCGAATGATTTTATTTTTTTAAAAGAGTGTCTATTTTTTTTTTACAAATATCCATTAATTCATGGTTCATTTGAATTAGCCGTGCTTTAGTAGAAATGACCTTTTCATTAAACCCATCAATGTAAGGTAAATTAACAACGTGTGCTTTTCTTTTCCAAAAAGCATTTGGAAAGTCTGAGAAAACTTCCTTTTTGAAAGTCTGTTGAAGATTGAAAATGGTCTACCTTCCATTCAAAAGGGAATCATCAAAATTTAACAGTCTATCATCACAATAATACTATTAGGGCTTTGTTCATTACTTAATTTATACTCTATTTCTACTGATCCAGTGTCAACCAGGATAAACTCATAGTATTTTCTGGTTTTACTTCTTAGGGATGATAGACTGTTAAATTTTGATGATTCTTGTTAATATGTTAAGCATAATCTGTTCTTAGTCTAAGAATTTTTTTGTTCATGATGAATGACCATTAGAATGTTATTAATATTACTAATATGTCTTCTATGTCTACTCAAATTATTTCTAAGGTAGATTAATCATAGAATGGGTCCATATAAGACTGTGCTAAAGTGTGTGGATTTAACATATCTCCATTGTCATCAGTCTATGATGAGTCTTCCTCTAGTAATTTCATGATGGAGGCTTCGTCAGGATTATCATCAATTTCTAAAAGGGCCTTTCCAAGTTTCTATTTTAAATCACTCTTTGATGGTGATCTTCTGGTTGAAGTGTACTGAGGGGATTTTGGAGAAGCCTTTGGTGCAGGGGTCCATCCTCGGATAAAAATTTCTTTGGATAAATATTTTATCATGTCAAAATCATGAACTGTAAAGGTACAACTTATAATGTCAGAAATTCTATTCTAAATAAAATATTTACACAATTTTATGTGTTCAGGTAAAGAAGAAATACCTTGGTCAATTTGATATTGACCGAATTTTTATAAAAATGATTTTGGTAAAACATTTTGGTCACCTCTAAAACAATTTCACCATCCGTAGAACCATCTTGGATTAACAGATCTTGCCAACTCTAGGCTATACATTATGAACCAAGTGTAAGTATTGGGTCATAAGTACCAAAAATTAAACCAAGAATTTTTATAGTCATGCCAATTATAATTTTAAGGTCTGTGTTCTGACTTCATAAGATAGAAATAGATGCTCTCACTGAACAAGTTCTTAAAAGAGTGATTCCACCTGAAAAGGGAACTTCAGGTGACAAAAATACATCCCTTGAGGGTGATGATGAAGAAGAATAAAGAGAACCAAGTATTGATGTAATATCTCAGATTAAACCTCCCAGTAATCATATTTTGATTAAACTAGTTGTTAATGATGATCTAATCCTTCACAAAGTTGCTTTATTTGATAGTGGTGCAGACAAAAACTGCATTATAGAAGGTATCATTCCTACTAAGTACCTCCATAAGGGTACTGCTGAAGTCTATGGTGCGACAGGTAAAATAATTGGTATTGATTACAAATTACCTATAGCCCATATCTGTAAAAATGGAATTTACCTCGTTAATGATTTTTTTATTACAAAAGATATTAACAAAGAAATTATTCTTGGAATACCTTTTGTAACTTAGTTAAAACCATATATTTCGGATTTTACTCACATACGCAGTACCATTTTAGGGATAGAAATTATTTTCCCTCTAATAAAAACTATGACTTCACAAGAAAGTCAATTTTTACATAAACATACTGCTTTTAAACTAAATCATTTACAAAATCAAGTAGGTTTCTTCAAAGTCGATATTAAAATTTCAAAAATTGAGCAAATTTTAAGAACCCCGAAGATGGTATCTAAAATTACCAATCTTTAACAGACAATTTGGCTATGCAGTATAATAGAGTAGTAGTAGCATCCTTAATAGTTTTGGTCGCTGCAGATTCTACACCATTTTCAATATTTACAACTTCTTTGTAGGTTACCGCATTTAGGATACCTATTTTATCTTCTTTATCTAGGTAATTATCCCACCAATGTCTTAATATTCCCGTGAATCCTTCTATAAGCATGTGAGCTGACTCTTTATCACCGTTTTTCTGAGCTTATAAGGGGTAACAACAATCCCCATTTCGTAGAGTTTATTGTACATCTGGTATTCAGCAAGGCCATTAATATTCCATTCATTTATGCTTCCTCCATCATGGGAGAATGACGAAAGGAAAATATTTTTTCCAAACTGCATATCAGGGAAGAAGGGCTTGGCATAATAATTCTTTTTAGTATGATATTAGCCTTGAGGTTTTTGTCCTACATAATGAGCCTGTTCCTTGGATTCATTGATCACATCTATCTTACTATTAGTGGGTTTACCACTAGAAGATTCAGGTTTGTCAGTTGGCTTACTACTAGAAGAGTTGGGTTTTTCAGTAAGCTTAAGCTTAATGAGCTGGTCGTTGATTTTTCTAAAAGATCTGCATCATTACCAAATTATCTATCCATCTTGGGGAACTTATCCCAAGAGAACTCAGTGATTTTAAATATGGGATTAGCCTTAATATGGGGGTTATATTTTGAAGTACTAGGCTTGCAGTAGATGACATCCGCACCAGTATGCACATGACTATTTATATAGATGCACATGACTGTGGGTCATGTTGTAACCTTTTGGGTTCATGTTATTTCTTCCATTACATCCGTACCAGGATGTATAGGACTATTTAAATAGATACACATGACTATTTATGTTGTTTCCAAAACCTGCTTCCAGTTAGAGTTGGCGGCCGTGGTATTTGCATTAAATATTTGGCATCACAACTTGTATGGAGTGCATGTTGATATCTAGTTAGACCATAAGAGCTTGCAGTATGTATTCACCCAAAAGGAGTTGAATCTCAGGTAAAGAAGATGGCTTGAGTTGCTCAAGGACTATGATTTGAGTCTTCACTATTACCCAGTGAAAGAGAATATGGTTGTTGATGCTCTTAGCATGTTTTTTATGGGGATATTATCTCATATGCATTAAGATAAAAGAGGGTTGGTGAAGGATATTCACTGGTTGGCTAACTTGGGAGTTTATTTTATTGACTCTGAAGATGGAGGGGTGATTGTTCAAGAAGTGGTTAAATCATCTCTTGGTGCTGAGGTAAAGGAGAAGCAGGTTTTGGATCCTATTCTTAAGCAGATTAAGGCTGATATAGGTCAGCTAAGAGTTTTAGATTTTGATATTAGTGGTGATGGAACCTTGAGGTACCAAGGTTGGTGGTGTGTTCTAAATATTATTGGGTTGTGATAAAGGATTTTGACTGAGGCTCATGAGTCGAGGTAAATATTTCATCTTGGTTCAACGAAGATGTATCATGAATTGAAGAAGATTTATTAGTGGAACAACATGAAGAGAGATGTGGCTAAGTTCGTGGCTATGTGTTTGGTGTTTCAGCAAGTCAAGGCTGAGCACTTAAGGTCGGGTGCTATGTCTCAAGAGATTGAGTTTCCCATGTGGAAATGGGAGATGATTAACATAGATTTTATTATTGGTCTTTCACAGTCTTGTAATATGTATGATTCGATTTGGGTCATCATAGATAGTATGACTAAGTCTGTTCATTTTTTGCCTATGAGGACTACTTACTCTAGATAGGATTATGCTAAGTTGTTTATTTAGGATATTCTTAATTTGCATAGTTCTCTAGTTTTCATTATTTTGAATCAAGGTATGCAATTCTCTTCTCACTTTCGATGTTCGTTTCAGAAAGGCATAGGCACATGAGTGAACCTTAGCACCGTATTCCACTCTCAGATGAATGGTTAAGCAGAGAGGACTATTTAGACTTTTAATATGCTAAGGTCTTGTGTGATTGATTTTGGAGGTAGTTCGATGAATAATTTGCCTCTCATTGATTTTGCATATAATAATAGTTATCATTCTAGTGTTGGGATGGCTCCTTTTGAGGCTATTTATGGTAAAAGGTGTAGATCTCTTATTGGGTGGCTTGAGGTTAGTGAGACTAGATTGTTTAGTTTAGACTTGTTTCACCAATCCATGGAGAAGGTGAAGGTGATCAGGGATAGGCATAAGACTGCTCAGAGTTGCCACAAGTCCTATATGAATGTGAGGTGAAGAGAGTTGAGTTTGAGGTTGGAGATTGGGTCTTTTTGAAAGTATCTCCCATGAAGGGAGTGATAAGGTTTGAGAAGAAGGGTAACTTCAGTCCCTGCTATGTGGGTCTGTGCTTGACGTTTCTTATGAATTGGACTTGATTTCATGTTTGGGTTCCATTCATTCAATATTCCATGTATCAATGTTAAAGAAGTATGTGGGCGATCCTTCTTTGGTTGTTCCTATTTAGAGTGTTGGCATTTTGTATTCCTTGTGTTATGAGGAAGTCCCTATTGAGGTTTTGGATAAGAAAGTCCATCATTTGAGGACTTAAGGTGTAGCTTTGGTAAAGGTCCTTTGGAGAAACCAAAAGGTGGAAGAAGCTATTTGGGAAGGTAAAGGGGACATGAAGTCCAAATACCTATTCTTGTTCCCCGGGTTGGATAATCATGCTTAAGGTATTTGTTTTCCTACTCTTTTTGTTTTCTGACTTTGTTAATGGTTTTGTGATTGCATTCTTGTCTTACAATTGGGCTAATTGATGCCTTGATTTATCATTAGAGGATGAATGATCCTGGGGGGGAGAGAGAATGTAAAAACCAGATTTTTGTCCTTTAAAAAATTCTTGACTTTTCTACTCATTGTCCAAGTTACGACTTAAGTGATGAACCATGAAGACTCCTCATGAGTCATATGGTCCTAATAGTATCCTGTCTAGAAAGGTAGCCAAAGTTTCTATCTTTAGTATGAAATAGACCTCACAATTCATGAAGACTCATTATGAGCCATAGGCATAATGTTGTAGGAAAACCAGTAAGGAATGCCCAAATTTCTGTTGATATAACGACTGAACCCTTACAAGTAGTAAGGTGAGGACATGAGTAATAGGGTGTGACTCGTGACCAAACTAGTAAGGCCATTCAGAGCCATCACCTATACTATGAGTCCAGGCAATGACTCATACCCAGACATCACGAGTCATGACGTGACTCATAACGACTGGGTGATAATTTTTTAGTGTTTTAATTAAGGGAACTTTGTTCATTTATCTCTTTCCCCCTATTGTAACCCATCACATAAAATACCCTAAGTGACCCTATAATTCCTCATTACCCAATTAATTACACTTTTTTTTCTCTCAATTTCCTAAGTCCAGAACAAAGTTAAGGTCTTAAGAATCAATCATCTAGGGCTCAAATTAGTGGTTTCTCTCCATAACTCTTGATATCTCATGCATGTATCTCTTTCTTTAAACTTGTTTTGTTAAAAACATGTGTTTAGAATTGTTATTCATGTGATTAATTGATGGTTTTGGAAATTAGGTTGAGGGCCTTTAATGTTATTGATGGAATTGTTTTTCCCATGGTTTTTTGTGAATCCTTCATGTTTTGAATTGATAGTTTTTTAAATCATTAAGTTCATGGTCATGGTAATTGGGAATGTGGGTTGTGGATTCCCCTAAATAAATGGATTTGGAGTTGAAATTGGTAATAACCTCAACCGACCTTATGAAATTGACTTTGAAACATGAGAATATACATATTATAATCACTTTTGGAACTATCATACTACATGAAAGGCTAATGGAACATATATGGTTTAAAATTGAACCTTAGGGGTCGTATATTCTCCAAGTTAATAGATAATTAACATTGAACCTTATGGGTCGTGGATTACCCCATATGGATAAATAATTGGAGCTTATGGGGTCGTGGATTACCCCATGTGGATAAATGATTGGATCTTGTGTGGTCATGATTCTCCCAAGTGATGATAATTAGAATGGTATATTGATAATAGTTTGCAAGCATAGTTGGTATGATGATACCAATGGGTTATGCCGTAATGGATGATATTGGGAACCCACATTTATTGGTTTGAGGGTTGGTCTTGAAGACCGTGTGCTTGTATCAAATTATTATATTTGTATCCTAGATTGACGAAGGGTCTCAGATTCCTCAACCTTCTTTAATACCCCAGTTCATGCAGTTAACATACTCTGGGACCCTTTCAGTAGGGTAAGAGCTAGACCCATATAGCCTGTGGGTATAAATGATGATTTGAGCTACACAGTTCAGGTTAATGTTTTAACTCTCATGCTAAACCTTGTTCCCTATCCTAGCATATTATATATATGTGTGTATATTTTTTTGTTATATGGTTTTGGAATGATTTTTGGACTGAATGATCATGGCATTATTTTATCCCTTCCCTGAGTTACATGCTAGCGCTCACCCTGCTAAACATCTCTGGATGATGTATCCCAATGTAATACAGGGTCCAAAGACACTTTTATTTCTTTTCACAGTAGTAGGTGCTTCCTGGATTGCCCTTAAGTCAACTTTGAAGTGTCAAAATTCCATTCTTTGGAAAGCCCTCATTTCATGCTCTTGTCTCTACTTACGTCCTAGACTATTTCGGTGGGTGTTTGGCTATGGTCGCGGGTATGTCCAAATTTTGGTTGATGTTTGTATAAATCTTAGAGTCTTTTATGGATTGGATGTGGGTGGATTTGGTATTGTGGATTTCCTAGACCCCTTTCAGTGGATTTATCTATCTTGTTATATGTTCAAAACTCATCTCTATCTTGTTATATGTTAGAAACTTATCTCTATCTTGTTATATGTTTGGAACTCATCCTCTGCTGGTTGTAATGTGTTTTGGTTGGCTAGGCTAATGGGGTTGGTCTTCGATCCTTGGCGAACATGAGATACCCGTCATGACTAGGCCTAGGTTTGGGTCGTGACACTATTATTCCTCTTGAGTTTCCCTAAGGGGTGAAGTTTGACATTACGAGTGCTATAATTCAATTGCTTAATCTGAAGGGTGTGTTTGCTGGTTGTTTATATGAAGCAAACATGGACATCATGAATTTTGTTGGGATTTGGTCTTCGTATAATTTACCTAGGGAAATTCAGGAAGCTTTAAAACTTAGGTCATTTCCATTCTCTCTTACAAGTAAAGTGACATTATGGATTAAAGAACTATCTTATGGGTCCATCACTAATTGGAATGATTCGCATAAATAGTTCTCAGATCTATTCTTCACGCCTTCTAGAATGTTACAATTAAAGGATGAGATTGATAATTTCAGCCAATTGCATTCAGAGGCATTGTATGGGACATAGTTGAGAATCTAGAAGAGGTTGATAATTATGCCTAATCACCAAATTTCAGGGAGGAATTTGCAAAAATATTCTATGATATTGCGGATACTATTATAGGTGGGGCTTTCATGAGCCTTCGTTGGGAGTTAGCTGCAGAAATCTTAGACTAGGTCTCTAATATTAATCGTGGGTGACATACTTGGTAGGTAGAAAACAGAATCGGTACTTATGCTATTTTTGCTTCTAGTAAGTATAGATCCCTATATTATAAAGTGGCTTAAGAGGATACATAATTGAGAATGGTTATTGGGTTACTTGCTAAACAGTTTGCAATTACAAATATAGAAAAAGTGAATACAGTGGGAACGAGGTAAGTATATTAGAAATGATGAGTCTGACTCTGAGAAAAAGTCTAAGTATCTGGACAGAGAGATGTCGGATTTCTAAACCAAGGGCCAAGGGTCCAATCAGGACTCTCGAAACTCGAGGCAACAAAATTAGGGTCGGGACTATTATGGGGACTGGTATAGAGATTAGAGATGAAACAGAGATAGTGACTGGAGGTGAAAGGATGATTATAAGGAGAAAAGTGGTATGTATGTTCCTGGGGAATCTTGATATTAATTTGAGGATGGAAGTGTTTCTTGAAAAGATGGTGAAGGGTTCAGAGAATCAAGAGAGTTTCCTTAAGGATATTAAGGTAAATATTATGGGACTAAGCTAGAAGTTAGAATTTCATGCTACTACGATTAAGAAGCTAGAGCAATAGTTTGGTTAGATATCAACCACTTTGAATTGACATCAACCGAGCACTCTTTTGAGCAACATTATTCAGAATCAAAAGAATAATGATCATGACTTATCCATCACCACTTAGAGTGGTAAGGTTACTATTGATCTTCTTATGCCAGTAGTTGATGAGGTGAGGAATGATACTATTAATCTTAATGATGCACTCAAACCTGAAACTGAGAAGTTAGTGACTAATACTGAGACGTAACAGAAATTAATGGGTGTTGATAAATGAGTTGAGACTGACAAGGGTAAGGGTAAGAAGGTCAAACCAATGTTAAAGACCATTCCACGACCTACTCCATCTTTTCCCCAAAAGTTGAAGAAGAAGCAAGAAGAAGAGAAATATTATAAATTTATGACAATGTTAAAAGAATTATCTGTGAATATCTCTCTTTAGAAAAACTAGAGCAGACACTCGATTATGAAAAGTTCTTGAAGTATTTAGTGAAGAAGAAGCAGATGGTGCATTTTGATCTCGTTAATAATATGCACAACTGTAGTGCTATTAATTTTAATCCTTGTTTGAAAAGAAAGAGGATCCCAAAGCCTTCTCTATTCCCTGGTTTATTTGATCTCTAAATTTCTCACGACCATTGTGTTACTTAGGAGATAGTATTAATCTGATGTTGCTAGTTGAGTACCAAAAGTTGTGTTTGGGGTCACCTAATCCAATGTCGATGAGGTTATTGATGGATGATTGGTCTGTCAAAAAACTAATTGGTGTTTTATAAGTTGTTTTGGTAAAGGTAGCTTCCTTTATATTCCCACCTGATTTTGTAATTCTTGACACTGAGGTAGATTTTGATGTTCGTATTATCTTAGGAAAGCCCTTCCTATCCATGAGTAAGGCATTGATTGACATGGAAATATGATATATGAAATTTAGGCTAAATGATGTAGTGGTGACTTTTAATGTGGGTCAGTTGATGCAAAAATTGAAAGATAGGCATGTGATGTCAATTATAGACACTGTTAAGGATGATGTAGTGAGTTCCTATTGAGGAGAGACTTGGCGTTGAGGCATTAACGGCAATGATCAAGAACTTTGATAGTGACAACATTAAAGAGTATGATCAGACAATGAGTGCTTATATTAGTAGAGGATCTTACACACATGTGCCAAAGAAGTTGGATTTTGACTTGAAGAATAGAGCGACTCCACTAGCTCAACCATCTACTGAGGAACCAATAGTGTTAGAATTAAAAGACATCTATTATCATTTACATTATGCATTCTTGAGGGCCAATAATACCTTGTCAGTTATTATTACTGGAGTTTTTTTGGATAAGCTGGTTGAGGCCTTACTTTCGATATTATAGAGGTTTAAAAGGGCCATTGGTTGGATTATTGCGAATATTGTCAAGATTCTACTCAGAATTTGTACTCATAAAATTCAGCTGGAACCAGACTGTATGCTTACCATTGAGCATCAACATCATTTGAATTCATCGATGTAAAAGGTGGTGAAGAAGGGGATCATCAAGTGGTTAGATACAGGTATGGTGTACCCTATTGTCGACAAGAAGTGGGTGAGACCAGTTCAGTGTATGCCAAAAAAGAGTGGTCCTGAATGAGAGGAATGAGTTAGTGTTCATAAGACCAGTTATGGGATGGAAAGTTTGTATGGATTATAAGAAACTAAATCCTTGGACACAAAAGGATTGTTTTCCTATTCCATTCATGGATCAAATGTTAAACCGTCTTGCAGATAGAGGATGGTATTATTTTCTTTATGGGTATTTTAGGTATAATCTGATTTCTATTTCCCCTGAAGACTAAGAGAAGACCACTTTCACATGTATATATAGTACGTTCACATTCAAGAGGATGCCTTTCGAACATTGTAATGCTCCCACCACCTTTCTGTATTGTATGATGTCCATCTTTTCTGATATAGTAGAGGTATTTATGGATGATTTCTTGGTCGCGGAAGACTTATTTGATGACTATTTGTCCTACTTGGCCAATGGACATTAGAGATATGAGGAGTGAAACTTGGTATTGAATTGGCAGAAGTTTCACTTCATAGTGAAAGAGGAAATAGTTTTAGGACACAATATTTCAAAGAATGGAATTGAAGTTAATAGAGCTAAAATTGAGATGATTGAAAAATTGCTCCTATCTATTTTTGTCAAAGGTATTTGGAGTTTCTTGGGTCATGCAGAGTTCTATAGGTGGTTCATCAAGTACTTCTCCAAAATTGCAAATCCATTGTGGAAGTTATTGATGAATTAAGTAAAGTTTGTGTTTTATGAATCTTCTCTCAAGGCTTTTGAGTGCCTAAAAGAGAGGATTTCTACTCCTATCATTGTGTCTCCATATTGGTATCTTCCATTTCATTTGATGTGTGACACTAGTGATGTGGACTAGGAGTTTTCCTACACAAAAAATGTGAGAAAATACTTTGTCCCATCTATTATTCTTGTAAAGAACTCAACCTTGCATGAAAAAAAATTATACGTAGACTAAGCTGGAGTTACTTACGGTGGTGTTTACTTTTGAGAAATTTTGGTCATATTTGATTGGGAACAAAGTCATTATGCATACTGATCATGAAGCTTCGAGGTACCTTATGGAAAATAAAGATGTGAAGCCCAGTTGATTCTGTGGGTACTATAGCTACAAGAATTTGATTTTAAGGTCAAGGATCGAAAGGGTATAAAGAATCAGATTGCACATAATTAATCTAGCCCAGAAGAGGAAGAGATTCGAAAATTAGGGATAAGCTTGGGATTCATGATACTTTTCTAGATAAGAAGGTCTTGGTAGTTTCAAAAGACTTGTCGTTTCAATAGAGAAAGCAATTAATGCATGAGGTACACAAGTCTTTCTGGTATGAACCTTACTTATTTTGGGTGTGTGCGGATGGTATGTTTTGGAGATGCATTCCTGAAGTTGAGATGATGCACATTCTTGAGGCCTGTCACTTGTTTCCAGTTGGGGGTCACCATGGTGTTATGCTCACGACCCATAACATCTGGCAATGTGGTTACTATTGGCCGACTATTTATATAAATGCACATAACTATGCTCAAGCCTATTACTAAAATTGTAATTGATGCACATGACGTTGGGGATGGACCCTTGCACCAAAGGATTCTCTGATATCCCCTTAGGTCACTTCAACCAAAATATCACCATCAAAGAGTAATTTAAAAAAGAAACTTCAAAAGGCACTTTCAGAAATTGAAGATAATCCCGACGAAGACGCCATCATAAAATTACTAGAGGAAGCCTCATCACAAAGTGATGACAATGGAGATATGTTAAAGCCATGTGGTTTAGCACAGTGTTATATGGACCCATTCTATGATTAATCCTAATTGAGGTTATTAAAAACCAGAATAATAAGTCCTTTTGATAATTTCGACTCTTTAAGTCTCTATCTAAGGGACTAATTATTCCGGTTTTTAATAACCTCAATTAGGATTAATCATAGAATGGGTACATATAAGACTGTGCAAAAGCGTGTGGCTTTAACATATCTCCATTGTCATCACTCTGTGATGAGGTTTCCTCTAGTAATTTCATAATGACGGCTTCGTCAGAATTATCATCAATTTCTAAAAGGGCCTTTTGAAATTTCTTTTTTAATCACTCTTTGATGGTGATCTTCTGGTTGAAGGGACCTGAGGGGGTTTAGGAGAATCCTTTGGTGCATGGGTACATCCTTGGATAAAAATTTCTTTGGAAAAATATTTATCCTGTCAAATTCATGAACTGCAAAGGTCCAACTGATAATGTAGGAAATTCTCTTCTGAATAAAATATTTACACAAATTTATGTGTATAGGTAAAGAAGAAATACCTTTGTCAATTTGATATTGACCGAATTTTTCCGAAAATGATTTTGGTAAAACATTTTGATTACCTCCAAAACAATTCCACCATTCGTAGAACCATCTTGGAATAATAGATCTTGACAACTCTAGGCTATACTTTACGAACCAAGTGTGAGTATTGGGTCGTAAGTACCAAAATTAAACCAAGCATTTTTATAGTGATACCAATTATAATTTTGAGGTCTATGTTCCTCAAAAAGGATTATTGGAGTCTGCAAATGGTCTACCTTCCATTCAAAAGGGGTTAAAATCTTTCTAATAGAATACTTTGAATAAGCAATACTATCAGGGTTTTGTTCATTACTTAATGTATGCTCTATTTCTACTGAGCCAGTGTTAACCAGGATAAACTTATAGTATTTTCTGGTTTTAAGTGGATTGTCAGTATCCACATAGTTCCGGTTGTTGTATAGAGGTCGCACTTGATATTTGACTTCATAGTTTTCATGCTCCTTGTCCAAAGCTAGGATTGGAGCTACCTACATGGAAATATTGTTAAAATTTTCTTTAACCTTTTGAGTAGGGATGGCTGAAGGTGCCACTGCTTCGACATAGCTCTCAAGATCTTTCATGGTATAACTCTCTTTAGTTTGAACTGTGGAGAATCTCGGTTTTCCAAGCGAAGAAAGCGAACATGGTTTGGATTCTTTGAAAAAGGGTTTCTTCATCAAGTTTGAAGAAGAAGAGCTTGGTAAAGCTTGAAAAAATTTATAGCTAAGGTAGGATTTATAGGTGGTAATTACCCTAGAACTGAAAATTTATTGTGGTCATTCCAGGATGGTCGGATGTTGAAAGGGCTGGCGGATAGGGTTTTGCTCTCCGTCTCTTTTCCCTTGATAAGGTTCTTGTTTGGCCTAACTCCAGTTGGCCTCATTTTTTCCATGTAAAAATTCACGATTTAGAAAATCTAGAAGAGAGTTACTTTAACCCTTCAAAAATTCAATTTGAAAATCAAAGCTAGATAATAGGGCTTGCCATCTAGCAAATATTTGTTTAGAGACTAAATTTTTAACGTCTTTCCGCAATATGTCTTTAGCAGATTTACAATCTACTCTAAGAAAGAATTCTTTGTTGATCAAATCATCTTGATACTTGGTAATGCACAAAACTATAGAAAGGATTTCTTTCTTTACCGTACTATAGTTTTTCTGAGCGGAGTTCCAAGCTCCAGAAATGTAACAAACATGTTTTTCCACAGAGTTTGGGAATTCTCTTTACTTAAGGATTCCTCCGTAACCAATGTCAGAAATATCAATTTCAACAATCATAAAAAGTCTGGATTGGGTATTCCAAGGCAAGGCAATTGTTTAACCATATCCTTTACCTTTACCTTTACCATAGCCTTAATATGTTCTTCCTTCCAAGGAAGATGATTCTCTTTTAACCTGACAAAGAGAGGTTTACAAACCTGCCTTACTTTAGGGAGGAAATCAACAATATAATTAAGGTTTCCTAAAGACCTTTGGTGTTTGTCGATGATAATATCAAGAAATTAGTCTGCAAACTCAATGGCTCTACAAATTGGTTTATAAGAACCCTGATACAAATTATGCCCAAGGAATATAACCCCCATATTGAGGCTAATAGCATCATTAAAATCCCTAGGATTTACCTTACACTGATGGGTTTAATGAAAAGGTCATATCTACTAAACCTTTGATACCATAAACAAGATCGTAAGTGCGGAAAATAAAAATAAATAGTAATATTACTCTTGAAGAGTGCTGACTGATTTATGTTGATGAAAAGGGAAGAAGCTCCAAAGTGATTACACAGGCCAATTCAAATTACAACGATGATAGATTACAGAATTAGAAGACTAAGAGAAATTTTAGGTAATTTGTAATCAATATCAATTCTTTCACCTGTATCTCCATAGAGTTTAGCAGTACCCTATTGGAGGTACTTAGTACGAATGAGACCTTCTATATGCAGTTTCTGTCTGCACCACTATCAAATAAAGCAACTTTGTGAAGGATTTGGTATTGATTACAAATTACCTAAAGCCCATATCTGTGACAATGGAATTTGCCTCGTTAATGATTTTTTTATTATAAAAGATATTAACGAAGAAATTATTCTTAGAATACCTTTTGCAACTCAGTTAAACCCGTATATTATGGATTTTACTCATATATGCAGTACCGTTTTAGGGATAGAACTTGCTTTCCCTCTAATAAAAACTATGACTTTACGAGAAAGTCAATTTTTACAAAAACATACTGCTTTTAAACTAAATCTTTTACAAAACGAAGTAGGTTTCCTCAAAGCCGATATTAAAACTGCAAGAAATTGAGCAAATTTTAAAAATCCCGAAGATGGTATCTAAAATTACCTATCTTCAACAGATTTTCGAAGAGGAAGTTTTCTCAAATTTTGCAAATGCTTTTTTGGGAAACAAAAGCACATGTTGTTGATTTACCTTACATTGATGGGTTTAATGAAAATTTGAGAAAACTTCCTCTTCGAAAGTCTGTTGAAGATTGGTAATTTTAGATACCATTCAGACGGGGATAATTTTTGCTCTTTCTTGACTGCTCTTTTAATTTCAAGTCAGTGCATAATTCAAATGCAACAATATTGATAACACCTATGAGGTCTCCATATGTTAGATGGTTGTAAGGTATCCTACCTTCACATCCATCTCTAATTTTTGTTTGAACCTTTTCAAAAAACAAAAGGGGAAGACCGTTAATAAATCTTTATTTCCAAAAATCATTATTACAATATGATTTTATTATCACCTTTTGGATAAACAAGGGAAGATACCTTACAACCATCTAACACTTTCTTCAAAATCATCAAGCATAATGGCCTTTCCATTAGTGCTAAGAAAATAAAAATCCTATTCCTAATAAAAGGGATCTTTTGAAATGAATCTTGTGTTTATACCATTTGAAATCTCCTAATCACTTTTATTTTCCGAATTTACGATCCTATTTAATCTTCTTTTGGGCTTCCTCTCCTTTTGCTGACACTGCTTTTTGGAGGAAAGAGATTTGGACAAGGTTTTCTTTTCCTTTCTTTAGTAAGAAGGAGGGATGATCATTGGGAAACCAAAATCTTGGCAAAATCTTCTTTAGACGACGAAGAAGAATGCAACGACGAAAATTGTATCAACATTGCCACTATTTCTGAGTCTGAACATAGTGAAGCAGAGTGCAATTGCCAAAGAGCATTTTGCTTTTGTGATAGTAAATCCAACATTTGTAAGATAGGTGTGATCAATGAATCCAAGGAACAAGTTCATTATGTAGGACAAAAACCTCAAGGACAATATCATAATAAAAATAATTATTATGTTAGGCCCTCCTTCCCTGATATGCAGTTTGAAGAAAATGTTTTCCTCTCGTCATGCTCCCATGATGGAGGAAGTATAACTGAATGGAATATTGATGGTCTTGCTGAACACCATATAGAAAATAAACTCCATGAAATGGGGATTGCTGTTACCACCAATATGCTCAGAAAAAGAGGTGATAAAGAGTCAGCTCACATGCTTATAGCAGGATTTACATAAATGTTAAGACATTTGTGGGATAATTACCTTTCTGAAGAAGATAAAATAGGTATCCTAAATGCGGTAACCTACAAACATTTCACTGGTGAGCGTAAACTCTATCAAGATAGAAGTTTAGAAATTCTCAACAATCTCCACTGTAAAAGGTTAGGAGATTTAAAGTGGTATAAAGACAAGGTTCATTTAAAATATCCCTTTTATTAGGAATAGGATTTTGTTAAACTATTCTTAGGTATCTTTATCTCTATAATTATGGTTATAGTGTGAGGTATTGGTGTTCTATCTAAGTATGAGTATGCCGATTAATATCTAGCTTTAGGTGTTGGCATAGCCAGAAAGGTGGTCGCCAATGTGATAGGCTTGACTCAAAAGTGTTTCTACCTCCAAGATAAGTTGACAAAATTTTGAGTAAAATCCAAGATAACTTTTACCATTACCTTAAAGATAAAGAAATTTAAGTATAGTCTAATACTGACATCCCTAATAGTTGAACATCACTTTGTTAATATGGTAAGCATAATCTGCTCTAGTCTATGAATCCTTTTGTTCACGATGAATGACCATCAGAATGTTATTATTAGTACTAATATGTCTTCTATGTCTACTCAGATTATTTCTAAGGTAGAATATGATTTGCAAAACTGGTCTATTCTTAAAGAACCTTTTAAATTTTTTTACCATATAGGTAATTTTAGCATGATCCAGAATTATAATATTAAGACCTGCGAATCTACTATTTCTATCAATAATTCTTTTGAAACTATCAAGTTATTAATTGCGAAGGATATTGATAGATATCAAAAAGATTTTAAATTTTTGCATATAGGACTTGTTCAAGTTGCTGTTAAACCTCTTTTCCGTAAAGGTTTAAATATTCCTATTTGTCTACTTCTTAGGGATGATAGACTGTTAAATTTTGATGATTCCCTTTAAGGAATCCTCCAAAGTAACCTCGCCAATGGCCCTGTATACTTTAATTGCTACCCTAATTTCTCAGATTAAACTTCCTAGTAATCACATTTTATTAAACAATTTGTTAATGAAGATCTAATCAATGTCTCTGATACCATAAACAGGATCGTAAGTGCAGAAAATAAAAGTAAATAGTAATATTATTCTTGAAGAGTGTTGAATCAGTCAGCACTTACGATCAGTCGGCACTCTTCAAGAGTAATATTACTATTTACTTTTATTTTCTGCACTTACGATCCTATTTATGGTATCAGAGCCATGTTGTTTATTGCTAGCATGAGTAGCTAATTCTCTATGTCTAGTATAAGAATGAATTTATGAATATCTGTTAATTATTGATATTCAACTACTGAGGATATCTTTGGTAAACTATTCTTTGGTATCTTAATCTTTGTAATTACAGTTATAGTGTGAGGTATCGATGTTCTGTCTAAGTATGAGGATGCCGATTAATATCTGGCTTTAGGTGTTGGCATATCCAGAAAGGTGGTCTCCAATGTGATAGGCTTGACTCAAAGGTGTTCCTACCTCCAACATGACTTGACAGAATTTCGGATAAAATCCAAAATAACTTTTATCATTACCTTAAAGATAAAGAAATTTAAGTATAGTCTAATACTGACATCCCTAATAGCTGAACATCACTTTGTTAATAAGGTAAGCATAATCTTTTCTTATTCTAAGACTCCTTCTGTTCATGATGAATGACCATCAGAATGTTATTAATAGTAATAATATGTCTTCTATGTCTACTCAGATTATTTCTAAGGTAGAATATTATTTGCGAAATTGGTCTATTCCTAAAGAACCTTTTAAAAAAAATTACCAGATAGGTAATTTCAGCATGATAAAAAATTATAATATTAAGACCTGTGAATCTACTATTGTTATCAATAATTCTCTTGAAACTATCAAGGTATTAATTGCTAAGGATATTGATAGATATCGAAAAGATTTTAAATTTTTTCATATAGGATTTGTTCAAGTTTCTGTTAAACCTCTTTTCCGTAAAGGTTTAAATATTCCTATTTGTCTACTTCTTAGGGATGATAGACTGTTAAATTTTGATGATTCTCTTTTAGGAGTCCTCCAAATTAACCTCAGCAATGGCCCAGTATACTTTAATTGGTACCCTAATTTCTTAGTTGATATACATGACCCTAATGTCATGGATACCTTAACATTAAATTTCAAGACCAAGAATATGAATAGCAGGGTAGATACCAGAGAAATAGCAGTAATGTACAGGGTATATTACAAGCTAATGAAAACTACTATAGTCCCAAAAGCTATAGCCACTAGTGTAAATGGTGTTACCATACACATGGAAGCAAACCAAGAGCACAGTACTACCTTTGTCCCTAGACTCCTTAAATGGAATGATATTCTATCAGATGATGAGTGGCAATTCAACACCATCACCACTCCTCAACCTATCAAACCCGAGGGATCTCAGATCGATAGGGTTATTCAATTCCCCATTGGATGTATCAATCTTAAATTTCTTAGATCCACCTCTCATAGCCAAGATTATTTAAGTAGAAGAATGTCTTCCACCAGACCTTCTTGTTTTCAGCATCCAGAAGAGGTTGAGATAAGCATTTCTGTAGAAGAAATCAACCATGGAAAATTCCAAGGTGTAGATTTCTCAAAAACTATTCCCAAGGTCTATTATGAATTTGAAGCTTCGGTTGCGTCAGACCCAGGAAGCCCATCTCCTAGCGACATGAGACCTAAGCTTTATGCTAGAAAAACCTCTATTGATGTACTTTCTACTAATAATTTTTTTCCCTATAAAAAAAAACTGAATCGATTGTGGAATCTTCCTGAGCATCCGCAAAAAATAGGATGGTATAAAGCTACTTATTCTAGAGACCATTGAGTTTCTTTCAGAAATAAATGGTTCGCTGATATGTCCAGATTCAGAACTGAATTAGAATTCTTCAAATGGTTTGAATATTCAGGACAAATGAATGACCAAAAAGAATCTCTTCAAGTTCTTATTAATAGGTGGCATACGAAGAGTGTAACTATAACAAGCATGATTCCCCCCTTGGAGGTATTATTATGCCTTATAGAGATGAAATTATTCAGGCAGCACCTTTTAAAAAGGCTATTGCTAGAAAAAATACCACTCTCATTACTACTGCCGACATCAACAAAGTCCTTGAGCAGAACAACTACACCAATCATCTATTGTATGTTGTTTCTAAACAAGTTAAAAATTCTAAAGGTCCTACCTCGATAGGAGAAAAGCCTAGTACTTCCAAATATAAACCCCATATTGAGGCTAATCCCATCTTTAAAATCCCTGAGTTCTATAGGGATAAGTTCCCCAAGCTGGCTATCCAATTTGGTAATGATCCAGATCTTTTAGTAAAAATCAATGACCAGCTCATTAAGCTTAAGCTTACTGAAAAACCCAACTCTTCTAGTAGTAAGCCTACTAACAAACCTGAATCTTCCAGTGGTAAACCCACCAGTAGTAAGATAGGTGTGATCAATGAATCCAAGGAACATGTTTATTATGTAGGCCAAAAACCTCAAGGCCAATATCATAATAAAAAGAATTATTATGCCAGGCCCTCCTTCCCTGATATGCAGTTTGAAGAAAATATTTTCCTTTCGTCATGCTCCTATGTGGAGGAAGCATAACTTAATGAAATATTGATGGCCTTGCTAAAAACCAGATATACAATAAACTCCATGAAATGGGGATTTCTACTACCGCCTATAAGCTAAGAAAAAACGGTGATAAAAAGTCAGCTCACATGCTTATAGCAGGATTCATGAGAATGTTAAGACATTGGTGGGATAATTACCTTACTAAAGAAGATAAAATAGGTATTGTAAATGCGGCAACCTACAAACAAGTTGTAAAAATTGAAAATGGTGTAGAATCTATAGCCACCGAAACTATTGAGGATGCCACTGCTACTCTATTATAATGCATAGCCAAACATTTCATTGGTGAGCCTAAAGTCTTTCAAGATAAATGTTTAGAAATTCTCAACAATCTCTACCGTAAAAGGTTAGGAGATTTCAAATTGTATAAAGACATGTTTATCTAAAAGGTGATGATAAGATCCAATTGCAATAATGATTTCTAGAAAGAAAGATTTATTAGCGATCTTCCCCCTTTGCTCGCTAAAAAGGTTTGAAAAAAAATTAGAGATAGATGTAAAGGGAAGATACCTTACAACCATCTAACCTACGAAGACCTCATAGGTGTTATCAATATCGTTGCATTTGAATTATGCACTGACTTGAAATTAAAAGAGCATCTTAAGAAAAAGAAGAAATTATCCCCGTCTGAACTTGGAAGCTTCTGCCAAGATTTTGGTTTCCTAAAGCTCAGCCCTCCTTCTTCTAAAAGAAAGGAAAAGAAAACCTTGTCCAAATCTCCTTCCTCCAGAAAGAGGAGTCAGCAAAATAAGAGGAAGCCCAAAAGAATACTTAAAAGAAAGAAATCTTCATCCAAGGACTCATCCTCTGATTAGTGTTAGACATGCGGTAAGAAGGGTCATAGATCTAATCAATGTCCTAGAAACAATAAGAATAAGTAGAAAATAAATCTTCAAGGAATTGATGAAGAAACCAAGAAAAAATTATGTTCTATCCTCAAAGAAGAAGATTCTAAATCAGAAACTTCTTCAGACGATGAAGAAGGATGCAGTGACAAAGATTTTATCAACGTCACCAATAATTCCAAGTCTGAACATAGTGAAGCAGAGTGTAATTGCCAAGGAGCATTTTGCTTTTGTGACAGTAAATCCATCAGCATTCATTCTGTAAACACTACTGAAACTTTGTTCGACATGATCAAACATATCAAAGATGAAGTGGAAAAGGGAAAGTATTTGTTAAAGTTACAAAAACTTGTTACTCAGCAACAACAGAATGAGAAACGTAAAGTTATTCCTTTAAGCATGAAACAAGTCATGAAGGAATTTGACTGTAGAAAAGAACCTTTCCTCAGTGAGCCTCACGCAGAAATTTATTCTCTTAAGAATGAGATTAGAGAAGTCAAAGCTAGACTTCATAAGAGAGAAATAGATACTCTCATTGAACAAGTTCTTAAAAGAGTGATTCCAACTACAGAGGGAACTTCAGGTCAGAAAAATATATCCCTTAAGGATGATGATGATGAAGAAGAAAGAAAACCAGGTATTGATGCAATTTCTCAGATTAAACCTCCTAGTATTCACATTTTGATTAAACTAGTTGTTAATGATGATCTAATCCTTCACAAAGTTGCTTTATTTGGAAATTGCATTATAGAAGGTCTCACTCCTACTAAGTACCTGTAGAAGGGCATTGTTAAACTCAATGGCACTATAGGTGAAATAATTAGTATTGATTACAAATTACCTAAAGCCCATATCTGTAACAACGAAATTTGCCTCGTTAATGATTTTGTTATTACAAAAGATATTAACGAAGAAATTATTCTTGGAATACTTATGCAACTCAGTTAAAACTATATATTATGGATTTTACTCACATACGTAGTACCATTTTAGGGATAGAACTTGCTTTCCCTCTAATGAAAACTATGACTTCACAAGAAAGTCAATTTTTACATAAACATATTGCTTTTAAACTAAATCTTTTACAAAACCAAGTAGGTTTCCTCAAAGAAGATATTAAAATTGCAAAAATTGAGTAAACTTTAAAAACCCCAGAGATGGTATCTAAAATTACCAATCTTCAACAGACTTTCGAAAAGAAAGTTTGCTCAGATTTTCCAAATGCATTTTAGGAATGAAAAGAAAACGTTGTTGATTTACCTTACATTGATGGGTTTAATGAAAATGCCATTTTTACTAAAGCATGGCCAATTCAAATGAACCATGAATTAATGGAAATTTATAAAAAAGAAATTGACACACTTTTGAAAAATAAAATTATCCTCCCTTCAAAATCCCCTTGAAGCTGTTCGGCTTTTTATGTCAACAATGTATTGGAGAAAGAATGAGGTTCTACCAGACTTGTTATTAATTATAAACCTTTAAACAATGTTTTAAAATGGATTCATTATCCTATTCCTAATAAAAAGGATCTTTTGAAACAAACTTTTAATTCTAATATCTATAGAAAATTTGATATGAAATTGGGATTTCGGAAAATTCAGATTGATAAAAAGGATAAGTACAAAATAGCCTTCAATATCCCATTTGGACAATTCGAATGGAATGTTATGCCTTTTGGGTTAAAAAATGCCCCATTAGAATTTCAAAATATTATGAACAACCTTTTTAATGATATTAGAAATATATCAATTGTTTATATTGATGATGTGTTGATCTTCTCCGGGGACATTGATTCTCATTTTAAACATCTGAACACTTTCTTCAAAATCATCAAGCATAATGGCCTTGTCATTAGTGCTAACAAAATAAAACTCTTTCAAACAAAAATAAGATTCCTTGGGCATGATTTGTATCAGGGTTCTTATAAACCAATTTGTCGAGACATTAAGTTTACAGACAAATTTCCTGATATCATCATCGACAAAACCCAACTCCAAAGGTTTTTAGGAAGCCTTAATTGTATTGTTGATTTCCTCCCTAAAGTAAGGCAGCTTTGTAAACCTCTCCTTGACAGGTTAAAAAAGAATCCTCTTCCTTGGAAGGAAGAACATACTAAGGTCGTGGTAATGGTAAAGGATATGGTTAACCAATTACCTTGCCTTAGAATCCCCAATCCAAACTTTTTTATGATTGTTGAAACTGAAACTTCTGATATTGGTTACGGAGGAATCCTTAAGCAAAGAGAATTCCCAAACTCTGTGGAAAAACTTGTTCGTCACACTTCTGGAGTTTGGAACTCCGCTCAGAAAAACTATAGTACGGTAAAGAAAGAAATCCTTTTTATAGTTTTGTGCATTACCAAGTTTCAACTTGATTTGATCAACAAATAATTCTTTCTTAGAGTAGATTGTAAATCTGCTAAAGACATATTGCAGAAGAATGTTAAAAATTTAGTCTCTAAACAAATATTTGCACTATGGCAAGCCCTATTATCTAGCTTTGATTTTCAAATTGAATTTTTGAAGGGAGAAAATAACTCTCTTCCAGATTTTCTAACTCGTGAATTTTTACAGGGAAAAATTGAGGCCAACTGGAGTTAGGCCGAACAAGAACCTTATAAGAGAAAAGAGACGGATAGAAAAAGCCCATCCGCCAGCCCTTTCAACACCGGCCATCCTGGAATGACCACAATAAATTTTCAGTTCTAGGGCAATTACCACTTATAAATCCTACCTTAGCTATAAATCTTTTTCAAGATTTACCAAGTTCTTCTTCTTCAACCTCGGTGAAGAAAAACTTTGTCAAACATTCGAACCATGTTCGCTTTCTCCTCTTGGAAAACTGAGATTTTCCACAGTCCAAACTAAAGAGAGTTATACCATGAAATCTCCTGAGTGCAATGTCGAAGTAGTGTCACCTTCATCCATCCCTACTCAAAAGGTTAAAGAAACTTTTAACAATATTTCATTGAAGGTAGCTCCAATCCTAGATTTGGACAAGGAGTATGAAAACTATGAAGTTAAATATCTGGAATAACCTCTATACAACAACCAAAACTATGCGGATACTGAAAATCCACTTAAAACCAGAAAATACTATGAGTTTATCTTTGTTGACACTGGCTCAGTAGAAATGGGGCATAAATTAATTAATGAACAAAACCCTGATAGTATTGCTTATTTAAAGTTTACTATTAAAAATATTTGAACCCCTTTTTAATGGAAGGTAGATCATTTGCAGACTCCAATAATCCTTTCTAAGGAACATAGACCTCATACTTATAATTGGCATGACTATAAAAATGCTTGGTATAATTTTTTGTTCTTACGACCCAATACTCACACTTGGTTCATAAAGTATAGCCCAGAGTTGGCAAGATCTGTTATCCCAAGATGGTTCTACGAATGGTGGAATTGTTTTGGAGGTAATCAAAATGTTTTACCAAAATCATTTTTAGAAAAATTCGGTCAATATCAAATTGACCAAGATATTTATTTTTTACCTGAACACATAAAATTGTGTAAATATTTTATTTAGAAGAGAATTTCCTACATTATCCGTTGGACCTTTGCAGTTCATAAATTTGACAGCATAAAATATTTGTCCAAAGAAATTATTATCCAAGGATGGACCCCTGCACCAAAGGATTCTACGAAATCCCCTCAGGTCACTTCAACCAGAAGATCACCATCAAAGAGTGATTTAAAAAATAAACTTCAAAAGGCCCTTTCAGAAATTGATTATAATCCTGATGAAGCAGCCATCATGAAATTACTAGAGGAAGCCTCATCAAAGAGTGATGACAATGGAGATATGTTAAAGCCTCGCGCTTTAGAACAATCTTATATGGACCCATTCTATGATTTATACTAATTGATGTTATTAAAAACTGGAATAATTAGTTCCTTAGATAGAGACTCAAAGAGTCAGAATTATCAAAAGGGTAAGAATAAAGACTCAAAGAGTCAGAATTATTCTTGATTAAACATATAATGGGACCTATGGGACCCATAGCATCTTCCACCTTTGAGTGGCCGACAACCCTGGCAGAAAAAGATGAGACACTTTGAACTTTAATCAAAGCATTACAACTCACTAATCTTCATCAAATGACCTATCTTATCAGACACAGGGATAATGAAATCCAAGACCTTCAATAAGATGGAAGCACAAAGATTTCCATTATCTTCTCTTCATCCTTTCAAGTCTATTTAAAGGCTTAGAGTTGTTCTTAGCAAGACATCAGAAAATTTCTTACTTTATAAAATTTCTCTTAGTCTTGCAATTCTATAATCTGTCATCACTGTAATTTCAATTGCCATGTGTAATCACTATAGAGCTTCTACCCTTTTCATCAATATAAATCAGTCAGCACTCTTCAAGAGTAATATTACTATTTACTTTTATTTTCCACACTTACGATCCTGTTTACGGTAATCACTATAGATCTTCTTCCATTTCTATCAATATAAATCAGTCAGCACTCTTCAAGAATAATATTACTATTTACTTTTATTTTCCGCACTTACGATCTTGTTTATGGTATCAGAGACATGTTGTTTATTGCTAAAATGAGTAGCTAATTCTCTGTGTCTAGGATAAGAATGAATTTATGAATAACAGTTAATTAATAAAATATGTTATTTCTAGTAAGGGGATCTACCATGATCCCCTCACTGGAAACAACATAACCCAAAAAGGTCACAACATTTAACCAAAACTCATACTTTTAAAACTTGGCATACAATCGCTAATACCTAAGACTCTACAACACTACTCGAAGGTGACTAGCATGATCCTTCTAACTCATAGAATATACCAAGATATCATCAATAAACACTATCATGAACAAATCCAAAAACTTCTCTACTACCCAGTTCATGAGATCCATAAATACAGTCGGAGCATTAGTCAATCCAAATGACATAACCAGAAAATCATAATGAACATACCAGGTATGAAAAGTAGTCTTAGGGATATCCACCTCCCTAATATTCGATTGATGATAACTCGGTCGAAGATCAATCTTAGAGAAACATCTAGAACCCTGAAGCTGGTCAAAAAGGTCATCAATCTTTGAAAGAGGATACTTATTCTTCACTATTACCTTATTCAACCACTGATAGTCTATGCATATCTGAAGAGACCCATTTTTTTATGCAAAAATTTTGAGACTTATTTAAGCCTATACAATGACTTAATTAATCTATAGACCTTGTGTTGTCCTACTACCTTGAAACTATCTAGCATCTCTATGTAAGCTTCTTCATCTAGATTACCCTATAGGAATGCATTATAGACATCCATCTAATACATGCACCACTCCTTTGAGACTATCAATGCAATGACACACCAAATAGTAACCATCTTAGAAACTAGACAAAATGTATCATGGTGATTCAATCCTTTTTTTTTACTATACCTTTTAGCCGCTAGCGTTGCTTTAAACCCTTCCACTTCCCCATTAGCCTTGTATTTAATTTTTTACACCCATCTTGATCCTATAATGTTCTTGTCCTTTAGCACATCAACAAATTCCCAAGTATGGTTATCTTTAAGAGCCTTGACATTTTTCTTCATAGCTTCAATCCATCTCTCATCCTGAACAGCTTGAGTGTAAGACTAACGTTCAACTAAGGATGAAATATTAGATATAAAACAGTAATAACTAGGAGTGATACTAGCATATGAAAAGTAGTTTCCTATGAGGTATCTAATCCTCTTTCCTCTTCCTGGTGAGGTGTAATCCATCAGCCAAGTAGGTTGTGATGTCGCCCACAAAATACCATCTAAAGTATGTTGCGGTCGATGCCAAATATAGTAACCCAAGGGTCAAACCCTTAGGACATATGTGAATAGTTGATTGGTTTGATGAAATTCACAAGTAGTACAGAATAGTAAAATAGGGGGATTTTGTATAAATCTCAAGTAGTAACCAAATCTTGAGTACTTTCGAGTTGTAAACAATAAAAGATGAACACTAGGCTTATGTTCCCCCTGGATTCTTATCTCCATAAAATTTCTCTTGATCAACCTACCTATTATATTGTTCTACATATAAAGTATACAAGATATTTAGTATTATCTATCTGGTTAACGTGATGATAAATCTCACCCTTTACCAGTTCAGTCTAAGGGTGTTGCCTTGTTTCTCCTTGTTATGACCTCAGATCACTCTTACCTTTTGAGATAAAGTGATAAGATGAGATGGTGGAAATTATAAGGTAGAAGTAAATCTCAAATTACCGTCTTAATCTTCTTTTCTAATCACAATATCCCTTGTAAGGATTAATGAAAATATAGTCTATCTCAAGTTTCTGCAATAGCTCTGAGTTTAACTATTGTGAAGAAGATTAAGATACATGCATAAACCCTAGAATAGATGAATATAACACTTCCTCTACTTAGCTAATCTGTTGGGGTTCACCCAATCCTAGTCAAGGATATTAGCAGTTTATGTTCATGCAAGAATCCATGTTTATTAATGAATAAAACATGCAATTAATTGCACAAGAATAAGATGAATAAACTCCAAAGTCTTGAATTGAATAAAAACCTAAAACCTCAAGAATAATTGCAAAGTAAGTGAAATGTAGTAATAATAATGTCAAAATATATAAACTAATAAAAGGTAAACCCTAGGGTATTTATAGTATCTCAAAATAACATAGAAATCCTATTAAATATAGGAAAGGTAAAGTTATGTCCGCACTCAGTATGACTCGATCTTCAACTCATACCGGCATCATGCGAGTATCCATTCCAGTGTCTGACCTCCTAAGGCTTCAACATTCTTTTATTTATATGACTTCTGCTTATGAGTCATATATAAGCGACTAGTATACTTCACTTGTATCCACCTGGGACTTCTATCTTTCCAATCTTTGAACGCTAGTTTATGTATAGCTTCCCTATATGAATCGTACTCAGACTTTCTACTCGTATACTTCTGATACATTAACTTTGGTTGGTAGCTTTAAATTTTGTTATGCTTACGACTTCTCCATATGACTCGTTTTCTTGCTTATGACTTAGATGTTCCAGTCGTATCTTATACACACTTAGCTTCTCAGTTTGGGTTTAGGTTTTGTTATGCATACGAATCGTATCGAGTGTTGACGACTCGAGTATTGACTCATACCTTGTTTAGATTCGGTTTTTTCCAAGTCTTTTTCTTCTCTTTTCATCCCAATACTCTTGTAGACCCATTTTACCTACATTACACATAAGAGTGCGTCATATCTACTAAAATATCATAAGTTCACACATAAATTCAAGGTTTTAATCATCGAAAGTGTCGTGTTTCCATAACACATCAACACCCTCAACTTAGACATTTGCATGTCCTCAAGAAAACAAAACCAAACATTAATTCAAGATACAGAGACGATGCTTAAACATGAAAACCTTAAGCTACCCATGGCAGTGCTTTTGAATTTAATTTAAATTATGTTACACCCCTCCTTTTAACTTTTAAAGAATCAAACTGCATATAAAAATTTAGCACACATAGAAATATGAGGGAATCCAATTATGCTATTATATTGGAAATAAACAACTAGGCATAGGCACAAATTACATTCACTGGACAATATAGCATCCAAGCAACATAACCCATGTTCTCTCACCGTCAAAGGAACACCATTCACTCTCTATATGGATAAACCAATATATTCAGGGATATAACAAATGACTCTCTCACTCACAAATAAGTATCATCGGTGTATACAGAATACCATAGGCTTTCCTTTATGCTTTTTTCCTGAGTTTTTAGACAGTCACGATAGGATCACTATAGGACTTTATTTGTCTTGTAACATATGCTTGAGGCTGGTATAATATCTCTTGGGATTCACTTAGTGACTAAGCCTCCTGGACACTATGCATTTCTCGTGGTCCTCTAATTTCTCACTTTTTTTTTTATTTCCACTCTTATGTCTCCCTTTTTGTTTTAAGCACATTCAAATTGGTCCATTTGCAATATTCTCTCTTTTATTTTTTATTTTTCTTTTTCTTTTATCTTTTGCTTTTCCTTGCAAATTTTCTTTCTGTTATTCTAATCACACATTTCCCAATTTCAACTAGTTTTCTTCTACAAACTTTCTTCATACTTGTTTTCTCTTATGCACCCCTATAAAATACACTCTCAACTTAGGCTATTTGCCTGAGTTGAGGTGCACAGTGTCAAAAGAGGGCCAGGGCCAAAATAGGTTCTAAAGGAAATAGGAAGGTGAAATTAGTATAATAACAAAATTGGTCTATTAAGGCTCAAATACTTGGATCAAAGGGATTCATTTATTTTGTTTAGGATATTTAGGCTCAAGTAGATTTATGACAAAAAAGGCCTATGATCATTTCCTACTTGACTATCTTAGACCAACCGGGCAAGTTCTAGATTCCGACATACCGGGAACTAAATATACCTCACACACACTTGCACAGGGTTACATTAGTAAGTACTACTTATCCAGCTAGGCCACTGTTTGTCCCTAATTATTCTATACCTAATCATAATGCATTTTCCAGATTCACAATAGTCTCCCATAAATATACATATCACACAGTAGACAAAAATTTTCAGAGGGGTCAATTTTTCAGTACAAGTTCATTTAACACAAATTATCAGCATAATCATTTCCAAATTTAAATTCACAAATCAATTCAAAAATCACAATTTCAATACAAATGAATTTTTAAAAATCCCTCAAAAATAATAATCAAAACAATATGCTGTCATAGGCACTGATTTTCTTCCTATATCAGCTGCCAGTACCAAACCTATAAGTCATAACAAACTTTCAGATTTTTATACTTTCAGCTACTCCGAGATATTCTGCATATTCCCCACCCACAACTAAAATCATTGCACTTCCCTCAGTGCTAAAAATAATATAATGTAAGGATTAAAAGTCATACCTGGGAGCTCAAGGTGATGACTCATCAACATCAGCGCGTGGTCCCTTAGAGTAGGTCCCACTCTTCTCAACCACCATCTCGTCAACAAAGATTGAATAAATAATAGTCGGGGGCACTATACTGACCCCCTCAGCATCAACAACTGGTGCTCTCAATCCACTAGATCCAGTGACCATCTCTCGGATCTGTTTCTCCCGAGACCACTCACTCTGTATGTTTTCTTCCTTGGCCTTCTTCTTGGCATCTTTCTCTTCATGCTTTCTCTTATTTCTTGCTTATCTTTTATCTTCGGTCTCCTTAACTCTTGAATCTAAAATAGCCCAAATATTCAGCACATGAATTGTAGGAATCACTATCTCAACTACGGGCTATGAAAAAACTGGTCTATTATATAACTTTGTGACCATTCTCTTAATTTCTGCAACTTTTGACTTAACTCTAGCAATGTCAGGCATTTTCCAACTAGTCACCTGTCGAGTAATCCTCGACACAAAAGAATATACCCAACCCTGGACTTGTCGATCCTGGTTTGCAAACTAAGTGTCTAGCCAGGGCTTTACGCCCCCTTCTATGTGACCCATTTTTTCCTCCAGAGTGGGTAACCTAGTCATAACCTCTATCTACATAGCCTGTGAAATTATCAAAAATTGAGAAGGCATACCTCAGGGACTAGGTGGCACAGACTGTACTGGCAGTAGAGTACTAGAAGTACCCACTGCATCTATCTATGAAGTCTCTATCTATCTACCTTCCTAGGCTACCTCAGCGGTATCAGCTTAACCATCCTATAGGAATATCCCTTCCATTAAGTGTGATACTTGTCTTGCCTACCATGCCAAAGGGTTGGTTGTACTTGATTAGGCCTAAGTCTTTAGTTCTCTTGGCCTCTAACATCTCATTTATACAAGAGAGTTACTGTACTCCCGTAGCCAGACATATCAATGTGATCATGCAGGGGTAAACCAGTAACAACTTTTCACCCCTACAACCTGGTCTTTTAACTCCCTAGATAAAAAATCTGTGATATTAAACTCATAACCGGCTATAAATTCGACTATCATGGATGCCCGAACTGGGCATAAAATATTGTCCCCATGGTGGGACACAACCTGTGGTGCGCTAGAGTTTACCATACCTTACCTTAAAAATTAAGGGTATTCTTCTCAATTTTCTGTGAGGTACCACCCAGGCTACCTATAACCCAAACTGCATTCTGTCCATTCGATGCTATATGCTCTGTAATCTACCTAAAGAAATCTATCTTCTCATCAAAACCCAGTGTTCTCTTGGTAATCTTTCTTATCTCTTCTATCTGGTAGTCCATTATTTACTAGAGCCTGATACTCCGGTCCATATAAGAATCTCCTAATTATACGTGGGGAATTGTCCACTCGTACTCCCTGAATAACCAGTTAAGAAATCATCTTACCACCTTTCCACACTTGACATTGTGGATATTGTCTTTGAAGTTCACCCTTGTACGCCACATAAAATTCTCGCACCAACACCTCACTATATATTCTCGGCACCCTTATCATCCATTCAAGCCATATTGTTGGAAGCGCTCCTCGAATTAAGGCAATTTTGTCATCTCGGTAGTCGTTAATCTTTGCTCCAGATAAAACACCTTTGCCACCTGAAAGTCTGACCATCCCACTATTAAATGTCTCATGCATACCGAGGTACCCCCATCATTCAACGATGGGCCCCAGAGCAGTGATAAGTGCAGGTGGGGGTCCTGTCGATCAATCAGAGGTACCTTATTTACTTTCTCTACAACTTCAGTATTCCCAAAACTTACTTCTTCTAAACTACATTCATCCTCATCATCATCATCAAAAGGTTGTTGTGTGTAGTGAGAAGAAATAGTTGGATTCTTTCTCCTCGGGCCTCATGGAGGTGATTTGTTTGGGGGTACAATCTTCTTCCCCTTTACTTTGTCTGCCACTTTCCCTTTTGGGGGAATTTACCCATGGTGGTGCCTGTATATAGTTCCCCACTTCTATCAGATGAAACAAAAAATTCAAAACTAGTGGATTTTGACCATGAGACAGGTGCCTTCTTGTTGCTCTTTTTAGCTTGTTTGGATATGAAGACATTCTTAGGAGGCATAGTTCCTGCAAGTATACTATTATTAGCATGTAAATAAAAAATAAAGAAAAAATTTAAAACTAAAGTTTAGTATGCTTGTCCTTGTAAGGGTACGAGCGGCGTGTACTAGTCATAGTGACTGGGTACAACTCGTATAGATGAGTAATATGGTACACTATACATGACAATTTCTCGCTAGTCTACTTATGACTCATCCTAACCAATTGTATCGGCAAGGTACGATTTGTTACCAACATTCTTAAGCAGATCAGAAATATTTAATAAACTTTTATTACTCCCAGGTCGGTACGATTCCAATTGTATGAGTCATATGGTGTGGATACGCCCATAGGGATGAGCCGTATCTATTCCAGAACCTTAAACATGTTAGACTTCCATGTTGTCAACGGGTAAGAGTCCCATTACGACTCCGTACCAGTGGGTATGAGCCATAAGGGGTCTCGTATCCACTGCAATATACAAGTCCAACTTTAAAGTTTGACTCCAAATCAAATTTCCTAGTCTACCCCCAACTTTTTACAGCAATATCAGACAATTTTAACGACATAAACATACAGAATACCAACATCCAAAACCATACTCACCTCCAATTTCCATTTTCAACAAAACCCTAAGAATTAGGGTATTAAAATGCAATACAAGTTGATCTTCAACTAAAACCAAGTTCAAAGTGACTTACATTTATCATTCCAACTTGAAATGTAAGGAGATTATGTTCAAAACTTACTTTGTTTGAGTTGAAGACTAAATTTCTTAGTTTTCTCCCAAATTCATGCTTAACTCAAGAAAAATGAGAAATCTAAACTCGTTGGTAGTTATTTAAGTTGTATGCAAGTGATTTCATGTGTTGAAGACTTGATATTTGGGAAAAATAGAGTTAGGTACGTTTTATAGGTATCGGGTGCCCGTCGGGTGCCTTATTTTTATTTAAATTCAATTTCTAGGCTGAGTTAACCCACAATCCCAACCTAGTAAGCATGGGTATGAGTTGTTGATATGACTCTTACCCAGGCTTATGGGTCGTATGTTTGACTCGTATAGACCTGAAACCTTAACAAGGTTATGGAGTGGATATAACTTAATATGACCATTCATACCTTGAGGGTACGACTCATTCTGAGAATTGTATCCATTCTAGAAACTCTTTCCTAATTCCAAATTTTCTCCCAGGTCCATACGACTCCTACTCACGAGTCGTACCATCTAGATATGACTCGTAAAAAGTCTGTATGACCAAAACTTTTTCAACTTCTATAGATTTTTTTTGCACTTCCCAGTCCTGCACACTGAAGAAACATATTACCCTATAATTAAACAAGTACAAAATCATGGTTTGCCTCCGACGCAGTGCATGAATTAATGTCGCGGTACGATGTGGCTAAGTTGCACACTTAGATTTCACCAATTAGCCTCATGGTTTGCCTCCCATGCAGCGCTTGATTTAATGTCACGGCATGATGTAATTTCCTTGGTTACTCAGTCTTCACCAAGGTCAATTTGAAACACCTCATTCACTTCTTTATAAAAGCCCATATAGTGCTTTACTCTTTGCCCGTTTACCTTAAACGGGGCTTCACCATGCCTCTTAAGTTCCAAAGCACCATAGGGATAAAATTTTGTAACCATGAATGGACCATACCATCTATACCTCAACTTACCTAGAAATAGTTTAAGCCTTGATTTGTAGAGCAATACCCGATCACTTTTTCGAAGATTCTTTTCTCAACTTTTTGATCATGATGTAGCTTCATCTTTTCCTTGTAAAGTGCATAAATTTCATATGCCCGGAGTCAAAATTCATCCAGCTCATTCATACTATTCATCCTTGACTTGGCTACATCTTGCCACTCAAAATTTAGCTTCTTCAAAGCCCAAAGGGTTTTACGTTCAAGATCAATAGGCAAGTGAAAAACCTTGCCATACACTAGATGATAAGGCAAAGAATCTATTGGAGTCTTTAATGCTATCCAGTGAGCCCATAATGCATCATCTAATTTCTGTGACCAATTAGTCCTATTCGCATTTACTGTCTTCTCCAAGATGGACTTAATTTTTCTATTGGACACTTCAACCTATCCACTAGTCTACAAATGATAAGGTGTTTCCACCTTGAGTTTTACTCCAACTTCTCTAACAGACCTCTGAATAGACGATTACAAAAATGTGACCCTCCATCACTAATGATAGCACGTGGGGTGCCAAATTAAGAAAAAATATTCTTTTCAAGAATGCAGTGACACTACGTGCTTCATTATTGGGAAGCGTAACTGCTTCTACCCATTTTGAAATATAATCTACAACCACTAGTATATACTTCATGCCAAATAAACTTACAAAGAGACCCATGAAGTCTATACCCCATATATCAAACAATTCCAATTCTAAGATAGGAGTCATAGGAAATTCATGGTGTCTAGAGATATTACCTTATCGTTGACATTAATCACAAACAGAAGCAAAATCATGTGAATCTTTGTATATTGTTGGCCAATAATACCCACATTGCAATATTTTGTTAGTCCTGCAAGTCCTACCATAATAACCCCCTACTTTTGAAGAATGAAAAGCCTCAAGTATGCTCATTATCTCTATCTTAGGTATGCATCTACTAATAATCCCGTATGCACAAATTCTAAAAAAATATGACTCATCCCAAAAAAAATTCCTTACCTTATGCATAAATTTCTTTCTTTGCTGGAAGGAAAGATCTTCTAGGGCTAGATCACTGGCTAGATAATTTGCATAGTCTGCAAACCGTGGAATTAGATCTTAGGAAGCTGCTAATATCTGCTCATCTCGAAAATTTTCATCAATCTCAAGCCCATCTTTAACATTCTTTATATCTTCCTCCTCTAATCTAGACAAATGATCCACAACTTGATTCTTAGTGTCTTTTCTGTCCTTGACCTTGAAATCAAATTCTTCCAGCAATAATACCCACCTAATCAGTCTAGGATTCACATCTTTTTTTGCCATTAAGTACCACAATGTTGCATGAACATTGTGCACAATCACCTTGGTCCCAATCAAATATGACCTAAACTCCTCAAAAGCAAAAACCACTGCTAACAACTCTTATGTAATAAAAAAATATTGTAATAAAAAATATTGCAACAAACCCACTTGCATATTGTAATAAAAAATAGCACCAACAAGAATATCTTGCACAAAAAAAATTAAATTGAGTAAAAATTTGGAAATTTTCCCACCCTACACTTAAAAATCTACTTTGTTCCCAAAGTGAACTTTTAAAGGTAAGAGATAAAAATACTCCCTGGGGCCTCTAGGCTTAGCAGTAGCATCTTTTGCATTAATGGGATCCGCAAAACGCCATACTTAGTCTTTTTCATGCTCCTTAGCTCAAGTTTATGGTACTAAGACTTTCCATTAACCAGTGACTCAACCAAAAACAAAAACTATGTAAACAAAACTAAAAACTAAAAAGAAAACATACCTTAGCTTGGGCTGCCTCCTAAGAAGCACCTGATTTAGTGTCGCAGCATGACCCATATCAACTTTTTCCTCCACCTTGAATATATGAATTTCACCCTCAACTTAGCATCCATCTTTTTGTCTCGCTCATAGGGTGGTGGTATAAAAATTAAAGAACCGAGTAATGAAATGTTCATAGTAAATCACTCGTCCTTGAGGTGAGGTGTGTTTTTATGTTGCTTATCCGGTGTAAAATAAAAAATATAGGATTCTTATTCCTTATCTTCACACTCTTCCACTATTTTAAATGATTCCACATACAAGATATCATCTAAACATAATGTAGAAAAGTGCTTCGATTGAGGTCCAACCAATCCTACTTTAAAATTTTCACAATCTACTACACACTCACTTTATTCACCTTCTCAATTTCAGTCTCAAGATAAAGATGACAATGGAGTGGCTGCGATTCTTGTGTTTTCTATGCCTCTGTGGAGATGGTGGTAATGGTATTTCCTGAACCTCGACATGAATGAATATGGATTGAAAGGATACATATCTGCAGAGTGATACAAATTGCCACAAGGTACACACCAACTTGTAGTCTCCTGCATAGGTCGGAAACAAGTAGGTCCCCTGCAAATGCTTGGATCAAAATCTGGAAAAAAAGCCTCATGGTGGGGTCCTCCACAATGATGACCAGAATTATCATCCCTTGAAACCTATCTATCCAAGAATGACATCTCAAGAAAAGTGTGATAAAAATAGAAATAAGGGAAAATAAAAATAAACTAAAAAAAACTAAAACAAACTAAACTATGTAAATCTCAACATGGAAAACCTAAAATAAGATAGTTGCCTATTTACAAGTACCCGACAACGACGCCAAAAACTTGGCAGCGCCCAAGCATATATGCAAGTGTACATGGTCTTATCAAGTAGTAAAGTGGCTTCAAAAAAGCCCAAGTATAAATCTCTCAGGGACTTGTGTTCGCCGCCTATCCAATTCTAGTTCAATAATAGAGAAAAAGTAAATAAGGAGGTTTAAGAATTGTAAACTAAAAATAAACTAAACTAATACAGAAAAGTAGTGACTTAGGATAATCAAAGGATAGAAGACCAAGGTTAAGGCTTACGACTAATCATACTACGTAATTCAACTACATTCATTAGATTACTTATCTTGGTTGTTCATTCGTAGGGTTTATTGCATGATTATGATTTCCCAACCTCTAATCCTTTACCTAAGTTGAGCCTTACAACTACATCGTTGAGTGGGGATGTAATAGTTCAATTACGTTCTTTAAAAATATCATCCTACATATGAATCAAGTAAGGTATGTAAGTACATCCCTATCCTAGATACTAATTTGAATTCCTTATTTCATAAAGAAACACAAATCATAGTTTGCTTATTCCCATGTTCTATCGCCCTATTCCCTCTCCCGAGTTCACAAGGTTGACAATTGATGTATTCTAAGGCTAGCTAATCCTTAAAATAGTTAAAACAAGCATAAACAAACAACCAATGATGATAAACAAATTAACAAACTTAATTCAAAATGAAAGAAGTCATGATCTTGGTCTTAACCCCGAAAAAAGGGAGTTTATCCTTTAATGAAAATATTCATCATCCAATCCCTTGGATTGATGATATAAACCATGAAAGAAACTAAAGTAAAGAGATACAAACCCTAAAACAAGTGTTGAGCAGCCCTAAAAACTAGTCCAAGATGTACAAAATTGATTAAAAACATTTACAAAGTTGTATTTATAGCAATAGGGTAAGCCCAAGCCACGTTGGCCAAGGAATCAACATGCAGTCCAGGGGTAAAATGGACCATGCATCGCACGTTGTATTCTATAGGAATAGAGCATGCGACGCACGCATATTGCACGTACATACTTTTTTGGGTCCCTTCTGAGTCTATTTATGTGTAGCATGCACCCTCACTCTCCCAATACATTTCATGTGTCCAAATTTGCGTCAAACTATGCTTTGTGCTTCCGTGATCCATTCCAAGCTTTTTTGAATTATTTCCACTTGATTTGAAGCTTTTAAATCCATCATATATCATAAAAATCCATTCAAAAAGTATCCTATAACATTAAACACAACAATTAAGAGCTCAAAACAACACAACATCCAAGACGAAGAACTAGTAACACGAACTAAGCATAGGCTTCATTCACTTTGATTTCTAACTTATTGTTTTGACTTCTATCATGATCCAATTGACCCTTGAACATTACCAATAAGTTTTTTCACATGTAAATACACAATAAAAACCTTAGTAACTCATTAAACACGTTAGAACCCAATACAATAGACTAGACAAACACCTAGCTCAAGCTTGTCACACTAGTTTTCTCGGTTGACTTCTAAATGATCAATTTGAATCAAAACTTGCATGGAAACACTATTAAAAATTGTAAACACATACATGGACACTTAGATGCACATTTATATCATTATTACCACATTAATCACATGAAACATCCACAAAACAAGGCTAAAAAAGCTATAATAGCAACGCTAAAATGCATAAATTCACCCAATATCAGAATGCATCATTAACAAGCAATTATTGTTATGCTTTTAAGATCATTCCATGCTTTACTATCAATGATATTGAGTCCTGGGGGTATTTAATACCAAAAATCAAGTTGTTTAAGTAGAATTACAGTAGCTATGGAATAGTCTTAGTAACATCACGAACAGTTGTACTCAGTCAGTAATAGAACTCTCTAAAACTCAATCCAGTTCAGTTTGGTCTAGTAATCAGTTTCATTCAGTTGGGAGTAAGATTCAGCATTGAGTGAACCCAAGGGTGGGGGATCACCTATCAGTAGAGGGTGTGGTCCTTTATAGCAGTCCTTGTGTTCCAGAATTATGTAGCCAGCATTAGTTAAGATATCAACCTACCAGTTGAGGGTTGATAAGGTGTTTACCTGCCAGTTGAGGGTAATACTATTCTCATCAGGGAACCTACCAGTGGAGGGTGACCCTTAATCCTTCGGGATGATATTTCAGTAGATCCACAAATCTAATATCTATACCCGTGGCACGATACTGATACCCTTTTAATTGGGGTTACAGGTTGGACCCTTCAAAGAGGGGCATATCATTTAGATGATTACGTCCCACAGTTTTAGTTTCAGTCTCAGCATAAAACTCAGTTCAGTTCTATAGAATCAGGACTTTCAGAAATAGTCACCCGGTTATCAATAACTCAATTATCAGTAATCTCAGTTATCAGAACTCAGTACTCAATTTTAATATAAATCTCAGACACAATATATATGCATATGCATAGTATTACATAATTAGTATTTAGAGTAGCTTCAATTAACCATGTACTCTCATTCAGTTATATTCATATCACTCAGCCAGTTATTGTTCATGCATATAAACCCATGCATTTCAGCCTTGCCTCATCTAGCATACAAGTACATTCCACATACTGATTGCATACTCTTTTCTTGAGCTATGATGTCTCATATCATAGGTTCAGACGCTCACGTTCCTGATTATGCTTAGCCAGATTCTATCAGTATCAGCAGATTCAGTAGTGAGTCCTCATCTATCGAGGATATTTTTTTAGTATTATAGTAGATTCAGTATGTTATTAGTCAGAGTTAGTTGGGTGCTTGTCCCATTAACTCCACATTCAAACAGTTCAGTTAGAGGCTTTTTAGACTAGACTAGTTCAGATAGTATTCAGTTTTTTGATGTTATTATTAGTTTCTACATTTATTAGTATTTAGTTAATGAACCTCATGGCACTTTAGCCTAACTTCCGCATTATTTCAGTATTATTATTTAGTGTTCACAACAAGTAGCCATCATGGGTTAGCTTTTGGTCCTTCGGGGTCGTAAGCACCGTGTGGCATCCGGGGTGTAGGCTCGGGGCATTACAAACTTGGTGTCATAGCCTAAGGTTAAACATATTCCTAGATTCTTATGCATGGGTGTGTAGTGCACCACACTTTCGGGTAAGAGGCTACGAGGCATTTTTAGGAAAGTTTCCCTTCACCTCCACCCATTCAGGAAGATCTCCTGGATGAGCATGTCTTCCATGCTAAATTCAGAGCTACATTCACCACTCTAGCCCATTTTGTAGAAACTTAGAATGAATGGCCAACTGCTATTCAGGACAACCCAATGTCCAATACTACTACATCTAGGATTTGGGACTTTACCCAAATGAATCCTCCTCTATTTTCAGGAACTAAGTCTGAAGAGGATCCACAAGAGTTTCTTGATCAGGTGCAGAAAGTCACAGATATTATGGGAGTGACTTCCAGTGAGAGTGATGAGTTAGCTGCCTATAAGCTATAAGATATAGCTCATACGTGGTTTAAGCAGTAAAAGGTAAACAGGTGCACAGATGCAGATCCCATAAAATGGGAAGAATTTTGCTACTGCTTTTCTAGATAGATTCTTTCCCTTAGAATTGAGGGAATTCAAGGTGTTAGAATTCATCAATATCAGGAAAGGCAACATAAGTGTGAAAGAGTATTCCCTCAAGTTTACTCAGTTATCCAGTTATGCTCCCTATGTAGTAGCAGATAATAGGTCTAGAATGAGCAAGTTCATATCTGAGGTGTCAAGGAGTGTAGGACTGAGATGTTAATTAAGGAGATGGAAATATCCTAGATAATGGTACATTCTCAATAGATAGAAGAGGCTAAGAATAAGGAGAGAGAGGGAAAACAAGAAATCTAGAAGAGTTAGCTTCAATTTCACTTAGACTAAGTAAGAAAGTGGTAACTGTTCCCAGTTTCACCCAAAATTTTCAGTTCCAGCTCCGTCCTCAGCCAGTGCTCCGACACTTAAGTTTAGAAATAGTAAAAAAGATAGGCCACCATGCTCTAAGTCTCAAGGTAGTGTCAGTAGTGTGCGAACAAATCCTTTTTTCCAAAAATATGGCAAGAACCATCAAGGTGCCTATAGAGCTAGCGGTGATGTATGTTTTGTGTATGGAAAGATAGGCTATAGAATCAAAGATTTTCCTCAGTTAAGTTCACAGGGTTAGTAAAATCATCCCCTAGCTCAGTCTGGTCACCTGAATCAGGAAGGTGCCACCTCCAGTGCTACCAGTGGCCAGCGCACAAATAGGATCTATGCACTTCAGTCCAGACAAGATCAGGAAAGTTCTCCTGCTGTAGTCACGGGTACATTACAGATCTTTTATTTACATGTTTATGCCTTATTAGATCCAGGATCTTTTCTATTTTTTGTAACTCCTTACATAGCAGTCAACTTTAAGGTCATACCAGAAATCTTAATAGAGCCTTTCTCAGTATCTACCCTAGTGGGTTAGTCTGTCATAGCCCAACAGGTATACAGGAACTTTCTGGTTATGATATCTCAGCAGGTCACTTCAACGGACTTAGTAGAGTTAGAGATGATGTATTTTGACATTATTCTCGGTATGGATTAGCTCCATTTATTCTATTCCTCAGTTGTGCATAGGAGCAGAGTTGTATATTCTCAGTTTCCAAATGAACTTGTCCTTGAATGGAGGGGTAGTACTCAACGCTTAAGGGTCAGTTGATTTCATACCTTAGATCGAGAAAAATGATATCCAAGGGATGTATCTATCATCTTGTGCGAGTCAAAGACTCTATTTCAAAGACTCCTAGTCTTGAGTCAGTTCCAGTAGTAAATGAATTTTCATATGTGTTTCCCGGGTATCTTCCTAGAGTTCCTCCCAAAAGGGAAATCAACTTCGGAATAGACCTTCTTCCAGACACCCAGCTTATATCTATTCTTCCATAAATAATGGCTCCAGCTGAAATCAGAGAGTTAAAAGAATAGTTAAAGGACCTTTTAGACAAGGGTTCATCATACCCAGCATTTCCTCGTAGGGTGCACTAGTCTTATTCATGTGTAAGAAAGACGGTTCACTCAAAATTTGTATAGACTATCGTCAGTTGAACAAAGTTACAATCAAGAACAAATACCCACTTCCTATTATCGATAACTTGTTTGACCAACTTCAGGATGCCAGTTACTTTTCTAAGATAGACCTCAAATCAGACTATTATGAACTCAGAGTCAGAGAATGTGACATTCCAAAAACAGCTTTCCAAACTTGGTATGGTCACTTTGAGTTTCTTGTCATGTCCTTTGGTCTCATAAATGCCCCAAGAACCTTTATTGACTTAATGAATCGCGTTTTCAAGCAGTACTTGGACATATTTTTTATAGTCTTAATCGATGAAATTCTTGTCTATTCCCGTAGCGAGAATAATCATGCAGATCACCTCAGAATCGTACTTCAAACTCTCAGAGCCCATCAGTTATTCACCAAATTTAGTATGTGAGAATTTTGGATAAGGTCAATAGCATTGCTTTATCATATTATTTTTGGTGATGGCATTAGAGTTGATCCTCAAAAGACCAGGGTGGTGAGATACTGGCCTAGGCCTATTTTTCTATCAAATATCAGGAGTTTCTTAGGTTTAGATGGCTATTATCAATGGTTTGTTGTAAGGTTTTCATCTATTGCATCCCCCATGTCCAGATTGACTCAGAAGAAAGTTAAGTTTCAGTGGTCAAATTCTTATGAGAAGAGTTTTCAGGAGTTAAAGACTCGACTCACTACAGCCCCATTTTTTATATTACCAAATGGTTTAGATGGGTTTGTTATGTACTGTGATGCATATAGATTAGGTTTGGGTTGTATCCTAATGTAGAGAGGTAAGGTCATAGCCTATGCCTCTAGAAAACATAAGTCCCATAAAAGGAATTACCCTACCCATGATCTTGAATTTTTAGTTGTTATGTTTGCCTTAAAGATTTGGAGACATTATTTGTCTGGGGAGCATGTTAATGTGTTCACAGATCATAAAAGCTTGCAGTATATGTTCTCTTAGAAAGATTTGAATTTGCGTCAAAGAAGGTGGTTAGAGTTGTTGAAAGATTATGATATGAGTGTTTTGTATCATCCGGGCAAGGCCAATATAGTGGCAGATCCTCTCAGTAGGTTGTCTATGGGTAGTGTTGCTTATATTGATGATGGTAAAAAGAAGTTAGTTCAGGAAATTCATCAGCTTGCCCGATTAGGTGTCTACTTAGTTGATTCAGTAGAGGGTAGTGTGTAGGTGAAAAATAGTTCAAAATCATCTCTCGTTTTCGAAGTGAAGGAAAAGCAGCAGAAAGATCCCAGTCTAGTTAAGTTGAAAGAGTCAGTCAGAGATTAGAAAGTAGAGGTTTTCACCCAAGGGGGAGATGGTGTATTGCTTTGATAAGGTAGACTATGTGTGCCATGAGTTGATGAGTTGAGGCAATAAATTCTTGCAGAAGCAAATGGTGCACATTACTCGATTGATCCAGGGGCCACTAAGATGTACTATAATTTGTGGGAGGTCTATTGGTAGAGTGGGATGAAGTGCGATATCGCAGAGTTTGTAGCTAAGTGCTCTATATGTCAGCAGGTTATGATTGAACACTAGAAGCCTAGTGGGTTCATGTAGGAGTTTAGTATTCCCACATGGAAATGGGATGAAGTGAGCATGGACTTTGTGATGGGTTTGAATTGTACTCATCATTAGCATAATTCAATTTGGGTTATCGTAGACAGGATGACCAAATCCGCTCATTTCTTGCCAGTCTATTCTTACTATTTGGTCGAGGACTATGCCAAACTCTTTATCAAAGAGTTGGTCAGGACACACGGAGTCCTAGTATCCATAATTTCAGATAGAGGTACCCACTTTACCTCTTATTTTTGGAAAGCCTTCCAAAAGGGTCTTGGTGCCCAAGTTCACCTCAGTACAGTTTTTCACCCTCAGACAGATGGTCAAGAAGAAAGGACCATTCAGACTCTAGAAGATATGTTAAGAGAATGTGTTGTTGATTTTAAAGGTAGTTGGGATGACCACTTGCCTTTGATCGAATTCGCATATAATAACAGTTATCATTCTAGTATTCAGATGGCTTCATTTAAGGCTCTTTATGGTAGGAGATGTAAATCTCCAATTGGTTGGTTCAAGGTAGGTTAGGCTATAGTTGTGGGTCCTGATTTAGTGTTTGATGCATTAGAAAAGGTTCAGTTGATCAGAGTAAGGCTTAGGGCAGCCCAGAGCCGACAGAAATCGTATGCAGATATGAGGAGAAAGGATCTCGAGTTTGAGATAGGCAATTTTGTGTACTTGAAAATCTCTTCCATGATGGGAGTAAAGAGGTTCAGTAAGAAGGGGAAGCTCAGTGCCCGATATGTCAGTCCTTACAAAATTCTCAACCATTTTAAAAAGGTAGATTACAAGCTTGAGTTTCCTTCAGGTGTAGCTTTAGTACACCTAGTGTTCCACATCTCTTTGCTAAAGAAATGCATTGGTGACCCAACAGTTCTAGTCCCCCTAAAGGGTGTAGATATTCAGAATGATCTCTCTTTCAAAGAGGTTCCAGTACAAATCCTTGATCGTCAGATTCACAGACTAAGGAACAAAGAAAATCCCTTGGTCAAAGTTCTCTGGTGGAACCAGTCCATTGAGGGAGATACTTGGGAAGCAATAGCAGATATATAGACCAAGTATTTTTCATCCTAATCAGTCTCATTTGAGGATAAATGTTCTCAAGAGGGAGATATTGTAATACCTTATATTTTTTCTAGCTTAGTTTAGCTCTCAGTACATGAAAATTCTGATATATACTTTCAAAAATACTCAGAATTTTCTAGCTTAAGACCCATCATTATGTAGGAAATTCAGTCAACTTTACAATGATATAAATTTCTCCCAAATCCAATATCCGGGTGAGAATTTATAGCACTTTTAGTGAAACAGTACGTCAAATTGAGAAGCACCGCATCGCGGAGAGGGTCAAAATGGCATTCGTCAGTTTCTAGTGATACACCACGATTCCAGCGCATTGTGGTAAAGGTCAAGTTCCCAATTGGATTTTCCAGTATGTCAACGCGATAACGACGCGTTACGCTAGAGTGACATTTCAGAATTATCAATTTCCAGTAGCCCAAAGCAATACCACCGCGTCGTGCCAAAAGGTTATTTCGTAATTGTCCATTTTTAAAAAGTTTTTATCCAATTTTGAATGTTGTTATTCCAAGAATATTATGCTTTTAAGCATCCCATGACTTGTTATGTTTAGAGTTTGAACAAAGATTTGATATTTTGTTCTCATCTTAGATATGGAATCCACTTTACAGATTTAGCTACAGTTTACAGTAAACAGATTTACAAGAGGTTTTCATTGTAAACCCTTATATTAGCTTTTAAAAATGGATTTCCAATAGAATGAGTATACAGATTAAGCTTCATCCCTTCCTTTTAGTATATAAGGTCAGCTTAGACTGACAGGCTAAGTCAATCCAGGTAGGAATAGGAAGAGTAGCTATGACCGCGACATACTTTTACTGGATGGATGCCCTTCGTTTTCAAGTAAGCTTTGCAACTTCTAGTTATAGTAGCTAGGGAGGAAAGAGAGATTGAATGGAAAAGAATGTCAATAGAAAAGAAGGTCTCATTCCAGTTTGATTTCCATGCCTGCAGGAAAGAAGATCGAGAATGCCGAACTAGCGAATGCAGAGTAGTATTTAACACCGAGTTGGGTATGTTCACATGCCACAGAACTATGAACCAAGTAGGTTCAGATTATCAAATTATTATCATTTCTATATAGACGAGAAATACATATATGATCACTTAGATTAGGTTATACTCCTTGGCAAGAGTATAGCACCTCTCCCCAACGTGAGGTTTTCCCATAAGGGAACTAAACGTTGGATACTATGATAGCTCACATAGTGTATGTTGGTTAGAAAAACCTCCCTACTAGTAAAACCTTATAGAAATTGAATAATCTTAATAGAACAGCTTTTAGAAACTAAGTGTAAAGGCTCATAGTTTTATTCAGGCCTTGCTTTATATAAGCCTTTAGCCACAGATTTCAGCTTTCATATTTTAGATTTAAAAGTGAATCCTTTCTATACTTAGACAACATGATTTAAATTTAGAATACAAGTACACCTTTTAGAACTAAACGTTATGACACTAGATTTATACATCATGATTTTCTACTCATGATTACAGATTTCATCTTTCAGTTACTCAAGCTTATGTGAGTCATTTACATTTAGCATGCATTCTTTTGCAAATTTATAAAGATGTTGATATAATGTTTTACTTATGCATTCACCCCCATATACTTAGTACAATCCAAAAGTATTGATCCACATATATGTCTAAGTGTTACATTGACTCGTAATGTAGGTTCAGGGTCTCAGTTTCCGCAGCGTAAGTGATTTTGTGCATCTCCATCTACATCTGGCAGTTGGTGAGTCCTCATAGTTTAGGGACCCAGTTATTTAATTTTTGTACTTATTAGTATAGATGATTCAGTATTTTTAGATAGTTCGAGTCACCTGGGGGATTGTCCCAGTGACTCTCTAGTTATTAGTAGTAGAGGCTTGTCAGAATGCTATATACGATTCAGACCCTCAGCATTCATTATTTAGACTCATGAGTCTTATGATTTTCAAACATTATATTCAGATTATTTTAGCTTAGCTCAGACAGATTTTCGCATTCTAGTTTGATGTTATATTTATATTTTCTCTAATTTTGGCTTCAGATTTAGTAGAAGGCCGACAGGGTTAGCTTAAGGCTACTCGTAGTCTTGAGCACCGTGTGATGTCTCTAGACCCATTTTTGGGGCGTTACAGTTGTAGTTGTCACACTTCTTCCCTTTGAAACATTGATTTCCATAGCCAGTAACTGCAACATTATTATGTACTTACATAACTATAGGTTCAGCCTTAACACTCATAGTTTCAATACAAGTAAGTTGCTGAATATCATCCTCCACTATCATTACATAAGATTGGTTTCAGGTTGGTGTAACTCCTTTTATTAAGATCTGTCTTTTTGCCTTATCATATGAATCATTCATTCCACCCAGGAACTGGATCAATCTTAATTGGTATAAATGATCTACATATTCTTTGGACTTGGGGTAATTACATGATCGAGCTTAAACAACAGCGTCATACTCACTCTATAGGTTCTTCAGCTTGGTGAAATATGTAGAAATTGAATTAGTACCCTGATGGAGGTTGTTGATCTCTTTGTGCAACTAGTAGAGTATAATACGATTTACATTGTCAAACCTTTCCTTGATATCATCCCATACTTCAAATACATTTGTTACATACACAATACCACTCAACAATTTAGCACTAACTATACTCATCAACCATGATAACACCATTGTATTGCAGGTCTCTCATTGCTCATGTAATTCCCTCTATATGCATCTTTGTTACGTATTCCAGTTACAAAGCTTTTTTTTTCTCTTTCCCAACAAAGAAATCTTTATTAATCTGCTCCAGATTCCATAATTCTCTAAGTAAACAAGTTTAATTGGGATCAACACAGCTCCAGCCACATCTGAAGCTCCCAAAAATAAAAGATCACTAGGATCAATCTTTAGTGCCATTGTTTCTTCATAAACAACAACTAAACTTCACTCAATAATGCTTTAGAACAATCTGAAATCTCGACTCACAAGGAAGAAATCTAAATTTCCTATGGATCTCACGCAGAAACTCAGAAAAACTATGAATTCTCAACTCATAAGACAGAGGTCTAAACTCTTTCTTTATCTCACAAAAACAATAACAAAAACTTTAATAATGGGAATATCAACACAATTGATTCAATATTCTATGTTTCTATGATAGATTGCTCTGATACCATGTTAAAGTACAACAAACACATTACACTAATGTCACATAGAATCTACATAGTTGGAATATAACTAAGAAGATGAATGGAGAATAGAAATTAATTGATTGAAGTAATTTACAATGAGATTAATAGAGTAGATATTTATAGACTTACTCACATGATAATCACATGACCTTCTAAAATCTTCCTAACTAACTCTAACAACTTGATTAGTCACTAACTACTTTCTATCTACTAACTACTTCATCTTACAAACTATTATAAGTAATGAAACACTAATGGTACTTATTTGATCAATGCAATAGTGCTTTGATCAATGTAGTAACTAATACTTTTGAATTTTAACAATTGTACTAGAATTGATCACTATAAAGAGTCCAAATATACCTCAATCTAACTTGGATAATAATGAGATGCACCATACAATGCTGGTTAACTGGGTTCATGAGAAGAGTCATGGAGTTGAGCAAAGTGCCTCACAAATTCAAGAAGTCGTTGATGGTGCTTTATATTGTAATTACAATTTGGAAAAAATGAAAGGTCTTATAAAAGTATCTTTGTAATGTTCAAAATAAGACAAAGATTCAATACTTCCAATGAACCAGGTGGTGGATATTATACAAGAATAGAAAAGGAAACAATTTAAGTGGGCGTTTAGTTGTGTGGTTGCTTTAAGTATTCTGGTTTTTTGTTTGATTTCCTATATGTTGTAGTACCATGTGATGTCTCTATTGTAGTAACCAACAGAGATAAATAGAAGAAAATATGGAATCTTAGAGTTACGACTAAGAAACATGTTTTTGCACAAAGTTGTAAGGCTTGTTTGAGAAATTATTTTGGAGCCATAAGAAAAAACTAAGAGAAAAAAATGATAGTACTTTATTTTTGAAAAAACAACATATTTCGCATACAGGATGTGTTATCTCTATGCATATTGCTATAAGCTTTATTTGTGTATTAGATGTATACGCTAATAATGATATCTTGGTTTGGATATCGATTCTAATAGATGCAAAGGTTTGCTATTCCAATTCTCAAGGCTTTGGTCACTTAGCTTGTTTTTGTTCTCTTGAGATTGTATCTTCTTTCAAGTGATATTTAATTACTTGTTATTATAATTTCATTTGATTTGAGAAATGTATAATTTCCTACAGTATGTCACCTGCAACATGAATTGTAAGATCGGACCATTGATGTTGTATTTCTCGGGTTTAGTAAAATTTGTATTTTCTTCCAACAATAACCTCAAACATATGTTCAAATTAACATATGAACAATCAAATGAAATTTAGACACTGTATTTACAACTTTGAACTTTTAACAATAAGTTCAACCCAACTTATGAACAACCAAAAATGAAGTTCAAACTATTTTCTTGAAAATAGAAATATCAAATGTCAAGAATATCAACACAAGTTCAACCAACTTATGAACTACCAAAATGAAGTTTCAAGAACTTCAAACACAAGCTCAAATAGTTGAAGAACTATCATATAAAGTTTAAACAATTTTCTGGAAAAAACAGTAAAACCAACTTTAAGAAAAAGAGATAAAACAGGAAGATTCAAGTCCACCAAATTCACGGCGTGTCCTTAAGGAAATTATTTACCTCAAGTACCCGAAGTTATGGAATGTATCCTCCAGTATAAAATGAAACACTTTGAAAGAATAGCGGTACCTCAAATTCTATCAAACTGCGAATGCACTCAACGACAATAAATCACACAAGGGTCTTCAAGAAAGAGTAGTATTTTTTCTTCAAAATTTCATGACTATACCTGAGGAAAAATTCAGGTATTTATAGCCATAAAGGTGTTTCTTCATGAAGAGAAGCAATGTTTAGAAAGGTGCATCCCTTCATAAAGGTGCAACTCTTCGAAAAAGGTGCATGTCACGATCTGATTTAAGAGTCATGATGGCACCTACTAAATCCCGCTAGTATGTAAGCCAAACTGTATCCCAGAGCTATTTGCAATGGTCTAACTTGGTGGAAAAGGCCCCAAAGGGACAAAATAGACAACACCATTTATAAATAAGCAAGGTAATAGAATAATTTGAAACGTACCCATAACATAGAAAACCATCCCACGACCTGTTAGAGTCAGTCCAAGAGTTACTACAACACACCATAAGTTCTAGAATAGTCAATATAATTTGTCTCAAAACAAAAGACTAGACATATATAAATAAATAAAAAATGGGTCAACTCTAACTCCAAGAGCTCACCCTATCTCTGAAATCTACCACAACATAATTCTCGAATCAACGATCGCAACTAGTACACAGATCTGCACCAAAAAGACATAGAAATTTAGTATGGATACCAAACCATGGGTACTTAGTAGGCATCATCGACCGACTGAACTAAACCATGATATAAATACAATAAAATGCAAGATACCATAACAAAGTCAAGAAAGGGGATAACCTGAGAATAACTCCCATATCATTGTACATGAAAAAATAAATAAACTGGAACAATAAAATAAAATAAAAAAATTATAACTACAAAATGTGTTCCCATAAGCCAATAAGTTTGGAAAAGTAAATAACCAGACATAGGCCCCCATAAGCCTAGAGGGTACAATCAAGTAAAGTATAACCCAAAAAACCATTATTTACCAACCTCCATAATTCAACTAGAATTCATCCATTTCATGCCACACTATAACAATTTTTTTCATTTTCGTACTTAAATCGGTATCCATGTTATCTATATCATACTTCCTTGTTGAACTCAAACTGATACATGTATCATCATAGTCATAATCAATATCTGAATTCGAACCAGTAATTATATAATAAACATCATAAACAATACCCAGACTCAAACCGATAATCATATCATCGTTATTATGTCCAATATGCAAACTCCAACCAGTATATATATATGTCAATATCATAAAAAAAATCCGGACTTGAACCGATAAATATATCACTAATATTATAATCAATAGTCGTACTCGAACTAATAAATATCTATAATCATTATCATCATATATACCAATAAGCATCAACTCCCAATACTAACCCATCAAAACCATCAAGTGCCAAGACTCCTCATTATTACTTTAGTAAACAATTTCAAGGTGTATAATAAGCATGTAAAAGGTTACAAGGATCAACACGAATCTAGGCCTAAGGTGGGTCGAAGTGACCACTTCTAAATCCCCAAAACCCAATACAAGGTAATTTCTACCCCATACTATCCTAAGGTATCTAAATCCACTTTTAGATGTTAACTAAGCTACAATCAGTCCCTAAGCTAGACATCTTACCTAAAACATGAGCAACTAAGCCAATTATGCCTAAATTAAGGTTTTTGAATAGCCTAAATGGTCTGACTATCCCAAGCATTGCCAATCACATCACCAATGCCTAAAAACCTTCCCAAATCTAACATAATATAATAAACAAACTATGAATTGGCTTAATCTATGAGGAAGAAAACCTATCCTACCTTGAAGCCGAAAAAAGCTCAAAGAATTTGCTAAATCACCGATTTTCCCTTCCGATAAGCCTCCACAATATGCCACGCCATCAAAATTACAATCTACTCATCAAAATGAGAATAATGATACCTATATTGCACTATTTTGCTTTGGATTTAAAATTACTCAAAAATCTCATGTGGGTCCCATTTATGGAAATTGCATTTCCAAAACTAATCAAATGTCCCCAGATGCTCAAGGAACATTTATCCTAAAAATAGGTGAATTTCAAGCTATATTGGTGCTAAAATCAAGTCACCAAGGTTTAGGGATTTTAGAGAAGAAAAGGGAAAATCAAACATAAAAATGGAGGAATATTACCTTAAATTTGAAGGAAACGTATATCGATCCTTACCTAAGATCCCAAGAGCACCCACAATACTATGACTAAGCTATTCCACTCCTTAGGGTTTAAGCCTCATGCGAATGGATGAGAAATGGGCAAAAAGGTGCTGAAATGGGGTGTTTATACCTTTCTTAGGTATTCGAGAGTCGCATTTATGACACTAGTATCTCCATCATGATATCCGCCCGCTGGTTTCCATATTATTTTTGGGATGACTAGCAGTTGCATTTGCAACTCGGGTGCCACTACTAGGGGTGTCGCTTTTATGACTGCCAATGTCACTTATGCAACTTCCAACAATTCCTTCCAGACTGCGATTGTGATTTATGACCTGTGATTAGTGGGTGCACCAGCACCAGTTAAGACTTGGAAATTTTCAAGTCTCCTCCAACCCTTCAGGAGTCATCCAAAATCCTGTACACGTAAATGGACTATGCTACCCTATCAAATTCAATGTTACAAACTCAATGGCATAGTTGACATTTCCATCCAAGGTGGTTTTGATGAAATATGGGTCCTACACCTAACTTGCCATTTTCTTAACTTTTGATCAGAAACTCGAATGAGCCTGGAAGCCTCGAGACCCAAAGAAAGGTTCACCTAGTCTAAAATCAACATTCCGTAGCTGTTGGAACAGTCAGATTTAGCATATGAGATTATTTGAATGGAGTTTTCATTTGGTAGCCATTTTGAACCAATGAGGACTTTAAAATAGGAAATTAACTCTAAAAACTAAATAAACTGCCTTGTAACAAAACTATCAGTCCCAGCAAGTCATAAAATGACTTGGGGTAGTTATTGGAAATCTCTAATGGAAAAAACAAACAAAAATATGAAAAAATAACCTGAAGGGCCATTACAATATCCACTACTAAAAGAAATTTCATCCGCAAAAGTAAAGGATTAAGATTTACCTGAAGTCTCAAATAGGTGAGGATATTGAGTCCGTGTATCCCTCTCAATCTCCCAAGTAGCCTCCTGGGTTATGCCTCCACTAAACCTTAATAATAGAAATTTCTCTAGGGCACAACATCCTAACATCACTAGCCAGAATGAGCACAAGCTCCTCCACTAAGGTTAACTATTCATCCAACTAGACTGAATCCTATTTAAGCACATAATATGGATCAGGAATGTACCATTACAACATGGAAACATGGAAAATTGGATAGACAATAGCAAAATTTAGGGGTAAGGCTAACTCATAAGCCACATCACCCACTGTGCAAAGAATCTCAAAAGTTCTAAAATATCTGGGGTGAGTTTGCCCTTCCTCCTAATGATGTCCAAGCTACACCTACTCTCAAAAGATGATACGGTCATTATCAAATATAGTAACCCAATAAAGGCTGGGGTCGAATCCCAAGGGAACATTTGGAATCATAGATCTCATCAGTTGTAGTCAATGGGCAGAACTAGAAAAGTAAATAGGGGTTTGTATAGTAATCTCGGGAAAGTAACTAATATCAACTTCGGTTATAATCAGTCGTAGGTGAACACTAGTATTATGTTTCCCCTGGCTTCTTAACTCTGTAGGTTTAGCGTGCTTTGTTGAACCAACCCAATACCTTGCATGCAGAATCGATAAGTTATGTATCTTCTATACTCTTTTGGATGAGTGGAAGGATTTCACCTTTTACCTTTTGAGTCTCAAGATGTTGCCTTACTAGGCATTATCTTGATTCCAGTTAACAATTACCTTTATAGTCTCTAATTATTATATTAAATATAACTATCTTACTAAGATAAACCCTAGAAGCGTGGATCGACAGTTAAACTCCAAATTATTGTTGTCTTTATCTTTTCCTAGTCACTACTCCTCTTTTGGAGTGAGTAGCAATAATCTAGGTGGGATCCTAACATGTGTACCCGCTAAGAAAACTATCATAATGAAGATAAAGAAATACATGCATGGGTATCGGTTCATAACAACAATAACACTTCCCCTACTTCATCAATCTGCTAGGGTTTCTACAACCCTAACAATGGGGTTTTAGCCTCTAATAATTGTGAAGAAATTAATAACATTCATAATATAAAGCACAGATAAAATCACAATAAGAAGACGTACAAAACCGACAATCGTAACAAAATTAATCAACTGAAGTTAAAACAAGAGAATCCCAAGATCAAAATTGAATCTTGGAATCAAAATATATTTTTTGTAAATCAAAAGAGCGTAAATCCAACAAAAAAACACATAAAGGGTACTTATAGTACATGGGAAAACCCTAAAATTAAAGCCCAAAAAAAATAAGAGAGAAAAGGTTGGTGGCCACTTACTCTCCTTACTTGCACCCTGACCCTAGGCGCAGGTAGCACTTGCGGCCTACAGGGTGGGCACAAGTACCGACAACAAATGTCAGGATAAAATTTCTTGCAATTCGGCTGTAGAGATTTTGGACTTCTGGCACTTGCTTTGCCCGCATGCGGTCTACAAGTGCTACTTGTAGTCTACATGTTGACTTAGTAAGTGTTGGGAGTCATCTTTTCAGCTCTTCTTCAATTCCTGAACATGCTTTGATCACGAACAAGCTGAAAAATGTCCCAAACATCCATAATTGCTCTAATAATTAGCCAAAAATACCTTTTTTATCTTTTTCATGAACTTAGCATCCAAAACATGATTTCCTACAAAACATACCAAAAATGCATCATATCTAATAAAACAACCTCAGAAACTTGGATATTTTTCTCATTTTAAGCATCGAAAGTGTTGTATTTCTATAGCATATCAACACCCTCAACTTAGAACGTTTGGATCTCCCCAGGCAACAAAACACAACAAAATAAAAATGATTCTTAACTATGAGAATCTAAGATATTCAACAAAGTCACTCAACATTTTCAGATCAAAACACAACACCCCCTCAAATCTCAATTTGCAGAACAAATTGTGTATGAATCATGATGCACAACAATGTGACATAATAGGATCAAGGTATGACATTGCATTAGCAACAGACAACCACACATATATACAAGTTACACTACCCAAAACAAGCAAATAACTAGCAATATGACTCAAGTGCCCTTACAATAAAGAAGTCCCAACTCACTCATATGAAATAATACATGTCTATACAGGGACAGTCAAATGACACTCACACTTAGAAGAGAAGTTCCAATAAATGTGCATCAAATACCATAATCTTGCCCTTATTTTCTTTACCTTAGATTCAGATAGTCAAGTTAGGATCACTGTCGGACTTTTCTCAGCTAGTAATATAAGCTTGAAGGCTAATATGGTACATATGGACATATCAAGTGACTACGCCTTATTGGCACTACGCTAACTTTGGGGTCTCACTTACTAGCCAATTTTTTTTTATTCCACCCTTATTTCTCCCTTTTTATTCTTTATTACACATTCAGGTTAAGTGTAGTCTTTTATTCTTTCTTTTTTATTATTTTTCCTTTCTTTTTATTTTTCTTTTCTTTTGCTATCACACCCAGCCCTACTAATTTTTTTCTCTTATTTTACCCTTCTCCGTACCCATTTTACACTATACACCTCGATGATAGCCACCCTCAACTTAGGCGTGTTGCCTGAGTTGAGGTGCACAATGTCCATGGATGACCAGGGAAAAAATAGGTTCATTGTAATATAAATGGGAAGGTGAATAGGTGAAACAATAAAAATAGGTTATAAGGTTCAAAATAGGAATCTATATATATAATTCACACATGGAAGGTCATTTAGGGTAAAAGTGGACTACAATAAAAAAGACCTATGATCCTTTCCTAACCGACTATCCTACAACCTAGGAAAGACTAATCGACAAGTTATAAATTCAACACACAAAGGAAACTAGGTAGTATCTCACACACACATAGCACAGAGTCACATCACAACCTACTACCTATCCGGTTCATGCATAAGTTAGCTATGATTTTATGTCTCTAATTCTAATGCAATAACAAGATTCACAATGTTCACACATGTATACATTCACATAGTTCTAAAACACAAGATTATTTTGAAGGGGTATTAATTTTGTCAAAAATCAATAAAAATATGGAAACTTCCCTAAATACTTAAAAATCTCCTAATTAAACAAAAACACAACACAATACAAAACAAAACACAATACAAAAATAAATTATCCTAGACATGTCAGTTCTACAACTATACCGTCGCCAACAGGAAAAGAAGCATGGAAACAAAAACTCATAGCGGCATGGTATGTCCACCCCATATTAAAAAATATGCATTATCCTTAATATGCTAAAATAAAGTAAAATGGAGGGAAGTGAGAACATACCTAGGATGCACTAGGCTCCCGAATCATGAGCATCCATAGATGAGGGCATATCACCCGTAAGAGGTGGTGGTGGTGTAGGTGCACTACTAGAGGATGCACCCACTACTATAGTATGCGTCTTTGCCTATCAACAAATATAGTCTCCATCGAATCATGTTTGGCACTTTTAACAGCCTATTTATATGGCATATCAGGATCCTGCAAGTCTCCAACGTGACCTCTCTTGACCCCAACTATTAAGACCTCCTCATCATCCTCCGCAAATAAATCAAACTTGATGCACATGGAGGTAATATATGATCATTAGGGGTATAAATGAAGGAGTGGATGCTACACGGCTCTCATTGAGAGAGCATACCTTTTCTCATAGTATATCAAAATCCTCCATCATCTGGGATAGATTTGGCATAGTTGTCTCTATATATTGGTTGTAACCCATCTCTCAAACTCATTGAGCCATGTATAGAAGTCAGCACGTAGCTCAGACAGTGCAGCTCTCTATGCAGCCTTCCATCTGGCCTCTTCCTGCTTGAATCTGGTCCGAACCCCTAATTTTATTTGCTCGTAGAGGATAGTCATCTTAGTCTCAACAACCCTTAATAGAGCATCAGTTGATCTCTGGCTTTCAGCTAAGATCTTTAAAAACTTGCTAGATATAGTGATCATACCTATAGTAGGAGTTTTAGTGGATGGCGAGTCGGCTCTGAAGATACGCCAACCAGATCTGAGATTAAAGTTGGGGTAGATAAAAAAGTAGTTGGTGTGCCTTCGTCCTTCATACTTAAATCTAGAGCCTTTATTTACTCCCCTATCTCCATATCAACACCAACATATACATCATCTCGATGTGCATCAGTAGGATCTATGGAAATAGTTGGGCCCTCGTTTAGTCCCTAAGTACCATGGCTGGCTCTGTTAATTAGCTTGGGCATGCCAGACCATTCATACTCTTTGTCTGCATAGTAGCCGTAGAACATACCCTCTTATCTAGGCCCTATATCTCAGGTACACCGGACTCATTTCATAGTTTTTGAATCATGCAAGGGGATGGTAGATTATTCAACTCTCTAAATATCTACATAGATATCATGCTAGAGGATAGCTGCAAAATCAATAGCATATTCGGCCATCATACAAGCAACAGGGTTTCTCTCTCCCAAGTCAACATATTATCTAAAGCAGTGGGGAACAATCGATATTTGATCAGCAACTACCAAAATATGGCCTCAACTGTCAATAAGCCTTTTTTAATCATAATATGACCCTCAATCCATGGGGTCACATCACCCAAAGGTGAAATATAGTTGGCTATACACCTAGCCATCTCAAACCTCTCTCGTCTGTGCTTAGCCTCCTGCATGATGTTTTGATCACGTGCGACTGTCAATTTATAGTCACACTCAGCTGTAGATATAGGAGTAATATAATCAGGACCAAAATAATTTGGCGGATAGTCTCTGCTAAAATATCAACTCTTACCTCTCTCACTAGTGTATGATCAAGTTGCAGCTGCTCCATGAATTTTACTAGGCTTGTAGCTCTGTGCATAGGAAGGACTACTACAACTCGATAGGGTGCATAAAACTCACACACCATAGCTGGGCTATAATAATCGAGTGGTTTAGTCATCCACTCTAGTTGATATTGATTGAATGCAGCTCGTAACTATGGTACATGACTCAGTACCTATAGATTAATTAGGTTCTCCTTATAAATAACCCACGTAGGCCTACATACCTTTCAAATACGATTGTCTATATCGAATATCTCCCACATCCCTTCCACACACCACCTAGGAGGTTCCTCTAAGGCATGTATGGGTGCGTGACTATACCCCAATTGTATTGATGCATCGTGGGAAGGCTACTTTGTACCCTCTTTAGATTGGGGTATCTTTAGTTATTGCTCCTGTGTGTTGGTACTTTCCTCAAACTGGGGTACTATTGATGATTCCTCCTACTCAGTATCCTTAGATGAATCTTGGGACCCCTCCTCATACTGGGGGTCCTGAGCTATAACCAGTAAAGTAGACTTGAAATTTGTCTCCTCATCATCATAATCATCAGGTAGAGGAGTGTGTAGAGGTGGCATCTGTGCTAACCTCATCCTTGGTCGAGGTGCAGCTGCCTGAGCAGCCTTTCTGCATCTATCATCTCATAACTCTATATGCCACCCCAACTTCTGCCTTTCTTCTCTACTGAATTAGGTATTCTCCACCAAACCACAAGGCTTGGGGGACTCATCCTATCTCCTTATAGTCTCAGTTTTCTTTACTTTATCCGTTGGTGCCATGTGTACCTGAAAGAATAGTCATTAGTTTCCCACAAGAATGAGGGATAGAAAAGGTTGAAAAAAAACTCAAAATTTAAGAAGTTTGAAGTTTTCCTTAATTTTCACACCCCTATGACCTATTTGAAATCCCAATAAGTCCAATGTGAAAACACTTATCAGAAATCATGAATTTCAAAACAAACAAACATGCTCAACTAGTAAGACATATATATGTGTTGTAGACCTAAAATTTGAATTAAAAATTGGGCCCACAATTACCCTAGTTGTGGCATCCACTTGCGTCAGCCACCTGCAGCCAAGCCTAGGGTGTAAGTGCCACCTACAGTCAGCAGGTCCCGGGCCAAAAATTTTGGCCCGCTTTTCTTTAACCCAACTTGGATTTTACATATTTTTCCAACTAATTATGGTCCCATAAACTAAGTTTATGGTCCCTAAAGTATGATTAGGTGCTAAAGTCCATAACTTTCTATGTTTCATCCTCAAAATTTTGGCACTTTGATTTATTACTCATCTTACCATGTGGGACTTGTGACCAGGATGGGTTGATCATACAACCCCCTTACCTGGAAATCAATGAATATAGCAATTTTTACCTTATTACAGGTTAAGTCCAAGAGCCAAAAACCTATAAAAAAGGAAAAAAATAACAAAATGTGAACACTAAAATAGTGGGTTGCCTCCTACTCCATGCTTGAATTTACATCGCGACAAGATGTGGATGTGTTGGTTTCTCAGACTTTACCAAAATGCCTATGGGTTGCCTTCCATGCAATGCTTGATTTAATGTTGCAACACTATGCGAGTATCTTGAATACTATGAATTCATCAATATACCCATAGGAGTATCCTCTAGGTCATCAATATAATCAATCACTGACACTACCCTCATTTTGGTTGGCTATTTTATTGACTTTTGGATGTTGAATATAGCCTCCTTACCGTTGACTATAAATTTTAACTCACATTTCCCCATGTCAACCATAGCTCTACCCGTGGCCATAAATGGTCTTCCTAATATAATAGGCATCTTGATGTCAACCTCATAGTCCAGGATGAAAAAGTTAGTCAAAAAGATAAAGTTATCCACTCTTATAATCACATCAAATATGATTCCCACAGGTTTCTTCACCGTGCGGTCTGCCATCAAAAGCCGCATTGTAGTCGGTTCAGGAGGATTTAAAAAAAAATTCTTGAATACATCCAGTGAAATTAAATTAATGTTGGCTCCTAAGTAACATAAGTCTCTGACAAATCCGAATGACCCAATAATATATGGTATAGTGAATGCTCCAGGATCACCCTTTTCTATGCCAAAGACCTAGTCGTGACTGAACTATAGTGGTGCACACCATCAACATCCTCAATTGTCTCTCCTTTATTTCTTGTGACTAATTATTTCATAAACCTGGAGTATCTAAGCATATGCTCCAATGCCTCGAGAAATGGTATGTCCAAGCTCAATTTATTCAGTATCTCAATGAATCACTTAAACTTACCTTCCTTTTTCTTTTGCTCTAGTCACTGAGGAAAAGTTGGGGGTGGTCTCAAAACTTGTATGATTTCTGACTCAATGATCGGGCCCTTACCTTTGTCCTCAATAGCTTTACCCTTATCACCTGTTACCTTTTTAGACGCAACAGTAGGTATCTCATCATCATCAGTTTCAACAGCAGGTAGTGAGGGATCCATAGTAGTGATACCACTCCTTGTGGTAATAGCAAGTACATGACCATCATTTTTTAGATTTTGTACAGTATTGCTCGAAAGGGTACTAGGTTACCTCTGGTTCAGAGTTGCTGACATCTGTCTAAACTGGTGATCGAACTGCTTGATATAAGTGGCATGTGACTCGACCTGCTAGTTCAATCCCGAAATATAGGCCTTAATCTTTTTAAGGATGATCTTCTGATTTTCTTGACCCTTCACCAGCTTAGCCAGCATATTTTCTATTTTGAATTCTGCATCCCATCTGTCAGGAGGTATATACCTATCTCTCTTCTATTTGTAGTCATACTTATTTCTCCAGTCACCATCTCGCTCTCTGCTATAATCTATATATCTGTCGTAAAAGTTCCAACCTTGGTTCCCTTTCTCTTGGGCTCAGAAACCTACCATCTGACAATCCAGATAGTTTGTTTTCTCCTCTAATTTTGACTCATACGCTTTGGAAGTTGAACCCTATGTTGTTACTGCACTTACTTTCTTGAAAGTTGCTGCTGCAAGCTGCTTTGCTAGTACCCCTAGATCATTCCTTATAAATGCAGTTTCTTGTACTACTGAATCATTAGCTACTCTCTGGTCACAAGAGGCACCAATAGCATATATGACAAATCCTCTCTCTACCTCCCAAGTTTGCCACCCTCGATTAATGAGTGAGATTTGATCTAACATGTCCAAAGCTAGCTCCCAGTGTAGTATTATAAAAGTTCCTCTAGAGATGTTGTCTTTCATGGATCTAGAGCTGATGGTCAAGGATCTGTAAAATATCTTCGATAAGCTCATCCCTGATAATTGATTATTTGGCACCATACTCATCTTTTTCTTGAACCTGAACCATGCCTCGTACATAGATTTTGACTGGAGCTGCCTGAAATTTAGATCTCATCTTTAAGCTACAAAATCTTGGATGGAGGAAAGAACCAATTCAAGAATTTCTTGTGCAACTTATTCCATGTAGTGATAGAGCCTCTTAGCAGTTCCCCCAACCATAAATATGTTTCTCCTGTAAGTGAGAGGGGAAAAAGCCTCAATTTAAGTACTTCCTAATCCACCCCTAGAATGGTATATGAGTTGCAGATCCCAGGAAATTGGTAAGGTACAAGTTTACATCATCTGTAGGCAGAACTACAAACACACCCTTCAGATTTAAGAGCTAGATCATTGCACTCGTGATGTCAAACTTGATGTCAGGGGGTAAAATAGGAGGAACAATGGCTCCAATCTCCGCTGGCTCGACATATACCAGATCTTCTTCATCATCTATATATGGATGAACATACTAGTATGTTGGGATCACTTGAACACGGGAACCTCTAGCTCTGTTATGATATCCACCCAGTGTTGCTCGGCGGTCTACTGCTTGTCTTTTCTCAGCTAGCTCGTCCTCTCTAGATACCTTCTGAGCTTCTTTCATTGCCCTCCTCTCATTTTCATCTTGAGCTAACAACTCACCGGTCTGCCGATCAACAATATCCTGTACTTCTTTGGTAGGAGAGGTAGGTACAACATCACGAACTCCTTTAGGATTATAATCTCTTTTTTTCTCTGACATCTTACTAGGTGTTTTTAGGAACCTTTCTGGATTCAGATTCAGTGGGAGTAAGGGGCTGCCTCTACTCCATGTGTTAGGCATACACCAATATTTTCCCAACTAAGAATAAAAAAAAAAAGAAAATCCTAAAACTACAAAAACTTCAAATCACATATCAACACCGCATTCCCTGGCAACGACGTAAAAATTTGACGACGTCCAAGATACTCCTCCTATCAGAAGATGATACGGTCGCTGTCAAATATAGTAACCCAACAAAGGTTGGGGTCGAATCCCAAGGGAACATGTGAAATCGTGGATCTTAGAAGCTGCAGTCAATGGGCAGAAATGGAAAAGTAAATGGAAGGATTTGTGTAGTAATCTCGAGAAAGTAACTAATATCAACTTCGGTTGTAATCAGTCATACGTGAACACTAGGATTGTGTTATCCCTAGCTTCTCAACTTTGTAGGTTTATTGTGCTTTGTTAAACCAACCCAATACCTTGCATGCAGAATCGATAAGTTATCTACCTTCTATAGTCTTTTGGATGAGTAGAAGGATTTCACCCTTTACCTTTTGAGTCTCAAGATGTTGCCTTACTAACCCTGATCTTGATACCGGTTAAGTATTATCTTTTAAGTCTCTAGTTATTAGATGAATTCTAACCATCTTACTAAGATAAACCCTAGAAGCGTGGACCGACAGTTAAACTCCAAATTACTGTTGTCTTTATGTTTTCCTAGTTACTACTCCTATTTTGGAGTTAGTAGCAATAATTTAGGCGGGGTCCTAACTTGTGCACCCATTAAGAAAACTATTAAATGAAGATAAAGCAATACATGCATGGGTATCATCTCAGAACAATAATAACACTTTCCCTACTTCGTCAATCTGCCAGGGTTTCCACAACCCTAGCTATGGGTTTTTAGTCGCTCATGTTTGTGAAGAAATCAATAACAGTCATAATTGAAAGCATAGATGAAATCATAATAAGAAGAAGTAGAAAACCCACAACCGTAACTAAATTAACTAATTGAAGTCAATACAAGTGAATCCTAAGATCAAAATCAAATCATGCAATCAAAATATAATTTTGTATATCAAAAGTGCGTAACTCCTATTTAAAAATACATAAAGGGTATTTATAGTACATGAGGAAACCCAAAAATCAAAGCCCGAAATAAATGGGGAAAATAGGTCGACGACTACTTACTCTCCCTACTTGCACCTTGACCCTAGGCGCAGATAGAACTTGCGGCCTACATGGTGGGCACAAGTATCAGGAGCAAGTGCCAGGAAAAAAATTCTTACAAGTCAGCTCTTGAAATTTTGGACTTCTGGCACTTTCTTTGCCCACATGCGGTCCACAAGTGCTACTTGTTGTCCATATGTTGACTTAGTAAGTGCTAGGAGTAATCTTTTCAGCTCTTCTTCAATTCCTAAATATGCTTTGATCACAAACAAGCCGAAAAGTGTCCTGAACATCCATAATTTCTCCAATAAGTAGCCAAAAACACCTTTTTCATCTTTTTCATGAACTTAGCATTCAAAACATGATTTCCAGCAAAACATACCCAAAACACATCATATCTACCAAAATAACCTTAGAAACTTGCATATTTTCCTTGTTTTAAGCATCGAAAGTGCTATATTTCTATAGCATATCACCTCCCAAACCTCATCACACCCTTCATGGGTGACACACAGAGGAATACCCGATCACCAACTCCAAATATCACGGCACGAAGTCTACAGTCTGCATAAGACTCCTTTCTACTATGAGCCGCGCTCAACTAATCCTGAGTCACTCTGACTCTATCCAACAAATCCTGAAGCAAGTCAGTACCATGGGGTCTAACCTCGAAAGTCTTAGACCATCTAATGGGGGAACAACATCGCCTACCATACAAAGCCTAGAAAGGCACCATCTCAATACATGTATGATAACTGTTATTATATGTGAACTCTACCAAGGTAAACTGTTGTTCCCACTGCTGATAAAATCCATAACACAGGGTCAGAGCATATCCTCAAGCAACTGAATAATCCGCTCTAACTTACCATCTGTCTGTGGATAAAATATTATACTAAGATCTACCCGAGTACCCAACTCCTCTTGGAAAGCTCTCCAAAGGCTAGAAGTGAACACAAAACCTCGATCCAAAATGATGGATATAGGCATACTATGCAAATGGACTATCTCATGCATATAGATATGGTCTAACTTCTCGGCACTGAAGGATATGTGAATGGGTATAAAATATGCCAACTTGGTAAACCAATCCACAATGATTCAAACACCATCGGAACCATGAAAAGTGTGAGGTAAACCACTAATAAAGTCTATGGTAAGTCGCTCACATTTCCACTCTAGAATAGGCAACCTCTGAATCAATTTACTAGGCCGATGATACTCGGCCTTCACCTGTTGACAACACAGGAAACATGCTATAAAGTCTACCACATCTCTTTTCCTTCCACTCCACCAATAATGTTGCCTCAAATATCTATGCATCTTAGTCATACCTGGATGAATAAAATACCTAGAGCTATGAGCCTCATGCAAAATGAATTGAATCAAGTCATCAATCTTTAAGACATAAATGCGGCTATCAAATCTTAGGACACCCTCAAAATCAATGGTATCTCTCTTGGACTCACCACTCAACACTTGATCACGTAGAATGCAAAGTTTATTATCCTCAAACTGACGATCCTGAATCTACTCAAATAGTAAGGACCTAGACTCAACACTAGCAATGATCCTTTTAGAGTCTAAAATATCAAGTTGCACAATCAAATTGGCTAAGGAAATGTCTGGTGCTAACGGCCTCTGAGAAACTAGAATACAAGCCAAACTACCCATATTCACTGCCTTCTATCCCAAGGCATCTGCCACCATATTCTCCTTGCTCAGATAATACAAAATGGAGAAATCATAATCCTTAAGCAACACCATCCATCTACGTTACCTAGAATTAATCTCTCTCTGGGTCATAAGATTCTGAAAACTGCAATGATCGATGAAAATTTCACAATGCACACCATAAAGATAATGCCTCAAAATCTTGAGCATGAAAAGTACTGCTAATAACTTAAAATCATGAGTGGGGAGTTGTGTGATAACGCTCAAACTACAGCTCTCGTAAGAGTGTAAGCGGTCGTTGTCAAATATAGAACCCAACTGGGTTGGGTGTCGAATCCCACAGGGAATACTTGGTCACTAAGTAAGCGACGATTATTAGACTTTTGATGAAAGTTCTGCGAATAAAGGGGGGATTTTGTGCGTGCAAATAATGTAAACAAAATAGTAGAGTAAAAACGGAATACTTGGTAGGTTTTAATCAATGAGAATTGAGAGTTAGGGTTATGTCCACCTTATGAGTTCTACGTATCTATTGGCTATGAGTTATGCGGAATTCAGACATGCATGCGCTTATAGAGATTCGTATTCTATGGTAAATCCTAGCGTCTTTCGACCATCAAGGATTATATCACTTTAACTCTTTCGAGATTAAAGCGTATACTAATGGTACGAATTCTCCAAGAGGTTAATCCAGTTACGGCACTAACTTTTAAACAGGGTTTAGTAGACCTATTTCCTTGTCATTCTCTCTTTTCCAGACATGTAACTTTTCTTTCGAACAAGTTAATGCTATACTGGCGTATTCTAAATATTTGCAACCACAAGAATTCAATTAAGATGAAGAGAGTAATGATATAAGCAGCATACGTATCAAGAATTCACAAACTCATAGCAACCGATAGTATCTCATAAGGCTTCCATAACCCTAACAGAGAAGTTTAGCTACTCATGAGCGCAACGGAGATCACAATAAACATCATCATCATATCAAAACTAGAATGATTTCACGTTGGAGAGGAGTGTGGCGTCACAACAAGGGTGACATTTTTCCTCTTGGTGGTTCCCACGAGTTAGCGTTTTTCTCTGTTAACAATTGTAACGTGAAGCGGAAGTTGAAAGAAAAAGAATTGAATTAATGAATGAGTGAATTGTAAGAGTTGAATGAATTGTATGAATGGAGAGAGATAATAATAAAAACTTCAGCAACATAGGGTATTTATAACACACATATCCTATTCCTACTAGGCTACTGCGTACTTATCCTAATCCTACTAGGTTACTGCATCCTTATCCTAATCCTACTAGGTTACTGTATCCTTATCCTAATCCTACTAAGTTACTGTTGATCCCCAAAGTCTTTAGAAATGCTGTTTTTGCCCGGGACAAGTTATCCATGCATCACTTTCAGTCCATAGGCGTCCAAACGCTGCTTTTCTTCTTTCGTGAAGCTTCCTTTGGTGTCAAGTTATCCATAAAGTGCTGGAATCTTCATCATTTATACCTGAAAACTTGCTAATCACGTTTGTTAGCTCACTTATAGGAAAAAGGACTAAAAGTGCAGGAATTATATATTTTGTCCTCAAAACTTAGCTAAATTATGGGTACATTAAGGTGCTTTAGGCGTGTAAATACGCCTATCATCATTGCGCCCGTTCACCCTAAGTTGTCTCGAAGCATAAGAGATGACACAACTTAACGACATCAATACACAACCCAAGCCGATACCAGAAGTATCATAATACATGGTGAATCCCTTACTCTCAACAAGAAAATCCAAAAAAGAATCCGATGTAAGGAACTCCTTGAGATTACCAAAAGCTCGACGCACACTCTTTGAACAATCAAAAAAGAACCTTCTTCCGATTCAATCTGGTCATCAGTGTTAAAAAGTAGGAAAACCCCTAATGGATTGTTTATTATAACCAGCCAAACAAATAAAGCTATAAACCTCAGTCGGAGATGTTGGCCTGGTCTAATCACGAACATCCTTAATCTTTGTCGGGTCTACCATAATCCTATCCTTATACATCACATGCCCAAGAAATGTCAGTGGATCAAGCCAAAACTCAGACTTAGAGAACTTAGCAAAAAGCACATGAACTCTTAAAGTCTAGAACACAATCCTTAAATGTTTCACTTGCTCCTCTTAACTCCCCAGATACATAAGAAAGACATCGATGAACACAATCATGAAGGAATCCAAATAAGGTCTAAATACTCGGTTCATCAAATCTATGAATATGGTTGGGTTATTAGTCAACCTAAACGACAGCACCAAGAACTCATAATGACCATAACGGGTCCTAAAGGTTGTCTTTGGGATTTCCTTAGCCCAAATCCTCAACTGGTTGTTATCAGACCTCAAATCAATCTTAGAAAGTATTGCTCCTAAAGCTGGTCAAACAAGTCATCTACGCAAGGCAGAGGATAATGGTTCTTCGCTGTCATTATTTAAAGTTGCTTATAATCAATAAACATATACATGGAGCCATCTTTCTTCTCCACAAAAAATATAGAATCTCTCAAAAGAGACACACTTAGTGTAATGAAACCCTTACCAAGAAGATCCTGAAGCTGAGAATTCAGCTCCTTATGTTTGGAAGAAGTCATGCGGTAAGGTGCAATAGAAATAGGTTGGGTATCAGTCTCAAGATAAATAATAAAGTCGATCTTACAAGAATGAGGTTTACCAAGCAGTTCGATAGGAAAAACATCAAGAAACTCATGAACTACAAGAACAAAGTCAAGAGACGAACTTCCAATACTAAAATCACAAATATAAGAAAGGTAAGACTCGCAACCCCTCGAGATACTCCCATCCATATGATCGGGGGTATACCAGGCATGGCTAATGTAATAGTCTTGGCAAATCAATCCATGACCATTAATGGTATAACCAGTCCATGCCTAGAATCATATCAAAATCTACCATATCCAGTATAATGAGATCAACATGAGTATCAACACCTCTAGCAGTCATAAAACATGACCTGAACACCCGATCTACTACTAAAGAATCACCCACAGGAATAGATAGCGTAAAGGCAGAGATAACAAATCCCAAGACAACTCCAACTGTGGAGCATAATAGGCAGACACATAAGAGTAAGTGGATCCCAAATCAAATAAAACAAAGGATGACTGATGGCACACCAAAATCATACCTGTAATAATAACATTCAAAGACTCAGCCTCAGTTCTATCAGGTACAACATACAACTAACCACGACCTCTACCAGGCTAGGCTCCTAACCGATCTCCTATCCTACCTTCCTGAGAACCTCTTTAAGCACCTTGGGAACTATCCCTACAACTATGTATCCCACCTCTAGCTGATGGATGAACTTCTCTAATAAGGGGGACACTCTGAGCTACAGTAATAATCATACCATGAATAGGGCACTCTCGCTAGTAATGACCAACAGCTCCACAACCATAGTATATCACATGAGCTAAACCAGAATCAGAAAATTTGATGGACCCAAAATAACCACCACGACTAGAATAACCAGATAATGAGCCCATCTACGAATAACCACTACCCTGGCTAGGGCGATCACTAACACAAGACTAACCTCCATCAGTAATCTAAAGTGCTACCTGAACGAGTTTACTAGGCTGACTTTGAGGTTAGTATGGCTAACAGGGAGGGTATCTACCTTGAGAATTGCTATGTCTGAATCGAGAGCTACTACGGCTCCCACTGAAACTTCCCTAATACCAAGGTCTCTTATCGTTTCCCCCTTGGCCTTGCGATGCATATTCTCTATCATCTGAGCATGATCAAAAACTTCATCAAAAAACCTACCCAAAGAAACCAAACTCTGAGTATACATGCATAGAGGAAGTCTCAATCCTCGAACAAAGCAACAAACTATTTCATACTCAACATACAAGATAGAAGTAGCATGCCTAGCCAACTCATGAAAACGAGCCTAATACTCCACTACCATTATTAAACCTGTTTTAACCTCGAGATGATCACTCCAACAATCCCTAAGACCACGAGTCAACTACTTTTCTAAGAAGATATCGGAGAACTGAGCCCATGTCAAAGGAGAGGATCCAGCTGGCATGGAATTAATATGACCTCTTCAGCAATATCAAGCTTCCAAGTCTAAATGAAAAGTAGTGTAATTCACACCGTAAGTCTTAACTAGGCCTAAATTATGTAGCTTATCCTCATAAGAAATCAGAAACTCAGATGCATCCTCGCCCAGGGCATAAAAAAACCTAGGTTGAGCCAATCTCAAGAATTTGTCCAACATCTTCTGCTCCTCAATGGACATAGCAAGATGGGCGATAAATAGTTGAGCAACTACTGACGCAGGAGGAACCTCAACTCTGGGAGCCACAGCTATAGGTTACACCTTTGCCTCAGTACCACTCTAATCTATCAACTGTGCACCATAAGATTGTTCACCACCAAATAACCCTAAATGCTAAACCAAAGCATCCCTAAGCATTAAAGAAGAAATAAACCCCGATAGAGCCTGGGCTAGTCCCTGACCCACCGTTATCTGGGATGGAAGAACCTCTAGATCCGGAGTGGGAAAAGGGTCTGGTGAAGGCCTCCTATCCTGACCCTAGTTGGGGACACATCTAGTGTATATCCACAACCTTTGGGTTTATCACAAACATCGACAGGATCCCTAGGCTTTGTCTCGAGACCCTTATCTCATATAGCGATAACATCTGTCCTAGCCATCTATAAAAGAGTGAAACCATAGGAATGACTTAGAAACCAACTCAAACAGTTAGCATAAAATGAGTGAAAGAAGTAAAGAACTCCTAAGAATTGTTGATAACCTATCAAAAATAAGAAAATAACATCATCATTTTGATCCACGGAACTCTATTAGAAATTTACTCTTGTACCAACAATACAGGTTAATCCTAGGCTCTGATACAAATTTTTCATGATAAGATTTACGACTCATGAAGGCACCAACTAAATCCCACCAGTAGGTAAGCTGAACTGTAACCCAAGTTATTTGCAATGGTCTAACTTGGTGAAAAGGCCCTAAAAGGGTGAAATAGACAATACCATTTATAAATAAGTAAGGCAATAGAATAATATGAAAGGTAGACATAACATATAAAACCATTCCATGACTTGGTAGAGTTAGTACAAGAGTTACTATAACACACCATAAGTTCAAGAATAGTCAATACAATCTCTATCAAAATAAAAGACTAGACATAGATAAATAGAAGGAAATAGGGCAACTCCAAATCCAAGAGCTCACCCTATCTCTGAAATCCACTACAGCATGATCCTCGAATCAACGGCAACAACTAGTACTCGAATCTACACCAAAAAGGTACAAAAGTGTAGTATGAGTACCAATTCACAGGTACTTATTAGGAATCATCGATCAACTGAGCTAAACCATGATATAAATACGATAAAATGCAAGATACCATAGCAAAGTTAAAAAAGGGGCAAACTTGAGAATAATTCCCACATCGTTGTACATGAATAAACAAATAAACTGGAATAATAAAATAAAAATAAGTAATTCTAACTAAAAAATTGGCTCCCATAAGCCAATAAGTGCGGAAAAGTAAATAACCCGATGCAAGCCTGATGATAGGCGAATTTACGCACCTATATCAATATATTTTGCCCATATTTTAGCCTAGTTTTGAGAACAAATTATATATTTCATGCACTTTTAGTCCTTTTTCCTGTAAATGAGCTAACGAACATGATTAGTAAAGTTTCAGGTATAAATGATGCATAATTCAGCATTTTATGGCTTACTTGATGCTAAAGAAAGCTCACGAAGGAAGGGAAGGGAGTTTACACGCCTAAGGACCAAAACTGCTGCATGGAAAATCTGTCCCGGGCTAAAACAGCATTTCTGAAGACTTTGGGGGACCAAACCTGCTGCATGGAAAATCTGTCCCGGGCTAAAACAGCAATTCTGAAGACTTTGGGGACTTACAGACACAAAGCTGGATTTTGACAATGATACATTAACCTAGTACAATTAGGTTATGTATTTCATTATTTTATTTGGATTATGATAATGTTACATTAACCTAGTACAATTGGGTTAAGTATTACATTAGCCTAGTAGGATTTGGTTAGATATTTTATTTATCTAGTAGGAGTAGGATATGGGTATTATAAATACCCTATCATGCTAGAGATTTTAAACAAGGAGGGAGGAAGGAGGGAGAACACAATACTTCCTTCCATCCCTCTCATCTTCTATTCCTCTATTATTCTACACTACAAACAATTCTACAACTCTTCTAATCTTTCTATTAATTCTAGTTTTCTTCTTCCATTCATCTATTCTTAAATTCTGCAACAAGAGAAACGTTACTCTGCAAGAAATCACACCTAACGCCTACCACTCTTGTGCTACACGAAATTGATCATTATTGTGGTATAATAACAATGACAATTGTGGTTTTCTTCGCATTCATGGGTAACTAAACTTCTCTGTTGGGGTTATGGAAGCCGAATGAGTTACTATCTATTGCTGTGAGTTTGTGAGTTCGAGGCACGTATATTGCTTATATCATTATTCTCTTCATCTTAATCTACATTCTTTGCGGTTGCAAACGCAAGAATACGCCAGTCTAACATTTAACTTGTTCGAGAGAAAAGTTATTTGTCTGGAAAAGAGATAATGTCAAGGTAGTAGGACACCCTTTCCTATTAAAAAGCTAGTGCCGTAACTGGACTAACCTCTTGGAGAATTCGTACCGTTAGACACGCTTTAAGCTCGAGAGAGTTAAAGTGAAATAGTCCTTGTTTAGGTCGAGAGACGCTTGGATTTACCATCGACTACAATCCTCTATAAGCAATTGCATGTCAGAATTCTACACACTCATAGCCAATAGAGACGTATACCTCATAAGGTGGACATAACCCCAACTTCTCAATTCTCATTGTTTACATCTCACTAAAACATTCTTTCTCTTTTTACTTTGCTATTGCCGTTTTTAGATCTTATTTTGGTTACATTACTTGCACGACAAGACTCCCCCCTTTTTTACGAGACTTGCACTAAAAGTCTAGTAATCTTTACTTACTTGTTGACCAAGCTATTCCCTGTGGGATCGATACCCAACCCAGTTGGGTTCTATATTTGCTAACGACCGCTTTACACTCCTACGAGAGCTGTAGATTGAGCGTTATCAAAAATTGGCGCCGCTGCCGGGGAATACAAGTGTCAATTAAGTTTGTGATAATTACTAGACCCTTTGGTCAAAGATTCTCGTACTTTTACTTTTAGTTTTTGTTTTTGTTTACTGCAGGTTTTTGTTCAGTGCATCAATGGATGCACAACGTGAAATACTGTTCGATGACGATGATGATGATCTTGATGGAGCCGGAGCCACAGGAGCCATTATTCCTCCACCATTAGCGCCCGGAGCCAAGTTCAACATCACAAGCACCATGATTCAGTTATTGCAACTCAAGGGATTATTTGGTGGACTAGCAGGCGATGATCCGAATATGCATCTCATCAACTTTATTTCTACATGCAAGTCTTTTGACAATCCTGGTGTTGGTCAGAATGCAATTCGATTACGTCTATTTCCATTGTCTCTGTCTGGGGAGGCAACACTATGGTTGAATGGGCTGACTCCTGATTCTATTACAAATTGGAGGCAATTGAGAGACGCTTTCCTCGAAAGATTCTTTCCGCCTTCCAAAAGGGCACAATTGAGAGATGAAATCAGCAACTTTCGTCAGCTTCCCACTGAAGCTCTTCATGAAACATGGGAGAGGTTCAATACAAAGCTAGCGAGGTGTCCAAACCATCATATGACTAATGTTCACCTAATGGAGATACTATACAGAGCCTTGAATTCAATAACTAAACCAGTGGTGGATAATGCGGCTGGAGGATCATTTATAGACCTCACCTTTGGTCAAGCAAGCAATATGCTAGATCGCATGACGAAACAAAGTAGAGCTTGGCATACCAGGGATTCTGAGGTAGCAAGCCCCACTTTATCTATAGGCATTACTGCAGACCAAAGAAGAAGACAAGAAGAACGTGATCAAGATATGGCGCACATGAAAACACAGATGGATCTTCTTACAAAGCATTTATTATCAGGGAAGACCGACAAAGTAAAAGCTGTGGCGCTAAAAGGAAGAGACGAATCTGATTCGGAAGAGGAGGCCAACTACTTGAACAATCAGGGGGGTTTCCGAGGCAATGCCCAAGGAAACCAAGGTCGGAACTACTATGAGAAATCTGGAAACAAGGACCAAGGTAGTTGGAAGAACAAGAATGACAATAGTGGTTTGTACGTTCCCCCTGGTAGACGTGATACCACCACATCTAATTCTGGAAGTATGGAAGACATGATGGCTAAATTATTAAAAGGAGTGGAAGCAACAAGCGCGGGAGTTACTGAGGTAATTAATGATTTGTCCTCCATGAAACAACTAGTTGATTCTCATTCCACTTCAATCAAGCAAATAGAGCAGCAATTGAGCCAACTTTCAGCAGCACTCAATCAAAGAAAGGCTGGCACTTTACCTAGCGATACTGTGCAAAACCCAAGAAATGATGGGTCATGCATGGTCATCACTACCAGAAGTGGTAAGGTGCTGGAACCTTCAGAAAAAGGCAAGCAAGTGGTTGACGAAGAAGCGGAAATTGATGATAAGGCGAAAGGGAAAGATGCCACAGCAGCCGATCCTAACGTCCTTAACATCACTCCTCACAACGTGCAGCCTGGAAAAGCTGAAAAACAGAAGCAAGAGGAGAAGAAAGCCATGGAGAGAACAATCCCATACCCACCACCACCTTTTCCCCAAAGATTGAAGAAGGTGGCAGATGACACTAAGTTCAGCAAATTTATGACTATGTTGAAGCAGCTGACCATTAATGTTCCATTGGTAGAGGCACTTGAACAAATGCCTGGGTATGCGAAGTTTATGAAAGATCTTTTGACTAAGAAGAGGGAAGCAAGTTATGAGCTGAAGGATGATGTGCATCATTGTAGTGCAATTGCTACCCGATCGATAGTTCAGAAGAAGGCCGACCCCGGAGCTTTCACTATTCCTTGCACCGTCGGATCTTTGAACTTTGCCAAAGCATTATGTGACCTGGGTGCTAGCATCAATTTGATGCCACTATCCGTCTACAGGAAGTTGGGGTTAGGCGATCCGACACCAACCAATATGAGGCTCGTGATGGCTGATAGGACGGTAAAACGACCTGTGGGTATCTTGAATGATGTGTTGGTGAAGGTATCTTCATTTATCTTTCCTGCAGACTTCGTTATTCTGGATTGTGAGGTGGATTCTGACGTTCCCATAATCTTGGGACGCCCCTTCCTCGCAACTGGAAGTGTGCTTATTGACATGAAAGATAATGAGTTTTTGTTTCGAATTAATGACGAAGTGGTCCGCTTTGATATATGCAAAGCCATGAAGCAGCCCAGCGATATGAATGAGTTATCTGTAGCTGATGTTCATCATGAGGATATGAAAGCATTATCTATAGAGAAACAGCCTACTGTTGAGCCATTGTTTGTTGCGCCACTGAAAGTTGAGCATGAGGATAATGAAGATTATGAAGAACTTATGGGTGCTCTAACAGAAATAGAGTCTTATACTCCTAAGCAACCGGATTGTGATCTCAAGAATCAACCAACAGCGAAGACTCCCATTAACGAGACACCAACACTAGAATCGCAAGAGCTCCCCGATTATCTAAGGTATGTGTTCTTGGAAAGTAGAAATATACTTCCGGAGAGTGCAAATGATTTAAGTAAACAGCACGTAGAGGCTCTCATCTCTGCTCTGAAGAGATACATGAGAGCTATGGGTTGGACTATTGATGATATAATTGGTATCCCTCCTACAAGTAAGCCTCATTGTCGTCTGAATCCATTCAGAAAATGATCCACCATCTATCTCGACGAAGTCTGAGTACTCGAGGTAACTATGTCGAGCCACGACAATAAATAAGGCGCTAGATGGAAGGCAACCCATCGTTTATCATTTTTCATTTATCGTTTATCGTTTTCTTTCATTCTAGTACTTGATTTGTTTTTAATTAATGAAAATCCAAAAATAAGAGTCGTGCCACGACCAAAACTAAGGCGCTTGGTGGGAGGCAACCCATCGTACTAATCGTTTTCATTTGTTTGAGCGAATATAGGTGCAAGAAGTAGTCAACGAGGAGATTGATTTCAATTTACGATTTGGACGCATTGTATGGTAAAGTTGGTAAGTTAGGAATGGTGATGCATAAGGCTATGGATTGAGCCTTTATCACGCCAAAATAGGCTTCGAGGAAGGCTAGGCCTTGGTAAAACTAGGCCACGAATGATGCACAACCTATCCTATAGCCTAAGGTCTCGGAATCTAGTGTGCTATACACTATGCGCCGCCTATTCCTAGGTATGCTTTTGACTATGCGCCGCCTATGCTATGGCATTTGGTCTCAGTATCTCATATGCCATAGACTATGCGGCGCATATGTCTACAAATGCCATAGACTATGCGGCGCATATGTCTCATTATGCCATAGACAATGCGCCGCATATACCATGACTATGCCAAGCATTATGCGCCGCATATGTAGCATTTTTGTCTCCAAAACCGATTGTAAATGGGTCAAAACCCGACCCATTCTCTTCCTATATAAAGGAGACTTAGTCTTGAAACACAAACACATTGAAAACTTGACCTAGGCGCCGCATATACTCTCCAAATCATCTCAAAACTTTTCTTTTTGCTCTCCCACTTCACAAGAACATCTCCAAAGGCTTCAATCACGTAAGTACTCTCTTTTTCTTCATCTATTTTTCGTAAGTGCTACGTTTCTATGTCTATTACGAATTGCTACATCTTGAAGAAATATTGGTGATATTAATGTGTTTGAATTGTTGATACAAAACCAAGTGAGTGAACATGAACGTTAGGATACTCTTAACTTGTTTCCAACTAGAAATTGATTTTGATGCATTGTTATACTACTTGAGGAATTGCTATAGTCATGAACATTGCATGCTCTTGTCACTTGAATACTTACATGTTGGGATGTCTCGCTCATCGGAATAAGACTTATAGTTGCCTACCGACATAGGAGATTGTGATTATTGATAGAAACTATACCATGATGTAATCCCTATGAAGAAGTCTTGATATACCTAACATGAAAGTATTGCAAAGATTGCAAGAAGTGTTACATATCTGAATTTCTTGTTGGAATATAGCCCCTAAAACGTATGTCGATGAAGTCTGAGTAATCGACCACTTTCACTTCACTAGTCTGTACCAACAAACTAAGTGTGGGGTGGTGCCACTACTGCTTGTTTATAGATTGTATCCATCGAGATGATGCTAACATGAACATTTTTTTTAAGTCTCAGGTACAATGGCACCCAAAGCAAGACCACTTCACAAAAAGGCAAGAAAAGAGGCCGAAAAGAGCAAGGAGAACCCTCCTCGTTGCAAATACCTCGACTCACTCTTGGAATTAAGTGGGATACTTATGAGGAACTTCTGAGAATGACGACTCTGATGATGATTTCGATGCAAAGGGTATGACCCCCGAGGATGAGTCCGACTGACCAGGTTCTTCGTATTTATTCTCCACTGAGGACAGTGTCCCGACTAAGTGTGGGGTGGTGGTATTTCATGCTATACTTCTCTACTCGCATCTATGTTTGCTTGCGTTGTTTTTGTTTCATTTTTTTTTTTAGTAGAAAATTTTTTCTAGCTTCGCATGAAATTATTTTGATAGGCAGCATGAGATTATAACAAGAGTATGTGCTACAATTGTGACTATTGAGACGTTTAGGCTCTAGTTGTGACTCATTATGTGATATTGTGTGGTTCAATTCCTTCACTTGTTGGGTCGAGAGTCTATATTACTTCCAAGCAAGTCGACCATGTGCCTTGTGTGTGTGAGATAATAGTATATTCTATGTTTGTGACTGATGCTAGAACTTGCCTGGTATGTATACAAAGCGAAAATAAGGAGTGTAAGTTTAGGATATGATTTAGGCATTTCTTTGGCAACCTATACATGTTTACCTTCAGTTTTACCTACCCATGGACATCATCCTAGTTAACCCTTTTGAGCCTTTAGCCTATTTCTTTGACAACCTTGTATGTAAGCCTAATCCATTTCTTTCAAGACCGTAATTTGATCCCAAAATCCCTAAGTGCTTTAAAGTGAAAAAGTCATGTGACAACATAAAAGGAAATCGGGTGAGTATAATGCTATAAATTGGAATGGTTCTTGAATGTGTTATGAAAAAGAAAAAAAAAATGCTATCATAAGAGGTATGTTGTGAAAAGAAAAAGGAAAAGAAAGCTGAAAAGCGAGTTGTGCTTAAAATTGAAAAACAAAAGAGGAGAACAAGGGTGGTATAACAAAAGAAAGAAGAAAGGTTGAAAGAAAAAAGTGTCAATGATACAAAGTGATGTATTAAAGCGCTTAGGAACTTAGTCACTATTCCTGGCCAAAATAGTCCTACCCGTCCCTTAGCCTACATTACAACCATCAAAAGACCTACTTGATCCTAATCTTAACATTCCAACATTTAGTAGAGTATTACATTAAGGGCAAGCCTATGGTCATCAATTGCTACATATGAATTCTTTGTGAGAGTGAGAGCAAGGACATTTTGATACCCATGTTTGAAAAATATGCTATATTTGTGAGTGATTATGGGTACTATATGGTGAGACACACATGGTTGATGAGTTTTGGATAGTTGTATATGATTCTATGCACTTTAACGTTTGCATGCGAGTTGATACCCATCACGAGTCTACGCTAGAGGTTAAACTGTTTCTACTTATAATCGGAAAGCTACTCTTTGTTGATAATTGTTGTGCTTGTCTTGAAGAATGTTTTGTGTTGTTGTTGTAAAACCCTAAGTTGATGTTTAGAAGAACATGATAGTTTGTTCGAGGACGAACAAAGCTCTAAGTGTGGGGTGTTGATGATAGGCGAATTTACGCACCTATATCAATATATTTTGCCCATATTTTAGCCTAGTTTTGAGAACAAATTATATATTTCATGCACTTTTAGTCCTTTTTCCTGTAAATGAGCTAACGAACATGATTAGTAAAGTTTCAGGTATAAATGATGCATAATTCAGCATTTTATGGCTTACTTGATGCTAAAGAAAGCTCACGAAGGAAGGGAAGGGAGTTTACACGCCTAAGGACCAAAACTGCTGCATGGAAAATCTGTCCCGGGCTAAAACAGCATTTCTGAAGACTTTGGGGGACCAAACCTGCTGCATGGAAAATCTGTCCCGGGCTAAAACAGCAATTCTGAAGACTTTGGGGACTTACAGACACAAAGCTGGATTTTGACAATGATACATTAACCTAGTACAATTAGGTTATGTATTTCATTATTTTATTTGGATTATGATAATGTTACATTAACCTAGTACAATTGGGTTAAGTATTACATTAGCCTAGTAGGATTTGGTTAGATATTTTATTTATCTAGTAGGAGTAGGATATGGGTATTATAAATACCCTATCATGCTAGAGATTTTAAACAAGGAGGGAGGAAGGAGGGAGAACACAATACTTCCTTCCATCCCTCTCATCTTCTATTCCTCTATTATTCTACACTACAAACAATTCTACAACTCTTCTAATCTTTCTATTAATTCTAGTTTTCTTCTTCCATTCATCTATTCTTAAATTCTGCAACAAGAGAAACGTTACTCTGCAAGAAATCACACCTAACGCCTACCACTCTTGTGCTACACGAAATTGATCATTATTGTGGTATAATAACAATGACAATTGTGGTTTTCTTCGCATTCATGGGTAACTAAACTTCTCTGTTGGGGTTATGGAAGCCGAATGAGTTACTATCTATTGCTGTGAGTTTGTGAGTTCGAGGCACGTATATTGCTTATATCATTATTCTCTTCATCTTAATCTACATTCTTTGCGGTTGCAAACGCAAGAATACGCCAGTCTAACATTTAACTTGTTCGAGAGAAAAGTTATTTGTCTGGAAAAGAGATAATGTCAAGGTAGTAGGACACCCTTTCCTATTAAAAAGCTAGTGCCGTAACTGGACTAACCTCTTGGAGAATTCGTACCGTTAGACACGCTTTAAGCTCGAGAGAGTTAAAGTGAAATAGTCCTTGTTTAGGTCGAGAGACGCTTGGATTTACCATCGACTACAATCCTCTATAAGCAATTGCATGTCAGAATTCTACACACTCATAGCCAATAGAGACGTATACCTCATAAGGTGGACATAACCCCAACTTCTCAATTCTCATTGTTTACATCTCACTAAAACATTCTTTCTCTTTTTACTTTGCTATTGCCGTTTTTAGATCTTATTTTGGTTACATTACTTGCACGACAAGACTCCCCCCTTTTTTACGAGACTTGCACTAAAAGTCTAGTAATCTTTACTTACTTGTTGACCAAGCTATTCCCTGTGGGATCGATACCCAACCCAGTTGGGTTCTATATTTGCTAACGACCGCTTTACACTCCTACGAGAGCTGTAGATTGAGCGTTATCAAAGCCCCCATAGGCTAGAGGGTACAATCATGTAAAGTATAACCTGAACCACCATCATTTACCAACTTCCATGATTCAACTAGAATTTATCCATACCATGCCACACTATAATAATTTTCTATTTTTGGAATTAAACCAGTATCTATGTTATCCATAGCATACTTCCTTATCTAACATGAGCCGATATATGTATCATCATAGTCATAATCAATATCCAAACTCAAACCAATAATTATATAATTAATAGCATAATCAATACCCTAACTTGAACCGGTAATCATAAAATTATTACCATGACCAATATCCAGACTCGAAAACATATATATATATATATATATATATATATATATATATGTATGTCAATATCATACACAATACCCAGACTTGAACTGATAAATATATCATCAATATTATAATTAATAGCTGAAATTGAATTGATAAATATAGATAATCATCATCATAATACCAATAAGCATTAACTAGCAATACAAACCCATCATAACCATCAAGTTCCAACACTCCTCATTATTACTTTAGTAATCATTTAAAAGGTTACAAGGATTAACACGAATGTAGGCCTAAGGTGGGTCGAAGAGTCTACTTCTATATCCCTAAAATCCATTATAAGAAAAATTCTACCCCATAGAAGCCTAAGATATCTAAATCCACTTTTATATGTTAATTCAGACACAATCAATCCCTAAGATAGAGATATTACCTAAAACATGAGCAACTACGCCAACTATGCCTAAATTAAGACATTTAAATATACTAAATGGCCCAACTGACCCAAGTATTGCTAATAACATCAACAATTCCTAAAATCCATCCCAAATCTAAAAAAATATCATAAACATACTATAAATTAGCTCAACCTATTAGAAAAAAAAAAACAAGCCTACCTGGATGCCGAAAAAAGCTCAAAGAATCTGCTAAATTGATAATTTTCCCTTCCGAGAAGCTTTCGCAAGGTGCCACACTATCAAAATTACAACCTACTTATCAAAATGAGAATAATGAAACATATATTGCACTATTGTGATTTGAGTTCAAAATTACTCAAAAATCACATGTGGGTCCCATTTACAAAAATTATATTTTTGAGACCAACCCAACATCCCCATATGCTCAAGAAAAATTTGCCCTCAAAATAGGTTAATTCTAAGCTAAATTGGTACGAAAACCAAGTCACCAAGGTTTAGGGATTTTAAAGAAGAATAGGGGAAATCAACCATGAAATCGGAGGAATCTTACCTCAAATTTGATGGAAAAATGCATAATTGATCCTTACCCAATCTCTCAAAAGTAACCACAATGATATTCCTATGCTATTCCACTCCTTAGTTTTTAAGTCTCATGAGAATGGATGACAAAAGGGAAAAATCAAGCTGAAATTTGGTATTTACACCGTTTTCAGGTATCCGAGAGTCGCATTCACGACACTAGTATCGCCAGCGCGATACCCGCCCATAGGTTTCCATATTACTTTCGCGATGACCATCAATCGCATTCACAACTCTGTTGCCGCTTCCATGGGTATCATTTTTATGGCTGCCAACATTGCTTACATGACTTCCACCGGTGCTTGAAAGACCGTGATTGTAATCCATGATTTCTAATTAGCGAGTGCATCAGCATCAGCTAAGACTTGGAAATTTTTAAGTCTTCGCCAACCCTTCGAGATACATCCAAAATCCCGTACATGCAAATGGAATATGCTACTCTATCAAATTTGATGTTTCAAACTCAATGGCACAGTTTAAATCTTCATCCGAGGTCATGTCTATGAAAATTAGGTCCCACATTCAACTTTCCATTTTCTTAACTTCTGACCAATAGCTCAAAATAAGTCTAAATTTCTCGAAATCCAAACAAAGGTCTAGCTAGCCTAAAATTGACATTTCAGAGCTGTTAGAATAGTCAAATTTAGCATACGAGACCATTTGAGTAAAGTTTTCACCAGTAGCCACTTTGAACTAGTAAGGACTTCAAAATAGAAAATTGACTCTAAAAAAAATGAATTACCCGATAACCGAATTGTTAGTCCTAATAAGAAGAAATACAGAAAATGACCTAAAGGGTCATTACAGTGCAACTCTTTGGAAAAGTCACAATCCATTGGAATGGTCATAACCATCCAAATCGAAAAGGTGCCTATTTAAATTACTTCTTTCTCTTTGTGTCTTTTAAAAAAAATACCTATTTATTTTACATTCACACATCTTAAAAATCTAACAATTCCCCACATGAATGGAAATGACTATTTTATAATGCTTTATGGACCAATGTGTGATTTATAAGTAAAGACTTGTTGCATCTGGATAAGTAGGTTTTTCTTTAAACTTTTTATAGTGAACTTGCATCAGATGCACTCGGTCAATCGGTAGATGTGATATCTTTAAACTGTCGAGCTTTAATGTACCCCTAGACAACACAAGTCACACAACTAGTCTTTACCTTTTATGGTTGTCATAGTTTAGTTCGTTTCATCCATGAACACATCGTGGTTTCATGAGAGCTTAAAGAATAGTCCTCTACTATCATTCACCTTGAAGTGGCTATCATTTCACCCTCACACAGGTGATTCCTAAATGTTTAATCCTATAGATCAACCTATTTGGTAAAACCTGCCAAACTTTAAAACCATTAAAAAGTTTCAAACCAAAAGCCTTATCTTTGTTTCCTGAACATTGTCTTCATCATGTGAATGAGTTGAGTATATTGACAATGTTGAACCGTCAGTCACAACTTTGTTTGATCTCCTTGAACCTAGATCTTGGTCTCTCCAGTCTGTTAGGTAGAATTACCACCATGATGACTTGTCCTAGGGTGTAAACCCATTCCCTTTGATGATCTCTCAACTCGCTCTCTAGATAGGCCTTTTTAAAGTGGATCCGACACATTATCATTTGACTTTACATAGTCCATTGTGATAATTCCACTAGAGATTATTTCTCTAATGATTTTATGTATCTGTCTAATATGATGAGATTTACCATTATACATCATGCTCCCTGCCCTTTATATTTCCGCTTGACTATCATAGTGTATGTATACTGGTGCCAATGGTTTGGGCCAATAAGGAATATTTTTCAAAAAATTCTGGAGCCATTCAGCTTCTTCACTAGCTTTATCTAATGGGATAAATTTAAATTTCATTGTAGAGCGGGCAATACATATATGTTTGGATGATTTTCAAGAGACAACTCCTCCACCTAAAGTAAATACATATCTACTCATGGATTTTACTTCATTCGATCTGGTAATACAATTTTCATTACTATATCCTTCAATTACCGTTGGATATTTGTTATATAGTATAATCTTGATTATATTTAGCTACCTTAAACCTCTTTTCATTGCATCTAATGAGTTTGATTGGGATTACTCGTGAACCAACTCCATTTACTAATAGCACATGATATGTCTGATCACGTACAATTTATGATATACATCAAACTTCTCAACACTCTTGTGTAGTCCAACTGTGAGACATTTTTACCTTTATTCTCTTGAAATGCAAAGCTTACATCTAATGGAGTCTTGGAAATACTGAAATCCAAATATTTAAACTTGTCAAGTACTTTTCCAATTTAACGAGATTGTGACAACTCCATACCTTGTGGAGTTCTTTAAATTCTTAATCCTAAGATTGTATTCGCAACTCCAAGGTCTTTCATATCAAACTTGCTTTCAAGCATTCATTTGATAGCATTTATGTCAGAAATGTCTCTACTTATGATCAACATATCATCCACATACAAACAAATAATGACTTTGTGATTTAGAGTGACTTTAATGTAAACACATTTATCACATTCATTTACCTTGAAGCTGTTTGCCAACATCGTTTGGTCAAACTTTGCATGTCACTATTTGGGTGCTTATTTTAGTCCATAAAGTGACTTAACAAGTTTGCACATTTTTTTCTTTATCGGGAACCACAAAATCCTCGGGTTGTTCCAAGTAAATTTCTCCCTCCAATTTTTCATTTAAGAATGTTGTTTTCATGTCCATTTGATGAATTTCAAAATCATATACCACCGTTAATGCAACCAACATTCGATGGACGTTATCCTTGTTACAGGCGAGTAACTGTCGAATTAATTAAGACCTTTTTTGGTCTAAAGCCTTTCACAACAAGTCATGCCTTGTATTTGTCAATAGTACCATCAGCTTTCATTTTTCGATCCATTTAGAATCTAAAGGTTTATATTCTAGAGGAAGATCAACCAATTCCCAGGTGAGGTTGCTCAAAATTGAATCAATCTCACTATTGATTGCCTCTTTCCAAAAGAATGAGTTCCAAGATGACATCATTTATTTAAGCATTTGAGGCTTATTTTCAATACGAAATGTTACAAAATTTGATCTGAAGGAAATCGACGTTCTTTGACGTGTACGACGCCTTGTATTCTCATTATTAAGTACATTCTTCTTTAGTTCATCTCGAGGTCATTTAGACACTCTACTAAACAGTTCATGTCTAGTTTTATATGGATAAATGTGTTCAAAGAACTTAGCATTATTTGATTCAATTACTATATTTTTATGAATATTCGAATATTTGAATTTATAACCCAAAAATTGACATGCTTTATTATTTGTAACATATATGATGAAAACACAATCTATAATTTTTTGGTCTTATTTTTACCTTTTTGGGTATAAGCACTTGGACTTTGGCTAGACACTCCCACGCTTTGAAGTATTTCGGGTTTGATTTTCTTTTGTTTCATTTTTCATATTGAATGGATTGTGTCTTTCTATGGGACACTCTATTGAGTACTCAGTTTGCTGTAAGAATATCTTTTCCCCACAAGTTTTGTGGTAAACCTGAACTTATGAGTAAGGCATTCATCATTTCCTTCAACGTTTGATTTTTTCTTTCAACAATTCAATTCGATTGAGGTGAATATAGGACAGTAATTTAATAAAAAAATTCATTTTCTAAATATATATCCGTAAAAGAAGATTTATACTCTTCACCCCTATCACTCCTTATCATTTTGATCTTTTTATCCAACTGATTTTCAACATCGTGACATACCTTATTAGCATGATCACAAAAGTATTGAATATCGAATTCATGAATTACTATAAACTAACATTAAATAATTACTGATCAAATCATTGATTCCCAAAGCAAGCACATGCTAGTTAGACAGTTTCTCAATATCTTTGCTTCTTATTATCTCTTTAGTTAAATCATGTGTTCCTCCGAATGTAAAATTGACTCGCAACCTGAACAATCAATTGTTCTTTAGTTAAATCATGTATTCCTCCGAATGTAAAATTAACTCCCAATCAATTATTCTCATGGAAATCAATTATTATTCTAATCATCCTCACATGGAATATAATTAGGCATAATACATAAACATGTCCTTTAACTTGACCTCAAATCACATCTATGACCTCCAACTTTGAATGTGCATAAGTAGGCATTTAAACTTGTATAAAGTTGAACAAGTAGACACACACGTCCTATGTGGCATAATACACGTAGGATGCCATGCAGGACAAGAATTGGCCACTTAGGATGCCACTTAGGACATGCGTGTCTACTTGTTCAACTTTATATAAGTTTAAGTGTCTACTTATACACATCTAAAGTTGGAGGTCATAGATATGATCTGAGGCCAAGTTAAAGGGCATGTTTATGTATTATACCAACATAATTATAAATCAATTGGGAATCTTATAAGATTTCCATCAGAATCTCTCTCTCTCAATTTATATATATATATAAAGGAGGCTTAGAATTATGCTATGTGGCATACTTTTAAGGCCTTCATTGTTATTTATCTTTTTTGCCAAATTTTTAACTTTTTATCTCATTTTTCCGATTTAAAATTCAATATATTTGTGAGAAAAAACACCTATTTCAATCTACTTATCACAGTTAAATGAATTGGGTTGTTTAATGTCCTTATTAGTTCTGTTGATAATAACGGATTGGGTCATAACATACTCCCACTCTCAATTATAACTTACAACTCATTTAAATCCATTAAACCACTTAATTACCATCTCATTTAAATCCACTTAACCCATACTAATTTGTAACCTCTTATAACTCAAATTATCACAACTTGTTGAGAAAATAGGAGTAAGAGCAGGAAATCTACATTCAGATATCAAGATTTTTTTCTTCTTTTCTTATAATTTTTATTTTGTTTACTCTTATGTGTTTATCTATACACAAGATTAATTTTAAACCTTTTTGTTGTTTTTATTTTTGGTACCCAAAAAAATCATGAAAACATTAATATATGGCAATAATAAGAATGTCGAAGTGGAATATATGAATTAATATGGCGTGAGTTTGATTTGACGTTGAACGAACATAAAGTTCTTACAATTGAACAATAAACGAGGATCAACAACTGGTATCTTTTTAAATTTTTAGAAGATTTTATTTATATTGTGTGTTTGTAGTTTTGGTTTTTCGCTATTGTTGTGTAGCTCTTTGTGGATTCATAAGTTTCTTGGTACTGTAATATTTTTATGTATTTGTGAATCCCTTTTTGCTCTATTGGGAAAAGCAATGAACCCTAGATAAAGTTTGAATTTTTTTTTTGGGTTCTTGAAGCTATGATCGTATTGTTGTTGTTTTTTTTCCTATTGTTGTGTAGTTCTGGTGGGTTGAGGAGTTTAGTGATTGTCTTGGTACGGTATAATTTGGTGTATTGCAACTCTTTTTATTCTTCTGGCAACATCAATGAACCCCACCAAATCATAAAGTTTGGAGTAAAATAATAGAAAAAATATTGATAGCACTTGCAGAAAAAAAAAATATGTATACATAGAACTCAAGGAATTGACAAGAGATGTAATTTTTTTTAATTTTTTTTTTTGCAGGGGAGAAGATAAAGCTTTTGGGAGCATGAGACTTTTGAGATGACGTTATGTAACGTTTTTTATATTTATTAATTCGACTTTTTTGTAATTATTAAAATATTTTAATTGCTCTGTAACAATTGTTGTTCCACGTGAGTTCTAAAAGTAAATGAATGATGAAGTCATATGTGAAGAAACTAAAATGTAGCGCATCATTTAGTATTTATAAAGGCTTAACAATATCAGTGAAAGAAGAGTTCGATAAATTGCTATCCAACTCATTTGAATACTTATAATTTTTTTTCTCCTCCTACCAAATTGAGTTTTAATTTTATTTAAACTACACTTTGTGTGATATTTGGCATGCTAAAAGTTTACCAAACATATATTTGATTATTGATATCTTTTTCCGTTAAGTATATTTATGTATATTTAGGAGATGAACTAAACTTAATATAATTTACCAATGCCCTTTTTTATTATAGTTTACAGAGTAAACATTTAAAAAGAAACACCAGAAGAACTATAATGGTAAAAATATGCTTTATTTTTAATTAATAATAAATTTATAAACTGAGCACTAACTTGTCCGAAGCGCGGACAAGTTCTCTAGTAATCTCATAAGATTATTTGTTCTTGTGAAATTCAATTATGTTCGACGTGAGGATGATTAAAATCTTATGGAAAAAATATTTTATCACGAACATTGTTGGAAATTCTTCAAAGCTTGAGGCATGGCTATTGGCACTGTTCTTAAGGATAATCATCCGATATAGATGAATCACCTAGGATTCGACAAGCTTTACTGGAGTTAAATTAAAAGTTAGAGACTAACAAAGATTTCATAGTATAAAACCCAGCACTCTATATTTTAGTAGGAAAATTTGAAGGGTTGAGTTGATTTATATAATGAGATAATTCATCAAATGCGCTAGTGTGGATCAAAAAGCGTCACAATTGTTATCAAATATTATTGGATCATGACTCAAAATGATTATGGTCATTAGTACAAATGATATGGCTCACCAACGGTATGTTATCAAAAGGCTAAAACGTTAGTGGAGTTAGAGGAATTGAAGAAGAATAAAGGTCAAGAAATGGCTATTTAAGAAGATAATAAAAGTCATTAAAGTAGGAATCAATTGTCTTAGAATTGTAATTTTAGATATATTAATTTTTTATTTTTTTGAAATATCCAACAATATCTAGTCTAACTCAAATCACAGCTTTCTTGTGTTATTAGGTCGTGCAAAATATCATTAATAGTAGTGGTTGATGCTGACAGTGGCGACAGAGAATATAATCATAATGATAGAAATGGTAGGTGTGGTAGGGACTGACTGTGGTGTTTGGTGGTTGAAGGGTGGTAGTAGTTAAGAGTGGTGGTGGTAGCTGATAATGGTGGACAAACTGGTGGGGAAAATAACTCCTAATAATATTAAGAGTTGTTTAAGGACTTATTGACCTATTCAGATCAACTCAGTGCTTAAATTTTATTATAATATTATACTTAAAGGTCCAACGTGTGAATCATTCAAATCTCCATTAATTATAGATAAATGACCCATTTTGAGAAAAGTAAGCAAAATATGAGTAATCAGAGGGACAGAATAGCGTATGGACTGGTGTGAGATGACAAAGAAAAATATTGTGGAAGTAGTGGAACTACAATTTACCCACATCCTATGTTATTGCAAGCTAGTGTGTAAATTTACCTTTGAAGGTACAAAGTGTTGGTAGTTCAATATGAGCAATTGGGTTAATTTGTAGGTAGAATATGTGCTGTCTTTTTTTCGAAAAAAGAAATTGGGGAACGGGAATAGAGAAGGGGATTATAAGATGGGGTATCAAACTCGCATAAAAGTTCATATAGTGATTATTCTAATGGTATTCTAGTGGTATTTTGAAAATTCATTATTGACAACAAAATTTTACATTATGTTGGTTAAATTTTAAAATCTTGTTACTGGTTCAGTTAATTTATTCCAGCCTTCGTGTATTAAAGCTAGTCCCATACTTCAACCTCATAGACCAAAAATGTCTAAGCCCCTTTTTTTCTTTGTTCTTCTCCTTTCAGTACTAATACCACCAATTTCATCCTCCTCGTCAATTATCAATAGTTTGAGTAAAGGTACCTCTCTTTCTACTTCCCAAGATACACAAATTTCATCACCCAACGGTGATTATACAGCGGCTTTTCACTTGGTGGGTAAAAACGCTTATTGCTTTGCTATATGGCTTAGCAACACACTTGGTGGTGATAAAAATTACACCATAGTTTGGATGGCCAATCGAGACGACCCTGTGAATGGAAGGCACTCAAAGCTTTCTTTACTGAAATCAGGGGATCTTGTTCTTACTGATGCTGGCCAGCGCGTAGTTTGGGCAACTGAAACACAATCAAATGCCTCTGTTGAATTGGAACTCTTGGACAACGGAAACCTTGTTCTTACAGACAAAACAATTATTATTTGGCAAAGTTTCGACACACCAACTGACACACTCCTTCCTGGACAAGCACTGACCAAAAATTCGAAGCTTGTGTCTCTAAGAAGCTCAACAAATTTCTCATCTGGCTTTTACAAGCTACACTTCTCTGATGATAATGTGCTGCAGCTTGTATATGAAGGCCTAGAAATGTCGAGCGTTTACTGGCCAAGCCCGTGGAAAACAAACTGGGATAATGGGCGATCCACCTACAACAATAGCAAAATTGCAGTCCTCGACCTTTTGGGACATTTCAGGTCGACTGATAGTTTCGAGGCTAACACTTCTGATTTTGGCGAAGGAGGAATTAAAAGAAGATTAACGCTGGATATCGATGGGAATATCCGAGTATATAGCCTAAATAAGAAGAAGACAAACTGGAAAGTTTCTTGGCAAGCATTTTCACAACCTTGTAGGATTCATGGAATTTGTGGGTTGAACAGTTTGTGCACTTATAGTCATGGTTCTGGTAGAAAGTGCACTTGCCTACAAAATCACAGTATGAAAAATCTGACGGACTGGTCCTATGGATGCAAGCCGGATTTTAAGCTCTCCTGTGATAGCAATATGGTGGACTTCCATCAACTTCCTCATGTTGAATTTGTTGGGTATGACATTAAAAAGATTTCCAATTACACGTTGGAGCAGTGCAAAGAAGAATGCTCACACAACTGCTTTTGCAAAGGATTTCAATTCAAATATGATGAGAAGAATGGCACCTATAGTTGCTTCCCCAAGACCTTGCTCTTCAATGGGTACCGTTCACCATCTTGGAAAGATATAATCTACGTAAAAATGCCGAAGGCTGGCAATGATTCATATGTGGAACGTCCTATAGGCAAATTGCAGTGTGAAGGGACACATCATGTGTTGCTGGAAAGAAGCTACAAACAAAAAGAGCAACACGGATGGTTAAAGACATTTATTGGGTTTGTTGCTGCATTGGGAGTTTTCGAGTTCATATTCCTTGCCTCTTATTTGATTACAAACCTTAAATGCTCCAGTGCAACACCTGGTCAAGTCTATATTCCGGTTATCGATAGGTTCAAGAGATTCACCTATGCTGAGCTGAAAAAAGCTACGTCTAATTTCAGAGAAGAAATTGGCCACGGAAGTGGTGGTGTTGTGTACAAAGGAAAATTATCGGACAACAGAATAGCAGCCATCAAGTGTCTCAAAATAGAAGCCAGCCAAGGAGAAACTGAATTTCTTGCAGAGGTGAGCACAATTGGCAAGCTTAACCATATGAACTTGATAGATATATGGGGTTATTGTGCAGAGGGTAAACACAGGCTCCTAGTGTACGAGTACATGGAGCATGGTTCTTTAGCGGATAATTTACATGCCAGTAATATTCTTGATTGGGAAAAGAGGTTTAGGATAGCACTGGGAACAGCAAAAGGTCTTGCTTACTTACATGAAGAGTGTCTAGAATGGGTTCTACATTGTGATGTAAAGCCTCAGAATATACTCTTAGACTCCAATTATGAGCCAAAGGTAGCTGATTTTGGTCTCTCGAAGCTATTAAATAGAGGTGGAGCAGACAATTCAAGCTTTTCCAGAATAAGGGGGACAAGGGGTTACATGGCTCCTGAATGGATTTTTCATAATCCCATCACCTCCAAAGTCGATGTCTATAGCTATGGAATTGTTCTACTAGAATTGATCACTGGAAAGAGTCCAAATAGACCTCAATCTAACTTGGATAGTGATGAGATGCAACATACAATGCTGGTCAACTGGGTTCGTGAGAAGATTCATGGAGTTGAGCAAAGTGCGTCGAAAATTCAAGAAGTCGTTGATGGTGCTTTAGATTGTAATTACAATTTGGAACAAATGAAAGCTCTTATAAAAGTAGCTTTGCAATGTTCAAAAGAAGACAAAGATGCAAGACTTACAATGAGCCAGGTGGTGGATATTCTACAAGAGTAGAAAAGGAAAATATTTAAGTGAGCGTTTAGCTGTGTGGTTGCTTCAAGTATTCTGCTTTTTTGTTCAATTTCCTGTATGTTGTAGTACCATGTGATGTCTCTATTATAGTAACCAAAGGAGATAAATAGAAGAAAATATGGAATCTCAGAGTTACGACTAAGAAACGTGTTTTCGGACAAAGTTGTAAGGCTTGTTTGAGAAATTCTTTTGGCGCCATAAGAAAAAACTAAGAAAAATGATGATAGTACTTTATTTTCGAAAACACAACAAATTGTGCTGCAGGATGTGTTATCTCAGTGCATATACACTAGTAATGATATCTTGGTTTGGATATCGATTCTAATATGTGTAAAGGTTTGCAATTCCAATTATCAAGGCTTTGGTCACTTAGCTTGTTTTGGATCTCTTGAGCTTGTATCTTCTTTCAAGTGATATTGAATTACTTGTTATTCGCAATCCATTTGATTTGACAAATGTATATTTTCCTACAGTATGTCACTTGCAGCATGAATTGTTAGATAGGACAGTTGGTGTTGTATTTCTCGGGTTTAGTAAAATCTGTATTTTTTCCAATAATAACTTCAAACACATGTTCAAAATTAACATATGAACAATCAAATGAAGTTTAAACTCTGTATTTACAACTATAAACTTTTAACAATAAGTTCAACCCAACTTATGAACAACCAAAAATGAAGTTCAAACTATTTTCTTGAAAATAGAAATATCAAATGTTAAGAACTTTAACACAAGTTCAACCAACTTATGAACTATCATAATGAAGTTTCAAGAACTTCAAACACAAGTTCAAACAGTTGAAAACTATCAATATGAATTTCAAACTATTTTCTGGAAAAAACAGTAAAATCAACTTTAAGAAAAAGAGATGAAACAGAAAGATTCAAGTCCATCGAATTCATGGTGTGTCCTTAAGAAAATTATCTCCGTCAAGTACCTGAGGTTATGGAATATATCATCCTAGGATAAATGAATCACTTCGACAGAATATCAATACCTCAAATTTTGCCGAACTACGAACACACTCAACATCAACAAATCACACTAGAACTTTTCAAGAAAGAGGAGTATTTTTTCTTCAAAATTTTATGTCTATACCTGGAAAAATTCAGGTATTTACAGCCATCAAAGTGTTCTTCGTGAAGAGAAGCAATGGTTCAAAAATGTGAACCCCATCAGAAAGGTGCAACTCTTTGAAAAAGGTGCATGTTACGACCTGATTTACGAGTCATGATGGCACCTACTAAATCCCGCTAGTAGGTAAGCTGAACTGTATCCTAGAGCTATTTATAATGGGCTATTTTGGTGGAAAATGCCCCAAAATGGTGAAATAGACAACACCATTTATACATAAGTAAGAAAATAGAATAATCTGAAAGGTAGCCATAACATAGAAAATCATCCCACGGCCTAGTAGAGTCAGTACAAGAGCTACTACAACACACTATAAGTTCTAGAATAGTCAATACAATCTGTATCAAAATAAAAGACTACACATAGATAAATAGAAGGAAATGAGGCAACTCCAACTCCAAGAGCTCACCCTATCTCTGAAATCCACTACAGCATGATCCTCGAATCAACGGTGATAACTAGTTCTCAGGTCTGCACCAAAAAGGTAAAAAAGTATAGTACGAGTACCAAATCACAGGTACTCAGTAGGCATCATCGATCGAATGAGCTAAACCATGATATAAATATGATAAAATGCAAGATACTTTAACTAAGTCAAAAAAAGGCAAATCTGAGAATAACTCCCACATCATTGTACACGAATAAATAAATAAACTGAAAAAATAGAATAAAGAACATGCAATTATAACTACAAAATTGGCTCCCATAAGCCAATAAGTGCGGAAAAGTAAATAACCAGACGCAGACTCCCAAAAGTCTGGAGGGTACAATCAAATAAAGTATAACCCGCACCACCATCATTTACCAACTTTCATGATTCAACTAGAATTCGTCCATGCCATGACACACTAGAACAATTTTCCCATTTCCGAAGTTAAACCTGTATACATGTTATCCATATCATACTTTTTTATTGAACTCAAATTGGTACATATATCATCATAGTCATAATCAATATCGGAACTCAAATCAGTAGTAATATAATCAGCATCATAATCAATATTCGGACTCAAACCGATAATCATATAATCGTTATCATGATCAATAAGCGAACTCGAACTGGTATATATATACATACATACACAGACACACACATATATATCATAAAAAATACTCAAATTTGAATCGGTAAATATATCATCAATAGTCAAACTTGAACCAATAAATATATATAATCATTATAATAATATCAATAAGCATAAACTTTCAATACCAACCCATCATAACCATAAAGTGCCAACACTCCTCGTTATTACTTTACTAAGAATTTTTAAGGTGTATAACAAACGTGTAAAAGATTACAAGGATCAACACGAATCTAGGCCTAAGGTGGGTCAAAGAGCCTACTTCTAATTCTCTGAAATCTATTACAATGCAAATTCTACACCGTACTATCCTAAGGTATATAAATCCACTTTTAGATGTTAACAAAGACGTAATTATTTCCTAATTTTGAGATCTTACCTAAATCATGAGCAACTAAGCCAAGTATGCCTAAATTATGATTTCTGAATAGCCTAAACGATCCGACTAACTCAAGCATTGCCAATCACATCACCAATGCCTAAAACGCATCCCAAATCTAACACAATATCATAAAAATACTATGAATTAGCTCAATCTATTAGGAGAGAAAACCTAGCCTACCTGGATGCCAAAAAAAGCTTAAAGAATTTGCTAAATAATCACCCATTTTACCTTTCGTATCAAAATCACAACCTACTAATCAAAATGAGAAAAATGATTTGCATATTGCACTATTGTACTTCGGGTTTAAAATGACTCAAAATTCTCATGTGGGTCCTATTTATGGAAATTGCATTTCTGAAATCAACCAAACGTCCCCATCTACTCAAGGAATATTTATCCTAAAAAATGGGTGAATTTTGAGCTATATTGATGCTAAAACCAAGTCACCGAGGTTTAGCAATTTTACAGAAGAAAAGAAAAAATCAATCATGGCAATGGAGGAATCCCACATCAAATTTGAAGGAAAAATGTGTAATCGGTCCTTACCCAAGCTCACAAGAGCACCCACAATGCTATGACTAAGCTATTCCACTCCTTAGGATTTAAGTCTCATGAGAATGGATGAGAAATGGGCAAAAATGGACTGAAATGGGGTATTTATATCTTTCCCAAATATTCGAGAGTCGCATTCGCGACACTAGTATTTCCATCGTGATACCCACCCATTGGTTGCCATATCATTTTTACGATGACCAGCAGTCGAGTTAGCGACTCTAGTGCCACTGTCAGGGGTGTCGCTTTTATAACTGCCAATGTTGCTTATGCGAATTTCAATCATGCATGCCATACCGCAATCACAATACATGTCTTACGATTGATGAGTGCACCAGCAGCAGTTGAGACTTGGAAATTTCTAAGTCTCCGCTAACCCCTCGAGATTCATCTAAAATCCCGTATACGTAAACAAACTACACTACCTTACTAAATTTGGTGGTTCAAACTTAATGGTGCAGTCAAAATTTCCATCCGAGGTTATTTTGATTAAAAGTGGGTCCCACATCCAACTTGTCATTTTTTAAACTTCCAACCAATTGCTCGAAAAGAGGTCGGGTGCCTCGGGACTTGAACAAAGGTCTACCTAGCCAAAAACAATATTATAGAGCTATAGGTACAATCAGATTTATCATATGAGATTGTTTGACTAAATTTTTTGTCCGGTAGCCACTTTGAACTGGCGAGGACTTCAAAATAGGGAATTTACTCTAAAAATCAAACGAACTTCTTGGTAACCAAATTGTCTATCCCTGCAAGTCATAAAATAACTTGGGGAAGCTATAGGAAAGCTCAAACTGTGAAAATAAATGGAAATACAGAAAATGACCTAAAGAGTCATTACAATATCTACTACCAAAAGAACTTTCATCCATGAAAGTAAAGGATTAGGATGTACCTGAAGTCTCATAAAGGTGAGGATACTAGGTCTATATCCCACTTTTGATCTCCCAAGTAGCCTCCTCCACTGGGCGGTGCCTCCACTGAACTTTAACTACAAGAATTTACCTAGTGCACAACCTCCTAACATCACTAGCCAAAATAAGCACAACATCCTCCACAAAAGTCAATGGCTCATCCAACTGAACTGAATCCCATCTAAGAACATGAGATGGATCTGGAATATATAATTGGAACATGGAAACATGGAAAACTGAATGGACTACAACAAAATCTAAGGGTAAGGCTAACTCATAAGCTACGTCACCCATTGTACGAAGAATCTTGAAAGGTCCAATATATCTGGGGCTGAGCTTTCCCTTCCACACGAACCTAATTACACCCTTCATGGGTGACACATAGAGGAATAGCCGATAAATAACTCCAAATCTCACGACACAAAGTATATGGTATGCATAAGACTTCTACCTAATCTGAACCGTTTTTAACCTATCCTGAATCACCCTGACTCTATTTGTAATGCCCTGAGAGTGCACCCTGGGCGCCACATGGTTCTTACAGTCCTAAGGGACCACAAGCTAACCCATGAGCTGGTACCTACTGTGAGTACTGAACAATAATACTAAATGTATGCAGAAGTTAGGCTGAAGATGACATAAGGTTCATAAAATGAAAACAAATACTAAATACTGATAATAATACTAGAAAAAAACTAAACATTTGTCTGAAGCAGTCTAGTCCAAAAGCCTCTAACTGTCTGAATGTGGAGTTGATGGGACAAGCCACCAACTACCACTTACTAAATTAAATACTAAATCTGTTGAAGTACTGAAATAAATAATATCCTCGATGGATAAGGACTCACTATTAAATCTGTTGCTGCTAGATGAATTTGGCTAAGCGTGGTCGGGAACCTAAGCATCCAAACCTATGATATGAGATATCATAGTGCAAAATAGAGTATGCGATCAGTATGTGGAATGTACTGGTATGCTAGATGAGGTAAGGCTAATATGCATGGGTTCATATGCATGAAAAGTAACTGACTGAATCATATGAAGTAACTGAATGAGAGTACATAGAGAATTGAAACTACTACAATCACTGAGTTTGCACTACCACACATATACGTATATACATGTTGTGTATCTGAGATTATACTGTGACTAAGTACTGATTTATATTGGCTATATAATTGATATCTGAGTAACTAATAATGGATAGCCATGGTTCTGTAGAACTGTACTGAGTTCTATACTGAACACTAAAACTGAGACTGTGGGAGTGTTCATTTAATCGACATATCCCGACGTAAACTGATTTGGGGTCCAACCTGTGACCCCAGTTGTAAGGGTTTTAGAACCTTGCCACGGAATACTAACAATGGTTGCGTCAACCCTAGTCTAGATGGAAGACTCGTGCAATATATATATGATTGTGTCAACCCTAGTTTGGCAGGAGGACAACTTACCCTACGCTGGCAACATAGTTCCGTAACTCAAAGATTGATACTTAGGGTCAAACCCTATGCTGACAGGAATGCCCCCATCCCTGGGTTCAGTCGGTGTTGAATCCTACTCCCAACTGAAATGACACTGGATCTGATCATTATAAGACTGGCTTGACTGAACTCATGCAGATTGTGAAGACTGACTGAATACTACTTTCTTGACCATACCGAGACTATTTTGTAACTACTGTGATCTAAGTAAACAACTAGATTTCAGGTATTAAATACCCCCAGGACTCGATAGCATAAATATTTAAAAATAGCACAATCTTAAAAGCATAATAGCTAGTCACTTAGTCACAATTCATTCATTGAGGCATTTTATCAAACACTTGCATGGAATGAACTTGTACATGGGTGGGAACACATGCTAACATGTCATGATTTCACTATTCAATTCATATAGACATTCTATCAAACACTTGGGGAGCATGACTATTGCACATAATAATAATCACATATCAAAATCATGGTTACCACATTCAACTTGCAAATCTCAAGGGTTGTAACATGAGAATTCACCTAATTTAACATACATTCTAATTGATTTACATGAAACATGGGGTAAATCTTGAATTTGAAACCCATACAACAATACATACATGAACACAATCTAATTCAAACATGTAAATCAAGAATCTGAAAACTTGTATTTTAAAAAAAAAGTGTTCTTGAACTCCAAGGGTGAAATGAACCCAAGGATGAACACCTAACATACCTGGGTAATTGAATTCTTGAAGTTTCTTGGTTGATTCCTTGAGAATTGAACCTGATTCTTGAAGGCTAGGGTTTACTATTTGAGAGAGAATATGCTTGATTTGGGGAAAATTTGAATAAACAATGACTAAATCAAATTTTAGGGATTAATTAACATGTTTTAGACTAATTAGGGCCGCTGAAAAAGACTAAATAACCCTTAGAAGGAATTAAATTTTTTGTTGCTGAAATCTCGATTTTGGCCATCACCACAACGCGATGCCATCGCGGTGAGACACTTAAATTTTGGTTGAGAGTGTATTCAATGAACAAGTACAAAAATGCACTTTGGTGAGACGCGGTGGAATCGCGTTGGGCCACTGAAAAGTGACAATCCACATTTTGTCCAATGGCGCGACGCGGTGTCATCGAGTTGTGCCACTGGAAAATGAAAATTGGGAACTGGGACTTCACCACAATGTGGCGCCATCGTGGTACCTCACTGAAAAATGATGAGTGACATTTGGCCTGTCACCGCAACGCGGTGCTGCTCGTATAAGCTACTATTTTTACTAAAAATGCCATAACTTCTCACTCGAGTATCAGATTTAGGCAAAATTAGTATCGTTGGAAAGCTTATTCAATTTCTTACAGTTTCGTAGGTCTTGAGATGGATAATTTTGAGTATAGAAAAAGTTATGCTCGTTTAAAGTTGACTAAAGCAACATTCTTATCGAAAACTCAATTGGAATGTGATAGATTGATTCATCAAACAACTGGGAGTTATTATGGACCTTAATATACATCAAGATAACTCATACAACTACCAAGAAACTATAATTTACTATGCATGAGATTGAAACATTCCTCCAGCATTGGTTTGGATTTTCGAGGTATTACAATATCTCCCCCTTGGGACCATTCGTCCTCGAATGAGTCTGATTAAGCTGAATGTACTAATGAACTAAGTTTACACACTAAACATGCATAACTGAAGCATGATTACATGACTGAACTAATTCCGTGAATGCATGACTGACATGAGAATGATATGCAGCTGAAACTGAGCATGGAAAAGATAAATTCTAAGAAGATTATTACCTTAAGATGAGTCTGAGTTTGTGGAGAAGAGGTGAGGATACTTGGTCCGTATATTTTCTTCTTCTTCCCAAGTAGCTCCCTCAATGGACTGATCCCGCCAAAGAACTTTGACCAAGGGTACTTCTTTGTTCCTTAGTCTACAAATCTGACGATCGAGGATTTGGACTAGGACCTCTTCGAAAGAAAGATCATTCTGAATATGTACACCCTCTAAGGGGATTAGAACTGCTGGGTAACTAATGCATTTCTTTAGCAAGGAGACATTGAACACTGGGTGTACTGAAGCTATATCTGAAGACAGATCAAGTTTGTAATCTACCTTTCCAAAATGGTTGGGAATTCTGTAAGGACCGACATATCGGGGACTAAGTTTTCCGTTCTTGCCAAACCTTTTCTCTCCCTTCATGGGAGAGATTTTCAAATACACAAAGTTTTCAATCTCAAAATCAAGGTCTTTTCTTCTCATATCTGTATATGATTTCTGTAGGCTCTAGGCTGTTTTAAGCCTCTCTCTGATCAACACACTTTCTCTAAGGCATCAAACATCATGTCAGTCCCCACTACCGCGGCCTCACCTACTTCAAACCAACCAATGGGAGACCTACATCTCCTCCCATAAAGAGCCTTAAATGGAGCCATCTGAATAATAGAATGATAGCTATTATCATACATGAACTCAATCAAAGACAAGTGGTCATACCAATTGCCTTTAAAGTCAATAACACACGCTTTTAACATATCTTCTAGAATCTAAATGGTCCTTTCTTCTTGGCCATCTATTTGAGGGTGAAAGGTTGTACTGAGGTGAACTTGTGTACCAAGACTCTTTTGAAAGGCCTTCTAAAAATAAGAGGTAAACTGGGTACCTCTATCTAAAATAATGGATACTGGGACTCCATGTAACCTGACCAACTCTCTGATATAGAGCTTGGCATTGTCCTCAGCTGAATAAGAAGTATGAATAGGCAAGAAATGAGCGAATTTCGTCATCCAATCTACTATGACCCAAATCGAATCATGCTGACGACGAGTACGAGGTAAACCTGCCATGAAATCCATGTTCACTTCTTCCCACTTCCATGTGGGAATACTGAACTCCTGCATGGAACCACTAGGCTTCTGATTTTCAATATTAACCTGCTGATATGTGGATCACTTAGCCATAAACTCTGAAATATCTCTCTTCATCCCACTCTACCAATAGATTTCCTATAAATCACGGTACATCATTGTGGCCCCTGGATGAATTGAGTAACGCGCACCATGTGCTTCTGAAAGAATCCGTTGTCTTAACTCATCAACACATACTACCTACCCTTGCAACACAACACACCATATCCCCTTGGGAGAAAACCTCTACTTTTTTTATCTCTAACTGACTCCTTCAACTTTACTAGACTAGGATCCCTATCCTGCTTTTCTTTTACTTTGAAAATCAGAGATGATTCTGAACTATTTTGAACCCAAAAACTACACTCAACTGAATCAACCAAATGAACACCTAACCTGGAAAGCTGGTGAACTTCCTGAACTAACTTCTTCTTACCATTTTTAATGTGAGCGACACTACCTATGGACAAAATACTGGGAGCATCTGCCACTATGTTGGCTTTACTCGGATGATACAGAACACTCATAGCATAATTTTTTAACAACTCTAACCACCTTACCTGATGCAAGTTTAGGTCTTTCTGCGAAAATATATACTGCAAGATTTTTTTATCTGTGAACACATTAACATGCACCCCCTACAAATAATGCGTCCTAATCTTTAAGGTAAATACAACAGCTACTAACTTAAGATCATGGGTGGGGTAATTATTTTCATGGGGCTTAAGCTGTCTAGAGGCATAGGCCACAACCTTACCCTTCTGCATCAAAACACACCCTAAACCAACTCTGGAAGCATCACAATACACAACAAACCCATCTGGACCATCTAGTAAAGTCAAAACTAGGGCTACAGTAAGTCGAGTCTTCAACTCCTAAAAACTCTTCTCACAAAAATCTGACTACTGGAACTTGACTTTCTTCTGAGTCAATTTGGAAATAAGGGATGCAATAGATGAAAATCCTTCAATGAACCGTCGGTAATAGCCAGCCAAACCCAAGAAACTCCTGATATCTAATGGAGAGACGGGCCTGGGATAGTTTCTCACCACTTTGGTCTTTTGAGGATCCACTCTAATGCCATCACTGGAAACGATATAGCCAAGGAATGCTACTGATTTTAGCCAAAACTTGCACTTACTGACTTTGGCGAACAACTGATGGGCTTTGAGAGTCTTTAATACTATTCTGAGATGGTTTGCGTGATCACTTTCATTTCGGGAGTAGACAAGAATGTCATCAATAAAGACTATGACGAACATGTTTAAGCATTTCTTGAACACTCGGTTCATCAAGTACGTGAAAGTTATTGGGGCATTTGTAAGAACAAATTACATGACTAGAAATTCTAAGTGAACATACAAAGTTGTGAAAGTTGTTTTCGGAATGTCACGTTCTGTGACTTTGAGCTGATGATAGCCGGATTAGAGGTCTATCTTAGAGAAGTAACTGCCACCCTAAAGTTGGTCAAATAAGTCATCAATTCTCGGAAGGGGATACTTATTCTTGACTATGACTTTGTTCAACTGACGGTAGTTTATACGCATTCTAAGAGAACCTTCATTCTTTTACATGAATAGAACTAGGGCCCCCCACGGGGAAACACCATGCCTGATAAATCCCATATCTAGGAGATCTTTCAATTGTTCTTTTAATTCATTGATTTCAGCTGGAGCCATTCTGTATGGCATAATAGAGATAGACTATGTATCCAAAAGAAGGTCTATTATGAAGTCAATGTCCCTTTCGGGAGGAAATCCGAGAAGATCTTTGGGAAACACATCTGGAAATTCACTTGCAACTGAAATTGACTCAAGACTGGGAGTATCATAATTAGAATCTTTGACTCGAATGAGATGGTAAATGCACCCCTTGGATATCATCTTTCTCTCTCTAAGGTACGAAATAAGCTGACCCTTAAGCGTTGTAGTACTACCCCTCCATTCAAGGAATGGTTCATTTGGAAAGTGATAATAGACTACTCTGCTCCTATAGTCAACTGAGGCATAGCATGAATGAAGCCAATCCATGCCAAAAATGATGTCAAAATATGTCATCTCTAACTCTATGAGGTCTGCTGATGTAACTTTTTGAGACACCATAATCGAACAGTTCCTGTATACCCGTCGGGCTATGACAGACTGATCCACTGGGGTAGAGACTGAGAAAGGTTCGGTTAAGATTTTGGGACTGACTTCGAAGTTGACTGCTATGTAAGGAGTTATAGAAGGCAATGAATTTGCTGGGTCTACTAATGCATAAACATGAAAATGAATTACTTATAACGTACCAGTGACCACATCAGGAGAACCTTTTTTATCTTGTCGGAACTGAATTGCATAGAGCCTGTTTGGGTGTTGCCCACTGGTGGCACTGGAAGCGGCACCCTGCTGAGATGGGTGGCTAGACTGAGCTGAGGGATGATTATGCTGACTCTGTGAACCCACCTGAGAACATTCTTTGATTCTATGACCTGGCTTACCAGACTCAAAATATACATCGCTACCAGCTCTACAGACACCCTGATGGTTTCTGCCATATTTTTTACAAAGAGAATTTATTCGAGCACTGTTAACACTAACTTGAGATTTAGAGCCTGGCGCCCAATCCTTATTACAATATCTAAACTTAGGCACCAGAGCAGTAGCTGAGGACGGAGCTGGGACTGAAAATTTTGGGCGGAATTGTGGACGGTTACCACCTTCTGACCTTAGCTGGTTAAAATTAAAACTTTCTGTTCTAGCCCTCTTGTTCTCCATCTCTTTCTCCTTAGTTTTATGCTCCTCAATCTATTGAGCATGAACCATCAACCTATACAAGTCCATATCCTTAATCATCATTTCGGTCCTACACTCCTTGACCACACTGTCAGACACACCAGACACGAAGTTAGTCATCTTAGACCTGCTATCAGCTTACATATGAGAAGCATATCTGGTCAACTGAGTAAACTTGAGGGAATACTCTTCCACACTCATGTTGCCCTATTTTAATTTGATAAACTCTAACACCTTAGCCTCTCTCAATTCTAATGGAAGGAACCTATCTAAGAAAGAAGTAGCAAACTCTTCCCATTCTATAGGCCCTGCATCTGCGCCCCTTTCTACCTTTTGATGCTTAAACCATGTATGAGCCACATCTTTCAACTGATAGGAAGCTAACTTAGCACTCTCACTAGCGGTTACCCCATGATATCTGTTACCTTCTGCACCATGTCAAGAAATTCATGTGGGTCCTCCTCAGACTTAGACCCTGAAAATAAAAGAGAGTTTATTCGGGTAAAGTCCCAAATTCTAGCTGCAACAGTATTGGCCACTAGGTTGGCCTGAACAACAGCTGTTCAATCATTCTGATCTGCCACAGAATGGGCTAGAGTGGTGAAGGCTACTCTGAATTCTGTATGTGAAACAGGCTCATTCAGGGGATCTTCCTGAATAGGTAGAGGTGCTGGTTGGTTCTCAGTTCTTCCTCTGTTAGGTTTTTTTGGTAGGCATGTTCTATAAACGAAAGAAAAAGTTATATTAGATAGAGATTTTAACTGGAGTTTATGGTCACTCGCACTGTATGAACACTGAATGAAGGGAAACTTTTCTTAAACACCTCATAGACTCTTTCCCATAAGTGTGGCATGCTACACACCTATGAGCAAGACTCTACTTGACGCGGCTTTCAGACTCCCTAGGATAATGTAGAACCTTAGGGTCTGATACGAAGTTTGTAACACCCCGAGAGTACACCCTGAGCGCCACTTGGTGCTTACAGTCCCGAGGGACCACAAGATAACCCATGAGCTAGTACTTACTGTGAGCACTGAACAATAATACTGAATGTATACGGAAGTTAGGCTGAAGATGCCATAAGGTTCATAAACTGAAAAAAATACTGAATACTGAAAGAAATAGTAATTTTCTGAAGACTGAATACTGAATACTGAATACTAAAACAAATACTAAATACTGAAAGAAATACTAATCTGCTGAAACTAACTCCTACTAAATGAAATACTAAATTTTCTAAAATACTGAAATAAATAATATCCTCGATGGATGAGGACTCACAATTGAATCTGCTTCTGCTAGCTGAATCTGGCTAAGCGCGGTCGGGAACCTGAGCGTTCAAACCTATGATATGAGACATCATAGCATAAAAGAGAGTATGCGATTAGTACGTGGAATGTACTGGTATCCTAGATGAGGTAAAGCTAATATGCATGGGTCCATATGCATGAATAGTAACGGATTGAATAATATGAAGTAACTGAATGAGAGTACATAGAGAATTGAAACTGCTATAATCACTGAGTTTGCACTACCGCACATATAAGAATATATATGTTGTGTATCTGAGATTATACTGTAACTAAGTACTGAGTTCTATTGGTTGTATAATAGATATCTGAGTAACTGATAATGGATAGCCATGGTTCTGTAGAACTGTACTGAGTTCTATACTGAACACTAAAATTGAGACTGTGGGAGTGTTCATTTAACCGACATACCCCGACGTAAAATAATTTGGGGTCCAACCTATGACCCCAGTTGGAAGGGTGTTAGCACCTTGCCACGGGATACTAACAATGGTTGCGTCAACCCTAGTCTGGAGGGAAGACTCATGCAATATATATATGATTGTGTCAATCCTAGTTTGGCAGGAGGAAAACTTACTCTACACTGGATACATAGTTCTATAACTTAGAGATTGCTACTAAGGGTCAAACCCTAGGCCGACAGGAATGCCACCATCCCTGGGTTCGATCGGTGCTAAATCCTACTCCCAACTGAAATAACACTGGATCTGGTCATTATAGGACTGGCTTGATTGAACTCACACTGATCGTGAAAACTGACTGAATACTACTTTCTTGACCTTACCGAGACTATTCTGTAACTACTGTGATCTAAGTAAACAATTAGATTTTGGGTATTAAATACCCCAGGACTCGATAGCATAAATAGTTAAACATAGCACAATCTTGAAAGCATAATAGCTAGTCACTTAGTCACAATTCATTCATTGAGACATTTTATCAAACACTTGCATGGCATGAACTTGTGCATGGGCGGGAACATATGCTAACATGTCATGATTTCACTATTCAATTCATATGGACATTCTATAAAACACTTGGAGAGAATGACTATTGCACATAATAATAATCACACATAAACATCATGGTTACCATATTCAACTTTCAAATCTCAAGGGCTGTAACATGATAATTCACCTAATTCAACATACATGCTAATTGGTTTACATGAAACATGGGGTAAATATTGAATTTGAAACCCATACTAACAATACATACATGAGCACAATCTAATTCAAACATGTAAATCAAGAATCTGAAAACTTGTATTTTGTAAAAAAAGGGTTGTTGAACTCCAAGGGTGAAAGGAACCCAAGGATGAACACCTAACATACTTGGGTAATTGAATTCTTGAAGTTTCTTAGTGGACTCCTTGAGAATTGAACTTGATTCTTGAAGGCTAGGGTTTACTATTTGAGAGAAAATATTCTTGATTTTGGGGAAAATTTGAATAAACAATAACTAAATCATCTTTTAGGGATTAATTAACATGTTTTAGACTGATTAGGGCCGCTGAAAAAGACCAAATTACCCCTGGAAAGAATTAAAATTCTCGTCGCTGAAATCCATATTTTGGCCATCACCGCGACGTGGTGCCATCACAGTGAGCCACTGGAATTTTGGCTGAGTGTGTATTCCATGAACAAGTGCAAAAATGCACTTTGGTGCGATGCGGTGGAATTGTGTCGGGCTACTGGAAATTGACAATCCCCATTTTTTCCAACTGTGTGATGCAGTGACTTCGCATTGCGCCACTGGAAAATGACAATTGGGAACAGGGACTTCACCACTATGCAGTGCCTCACTAGAAATTGACGAGCGCCATTTGGCCAGTCACCGCGACGCGGTGCTGCTCGTATTGAGCTACTGTTTTCACTAAAAGTGCATAACTTCTCAATCGAGTATCGGATTTGGGCGAAATTTGTATCGTTTGAAAGCTTATTCAATTTATTATAGTATGGTAGGTCTTGATCTGGAAAATTCTGAGTAGAAAAAGTTATGCTCATTTAAAGTTGACTAAAGTAATATTCTTATTGAAAACTCAATCGGAATAGGATATATGGATTCATCAAACAGCTGGGAGTTATTTGGGACCTTAATATACATCAAACTAACTTATAAAACTACCAAGGAACCATAATTTACTACGCGTGTTCTTGTAACATGCCTCTAGCATTGGTTTAGATTTTTGGGGTATTACACTATCCAACGACACTTGAAGAAAGTCAGTACAATAGGGTCTAACCTCGGAAGTCTCAAACCATCAAATTGGGGAACAACATCACCTACCATATAAATCCTCAAAAAGCATCATCTCAATACTCGAATGATAACTGTTATTATATGTGAACTCTTCCAAGGCTAAGTGTTGCTCCTACTAACTGATGAAATCCATAACACAGGCTAAGAGCATATCCTTGAGCACCTTAATAGTCTGCTCCAACCTACCATCTATCTATGATAAAAGGTTATACTAAGATCCATCTGAGTATCCAACTCCTCCTAGAAAGCTCTACAAAAGATAGAAGTGAACAAGGAACCTCGATTGAAAATGGTAGATATAGGCACACCATGCAAAAAGACTGTCTCATGCAAATAGATATGGGCTAACCTCTCAACATTGAAGGATATCTAGATAGGGATAAAATGTGTTGACTTGGTCAATTGATCGACACTGACCTAAATACCATCAGAACCACTAGAAGTATGAGGAAAAACACTAACAAAGTCCATGGTAATCCGCTCTTATTTCCTCTTGGGAATGGAAAATCTTTGAATTAATTCACCAGGTCACTGATGCTCAGACTTTACCTGCTAACAAAATAGGCAACAAGCTATAAAGTATGCCACATCTCTCTTCATGCCACTCCAATAATGATGATGTCTCAAATCTATATACATCTTCGTCATACCTGAATGAATAAAATACCTAAAGCTGTAAGCCTCGTTCCAAATCAACTAAAGTAAGTCATCAATCCTTAGGATACAAATGCAGTTATCAAATCCCAAGACACTATTAGAATCTATGATAGCCCTCTTGGACTCACCACTCAATAACTGATCACGGAGAATCCAAAGTTTATTATCCTTAAACTAACGATCCTGAATTTTCTCAAATAATGAGGACCTAGCCTCAACACTAGCAAAGATCTTCCAAGGATCTGAAATATCAAGTTGCACCATCAAACTGGATAAGGATTGAATGTCATATGCCAATAGCATCTGAGAAACTAAAATACAATCCAAACTATCCATACTCACTGCCTTTCGACTCTAGGCACCTACCACCATATTTTTCTTGCCTGGATGATACAAAATGGATATATCATAATCATTAAGAAACTTCATCCACCTACGCTGCCTAACATTAAGCTCTCTTTGGCTCATAAGATGTTGAAGACTATGATGATCGAAGAAAATCTCACAATGCACACTACAAAGATAATGCCTCTAAATCTTGAGCACAAAAATTACCACTGCCAACTCTACATCATGAGTAGGGTAGTTGCACTTGTTCACCTTAAGCTACCTCAAAGCATAAGTTATGATACGACCATACTAAATCAATACACAACCTAAACCAACACTAGAAGCATCACAATATACAATGAATCCCTCACTCTCAACAGAATGAGCCAAAACAGGAGCCGATGTAAGGAACTCCTTGAGCTTAACAAAGCTCGATGCACACACCTCAGACCATAAAAAAGGAACCTCTTTCCAAGTCAATCTGGTCATTTGTGCTGAAATAGTATCTAAACTCTCAACAAATCATCTATAATAACTGACCAAGCCAATAAACCTACAAAACTTAGTCTGAGATGTAAGCCTTGCCCAATCACGAACAAACTCAATCTTCGCCGAGTCTACCATAATCCTATCCTTAGACACCATATACCCAAGGAATGTCACCGACTCAAGACAAAAATCACACTTAGAGAACTTAGAAAAACACACAATCTCTCAAAGTCTGGAGCACAATCCTCAAATACTGTGCATGCTCCTCTTTACTCCTCGAATACACAAGAAATTCATCGATGAACACAATCACAAAGGAATCCAAATAAGGTCTGAATACATGGTTAATCAAATTCATGAACATAACTGGGGAATTAATCAATCTAAAAGACATCACCAAGAACTCATAATGACCATAACGGGTCCTAAAGGTTGTCTTCAAGATATCATCAGTCCAAATCCTTAACGGACTCTCCATACTAACATCATGAATATAAGCAAGGTAAGACTCACAACCCCTAGAGTAAGTGTCTTATCACAAATATAAGAAATAATCCCTACCGTCTCACAGCTAAAAGCTCTCTACCACATCATCGAGGGTATACCATGCATGACTAAGGGAACAGTCTTTGCAAAATAACCCATGACCGCATGATAATGGTATAACTATTCTATGCCCATAATCACATCAAAATCTACCATATCTAGTATAATAAGATCATCATGAGAATCAACATCTCTAGAAGTCACAACACATGACTTGAATACCCGATCTACTACTAAAGAATCACCCATGAGAGTAGATACGCATAAAGGCACAGATAATAAATCTAAAGAAAATTCCAATAATGGAGCATAATAAGAAGACACATAAGAGTAAGTGGATCCTAGATCAAACAAAGCTAAGGTCAACTTACAGTACACCAGAATCATACCTGTGATAACAATATTCAAAGACTCAACTTCAGGTCTAGTAGATATTGCATTGAACTAACCACACCCACGACCTGGCTAGGATCCTTGCCGATCTCTTATCCTACTTCCTGAGAACCTCTTTGATTATCCTAGGAACCGCCCCTACGATAATGCATCCCACCTCTATCTGAGGGATGAACTGCTCTAATAAGGGGAACACTCTGAGCTGCAGTAACAATCGCCACACGAATAGGGCACTCTCATAAGTAATGACCAAAAGCTCTATAACCATAGGATGTCACGTGAGGTAAAACAAAGTTAGAAAATCTAGTAGACCCAGAATAACCACCAATACTAGAATAACCAAAAGACGAGCCCCTCCATAAATCTTACCAACATCTTCTACTCCTCAATAGACATAGAAGACTGGGCAACCACTGGCTGAGCAACTATTAGTTGTGCAACTAACGGGGAAAGAGGAACCTCAACTCTAGAAGACGCATCTATAGGTTGTGCCCCCACCTTAAGACCACTTTGATCTATTGACTGTGCATCATCAAACGTCACCACCACCAACCATCCCAAAAAACTGAACCAAATAATCCCTAAGAAATAAACCCCTGTAGATCATGGGTTGGTCCCTGACCCATCGATGTCTAGGGTAGAAGAACCTCTATCTTCGAAGCGGGAATAGGGTCTGGTGAAGCCCCCAATCCTAAAACCTAGCTTGGAACACATCTCAAGGTTTTACACAACCTCTGGGTCATTTACGAATAGCGATAAAATCGCTAGGCTCGATCTCAGGACCCTCATCTCGTGTAGCAGTAACTCCAGTCCTAGCCATCTATGAATGGGTCAAACGAAAGGAATGCCTTAGAAACCAACTAAAACACTTAGCATAAAATGAGTGAAAGAAGTAAAAAAACTCCTAAGAATGCCCTATATCCTCCCAAAAATAAGAAATAGGTGACATCATTCCAATCAATGAGACTTTATTAGATACTTTCCCTTTTACCAACAATACCAGTAAAGCCTAGGCTCTGATACCAATTTGTCATAATCTGATTTATAAGTTATGATGACACCTACTATATCCCGCCAGTAAGTATGCCAAACTGTAGCTTAGAGCTATTTATAGTGGGCTAACTTGATGGAAAAGGACCCAAAAGAGAAAAATAGATAACACCATTTATAAATAAGCAAGGCAATAGAATAATCTAAAAGGTAGCCATAACATAGAAAACCATTGCACGACCTGCTAGAGTTAGTATACGAACTCTTATAACACACCATAAGTTCTAAAATAGTCAATAAAATTTATTTAAAAATAAAAGACTAGACATAGATATATAGAAGGAAATGGGGAAACTCTAACTCCAAGAGCTCACCCTATCTCAAAAATCCACCACAACATAATTCTCAAATCAGTGGTAGTAACTAGTGCTCGAATCTGCACCAAAAAGGTACAGAAGTATAGTATGAGTACCAAACCACGGGTACTCAGTAGGCATCATCGGCTGACTGAGCTAAACCATAGTAGGCTCGAATCTTTAAATATATATAATTATTATCATAATACCAATAAGCATCAACTCCCAATACCAACCCACCATAACCATCAAGTGGCAACACTTCTCATTATTACTTTAGTAAGAATTTTTAGGGTGTATAACAAGCGTGTAAAAGGTTACAAGGACAACACTAATCTAGTTCTAAGGTGGGTCGAAGAGCCTACTTCTAAATCTCTGAAATTAATTACTGGGAAAATTCTGCCCTGTACTAGTCTAAGGTATCTAAATCCACTTTTAGATGTTAACTAAGTAGTAATCAATCCATAATATAGAGGTCTTACCTAAAACATTTGCAACTAAGCCAATTATGCCTAAATTATGGTTTCCAAGTAGTCTAAACGATCCGACTAACCTAAGCATTGCCAATCATATCTAAATATAATATAATATCATAAACATGCTATTAATTATCTCAATCTACGAGGAGGAAAAACCTATCCTACCTGGACGCCAATGAAAGCTCGGAGAATCCACTAAATCATCGATCTTTCCTTCTAAGAAGCTTTTGTAAGGTGCACGCTATCAAAATCAGAATCTACTCATCACAATGAAAACAATAATACCCATATTGCACTATTGTGGTTCAGATTCAAAATTACTCAAAATATCATGTGGGTCCCATTTATGAAAATTGCATTTTTAAAACCAACCCAACGCCCCATATTCTTAAGGAATATTTACCCTAAAAATAGGTGATTTTTGAGCTATATTAGTGCTAAAACCAAGTACCGAGGTCTGAAGATTTTAGAGAAGAAATAGGGAAATCAACCATAAAAATGGAGGAATCTTACCTCAAAATTAAAGGAAAAATGCGTAATCGATCCTTATCCAAGCTCCTAAAAGCACCCATAATGCTATTCCTAAGCTTTTCCACTCCTTATGGTTTAAGTCTCTTGAAAATAGATGAGAAATAGGCAAAAACGGGTTGAAATGGGGCATTTATACCCTTCCCAGGTATTCGGGAGTCGCATTCACGACACTAGTATCGACATCGATATACTTGCCCACTAGTTGCCATATCACTTTAGCGATGACCAGCAGTCGCATTTGAAACTCTGGTGTCGCTGCCATAGGTGTAACTTTTGCGGCTACCAATCTCTCTTCATGAATTTTATCAATGCCTGCCAGGCCACAATCATAATCCATGATTTTTGATTAGTGGGTTCACCAGCTCCACCTGAGACATGGAAATTTCCAAGTCTCCGCCAACCCCTCAGGATTTATCCAAAATCCCATACATGCAAATGGACTATGCAACCCTATCAAATTTGACATTCCAAACTCAATGAGTTAAAATTTCCATTCAAGGTTGTTTTAATGAAAAATGGGTCCCACAACAAACTTTCCATTTTCTTAACTTTTGACGAAAAGTTCGAAATGAGCTAGGGTATCTCAGAACCCAAACAAAGATCCACCTACCCCAAAATCAATATTTCAGAGTTGTTGGAAGAGTCATATTTAGTGTACAAGATTATTTGACTAAAGGTTTTGTACGATAGCCACTTTGAACTAGCATGGACTTCAAAATAGGGAATTTGGCTCTAAAAAACAAATGAACTGCCAGGTAATCGAACTATCAATCCAAGAAAGTCATAAAATAACTTGGGGCAACTATAGGAAATCTCTAACAACAAAAATAAATGAAAATACAAAAAATAACCTAAATGGTCATTATAGTGCAACTCTTCGAAAATTTCAAAACTCTTTGGAAAAGTCACAACCATTTGTAAAGGTCATAACTATCCAAACAAAAAAAGTACCTATTCAAATTGCATCCTTTTCTTGATGTGTTTTCAAAAAGTACCTATTAATTTTCCATTCTCACATCTTAAAAATCTAATAATCCTCCACATGAATGGAAATGGCTAATTTATAAAAACTTTACGGACAAGTATGTGATTTATAAGAAAAGACAAGTTGCATCTGGATAAGTAGGTTCCCCTTTGAACTTTGCATAATGAACTTACATCGGATGCACTCGATCAATCGGTAGTTGTGATATCCTTGAATTGTTGAGCTTTAATGTACCCCTAGACAACATAAGTCACACAACCAGTCTCTTACCATTTATGGTTCTGACAGTTTTATTCATTTCAGTCATGAACACGTTCTGGTTTCATGAGAGATTAGAGAATAGTCCTTTACTATCATTATCCTTAAAGTGGCCTCTACTTCATCCTCATGCAGGTGATTCCTAAATTTTTAATCCTATAAATCAAACTATTTGGTCAAACCATCCAACCTTAGAAACCAGTAAAAAGATTCAAACTATAAGCTTTATCCTTGTTTCTAGAACATTGTCTTCAACATGAGAATGGGTTGAATATATTTATAATGTTTAACCGTTAGTCACAACTTTATTTGATCTCCTTGAACAAAGATCTAGGGATCTCTAGTCTGCTAGGTAGTGTTACCGCCATGATGACTTGTCCTAGGCCGTAAACCCATTCCCTTCGATGATCTCTCAACTCCCGCTTTAGATATACCTTTTTTTAAGTGGATTTGACATATTATCCTTTGACTTTACATAGTCAACTGTGATAACACCACTAGAGAGTAGTTCTTTAACTATATTATGTATTTATTTTATATGATGAGATTTACCATTATAAATCATGCTCCCTGTCCTTTTTATTACCGCTTGACTATCACAGTATGTGCATACGGGTTCCAATGGTTTAGGCCAATAAGGAATATCTTCCAAGAAATTCTGTAGCTATTTAGATTTTTCACCAGCTTTATCTAATATGCTAAATGCAGATTGCATTGTAGAGTAGTCAATACATGTCTGTGTGGGTGATTTCCAAGAAACTACTCCTCCACCTAATATAAATACATATCCACTCATGGATTTTACTTTATTCGATATGGTGATCCAATTTGCATCACTATATTTTGTAATTACCGTTGGATATTTGTTATAATGCAAAGCATAGTCTTGAGTATGTTTTAGATAACCCAAAACACTTTACACTGTCATCAAGTGAGTTTTATTGGGATTACTCATGTACTGACTCAATTTACTAATAGTGCATGCTATGTCTGGTCGCGTACAATTCATGATATACATCAAACTTCTCAGCACTCTTGCATAGTCCAACTGTGAGACACTTTTACCTTTAATCTCTTGAAGTGCAAAGCTCACGTCTAATGGAGTCTTGGCAATACTGAAATCCAAATAATTAAACTTGTCAAGTACTTTTTCAATGTAATGAGACTGTGGCAACGCTAAACCTTGTGGATTTGTATGAATTCTTATTCCTAAGATCACATCTGTAACTCCAAGGTCTTACATATCAAACTTGCTCTCAAGCATTTGTTTCGTAGACTTTACGTCAGAAATGTCTCTACTTATGATCAACATATCTTCCACATACAAACAAACAATGACTTTGTGATTTAGAGTATTTTTAATGTAAACACATTTATCACATTCATTTACCTTGAAGTCATTTACCAACATAGCTTGGTCAAACTTTGTATGCCACTATTTGGGTGCTTATTTTAGTCCATAAAGTGACTTACAAGTTTACTCACTTTTGTTTCTTCATCAGGAACCACAAATCCTCGGGTTGTTCAATGTAAATTTCTTCCTTCCATTCTTCTTTTAAAAATGTTATTTTCAGACCCATTTGATAGATTTCAAGATCATAAACTACCGTTAATGAAACCAACATCTAAATAGATGTTTTCTATGTTACAGACGAGTAAATGTTGAAATAATTAAGACCTTGTTTTTGTCTAAAGCCTTTTACACAAAGTCATGTCTTATTTTTGTCAATAGTACCATCAGTTTTCATCTTCCTTTTGAAGATCTATTAAAAATCTAAAGGTTTATTTTCAGGAGGAAGATCAACCAACTCCTCAGTATGGTTACTCAAAATTGAATCAATCTCACTATTGACTGCCTCTTTCCAAAGAATAAGACTAAAGACGACATCACTTGTTTAAACATTAAGGCTCGTTTTAAAGAATAAAATGTTACAAAATTTTATATGGAGGATGTCGACGTTCTTTGACGTGTACTACGCCTTGTATTCTCATCATTAAGTACATTCTTCTTTGGTTCATCTCTAGGTCATTTAGACTCTCTACTAGATAGCTCATGTCCAGTTTTATATGGATAAATATGTTCAAAGAACTCAACATTATCTAATTCAATTACTGTATTTTCATGAATATCAGAATATTTAGATTCATAACCCAAAAATTGTCATGCTTTATTATTTGTGGAATATCATATGAAAATACAGTCCACGGTTCTTTTTTGTCCTATTTTTACCCTTTTAGGTATAAGAACTTGGACTTTAGATAGACACCCCCATATTTTGAAATGTTTCAAGTTTGGTTTTCTTTCTTTTGATTTTTCATATGGAATGGATTACGCCTTTATTTGGGGCACTCTATTGAGTACTCAGTTTTCTGTAAGAATAACTTTCCCCCACAAGTTTTGTGGTAAATCTGAACTTATGAGTAAGACATTCATCATTTTCTTCAACATTTGATTCTTCCTTTCCACAATTTCATTCGATTGAGGTGAATACGGGGCAGTAGTTTGATTAAAAATTTCATTTTCCAAACATATCTCCATAAAAGGAGATTTATACTCTCTACTCCTATCACTCCTTATCATTTTCATCTTTTTATACAACTGATTTTCAACTTTAGTTTTATATTGCCTAAACGCATCTATTGTATCATCCTTACCATTTAGCAAATAAACATAATAGTATCTAGTGCAACTATTAATACAAGTTGTGAAATACTTTTTTCCACCATGAGATGGTGTTGACTTCATATCACAAATGCCGATATTGATTAAATCTAAGAGATTGGAATTCGTTTCAATAGGATTACACAAATGCCTAGCATACTTAGGTTCCACATATATTTGACACTTTGATTTATTGCACTCAAAGTTAGGCAATACATCCAAACTTATCAGTTTTTTCAAGGTTTTGTAATTGACATGTACTAAACGACTATGCCAAAAATTATTTGACTCTAGTAAGTAAGAAGAAGCCTCAACTTTCTTCATTTCAACATCCATTACATCAAGTTTGAAAAGGCCCTCATTGAGGTAGTCCTTTCCTACATATGTTTTATTCATGCTTATTACAACTTTCTCCAAAACAAACACACATTTAAACTCATTTTTAACGAAAAGTGTTGTTGATACTAAGTTTTTCCTAATATTAAAAATATGAAGAACATTGTTAAGAGTCAACACCTTGTCAGAAGTCATTTTTAGAAATATCCTTCCACTTTCTTCACCTTGGCTATTGAATTATTTTCCATGAAAATCACTTCTTTAGGATCAACTGTATCATAAGTAGAAAAAGCTTCTAAGTCCGCAGAAACATGTCTAGTGGCTCCCGAATCAAACCACCATTTATTTGAATTTCCAACTAGGTTTCATTTAGTGATCATAGCACACTAATTTCCATACTTTTCAGTTGCTTCCAACATGTTTATCTAATTCCTTTTCTTGTTCTTATTCAAAACTTGACTATTTAGAGCTTTGTGGCCAACATCACTACAATTGGAGTACTTGCCTTTGAACATTTTCTTGTTCTGTTCTTTCTCTTGTCCGAAAGACTTCTTCATCTTCTTATTATTTGGAATATCATCCTTAACAAGATTTGCAACCATTATTGATGATTTATCATTTAAATCATTGTCATCTTATATCTTGGAACAACTCACAAGATCTTTCGATCCAGACAATTGATTTTCAATCATTACTTTTTTCAGAATATGGGGATATCTACTTGTGAACAATTACATTTTAAGTTTGGTCAGCCAAAATAATATCATTTGCTTCAATTGTTTAAAGTTCACACCATAATATTTTATGGTTTCTCTACCGTTACCATTATTAGAGCAATATTTGAACGACTTAATGATGCAACATTGATTGCCGTTAGGACAACACCATTCACAACAGAATCAATTTTTTGTTCAGTTTCATTTATCGTTTTTCTGTCAATCTTTGACATACATTTTAGTATTTCAGAATACTAATAATAAAGACTTTACTCTTTAACCAACTTATTTCTAGTCAATGATGAAGTTTTTATATCTTCAAATCATCAACTGAATGAACTTTAAAACCTGATGAAGTTTTTATCATTTCAAATCAAAATCAAATTCAAACAGAGAAAAATTCCACGGGTCTTAAACTCCAAAAATTAATACAGAGATTTTAACAAATCGGTGAAGTTTTTATATTCTTCGAACAAAATTTTCGCACTGATTTTTGGTGAAGTTTTTATACTCTTCTAACTGAAGGAGTAAAAATTAAAAGATTTTCGTCTCCACAAAATCAGAATCAACACAGATAAATCAATTACGTGATTTATAAATGGTGATATTTTTTTCTAATTATATAATATACTTAAGATTGTTGTCTTTCTCGAGTTTAGTAAAATCTATATTTTTTTCAAAAATAAATCCAAACACATGTTAAATCAACATATGAACAATCAAATAAAGTTTAAACTTTGTATTTACAACTTTGAGCGTTTAACAATAAGTTCAACCCAACTAATCCAAATTTTCTGCTCATTTCGTATTTTTAAACACAAGTTCAACCAACTTATGAACTATCAAGAACTTCAAACACAAGTTCAAATAGTTGATGAACTATCAATATGAAGTGCAAACTATTTTCTGAAAAAAAATAGTTAAACCAACTTTAAGAAAAAATGATGAAACAGAAAAACTCAAGTCCACCGAATTCACGTTGTGTCCTCAAGGAAATTATTCCCCTCAAGTACTCGAGGTTATGAAATATATCCTCCCAGGATAAAATAAATCACTTCGACAGAATAGCGGTACCACAAATTCTGTCGAACTACGAACACACTCAACGACAACAAATCACACTAGATTTTTTTCAAGAAAGAAGATCATTTTTCTTCAAAATTCATGTTTATACTTGAGAAAAAATTCAGGTATTTATAGTCATCAAGTTGCTGCTTCATGAAGAGAAGCAATGATTCAGAAAGGTGCACCCCTTCATAAAGGTGCAACTTTTCGATAAAGGTGCAACTTTTCAAAAAAGGTGAAGCTTTTCGAAAAAGTCACAACTCTTCAAAAAAGCTGCAACCCATTTGAAAGGTCATAATCATCCAAACCGAAAAGGTGCCTATTCAAATTGCATCCTTTCTCTTGGTGTTTTTTCGGAAAAACACCTGTTTAATTTTCCATTCACACCTCTTAAAAATCTAACAATTGATACCTTTATGATCATGTGTATGCTTGTACTTATTAACTTGGTTCCATGCTATTCCTTTTGTATTTTCTGCTTATCTTAGCTATGATTCATGTATTTGGCATAGATTTCCTTGAGAATTCTTATGCCATGTTCATATATTGTCCAATTCAAATCTGTTCATTACCTCAATTACATGTTCTTGCTCAGTGGGGCTTGTCACCGCGATGTAATCCTTGAGTTGCGTTCTCTTAAATAGATTCATATATAACTGTATATGACTTCCTCATACTGGCGTCTTTGGTTTTAATTAAGTGAAGATAGTGAAAAGTTCAGCAAACGAACACTAGAAAAGCTGCTACGTCGGCAGATTCCTTAGCCGATTAAGGCTCGCCTCGCTCCTCTTGCCATCTATACTGGCTGTCAATCATTCTCTAAAAGGTTATTGTTAATGACCTTTTCGTTCTTCCATTTAACTATGGGAATTTTTTCTTTTCTCTAATAGATTGTACACAGTTAAGAATTTTCTTTTATATGCCAATGAAAAATATAAGTGAATTTTGTGATCGTTTAGTTCGTTGTTTGGGTGTTTACTTGGAATGTCAAAACCAGGGGTGAAGCTAGCCGATCTCCTTCAACCGAAAATTACACTGTTTAATAAACATGGTTGAAATTATATAGTAACTATTGAACCCCTTCGATTTTTTGGTGTGTTTTGTTTATTCATATTGTGAACCCCTTAATGAAAATACTTACTGCACTACTGCTCCAGAAGACGGCAAGAAAAATCCAAGAGCGCGACTAAATTAAGCTTTCACATTTAGTAAATGAAGAAAATTATCTATGAAATGACATATCTGTGGAATGTTATAACAAATTATTGTTGAAGTTGTAATAGTCAATGAGTTTAATTTCTGTGTATTGATTGTGAATGCATGTTAAGAAAACTCAAAGCAGATTAATGAGATTGACACGCTAATCTACTACTCCCTTCGTTTTTTCTTAGTTGACATGCATACTGAAAATATTTATTTTAAAATAGTTGTCAATTTAAACACTGAAGAGATATTTATTTTTTTCAATTTTGCTCTTAACATTAATTGTTCTAGGATTAATAGTCACACAAATAAATAAAGATTGAAGAAATTAATAAGGAATATATTAGTCAAATTACACTCTTATTTAATGTTTTCTTTAATGTTGTCAAAAACCTTATCCCTACCAAGGAATGGAGGGAGCAACTCGTGAAAGTTAAAAAGAAAAATATGGTTTCAACATCCTCTATTAAAATCCCAACTTATACTTTTTCATGTTATAAATGTGTTATCATATATTGTAAATGTCTATTTATGAAAAAATTTGAAATTCTAACTTTTGAGACAAAGTTAATTTTTTCGTATAAATAAAGGGATTTTCCTTCATTATAATTAACCCCCCGTGAAACCCACAAGAGAAATAGAGAAGTCTCTCTCTTCTCTCTCCATTCTTCTTATTCTTACTTTATATTTCATAATACATTATCAGCATGAGCCTCCATTAAACAGAGGATGAACAGGTAATCTTAGTGCTTCTCATATGCTACGGACAAAGTGCACACGCCAAGAGCAAGGTTAATTGCACAAAAGATCATGTTTCACAAAATATATCTTCAAGGATGAAATTCCTTTATGAGATAAGTAGTAATATTATTATTTCTTTTGTTTGAACTAGTAATAAGAATTACTTTTTAACAAGTAATGTTCTTGTGTGTTAATATTAAAAATCACAAGTGAAGATACAGAGATATATGTTTTATTTGTCATAACATAATCCTAAAATAACTAAAGGATCCTATATTAACTTTGTTTGTATATAAATAGAATATATTTGCTAATTGTGGATTCAAAGTTTTTTTTTTGTGAGTTTATTTTCATGTAGTATTATCTAAATTAAGGTATGAATTTCATGTTCTTTGTATTATATAAATATCACAGAGATCAAATTTTTTTATTTCTAAAATAATCACAAAATGGTGATATTGTTATAGGCTCACGTTTGAATACGATTATACTTTGCCTATATATTATGCTATTGATTGAGGGAAAGATGATGGTGGACTCAAATTCTATCGAACCAAAAGAGTAAAACATCTGGTTAAAGTACCGATACACGATGATGATAATGTGTTTGGTTCAAGTTCCATCGATATATGGTCTAAGACATCTTTATATGGACAAGAAAGTAAGTTTGAATCTTAATGCATCATATTGTCAATGTAATGATGGCTAAGGAAAAATAATGTACTTTTGGTGAAAAGACATTAAAGTTGTCTCATTGAATATACTTCATTCCCTAAAGTAAATATGGTAGCAATGCATAATATGTCTGAAAGAAGACAATTAATTGAATGCATGAATATAAGCGTAGAGGGACAATATGATAATATTCATCAAAAGTGATAATATTTCCCATTCTTATTATGATTATAAGATATGTTAGAGAAAAAATTTCCTACACTATATGTACGCTTTGATTTTCTCCTGATATAACAATATCTTGGAAGAGGTTATAAGTGATCAAAATCTGATAGGCTTAAGACACAATTATAATCCATTTCCAAGGAATGAAAATTTCAATTGTTAAAAGTACAGATCTATCTCTAAGGTGAATGTGATAATATTTAATAAAATTTATCAATACAAACAAACATTTGATTGTGATGGTATCACAATTCACCTCCGAAAGAGGCAAAATAATTGAGATGAGTTATTCTAAAATTTACTCCTAAAGTAGTAAATCAGAAAATTTATTCATGTATAGTAAATCTGAAAATTACTAAAGCAAAAATCACATATCATTGTAAATACCACGACCTGAACCAGGGCCTGGCCGTGACGGGTATCTCAAGTCCAACGAGGACCGGAGACCATTCTCTACACCTAACCAACAAAACACAATACCCCAATGTCAGATAAATTCCGAACATATACAAGATAGTATAGATAAACTCGAAGACTTTATTATAAGTCAATGACCGAAAACTAGCTAAAACAACCAAGCAACATCACCATCCCAATCCAAAGTAATCCAACAAAGCCTTCTAAACAAAATCAAAATCAATAAAGTTTTGAGACATACCCCCGAACCTATTAATGATAATGTAAACTCTCAATGACAATAATCATGCTAATGAGAATGTAAACTCTCAATTCTAGTCTATGATAAGAACTGATGAAATGTAAAAGTCTTTCGTAGAATAGAAGCTCACCACTTCACCATAATGAACCGACGAATCGAGTTGATCTACCTGACTCTATGCAGAAAAAGTAGAAGTATCTCTAGTGCCTGCATCGCGTGGAGACACACCATCCAGAGACAGTTTGTGGGTTGAGCACTAGTATGTAACTCAGGGGTAGGGGAGCAAAATGAATCCATGATCAATACTTCAAAATCAATTAAAGTTTAATGCACATAATCATATTCATATAAATAAATATATGGATGTATATATATATATATATATATATATATATAAAGCACATGTCGGGATATGAAACAAGGCTTAACATGCACTTTAAAACTTTAGCCTGGATTGTGAAGCTTAACCTTCATAACATAAGAAGGCACTCACGCGGTATATGGTCCAAGCTCTCCCCTAGCAATAAGGGTCCTAGTACATGTGGCCGCACGAACCAGAAGGTATACATATAGACTATGGGGGACTAGAACCTCCTGTCATATCAAGGTGACATAATCACCCAATCATGTAATATAATATGGGGTACTCGAACCTCCTAGTCATATGATAATAATAAGCGGGACTCGAACCACCTGATCAAGTAGACCCCCGTGTTGGCAATTGTGGTTTCCAGTATTGGTCCCTTAGGACTTCCATTTTCACGACTCATCTACAGAACCCTTATTAAAGTCCCATTAAACCATTTATCACACATTCTCATTCATTGAACCATGATACACATTTAGGCATTCATTTTTGGTATCATCATACCAACTACTCTTGAAAGGCAATATCAACGTGCCAAAAATAATTATCATCGCCTAAGGAAACTCACAAACTTCTTGGTTCAATTATACATTATCTTGGGGAATTGTACAACCCCATAAGTTTAATTAAAATCATTATAATTATGCTTCATTAACTCTCCACATTATGCAATAGTTTAAGAGTAATTCAATATGTATACTTTTAATATTCAAAAAAATTCCCAATAAGAGTTAAGGTCATTATCAATTCAACTGTCATTATTTGCAAAATTTAGGGAATTTACAATCCCCTAGTCTATTCACCATACCCATGCATCAATTTGGTAAAACCACTATTTAAACATAACTAATGCATATACAAACATGAAATATCACATAAACAACAATCATTCAATACCCTCAACCCATGTTCAAAAATCAATATCAAAACCGTATGAATAATACTTTAAAACACATGATTTTAACAAAGTAATAATTTTGAAAGAGTAACATACCTGAAATACCCAAGATTATGGAAGAATTCAACCCCTGAAATACCCAAGATTATGGAGAGAATTCAATCCTTAAAGATTTACTTGACCCACTTCTTGGAAACCCCAAGTATGGAGGCTTGAGTGACTTGAGAGAAAAGAAAGAGTGTTTGAAGTGTGTTATCAATGAAAATAGGTCCCTAAGTAGGTTTATAGGTCATGGGTTATTATTGTTATAAGAGAGAAATATCTAAAATACTCACATATAAAAAAATGGAAAATAAGTTGTCAGTCGTTACGAGTCTCATAACGACTCATTACGACTCATCTTCATGATTCATTGTCAAGACAGTGTCATTAGGCACACACACTGTTGACCTTATGAGTTTTATACCATGACTCATAATAGGACCCTACGACTTAGAGGATCCAGTCATAGTCAACATCAAAACCATTTGGGTATACACTGACATCCTACATTTGCACACAATGACCCGTAATAAGTCCTCACAACTTATAGTGAGCAAATCGTACTTAGAGCAAAACACTAAGCCACACATAATGGTTAGGCTATGATTTAGCTCCAATGAATCATTAATACTCCCTATGACTCGTAGGGTAAGTAGTAGTCAGGACAGTGACGATAAAATTTTATAAATTTTTTAGGACCTAAAATCTAGGGTGTTACATTGGTTATATCCTTTGGTTTGACTAATTCCCCGATGGCATTTACGGATCTCATGAATCAGGTGTTCCGTTAGTTCTTATATTTATTCTTGATTGTTTTGATTGATGATATTTTGGTATATTTCAAGAGTGAGACAAATTATGTTGATCATCTCCGCCTTGTGTTGCAAACCTTAAAAGATCAACAGTTGAATGCTAATTTATCCAAGTGTGAGTTTTGGTTAAATGTTATGACTTATCTGGGTCATGTTGTTTCTAGTGAAAGGATCATGGTGTATCCAAAGAGCGTTATGGTGGTTAAAAAGTCACCTAGACCAATGAATCCAACTAATATTTGGAGATTCTTGGGTTTAGCCAAGTATTATTATAGGTTTGTGGAAAGTTCCTCTTTTATTGATGCCCCATTGATTAAGTTGACTCAGAAGAAGGTAAAGTTATTGTAGTCAAAAGCTTGTGAGGGTAGTTTCTAGAAATTGAAGGATACGTTGACTTCAGCTTCGGTTTCGACCTTACCTGAGGGTACGGATGGTTTTTTTATCTATGGTTTTGTTGTCTAATGTGATGCATCTCAGGTGTGACTGGGTTGTGTGTTAATAAAGAATGGAAAGATGATTGCATATGCTTCTAAATAGTTAAAGGTTCATGAGAAGAACTATCCGACTCATGATGTGGAATTATTAGTTGTGGTGTTCGTATTGAAGATCTGGCGACATTATTTGTATAGGGTCCATGTTGACATTTATTCTAATCATAAGAGCCTGTAATACGTGTTCACTCAAAAAGAGCTTTGTGACCACCCAAACCAGGGTATGGCCGTGATGGGTATCTTAAGTCCAACGAGGACTGAAGACCACACCCTGTACCTAACCAACTGAACACAATACCCCAATGTCGGATGAATTTCAAACATATAACAAGATAGTATTGATTAACGCGAACACTTTAGGATAAGTCAATGGATGACAACCGCCTAAAAAAACCAAGCAAAATAACCATTCCAGTCCACAGTAATCCAACAAAGCCTTCAAAACAAAACCAAAATCAATAAAGTGTCGGGACATACCCCGACCCTGACAATGACGATGACCACATTAATGATAATGTAAACTCTCAATTCTAGTCTATGACAAGAACTAATGAAATGTCTAAGTCTTTTACCACAACCAAATAACAAACCGAGTTGATCTACCTAACTCCATGTAGGAAAATAAGAAGTATCTTCAATGCCTGCATCACATAGGGATAAAAAAATTGGAGACGGTTAGTGGTTTGAGCACTAGCATGTAACTCAAAGGTAAGGGAGCAAAATAAAGCCATGATCAATACTTCAAAATAGTTAAAGTCCAATGCACATTATCATATGTATATATATATCATATGTTGGTATAGGGAATAAGGCTTAATATGCACTTTAAAACTTTAGCCTGGATGGTATAGCTCAACCGTCAGACATAAGAAGACATCCACGGGCTATATGGTCCTAGCTCTCTCCTAGATGGAAGGGCCCTAGTGTGTGTGATCCCATGAACCAGGGGGTATACATATGCACTATAGGGGACTCGAACCTCCCTACATATCAAGGTGATAGAAGCACCCAATTATGTAATATAATATGGGGACTCAAACCTCCCAATCATATGATAATAATGAGGGGGACTCAAACCACCCGATCATGTAGACCCCCGTGTCGACAACCATGGTTTTCATTATTGGTCCCTTAGGACCTCCACGTTCACGACTCAATTACACAACCCTCATTAAAGCCCCATAAAACCATATATCATATATTCCCATTCATTGAACCATGATACACATTTAGGCATACATTATTGGTATCTTCATACCAACTACTCTTGCAAGGTAACATCAACATGCCAAAATGATTATCATCGCTTGGGGAAATTCACAAACTTCTTGGTTTAATTATAAATTGGCTTGGGGAATTTCACGATCCCATAAGTTTAATTCAAAATCATTATGCTTCATTAACTCTTCACATTATGCAATAGTTATAGAGTAATTCAATGCACATACTTTTCATATTCAAAACAAATTTCACTATAAGAGTTGAGGTGATTACCAATTCAACTGTCATGATTTGCAAAATTTGGGGAATTTAAAATCCCCAAGTTTATTCACCATACCCTTGCATTAATTTGGTTTCAAAAATACCATTAAAACATAACCAATGCATATACAATCATGAAATATCACATAAACAAAAATCATTCAAAACCCTTAACCCATGTTAAAAAACCAACATCAAAACCGTATGAATAATACTGTAAAACACATGATTTTAGAAAATTAATAATTTGGGAAGAGTAATATGCCTAAAATACCTAAGATTATGGAGAGAATTCAACCCTTGAAGCTCTACTTGACCCACTTCTTGAAAACCCTAAGTATGGAGGCTTGAGATACTTGAGAGAGAAGGAAGAGTACTTGGAGTATGTTATCAATGAAAATAGGGCCCCAAGTAAGTTTATAGGTCGTGGGTAATTATTATGATAAGAGAGAAATGTCTAAAATACCCCCACTTACAAAGCTGGTAAAATAAACCATCAGTCGTTATGGGTCTCATAACAACTCGTCAAGACTGATGACGACCCGTCTTCACGAGTTGATGTCAAGATAGTGTCACCAGAAACACAAACTGTTTACCTTACAACTCATAGAATATGGCTCGTAATGGGACCCTATGACTCGTAGGGTCCAGTCATAGTCAAAACAGAAACTATTTGGGTATACGCTAGACATCCTATGATTTGCATAGAATTACCCATAATGAGTCGTCACGACTCGTAGTGAGCCACTCGTACTCAAAGTAGAAAACTTAGCCACACAAACTGGTTAGGATACTATTTGGGTCCAACAACCCTTCAAGACTCTCTGCGACTCGTAGGGTAAGTCGTAGTCAGGATAATAAGGATAAAATTTTAGAAATTTTCAAGGACAAAAAAATTGGGGTGTTACATTCTCCCCCATACCCTTAGGATCATTCATCCTCAAATTATGGGTCAAGGCATACATTAGCATGATTAAATACAGAGACACTCCCACACTTATCTCTTAACAAAGACAAAAAAGAAAGATGTTATGGAATACACGTACCAGAAGCATGATTCTTTAAAATTGAAATAGGAATGGATACTTGGAATTTATGTCCTACTTAACTTCCCAAGTATCTTCCTCATACTTTTGGTTCCTCCAAAGAGACTTTACCAAATCCACGTCCTTCGTCCGCAACCGACGGTCTTGCCAATCCAAGATTTCCAACAGAACTTCCTCATAAGACAAGGAATTCAAAATGCTCACACCTTCCAAATGAATAACCAACAAAGGATCACCCACGCACTTCCTCAACATCAAAACATAAAAGTCTGGATGAATAGAGCTCAAACTAGAAGGCAACTCCAATTCATACGCAACATTGTCAACCCTCTTCTAAACCAAATATAGACCAACATAATAAGGACTGAGTTTCCCCTTCTTCCCAAACCGTATCACACCCTTCACGGGAGACACCTTTAAGAATACCAATCACCAACTTCAAATTCCAACTCCCTTCGCCTCACATCCACATAGGACTTTTTGTGACTTTGGGCGGTCTTAAGCCTATCCCGAATCACCTTCACCTTCTCCATGGCTTGGTGAACGAAATCAGGACCAAATAACCTATTTTCACCAATCTTAAACCACCCAATAGAAGAACTATACCTCCTACCATACAAATCCTTAAACAGAGTCATATCAATGCTAGAGTGATAACTGTTGTTATATGTAAACTCTATGAGAGGAAAATCATCAACCCAACTACTACTGAAATCAAATACATAAGCCTGAAGCATATCTTCTAAGGCCTGAATTGTCCTATCTACTTACCCATCCATTTGCGAGTGGGAAGCGGTACTAAGGGTTACCTTTGTCTCTATCCTCACTGGAACGACCATCAAAAGTGAGATGAGAACTAGGTAACACAATAAAAAATGATAGAAACTAAAGAACCATGTAACCTCATGATCTTTTAGATATACAACTTCACATATTCCTCAGTAAAAAAATTAGTCCTCACAGGAAAGAAGTGAGCAGACTTAGTCATTCTATCCACTATGATCCAAATAGAATCAAACTGATGGAGAGACTGTGGAAGAATGGTAACAAAATCCATATTAATTATTTCCTATTTCTACACTGGAAGCTCAATCTCTTGAGTCAACCCACTAGGCCTCAAGTGTTCCACCATCACTTGTTGATACACCATACACTTAGCTATAAAATTGGCCACATCCCACTTCATATTATTCCACCAATAAATCTCCTTAAGATCATGATACATTTTTGTCAAACCAGGATGAACCTTATAATGTGACTCATAAGCCTTAGCCAAAATTATAGAAAGGTTATGGATTCACGGAAAGTTGTGGTGGTAAATAAGTGGCCTCGACCCATGACTCTAATTAATAGTAGGAGATTTTTGGGTTTAACTGGGTACTATAGAAGGTTTGTGTAAAGTATCTCTTCAATTGTTGCCCCATTGACTAAATTGACTCAGAAGATGGTGAAGTTCTTAGGGTCGGAAGCTTATGAGGGTAGTTTTGAGAAATTAAAGGATAAGTTGACTTTGGCTCTGGTTTTGACCTTACTCGAAGGTACGTATGGTTTTGTTGTCTATTGTGATGTGTTTCGGGTGGGATTGGGTTGTGTATTGATGCAACATGGCAAGGTGATTACGTGTGTTTCTAGACAGTTGAAGGTTCATGAGAAGAACAATCAGACTCATAATTTAGAATTGTTAGCTATGGTGTTTGCATTGAAGATCTGGCGACATTAGTTATATGGGTTCAAGTTGACATTTATTCTGATCATAAGAGCCTGCAATACGTATTTACTCAAAGAGAGCTTAATCTCAAGAAAAGAAGGTGGCTTGAGTTACTAAAGGACTATGACATGAGTCTCTACTATTATCCAGGAAAAGCTGACATAGTTGTTGATGCTCTTAGTAGTTTTTCCATTGGGAGCTTATCTCATATGGATAAGGAGAACTGGGATTTATTTGGGGACATTCACCATTTGGCTAATCTTAGAATCCATCAATTGGATTTCGAGGATGATGGTGTAATTGTTCATGTAGTGGTGATGTCATCTCCTATTGCTTAGGTAAAAGAGAAATAAGTGTTAGACCCTATCATATTGCAAATCAATGAGGATGTAGCTACACATAAAGAGATGGCTTTCGAGATTGGTGGTGATGGTGTCTTGAGGTACCAAGAAATATTATATTTTCTCGATTTGGATGGGTTGCGAGGAAGAGTTTTGTCCAAGGCTCATGAGTCGCGTTATACAGTTCATCCTGGTTTGACGAAAATATATCATAATCTAAAGGAGATTTATTGGTGGAATAATATGAAGCGGGATATGGCCAAATTTGTGGCTAAGTGCATGGTATGTCAACAAGTAAAGGTGGAGAACTTGAGGCCCGATGGGGTTGACTCAAGAGATTGAGCTGTCGGTGTGAAAATTTAAAATAATTAATATAGATTTTGTTACTGATCCTCCGCAACTCAAGTCCAACGAGGATCATAGAACACCCCTTGCACCTAACCAATAAAACATAATACCCCAATGTCGGATGATTTTCAAACATATAACAAGATAGTATAGATAAACCAAAGACTTCAAGATAAGTCAATGGCCAACAACCGACTAAAACAACTAAGAAATATTACCACCCCATTCTATAGTAATCAAACAAAGCCTTCTAAATAAAACCAAAATAAAAAAAGTATTTGGACATGGCCCCGACCCTGACAATGATAATTATTATATTAATGATAATGTAAACTCTTAATTCTAGTCTATGATAAGAACTGATGAAATGTCTAAGTCTTCCATATAATGGAATCTCACCATTTCACCATAATGAACCAATAAACCAAGCCCATCCACCTAACTATGCACAAAAAAAGTAGAAGTATCTATGGTGCCTGTATCACGTAGGGATATATCATTCGGAGACGGTTAGTGGGTTGAGTACGAGCATGTAACTCAGGGATAAGGGAGTAAAATAAAGCCATGATCAATACTTTAAAATCAGTTAAATTTCAATGCACATAATCATTTGCATATATATATATATAAATATATATATATATATATATATCACATGCCAAGATAGGGAACAAGGCTTAACATGCATTTTAAAAATTTATCCTAGATTGTGTAGCTCGACCATCATAACATAAAAAGGCACCCATGGGCTATATGGATCCAACTCTCCCCTAGCTGGAAGGGCCCGAGTGCTTGTGGCCGCACAAACCAGAGGGTAAACATATGCACTATAAAGGACTCTAACCTTTCGTCATATAAAGGTGACACAAGCACCCAATCATGTAATATAATATGGGGGACTCGAACCTCCCAATCATATAATAATAATAACGGGGACTCAGACCACCTAGTCATATAAACCACCACGTCGGAAATTGTGGTTTCCAGTATTGGTCCTTCGGGACCCCGACTTTCATGACTCAGCTACACATCCCTCATTAAAGCCCCATTAAAACATTTATAATACATTCCCATTCATTGAACCATGATATGCATTTAGGCATACATTGTTCGTATCGTCATACCAACTACTCTCGCAAGGTAACATCAAAATTCAAAAGCAATTATCACCGCTTAAGGAAATTCACAAACTTCTTCGTTCAATTATACATTAAATTGTTGAATTGCACAACCCCATCAGTTCAATTCAAAATCATTATGCTTCATTAACACTTCACATTATGCAACAGTTCAACAGTATTTTAATGTGCATACTTTTCATAGTCAAAATAAATTTCACAATAAGGGTTGAGGTCATTACCAATTCAACTGTCATTATTCTTAAAATTTGGGGAATTCACAATCTCCTAGTTTATTCAACATACCCATGTATCAATTTGGTTTTAAAACTACCATTTAAACATAACCAATGCATCTAAAAACATGAAGCATCACATAAACAACAATCATTCCAAACTCTCAACCCATGTTGAAAAACCAACATCAAAACCGTATGAATAATACTTTAAAACACATGGTTTTAGCAAAGAAATAATTTTGGAATAATAATATGCCTAAAATACCCAAGATTATGGAGAGAATTCAATCCTTAATTCTCAACTTCACCCACTTCTTAAAAACCCCAAGTATTGAGGCTTGGCAGACTTGAGATAGAAGAAAAAGTGTTTTGAGTGTGTTATAGATGAAAATAAGGACTCAAGTAGGTTTATAGGTCATACGTTATTATTGGGATAAAAGGGAAATTTATAAAATACCCCTACTTAAAAATATAGAATAATAAACCATCAGTCGTTACGGGTCTCATATCGACTCGTCATGACTCATCTTCATGAGTCATTAACAAGATAGTGTCACTAGGCATACACATTATTGAACTTATGACTCGTATATCATAGCTCATAATGGGACTCTATGACTCATAGGATCCAGTCATAGTCAACATAGAAACCATATGGGTATACACTGGACATCCTACGATTTGCATAAAACAACCCGTAATAAGTCCTCACGACTCGTAGTGTGCCACTCGTACTCAGAGCAGAAGACTTAGCCACACACTGATTAGGATATGATTTAGATCCAACGACTCATCAATACTCCCTACGACTCATAGGATAAGTCGTAGTCAGGACAGTAAGGATTAAATTTTAAAAAATTTCATGGATCGAAAATCTACGGTGTTACAGTAAACTTGATGTTTACTAGAACAAACAAGTTCATAAGTTAGCATGAACGATTATGACATCCTGAAGATGTGCATATTGATTTTTATACATGTAATAAAGAACTAGAATAATCTTTATGAATTATTCATGTTGTTTTTATCATGATAAAATGGTTAGACCAACTAATGTTGGGATTAAATTTTCTAAATTCTAAAAAGTATTAAAGGTGAATAAGGGCCCGTTCATCTATCATGTGATATGTTGAAAATATGCATCAATAATACAATCAAATATACATATATTGTCAACCTGCAGTTGACATTCATAAATTTGCTTGCTCAATAAAATTGAGTTAAGAGCATAATTTTATATTGTGCAATTAATTCATCTTGATAATGTTGCTTTAGCAGTGAATGCCTTCAATATGTAGTAGAACCATTTATAATGAGAACAAACCTTCATGTATTGATCTAAAATACGATATATCTGTATACAATAGCCCCTGTATGATTTAGACCAATAGATTATGATTATTTCTTCCCTCTCAATTGGTTCATGGTCATGAACGAAATATTTCATATAAATTTTTTGATGTGTAGTATACAATTAATGAATATACCATGATGAAAAAAGATGATTATCTAAACTAAATCGAGATGTATATTATTTTTCCTAACATAAGGGGGAGATAATCAACAGTTAAGAAATATATTGTAAATTATCATCAATATGATCCTCATTCAAAGGACAATTCTAATTCAAATGCTAGGAGCATTTACTGACCGAAAATTGATATTATATTAGTTGTAAATGCTCCAATTGGATGTCCCTGAAGGAAAAAGTCTACTACATGTATGAAGCATGGTAGATCAATTAGTTCTAACAGAAATATTTCTTAAAAAAAGAAAAAGGAGTGAATGTCATAATAAGGAGGCAATGTTCTATTAAAGAGCCTATGACAAAACAATTCCTGAACTTTATGAAAGGTTCATGTACCTAAAAATAATAAAGTGATGAGATCTCAAAATGTTATATCACATGGTGAATCGATACAAAATGATATATCATCGACGATATCTTGGATACAATATTGTAAAAGATTACGAGGATCTGAATTCAACATTTTTAAGCATAATGGCGTAAAAACATTTATCAAGTGACATGAAAGGATGCATCTCGGTAAGCATAAAACTTATTTGATTTGCAGACATGAAGATACCACACGTGAAATGTTGAATATTGTCACTTGGAAAAAAATTATATGAAAACTTTTTAAGGATTCAAAATGTTTGAAGCATATAAAAGTTTTTGGGAAACTTATTTATAATCTTTATATTGCATAACGTTATAACTTAAAATAATTGAAACTCTTGGAGGGATTTTAAAAGCAATAGATAATTGCTAAAATGAGAAATATACTAAATTAGATAGGTTATGAAGTACCATATCTTAGTGCATTTAGTGTATTAATGTATCTTGCAAATAATACAAAGCTTGATACAACCTTTTTGGTCACTTTGTTAGAAAGGTATAGTTTTGCTCCTACTAGAAGAAAATGAAATGGGATCAACCACATATTACAGTACCTAAAAGGGACTACCGATATAAGCTTATTTTATTCTAAACATTGTAGTTCTGATCGTGTGGGTTATGCTTATGTAGGGTATTTATTTGACCCACATAAAGCTCGGTCTCAAACAAGTTGTGTGTTCATATATGGAGGTACTGTCATATCTTGGAGATCTATAAAGTATTCCATCGTAGCCACCTCATCGAGTCATGCTGAGATAATAGCTATTCATGAAAAAAGTTGAGAGTATGTGTGATTGAGGTCCATGATACATCAAAGAAAAATATTTTTTGAAATGTGATGAAGTACCCATAATTTTATATGAAGATAATGTAGTATGCCTAACAAAACTTAAAGGAGGATTCATAAAAGGAGATAGAACGAAATGCATTTCGCCAAAACTTTTCTATACACATGAGCTCCAAAAAATGATGATATTAATGTGCAACAGATTCATTCAAGTGATAATGTGACTGATTTATTGACCAAGTTTCTTCCAACCACAACTTTCAAGAAAATGGTGCACAAGATTGAAATGCAAAGGTTCAAGGATATTATTATTAGGGAGAGTTAATACACGTTGAACTCTTTTTCCCTTACTAGGTTTTGTCCCACTGGGTTTTCCTTGTAAGGTTTTTAATGAGGCATGATATATTCATATTATTAGAGATGTGTACTCCTTTTTCTTCTGTAGATTTTTTCCCATGAGGTTTTTTCAAGCAAGGTTTTAACTAGGCAAATTATCTATCAATTAGACATTTAAGGGAAGTGTTATAAATGTATTTCCATATATAGTGAATGTCTATTTATGGAAAAGTTATAAACCTCAACTTTTGGGACAAAGTTTTTCCCTATAAATAAAGGGGTTTACTTTCATTGTAGTTAACCCCTTATGAAGCCCCAAGAGAAATATAAAAGTCTCTCTCTTCTCAATTCATTCCTATAGTGTATGTTTGCCGCACGAATTAGGGTATTAAGGAAGTCTGGGGAAGCCATGATACTTTGCCAATCCAGGATACAAATATAATAAGTGTGACACAAACATACAGTCATAAATACCAACCCTCATGCCGACAAATGTGGATTCCTAATATCAGTCCTTTGGAACCTCTACTTTCACGACACAACTACACAACCCCCTTTAAGCCTAATTAAAATATTTACACATTCCAGTTCATTAAGCCAATAATCATCCATCATGGCATAATTCATTTGTATCGCCATAGCAAATACGCTTGTAAGCTATTATCAACATGCCTTTCTAATTATCATCACTTGGGGGAATCCACGACCCCAAAAGCTCAAATTGTTTATCCACATAGGGGAATCCACAACCCCCAAGAATCACTGTTAATTATCTATTAACATGGGGAAATCAATGACCCCAAGGTTCAACTTAAAACCATTTATGTTCCATTAACCTTTCATGTAGTGCGATAGTTTCAAAAGTGATTACAATATGCATATATTCATGTTTCAAAGTCAATTTCATAAGGTGGGTTGAGGTTATTACCAATTTCAATTCCAAATTCATTCATTCAAGGGAATCCATGACCCTAATTCCCATTTACCATTCCTAATCACCCAATGAGTTCAAAAACTATCAATTCAAAATATGAAGGATTTACATAAGCCATGCAAAAAACAATTCCATCAACAACATTCAAAGGACCTTAACCCAATTTATATAACCATCAATTAATCACATGAATTACAAATCTAAACACATTATTTTAACAAAAAAAAGTTAAGAGGAAAAGATACACGCCTGAGAAATCTAGAGTTATGGAGAAAAACCACCAATTTGATCCCTAGATGATTAATCCTTGAAACCCTCACTTTATTCTTGAATTGGGAAATTGAGAGAAGAGAAAAGTGTAATTGATTGGGAAATGAGGTGTTATGAGGTCCATTAGGGTATTTTATGTCGTGGGTTACAATTAGGGGAAAGAGAGAAATGACCAAAAAGCCCTTATTAAAACACTAAAAAATTACTGCCATGTCATTACGAGTCACGTCATGAGTCATGACTTCTGGGTACGATTCATTGCTTAGACTCATAGTCTTAGCAGTGAATTAAGGCAACCTTACTGGTTCGATCATCAGTCACACCCTACGACTCATGACCTCACCTTACGACTCATAAGGGTCTATTCATGATATCAATAAAAACTTAGGCATTTCTCATTGGTTTGCCTATGACTTGATCCCTATGGCTCGTAATGAGTCTTTATGACTCATAAGGTCCATGTCATACTCGGGAAAGAACTTTGGCCAACTTTCTGGATAGGCTACAATTGGGACCATATGACTCGTGAGGAGTCTTGACTACTCGTCACTTAATTCATAACTTGGACAGTGAGCACAAAAGTCAAGAAATTTTCAAAGGCCAAAAATTTGGGGTGTTACAGATAGCTCCTATCTCGATAATTCAACATACCTCAAATCTTCCTCTAGATCATCAAATGTTGGTAAGAACTAAAATGTAGGTGGTTGAACTCTATCCCTTCTAGCTCTATCTATATTGAGTATTGCTCGACTCTTCTCTTCCCATATCACTCATTCTTCTTGAGTTGCATGATGGACATCTTCCTTTCTCACATTCTTTAACACCATGGAAGTACACCTTGGACGCCACATGTGCGGAACTTAACTGAAAAACTCCATAAGGTTTTAACAATTGAAAAAAAAACAATACTGAATCATAGTTTTGAAATGTCTAAAACGTATTGTCAATACTGATAATAACGATTGAAAACTGACTATCTGTTTGTACAAGTCTGAAAGCCTCTACATTGATTGACTGTGGAATTGATGGGACAAGTCCCCAACTAATTCTGAATGACTACTGAACTGAAAAACTGAAGTATACATAAACGATCTTCAGAGTATGAGGAAACGCCACTACTATTGTTGTTGGTGCGCTAGGATATCTAGGTGCGGTCGGGAACCTGAGCATCTAAACCTATGATATAAGACATCATAGCTCAAGAAATGAGTATGTGATTGGTACTTTAACGGTACTGGTATACTAAATAAGGTTAGGTTGATATGCATGGGCTCATGTGCATGAATCATACTAACTGATTGAATGTATAGCATGAGATAACTTATGCATAATATGAATGAAAGCTGTAAAATCTGAGAATGCATGACCAAGCATATGACATGATACGGGGATAGTCTATAAACTGAAATACTGAAATACTGATACTGAACAACTCATAACTGTATGCCATGGTCAAGAAAGCCTGAAAACTGAACTCTGAACTGAATACTGGGCTGATATTATGGGAACTATCATCTAACAAACATGCCTAATAAGAGCTAATTGGGGTTCAACCTGTAACCCAAGTTAAAAGGGTGTCAGTACCGTGCCACGGGTACTAACATTAGTTGTGTGGATCAACTAAAGTAAAGTCTCGAAGGACTAAAGAGTTAACCTCTACTAGCATGCTCTAGTAAGATATATGTCAACCCTCAGCTGGCCAGTTAACATCTCTAACCTACGCTGGCTACATAGTTCTGGAACTCAGTGACTTCTACTAAAAGTCACACTCTTAACTGGAAGGTGAGCCCCCATCCCTGGGTTCGCTCGGTGCTAAATCCTACTCCCAATTAAACTAACTCAAAATATTGAATTGATCAAAACTTGACTGTTAGGATAACTAACTGAACTAATAATAATCATATATGCCTGAAAACCATTCAGAAAGTTCTAAGACTAAGTAAACAGCTAAATTTTGGGTATTTAGAACCCCTAGGACTCGATATCAATAACAATAAGACCGTACTAAAACCTTAAGGACATGATAAGTAGTCATCATTCAAAACTCATTCCTTTGGGCATTTCATTAAATACTTGCAATTCATGGTTTAAACATAGGGATAGTTTTAACATGTAAAGATAACATGGTTTCAATACTAAAATCATCAATTATGGCTTAAATCAGTGGACAAGCACCATTCAAAATGTGTTGGGTTTAATAACAACAACAATTGCATATAAACATGAAAATTGAGATTCATGGGTAAAATTCATGATAACATGTAAACAAAATACCTTTAAAACTTGAATTCGGGTTCTTGGACTCCATTGGTGAAAAGGACCCATGGAAGAACATTTAACATACCTTAATTAGAGAATTCTTGAAGGTTCTTGGTGATTTTCTTGAAACTTGAAGGGCCTAGGATTTGTTCTTGAGAGAGAATTACTTTCTTGGAGAGAAATTATGAATAATGGGGTATATAATGCACCTTTGGGGTTTTAATTTTGTATTTTGGATGGATTTGGGTGAGGGAAAATGACAAGACTACCCTTGGCAAATTAAAATTCATAACTAGAACCCGAATTTGACCATCAGCGCGACACGCCAAGGCTATCACCATTATAGCCTATGCGACATACCACAATCATGGTGACTTGTTGGAATATGACAATTGTCATTTTAAACTTCACCACGATGCAGTGAAGTGACCACCGCGACGTGCCACAATCATTGTGAGTTGCTGCTTTGGAAATCCAATCGTGGTCCAAACCTTATTCAAAAAATCCAAAACTTACTCGAGAATGCTACTTATACCCCCAAGCATGAATCAATTGAAAAACTTACGTCTCGGGGTCAGAAAGGTCACTTTAAAAATCGTTAAAGTTTAGAGGTCAAAACGAAACTAAGTCTCCAACACTTAGCAAAATTTTCAGGTCCTAGCCCTCTCATGTATACATTATAAGCTGAATTGAACAAGGAAGAGTACGGGGCATTACAATATCTCCTCCTTGGAAACATTCATCCTAGAATGAGACTGGTTAAGCTGAGATACTAAGGAATCAAGATTACATACTAAATATGCATAACTGAAAATATGATTACATGACTGAGACTGAAACATGGTGGCTGACTAAACTGTTTCATGAATGCATGCCATGACATGAAGATGACTACAAGGCTGGAACTAAGAATATGAAAGAGATAATCTAATAAAAAATTGTTACCTTGAGCTGAGTATGAGTTTGCATAAAAAAGTTGAGGGTACTTGGTACGTATGTCTGCTTCTGCTTCCCAAGTATCTCCCTCCCGAATATATTTCGCCCAAGAACTTTGACCAAGAGACCTTCTTTGTTCCTCAGTATGTGAATCTGGTGATCTAAGATTTCAATTGGGAGTTCTTTGTAAGAAACACTATCCTGAGTATCTGTACTTTCTAAGGGAACAACTACAGCTAGATCACCAATACACTTCTTTAATAAGGAAACATGAAAAACTGGGTGAACGGATGCCAAATCTGTAGGCAACTCAAGCACATATGCTACCTTCCCATAACGGCTCAAGATTCTGTAACGGCCTACATATCGGGGAATGAGCTTCCCCTTTTTGTCGAACCTCTTCACTCCCTTCATAGGAGAGATCTTCAAATATACAAAATCACTAATCTTAAATTCGAGATCCTTTCTCCTCACATCTACATAAGATTTTTATCAGCTCTAGGCTGTCTTAAGCCTCTCCCTGATTAACTAAAATTTCTTTAAAGCATCAAACACTGAATCTAGCCCTATCAACACAGTCTCACCTACTTCAAACCAACTAATAAAAGATCTACATTTCCTTTCATAGAGAGCCTCAAATAAAGCCATCTGAATACTAGAATAATAACTATTATTATAAGCAAACTCAATCAATGGCAAGTGATCATCCAAACTGCCCCTAAAGTAGATAACACAAGCTCTCAATATATCCTCTAAGGTCTGAATGGTCCTCTCTGCCTGACCATCTGTCTGGAGGTAAAAGGCTATACTAAGACAAATTTGGGTACCAAGACCCTTCTAAAAAGCCTTCCAAAAATGAGAGGTAAACAGAGTACTTCTATTTGAAATGATTGACAATGGTAGTCCATGCAATCTAACCAAATCTCTAATATAGATCTTGGCATAGTCCTCGGATAAATAAGAAGTATGAACTGGCAAGAAGTGGGCTTATTTGGTCATCCTGTCCACAATGACCCAAATCGAATTATGTTGGCGAGGTGAACGCCACAACCCTATCACAAAATACATATTCACCTCTTCCCACTTCCACATGGGGATGGTGAACTCCGGCGTAGTGCTACTAGGACTTTAATGCTCAACCTTAACCTGCTAACAATTAGCATACTTGGTTACAAACTCTGCACTATCCCTTTTCATACCGCTCCACCATAGATTTCCCGCAAATCATGGTACATCTTAGTAGCTCCTGGGTGAATAGAGTAACGCGCACCATATGCTTCTGCAAGAATTTGTTATCTCAATTCATCTACACACGACACACACAGTCTACCCTGGAAACGCAACACACCATTTCCCCTATGGGAGAAAATATCTACTCTCTGATCTCTAACTGACTCTTTCAACTTGACCAAGCTAGGATCTTTATATTGATTTTCTTTCACTTTGGCAACCAAAGAAGATTCCAAATTCTTCTAAACCAACACACTACCCTCAACTGAGTCAACCAAATGAAAGACTAATCTAGACATCTAATGAACCTACTGAAATAACTTCTTCTTGTTACTCTCAATATGAGCAACACTACCCATCAACAATCTATTAAGTGTATGTGGCACTATATTTGCCTTGCTCGAATGATACAAAACACCCATATCATAATCTCTTAACAACTCCAACCACCTTCTCTGATAAATATTTAACTCTCTCTGTGAGAATGCATACTAAAAACTTTTGTGATCCATGAACGCATCAACATGCACCCTATACAGATAATGCCTCCAAATTTTCAAGGCAAAAACAATAGCTGCTAACTCAAGATCATAGGTAGGATAATTCTTTTCATGGGGCCTAAGTTGTATAGAGGTGTAGGTTATGACCTTACCTCTCTGCGTCAACACACAACCCAAACCAACTCTAGAAGCATCACAATAAACAACAAGCCCATCTGAATTGTCGGGCAACATCAAAACTGGGACTGAGGTGAGTCGAGTCTTCAACTCCTGAAAACTCTTCTCATAGGAATCAGACCATTGAAATTTGACTTTTTTCTGAGTCAATCTGTACATGGGGGATGAAATAGACAAAACCCCTTCAACAAATAGTCGGTATTATCCATCCAAACCCAAAAAAACTCCTAATATCTGATGGAGAGATAGGTCTAGGCCAGTTCCTCACTATTTTGGCCTTTTGAGGGTCAACTGTAATGTCGTCACCAGAAATAATATGGCCAAGGAAAGATACTAATCTTATCCAAAATTCACACTTACTAAATTTGGCTAACAACAAATGGGCTCTAAGAGTCTGCAATACTATTATGAGGTGGTCTGCATGATCGTTCTCACTACGGGAATAAACCAAAATATCATCAATGAAGACTATGAAGAACATGTCCAAGTACTGTTTAAAAACTTTCTTCATCAAGTCCATGAATGTTGCTGGGGCATTTGCAAGACAGAAAGACATTACTAGAAATTTAAAGTGACCATACCAAGTTCTGAAAGCTGTTTTCGGAATGTCACATTCTTTGACTCTAAGCTGATGATAGCCGGATCTGAGGTCTATATTAGAGAAGTAATTGACACCTTGTATTTTTTCAAACAAGTCATCGATCCTAGGGAGTAGGTACTTAGTCTTTATAGTGACTTTGTTCAACTGACAGTAATCGATGCACATACGAAGAGAACCGTCTTTCTTTCACAAAAAAAGGACTGGAGCACCCCATTGGAAAAAACTGGGCCTGATGAATCCCTTATCTAAGAGATCTTTCAAATGCTCCTTTCATTCCCTAAGATCTGCTGGAGCCATTCTTTAAGGAAGAATAAAGATAGGATGGGTATCTAGAAAAAGGTATATTTCAAATTCAATTTACCTTTCGAGAGGGACTCTGGGAAGATCATCAGGGAACAAATCTGGGAATTCCCTCACTACTAAAACTGACTCAAGACTAGGAGTCTCATAACTGGAGTCTTTAACTCGAAAAAGATGGCAGAAACACCCTTGGATATTATTTTTCTCGCTCTAAGGTACGAAAAAAACTGACCCCTAAGTGCTAAAGTACTACCCCTCCATTCAAGAATTGGTTCATTTGAAAACTAAAAATGAACAATTCTATTTCTATAATCAACTGAGGCATAGAATGAGTGGATCTAATCCATGCCGAGAATGACATCAAAATCAGTCATTTCTAACTCCATAAGATCAACTAAGGTGATTTTCTGGGATATTATGACCGAACAATTCCTGTATACCTTCCTGGCTACAATAGAGACAACTACTTGAGTAGACACTAAGAAGGGTTCTTCTAAATTCTCAGGACTGACACCGAAATAAACAACTATGTAGGGAGATACAAAAGAAAGAGAAGCTTCGGGGTTTAATAAAGCATAAACATGTAAAAGAAAGACCTGGAACATACTAGTAACCACATCAGGAGTATTTTCTTGATCTTATTGGGACTTAAGTGCATATAGTCTATTTAAGCACTAACAACTAGTGGCATTGGAAGTGGTACCCTGCTAAGTCGGCCAACCAGATGGAACTGGGGGACGACTGGACTGACCCTGCTGACTACTCTGTTTCCAATCCCTGACTCTGTGTCCTGGATTTCCATACCCAAAGCATACATCAGTACCATCTCTATATACATCTTGATGGTTTATATCGTATTTTTGGTAAAAAGGATTTATGCGACCACTGTTCACACTTTTCTAGGGCTTAGGGTTTGGCTCCCTATCCCGATTATCATTCCTAAACTTTAGCGCTGGCATAATAGCTAAAGAAGGAGTTGGGGCTGATGATTTCTAACAAAATTAAAGATGGTAACCACTCTCTGACCTCGGCTGAGAAAAATTGAAGCTACTTATTTTAGCCCTCTTATTCTCCCTCTCTCTTTTCTTACACTCCTTCTTCTCAATCTATTAAGCATAAACCATCAACTTAGACAAGCCTATCTCCCTAATCAACATAGTAGTCCTACACTCTTTGACCATACTATCAGCTACACTAGAGACAAACTTACTTATCCTAGACCCATTATCAGACACCACATTAGGAGTATACCTGGCTAGCCGAAGAGAATACTCCATCACAATATTGTTCCCAGCCTCAAATTGATAAAATCCTTCACCTTATCTTCCATTAACTCCAAGGGAAAGAACCTATCTAAAAAGGTCATCGAAAAACTCTTCCTATTCAACAGGCTTTTCCTCTGCCCCTCTTATCTCCATTCTATTTCTTATACCAGGTGTGTGCAATATTCTGCAACTGGTAAGCACCCAAATTTGCACTCTTATTAGAATTTACACCCATAATATCAGTTACCTTCTGAACCATGTGGAGGAACTCCTGCGGATCCTCATTAGACTTAGATCCCCAAAACAGAGGACGGTTCATTCAATGAAGTCCCAAATCCTAGCTGCGACAGTATTAGCCACCAAAACGGCTAGGATATCAGGCAACTGATTATTTTAGGCTTCTACTAAGTGAGATAAAGTAGTGAATGCAGCTCTGAATTCGGCATGAGAGACAAGTTTGTTTAGGAGATCTTCCTGAACAGGCGGAGGTGCGGGTTGATCCCATTTTTCCTTTCGTTAATCTTTCTGGGAGGCATTATTTGTAAACAAAAAGAATATTGAGTTAGAAAGAGAGTTTAAATTTAGCTCATTCTCATTCGCACGACATGAATACTGAAAGAATGGAAACCTTTACTAAGATATCTTGTAGCCTCTTGTCCATAAGTGTGGCGCGCTTCACACCCATGTACAAGACTCTACTCAACGCAGCTTTCAGACTCCCTAGGACACTTTAAAACCTTAGGCTCTGATACCAACTTTGTAATACCTCGGGAGTACACCCTGGATGCCACACAGTACTTACAGCCCCAAAGGACCACAAGCTAACCCATGAGATGGTACCTATTGTGAGCACTAAATAAAATAATAAAGACATATGCGAAACTTAAGTAAAAAATGCCATATTGTTTTAACAACTGAAAAAAACCATACTGAATCACATTCTTAAAATACCTTAAACATACTGTCAATACTGATAAAACAACTGATAATAACGACTAAAAACTGACTATCTATCTATAGAAGTCTGTAAGCCTCTACATTGACTGACTGTTGGGTTGATGGGATAAGTCTCGAACTAACTCTGGCTAATTACTGAACTTAAACACTAAAATAAACATAAACGGTCCTCAAAGTATAAGGAATCACCACTACTGCTGCTGCAGGTGCGCTAGGACATCTAGGTGCGGTCGATAACCTAAGCATTCGAACCTATGATATGAGACATCATAGCGCAAGAAACGAGTATGCGGTCTGTACTTTGAATATAGTGGTATGCTAAATGAGGTAGGATGTGCATGGGCTCATGTGCATGAATAATAATAATAAATGACTGAATGTATAGAATGACATAACTGATGTATAGTATACATGAAAGCTATAAAATTTAAGAATGCATGACCAAGCATATGACATGATATGGGGATAGTCTGTAAACTGAAATACTAAAATACTGATACTGAATAACCCATAATTGTATGCCATGTTCAACCAAGGCTGAAAACTAAACTCTAAACCGAATATTAGGCTGAGACTGTGGGAGATATCATCTAACTTATATGCCCCAATAATATCTAATTAGGGTCTAACCTCTAACCCCAGTTGAAAGGGTGTCAGTACCGTGCCACGGGTACTAACACTGGCTGTGTGGATCCACTAAAGTGAAGTATCGAAGGACTAAAGAGTCACCCTCTACTGGCAGGTGCTCTAGTGAGATATATATCAACCCTCAACTGACAGGTTAACATCTCTAACCTACACTAGCTATGTAGTTTTGGAATGCGAGGACTGCTACTAAAGGTCACACCCTCAACTAGCAGGTGAGCCCCCATCCCTTGGTTTGCTCGGTGCTAAATCCTACTCCCAACTGAACTTATCTAAATGTGACTGATATGATAACTGTTTGAACTAGTAATAATCATATATGCCTGAAAACCATTCCAAAAGTACTAAGACTAAGTAAAAAGCTAAATTTCAGGTATTCATAACCCCCGAGACTCAATAGCAATAACATCAAGACCATACTAAAACCTCAAGGACATGATCAATAGTCATTATTCAAAACTCATTCCGTTGGGCATTTCATCAAACACTTGCAATTCATGGTTTAAACATAGGGATAGTTTTAACATGTAAAGATAACATGGTTTCAATACTAAAATCACCAATTAAGGCTTAAATTAGCGGACAAGCACCAGTCAAATGTTTAGGGTTTAATAACAACAATAATTGCATATAAACATTATATAAAATCGAGATCCATTTGGATTCATGATAACATGTAAAAAACATAGTTTTAAAACTTAAAATTGAAGAATTCTTGAAGGTTCTTGGTGGTCTTCTTAAAACTTGCGCTTGAATCTTTAAGGGGCTAGGTTTTTTCTTGAGAGAGAATTACTTTCTTGGAGAGAAATTATGAATAATGAGGCATATAATGCTCATTTGGGGTATTAAATTTGTGTTTTGGATGGATTTGGGTGAGGGAAAATGACAATACTACCCTTGGGAAATTAAAATTCATAACTGGAACCCGAATTTGACCATCACTGCGATGTGCCAAGGCTGTCATCGCTATAGCCACCGTGTTGTGCCACAATCGCGGTGACTTGCTGGAACCTTACAATTGTCATTTTGAACTTCACCGAAATGCGGTGAAGTGACCACCTCTATAGACATCGCGACGTGCCATAATCGCGGTGAGTTGCTGGTTTGGAAATATAAATGTGGTCCGAACCTCATCCAAAAAATTCAAAACTTACCCGAGACATGCTACTTACACCCCAAAACATGAATCAACTCAAAATCTTATGTCTCTGGGTCGAGAAGTTCATTTTAAAAATCTTCAAAGTTTAGAGTTTAAAATGAGACTAAGTCTCCAACATATAGCTAAATTTTCAGGCCCTAGGCCTCTCATGTATACATTATGAGCTGAATTGAACTAGGAAGAGTACGGGGAATTACACATTCTCTTCAGCTAGTAATTGAGTAGTTGTTTAAGTGGCTATTTCCTGAACACGATGGGGAGGTGGAGGAATCATATTAGGATAATCATGAACCCCATGCTCATGCTCTATCATTTTATGATTCTTTCATAAGGTTCTTTCAAGCTCAGGATCAAGTGGGAGCAAAGGATTGCCTTGACTCCGAGTACTGGGAATACATCGGTGTACGCCTTAAGAATAGTAGAAAAATAAAAACCAACAACCTCAATCAATCAATACATAATTGTACTCCTTGGAAATGATGCCAAAATTTGATTCCACTCAAAATTACGCATACAAGAAAGTATAACATAGTCGTTTTAAAATAAAGAACCCAACAAAGGTAGGATCGAACCCATAGGAAATAGGATGAATCTCTGTCACGAACTTGTTAAAGATTTTGGAAAGTGAAGAAAGTAAATAGGGAAATTTGTGAGAACAGTAACAGTAGTACCAAATCTTGATCACTTTAGGTTGAAATTAGTACAAGATGAATACTAGGATTATGTTCCCCCTAAATTCCTAAATCCACAACTTATCATGCTCATCAAACTATCATGATGACTTACATAAAGAATCTAACAAGTTATGTATCACCAATCATCTTTTGAACACCTTTGGTGAATTTTACACATCTCATTTTGAGTCTCAAGTTAATTAGATAAAGGTTTATAGCTTCTAATTAGTGCTATGATATTTGTTAGAAAATCACAATACATACAAGAACATTAATTAAGAAAGACTTTGCACTTCTTCTACTTCGTTACTCCTTTGGGGTTCCCACAACTCTAGTTAGGAGATTTAGCTGCTCGAGTTTCCAAGAACACCCATAGAATTCATGAAAGAAAGCATATGAATAATATTACATTAAATTAAGAATGAAAACCAAAATCTTAAATTAATCACAAACCGTAAAAACCAACAACAAGGATTCAAAGATCAAAAGTGTATCTCAGAATCAATATATTATTGTAAGTATAAAGAGTGCATAAACTAATAACAAAACATTAATGGAGTATTTATAGGATACATTAAGAACCTAAAAATACTAACCAAAACAAAATAGGAAAACTAAGTTGGCATCCACCTATGGACCCGCTTACGAGTTGTAGGTACTACTTACAGATACTAGGTGGGTTGTGGGTATCATAGAAAATCAGTAGCTTCTGAACAACTACTTACTAGGGGTGTAAGAACCACTTACACCATGTAAGTAAGACTTTATAGGTCATAAAATAACTTGGCATCTTCAGAACTTTCACAACTATTTTCTCTGCTACTTACGATGGCACTTATGGAAGGCGTATGTCCCACTTATGGCCCGTAAGTGGGAGCCTCTTGAAAATGTCAACTCTTTTTCTCCTCTTTTGATCCTAACCCTTTTCTCCTACAAAAGAAACACAAAAATACATCACACTAACAAAAATGACCTAATTACTTACATAATTTCTGGTTTTAAGCATCAAATGTACCATGAAACCTGCCCTCGTAAGTCATAATTATCATATAAAAACTATGAGGAGGGTTAAAATAATAAAAATTTATAAAACAATTTGCAGGATCATTACAGTTAAAAATACTCAGCATCTTTTGAAGAAGATTAATTCCAAGTGATTTCTGCAATGCATCAAATACAGGATAATCTTCAGGCATGGGAAATGTATCTGAGAAGATGTAATTTGCACACCAAGTAGTAAATTTTCAAAGTAAGAAGTAACTTTGTAGTTGCAATACATGCATTCCAAAGCCATGGAAGAACATTGTTTAGCCATAAAAGAATGATGATTTTGGTCCAAACTCACCGAATCCCACTAAATCACATACGAGTCCTATGGATGGTACCTATTTAACATAGAAACATGAAAAATAGGATGCACAACTTAAAGACCTGGTGGCAAAGAAAACTCATAATCCACTGGCCCAACAAGATGAAGAATCTCAAAAGGGACAATAAACCTTGAAATAAGCTTTCTTTTCTTCCCAAACCTTATCACACCCTTCATGGGTGATACTTTTAATAGGATACACTAACCCTACATGAACTCCAAGTCATGGACCCTCTTATCATCATGACTCTGTTGTCTTCTCTGAGCTACCAAAAACCAGTCCTAAATCAATCTCACTTGGTCCATCAAATCTCTCAAAAAATTAGTGCCCCAAGGTCCAGAATCAAACTACCCAACTAGGGGACCTACACTTCATACCATACAATGACTCAAACGGATCCATCTGAATACTAGAATGATAGCTATTATATAGGAAAACTCCACTAAGGGTAAATAATTGATTTCTTTGACCCCCAAAATCCATCACACAAGCCTGTAACACATACTCAAACAACTGAATAGTCCGCTCTGACTAACCATCTGTTTGTGGATGTAACTGAGGACCCAACTCCCATCGAAAAATGCACCAAAAGTTCAAAGTGAACTGAGTACCTCTATATGAAATGATGTAAATGGGAACTCCATGTAATTGAACTATCTTACGAATGTAGATCTTGGCTAATTTCTCTAATTATAGCTCATCTTAACTGACACAAAATGGGCTGTTTTGGTCAATTTGTCCACAACCACCTCAAGAGAATCAAACTTTCCCAAGGTCCAAGGCAACCTAACGACAAAATCTATGGTGATACGCTCCCATTTCCAATCGAAAATAAGCATCCGCTGAAGCAAACCACCGTGTCTTTGGTGCTCATATTTCAGCAATTTAGAAACTTAGCCACAAACTCTACAATATCCCTCTTCATCCCACACTACCAATAATGTTGTTTTAGGTCATGATACATCTACAGTGTGCCTAGATGGATACAAAAGCGTGAATAATGGGCCTCCCTATAATAGATATAGTCAAGTCACATACTCTACGAACACAGATCCACCTTTTAATCCTCAAAACACTCTCCTGGTCTAACATCACCTCATTAGTCTCATCTCACGTCACCTTATCTCTAATAATACACAAATTTTCATCCTCAAAGTGATGGTCTCGAATCTCTATCAACAAGGACCTCCCCTCAACTATAAGACCTCATAAAAAATTCAACCATTTTATTTTTAATCCTCTTGCTTGTGTAGTATTAATTTTTTACTTGAATTATGACTAGGGGTACTAAAAGGGTGTTTTGATAAAGTTTTAGAATTTTTGAAAGGGGGTTGAGTCCATTTTAGGACCCTGAGGTAGTAACCCTCTAGGATAGTGGCATGCCACACCACTTAGCCTATGCGATAAGGATGTGGTACAGAGGCTAAGCTCTGCGATAGTGCTGGACCACACCTTTTATGTAATTTTCATCCAGTTTTTGTTTTTTTAGTTGTGGTGAGGGTTTTTTTGTCCTTTTACCCCTTAAATGACTTTATAACATCTAATGGACCCCTTTTCTTTAGTTTTTAAAGATTAAACTTCACACTTTTCTTCTTTAATTCCCAGCCCAAGAAACTTCAAGGGTTCCACAGAGAATCACCACTCAATCTCCAAGCTTTGATTTCTCTTCAAATTCTTTGGTATTTCAGGTATGTTTCTTATCCTTAACTTGAATTTTACACTGTGGAATTTATTTATTCAATATTATGTATTTTAAATTGATGGGTTTGAAATTGGGTTGAGGGCATTTGATGGTTATTACTTAAATTATTTCTCCCATGATATAAATGCGTTGTTTAAGCTTTAATTTATGGATTTTGGGGCTAAATGGGTACATTTTTATGAGGATTGGAATGGGGAACATCGGTTTTCCTAAATTGATAAAAATTTGGCTTAATAATGGCACTAACCTCAACCCACCTTTATAACTTTGGTTTTGAATATGGAATTTTCATAATTTAACCTACTTTTGGAACATTACTTTGCATTAAAGAATTAATGGTTAAAGATAGTTTTCAAATGCCTTGGTGGTCATGGTTTGGATTTTTAAATAGAACTTAGGAGTCTATTGGTTAAATGGACTGGTTTGGCATAATTGAATTAGCTTGAAAGCATATTGGTATGACGATACCATGTTGGGAAATTCCTTAATAAATGAATCCTTTGTTAATGTTAGGGTTTATGTGAAAACTATTTTAATTGGGCCTTAAAAGGAATTGTGTAGATCATCGTAAAAGTGTAGTCCCTTGGGGACCAACATTGGAAACCATATTTGCTGACGTAGCGGTCTATATGATCGTGTGTCTAGATACACACTATATTTTGGAAGGATATCACTGTGGTGTCTTTAGACTTTCCTCGGTTCGTGCAGCTAACATGCACTGGGTCCTTTTCAGTAGGGAGAGCTGGACCCATATAGCCCGTGGGTGACTTTAGGATAGAGTAAGCTACACAATTCATGCTAATTGTTTAAAATCCCTTATTTATGACCCTTGTCTATATCCTGGCATCCTATATATGTATATATAAATGTGGTTTTTGACTGATTATGGTAAATAGAATTATTTTATCCCTTTCCCCCGAGTTACATGCTAGTGTTCGTCCCACTGAACATCTCTGGACACTACATTATTTCATGATGAAGGGTCCAAGGGCTTTTCTATTGCTCTTGTATAGTGTTAGGTGATTTGGTAAAACTGTGGATCTGCTATGAAGTGATGAGCCTCTATCTTTTGAAAGGCCTGATCATTTGATAATGCCCAAACTACATCTCCAATTGGAGGATAAAGTGGACATTGTAAAAATATAGTACCCCGACTAGGTTGGTGGTCGATCCCACAGGAAATACATCAGAAATTCTTCTCGAACTTATGGAAATAACCAAGCAGTGTAGAAAAGTAAAAGGGGGGATTTGCTAAAATAGTAAAAAGTAAAAAGAATTGGATGCTTGAGGTTATAAATAATCTGAGATGAGCACTAGGTTTGTGTTCCCCTTGACTTCTAACTCCGTAGATTTCTCGTGCACTGTCGAACTATTCCAATACCTTGTTGCAAAATCTGATAAGTTATGTACCATCAACTGTCTTATGGACTCATTCATGGATTTCACCCTTTATTTTTTGAGTCTTAGGATGTCGCCTTACTAACCCTTATCCTGGATCCCATTTTAACTATTACCTTTTGAGTCTCAAGTTATTAGATGAAAGATAATTGTCTTAAGTATATAGTGCAAGTAAGCTTATTTTAGCAATTAACTCAAAATCACTGTTGTGATCTCCTTTTTATGATCTCTACCTCTCGATCAGGATCATAGTGAATACCCATGGCTTCTCAACATTGGCCATCGTTAAGAAATCAATAAGAACGAACAAAACTACAATACATGCAAAATCTTTATCTAGAATGACTTGTCATTACTCCACTTTATAAATCTGTCAAGGTTCACGCAACCCTAGTTAAGGAAATTAACCGCTCATAATTATGAGAAAATTCATGAAATTCATAGACAAAATCATAGAATCAATCTCACAATAATAAAAGAAGAAAACCCAAAGTCTCAAATTGAAGAACAAGAAAAGAACAATAAGATCCCAAGACTACCAGTCAATATTGGAATCAAAAGATATTTGTATGATGTAAACATAGTCCCAAAGGGACTATCTCTCCATCATTATCTAAGAAACGTAAAAGGGGTATTTATAGATTACATGGAAACCCTAGAAATCAAATCCTAAATAAAATGAGAAAACTTGACTAAATGTCCAAAATAAGTACTAGAAACATCATAGGAGTAGGTTTAGGTTACATGAAAACTATAGGAAATAAATTCAAAATGATCTAGTAAAAGTGCATCGGCGGCTAGTACCCACCTATTTCCTATGGGCATCGGCGGCTAGTAGGCATATGTAGGTGGGTACTAGCCACCTTTTCTAGGAAATAAATTCAAAAATTTATTTCCTATGGGCCGTAGGTGGCACATTCGGTTGTAGGCAAGGGCACATGTGCCAATACCAAAATTTTCTCTCTATTTTTGCAAGTTTCGATACATCCAGACCCGTTTACTCTCATAGGTGGTACTTACGGGGCGTAGGTGCCAAAGTAGGTGGCCATTTTTAGCCTTTTGTTCCATAATCTTTCGATTATAATACAACACCTAGTTTCCTATAAAAACATATCAAACCTAAAAAAATAGCATTAAGTACAGACATATTCCCCAAGTTTAAGCATTGAAAGTGTTATGAGTCCATAGCACATTATCACCCTCAACTTAGAACGTTGCATGTCCTTGGGTAAAAAAAATACAACAAAATATATGACGACGCTTATCCAAGAGAAACCCAAGATACCAATGGAAGTCAATCATCAAATTTAGCTCAAAACACATTACCCTCTATAAGTTCAATACTTTAAAACCAAGTGTGTGTATCTATGAAGCGCAACAATATGGCACAAAGAAATCAAGTTATGGCATTATATTATCAACAAACAACCATGTATATGTACAAGTTACACTAACAAATAAGTAAGTGGATAGAAACACAATGTAACGCCCCGAGTCTGAACCCGAACGTCATACGGTGCTCATAATCCTGAAGGACCACAAGCTAACCCATGACTAGTACTTGTTGTAAATACTGAATAATAAAACTATAATAATGCGGAAATTAGGATAAATATACCATAAGGTTCAAAAATAAAATCAAATACTGATATATAAATATGGAAACTGGACATCTACCTGAAATAGTCTAGTCTGAAAGCCTCTAACTGTCTGAATATGGAGTTGATGGGACAAGAACCCAACTAACTCCGACTGCTGAATATACTAAATAATGAAATAATAACTATGTCCTCGAACTATGAGGACTCACCACTAAATATGTTGCTGCTGATAGTGTGGGCTACTAAGTACGGTCAGGAGCCCGTGCATCTGAACCTATGATATAAGACATCATAGCACAAAGAAAGAGTATGTGTCAGTACTTTGAATGTGTTGGTATGCTAAGTGAGGTAGGCTGATACTAAAGGGTTCATATGCATGAACAATAACTGGTTGAGTAACATAAATATAACTAAATAAGAGTATATGTATATTTGAAACTGCTGTAATTACTCATTTTGCAATGTTGTATGTACATCTATTTTATTATACTGAGATTACTGATAATCAAATTACTGATAATTGGGTGACTATTTCTGACAGTTCTGATTTTGTGGAACCGAACTTAGTTCCGTACTAAGCTGGATGACTGTGTCTGATAGTCTTTATTTTGAGAACTGAACTGAGGATTTATACTGAATCTAAAACTAAAATTATAACTGTGGGAGTGTTTATCTAATCGACATACCCCGATATTGAACTAAGTTGGGGTCCAACCTGTGCCCCCATTTGGAAGGGTGTTAGCACCTTGCCGAGGATACTTAGAATGGTCTGAGTTAACCCTCTCCGAAAGGAAGATATTTCATCAACCCTCACTGGCAGGAAAACTCGTACGAGATGTATCAAACCTTTTCTAGTAGGAAGATATCTCAACCTATACTGCCTACGAAGTTCTATAACGTAGGGATTTCTACTAAGGATCAAACCTTCTGCCGGTAGGAATGCCCCCATCCCTGGGTTCACTGGTGTTGATTTCTACTCCCAACTGAATAGACACTGAACTAATTTCTAGACTGTCTAGGCTTGACTGAACTATTACTAATCGTTCTAACTGACTGAACTAGACTGAGTTCACTGAGTTTTGTTGACTGACCAAATACATTGAGTTCTGTAACTGACTGAGTACTACTATACGTGACATCACATAGACTATTATAAAGCTACTGTAATTCAAAGTAAACGGCTAGATTTTGGGTATTGAATACCCCTAGAACTAGATAGCATTGAAATTAAAACATGGTGTGGTCATAATAACATAACAATAGTAACGTGTTAGCAATGCTTTCTTTTAAACATTTTGTCATACACTTGAGAGGCATGAATTTTTGCACATGATAAAATCAACATGGAAGCATCATGATTACAATCACAACTTACAAATTCAAGGGGTTCTTAACATAAATCCACATGAAACTACACACATGTTAATTACTTCTATGAAACTTGTAATAATTCATGGATTAAACCCAAATAACATCATAGTCATGAATACAATCAAATTCAACATGAAATTTATGAAGGCAATCAACTTTCAGTTTTAAAAGAGGTTCTTGAACTCCAAGGGTGGAAGGAAACCCTTTGATGAACACCTAACATACCTTGACTATTAATTTCGTAAAGATTGTGGTGAGTTCTTGAGACTTGATTCTTGAGCTTGATGAAACTAGGGCTTGTTCTTGGAATGATTTTTCAGAATAATGAGTGTATTTAGCCCTATGGGATGTTAAATTTTGTGTTAAGGCTGAATAATATAAGGGGAAAATGAACCATTTTCCCCCATAAACCCGGATAAAATAATATTGGATAGGGTCCCCATCGCATCGTGACCCCTGCTTGGGTCAAGCAGCCCTCGCAGCGCGACCCCTTCTCGGTTCAAGTAGCCATCACAGCACGACCCCTGCTTGGATCAACTAGCCCTTACGACGCGGGCCTATCGCTACCCTTTGCTATTTTGGACATCCAAACTAACCCTTATGCTAGTCCGAAAAATTCAAAACTCATTTCAGATAACCTTCAAGTGACCCTGATCATGAATCAATTTTAAAATCGACATACTAAGGTCGCAAAGGTCAAAAATAAGATCCTTCAATCTCAAAGGATAAAAATAATTCTCAGCCTTGACACTTTAGCTGAAATTTTCTAAGTCCGAGGCCTCTTTTGGCATGTTGTTGAGGGCAGAAATAACTAGTATTTTCTGGGGTCTTAAAATATTTTCCCCTTGTGAACACTTGTCCTTGAATGAGATTGACTAAGCTGAGAATACTGAAAGACTGAGTTTACATACTAATTATACTCAACTGAAGCATGATTACATGACTGAAACTACTGATATACTGAGTTTCCATACTGGACATGCATAACTGAAGAATGACTAAATTTTAAAGACATGACACATGACTGAGTTATTTCATGATGATATGCATGATATGAGAATGATATGCAACTGAACCGATACAGAGTTTGTAAAGGTAATCTGAGCATGGAATCAAGGAAATTTAACAAAAATTGTTACCTTGAGTTGAGTCTGGTTTGCGGAGAAGAGGTGGGGATACTTTGTCCGCATAGCTTCTTCTTCTTCCCAAGTAACTCCCTCAATGGATCGATTTCACCAAAGAACTTTGACTAGAAGAACATCTTTGTTCCTTCGTCTGCAAACCTGATAATCAAGAATTTTTACTGGAATTTCCTCATAAGAGAGACTGTTCTGGACATCAATCCACTCTATCAGGACTACAACTACTAGGTCACCAATGCACTTCTTTAGCAAGGAGACTTTAAATACTGGATGCATTAAATATATGTTTGAAGGAAACTCAAGCTCGTAAGATACCTTTCCAAAATAGCTGAGAATTTGGTAAGGACCGACATACCGAGGACTAATCTTTTCCTTCTTGTCAAACCTCTTTACTCCCTTCATAGGAGAGATATTTAGATACACAAAATCATCAATCTCAAACTCGAGATCTTTCCTTCTCAAATCTGCATATGATTTTTGTCGGCTCTGAGTTGTCTTAAGCATCTCTCTGATCAACTGAACCTTCTCTAAGGTATCAAATACTAGGCCAAGCCCTAATACTGTGGCCTCACTACTTCAAACCAACCAATGGGAGATCTACATCTCTTTCCATAAAGTACCTTAAATGGAGCCATCTGAATACTAGAATGATAGTTGTTATTATATGCGAATTCGGTCAAAGGCAAGTGGTCATCCCAACTAACTTTAAAATAAAAAATGCAGGATCTTAACATATCTTCTAGATTCTGAATAGTCCTTTCTGCTTGACCATCTGTCTGAGGATAAAAGGTTGTACTAAGGTGAACTTAAGTACCAAGACCCTTCTGAAGGATTTCCAAAAGTAAGAGGTGAACTGAGTACATCTATCAAAAATAATGGATAGCGAAACTCCATGCAACCTGACCAACTCTTTAACATAGAGATTGGCATAATCCTCGGCTGAATAAGACGTATGAACTGGTAAGAAGTGAGTTGATTTGGTCATCCTATACACAATGACCCAAATCAAATAATACTGACGATGAGTACGAGGAAAACCCGTCACGAAGTCCATGTTCAAATCCTCTCACTTCCAAGTGGGAATACTGAATTCTAGCGTAGACCCACTAGGCTTCTGATGCTCAATCTTAACTTGCTGACATGTAGAGCACTTAGACACAAACTCTACAATTTCAATCTTCTTCCCACTCCACCAATATACTTCCCGCAAATTGCAGTACATCTTGGTGGACCTTGGGTGAATTGAGTAATGCGCACCATGCACTTCTGCAAGAATCCTCTGCCTCACGCCATCCACACATGGCACAAAAAGTATACCCTAAAAATTCAACACACCATCTCCTCCCTGGGAGAAAAACTCTACCATATGATCCCTGACTGACTCTTTCAACTTAACTAGAGTGGGATCTTTATCTTTCTTTTCTTTTACTTCGGAAACCAGAGACGATTCCAAACTATTTTGCACCCATAGGCTACCCTCTACTGAATTGACTATGCAGACACCTAGTCGGGCAAGCTGATGGACTTCCTAAACTAAATTTCTCTTACCATGCTTTACATGAGAAACACTAACCATAGACATCCTACTGAGAGCATCAGCCACTACATTGGCTTTTCCCGGATGATACAGAACACTCATGTCATAATCTTTTAACAACTCTAGATGCCTCCTCTGACGCAGGTTTAAGTTTTTCTGAGAAAACACATACTGCAGGCTTTTATGGTTCGTGAACACATCAACATGTACCCCATACAAATAATGCCTCCAAATCTTTAAGGCAAACACTACAACTGCTAACTTAAGATCATGAGTAGGGTAATTCTTTTTATGGGGGTTAAGTTGTCTAGAGGCATAGGCTATGTCCTTACCTCTCTGCATCAAAAACCACCCCAAACCAACTCTATAATCATCACAATAAACCACAAACCCATCTGAACCATCCGATAAAGTCAAAACTGGGGTTGTAGTGAGTCGAGTCTTCAACTCCTGGAAACTCTTCTCACAAAAATCTGACCATTGGAACTTGACTTTCTTCTGATTCAATCTGGACATCAGAGATGTAATAGATAAAACCCTTTCACAAACCGACGGTAATAGCCAGCTAAACCCAAGAAACTCCTGATATCTGATGGAGAAATGGGTCTGAGCCAGTTTCTCCTTGCTTCGGTCTTTTGAGGGTCAACTCTAATGCCATCACCAAAATTGATATGACCTAGGAAAGCTACTGACCTTAGCCAAAATTTTCACTTAATAAATTTGGCAAACAACTGATGGGTTTTAAGAGTTTGTAATACTATTCTGAGATGGTCTGCATGATTATGTTCAATGCGGGAGGAGACAAAGATGTCATTGATAAAGACTATGATGAACATGTCCAGGTACTGCTTAAATATGTAGTTCATCAAGTCCATGAAAGTTGTTGGGGCATTGTTAAGACCAAATGGCATGACTAGGAATTCGAAGTGACCATACCGAGTTCTAAAAGTTGTTTTCAGAATGTCACATCTCTGACGCGGAGCTGATGATAGCCTGATCTGAGGTCTATCTTAGAAAAGTAACTGGAACCCTGAAGTTGGTCAAATAAGTCATCGATTCTGGAAAGTGGATGTTTGTTCTTGACCATGACTTTGTTCAACTGACGGTAGTCAATACACATTCTGAGAGAACCATCTTTCTTACGCCCATGGGGAAATACCGGGTTTGATGAATCCCTTATCTAGGAAATCCTTCAACTATTCTTTTAGCGCTCTAAGTTCAGCTGGTGCCATTCTGTATGGTGGAATAGAGATGGGCTGAGCATTTAGAAGAAGGTCTATTCCGAAGTCGACTTCTCATTCGGGGGGGACTCCAGGAAGATCTTTGGGAAATACATCTAGAAATTCACATGCTAATGGAACTGAATCAAGACTAGGAGTCTTAGAACTAGAGTCCTTAACTAAAACAAGATGGTAGAAAAAACCCTTAGATATCATTTTCCTCACTCTAAGGTAGGAAAAAAGCTGACCCCTAAGTGCTGAAGTACTACCTCTCCATTCTAGGACAAATTCATTCGGAAACTGAAAATAGACAATTTTGTTTTTGTAGTCAACTAAAGCATAGCATGAATGTAGCCAGTCCATGCCAACAATGACGTCAAAATCTTCCATATCTAATTCTACTAAGTCTACTGAAGTAACTTTCTGAGATACCATAACTGGACAGTTCCTGTATACCCGTCGGGCTATGATAGATTTATCCACTAGGGTAGAGACTGAGAAGGGCTCTGCTAGGATTTTGAGACTGACTCTGAAGTCAACAGCTATAAAAAGAGATACAAATGACAAGGAAACTCTTGGATCTAGCAAAGCATAAATATGTAAATGATAAACTTATAATGTACTAGTGACTACATCAGGAGAACTTTCCTGATCCTGTCAGAACTGAAGTGAATAGAGTCTATTTAGGTGTTGTCTACTAGTCTGTAAGTGGCACCTTACTGATTCAGGTGATCGGACTGAGCTGGGGGGCGATTATGTTGACTCTACGAACCCACCTGAGGATATACTCTGACCCTATGGCCTGACTTACCACATCTGAAGCATACATCACTGACAGCTCTGCAAACACCCTAGTGGTTTCTACCACACTTCTAGCAAAGAGGATTTGTTCGGGCACTACAATACTACCCTGAGGTTTAGGTCCTGGTTCCTAATCTTTATTTCCATCTCTGGATTTAAGCACTGGAGCACTGGCTGAGCATAGAGCTGGAACTGAAGGTTTCGGATGGAACTGAGAACGGTTACCACCCTCTAACTTAGGCTGAATAAAATTAAAGCTACCTATTCTAGCTATCTTGTTCTCTCTCTCCTTGTCCTTATTCTTAGCCTCCTCTATCTGCTGAGCATAGACCATGAGACTAGATATGTCTATATCCTTAATCAGTATTGTCATCCTACACTCCTTGACCATACTACTAGAAACCCCGAGATAAATTTAATCATCTTAGATTTGCTATCTTCTACCACATGAGGGGCATATCTGGATAACTGAGTAAACTTGAAAATTACTCCTTTACTATCATGTTGCCCTATTTTAGGTTAATAAACCCCAAAACCTTAGCTTTCCTCAACTCCAGTAGTAAGAGCCTATCTAGAAAAATAGTGGCAAACTCTTCTCATTCTATGGGCCCTGCATCTGCAGCCCTCTCTGTCTCCACTACTTGAACCATGAGTGAGCCACATCATATAACTGATGTGCAGCCAACTCAGTACTCTTACTAGCAGTCACCCCCATAATATTTGTGACTTTCTGCACCTGATCAAAGAATTCCTGTGGGTCTTCATCTGACTTAGACCTTGTAAATGATGGGGGGATTCATTCAGGTGAAGTCTTGAATCCTGGCCACAGCAGTATTGGCCATTGGGTTGGCCTGAATAGCAGTTGGGTGCTTATTTTGGGCTGCTATAGAATGGGCTAGGGTGGTGAACGCAGCTCTAAATTCTACATGGGACACATGTTCATCTAAGGGATTGGCCTGAATGGGCTGAGGTGTTGGCTGGTTTCTTATTCTTCTTTCGATTGTTCTTTTGGGAAGCATATTCTGTTAATAAAAGGGGAAAACTGGATTAGACTGAGAGTTTGACTTGAGCTAATGCTCACTCGTACAATATGAACACTGAAAGAAGGAAAACTTTTCCTAAAATTCCCCATAGCCTCTTTTCCATAAGTGTGGCGCGCTACACACCATGCACAAGACTCTACATTATGTGACTTTCAAACTTCCTAGGACTCTTTAGAACCTTAGGCTCTGATACCAAGTTTGTAATGCCCCAAGTCTGCACCCTGGATGTCACACAGTACTCATAATCCCAAAGAACCACAAGCTAACCCATGACTAGTACATGTTGTAAGCACTGAATAATAACACCGTAATCATGAGTAAGTTAGGATGAATCTTCCATAAGGTTCATAAATAAAATCAAATACTAATAAATAAATACTAGAAATTGAATATTTGTTTGAAATAGTCTTGTCTGAAAGCCTCTAACAATCTGAATATAGAGTTGATGGGACAAGTCCCCAACTAACTTCGACTACTGAATATACTGAATACTGAAATACTAAAATGATAACTCTGTCCTTAAACTATGAGGACTCACTACAAAATCTATTGCTGCTGAAAATCAGGGCTGCTCACTATAGTCAGGATCCCGTGCGTCTGAACCTATGATATAAGACATCATAGTGCAAAGAAAGAGTATACATTTGTACTTTGAATGTACTGGTATGCTAAATGAGGTAGGCTGATATGCAAGGGTTCATATGCATGAATAATAACTGGTTGAGTAACATGAATATAACTAAATGAGAGTATATATATATTTGAACTTACTGTAATTACTAATTTTGCAATGTTGCATGTAAATCTACTTACTGTACTGAGATTACTGATAACTGGGTGACTATTTTTTACAGTTTTGATTCTGTGAAACTGAACTTAGTTTCGTACTGAGTTGGATGACTGTGTCTGATAGTCCTGATTCTGAGAACTAAACTAAGGATTTATACTAAGTCTAGAACTAAAATTGTAACCATGAGATTATTTATCTAACAAACATACCAGAATTATGAACTAAGTTGGGGTCCAACCTATTCCCCCAGTTGGAAGGGTGTTAGCAGCTTGCCAAGAGATACTAACAATGGATATGAGTTAACCCTCTCTAGAAGGAAGATATTTCATCAAACATCACATGAAGGAAAACTCGTACGAGATATATCAACCCTTGTCTGGCAGGAATATATCTCAACCTACGCTGGCTACGTAGTTCTGTAACACAGGGATTACTACTAAGGGTCAAACCCTCTGCCGGCAGGGATACCCCCATCCCTGGGTTTTCTCGATGTTGATTCCTACTCCCAACTAAATAGACACTGAACTGATTTCTAGACTGTCTAGGCTTGACTGAAATGTAACTGATTATGCTAACTGACTAAACTGGTTTGAGTTCACTGAGTTCTATTGACTGACTGAATACACTGAGTTTCGTAACTGACTGAATACACTGAGATCTGTAACTAATTGAGTACTACTGTATGTGACATCACTAAGACTATTCTGAAGCTACTGTAATTCTAGGTAAACAGCTTGTTAACAATATTTTCTTTTAAACATATTGTCATACACTTGAGAGGCATGAATTTGTGCACTTAATAAAATCAACATGCAAGTATCATGATCACAATCCCAACTTACAAATTCTAGGGTTTTTTAATATAAATCCACATAATACTACACATATATTAATTACTTCACATTAAACATGAAATCATTCATGGATTAAAACCCAAATAACATCATAGTCATGAATACAATCAAATTCAAAAAAAATTCATGAAGGCAATCAACTTTTAGTTTTAAAAAAGGTTCTTGAACTCCAAGGGTGGAAGGAAACCCTTGGATGATCACCTAACATACCTTGACTATTAATTTCATGAAGATTTTGGTGAGTTCTTGAGACTTGATTCTTGAGCTTGATGAAACTAGGGCTTGTTCTTGGAATGATTTTTTAGAACAATGAGTGTATTTAGCCCTTTGGGATATTAAATTTTGTGTTAAGGAAGAATAATGTAAGGTTAAAATAACCCATTTTCCCACACAAACCCGGATAAAATAAGGTTGGACGGGTCCCCATCACGTCGTGACCCCTGCTTGGGTCAACTGGCCCTCGCGGTGCAGGCCTATCGCAACCTTTTGATGTTTTGGACATCTAAACTCACCATTACGCTAGTCTAAAAAATCCAAAACTCGTCTGAGATAACCTACAAGTGACCCTGATTGTGAATCAATTTTAAAATCGACATACCAAGGCCATAAAGGTCAAAAATAATATTCTTCAATCTCAAAGGCTAAAAATGATTCTAAGCCTTGACACTTGGCTGAAATTTTCAATGTCTGAGGCCTCTTTTGGCATGCTGTTAAGGACAGAAATAACTAGGATTTTGCGGGGTCTTACACACAACCCATACACTCTCACATTAAAGAAGTCTCAATAACTCAATAGAATCATGAATGTCAATGCAGGGATGGATCAAGTGACACTCACACTCAAAAGAGATGTTCCAATAAATGTGAACAAAATACCATAGGCTTGCCTTTCTTTTCTTTACCTAAGCTTTTAAACAGTCAGGTTAGGATCACTATAGGACTTTATTCGGCTTGTAATGTAGGCTTGGGGGCTGGTATGGTATATATGGACATTTTTAGTGACTAATCCTCCTTGGCGCTACACTTACTTCGGGGTCCACTTATCAACCAATTTCTTTTTATTCCACCCTTATTTCTCAATTTTTATTCTTTTACTGCACATTTAGGTTGGGCATGGTTTCTTTTATTTCATCTTTGTCAAATTTTTCTTTTATTTTCTTTTTGTATTTCTTTCTACCACACCTAACCCTACTATCTTTTCTCTAATTTTACCCTTCTTTATACCCACTTCACATTACACACTTCTATGATAGCCACCTTCAACTTAAGTAATTTACCTAAGTTGAGGTGCACAATGTCCAAGAAGGACCAGGCCTAAAATTGGTTCATTGTAACACAAATGAAAAGGTGAAAGATGTAACAAGAAAAATAGGCTATACAGTCTCAAAATAAGGATCAAGGGATACTTATTCATATATGGAAGATCATTTAGGATAAAAATGAACTTATTTTAAGAACGGTCTATAATTCTTTCCTAACTGACTATTCTTCAACCTAGGTAAGACTAGCCGGGAAAGTTCTGGATTCAACACACAAAGGGAACTAATTAGTATCTCACACACACATGGCACAGGGTTACATCACAAGCTACTACCTATACGGTTCATGCAATTGTTAGCTATGATTATTATGTCCCTAATCTTATCACCATAACAAAATTCACAATAGTCACATATATATACATATCGCACAGTTCAAAAACAAAATTTTGGAGGGGTATCCTCAAAAATAAAATAAAAAATTCATTTGTTTTACATACTCATATTTTTCCTAGTTAAACACAAAACATCACAAAACAAAACACAATATGCCTAAACATGTCGGCTCTACTAGAAGAAGGACTCCAGGGAAAAGAGGTAAGGCAACAAAAACCCCAAGAGGACATCAAGACCTACAAGTAGACCCGACCTCAACTTAAGACCTGCATTTTCCGCAATGCATTAGGACTTTACAAAACAAGAGAGTTAGAAACATACCTGTGGGACCATAGATGCCCAGATCTGACATCAATATCAATAACATGTAAAAAATTTAAAATACCTTGGGTTGTTTCCCAAGTAGGCCCTGATTTAAAGTTGCATCATGACGTGGCTATGCTGGTTAATCAGACTTCACCAACAAGCTCATCAGTACCTTGATTACTCATACTTCATCAAGGTATCCTGAGAGTTGTCCTCCAGTTTTTTCTTTCCACTGTGAACTTATAAATTTCACTCCTAATTGTTTTTTTGACTTCTCATTATGCTCAAGGAGTAGTGGTAAAAACAAAGGACCTAAGAAGTAGATAAGGCATGTTGTAATTCTTGGCCCTTACGTAAGGAATGTAGTTCTTTGTTTCTGACTCACAAACTTCAAGAATATAGACATATGTTAACTTTTCTTGCACTTTTCTTTGGGTTCTGATGGATCGATCAATATCTTAATATCCAAACATAATGTAAAAAAATGCTTCGAATAAGTTCCAATATGCCCAACTCAGGAAGTATAGTCTTATTTACATCCCCACATAACTCTAGTATGCTCTCTTTAATAGTGACACTATCCATAAGAGTATAAGCAATTGATGACTCCTCCAATTTCAGCTTCTCAAGTTGGGTTTTCAAAAAAATTTCATTCTCACACCACTCATAACTAAGTTGTTAGGTGTTATATGCAGAAACTTTTGCATTTAACTCTAATTATAAGTGGTGAATATCTAAGCCAAACCTATCAACCTTTTGAATAAGCGCATGATTTTTGTTTGCAAGGTGTGTCAGTATTTCTATCGAGTTCTCCTTCTAATCACACACTATATCTACCACACTCCTGCAACAACTCACCATATCAAAAGATAAAGATCAATAATAAATAAGTCTTTATCGCTCCATACTTCCTTGGGACAAGTTGTCATCTCAAGAAGAGTAGGCACACATAAGTGTATGCCCAAAAAAAATATAGAAAAGAAAAACCTAACAACCTCAATAACTGCAGTTAGTCGATCTACAATTGTATTCCCCAGTAACGATACCAAAATTTTGATAACACCTAAACTACACCCTCAGTTGAAGGATAAAGCGGTCTCTATTAAAATATAGTAACCCAACTAGGTTGGGGTTGATCTATCATGACCCAATATAGGATCATGTATAAAATATGCAAGTTAAGAAACACAAATCATGGAAAGGTTGCTACTCATAGTACATTTGTCGTAATACCAAATTTTTAACCTCGAACAATATATATGACCTCCTTCTATCGGATATATAATCACATCAATCAATAATATGTTAAATTTCTTAATTTAGGATAATTTATGATAAAATTAGATTACCCAACCCTCAAAGTTTTATGGTAACTTTCAATTCATCAAACTTTGTATCCAAAACAACACCTTACTGTCCATAATTCTTGTCTTTAAAAATTAAATTTTAATATCCAGAAGAAATCACTTAGAAATCACAATAAAGATGTAGGAAGGATTTACTTCAATCCTAGTCCAAAAGTATAAAGAAATTTACAATCCAATCATCTAAAATTCCATCTCCATTCAGCAGGATTTAACAAATTTCCTACCCTTTTTTAACATCTTGCTTCTTAAACTCCCAATCCCAAATCAAAAGTCATAAATTTTATGAGTAAAATTTATGGATCAAATTATAAAATATACCTTGGAACCAATAAGAATCACAAAAAAAAAATCTTTTTTTCCTTCTTTTAATTAATTGATCGTGTAATCCTAAACCCTAAAGTTTATTTTTTGAAGAAGTATACGCTGCTTCTGGGCAGCTAATAATTCTCATGGTGGGATGTCTCCCAAGGCTACTTTTAATAGACTTTTCCCTCCCCCTAAACCTCTTTTTGATTTAAATTGGGCGTGCACATGGGCTTGGCCCATTATTTTCTCTTTCATTTTTCTTTCTTTCCTTTTTCGTTAAACAAATACTCTTAAAAAATATGATATGGGATATTACATTTTTCCCACCTTAAGAAATTTGATCCTCGAATTTTAAAACATGTGTACATACCTGTACACTGAAATAATTGAGGGTACTTGACACACATATCATTTTTTGACTCCCAAGTAGCTTCTTCAACGACTTTGTTCTTCCATAATACTTTCACGGACACAAACTCCTTCCACCGCAACTTTCTTACTTGTCGATCAATAATAGGAACTAGTTCCTCCTCATAGTTTAAGTTCTCATCCAACATAAGTTTGGTGGTTCGAGCACGTGAGAAGAATTTGATATACACTTCTTTAGCATAGAGACATAAAACACTTGATGGATGAAGGACATATCAATAAGGAGTGTCAAAGGGTATGCCATACCTCCTAATCGATCAAGTATCTCATAAGGTACCATATATCTTGGGACTTTAACCTTTTTTTGTGAATTACATCACACCTTTCATAGGAGTGACTCATAGAAAAACCTTATCCCCAACTGTGAACACTTAATCTTTTCTCCTCTTTTCTGGGTAGGACTTTTATTCATAGATTTTTGTATCAAGTCTGGTCCTAACACCTTAGCCTCTCCAACTTCGTACCATCTAATAGGATAACGATGTCACCAACCATACAAGGCTTCATTTGGAGTCATATAATACTTGACTGAAGATTATTATTGTAAGCGAATTCAGCTAAGGATAAGTGAGTATCCCAACTACCTCCAAAATCAAGAATGCAAGCTCTCAGCGTATCCTCCAAGATTTATATAGTATGCTCAGACTATCTGCTCCTCTGTGGATGAAATGTAGTACTAAGATCTACTCGGGTACCCAATGCTTCTTGGAAAGATCTCAAAAAGAATAAAGTGAACTGTGATCCTCTATCAAAAATGATGGACAATGGAACTCCATAAATTCAGACAATTTCATCCATAAATAACTGAGCATATTTCACTCCATTATATGTAGTATTTACTGGAAAGAAGTGAGCTAATTTAGTAAGTCGGTCTATAATTACCCGTATAGAGTCATAGCCTTTAATGGTTCATGGTAGCCCGATAACAAAATTTATGGTAACTCTTTCCTATTTCTAATCTAGAATCGTGATCTCTTGCAATAATCCTACTGGCCGCTGATGCTCCGCTTTAACCTGTTGGCAAGTCAAGCAACTAGAAACAAACTTAGCAACGTCACACATGTAAGGAAGAATGAGAAACAAAATCAAGACACATCCTATCATGATATTGCAGAATCATGATTATAGAAATGGCTAACGACATAGCCATAATTGAGATTCTACTACTACCGTGTGCTCCAATAGTCATGGAATTAACCCAGATGCTCTGATACCAACTTTGCCATAACCCAATGTAGGATCATGACCAGTACTAAGGAGGTTAGGACTCCAAAGCATGCCTCGTAAAAATTCTATAGAAAATCAGACAGAGTTTTCCCTGTTTTTGGGCCTAACAAGAAAATTCCCATCTCGAATCCACAACACAACAACCCAACATCACAACCAACACGCCAAACACCAACACAATTCACCGTAATCAACAATAATGCACCAATACCACCAATAACAATACGAAATCTATCTCTAAAAATGAGAGAAAGTTAAATAATCCACAAGTCCAAGATAATAAAATAATTCTAAAACACTAAAGACATGACTATGGAGAGACTCCAAGAGATTTCAAGGAAAAAAACATACAAATGAATAAACTATTGCCCACACGAACAAGTGTGAGGCTCACCAAAAATATGTCGTTCGAATCCTCTAGCTAATAAAATTCTCAATATCACCTGCGTTCTTAGAAAAATAAATAGCCAGTGAGATGCTAGCAAAAAATAAATGCTCTTTTAGAAAATAGTAACAACAATAGTATGATTTGATTTGTGGAAATAAGACAAACTAGTAATAAACTCAATAAGCTTTGTATCATATCAAATAATACATATTTGGGAGGTTTTCAAGTGTTAATCACGCAATCAGTATGGCATTCTACATCAAGAATAGCCAATAACATTGGACCCCCTAAAGGAGTCAAATATCATATCAGTAGGTCCCTACTCGATGAGATTAGTAATAGTATGCTAGTTCTACCTTCCTACTAGCGAGAGATGTAACAATAATCAGTAAATACAAGGTGCACTAGGTTTAACGATTCCGTCGTTAGCTACAGGATTCAAATCAAGGTCTACTCTCATTTATACTTTCTTTGTAAATAATAGATATTCATATGAAAGCATTTTTCAGAATAGTACATATCACTTAAAGTTCATATCAAATCATATTTCATGTAAACTTGAATAAAAACACATGTCAAAAATACTTATTTCTCATAAACATCAGTGATCATATCTCAATTAATGGTAAATATGTCTTGTGAACATCTCATATACCCAATTTCAGTATCATATCAACTAAAAGACTTTCCCCATAAGATATTTCAAAGTATTCAATAATTCTTGTTTCATCAAAATCATGTATAAAATATGCAAGTTAAGAAACACAAATCATGGAAAGGTTTCTACTCACAATACACTTGTCATAATGCCAAATTTGTCACCTCAAATAATTAGTATGACCTCCATTGATCGAATCTATATTCACATCAATCAATCTTATGTTAATTTCCTTAATTTAGGCTAATTCATGATAAAATTAGATTACCCAACCCTCAATGTTTCATGGTAATTTTTAATTCATCTAACTTTGTATCCAAAACAACACCTTACTGTCCATAATTCTTGTCTTTAGCGATTAAATTTCAATACCTAAAAGAAATTACTTAGACTAGAAATCACGATAAAGATGGAGGAAGGATTTACCTTAATCCCAAATCGAAAGTATAAAATTTTTTACAATCCAATCGTCTAATATTCTCGCTCCATTCATAAGGATTTAACAAATTTCCTACCCTTTTTAACCTCTTTCCTCTTAAATTTCTCAATCCTAAATCTAAATTCATAAATTTTACGAGTCAAATTTATGGACCACGTATATTTACCTTGAACCCGATAAGAATCTCGCAAAATTTTCTCCTTTTCCTTCTCTTGACTTACTAATCGTGTAATCCTAAGCCCTACAGGTTTTTTATGTAGTAGTATACATTACTTCTTGTTAGCTAATAATTCCCATGGTGGGCTTCCACCCAAGGTTACTTTTAATAGACTTTGCCTTCCCCCTAACCCTCTTTTTGATTTGAATCAGGCCTGCACATGTGCTTGGCCCATTATTTTCTCTTTCTTTTTTATTTCTTTCTATTTTTTTGTTAAAAAAATACTCATAAAAATATAGATGATATGGGTATTACATGATCCCACCGAAAACATTCAGAAATCCTTCTCGAACTTATTGAAATCACCAGGCAATAGGAAAAGTAAAAGGGGGGATTTGTTAAAAAAGTAGAAAGTAACAAGAATTGGATGCTTGAGGTTTAAAATAATCTGAGACGAACATTAGGTTTGTGTTCCCCCTAGATTCTAACTCCGTAAATTTATCGTGAACTATCAAACTATTCCAATACCTTGCTTGCAGAATTTGATTGGTTATTTACTATCAATTGTCTTGTGGACTCATTAATAGATTTAACCCTTTATTTTTTGAGTCTCAGGATGTCACTTTACAAATCCTTATCCTAGATCTCAGTTTAACTATTACTTTTTGAGTTTCAAGTTATTAGATGAAATGTAATCGTCTTAAGTTAATGGTGTAGTAAGTTTATTTTAGAAATTAACTCTAAATCAAAGTTATGATCTCTTTTTTCCAGTCACTACCTCCCGATCAAGCTCATAGTGAATACAAGTGAGTTCTCAGCATTAGCCACCATTAAGAAATCAATAAGAACGAAGAAACCATAATCCATGCAAGAATCTTTATCTAGAATGACTTGGCACTTCATCCACTTTGTTAAATTGTCAGGGTTCCCATAACCCTAGTTAAGGAAATTAGTCGCTCATAGTTGAAAAATAATTCATGAAATTCATAGACAAAATCATAGAATCAATCTCACAATATTGAAAGAATAAAACCCAAAGTCTCAAATTTAAGAACAACTTAAAAACAAATCAAGAATAATAAGATCCCAAGACCACAAGTCAATCTTGGAACCAAAAGATATTTGCATGATGTAAACTTATCCCCAAAGGAACTATCTCTCCATCTCTAGTTAAGAAAAGTAAACAGGGTATTTATAGATTACATAGAAACCCTAGAAATCAAATACTAAATAAAAGAGGAAAACTTGACTAAACGTACATAATAAGGACTAAAAATATCATAGGAGTAGGTTTAGGTTACATGAAAACTCTAGGAAATAAATCCAAAATGATTATGTAAAAATGCATCGACGGCCACCTACGGACCCACCGACAGGCCGTAGGTGGAACCTAAGGCCGTAGGTGGGAGTGTAGGTGCCAGTCCCAAAATTTTCTCTCTGTTCTTAAAAGTTCTTACACATATGGACCAACCTACGGTAGGCAGTACCTACGGGGCGTAGGTGCCAAAGTAGGTGGCCATTTTTTATTTTTTTCATTCCATTTTCTTCTGATTAACTTCCAACACCTAGTTTCCTGAAAAATCACTCTAAAAATACATCAAACCCAACAAAATAGCCTTAGTATATTCATATCCCCTAAGTTTAAGCATCAAAAGTGTTATGAATCTATATCAGATCATTATTTCACTTGTTTTCTTTATCTCTTAGTATTTTTTTTGGATTCTTTTTTGTCATAGTTGGGGGCCTGTCCCAACTTAGTTTGGTATTCTGGTTTTAAAGGAATTTGTAGATAGTATTGGGATGATTGGTCGTCTTATTTAGAATCTTAGATTTTATTTGATTCATCTATATTATTTATTATTTTTTATTAGCTTTCACTGTATTTATTTATTATGCTCTGGTGGTAGGCTAAATGTGTAATGCCCCGAGTCTGGTACCCTGGACGCTACGCGGTTCTTATAATCCTGAAGGACCATAAGTTAACCCATTACTGGTACCTTCTGTAATAACAGAGTAATAACACTGTATAATGCAGAATATTTGGCTGAAATGCCATAAGGTTCAAAACTATAGTACTGATGAAAAGAAATTGATAAGGTCTGATAAAATATCAGAATCTAAAATATTGAATATTGTATGAACATCTAGTCTGAAAAGCCTCTAAATGAACTGTCTGGACTTTGGATTTGATGGGAAAATCCCCCAACTAACTCCATCTACTAAAATACTGAATGTAATATGAATAATGAAATAAAAGAATATCCTTGAATGATGAGGACTCACTGCTAGTCTACTGTTGTTGGCTGAATCTAAATCTATCTACGCATGATTGGGAACCTGAGCATCAGAACCTATGATATAAAACACCATAGCGTAAGAGAAAAAGTATGCATCAGTACGTGTGAATGTACTAGTATACAAAGTGAGGTAGGCTGAATTCAAAGGTTCACATGCATGAACTAGAACTGACTAGATAACATAAACATGACTGCGTGAGAATACATGTATGAATACATAACCTTAACTGAAGTCATAAGGATTCTGAATACTGAGTTCACTGATAACACAGATTACTAATAACTAATAACTGATATACTGTTTGCTGAGAGAATGTATCTGGCAGTCCTATTTCTGATAGAACTAGCTGAGTTTTGCACTGAGTTGAGTGACTGTATCTGATAGTCCTAAAATCTATAGAACTATCTGAGTTCTTTATTGAAGATTGAGACTGAGGCTGTGGGAGGTAATTATCTAACCGACATGCCCCTTTTCTGAATATATTTGGGGTCATACCTATAACCCTAGTTGAAAGGGTGTTAGTACCGTTCCACGGGTAAAGATAATAAAGATATACCCTCATCTAGTAGGCGCTCAAATGAGACCAGTAGAACCCTTAAATATTAGGTTAAGCCACTTCATCAACCCTCAACAAGCAAGTTTTGATGTCTCAACCTACGCTGGCTACGTAGTTCTGAAATGCAAGGACTGCTTCTAAGGATCATATCCTCTGCTGGCAGGTAAGACCCCATCCTTGGTTTCACTCGGTGCTAAATCCTATACCCAACTGAATAGACACTGAACTGATTTCCTAGTTCATACTAGGCTGGACTGATCTATTACTAATTGTACTGATTAACTGAACTGAACTGAGTTTATTGAGTTTTCCTGAGTTTTGTAACTGAACTAGAGTACTACTGATCGTGACATGATTGAGACTTTTCAGTAATTAACATTGGCTCTAGGCACATAGTTAAATTATCGAGTATTAAATACCCTCAGGACTCGATAGCATGAAAATAATAAGACATGACAACTCTTGAATACTTGACAATAGTCTACAACTCACAATACAATCTATAAGGCATTTCATCAATCACTTGAAAGTCATGAACTTGCACATGAATAGGAATGCATACTAACACATCATAATTTCATTAAACCAATCTCATGAGCATTTCATCAAACACATACAAGGTATAGCTTTAACATGGAAAACATTGTGAACATGTGGGAATAGCATAAGTTCATCATTTAGACCACCAAAGGGTCACAAAAGCATCATAGTCTCAATTTAGCATTTTATCAAACACATGGTAGGTGTAGCTTTATACTTGGGTATGATCAACAATGCTAATCATCATGACTTCATAATTCAAGGGTTTCAATATAAGAAAATCAAAATTCAAATTACATATTACCCCCAAGAACGCGGTCTTTTAATGAGTGAAAATTAAATGGCCGATGCGTAGGTCGATGTGGCGAATCGCTGGCACCGATGTGAAATCCAAAGCGTCGCACCGACTCACTAGAATTTGACACTGGTAGTTGGGTAAAATATTAACCAACATGATAGGTGATACGGTGCACCAAGATCGCTTTGGCACACTATTTTAGGATTCCAAAGGAGATTCAAACGATGTTCAAAAAATCCAAAACTTGTCCGGGAACACCTATTGACCTTCCTGATCATGAATTAACTAAAATATAATCATTTAAAGGACTTTAAGGTTGCAAAATGAGATTGATAACTTTCGAAGGACTAAAAATGAACTAAGTCTGAATACTTAGCTAGAATTTTCTAAGTCTGGGACCCCTTAACAAGCTTAAAGGACTAAATTAAGATAGGAATTTTGTGGGGTCTTATAATATCTCCTCCTTGGGAACATTCGTCCTCAAATAAGACTGACTGAACTGAGAGTACTAGTAGGCTGAATCTAGTTACTGGACATGAACATCTGGGACATAACTATAGGACTGATATTACTGATATACTGAATTACCACACTGAACATGCATATCTGATGCATGAGTACATAACTGAGCTGATTCATGAGTACATGACTGGTATTTCAAATAAGCTGAGTTTCTCATACTAAACATGTATATCTGATACATGGATACATGATTGAACTAACTCATGAACATATGATTGAACATGCAATGGTATTTGATACCAAGTTTGTAACTGAAATCAGAACATGAAACTGAATAAGCATATGGAAAACTATTACCTTGGGTTGAGTCTGAGTTTGCAGAGAAGAGCTGAGGATACTTCGTCCACATGTCTGCCTCTGCTTCCCAAGTAGCTCCCTCAATGGACTGATTCCGCTAAAGAACTTTGACTAGAGGGACTTTTTTGTTCCTCATTCTGCGAGTCTGATAGTCAAGGATTTAGACTGGAATCTCTTTAAAAGAGAGGTTGTTATGAACATCTATGACCTCTATAGGGACTACAACTGTTGGGTCACCTATGCACTTCTTTAGAAAGGAGACATGAAATACTGGATGGACTGAAGCTAGATTTGAAGGTAATTCGAGCTCATAAGATACCTTGCCAAAATGACAGAGAACTTTAAAAGGATCGACATATCGGGGACTGAGATTTCCCTTTTTGTCGAACCTATTCACTCCTTTCATGGAAGAGATTTTAAAATACACATAATCGCCAATCTCGAACTCGAGATCCTTTTTGTGCATATCTGCGTACGATTTCTGTCAGCTCTATGTTGTCTTAAGCCTTTCTCTGATCAATTGAACTTTTTCTAAGGTATCGAATACTAGGTCAGGCCCTATAACTGCGGCCTCACCCACCTCGAACCAAGTAATTGGAGATTTGTGTCTCTGATACGCCCAAATTACACCTGTCTTACGAGAGTGTAAGCGGTCGTTATCAAATATATAACCCAACTAGGTTGGGGTCGAATCCCACGGGGAATATGGTGTTAATTAAGTTGTATGTAGATTAGTTGACTTTTAATAGTTTGTTTCCGTAAGATAAATAGGGGGGATTTGATTCAGTTCACAAATTAATGGTTTCGGTTTAACAAGATGAAATACGTGTAGTAGTATTAAAATTCAGAGAAATAGCAAGCTAGGGTTATGTTCACCTTGTAGTTTTCAATACTTTCTAAATATGGGCTTTACGAATTCATACATGCATCGTGCTTACAGATAAATGTATTGTATTTAATAACATAATCCTAGTGTTTCTCAACCATCAAGGACTAATTCACTTTAGTTCTCTCAAATTAAAAGCGTTTATCAAAAACAATACAAAATTTCCAAGTAGTTAATCCTGCTAAGGCATTAACTTATGAAATAGGGGTTAGTAATCCTATTTTCTTGTCACTACTCTATTTTTTGAACATCAACCTTTCTTTCAAACAAGTTACGTTTTAAGGCATATCCTCTATGTTTACAATCATGAGAATTCAAGATAAGCGAAGAGAGTATGATGTAAACAAGTCAATGCATAATGAATTCAAAACCCAAAGTAATAGATTGTATGCTACAAGGCTTCCATAACCCTAACTAACAAACTTAGCTACTCATGAATAAAACAGAAAGCATCATAAATATATTCATCATACCAAAAACTAGAAGACGATCTTGGTGTGCGAATAGTAAAAACAAGAGAGATAAATGTTTCTCTCTCTCTTCTCAATCTAAGCCACCTTTTTTCTCTCTCAGAATAATGCAGAATAATGAATTCTGAATAAAAATTCAGCATTAAGCCTTTTAATAATCTTTTCTTTCATAATTGCCTTCCTAGTCCCTGAACTAATGATAAATGACAAACTAGTCTTGGACATAGTTTCTAGGCGCCACATTTGGTCCAGACTGCTACTCTCTCTTGTGTCATATGCCATCCGCATTCCATAGTCCCATTATGTCTTCATATACCTTATTAATACCTGAAATCATGCTAATCACATCGGTTAGCTCAATTACATAGAAGTAGAGTAAAAACATAAGAAACTAGGCATTTTGTTCTCTAAACTTAGCTAAAACATGGATAAGTTATGGTGCTTAGGCGTATAAATACACCCAAGATCACCACCCCACACTTAAAGCTTTGTTCGTCCTCGAACAACATATCCATTTATGCATACTACACAAGTCTTAGCACCCACAAAGAAGAACAAGATGCTCAAATAGGCTCACACAACAATTATGAACAAGAAGTAGGTTCAGGAATCATTCCTAGCTACAACCTACCCTCAAGAATAGACTCATTAAGTTGAAAATTTTATGCATATCATTTAAGCAAATAAATCATATAAATTACCCAACCTTCATCAACTATGTGACATCACAACAAGAGAGTTACCCATAATCACTCACAATCATGCAATTTCTAACAAAATGGGTACAAAAATCAAGTTGCGCACTCTCACAAAGAATTCTCAAATTACAACTGATGACCATATGCTTTTCCTTAGTGTAATACTCCACTAATATCAGAATGCTAAGATTAGGATCAAATAGGTCTTTTACGAGTTGTAATGCAGGCTAAAGGATGGGCAGGAACTATTTTGGCCAGAAATAGTGACTATCTTCCCTAAGCGCTTTAATACACTACATTATGCAATTAAGACCAATCTCTAACAACTAATTTCCACTTCTACTATCTTCACAGATTTGCTTTCCACCCCAACTCGTTAAGCTTAATTAACAACACTATGGTGGGAGTATGCAACCCTTTCAAATATATATATATATATATATATATATATATATATATATATATTTGTGCCCTTTTCACGTTACGCACCCCTATAATAGCCACCCTCAACTTAAGCGATTTGTCTTAGTTGAGGCGCACAATGTCCAAGAAGGACTAGGGCCAAAACAGGTTCATTGTAACATGTCTGAGATAAATTTTTGAACTTTTTCAACAATTTTTGCTACTCTCAATTACATCAATTGCTCACGCCAATAACTAGACTTTAGGTCATCAATTTCACCTTTTTCTCTTATATTCAAACTCCTAACTCACATTGATTTTTCATTAAAGCGCTTAGGAGCTTTTGGATCAAATTACGGTCTATTAAAGAGCGGATTAGGCTACAAATAAGTCTAACAAAAGAACAAGCTAAAGGCTCAATGGGGCTAGCTAAGATAATGTACAAAGGTAGGTCAAAAGAAGGTATGAACAATGGCTATCAAAGAAATGCCTAAATCATCTCCTAAACTTACAATCTTTATTTTGCTTTGCACACACACACTAGGCAAGTTAGTTTAGGAAGTTCATCAGCTTGCCCGACTAGGTGTTCTAAAAACAACAAACCTACTCTGACCATAGTATATCCCAACAAAAAACAACAAACCTACTCTTGATGCATCATAGTATATCACAAACCCATCTGAACCATCTGGAAGAGTCAAAATTGAAGTTGAGGTGAGTCGAGTCTTCAACTTCTAAAAACTCTTCTCGTATGAATCTGACCACTAAAATTTGACTTTCTTCTGAGTCAATCAAGACATAGGGGATGCAATAGATGAAAATCCCTCAACAAACCTGCGGTAATAACTAGCCAAACCCAAGAAACTCCTAATATCTGATGGAGAAATGGGTTTGGGCTAGTTTCTCACTGCCTCAGTATTTTGGGGATCAAATCTAATGCCATCACCGAAAATGATATGGCCAAGGAATGCTACTAACCTTAGCCAAAATTCACACCTACTAAATTTTGCGAATAACTGATGATTTCAGAGAGTCTACAATACTATTCTGAGATGGTCTGTATGATTATGTTCACTTCGGGAGTAAACCAGGATGTTATCTATTAAAACTATGATGAATATGTCTAAGTACTACTTGAACATATGGTTCATCAAGTCCATGAAAGTTGTTGGGGCATTGGTAAGACTAAAGGACATGACTAAGAATTTGAAGTGACCATACCGAGTTCTGAAAGCTATTTTTGGGGTGTCACATTCTCTGACTCTGAGCTGATGATAGCCTGATCTGACGTCTATCTTAGAGAAGTAAGTGGCTCCCTGAAGTTGGTCAAATAATTCATCGATTCTGGGATGGGGATACTTGTTCTTGACTGTGACCTTATTGAGCTAATGGTAGTCTATGCACATTCTGAGATAAACGTCTTTATTACGTACGAATAAAACTGGTGTGCCCATAGGGATACACTAGTCCTGATGAATCCCTTATCTAGGAGATCCTTCAACTGTTCTTTTGATTCTCTGAGTTCTGCAGGTGCCATTCTGTATGGCAGAATAGATATGGGTTGAGTATCTAAGAGAATATCAATTCCGAAATCAATTTCCCTTTTGGGAGGAATTTCGGGAAGATCTTCGAGAAATATATATGGGAATTTACATGCTACTGATACTGATTCAAGAGTAGGGGTTTCTAAACTGGAGTCCTTGACTCGCACAAGGTGATAGACACATCCCTTAGATATCATTTTTCTTGCCTGAAGGTAAGAAATAATTTGACCCCAAAATGTTGAAGTACTACCTCTCCACTATAGGACAGGTTCATTTGGGAACTAGAAATGGGAAATTCTATTTTTACAGTCGATTGAGGAATAGTAGGAATGAATCCAATCTATGCAAAGAATGACATCAAAATTAGTCATCTCTAATTCGACTAAGTCTGTTGAAGTTATTTTCTGAGATACCATAACCGAACAGTTCCTGTATACCCATCGGGCTATGATGGATTTACCCACTAGGGTAGAGACTAAGAAAGGCTCTACTAGAATTTCAGGACTGAGTCCAAAATCAAGTGTTATATAAGGAGTAACAAAATACAAAGAAGCTTCTCGATCTAACAAAGCATAAACATGTAAGTAATAAACATGTAACGTACCAGTGACCATGTCAGGAAAACTTTATTGATCTTGTCGAAACTAAAAAGTGTAGAGTCTGCTTGGACGTTGCCCACTGGTGGCACTGGATGAGGTACCCTGCTGATTCGGGCGATCAAACTGAGCTGAAGGATGGTTTTGCTGACCCTGAGAACCTGACAGGAGACAATATTTAACTCTGTGTCCTGGCTTACCACATCTGAAACAAACATCACTGCAAGCTCTATAAATACCTTGATGGTTCTTGTCATAAGCCTAACAAAGAGAAATGGTTCGGGCACTGCTGACACTACCCTGAGACTTAGAGCCTGGCGCCCTATCTCTATTACCGTCTCTGAATTTTGGCACTGGAGCAATAGCCGAGGATGGAGCTGGAACTGAAGATTTTGGGTAAAATTAAGAACTATTCCCACCCTCTGACTTAGGCTGACCAAAGTTGAAAATACTTATTCTAGCTCTCTTGTTCTTCTTTTCTCTCTATTTATTCTTTTGCTTCTCTATCTATTGAGCATAGATTATCATCCTAGACAAGTCCATCTCACTAATCAACATTGCAGTCCTACACTCTTTGACCACACTATCATCACCCCCAAACAGAAACTTACTCATTCGGGATCTGCTATCTTTCATCACATGAGGAGCGTATCTAGCTAATTTAGTAAACTTGAGAGAATTCTCTTTCATCGTCATATTTCCCTTCTTCAGATTAATAAACTCTAACACCTTATCTTCTCTCAGCTCTAGGGTAAAGAATCTATTTAGTAAAGTAGTGGCAAACTCCTCCCAATCAATGGGCCCTGCATCTACGGCCCTCTAGACTTTACACTATTTAAACCAAGTGTGAGCCACATCCAGCAACTGATATGCAGCTAGCTCAGCACTCTCACTAGTTGTCGCCCCTATAATATCTGTAATCTTCTACACCTAATCAAGGAATTCCTGAGGGTCCTCATCTGACTTAGACCATGTGAAAGATAGAGAGTTCATTTGGATGAACTCCAAATCTTGGTTGTTGCAGTATTGGCCACTGGGTTAGCCAGAATGACAGCTGGACGTTCATTCTGAGCAGAAATTGAATGAGCTAGGGTGGTGAAAGCTACTCTAAACTCAGCGTGGGAGACATGTTCACCCAAAGGATTTGGCAGAATGGGCTGAGGGGCTGACTGATCTCCCGTTTCTCTTCCATGAGTCCTCTTTGGAGGCATTTTCTGTAAATGGAAGAGAAACTTGTAATAAAAAGAGAGTTTATCTAGAGATCATTCTCACTCACACGACATGTATACTGAAAAAAAACTATTCCAAAAATATCTCATAGTCTCTTGTCCATAAGTTTGGCGCGCTACACACCCATGCCCAAGACTCTACTAGATGCGACTTTCAGACTTCTTAGGACACTTTTAAACCTTAGGCTCATATATCAAGTTTGTAATTCCCCGAGTCTGGTACCCCAGAAGCTACACGGTGATCATAATCCTGAAAGACCTCAAGCTAACCAATAACTAGTACCTGCTATAATAACTGAGTCTTAACATTGTATAATACAGAATAATGGGCTGAAATGCCATAAGGTTCAAAACTGTAATACTGATAAAAAGAAAATGATAAGGTCTGATAAAATATTAGAATCTGAAATACTGAATACTTTCTGAATATCTAGTCTGAAAAGCCTCTAACTGAACTGTGGAGTGGATGGGACAATCCCCAACTAACTCTATCTACTGAAATACTGAATGTATTGAGATAATGAAATAAAAGAATATCCTTGAATAATGAGGACTCGCTGATAGTTTACTACTGTTGGTTGAATCTGAATCTATCTATGCATGAATGAAAACCTGAGCATCCAAACCTATGGTATAAAACACTAGAGCGTAAGAGGAAAAGTATGCATCAGTACGTCTGAAAGTACTGGTATGTAAAGTGAGGTAGGCTTAACGCAAGGGTTCACATGCATGAACTAGAACTGACTGAATAACATGAACATGACTGCGTGAGAATATATGCATAAATACAGAACTGTAACTAAAGTCATAAGGATTCTAAATACTGAGTTCACTAATAACACAGATTATTGATAACTGATATACTATTTACTGAGTGAATGTATCTGACAGTCCTATTTCTGATGGAACTAGATGAGTTTTGCACTAAGCTGAGTGACTGTATCTGACAGTCCTAAAATCTGTAGAACTATCTGAGTTATTTATTGAAGAGTGAGACTGAGACTGTAGGAGGTAATTATATAATCGACATGCCCTTTTTCTGAATAGATTTGGGGTCCAACCTGTAACCCCAGTTGGAAGGGTGTTAGTATCGTGCCACGGGTAAAGACACTGAAGAGATACCCTCATCTGGAAGGGTCTCAAATAAGAACGGTGGGACCCTTAACTGTTAGGTTAATCCACCTCATCAACTCTCAACTAGCAGGGTTTGATTTCTCAACCTAAGCTGGCTACGTAGTTCTGGAACGCAAGGACTGCTTCTAAGGATCACACCCTCTGCTAGCATGTGAGTCCCAATCCTTGAGTTCACTCAGTGTTGAATCCTACTCCCAACTGAATAGACACTGAACTAATTTCTAAGCTCATACTAGGCTGGACTGATCTGTTACTGATTATACTAATTAACTGAATTAGACTGAGTTTACTGAGTTTTCCTGAGTTCTGTAATAGAACTAGAGTACTACTGATCGTGACATGATTGAGATTGTTCTATAATTGACACTGGCTCTAGGCATATAGCTAAATTATTGGGTATTAAATACCCTCAGGACTTGATAGCATGAAAATAATAAGACATCACAACTCTTGAATACTTGACAATAGTCAACAACTCACAATATGATCTATAAGACATTTCAGCAATCACTTCAAAGTCATGAACTTGCACATGAATAGGAATGCGTACTAACACATCATAATTTCATTACACCAATCTCATGAGCATTCCATCAAACACATACAAGATATAGCTTTAACATGGAAGACATTGTGAACATGTGGGTATAGCATAAGTTCATCATTTAGACCACTAAAGGATCACAAAAGCTGCATAGTCTCAATTTAGAATTTTATCAAACACATGGTAGGCGTAGCTTTATACTTGGGTTTGATAAATAATTCTAATACATCATGACTTCATAATTCAAGGGTTTCAATATAAGAGAATCAAAATTCAACTTACATGCTATTATAATAACAAGAAGGGGATCTTTCAAAAATAGCAGAATTTTGCTATAAAACCCACCTTTCATAGCCACATTTTACATAATTACCATTTATAGCCATTGTATTCAATTTATGCCCGTTGTATTCGATTTTACAGATAGTATGTATTCATATAAAATATGAACACAGTTCCTATTTAGTCGCACCAAAAATGAGATTCAATATTTTTAAAAAGAAAAAAATCTCAATCACGCTTATCTCGTTGAACTGAATATTTTCTTGCCTAACACTACCATTATCTTTTTTTATATTTTTATATTTTTTGTGTTTTTTCGTTTTTTCTTCTTCTTTTTTCTATTTTTTCCTACTTTTATTTTTTTCGTTTCTTTCTTTTTGATTTTTTCTTTTTTTCTCTCTTTAATCTCTAAGTTCTATTTCTCTTTCTTCTTTGATTTTTTTTTACTTTCTTTTTTTGTACTTATTTTCTTTATTATTTTTTTTGTTCTATTTTATATTTTTTATATTTTCGAATAATATGACTAGTCTAGCACAAGTCATGGATGATAACGTAAATACCACAATTGTTTATCGTATTTGTAGTCACACTGCCATTTATATTTTTGTATTTATTGATATAATTGTATTTGTATTTGTATTTTAAAGTTTACACTTGTATTTATATTTTATAGTTCGCATTTGTATTTGTATTTAATAGTTCGCACTTGTATTTGTATTTGTTAGTTTGCGCCATCATATATATTTTATATAATTCACACTTGTATTTTAAAGAACTATTTTGTATTTGTATTTTATAATTGATTGCATATTATATTGAATTATATTTATATTATGGTTTTATTGTGTTTGTATATTTATATTATATTTGGATTATACTTGTATTTGTATTCTATTTTCTTCATTACCTTTTTATTTTTAAGAAATTATTTTGTATTTGTAGTTGTAAGTTGATTGCATATTGTATTTAGTCGTGACTATGTACAATTTATCATTTGTATTTGTATACAAACAAGTAAGTGCATTAATTGTATTTTTTTGATTCTAAAATATATATATATAAATATGTAATGTATCATTTGATACAAATGTACCATTTTGTATTTATATATCAAAATTATCATTCATATGTGTAAATAAACAAATATCACTTGATACAAATACAATGACAAACAAATGAAACAAATGATTTTATAAATACAAATACAATATGTATTTGTATATATTTTTTTTTATAAAAATTTGAGTTGTACTTATTTGTATCAATAAATACAACTCGTATCAATAAAAACAAACAAGTATTCGTGGAAAGAAAATCAATCGTTCCTTTTCAATAATTAAAAAATACAAATGATAGTTCACACTTGTATTTATATGTTATAGATCACATTTGTATTTGTATTTTATAGTTCGCACTTGTATTTATATGTTATAGTTCACATTTGTATTTGTATTTTATAGTTCGCACTTGTATTTGTATGTTATAGATCATATTTATATTTGTATGTTATAGCTTGCATTTGTATTTGTGTTTGCTAGTTAGCACAAATGAAAAGAAGGAGAAAAATAAAAAAGAAAAAAAGGAAAAAAAGAAGGAGAAAAAATAAGAGAAAAAAAAAAGAAGAAAAATGAGAGAAAAATGAGGAAAAAATACAAAAAAAAAAATAAAGAAGGAGAGTAATAGAAAATAAGAAAAAAATACAAAAAAAGAGAAAAAATAAAAAGGAAAAAAAAGAAAAAAATGAAGGAGAAAAAATACAAAAAAAAAAGAAGAAGAAGAAGAAGAAAACAAAAGGAGAAAAATGAAAAGGAAAAAAAAGAAAAATAAAAAATGAATAAAAAATAAAAAGGAAAAAAAGTGAAAAAAGAAAAAATAAAGAGAAAGCAACAAAAAAAGGAAAAGAAAAACTGAAAAAGTAAAAAAAAGAAGAAAATAATAGAAAACAGAAAAAGAGAGAAAATACTTAAGAAAGACTATGAATTGTAATTGAGAATAATTAATAGGCAAGAGGGGGCTATGAATTGTAATTAATTGAAAATTAGGCTTTAAGTGGTAATAAAAGCCCAATAATGGCTAATCCGAGTAATTTTTCCTATCAAGAAACACAAAAAGATTTCAACTTGGAACACATTCCACAACATCAACATGATTACATTCAAACCCACAACATGGAAATCACAATTCATGTGTTTAAAAGATGTTTCTTGAACTCCAAGGGTGGAAGGGACCCTTGGATGAACACTTTACATACCTTGTTGAAGAATTTCTGAAAATTAATGGTGAAATCTTGAGTTCTTGATTTAAAATTTAAAAACCCTAAGGCTTGTTCTTGAGAGAAAATGATAAAGAATGCGTTTATTTGCTTCCTAGGGTATTAAATTTCATGTTTTGGGGGCTGAGAGTTGAGGCAAAAAGACCCAAATACCCCCAAGAATGTGGTCTTTTAATGAGTAAAAACTAGATTGTCGATGCGCAGGTCGACATGGTGCGTCACTGGCACCGACACGATATCCAATGCGCCGTGCCAAGATCGCACCGACTCACTGGAATTTGATGTTGGTAGCTAATGAAAATATTAACCAACGCGATAGGAGACGCGGCGCACCAAGATCGTGTTGGTACACTATTTTGGGATTCCAAAAGAGCTTCAAACGAAGTCCAAAAAATCCAAAACTTATCCGGAAACACCTATTGACCTTCCTGATCATGAATTAACTAAAATATAGACATTTAAAGGACTTTAAGGTCGTTAAATGAGATTGCCAACTTTCGAAGGAGTAAAAATGAACTAAGTCTAAATACTTAGCTAGAATTTTTCTAAGTCTGGGACCCTTTAACAAGCTTAAAGAACTTAATTAATCTAGGAATTTTGTAGGGTCTTACAAAAGGGGTGGTCTCCGGACCACGATGGGCTTGAGATACCCGTCATGACTTGGCATTAGTTTAGGTCGTGACATGCTTGGTATCAAAGCACGGTTCAAGGTCACTAGGTAAATCAAGTCGAGTAGAGTCCTTTTTATAGGTGTGTATCGTGCCACACTTATATGGGGGATGATATAAGGAATTTTGAAATTTTACCCTTTCTTATTTTCTATTTCGAGCTATAGGGTCTAGTTATCTTGAAACTTCTTTAACTCTTGACTTGCTCGCATTTTAGATCATGCCTTCCCAAAGATGTAACGGTCATAGAAACTTTTTTGGAACCTCTATACCACCGGAGAGAACTCGCCCTTTTTATAGAGTGCAGACTCGATCTACGGTCCCTACTCTTGACTGTACCACTACACGTAGGGTTCCACTGGTCCCTACTAGTCCTCCTCAGGCTTCCCGAGTTAATAATACTCATACCCAGACTTCCAAGGGAGATATCTCTAATGTGGAGTTCTTTCAATTTATCATATGCTTCCCCAACTAATGGCATCGTATTCTCGTCGGTCTGATAATGTTGGTTCTGTTGTTAGTTCATCTGAGGTCACTTGGGTTAGCCAGTTTATGGGGATGAATTCCCCAACCTTTACAGGATCTAAGGTTGAGGAGGATCCTCAAGGGTTTATGAATGAGATGGAGAATATTTTTAGGGCGATGCATGATACTGATTTTGAAAGTGTAGCATTTGCTGCCTATCAATTGAAAGATGTAGCTTACCAGTGGTATGAGGAGTAGAAAGTGATGAAGGGTGATGATGCTGAGTAGGTGGTGTGGGATGAGTTTTCAGGTTCTTTTCTTGATCACTTCTTTCCTCAGGAATTGAGGGAGGCTAAGGCCCAAGAGTTTGTGAACTTGAAGTAGGGTAGGATGATTGTTAAGGAGTATGCACTAAAGTTCCAGCAGTTATCATATTATGATCTGGAGTTAGTGTCTAATATGAGATATAGAATGAGAAAGTTTTCTTCTAATTTGTCCTGTGATGTTGTGTTGGAGTGTAATATTGTTATGTTGAATAATGATATGGACATCTCCAGGCTAGTAATCTATATGCAGCAAACGGGGATGAGAAAAACAAGCAAGTAGAGGTGGGAGAGTGGCATAATAAGAAGTTAGATATTTAGAGCAGGGTGCAGGTCAGCAGAATAGTAGAAGAGATGGTAAATAGTGAACTAAGAAGAAGAATTAGGGAAATTTTTATTTAACAACTAGTGCTCCTTATCTTAAGCGTTTCGATGATCATAATATTTTGGATTGAAGTGGTCCTAATGCGTAGGGTGCCCAGTCTCAGGTAAGTGGAGCTGAATCAGTCCCACCTTATCCTTTCTACCAATTATGTGGGAAGCTTCACTGTGAATATTATTAGGAGGAAAGTAATTTGTGTTTCAATTATGGTCATCCTGGTCACCTGTAGCGAAATTGTGTCATAGATAAAGTTGCCACTGGAGCTAATAAGGTTTCGATCACCACTTCTTCAGTTCTTTCAGCCAAGGGTACCACTTCAGGTACCGGCACTGGTTGAAATCATGTCTATGCACTTTCTACTCATCATAAATCTGAGGCATCCCCTGATGTTGTCATTGGTATGTTGCTGCTCTTCTCTAGTGATGTTTATTGTTTACTTAATCCAGGTTCTATCCTATCTTATATAACCCCTTAAGTAACTGTAAACTTTGGTTTTTGTCCTAAGAATATTTTCGACACCTTTTCTATTTCTACTTCGGTGGGTGATTCTATTATTTCTAGAAAAATACATAAGAGTTATGTGGTGTCCATCTTTCATAGGGAGACATTGGTGGATTTGATAGAACTTGATATGGTGGACTTTGATGTAATCTTGGGGACGGATTGGCTTTATTATTCTATGATTCTCTAGATTGTACGACTCGAAAGGCCAGTTTTTATTTTCCTAATGACCAGTGATTGAGTGGGAGGGGAGTTCCTTAGTTCCCAAAGAAAAGTTTATTTCCTATCTTAAAGCTAAGAAGTTGATTTCCAAAGAGTGTCTGTATCATCTAGTTTGGGTCAAGGATCCTAATAATAAGGATTCCTCTTTACAATCTATTCCTATGGTTAATGAATTTCCTGAGGTTTTCCCTAATGATATTCTTGGAATTCCTCCCGATATGGAAATAGATTTTGGGATTGATTCTCTATTAGATATCCATGTTATTTCCATTCTTCCTTATAAGCTAGTTTCGGTTAAACTAAAGAAACTAAAGGAGCCGTTAAAGGATTTTTTTATAAAGTTTCCATCCGTCGTAGTGTTTCTCCATGGGGTGATGTTGTACTTTTAGTATGAACGAAAGATTGGTCTCTTTGGATGTATATACTATCAGTAGTAGAATAAGGTTACAATGAAAATTAAGTATACTCTCCTTAAGATTGATGACCTATTCGATCAGCTTTAGGGTGCTAGGTTTTTCTCTAAGATTGATATTCGTTTGGGCTACCATCAGTTGAAAATTAGGGATTTGATATTCCTAAGACTGCTTTCCAGACCTGGTATGGGCATTATGAGTTCTTGATTATGTCCTTTGGGTTGATTAATGCTCCGACTGCTTTCATGGATTTTGTAAAGTGAGTATTTAGGTAGTTTCTAGATTTGTTTGTTATAGTTTTCATTGATGACATCCAGGTGTACTATAAGAGTAAGGAGGATCATCCTAATCTCTCTCAAATCCTGTTGTAGGCTCTTAAAGACCTGATATTATATGCAAAATTTTCAAAGTGTGAATTTTGACTAAGTTTTGTGACCTTTCTTACGCATATAGCTTCTATTAAGGAGATCAAGGTGGATCTACAAATAGTTGAGGAAGTTAAGCAGTATCCTAGACCCACGACTCCAACCAACATTAGGAGCTTCTTGGGCTTGGCTAGGTTTTAGAGGAGGTTTATGGAGAGTTTTTCATCTATAGTTGCCCCGCTGACAAAGTTAACTCAGAAAAAAGTTAAGTTCTTGTCTTCCTATTCTTGTGAAGGTAGTTTTGAGAAGTTTAAGGATAAGTTGACTTCTACACCAATTTTGACCCTACCCAAAGGTATTGATGGGTTTGTTGTGTATTGTAATGTATCACATATGGGAATGGGTTATGTTTTGATGCAGCATGGTAAGGTTGTGGCCTATGCTTCCAGGCAACTTAAGGTTCATAAGAGGAATTGTATGACTCACAATCTAGAGTTGGAGGATGTGGCTTTGCTTTGAAAATTTGGCACCATTATTAGTATGGGGTGCATATGGATATTTCTTCAGACCATAAGAGCTTGCAGTATCTATTTTTGCAGAAGTAATCGAACCTTAGGTAGAGGAGGTGTCTCGAGCTATTTAAGGATTATGACATGAGTCTGCACTAATATCCAGGTAAAGCTAATGTTGTTGTAGATTCTCATAGTAAGTTGTCTATGGGAAGCTTATCTCATGTTGATGAGTAGAAAAGAGGGTTGGTGAAGGATATTCATAAGTTGGATAGCTTGGGAGTTTATCTCTTGGACTCTGAGGATGGAGAAGTGATTGTTCAAGAAGTGGTTAAATCATGTCTTCGCACTGAAGTCAAGGAGAAATAGGTTTTGGATCCCATACTTTTGCAGATTAAGAATGATATGGTTAGCAAAAGGTTATGGCTTTCATGATTAAGGGATATGGCATCTTATGGTATCAAGGAAGGTTATACGTTCCTGATGTTGAAGGGCTGCGAGAGAGAATTTTGATCGAAGCTCATGAGTCTCGATATACAGTTCATCTAGTCTTGACCAAAATGTATCATAATTTGAAGGCAATCTACTGGTTGAATAATATGATGAGTGATGCGGCAAATTTTGTTGTTAAGTGTATAGTTTATCAACAAGTCAAGGTTGAGCATTCAATGCCTGGTGGAATTTCTCAAGAGATAGAGTTGCCTGTGTGGAAGTGGGAGATGATTAATATGGATTTTGTTACTGGTCTTCCATGATCTCGCAATTAGTATGATTCTATCTGGGTCATTATGGATAGAATGACTAGTTTGCTCACTTTTTTCCTGTGAGGACTAACTACTCAGGAGAGGATTATGCTACGTTGTTCATTCAGAAGATAGTTAAGTTGCATGGAGTGTCGGTGTCCAAAATTTCAAATAGAGTTAAACTATTCTCTTCTCATTTCTGGCATGTGTTTCATAAAGGTTTGTGTACTCAGGTAAACTTTAGCACCTCTTTCTACCCTCAAATGGATTGACAAAAAGAATGTACTATTCAGACTTTGGAGGATGTGCTAGGACATGTGTGATTGACTTTAAGGGTAGTTGGGTTGACCATTTTCCTCTTATTGAATTTGCTTATAACAACAGTTATCATTCTTGCATCCAAATGTCTCCTTTTGAGGCTTTTTATAGTAGAAGGTATACGTCTCCTATTGGGTGGCTTGAGGTAGGTGAGACTCGATTATTTGGACTTTACTTGGTTCACCAAGCCATGAAAAAGGTGAAAGTGATTAGACAAAGGCTTAAGACTACTCAGAGTTGTCAAAAGTCTTATGTGGGTGTGAGGCGGAGAGAGTTGAAGGTTTCTACTATGAAAGGAGTCATGAGATTTAGAAATAAGGGAAAGCTCAGTCCTATTACATTGGTCTACATCATATTGTGAGGAAAATTAGGAACTTACGAGTTAGATTTAACATCTAGTTTGGCTTTGATTCATCATATATTCCATGTGTCTAGGCTGAAAAAGTATGTGGGTGATCCTTTTTTAATAGTGCCTATTGAGAATATTGGTATTAGGGATTCTTTGTCTTATGAGAAAGTCTTTGTTGAGATATTGGATAGGAAAGTTCGTAGGTTAAGGACAAAGGATGTGGCTTCGGTGAAGGTCCTTTGGAGAAATCAAAAGGTGAAAGAAGCTACATGTGAAGCTGAGGAATATATGAAGGTCAAGTACCTGTTCTTATTCCCCGTGTCAGATGAAAATGCATAAGATATGATTTTAATTTTCCCTCTTATTGCTTTCTGAATTTGTCCTTAGATTTTATGATGTTATTTTCGTTATTAGGCTTAAAATTTCCTAACACCTCATTCGGGGATGATTGATCCTGGGAGGGGAGGGGGTAATGTAAGACCCCGCAAAAATTTCAACGATTTTATTTTTGACCCTCCCGTTAACATAGTTTCAGTTTTTTACTTGAATTATGATTAGGAATGTTAAAATGGTGTTTTGGAAAAGATTTGGAATATTTAGAAAGGGTTTGGAGCCATTTTGGGACCCCGAGGAAGTAAGCCTCTACGATAAGGGTGTGGGACAGAGGCTAAGCTCCGTGTTGGCAGCGGGCCCAGCCACTATGTAATTTTTGTACAGCTTTTGTTATTTTAACTTGGGGTGAAGGGATTTTGGTCCTTTTACTCCTTAAATGGCTTTATAACATCAAATTGACCCCTTTTCTTCAGTTTTCAAAGATCAAACTTCACCCTTTTCTTCTTTAACTCCCAACTCAAGAAACTTCAAGGGCTTCATAGAGAATTCACCATTAAAGATCCAAGCTTCTATTTCTCTTCAAATTCTTTGGTATTTCAAGAATGTTTCTCATCCTTACTTGAATTTTACATTGTGGCATTTATTTATACAATATTCATGTGATTTAAATTGATGGGTTTGAAATTGGATTGAGAGTTTTTTATGATTATTACTTGAATTATTTCTCTCATGATTTAAATGTGTTGCATATGATTTAATTAATGTTTTTGGGGGATGAATGGGTGCATTGTTAAGATGATTGGAATGGGGAACATGGGTTTCCCCAAATTGATGAAAATTGGGCTTGATAATGGCATTAACCCAACCCACCTTTATAGCTTTGGTTTTGAATATGGAATTTGCATAATTTAACTTACTTTTGGAATATTGCATTACATTAAAAGATTAATAGATAAAGATGGTTTTGGAATGACTTGGTGGCAATGGTTTGGATTTTTAAATGGAACTTGGGAAGCATATTGGTATGACGATACCATATTGGAAAATGCCTTAATAAATGACTCCTTGGTTAATGGTTGGGTTTATGTGCAAACTCTTTTAATTTGGGCTTAAAGGGAATTGTGTATCTCACTGTGAAGGTATATTCCCAGGAGGACCAATACTGGAAACCATATTTGTCGGCATGGGGGTCTATATGATCGTATGTCTGGATACACACTATATTTTTTATGGCTATCACTTTGGTGCCTTTAGCCTTTCCTCGGTTTGTGCAGCTAACATACACTGGGGACCTTCCAACAGGGGGAGTTGGACTTGTATAGCCCGTGGGTGCCTTTAGGACGAAGTGAGCTACACAATTCAAGCTAATGGTTTAAACTCTCTTATTCATGACCCTTATCTCTATCCCGACATCCTATATATGTATATACAAATGTGGTGCATGTAGTTTTTGAATGGTTTTAGTAAATGACATCATTTATCCCTTCCCCCAAGTTAAATGCTAGTGCTCACCCCACTGACCATCCCTGGACGCTGCATCATTTCATGATGTAGGTTCTGAGGGCTTTTTTGTTGCTCCTATGCAGCGTTAGGTGATTTGGTACTCCTGTGGATCTATTGTGAAGTGGTGAGCCTCCTTTTTGTGGAAGGCCTGTTAATTTCACTTGTTTCCTTTATTTCTTAGTATTTATTTTTGAATTCTTTTTGGTCATAGTCGGGAGCATGTCCCGACTTAGTATGGTATTCTTGTTTTAAAGGCTTTTGTGGAAAGTATTGGGATGATTGATCACCTTGCTTAGACTCTTAGATTTCATTTGATTCATCTATATTATTTAATATTTTTGGTTGGCTTCTGTTGTATTCATTTATTGTGCTCTAGAAGCAGGCTAAGGGGGTGGTCTACGGCCCACGTTGGGCTTCAGATACCCATCACAAATAGGCCTTGATTCATATCGTGACATCTACACAGGCAAAAACTCTACCTGACTCAGAGATATCAAGATGCATGAAACTATTCGCCAACCGTTGAACCTTCATAGCTAATGATTGCTACTCCACACTCAACAATGCAAGACTACCCATACTTACGCCTTCCTACTTAAGGCATCTACTACTATATTGTTCTTGCCCAAGATTATATAGGATAGTCATATTATAATCTTTCAACAACTCCATCCACCTACTCTGTCTTAAATTCAACTCCTTTTTCTTGAAGATATACTGAAGGCAGCGATGGTCAGTGTACAACTCATAATAAACTCCACACAAATAATGTTGCCAACACTTTAATACGAACATAACGGTTAGTAACTCTAAATCATGGGTAAGGTAATTTCTCTAATGTGGCTTCAACTACCTCGAGAGTATGTTATCATATTTTTATTTTCTGGATCAACACACCACCCAATCCAATACCAGAAGCATCACAAAACATAGTAAAGCCCTGATCTTCCATAGGAAGGGTTAATATAGGAGTTGAAGTCAACAGAATCTTGATCTTTTAAAAGCACTCCTCACACTTATCCGACCACTGAAAAACCATATTCTTTTGAGTCAATTGAGTCATAGGAGATGCAATGGAAGAGAAACCCTGTACAAACAATCTATAATAGCCTGTCATCCTAATAAAATTTTGAATATCTTAATTTAAAGTAGTTCGTCACCAATTCTTAACCACCTCAACCTTGGTTGGATTGACTATAATATCATTATTGGACACCATATATCCTAAGAATACCACAGAACTAAGACAAAATTTACAATTTAAAAACTTGGCATATAACTTCTCATCTCTCAACCTCTGGAGTATGATCCTCAAATGTTTTGCATGATCTGCCTCATCATAGAATACACCAAAATATCATCAATGAACACAATCACAAACAAATAAAGATAAGACCAAAACACCTTGTTCATCACCTCCATAAATGTTGTTGGGCATTAGTAAACCCAAAGGACATAACCAAGAGCTCATAATGGTCATATCTAGTTGAAAAGTTTCGTGAGTAATGTCTGAAGCTTGAATCTTTAGCTAATGATACCAGACCTCATGTCAATCTTTAAGAACACTAAGGCACCCAGAAGCTGATCAAAAAAGTCATCAATATGCGGTAGAGGATACTTATTCTTAATTTTTACCTTGTTCAATTGTCGTTAATCAATGAACATCCTCATAGTCCTATATTTCTTCTTCACAAACAACATTGGATCACCCCATGTTAATACACTTGGTTGAATAAATCCTTTAACAAATCTTGAAGCTAGTCTTTCAATTTCTATAACTCCATTGGTGCCATCCTATAAGGAGGAATATAAATGGTCTTTGTGTTCGGCTCTAAATCAATACCAAAATTGATGTCTCTATCAGGAGGAACACCTAGAAGATTGGTATGAAATACATCCATAAACACTCTAAATACCTTCACTAACTCTAGAAAAGGTGCCTCGGAACTAGTATTACAAACGTAAGACAAATATGAAAGACACCCACTCTAGACTAACCGTTGGGCCTGAATGAACGATATTATCTTCTTAGGATATGAACTATGAACACCCCTCCACTATGACGTCAAAAGATCAAGTATAGACAAAGAAACTGTCTTGGAATGACAATCAAAGACAACGTGATAGAGAGAAAGCCAATCCATGCCTAAAATTATGTCAAAATCGACCATATCAAGGATAATCAAATCTACCCAGGTATCAAACCCAAAATAAAATCAATACAGGATTGATGCACCTAATCCACCACTAAGGAATCACCTACTGGGGTATAAATATGAATAGGCACTGCTATAGGATCACATAACATATCAAGTCTAGAAATAAAGTATACAGACACATAGAAGAAAGTAGAACCAGGATCAAATAACACTAAAGCAGGTTGATGACAAACTATGATAATACTTATAATGACTAAATTAGAAGACTCTGCCTCAGGCTTCCCTAGTACGGCATAAAAATAAGCTTTATCATCTATCACTTGAGTCACTCCTTTACCACCTCCTCTGCCAACTGGTGGTGTACCTCTACCTCCTTGAGATTTGTCTCATCCCCTAGACGGGGGGCACTGGTGCTTTAGTAGGTGCTTGATGATCTTATTGTGGACCCTTTTGTCTTTATATTGGACAAGTCCACCAAAGTTGATATGGACAACCACACTTATAACAGGACCTGGGAGCCATCAATTGCCGAGAATGAACTGAATATTCAATTTGTCTACAACGGCCTAAAAAACATTGAGATAAACCCTGTGAAGCCTATACTAAACCATACTAACCCCAACTTGAATATCCACCCTTAATGTTTGCATCGCTGCTTGAATTAGTCTACCATATTTAGTACAAAAATATCCTCTGAATGAACCCTTACCTCCAGGAGGTACTACTAAATCAACCTGAAGTGAGAGACCTTTTGTCCCTCAGATTCTCATACTCCTCATGATGTATCAACTCAAACTACTTTTCTGACTCATCCACCCTCTAAATAGAAGCCCCAGATTGGGTACAGCAAATACGACCTCTCTTATCCTAAGTGTAAAATATCTCATAAACCTCTTGATTATTTCAGCCTCATCTAACAAGATCACAATTGCATAACAAGACAAAGAATAAAATCAAATCTCATACTCAGCTGCAGAAATACTCTCATGTGTCAAATTCTCAAATTAGAGCCTATGTTTCTATCTTTAGCTATAAAGGATGAATCTATCAAATAAAACCTATACAAACATAGCCCAAGTCATTGGTAGAGTACCTATTAGCCTGGAATCAATATAAGAGAGACACCACTACTTAGTAGGACAACGTATCTATAAGGCAGTATAATCAATCTCATGGGAATCAGCTAATCCCACACTCTGAAGTCTCTTGTGAAAACTAACCAGAAACTGATAAGTATCCTCACACTATTCACTCTGAAACTAAGGTGGATCCATCTTCCTAAAATTCTCAAACCGTTGTTGCTCCTCATCAGGAATAAGTTTCTTAACCCCACTAGTAGCTCCTAAACCTTGTAAAGGCATAACATTGCACCTTGCTGATGGCTGAACCACTGGACCCTGATAAATTGGAATGGGTTGGTAATTTAGGGTCTTTCCTCCCACCCTAACCTGTGAACCCTATGGTGTACCAAATAATCCACCTCCCTAAGATATAGTCTCCAAAACACCTAGAACCTGAATCAATGTATCCTAAAGAACCAATGTAGCGACAAACCTTAGTGATGCCTAGCCTAGGCCCACATCATTAGCTAGGACCTAAACATAATCATCACCTGTATCGAACTCAACCTCGAGACTTTTCCCAATTGAGAACCTGAGAAGATCTTTGAGCTCTCTCTCTCTACCATGACCTCTATCCCTACCACATCCCCTTCCCCATTTGTGTGTCCCATCTCGATCGTTCGGCTTGGGGGCTAGCGGGGCTCCTTACCACCATCCTATCATGCATGACTTCCTACTATCTATGAGAGAATAAGATAAGAATTTTAGTATTTCAAGTCAAAGGATCAATATTGCATGATAAGAGAGAGAAGAAAATGAATATTTCTGAAAAGTCCTATAGCCTCTGGAAGATAGGTAATAAATGTCTCCATACCTTTCTGTGAGACTCTACTACACTCGACTTGTATTTGTGAGACCAGTGAACCTAGGGCTCTGATACCATTTATCATATCCAAAATTCAAGACCATGATGAAACCAATCCAACCCTCTTTGATAGGTAACCCACAAACCCAATTCCAAACACAACATCCCAAATTGGTTGAAACAAAAGGAAATAAGAACATAGAAAACCCCAAATAATCTCAAAAGTAAATTAATAGTCTAGTAAAGTCAAAACATAGATAGTCCCAAGTCTAGTAGTCACTAATACAAGCCACATAATACAAAAATCAAAGAAAATATTGAGTACCTCAAGATGCAAAAAATGCATACTATTTAAGGCTAGAGGAGATTTTAGTAGTCTCTAAAATCAATAACAACTACCTCAAATCTCAAAAAATGCTAACAAAGAAAGAACCACAGGAAGCAATGTCAAGAGGTCATCAGATCGGAACCTTAGCATAAGATGCAGAATAAGCAAGGGTGAGTACAGAACCAAGTACACTCAACAAGTAGCGTCAATCGACCCTAGCTCAGATTGGTGACAAGCAACCATCTAAAACAATCATCCCTCCAAAAATTAGGAAATTCACCTTAATCCAATAGAATAATCAAGTACAACAATCATAAAAATATCATAACATTATCCTCAAAATCCTAAATACAGTTAAATCAAGTAACAGATATTCAAGTACTCAATAAAAAGCACAAAATCAACAAATACACCTTACTCAGTCTGAACAAGAAAGGAATGAATTTAAGCCAATGCATATGTTGTGTAAACAACTACCGAGCAATGGCATCAAGGTCATGACTTATGGGGAACTTGAAAAGTCGATGTACTTTGCAGGCGTGCACTCTAATCCTAATAAATATATTATGCAGGAGTACACTCTGACCCCAATAATAGATAATGATGTGCAGGCGTGCACTCCGACCCTATATGAAATACAATGCATGACTTGCAGGCGTGCTATTTCGATGCCAAATCAACAATAACATTAAGCCAAGCATTTCATGTCTTATGCTCAATAAATATCAATTCTCAAAAAAAACTCAACTTATCAAGTAGGACAATTCTCATTAGATAACATTTTTAACAATGTATCTACCATAGCAAATCAACCCATCATACTAGCAAATAGGGAAAAACAGTTCAAAACGTACAATTGTCTTATTTTAACCCCTTAAATAACATTGGTACCTGCATACATGCTCATCACTTCACCTATACAGGACCCTCATTACTCCCATAACTAACACATAAGCACTTCAAAAAAAAGTCTAAGAAAGTCTCAACTTGCCTTAAAAGAAGACCCGCAAAGTAAACCCAAAGTTAAGAAAGTCAGATAAAGATTTTCCCTTTTAAATAATCTCCGAGTGAGCCCAGTCTATTTAAATACATAATTTTCAAAGAAAACGAATCTAACAAAATTCATTTTATAAATTCTTACTCTGATAATTCCATACCTATGCCTAAATTTGTCAAAATTGTAACGGATCAAAATATGATAATCTAAAGGTAAGGACGCAGTTAAAATCGGGGGCTACAGTGCTACTATTTCATGTACAAAAAAAACATTTATACTATTTTTATGTAGTCATTATTAACCAATGATTAGGCTGCCGCTTTAGTGAACATTATATTATAATGTAATCATTATTTAATTAACTAACAATAAGGCCCAAAACGACTAAATACTCAGTGCTACTGCATCACATGGGAGAAATATTATTCAGCCTATAATCATAATTGTCATTAACCATCTGCAATTAGTGCCAATTGATTGGCAGATCATTACTCCATGATTGGCTTGCAAAACCACCAAAATTTAATCATTGCCAGTGGTCACCAACCCTCACGCTACCACTTTATCCTTAATTCAATCAGATAGCTACAATATGATTATAGCACTATATGAGCAAAACCAAAATCATGAAATAAGCACTATAAACTTACCTCAAGTTAGACCGAGAAAGAGATCCCCTTCAAGGCTTTTTGGTATAAATTGTATTATAGCTAACTGTCGTGCCCCATCTCGTTCCAAATATCTGATATTATTATTAAATAAATATAATTAACCCTTCCCACTTAATTTTATATTGATACATAGGTCTCAATAATTAAGAAAACGTCAATTTGGCTCATTAATCTTCAACTAATATAATGTCTAAAATATTCAAAACTTTGAAAAGATCCTTGAAATTTGTTTGAAACCTCGAGAAAATAAATCAAATATGTACATTGAATAAAAAGTATGTTTCTAGCCTATTGGAAATATTAAAATACTAATCCGAGGTCGTGTTAATCAAAGGTTGACCATGATCGGACTTAACTTTATTAAAACTCAAGAATCCAGTGACTTAAATCACTTTAGAACACCTCAAGGATTGGTACTACCTGCCTGTAAGTCATAAATCATGTCTTAAAACTCCACGGAGAGTTAAAATAAGCTAAATCTATAAAACAATTTGCAAGGTCATTATACTTAAGAATACTCAGCATCTTTTGAAGAAAATTGATTCCAAGTGATTTCTGCAATGCATGAAATACAGGATAATCTTCAAACATGGAAAAGGTATCTGAGAAGATCTAATTTCCAGAACAAGTCGTAATTTGAAAACCTAAGTAGTAACTTTGTAGTTTCAATACATGCATGCAAGAGCCATGGAAGAACATTATTCAGCCATGAAAGAATGACAAAAGAAAAATCGAACTAGAGAAGACTAGTATGTATAGCTAGAGGTGGAAATCAAGCCTATCCAGCCTAACCCGACCCGTTCAAATGTTGATTGGATATTAAAATACCTATTTATCAACCCAACTCATTTTCAACCAGCTAAGAGGTAGAAAATCAGCGCATTAACCTGATGAAACAGTTAACATGACTTTTGAGGATCAATGATGCATTACAGTTATAAGAACCATTCATGAAGGTTAACTACAACTCAGTACACAAAATATCAACATCTAACAAGAATCAATGGTGCATTACAGTAATGAGAAAAGTTCATGCTAGTTTACTAGCACTGGGTACACTGTTAAGACCATTAGTAAAGCATGAAAAGTCAATACCAAAGTTGGTAACCAAAAGCAAAAACATAGAAAGTACCCACATACATTTCTCTTCCCCTTTAGGGCATTAATCTGATGACACAATTAACACAAATTTTGAGGATGAAAGATGCATTACAGTTAGAAGAACAGTTCATGCTAGTTAACTACAACTCAGTACACTTTCACACCATCAGCAAAACATATAAAAATTCAACTAGGATCAATAATGTTTTATAGTTATAAAAAGAGCTCATGCGAGTTAGCTACCCCTCGATACCCTGTTAGTCCACTACAAAAACACAAAAAAATTCAATACCAAAGTTGGTAATCAAAATAAAAATAAAGAAAGTAGCCACACATTTCTCTCCCTTTACAACAAAAAAGGGAGACTACAAGTGGTCTTGCAAAGTACTATAAAAATTAGAAGAAGTTCTTGACCAATACTTGTTCTTTGGCAACCTTTCAACCCTTTTATCTATGTAATCGGTAGGGGATTTAAAAATCTGCAGTCAAACTAATGCTTTAATCACTCAGCAAGAGCAACACCACCTCCACCAGCATCAACATTTGCACTCCACCATTATTTTCCACTGGAATAACAACTTTACCATTAATTCCCTCTTGAACAACTGCTTCACTAGTAATTACAGCTTCCCCATTAATTCCCTCTTGAACAGCTGCTTCACCAGCAATGGCAGCTTCCCCATTATCACCGTCCTCTAGAAGAGTCAATCTCTTAAAAAGGTAGTAGCGATAATATTGGTGAACTGTTCACAAGAAAAATCATCAAAATGGAAAAGAGTTAACATGGAAGTACATTAGAAAATGATTTAAGATCCATGTAGTTTGAATATTTTTAGTAACTTGTGATTGAACAAAAGCTCATAAGCCAATGTTCAGCTACTAAAATTCATCAACCAAGTTACCCAATGCATGCAAGAAGGTTGCACCTTCATTCTAAATTGTTACAGTTGCAACAACTGCCTCTAAATTAATAATACTCATGGAAAAAAACTTTTTTTGTAAATGATATAATCAAGTTATAAAGAACAAATCATAAAATAAAGACTATATATAGATCATACAATGACAGATTGATCAGATGCTGTGCCAAATTAAGAATAAGATAAGTTTGAATTTGCACATTATTCTCAATCCGCGTGAACAGAAATTCATTCATAAATGATAAAATCAAGTTAATAAAGAACAAACCATAAAAAAATAGTACATAGATCGTACTCTGACAAACTAGTCAGGCGTTGCGTCGAATCCAGATTAAGAATAGTTTTGAGTTTGCACATTATTCGCAATTTATTTTCCAAAAAAAAATTCTTTCATAAATGATAAAATCAAGTTAATAAATAACAAATAAAAAAATAAAAAAAGTACATAGCTCATAATATGATAGATTGGTAAGATGTTGTGCCAAATTCGGACTAAGAATAGTTTGAGTTTGCATATTATTCTCAATCTTCCTAAACAAAATTTCTTTCATAAATGATAAAATCAAGTTAATAAAGAACAAATCTAAAAACAAAAACTAATGGATTGATTAGATGCTGCACTGAATCCATATTAAGAGCAGTTTAAATTTGCACTTACACTCAATCATCCTCATGAACCTGTACAATAATAAGATTAATAATGCTGAAAAAAGCAAAGTGCGTAATTTGAGTTTGTACATTATCAAAAAGAGAGTAGTTATATTTTGGACTCTTAACACAATAATAATATGATTGACTACGTTTGAAAATCATGATAGAAAAATTTACTTCTTAGTAGAAATCAAGAACCATATGATGTTAGTCCAAAATTATATATTTTTAGTCATTATCTGCCTCATAATTAGTGTTTTTTTAAGAAATAATTTTTGAGTTGTGTTTAATATTATATTTTGATGTGTAGGATTAAAATGACGTAAAAATGAAGAGATTTGTAGCTAAAATAAATTAAAAACAGAAGAATATAGAAGAAAATCAAGCAAGTAGTTTAAAGGAATAAATTTAATAAAATATTAAAAACTGACCCTCAGCAAATTGAAAACTCGCGTACGATTCGAGTGACTTGCCGTATTTGCAGCGTGAAACCAAGGAAGCAACAGTCCATTTTATTTTTTCAAGTCTATTTGAATTCAGTCATTTTATTTGGAGGTTTTTCATACACCTATAAATATTCTATAAAATCAATTCACACACAACTTTTGGCCTAGAAAAAGCTAGAAGTCGTCATGGAGGCTGGAGAATTTTAATTTCATCTTTTCTTCTACTTTATTATTTATATTTATGTTATTTTTTTGGATAATTTGTTGTAATTGCTCCATGCCTATATGGAGTTAAACTTCTCATTCTAGGATTGTGGTAGTTGACAACGTGATTGTTTTGGCTCTTGATTTGATTTATTTAATTATCATAATAGTTGTTCTTATATTCTTGTGCTCACTATTTTAATGCTTAGCTACCATTAAAATAAATTTATATTTTTATTGTAAACACGAAAGGAAAATCAATGTAATAAACAAAAAATATAGGGAGTATAATCTTTACTTTAGTAAACTAAAGAATTGATTTGTAGCTAGGATAAGAATATATCTAGATCGTCTTAAATGGTTGCAAAATGGGAGATAAATAAATCCATTCGAATTGGGTTATCACATCCCGCTCAATAATGTATATGTGAGGTCAACTCGGATAGACGATTAGAGGCTCGAAAGACTATGACCATATAATGAACTACGTAAATCTACAACTAGATAATCAAATAAGTTGATGAAATTGATACTTGACAAGATTGATAGCGAATCCATGATCCTAGATTGATTCATTCATTGATTGCATAAACTTTGATTTTTATCTTGATTAAAATTGCTTATTGAGATAAGACATTATTATCCCCTCAAACTATAGCAGATGTTAAAATGACACACCTAAACTTCATGAGGGTCCTATTATGTCACAACCCAAAAATAAGGGTTATGATGGCAGTTATCGCGGCGAACCTTGACAAGTAAGCCAATCACACAAACTGATACAAAAGGGGGAAAAGACAGAAATAACCCCAAGGCAAGGCTTCTAAAATGAATCCAAACCATACAAATATAATATGAAAGCGAAATGTACAACCAAAGATAGTATACCAAACTCCCAAAATCTGGTGTCAATGGTGTAAGAACTGCTAATACAATCCATGAGCCAGATACATCAAAATATCCAACAGAAATAATATTTGTATTCAAATACTACTAAAGACATAAACTAATACAAAGAGATAGAAGTGGGACCCAAATGCATGAAAGTCCAACCATTACCTTGAACAACTCTGAAGGTGCCGGAAATCAAGCCATATGATACGCACGCACACCAGAATCTATACCGAAAGGGCATAATAGGGATGAGTACGGCACCACTTGCACAATGTTAGTCCACACCACTTGCACTAACAGTTCTATAATATCCACCTATAATACAGCAAATCACCAAAAAGGAATACAAACATACATTTATACCCCATATAAGAAAGGGAAAGGGAATTACATATACGAAACATCAAGTACATGTAAGAAAAAATAGAACAATGGATAGGTAACAGGTCAAACGGAATATAATCACATTACTAGCATAATAAGGTAAATACACTAAGAAGAAAAAAATCATAAAGTCATCACTGAACTTGTTCGAGATTTGTAAAAAGACACTTTAACCTTGAGGGTGACCTATTACTCCACAAAAGTTATAAGAATCATTAAAAATAAATCATTTTGACTGAATTTCAGTATAATTTTGTGTTCCACAAAAATAAAGCACGTGAAGAAGACAAATTGGTTGCAAGAAAAATGAAAAAATGCCACATGTCAATAATTTTTTCAATTTTTTTTAAAATTCTTTTTCTCCTCTATCTTCCCCAAATCTCTATTAAAATCGAATTGAAGCTTTGAGAAAAACACACTAGTGACCACCTCAACTCTCTCATGTTGCTGCGATTCATTCGTTACTTTAAACACCCTTTTTCTTCTTTCTCTTTTTTATTTTTCTCAAAGAAAAAAAATTGAAAAAAAATAAGAAAATGGAAACAACTTATTTTACTATTTTTGAAGGATAACTAATAGAATCTTAATTTTTACAATACAAAAGGGATAAAAGTCATACAATTTTGTTAATTTATCAAGAAAGGATTTGGGGTAAATATGCGTCTTTGCTAATTTGTTAAGAAGGAAATTTTGGACAAATATAATTGCATCTGTATAATTTTTTTAGAGGATAAAAAATGGTGAAATTGGGACAGTGAAGGAGAATGGTAATTAATTAAAGAAAAAGAAAAAAAAAGGTCTGGTATGGTGTTGATTGAAGAAGAAAAATTTGAGGAAGATGGTGAATAGGAGAGAGAAAAATAAAAAGAAAAAGAGAAAAGTATAAGAAAAAATAAAAAAAAATATTCTTTAGATTTAAAAAGCACATGTCAATTAGCAATTGCTGCGTGGTCAACACCTATTTCTAAAAATTGGGTTTGATCAAAAAATGACATAATAATATCAATCTGAAATAATTTAGGGGGGTAATAGGTGGTCCGCAAAGTTAAAGTATTTTTTCGCAAATGTCGGACAAATTCAGTGGTTACTTTATGTCTTTTCTCACAATAAAAATAATGTTGATGATAATGATGATGATGATTATATGATGCAAGAGGTCATCGCATAACCTCTAAGACTGTTGCACAGCTACCGTATACACCTACGGAGATAAGATCCTATGTAGGACCCATGAGGGGTTCTTCAACCCATATACAATTCATATATCCATATCTCCTCCCCGACACATCTCTTGGGGATGGTTTTATAAGATGTCACATTTTTTTCTCATAAAAAGGTGTTGCCAGTGTTTCTCAATATTTCCAGAGTGGTACCATTGTTTCATGAATGAGTATAAGGATGGAATGCTCACAACCAACCACAATGAGTATTTTCACAATCAACTACAATGAGTATTTCGCAACCAATATACCATCACATGATCCAAATATCCACTCATTATTTCCAACCATTCATGAAATCTAACATGATTCAAATGTCAATAGAGTATCAATACATTACAATACACAATTGGTACCACAATATTCTTTTCATCAAACAAACCACAATTATTCTAATGTATACAGGCTATCAACATCTAATAGGACCTCACATAGCACATAATATACCAAATTCACCAATTACATCCCGTATAAGCCCCCACACGGGCACAATACAATAATATAGCCATATTTCATGATTAGTTACCACACCCTTACCATGCTTTTGTATACAAATTAATGATCCATCTAAATCTGAAAGAATTAAGACATAACCTACCTCAAAGGCCGAAAACCACAATAAAAGCCTCCAATCAACAATCTTACTCCTCACGAACGGACCCAGAATCAACTAAAATATCAAAATATAGAATCTATGAATCAAAAGAAATCCAACAATACCCACAGTACCTAGTTTCAAGTCGGGGTCAAAACGGGTCCCCGAAATGGGTTTTCTAAAAAGGACAAAATTGTGACTTTATTTCAAAAATATGTTCCCCATATTTTTGAATATTTTTAAGAGTCTACAGGTGAAAACCCAAGCAAAACAAGTTTAAAATGAGGTACAAATCAAAGAAAATCCATTTTTAAACTTTACCAGGAAAAAAACTTTGAAATCCATTTAAAAATCAAGAATTGAAGTTGTTTTTAAGATGAAATTGAGGAAAAATGGATAAGTCTGGGATTAGAAACTCATTCGAGTGAAAAAAGAGTAAAATTGGGATTTAGATATGAGAAATATCATTTTTACACCTTACAGGCCAAAATGCCCAAATTTTATATTTTAATCCAAGTTTAAAACAAGAATTTAATGTTAAAGATGGAAGAAATTAGTTGAAATGAGTGTAATGGAGCTTACCCAAGCTTGGAAATAGAGAAGTTGCTCAAAACTACAAAACCCTAAGCTCCAAGTCTCAAAAATGGAGAAAAATGGTAAGAACCAGGTATTTATATACCCAGGCTTTGCGATCGCGATCCAGGGTCGCGATTGTGGTACCTAGCCTGCCATGGGTACCGCAATCGCGACACCTTGACTGCATTCCCAATAACAATCGCAGCAGGAGAATTGCGATCACGGGTGCACCAAATAATTGGTGAACCAGTTGGGGACTTGATAATTTTCCAAGTCTCTGTGGGCCCCTCGGTATCTATCCGGAATCTTGTGAATGCAAATGAACTATGCTACTGTATCAAATTCGGTGCTCCGTACTCAATGAAAATGTAAGATTTTCGAAAAAATATCATTGGCACAAAGTTTACCCTCAAAATCAAAAATCACAACTTTCCAAATCGAGGATCGAAATGAGATTAAAAAACCATAAAGCCACACCAACAATGTTACCACCCAAAAATCAATGTTCCTGATCTGCTGGTGTGGTTCGTTTTGCCATCCATCACATAGGTCAAAAGATATTAACTGAAATCAATTATAAGGCTCTCAAAACAGACTAAAACCACAAAATAACATAAATGGCATAAAAATGCATCGAAAATCATGTCAATCACCCCTACACCCCAAAAATACCACAATGCAACCACTGGAAAGGATAAAATAGTCAAAATACATATTTTACATATTTCATCAAAATTCAGGTCGTTAAATTATCCACTAGTAAAAATCTATTTCATGCTCGAACTAAAGACAAAAGAAATACTTGAATAAACAAAGAGCTCGGGATACGAACTACTCATATCAGACTCAACCTCCCAAGTAGTCTCATCTATAGGTCGATGTCTCCACTGGACCTTAACCGCAGGAATAACTCTGGAGCGCAACCGTCTAACATCCCCAGCCAAAATGGAGATCGGCTCCTCAACAAAAGACAATCCTCATCTAATTGAACCGACTCCTAACGAATGACATGGAACTCATCTGAAATGTAATGGTTAAGCATGGAAATATGAAAAACTGGGTTAACAACTGATGAATCTGGGCACAAAGCTAGCTCATAAAACACATCACTAATAGTCCATAGAATCTCAAATGGACCAATATACATTGGGATAAGATTGACCCTCTTCCCAAACCTTATCACATAATTCATAGGTGAGAGTTGAAGGAAAACACGATCACTAATGCTAAATCTCAAGGCACGAAGACTATGATCTGCATAGCACTTCTGCCTACTTTAGGTTGCACGAAGCCTATCCTGAATAATGTGAACTCTATCCAAGGACTCAGGAAGCAAGTCCGTACCTCTAGGTTTAACCTCAAAAACATAAAACCAACCCACAAGAGAGAGATAATACCTACCATACAAAGCCTCAAAAAGAGCCATATCGATACTGGAATGGTAGATATTATTATTGGCAAACTCTGCTAAAGAAAAATGTTGCTCCCACTAGCCACCAAAATACATCACACACACATGGAAAATATCCTCTAAAACCTGAATAGTCCGCTCTGACTGACCGTCGGTCTAGGGGTGAAATGTTATGCTAAGGTCAACCCAAGTACCCAACTCATACTGTAAAGTCCTCCAAAAGTGAGAAGTAAAAACAGAACCTCGATCTGAAATGATAGACACTGGCACACCATGTAGTCTCACAATCTCTTAAATGAAGATATAGGCCAACCTCTCAGCACTGAAAGAGACCTGCACGGGAATGAAATATGCAGACTTGGTCAACTAATCCCTGATGACCCAGACACTATCAGATCTATGAAAAGTGCGAGATAATTCGGTTACAAAGTCTATAGTGATCCATTCCCACTACCACTCAAGAAAGGGTAACCACTGAAGTAATCCACCTGGTATCAAATGCTCGACCTTCACCTATTGGAAATAAAGGCAATGAGCTACAAAATCCGCTACATCCTTCCTCATACCACTGCACCAGTAATATTTCATCAAGTCACAATACATCTTAGTCACTCCTGGATGGATGGAATACCTAGAATAATGGGCCTCCTCCAAAATCAATATAATCTAATCACCCACTCTCGGCACACAAACTCGGCCCCCAATCCTCAAAACACCATTGAAATAAAGTGAGGCTTCATTAACCTCCCTACTCAACACTTTATCCCGAATCACCCTTATTATAACATCATCAAACTGATGAGCTTGAATTGGCTCCAGCAATGCTAAAACACACCAAGTGTCGAAATATCAAGTCTAACCATATGGTTAGCTAAAGACTATACCTCTAAGGCTAAAGGCCTCTCCTAGGTCAAAAGATGCACCAATCTACCCATGCTTGTTGACTTCTAGCTCAAGGAATCTGCAACCACATTAGCCTTTCCCGAATGATAGAGAATATTTAAATCATAATCCTTAAGAAACTCAATCCAACAACACTACCTTATATTAAGATCCCACTAGGTGACAAAGTACTGAAGGATACGATGATCCAAAAAAATATCACAACAGACTCCATACAAGTAATGCCTACACAACCTTAAAGCAAAAACAATTGTGTACAACTCCAAACCATGGGTAGGGTAATTCCTCTCATGGAGCCTCAACTGACGAGAAGTATACACAATTACCTTACCCTCTTGAATCAATAGAACACCTAACCTAGCATCTGAAGCATCACAAAAGATAGTAAATCCCATGCCATCCTTGGGCAAAGTCAAGAAGGTGAAGTCAACAAATCCTTGAACTTTTGGAAGCTCATCTCACAAGCATAAGACCACTGAAAGGAAATCTTCTTCTGGGTCAACTTGGTCAATGTAGCTGCATTAGATGAGAAACCCTCAATAAAACACCGATAATAACCTACAACAAAACTTTGAATCTCAATGGGTGAAGTAGGCCTAGCCTAATCACGAACCACTGTAATCTTGGCTGGATCAACCATAATACCCATCTTAGTCACCACATGAGCCAAGAAATAAAAATACTCTAGCCTAAATTCACACTTGGAGAACTTGGCATACAACTTCTCATCCCTCAATCTCTGAAGCACAATCCTTCAATTCTCCTCATGATCGGCCTCATTCTTGAAATAAACCAAGATATCATCTATAAATAAAATAACAAAGGAGTTAAGATACGATTGAAAATATAACGCCCTAATTCGCTGAACCAGAAAACTACACGATGCTCATGGGCCCGAAGGACCATAAGCTAACCCATGACTAATATTTGTACCTGTATACTGCATAAGATCACATGGAAAATGCGGAAACATTCACTGAAAGGACGTAAGGTTCAATACTAAACGTAACTGAATAGCATAACATATGAGTGGGGTAATAAAATACCCAAAACAAAACTGAGAATACGAAATTCTGAAACATGATATTCTGTATCTAGTCTGCATCTAGTCTGAAAGCCTTTACTGTCTGAAAAATCTGAATAAGCAGTTGATGGGACATGTCCCCAACTAACTCCACCAAATAAACTGACTAATGAGATAATAACGAAATAATCATGTCCTCAAAGGATGAGGACTCACTTCTACTCTAACTGCTAAAAATTGGAATCTAATGCTGGTCTGGAACTCGTGTCTCTTAAACTATGGTGTAACATAAAAAGAAAGCACCATAGCACAAATACGTTAGTACAAAGAAATGTACTGAGTATACATGTGAGTTAGGCTATATGCAAGGGTTCACATGCTTGAATAATGCTTACTGATTGTCTAACATGGGCGTGAGAATATATGCATAAATACGTACTGTAGCTGACACCATGATAACATGATTACTGAATCTAAATACTGATAACATGACATGACTGATGAATGATATAACTAATAGCATGAATAACTATATCTAAATATAACTGATAACATGGGTGGCTGTATCTGACAGTCCTGAATCTGATGGAAAATAAAATGAGAAACATCTGCTAATAAACTGAAAGTGTAAGCAACTAACTCCCCGAACTATAAGGACTCATTTACTGCAGGAATGTAGAAGAGATGCTCGAAATCAATTACGCTGCTTAGACTGAGCACCTGAACCTACATTATGAGACAATATAGCACATAGACATATATGTGGATCAGTACTTTGATGATGTACTGAGTATATGGGGGTGCATGCAATAAGTAAACAATATCATCATAATTTATAAAATCATGCATACTAAATGAAAATGACTCACTTAGGCTTGAATAATCTGAAATCTGGAAGTAAAGCATGAATAATAAAATATGTACTCTAAATCTTGTGAGTCATCACACTTAGTTATCAAATTTGTAGTTTTGTTCTATTTCTCAAATCACGTAGGCTAAGTGAAGTCTGAAAATTTATTCTGTATATTTTAAGGCTTCAAATCAATAAAATATTTTAAGAATGGGAGACATCTTTTGGGAGGTTCTTCTAACCGATAATATACCTTGTGAGCATCTATGGAGTCCCACGACTGGCCCCCGTTAGGTAGGGTTATTCGACCCTTTCCATTAAAATAGAACATTCTAATCTTTGTTATCACAATCTGAGTCATCCACGTAGAAGTGAGAATAATTTGATAATCTGTACCTACGGTGGCACGTAATTCTAGGGTATTAAATCATAGTAACTTATCCATCTCGATGCTAAATACTACTCCCAATCTCATGCTCAAAATCTTAAGAAATCCACTTTAAAATTTACACAAAGGTTCACAGAAAGCCAACTATGCTTTGCTTTTCTTTAAATCTAAAGTCTTCTGAAATAAAGTGGATTCTTTATCTAAAATCTGAAAATAATCTAGTCATAGGGTGCTTATAGCACAAACAATCTTGAAAAACCAATCTTTAAATGGGGTCTATTGACCCAAGCATCAATCTTATGTTGAAACATCTAAAAAATCATACTTGATAATGTAAACATTCATAAATCGTCTTAAAATCTAGAAATTTCAGCAATATGCATGGAAACATTAACATAATCATGTAATTCAACTTCTAAATCATGGAAAATCTCATAATCTTGCAAAAAATAATAATGGGTATAAACTTTAACTTGAATTTAATGGAAAATCATATAAGTTGCAGCAAATTTGTTAAGAAAATAAAGTTTTGGGTACAAGGATAAAAGAATTATCCTTGCTCAAACCCCACATACCTTAATTGATGACCTTTGATGAAAGGCTCGAATCTTGGATTCCTATGGATGCTTTAGAGATGAATTCTTAGTGTTCTTGTATTGAGAATCCTCAATCTTAACTTATCTTGGAGATTTAATGGAGGAATTCTTGAGTTTCTTGGAGAGAAAATATGAGCCTTGGGGTTTTGTTTAAGAGAGAATGATTAATGGAGCATAAAGTGCTCTCAAATATGATAAATCTTTTATTTTTGGATAGATTAAGGATTGGGTAATTTACCAAAATTCCCCCTTTAAGCTTTAAAACGGAACAGAAAAATATACATTTTCCCGATCTGGGTGGCCACCGCAATGCGCCACTATCACGGTGGCTCACTGGAAAATGACAACTGGAAACTGGGCAGACTCCGCGATGTAGAGTCATCGCGGTGCCCCTTTGGAATGCCATTTTGGAACATGGCGCGACGCGCCATTATCGCGCTGGACCTATGGAAATTGACAATTGGGAAATTATCCCTCTCCGCGATGCACCAATATCGTAGAGGGCTACTAGGAAATGACAATTGGGATTTGATACTGCTCTGCGGCGCGCTAAGGGTATAAATGATGGTGTTTTGCAACTGGAACTTTAAATAGACATAACTTCTTACCCGATTATCTTATATTGTTGGAAAGCTAATTCCATTTCCTACGTCACAAAAAGTCCAAATCTGAAGAATTCCACACAAAATAAACATCACTCATTCTAGAAGCTACTCCTTGGTCATTTTCGGGACGAGTTTAAGCTAAGAAAAATCGCGGGGTATTACACTTAAGCTGCCTAAAAGCATAAGCCACAACCTTACCATGCTGCATTAAAACACAACCTAGTCCCACATGTGACACATCACAATACACCACAAACCCATCAGTACCCTCGAGTAGGGTCAAAGTTGGAGCAGAAGTCAAATTATCCTTCAACTTCTCAATGCTGCCCTCGCAAGCATTGAATCATAAGAACTTAACCTTATTTTCAGTCACTTTTGTCAACGGAGAAGCAATACAGGAAAAACTCTCCACAAACCTCCAATAACTCCCAGTCAAACCCAAGAAGCTCTGAATGTTGGTTGGAGTCATGGTTTTAGGTCATTTTTTAACTGCCTCAACTTTCTGTGGATCCACCTTGATCCCCTCACTAAAAACAACATGCCCTAGAAAAGTCACAACATTCATCCAAAACTCACACTTAGAAAATTTTGCATATAATTTTTTGTCTTTAAGAGTTTGCAACACAATTCAGAGGTGATTAACATGATCTTCCTCACTCTTAGAGTACACCAAGATGAAATAAATGAAAACTATCAGAAACAAGTCCAAAAACTGTCTAAACATCTGATTCATAAGATCTATGAAATCTGTCGGAGCATTAGTCTACCCAAATGACATAACCAAAAACTCATAATGGCCATATCGGGTTTGGATGGTAGTCTTAGGAATATCAACCGCCCTAATTTTCAACTGATGATAGCCCAATAATGATCAATCTGAGAAAAATACCTAGCACCCTGATGTTGGTCGAAAAGATCATCAATTCTAGGAAGAGGGTACATAATTTACATGGTAACCTTATTCAACTGATGATAGTCTATACACATCCAAATATAACCATCTTTATTTTGAACGAAAAGTGTATGAGCACCCCATGGAGAAACACTTGAACGAATGAAAACCTTATCAAAAAGATCCTTCAATTACTCATTTAGCTCCTTTAATTCAGCCAAAGCCATTCTATAAGGAGGAATGGAAATAGATCAGGTATTCGATAGAAGATCATCCCAAAGTCTATTTTTCTATTGGGAAACATCTCAGGAAATTCATTAACCACGGAGATAGATTGCAAAGAGGGACCTTCAGAGCTAGAATTCTTAACCCGAACTAAATGATATAGACACCACTTGAAAATTGACTTTTCAGATCTAAGATAGGAAAGAAACTTCCTTTTGGATACTAAGGAACTTCCCTCCCATTCAATTACCAGTTTGTTAGGAAATTGGAAACTGACCTTTTGGGTCCTACAATCCAGAGATGCATAGCATGATTGAAGGCAATCCATCCCCAATATTATATTCAAATCTACCATGTAAAGATCTATCAAATCCACTAAAGTCTTTCTATGAACTATAGACACCACACAACCCCTAAAGCTATTTCTAGCAATAATAGAGTCCCCTATCTGACTAGATACAGAAAAGGGATCAGATATATTTTTAAGACCAAAACCAAAATATATAGCCATATAAGGAGTCACATAAGAAAGAGTAGAACCCGGATCAAGTAAATAGTACGCATCACTAGAGAAGAGCAATAACATAGTAGTGACAACATCGAGGGATGCCTTATATTCTTGGTGAGTAGTAAGTGCATAGAGATGATTCCAATCAGTGCCAGTACCTAAAGTAGCACTCTTTGGTGTAGGAGCCAAAGTAGTAGCGACCAAGACCTTATTAGCTTTGGTGGCAAATTTAGCTGCAGGATAGTTCCCCTGTATATGTTCAGGTTGACAACAGTTGAAGCACAAGATCCTCCCTTCATCACAATAACCATCGTAAAGTTGTCTAGAAAATCTATAAAGAAGATAAGAAGAGGTTGACTGAGCTCCACTAGGCTAAGACTAGGCACCCTGTACCTTAGGACAACTTCTATCCAGAAAATGAATATTACCAGAAGGCTTAGGATAAGGAGAACTCACCAACAAATATGAAAAAGAATTTCCCCAAGTCTTCTTCTTGGTCCACATCCTACCACTTGTCCCACTGTTCTGCTGCCCTGCACCCTGCTCCAAATACCTGAACTTCTTATTCTGCCTTTTTTCTATTTTTGCCTATCTCTTTTTCTCATCTTCCACTTGTCGTATATAAATTACAAGTATGGAGATGTCCATATGATTGTTCAACATTACATCTTTACACTCCAGTACTAAGTCACGAGCCAAACCAGAAGAAAATTTTCTCATCTTGGATCTCATGTTAAACACCAACTCTGGGGCATAACGAGATAATAGCTGAAATTTCAGGGCATAATCTTTCACATTCATCTTGCCCTACTTCAGGTTCACAAACCCTCAGCTTTAGCTTTCCTTAAATCATGAGGAAAGAAATGATCAAGAAAAGCACCTGAAATGTCATCCCACACCACTAACTCAGCATCATCACCCCTCAGTTTATCCTACTCTTCATACCATTGATAAGTTATATCTTTCAATTGATATGCAGTAAACTCTACACCTTTGAAATTAGTAGCATGCATCACCCTGAAAATCTTCTCGATCTCATTAATAAACCCCTGCAGATCCTCCTCAACCTTAGAGCCTAAAAAAATTGGAGGATTCTGATGATAGGCGAATTTACACGCCTATAGCACTATATTTTGCCCATATTTTAGCCTAGTTTTGAGAACAAATTATATATTTCATGCACTTTTAGTCCTTTTTCTTGTAAGTGAGCTAACGAACATGATTAGCAAAGTTTCAGGTATAAATGATGCAGAATTCAGCATTTCATGGATAACTTGACGCCAAAGAAAGCTTCACGAAAGGAGAAAAGCCAATCTTGGACGCCAAGGACTAAAGATGGCGCATGGAAATTCTGTCCCGGGCTAAAACAACAGTTTTAAAGACTTTGGGGACTAGCAGTAATTTATTAGGATTAGGATAATGATACATTAACCTAGTACAATTGGGTTAAGTATTTCATTAGCTTATTAGGATAATGATACATTAACCTAGTACAATTGGGTTAAGTATTTCATTAGCTTAGTAGGATTTGGTTAAGCATTTCATTAGCTTAGTAGGAATAGGATATGGGTATTATAAATACCCTATCTTGCTAGAGATTTTAAGACATCTTCTTACATTCAATTCTATTCTATTCTACTTCTAAGACATTCTAGTTCTAAACAATCATTCTTCCATTAATTCTATTTTTCTTCTTCTATTCATCTATTCTTAAATTCCACAACACGTTACTTTGCTAAGGGATTCACGCCTAACGCCTACCACACCATTACAAACGTGAAATATTTATTGTGGTATAACAACAATGTCAATTGTGATTTCCTTCGCACTCATGGGTAACTAAACTTTTCTGTTGGGGTTATGGAAGCCGAATGAGATACTATCTATTACTGTGAGTTTGTGAGTTCGTGACACGTATGCTGCTTATATCATTATTCTCTTCATCTTAATCTAAATTCTTTGTGGTTGCAAACGCAAGAATACGCCAGTATAACATTTAACTTGTTCGAAAGAAAGGTTATCTGTCTGGAAAAGAGATAATGTCAAGGTAGTAGGGTCCCATCCCCTATTAAAAAGTTAGTGCCGTAACTGGATTAATCTCTTGGAGAATTCGTACCGTTAGACACGCTTTAAGCTCGAAAGAGTTAAAGTGAAATAATCTTCGAATAGGTCGAAAGACGCCTGGATTTACCATCGAATACAATTCTCTATAAGCACATACATGTCTGAATTCAACACACTCATAGTCAATAGAGACGTATAACTCAGAAGGTGGACATAACCCCAACTCCTCAATTCTCATTGTTTCACAACCTACTAAACATTCTTTCTTTTTACTTTGCTATTTTCAGTTTTTTCTTTAATAATTTAGTTACACATTACAAACCCCCCTTCTTACGAGACTTGCACTAAAAGTGTAGTAATCGTTGCTTACTTGTTGACCAAGCTATTCCCTGTGGGATCGATACCCAACCCAGGTTGGGTTCTATATTTGACAAACGACCGCTTTACACTTCTACGAGAGCTGTAGATAGAGCATTATAAAAAATTGGCGTCGCTGCCGGGGAATACAAGTGTCAATTAAGTTCGTAATAATTACTAGACCCTTTGGTCAAAGATTCTCGTACTTTTACTTTTAGTTTTTGTTTTTGTTTACTGCAGGTTTTTATTCAGTGCATGCCCCATACCCGAAGTTCTGGTCAACCGTTATTACCTATCAATCCTGAACCACAACGTATTCGCAGAATGAAGGCACAACACGCAATTTAAAGGATGGCTGCTCAACAGGAACAGGCGAGACTAGCTGCGCTAGCCGCCGCTCAAGTGCATCAACAGAATATTGATAACCCTGGGCGAGCAACAAATCCTGACGATGAAGATCTAGGTGATGACGAGCTATTAAACCCTAGGCATGCCGCTGAGATCGCAACACCTGCCAACAGAAGAGATCGTCAAGCTAGGTTTAGGCCTGAACACCAAGCTATGCAGCCAGCTTTCGACGATGATGATGATGATCTTGATGGAGCCGGAGCCACAGGAGCCATTATTCCTCCACCATTGGCACCCGGAGCCAAGTTCAACATCGCGAGCACCATGATTCAGTTATTGCAACTCAAGGGATTATTTGGTGGACTAGCAGGAGATGATCCGAATATGCATCTCATCAACTTTATTTCTACGTACAAGTCGTTTGACAATCCTGAAGTTGGTCAGAATGCAATTCGGTTACGCTTATTTCCATTGTCTCTGTCTGGGGAGGCAACTCTATGGTTGAATGGGCTGACTCCTGATTCTATTACAAATTGGAGGCAATTGAGAGACGCTTTCCTAGAAAGATTCTTTCCGCCATCCAAAAGAGCACAATTGAGAGATGAAATCAGCAACTTTCGTTAGCTTCCCACTGAAGCTCTTCATGAAACATGGGAGAGGTTCAAGACAAAGCTAGCGAGGTGCCCAAACCATCATATGACTAATGTTCACCTAATGGAGATATTATATAGAGCCCTGAATTCAATAACTAAACCAGTGGTGGATAATGCGGCTAGAGGATCCTTTATGGATCTCACCTTTGGTCAAGCAAGCAATATGCTAGATCGTATGACGAAACAAAGTAGAGCTTGGCATACCAGGGATTATGAGGTAGCAAGCCCCACTTTATCTATAGGCATGACTGCAGACCAAAGAAGAAGAGAAGAAGAACGTGATCAAGATATGGCGCACATGAAAACACAAGTGGATCTTCTTACAAAGCATTTATTATCAGGGAAGACCGAAAAAGTGAAAGCTATTGCGTCAAAAGGAAGAGACGAATCTGATTCGGAAGAGGAAGCCAACTACTTGAACAATCAGGGAAGAGACGAATCTGATTCGGAAGAGGAAGATTTAGATACCATCAGTTGGGTAAGCAGATGAATAGACTGGCGAAATTCTGCATTAGAGATATTTCCCTGAGGCATCTGGGCATAAGTACCATCATCTCAGGAATCCTGAGAAAGACTAGTAGGGACGGTGGAGCTCCACATGGGGCATCACAGTCAGGATTAGGGATCTTAGACCAGGTCTGCACTCCATAAACAGGAAGAGTTCTCTTCATATTTTCCTGAGGTACGACAAAGGGTCCAATAGAGTTTCTATGAACGTCAAATCGTTGGGGAGGCATGATCTAAAACACGAGTAAGCCAGGAGTTACAGAAGTCTTATAACACTAGACTTCATATCCCGAATAGAATATAAGAAAGGGAAACATTCCTAAATGCCTTGTAGCCTCCTTCTTATAAGTCTGGCACACTACACACCCAAAAAAAAGACTCTCCTTGACACGACTTTGTGGACACCCAGTGATCCTAAACCTAACTCTGATACCAAGCTTATCAACACCCAAACCAGGGCTTAATCCTGATGGGTATCTCAAGCCCATCGTGAGATGGAGACCACCCTCTTAGCCTAACATCCAGAACATAATAAAAGAATACAGCAGAAACCAACCAAATAGTAATAATAAGGATAGGTAATCAAATGTAAACTAAGAGTAAAAATAGCTATCCAACCCACACTTGTCCACAAAAGCCTCTAAACCAAAATACCAAACTAGGTCAAAAAATGCCCCTGACCATGATAAAGAAAAGTCATAATTCCCAAAAATCTTAAAAGAAACCTAATAAAATAGCAGGCATTTTTGAAAGATGGAGGCTCACCACTTCACAGCAACTTAACCAACGAACCACACCACCTAATGCTACATAAGAGTAACAGAAAAACCCTAGGACCCTACATCATGAAATAATTAGCTTCAAGCGATAGTCAGTGGGATAAGCACTGACATATAACTCAGGGAAAGTGATGAAATAATTTCATTTCCAAAATCAGTCAAAACCACATGCACAGGGAAAGTGATGAAATAATGCCATGTCCAAAATCAGTCAAAACCACATGCACACATTCATATATATATATATATTGAATGTCGGAATAGAGTAAAGGGTCATGAACATAAGAGTTTAAAAACATTAACCTGGACTGTGTAGCTCTATCTGTCCTAAGGGCACCCACGGGCTATATGGTTTCATCTCCCCCTGCTGAAAGGGCCCCCGTGCGTGTTAGTCGCACGAATTGAGAAAAACTGAAAGAGAGAGAAAGACACCAAAATTGAAACAAAAGCCTTCAATCCACAATCTTACGAATCACGAATGGATCTAAAATTAACTAAAACATCAAAATATAGAACCTGTGTGTTAAAAAAAGTCAATGATACCCATATAGCCTAGTTTCAAGTTGGGGTCAAAACAGACTATCGAAATGGGTTTTCAAAAAAGAAGAAAAAAATTATAACTTTATTTCAAAAATATGTTTCCCATATTTTTAGGAGTTTACATCTTAAAATCCAAGAAAAAATGAGTAAAAAATAAGGTCCAAATAGAAGAAAAACTATTTTTAAATTTTACTGAGAAAAATCTTCAAAATTCATTTAAAAATCAAGAACTAAGTTGTTTTGAAGATTAAATTGAGCAAATGCATAATTACAGGATAAGAAACTCATTCGAGTGAAAAAAAATTGGGGTTTAGATTGGAGAAATACCATTTTTAGGCCTTACGGGCCAAAATCCCCAAATTCCATACTTTGATCCAAATTTAAAACAAGAATTTAATGTTAAAAATGGAAGAAGATAGTTAAAATGAGTGTAATGGAACTTACCAAAGATTGGAAATGGAGAAAGTTTCTCAAAACCATGAAACCCTAAGCTCCAAGTCTCAAAAATAGTTAAAATAGCAAAAACCAGGTATTTATATAACCAGGCTTTGTGATCGCGGTCCAGGGTCGCGATTATGGTACTTAGCCTGCCAAGGGTATCACGATCGCGACACCTTGACTGCAAGTCCAATAACGATTGCGACAGGAGCATTGCAATTGCGGGTGCACCAGATAATTGGTGCACCAGCTGGGGACTTGGTAATTTTCTAATTTTCTGCAGACCCCTTGGGATTTATCCAAAATCCCGTGAATGCAAACGAACTATGCTACCCTATCAAATTCGATGCTCCGGACTCAATGGTGATGTCAGATTTTTGAAAAAAAAAACATTATTTTCACAAAGTTGATCCCCAAAATCAAAAATCACAACTTTCCAAATCGAGGGTCAAAATGAGATTTAAAAGCCATAAAACCACAACAACTATGTTACAACCCTAAAATTGATGTTCTGGATCTGCTGGTGCAGTCCGTTTTGCCATCTATCATAGATCAAAAGATATCAATTGTAATCAATTACAAAGCTTTCAAAGCCGCCAAAAATCACAAAATCACATAAATGGCACTAAAATACATCAAAAACCGTGCCAATAACCCTCACACCCCAAAAATACCACAATTCAATCACGAAAATAGATAAAATAGTCAAATCATACAAAAATACATATGTTACATATTTCATCAAAATTCAGGTCGTTACATATTACCTCCTAAACGATTTTAAAGTGTAATAAATACACCATACGGTGCTACTGTGGCACAGAGGGTGTATTCACTCTCTTGGAAGCAAGTAAGGGACGAAAAATAAGGCAAAAATCTGATCAATAATAGACACATGTCCCTTTTTAATTGTACATTTTATAATTAGTTAGTACACATAATTAATAATTATAAAGATTAAAACTCATATATATTTAATTATTTTCCTTTCATTATTTTTGGAAATTATTTTCCTCCTCATTTTTAAACTTTTATATTCTTTTTCTTTTTTATTTCATTAATTTCTTATCTTTTCAGTTTTAGCAAATTTGAAAATTTACGTTTTTCTAAAGAAACAAGAAAATACAAAAAAGTTTCCTTTGTTTTAATTTTTTTTATTTGATTTGCTTCACTTTCATTTTCTGTTCGTATGAAGTTAACTTATTTTAAATACAAATCATTGAAATGAAATTTGAAATCAAACTCAAAGGAATGGTAAAGAACATAAAAAAAAAAATAAGAAATAAAAAATAGTAAGAAGGTAAAAACTTAAAAAAAACTTATGTGCATTTTGAGAAAAAATTAAATACAAAAAAGAAGGAAAGTGAAAATAAAAAAATGTGTGTATTTGAGAATATTAATACAAGAAAAAAATAAGATGGCAAGGAAAAAATCTAAAAATTATGTGTATTTGTGAAAATATAAAATACAAGGCAAAGAGAAATTAAAAAAAAAGTACATGTATTTGAGAAAGTTTTAAATACAAGGCAAAGAAAAGTAAAAAAATTACTTGTATAGACTTATTTTTAAATATAAGACAGAGAAAATAAGAATAAATATCTAAAAAAAAACTTTTACAAAAAAAGTCTATACATGTGGCGGTGCGTGTATAGCACCACAACTAATTGAATTGGGTTGTGGTATCACGTCAGACTGAAGGACGTATTTATTACTCTTTAAAATTGTTTAGGGGGTAATAGGACCTCCTTTAAGTTGGGGAGTGTCTCAGAAGCTATCGTTACAGTTAAAGGGGCTAACAGTGTCTTTTCTCTTGTTCATAATTATTTTCTTTTATTATTATTATTTTTAGTGTAGTTAATTCATAAATACATCTTTTGGAATTTACTTCTTGAATAAATAATAACGATTAGTTTAATTTAGCAAAACTATTAATCAACAAGTTCCAGAGGGTACAATATTTGGACTCTCAATCCTATATTTCTTGTACGATCGTGTACACTTGCGTGTGCGTTTGGATGCAAAAAGTTCTTGACGTTGTTGCCGGAGACTTAGAAATTAACTATTTATCCACGTTAGACTTATATATATTAGCTTTTGTACATATTTTATTTTTTGTATAATTTTTTTTTGAGTATTTCACTACTCTTCTTGAGATGACATCTAAAAAAGTGTGGAAGTGACAATTACTCATCTTTTATTGGTCCTTGTCTTATTTGTGGAGGACCCCACCTTTGGAAACATTGTTCAAATCTTTTGATCTTACGAAATGAGTTGTGTGACCATTCTAACTCATATGATTGAAATTTTTATAAATGGTGTGGTGGTCAATGAAAAGATTGTTCTAAGTGCTATAACCCTTTCTCGAGCCCTGATTATGATGATTCTAATAATGCTTGTATTTTTTATAGTATGGGTACTTACAGAAAATTATTAGAGGAATGTAAGGGTTGTCTTAAGACAGCTGTAAAAAGAATGATACACTTCATGAAAGAAAGAGTTGAACTTATTCAAGAGGTTGATAGGTTTGACTTGGATATTCATAACTTAGAAGTTGAGTTGAGTGCAAAGGTAGATGCGTCTAACGTACAATAAATCAGTGATGAGTTGTGTGAGGATGAAATATACTTGACATATTTTTATTGATATTGTCACGATTGAGAAAAGTACAAATGAGGATGTAAATAGTTATACAATTCACGAGTTAGAGTGTATTAGATCTCACTCCTATCGTTTTTTCACATTGTGTTTAGATAATGAGATATTAATATTTAAGCCTGTGGAAGAGTGTAAAGAGGAGGAATAATATGTCTATATTCTTGAATTTTTTGTGTCAAACCTAGAGAATTACATTCCTCAATTAAGGGCCAAGAAGTTTAAGGATCTATTATTTGGTCCCTTTATATTTGCACCACCACCCTATGAATGAAGCAAAAAAGATGGATGCAATATTTGGAGTGAAATTCATATCCTCAAGGTGGAAGAAAAAGTTAACAAGTCGTGCCGCAACGTTAAATCAAGCGCTAGTTGGGAGGCAACCCAACATGTAGTAAGTAGTTCATACTTATAGTTTTTGTTTTTAGTATCACCTTTGTTTTTTTAATTTTTATTCTGTATATTTGGGGAAGTCTGAGTACCCACAAGCTGAGCTACGAAGCACGTTAAAAGCTAAGTGTGGGATGAGCGTGACCCTTGATGGAAAGTGAAGAATCGGGCTTCTAGCTATGCCTTAGAGGTGCTCAGGGGGTATCTTTAACCCGTGTTTTACTTTATTTATTGCTTTGGAGATAAAATATAATTTTAAGTGTGCGGTTAAATGTCTTCCGTTATTTATTTAGGGTGAAGTGTTATAGGATTTTTTTTATCATTATCTTTTTTTAGTTGCCTGTGTTAGGTTTAAGAAGAAAATAAAAAAATATGAAAAAGTTTAAAAACACAAAAAGATTTTTGTTTGATAGTCTAGATTAGATTAATTTTTGTTAGTTTTTCGATTCTTAGTCTTTAGTAGAGCATACTTCGTCCACTCCTTGGTTTTTCTTTTCGGTTCTTTTTTGAGAGTGGTTTCTTTGAACCGAGTATCTTTTATTTTATTTTCTTAGGAGTGAATTTTTATTTTTTATTTTTTGGAGTGAAAAGAAAAGGTCAATTTGACTTGTGTGATACTAGCAGTTTAGGCCTGAGCTTGAATAGTACTTTCTTGTGAGTGCTTGAATATAAATAAAATAGCAGATTTTGTTGACACCTAGGCTCATGGTTGTGACTCTGTATATAATTTATTCTTATTTTTTGTTATGAAGCAATCTATCTTAGAAGTGGAATTGATCCATCTTGATTGATACTTGTGTCATGTTTGGTGAAGATTTATTGCATATTCGTTGTTTAGCATCTTACCGAAATAAAAAGTGTTGCTCTGTTTAGAAGATGATAAAGTCTTTCTTTTGATTTGTCTCAAAAATTTTAGTCTTTTCAGATATTATACTACTAGTTAACCCCTCTGAGACTGTAGCCTTTTGTTGGTAACCGTATTTTTGCCTTGACTTTTTTATTGAGTCCCTAATTTTTGTACCCTGCTTCCTTGAGCACTGCAGTATAGATTATGATAAATTTGTTAAATATGAAAAAAAAAATTAGTTGAGTGCTAAAAAGGTAATCAATGATAGCTGCAAAGTGATGAAAAAATGTCACGACTCAAAAATACAAGGGTCATAATGGCACATGTCACGGCAAACGTTACAAGTAAGTCTATCACCCAAACAGATAAACAATGAAAAAAATACAAAATTATCCCCAAGGTAAGGCCTCTAGAACAAAGTTGAACCACATAAATATGATAAAAGCGGAAAGAATAAAATCAACACATGCAGCCATAACATACCAAAACCTGGTGTCAATAGTATAAGAACTACTAATACAATCTTAGAGTCAAATACATTAGAAAAATAACCACAAAGGAAAAGATTTGTCTTCAAACACTAATAAAGACATGACTAATACAACAAGATAGAGGTGAACTCCGAACATATGAATGTCCAACCGCTACCTTGAGAGATCTGAAAGCGCCCAAAATCAACCAGTCTGAGGCACACCCGAACCTAAAGTTGCACTGAAAGGGTGAAGTAGGAGTGAGTACGGTTCACTTGTACTCAGTAGGTATCATAGGATGACTGAGCAAAGTAGAAAATAAAGCATACAAAATACATACTAAGGGCACATCACCTGTAATAAAAAAATGTCCCACAATGGTAGCCCCACGACGCTTGCACTAACAGTTCTATAATATCCATATATATAATATAACAACCCACAAGATAGAGATACAGATATATACAATATCACATATAAGAAGAATAAAAAAGGTACATGTAAATACAAGATGATCAAATAGAAGAAAAGAAAGGTAAGACAAATACATAGATAACAAGTCAATATAGCAATACAACACAACATAAGCACAATAAAGTAAGTACAATGTATATGATAATAATGATGATGATGATGATGCACAAGGTCGTCGCACAACCTTCGAAATCATTGCACAATCCCCGTATACACCTACGGAGCTAAATCTTCCCAACATAGGACTTATGCGAGGTTCGTCAACCCGTATAAAATTCACATATCTCATATCTCTTTTCTGAAACATCCCTCGAAAAGGTTGTTATAAGGTGTTACAATATCTCCTCCCCGACATATTTCTCGGAAAGGGTTTTAAAAAGGTATTGTCAGTGTTACTCAGGTGTTGCCACGGAGGTGTATCAATGTTTCATGAATGAGTATGATATGAGGATGTAATGCTCACGACCAATCACAATGAGTATTTCCACAACCAATCACATAATATAATTTCCACAACCAACCATAATGATACATTTCCACAACCAACCACAATGATACATTTCCACAACCATGTGAGCCAATATCCATTCATTATTTCTGTTTTGTCCATGAATTTCCACATGTCTCATATACCAACAAGTATGAATATATAACAATACACCAATAGTATCACCTTAGGCATTTCAAAAAACACAATACAATTATTCATATGTATTCAAGGCTATTAACATCATATAGGACCCCGCAGAGTCACACACATCAGATAATATCTTTATTTCAAAAATTACATTACATATAGGCCACACACGGGCACAACACATAGACAATCATTTTTCATGATTAGTTCTCACCCTTAACATGCATTTTGTACCATCATTTACTACTCAACCCAGTCTGAAAGAGTTAAGACATAACCTACCTCAAAAGTCAAAATACAACAATTAAGACTTTAACCCCACAGCCTTACTCCTCACGAACGGTCCCAAAATCTACTAAAAATATCAAATATGAAATCTACGCATCAAAATAAAGCCAACAATACCCATATTGACTACTTTTGATTTTGGGTCAAAACGGACCCCCAAAATAAGATTTTTTTAAAAAAGGCAAAATCATAAATTTACTCCAAAAATGTGTTCCCGATATTTTTAGAAAACTACAGCTAAAAACTCAAGTCAAATCGAGTAAAAAATGAGGTTCAAATAGAAGAAAAATTATTTTTAAACTTTACCGGGTAAAATCTTTGAAATTCGGATTAAAATCAAGAATCAAAGTTGCTTTGAAGGTTAAATTGATGAAAAATTAGTTATTATAAGATTAAAATATTATTCAAGTGGAAAAAAAAAGTGAAATTGGGGTTTAAAATCAAGCTCTGAGATTTTTGGGGTTTTGAGAAATTAATCAAGAAATTACTAAGAAAATGGGTGATTTCTTACCTTAAATCCGTAATGAAATCAAGAAATAGATGTTAATATAGCTTCTCAACCTCCCACAAGCTTCACTTTTAAACTCTCACAATATTTTAGGATATAACTCTCAAGAGGCAAGATGAAAAATGAGCAAAATGGGCCAAAAAAAAATATTTTAATAGTGCAGAAAATTTGCACTAGCAAAGAAAAAGTTTTTTTTAAAATCCAACCCAGACTTCGACGGGGTGTCGAGATTCGTTCGGAGTTTGACATATGCAAACGAACTATGCAACCATACTAAATTCGATGCTCGAAACTCAATGCCGATATCAGATTTTTAAAAAAATATCATTTTGGCAAAGTTGACCTCCGAAATCTAAAATCACAATTTTCCAAATTGAGGATCGAAATGAGATTTAAAAGTCGTAAAATTACACTAAATACATTACCACCCTAAAATCTAAATTCTGGATCTACTGGCAAAGTCGAATTTTCTATCCGAGATCATTTTGACTAAATGTGGGCCCACACCCATATTTTTAATTTTCTAACTTTCCGACCAATAGGTCGAAATGAGCTCGGGTGCACTAGGACCTGAACCAAAGGTCTACCTAGCCTAAAATTGATATTCCAAATCTACTGACACAGTCCGTTCAGCCATCCGTAGCACAAATCAAAAGATATCTACATAAGTCTAAAATAAGACTCTCAAAGCTATCAAAAACCATAATATCGCATAAATGGTACAAAAATGCATCGAAAACCAGGTCAAACACCCCCACACCCCAAAAATATAATAATATAACTACGGGGAAGGGTAAAACAATAAAATCACACAGAAACACATAATTCATATATTTCATCAAAAAGTTGGTCGTTACAAAAGACCCTCTTTGAAAGAATGTGACATGAGGAAAAAAAGGAAAAGGAAAAATTATCTTAAAAAAATGATTGAAGCATTCTTGGTATAATGACGTTACTAGAGGAAAAAAAACTATTGAAGAGAGGGCCAAAAAAAGTGAAGAAAATAATGGGCAAAGAAATACAGAAGTGCAAAGTGCTTAGGAAAGGGTAAGTCACTATTATATAGTTTTCCTATATGTCCCCTATCCAACATTACAACCTGTAAAAAGATCCTATTTGATTCTAGTCAAGCATACTTAATTAGTGGAGTTGTACATAATGGACGAGCCTATGGTTCTTCGTGCATATATATGAATTTCTTTATGAGTACGAGAGTTGTGCTTTGATGCTAAGTTCTTAAATTATATTCAATCTTTTGAATTTAGTGTGTGGATTTTTCTTTGGTGAGGGCACTTGTTTCATGATATATAGGTGATGTTATTAGATTTCTTTGACAAGAGTAGGTGAACGAGCTTAAATTTGATGAGTTAAAATCTATCTTTGAGGTTAGAAAGTTAGAGGTTTGTTTTTTGTTTGTATATCTTGCATACTGATTAAAAAGTGTACGTGATGTTTTGAATTACTATATCACCAAGTTGCTTGTTTCAACCAAAGTGGTGGTATTTCTAGCTTGATTGTTCGAGGACGAGCAAGATTCTAAGTGTGGGGTGGTAATGAGAGGCCAAAAATATATGTTTTTAGTCATTATTTGTCTCATATTTAGTTTTTTTATTTTTCCTTTTTGATTGTTCGAGAACGAGCAAGATTCTTAGTGTGGGTGGTGATGTGGGGCCAAAAATATATGTTTTTAGTCATTATTTTCCTCATATTTAGTATTTTTCTTTTTCGTTTTTGGGCATTGATTTTATGGCTTATACTTAATATTATATTTTTATATGTAGAATTAAAATAGTGTGAAGATGAAAATATTTATACCTAAAATGAATTAGCGGCGGAAGATCATAGAAGAAAATCAAGCAGGCAGCTTAATGAAATCTATATATAATATAAAGGAAAGTCATAGAGAAGGTGATGTGGCATCTCTCTATGACCTCCATTCCTATTTATCTTTATTCTCTTTTTTTCTATCATTTTATCTCATTTTTTTAATTTAAAATTGAAAATATATGGGAAAAAATTAATTTAATGCAAACATAAAAAACATTACTTATTATAGTGAAATGAATTGGGTTGTTGAGTGTCCTAACTTCCTCCACTGATAATAACGGATTGGCTCATTATGTAAGAAAATAATTCAATAAATACTTTTTCACTTCATATTCTTATTAACTCCACCAACGGAGGGAGTCATAATGTAAGAAAAAACAACTGTTGCCTTTTTTCTTAATTTTTTTCATTGGTCAATTTATTTAATAATTAAAAAGTTTATCATATTTATTACATCTAATTATATCTTATGATTTATAAAAAAAACCTTCATCTATTTACATTCTCTACTTAAATAGTATGTCTCCTCAGCTCTCTTTTCACTCTATAAATAACATGCATCTTATGCATTTGTTGGATGTTCATTCTCATGTTCTTTTTCAATAATTATTATTATTATAATGTGTATGTATATTTTTCTCTTTTTTATTAATTTTTTCCTTCTTCAATCATGTGTTTCATAATCGAAAGAGAGAACTTGAATAATTTGATGTGGCAATACGGCTACCACTTCAAAGAAGATCATACATATATTCTTTAGATTTTCTTATGTCAAAATAGTCAAACATAAATTCATCAAGCTGAAAAAGAATGTTTGATGGTGATGTAAAATTTTTAGAGATGAATTTAAAAATTCATTTATACATATCTGGTATTCCTATACATAGCAGTATTACTTTAATGTTTTGTGATTTTTTAATTTTCTTTAAACTTTTACCAAACAAGTTGACATATTATACAATTACCATTTAATTTGTTCGTGAATTTCTAATTTGTGTTATGTTTGGGTATTAAAATATGAACACGTCTATTCTCCATGATGTTCATGAAATATTTTTGTGACAGTTATTCGTCAAGATTTAACTAGGATCAAAACTATTAAAGTTGGATCTAGACAAATTTGCAAAAGGTTCTGGAAGATCAAGCAGAAGAACTCTACAAAAATGTCATTAATCTTTCTTGACACCGATGTTGCAATTTCTTTTTTTAATTTGATGTACAATTTCTAAAAAAATAATATACACATCTAAAATAATTATGCTCTTTCCCATACGGATAGCTCCTCCAATCATTCTCTTCTAAATTGTAAATCTTTACTTTTAAAAACTACTACAAATATGCATATTTATGTAGAATGACACATGATTCTATGATTGTTACTTTGGATATTGGGAGTATTATATATGAAGCTATATTGTAAAGAGGTATATGAAAAGTATGTATACTAATATCACTAATTAAGCATATATAAGGTGATATAGTATCTTTTTGTAACTTGAAAAATTATTTATCATTTTTCTGATTTTTTTTTCTTGGATCGCTTTTTCTGCATTTAGCTATTTATTTTATTTTTAACAGTTTAAAAAAATCTTTAAATTCAATTAATCAACTTTTCACCTTCTACTATAATTATTTTCTGTATTAGATATTTGAATATGCATTTACATATTCTTCCACCTCTGATCTTTAATTTTTATTCTATGTTAAATCGTGCATCGATTATATAATAAAGAAGAACAATATTAAAAGAGTAAGAAAATGAAATCGGAAGATCACAACAGGTACTCACATTTTTAACATGCTATATATATTTCTTTTATTTAAAAAAAAACAATCAATAGTTAATGTCTTAATTATATTCATTTAATTACGTCTCTTAATTTTCTTAATTGAATATTTCACCCCTACTGCATGATCTTTTCAAAGATAAATTTTTACATTTAATTAAATGAAAATTATGATATGACTAATTGGTATAAATGACATCAAAGGGTAATTAATAAACTCAATAGTTTCATGTTATTCATGAGTCGCAAAGCAATAATTTTAGATTTGAAGCAAAAAATCTTCCTTCAAACTTTTATGTCTAATGAGCTATATCTACGTTCAATAGTATGAATCAAAGAAAGATTGTTTCTCCTAATTAGCATCAAAATTAATTGATTTAATAAAAAGCTTGAGACAAATAAATATGTATTATGTTCTTATTATGTCCAGCAAACGGCTTGTGAGATTGCCCAAGATAAGTTATTTTTTTTATATGTTGCATTTATATTCTAAAAAATTATTTCTTTTGTAGAAATATTTTTTTAAAATTAAATGTAGGAATTTATGTCTATTTTTACTTATCATCATTCTTTTATTTTTTTTGTTTTTCATTATATTTATAACCTTTTTATTTACAAAAGAATATAGTTTATGAATTATGATTGCGCGAAGAGCAATCAAGTACACTAGTTAATTTATTAAAATAATCTAATATGACCTTAAAACAAAATTGAGGCGTGAATTGTAGCCGACAATCCAGTGGTCGTTCACATTTGCAGCGTGTCACGCAGGAAGTTGATGCTTCGCGATAAATTTTTTTAGTTTATTTTAGACCCAGTTATTTTATTTGGAGAATTTTCATACACCTATAAATATTTTAATAAAATCAGTTTATACATAATTTTTGACCTAGACAGAGCTACAAGCTTGTAACGACCTGAAAATTTGATGAAATATATGAAATGAGTATTTCTATATGATTTGATTGTCTTACCTCTCCCAGTAGTTACATTATGGTATTTCTAGAGTGTGGGGGTGATTGGCACGGTTCTCGAATGTCTTTTGGTACCATTTATGTGATATTGTGGTTTTTGATGACTATGAGAGCCTAATTTTGGACTTATGTGAATATCTTTTGATTCGTGCAAAGGATGGATGAACTGACTGCGCCAACAACTTTTGAATATCAATTTTAGGCTAGATAGACCTTTAGTTCAGGTCCTGATGCACCCGAGCTCACTTCAACCTTTGGTCGAAAAGTTAAAAATTTAGAAATATGGGTGTGGGACCCATATTTGATTGAAACAGCCTCGGATGGAAAATTCAACTTTGTCAAAGTGCCCGAAACATCAATTTTAGGGTGGTAACATATTTGGTGTGATTTTACGGCTTTTAAATATCATTTCAATCTTCGATTTGGAAAATTATAATTTCGAGTTTTGGGGATCAACTTTGTGAAAATGATATTTTTTCAAAATTACGATATCTCCATTGTGTACAGAGCGTCAAATTCAGTATGGTTATATAGTTCATTTGTGTATATCGGACTCCGAACAAATTCCGAATATCCCATCGAAGTACGGATTGGACTTAAAAACAGCTTTTTCAATAGCTGGTGCAGAAAAATCTGCGCTATTAAAGCAGCTTTTTGGGCCCATTTTGCTCATTTTTTATCTTTCCTCTTGAGAGTTAAATCCTAAAGTAGTGTGAGAGCTTAAACGTGAAGCTTGTGGGTGCTTTAAAGACTAGATTAACATCTATTTCTTGAGTCTCTTACGGATTTAAGGTAAGAAATCACCTCTTTTCTTAGTAATTTCTTGATTAATTTTTCAAAACCCCAAAATCATAGACTTTGATTTTAAACCCCAATTTTACTCTTTTTCACTTGAATAAAATTTTAATCTTATAATTACTAGTTTTTTTATCAATTTAACCTTCAAACAACTTGGATTCTTGATTTTAACCCGGATTTCAAAATTTTACTCGGTAAAGCTTAAAAATATTTTTTCTTCGATTTGAATCTTGTCTTTTACTCAATTTGACTTGAATTTCCAGCTGTAGGTTCCTATAAATATGGGAAACATATTTTTAAAGTAAAGTTATAATTTTGTCCTTTTTCGAAAATCTATTTCGAACGTCCGTTTTGACCCGAATCAAAAGTAGTCAATATGGGTGTCGTTGATTTTGTTTTGACGTATAGATTTCATATTTGATGTTTTTAGCGGATTTCAAGATTTTTTTGAAAAGTAAGATCTTGGGTTTGAAGTGTAGCGGACCAATTTCGATATTTGAGGTAGGTTATGGCTTAACTCTTTCAGGTTAGGGTGAGTAGTAAATGATGGTACAAAGTGCATGTTAAAGATGGAAAACAATCATGAAATATGAATATCTATATGTTATGCCCGTGTGGGGTCCTGAATGTGATGTAATTATTAAATCTGAGATATCATGTGATATGTGTGACCGTGCGGGGTCTTATGTGATGTTGGTAGCCTGAAATACATGTGAATAATTGTATTATGTTGTTGGAAATGCCTATAGTGGTGCCTTTGGCATGTTGTGATATATTCATACTTTGTGGGCATATGAATTATGTGGAAAATTCATGGATAGTGAAAATAATAAGTAGATATTAGCTCACGTGGTCGTGAAATTGTAACATTGTGGTTGGCTATGGAAATACATTGTGGATTTGTTGCGAAAATACTCATTTTTAATGGTTGTAAACATTTCTTCCTCTTTCTTATGTCATCATATGCATCATTTCACTTCTTTGTTTTACTACTTTATATATACTTGTTATCATGTATGTGTATTGTAACGACCTGAAAATTTGATGAAATATGTAAAATTCGTGATTTTGTATGATTTGACTATTGTACCCTTTCCTGTTGTTGCATTATGGCATTTGTGGGGTGTGGGAGTGATTGACATAATTTTTGATGCATTTTGGTATCATTTATGCAATATCGTGGTTTATGATGGTTTTAAGAGTCTTATTTTGAACTTATATGGATATCTTTTGATCTGTGCGATGAATGACCGAACGAACTACGCCAGCAGCTCCGAAATATCAATTTTAGGCTAGGTAGACCTTTGATTTGGGTCCCAGTGCACCCGAGCTCATTTCAACCTATTGATCGAAAAGTAGAAAAATTAAAAATATGGGTGTGGGACTCACATTTGATCGAAACGACCTCAGATGGAAAATTCGACTTCGCCAGTAGATCCGAAATGTCGATTTTAGGGTATTAGCATATTTGGTATGATTTTACGGCTTTTAAATCTCATTTCGACCCTCGGTTTCGAAAGTTGTGATTTCGGGTTTTCGGGGTCAATTTTGTGGAAACGACATTTTCTGGAAAATTTGGTATTGCCATCGCGTCCGGAATGTCGAATTTAGTGTGGTTGCATAGTTCGTTTGCTTAAATCGGACTCCGAACAAATCCCGGGCACCCCGTCGAAATCCATCTCGACTCAAAGGGAAAAATTTGCATTGCAGTTGCAAAAAATCTGCAATATAAATAGCAGGTTTTCACCTTTTTTTGGCTCATTTTACTCATTTTCATCTTGCCTCTTGTGAGCTAAACCCTAAATAGTTTGGGATTTTAAAAGTGAATTTTGTGAGAGCTTGGGAAGCTAGATTAACACCTTTTTCTTGATTTTATTATGGATTTAAGGTAAGAATTCACCTTTTTCTTAGTAATTTCTTCATTAATTTCTCAAAACCCCAAAAATCTTAGGGCATGATTTTAAATTCAAATTTCACTCATTTTCACTTGAATAATATTTTTATCTTATATTACTAGTTTTCATCAATTTAACCTTCAAAACAACTCTGATTCTTGATTTTAACCCGGATTTCAAATATTTTATCCGGTAAAGCTCAAAAATAATTTTTCTTCGATTTGAACCTCATTTTTGACTCGATTTAACTTGGGTATTCAAATGTAGGTTCATAAAAATATGGAGAACATATTTTTGAAGTAAAGTTCCAATTTTGCCCTTCTTTTTCGAAAACCCATTTTGAGGGGGTCCGTTTTGACCCTGAGCCAACAATAGTCAATATGGGTATCGTTGGTTTTGTTTAAGTGTAGATTTCATATTTTATATTTTTAGTGGAGTTCGAGATTGTTCGTGAAAAGTAATGTCACGGGTTCAAGTGTAGCAAACTAGTTTCGACTTTCGAGGTAGGTTGTGGCTTAACTCTTTAGATTGAGTTGGGTAGCAAATGATGATACAAAATACTGGGAACTAATTATGAAAAATGGCTATCTATATGTTGTGCCCGTGTGGGGGCTTATATGTGATGTAATTGTCGAAATTAAGATATTATATGATATGTTTGACCGTGTGGGGTCCTATGTGATATTGATAGCCTTGAATACATGTGAATAATTGTATTGTGTTATTTAATATGGAACCATTGGTGTATTTTGATTATATTCATACTTTATTGGCATATGGGACATGTGAAAGTTCATGGATAAGATGAAAATAATAAGTGGATATTGGCTCACGTGGTTCTGGGAATGTATCATTGTGGTTGGTTGTGGAAATATATCATGTGATTGATTGTGGAAATACTTATTGTGATTGGTTGTGAGCATTACATCTTCATATCATACTCATTCATGAAACATTGGTACCACCATGGCAACATCTGAGAAACACTGGCAATACCTTTTTAAAAATATTGTAACACCTTAATAAAACCCTTTTTGAGGGATATGCCGAAAAGGAGATATGAGATATGTTGATAGTATATGGGTTGACGAACCCCCCATGGGTCCTACGTTGGGAAGCTTTAGCTTCGTAGGTGTATAGTGGGATTGTGCGACGATCCCGGAGGTTGTGTGACGACCTCGTGCATCATCATCATCATCATCATCACCATTATATACATTTCACTTACTTTGTTGTGTTTATGTTTTTTTTGTATTGCCTTATTGACTTATCATCTATGTATTTGTCTTACTTTCCTTTACTTGTATTTGATGAGCTTGTATCTACATGTTCTCTTTTATTCTATTTATATGAGACATAATGTATACTTATGTTCTATATCATGGTGTGTTTTTGTAATATGCGTGAGAAATATTAGAATTATTAGTGCAAGCGGTGTGGGCTACCGTTGTGGGACATTTTCTGATTGCAGGTGACGTGCCCTTAGTGTATATTTTGTATGCTTTATTTACTACTTTTCTTGGTCGGCCTATGATACCTACTGAGTATAAGTTGACCGTACTCATGCCTACTGCACCCTTTCAGTGCAAGTCCTAGCTCGAGTGCGCCTCAGCTTGCTTTACTCGGGCGATTGTTGGAGCCTCCAAGGTAGCGGTTGGACATTCATGCGTATGAAGTTCACCTCTATCTCTCTATACTAGTTATGTCTTTATTAGTATTAGGAGACAGTTATTATTCCTTTGTGGTTATTTTTCTAATGTATTTGACTCTTGGATTGTATTAGTAGTTCTTACATTATTGACACCTGGTTTTGGATATGATTGGTAGTTTGGATAAGTTCTTTCCACATTGTTATGATTACTTATATGGTTCAGCTTTATTCTAGAAGCCTTGCCGTGGGATATTTCTGTCTTTTCTTCTTTTCGTATCAGTTTGGATGATAGGCTTACTTGTCAAGGTACGCTGCGACAAGTTCCATCATGACCCTCATTTTTGGGTCGTGACAAATTGGTATCAGAGCAGCCAGGTTTCATTGGTCTCAACAGTGTAAGAACGGGATGTCTAATAGAGTCTCGTGGATCGGTACGTAGACGTCTGTATCTATCTTCGAGAGGCTATAGGATGTCTTTAGGAAACTTCCCTCATTTTATACCTTATCGTGCAGATTCTTTCATATCTTGTGTTCTGAGTTGTGTTTCACTCTTTCTACGCGAATGGAGTTGTTTATGCTACTATTAGTTGAGAGATGCTGTGAGGAATTAGTGGATATCATTTGTTGGTTGTAGGCTTGTTGATGCTCCTGAGTTGGCTTGGGGTCAGTTTGTTGACGCCTTTCTGGAGAAATTTGCACCTTTCAGTTTGAGAGATCATATGTGGGACGAGTTTGATAATTTAGAGCGGGGCTCTATGACATTTTGAGTATAAGGCATGTTTCCATACCCTGTCCAGATATTTCTAATATAGCATTTCCATCGAGTTTGAGAAGATTCAAAAGCTTGTGAAGGGTTGAGTTATCTTTCTTCAGTTGGTTACATCTCAGATAGTTGTGTTTGGGGCTTCTTTTTAGAGTATTGTGGATCATTCTAAGATGACAGAGGGTATTCTTAGTGCATCTTGGGAGGCGCCAAGAGGGTGTGTTATTTTGGTAAGTTCAGGAGTTGGACCTCTCGAGGCAGAGATTTTAGAGGTTCTCGTGGATATCAGGGTAGGCTAGTGCAAGTAACTTTATAGAGTTCAGCTGGTGGATCTTCTAGTTTAGCAGTTCAGGGTGACCGTTCGGGCTCAGTTGTACTTTTCCTTGTTGAGACTGGTCATAGAGGTTGCTATGTGTGTGATGACGTTGGTTTTGTGGCCAAGGACTGTTCTTGCAATATGTTTAGAGCTATTCCTATTTCAACTGTGAAAGGTAGGTGTTCTACCAAAAATGCAAGAGATAGAGATGGTAGAGCCCGTGTTAGTGGTTGTGGGGCTACTCAGCCAGTTGGTAGTCACAAATTGTTACGTTATATTAGTCAAATCTGGGATGAAGGCTTCAGATGCTGTGATCGCAGGTACCATTTCATTTGTTTCAGGCCTGCATCTTATTATTTGATCCTAGATCGACTTTCTTCTATGTGTCTATATATTTTGCTTTGGGTTTTGATTCTATTAGGGAGCCTCTTGCAATGCCTATTCATGTATCTATCTCGGTAGGCGATTCTTTAGTAGTAGATCAAGTGCATCGATCTTGTGTTGTCACTTTTGTCGAGCGTGATACTTTAATAAACTTGTTTGTGTTAGATATGGTCGATTTTGTTGCTATTTTGGGTATAGATTGGTTGGCTTCTTCTCATGCCATCCTAAATTGTTATGCCAAAATTGTGACTTTCGCTTCGTCGGGTGTGCCAAGGATAGCTTGGAAGGGTACACTTCATTCGAGTCCGAAGAGGATTATATCTTATGTTCAGTCTCATAATAGGTTGAGAGGGGATGTTTGTATTACTTGTACCATATTTGTGACACCAGTGTTATTTCACCTTCTTTCTTATTTTCTGTTCGTGTCATTCATGAGTTTATGGATGTGTTCCCTACGAATTTACCTAGTATGCCTTCAGATCTAGATATTGATTTTATTATTGATGTTGAGTCGAGCACCAAGACCATTTCTATTCTCCTTATAGGATAGCCCCAACAAAGTTGAAGAAACTGAAGGATCAGTTACAGGAGTTGTTGGATAAGGGATTTATTTGACCTAGTGTTTTACCTTGGGGTGCGTCTGTCTGGTTTGTGAAGAAAAAGAATGGGTCTATGCAGATGTGTATTGATTATCGGCATTTGAATAAGGTGACGGTTAAGAATAAGTATTTTCTTCCTCGCATTGATGATTTGTTTGATCAGCTTTAGGGTGTTGTGGTGTTTTGCGGTTCGGTTATCACCAGTTGAGGATTAGAGTTTGGATATTTTGAAAATAGCTTTTCATACTCGATATGGTCATTATGAGTTCTGTGTCATGTCCTTCGGGTTGACCAATTCCCCTACCGCATTCATGGAGTTGATGAACCAAGTGTTTCGGCCGTATCTTGACTCATTTGTTATTGTATTTATAGCTGATATCTTGGTTTATTCCAAGAGTGAGCTTGAGCATGAGGAGCATTTGTGAATTGTGCTTTAGAGATTGAGGGATAAGAAGTTGTATGGTAAGTTCTCTAAGTGCGACTTTTGGTTTGAGTCTATTTTCTTTCTTGGGTCATGTGGTGACTAAAGAAGGTATTATAGTTGATCCAACTAAGGTTACAGCGGTTCGTGATTAGGCTAGACCTACTTCGCCCACCGAGATTCGGAGTTTTATTAGCTTGGTTGGGTATTATTAGTGTTTTTTAGGGCTTTTCTTCCATTGTAGATCTGTTGACCAAGTTGACCCAGAAGAAGATATTTTTCAGTGATCTGATGTTTGTGAGACGAGCTTTCAAAAGCTCAAGTATTTGTTGACTTCAGTTCCTATATTGGCTATTCTCAAGGAAGACGTAGGCTTTATTATCTTTTGTGATGCTTCAGGTATTGGGTTAAGTATTGTGTTGATATAGGTTGGCAAGGTAATTGTGTATGCATCTCGTCCAGATTGGAGCCTCATGAGAGGAATTATCCTACCCATGATTTGGAGTTGTGCGCATTTTTGTTTTCCTTGAAGTTATGGAGGCACTACTTGTATGGAGTCTGTTGTGAGATCTTCTCAGATCATCATAGCCTTCAGTACTTCTTTACTAGCGAGATCTTTATATGAGGCAACGTCGTTGGCTTGAGTTGCTTAAGGATTATGACTTGACTTTCCTCTACCATCAGGGCAAGGCTAATGTGGTTGTGAATGGCTTGAGCCAAAAATCGACTAGCATGGGTAGCTTGGTGCATCTTATGACCCAGGAGAGGCTTTTGGCCTTAGAGATTCAGTTTTTAGCTAATTAGATAGATAGGCTTAATATTTCAACACCTAGGCGTGTTTTGTCATTTGTGAAGGTTAGATCTTCTTTGATGGAGCAGATTCGAGCTCATTGGTTTGATGATGTTGGATTGAGGTTAATTCGAGATAAGATGTTTAGTGGGGAGGTTAAGGAAGACTCACTTGATTCAGATCGAGTTTTGAGGATTAGGGGTTAAGTTTGTGTGCTGAGAATGGTGAATTGATTAGGTTGATCTTGGAAGAGGCCCATTGTTCCAGATATTTTATCTATCCAGGTGTGACTAAGAGGTATCGTAATTTGAGGCAACACTACTTGTGGAGTGGAATGAGGAGAGATATAGCAAATTTTGTGGCTCGTTACCTATGTTTTCAGTAGGTGAAGGCCGAGCATATGAGGCCTGGTAGATTGCCCCAGAGGTTACCCATTCCCGAGTGGAAGTGGGAATGGATCACTCTGGACTTTGTCACTGGTTTTCCTCGTACATTTCATAGTTTTGACAGTGTTTGAGTCATCATGGTTCGATTGACCAAGTCAACTCATTTTATTCCTATTCAGGTCTCATTCAGTGCTAAGAGGTTGGCTCGTATCTATATTTGTGAGATTGTTTGTCTGTATGGTGTGCTGGTGTTTATTATTTTAGATCAAGGTTTTGTGTTCACATTTTACTTTTGGAAGACGTTTCAGGATGATTTGGGTACTCCGGTTGATCTTAGCATAGCATTTCACCCCAGACTGATGGCCAGTCAAGACGGACAACTCAGGTTTTAAAGGATATGCTCCATATGTGCGTGATGGATTTTGGTGGTCAGTGAGAGCAGCATTTGGCTTTAGCAGAGTTTCCATATAGTAATAGTTGTCATTCCAGTATTGATATGGCTCTTTTTGAGGAGTTGTGTGGTAGGTGTTGTCGCTCTCTTGTAGGTTGGTTCGATGTTTCAGAGGTGAGACCTCAAGGTAAGTACTTTCGTCGTGAGTCTTTGGATAAAGTCCAGGTCTTTCAAGATAGACTTTGGGCGGCTTAAATTTTGCAAAAGTGTTATGTTGATTGTAGACTTCATTCCTTGAGATTTGGTATTGGTGATCGTGTTTTCCTCCGAATTTCACCCATGAAGGGTGTGATGAGGTTTGGGAAGAGGGGCAAGCTTAACCCCAGGTATATTGATCCATTTGAGATTCTTCGGACTGTTGGTGATGTGGCTTATGAGTTAGATTTTCCCCTTGATCTATGTAAGACCCCGAAAAAATGTTGCGCTCATATTCAGCTCGTTAAGCTCTTTGAAGCTCAATATAAGATCCAACACTTAGAAAACTTTAGTCAAGTGTTCAACACTTAGTCTCATTTTAGACCTCCAAACTTCAGGGATTTATTTGATGACCTTCCCGACCTTCATTTTCTAATTTTCAAGTTGCGTTGCGATGGGGCAAGGTCGTAGTACATCCTGGGTGAGTTTCGAAATTTTTGGAGAAGCGTAAGGGCACATTTGGGTGCCAAAAATAGTAGATCAAGGCGATAAGCCCGCGTCACCTCAGCTAGAGCACCGCTCTAAGCAAGGCGTCGCCCTAGCTAGAGAGGGAGACTAGCTGGGTGTCGCCCTATAACTCCGGTGGGTGCCCCGTTTTCAGCATTCCACCTCCATGTTTCTAAGGGTATTTTTGTCCTTTTCCACCCATATATATACCCCAAAACACGTTATTAAAGCTCATAAACACCAAAATATACTTGTTTTCATCAATTTTTCTCAAGAACAAAAGCAAGGGTTTCAATTTGAAGACCCAAATCCAAGAGCTTTCACCATAAATTTTAACAGATATTTCAATTAAGGTATGCGTAGTGTTCATCCACGGATTCCTTTCATCCGTGGAGTTCAAGAACCCTCTTTTAATTACGAAATTATGATGTTTATGATGTGGGTTTCTTATAATCAAGTTGTTGATGTTGTATGATTCCCAAGTTGGAATCTTTATGTGAATCTATGAAATTACGTTATCATATGAGAGGAAATCCATGAATTGAGTTGATTATGATGTGTTAATTGATGAATTATGCCTATGCCCTAATTGGTGCATGCAAGGTGTTTGATAAAAGGCCTAAGAGACTACAAATTTTGCATAATAGCTAAGTTATGACCTACATGATAAATGCCTACTTCTCTCTCATACTTAAATGGTTCCTATGTTATTGTTGTGCCATGCTTATGTTGATAGAATGCTCATGATGTTAAAGTATGGAATTATGCAATGAATGTGTGAATTCTTCTCCATGAACAAGACTATGACAACCATGTGTTGTATGAAATTCCCCGTGTAAGTGTATTATGAATTATTAATCTTGAGTATGTATTCAAGAAATTCCAAGTCTTGTCAGTTTCCTTCCATCGAGTCCTTGGGGTACTTGTACCTGAAAAATATAGTTGTGTGCCTAGAGCCATGTCATGTTTTCACGATACTCTCAGTCAAGCCATGTTCTATAGAATTCAGTCAGTCATGTGACTCAAGAAATCTCAGAAATCTCATGAACTCAGTACTCAGTAAGATCAGTAATCTCATGAACTCAGTCAGTTATCAACTATCAGCAGTATTCCATCAGTCAATGGAATTCAGTAGACTCAGTCCATGTACAGTCAATCAATAATGTTCAGTCTCTTCAGATGGGAGTAGAAATTAGCACCGAGTGAACCCAAGGATGGGAACACACACTATCAGATGAGGGTGTGATTTTTGGCAGTCATCCTTGTGTTCCAGAACTATGTAGTCAGCATAGGTTGAGACATCAAAGCTGTCAGGTGAGGGTTGATGAGGTGGATAAGCACTTTCAGATGAGGGCCCCACCGTTCTTTTTTGGGGACACTATCAGATGAGGGTTACCCACAGTTGTCCTTACCAGTGGCGCGGTATTGACACCCTTCCAATCAGGGCACAGATTGGACCCCAGCTCAGCTATTATAGCGCATTTGGGGCATGTAGGTTAAATAACTACTTCCCACAGTTTCAGTATCAGTCTCAGTAAAAGAACTCAGATAGTTCTTCAGATTTCAGATTATCAGGACTGTCAGATACAGTTAACTCAGTTACAGTACGAAACTCAGATAGTTCCACCAGATTTAGGACTGCCAGACACAGTCACTCCTGTTATCATTTTCAAAACTCAGTACCAGTCATGTTAGATATTAGTAGATTTATGTCATCGGTATATAGATTCAGTTATCATGATTTCACGATCTCAGTTACTACGTTTCCATGCATGTACTCTCACGTTCATATTAGTCGGTCAATTATTATCATTCATGCATATAAACCCTATGTATTCATCCTACTTCACACGTATACTCATTACATTCTTTTGTACTGACGCATTTGCACTATGGTGCTTTTTTTTTATGTTACTCCATAGGTTCAGAGACACGACTTCCAGATCACCAGCAGTAGTAGCATTCCAGTACTCAGAGTTTAGCAGTGATTCCTCATCTTTCGAGGACATGATTATTTCTTCACTATCTTTTAATTAGTCACTAGTTAGAGTTAGTTGGGGACATGTCCCATCAACTCCTTATTCAGATTACTCAAATAGTAGAGGCTTTCCGACTTGATATAGACTACAGTATTATCATGTTTCAGACTTCAGTATCTCAATTTTATTTTGGTATTGTGATACCACTATATTAAGACGTTAGTATTATTCAGTTATGTTTAGTATTGATCCTTATGGCCTTTCAGTGCATGTTTCCAAATTATTATGTCTTATTATGCTGTGTACAGGTACAGATATCAGTCATGGGTTAGCTTATGGTCCTTTGGGGTCATGAGCACCGTGTAGCATTCTGGTTCAGATAATCGGGATGTTACAAACTTGGTATCAGAGCCTAAGGTTCAATAGAGTCCTAGAAAGTCTGAAAGCTGGATCTAGTAGAGTCTTGTACATGGGTGTGTTGCGCGCTACATTTATGTGCAAGAGGCTATGAGATTTTTTAAGAAATAGATTTCCTTCTTTCAGTATTCATGACGTGCCTGTGAGCATAATCATAAGTTAATCTCTTAGTCTAATCTGCTTCTCCTCTTGATTTCAAAACATGCCTCCAAAGAGTAAAAACCAGTCAGCTCCTCAGCCCGAAGAACCTTTGGGCGATTACGTTTCTCATGTGGAATTCAGAACCGTATTTACCACACTTGCCCAGTCAGTATCTGCCCATAATGAGCAGCCAACAGTTATTTCGGCCAACCCAGTGGCGAACTCAGCTGCACTAGGATTCGGGACTTCACCCGAATGAACTCTCCAACGTTCCTTGGGTCTAAGGTAGATGAAGACCCTTAGGAATTCATTGATTAGGTCCAAAAGGTGACAAATATTATGGGGGTGACTACTATTAAGAGTGCTGAGTTAGTCGCATACCAGTTGCAAGATGTGGCTCACACTTGGTACAAGCAGTGGAAGTTTGAAAGGGTAGATGGTGCAGGTCCTATAGAGTTGGAGGAGTTTGTCATGACTTTCTTAGACAGATTCTTTCCCCAAGAGCTGAGGGAGGCAAAGGTTTTAGAGTTCATCAACCTCAGGCAGGGAAATATGATGGTGAAAGAATATTCTCTTAGGTTTACTCAATTAGCCAGATATGCCCCTCATGTGGTTGCAGACAACAGAGCCAAGATGAGTAAGTTTACTTCAGGGGTAAATGACAGCGTTGTTAATGAGTGCAGATCTGCCATGGTAAATAGTGACATGACTTTAGCCTGACTCATGACCCACACTCAGTAGATAGAGGAGCAAAAAGTTAAGCAGAGGGAAAAGCAAGACAAGAAAGCTTGGATAGGTAGCTTCAATTTTAGATAGCCTAAATCAGGAGGAGGAATCCGTTCCCAGTTTCATCCTAAGTCATCAGTTCTAGCTCCTTCTACAGCCAGTGATCTAGTTCCTAATTTCTGAGAGGGCAACAAAGATAGAGCGCCAGGTTCTCAGTCTCAGGGCAATGTTAGCAGCTCCTGCACTAATCCCCTATGTTAGACTTGTGGTAAGAACCACAATAGTGCTTGCAGAGCTGGTAGCGATGTCTATTTTGGTTATGGTAAGCTAGGCCACTGAGTCAAAAATTATCCCCAGTCGGTTTATCAGGGTCAACAGAACCATTCCGTAGCTCAGTTCGGTCGCCCGAACCAGCAGGGTGCCACTTCTAGTGCTACTAGTGGGCAACGCCCAAATCGTCTCTATGCTCTTCATACCTGACAGGAACAGGAAAATTCTCCTGATGTCGTTACTGGTACGTTACAAATCTTTCATGTTCATATTTACTCTTTGCTAGATCCAGGTGCATCCTTGTCTTTTGTTACTCCTTATATAGCAGGCGATTTTGGAGTCAGTCCCGAGATTCTAGCAGAGCCTTTTTTAGTATCCACCCCAATGGGTAAAACCATCATAGCTCGGAGGGTATATAGGAACTGCCCGGTTATGATATTTCAGAAAGTCACGTTAACAGATTTAGTCAAATTAGAGATGGTTGATTTTGATATCATTCTTAGTATGGATTGTCTTTATTCCTGCTATGCGACAGTCGACTGCAGAAATAGAATAGTTCAGTTTCAATTTCCGAATAAACCCATCCTTGAGTGGAAGGGTAATACTTCAGCATTCAGAGGTCAGCTTGTTTCCTACCTTCGGGCAAGGAAAATGATATCTATGGGATTTGTTTACCATCTCGTTCAGCTTAAGGACTCTGGTTTCGAATATCCCAGTCTTAAATCAGTCCTAATTGTTAATAAATATTCAGATGTCTTTCCCGGAGATCTTCTAGGCCTTCCTCCCGAAAGGAAAATATACTTTGGTATTGACCTCATCCTAAATACTCAGCCTATCTTTATTCCGCCATACAGAATGGTACCAGCAAAACTTCAGGAATTAAAAGCACAGTTGAAGGATCTCTTAGACAAGGGATTTATTAGACTCGGGATTTCCCTGTGGGGCGCACCAGTCTTATTCATGCGCAAAAAAGACAGTTCTCTCAGGATGTGCATAGATTACCATCAACTCAATAAAGTCACGATCAAGAACAAGTATCCTCTTCCCAGAATCAATGACTTGTTTGACCAACTTCAGGGTGCCAGTTATTTCTCTAAGATAGACCTCAGAACAGGCTACCATCAGCTCAGAGTTAGAGAGTGTGACATTTTGAAGACAGCTTTTCGTACTCAGTATAGTCACTTTGAATTTCTAGTCATGTCCTTTGGTCTTACCAATGCCCCAGCAGCTTTCATGGACTTGATGAACCATGTGTTCAGGAAGTACCTGGACATGTTCGTGATAGTTTTTATAGATGACATCCTTGTTTACTCCTGCAGTGAGCAAGACCATTCAGATCATCTCAGGATTGTTCTTCAGACTCTCAAAGATCATCAGTTATTTTCCAAAATCAGTAAGTGCGAATTTTGGCTAAGGTCAGTAGTATTCCTTGGTCATATCATTTCCGATGATGGAATTAGAGTAGATCCTCAGAAGACCGAAGCATTAAAAAATTAGCCTCGCCCTATCTCTCCATCAGATATTAGGAGTTTCTTAGGCTTGGCTGGCTATTACAGATGGTTTGTTGAGGGATTTTCTTCTATTGCATCCCCTATGTCCAGATTCACTCAGAAAAAGGTCAAGTTTCAGTGCTCAGATTTTTGCGAGAAGAGTTTTCAAGAATTGAAGACTCGACTCACCTCAGCTCCAGTTCTAGCTCTTCCAGATGGTCCAGACGGTTTTTTAGTCTATTGTGATGCATCCAGAGTGGGTTTAGGTTGTGTACTCATTTAGCATGGTAAGGTCATAGCCTACGCCTCCAGACAGTTAAAGCCCCATGAGAAGAATTATCCTACTCATGCTCTTGAGTTAGCAGCCGTAGTATTTGCCTTGAAGATTTAGAGGCATTATCTCTATGGAGTTCATGTAGATGTCTTCATAGATCATAAGATCCTCCAGTATGTATTTTCCCAGAAAGATCTCAATCTTCATCAGAGGTGGTTAGAGCTCTTAAAGGATTATGACATGAGTATCTTTTACCATTCGAGCAAGGCCAACGTTGTGGCCGACACTCTCAGTAGACTGTCAATGGGTAGTGTTTCTCATGTTGAGGACAGTAAGAAGGAGTTAGTTCAGGAAGCTCATCATCTTGCTAGACTAGGCATTTGCTTAGTCGATTCTTCAGAGGGTGGTGTATGTATTTAAGTAGTTCAGAATCATCTCTAGTTTCCGAGGTGAAAGAAAAGTAAGACAGAAATCCTAGCCTTGTCAAGATAAAAGAGTCAGTCAGAGATCAGAAAGTAGAGGTTTTCTCCCAAGGGGCAGATGGTGTTCTTCATTGTCAGGGTCATCTGTGTGTTCCAGGTGTAGATGACTTAAGGCAGCGAATTCTTGCAGAAGCGCATGGTGCGTGATACTCTATTCATCCAGGGGCCACAAAGATGAACCGCGACTTGTGGGAGATCTATTGATGGAGTGGGATGAAGAGAGATATTGCAGAGTTTGTGGCTAAGTGATCTACATGTCAGAAAGTTAAGATAGAGCATCAGAAACCTAGTGATTCCATGAAGGAGTTCACCATTCCTACTTGGAAGTGGGAAAAAGTGAACATGGACTTTGTGACGGGTTTGCCTTGAACTCGTCATCAGCATGATTCAGTTTGGGTCATAGTAGACCGAATTACCAAGTCAGCTTATTTCCTTCCAGTTCATACCTCTTATTCAACCGAGGATTATGCCAAACTCTACATCAAAGAGTTGGTCAGATTACACGATGTCTCATTATCTATTATTTCAGACAGAGGTACCCAGTTCACCTCTCACTTCTAGAAAGTGTTCCAAAAGGGTCTTGGTAACCAAGATCATCTCAGTACAGCCTTTCATCCTCAGACAGATAGTCAAGAAGAAAGGACCCTTTAGACTCTTGAAGATATGCTAAGGGAATGTGCAGTTAATTTCAAGGGTAGTTGGGATGGCCACTTGCCTTTGATTGAGTTTGCATACAACAATAGCTCTCATTCCAGTATTCAGATGGCTCCATTCGAAGCTCTCTATGGTAGGAGATGTAGATCTCCAATCGTTTGGTTCGAAGTTAGTGAGGCCTCAGTAATAGGGCCTGACTTAGTGTTTGATTCCTTAGAAAAAGCTCAGTTGATCAGAGAAAGACTCTGGGCTGATCAGAGCCGACAGAAATCTTATACAGATATTCATAGGAAAGATCTTGCGTTTGAGATCGGTGATAATATCTATATCAAGATCTCTCCTATGAAGGGAATGAAGAGGTTTGGTAAGAAGGGAAATCTCAGTCCCCGATATGTCGGTCCCTTCAAGGTACTCAGTCATTTTGGCAAGGTAGCTTATGAGCTCGAATTGCCTTCAGATTTAGCCACAGTTCATCTAGTCTTTCATGTATCCTTGATCAAGAAGTGCGTAGGTGACCCATCAGTCGTAGTCCCTATTCAGAGCATTGATGTTCAGAACATCCTCTCTTATGAAGAAATTCCTATTGAAATCCTAGATTATCAGACTCGTAGACTGAGGAACAAAGAAGACCCTCTAGTCAAAGTCCTTTGGCGAAATCAGTCCATTGAGAGAGCTACTTGGGAAGCAAAAGCAGGCATGCGTACCAAGTATCCTCACCTCTTCTCCACCAATCCAGATCAAGCTCATGGTAAAAGTTTTCCTTAAACTTATTCAGCTTCACGTTCAGTATTCAATACAATTTGGTATTCAGTTTCATGCTCATATTTCATCACAAATTTGGTATTAAGTACCATTGTATATTTTGTCATGCATACAGGTATCAGTCCAGTATATTATCATGCATCAGATATGCATTCTCATTATGAGAACTTCAGTTATTAAAAACCTCAGTCATGCATTCATGAATCAGTTACACATGCATCAGATATGCATGTTCAGTATGATTTATTCAGTTTATTAGTCATGTCAGTCATGAGATCATGTTTCAATTAATCATGTTCATCTTGTTGTTTCCCCTCTCAGTAAGTCTCATTCGAGGACGAATGTCCTCAAGGGGGAGATATTGTAAAACCCCGCAAAAATGTTGTGTTCATATTCAGCTCGTTAAGATCTTTGAAGCTCAATATAAGATCCAACACTTTGAAAATTTTAGTCAAGTGTTCAACACTTAGTCTCATTTTAGACCTCTGAACTTCGTGGATTTATTTGACAACCTTCCCGACCTCCATTTTCTAATTTTCAATTTGCGTTGCGATGGGGCTAGGTCGTAGTACATCCTAGGTGAGTTTTGGAATTTTTGGAGTAGCATAAGGGCACGTTTGTGTGCCTAAACCAGTAGCTCAGGGCGATAATCCCAAGTCTCCCCAATTAGAGAACCTCTCTAAGCAAGGCGTCGCCCTGGCTAGAGCAGTTGATTAGCTGGGCATCGCCCTGCAACTCCGGTGGGTGCCCAGTTTTCAGCATTCCACCTCCGTGTTTCTAAGGGTATTTTGGTCCTTTTCCACCCTTATATATACCCCAAAACACGTGATTAAAGCTCATAAACACCAAAATATACTTGTTTTCATCAATTTTTCTCAAGAACAAGAGCAAGGGTATCAATTTGAACACCCAAATCCAAGAGCTTTCACCATTAACTTTCACGGATATTTCAATTAAGGTATACGTAGTGTTCATTCACGGCTTTCTTTCATCCGTGGAGTTCAAGAACCATCTTTTAATTACGGAATTATGATGTTTATGATGTGGGTTGCTTATAATTAAGTTCTTAATGTTGTATGATTCCCAAGTTGGAATCTTTATGTGAATCTATGAAATTACGTTGGCATATGAGAGGAAATCCATGAATTGAGTTGATTATGATGTGTTAATTGATGAATTATGCCTATGCCCTAATTGGTGCATGCAAGGTGTTTGATTAAAGGCCTAAGAGACTAGAAATTTTACATTATAGCTAAGTTATGACCTACACGAAAAATGTCTATTGCTCTCTCTTACTTAAATAGTTCCCATGTTATTGTTGTGCCATGCTTATGTTGATAGAATGCTCATGATGTTAAAGTATGGAATTATGCAATGAATGTGTGAATTCTTCTCCATGAACAAGACTATGATAACCATGTGTTGTATGAAATTCCCCGTGTTAGTGTATTATGAATTATTAATCTTGAGTATGTATTCAAGAATTGTCAAGTCTTGTCAGTTTCCTTCCATCGAGTCCTGGGAGTACTTGTACCCAAAAAATATAGTTGTGTGCCTAGATCCATGTCATGTTTTCATGATAATCTCAGTCAATACATATTTCATTGAATTCAGTCAGTCATGTGACTCAGGAAATCTCAGAAATCTCATGAACTTAGTACTCAGTAAGATCAATAATCTCATAAACTCAGTCAGTTATCAGATATCAGTAGTATTCCATCAGTCAATGGAATTCAATAAACTCAGTCCATGTACAGTCAGTCAATTATGTTCAGTCTCTTCAGATGGGAGTAGAAATTAGCACCGAGTGAACCCAAGGATGGGAACACACACTGTCAGATGAGGGTGTGATTCTTAGCAGTCATCCTTATGTTCCAGAACTATGTAGCCAGCATAGGTTGAGACATCAACGCTGTCAGATGAGGGTTGATGAGGTGGATAATCATTGTCAGATGAGGGCCCCACCATTCTCTTTTGGGGACACTGTCAGATAAGGGTTACCCATAGTTATCCTTACCAGTGGCGCGGTATTGATACCCTTTCAATCAGTGAACAGATTGGACCCCAGCTCAGATACTATAGAAGATTTGGGGCATGTAGGTTAAATAACTACTTCCCATAGTTTTAATATCAGTCTCAGTAAAAGAACTCAGATAATTCTTCAGATTTCAAATTATCAGGACCGTCAGATACAGTCAACTCAGTTACAGTATGAAACTTAGATTGTTCCACCAAATTTAGGACTGTCAGACACAGTCACTCATGTTATCATTTTTAAAACTCAGTATCAGTCATGTTAGATATCAGTAGATTCATGTCATCGGTATATAGATTCAGTTATCATGATTTCACGATCTCAGTTACTACATTTCCATGTATGTAATCTCACGTTCATATTAGTCTGTCAATTATTATCATTCATGCATATAAACCTTATGTATTCAGCCTACCTCAAATGTATACTCAGTACATTCTTTTGTACTGACGTATTTGCGCTATGGTGCTTTCTTTTTTTGTTACACCATAAGATCAGAGACACAACTTCCAGATCAGCAGCATCAGTAGTATTCCAGTACTCAGAGTTTAGCAGTAAGTCCTCATCCTTTGAGGACATGATTATTTCTTCACTATCTTTTGATTAGTCACTAGTTGGAGTTAGATGGGGATATGTCCCATCAACTCCTTATTCAGATTACTCAGACAGTAGAGGCTTTTCAACTAGATACAGACTATAGTAATATCATGTTTCAGACTTCAGTATCTCAGTTTTATTTTGGTATTGTGATACCACTTTATTAAGACATTATTATTATTATTCAGTTATGTTCAGTATTGAACCTTATGGCCTTTCAGTGCATGTTTCCGCATTATTATGTATTATTATGTAGTGTACAGGTACAGATATTAGTCATGGATTAGCTTGTGGTCCTTCGGAGTCATGAGCACCGTGTAGTATTCTGGTTCAGATAATTGGGGCGTTACAATCTATCAGTTGTTCATTCAGTTTTCATGTTTTTATGCTTCGTTGCTATGTTCTTGATGAGTCTCATATCATTCATTGGGATTCAGTTCATTTAGATGAGCGGTTATCCTTTGTTGAGGAGCCAATTTCCATTTTCGCTAGGGATGTTAGGCAGTTGCGCTCTAAAGTGATCCTTGTGGTTTAGGTCCAGTGGCAACTTTGACCTATGGATGTGGCTACTTGAGAGATTGAGTCTGATATGTGTAGTTCCTATCCTCATCTTTTCATTGACTCAGGTATTTTCTTGCCTTAGTTCGAGGACGAACTAGATTTTTAGTGGTGGATGATGTAACGACCTAAAAATTTGATGAAATATGTGAAATTTGTGATTTTGTGTGATTTGACTATTTTACCCTCTCTCTATTGTTGCATTATGGTATTTCTAGGGTATGGGAGTGATTGACATGATTTTTGATGCATTTTGGTATCATTTGTGCAATATTGTGGTTTTTATGGCTTTAAGAGTCTTATTTTGAACTTATATGGATATCTTTTGACCTGTGTGACGGATGACCGAACGGACAGCGCCAACAGCTCTGAAATATTGATTTTAGGCTAGGTAGACCTTTGGTTTGGGTTCCGGTGCACCCGAGCTCATTTTGACCTATTGATCGAAAAGTTAGAAAATTAGAAATATAGGTGTGAGACCCACATTTGATCGAAACGACCTCAGATGGAAAATCCGACTTTGCCAGAATATCTGAAATATCAATTTTAGGATGTTAGCTTGTTTGGTATGATTTTACGGCTTTTAAATCTCATTTCGATCCTCGGTTTGGAAAGTTGTGATTTCGGGTTTCGGGGGTCGATTTATTGAAAACGACATTTTCTGGAAAATCTGGTATCGTCATCCCATCCAGAATGTCGAATTTAGCGTGGTTGCATAGTTCGTTTCTTTAAATCATACTCCGAATGAATCCCGGGAACCCGTCGAAATCCATCTAGACTCAAAGGAAAAAATTTGCATTGCTGTTGTAGAAAATCTGCAATATAAATAGAAGATTTTCACCTTTTTTTGGCCCATTTTACTCATTTTCATCTTGCCTCTTGGGAGCTAAACCCTAAATAGTTTGGGAGCTTAAAAGTGAAGTTTGTGAGAGCTTGGAAAGCTAGATTAATACCTTTTTCTTGATTTTATTACGGATTTAAGTTAAGAATTCACCCTTTGCTTAGTAATTTCTTCATTAATTTCTCAAAACCCAAAAAATCTTAGGGCATGATTTTAAATCCAAATTTCACTCATTTTTTCTTGAATAATATTTATATCTTATATTACTACATCAATTTAACCTTCAAAACAACTATGATTCTTGATTTTAACCCGGATTTCAAATATTTTATCTGGTAAAGCTCAAAAATAGTTTTTCTTTGATTTGAACCTCATTTTTTACTCGATTTAACTTGAATTTTTAGCTGTAGGTTCCTAAAAATATGAAAAATATATTTTTAAAGTAAAGTTCTGATTTTGCCTTTCTTTTCCGGAAACTCATTTTGGGGAGGTCCGTTTTGACCCCGAATCAAAAGTAGTCATTATGGGTATCGTTGGGTTTTTTTTATGCGTATATTTCATATTTGATGTTTTTAGTGGAGTTTGAGATGGTTTGCAAAAAGTAAGGTCGCGGTTTCATATGTAGCAGATCGGTTTCGGCTTTCGAGGTAGGTTATGGCTTAACTCTTCAGACTGGGTTGGGTAGTAAATGATGGTACAAAATTCATGATAAGGGTGATAACTAATCATGAAAAATAGCTATCTATATGTTGTGCCCGTGTGGGGGCTTATATGTGATGTAATTATCGAAACTGAGATATTATGTGATATGTTTGACCGTGTGGGGTCCTATGTGATATTGATAGCCTTGAATACATGTGAATAATTGTATTGTGTTATTTAATGTGGTGCCATTGGTGTATTATGATTATATTCATACTTTATTGGCATATGAGACATGTGGAAGTTCATGGATAAGATGAAAATAATAAGTCGATATTGGCTTACGTGGTTATGGAAATGTATCATTGTGGTTGGTTGTGGAAATATATCATGTGATTGGTTGTGAAAATACTTATTGTGATTGGTTGTGAGCATTACATCTTCATATCATACTCATTCATGAAACATTACCACCGTGGCAACATCTGAAAATACCTGGTAACACCTTTTTAAAAATATTGTAATACCTTATAAAACCCTTTCCGAGGGATGTTACGGAAAGGAGATATGAGATATGTGGATTGTATATGGGTTGAAGAACCCCCCATGGGTCCTACGTTGGGAAGTTTTAGCTCTGTAGGTGTATACGGGGATTGTGCGACGATCCTGGAGGTTGTGCGATGACCTCGTGCATCATCATCATCATCATCATCAAATACATTTCACTTACTTTGTTGTGTTTATGTTTTGTTGTATTGCCTTATTGATTTGTCATCTATGTATTTGTCTAACTTTCCTTTACTTGTATTTGATGATCCTGTATCTACATGTTCTCTCTTGTTCTATTTATATGTGACATAATGTATACTTGTGTTCTATATCATGGTGTGTTTTTATAATATGTGTGAGATATATTAGAATTGTTAGTGCAAGCAGTGTGGGCTACCGTTGTGGGATATTTTCTGATTGCAGGTGATGTGCCCTTAGTGTATATTTTGTATGCTTTATTTACTTCTTTGCTTGGTCAGCCTATGATACCTACTGAGTATAAGTGGACCGTACTCATGCCTACTGCGCCCTTTCGGTGCAGGTCCTAGCTCGAGTGTTTCTCAGCTTGCTTGACTCGGGCAATTATTGGAGCCTCCAAGGTAGCGGTTGGACATTCATGCGTCCAAAGTTCACCTCTATCTCTCTATACTAGTTATGTCTTTATTAGTATTTGGAGACAGTTATTATTCCTTTGTGGTTATTTTTCTGATGTATTTGACTCTTAATTTGTATTAGTAGTTCTTACACTATTGACACCTAGTTTTGGATATGATTGGTAGTTTGGATAAGTTCTTTTCATATTGTTATGATTACTTATATGGTTCAGCTTCATTCTAGAAGCCTTACCGTGGGATATTTCTGTCTTTTCTACTTTTCGTATCAGTTTGGGTGATAGGTTTACTTGTCAAGGTACATTGTGACAAGTGCCATCATGACCCTTATTTTTGGGTCGTGACATGTACTTAATTTGTGTCTTATATTATGTATGTTCTTTGGAAACATTAAAAATACTGAGAAACATTGGAAATACTAGAAGGTCGTGTGCCAATTTTAAGGCTATGTGCTAATTTTTAAGGTTGTGTGCCTATTTTTAAGTTGTGTGCCAATCTCAAGGATATGTGCTAACATCATCATCATCATCATTGGCATCATAATCTTATACATTTTACTTGATTTATTGTGTTGATGTAAGGATTTAATTTCCATAGTGAATTGTTATATGTGTACTTGCTCTATACCCTATTATTTATACTTGACCACCTTATATATACATGTTCTTCTCTATTTGTACTCGTATGTGGCATATTGTATACTTGTGTTATACTTGTTGTATTGTTGTTATATTTATGAAATATATATATATATATATTAGAACTGTTAGTGCAAGCGGTGTGGGCTACCGTTGTGGGATATTTCCTGATTACAGATGACGTGCCCTTAGTATTTGCTCGATCGGACTATGATACCTACTGAGTACAAGTCGGTCGTACTCACTCCTACTTCATCCTTTCGGTACAGATTCAGGTTCGGGTGTACCCCATGTTGCGTGACTCGGGTGACTATCAAAGCTTTCAAGGTAGTTGTTAATTTTCAGGCATCTAGATGTCTTCTACTACCTTTATCCATTGACTATGTCTTTATTTTCATTTTAGAGGCAGAGTTTTCCTTGTCTTTGGATATCTCATGTATTTCATTTATATTCAAGTTGGACTAGATACGTTCTTATAATGTTGACTCCTGGTTTTGGGAGTTATGATTGCATTGTTATGTTTCTTTCCGCATTTATTATATTTGTAGGGTTCGGCTCATTTTAGAAGCCTTACCAAGGTTATTACTATCCCCCCCCTTTTGTGTCGGTTTGGGTGATAGGCTTACTGGTTAAGGTTCACCATGATAAGTTTTATCATGACCTATGAATTTTGGGTCGTGACAAAGTCAATGCGGAGGTCGGAGAATTTTGGTTACATCTTTTCATCCTCTTCATTATTTATTTTTACGTTAATTCTTTGGATGATTTGTTGTAATTGCTCTATGTCTTTGTGGAGCTAAACTTCTCATTCTAAGATTATAATAGCTAACAACATAATTATTTAGTAACTTTTTGATTTGATTTATTTGATTATCATTATAGTTGTTCTTATATTCTTATGCTTACTATTTTAATGCTTAGCTACCATTAAAATAATTTTATATTCTTATTGTGAACTTAAAGGAGAAACAATGAGATAAATAAAAAATATAGGGAGTAAGATCTTTACTTTAATAAATTAAAGAATTGATTTGTGACTAGGATTGGAATATACCTAGATCGCCTTACTTGGTTACAAAATGAAAAGATATTTAAATACATTCGGATTGGGTTATCAGATCCTCGCTCAGCGATATAGTTGTGAGGTCAATTTGAATAGACGATTAGAGGCTCGAAAGATCATGATCATTTAATCAACCCCGTAAATCAACAACTAGATAATTAATAAGGTGATGAAATTGACACTCGACATGATTATTTGTAACGACCTGAATTTTTGATGAAATATGTGAAATATATGTTTTGTGTGATTTGACTTTGCTATCCCTCTCCGTGATTGCATTATGGTATTTTTAAAGTGTGGGAAAGATTGACATAATTTTCGATGCATTTTGGTGCCATATATGTGATTTTGTGGTTTTTGGTGGCTTTAAGAGCCTTATAATTGATTTTAGTTGATATCTTTTGATCTGTGTGACGGATGGCAGAACGGACTGTGCCAGCAGATCCAAAATGTTAGATTTAGGATGGTAACATATTTGGTGTGGTTTTATGGCTTTTAGATCACATTTCGACCCTCGATTTGAAAAATTATGATTTTGGATTTTGGGGGTCAACTTTGTGAAAACATCATTTTTTTGAAAATCGAATATTGCCATTAAGTTTGAAACGTTGAATTTTATAAGATAGAATAGTTTGTTTGCATTTATGAGATTTCGGATGAATCGCAAGAGGCTCGCAGAGACTTGAAAATTCACCAAGTCCCCATCTAGTGCACTCAAAATCGCGTGCCTTATCTCGCAATCGCAATTGGGCAGCAGACAAAGTGTTGCAATCGCAACACCCCTTCTGTAATAGTGATACCTCTTCCAGGAAAGGTTCTGTGATCGTGATCCTGTTCCGCGATCGTGATAGCTAGGTATATATATACCCATGTTTTCATTATTTTCACTATTTTTGAGACATGGAGTTTAGGATTTCGCAATTTTGAGCTATTTTCTTCACTTCTAAGCTTGGGTAAGCTCCAATACACCTATTTCAATTGATTTCTTCAATCTTGTCATTAAATTCTTCTTTAACCCGAATTTGAAAGTGAAAATTAGGGATTTTGGCCCAGAAGGCTCAAATTTATATTTCTTCGAAATAAACCACGATTTCTACCCTTTTTCACTTGGATGATGTTTTAATCCTATAATTATCAGGTTTTCCTCAATTTAATCTTCAAAAGAACTTCGATTCTCGATGTTTAAATAGATTTCGAAGATTTTATCCAATAAAGTTTTAAAATGATTTTTCTTCGATTTGGACCTCGTTTTTAACTCATTTTTTATTGAATTTCAATTGTATACTCCTTAAAATATAGGAAACATATTTTCAAAACAAAGTTATGATTTTGTCCTTCTTTTTTAAAAATTCATTTTGTGGGTTCGTTTTGACCTCGAATTAAAAATAGGCAATATAGGCGTCGTTGGCTTCCTTTTGATATGTAGATTCTATATTTGATATTTTAGTTGATTCTAGGTCTGCTCTTGAAAAGTAGGACTTCAGGATCAAAGTATTGCAGATCAGTTTTTGGCCTTCGAGGTAGGTTATGGCTTAACTCTTTCAGACTGGGCTGGGTAATTAATTTGTATACAAAAGTATGTTAAGTGTGTGGGGACTAATCCTAAAAAATGGCTATCTTATTGTGTTGTGCCCGTGGGTGCCTATGCGATATTGATAACCTTGTATACATGATGATAATTGTACCTTGTTTGATAAAAAAATGTGTTGGGGTACCAATTGTGTGTGTTTTGATGTATTCATACTCTATTGGCATATGAATCATGTTGGATTTCATGAATGATTGGAAATAATGAGTGGATATATGGCTCATGTGATGGTATATTGGTTGGTTGTGGAAATACCCATTGTGCTTGGTTGTGGAAATACACTTTGTGGTTGGTTGTGAGCATTGAATCCTCATACTCATTCACGAAACAATGGTACCACCATGGAAATATTGAGAAACATTGGCAACACCATTTTATGATAGAAAATGTGGCATCTTATAAAACCCTCCCCGAGGAATGTGCCATGGAGGAGATATGGATATATGGATTGTATATAGGTTGACGAACCCCCTATGGGTCCTACATCTTGTTGCTTTAGCTCCGTAGGTGTATATGGAGACTATGCGACGGTCTCAGAGATTATGCCAAAACCTCGTGCATTACATCATCATCATTATTGTGTTTACTTTATTATGCTCATGATATGATTGTATATTCTGTTTGACTTGTTACCTATCCATTGTTCTAACCTCCCTTATTTGTACTTGATGCTCTCGTATATGTTGTTCCCTTTTCCTTTGCTTATATGTGGTACAAATATATGCTTGTATTCTTTTTTGGTGCTTTGATGTATTATATATGGACATTATAGAACTATTAGTGCAAGCGGTGTGGGCTACCGTTTTGGGATATTTTCTGATTACAGGTGATGTGCCCTTAGTGTATATTTTGTATGGTTTATTTTCTACTTTGCTCGGTCAACCTATGATACCTATTGAGTACAAGTGAACCGTACTCATCCCTATTGTGCTCTTTTGGTGCAGATTTTAGAGTGGGTGCGTCTCACGTGACTTGATTTTGGGCGCCTTCAGAGTTGTTCAAGGTAGCGATTATTATTTTTAGTTTAGTTAATTCATAATACATCATTTGGGATTTACTTTGAATGAATAATAAGGATTAGTTTAATTTAGAAAAATAGTTAGTCGACAAGTCCATGTGGGTACGATATTTAGACTCTTAATTCTATATTACTTGTATGACTGCGTATATTTGCATGTGTGTGTAGACGAAATACCCTTAAACCACTAATTTATAATCTATAATCTATATCTACAATTTATAATATATTAAAAGTGTGAAGGGTCTTAGAAATGTTGTTTGAACTTTTTGTCCTTCATTAAAAGTCTTTGTTTTAGACAAAATCGTTTTTGCACTATTTTTTCCTAATATTTAAGAGTTGAAAATAGATTAACACAATAAAGAAACCAAAAAAAACAAGAAATACTGTAAACCCCTAAAAACATAAATTAACACCACTAAATTGCAAGAATAATAAACAAAAAAATAAATTTTATAATATAAGATAAAGGAACCAAATACAAGAAATGGCCTAAAATCTCTAAAAGCATAAGTGAAAGAACATTAAATTGTAAGAAACTAAATAAAGAAACAAACTTTGTAAAAAAACAAACAATTACTAATCAAATGAAATAACACCAGATTGGGAAACTAGAAAACAAGACAACTGAATATTAATTCATTTTGATATTGCATATTGAATTGGCTAACAGAACAGATCAAGAACATGGTATCCATTTCATCATTGTTTTTTTCTCGCAAGAGCCATGAAAGAACGTTGTTCAACCATGAAAGAATGACGAAAGAAAGATCAGACTAGTAAATACTAGTATCAAGGCCGTCTTCAAAAAAAATTAGTGGCCTAAAGAAAAAATTTAATATGAGGCCTTAATATATGTACATAACAAAAATATTATCAATAATTTAAGTTACTTTGATTCGCATGTACTACTTTTTTATTGTAGTATTATTAGAAGACATTAAACATTTAGTATTATTAGAAGACATTAAGCATTTAACTTCACATAATAATAATAATATTATTCATAAGTAAAGACTAATTTTAATTAATAAGATGTTAGTCATTTGCTTACAATGCATTACCTTGAATATTATTGTGCAAAGTTTCTTTATTAATATGAAGATTTGATAAAAAGTTCTTAAATATTTTTAATAAAAAGTAGATAGTTCTTCTTTCTTTTTTTATAAATTTAAATTTGTAACTTTAATATTATTTTAAGTAAATTAAAGCCATAAAATTCATATTAAATTTTTTGGGACCTCAAAATTTTTAGGACCTAAAGCAAACATTTTATAGTCTTTGCTTGAGCCACCCTTAATTAGTATATATAGTTAGAGGTGGCAAATCAAGTCTATCCTGCCCATCCCACTACGTTCAAATTTAGATTGACTATTAAAATACCAATTTATCAACTCAACCCATTTTCAACCTGTTAAGAGGTGGCAAATCAGTGCATCAATCTGATGACACAGTTAACATGACTTTTGAGAATCAATGATGCATTACAGTTATAAGAACCATTCACGCAAATTAACTACAACTCAGTACACTGTTACACCACCAGCAAAATACATCAAACAAGGATCAATGGTGCATTACAGTAATAAGAAGAGCTCATGCTAGTTAACTATCACTCGATACACTATTAAGACCACTAGCAAAACATGAAAAGTCTAATACCCAAGCTGGTAACCAAAAGCAAAAGCAAAGAAAGTACCCACACATTTTCCCTCTCCTTCTGGACATCAGTATGATAACACAATTAACATGAATTTTCAGGATCAAAGATGTATTACAATTATAAGAACAGTTCATGCTAGTTTACCACAACTTAGTACACTGAATAAAGGCTCGAAAGTCAACGCTTGGCTACTGAACTTCACCAACTAAGTTACCTAATGTATGCAACAATGTTGCACCTTCATTCTGAATTATTGCTGCTATAACAGTCATCTCTAAATAAATAATCCTCTTGAAAAAAACTTCTTTCGTAAATGATAAAATCAAGTTTATAAAGAACAGACATAAACTAAAAACAGTATACAGATAACATATTGGTCAGACGTTTTGCCAAATTTTTAAATTAAGAGCAGTTTGAGTTTGCAAATTATTCTCAGTCCTCATGAAAAAAAATTCTTTCCTAAATGATAAAATCTAGTTAGTAAAGAATAATCCATAAAAATAACGTACACAGTTCATACTCTAAAAGATGTTGTGCCTAATCTAGATCAGTTTGAGTTTGCACATTATTCTCAATCCTCCAAAAAAACTTCTTTCGTAAATGTTAAAATCAAGTTAATAAAGAACAAACCAAAAAACAAAAATAGTACACCATTCATACTCTGACAGATTGGTCAGATATTGCACCAAATACAAATTACGAACAGTTTGAGTTTGCACATTGTTCTCAATCCTCCTGATAAAAAACTTCAAAGAACAAATCAAAAACAAAAACAGTTTATAGATCATACTATGACAGATTAATTAGACGCTGCGTTGAATCAAGATTAAGAGCAGTTTGAATATGCACATTATACTCAATTATCCTCATGGACCTGTACAATAATAAGATTAATAATGCTGAGAAAAGCTAATGAGCAATTTGAATTTGCACATTATCGAAATAAGAGTAGTTATATTTCGAACTCTAACGTGACAGTAATAAGATTAACTACATTTGAAAATCATGAGTGAAAATTTTACTCCTTAGTAGAAATCAAGAACCCTTAAAACACTAATAACTGTAAAAACAAAGACACTGAAATCAAGAACCTTAATCCCTAAAATTAAGAACCAAAGATCAAGCCTAAAACCCTAACAAAAAAAAAAACTTAAAAACAAAAAATAGCCAAAAAGAATTAAACAATTACCAAAAAGATAAAATAAAAAATTACCGTACAGATGAAATAACATAATAAAATAACCAGAAAACAAGAAACACTATAAACCCCTAAAAACATAAATCAAGAACACTAAATTATAAGAACAATAAATAAACAAACAAACTTTATAAAAAAATTGAAACAATTACAATATAGACAAAATAATATAAGATAAAGGAACCTAATACAAGAAATGACCTAAAATCCCTAAAAACAGAAATCAACACTAAACTGAAAGAAAAATAAATAAAGAAATAAACTTTGTAAAAAGAATTGTAGTTGACAACATCATTTGTATTTCTAAACAATTGAAAAAGAATTGTTATTTTTCTTCTACAAACACTTGTGTTTGTATTCATTGATACAAATTATATTTTAGTAATACAAATACAAATGATAAATTACAAAGGTATAAATATTAAATTATACAAATACAAATGTTACATTTGTATCAAATGATACATGTTTTCCATAAGAATACAAATGACACTCACTTCGTCCCAAATTGAGATGCCACATTGATTAAGAAAAAAATAATTAATAACATAGCTAGTTTACCATAGTACCCCTATTAAATGATGTTTACCTTTTAATTTGAAGAAAAAGTAATTAATGCAAAGGGTAAAAAATGAAAAAAAAATTGTCTCTTCTTTGATTAATGAAAAAAGAAAAGTAAAATGAGAAATCAAATTAAAAAATTTGGGACGGATAATTTGGGGCGGAGGGAGTACTTGTTTATGTACAAATACAAATGATAAACTTGACATATAAATACTAACGAGATATTTGCATTAAATAACACATTGTATATTATATATTTTAGACTTAAGTAAATTCAACTAATTCATATATTTATTTGTATACAAATACAAATGATAAATTATATTCATTGTTAAACTATTCAAACACAAATAATAAATTTATCTAAAATATATAGTATCATACGAATAAGTACAAAATATAAAAAAAAAATATAAAATATAAAATACAACAACAACAAAAAAAAAAGTGAGAGAAAAAAAAAAGGAGAAAAATGACAAAAAAAAAAATAGAAAAACGAAACAAGAACAAAAACAGGAAAAAAAAAAAGGTTGCAAAGAAAAAGAAATTAAAAAAAAAAAGAGAAAGAAAAAATAAAATATAAAAAGTTAAATAAAAAAAGAAACAAAAAGGAAAAAATGAAATTAAGAAAAGGGGAAAAGGGTAAAAAGACAGACAAATGAAAAAAAAAAAAGACAAAAGAAGAAAAGAACTTGAAAAAGAAAGAGAAATGGAGAAAGAAAGAAAATTAAAGGAGAGAGACTATAGATTGTATTTAATTGACAAGAGAGGTTGTGGATTGTAATTGATTGAAACTTAGGGTAATTATGTAATGTTCCGTACTTCTACCTAACTTGAAATCGTCCTAAGAATGTCAGAAGCTTACACTAAAAGATGAATCCATTTTTGTACACGTGAAATTTTTAAGATTTTCACTTTTTGTCATGTGGGAAATTGAATTAGCTTTCCAACGATACCAATTTCTTCAAAATCTGACATCGAAAGAGAAAATTATGGCCGAAATATAGAAAGCAGTCAAACTGCCCAGGTACGACGGTGAGAGCCGACAGACCGAGCTAGCGACGGACCGTCGCCCACGCCGTCGTAGCGAGGCAGTGAGATCACCTTATGCCTAAGAGCGACGGCTCAGTCCGACAGACCATCGAGCTAGTGACGGACCGTCGCACAGGCCATCGCAAGGGAGGCAGTGAACCTCTATTCTGCTCAGGTGCGACGGTCAGGACCGACGGACCGTCGACCCAGCGATGGACCATCGCACCCATCGTTGCACACCCCGTTCAGTTATTTTAAAGTCATTTTTAAAAGGGTATTTGGATCTTTTTCACCCATTTTAACCCCTAATTATATCAAATCAAGGCTCATAAGTTCATTATCCATCTACAACATCAAATTAGGATTTTCTCTCAAAAATAATCCCCAAGAACAAAATCCAAATTCTCCTTCAAGGAACTAAGAGATTCAAGTTCTTCAAGTCCAAGAACTTTAAGAAACTCACAACCCAGGTATGTCATGTGTTGATTCATGCGTCTCTTTCATCCATGAAGCTCAAGAATCTCTTTTCAAAATCCAAGATTTGGGTATTTGTGAATGTTCATGATTTAAATTGAATTGAAATTCATGTTCATGATGTTGTGGGATTTTGATTCATGTTTTAAATCACATACTCCAATGATTGACCCTAGTATATGAAGATTTTCATAATAATTATGATAAACCCCCTTCAATTTATAAGTTGATTGATGTATCCATGATTATTAGATGTGTCGATGATTGTATAACCAAAGCATGCTCCCCATGTGTTTGATTAAATGCCTATGTGAAGGAAAAGTGTCATACTAGTATAATAATATGAAATCCCCATTCATGTACAAGTTCATGCATGTCAAGTGTTTGATGAAATGTCTTAGTCAATGAATTATTGATATATGTGTGGCCATTGTGGTGCTTTAGAACTTGTACTTCATGAATTCTCCAATTTATATTATATTATGGATTGTTGATGTTGGTCATGTATTCAAGAAAGTCATGCTTTGTCAGTTTCTTTCCATCGAGTCCTGAGGGTACTTGTATCCAAAAAATATAGTTGTGTGCCTAGAGTTAGTGTCATGCTTTCAAGATACTCTCAGTCAAGCCATGATCCATAGAACTCAGTCAATCATGTGATTTAGGAAAGCTCAGTAATATAGAAATCTCAGCACTATTTCGTCAGTCAACGAAACTCAGATAACTCAGTCCAGTTCAGTTCAGTTCAGTTAATCATGTTCAATGTCTATTCGAAGGGGAGTAGAAATTAACACCAAGTGAACCCAAGGATGGGAACCCACCTGTTATATGAGGGTGTGATTCTTAGAAGCAATCCTTGTGTTCCAGAACTACGTAGCCAGCGTATGTTGAGACATCATAGCCTGTTATATGAGGGTAGGTGAGGTGTCTTAACCTGTTATATGAGGGTTACCACCATTCTCACTAGAGTTACCTATTATATGAGGGTTACTTACAGCTTGCCTTTACCAGTGGTGCGGTATTGACACCCTTCCAATTGGGGTTACAGATTAGACCCCATCTCAGCCATAATGGCGTATTAGGGGCATGTCAGTAAGATGACTACTTTCCACAGTTTCAGTTACAGAATCAGTACTTTCAGATACAGTCATTCAGTCTCAGTAATACAACTCAGATAGTTCTACAAAATTCAGGACTGTCAAAGACAGTCAACTCAGCACAGTACGAAACTCAGCTAGTTCCATCAGAACTTTGACTGTCAGATACAGTCGCTCAGTATCAGTTATTTCAATTATAGAGTTATCAGTATCTCATGTTATCAGTACTCAGATTTAGTAATCATGTTATCACGAACTCAGTTATAGTTATTATGTATTCATGCATGTATGCTCATGTTTATGTTATTCAGTCATTTAGTATAGTTCATGATGTGAACCCTCTGTATTCGGCCTACCTCACATACATACCAATACATTCAATCGTACTGATGTATTTGTGCTATGGTGTTTTATACCATAGGTTCAGAAATATGAGCTCCAGATCATCAGTAGATTTCAGATATCAGCAGTGAGTCCTCATTCTCCGAGTACGATATGATTAGTTATTTCATTATTTCAGTACTTAGTTATTTTAGTAGTTGGGGATATATCCCATCAACTCCTTATTCAGACAGTTATGTTTTAGAGGCTTTTCAGACTATCATGTTTCAGACAGTTCACTTCAGTAGTTTTGGGTATTTCATACCCCACCCAGATTTTACATTTTTATCAGATTTGAACCTTATGGCTTTTCAGCCTTTATTTCCGCATTTACATTCATATATTATGCAGTATACAGGTACAGATATCAGTCATGGGTTAGCTTGTAGTCCTTCGGGGTCATGGGCACCGTGTACCGTTTCGAGTACCAGATTCGGGGCGTTACAAATTAGAAGCTTATGTTTTCTAAGCATGTAGTTAATTCAAAATTATAATAGTAAATTTTATGATTTCAATTTCACTTGAAATAATAATGAAGATTTTAAAATACATTTAAAAAATTATCTAAAAGAAAGAAAAAGTTATCTAATTGTTACCAAGAATAATTTAGAATTTTAAATTAAACAACTCAAACTTCATATTAATATATAAAGTTTTAAAACAACCTCCAAGTTAAGGTATTGAAAACAAATGACTAACATCTTATTAACTAAAATTAATCTTTTACTTCTATTAATAATGATATTAATATGTGAAGTTAAACGTTGTGTGTCTTTTAAAAATACTACAAAAAATGACTAATATGAACAAAATTTGATTTCAACTGATATGTAATCAAAACTGATTTTGATGAAATATTTATAATAACCTTTATATTTATTTAGTATATTACATAACCCATTAAATAAGCCAATTTGACCCAACCCATTTCGACCCAAATACATTTGGGTCTAATTGTATCTTGACACATTACATAGATAATTCAAATATCAAAGATCTCTAAAAACATATATATATTTATAAAACACCAATTCAATTTCAATATCTCAAAAAATACTTAAGATTCCAAAATACAATTAGATATGTAAAAAAACTTACATCTAGCCTAAATGCTACACCAACTACATAAAGAAAATTGGTAACTCATAGATAATTCAAATATCATAAATCTTTGAAAAAAATTATTCTAAACTAGCATAGATCTATACAAAATCTTTGATCTAGACCTAAATAGTACAACGCCTTTTACACAAACAACATAGATAATTTAATGTTTACAGGTCAAAAAAGATCAATACAAAATCTTAGATCTAGACCTAAATAGTTCAAACAACACCTTTTACACAAATAACATAGACAACTTAATGTCTACAGGTCAAAAAAATAAAATTCAAAATGTCATTGATCACAAAAAAATACTTAGATCTAATCCTAAAAATTACTTAAAATCTAGTCCTAAATGACATAAACCAACACCATAAAAAAGACCAAAACCAATCCGTAGATACCATCAAATTGGTGGTTACATAAAGTGAGATTTTTTTCACAATTATCAAACCATATATGAGCCTGTTTGGATAGAGTTAAAAAAATAAATTTTTAACTTAAGTGATTAAAAGCTTAAAATAAGTGCTTATAAATTAAGCAGATAAGAGTTTGGATATGGCTGACACTAAACAAAAGTTGTTGATGTGTTTGATAAACAGGTATCGTTAAGCACTTTTTTGTTGTCAAAATAACTTAAATGTCCTTAAACTTGTAACATCATAAATAAAGTGAATTGTTAATAATTTTTAATTCTAAAATAAATTTTTTGAGCAAATCTTCAATGTATGATGATTCGTTGAAAACAAATAAGAAAGATGAAGAGAAATTTAGAGGAAAGAGGCAAAAAGAAGCGGCAAAGAGAAAAAGAAATAAAAATCATATATTTAAGGGCTACAAGTTCAGGGTATTATTGGAACTAGAGAAAAATATAAGTGATAAAAAGGTAAAGTGTTTTGGCCAAAACTAAAAGAATTTTAATCTAAAAAGTAAAAAACTGGGGTACCCAGCTTCTCATTTTTTGCTTTTTTTAATCAATTTTTAGCTTTTATTTAAGTATTTTTTAATTTTACCAAACACCTAAAAGAGCTAAAAAAAAGATTAAAAGTTGATTTGATCAGATTTTAATCTTATCCAAACGGGTTGTATATCATACCATACCATGAAAAATCACCATTAAAACAGAGTGTTATGGTAAATGGCGTGTGAAGATGATGTAACTAGGTTCAATCAAAACCAACGAGCCCATTCAAGGTTACCTTCTCTTTTAAAAAAAAAATCAAAACGTCCGAAAAAACTCAAAGTTTATTAGGAAAAATTACATCATACCATAACTTAACTTACCATCACTATTTAAAATCTCAAACATTTGAAATAATTATATAAATTTCCAATTTTACATAAAAGCTCGGATACATCACTGAAAAATGTAATGTACTCGTGTAAAATTATGTGATGTATCTAGAAGAATATGATGTATTTGTATAAACTTAAGTGATGTACTCGTAAGAATATTATGTATCTATCTATCCATAAGGATTAAATTAAATTTTTTTAATAATTTTAAAGAAAGTAGATATAGAAAATATTTAGCTCCAAATGAATTGGGATTTATATAACTTTTACAATTTATTAATCAAAATCGATATTTATAAAGAGGAAAACAAGAGCTGATGGGTTTGGGGCCAACATGCCACAATTCAGCTAATTAAAAAAAGGACAAAATTCACAAATAGCATACTTAACACCTTAATTATGAGATTCATAACAACACTTTCATAATTACCTAAGGTAGCAACTTGTATTTTGTATTTTATCAAACTGTTGATATAAAAGTACAAATGATTTTACTGCCCATAATTAACATAAATCAGTTGAGGTAAATATAGTAAAATTACCTTAAATTAAATGTGTTGATTCCATTCCCATTAAAACCTCATAAATCACGCGATTTTCGTTATTTCTTAACAACTGTATTCAAATTCAAAGTTTTGTTTTAGAAAAACGTGTTCATGCAAAAAAATCAAAATCAAAAGCAATTGAATCTTCAATTTCTTCTAATTAAACAAGCAAATTTAAGCGTATCTTCTTCTATTCAATTTCTTTTGTTCAATCAAATTCAACGATCAATTTGAACGATCAGTTTCCTTGAATTCAACAATCAACTGTACCTTCTTCAGGATAATTTATCTGAATTCAACTATCGATTGTAAATTCATCCTTTGTTGTTGTTAAAGGTATTAAATCGTAATATTTTTTATGATATCAATTTCATCAAGTTTTATGAAATCGAAAATAAGGAATTTGTTCTTAATTTTTTCCGCACAGTTACAGTTATTTTGTTCAAAAAAATTTTATTGATCTATTTTTGCTACTTCGTTCAAATTTTTTACGTCGTCGTTAATTTGTTTATGAATATTTTCTAAACAAAATTCGAGGTAAAGTTAATGCAACAGTAATTTGAACTGATAGAACAAAAAAGTGATCGAAATCATTTTTTCAAGCTAATCAAATTCTATTTTTTGGAGTTTTGCTTCTCAAAATTTGAGAGTATATTTGTATAACTGAAAAGTTTTTATATATATTTTTTTGTTGTGTTTGATTCTGGAGGTTCTAAGTTTGATTGTATTTAACGTTGAACAGATAATTTATAATTTTATTTTGGCTGAAAAATTTTCCTGTGTTTGTATTTTAAGATTAACAAATGTTTTGTAAATGTATTTTAGGTTGTAGTTGTTGGTTGTGTAAGTATATATTGTTTACATTTATAACTGTAGAGTTTAGTTTTAGTTTTTGTTGTGAAAATGTATGTTGTAACAATTGATAGCTTACAGATATGTATATTTGTGTATTTTAGGTAAAATAAGTTAGCAATAGGAAGCATACCAGTTCTTGTGAAGCACTCTGGAAGGTGGACGTATGAAAAAAACTACGAAGAGTACGTCACTGATGTAATATTGTTGAGCACGACAACATTATTCAATGAACTGCGCAATCTTTTGACATCTCACTTAAATATGGATTTGAGCAGCAAACGTATTCAAGTGGAATATCAAATCACTGGTAATGCAGGGCAAATACAAATACATAATGATATGGGTTTAAAGGTGTTTATTTTGCGGAAAAAAAAATACAAGACATGAATTATCTTCCTTTATATGTAAGAATTTTGGATAAAGATGTAACGAGCACCTTTGTAAGTTCATCTGTATGCATTGTTGAAAGAAGAGATGTTTGCAACAATTTGCATAAAGTGTTAAATATATCTACGGATGTGCTTTGGTGGTTTCTGAAAATACAACAGCATTGATGTATTTGAGATAGATACAGTTCAGGTGATTATCACAGACCCACATCACAAGAATATTGAGGAAGGTCAAGTATACTTGACGAAAAAAATTTAAAGTCAATCATGAAGTGTAACACCTCGATTTGTTGAACCAGAATGCTACACGGTGCTCATGACCTCAAAGGACCACAAGCTAACCCATGACTGATATCTGTACCTGAACACTGCATAATATAACATAATAATGTGGAAACATGCACTAAAAGGCCATAAGGTTCAATACTGAACATATCTGAATAAAGTAACATCTGTATGGGGTAAGAGAATACATAAAAAAAACTAGAATAACTGAAGTTTGAAACATAAAAATCCGTATCTAGTCTGCATCTAGTCTGAAAGCCTCTACTGTCTGAATATTATGAATAAGTAGTTGATGGGACATGTCCCCAACTAACCGTAACTAATAAACTGATTAATGAGATCATATAAAAATAATCATGTCCTAAAAGGATGAGGACTCGCTTCCACTCTGACTGCTGAAAACTGAAATTTACTGCTGATCTGGAACTCGTGTCTCTGAACCTATGGTGTAACATAAGAAAAAAATACCATAGTGCAAATGCATCAGTACAATAGAATGTACTGAGTATACATATGAGGTAGGCTATATACAAGGGTTTTCATGCATGAATAATCCTAACTGACTGTCTAACATGAACGTGAGAATGCATACATGAATACATAACTGTAACTGACACTGTGATAACGTGATTAATGAATCTGAATATTGATAACATTACATGACTGATAACATGAATGAATGTATCTGAATATAACTGATAACATGGGTGATTGTATCTAACAGTCCTGAATCTGATGAAACTATCTGAGTTTCGTACTATATCTGAGTTGATTGTATCTGACAATCCTGAAATCTAAAGAACTATCCAAGTTTTATTACTGAGACTGATTGATCGTATCTGACAGTCCTAAATCTGTAACATGAAACTGTGAGAAGTAGTTATCTAACCGACATGCCCCTGATACGCCATTATGGCTGAGTTGGGGTCCAATCTGTAACCCTAATTGGAAGGGTATCAATACCGCGTCACTGTTAAGGACAAGCTGTGGGTGACCCTTATCTGATAGTGTCCCCAAAAGAGAATGGTGGGGCCCTTATCTGACAGTGCTAAACCACCTCATCAACCCTAATCGACATTGTTGATGTTTCAACCTATGCTGGCTACATAGTTCAGGAACGCAAGGATGACTGCTAAGGATCACACCCTCATCTTCTAGTGTGTGTCCCCATCCGTGGGTTCACTCAGTGCTAATTTCTACTCCCATCTGAATAGACACTAAACATGATTTAAATGAACTGAACATGAGCTAACTTATGGAATTCCGTTGACTGATGAAATATTACTGATATCTGACAACTAACTGAGTTCATGAGATCATGGAGATTTTTCCTGAGTCATAAGACTTTCTAAAGTCTAACAATTCATAGCTTGACTGAGAGTATCGTGAAAACATGACATAGATCTAGGAACACAGCTAATGTTTTGGGTACAAGTACCCCTAGGACTCAATGGAAGGAAACTGACTTAGCATAACTCACTTGAGCACTTGACTAGCATCATAATTCATAATATATTTTATTGAAGCATTTCATCAAACATGTAATTGGCATGAACTTGTACATACATGGGGATTTCACGATATCATGCTAGTTAGACAATTTTCCTTCATCTAGGCATTTAATCAAACATATGGCAAGCATAGTACATGTAAACATCATTGTACAGTAATTAAACATTATGGTTCACTCCCATTTTCATCATACAAGGATTTAGTCATGAGATTTCATAAATCTTTATCTATACTAATCAACCCACATGGAATTTATCATCAAATCATGGAATAAAAGTCAATTTCTCATTACCAACATGAACAAAAGTAGCCCAATTATGAAATTCATAGAGAAGATTCATAAACTTGAATTTAGAAAAGATATTCTTGGGCTTCATGGACGAAAAGAGTCCAGGAATGAACACTATGCATACCTGGGTTAAGATTCTTGATGTTCTTGAACTTGGAGAATTGAAAATCCCTTAGTTTCTTGAAGAAGATTGGATTTTGTTCTTGGAGATTAAGGTTAGGGAGAAACCCTAATCTTGTTTGTAAAATAATATGGAACCACATGGCTGAAATCGTGTATAATTGGGTATATATAGATGGGTAGTAAATGACCAAAATATCCCTGTTAAAACAACCTAAAAAAACTGAATGTAAGGTATGACAGTGTCCTCCGACGGTCCGTCAAGCTCTACCGTCGGACATGGGCAGAAATTGGTCCCACTGGTTATCTGCGACAATGGCTTCTGATGGTCCGTCGGTCCTGCGATGGTCTATCTAGCCATACCGTCGGACCTGAATAGAAAGCAGGTTTACTGCCTCAGTGCGACGGAGGCCTCCGATGGTCCTTCGGACCTGCGATGGTCCGTCGGGTGTTACCATCAGAACTGGGTAGTCCGATCTGCTTCCGTAAAAGTCAATAACTTCTTCCCCCGATACCGTATTTTGATGAAATTGGTATCGATGGAAAGCTTACTCAATTTTCCACGTGATGAAAAGTGAAAATCATAAAAATACCACATGTACAAGAATAAATTCGTATATCAAGGAAAGTTCTACCATTCTTGAAATAATTTCAAGCTAAGAAAAGGTACAGGTAATACAATATCTCCCCTTTGAGAACATTCGTTCTCGAATGAGACTAATTGAGAGGGAAAACAATAAACTAAACATGAACTGAATGTGAATGACTGGTACATGATCTCATGACTGACGTGACTGACAAGTTGAACATAACATATTGAACATGCATATCTGATGCATATATAATTGATTTATGAATGCATAATTGAATGTTCTAAAGATCTAAATTTCTCACAATAAGAATGCATGTCTGATGCATAATTATATAACTGAGCCGATACATGAATGCATGATTGAATATGCAATGGTATTTGATACCATATTTATCATGGGAGCATGAACATAGAACTAACTACCAAGTTAGTGGTGAACACTGATCATGAAACTGAGTAAGCTTAAGGAGAGTTGTTACCTTGAGCTTGTTCTGAATTGGCGGAGAAGAGGTGAGGATACTTGGTACGCATTTCTGCTTCTGCTCCCAAGTAGATCCCTCGATGGACTGATTTTGTCAAAGAAATTTAACTAGAGGGACTTCTTTGCTCCTCAATCTATGAGTCTAATAGTCTAGGATTTCGAATGGAATCTATTCGTAAGAAAGGCTATTCTGATCATCTATTCTCTGAATAAGGACTACGACTTAGGGGTCACCTATTCACTTCTTAAGCAAAGAGATATGAAAGACTGGATGAATTGAAGCTAGATCTGAAGGCACCTCGAGCTCGTAAGCTACCTTGCCAAAATGACTGAGAATCTTGAAGGGACCGATATATCGAGGACTAAGCTTTCCCTTCTTGTCGAATCACTTCACTCCCTTCATGGGAGAGATCTTTATATAGATATGATCACTGATCTCAAACTTGAGATCTTTTCTACGAACATCGGCATAAGACTTCTGTCGGCTCTAAGCAGCCCGGAGTCTTTCTCTAATCAACTGAACTTTCTCTAAGGCGTCGAATACCAAGTCAGGCCCTATGATTGAGGCCTCACTAACTTCAAACCAACCAATTGGAGATCTACATCTCCTACCATAGAGAGCTTCGAATGGAGCCATCTGACTACTGGAATGATTATTGTTGTTGTATGCAAACTCATCCAAAGGCAAGTGGTCATCCCAACTACCCTTGAAATCAAGTGCACATGCCCTTAGCATATCTTCTAGAGTTTGAATGGTCCTTTCTTCTTGACCATATGTCTGAGGAAGAAAGGTTGTACTAAGATGAACTTAGGTACCAAGACCCTTTTGGAATGCTTTCCAAAAGTGAAAGGTAAACTGGGTACCTCTGTCTGAGATAATAGATAACAGAATGTCATGCAATCTGACCAAATCCTTGATGTAGAGTTTGGCGTAATCCTTGACTAAATAAGAGGTATGAACTGGAAGAAAATGAGCAAATTTGGTCATTCTATCTATAATGACCCAAACTGAATCATGTTGATGACGAGTTTGAGGCAAACCCATCACGAAGTCCATGTTCACGTCTTCCCACTTCCAAGTAGGAATAATGAACTCCTGCATAGGACCACTAGGCTTCGATGCTCTATCTTAACTTGCTGACATGTAGAGAACTTAGCCACAAATTCTGCAATATCTCTCTTCATCCCACTCTACTAATAGACTTCCCACAAGTCGCGGTACATCTTAGTGGACCCTGGATGAATCGAGTAGCGCACACCATGCACCTCTATAAGAATTCACTGCCTTATATCATCTACGCCTAGAACACAGAGACAACCCTGACAACGAAGGACACCATCTTCCCCTTTGGAGAAAACCTCTATTTTCTGATTCTGAACTGATTCTTTCAACTTGGTAAGGATGGGATCTCTATCTTGTTTTTATTTCACCTCGGAAACTAGAGATAATTCTGAACTACACTGAACATATACACCACCCTCTGAAGAGTCGACTAAGTGAACGCCTAGTCTGGAAAGCTGATGGACTTCCTGAGCTAACTTCTTCTTACTTTCCTCAACATGAGAAACCCTACCCATAGAGAGTCTACTAAGAGCATCGGCCACTACTTTGGCCTTGCCCAGATGATAAAGAACACTCATGTCATAATCTTTCAAGAGCTCTAACCACCTTCTCTGACAAAGATTGAGATCTTTCTGAGGAAAGACATACTGGAGACTCTTGTGATCTGTGGAGACATATACATGAACTTCGTATAGATAATTCCTCTAAATTTTCAAGGCAAATACTACGGCTGCTAACTCAATATCATAAGTAGGATAATTCTTCTCACGAGGCTTTAACTGTCTGGTGGCATAGGCTATGACCTTACCATACTGCATGAGGACGCAACCCAAACCTACTCTAGATGCATCACAATACACTACGAACCCATCTAGACCATTTGGTAATGCTAGGACTGGGGCTGAGGTGAGTCGAGTCTTCAACTCCTGAAAACTCTTCTTGCAAGGATCTGACCACTGAAACTTGTCTTTCTTCTGAGTCAATCTGGACATAGGGGATGAAATAGAAGAAAATCCCTCAACAAACCACCTGTAATAGCCAGCCAGACCCAAGAAACTCCTGATATCTGATGGAGAGATAGGGTAAGGCCAGTTTCTTACTGCTTCGGTCTTTTGAGGATCTACTCTAATACCATCACCGGAGACGATATGACCAAGGAATGCTACTGACTTAGCTAAAATTTACACTTACTAAATTTGGTGAACAACTAATGATCTCTGAGAGTCTGAAGTACTATTCTAAGGTGGTCTGCGTGATCGCGCTCAGTGCGGGATACACCAGAATATCATCTATGAATACTATGATGAACATGTCTAAGTATAGCTTGAACACATGGTTCATCAATTCTATGAAAGTGGGTGGAGAATTACTAAGATCAAATGACATGACTAAGAATTCAAAGTGACCATACCAAGTACGGAAGGCTATTTTTGGAAGTCACATTCTCTAACTCCTAGCTGATGATAGACGGATCTGAGGTCTATCTTTGATAAATAAATAGCACCCTGAAGTTGGTCAAACAAGTCATCAATTCTAGGGAGAGGATACTTGTTCTTGACCGTGACCTTATTGAGTTGACGATAGTCTATACACATTCTGAGAGAACCGTCTTTCTTGCGCAGGAATAAAACTGGTGCTCCCCATGGGGAAATGCTGGGTCTGATGAATCCCTTATCTAAGAGGTCCTTTAACTGATTTTTCCATTCTCTGAGTTCTATTGGTGCCATTCTGTATGGAAGAATAGAGATAGGCTGAGTGTTTGGAAGAAGATCACTACCGAAATCGATTTCCCTTTCGGGAGGAATTCCTGGGAGATCTTCAGGAAATATATCTGAATATTCATTTATGACTGGAACTAATTCAAGACTAGAAGTCTCAAAAATCAAATCTTTAACATGAAAAAGATGATAAACACATCCCTTGGGTATCAATTTCCTTGCCCGAAGGTAGGAAACAAGCTGACCTCTGAACATTGAAATACTAACATTCCACTTAAGGACAGGTTCATTAAGGAACTGAAACTAAACTATTCTGTTTCTGTAGTCGACTGTGGCATAACAGGAAAGAAGCCAATCTATGCCGAGAATGACGTCAAAATCAGTCATCTCTAATTTGACTAAGTCTACTGAAGTGACTTTCTAAAATATCATAATCGGGTAATTCCTGTATACCTGCCGAGCTGTGATGGTTTTACCCACTGGGGTAGAGAATGATAAGGGCTTTGATAGAATTTCGGGACTGATTCCAAAATCAACTGCTACATAAGGAGTAACAAAAGACAAAGAAGATCCTGGATGTAGCAAATCATAATCATGCACATGAAAGATCTATAACATACCAGTAACTATATCAGGAGAATTTTCCTGATCTTGTCGAGTCTGAAGAGCATAAAGGCAATTTGGGTGTTGCTCGCTAGTAGCACTAGTAGTGGCACTCTGCTGATTCTGGTGATCGGACTGAGCTGAGGAGCGGAGATGACTCTGATAACCTGACTAAGGGCAATCTCTGACACTGTGTCCTGGATTTCCACAATCGAAACAAACATCTATACCAGCTCTACAAGTACCCTTGTGGTTCTTACCATAAGTTTGACAAAAATGATTAGATCAGGCATTACTGACACTGCCCTGAGACTTAGAGCCTGGCGCTCTATCTCTGTTACCCTATCTAAACTTAGTAACTGGATCACTGGCTGTACAAGGAGCTGGAACTGATGACTTAGGGAAAAACTGAGAATGATTGCCTCCCTCTGATTTAGGCTGACTAAAATTGAAGCTACTTGTCCTAGTTTTCTTATTCTGTTTTTCCCTCTGCTTAATCTTCTACTCCTCTATTTGTTGAGCATGGGCCTTAAGTCTGGCTAAAGTTATGTCACTATTCAGCATGGTGGATGTGCACTCATTAACCACGCTATCATTCACCCCTGAAGCGAACTTACTCATTTTGTCTCTACCGTCTGCAACCACATGAGGAGCATATCTGGTTAATTAAGTAAAGTTTAGAGAATACTCTTTCACCGTCATATTACCCTACCTGAGGTTGATGAATTCTAGCACCTTGGCTTCTCTAAGATCTTGGGAAAAGAACCTGTCGAAGAAAGCAGTGACAAACTCCTCCCACTCTATAGGACCTACATAATCTGACCTTTGGGACTTCCACTGTTTGAACCAGGCATGATCCACATCCTGCAACTGGTATGCGGCTAGCTCAGCAGTCTTAATAGTAGTCACTCTCATAATGTCTGTCACCTTATGAACTTGATCAATGAATTCCTGAGGGTCTTCATCTACCTTAGACTCGAGGAAGGTTGGAAGATTCATTCGGGTGAAGTACCGAATCCTAGCTGCGGCTGAGTTGGCCACTAGGTTGGCTGAAATAACTGTTGGCCACTTGCACATAAATAAGGCGCGCAATACACCCATGTACAAGACTCTACTAGATGCGGCTTTCATACTTCCTAGGACTCTTTTGAACCTTAGGCTCTGATACTAAGTTTGTAATCCCCCGATTTGCTGAACCAGAATACTACATGGTGCTCATGGCCCCAAAGGACCACAAGCTAACCCATGACTGATATCTGTACCTAAACATTGCATAATATAACATAATAATGCAAAAACATGCACTGAAAGGCCATAAGGTTCAATACTGAACATATCTCAATAATGTAACATCTATATGGGGTAATAGAATACCCAAAACAAAACTGGAATAACTGAAGTCTAAAACATAAAAATCTGTATCTAGTCTGCATCTAGCTGAAAGCCTCTACTTTCTGAATAATCTGAATAAAGAGTTGATGGGACATGTCCCCAACTAACCCCAACTAATAAACTAATTAATGAGATAATATAGAAATAATCATGTCATCAAAGAATGAGGACTCACTTCCACTCTGACTGTAGAAAATTGGAATCTACTGCTGATCTGGAACTCGTGTCTCTGAACCTATGGTATAACATAAGAAAAAAAAAACATAGCACAAATGCGTCAGTACAATGGAATGTACTAAGTATACATATGAGGTAGGCTATACACAAGGGTTTGCATGCATGAATAATGCTAACTGACTGTCTAACATGAACGTGAAAATGCATACATGAATACATAACTGTAACTGACACTGTGATAATGTGATTACTAAATCTGAATACTGATAACATGACATGACAGATAACATGAATGATTGTATCTGAATATAACTGATAACATGGGTGAATGTATCTGACAGTCCTAAATCTAATGGAACTATCTGAGTTCTGTACTGCATCTGAGTTGACTGTATCTGACAGTCCTGAAATCTGAAGAACTATCTAATTTCTATTACTGAGACTGATTGACCGTATCTAACAGTCCTGAATATGTAACATGAAACTGCGGGAAGTATTTATCTAACCGATATGCCCCTGATACGTTATTATAGATGAGTTGGGGTCCAATCTGTAACCCCAATTAGAAGGGTGTCAATACCACGCCACTAGTAAGGATAAGCTGTGGGTGACCCTTATCAGATCGTATCCCTAAAAGAGAATGGTGAAGACCTTATCTGACAGTTCTAAACCACCTCATCAACCCTTATCGACAGTGTTGATATCTCAACCTATGTTGGCTACATAGTTCTGGAACGCAAGGATGAGTGCTAAGGATCACACCCTAATCTTCTAGTGTGTATCCCCATCCGTGGGTTCACTCGGTGTTAATTTTTACTCCCATCTGAATAGACACTGAACATGATTTAACTAAACTAAATATGAGCTAAATAACTGAATTCCGTTGACTGACAAAATATTACTGATATCTGACAACTGACTGAGTTCATGAGATTATTGAGATTTTTCCTGAGTCATAAGACTGTCTGAAGTCTAAGGATTCATATCTTGACTGAGAGTATCATGAAAACATGACATGGCTCTAGGCACACAGCTAATATTTCAGGTACAAGTACCCCCAGGACTCGATGGAAGGAAAATGACTTAGCATAACTCACTTGAGCACTTGACTAGCATCATAATTCATAATATATTTATTGAAGCATTTCATCAAACATATAATAGGCATGAACTTGTACATACATGGGGATTTCATTATATCATGCTAGTTAGACAATTTTCCTTCATATAGACATTTAACAAACATATGGCAAGCATAGTACATGTAAACATCTTTGTACAAATAATTAAACATTATGGTTCACTCCCAATATCATCATACAAGGGTTTAGTCATGAGATTTCATAAATCTTTATCTATACTAATCAACCCACATGGAATTTATCATCAAATCATGGAATAGAAGTCAATTTTTTATTACCAACATGAACAAAAGCAGCCCAATCATGAAATTCTTAGAGAATATTCATAAACTTGAACTTAGAAAAGGGATTCTTGGGCTTCATGGACGAAAGGAGTCCGGGAATGAACAGTATGCATACCTGGGTTAAGATTCTTGATGTTCTTGAACTTGGAGAATTGAAAATCCCTTAGTTTCTTGAAGAAGATTGGATTTTGTTATTGGAGATTAAGGTTAGAGAGAAACCCTAATCTTATTTGTAAAATAATATGAAACCAAATAGATGAAATCGTGTATAATTGGGTATATATAGACGGGTGGTAAATGACCAAAATATCCCTATTAAAACAACCTGGAAAAACTGAATGTAAGGTGCGACGGTGGCCTCCGACTGTTCCGTCGGACCTGCGATGATCCGTCGGGCCCTACCATCGGACCTGGGCAGAAATTGGTCCCACTGGTTATTTGCGACAATGGCTTCCGACGGTCCGTTGGACCTACGATGGTTCATCAATCCATACCATCGGACCTGAGCAGAAAGCAGGTCCACTGCCTCAGTGCGGCGGCGGCCTCCAACGGTCTGTCGGACCTGCGACGGTCTGTCGGGTGTTACCGTCGGAACTGGGCAGTCTCATCTGCTTTCTTAAAAGTTCATAACTTCTTCCCCGATACCGTATTTTGATGAAATTGGTATCAATGGAAAGCTTACTCTATTTCCCACATGATGAAAGTGAAAATCATAAAAATACCACGTGTACAAGAATAAATTCGTATTTCAAGGCAAGTTTTATCATGCTTGAGATGATTTCAAGCTAAGAAAAGTCATGGGTATTACATGAAGGATTATACAATTAGGGAAAAATTTCAAATGCAATGTGTAAGGTCAAGTAATAAATGGTACGTACATTCTAGATTAACTTGTTCATGTTTAAAATAATTTTGGATATGTATTTTGATTGAATTAATATTTGTTAGATGCAGTTATACATTGGTTTGCAAATCAAGTAACTGTGAATTTTTATGTCGTGCTTCCGGTATGAGAGATTCTGGAATATTTAGAATTAGAGAATTCATACCGAAACACACTTGCTCGATTAAGGACAAGGTTTATCCAAAGATGCATGTTACTAGTATGTTGATAGGTGGTATGGTTAAGCAAAAATTCAAAAACCACAAACGAAAATACAGTGCGACCAAAATCAAACGTGACATGAAGGAAAAGTTTGGTATGGATTTGACATACACTTTATGTTGGAGGGCCAAGGAAAGAGCGTTAGAAGAATTGACGGGTAAACCACCAACATCTTATGGAAAATTACCATCCTACTTATATGTTATGAACAATACCTATCCTAAGTCACATATAAGAATGAAGAAGACGGATGAAAATGAGTTCTTGTATATATTTATAGCTCTCACTATATTCATTAAAGGATCTGATCATTGTAGGCCTGTCGTAGTTATTAATGGTAGTCATCTGAGAGGAATGTATACTGAGATATTTGTAACTGTCTGTACGATGGATGGAGTAGGTTAACTTCATTTTATATTTACATTGTAGTCCCACTTGTATGTTTATATGTATTTCTGCATATCACTTGAAAATACAAATCTCTGTTAGATATATACATATCTCTATAAAATACAAATATTTTCAAAGTTTCATGAATGAAACATGTATAATTGATAATGTATGTGTGTGTTGTACATTTACATTTTACTATTTATAATTGAAACTATTTTTTGATAAAATATATAGTTTATTGAATCTGTAGTTTTAATAAATATATATGCAGTTACTATATGTATTTATATTTGACTGTGCAAAATGTGTTTATACATGCAGGTCATATATTTCTTCTGGCATATGATGTTCTTGATTTAGAAAATGATTCATCTTGGACTTTATTCTTTGAGAATCTAAAAAAAACGTACGGGAAAAGACAAAACATGTGTGTTGTCTCTGATCGGAATTTAAGCATCATAAAGGTTATTGGTGATGTGTACAAAGATATTCTGCATTTTGCATGTATGTGGTATCTATGGAGGAATGTGAAAAAACTTTACAAAAAGGAACACGTTACGTTTCGGAGATATTTTATACAATGGCCAAAGCATATTCGAAGTTAGAATTTCACATGTTAATGAAAAAGGTTGAGGCAGTTGATATTAGAGTGAAGAAATATTTGGAATTGGCTAATTATGAAAAGTGGGTTAGGTTCTATGCAATAGTTCACCGAGGATGGACTTTGACTTCAAACATTGCTGAGTCAATAAATGGAGTACTTGTATCAGCTAGAGAACTGTCAATTTATGATTTTCTAGAAGAAGTTTGATTGTTGTTTGAAAAATAAAATTGTGAAAATAGGCAGGAGGCTTCATATACATTCACAACTCTCATCGAAAAATTTAATGAAATACTCAAAGAGAACGAGGCTTTGTATACTCGTATGACGGTATGATCTTTTATATTTGTGGAATTTAAACTTATGAATTTAATTTTATTCGTATATATATATATAGTTGTAGACGTGTGTGCTTTAAAATGAATTGTTAATTAATGAATGTTCTCTGTTATGCAAAAAAAATACATATCCAGTAAGCAATATGCAGTATTTAATTTTCACTATTAAATACATATGCATTAATCTCTATTACTAAACAAAAAGACATTTGCAGTAAGAAAGAAAAATATTTATGGAATTTGTTGGTATTAATCTCTGTTGTTGTATTTATAACGACATATATGCAGTAAGCACAAAAATACATACGCAGTTAACAAATATGTATATTTGTATTTTGCAGTTGTGTTTACAACATATCAAAATACAAAATTTGCATCTTTTTGTAGCAATGCATTTATATATTTGTTTTTGATATTTTTTAATTTAAATTTTTAAAAATAATATCAGGTTGTACCAGCCACAGAGTATGTGTACACGGTGTACGACAAATAAAAGCATTTCATCATTTGCTTCAAGGAAAAAAAATGCTCATGTAACGCATTTCAACTGGATAAGATACCATGTGCACATGCTTATGCGGTCTTGGCTAGCAAGAATTTTACCAAGGGGCCATATTATTGTGATTTGTATAAGCCGAAAACAGTCTTGAAAACATATGATGTTCCAATCTATCCTTTACCACACCAAGATGACTGGGTAATTTCAGTTAGCATACTTGGTGAAATAAATATGCCTCCAAAGTACAACCACCCTTCTGAAAGACCTGCAAAGAAGGATCGTGAAAAATCGGGTCGGGATATGTTTAGAAAGAAGAACATCAACTCATGCAGAGGTTGTGGGTCCAAGGGTCACAATAGGTGTTCATGTAGAAAATATCATAAATGATACATTTGTTCTTCCGTATTATTTCTTAATAATTTCTTCTGCACTTTTTATAATAATGAACTCATTTTTGTGTTTTAAGATGTTTATGTACCATTTACTATTATGCTTTATAAATAACAAATAGTAATACAGTTATGTATTACTAAATTTGATAGAAAAATACAAATGTTTTTTATTTGAAAAATACACATGTTTTTTGGTATGTGTATTTGATAACTGAGATATTTTTTCAAATATGATCACCTATGCGTAATTGTAGTATGAAAGTATTTTAGAGTATTTGAAAGGAAATGAACAAAGTTAAATCTGAATACTGCATATGTATATATTGCAAAATCTGAACACTGCATATTGTAAGACCCCGCAAAATTCTAAGTTAACTCAGTTCATTAAAGCTTGTAAAGAGATCCCAGACTTAGAAATTTCAGCTAAGTGTTTACACTTAGAATTATTTTAGCCTTCATAAGTTGGCAATAATATTTCACGACCCTTATGACCTTAAAATATTGATTTTCAGGTTGATTCATGATCAGGTATATCAGTAGGTATTCTAGGACAAGTTTTGAATTTTTCGAACATCTTTTGAATCATGTTTGGAAGTCCAAACCAGTGGATCAATGAGATCTCGACGCGCCACATTGCCTATCATGTTGATAAAGGTTTTTCCCAGCTCCCAGTGTCAAATTCCAGTGAGCCGATAAGGACTCGACGCGGCACGGCGGGCTGCGCGTCACTGGGCATACTTTCAGATATTAAAAGTCGTGTCCAGAGGGGTATTTGGGTCATTTTCCCACCCTTAGTCAGCCCCTAAAACACAAAATTCAGCCCTTAGTAAGCAAAATATACTCACTTTCTCTCAAATTCTCTCAAGACACAAACCCTAACCCATCAAAGTCAAGATCAAGATCCAAGAAATTCACCATTAATCTTCACAAATTCAAGCATCAAGGTATGTTAGGTGTTCATCCAAGGGTTTCCTTCCACCCTTGGAGTTCAAGAACCTCTTTTAAGACTTCAAGTTTATTAAATTCATGAATTCCATGTTGGGCCTGAATGTATTCATGATTATAATGTTAATTGGATTTCTAATTCCTGATTTATTACAAGATTCAAGTAAATCTATTTGACATGTGTGTAGAATTATGTGAATTCATGTTAAATCCCTTGAATTTATAAGTTGGGTTTGGAAATCATGATGCCTACATGTTGATTAGTATTATGTGCATAGAATATGTACTCCAAGTGTTTGATAAATTGCTCATGTGGATTAAATAAGAAAATCATGACATGTTGTAACTCCCCAAAATTTTCATCCCGAGACATCACACGGTGCTTAGGGCTAAGCGTAGCCCCAAGCTAACCCTCGGAGCCAGACACTACCTCAAGGAACTCAATTCAACAATAGTCATGTAGAATAAGGAGATATACCACATCGGGTTCAAGAGAGATACTGGAGAATACTAAACTGTACAACCAAAATATTTATTGAATGTCTGTACATACCATCCCTCTAGTCTGACAAAGCCTCTATACATCAAAATCAAGAAGCCTTTGGGACAAACCCCCCAACTGACTCAACAGTACTGAAAACCATAACAACAAAATGATATCAAAAAAATATAGACACGGTCCTTGAACCATGAGGACTCACCACTGAGGAAACGTAGTGAGGCACCCAAATATCGCTAACTCGGCTGCGGCTGAGTAACTGAACCTACATTACGAAAAAATGTAGCCCATAGGAAAATATGTAGGTCAGCATTTTGGAATGTACTGAGTATGTGGGGGTACATGCAACAATGTAAATATCATCATTAACATCATGAAAATATGTATATGTACAATTATGGCTCACTTGGATTGAGTTAGATTGAAACATACTTTTCATGATCTCATAGTAAATAAATCATTTGATAAAAACCTCATAAATCATCATAAACAACTCAACTCTTCAACTCAAGACTCGGAGTGACTCGGTAATTCAAGAAACTCAACTCTTATGGACATTGGAGGTTCTTATAACCGACATAAACCATGTGGGCTACATGGAGTCCAACGTATTTCCCTCCTAAGGAGAGAATCCCACATTGGCAGGAGCGTCGTACTCTTTCCAGGGAGTACAACCTCAATTTAGTGATCACAATCTCATACTCGGCCTCTGGCCCAAATATCAATACCAATCCTACGGTGGCACGTAGTTTTGGAGGAAATACCACATTTCCCGCTCGGTGCTAAATACTAATCCTAAACACAAGCTCAAAACGCGTTAGAAAATCCACCACAAATATCACAAGGGTCTATCATGAAGATCAAATCAAATCTCTTTCTCAATATCACAATGTATCAATTCATTAAATCATGGCAACATCAATAACTTTGAGAAAATATCAAGACTCATTGTAAAAACTCAATCTCATGAATCAATATACTCAATAATCCAATTTGTCATAAGAAAGCATAAATCTTGACACATATCTTGAAAGCACTTGAAATATCAACTCATGGTAGAAATATGAAATTGACAATATTAAATATCAAGTCATAACTTGGGAATAGTAAAATAATCAAGTATAACAAAGCTTGAATAATTTATATTCTCATAGTCCCATGATGAAGTAATTTAGGTATAAACCCACTTGCAAAATCATATAAATCCATAATAGAAATCAAATCGTTGGGCACAAGAATGAAAGGATTTCTCTTGTTCAAAATCCCCACGTACCTTAATCTTTGAAATTGGATGAATTCTAGTGCTTAAGACTCTATCTGCACTTGTAATAAATGATTCTCGAAGCCCATACTATGAGGAACTTGGTTCTTGAAGAAATCTTGAAGATTTATGGATGTTTTTTGGAAGATTAATGTTCTTGAATAAAACCCTAGATATATTTTCTTAAGAGAATTGGAAAAGAAAATAAAGAAATTAGGGTTTGGATGGAGATTCTCATATATATATAGGGGCCTCCAAATGATGGGAAAAGACCAAAATACCCTTGCAAAAACGTCCTTTAATTTCTGGAAAAAAATAGCTGACAACATTTGTCACAAGTCGTAAGACTTGTGACAAGTTGTCACAAAATGTCGTCATAAAATGTTGGAATTTGTGACTTTATGCTAAAGGTGCCGACATTTTGTGACAAGCCGTCAGACTTGTGACAAGTCGTCACAAAATGTCGTCACACAGTTTTCAAACTGACACGCTGAAGTAAAATAGGCATAACTTTTCGCTCCGAAACCAGATTTGGGTGAAATTGGTACCGTTGGAAAGCTTATTCAATTATCTATCTGTTGGTGGGTCATGAGTTCAAAATCTATTAGTGTAATAAGAGATATGCTCGTTTGAAGTTGACTATGCCAAAATCCTTCTCAAGAATTCAATCAGTAAGGGATGTTTTGATTCACCTAATCGCTAGGACATCTTTGAGGCCTTAATACACATCACCCTTGATCAGAAAACAACCAAAGCACTATAATTTATTTCTCATGAGCTTGAGTTATGGTGGCACTATTGGTTAGAGTTCTCGGGGTTTTACAATATCTCCTTCTTGGAAACATTCGTCCCCGAATATTGCCAGATAGGCCAAGAACAAGAAAAACTGAGGACGTATAGCTGGAACGACTCACTCAAAGGAATTACTTCACTCTATACCTTTGCATACTATACAAAATGCACGAATTCATGATGCAAGTAGACACATAGCTGAATCTTTAATAAGAAGGGGGCAGAATTAAGAAAGAATGGTACCTTCTGCTCGCTCTGAACTCACAAAAAAGAGGTGAGGGTACTTCGCTCGCATATCATCTTTGGATTCCCAAGTAGCACCCTCAATAGATTAATTTTGCCAAAGCACTATAACCAAAGGAACCTCTTTATTCCTTAGCCTACGGATCTGAATATCCAAAATCTCAATCGAAATCTCCTCAAATGAAAGGCTATCCTGAATATCTAAGATTTCGGAAGAATCAACCATGACAGAATCACAAATACACTCCTTAAGCATAGAAACAAAAACTACTGGATTAATGCTAGACAACTCCGCGGGTAACTCCACCTCATATGCTACTTTCCCAACACGGTTTAGAATCCTGTATGGACCAACATAACGGGGACTAAGCTTTCCCTTCTTCCTAAATCTCTTCACCTCTTTCATGGGTGAAACCTTTAAGTACCCCAAATCATTAACATTAAACTCTAGATTTTTCTTCTCACATCCGCATACAACTTCTGATGACTTTGAGCAGTCTTCAATCTTTCTTGAATCAACTAAACTTTTTCCATAGCCTCAAACACAGCATCAGGACCAATCACAGCTATTTCTCCTACTTCAAACCAACCTATAGGCAATCTATATCTTCTCTCATATAAAGCTTCGAACGGGGCCATCTGAATACTAGCATGGAAACTATTGTTATACGCAAATTCGATCAATGTCAAGTGCTCATCCCAACTACCTTTGAAATCAAGCGAACATACCCTCAATATGTCCACCAAATTCTGAATAGTTCTCTCAACCTGACCATCATTCTGCGGATGAAAAGCAGAACTCAAATGAACTTGGGTACCAAGACCCTTCTGAAAGGATCTCTAAAACTATGAAGTAAACTGAGTACCCCTATCTGAGATGATAGACAAAGAAACTCCATGCAATCTGACTAACTCATAGATATACAATCTAGCATAATCCTCAATTTATAAGATAAATGCACTGGCAAGAAATGAGCTGATTTAGTCAACCGGTCTACAACAACCTAAATCGAATCATGATGACGACGAGAAGGAGGCAAACCAATTATGAAATCCATATTCACTTCTTCCCACTTCCAAGTAGGAATGCTCAACTCTTTCATTACACCACCAAGCCTTTGGTGCACTACCTTAACCTGTTGATAAGTAGAACACTTTACCACAAATCCTGCTATGTCTTTCTTCATACTATTCCACCAATAGATTTCCCGCAAATCACGGTATATCTTGGTAGCACCGGGATGAATAGAATACCATGCTCCATGCACTTCAGCCATAATTCTATGTCTTAGATCATCAACATCGAGAACACATAATCTACCCTGCAATCTCAACACACCATCTCCCCCTTAGGAGAAAACCTCTACCTTTTGGTCCTTAACTAACTCTTTCAGTCTGAACAAACTAGGATCCTTGTCTTGCTTCTTCTTTACCTCCGAGACCAAAGAGGACTCAGAACTACTCTGAACTAACATACTCCCTTCAGTGGAATCAAGCAATCTAACATCCAACCTAGCCAAACGATGCATATCATGAGCCAATTCTTTCTTATCATTCTCTACATGAGCTACACTACCCATAGACAACCTGCTAAGAGCATCTTCCATAACATTGGCCTTGCCCAGGTGATACAACACACTGATATCGTAGGTTTTTAGCAACTCTAACCATCTTCTTTATCTAAGATTCAACTCCATCTGAGTAAACACATACTGCAGGCTTTGTGATCAGTAAACACATCAACATGAACACCATACAAATAATGTCTCCAGATTTTCAAAGAAAAAACTACAGCTGCTAATTCAAGATCATGGGTCGGGTAATTCTTCTCATGAGGCTTCAACTATCTAGAGGCATAAGCTATAAATTTACCCCTCTGCTTCAACACACAACCCAAAACAACTCTAGAAGCGTCATAATACACCACAAAACCATCAGTACCATCGGGTAAAGCTAACACTGGAGCTGAAGTGAGTCGAGTCTTCAACTCCTGAAAACTCTTCTCACAGGCATCTATCCACTGGAACTTAACTTTCTTTTGGGTCAACCGGGTCATGAAAGATTCAATGGAAGAGAATCCCCCAACAAAATGATGGTAGTAACCAGCTAGACCCAAGAAACTCCTAACGTCAGATGAGGACGTAGGTCTAGGCTAATTTTTTACAGCTTCTGTCTTTTGGGGATCGACTCTAATGCCTTCGGAGGAAATAATGTGACCTAGAAAAGCAACTGACCTTAGCCAAAATTCACACTTTCTAAATTTAGTGAATAATTGATGATCTCTAAGAGTTTGCAAGATAATTCTAAGATGGTCGGCATGATCATCCTCTCTTTGGGAATACACAAGAATATCGTCTATGAATACAATGACAAACATGTTAAGATATTGCTTGAACACTCAATTCATGAGGTCCATGAAAGCTACTGGAGCATATGTTAACCCAAAGGACATGACAAGAAACTCAAAGTGACCATAACGGGTTCGGAAGGTTGTCTTTGGAATATCACACTCTCTCACTTTAAGCTGATGATATCCAGATCTAGGGTCTATCTTTGAGAAATAACTTACACCCTATAGCTAATCAAATAAATCATTGATTCTAGGAAGAGGGTACTTGTTCTTCATAGTTACCTTGTTGAGTTGACGGTAGTAAATGTACATACGTAATGTACCATCTTTCTTATGCACGAATAGAACAGGTGCACCCCCACGGGGAAACACTAGGCCTTATAAAGCCTTTGTCTAAGAGATCTTTGAGTTTCTCCTTCAACTCTTTAAGTTCAGCAAAATCCATACGGTACGGAGGAATGGAAATAGGCTGAGTGCCGAGAAGGAGATCAATCCCGAATTTTATTTCTCTATCAGGTAAGACCCCTGGGAGATCTTCTGGGAAAACATCAAGAAACTCATTAACAATGATAACTAACTGAATAGTCAAAGTCTCAAACTTGAGGTATTTAACTCGAACTAGGTGATAGATGCAACCCTTGGAAATCAACTTCCTAGCTTTGAGGTAGGATATGAAATGGCTCTTCAGAGTTATAGAACTCCTGGACCACTCGATAATGGGATCGTCAGGAAATTGAAACTTGACCACTCGGGTACGATAATCTATAGACACATAGCACAAGTGAAGCCAATCTATACCCAGAGTGACGTCAAAATTAACCATATCTAGCTCAATCAAATTAACACATATGACCCGATGAAAGAAAGTGACAGGACACTTCTTATACACTCGCTTAGCAATAACAGATTCTCCTATCGGGGTAGAAACTAGAAAAGGCTCAGGAATCCATTCAGGGTCCATCTCAAAATTTACAGCAACCAGAGAGTCACATAAGATAAACTCGAACCGAGGTCCATAAATACATACAGATCGAAATAAAAGACGTGGAGCATACCAGTGATAACATATGGAGAGTTCTCCTTTTCCTGGTGAGGTGGTATAGCATAGAAGCGATTCTGGCATGAACCGCTAGCAGTACTAGAAGAGGTACCCTAAGAAGGAACTGGACGGACTATGGGAGCGGGGGCACTGGTAGCCTTACTCTGGGGATGAGCATCTTGACTCCCCTGTCTAGTATACTAACAATATCTAAGTCAGTGGCCCAACTTTCCACAACCAAAGCAACCTCTTTGATCAATAAAACACTCTCCAAAATGATCTCTACCACACGGGACATAAAGAAGGATGAGTTCTGTTACTTACACTTTCCTGAGACCTAGATGGGATAGGCATGTTCCCCTGCTCCTGCTTGCTTCTAGGTATGGGAGAACTAACTGAGGAAGGCGCGGGCATAAACTAAAGTCTTTGGAATTGAAGGCGGTCCTCTCCATGGAATCTAGACTGACTGAATCCCTGCTGCTCTGATCTATCTTTTTTATTCCCTCTTACTCTCTCCCTCTCTTTCACTTTATCAGTTTCAATATGTTGGGCATGTATCATCAACCGAGATAGTTCCATCTCCCTGCCGGTCACGAACTTGCTCATGATGGTCCTGGAGTCAGCCATCATACTAGGAGCATATTTGGACAATTGATTGAATCTAAGACAATACTCTTTAATAGTCATGGAGCCTTGTTTCAAATTCATAAATTCCTCTATCTTTGCTTCCCTCATCTCAAGAGGAAAGAATCTATCCAAGAATGCATCCTGGAATAACTGCCAAGTCATGGGAGCGGAATCCTCCTCTCTACTCTTTCTCTACATCTCTACCCAATCATATGCAACATCATTTATTCGATAGGCAGCCAATTTAACACTCTCCTCCTCAGTCACGTGCATAATCTGGGTGATCTTTCTCACTTTATCCAAGTCATCTATGGGTCATCACCTACCTTCGACCCATAAAACACCGACGGATTCATCCATATAAAGTCACGAACTCGAGCTGCAGTAGAATTATTCTCTTGCGGAGGTAGAACAGTAGTCAGGGCATTAGCTTGATCATTGGCGGTAACTGCCTGGGATAGCGCCTGAAAAGCTTCCCAGAATTCTGCATGAGACACATGCTCGTTCAAGGGATCAACGGGTTGAGGTTGCTCATTGTTTCTACGAGCTCGACAAGGAGGCATTTTTTGTTAGAAGAAAGTATGAGTTAATCATAGATAAAAAGACAGTTTTAGGCACGATAAACTTTAGAAAGAAAGAAATGAATTTTCCTAAAACGTCTCGTAGCCTCTTGCTCATAGATGTGGCGCGCTACACACCGATGATCATGTCTCTGTGTAACGCGGATTATCAGACTCCCTAGACCTAGGACTCCTTAAACCTTAGGCTTTGATACAAAGCTTTGTAACGCCCCAAAATTTCCATCCTGAGATGTCACACGGTGCTTAGGACTACACGTAGCCCCAAGCTAACCCTCGGAGCCAGACACTACCTCAAGGAACTCAATTCAACAATAGTCATGCATAATAAAGAGATATATCACATCGGGTTCAAGAGAGATACTAGAGAATACTAAATTGTACACCCAAAATATATATTAAATATCTGTACATACCATCCCTCTACTATGACAAAGCCTCTATACATCAAAATTAAGGAGTCTTTGGGAGAAACCCCCTACTGACTCAACAGTACTAAAACTCATAACAACAAAATGATATCACAAAAATATAGACACGGTCCTCGAACCATGAGGACTCACCACTGAGGAAACGTAGTGAGGCACTCAAATATCGCTAACGCGGCTGCAGCTGAGTACCTAAACCTACATAACGAAAAAATGTAGCCCATAGAAAAATATGTGGGTCAGCACTTTGGAATGTACTGAGTATGTGGGGGTGCATGCAATAATGTAAATATCATCATTAATTTCATGAAAATATGCATATGTACAATGATGGCTCACTTGTCTTGAGTTAGATTAAAACATACATTTCATGATCTCATAGTAAATAAATCATATGATAAAAACCTCATAAATCATCATAAACAACTCAACTCTTAAACTCAAGACTCGGAGTGACTCGGTAATTCAAGAAACTCAACTCTTATGGACATGGGAGGTTCATATAACCGACATAAACTATGTGAGATATATGGAGTCAAACGTTTTACCCTCCTAAGGAGAGAACACCACATTGGCGGGAGCATCGTACTCTTGCCAAGGAGTACAACCTCAATTTAGTGATCACAATCTCATACTCGACCTCTGGCCCACAAATATCAATACCAATCCTATGGTGGCACGTAGTTTTGGGGGAAATACCATATTTCCCGCTCGGTGCTAAATACTACTCCCAGACACAAGCTCAGAACGCATTAGGAAATCCATCACAAACATCACAAGGGTCTATCATGAAGATCAAATCAAATTTCTTTCTCAATATCAAAATGTATCAATTCATTAAATCATGACAACATCAATAACTTTGAGGAAATATCAAGACTCATTGTAACAACTCAATCTCATGAATCAATAAACTCAATAATCTAATTTGTCATAAGGAAGCTTAAAGCTTGACATATATCTTTAAAGAACTTGAAATATCAACTCATGGTAGAAAAATGAAATTCACAATATTAAATATCAAGTCATAACTTGGGAATAGTAAAATAATCATGTATAACAAAGCTTGAACAATTTATATTCTCATAGTCCCATGATGAAGTAATTTGGGTATAAACCCACTTGCAAAATCATATAAATCCATAATAGAAATCAAAGCTTTGGGCACAAGAACGAAAGGATTGCTCTTGTTAAAAACCCCACATACCTGAATCTTTGAAATTGGATGAATTCTAGTGCTTGAGACTCTATTCGTACTTGTAATAAATGATTCTCGTAGCCCACACTATGAGAAACTTGGTTCTTGAAGAATCTTGAAGATTTATGGATGATTTTTGAAAGATTAATGTTCTTGAATGAAACCCTAGATATATTTTTTAAAATAAATTGGAAGAGAAAATGAAGAAATTAGGGTTTGGATGGGGATTCTCATATATATATGGGCCTCCAAAAGATCGTAAAAGACCAAAATACCCTTGCAAAAATATCCTTTAATTTCTGAAAAAATAGCTGACTACATTTGTGACAAGTCATCAGACTTGTGACAAGTCGTCACAAAATATTGCAATTTGTGACTTTATGCTAAAGGTGATGACATTTTGTGACAAGCCGTCAGACTTGTGACAAGTCGTCACAAAATGTCATCACAGAGTTTCCAGGCTGACACACTGGAGTAAAATAGGCATAAATTTTTGCTCCGATACCGGATTTGGGTGGTACCGTTGGAAAGCTAATTCAATTATATATTTGTTGGTGGGTCATGAGGTCAAAAATTATTATTGTAACAAGAGATATTATCATTTGAAGTTGACTATGCCAAAATCCTTCTCAAGAATTCAATCGGTAAGGGATGTTTTGATTCACCGGATCGCTAGGACATCTTTGAGGCCTTAATACACATCACCCTTAATCAGAAAATAACCAAAGAACTATAATTTCTTTATCATGATCTTAAGTCATGGTGGCACTATTGGTTAGAGTTATCGGGGTATTACACATGCTAGCATATATGCAAGTCTATTTCTTACAAGTATTTGATGAAATATCTTTATGAATGAGTTATGAACATTATAATTCTTTCAAGATCATTATATGCTTTACTTTTCATGTTATTGAATCCTGAGGGTATCTAATACCCTACAACTTAGTTGTTTACCTAGAATTATAGTAGCTTCAGAATAGTATCAGTGATGTTACGTACAGTAGTATTCAGTTAGTACAGAACTCTGCATATCCAGTCAGCCAATAGAATTCAAAACTCTCCATCAGTTACAGTACTCAGTGAACTCAATTTATTACACTCAGTTAACATGAACAGTAACAGTCTAATCCAGCCTAGTACAGTTTAGAAATCAGTTCAGTGTCATTCAGTTGGGAGTAGGATTTAGCACCGAGCGAGTGTAGGGATAAAGGCCTCTCTATTAGAGTGGCAGAGTCATTAGTACCTATCCCTGTACTCCAAAATTGTATAGCCGGTGCAGGATGAGGAGTCACTAGTCATACTAGGCTTGACTACCTCCTAGGGGTCACCCGTTAGATTTGGCTTGACTCCTTCCAGGTGTCCCCCGTCATCTAGGCTTGGCATCCTGGTTTTCCAGTGTTAGTACCCATGGCACGGTATTAGCATCCTTTTTATTGGGGTCATAGGTTGGACCCCTATTCGCTCAAATTTGGGGCATGTCGGTTAGATAATTACCTCTCATAGTTTTAATTTCAGTCTCAATTTAGAACTCTGTTCAGTTTTATAGAATCAGGACTGTCAGACACAGTCACCCAGCTTAGTATAGAACTCAGTTCAGTTCTACAAAATTAGGACTGTCATAAATAGTCACCCAGCTATCAGTAATACAGTTATCATTAAACTCAGATATCAGTCACTCAGTTATCAGAACTTAGTATCCAGTGTTACTATAATCTCAGACACAGTATATGTAGACAGGTGCATAGTATTACATAATCAGTGCTTTATCAGTTTCAGTTATATATGTACTCTCGTTCAATTGTATTCATGTTATTCAGTCAGATATTGTTCATACATATGAACTCTTGCATATCAGCCTACCTCACTTAGCATAACAGTACATTAAAAGTACTGGCACATACCTTTTCTTTATGCTGTGATGTTTTAAATCATAGGTTCAGACGCACGAGCTCCTGACCATACTTAGCATCCCAGACTATCAGCAGTAGTTTCAATAATGAGTCCTCATCTATCGAGGGCATACTTTTTTTTTAGTTATCATTTTATTAGTAGTTCAATAGTTGGAGTTAGTTGGGGGCTTGTCCAATCAACTCCATATTCATACAGTCAAAGACTTTCAGACTAGATTATTTCAGGCAGATATTCAGTTTTACGTATTCATTTATAAGTATTCAGTATTTGATGTTCAGTTGTGAACCTTATGGCAATATTATCCCATTTTCCATATTTTATTATTATTAATATTCAGATATTGCAGCAGGTACCAGTCATGTGTTAACTTGTGATCCTTCAGGGTCATAAGCATCGTGTAGCGTCCGGGGTACAGACTCGGGGTATTACAAACTTGGTATCGGAGCCTAAGGTTCAATAGAGTCCTAGAAAGTCTGAAAGTAGCATCAACTAGAGTTTCGTACATAGGTGTGTAGCGTACCACACTTATGGACAAAAGGCTATGAGATATATTAGGAAAAGTTTTCCTTCTTTCAGTATTCATGTCATGCGAACGAGCATGATCTCAAGCTAAATTCTCAATCTAATCCTTTTCTTTCTTTCGGTTATAGAACATGCCTCTCAAAAAGACTAACAGAAGAAGAACTGGAAATCAGTCAGCAGCTCATCCTATTCAGGAAGATCCCCTGGACGAGCATGTCTCCTATGCAGAATTCAGAGTTGCATTCACTACCCTAGGTGAGTAGTATTTGTACCCATCTGTTATGCGAGGAATGTGATCAAAATCACCTAGGTACGTACAGAGCTAGCAGTGATGTATAATTTGGGTATGGTAAGTCAGGCCACATGATGCGGGAGTATAGATTAATGTCTTAGAAGGGAAGGTATTTACACCAACAAGGTCATTCAAACCATCCTACAGCTCAGTCCGGTCGCCCAAACCAGGAGGGTGCCACTTCCAGTGCCGCCAGTGGGCAATGCCCAAATAGGCTTTATGTACTTCATTCCAGAAAGAATCAGAAAAGTTCTCCTAATGTGGTTACTGGTATGTTACAGATCTTCCATTTACATGATTTGTCTTATTAGATCCAGGAGCTTCTCTGTCTTTTGTAACTCCTTACTTAGCAGTCGATTTCAAAGTCAGACTGAAAACCGTAACAGAACCTTTCTCAATCTCAACCCTAGTGGGTCAGTCTATCATAGCTTAGTAGGTATACAGGAACTGTCCAGTTATGATAGCTTAAAATATTGGGCCTTCACATTTTATTAGTACTATTAGTATGTGTAGTAAAGCAGTGGGAGAGGTTGACACCCAACCCGTCCTTACCTCAGTGCAAAGTTTTGTACTATCATGATAACTACCCATGCCTTACATGTCAACTTTATGATCATAGCTCATATTAGTATACATTAACGAAAATATGTACACTTACAGTTCCTAGTATGAGCAGTTTAGTTCACTCAGTGTTACAAATAACGTTCCATGAATACAGAAACTCCAAAGTCGATCATGCAGCTCATGACTCATGTACTCATATCATGCTTTACAGTATGCTCAATTCCCATGACTTATGCTATACTCCTAATGATAAGCTAAAGTGAGATTTTGTCACGTAAATCCTCAATTTAGATCTCTTGATAAAATCCAGGATGTTGGTGTCCTATTCCTCAAGCCTCAGTTAAGTGTCAAGTTTGGTATTGATATGAGTAAAATTACGTAGGTGGACTTATGAGGGATTATGTCATACCCGAGACTTTATGTGTGAAAATAAAGTGCAAAGGAGCACCTAAATGAATAGCAAAACCGTCCATACATCGCACTTCAAGGAAACTTATTGAAGCATTTGACTAAGGGGTCATTTAGGATATTTCACAATTTATTTTGTAACCTACTATAAATATAATAATTTAGTCTTTTAGTGGGACCTCCAGGTCTTGTCGGAGCCTTGGCCCGTGACTCGAAATTTCTAGTGGGGTTAACTCTGGTATAGGAGTGAACCATATTTACAGAGAAGCAGGATTGTTTATGAATACACTGAGTGTATAACACTTGAAACATTTTCTCTCTAAGGAGAGAAGACCACCAACCCAAAACTAGGGTGATACAAGCGTGGATTTCACTTGTCTTGCATTCAAGGCTTGGAAATATAGGTGCTTGGGGAGATTGATTCCCCTCTTGTTTCCATGTAAGAGTGTGGTTTTGATTATTACATTCATTAAAGGGTTATGAGTTTAATATACTCTTTAATTCTTAATCTCGTAATAATCTTGGTCTCACTATCTATCATTTACTTTGGTTGTTATTATCTTGTGTAGTGGACTGTTTTGGGTCCTATATTGAATTCAAAACTTATGTTATTGTTTCCATCTTGTTCTCCACGTTATTATTATGTTGTTGTCTATTTTGGGTGTTAAAATACACTTTTATGTCTTGTATTCTTGTTGTAGTTGTTGAATCCGAGAGTGGTCTCCATCTTGATCCTCAGATCCTTAAGATTATGGACTGATTTGGGATGTGATTTCATGTTCCTCTTGTTAGTCTCGTATAAAATGGCATTCATTCTTTAGATCCTCATGTTTTAACCCTTCAGTGAACTCTCCTTATAAAATGTAGTGATGAGAGATTGCTTAGATGGGAGAGAGTAAATATTTTATGATAAGTAAATATTTTAGCATGCTTGTTTTACACGAAGCTATAGTTATGAAAATAGGCTAGAATGTCAGGTTAGAGTGCTAAGTAAATGGCTAGCAAGAAGTTGTATTTAGTGGTTGACGGGGGAGAGGGAATCAGAATTTTTCATGAGATGAGAAGTTGAGAAAATGACAAATGCGAGTGTCTATTCAGATCCTTAATTTATGTCAGTATCCATTGCGTAGTTATCAGAACCCAGTATTCAGTTCTAGTACGGTCTTAGTTACAGTCTCAATTACAGTCTTAGTTATGTCTTAGTTACAGTCTCTGTCACAGTCTCTGTCCAGTAATTAGATCGGTAACTCAGTTAAGTTTCATGTTTGCTTGACCATAGCTTATAGTTATCAATTATCAGTTATTCAATTATCAATATATCAGTACCTTAGTTTACAGACTATTTTAGAATCATGTTATATGCTTGGTCTTGTATTCTCATATAATACAGTTTTCACAAATTCATGCTCAGTTATCTCATATTACTTAGTCAGTCCTTACCTCATATGTGTAATACCCTCCAGTTTTAGTCCAGACTAAGTATAGTTCAATATTACATAACCAATATTCAGCTATCAGCCATTCAGTTAATTAGATAAGTTAGTATATTTATGCATTTGTGCTCAGCGCCCATGTGAATGTTTTTAGTAGTCTCGGGTGAAGCTTCGTACTAACATGGGGAATATAGTTGAGTGGGTATTCAAGGGATATGTCTAAGCTTGAAAATTTTATAGATGCAGTGCATAGGGCTTAGTCACTCTATCATATATGATGTTTCGTAGGCCTTGCCTCACACTACAAAATTTAAGTCAGGATGTGATTTCTTATTCATATGTTTTATTCAGCCCATGCCAAGAATCGTTGCTCCCTAAGGCCATTAGAACTCTATAGAAAGGGTGTCAAAGAAAAGCTCTAGTCGAGTATAAATTATTAGTATGAGTTAGTCCGTAAAGCCAGCAATCCAGTTTAGCAGTCAGGCAGATAAGTTCGTATGGTTTGGTTTCCTATCTTTCCATATAACGTACTACTCGAATTTTCATGAATATAACCATTCCAAGATGGGGCAAATAGGTAGTTGCAAGTTCATCTCAGTTCATTTATCATGCCTCAGTTTTAGATCCCCGATATGCAGTCACGACTCAATTCGTAGGTGCCCTATGCATCTTCTCATCTTTTCCTCAGTATCTCAGCCAGGTCAGCATTCTTCAGGGGACATAATTTCCCAAGAGAGAGATGAACTATAATCCCCCGAGATTTTATAACCTAAACTTTCCATCTTCTCTTCACGTAACAAATCCAATTTAGAGTAGTGGGTACTCATAGGTGGACCCTCAAGTTCCAATCTCAGTCGTAAGCCATGTATTCAGGGGCTCAGTTCAGTTCATGATATTCAGTTCATGTATCACATTTCAGGCTCAGTTATGTTCTCATGTTTCCGTTCATGTATGTTTAGTAAATGATCTCAGGTTCATCAGTATTCTCAGCTTAAGTTAACAGTCTTCCTCAGATTGTCTTAGTTCCATGTCCAGTTAGAGTTATAAACTTGGTATCCATTACCATTGTATATTCAGTAATGCATTCACAAATCAGTTCAGTCATGTACTCATACATCATCTATGCATGTCCAGTTTTAAAACTCAGCTTATCAGTAGTTTCAGTTAGGTGTTCCATGCTTCATATATGCATGTTCAATGTGTAAGCAGTCTATCAGTGTTTCTCATCTTAGTCAGCCTCGTTCGAAGACTAATGTTCCTAAGGGAGAGATATTGTAAGACCCCATAAAATTTTAAGCTTAACTCAATCCGTTAAAGCTTGAAAAGAGGTCCCAGACTTAGAAATTTCAGCTAAGTATTTACACTTAGAATTATTTTAGCCTTCGTAAGTTGGCGATCCTATTTCATGACCCTTATGACCTTAAAATATCTATTTTCAGGTTGATTCATGATCAAGTATGTCAGTAGGTCTTCTCAGACAAGTTTTGGATTTTTCGAACATCGTTTGAATCATGTTTGGAAGTTCAAACCAGTGGATCAACGCTATCTCGACACGTTGTGTCGCCTATCGTGTTGATAATGTTTTTCCCAGCTTCCAGTGTTAATACCCCATAATTTTGCTAGCTTAAATTCATTCCTAGAATGTTTAGAAATAGCCCCCCAAAATAAAGAATAACTATTTCGTGTGGAATTTTCTAGATTTAAATTTTTTATTGTGTGGAAAATTGAATAAGCTTTCCATCGATACCAAATTCGCCCAAAACCGACACTCGGTGAAGAAGTTAGGGCATTTTTAGTAAGCAGTGTGCCAACTGGGCAGTCGCCGCATCGCGATGGAGGCCAAATCTACATTCATCAATTTTCAGTATCACATCACGATTCCACCACTTCGCGGTGAGAATAGCGATGAGAAGGCCACCACAATGAGGTAGTGGCCAAATTGGCGTTTCTCAAATTTCAGTGGGTCACCGTGATTGCATCGCATTGTGGTGAACCTCAAAACAATATTTGTCAATATCCAGTAAGTCACCGCGTCGCGGTGGGTATCGCGATGACACACTCACCGCATCACGGTAAAGCCTTAAACGGTGTTCCAGTTATGGATTTTAAATCCCAAGGGCAGTTTGGTCTTTTGCCTACTCCCCCAAATCGTGAAAACATATGATTAATGGTAATATTGAGAAAAATATGATCACTTTTTATCAAAATTCTCTCAATTAAAATCCCTAAGCTTCAACATTCATCTCTAAGAATCCCCAAGATTCCACCACCCTTTTTCCAAATTAGTTCTAGATTCAAGATCTCCAATCCAAGAATTCCAAGAATCGACCTTCAAAGGCATAAAAAGCATCTCAAACCAAGATTTTTCATTAATTGAGGTATGTGGGGTATGAACAAGGATAATCCTTTCATCCTTGTGCCCAAAACTTATTTTCAATTCAAATTTTACTGAATTTTATATGATTTTCCATGAAATTCAAGTTAGGGTTTATACCCATTATTGTTATTTAAAATCTTATGAGATTTCCAATGATTTAGACGTTAAATTTCCATGGTTAATGTTCATATTTTCATGCATATTGCAGAAATTTTCAGATTTTGAGTTAATTTATCAATATTTACATTATCCAGCATGGACATTTTGATGTTTTGACATGAGTTTAATGCATGGTCATTAAGCCCTAATTAAGAATTCTATTTCAAGATTGTTTGTGCTATGAGCACCCTATGATAAGACTATTCTCAAATTTTTTATAAAGATTTGACCTTTTGGTCCTAAGCTAAGATAAAGAATCCACATTGTTCATATGACTTAAGATTTAAGGAAAGAAAAGCATAATTGGTTTTTTTGTAAACCCTTGTGCTATTTTGAAGTGAATTTCTTAATATTTTGAGCATAAGGATGGGAGTAGTATTTAGCACCGAGATGGGTAAGTTACTACGGTTTCATACCCCAAAACTACAAGCCACCGTAGGATTAAGATTCTTACCACTTCTATATGGATGACTAAGATGGTGATCACTTAAGATAAGAAGTTCTATTCTGATGGCAAGGGTAGAACATCCCTACCCAACAGGGGAAAGACGTGGGACTTTATTATGCTCGCATGGTGTATGTCGGTTAGAAGAACCTCCCAAAAAGATGTCCCCCACTCTTAAAATAGTCTATTGGTTTAAAACCTTAAGATAAAAGCATATGTTTTGAAATCTATAGTTTTCAGATTCTTAAAGTTTTGAGATGAAGTATTTCCCTTACAAGTTGACAAGATAATGTAGTAGCTTTCTGAAAGAACATATTTAGAACTGAATGTAATGGCTCACAAGATTCATATTATATGCTTTATTGTTCATGATTTATGATCTTTAGTTTTCAGATTTCTCAAGTCTATGTGAGTCATTTACATTTAGCATGCATTGTTTTATAAATTGTGATGATATTATTTACTTATTGCATTCACCCCCATATACTCAGTACATCATCAAAGAACTGATCCACATATATGTCTATGTGATATATTGGCTCATAATGTAGTTTCAGGTGCTCATTCTCAGTAGCGTGAGTGATTTTCGAGCATCCTATCTACATCCCTGCAGTTGGTGAGTCCTTTTAGTTCGGGGACTTAACTATTCTGATTTCCAGTTTCTTAGTAGATGTTTCACTCTTAATTTCAGACAGTTTTAATCAGTTGGGGCCTGTCCCAGTGACTCTCTAGATTCAGATAGTAGAGGCTTGTCGGACTACTAGATTCAGTTTTAGACTTTTGATTCAGTATTCAGATTTTCCAATATTATTTTAGCAAGCTTGTAAGATTAGTATGTTTTCAGATAAGATTTTCGCATCTATTATGATTTCATATTTATTTACCCTATTTTGAGATCCAGACTTAGTAGAAAGCAGCCAGGGTTAGCTCAGGACTACTTGTAGTTTAGAGCACCATGTGGAATCTCAAAAACTCAGATTTCGGGGCATTACATAGTGTCAAATTCCAGTGAGCCGACGTAAACTCAACGCGGCGCACCAGCCATAGAGTCAATCCCATCGATGCGGTGCATCGGGCTGCGCATTACTGGGAATGGTTTCAGTCATTAAAAGTCGCATCCAAAGGGGTATTTGGATCATTTTTTCACCCTTAATCAGCCCCTAAAACATGAAATTCAGCCCTCAGTAAGCAAAATACACTCACTTTCTCTCAAATTCTCTCAAGACACAAACCCTAACCCATCAAAGTCAAGATCAAGATTTAAGAAATTCACCATAAATCTTCATAAATTCAAGCATCAAGGTATGTTAGGTGTTCATCCAAGGGTTTCCTTCCACCCTTGGGGTTCAAGAACCTCTTTTAAAACTTCAAGTTTATTGAATTCATGAATTTCATGTTGTGCTTGAATGTATTCATGATTATAATGTTAATTGGGTTTCTAATTCATGATTTATTACAAGATTCATGTAAATCTATTTGACATGTGTGTAGAATTATGTGAATTCATGTTAAAGCCCTTGAATTTATAAGTTGGGATTGGAAATCATAATTCCTACATGTTGATTAGTATTATATGCATGGAATATGTTCCCCAAGTGTTTGATAAATTGCTCATATGGATTAAATGGGGAAATCATGACATGCTAACATATGTGCAAAGCCTATTTCTTACAAGTTTTTGATGAAATATCTTTATGAATGAGTTATGAACAGTATAATGCTTTTGAGATCATGCTATGCTTTACTTTTCATGTTATCGAGTCTTGGGAGTATCTAATACCCGACAATCTAACTGTTTACCTAGAATTATAGTAGCTTCAGAATAGTCTCAGTGATGTCACGTATAGTAGTATTCAGTCAGTACAAAATTCAGCATATCCAGTCAGCCAATAAAATTCAGAACTCATTTCAGTTCAGTCAGTTAACACGAACAGTAACAGTCCAGTCCAGCCTAGTACAGTTTAGAAATCAGTTCAGTGTCTTTCGGTTGGGAGCGGGATTTAGCACCGAGCGAGTGTAGGGATGACAGCTTCTCCGTCAGAGATAAAGTTGTTAGTAGCATTCCCTGTACTCCAGAACTACGTAGCCAGTGCAGGATGATGAGCCACCCGTCAGACTAGGCTTGACTACCTCCTAGGGGTCACCCGTTAGATTAGGCTTGACTCCGCCCAGGTGTCCCCATTAGTTAGGATTGGCATCCTAGTTTTCCATTGTTAGTACCATAGCACGGTATTAGCACTCTTCTAACTGGGGTCACAGGTTGGACCCCTATTATCTTAGATTTAGGGTATGTCGGTTAGATGATTACCTCCCATATTTTCAGTTTCAGTCTTAGTTTAGAACTCAGTTCAATTCTACATAATAAAAACTGTCAGACACAGTCACCCAGCTCAGTATAGAACTCAGTTCAGTTCTACAGAATTAGGACTATTAGAAATAGTCACCCAGCTATCAGTAATACAGTTATCAGTAAACTCAGATATCCATCACTCAGTTATCAGAACTCAGTATCCAGTCTTATTATTATCTCAAACACAGTATATGTAGATTGGTGCACAGCGATGCATAATCAGTGTTTTATCATTTTCAATTATACATGTACTCTCCTTCTATTGTATTCATGTTATTCAGCCAGATATTGTTCATACATATAAACCTTTACACATCATCCTATCTCACTTAGCATACCAGTACATTCAAAGTACCGACGCATACCTTTTCTTTATGCTATGATATTTTATATCATAGGTTCAGACGCATGAGTTCCTGACCGTACTTAGCAGCCTAGACTATCAGCAGCATTTTTAGTAGTGTGTCCTCATCTATCGAGGGCATGCTTTTATTTCAATTATCAGTTTATCAGTAGTTGGAGTTAGTTGGGGGCTTGTCCCAAAAACTCCATATTCAGACAGTCAGAGGCTTTCAGACTAGAGTATTTCAGACAAATATTCAGTTTTCAGTATTCATTTATCAGTATTTAGTATTTGATGTTCAGTTGTGAACCTTATGGCAATGCCATCCCATTTTCCACATTTTATTATTATTAGTATTCAGATATTGCAGCAGGTACCAGTCATGGGTTAGCTTGTGATCCTTCGGGGTCGTAAGCACCATGTAGTATCCGGGGTACAGACTCGGGGCAATATATATATGTATTTTAAAGGTAAATCTCACTGTAATAGATAAAATATGAAAACTGGAATAAAACATTGAGTACAAAATTATTAAAAACATATACAACATAAAATACTAAAATGAATTACTTTCATTCACTTCAAAATTAGTAAGTTTGATTCACCTCATATGTATTTTTAAAGTAAATCAACAAAGATTAAAATACACATGATGTATACTGCATATGTATTTTTAAGCTAAATCTCACTGTAACAAATAAAATATGAATACTGGAATAAAAAACTGAGTGCAAAATTATTGAAAACATATACAACATAAAATACTAAAATGAATTACTTTCATTCACTTCAAAATTAGTAAGTTTGATTCACCTCATATGTATTGAAAGTAAATGAACAAAGATTAACATACATATGATGTATACTGCATATGTATTTTTTTTTTCGAAATATGAATACTGAATATGTATTTTGATGTTCGATCTCACTGCAACAAATAAAACATGAACACTGAAATAAAACACTAAGTACAAAATTATTGAAAACATATACAAAATAAAATACTAAAATGAATTACTTTCATTCAATTCAAAATTAGTAAGTTTTATTTACCTCATATATATTTTGAAAGTAAATTACTAAAGATTAAATACATACATATGATGTTAACTGCATATGTATTTTTATTGCAAAATCTGAACACTGCATATGTATTTTGAAGCTAAACATTACAGCAGTAAATAAAACTCAACACTAAAATAAAACACATAGTACAAAATTATTGGAAACATATTCAACATAAAATACTAAAATAAATTCCTTTCATTCAATTCAAAACTAATAAGTTTGATTCACCACATATGTATTTTGAAAGTAAATGCACAAAGATTACAATATGATGTTCACTGCATATGTATTTTTATTGCATAATCTGAGCACTGCATATGTATTTTGGAGATAAATATCACTGCAACAACTAAAATTGAACACTGAAAATAAAACTCAGTACAAAATTATTGAAAACATATTCAACTTAAAGGACTAAAATGAATTACTTTCATTCGATTCAAAATTAGTAAGTTTGATTCACTTCAAAACATAAAATAAGTTTGTACAATTAGAACCAACATCCTAACACCAGTTTGTCAATTATCCCATATAATAAATTCATCAACCATCATACTTCTAAAACTTTTGTGACACTAGTTATTTTGTTTTCCCTAACAGGCCTGAAGGGTGCTTTGACGTCACTATGAGCATTTGTTTCTTGTTTTCTCATGCCAGAGTCCTACAATAGTGCAGCATATCTTATACGGAGTACGTTGGGGCTGAACTCAAGCTAAGGAACGTATTGACCATAAGAAAGGCACTCTGCATATGTAACCATATACAGACCACAATCCCTATAAAAAAATATTAATTAATAAGTAAAACATATTTTGTGCAAACTTACAAATTTGGTATATGTATATTAAAATATTTACAATCTTTCACTTGGTTGTTGAGGCAAATCCTCTATAAATAACACATCAAAAAGGTCTCTTTATTTTGTATCTTGGATGGTTATGAAGATCAATACCGATCTTTTCAAATAAATTACATGCTTAGAGACATAAAGGGATAATCCCTATTAATTTCTCAATCTCGCAAGAACAACCGCATAATAACCAGCAAATTCATATGAATCGTATAAGAATATGCACCTCTCTGAGAATGATAAAACCGCAAGAACCCAATGATGTTTGTCCTTTATATTGACAGGAATAAAAATATTGTCCACTGTACGCCATGGAACTGCAGCATGCATATGGAACCCGTTAATGTATTGATTAAAATGGTACTCCTGTCCTCCCGCATTAAGATTTGGATCATCTACAGAATAAACTTCCATCACAGACCTAATTATATTTATAAAGTTGCAATCTACTGTGTTGTATTTGTAAGAGCTGTGGGGCTCGTACTTCGACTTCTTCCGCAAGTAGTAGAAGCAAATATCAATTTGCTGCAATAATTAATACCATAAATTTTAGAACATACAAACAAGTTCTATACAAAAATAGCATGTGTATGTAAGGTAAAATACATATGTATTTTTAGTTTAAAGTCTAAGAACTGTGTATGTATAATTTCATTTGTAAACTACTTATATACAGACAATGTAAGAAAAAAGTATATTGAACAGGCTATGATTTAGTAGAACACATCATATGTATATTAATAATTTGTATATGTATTTTTAACACAGCATATGTAAATAAATAAAAACATAGTAAAAATACATATGTGTGCCACCATATGTATTTGCAGGTAACATTATATGTATTTTAAGTAGTGTTACAACTCTAAAGGAAAACATATTAAAATAATATACTAACCGAGTCTTTCCATGACTGGTCAGCGAACCCCATAGTGTAGAATCAATTTTTATCTTCAACAGTTTCAACTCTAAAATGCATCATTGGAATGGTTGATTTTCCCCTCTTGTAATGTTCCACTTTTCCCTTCCTATTTTTTATTCAATACATGGTAAATCATGAAAATATAATAAAAATAAAAAAACAATTTTAAATAATTCAAAAGAAATACCTTTTAGCATGACCTTTAAGAAGGTCGACAGAAATCCAGTCCATGATCTTGTTGACAATCTTTGTGTTCACTATCCCATAAATCAGGTGAGAAACAAATGAATATTTCTGAGAGAATATACGTATTTACCCTGCTGAGCTCTCTTTGTAATTACAGAACACAAAAATGTAAATTATAAGAACGTATTTGCAAAACATATTACATTAAAAAATATATATAACTTAGTGTACTTACCAGTTGTTGAACCAAACTTAATCTTGTATGAGGACTCCTTGAATGTGGATAGTCGCATAATCCTTATCTTTTGTTTGAGAGTTTGATGTTCACGATTTGCGGAGGGATGAATGATGATATTTTTTCTCTGATAGACATTCAAACTAGGTAGCAACTCATCACGTATTGTGTTTTGTGAATAAGGCTAAACTAGTTCATCCCTTTGTTCATCAATGGTTAGTACATGAGTTTTAGGAGGTGTCCTAATTTGCTCCTCTGTACAAAGTCCAACCTCTCCATGCGCCGATGTATTTTCACTCAATCCAGCATTCTCTTTATTGGTCTACCAGAAAAAAAGATTAGTTTGTTCTGTCCATTATAACTCACATAACCTCAAAAATATGTTCATTATACATACTCGACAATGATCTTCAACAACAGTCTCAGAATGTTTATAATTCAAATTCTCATTAAGAGTTTCTTCTTCACGATTTGTCGATGGATGTACGATGATGTTTTGTCTCCGATAGGCATTTAGACTCGGTAGCAGCTTTTCGGGAATTGTAAATTGTGAATCAGATAAAATTGTTTCATCCATTTTTTCATCCCTGCTCTAGAAAAAATGAAAGAAAAAAAGATAATTGTTCTGTGCATTATTACCTCACATAAACTCAAAGATATATTCACTATACATACTCGACAATCATCTTGAACAAACTTCTCAGAATGTATATAATCCAAATTTATACTTTGGAGAAGCTCATCAGAGATTAAAAATTGAGAATCAGTTTCATCTTTTGTTTAATCTGAATGCAAATCAGTGCACCCCTTGCAGACAAATAAAAAAGATAAAACAACATCAAACATATACCCAGTTGTATATGTTTATATACATATATATAAAAGAACATATAAATGCGAGGTACAAAAATACATATGTGCAATCAAATGAATAAACATATGTAAATTAATTACTTACCTTTGTACCATCCAACTTCTCACCCAAATTCTGAACAATATTGGAACTAACGCGTTGTGGTGATGTTTCGGCACCAATATAATTCATATGTTGGTGATCGAGATGTTTATCTTCATATTGTTGCTACAAATACATATACAAGTTCAATAAACTATTAATACTTGAGCTTCACTGTATATGTATATATTTTTTTCATACTGAATATGTATATTTCAACCCACTAAAAATACATATTGGTATAACAGCATTCTCAAAATACATATGTATATACAAAACTAAAAACTCACTATTTTACACTGAGTATAAAGTTTGCAATCAACCTAAAAATACATATTGTTATAACAAAAGCCTTAAAAATACATATGTACACTACATAATTTTTTTTCAAATGAATGTTTAACTGGAACTGTATATACTCATATATATCTATGAACATAAAAAACAAAATAAATATAATAAAATTACATTTAAATGTGCTTGTAAATACATACATGTAAGTTAAATATTTATCTTTGTACCGTCAAACATCTTATCCGAAGTCTGAACAACATTAGGACTGAAGTGTTGTCCAGATGTCTCTAAACCACCATCATCAATATTTGGTTGTTCAGGTTCTTTATCTGCACACTGTTCCTACAAATACATATGCAAGTACATTGAATAATTACTAAGAAATATTCGCATATGTATATTGTATGTGTATAAGTCAATCCACTGAAAATGCATAAGTAAATCAGATAAGTGTTTTAAAGCAGATTTGAATATTAAAAATTTTACCTTTACGTTTGTATCGTCAAACATCTTATCTGAATTCTGAGAAACATCAGGACTATAGTGTTTTCCAGATGTCTCTAAACCACCATCATCAATATTTGCTTTTTCAGATTCTTTATCTGCACACTATTCCTGCAAATACATATGCAAGGACATGGAACAATTATAACGTAATAGCATATGTATACTGTATTTGTATAAGTCCACTAAGAATACATATACAAATCAGATAAGTTTTTTAAAGCATTCTTGAATAGTAAAAAATTTACTTTGATTTGTTCAATTGCTTTCAGAATTAGATCGAATTTTCTCTCCACTAGTCTACGAATTCCTTTCAACTCTCGACAAACCTGTTTTCATACAAAATCAATAAATAATTTTTTTTAATGTACACACGTATTTGACAAAAAACTTACCTGATCGCAGAATGCTTCAAAAACTTTCTTTGAAGTAACGGCTTCTTCCTCTACAGGACTCTTCGACTTTTACTGTACCGGAGGAAAAATTATCCTTGTTGTTTGCTTTACATTCTGTCGTTTTGAAGAAGTTTCCTGTCGCGTTTGAATGGGTTTAAAAATTGGTGTCTTCACTTTGGCAACCCTTGCAGCACGAGGAGGTGGTGTCCTCTTTGGGGTATGCTCATCAATTGTATTATGTGTCTGTTTCCTAAACTATTTCTTCACTGCGGAGGTTGATGAATCAACCTTTTGTTTCTTTTTAGAGCGTTCATAAATTTCTTTTGGTGATGGATCCTGGAAATCATCATCCGAATCAACTGAACGTTCATCATCAACTTCATCCTTCTCTAGTATTTCAATTTTTGACATTTCCTTTTGAGTTGGCTCAATGTTCTTAAATACAACCTAGGAATATAGATAAAATATGTTAAAGTATTTGTTAAACAATTGTAAATCAAATATATTTATGTAGACTATAAAATACATATTAATACATATGTATTTATTAACTACGAACCTTGTCATCTTCATTAAACATAGAATCCATCAAATACTCAAAGCGTGATCGAGGTGCATTTGTCTTTCAATTTAATAATCAAAAAATCCGATTATCAACCTTGGAATCAACCTTTCGTGGAACATTCGAACAACACTCATAATGCCACACTTGAATAGCCAGTGGCATTCCCTGTATCAAATAAAACTTTCCACCAGATTTCAATCTATTGTTTAAACTTCTAGCTAGATCCTCGAATGATAAATTCCCCCACGGAAAATCCTTATATCTACCACTCTTCACCAAATTAAAATGGAATCGGGGTATAACTATAGTATCAATGTTAGATAAAACAAAAAAATGAAGGAAATACAGAATTGCAAACTTCTCGGCATCCTCATCATTATTCTCCTCCCAAACTTTGTCCATGAATGCTAGAAATGATTATCTTTTTGTACAAATTCTGAACCGTTGAAATACTTCTCAACAAACCTGTTTGGTACATCCTCATCAAAAATGAAGTCGTACCTATTACCGACATAATTCAACCCAGTAATAATAGAAAATTCCCTAGGAGTAAAATAAAGAGAAGTGTCATTAGCCCGGTGACTATCGTAGAAGAAGAACTACCCTTTATCTCAAGGGACATAACACATCGGCACAATTGTGCTTGAACTACACAGTGTTTCTTCTTCATGAAATACCCAAAAATATTATTGTCACAAAAATGTTTGTACTGGTCCTTGTTTAATATTGCCCGTAAACTTCCATCAATATCATTATCACTGTAGGAGCACATATGTGGTGCAAATTTTGAAAATTTCCGTACAATGAATATTTCATCACGCAGAATCTATACAAAGTAAAACTACACCTTATTAAACTGTAAAAAACAACAAAACACAACCTACACATCAAAAAATACATATAACATGCATATGTATTTTGAACAGAAGAAAAATATAAAATCATCACTAAAGCAAAATACATATGAAATTTGATATGTATGTATAAAAATACAAATGTTACCCTATACCTTAAAATGTATATTGAACCTAACAAAAATACAAATAAAGTGCAAATGTACTTCTCAACAAAAAGTATTTGTATATTTCAACATTTCAAGACACTGAAAATACATATCAATTATACTAAAATACATATAGCCAAATAACTCTTCATGAGTAGTTCATATAACAATATATTTTCCATACATGCAACTTCACAAATTCATCTAATATACAAAATACAAATAAACATGACAGCTTCCCAAATTTTACAAATAAATATATGTTAACCAAAAATATATATTTAATTTATCATCTTCAAAAATCAGCTTACTGCAATCCCTAAATACATATCAGCAAAACATAAAATACATATTAACTCCCTGAAAAAATACATATTACTCCCAACTTTGATAAAAGCTTTACTAAAATCCCTAGATACATAACAGTAAATAAAAAATACATTTACAATGAAAAAAATACCTCTTCCTCCATGTCTTCTTCAGATTCATTAGCAGAAGAGTTCTCAACATCGTCATCAACCCTGCTTGACTCTGCAATTTCTTTGGCTTTCCTTTTTTTGTCATATTTTTTTATTTTTTGTTCTTTTGGGGAAGGAGTTTTCTTCAACCGTTTTTTTTTTTTTTCAAAATATCAACCATCTTCAACGGGTCGTTACGAAACTTGGGCTTAATCTCCTACGTACTTTCAAATTTTTTCAACTGTATAGGATTAGAAACAACTTTAACTACATCGTCTTGAGTTAATCCAAGACTAAAAAATGGTGCATAATCAGACACCAAATTAATAGGTGGTATACCCCTATTTATTCATAATTTTGGTGTGTGTTCAGTCATTAGAGCATAAAAATCTTAACATCGAAGTTGCTAATGGATTACAGTACCAAAAAAATGGAGAAACTGATAACATGCAATAACAGAATTAATTAGTTACCTGAAATAGAGGAACACAATCCTTATCAGATAGTGCTAAAACCTTGTGAAAGGAAAAAAATTGGAAGCAGGAACTCTGTTAATGGCATAAAAAAGGCAAAAGAAATTTTAAAATAAAGGAAAGAGAAGAAGAAAAGTGTGAAAAGGGGAACCTATACACGGTAACTTTTCTCAGGCGGTAAAGTAGGGGATCACTATTAAAATAATATTATTTTTGCTACACAATGTAATTTCATGTAAGTGTTGCTATTTTTTATAATTTAAGTCTTAGGTATGCTACTTCATGTAGTTTTTCCTTAAAAAAAAGAAAGAAAAGATGAGAGAAATGGAAAGGCCAAGAACTAAATACATAGGTATCTTCAATTATTAGCTTATCTTGTTTAGTTAACCTAATTATTTGGTGCCAATTTGATTTAGTTGATTAAAAGTAGTCCATAACTACTATAGTCTTCCATCCTATTTTAAGAACTCATTTGGTCATGAGAATTTTTTAATTTTTTTAATAAAATTATTTCACTTTAGTGAAAATTATAGTGTTTGGCCATAAGAATTTCAAATATAATTTGAAATTCCACTTTTTTTTACATCAACTTCTCTCACAAAAAGTCAAAAAGAGCTTCATTTCATTTTCATGACCAAATACAAGTTCAAGTCTAACTCCAACTCCAACTTAAATTTTAACTCCAATTCTAAAATATTTTAGTATTCATGGTTAAACGCCTACTAAGTGAGGTCGTTTTACTTGGCATCTCTCTCTCTCTCTCTCTCTCTATCTATCTATCTATCTATCTATATATATATATATATATATATATATATATATATATAAGTAGAAGTAAAAGCATCAGGAGAAGTCAAGTGACAAGTTATTGAGAAGCTATGTGGCAATTTTAAGACAAAGCTTGATAGTATTGTAATAATATTTTTGAACTAAAAAATATTAAATATTTAAATTTGAAAATATTAAAATTTAAAAGAAAAAAGAAAGATCTTCATTAGCATAAAACTAGGAACCCATAATTGAAGAGTCCTAAATAAACTCTAACTATTTCATAATAATAGTAATAATAACAACAACAACAATGGGGAAGACCACAACAACAACAACAACAATTATCTATATTTTATCTGTCAGTGTGCAACAACAACAATTGTCTATAATTTATCTGCAAATGTGCAATTACACAAAAAAAACTAAATTAGACAAAATATTAAATCTAATTTATCACTATTTTTCAAATCCACAAAAACAACTTTAAAATATATATAATTAGCTTAAAATTCTTAAATTGTAAATAATAATAAAAAATATAAAAAATAAATAATTTTTTTGTAATTGTATGATTAATTTTACCCATATAAATTTAATTAGAGGTGGGAGACGAGTAAATATTAGCAATCTAACATTTTAAAACTGTGAATAATATAACAAAGAAAAATATGAAATATAATTTTTATTTTTTTACAATTACAGAATATGAGATATGAAATTGGGGTGGGATGGAGTGGGGTGGAGTTGGATGTGTGTAGGAGGGTTAGAATTTATTTTTATTTTTTAAAAAAAAATTGAGGGAGTGCGGGGATGGATGTACAGGTGTGGGTAGGGGTGGGAGGTATAAGTGGGGGTAGATATTTATTTTTCATAATCTGTTGAGAAATAATATGATAGATAATTTTTTAAAGTATATATGACTTAACAAGCTCGAAAAAGACACTTCAATATGGAGCAATTAGAAATAATATGTTAATATTATCCGTACATCGCACGAGTTTGTATACTAGTGGTATTTAAGAAAAAAGAAGAAAAAATTCTAAAACTTGTAATCTAAAATAATTCTTACATATTTGTGTGGTTGTAAACAATTTCATTTAGGGTATCTCTAGCCACCCTCTATTTTAACCTCTAAACTCTACATTTAAAGAGCAAAAATGGAGAACATCACTTTCAACCACCCTCTAAACTCTATATTTGGGGGGATGAATATTGTTTCTCCAAATTTAAAGATGCACTACTCATCTCCTCTATTTTACTTTATTATTATATTATTTATATTATATGATATGATATTTTTAATTTAACATATTATATATTATATAAGATCATTAATTATGTCCCTAATATTTGTAATTATTTTTTAAAGTAATATCTTTATTATATTAATTTTATATTTTATCAAATTAATTTTCGTATATAATACTTTTATTTAAGATGTAAGTTAGTTCTATTATAATTTATAGTTTATTCCCAAATATTGTCTTGTACTATGGTGGATCATAAAGCGTGTTCACCGTCCTTCTTCTGAAGTTTGGCATGTTTACTTTATCAAGCTGATAATAACCTGCTACAGTTGATGGTAATTGACAACTATGAAAATAATGTTGTGGCTGCTTAAACTGATGGCTTACTTTGACAATGCATCTGCTACAAAGTTAGCTTCTCTGTATACATGTCTGCAAATACACAGCTAAAATTGTACAATGATCTTTAGTAAAGACTCCACAAGAGGTTGTAGTTGTCATGAAATGGCCATTTGGTTTCTTATCCATCTGATCAGTAATTCAGAATCCACCTCCAGTATTACCTGTTGATTACTATTATTCAAACACCAAGTAAGACCCCATACAGCAGCTTCCACTTCAGCATGATTATTGGACCCATGTCCCAAAGGAGCAGGATAAGCATAAATGAGATTACCATTATGATCTCTAATAACTCCTCTTGCACCAATTCTTCCAGGGTTAGTTACAGCACTACCATCCGAGTTCAATTTAACCATTGGAGCTGGTGGTTTAATCCAATAAACAGTGGTAACTCTGGTCCCTTGTCGACACTTCTCCATATAAGCTAGCAGGTTGAACCATCCAGTAGGCCAGTGAATGTAAGGGAATGAATTGTATAGCAAGAGAAAGATGTATTTGTATATAAGAAATTTAACTCTGGATAACTGGGGTTTTCTACCACCATATTTAACTGCACGTCTGTTTTTCCATAGATTCCAATAAATAAAAAGAGGAAGAGCCTGAAGCACCAGTTTATAAGCTCTATTAGTTGTTCTCATTCTCCACCATTTCAGTAGCAAGTTCTTGATAGGTGCAAAAACATGTGGAATTCCCATAGAAGTTGAGAAGTACCTCCAAATATGGTTTGCAAAGGGACCTTCAACAAAGGTGTGAGAAATATTATCCCAACCTGACTGAGCACAACACCCATACCTTACAGGGGATGTACCAAAGGGACAGAACCTTTCATTGGTAAGGAGTTTCATTCTTAAGGTTCTCCATATAAGAAAGGAGAATTTGAATAGAATCATGGTGTTCCAGATATGACTATTCAGGATTGTCCTCTCCCTGTGTTCTCTAATCAGCTCCCAAGAAGATGAACAGCTAAACTCACCACTTGGACTTAGAATCCAGATTGGGAAGTCTTAAATTCCTTCATGATACTGGATTAAAATTCTGAGGATATATTGCACCACCTGAGGGGGGAGAATGGTAGACAGCATCTGAAGATTCCATTCACCATTAGTTAGGAAATTTGAGACTTTAGCATTACTTGATTTAACACCATCAAATCTGTAGTTGTTTAATGCTCCCAAGCCAGACCAGTTGTCCCACCAAAAGTAACAAGAACCAGACCTGATTCTCCATAATATATGGTGTTCAGCATCACTCTTGGTCTTCATCATAGTTCTCCACATCAAAGATTGTCTAGTTGACCTTTTCCTGGCTACAGCATGTTTCTTCTTGCAGTATTTGGATAATAAGAATTATCCCCAAAGAGTGTTGCTTCTTTTGAATATCCACTATTTTTTCAGTTTTAATGCCTAAGATGTATCAGTAATGTGCCTAACACCAATACCACCTTCAACAACTGGATGACATAACTCCTTCCATGAAGCCCAATGAAACTTCTTCTTATTTTCCTTCCATCCCCAAAAGAAATCAGCAAACAAACAGGTGAGTTATTTCATAGTAGACTTTAAAGGTATGCAAGTAGAGAGAATATGGAGAGTCATAGACTGCAATACATGTTTAATCAGAACACATCTACACCCATAGATAAGAAACTTATAGTGCCATCCAGCTATTCTTGAAGCCACACTACTAACCAGGCCAGTATAATGACTGATTTTCTGTCTGCCAATATAAATGGGACATCCAAGGTATGTAATGCGGTTGTGTGTTTGTTTAAACCCAGTTTCATCCTTAACCCCTAAGATAGTAGAAGGAAAAGCTTGATCTGGTAAAATGAAATGGCTCTTATTCTTATTAATCATTTGACCAGAAGTTGCTTCATAAGAGGCCAATATTTTCATAACCAGTCTGAGAGTGTTTCCACTTCCAGTAGTGAAGATGATGATATCATCAGCAAAGCTGAGGTGGTTAATTTGTGGCCCTTTTCTTTCCATATGAAAGCCATGGTATTGAGGCTAGTGGTGTAGATTGTTAAGAGCTCTTGATAAGACTTCCACCCTTAAATGAATAAAGCAGAAAAAAAGGGGGTCCCCCTATTTCAATCCCTTTGTAGAATGGGAAAAACCATGTCTAGTGCCATTCACCAATACTGAATACCAGTTATTTGACAAGGTTTTCCATATCATATCAATAATGGTTTCCCTAATTCCAAACCTTCTTAAAACCAGATATGTATATGACCAAGACACCCTGTCATATGCATTGGCCATGTCTAGTTTGATGACAATATTGCCCCCTACAACTGGTTTCTTGATGTCACTAATAATTTCTTGAGCAAGCATAATGTTTTCTGCAATATTTATTCCCTTCATAAAGCCAGATTGGTTAAGAGAAAGAATGTTGGGAAGAATTGGTACCATTCTGAGGTAGAGAAGCTTACATATGATTTTGTTGGTAAAGTTGCTCAAGCTGATAGGTCTATATTCTGACAATTTGTTTGGATGAGACACTTTAGGAAGAAGAATTAAGCATGTATGAGAGAAATATTTAGGTAACTCCTGACCACAACATAAAGCAAGCATCATTTGAAATAGATCCCTACCAATAATATGCCAGAAGGATTGGAAAAATTTACCATTCATACCATCAGGACATGCTTGTAAGTGAATAATCATTGAGAACACCACATTTTTTACCTCCCCCATAAAATGAATAGCCTAAATTTTTTCATTCTGATCATCTGTTATCAATTTGGGAATATTAACAAGTATTTCCTCAGGTACAACCTCTGTTGTAGTTGCAGCTATATCAGCATCCCCTTGGATCCACTCCCCATCCTCAGTCTTGATTTTGTGCATAAATATTCTTCTTCTCCTACCTCTAATAAATGCATGGAAATATTTGGAATTGGCATCACCATACTTAAACGAATGCAGCTGAGATTTTTGTCTTAAAATAGCTTCCTCCACCCTAAGGTGTTTGATATATTCAGCTTGTATCTTGTGAAATGCCATTATGTTCTTATTAGAGCCATTAAGGATCAAATTTTCTTCAGCAACCTTGACCTTTTCTTCAAAACATTTCACATTGGCATAGATGTCACCAAAAACCTCCCTAAACCACTTACTTAGAGTAGAAGTTAAATCTTTTTATTTTTTTATGGAATCACCACATGGGAGATCCCTCAAAGGGTGTTTGCCAGTAGGTTTCCACAGTGGTAAGGAATGTGGGATGCTCCACCCAACAATCCAGTAATTTGAAGTATTTAGTGTGTGCTTCTACCCTTTCCTACATTTCTAACAACAAAGGGCAGTGATCAGACCCCACAGAGGATAGATGAGTAATATTGATCATTGGCATGTCTCTCAACCAAGCATCTGATACCATAGATCTATCCAGTCTCTTCCATATTCTAAACTGAATTTCTCGTAAATTTGACCACGTAAACTTAGGACCATTAAATCCCAAGTCAGACAAACCACAAGCCTCAATCACCCCCAAGAATTCAAAACTTTTCCTCATATCATAAGGGATGCCTCCTATTTTTTCACTAACTTCAGTAATCACATTGAAATCTCCAATAGTGCACCAAGGTAGAGTTGTTGCAGATAGTTGAACTAGCTTACTCCACAAAGGCCTTCTAAGTATATCTCTGCACTTAGCATACACAATGGTCATCAGGTAAGGTTTCTACATAGAAGCATATGCAATAGAACATGTAATATACTGATCATCAATGGCAATAATATCACATAAGATATCCTGGGACCAAAAGATCCAGATTTTGTCATTAGAGTTACATAGGGAATATTCCATCTTGAGCTTCCTTTTTGCTGTTTCCAAAGGAATATTGCTGGACAAAGGTTCCAGTATTGTAATTAGAGAGATGTAGTGAATATTGATGAGATGTTTAAGTCTTTCCAAAATACCTTGGGTAAATATACCTCTTGCATTCCAAACAAAATGGTTGATCATTTGCTTATTTTATGTAAATGAGACCTGGTAATAGATCTAGTTGTATGTCCAGTCACATTAGCAATAGTATGTTTGGTTCCATTCCTTGGCTTACTGAGAGAACCCCTGGGAGATAACCCTTGTTGGTAGGCCAATTGATTCACTTCATTAACAAACTCATCTTGATCTCCTAGATCAAACACATCATTTATAAATCCTTTCGTCTTCTCCAATTGACATACACTAGTATCATCAGTCTCATCCTCAGACTGTATTACTCTATACTCATCCTCAGGGTCTTGGAAAACCCTCTGGGGTTCATTTTCATTGGCTTGATCCACCACCTGCTTAGAGCTATGGGATGCAACACCACAAGGCTCATGGATAAAATAGGAGTATCATCTCCAACTTTTCTTCCCTCATCATGCATCTGATCATGCAGCTGGTCAATTATCACCTCCTCAATTTCTGGTATTACTGTAGGATTCGCATCCTTATCAGGCACTGCATTATTATCAGTTCTATCCATCTGGTGTACTTCATCACTAATAGGTAGTAATGTTAAGTCCCTATCGTCTTCTAACACTTGATCATCTAGCACTCCCTTATTAGAGTCTTCTAACTGTTGTGGTAAGGACATGCACCTATCATCATTATTGTCAAGGTAATCAGCTATGGTCTCACTATCTTGTTGCAGAGATGTAAATGCATTCGATGTGGATGGCATAGATATATCTTGATATTCCCTAGAACACCTATTTGGAGAACTTGGTTTGAACATCATTCTTTGGTTATCCTTTCCCCTTCTTTTTTGGTTCTTCCATTCATTGATATGTGTTTTTACTTTTTTTGCCTGTTGTTGTTGCGTTGTATCAGGAGGCTTTTGCATTCTCAGGTGAACTTGGGTTTCATTAACCTCTGTAGCATTCCCCTAATGTTCCTCCACCATTTTTTTCCTGGGCACCTCATCTTTGCCTTTGACAGGGAAAGATCTAAAAGCATGCCCTTGATGTTTGCAATAGGAACAGTACTCAGGAACGTCTTCATATAAAATATTCAACCATATACCTTCACCATGTTCATCATCATCATAACCCATCCATACATGGTGGGGCCTTCATTTTGTGAGATCAATTTGCATCTTAACCTTGGCCACACTACCCCTAGTTTTCTTATAGGTTGCCAAATCGAGAAACAATGTTTTGCCAATAGGGGATAAAAGAGGTGCCACTACCTTCATACAGTAACACTGCTATGGAAGTTCTGGTACACTCATCCATATAGGGACTAGAGGGGTTTTTTCATCAGGACTAAATATGGGAGTCCAGAGTTGGAATCTATCAGTTGGCCTTGAATATACATCTTCCCTTTGGACCACACAGTTGAATGATTGTATTCATTGTCCAGATTAATGTACAAATGCCTGGAGTTGAAATAAGTCATTTTGACCCTCCCTTTCAATTTTGTCTGCAATAGAAACTGACGCCTAATCACCTCCATCCTGGGCATAATTCTATCAAATTTCCCAATCAAGGTAAATCTACATCGTTGTGCTAATTTCACTTTGAAGTCCTCTGATCGAAATACAACTGCAGGAAGGCCCTGTTTGGTTGTAATTTTTTGGGGTTCAATTTTAATAATCTTAGCTTTTATGGCCTCTTGTGCTCTCAATTTCATGGCTAAAGAGTGTGTAACCCTAGGAATAGGGGGCTCCTATCCATTACCTGGTTTGGACCATACATCATTATTACCCTTGGCCCCGACTGGTGGCACATTCACAGCCTCCGACCTGGGTATTGGCACCTTTGTCCCTTTATTAATCATCATAGGGTTCTCCACTTCAGAATTTACTTTATCTAGTTGAATATTAGGGATAGTAGGCATACCTCCATCATTATCCATTGAACCATTCATTATGGGTTGTGGTTGAGTATTCCCCGGATTGATCTCCGATGTACATTGACTTGATTTTTGTATCACCTTATTTATCTTTCCTTGTAATTCTGATTGAGCCTGATTGAGAATCACCTGAGCCCATCGTAATTGTCCTTCAGAAATTCGGGAAATAGCTTGGGAAGTGTGTGACATAGGAGTGGGTGGGGGGGTTTTGGTGACCGGATGCATGCATGCCATCCCTATGAGAAGATGTCCAGCGGTCGGAGGAGCTCCGCCGGTGATTGAGATGCCATAGACCAACTGTAAATGGCAGAGATCAAGTAGTAACTACCTAGAGAGAGAATTTCTTAGAGAGAGAATTTCAAGGTTTTTATTTATGTGTAACTTAGAAGAAAGAAGTTGTTATTATAATTTATAGTTGTATAATAAATATGACCATCACAAAAATTAAAAGTGCATATACAAAATGAGAAATCGAGAATGAGTGTATGCATCAATTCAAGATACTTTGAAAAGCTCTAACTCCAATGGTAGAAATGGTGGTAGATGAAAATTATCGATTTGAACAATTTTTAGCTAGACATAAGAAAATTAAGGAAAAAAATGCTCATTCTGAACTTCATAATGCATTAATAGAGCATTTATGAGAGTGACGTTTTATGTAAAAATTAAAATAAATTTTATCATGATGTAATATTTATTTAATTATATTTTATCAATGATTTCACTTTTATTTGGATTGCCCATTAATATGAATAATATATAATACTTGCTTGTAATTTATGTTAGTTAAAAATTTGTGTTTTGTATTACATGAAGATCTTGAAAAGAATATGAATTTTATAAGGCGATTTAATATATATATATATATATATATATATATATAAATATATATTATAAATGTATTTACATTATAGTGAATGTCTATCAACATCTATCAAGATCAACTTTGATATCTATTAGGATTTGAAGCATCCGTCTTTTACTAAGACTAGGAGTAAATTTCCCCTATAAATAGAGGGGTTTTGTTCATTGTATTGACAATCTTATGATCTCTCATCCCTCAAGAGAAATAATAATTACTCTTTATTCTCTCTCTACTTATCTTCTTTGTTCTTTATTATTTTATAACACGTTATTAGCACGAAGTTTCTTACCAATTGAGATATGTACGAAGTCTCTTACCAATTGAGATCTGTTCGTATGTGGCTACAAAAGTTTTTGAGTCTCTAACAAATTTAGATTATCAACACGAGATTCTACCAAATAAGGTGAGATTATAAATCTAAATGTAATTTCAAGGTTAGTAATTCCTTATGTTATCTGTCTTTTGCTACTAATAATATAACTATTGTTTGATTTGAGGAAAAATAATTAGTTTGGAACCATTTATATTTTGAATTTATTTCTCAAGAATAATATTATCAAAAGAGATGATAATATGTTGGGTTCAAGTCCTATCGATTTATGCCTAAGACGCCTTTATATGGATAAGACGTTGAGTTTGAATCTCAATGCACCATACTGATATATTATGATGGCTAAGGCAAAATAATGGGTATTTGATGAAAAGTCATGAAATTCTACCCATTGAATATTCTCCATTCCATGAAGTGAATGAGGTATCAATATATGATAAGTCTGAAATATGACAACTTACTTCATTCTTGAGGTGTATGTGGTAGCAGTGCACAATATGTCTAAAAGAAGACAAGTGATTGAATGCACGAATATATGCGTGGAGGGATAATATGATAATGATCATCAAAAGTGATGATATTTTCACACGCTTATATGATTATAAGATATGCTAGAGAAAAATTCTCTACATTATATGTATGCCTCAATTTGCTTCTGAAGTAGCAAAATCTTGAAAGAGGTTATAAGTTATCATAATTTGATAGACTTAAGGCACGATTATATTCCATTCCTGGGGAATGAGAAACTTATTAATGCAAACGTGCACTTGATCACAACTCACCTTCGAAAGAGGTTGAATAATTTTGAGATCTACTTCTGAAGTAGTAAATCTGAAATTTATTCATGTAATAGTAAATCTGAAATTTACTAAAGAAAAAGTACATGTCATGGTAAACTTGAAGCTTACTAGAATAAAAGTTCATAAATTGATATCAATGATTGTGACTTCTCGAAGATGTGCATGTATTGAAGAACTAGAAGATTCTTCAAGAATTGTTTATGTCGTTTATTCTCATGACAAGTTGGTTGGACCAACTAATATTGGGATTGGATCCCTTCAAATCTAAAAATTATAAAAGGTGAATAAGGGTCCGTTCACCTATCATGTGATATGTTGAAAAGATGCATCAATAAGATGATCACATGTACATACATGGTCAACCTACGTTTGACATTCACAAAGTTACTTGTTCAATATAAATTGAGCATAATTTTCAAATTGTGTAATCAAGATAATTCATCTTGATGATGATAATTTAGCATTGAATGTCTTCGATAAATATCTAAACCATTGTTAATGAGAACAAAACTTAATGTATTGGTCTGAAATATGATATATTAAAATAGCATTTGTATGCATTAGACCAATAAATTATGATTATTTCTTCCCTCTCAATTGGTTCAAGGTCGGGAACCAATTATCCCTTCTAATAATTTTGATGTGTGGTATACGATTAATGAATATACCATAATGCACAACGATGGATTCCTCAAAGAAGTAGAGGATGTATGTTAGTTTTTCTAACATAAGGGGGAGATTATAAGCGCTATGAAATATGTTAGGAATTATCACCATATCCTTATCCAAAAGATAATTCAAGTCAAATGCTGAAAGCATCTCATATTAAGCGCAAGTGCTCTTATTTTATGTCCCTAAAGGACAAAGTCTATGCATGCATGAAGCGTGGTAGAATGATCGGTTTCAAATGAAATAGTTCTTGAAAAATAAGGAGAAAATAATCATAATAAGAAGGCAATGAGCTCTTGAAGATCCTATGACATACCACTTCATGGAATCTTATGAGAGGTTCATGTACCTGAAAATAATGAAGTGATGAGATCTCAAATGTTATGTCGCATTGTGAACTGATACAAAATGTTATATCATCAATATCTTTGACACAATATTGGCGTAATACTGTGAAAGATTACGAGGATCTGAATTCTACGTTTATTTAAGCATACTGACGTAGAAACATTTATCAAGTGACATGAAAGGATGTATTTTGGTAAGCGTAAAACTTATTTGATTTGCAGTCCAGACACTTGAAGATGTCACTCATGAAATGTTGAATATTGTCACTTGACAAAACTTATATGAAAACTTTTAAGGATTCAAACTGCTTAAAGCATATAAAAGTTTCTGGGAAACTTATTTATAATCCTTATATTGTATAAGCTTATTGCTTGAACATCATTGGAACTCTTGGAGAGTTTTCAAAGCAATAGATTATTGGCTGAAATTCAAAATATATTGAATTGGATTGGTTATGAAGTACCATATCTTAGTGCAATTGATGCACTCATGTACCTTGCAAATACTACAAGGCCTATAGCCTTTTCTGTCAATTTGTTTGCAAAGTATATTTCTGCTCCTACTATGTACATCAAAATGGGATAAAACACATGAGCTTTTTTAATTTTAAAGATTGCAGTCCTGATCTTATTGGTCATGCTGATTTTGGGTACTTATTTGACCCGCATAAAGCTCGGTCTCAAATAGGTTATGTGGTGGTACTGTCATATCTTGGAGATATACAAAGCAGTCTATCGTAGCCACTTCATCGAATCATGCTGAGATAATAGCTATTCATGAAGCAAGCCGAGAATGTGTATGGTTGAGGTCCATGATACATCTCATTCGAGAAAAATGTGGTGTGAAATATGACAATCTACCCACAATTTTATACAGAGATAATTCAGCATGCATAGCACATCTTAAGGGAGGATTCATAAATGGAGATAGAACGAAGCACATTTTGCCAAAGCTTTTCTACATACATGAGCTACAAAAGAATGATGATATTAACGTGCAACAGATTCGTTCAACTGATAATGTGATTGATTTATTCACCAAATCTTTTCCAATTGCAACTTTCAAGAATATGTTGCACAAGATCGAGATGCAAAGGTCAAGGATATTCTCATTAGGGGGAGTTAATACGCATTATACTCTTTTTCCCTTATGAGTTTTTGTCCCACTGGGTTTTCCTTGTAAGATTTTTAATGAGGCAGCTGAAATGCGTATTATTAGAGATGTGTACTCTTTTTCCTCCACTAGATTTTTTTTCCTATTAGATTTTTTCTCGTAAGGTTTTAACGAGGCACATTATCTACCCATTAGACATTCAAGGGGGAGTGTTATAAATGTATTTACATTATAGTGAATGTCTATCAACATCTATCAAGATCTACTTTGATATCTATTAGGATTTGAAGCATCCGTCTTTTACTCAGACTAGGAGTAAATTTCTTCTATAAATAGAGGGGTTTTGTTCATTGTATTGACAATCTTATGATCTCTCATCCCTCAAGAGAAATAAGAATTACTCTCTATTCTCTCTCTACTCTTCTTCTTTGTTCTTTATTATTTTATAACAATATATATATATATATATATATATATATATAGAGAGAGAGAGAGAGAGATTAAAAATAGATTTAAGTTATGAATTAAGAAAATAAAAATAATAATATAATATTAAAAAAAGAGAAGAAAATTCTCTTTTAGAATGTAAAATACTGTTGTGGGTTAGAGTTGGTGTTCTCCAAATATAAAATTTCTCTATATTTGAAGGATTAAAAATAGAGTATGGTTGGAGATGAGAGGTCTTAAGGTAAAAAGAGAATTTTCAATATTAAATTGTTTCTAATTATAATAAGGTGATATTCTTTCTGAAACAGATTGAAAAAAAAGGAAATTTTATTAAAATGAGACGAAAGGAGTATTTAATAATTAAGTGTAAAAATAGAATAACTAATATGGAGGGATGGGGGAATGGGGTGTAATTCCCTTGAATGCATTAAATTAATAAATATTTATCTAATTACGGGTGTAACAAGGTATGATAGAGGGAGTTCGATTACACTATATGATTATAAGGGTGGTTTGGTAGAGTGCACTAGAAAAAATATATAGATTTCAATAATAAAGTAACATAAAAAATAAAGTAATTTTATAAAGCGCATTATAAAAAAGATAAAATAGCTCGGTGGACCCTTGTACTTGTCTGAGTTTGTAAAATGAACATCTCTACTTAGCTTTTTTTCATCTAAACCCCTGAACTCATCAAAACACAATATTTTACGCCCTATCTCGGTATGTGTAAAACAATTACTGTCACATCAACTTCCATGTCAGCTCCACGACATTTTTAAATGTTCCATTAAATTTTACGTCATTTTTAATATGCCACATAAGAAATTAGATATTAAAAAAATTAATTAAATAAATAACTTTTACAAATTACAGAAAAAATTTAACTTCATTTCAAATAGTTGAAATTTCTCTCCAATTAATTTAAATTTTCAACTATAAATTTAAATACACAAACACAATAAATTTTTTAATTTTTAATTTTGAATAGCTTTGATAACTCACAAAAACACATTTATTGCTCTTCAAATTTGAACTTTAAGTTTTTTCAAGCTTATGCATGGAGTTTATTAATTTTTCAATATCTACTATCACTCACTTTCGGTTCAAGTTTAAATTTTAATCCTAAGAAAACATGAAAAAGTTTGAATTGAGAAATTAATTTACAAAAAAAGAAAAAAAAAACTCAAACGAAGGGGAAGAAAATTTGAATTCGCTCGTCATTTTTAAATGTCACATAAAAAATTAAATATTAAAATAAATTTAATTAAATAAATGAGTTTTACAAATTGTACAAAAATTTCAATAATCATGTTCGTGATGTTTGCTCACAAATTAAACATCAAATTCATTTCAAATAATTGAAATTTCTCTCCAATTAATTTAAAATTTTAACTATAAATTCATATACACAAACATAATGAATTTTTAATTTTCAAATTTAAATATCTTTAACAATTTGTAATAATTGTAAAATTAATCCTAAAAAAATGAAAAAATGAAATTGAGAAAGTGAATTTTTAAAAAAATAAAAAAGTGAAATGGTACAACTTAAACAAATCTTGTAAAATCACTACACAAATTCAATCAATACCTGTAAAATAGTTAGACCTGTTGTGTATGTACCATGTGACAATTTTTCCTCTCTGTTGCGAATTTCTTGATCTGCAACAGAGGATGAGAACATTTATGGGAGAAGGGGGTGGAGGAAGATGATTGGGGAGTTTTGGGGGTGAGGGCTTAAATGGCGATGGCTTGGTACGGAAGAGGGGGATTGGGGGGTTTCGAGGGGTGGGTGTTTCTAATGGCGATAGGGATAACAACCTCTGGCTAGAGTGGTGGTGGACTCTAATGGCGTTGGCCATGGCAACTTTGAGGCTGCAGTGGTGGGTGGATGGGGTGGGGGGAGGGGAGGGGGGATTTTTTTCTCTTTTTAATTGTTTTAGTAAAAAAATTGACCAAAAAAGGTCCTTTACTCGCACCCATACGCATGCACTTACGTGTTTCCTCCAATTCAACTAATTTTGTGCTACATAAGCTTGGTCAATGGGTGGAAAGATTAAAAATATTATATTTTGATGAGTTCAGGGGTTCAGATGACAAAAGGCTAAGTAGAGACGTTCACTTTACAAACTCAGACAAGTACAAGGGTCCACCGAGCTATTTTGTCTAAAAAAAAATAAGGCCAAAAAATATTGTTGTTGTTAGTACCAGAGTCGAATCAAGTAATGTAGTGATTATGAGTGCCAACATTACTGTAAAACTGAATTTTTTTGGAGAGACGAAAATTAACGGACTTCATTGATCTACTATTTCAGTAAGATAACTAACAGACGCTTTCAAAAAATTAATGAAATTATTTTCTAATTTTTTTTTGTGAAACCAACGAAACTGATGTACTTACATGAGAAAATTGAAGAAAAAGTGTATTTTAAGTCTTGTATGAAGGATTGGTGACATAGACCAACTTAAATAGTCAAACATAATTAGAAAACTTGTTTAAGTTAATTGTGGACTTGATTAATACTTTTAAAATTTTCTAATCTTTTCAAAAATACAAATCAACCCACACCGTCTCCTCCAAATCAATTGTATCTCTCCTCTCTCTCTCTCTCGACAGTCTCTCAACTCTCTCCCAACCAACTATTTTGTAAAATTTCTCCCTTCAAGCTCCGGCGATAAATATATGGGCGAGTTCCTTTTTGACTTTAAACCGTCAATCGACGTGAAGAAACAGAGAAACATGAGTCAACTTCTCTGCGACAATAACTTCGAGTTCTTCGTCGTCCCATTTCTTCTTTCACAAGTGTAATACCCCAAGACTCTAACCAATAGTGCAACCATGAATCAAGCTCATGAGAAATAAATTATAATGTTTTGGGTTGTTTTATGATCAAGGATGGTGTGTATTAAGGCCTTAAAGATGTCCTAACGTTTGGGTGAATCAAAACATTCCTTACCGATTGAATTCTTGGGAAGAATATTGGTATAGTCAACTTCAAATGAGCATATCTCTCATTATACTTGGAATTTTCGATCTCATGACCTATCAACAGATAGATAATTGAATTAGATTTCTAAAGATACCAATTTAGCCAAAATAAGATACCGTAGCAAAGAGTTATACCCATTTTACTCCAGCATATCAATCTGGAAAACGATGACGACGTTTCTGACGGTCTGTCACGTTTCTGATGACATTTCTGATGATGTCGTCATGTTTCTGATGACATTTGTGATGACGACGTCATCCTTAGGCAGAAAATCATAAAATTCGACCCTTTTGTGATGATATTTCGTGACGGCCTATCACGGGTCTGACGGCCTATCACGGATGTCGTCAGCTATTTTTTTCAGCAATTTAGAGATGTTTTTTGCAAGGGTATTTTGGTATTTTTACATCTTTTGGAGGCCTCTATAAAAATGAGAATCCCATCCAAACCCTAATTCCATCATTTTCTCTTCCAATTCTCTTGAGATAATATATCTAGGGTTATATCAAGAACATAAATCTTCCAAGAATCATCCCTAAATCTTCAAAATTTCTTCAAGAACCAAGTTCCTCATAGTGTGGGCTTCAAGAATTATTTATTTCAAGTGTGAATAAAGTATCAAGCACTAAAGTTCATCCAATTTTAAAGATTAAGGTATGTGGGGTTTTAAACAAGAACACTTCTTTCCTTCTTGTGCCTAAAGATTTAGTTTCTATTGAATTTCATGAATTTTGCAAAGTGGGTTTACACCCAAATTACTTTATCAAGGATTTATGAGATTTTATCTATACAAGATTGACACATATGACTACTTCATTGTCTTATTTCTTAAATTAAGAATCTATGCCATGAGTTGTATATTGTTATCATGAAATGGTAATTTCTAAGTGATTTATGATAAGTGTCATGATTTATGTTTTTTCATGAAAAGTTTGCCTATTGAATATATACTGATATTGAGCTTGACAGTCAAGAACGAGTTCTATGATGTTTTCAGGAAGATTTGATAAGCAAGTGTACTTGATGATGAGAAAGATTATTTTGAGATTTAGTCGAGTTAGGAATCCACAAGTTGATTATGATTTACAAGTGAGATATATATTTATATTTTGGTCTTCATGATATACCCTTGAGTTGATTAAGGTGGATTTCCTAACATGTTCTGAGCTTAAGTCTGGGAGTAGTATTTAGCACCGAGCGGGAAGTGTGGGTTCAGCGCATCCTACTTTCCCAGAACTACGTGCCATCGTAGGATTAAGATTAAGGGCCAAAGGCCAAGACAGTTATCACTAAAGTTAAGGTTCTACTCCAAAGGCAAGGATAGAACAGCTCTCCCCAACGTAGGCAAGACGTTGGACTCCATGTAAGCTCACATGGTTTATGTCGGTTATAAGAAACTCCCAAGTCCATAATAGTCCAAGTTTCATAAGTTACCAAGTCACTCTAAGTCATGAGTCAAAGAGTTTGAGTTGAGTCCAACGGTTTGTGAGATTTACGAAACATGTGTTATTATTGATGATTTATGGAAAATATGTTTCGGGTAACTCAAGTGAAGAGAGTCATTATTATCAGCATGCATGATTTTCTTATACATTTATGATATTATTTAAATGTTGCCTACACCCCCACATACTCAGTACATTCCCAAGTACTGATTCCCATACTCTTCTGTGTTCTATATTTTCTCGTGATGTAGGTTCAGGTGCTCAGTCTCAGCAGTGAAAGTGATCTTCAAGTACCTCCATCTATATTCATACAGTTGATGAGTCCTCATGGTTTGAGGACCTATGTCCCCAATTTTTGTCTTGATAGTAGATGGTTGTTTATTTCCAGTTCAGTACGGGTCAGTTGGGAATCTGACCCAATGGCTCTTCAGTCTTATATAGTAGAGGCTTTGTCAGACTAGAGTACCAGTATGTACAAAACATCAGTATTTGGATTGTACAGGATAGTATTTCTATGTATTCCAGTATGTTCATGACATAATTATTCTTTTTTATTACAACTTGATTATTTTCATAATGAGTTATAGAGGTGATGACAGGATCAGAGGGTTAGCTTGAGGTCGCCTGTGGCCTTAAGCACCGTGTGACGTCTTGGGATGGGATCTTGGGGCATTACAATCTTGGTATTAGAGCCTAAGGTTTAAAGGAGTCCTAGGAAGTCTGACAAGCCATATTACGTAGAGTCTTGATCATCGGTGTGTAGCGCACCACATCTATGAGCAAGAGGGTACGGGATATTTTAGGAAAAGTCATTTCTTTCTTTCAGAAGTCTTTCATGCCTACGACTATTTCTTTCTGCTATTAATTCATGCTCTCTTATGATAGAAAATACCTCCTCGTAGAGATCGCAGAAACAACGAACGACCTCAACCCGTTGATCTTTTAAATGAGACGGTGACTCATACCGAATTTTGGGCAGCTTTTCCAGCGCTAGCCCAGGCAGTTACCACCAATGCTCATGCCAATGTTCAGGCCGTTGTTCCACCTACGCAAGAAGGTAATTCTGCAGTAGTTCGAGTTTGAGATTTTATGCGGATGAATCCGCCAGAGTTTTATGGGTCAAGGGTAGGTGAGGACCCATATATGTATCTTGAAGAGGTGAAAAAGATCACCCAAATTATGTATGTAACAGAGGAAGAAAGTGTGGAGCTAGCTTCCTATCGCTTGAAAGATGTTGCTTATGATTGGGTGGAGTTGTGGAGGAAGAGTAGAGGGGAGGATGCCTCTCCCATGACTTGGTAGTTGTTCCAGGACACGTTCTTAGATCAATTCTTTCCCCCAGAGCTTAGGAAAGAAAAACTAGAAGAATTTATGAACTTGAGACAAGGCTCCATGACAGTAAAGGAATATTATCTTAAATTAAACCAGTTGTCTAAGTATGCTCTCGGTGTGATGGCTGATTCCAGGACCAGTATGAGTAAGTTTTTAACTAGCGTATCGAGTTATGTTGTCAAAGAGTGTAGGTCCGCTATGCTCAATATAGACATGGATCTTTCTAGATTAATGATACATGCCCAGCAGATTGCAGTGGAAAAGGTGATAGAGAGAGAGAGGGGGGAATAAGAGAGTTAGATTAGAGCAGCAGGGGTATAGTCAGAGTAGATTTTCTGGAGGGATCCGTCCTCAGTTTCAGAGCCGTTTTATTGTGCTAGCACCATCATCAGCTAGTACTCTCGTATCTAGAGTCATGTAGGAGCAGGGTAATAGACCTACTGTGTCTAGGTCTCAGGACAGTGTGAGAGATAGACCTAACTATCCCCCGTGTGCTAAGTGTGGTAGGACGCATCCTGGAGAGTGTATGGATGAACAGAGAGGTTGTTTTGGTTGTGGTAAGTTGGGCCACAAATTCAGGGATTGCCCATATGCTAGACAGAGGAGCCGTGATGTTCATCCCCAGAGTCAGGATATTAGTGCTCCAGCCCCTTGGGTTCGTCCTACTCCTCCTCAGGGTGTCTCGTCTAGTTCTTCCGGTGGTCAGCACGAGAATCATTTTTATGCTATACCTCCCCTCCGGGAGCAGGAGGATTCACCAAATTTTGTTACTGGTACACTCCGTGTATTTTATTTTGATGTATATGTGTTGATGGACCCTGGGTCAAGTCTTTCTTATGTGACTCCATTGTGGCTATGAATTTTGAGATCAATGCTGAAAAGATTCCTGAGCCTTTTCTAGATTCTACTTCAGTAAGTGAACTTATTGTTGCTAAGCAAGTATATAAGAAGTGTTCTATCACTGTCCTTCATAGAGTTATGTTTGCAGATTTGATTAAGCTAGACATGGTTGATTTTGAAATTATTCTGGGTATGGATTGGCTTCACTTTTGTTATGCATCTATAGACTGTCGTAGCCGTGTAGTCAAGTTTCAGTTTCCCAATGAGCCAGCCTTTGAGTGGTCCAAAAATTTGTATCTCCCAGGAGTCATTTCATATCCTATTTTAAAGCTAGGAAATTTATATCCAAGGGTTGCATATATCATTTGGTTCGAGTTAAAGATACTAAGTTCGAGACTCCGACTATTAAGTTGATCAGCAATTTTAATGAGTTTTGTGATGTTTTTCCAGAAGATCTCCCAGGGGTACCTCCCAATAGAGAGATAGAATTTGGGATTGATTTTCTCCCTGACACGCAGACTATTTCTATTCCTCTATATCGTATGGCCCCCGTAGAACTTAAGGAGTTAAAAGAGCAACTCAAAGATCTTCTAGATAAGGGTTTTATAAGGCCTAGTGTATCTCCTTGGGATGCACCCATTCTATTCGTGCGAAAGAAAGATGGTTCATTGAGGATGTGTATTGATTATCGTTAGCTTAACAAGGTCACAGTCAAGAACAAGTATCCTCTTCCTAGAATTTATGACCTGTTTGATCAGCTGCAAAGTGTTAACTATTACTTAAAAATAGACTTGAGATCCGGTTATCACCAGCTTAAAGTTAGGGAGTGTGATATTCCAAAGATAGCTTTTCACACCCGATATGGTCATTTTGAGTTCTTGGTCATGTTTTTCGGGCTAATAAATGCCCCAGCAGCCTTTATGGACCTCATGAATTGGGTGTTCAGACAGTACCTGGATATTTTTGTTATAGTGTTCATAGATGATATTCTTGTATACTCTCGAAGTGAGAACGATCATGCAGATCATCCCCGAAGAGTCTTGCAAACCCTTAGAGATCATCAACTATTTGCCAAATTTAGCAAGTGCGAATTTTGGCTAAGTTCAGTTGCTTTTCTGGGTCATATTGTTTCTTCTGAAGGTATTTGAGTTGACCCTCAAAAGATAAAAGCTGTGAAAAATGAGCCTAGACCTATTTCCCCATCTGATATTAGGAGTTTCTTGGGTCTAGCTGGCTACTACCTTCGTTTTGTTGAGGGTTTCTCTTCCATTGCATCTCTTTTGACTCGGTTGACCCAAAAAAAATTAAATTCCTGTGGTCTGACTCTTGCGAGAAGAGTTTTCAGGAGTTGAAGACTCGACTCACTTCGGCCCCTGTGTTGACCCTTCCAAATGGTGTAGATGATTTTGTGGCGTACTGTAATGCTTCTAGAGTTGGGTTGGGTTGCGTGTTGATGCAGAAAGGTAAGGTTATAGCCTATGCCTCCAGACAGTTGAAACCGTATTAGAAGAACTACCCGACCCATGACCTCGAGTTAACTGCAGTGGTTTTTGCCTTGAAAATCTAGAGACACTATTTGTACGGTGTTCATGTTGATGTCTTTACGAATCACAAGAGTTCGCAGCATGTGTTTACTCAGAGAGAGTTGAATCTTTGTCAGAGGTGATGGTTAGAATTGTTAAAGAACTATGATATGAATGTGTTGTATCACCCGGGCAAGGCCAATATAGTGGAAAGTGCCTTTAGCAGGTCGTCCATGAGTAGTGTAGCACAGGTCGAGAAAGATAGGAAGGAGTTAGCTCGTGAGGTGCATCGTCTATCTAGGTTGGGAGTTAGATTGCTTGATTCAGCTGAGGGTAATATTTGGGTCCAGAGTAGTTCTGAGTCTTCTCTAGTTTCAGAAGTAAAGGAGAAGCAAGATATGGATCCTAGTTTGGTCAGACTGAAGGAGTCAGTTAAATACCAAAAGGTGGAGGTTTTCTCCCAAGGGGGAGATGGTGTATTGAGATTTCAGAATAGATTATGTGTGCCTGATGTTGAAGATTTAAGGCAGAGAATTATGGCTGAAGCGCATGGCGCGCGATATTTTATTCATCCCAGTGCTACCAAGATGTACCGCGATTTGTGAGAAATCTATTGGTGGAATGGTATGAAAAAGGATATAGCGAAATTCGTAGAGAAGTGTACAACTTGCCAACAGGTTAAGATAGAACACCAAAGACCCGGTGGAATGATGCAAGAATTCAGTATTCCTACTTGGAAGTGGGAGAAAGTAAATATGGATTTTGTGACTGGTTTACCTCCTTCTCGACGTCATCATGATTCGATTTGGGTCATTGTAGACTGGTTGACTAAGTCCATGTATTTCTTTCCAGTGCATACATCTTTCACCGCTGAGGACTATGCTAAGCTGTACATTCAAGAGTTAGTCAGGTTGCATGGAGTTCCTTTGTCTATTATCTCCGACAGGGGTACTCAATTTACTTCTCATTTTTGGAGGGCTTTTCAGAAGGGTCTTGGTACCCAAGTTTATCTTAGCTTCACTTTTCATCCATAGACCGATGGTCAGGATGAGAGAACCATCCAAACCTTGGAGGATATGTTGAGGGCATGTGTTCTTGATTTCAAAGAAAGTTGGGATAAACATTTTCCATTGATTGAATTTGCTTACAAAAATAGTTTTCATGCTAGCATTGGAATGGCTCTATTTGAGGCTTTATACAAAAGGAGATATAGACCACCCATAGGTTGGTTTGAAGTGGGTGAAGCCACTGTGAGTGGACCTGATGTGGTGTTTGAGGCTATGGAGAAAGTTAAGCTGATTCAGGAAAGGTTGAAGACAGCCCAGAGTCGTCAGAAGTCATATGCAGATATGAGAAGAAGAGCTCTTGAGTTTGAGGTTAACGATCTGGTGTACTTGAAGATTTCACTCATGAAGGGGGTGGAAAGATTTGGTAAGAAAGGGAAGCTTAGTCCCCGATACGTTAGCCCTTATAGATTTTTGAATCGTGTTGGGAAAGTAGCTAACGAGATTGAATTGCCTGTCGAGTTGTCAGTTGTCCATCCTATCTTTCACGTTTCTATGCTCAAGAAGCACATTGGTGATTCTGTTGTTGTTGATCCGTCAGAAAGTTTTGATGTTCAGGATAGTCTTTCGTATGATGAAGTTCCGGTTGAAATCCTAGATTATCAAGTTCATAGACTAAGAAATAAGGAAGTTCCCTTGACAAAGTTCTGTGGAAAAATCAATCAGTTGATGGTGCTACTTGGGAAGCAGAAGCAGATATGCAAACCAGATACCCTCATCTCTTCTCCGCAAGTTCAAATTAAGCCGAAGGTACTATTCTTCCCTAAACTAGTTTCGTTCTAATCCAGTGTATTCAGCTATATGGTTATTCTTTCTATGATTCATGCATTTTGTTAAGTACTCAAAAGTTTAGAATTAAGTAAGCCCTTTTAGTGAGTCGTTCCAGCTATACGTCCTCATTTTCTCTTGTTCTTGGCCTATCTAGCCACATTCGAGGATGAATGTTTCCAAGGGGGAGATATTGTAATACCCTGAGACTCTAACTAATAGTACAACCATGAATCAAGCTCATGAGAAATAAATTATAATATTTTGGTTTGTTTTCTGATCAAGGATGGTGTGTATTAAGGCCTTAAAGATGTCCTAACGATTGAGTGAATCAAAACATTCCTTACCAATTGAATTCTTGGGAAAGATATTGGTATAGTTAAATTCAAATGAGTATATCTCTCATTATACTTGGAATTTTTGAGCTCATGACCTATCAACAGATAGATAATTGAATTAACTTTCCAATGATACCAATTTTCCCAAAATCTGATATCGGAGAAAAGAGTTATACCAATTTTACACCAGCATGTCAATCTAGAAAAGGGTGACGATGCTTCTGATGGCCTGTCATGTTTCTGACAATGTCGTCAGCCTTAGGCAGAAAATCATAAAATTTGACCCTTTTGTGATGACATTTCATGACGGGCTATCACGGGTCTGACGGCCTGTCATGGTTGTCATCAACTATTTTTTTAGCAATTTAGAGACATTTTTGCAAGGGTATTTTGATCTTTTTACATCTTTTGGAGGCCTCTATAAATATGAGAATCCCATCCAAATCCTAATTCCATCATTTTCTCTTCCAATTCTCTTGAGATAATATATCTAGGGTTATATCAAGAACATAAATCTTCCAAGAATCATCCATAAATCTTTAAAATTTCTTCAAGAACCAAGTTATTCATAGTGTGGGCTTCAAGAATTTTTTATTTCAAGTTTGGATAAAGTCTCAAGCACTAAAGTTCATTCAATTTAGAAGATTAAGGTATGTGGGATTTTGAACAAGAACACTTCTTTCGTTCTTGTGCCCAAAGATTTAATTTCTATTGAATTTCATGAATTTTGCAAAGTACGTTTACACCCAAATTACTTTATCAAGGATTTATGAGATTTTATCTATACAAGATTGACACATATGACTACTTCATTGTCTTATTTCTTAAATTAAGAATTTATGTCATGAGTTGTATATTGTTATCATGAAATGGTAATTTCTAAGTGATTTATGATAAGTGTCATGATTTATATTTTTCCATGAGAAGTTTGTCTATTGAATATATATTGATATTGAGCTTGAGAGTCAAGAACGAGTTCTATGATATTTTCTGGATGATTTGATACTTGATATGATTTGATAAGAAAGTGTACTTGATGATGAGAAAGATTATTTTGAGATTAAGTCGAGTTAGGAATCTACAAGTTGATTATGATTTACAAGTGAGATATATATTTATATTTTGGTCTTCATGATAGACCCTTGAGTTGATTAAGGTGGATTTCCTAACGCGTTCTGAGCTTAAGTCTGGGAGTAGTATTTAGCACCGAGCGGGAAGTATGGGTTCAACGCATCCTGCTTCCCCAGAACTACGTGCCACCGTAGGATTAAGATTAAGGGCCAAAGGTCAAGAAAGTTATCACTGAAGTGAATGTTCTACTCCAATGGCAAGGATAGAACAGCTCTCCCCAACGTAGGCAAGACGTTGGACTCCATGTAAGCTCACATGGTTTATGTCGGTTATAAGAAACTCCCAAGTCCATAATAGTCCAAGTTTCATAAGTTACCGAGTCACTCTAAGTCATGAGTCAAAGAGTTTGAGTTGAGTCCAACGGTTTGTGAGATTTATGAAGCATGTGTTATTATTGATGATTTATGGAAAATATATTTCAGGTAACTCAAGGAAAGAGAGTCATTATTATCAGCATGCATGATTTTCTTATACATTTATGATATTATTTAAATATTGGCTGCACCCCCACATACTCATTACATTCCCAAGTATTGATTCCCATACTCTTCTGTGTCCTATATTTTCTCGTGATGTAGGTTCAGGTGCTCAGTCTCAGCAGCGACAGTGATCTTCGAGTACCTCCATCTACATTCGTACAGTTGATGAGTCCTCATGGTTTAAGGACCTATGTCCCCGATTTTTGTCTTAATAGTAGATTGTTATTTATTTCCAGTTCAGCACAGGTCAGTTGGGGATCTGTCCCAATGGCTCCTCAGTCTTATGTAGGAGAGGCTTTGTCAACTAGAGTACCAGTATGTACAAAACTCCAGTATTTTGATTGTACAGGATAGTATTTCTCTGTATTCCAGTATTTTCATGACATGATTATTCTTCTTTATTACAGCTTGATTATTGTCATATTGAGTTATAGAGGTGATGACAGGCTCAGAGGGTTATCTTGAGGTCGCGTGTGGCCTTAAGCACCCTGTGACGTCTTGGGATGGGATCTTGGGGCGTTACAACAGGTAAAAAATTATGACTTGAGCCAACTTCTCTTCTAGATTGGTTAACAATTTCAATATTTCTTGCTTAAATTTGAAATGTAGACTGAAAAAAACCCTAATTTTTGGCATTCTTCTCAACTCTTTTTGGTGTAAAATATATTTTTTTGTTGTTATTATAGTTCTTGTTGTCGAACTGTTGATTCTATTTATTGGTGATTTTTGGTCACCATTGATGTTCTTAGTGTGTGTGTGTGTTGTGTTGGTGCTGCTGGGTTGATTTATTTTTTTTCTTGGTAAAAATGGCGACCCAATAGATTAACTATATGATGTAATAGATTAACCATCTGACACAACAGATTAGCCATATGACGCAATAAATTAGCCATTTGATGCAATAGATTAACCATCGGATGTAACAGATTAACCATCTAATCCAACAAATTAACCATCTGATCCAATAGATGAAACATCTGATGCAACAGATGAACACAACACATCATTCATCTGTTGCAACAAATGACTCTTCTGTTTGGAAGAAATCTAAACATTATTGATCCAACAGATAACTCATTTGGTAACAAATAAGTGATCTGTTTCAACATATGTGTGGCCTGTTTTTATTTTTTCCAATGAATTACTCATCCGCTGCAACAGGTTGCTTATATGCTGCAACAGATATCCTACCTGGTGCAACAGATGAGTGATTTATTTTTATTATTTCTAATGGATTACTCATCCGCTGCAATAGGTTGGTTATATGCTACAATAGATTAGTGATCGGTTGCTACCTGGTGCAACAGATGAGTGATCTGTTATAATTGTTTCTACCAAATTACTCATTCGCTACAACCGATTGGTTATATGTTGCAATAGATAACATTCCTGGTGCGATAGATGAGTGATTTATTTTTATTATTTTCAACAGGTTGGTTATATGTTGCAACAGATAACCTTCCTGGTTTAACATATGAGTGATCTATTTTTATTATTTCCAACAGTTTACTCATTCATTGCATTAGGTCGATTATATGTCGCAACAGATAACATACCTTGTGCAACAGATGTGTGGTCTATTGGAACTGTTATTTTATTATTTGTATGTTAGATTTACTGTTATCCTTTTTAATGATGCATAAATCAATTATAATCTATTTTATGTTCCTGTTAATTTAAGATAATATGGCCCTCAAAAGAAAAGAAATCGAATTAAGTCCAAGTAAAGGAACAAGTGAAGCAGCTAGGCTACATCCACCACTCTATGAGCTTACTTTACAAGCGTTATCTCAATCAAGAGCAGAAGATAATGAACACGGGGTGGAGGAATATTTCAAAAGAGATGATCCAAATGCTAATAGCCCTTCCACCAAAAAGTTGGTCAAAACCTTCAGCATTGATCATTATCCTATGAGAATGTAGTGCGATGATTCCACATATTTAATGGGTGATTTCGTGGTTAAGTCAACCATGGAAAAATCCTTCGACGCCTTTAGACTAATATTTCGAGAACAAAAATTGGATTCCTATTTCAGGGAAAGCTGCTTTGGGCAATAGCTTGATTTGTAGGAGGACAACAATGCTCGTTTCCAAATGAAAATGGTATATGATCTTCTCAAGCATAGGTTTATATATGAAAACAAAGATAAGATGGATGAGGTGTGGATAAATTACTGTGGCATGCCTATTTGTTTTGGTTGGAAGGAGTTTACCATAGTTACTGGACTAAAATGTTATCCTCCTCCTCCTTCTCAATTTATACCTACTCCGACCTAAAAAAAGCACCCCGCGCACCCAAAAAGGCAAAGGCAAGTCGAGTGATCATGATGACCTGGTGTCTATTGCTGGTCCAAGCTTTAAAAATAAAATTTGATAGAAACGTTGAAAGGTAAAAGACTTTGAAAGAAGCACAATCAATCATTGTGCTTGATTTGATTTGTACATAATATTCTTTGGGTAAGAGAAGTTAACAACAATATAAGCCTCGGTTTAATAAATCTTTTTGAGAATCTTGAGGCATTTAACAGCTATCCTTAGGGTTATGAAAGCTTCAAAATAATTGTCAAATATTGATTGACTCCATTAACGCCAAAGACAGTCAACTTATATGGTTTTCCTTGGGCTTTCATGATAAATATTTTTTTAATTATGATATGATTCATTTTTTTAATTCAATACTGCTTTTGATTTATTGTCGTTATATTATAGGCTTGGGCATTTGAAGTCATTCCTTATTTGAGACAACAAGTGAACTACCAGGAAGAAGTTTTCTGTCCAAGAATCGTGAGATGGTTGTCGGCCAAAACTAATAAAAATATAAAATTTCTTGATCTTTTCAATCCCCCGAAGGAAGCAGTAAGTCTAATTCTAATCAAGTTTTTATTTTAATTAATAATTATTTTAAATAATTACATCATCATTCTAATATATGTATTGATTTATTTTAGATTGTCCATCTGTGGCTTGTTCTGACCAGTCGAGAGTTGAATATGGCATTTTTTCTTACTTACGGACTGTGTAAACTTTATCGGACCCTAAGGTCGTTGATAGAATAAAAATGAAATTGTTTGGAGCAACAGCTATCAAGAGAAAAATAATTTTAGAGGGTGGATTTGTTGTTGTTGATGATGGTAGTAGTAGTGGTAGTGGTAGTGGTGCTGCTGTTGGGGCTAATGATACTCATCTTACAATTTTTGAAACAACAAACCATTATGATTATGATCATACTGGTTATACATATTTTTCCACTTCTAGCGAATGTTCTATATGCAAATGTCAAGGCTGCAAGGCGAAGCATGATAGAGTGATTAATACTATCAATGCACTAACTGCTTCTGTAAAGGAAATGACATCTAAGAGGGGTGTCATTCCATCAAAAAGGATTTTATATCCATACACTCCACTAGAAATCAAGGTGGCTAAGAGAAGAAGGAAAGATATTTCCAGGGCATCATCAAGCATCAAAAAAGGAAAAATTGCAACTTTTTTATCTTTGTCTTGCACCGTTGTTCAATTTACAAGGGCCACAAGAGAGAAGCATGAGCTGAAGAAGATAGATAGATATAATCTGTTCTAACAAACAAACAGGTACATATCTATTTCAACAGATGATACATCTGCTGAAAATTATCAAACGGATATATACATCTGTTGCAACTGTTATCTAACCTGTTGCATCAGATGTGTTATCTGTAGCAACATATGTCCGTCGTTATCAGTAAATCAAACAGATTTTTATACTATTTTAATTTGTACCAACAGATGAGTCTTATGTTGCAACAGATGGGCCCCATTTTTGCAATTATCTTACCACTCTGTTTTACCTGTTCGAATTTATCCCAATAGATGATCCATTTGTTGCAATATAAGACTCATCTGTTGTAACAGATAGACAATCTATTGTATATATGTAATTAGTATTGATAATTCTTATTTTCCAGGTGGATGTCATAGTAGAAGCTACTGCTGAAGAGCATAATATCACAGTTGATAATCCATCAACTGCTTCCAAAAAGAAGAAAAAGTGGAGCTTTTCAGTTCGGGAGAACGAAAGAATTACCCGTTTGAAGAGTTCAACATCTCGGACGAGGCTCCAAAAAAATAAACAAAGTTGCTCAACGACTATTCAGAATGGATTGCCAATGGGTTATTAAAGCATCATGTCAGCAGGTACATAAATCTATTTTAAAGATATTGATTGATACAATTCTTATTGTAAAAATATGACATTAACACGTATAAATCATCATGTAGAAAACAAAATGACGAACACTACAAAGTGAACGAATTGATTCTTGGTTTTGATATGTTCGACTTTGTTGTTGCATATTTCAGAACGAAGAATTGGTTCTATTTGATGTCACAGTCCCAAACTTGTTGGAATGATGAGGTTTAAATGTCATACATATTACTATTAATTAATACTCTATTTAATTGCATTTGTGTATTAATTTTTTCATCACGTAATCTAAAATGTTTGATAATATGTGCAGCACATCAACGTTATTTTTTACTACCTTTGAAAGAAGGCCAAGTTATAACATAAGAACAATACAGATACACGACAGGCAATTATTTGTTCAAAGTTTATATCAATAATTCCTACGATAGGTATTGTCAACAACAATTGGAAGTTTTCCAAAATAAGGAATGCTTAATCATCATCATCAAAGGTTTTAGCATTCCAGCTGGCTTACCTTGACATTTGTTCAATGAAGTGTACATCCCAATCAATTATGGTGATGAATTCCATTAGGTGTTGGCTGTCGTCGTTCTAAAAGAGAGGTGCATCCGATTTTATGACTTGATGCCGCGAAGGAGATGTTTTGGGCCGTCATCTGAGATACAAAGCTGGCCAAAATATTGCCTACTTACCTTGATATGAGTGGCTTTTTGGACTAAAAGGTCCGTACTGATTGGTCGACGATTGAAGCATACCAGGATAAAAAGGGTAATCCATTTGATATACAATATGTTGAAGGAATTTCTCAACAAATCATTGGTAGCCTGTAAGTACGAGTATCATGATTTAGTTTCATTTCATAAATTTCACAACGCTTACATGAACTGCAAGATATAGATTATCTATTTTTTAAAAATACAGAGATTGCGGTCTTTTTGTTGCCGCTTACGCCGAGTATTTGAGCGATGGATTATAAGTACCAATGATGGACTTGATGCCGAATTACTCAGCCAAATATATGTTGCTCTTTTATGGAAATACGAAGAATCAAAAGCTCAGAAACCGTGCGCAAGCAACATTAAAGATCTACAACGACCAAATCCGAATTCCGTAGCACCGAATGAAGAACAACTTGTCCATATTGAGAGATCTTTATAGCTTGAGTCCGTCAATGTAATAACCTATCCTCCTTGATTAACTTTTTGATTTATTTGTAGAGTAGATCATTTGTACCCATAATAATTTTTTTACATTTCACTTATTTGTTGAGTTATTTCATGTAATTTCCAAAGGCTTTGATTTATTTAATATTGTCTATGAATATTATTTAATCCTTAGTTTTGAACTTGTTAATTGAAATGGAATACTAGATTCAAATATCGCAATAGATAATACATCTGTTGCAACAGACGACATATCTTATCAAACAGATTTAGACATATATTGCAACATGTAGGTCATCTGCTGGAAATTATATAACAGGTCCTCCTATTTTTTTTATTTGTTCCAATAGATTACCTATCATTTGCAACAAATAGATTATATATTACAATAACTTGTATATCTGTTGCGACAGACAGACAAAAACATCGGCATAATGCAAATGATGACCAACCTATTGCAACAGATAATCAATCTGCCACAATAGGTATGATATCTGTTACAATAGATAGACAATATGTTGCATTATAAAAATTCAACTTTTGTCAGACATAAAAAAATTACCACTATAATGTAAAGTGAACAAAGTGGCTTGAAATAAAAAAATATTATCGTGTTCATTTTTGCCTTTGTACATATTCTTCTTTATACACATCTCCAAGCATTTAGTTAGTACCCCATAAGCCCAGACCTCTTGCATATTTTCCACAACGGTGCCATACAGATTGGCCATTTTGTGTCGGTCAGTAAACACTCGATGTATGCAAGTGAGTACGACTCGCACGCGGCACTGATTTTATTTTTTGAAGGTGGATGTTCTTATTTCGACCTTCAAAATCCCATGATTCCTTCTTCAAGACTTCTGCCAAAAAATAATCCATCAGTTTACTCTACATCAACAACTTAGGGAACAACTTTAAGAGTGGCTGCACGTGGGTTAAGAACTTGGCCTCCTTGAAGACAAGTAAGTTGTAGTCATAAACCTTAATCTTTTCCTCATCGAGTAGTATCTCAACAGTGAGAAAATGTTTGACTTTCATGTTTATGACTGCAAGGATTCTCTTTGCCTTTGTCCAGCTCTTGTCGTGTGGATAGGGCCTCTTCCCTCTAACATAGTTAATCGTGTCTTCATCCTATTTGAACGTAGAAACTACCTGTTTAATTCCCCATCCATCGAGACTTGTATGACTATGGAGAGTATTGTACCTACTCTTGAAATTATTGTAGAAGTTGAGGTCCATTATCCTATCGGCAGCATCATAAGCATCCGGGTATGCTAATTGACTGCCCCTCATGAGCAGAGAATTTTATCAACATACTATGGTATAAGAAGACAATTGTTAAATAGTTTAGTAATTGTAAAGATTAAAAACACAATGGAAAGATTTTGTTGCAGAGGGTTCTCTTAATCAGTTCACAAATTACCCAGCTGACAAAACATATGCAATAGATGTGTATTATGTTGCAACAGAATACCCAGCTGTTGCAACAGATTACACATCTGTTGCGTAGATTCTTCTTCATGGGGTAGATAGGAAGGCTAGGTTAGCAAAAGTAAACTTACATTGTCCACATACCACTCACACATATTTGTCATACTCGTGAAGTCCTTGGCATCAAATGAATGCATGGTGTATTCTTGTGGAACCTTCATCTTATCAGTCATGATTTTTTGCAGTTCCTTCTTCTCTTCATAGACAAGTGTTGCATATATGTCCATTTTCTTCAGCGGTCCCTGAATTTCAACAACTCTTGGAGTGGGAGGAGTCGTAATTTTTTTGGATTTCCGATTGGAGAGTACTTGGCTAATTGCTCTTTTCTTCCTCTTAACCGACACTATAGAAGTGTAGGGATCCCTCACCTTCTTGGATGGTATGACACCCCTCTTGGATTTCAACTCCTCGGCAGCTTCAGCAATAGCCTCTAGTTTTTTAAGGATTTTATCCTCTCTGTGCTTGCACACTTTGTATTTGCAATAAGAACATAGGGGTGAAGAGGGTGAGAGGAACCTGTGCAAGGGATGTTTCCAAATGTATTTATTTTTTCCTGAGCACCAACATGTTAATAATCATGATTGGCAGCAGCAGCAGCAGGATGGCTACCACCATCATCAACAACTCCACCAGCAAAACCCCCAGAAGAAGCACGCGGATCTGTTGTTGTAGGTTAGTGATAAAGAGCTTCAACATTAGGCTGACCTTGCCTAACTGCTCTTCTTATGGCTGTTTCTCCAGCCAATTCCTTCTTTATTAACTCCACCATTGGGTTTGTTGTTGTATCAACAAAACCTAGAGTAATAAAAGAAGTCATCCCCAACTCCTGCTCAGTAGGCACGATCCAAGGATGCACAACCTATAAAAAAAAGACAGAAGGGATTTAGATCATATCATATAATAATAATTTGCAGTCAGTTGGGTTTCATGTTAACACATCCCACTTATGTAATAGATGATCTATCTGCAGCAATATCTGATTTGTATGCCACAACAAATTGGCAATATGTTGCATCAGATTACCTATCTATTGCATAATTTACAGTAGATGGGTAATCTATTAAGTCGAGTTCAGGGAACCAGAGCAACAGATGGTTAATCTGTTGTGAAATATGGATCATCTGTCTTAATAGATTACTGATAGGTTGCACCAGTTGCAGTTGACGGGTAATCTGTTGCAACAGATGACCCATCTGTTACAACAGATGGCATATCTATTTCAATATCTTTCTTCGAGGCAAATTATTTTAGTTGAAAGAAGACGTACTGCATCATCCGGAGGGTTAAAGAGATCAGCCTCCTTAATTTTTTTTGCCCTTTGCAGACAACCACCTAAGGATCCTTGGATGAGAAACCTCATTCGGGTAATCTTTGAACTGCTTTCGAAGGGGAGGAATGTCTTCAAATGCACAAGACTAAAAAATGTAAATAGGAACCAAGCAAAAAACAGTCATAATAACTACATTCAATATAAATTAATGGATGAGTAAAAAAAGTGATTAATTTTACCATGAAAGCCCAAGGAAAGTCGTATAATGTGATTGTCCCTATGGATAGCTTTGTCAGTAAATATTAGACAGTCAAGGAGTAGTTGTTATATCCCTAGGGATAATCGTCGAATTTCTCAAAATCATCAGCAAGCGCCAAAAAATCATCTTCTATGACTTTCCTGACGTCTCTTGCCATTATAACGGAATGGACAAACCAAACTAAGCATAATTTCTTCCTATACTGCTTTGGTATGGTTTTATCCTTGAGATTTGCTATCAAATTCCCCGCATTGTAGCTACGTCCAACAATGCTGAACAACCCATCTTTTTTCTCCTTGCGTTTGTTGGACCTTTTGTGGGGTGTTTCTTTGATAAGAGGTTCTTCTGGACGATCGCATCTCAAGCCCGTTACTATGGCAAAATCTTTCAATCCAAAACAAACCGGCATGCCATAGTAGTTAATCCAAATTTCATCTATCTTTTTTCGCCCTCCTTTGAATCATTCTCATCCCCGCGTACTTGATCCTGCGCTTGAGAAGACCATATACTATGCTCATATGGAAACAGAGAGTGAGGTCCTCAAGCAGCTTAAGAAAGTATGCAAAGCATCTCCTCTTAAAAAGTTCATCTATGTTTTCATTCTTCATAATACTCTTAAATTCATTAAAACCTTTCCCCAACTGACATTTAAGTACAAGATCACCAGTTACTTCTTTAGGGTGGTCTATCGGCATCGCAACTCAAAACCTGTCAATACTAATGGTTTTGCCAGGTTCATGATGGTATTTTGATATTAATTTACGCTCCATTGGTGAGAAGTAGTACTCACTTTCCTCAGCTTCATTTTGCCCTGACTGAGGAAGTTCCTTCAAATCTATCTGTACTCTAGCCTTTTTTGTTAGGTGGTCAGAAGTTGATCCACTTTCAGTTTCAGTTTCTTTTCTTTAGGGAAACATTTTTTGACTACAAATAATAAAAAAACAAAGAATACAAAATATTTGATGTCTGCATAATTTTTTATATAAAAAGGTAAGACAAATTTCAACAAATTAATATACGCCACATTACAAAAAATACTCCAACGGAAAACCCATCAGTTGGAACAGATGGGGAATCTGTTTGAAGAACTATTTAATATCTCCCAACAGATCTTCCACCTGTTGTAACAGATGGACGACCAAGACCACTACCAACACCACAACCAATGCCACCAAGACCAGCACCAATGCCACTATGACCACCACCAATACCAACAACAATACCAAGACCGCCAACACTACCACCAATGCCACCAATACCAACACCACGACCACTGATACCACCACCAAAACCACAACTACTGACACCACCAACAACAGCCACCAAAAATACCACAAACACCATCCAACAATACCACAACAGTCAACAAAATTTTGCGATAAAAACTAGGGTTTTCTCAGGTGCTTTCTACGTTTTTAGCATTAAAACTCAAAATTGTTAGCCCATTCTCGGAGATAATACAACTAAAAGTCTTCTTTTTTATCATTAACTAAAAAATCTTAATTTTTAGAATAAAGAAAAAATGTAAAACTTTTCTCAATCTTTGTTACCTGTGAAGACAGAGAAAATGATGGATACAAGCGAGAATGAAGTCTAAAATAACAACTATGTGGTCGAAAATGGGAAAATAATCGATCTGTTTTGAAGGGTTGAGAAATATGTTGAGTAGTTGTTGTTTGTATTATTAAGAGAGAGAGATAAAAGAGCAAGAACTTGAGATTTGAAATGAGAAAAAAAATTTCACGCAAATGGATGATTTATATGGGTTGATTTGTAATTTTGGAAAAGAATGATAAATTTTGAAATTGTTGATATGGTCCGAATTGATCTTAGTTAATTTTTAAAATATTAAGTTAATGAGAATCTTTTCAACTCAGAGTGATAGATCGACAACTTTGGTCGGGATGAAAGCAATACCAATACCATGCAATTGCAAAGACTCAATTGAAGTTGTAGTTGACCCTATGAACTCATTCATCCCTGGTTCTACCTAAATAAATTTAGGTACTATCTTAACATTAAGCTAATGAGAATCTTTTCACCTCAGAGTGATCGATCGATGACTCGAGTCAGGATGAACGCAATACCAACACCATGCAATTGCAAAGGCTCAATTAAAGTTGTAGTTGACCCTATGGACTCATTCATCCCTAGTTCTACCAAAATCAATTTAGATACTAGCTTAACATTAAGCTAATGAGAATCTTTTCAACTCAGAGTGATCGATCGATGACTCGGGTTGGGATGAACGCAATACCAACACCATGCAATTGCAAAAACTCAATTGAAGTTGTAGTTGATCCTATGAACTCATTCATCCCTAGTTCTACCAAAATCAATTTAGGTGCTAGCTTAACATTAAGTTAATGAGAATCTTTTCAACTCAGAGTGATCGATCGATGACTCGGATCGAGATGAACGCAATACCAACACCATGGAATTGCAAAGACTCAATTGAAGTTGTAGTTGACCCTATGAACTCATTCATACCTAGTTCTACCAAAATCAATTTAGGTACTAGCTTAACATTAAGTTAATGAGAATCTTTTCAACTCAGAGTGATCGATCGACAACTCAGGTCGGGATGAACGCAATACCAACACCATGCAATTACAAAGACTCAATTGAAGTTTTAGTTGACCCTATGAACTCATTTATCCTTAGTTATACCTAAATCAATTTAGGTGCTAGCTTAACATTAAGTTAATGAGAATCTTTTCAACTCAAAGTAATCGATCGATGACTTGGGTCGGGATGAACGCAATACCAACACTATCCAATTGCAAAGACTCAATTGAAATTGTAGTTGACTCTATAGACTCATTCATCCCTAGTTCTACTTAAATTAGTTGCAATGAAATCTGTTTCAACAAATGACTGAGCTATTGGAAATTTTCAAATAGATATTCATAAACTCACTAGCTTGATTTAATTAAGTTATTTCTTTTCACATAAAATAATAAGGAAATAAATGATAAACACAATTTATAACTGTAAAAAAATGGTTATTTAATTTGAATAATTGACATTGATATTAAATAGACACCATTTCTTTTCACAGAAAATATTTTTGTTTTTAACTCTGTTTTTTAAATTTATATAATAAAAAAATCAGCAAATTTGAATTAATGATATGATGATAATTTAAAAAAAAGATAGATTATATGTTGCAACAGATAGATTATCTGATGCAAAAAGTTTTTTATTTATTGCAACGGATGATATATTTGTTGTCACAGATGAGTTATCTAATGCAACAGATATAGAATCTGTTGTCACAACTCAATAAAAACGGTTCTTGGAAAGAAATAATTAATAATAATAATCTGAAAAGTCATGACTTATCACAATATTTCTTAATTTAATTAAGTCATAACTTTTCACAGTAATCAAAAAATATAATTAATAAATGGAGGTGAACAATTAGATTATATGTCGCAACAAATCGATTATCTAATGCAATAGATTTTCTATTTGTTGCAATATATTATATATATGTTGTCACGGATGAGTTATCTGATGCAACAGATATAGAATCTGTTGTCACAACTCAATAAAAACGGTTCTTGGAAAGAACTAATTAATAATAATAATCTAAAAAGTCATGACTTATCACAATATTTCTTAATTTAATTAAGTCATAACTTTTCACAGTAATCAAAAATGTAATTAATAAATGGAGGTGAATAGTCGCGCCTTTTTGCCACTCATTCAAATCCAATCCTCTATAAATAGATCCCTCCTTACTCAATCGTTCATTCAACTACACTCTATTTATTTATTGCATCTTGTCTTTCATATTACACCTTCCACCACTTTCTCTTCCCTGACTCAGGTAAGTTTTTTTTCTTGTCAATTTGTAGTATACATTGTATTACATTCAGATATTATTTTCTTTACTTTTGTTTTTACGTTTTTGGTCAATTCATATGTGTTCTAGATATGGCTGATCTAGTGTGGGATGTTGCTTTTCTGCAAGGCGCCGTGAATGAACTTTGAATGCAGGTTCGTGACCTGCAATGGAAATTGGGAGCAATTAGAGCAAGGATGCTCCGTGAGAGCCGCAGGTTGAGGAGGGCCTTACTGCTACCGGTTGAAGATTGGTCGGCTGGCAATAATAATAATTATGATGATGCTAATAATAATAATTAGATTATTTATTTTTCTTTTAGTTTGTGTATTTTTAATATTTTTTTTGTTTAATAATAAAATTATGTTTGATCAACTTTGACATTTTAATTCATATATAATTTTCATTCTGTCTATTAATTTTCATTCTGTCTATTATCTTCTCAACAATTATATCGATGATTGGACGTAAGGAATAATTTGAATCCAGTAGCAATAGCAAGAGTTGAAACATATTGGTTATTTGTTGGGTTTGTGGTAGGGACGGATTTGTGTTGTTCCAAACAGATTACTCATATGTTGCAACAGATTACTCATATGTTGCAATAGATAAGCAGTCTGATGCAATAGATAATCAGTCTGATGCAACAGATAAGCAGTCTGATGCAACAGATAACTAGTCTGTTTCAACAGATAACTAGTATGTTGCACGGCTTTGACGTTTTAATTCATACTCCCTCCGTCTCAAATTACTTGTCCCAAATTGAGAGGACATATTAATTAAGAAAAATAATTAACAACATATCTAATTTACCATATTACCCCTATTAAATGATGTTTACATTTTAATTTGAAGAAAAAGTAATTAATGCAAAGGGTAAAACATGAAAAAAAAATTGTCTCTTCTTGATTAATGAAAAAAGACAAGTAAAATGAGAAATCAAATTACGAAATTTGGGACGGATAATTTGAGACGGAGCGAGTATTTAATTTTTATTCTGTCTATTATCTTCTCAACAAACATGTCGACGATTGGATGTAAGGAATAATTTTGAATCCAGTAGCAATAGCAAGAGTTGAAACATATTGGTTATCTGTTGGGTTTGTGGTAGGAGTTGATTTATATTATTCCAAATAGATTACTCATCTGTTGCAACAGATTACTCATATGTTGCAACAGATAAGCAGTCTGATGCAACAGATAATCAGTTTGATGCAACAGATAATCAGTCTGATGCAAGAGATAACTATTCTATTGCAACAGATAATTAGTTTGTTGCAATAGATTACTCATCTGTTCGATTCATGTTACGGTATAGAAACATAAACATGAGTCCAATATATGAGTCTTCCGTTGCAACAGATTACTCATCTGATGCACCAGATGAGTGATTTGTTTAATTAATTGTGGGCACTTATGTTGGATTCATGATCTAGTTCTATCCATTGTTGGAAAAAACAGCAGTAATTGTGTACCCAGATGATAAATTTGAATAAAAATCATAATTTTACTTACTAAAGTCACCTATGAAGTAATGCCAAAGTGGAAAGTGATGTAGAAAATAAAATTTGACCTAAGAAATTGGTCAGATAGCAGCAGTAGTGGTAACAACAACAATGGTCGACAAGAAGAAGATGAAAATGATAATGAAGCAGAAGATGATGAATAAAGAAGCAACAACAATGAACAACAATAATCATGAAGAGAGAGAAAACAACAACGGATGAGAAGAGAGAGAAATGCGCCTTTTTTTTCTCCGTTTCCTATTATATTAACTAACATTTGGATCAAAGTGTAAATTTAAAAACTTGTGGGTTATTTTCAAACTTCTCCAACTTTCTTAATCCATAATAAAGTAATTGTCACCTCTACTCAATTATTAAGACTTGTGTCACCTACACCTCATTTTAAAATTCTTTTGTCACCTACAGCCCAAAACCTCTACTTACATCGACTAATTTTGCTAAAAAATTATGCAATGTTTTTCTAGTACCGTCTTCTTTTTAATTTAGTTAATAGATGGAGGCTTATAGAAGAAATTCAAGGGAGTCCAGTAATTTTTTTTCCAAGATGATAATTTTCGATAAGTAACTATCCATTCGTCTTCAACCTCTGAAAAAGGTGTGCTTTGAGTAGTGTACCATCTTTAATACAAACTTAACACTAGTTAATACGATTAAATTGAGGTTTATATTGGGTCTGATATATTCAATTTAAATTAACTCGATCCATTTTGAATTAATTTAATTTGCTTCATCAAATTTTTTATGCATAAATAGAAACATGCTCACAAAAATAACTAATTTTTTCATCTCAAATTCTATTGGGTTATGTGATAAAACATAAAGTAATATAATATTTTTAACAAGCAAATGCACTTCTTCAATCTAAATAATACATATAGCTAGATTAATGTTATGTCTCTTGATAACACCACTCTAAGTAAGTTTGAAAATTAAGAAATAGGTAAAATTAGATCGATATGAAATTAATTAAAAAGAAAAAAAGGCTAAATTTACTCCTTTACTTAGAAAATTGGCTAAATATATCTTTTGTCATATTTTTAGGTCAAATTTATCCTCGTTATAAAGAAACTTTTCACGTGTACCCTTCCTTCAACAGAAAAGCCCAAATATGCCCAATGTTTTAAAAATCCTAATCTAACCTACCCCAAACGATCGATCCACAAAAAAGACACAAATAATTATATTTATTCATTTTACTTGATGTTCATTTGTAAACAACTACTAGAGCTGCATGTTGGAAGAGAAGTAAATTTGTTCATTGGAAAATTTTGAGAAATAGAACTTAGGGAGGCGTATATTTATTTGTGTTTTCTTTGTGGGTCGGGTCGGGTGGGGCGAGTTAGATTATGGTGTGTTTTGTTTTTAAAAAATGAGGCATTTAACATTGATATGAATTTTTCAGTTAAAGAAAGGGTACAAGTGAAAAGTTCCTACAAGGATAAATTTGGTTCCAAAATTTGACAGCAACGATAAATTTAACCCAAAGTATGATGAAGAATATATTTAATCAATTTTTTAAAAGTAGAGGAGTAAATTTGATCATTTTCCCTAATTAAAACTATATTTAAAAAAGAATTTCAACATCCAGATAAAAAAAAAATCAGAAGAAGGGAAAAAGAAAACACTTATGGCAGGCAACAAAGATCAATTGAAAGAAAATTGTGTGGCCAACGAGATTCGATCGCAAGACGGAGACCTGCAGATATGCCACGTAAGCCATTTTATATTGTAACAAATCACTACATATACAAAATTTTACCCAAGCTTCCACGTGTGGTGCCACCTCCACAACCCTAGATACACACCCCCTCCCCCCTCTCCATCCCCCAATTTGATACATTTTTGAACCTATATAGTTATCCACTCTTGAGTGTTTGGTACGTAGGAAAATATTTATCTAGAAAATATTTTAGTGAAAAATAGCGGATTTTCTTATTTATTTTTAATATTTGACTAATAAAAATAAAATATTATTTCAACAGCATCTAGATATTAATCTAGATAAATATTAATGACATCTAAATTGAATGAATTACATTTTTAAGAACTAACTTTACTCGAGGTGAATTTTTGATTTTTTTTATAGTGCTCCAATATTTTATGGGATTGCCTCAAAGAGAGGGCTTGATAAAAATTTCATTTGCTCAACATAAATGTAACTATTCATTTTATTTATAAATTTCCATCTTATTATGTGTTTGTACAATTTTAACAATATCAGAAGAATAGTTCTTAGCATTTTCAATTTTTACAACAAAGAATTATAATATATGTTTACATTAACATATTTGGAAGTAAAATAATAAGTTGACCATATTAAATTTATTTTAAGCAAATGAAATTTTCAAGAAAAAACATTTCGTTAGAAGTTTAGAAACAATTTGATCTTTGTGTATTCGAAAATTAACAAATTCTATTCTGAATTATTAGAAAATTTTGAATCTCCTTTTTTCATCTTTCTCATAATTTTCACAAGCATAAATTTCATTTATTTTTTTCCAGACTCATTTTGTGAGAATAAACTATATATATTGTTGGTGTTGATGTTGAAGAGTCGTAAAATAAAATAAAAATCAAAATTTACCTATAAATAAAAAATGCGTTATTGTCCATTCGCGTGCATAGGTCGGGTAACCAATTCGGCTATCAATTTCCTTAAGAATAATCAGTATCTTTTGAAGAAGATTGATTCCATGCAATGCGTCAAACACAGGATAATCTTCAGGCGCAGAAAAGATATATGAAAAGATACAAAGGAAAGGTATCTGAAAAGATACAATTTCTACAACAAGAAGTAATTTTGCAACTTTGCATTTTATGCAATAACTTTATAGTTACAATACATGCACGCAAGAAGCATGGAAGAACGTTGTTCGGCTATGAAAGAACGACGAAAGAAAAATCAGACTAGTGAAGACTAATATATACAGCTCGAGGTGGCCAAAGTAAGCCTATCCCACTTAACCCGACCCATTCTAATTCTGATTGCCTATTAAACTGCTCATTATCAATTCAATTCATTTTCAACCTGTTAAGAGGTGGCAAGTCAACGCATCAATCTGATGACACAATTTTGAGAATCAATGATGCATTACCGATTTATAGTTATAACAACCACTCTTGCATATTAGTTATTTTTGTTGTAGTGTTTTTAAAATACACATAACATTTAACTTCACATATTAATATAATTATTAATAAAAAGTAAGAATTAATTTTAATGAAGATGTTAGTCGTATGTTTGTATTAATTTGGATGTTGTTGTTAGTGTCACACCCCGTTTTCAATCCCAAAAAGAATCATGATTTTAATTGTTTCGAAAGGGTTTTTATTATTAAAGTGACAAAAGTGAAGATTTGTTTCGAAAAGGACTTTTTATACTCAAAACTCAGAGTCGCCACTCGGCATAATCCGGTGTGCCAAGTCACCTTTGGAAATCCTTTTCAAAACGGTTTTGACTCTATAACTGATCCGCGAACAGAGATTCCAACTAAGGAATTCTGTTGACCGAGGGGAAGGTGTTAGGCACCCCTCGATCCCGTGGTTCGACCACGGTCGCTTGGTGGAGTGTATCGGCTAATTTGACATTACAAATGTATAAACCACACAAACACGCAAACAATCAATAAAACACATCAAACAACAAACCAAAACCAAAATCTAGTGTTCAGTCCAATTATACAGTCCAAAATAAAAAAATATGGAAATGTAAATCCTATTCTAAACTAATCCTAAAATAATGCTCTACCCGACGCCTCGGGCCTTCATCGCGAACGTCCTCCGAGTACAAGATGCCTCGGGGCATTCTCCAGTGAATAAGTACATAAAATCTTGGGGCATTCCCCGTCCAAATGAATACACGTGAATCGAATTCATAAAATCAAAACCATTCATCAACATTTTCATCATTCAAAATCACAAGTCCTACTTTTGCCTACCCGAACCTACATTTGCTTACAATTGTCGGCCTAAACATGACACTAACACAATCAGCGAATGAATCAAAACAACTAACTCTTGCGTTTTATCAAATTTTCTTATTTCAGACCCAATTTAATCTTTAACATTGTCGTCGCCTTTATACCATCCTGATTAATTATTCAATGGGAAACAACATCAAACATCAATAAAATCATCCAACTCCAAAAACAATGACATCGAATCACATCCAAAATCACATAAAAATTAAAGGAGGGATGAGAGAATTAGACCTCAGTTTTATTTCAATCCGTCGTAGAAGTATTTTGATTAGAGCTTTGACCGGAATGCCTTGACTCGACCTCGGAGAATCGAACCCGCAAACTGAACACTGACTCACCGGAGATATAACTAATTCGATCTGTTCAAGAGTAAACAAATCCCATTTCTCGACTCTACCGACTGTTAACGGTGCTATTACCCCAAACAGTAGCACGCGTTGGTTTAGGGTATTTTTTATTCCGGCGAAACTTACTAAAAATTATGCCAAAATCGATCGGCTATGAGCTTATCGTCGCTGCCAGATCCGATAACAACTCCGGTCACACGAGCAGCGCGAACAGCAATGGTAGAAGGGATGTTTGGTCGCCGATCTCACTTTTTCTTTCTCAAATACAGCTTTTTCTATCCTCTCTCTTAATTTCCCGCTCTCACTGGCTTTCTCTCTCGATTTCCCTCTCTCCCGTCACTATTTCTTCCTTTCTTTCCGTCTCTCTCTCTTTCTCGCTCAATCCAGCCTTCTCTCTCCCTCCCGTCTTTAGTTGTCTAGTGTGTATTGTTCTTTTGTATGTATGGTGGTATTCAGTGAGGGAGTGGTCGATTTTCTCTGTGTAAAGGTGAGGAGGAAAACAAAAATAAAAAATTGAGAGGATCCGGTGTTTTTATGTCTATATGTTCTTCTTTTCTTCAAGAATCGAAGAAGATCCGTGAAAAAAAAAATGGGTCCTCTTTTTTTCTATAATGTGTGGGCCCCCTTTGTCTAGTGTCCAGGTTCTTTTAATTTTCGTTGTGGACAAGAAATAAAGGGGGGTCACGTGGATGGGGTAGTGGGGTGGTAAGGTGTCCGCTTTTAATTGGAGAGATTGTTAGGATAGGATTAAAATAAGGTAAAATTTGTTAAGGGCTGTTATTTTTGTATTTTTATGAAGAGATTATCACACGGGGTAGGACACATGGTAAGACGAGGGTAAAAAATAAATATTTTGAGTTTTTGGGAGGGACAAAATTAGGTGTCTACAGTTAGAATTTTATTTACTAAATGAAGTTTGAATTGTTTAAAGTTCTAAAATATTTCTGATAAAAATTAGATAGTTTTTTCTTTTTTTATTTTTTCGATAATTTTTTTTATATGAATTTCACAATCTTTATAATTATTTCAAGCAAAGTTGAAATCATAAAATTTACTATTAAACTTTTGAGGCCTCAAATTTTGAGGATCTAAAGCAAACACTTTACGAGTCTTACCCTTGAGCCACCCCTGAATTTATGGAATTGTCTCAAAGGAATGGCTTGATAAAAATTTCTTTTGCTCAACATAAATGTAATTATTCATTTTATTTATAAATTTCCATTTTATTATATGTTTGTATAATTTTTACATATTACTACAATTTTAACAAAATCAAAAGAGTAGTTATTAGCATTTTCATTTGAGAAAAGCATCCAGTACATCCTTGGTTCAAGACCAAAGTTGCTACGACACATGCTAACTTCATAGGAGTCCTATTATCCTTGAACTCAATTTTAGCGTATTTTTATCACTCTTTTGTGCTGGCATGAAACCTTTATCACATAAAATAGGATCCACGTTAAAGGTGTTACGTCAGCTAAAAAAGTTGACAAAAGATGTCACGTCAACTAAAAAGAATGATAAAAATACACTAAAATTTAATTCGGGGGGAATAGGACCCCTGTGACGTTGAAATGTGTCGTAGCAAATTTGGTCATAGTTCAGGGATGTACTAGGTGCTTTACTCTTTTCATTTTGAGAAAAGATATAAAATTACCACTAAAGTTGTCCCAAATTTGCTAAAAGATACTTTAAATTTGTGTGTAAGCCTGTCAAACGGGTCAGGTTGACCCGACCCGACCCGGCCCACTAAACAAACCCAGCCTGATTTGACCCGATCCGATCAGCCCACAGGCTGTAGGGTACCGGGTACCGGGCTGGATTTTTGGGCCCGGTTAACCCGGTCCAAATCAAAACTGGTTCAGGCCCGCCGATTAACCGCCCCGGATAACTAATTTTTTAAAAAAAAAATCAGATTTAGTATATATATCATTATATTGTAGTATATGTTTTATCTAGAGTAGTATATATATTAAATGGTACGTATATATGTGTATATATAGAATATAGACTGTAAAGTAGTGTATATTTAACGTATACATGTGTATATGTTTTATAAATTAGTATATATATCATTATATTGTAGTATATATATATAGTAGTATATTTTATTTAAAGTAGTACATATATATTGAATGGTACGTATATATGTGTATATATTTTCTATAGACTCTAAAGTAGTATATATTTAACGTATACATGTTTATATGTTTTATAAATTATTATATAACTCTATATAGTGTGTGTGTGTATATTGTAGTATATATATTGTAGTATATTTTATTTAAAATAGTACATATATATTGAATGGTACGTATATATGTGTATATATGTCTTTTATAGACTTTAAAGCAGTGTATATTTAATGTATACATGTGTATATGTTTCATAAATTAGTATATATATCATTATATTATAGTATATATCTTGTAACATATGTTTTATTTAGAATAGTATATATATAACTAACGTATCGTCGTATGCGTGATTACATGTGTAATTGTGTATATGTTTTTTAATTTCTAATGTACTATATACTATATATATAGTGTATATATATTGTTTAACGTATTTAAAATGTATATGTGGATATATATAATGTATATTGGAGAAAAAAAAATTAATTTTTGTTTTTGTTTTTGACCGGTTTTGATCGGATTTTGGATCGATTTTGACCGGGTTTAGGTGGGTTGGACCGAATTAGGTTAAGTGGGCCGGTTCAAGGTTGTTTATAAAAAAAAAGGGCAAAATTCAGAAATAGCATACTTATCCCCTTAATTATGAGTTTCATAGCAACAGTTTCATAATTACATAATATAGCAAGTTGTATTTTGTATTTTTGCAAACTGTTGCTACAAAAATACAAATACATATGATTTTTACTGCTCTTATGATCGATATGTATTTTGTATTTTTGCAAACTGTTGCTACAAAAATACAAATACATACAAATACATATGCTACAAAATATAATTTGATAAAAGTGTTGTTATTTTTTGTAATTTAATACTTAAGTTTGCTACTTTATGTATTTTTTCCTAAAAAAATTACTGTTGGGCCCGAAACTGAACCGCCCGTTTAACCCGGCTCGGATCCAAATTAGCTCACAAACCGGATAAACTCAACGGGCCAATTTCGGGTTGACCCGACCCGACCCATTTAACAGCCCTATTTGTGTGGGTCTTGTTACCCCCACAAAACTTGTAAAGATCATTTCAATTACACGCTTTTGAAAAAAATTTCTCATCAACCTTGGACTAAAAATCAACGTGCGTTGGACCCTTTTTTTTTTAATTAATGAATTCATTTAATTAAATCATTAATAATTAATTTAATTATACATAAACTTTAATTTGTCAGAAAAACGAAATTATATAAACAACCTATTAATGATAATGTGAAAAATTTGCTCTTCTGAAATTTAATCTTTTTCATCCGTACTTTCCTCTTCAAAGCCCACTTTCAGAAATCAACCACTATTCGATGGTCCATACAACTCCTGCCAAGATGTAAGAACTCTAAAGTCTAATTCTACATCAAGATACGTCTTCTAATTTTATATAATTTAAAGAAGGTGAATTAAAATGGATAAAATCAATTAGTAATATCAAGGGAAGCTATTTTAGGACGGTTGAGGAAGAAAATAATGAATGAAAGTGGAGTCAAAATAAACACGACTTTTTTTCTTGACAAAATCATTTACATGTGACATTTTTAATTTGTTGTTGCAGCAAATATTTCTCATTCACACACATTTGTGTGAATACAAAGGGTGAAAATTAGTCAAAGGCCTCTATTTACAAAGGTCTTTGCTGGTTTTGTAGAGTAATAGAACACCGGTAAAATTTAAAATATCTTTTAATAAATTTAAGATAATTATTTTATCTTTTCTCTTTCATTTCTTACATCAAAGAATTATAATATATGTTTACATTAACATACTTGGAAGTAAAATAATAAGTTGACAATATTAAATTTATTTTAAGCAAATGAAATTTTCAAGAAAAAAACATTCGATAGAAGTTTTAAAAAAAAAAGGGAAGTTTGATAAAAACAAATTGATATCTGTGTATACGAAGATAGAAACTATTTGACATTTGTATATTCGAAAATTAACAACTTTGATTCTGCATTATTCACAAAATTTTGAATCTCCTTTTTTTCATTTTTCTCCATAGTTCCACAAGCACTAATTTCATTTTTTATAAGATCAAAAATTCTTTCATAAAATAATTCATCGTTTATTCGATTTATTGATATCAATTGTTCAAATATAAAATTTATTCATGAAAAAAATATTTTCAATAGATCAAATGATAAATATAGGCTGTTGCTATCTCACACTTTCGTTGAATTTTTTCAAATCACGAAATATATAATATTTCTAGTCCTGAATCTGTTTTGTCCAACTCTCTTATGAGTTTGAACTCTAGTAGTTGTTTAGTCCTGAATATATTGATACCATGTCGTGATATGTTTTAGAAAGCAAGCCTAAAATTATGACTTTCACTAAAGACTTTTCTATATGCTCTTCTTGGTGATATGAATAGAAGGAAGTTGAAAGTCCTAAAAAACTACTTCACACTGATACCATGTAGTCAATCTTTTTAGCATTATACGAAAAAGAGGTATATAATGTCAAAATCGACAGTAGCAACAAGCAGGAACCTAAGATCCAACGATATGAAACTTTCTTGATCGACTTGGATCTTTATATGCAGTCGTACGTGTATCCCAACTTCATGGTCAAAAGGTTGGTGCATCAAGGCTATAGACACGAACCTCGTACTGCTTCAAGGACCTCGGAAATGTCTAGTGATATTTGATTACTTTCTTGACTGCATCTCTCAAGGTATATGCAGTCGTGTATCCCAACAATTCAACATTTCAAAAATATAGTTTTATAGTCCTGTTATGTACTTATGCGTTCCTTCTGGGATCAAAATTTGGGAGTTGGAATCAGACATACTGTACGAGAACAATTCAGTCTATGGGGCTCTAAGCTTTGGATTGGTAACAATATTTTAAGAGGCCTAAGTAGTATAATTACTGAATTGGTGGATCCATTTAACTCCCAATAGACTGCATTATAGGTCAACCGAGATTTACTACATAGTTATTTTTCTAATATGTATGAACTGTGTGTTGGGTACGATGTAGTTTTGATGATTGACAAACTGACAAAGTGATATGAAACATGTCAGTCAAGCTGGTTCACAGACACACTGTCTCATGTAGCTGAACTTGTAGCAAAATCATCGATGATTAAAGACAAGGGTGGAAGAAATCAAGAACCAAATGAGTAGTTAATTCTGATAAAAACATATGCTAATTTGAAGAAGTTGAATTTGATTCAAACACTTGATGATAAAGGGAAAGCAAGTTGACTTGAAAAAGGAGTCCTATGTGTAGAAGGAGAAAAATTCTGCAGATTGAAGAAATCTACGCAAGATAGGAAACATACTATTTGAAGGACTCTTTGTTAGATCAATGAAGTTTTTGATGACTGGCACATGAATGGATCATGTTACTTGAGTTAGTCCAAGCATAGGAAGACAGGTTTCAGGTTTCACTAATACATGCAAACAAAGATTGCTTAAAGTCAGGAATGAATGAGCGAGCCAAATTCTGATATACTCAAGTTACTAATCACGTGAGAAATTGAAGATGTTGTGGTTAAATAAAATACTTGAAGATAAGATGATTTAAAGAGTTGGAGTTTGACTACAACACTAAGGAGACAAGGGTTGGAATTGAAGAAGGAGTCTCACTTGAAGTAGAACTCTATGCAATGAGAGTTTTGATTAAAGGAGGAGTTTGAAATAAAGAATGACTCTTTGGAGAGCTGTGCTTAAATAGAAGATGCATAATTCATAGTAATTGGCGAACTTATAGAGAGAGAAAAGGCTAAACACGAGCAAATTGAGAAAGTTCAGAATTGAGAGAATTCTGACTGAAGATTCAAGTGCAGCCAGTATAAAGGAACAAATTGACGAACCTGTTTCACATAATTAAACTTTACAATTCATGAGTCAGTTTAAATGTATTGTTCTTATTGAATTGTAATTTATTTCTTTCCTAGATTAATTGTTTAGGAACAATACTGAGTTGAGTTAACTTCAAGTTTGGGATAACTCAAAGTGCGTTCAACAGTCAAGGGTGATTGTTGAGTTATAGGAATTAGAGTTTATAATTCCAGTTATTGAGTTATAGGAATTAGAGTTTATAATTTCAGTTATTGAGGTATAGGAATTAGAGTTTATAATTCTTAGTTGTTGGTTACAAGAGTTTTGTAATCAGTCGCTGTTGAGGCTCAGAGTTATTTAGTGAAGTTGGGGTTAAATCCTGTAGAGGTACAGGTCGTGGTTTATTACACCTTTTTGAGCCGGGTGTTTTCCACATAAAAATCATTGTGTTCTTTACTTCCTGTTTTACTGCTTTCTTGGAACACGTCAGGCAACCCGTTTCATCCATAGGCAACTCTTACGTTAAAGCCACTGATCAGTAGGACACGTACTCTAACACTGTGTTTCATTTCTTACTGGTGTAAGGAGGAGTAGATGATAAACAAGGAAAGGAATCATAAATCAAAATTTGGTGTATCTAAGTCTTTTGATTTAGCAGTTTCATCTTCTTTGTTCTTAGGGTGATAAGAGTTTTATCGCACAAATTCTCTGACGATAGAGAGATAGTGCAGATAAGGTAAAATATGCAAAATTTCTTGATTAAATTCAGTCATTGTCACATTGATTTGATATATTCAATCTGTACATATTCAAACACGCACACACTCACTACATTCTGGTTAATATTGTTGGTTGTAATTTACAGTTGGAGGATATAAAGTTATGTAAAGTTGTTCAGAGAGGCCTTAAATCATCTGCATACTGTTTGGGCCGCTATGCTCCATAAGTTGGGAAGGCTATGTATCATTTTCACTGCATTCTATATGAAAATCTCTCTTATTGAATCATTTGCATATGCTTTGGTTGGTTAAGCATCATTTTCACTGGTCCTAAGTCATCGATAGGCCCTTAGACTTGTTTCAAGATTTCACTAGGACTCCTCAACTCAGACTTGTACCTATGAAACACTTAATCCACTCGAAATTTGATCCACCTAAGTCTTTTTTTTCCATGTCTCATCAAATATCATTCGCGTGTTACTAAGCGCTGCTTATGTGAAAAATTAATCCACTCAACATTCTCCATGTGGATAAAACATATCCATGTTTTTTAAAAAAAAATACTGAAGTTAAAAGGAAAAAATCCTCAATTTGACGAAAAAACTTAACGCCTTTTTTTTCTCTCCCCGACCTTCACACACTCTCTCTCTCTTGATATTTAGCCATAATTTTTGTCAATCAAAGAAGAAATTCAGAATTTTTGCTTTCATTTTTCTTGTGTAAGTATTTTTATGATTTGTATTTGTTGAATTTGTTAAATTTTAGCTTCATTTAGTTTTTAGATTTTGAAATGTCACTATAGGAGATGTGTTTTTGAGAATATTACGTTAGTTTGTTCATATATATTAAAGGTTGTATCTTTTAGCTTGTTGGTGTGTTCTTTGGGTATATTCCATTTAATAACTTTGATTTTGTACCATTTGTTGCAGGTGACCTAACAAATGAAAATCATTTTTACAAAAATTCACTATGGAGGGGTCTTTTTCGATATTCTTGTCCCTACATATGTTGAAAACTATGGGCCAACATTAAGGTATATCGATAAAGACCACTTTTCATTACTGAAATTATTATATTATACTAAAGAATTAAGGTATGAAACTGTTTGGGGGTTTTACGATCAAGCTGTAGTAACTAAATAGTTCAACTTGGTAACAAATGAATGACATCTCCTAGAACCAATTAAAGACTTAAAATATGAGGACTCTATTGACTTTTATGTCAATTATATTTTAGATGAACTGGTGCTTGATCCTAATACACTTGGTAGTTATTTAACTGGACCAGAGAGTATAGATAGTGAGTGGGTGTCAGTGGATGGGGTTGGTCCGGATGTTAACTTAAAAAGAGAATTTATTGATGTTGGTGAGAGTGTTAACTTAGATAAAAAGTCTATTAACTTAGGTGAAGAGAGGAAGAATGTTAATATAAGTGAAAAGAGAGAGACTTCTAACAGAGTAGATGAGGCAAATGTAGAAGATGTTAAACTAGAAGATATTAATCAAGAAAATGTTAATACAAAATATGAGCTATCATATTACTTGAGTGGTGATTAAGATCTTGAAAATATTCCTCAAGAAGATGGCTCAGATGTTGATAAGGAGTTGAGGGATTTGAGACAAGAAAGAAGAAACAACCAAAAAAGGAAATAAGAAAATAAGAAAAAAGACTATTGAAATTGAAGTATACGTGGGAGTTGTTGGTTGTGTAGATAAAGGTTTTGAGGATATTGAAAAAGATAAAGCCAATAAATATGTTGGAAAGTTGGGTAGATATAAGGAATATCTTTATAGTTCTGATTGTTGGAGTGAAAATAGTGAAGAGGAGCTAAATGTAGATATTGTTCGAGGAGTAGATCTACTTAGAAGAAGGTGAAGCAAAAAAAGCTAGGTATGATTAAAATTGTGAAGTGATTGTGTTTGAGATTGGAATGATTTTTTAGGGTGCAAAACAGTTTCGAAAAACTATTACAGATTATGTTGTAGAGTATAGGAGACAGTTAAAGTTAAAACCTAATGAAAAATGTATAATAATGGTGAAGTGCAATATACCTAATTACACGTGATTGTTGTTTGCTTCTATTGATATGAACTTAGGTGATTTTATTGTTAAGAATTATCACCCTATTCACAAATGTATTCCTCTAAACAAGAAGAAGATGTGTGATTAAAAGTTGATTGGAAGAAAGTTTAGGCACAGAATTATTTCTCAGTCATACATAAGGATCTGGGAAATTCAAAATTTGATAACAGAGGTGTTGGGTCTTTATGTTGATAAAATTGTGTGTTATAGGGCTAAATAGATTGTTATGAGAAAAAATATGGGTGATTAAAAATTTAAATACACTAGATTATGTGGCTATACAGATATGATTAAGAAAACAAATTTTGAAAGCTCTTGTTGGATAAAAATTGACAGAAAAAACAGAATCAAGAAAGAGTCTCCTTGTTTATTTCTATGAGTGTTCTCATGTCTTCAATCAAGGATGGTTAGATCGGTGTAGAAAAATTATTGATTTTGATGGATTCTTTCTCAAAGAAGCTTGTAAGGGTGAGTTGTTGATTGATGCGGGGAAAAATGGGAACAACCAAATGTATCGTATTGCATGGGGAGTTGTGGATACAAATACAAAACATAGCTAAAGTTGATTCATAAGGTATTTGATTGTTGATCTAAATTTGAGAATTGATGAGGGCTTGACTGTTATGCCAGACCAACAAACGATGCCACTATTTAACTTTTTTTTCTTGTTATTGGATTTTAATTTTCATTAAAATTTCTAATCTAATTATACTTATACTTATTACAGAGTCTTATTCTTATTTTGATGGAGTTGTTATCAAATGTTGAGAGAAAAATGTGTGCTAGACATATTTAGAGTAATTGACATGTACACTGAAAAGGAGAAGAAAGAAGAAAACAACTTTGAAGATCTACAAAAGAAAACTTTGAAGTCACATTTAGAGAGGAGATACAGGCAATGTCAAAACTAGCTAAGAAAGAAATAATTGAGGACATGTTGGTTAATCCTCCTTCTTGTTGGTGTAGCGCATATTTCAAACCACATTCTAAATGTGATATTATAGAAAATAACATGTGTGAGACTTTCAATTCTTGAATCTTAGTTGCTAGACATACGTCTATAATCACAATGTTAGAGGATATCAGGCATAAATGATGAATAGACATGTAGATATGATCAGATTTGTTGATATATGAATTTCAGACATTGCACCTATGGCAAGAACTATTTTAGAAGATAACAAGGAATATTCAAATAGATGTAGAGTATAATTGAATGGAGTTAATGATTTTGAAATTAGGGATGGGGGTACACATGTATTGTTCACTTGGACAAGAAGTATTGTCACTGTAGGTTATGGATGTTAAGAGGTGTTTCTTGTTCTCATGTTATTTTTGCTTATTATTACTTGAATAAAGATCTCGATCAACATATAGAGCACTGATATCGAAAAGAAATCCTTCTTAAGTCTTATGATCATTTCCTCTAACCAATTCTCAATATGAAAATATCGCCTAAAATCACAAATCCATCACTTGAGCCTTAAAAATCAAGAAGATGCCAGGCAGACCTAGCAAGAGCAGAAGCAAGAGCAAGGATGAGCCAAAAATGTAGGGCAAACTGTTAGAAAAAAGATATTAAAATAACTTAGTCAAGATGCAATCAAGTTGTCCATAACAAGACTGTATGTGCAAAAAGAGTAAGTCTTAAATCAATTTCATAATAGTTAATATTTGTTAAGAAGTTATGATATTATTGAACGTTTGATATTTCTATTTGTATGCTAAAATGGAATGGGAAGCAGTAGCGGTACTTAGCCTAGCACTCAGCCTGCACCCTCATGGAATCTACTACAGCCACCACAATTAAGTTTTGTTTGTGGTGACACCAGTGCAACGTCGAGGGATACCCACAATGAAAGTCAAACAACAGTAAGTGATATATGTTCAGCCTTTATATTATTATTATTATTGAAACTGCTAAAAATATTGTATCGCATTTATTAATCTTTCTACTATCATGAAATATTTTGTTATATAGTCTAGAATAGGGTGCCATTCACAGTTAAGCACAACCTCTCAAATATATGCAACAACACAATCCAGTTAAGCAAAACCTATTTGTGCTGACAAAGTTGTTGTGTCAAGAAAATCTCAAAGAAAGGTGTCAAGTGGGGCTGGTAGAGGTCAAGGTGGGGCTGATAGAGGTTAATGGGGTTCTTGTAGAGAAGGTGAAGGAGGAGTTAATAGAGGCCAATGTGGTACTGGTAGAAGAGGTGAAAGAGGAATTGGTAGAGGTCAAGTAGGTACTGGTTGAGGATTAGGAATAAAGATAGCAGTAGCAAGAGGAATTCCATTTGAAAGTGCAAAAAATGCTTCTTCTAGTAATTTTCATCTTTGCCAACCAACAAGAAGTCATACAGTGCTGCCTCATTTGCTGCTGCTACTGGATACAAAAGGCCTATAACTGATTTTGGTATTTACTCTAATTCAACAATTGAAACCTAAGTGTACAATGTATTTTTCTCTATTTCCTTCTTTGTCTATAACTACTTTTTTATTCAACGTATCAATATTTTTTATCTTACATTTTTTGCTTGATTTTGCAGCCCAGTACATTAAGTAAGAGGGTTCTTTATCGAGGTACAAATTTGAAGAGTGTTTCACCAACCAATATTAATATTGATATTAAATTTTATGACCTAAAGTGGAAAGAAAGATATGCACTCACTAGTATACAGTTACAACAAATGAAAGCAAATAAGAGAAACAAAGTGGATGCAGCCAAGTCCTCTTCATCAGTTGGATCCTCCAAGAAGTAGTTCATTTAAAAATGGTCAGTAATATGATATTGTAATGAGGGTTATGCTCTCCTTTTGAACAAATTGTGCCACTTATTTTTGGAATAATTTTTTTTTAGGCACCAACTATGATTTTGTGGTATGATGTCGTAGTACTATTATGCTCAATGTTGAGTCTTTTTATGCAATTTTATGTTGAACAACTTATTCGGTGTTGCGATGTACTTTTTAGCTCAATATTGAGTAGTTAATATAATGTGTTTCTACAGTGTTTTCATCCAATTTTATTGCATTATAATTTGTGTTTTCGTGCATTTTTTAGAAATACTTTTAGCAGTCACTAATATGTGATTATGCCTAGTTGGTGTTATACCCCAAACTTTTTCTAGCTTAAATTCATTCATAGAATGTTAAGGGATGCCTTCCAAAATGATTAAAATTTGTTTCACATAGAATTTTCTAGATTTCAACTTTCTTTGTGTGGGAAATTAAATAAGTTTTCCATCGATACCAAATTCGACACTCAGTGAAGAAGTTAGAGCATTTTTAAGTTGACAGCGTACCAACTGGCAGTCACCACGTCACGGAGAAGGACAATTTCATAATTGTCACCTTTCAGAGGACCACCGCAATGTTGGCGCATCGCGGCGAGGTCCAAATTAACATTTGTCAATTTCCAGTGGACCTCCGCGATATTGGCGCGTCGCGAAAATGTCCATCTTCCCTGTTGTCGAATTCCAGTAGCCCAACGCGAAAGTGGCGTATCACGCCGAAGGCCAAAAATTCATTTCTATAGGGCACCGCGATGGTGGCGCGTCGCGTTGAAGTTCCAGGTCCAAAGTGTAGAAATCCAGTAGGACAACGCAATAGCTCTGCATCGCGGAGGACCCCAATTTCCCATTCGTCAGTTTTCAGTGAGCCACTGCGATAGTGGCGCGTCGCGGTGGCCCATTAAATTGGGACCCCAGTTTATTTTTCAGTTTCGTTTAGAAGTTAAAAAGGGGTATTTTGAACTTTTCTCATCCCCCAATTCCGTCCAAACACAAGATTTAGGGTTAGTACAAGCATATTATGATATATTTCTCAAGATTTCTCTCAACCAAAAACCCTAAGCTTCAACAATCAACCTCAATAATCCCAAGATTCTACCATCCTTTTTCTAAATTAATTCAAGATTCCCAACACAAGAATTTCAAGAACCATCATTCAAGAGCACAAATAGAGTCTCAAAATCAAGGTTGTTTATCTAGTTCATCATCCAAGGTATGTGGAATTTTGAACAAGGATAAATCTTTCATTCTTGTGCCCAAAAACTTACTTTAAATTACAAATTGCTGAGTTTTGTATGATTTTCCATGAAATTTAAGTTAGGGTTTATACCCAATGTTGCTAATTGCATGATTTTAAGATTTTAAGTGATTTGGATAATGAATTATATGTGTACTTTCGAAAATTAATGCGTATGATCATATTTTCCAGATTTTAAGTTAAATTATGAAAAATTGTATTATCAAGCATGAACCTTATGGTGTTTGACATGAAATTGAAGCATGGGTCATTAAGCCCTAGTTTGTATGTTGACATGTCAAGAATGACTACGTTTTAAGCATCTCATGATTAGCTATTTTCAAATTTTGATAAAGAAAGTTGATCTATTGATCCAAGCAAAGATTGAAATCCACATTATTTATACAGTTTATGATTTAAAGCAAAGAGAAGTATAATTGGTTTTCATTATAAAACCTGGCGCTGTTTTAAAATGGATTTCCTAAAAGTTCTGAGCAATAAGTATGGGAGTAGTATTTAGCACCGAGTTGGGTATGATTTCAAGGTCTCATGCCCCAGAACTATGTACCACCGTAGGTTTCTGATTTACCCATAGTGGTCTAAGATAGTGATCACTAAAGTTAAGGTTTTATTCCGATGGCAAGGGTAGAACAGCTTTCCCCAACGTGAGCAAGACGTTGGACTCCATGTCAGCTCACATGGTTTATGTCGGTTAGAAGAAACTCCCTGAGTCCGAAACTCCCTAAGTCCCAAAGTTTCAAGATTTCCAAAGCTCCCAAAGCTTTTAAGTTTCAAAAGAAAAGAATGATATAAAAGATTTTATAAGACTAAGTGTTATGACTCACTAGATTTAAAAGTATGATTTGTTATACATGATTTTATATTTCGATATTTTGGATAACCAAGCTTATGTGAGTCATATACATCCACATGCATTTACTTTATATTTATGAATATGTTTACTTATGCATTACACCCCCATATACTCAGTACATCCTCAAGGTGTTGATCCACATATATGTCTATGTGCTACATTGTCTTATAATGTAGGTTCAGGTGCTCAGTATCAATAGCGTGAGTAGTTCGAGTATCTTTATCTACGCTCCCACAATTGGTGAGTTCTCATGATTCGAGGGCCTACTTCTTCAGATTTCCAGCTTTCATAGTAATTGAGTTATCGTTTTCAGTTTAGCCTGAGTCAGTTGGGGGTCTGTCCCAATGACTCTCTAGTTCTTTAGTAGTAGAGGCTTATCGAACTACGAGTTTAATTACAGACTTTCAGTATTTGTTATTCAGACAGTATCTACAGTTTATTCAGTTTTTGGTATAATACAATATTATTTCTTGATTAGATTATCATAAAGTAAGGTTCAGATCTAGAGATCTAGTAGCAGGCTCAAAGGGTTAGCTTGGGGCTACTCGTATCTTTGAGCACCGTGTGACGTCTCGGAATTAGATTTTGAGGCATTACAGTTGGATGGCAATATTTGATGCATAACAGGACACAAATGAATTGACAATCTGTGATGCATAACAGGGCAATTCATTCACATAAAACATGTCAAATGATACAAAATAAAGACTGTCCAAACAACTCCGTTAAAGACTAATTAACTAGGCTTAACTATGCAATACCCAAGCTTAACTACTAACATTCTACATACAAGCTTACACCATACTAAAGAACCATTTTACAGTCAGAACATAGAGAAGCAGCAGAATAAATCGGTTAAATTTAAGTGTAAACAACATAAATCCCCTAGTTAATGAAACTATTTACACAAAATTCCTTATTATTTTTTCTCTCCTGATTTTTGCACAGATACCTATTATACATTGATCGAATGTATAATGAAACTGCTAATCCTAAATTTAAGGTAAGAAAAATCATAAATTATTTTACAATTCCTTATTTAACGGTAATAATTAGCTAATATTAAATCGTTTATGGATAAAAGTAATAACTGATATTTGAATTTCAAAATTTTTTTTAAACATCAATTTTTTTTTAATCTGGGATTCAAGATCTGGAAAGCAAAAAAAAAAAAATTCTTCTACATTCGTTCTTCAATACTACTAAGATCAATATGAATATCCCCATATTGCTGCGACATTCTGGAATTTGAGAGTCAGAAATTAGTTATCAATCATACAAAAGTGACGCAATAATAATTTCGGAAAGTATAACTTTCTTGAAATTGGTTTCTACGATCGCCATGGAATTGGATATCGAAGAAGTACGTAAAAAAATTGAAGTTAAATATGTGGTTGAAGGAAATTCTTCTCCAATTGTCATAAGAAACGACAATGGAGTGAGGGTTTACATTGAGTTGAAGAAATAATTTTTTAGATTGATTAATTTTCCACTTTATATTTCAACTTTCGACAAATCTAATAAGGAAATAGAGTTTGATAAAGAAACAGGTGTTGTATTGTGTATCGAGGGTAGTGAATATGATTCGGTTGCGTTAACGATTGTTGAAACGCATAATTAGTATGCTCTATATGTTCCTAAAATTAAAGTGAAAAACTTCATTACTGATTGAAAGAACACTGAAATAATGGTAAATCAGATTTATAAGGATAAGCAAACTCTTGTTTCAGTAATGGCAAGACATGCAATAGCTAATGGCTTCAACACCAAAGCGAAACGATCCGACAAAAAAAAGTATGATATAAAACTATCAATTTTATTTACTGAGCTTATAATCTATGGTAATATGGTTTTAGATGTTTTGAAGAAGTTTATGTTCTAAAGTTGGGTCCTGTGTTGCTGAAGCTCATATAGGTACGAATGTATAATGTGTTATTATACATGCATGCCAATGTATAATGAAACTGTGTCAATCAAAAAAATGTATGGTAATATGATTTAAGACATTCTGAAGTAGCTTGTGTTTTATAGTTGGGTTTTGTGTAGTTGAATAATTAAATTACGAATATATAATATTTGATTGTACATTCAGAGAAATGTATAATGAAACTGGGGCAGTTCCAGGAATTGCATTTTATCCATATATTTTTATTTGTAGTACTTTTATTTAATACATTGACTCAGTGTTAAAAATTTAATGCAGTTATGTACTGAATTATCGTAACAAAGATTGCAAGTGGATCTTGAAGGCGTCTTGTATGAATAAATCAGAATTATTTGTGATAAAAATATTTGAGTCGGAGCATACTTGCAGTCTTAGCGACAGAGTGCTGAATAATTTGATTGCGACAATAAATTTTGTGAGTGAATTTACAGCTTCAAAATTAATCAATCACAGGAGAATCACACCCCCACGGACATTATTAAAGAGATGAAGGTTGTTTACAGAGTCGATATTAACTACATGAAAACCTGGCGTGCAAAAGAGAAGGCGATTGCGATGCTTAGAGGTGGACCAGCAGATGGATATAGAAAAATACAGCGTTATATCTATATGTTGAACCAAGTGTATCCACAATCGCACATTCGGATACATAAGGCAGTAGATAGCGAGTTTAAATACTTGTTTATTGTCTTACATCCCATGATAAGGGTTTTGAATTTTGTCAACCTGTTGTAGTTGTTGATGGGGATCATTTAAGCGGTCCATACGAAGGAACCTTTATATCGGCAAGCACATTAGATGGTGTAGGTACTGTGCGTTCATGTTTTATTATACTCTTTTATTGTTATGTTGTTTACTATGTATTATATGAGCTTATACATTGATATTTTATGTGTAATAATTCATAGAGCTGCTAAATTAGTACCTATATCATTGACATTCCAATTTTTTTCTTTTTAATTGTTTTCCTTTTTTCTTTTATATTTAGATTGTATTCTGTCATTACCTTACGGTGTTGTTGATTCGAAGAATGACAATGCGTGGACTTGATTTTTTCAACAGTTTAGGGAGGCATTTGGTGAACGAGACAATGTGTGTGTTGTATCAGACAGAAATAAAAGTATCATAAAAGGTGTAAGCATTGTTTATCCTAATGTCCCTCATCTAGCATGTATTGGGAACTTATGGAAAAACATTTGCACCCATTATATAAAAAGCAAAGATAAACTTAGTGACCTTTATTATTCCATGGCTAAAGCTTATAGAAAAGAAGATTTTGATTATATTATGTCAAAGGTTGCTAAGATTGATCAAAGAATTAAGGAATATCTGGAGGATGTTAGGTATGAAAAATGATCTCGATATCACTCGCCTGTAAATAAAGGTAGAATGATGACCTCTAATATAGTCAAATGTATTAACGGTTGTTTGGTTGAGGCTAGAAGACTTTCAATTTTAGGTTTTCTTGAAGAAGTTAGAATTTTATTTGTCGCCTGGAATTGTAAGAACAACGAAATTGCATCTTACACCAATATAACTCTCGCGAGAAGATTTGAAGTAATACTGACTCTTAATGGGGGTTAAAGCTCTACGGATGACGGTGTGTATTAGAATAATTATGTAACAAAAACTTTATTTTCCATTGATTATATATTCTTATTTTATTATATGTACTAAATGATCATTTTCTAACAAGTTAAGCCAGCAGGTAGTTATCTTTATTATGTATATGAATTGGAACGTAGGTACATTATCGATATTGAGCGTGGCACGTGCAACTGTGATCGATATCAAATTGATGAAATATCGTGTCCACGCGAAAATGTTGTATTAAAAAGTAAAAATATGGATGCAAAGGATAATGATCGTTATTGATCTGAATGGTACAGGCCAAACACCATAGTCAAGACATATGAACTCCCGATAGTTCCAGTGCCAGACAAGAAGGATTGGAATGTTTCAGGTTTTATTAATGATGAAGAAGTTTTGCCGCCCAAATATAAAAGACCGCCTGGTAGGCTAAAAAAAGAAAAGCATTTGAAATCAAGTGAATCACTATCTTCAAGTTTGAACCGTTGCGGTAAGTGCGGACGTGCGGTTTCTTTCCAAGGAATCATGAAAAAGATAATATGTTTTTCTATATGCTGATGCTTTGAATGGTTTTATTTGTATAACTTTTTTTATTAGTTTTTGTTGGAATACTGGAGCAACTAATATTTATGTATTTAATTGCTATTTGATTTTCACTTCTTTAATCAGTGTTTTATATTATAATAACAATTTTAAGCATTTTTCATATATCATATTTTGTCACCATATAACTTGCAGTTATAACTGATAGGTATATTTAGTATGTAACTTGGAAACTATTACAGTAATCAATTGTTGAAATATAAGTTGTATCAAACTGTTATACATTATTAGTTAATGTGTAAGAAATGTATGATATAGCGTTATACTTTATTTACGTGTATAATGTTAGACAGACAAGAATGACATTTAACTGACTTTAATTTTTATTTTAAAACAGTATATGAAAGGTCAGACTCGTGTTTTTTATGTATGATTATACATTATACTTTATTGAAAAATATGTGATGTAAATTTACGAATGTATAATATTAGTTTATTCTTTCGTATCAATGTATGATATAGCATCATACTTTATTAAAGTGTATGGTGTAAACTATTTTCGTAATTTTTTTCAAGAAAAAACGTATAACAACATGTATGATGTTATGTAATACATAAATTTAAACGTATTAGACATTATTTCAATGTATTTTTAACTTATAAGAAAATGTACGTAACAGTAAACATATAATGTGTTCAAATACAATATCAATTTAATTTGTAATTTATTTGTACACGTTTAAAAAAAAGTGAAAGGCAAACTCAATAACTACCAAGAATAAGGTAGTAACATAACAGTAGTGTGTTAGTAACTGCAAAGCATTTTTTCAAAATCTGAAGACATCTATAAAATGTGCATTAACATCCAGAAAGTAATCTTCAAATTGTTTAACATCAACCACAAAATTAAGATTTAGTTGTTTCAGTGCCGACTATTATAAAACAATGCTACTCTAAAGTAACAATTGTACTTTCATCAATTTCTTGGAGAACACTATTCCTTGGCCGAGGAGGATCGCCATTATCACTCGTGTACCCTTCATTTGCCTTTTTCACTTCGTAATGCCACAATAATGAAGCATAACATGCACGTTGACTTTCAGCATCAAACCCACATGAATGCACTTGTTGCCCTTCACTTAATCTTTCTGCATAGGCAGACACAAAGACACCATAGTCCCTGACTTCAAAAAATAAAAAATGAATTAAGAGTCGGTACATTAATTATAACATCGTTATACATGAAAAAAAATATTGTAATTTACTTACAAACTATCAGACGCTTGTTGTGGGATATTTTGAACATAGTCAACATCAAATGAGATTTTATTGACAAGACCAGTTTATTGAGCAAGCTTCCCCTTGTACGCTTCAAGTGTTGACCATTCAGTTCGCTCAGTCTTTTCAAAAAAATATTGTCTGACAAGTAAGTAGGCAGCATCACTGCAAGCTTTTGTATTTTGATTGGTGGTTCCTTTTTTCTTTTACTTGCCAATGAGTTATACACACGTATCAATCTTTCCTTCAAGACAATCACAGCCAATAACCAGTGAAATTTTTTGCCACAGTTAACTGAAACATATACCTCATCAACCATGTGCCATGGTAACCAGCAGGAATACAGAATCCATAAATTATATTTGCAATAGTATCTTCATTCTTAGCCACCACAAATGATTCTTCATAGTCTTGTTGCGTGGATAGCTCAACTGACGATTTCGTTGAATAATATCGACTATGTGTCTTTTCGACATATGTTTTAAAAAAGCGGCCAGTCGTTGTATATCTATAATTATCACACAGCTAAAGCTTTGATTTCTTTCTCAAGTGGTAGAAGATCACATCTAAATGCTACACGTAAAAACAGAGTAACAAAGTAAAAATCATTGAAAGAAATCACTAGCTTCATTATAGGTTGTTTCATGTTAGTCAAGGGCAGTACAGTATGGGGGACTGACACTGCATGTATGATATACAGTTATACATCCTTACATTTGTAAGATTTTATATTCTAGGGTTGGATGTAATAAAAAATTAATTTATCCATAATTAAAACATAGATGATATGGTGTTAATATGATATTTCTAACAATAAGTGGTGTTACATGGTATTCTACAAGACATGTTGATTAAAGTTGGATATTTGATAATGAAAAATACTGCATGTATGATATCATATTATACATAGGTTTACATGTATGATAAACATGTTGACTATATTAGGCCGAGTTAGTACAATATGCTACAATGTACAAAATGTAATACAACATTGAACCTAGAATATTAATATTTCATATTACATTTTAAAATTAGACTTCAAAAATATTTAGAGCATATTGTAAAAGTAATAGAAGTTGTAAGTTGTTAGATTTATGATATGATGTTGCAGTAAATTAACTATTAGCAAAAACACTTATGATATGGATCATATTTAAATTAATTTACCTAATCGTTCCAGCATGTCTTGCGTTCGAATATCAAGTAAAATTAATTCTTGGACTGTGGTTGTGCAACGACAAAGTCCTATTGAGGGTAACCTAATCCCGAAGCATTTACTCAATAGTGATTGTCTGTTTCTTTCCTGAAAATCTACATCGATTGCACATCACAAATATTTATGTTGTCATAGTATTTTTAGAAAAAAAAATCAAATTTCTTACTTGGCAGAATGAATTTTCAGTAATCCTACGGCAATTCACTGGGAGTAATCGATCATCAATTCATTTGGCAAATCTTGATTAATGGTGTAACCATCAAAAGCATACTTCAGCTTCTCCTCTTTATCAAAGTTGCCCGCATCCTTAGATGTAATGTACGGCGACCTTAAAATTCTGGACTTCTTTCTTTCCCTTTTGGAGGTGCTTTTGCTTCTGTGGCTTCAAGCTCCCGAACCTGAGCATTAGGGAAATCAGGTGGAATCTGACTGTCCGAAAGGTCCCATTGACTTTTGGTCATTTTATTTGAAGTACCAACATCCAATGACTTTGTAGTCGAAGATATTGACAAATCAAATAAAATTGTATCTACAACGGCCTGAATTGAATCGGTTATTGTCCCACCAACTTTATCCTACGTGAACACATAAGGATGTGTAATGTATAAATACAATATCTGAATATATAACTATATTTATGCTTACGAAATTTATATCTAAGGTGAACGATACTTATTATTACATATTACATTAAACATAATTTCACATGTATAATGTTATTCATTCATATATACAGTACAATCAGTAATCTGGAATATTTATCATTGCACTAAAAACACCAGTGCATAACCAATAATTTTTAGTAGTGTTAGTTAATGTCCTTCCACAAAATAAACAGTTTGTAGTAGATAATACATAACCAAATTTTCATAATCAACATGTTTAAGTAATAAGTTATCAGGAAATCATCATCACCCAATGTGCATTAAGTTTAAAACTACTTGTTAAGAAAATGACTTTACAACAATGTTTGAAATCATGGAAGCATCAATATCCCAAAAAATTGATATGCACCAGAGAAACATTAAGTCCCATTGTCTACCTTTACCAGGTCCAACACGTAGATAGACATATTTTGTACTAAAAAATTAATATTAGGGACAAAAAAATACTTGCACATCTTTCATATCAGTACAGTGCTATTTTTTCAAATCCACTTCATGACCATCTTCTTTAGCGGTAACATTCACATCCTATATTAAATAACAATCATCGTGTGTGAACAGTTATTCAAAGTAAAAGAAAAAAGATTGAAATTAAGTTTTATAACGATGATAAGAAATTTCTATCTGTAATAGGTGCATATGAATGTATAAATCTTTGGCTTACATATCCTATGTTTGTACAAGGTAAACCATTCACTACGACCCCCACTTGAATAAACATAACATGGATGTATGTGTTAGGTGATTCACGAACGATGTATATCAGTAATTTTAAATAACATAAATATGTATGATGATATTCATAAACCACATGCTTCATGTTCAAGAAACTGTTTGTATGTTCAATGTATCACAGTTCTTTATACATTTGATTAAATGTTTTATGAAAATTTAACTGTCCAAATATAAATAAGTTAATAGGTTTTACATGTGTATAGAAATTTTTGTTAGTAATTAAGCAATATTAGGGACAAAAAAATACGAACAAATCTTTCACATTCGGAATGTGTTTTTTTTTTCAATTCATCATCAATACCTTCTTCTTCATAGGTCATAATCCCATCCTATTAATTATGTGATAATTATCATCATCCAATTTGCATCAAGACAAAAATTTGTAGTTATTAAGACGATTGTTAAATAATGTACAAAATATTAAAAGCGTCAAGATCCAAACAATTTTATATTCAGCCGAGAATATTATGATCCCTTTTAACCAATAACAGGTGCAACATTTATATAGATATATATTGTAGAAAAAACTAATATGATGTATAGAAATATAACTCCAAAACTTTCAAATCAGAACAATGCTTTTTTTTCAAATCATCATCACGACCTTCCTCTTTATCGAACGCATTCACATCCTAAATTAAATAACAATCAGCGTGTATGAACAGTTATTCATAAATGTGTTTTAGGTGAATCAAGAATGATGTTATTTAATTAATTATAAATAACATACATATGTATGAAGATATTCATAAATAACATATTTTTTGTTGAAGGAAAAAATAGAATGATTAATGTATAACTGATCATTATACATTCAAGATAATGTATGATGAAAATGAAACTGCCCAAATTTAAAGATTTTAACTGGTGCTATATGTGTATAAACATACTGTTTAGTACATAATAAATATTAGGGACAAAAATATACCAGCAACTCTTGCACATCAGGAATGTGCTGCTTATTTAATTCTTCATCACGAGACTTTTCTATATCATTGACTGATCCCTTATCATAATCTTTATGTTGTATAAAAAAAAATAACATTTGATTTTGATATGTGAGTTATACAGAGTTATAGTAACACAACAACATAATTGACAAAAAGTACCTGCATATCCTCCTTATATGGACTCTCATGTTTCTTCGATCCTTCTTCTTGACTTTGTTATTGATCAGTAATTTTCTCCTCCTATATAACACGAAAAATCTGAATGTGTGAACATTTCATCAACGTAAGACAAAATTAAATGAAATTTAATTGTTACACCTCTGATTGCTTATTTTTTTTATTCTTCAATGCTTTGACGACCTCAGCAGGTATTTTTGATATTAGTGTAACCAGCTCAACCATCTTTTCAGCAAACTTATAACGTAAAGAAAAAAATAAATTAGTAGAAACACATCATGCTTTTCAAAAATAAAAATTATCAATAAGAAAGTTAACTTACACATTTGTTGATGTAATTCTTTATGTCATCACCATCTAAACTTAATTTAGAAGTACCTTCTAACTGTGTGGAAGATAAAGGAACATACTTATGTTGGTGACGCTCAGGAGACACACCAATTTCTCCTTGTTGATGATGTTCAAATTCAGACACACCAATTTCTTTTTTGTCTGCTGCATCATTTTGTGTTTCAAAATACAAATCAGACACATGATGTACTGGACGATCACGTGTAGATATATCATCATCCATCACCACTGGATTATCTTACTGAAACATCACAGTCTTTCTTCTCTTCAAAGGTTTCAGGTGATACAGGCGAAGCTAAACCAGCCTTTATGAGGATTTTCAGCGGTGGTATAGTGTTGAAATCACCAAATTCTTCAGCAATGGTACTGACACGTTGTTGAAATTCATCTGCTGGCCTTTTCAACGTTCTAGCAACAGATGTTGAAGCAGAAGTTGTTGGATCAAATGTCTCAAAATCTTGAGAAAAAGGCAAATTCAACCTACGAACTTCTTCGATTGTAGGTTGTATATTCTTGTACGAATGCTGAAAAAAATAATTTCAAAATGAAATATTTGCACATAAATAAAACGACTTAAACAATCAAAATACGTACAAAGTTAAACAATTACCTTACTGAACATACCAGACATAAAAGATTCGTACTTAGGCCTTGTACACTCCACAGACCAGTTTAGTATTCTTGAAATTACATTTCTCTGACGGACATTAATTTTTTATTCTACCTCGAAGCAGCACTCAAACATCCAAACATTTAGAGCGTGCAGAATTCCACCCAATGAATATAACTGTTTTGCGATATTGAAATCCTGCCGTCAGGAACTCATCAACTTTTCAAATGTAATCTTCCCCTATGAAAAGTGAATGTACCGACCGTCCTCGACCATCTGAAAGTGAGCTAAACTGATTGGTGCTTCCTTATGCAGAGAAAACATGAATGTATGAACAAAGAACCATATCGCCAGGTTCAGAGCATCTTCAGAGTTATCGAAGTTTTCCATCTTCACATGTGTTATCAGTTTTGACCTAGTTATTCTTCCTTTATTGTCGGAAAAATACTTCGACATCAACACTGATTTTGATGATGAAGTATACATATAATCATCATTATTATCGTACACTTAAGACCGATAATAATGACAAATTCAAGCATTGTAAATTTGAGAATTTCCCCTTGTACAAAAACATGAAGCTCATCCTTATTATCCTGCTGAATTTCTAGCATAAGGAGGCATTTCGAAATTTTTCCTATCCAATAGCATTGTGGTAAGTACAGAAATATCCCCAAAAATCATATTTCTAAATACACCTAAAACATCCTCTCCAAAATATTCCTTTATCTCTTCACCGAAAGCCCGATTACATAAGTTCCCCATATGCAATGGGTGTGCTGGGACTTTGTCAATTCGATATTTTATGCCCTGGAAAAAAAAACACCATAATTACCCAACAGTTACACATTGTATCAGGGTCATTTATACATTCAAAAACTAAATCAGACCCACATTAAACAACTGGTAGACATGTATGAAGGTAACTTATACATTTACAAATAAAATACATTAATGTATAATAAAAATCAGACCCTAACAACACTAGAGTTACACATGTATGAGGGTAACTTATACATCTAACAATTCATATCAGACTCTAAATAAAACAACAGATAAACATGTATGAAGGTAACTTATACACCTAAAAATTTCAATCAGGACCATAATTAAACAACAGATACAAATGTATGATGGTTATTTATACATCTAACAATTTATATCAGACCATAAATACACAACAATTACACATGTATGAGGATAACTTATACATCTCAAAATTAATATCAGCTTTATTAGGCCAATGTATAATCTATAGAAATATATTTCAAAATACCTACATTATACATTAGTGTGATGAAAAAACTAATGTATCATGTCTTATTATACATATGTCAACTTATACATAAACTCATAATCAATACCTTCGGAAGACGTGGTCGGTCGGAATCATCAAAATTCTTTTTATTTGCCTCTTTTGAACTAGACTTCTTCGATCTAGAAGCGACCTTTTTCCTCAATTTCTTTATTGTAACGGGGTCATTTCTGTGCTTTGACCGATTCTCTGCGAATTTCGGATCCTGTTCATCAAATGTACCAGGAACAAATCCAAGGGGAATATCTTTTTCTTTTGCATCTAACTGAGTAATTTCTAAACTAAAACTTGGAGGATAATCCATTACCAATTAACACGATATTGATTTAACAGAAGTGTTAAATCGAACTACAAAACAAGAAACTCAAAGATCTAACTTGTACTATATGAAAAATAACGAAAAAATCGAACTACTGAACTTGAATATGATTGAACAATACGGTAATTTCAACATGCAAAAAAAAGAATGGAAAAACCCCTGAATTGGTAAAGTTGAACAAAAAAAAAATTATAAAATTAATGAAGTAAATTATTAAAAACAATTAAAGCTTGATAACTTGTAATTTGATAACCACTAAGTAGACGTTACTTCAATTTTGCCGTAAAAGATGGGTTCCAAAAATGGAGTAAAATTCGGATGGATAATGGGAGCAATAGAGAGCAAAATATAGAAGCCAAAAACCGTGTTTTACATGTATAATATTTAGGAGAGAGAAAGTACCAAATAAGGAGATTTTTGTAATTATTTTGGGATTTGTGTAAATATTTTACCAATTTGGAATTTAATGTAATTATGTAACTTTACTTTGTGTATATATGTAATTTTTAGTAAATTTAAACTTTGCAGATTCCCTCTCAAGTTTACTTATTTGAATTTTTGTTTCAATGCAATCAACTTCTCATCACTTTCATTCAATTTCTCAGATAGAGTGTCCCTCTCTTCTTCAACATGTTTGAGCTTCTCCTTCAATCAATCACATGAATTTTCACCATCTTTAAACCTATTCATTAAGCTCAACACCACTCAAAAATTTGATGCAAAGTAGCCACATTCACCATTTTTCTAAAATGCAAAAATAGAAGAAAGGTAATGGAAAATTTGGGGCTAAGAATTTAGGATTTTTAATATGGGGGTGAGGGGAGAGAAAAGTTGACGTTTTTTAACATTAACTTATTGCCACATCGGAAGATTTTTCACAATGACACTCCCACTTTGAGTGATTATTACACGAGATACCATGTGGGCAAAAAATATTTATGTGGATCAAATTTCAGATGGATTATGTGTCTGATAGGGTACAAAAAATTATCTTCATTGTTTCCTACAACTTTGTTATGCAACTGTCTTTCTCCCTCGACGCTTCCAACGTTTTAACATATTATAAAGTTTAAAAGGCAATGAAACAAGTAAAAATTCTTTGATGTTCCGTGAAAATGATTCTCATTTTTTTGGTTTTCACAAAGTTATTCCATTCACATCTGTCAACGCAAGGTGAAAGAATCGATGCCCATCTATAATACTATTCCGGCGTGGCAACACTAAATAAAAAATACTCTTCACAGTTAGCAATCATCAGCGTCTAAGATGGTGAAAACATACGCGCAAAAGCAACTGTAATAATCAAGTGTCCATATCGTGATAAGTGGGATGGCACAGTGAATGGAAAATTTTATAATTATAAAAAAAACTGAGAAAACCGAAAAAAAAACAGACTAAAACCGAAATAAAAAAACCGATTGTATATTGATTCGATTTGGTTTATTGATTTAGAAAACCGACATTATTGGTTTGGTTATATTTTAATAAAAAACCAAACCAACCCAACCCGACCTATGTACACCCCTAGTGGAGACAATCCTAGGAAAAATATTATCTGCTGCAAAAGGCGACTCCATCCCCAAACTTAGGAAGGCATTCAAGAAATATATTTATACTGATCTACTACATCCACAAAATGAAATATTAGCACCATATTTCTGTACAGCAGCAAAATAAATGCCACTATTACAAAAGCACGACATACATTGGTTAGTTAAGTTTTGTGTGTGTAAATGCCTATGAACACTCCTGTTGATTTTTTCTTCGTTTTGGTAGTTTCTTGGAAAAATATTCGCCAAATGGCTTCTCAGGTACAGGTATCAACTTCCCCAGAGCAGCAAGGGGCCAACTGTAGAGCCCAAAAAAAAAATTAACACTAGAAAGATTACTGGATCAATTATAATGCAGTGCATAAGACCAGACTAACCTTATCATTCCAATGCCAATTGAAACAAGCCATAATTGCCAACTCAGTCTCACAGTTGAGGTGAATTTTCCAAGAAAGAATATTATGATAACCTACCAATAAAAAGATATTGTTAATATAAAAAAGGTCGATGTTCAGTGCCAAGAGAAGGTAGGGATAATGTATATTACCTGAAGCACCACTGTGAGGCCGACGATTGAAACAAATAGACGGTTTTTGTGGACTCCTTTGAACACATTTATCTCATCTGGTTTCCGAGCATTGAATTCATTGAAAACCTGCAGTTTTGAGTCATTAGCAGTGATTAAATCTCAACGGCAACTATTTGAATTTATGTTGCTCACTTGCAAAGAGCAATATGAAGAATTCAGTTTTAGATTTATACTCCCATACACCCATATCCCCAAACAAACTAGCTTCAGACTTTCTACATCATATAACGATCTCCCAACAAACTTAAAAAGGAGGAAAAAGGAGGACTGCAGGGAAAATTGAAGGAAGCTCAAGAAGATAGTCATATCTCATATTTAATTAGAGTCTCAATTCCGGAAACACAACCAACATCCTAAAAAGGGAAGAGATTGAGTACCCCATCCATCCAATTTGGTTGTCCACACTTGATTCGAGTAAGGGAAGAGTTGAAAAATATAAGTTGTTTAAAATTCGTTGAGTAAACACATGGAACATGTTTTGATGTTTTTATTGGTGACTAAAGGGGAAATTAATAAGGTGGAAAAGTGGGGAGGCTAATATTTTTCTGGTATTTCAAACGTATTTAGAATTAAGTGGACAACTTGCACAATCCAAAAACGCAAATAGGACAATTATCCTGCAACAGCAGATGTGCTCAAGTTTGCACAAAGTCCCACACTAGATAATATGGAGAGAGCAAAAGCCAATCATAGAATATTTTGTTATCAGTTATATTCTTACCTGACACAAGACGAAAGCGTTGAAAATTAAGGTGTTCTTCACTTTAACAGCCCTCTCATTCGTCTCATGCTGCAAATGCAGAATTTCTCTACCTCGGAAATTCAGGACCAGGAGAACTGTAACTTGATACAGAGCCTGCAGATGTTCGACCAGGAGATATTAACCTCAAAAACTAACATAGAATGAATATTTCTCATTTTGGAACATCGCCATTAAGATTTATTTTACCTGTATTAACAGGTTTCTCCACATGATATTGGTGACAAGAGGTTCCCTAAGATAGAATTAAACAAACAATCAATTGATGCTGAGCCCAAGAAACATCATAACTATAGGAACATCACTTAGTAATACAGAAAAAAGCTGAAAATCAGTTGATCCAATTGGGACATCATGGCTAGAGTTGCAAAATACTTCCACCACTAAATGTTTTTAATACAAGTAGGATGCACCAAGTACCAAAGCATGAAGTGGCCTAATGGTAAAAATTAAAGTGGGAGGAGAATCATAAGGTCTCAGGATCAAATCCCAATGAAGAGAAAAACACTAAGTGATTTCTTCCCTTCTCCCTCCTAGCCTTAGACAAAGTATTTGTTGCTCATGGGAGGTAGCAGTTACCCGTGGAACTAATCGAGGTGCACGCAAGCTGGCCGAGACACCGTGGTTACCAAAAAAAGAAAAAGCACCAAAGTATCAAATGAATTACAGAAGGCATGGAAATTAGAAGTCCCTGTAATCAAGTGACACAAGTGGAAAGAGTCGAAAACGTATAGAATCCAGCTTACAATATAATCACATGAATGTTAAGAATGTAGTGAGATTGTTTAAACCCACTGAAAGAAGAATGGTTTTCAGCGCATCATAGGGACAGATGTTAAATAGGTCGCCCTATTTACACAAAGTCCAATTAATATATGGGTGGCATCCAAATAGCGTGAGATAACAAAAGATGATGAAGAGTAAAAAGGTTATGTTTACAACATTGCTGGGCGGGCCAGATTGTGCACACATCAAATATTCCACCAGGTACCCTGCTATCTCTTACCTTCCACCAGCACAGGTACTAGGTAACTCTGCAACCACCTAGTGTCTTGTTTTTGTTGGGATTTGAACCCTAGCCTCCAAGGTTTGAGCCACTTTATTAACCACTACGCTGCACGTCATTGAGTGCCTGGAGCTCTAGATACCTCACAGATTAAATACAAATCAACTTCCAACACACCACGCAAAATGGCATGAAAGAAGAAATTCCAACAAACCATCATGCATAAAGGCCTCCTTATAGGAAACCAAGTGCACAGCCACATGATGAATTCGTTATCTTTAAACGCCTAGTCCATCTGTAATACTAGAAATAGGCAGAATATACTAAAAAAAGTAATAGAGCCAAGCTAAAGTAACTTGACGTCACAAACCAAAAATCCTTGCAATTAAAATACTGAAGCAAGCTTCTTTCTTCAGAAGATTAATCTACAAACTAACCTACGACCAACAGGAGCTCGGTGCATTAGATGATCAGTTGGTGGTTCTGTGGCCAGTGCAAGTGCACCCAAGGTGTCCATAATAAGATTTACCCAAAGTAGCTGCACAGGTTAATGGAAAAACGATCAACCTCAGAATGTGGATGTAGAACACTGATCAATGATATGAGGGAAGAGAAACTAAACCTGAACAGCATTCAATGGGACATCACCAGCAGAAACAGCAGCAACAACATTAATTATAAGAGCAGCAACATTAACAGTGAGCTGAAACTGGATGAATTTCTGGATGTTAGCATACACAGATCTGCCCCATCGCACAACCTGCATTTGAAGGGGAAAAGAACAATAGAAAAAATTATACCGTGCACTGGTTTGAAAAAATGGAGAACTTCAATCAAAGAAACTAGAAAAGACACTAATGGGTTTGCGAAATATCAGGTAAAATAGATCTGACTTCAGAACTGCTGAAGGCAATTAAAACTTTCATAGAGAAAACATGCATTCTGAAATAGGTAACTTGGTAGCACTAAGATCTTAAGAGAAGCTCTCATTAAGAGATGATTAAGCACTTCATTCCTGAAGATCCCCAACATCAAAAAACTTAGCACCTTTTTTAGGTTCAAACTACACAAACACAACTCTTGGGTATACCTTCAAAGAAGTTAAGTCAAACACGTGAGGCAAGTTTGGATACTAGGGAAAAAAATCCTGATAGCTTCATGCACAAGCTGTCACCTTGATAAACTGACCTTCACAACAGAAGCAAAATTGTCATCGAGTATGATGATATCTGAACTTTCTTTGGCAACTTCTGTTCCAGCAATTCCCATAGCAAGACCAATATCGGCCTACAAGACAACAGCAAAGGAAACCTTATTAGCAAATATAGTGGTTAGTTGTGAAGGTAACACCTGCTACCCCATGAAAGAATCACAGAGAGCAGACAAAAAAGTTCGATCAGCAAATTAAAAAAATACAACTGCAGATAAGTGGCAACTGATGTACCAAGACACGATCTACGCCTTCTAGAGATACATCCCAAGGCCCCATACGCGTGTATCCCCATAAGTAACAGAAGGAAAATCATTGATCCAAAGGCACAGCGAACGGGATAAAATGATTCAGAAGAGAATACAGCTGAAGTACACCTAGCAGACCCCATGTTTGTATAATCACATAACTATTTTCTAAACCAGACAAGAAGAGCACCTCATGTAATGCAGGAGCATCATTAGTACCATCTCCAGTTACAGCTACAACATGGCCCTTACTCCTTAGTGCTTGAACAAGCAGGAGTTTATCATTTGGCGATGATCTTCCCATAACCTGGACATGATGTTGATTTAAGAGTGAGAAACAGCTTCATTAATGACTAAGAACAATCTAGTTTCATTCCATACCGATATTTTATCTGCCACTTCCTTTCTATCTTCCTCAGACAAAGCTCTAAACCTCTTCCCTTCAATCAGGTTTGGTTCAGCTGCATCAGCATCAGACCTAAGTATCCCACATTCCAAAGCTATTGCCTTTGCTGTTTGTAAGTTGTCACCAGTGACCATCCTTACCTGTGAATTTGAGGGGAAACAGATTTATGCTATCACATATAATGGAAGGAAGCAGCGCAGCTAAATATTTAAAAAAGGATTTGAAAGAGAGAAGCACTTATACAACAGTACTTCCAATAGTAGTGGACATCCTACACTACAAGCATATGACAAAGCTCCCCATGCAGGGACTTACGAAGTTCAAATACGAAAAGGAATAGGGTAATATGAGCAAAAAAGAATCATTTTTTATAGAGGCATAACATGTATTGCGACATTCCAAGCTTTTTGGATATTCATCAACCGTTTCAAACCTCACCTATTCATGCAAGAGGAACACGGCAGTCAAGGAGAACATTCCTTAAAACATTCCTGGAACAGTCTAGCTAGTGACACGAGTCAAGGACTGTACAACAAAACCACAGATTAACAAGCATCTAAGGTGCCTAATTTGTTTGTGAGTTGCATGAATCTAAAAAAGATCTCTAAGAAAGTATACCAATTACAGGAAACACTCGTTCAAACTTCAGTGTCAAGGAATCACACTATTAGTTCAAAACCACAGCTATGATGAAACCAAAAAGAGCATTGGCATATTCATTACAAAAGACGAGTATCACAGCTCCCCATAAGCTAAGTTGCTCGGACTCTTCAAAAATGTCTTCGGGTGCGTGTCGGATCCTACAAAAATCGTGTATTTTTGAAGGATCCGACACGGGTGCGGCAACATTTTTGGAGAGTCGGAGCAACTTAGCCTATAAGCACTGCTAATCATCGGTGGAGTTCGCAACTTTCCACATTGTTTCTTTATGGCACTAGAAACCCAGTACTGCATTATATTAATTACAACTGACTCAAGTATCTTCAGTTAGATAAACTGTAAGCAAACTGACAATCTGACATGCTTGAGTTAAATGCCATTGATAAACACAAGCAGGATATTGAATAGAAAACAAAGTACAGACATGCACAGAAGCAACACTAGAATACTTTATCTAAATAACAAAAACACAAATAGGCTTATTACAAAATATATTTGCAAATTCCCATGATAAAAATCACAAAGGCTTTCTTCACAATTTCTCCCACAACATTAACAGTATCGGCACATCAATGTGATAAAAACACTCAAAAGCCTCGGGATGCCATGTTTGGAAATAGAACACAATTTTCTACTGAAACCAAAAGAAACTCAAAGAGAAGAACCATTTCTACAGTAAAAAGAGAGATGCAAGTATCATTGAGCTAATAACAGAATACATGAGAAACCATAAAAAATTAAGGCAGGATTACATCCAATACAAAACTAAGTTTCAAAGAATCAAATGTAAATGCATTGTTACAATTACCTTCACTCCAGCATCAATACATAACTGAACTGAATCTCTTACACCTGGTCGGCATGGATCCTATAAGACACAAATATAAAGAGTTAATTAAATGTGACAAGAACAAAGTAAATGATACTTCTGCATTATATATCCTTAAAAATGAAAAGGAAATGTAGAGAGAACAGGAAGTGAACTGAATTGCAACTCCAGAAAAGGCTATGAGAGTGCACAGCAAGTATAAAATTGAGCACCCGATTCCTTGAATTATCCAGGTTAAAAGATAAAGCTGAGGCCTGGCTTGGCTTTTTTCTTTTAAGGTTGAGCTTGGTCAATAGACTCATCAGACGTCAAGTTTGCTTTTATATAATACACACACATACACACACACACAATATATATGTGTGTGCGCGTGTGTGAGTGTATACACATGTCGGCATTTCGTTTTTACTGAGATACATGTCATAATTTTTTTGCATTAAAAATATTAAAGATGAAACCCTAGCTCTTGTTTGACAGCAGTAATCATTCACTCCTATCCCTCCCTCCATTCTCAGATTTCCTAGCTGCCATTGCTACTCCGTCCAAGTTGCCACTTCTTGTCCACCACTCAACTTCCCCATAGCTGTGGCTCTGCACCTGATTGTTTTGCTTTGCTGCATAGGTAGTTTCACCCCCTTCTTCACCATCACTGTTGCTCCATAGCATCTGCGCTATAGGTTCCACTCCCCAAAGTGTAACCACCTTCGACTCTCATACTACTGTGCTTTGCAGCTGGAAGACAAACGATTTTGAAGATCTCAAGGAATCAATGTCAACAAAGTTTTGATAAATCCTCTCCAACCTCAACCTTGGGAATTTGCCTTCATAGACATACTATATATGGCTTAAGAAGTTTTCCCTGGCTAGATAAAGCAAATCTGAAAATTAGGATTTTTGTTCCAGTTATCTGTTTGCAACTGAAAATTAGGTAAGCCTTGAGCACCTAAGTTGCACAGACTCTTCAAAAATATTGCCACACCCGTGTCAGGAACTCCAAAAATGCACTACTTTTGAAGGATCCGACATGCACCAGATGACATTTTTGAAGAGTCCAAGCAACATAGTTCAGCAGAGTCTCAAGTTCCTAAATCATCCCCTTCCGGTGAGCTCAAGCCACAATTTTCAGTCAGCCAACCCCAAAAAACAGCTCGGAGAAGTATCAGTTTAAGATGAGTCCATAAAGATCTCAGCTTGGTTTTGGATTGGCTCAAAATTTCGACCCTTTACACAGACAACAAATATAATTGAATAACTTGGGAGTTCTGTAACATCTTCCTTCAGTGTGCTGCAGAAAGGTTCCCTTGAGATTTCCTATAAACCATATAAATTAGGTTAAGAAGAGTTTTACAGTGTACCTTAATGCCTACAATTGCAAGCAATACCAGGTCACCCTCAGGGATTTCCCAGTGATCTATTTCTTCCTCAGCAGGTACTTTTTCAACCTCATATGGCCGGTAGGCAATAGCAACACATCTCAAACTCGAAGCAGCCATGCTTCCAATTGCTTCCTTGAAATTGGACATCTGTGGACCATAAATAAATTCACACTCAAAATTAAAGCTGAAAAATAACATTAAATTTTTTGGATCAGTAAAATTGTGCTAAATCTCCTGCAGAAAGTGATGTGCAGAAATCACTAACATCTATATAGAAGAAAGTTACAACCGATAGTAAAATTTCATGGAAGAGACCATTCAACTTTTGGCATTCTTTTATCTCTTATGAATGCCCAATTTAGATTCAGTGGTTCAGATGACAATTTTTTGGAGTGAATTCCTCAAAATGAAGAAGAAAATATCGTACTTCCAAACTAGGATTAGTTTTTACTTCTTTAACAGATCAACTGCTTGATAAGACCAACAGATCCACAAACCTTATCATTTCCCAGAGGAACCACCGACCCATTCTCATCGATGAAACTTGTACAACAAGAGAGAACAATTTCCGCAGCTCCTTTCCAATGCAAGTGAACCTCAGAATCCTGCAAAACACCAAACCACACATGCAGATCACTACATTTCGAATCAAAGAAAAAAGCATTGACATCACCCCAAGCATCGTTCAGATACAAATCCAAACTAATAAAGTGGTTTTTCCATGACCATAAAGCTCTAAGAGCTGATTTACAATATTCGACCTACCAGATAGCTTCAGCTATTTTCCTAACATGAGAAAATCTTATAGCACCCAAAGAAGAGATGCACTAGAAGCAATGTTTTCGTTTGAGTCATCTGGATGCCAAATAAAAGAGCCAGATCTTATTCTTTTTTCTTTTTTTTAAGGACCAGATTTTCTGAACATCATATCTAAGCAACTTTTGGTCATTAAGCTTGCCATCAACAAGAAGAAACATCTAGCAAGCCAATTTCTAGAATGATAAAAGCTCGAAGCATAAACAACTTTTATATATTATAAGCCTAGCCCTTCAAGATGATGCGGAGATTGCTCTTCACAGGCAGGTTGGAGAAAGAAAATCCGAAGATAAGAAACAGCACATGGCTACCATTCAGAAGCAAGGATGAAACGGGAATCATCTATCACTTTTCTCTTGGTTTCCTTCTCTGTGAAGTCCCTCAAGTCAAAATGTATAATCAAACAAAGAGTATGTTACTCAGACTCTTCAGAAATGCCTTCAGGTGTGTGGGTCGAATCCTCAAAAAATGGTAAATTTTGGAATATCGGGCACGGGTATGTGGCAACATTTTGGGGGAGTCCGAGCAACATAGTTAAAATCTAGTCATATTATATGTAAGAAACGAAACTTCAGAATTGAGCAATGCATTACCAGCTTCACAGCAACACCGCCTCTTTTTTTCTCTGAATTGAATGGGAAAGCATGGATAATAGATGCTTCTGATCGTACTGCATCAAAATTCATTCCTAGCTATAGAAGAAAATACCAGTTAACTTCAGAGAATTCGGACATCAATTACTATAAGCATAAAACAAAGCATAATTACATTGACGCCCCATTGGAGAATTGCTTTCTCTGTCGGCGATCCAGAAATCTCAACAGCAGCCCCACCCTATCAGAAAATGAGGAAGCACATGATCATTGATTGCAGTATGTTCTCTATCTAGATTCAGAAATGTAATCCCCACAAAATGAAAAGGAAAAAACGGTAAGACCACCCCTTAACTGATAAAACGAACTCGGACTAATTGAAACACTATATTTCAAGGCATCACATTCATGTCAAAACTCGCCAACACCACTTCTAGCAAGGCCAACATACAGCTAAAAAATACTAACCACCTTATAAAATGTAGAAAACTATCAATATAAGCGAGGAGAACAGTTTCCACACTAGTAATGGAACAGCAGATTAACAATTATTCAGAGTAATCAGATTACTGAAAACATCAATAGTTCCTCAAACATATAAAGTGTAGGCCAACAGCATATTGTCAAGGCACAAGGTACAACCAGTAACTCTTCTACTCCATTCATAATCTAGACTAGAAGCATGAGTCAAGTGTGGACTGCGTACGCTTTACCCTCCCAAGACCCCCCTTTGTGGGAATATACTGGGTATGTCGTTGTTGTTGTAGAAGTGTTTCAGTTATTCAAAGAATAAAAAATAAACACCCATTCAAAAAACAATGCAGCTGAAAGAGACCATCAGCTGGGAGCAGTAACTGATACACTGAAACCTAAGGAATAAAAGAAAAATCAACACACTCTCCTCTTAGTAGATTCAGCCTCAAATCATAACTTAAACCCCACTTGGTTACACCATAACTAAGGAAATAACCCCTCCCTCATCCATTATCAACTTGTGCATTATACTATTAGTAGTAAAAGAAAATATTAAATAATAGTTGAAAATGGAGAAAGCATTATGACAACATATAAATAAATCAATATAATCAATGACTGAGATACTTGACATCCGTGAAAATCATATTACAAGTATTTTCAAGTAAAGAAATCATATAGAAAGTATTATGAATGCTACAGTCTTTAAGTAATCCTGGAATATCAAAAGAAAATGTAATATAAATTAGAGGATTGACAGTAAAACATCTTGTTACCCAAATTATATTAACTTCTAACGGCAAAGGATAGAAATCATAAAGGCTACAACTAAACAAAGCAGAAATTTCTTTATTGAAACTTGCCTGTGGCACAAAGACACTGCCAGTTGTATTCAGTCCCACCCCTTCATGAAGCAGAGACAACACAGCTGGAGGCACTCCAGTTTTATCATCAGGTGGATCAATCTTTTTACCAGAGACATAGGCCTCAACCACAGTCATCTACAAAGGGGGAAAAAGTCGGAATTGAAGCTATGCAGCATCGCAAAGCAAAGTTGTATACAGTATAAATTGGCTCTTCATCCACAACATCAGCACAAAACCCATCCAGAACCAAAGGGAAAATGAATGAAAAAAGGAAGGACAAGGAAGCGGGAAAACAAAATACAAGAGGATTTAAAAAATTTCAACCTGATTCAAAGTCAAGGTCCCAGTTTTATCACTGCAAATTGTAGTTGCAGAGCCCATAGTCTCACAAGCAGAAAGCCTTCTCACCTGCAGTTAAACATTGATAAGAACACAGAAATCTTGAGAAAAGAATTAAGAGAAAGATGACTGTTCCTACCAAAGCCTTATCTGCCATCATTTTCCTCATTGAATATGCAAGCCTGCAAAACAAGTCAGAGACTACTTCAAATACCAGTTGTGTAACAGAGAATTATATTGATGCAAAGACCAACAGTAACCCAAGTTGATGAAGAACATAAGGACAAACTAATCAAACACTTAGAGATCTCCAGCAATACATATGACCCTCACAACCACACTCAGGTTTGTGTTTAACAACCAAGGAATTTAAAGAGAAGCAAGAACTGAAGGACTGAACTTACGTTAGGGTCACTGCCAAAGGAAGCCCTTCCGGCACTGCCACAACCACAATTGTAACCTACATTTCCACAGGTCGTTGATTTGAGATGACAAAGAATTAGAGAACAAAAGGTCATTATAAAAAAATGAACATACAGCAACAGTGAAGATCTTTATAGCTCCATCTACAGCCTTGCCAACTTTTGTTTTCCCAGCTACGAATTGAGGAGATTTGTCTGGGTTATAAGTATGGCCAGTAAAGAATCTGCACATATATTCTCAAACATAAGACTCCTGGAGCAGTAGAGGTAAGGTGAAGGATAAACAGCATCAATTGAGTGCTGCCACTACCTGATCATAAGGACAATCAGAACAGCTAAAGCCACAGTGAGCCCAACTATGCCAATGAAGGTTGCCACACCATTAAGGCGGACCTAAAATGAAATACACAAATTGTGAACTCATGAATGTATCATTCAACAGAATCATAACATTTACGCTCAAACAACCTGCAATGGTGTTTCCTCTCCATTATCCTCTGTAATGCTTGCCATCAGCAATCCCCATTCTGTGTTTATTCCAACACCTACCACCTGGAAATGAATATGATGTGTATGAAATCATTTGCAAATCAATCAAAAAATCTAGCATGCCCCAATCTTAAATAAAGCTCAGGTCAACTATATGAACTCCTTGAACCATTCATCTAGATTTGGGCCCAAATCCTTCCAATGTTTAGCTTATTTAACAAGTCTTTTACCCCAGATCAAGGATCTATAAAACCATTTGACCATCTGAAATTAAGGTTCAAAGGAAACAACCAAAGTAGACCCTACAAACACACGGACATCAGGCAGAAGAAGAGCCTACCAGCATCGTTCCATATCCATCGGCTACTTTGCATCCAGACATTAGGAAAGGAGATTTAGAATCCTTGTAAACCTGGATAATGAAATTAATACAAGTTAACAAGGAAATTGGAGCATGTAACCTATGAGATTACTAGAAAACACTCACAGTCTTGCTCTCTCCTGTCATGCTTGATTCATCAAGCGCAAGAGATTGACCCGAGATTAATATTCCGTCAGCAGGTACCTGCAATCAAAGTAGAGAAAAGAGGTTCATAGAAACATTATTGTACTTACAACATCAAAAAAGGAAGAAGAAAAGGAAACTGACCTGGTCACCTATTTTCAGAGGTACAACATCACCAACAACAACATCAAATATTGAAACAGGAACTCTTCGCCCACCTCTAACGACCTGTACAGATTAGTCGCGAAACATTCAACAACAACATACCCAGTACAATCCATAAGTCTCAGAATATTAAAATAAAAAAGGAAGGACCAAAAACAGGAGACAGCCACAAGCAATACAAGGAAACAGTAGAATACAAACCTCAATTTGTATGTTCTGCTTCTCTTCATTAAGATTTTGGAACTGAAGTGATTGCTTATAGTCACTAACAGCTGCAAATGCATACAGGAGACTTTTGAGTTGCCAACAGGAAAGCTTAAAATGAAATTTAAGGCTTTATTCATTGGCCAGATACAATCCAGATGCTAAAATAGTTTCTACACAATGGCTTACATCAACAACTTTAGGGAAATAAATATTGACGAGTAAATGCATAATAGACTTAGATATCTTTTTAATCAGCTATTATGATATTGTTGTAACTGAAGCTACTAATCTAGACCACACAAGATTTGCTCCGAGTTCACAATTCATCCAGCTAACTAGGTAGAGATCACTGACTTAACAACATCTGCATCCTTATTATACAAGATTCTGTGATTATGCTTTAGGTAATCCGCTATCGGCACTGGAAATAGAGTTGTATTTTAACCTACAAGTTGATTGCAAATTGGACACAGTCGTACCTACAAAAACCTAAATGAAAAAATAGATGCTGGGACTGTTAATACTTGTAAAAGCATTGGCTGCTAGGAGAAACCAAGCATCAGAAACTTGGAGGGAGATATTAAATTATGAATGAAACGTTTACCCCAGTGCAGGAGATGTTCATCTACAGCTCGAGACTTGAGGCACCATGTAACTAACTCTCTTAAACACATTTCTAGTATAATGTGCAAAATAGTGATCTCACCTTATCCCAGCTGGCATACCAAATGACTCCTAATTGGACTTCTACCATGTAAAAACCCTCCATGTAAGATTGACATGTATGTCAATAACATTATCAGTATAATCATCAATCAATCTCTCAATCTTTCACATTTTATATTAAAGAACTGACTAACGTAATCAGCATGTGTCTTTCCCATTTTAAACCAAATTTCAACTAACCTTGTAGTTCTAAAGTTTGACATGAAATTCGAAGAATAAATCTAATATCCCATTTGGCTTCTAGGAAGTTAAAAGTGCTCATTTATTGAAGTGATTATTTTAGAGAATTTGAGATGTTTGTCAAGCTTTTAGAAACAAAATAAGCGTTTATGAATAGTAGCAGAAACTGTTTTTCAGAAGTTAAATAAAGTTGCTTTCCTCCAAAAGCACTTTTGGAACCATAACCTAACACAAATTAATGCTCTAATATTTTGGCAAAAGTGCTTTTGAAATTGATTAGCCAAACACAAACTGCTATTCTACAAATGTACTTTTTTGAGAAGCACTTTCCAAATGAGTGGGCAAACAAGCTATAAATAACGAATCCATGTTTTCTAATCCAGGGTTCAGAGTTCACTGTTCACTGACATTGCACATTTCTTCATATTAGCCAAATTAAACACAAGCTTAACATCAAAGCTCTATTGAAATAAAACGCTACATAAATCCTTGTACCTGTCACTACTATGACAATAATCACTGCCAAAGCAATGCTTCCTCCATCGTACCATCCTTCTTTTATACCCTACAGAGCAAGCTTAAATTAGAGCACAAGGAGAAACTCCCAAGAAGATACTAAATACTTGTTTGAAGACAACATACTGGAGAAGTTAAGACATAATAAGCCCAAAATTGTTGGATAAAAAGAATAAAGATGTTCACAGACACAAACTGATAAATATTGCTGCATTATTCTCTAGATAGTATATGCTTTGCATATGTGAATTCCCATAAAAGACAGAACGTAAGAGCTTTTACTTATAGGTAAGAACATAGGAGATTTTATTAACACAAAATGAGTTTTTCGAGATCTATAAGGCTGTACAATTCTCATCCCCAGCCACAGCCGTGTGAATCCTCTAAATATATTTCCACTCAATATCAATAAACAAAGACAGAGGAACAACGATTCTTTCTACTGAAACTTCAATAAATAGTTTTCCAATGCAGAATTTATATCTTAAAATGGTGACCAGAAGTTATCATGTGTTCAGCGAACCTCAGTCTTTATGCCCAGAGCCAATGATGCAGCTGCGGCTACCATCAAAATTATCAGGGTTGTATCACAGCAAGCTTCCCAAACAAACCTCTACAGTGGAGAACAAACGAAAAGGGTAAATATGTTGGATGATAAATAATGTGACATTGATTCTCAACAATAAATCACGGCATTAAATGATGCAATAACTGTAAGACATACCCAGAAACTCCTTCCTTTCTTCCGAGGATATGTGTTGGATCCATATGCATTCTTTCGCTTAAGCAAATCTACTTCATCTCCATCAATTCCTTTATCTAAATTTGTTTTCAGCTTCTCTGATACCCCTTTAACCTGATGTTTACACAATTGCACAATGGAAATAGCAAATATAGACTATTACTTCATCCGGCACTCGTATAACTAAGAGAAAAAACTAAAGGTTTTGAAGGTGAACTTGCCCCTCCACATTGCTGTAACGCATTAAAATCATGCTCTCTAGACATAAAGGTCAGCTCCTCCTGGCTGATATCAAACTCGCCAAGAGAGGTAGTAGTTGGGGCCGACGGTATAAGAGCCCCATCCCCTAAAACAAGAAAAATGTAAGACAAAATAATACTCTGCAGAAACATGTCACAAATAACACATCTACCAATTCAAAATACGACTAGAAATCTAGACTCAAAGGTGCACCTATAGAAAACCGTTCAAACTATGTTGCTCAGACTTTTCAAAGATGCCGATGAGTGCGTGTCAGATCTTCCGAAAGTAGTGCATTTGTCGGAGGATCCGACACGGGTGTGGAAACATTTTTGGAGAATCTGAGCAACATAATCCAAAACCCAAGTGAAAGAGCCTAATGTAAGATTCCCTTTCAAACATAAAATACCTTCCGAATAAATAACAGCACAAATGTAACAGTTGCAGTTAAAGAATAACTATGGAAGAAGGTTCACCTTCATTTGACTATTTCATACTTTGTGATAAATTCTTTGCTTACGCATCAGTAATTAAATCTGCTTCTGTATTTGTGATTCGCACCAAACAAACACACGAGAACTGGGCTTCATCGTTTTAAACCTTCTCCATTTTAATACAATAAAGCAAATTAGAAAGGTATCTGACGGATATCTGTTGACACCTTTAGCTGGTTACCACCACTAACTTGAACAACGAGAGTTACAGATTACAGATTAATTCCCTCCACCAGGAAAAGCTGATTAGCATTCCAAACAGGGAAAGAACACAAATTTCCCATATATTGGTTCAAGTGAAGTAACAAAACAAACAATCATGAGACATTTTTATTTACTACCCACTTTCTCACACCTACTTCAGCATCCCAATATTTAGATATGTATACAATTTTTTTAGGCTAAACAGCTAGAACTGTCACAACATAGTTTTCACTCAATGACTTAAAGTAGCATCAGGAAGTGTTTACCGTTGACTGTTTTCCCTGCTTCTTGAAAAAGAACAGCCGCCTGATTCAAGCAAAGAAAAAAGGAACAAAGAATATTTACTTCCTTTTAATGCACTGTATGTAATGTGAAATACTCGAGAGTAATATTTACCCGAATGACTTGTGCATGGGTTCTTATCTTAGCAATCAATTGCTTTCTTTCTTCTTCCTTTTTTAAGTCCAAGGTATATCGAAATCGACGAGAAGCATTAAGGACAAGCGCAGCTTGCTGAGAAAAGATTTTAACTCCGGTCAGCAAAAGTTTATACGCATCTTAAACCAATGGAAGAAACACAGTTTTGCAAGTTTTTTTAATAAATGAATTAAATTTGTAAACGGAAAAGGGAAGTGTCAAGCTTGCAAAGAAACAAGAAAACTAAAACACTACACTTCTCCATCACATCAACAAACAATATAACATAACAAAAGAGGATTCAAATAACCAGGAAACGAACTGCTCTCTGCCATTTTGGAAAAAAAGTTCCATTTTCTTCCTGAGTGCATAACCGTCATTTTGGGATAGGCTTTATTTAAAGTCCAACCACTGTAGTACCCATTTCACAATAAAGAATATACTACCCTTCAAGTAACTTAAAAACATAACACTGGCATATAGGAAAGTGGACATTGATAGCCACGTTGCATAGGGTAACAAAAAAAGCTTCAACACTCCACATTGTTTGTCTTCATTGATATGGTAATTTGCTCCGTTGGTGACTCGCAACTTCAACCTTAAGGTTGGAAGTTAGGTGCTTCCACTTGAGTATCCTCTCTTGTCTATCAATACTCCACATTGTGTCCTCTCAGTAACAAAATCTTGGATTCAGTGTAACCATCATGAAGACCGCACCATAACCATTCGGGTTTTGGCAATGGTTGCAAAACACATTTTGGCATAACAGATTCATTGGTCCACTTCCTTTTTAATGTTTATCAGTATACTCACAGGATTGGAAACCAAATACCAATTTCCCAGTCCATTGTATCTAAGGATTCATTGTATCTAATGATAGGCTGATAAAAATGTTATATTCGGAAAAATCTCAAACCCAAACATGAGGACAGAAGATGGAAAATTAGCGTCTCTAGCAGCAACACCAATAAGTTCAATCTTATTTCAAACTCCTCCCTCCAGTCAATTCTTAAGCTATTATCAACCAGGTGGTCCAAGTTGGCCATCTTTAAAACAAATGAATGAAAAGACTTGAACATAGAGAGGATGGAAATTGGAGAAACCACCCTTTTATGACAAAGCCCATATCAAATTCACTGTCATTTAATAGTAATGAAAAACTATAATCCATTTCCCCACAAATCTTGGCATAATGCAAATTATATGCTCCATGGTTCATTAAAGGCCCTATTAAACAACACAACTCCCTCACGAGTCATGACTCAACCAATAGAAGACCGACACCAAATTCTCCTAATTAAAGAAACAACATACGAAAATTATTTTTTTCATAAGGTAATATACGAGAACTAATAAAAAACCCTAAAAGTGAAAATCACAAATGGGTTTATTTTTTCTGATGACCGTGGTGTCCAGGCAAGCTTATGCAATGTGGATACCCTCCACCTCCAATCAGCAATAGGTACTAGGGAACTCTACCATGGTTTTTTTTTTTTTTTTTGGTTTCCCACATTGTGTCCGGTACCCATATTGGAGCCTGACTTAATCCCATCCATGCCCGGAAGTACCACATTGGGGTAAAGCGCAAACTAACAAAGACAAATCCATACACCAGGGGGGCTCAACTCTACAATGGTTTTACTAACACAGTAAACAAAGAATAAACCGAAAACATGGATCTAAAAAACCACATAATACCAAAATTTCACCAAATGAACACGCATACACACAAAAATAATAGCAATAATAACAGTTACACGACGAAAAATCAAAAAGAATACTTACCCTCCACCTTTTCAGGCGATCAATAGGTGCACTCTTAGTCCTTGGAATGTCAAACGGACTTGCACAATCATCCAGAGACAACCTGCTACTACTCCCACCAGCTTCCAAATCCTCATTCTGATGCCGCCAATACGGCGAAGTTTTCACATTCTCCTCATTCATCCTTTCCTCACTGTCGCAGGAGAGATGACACCAGATTTGATAACTATTTTTTTCAACAATAAATCTGATACACAAAAAAAAAATACTAAAAATAAACCCCAATTGCACCAAAAACGAAAAAAGAAAAAACACTACAAATTTTTTGCTCAAATATTCTTAACAATAAATCTAATACACAAAAAAAGTACTAATATAAACCCCAATTCACACACACAAAAAAAATACTAGGGTTTATAAATACCAGCATAATTTATAAAGCTAAGAAAAACACAAATACTACTCATAATCACCCAAAAATCTCCATTTTCGACGTAACAAAATCTTTAAAAAAAGAAGAAGAACATATAATATAATATAATATAATATAATATAATATAATATAATATAATATAATATAATATAATATAATATAATATACCAAAAAAACAATCTAACAATTTTTTTCTCAAAAATTCTCAATAATAAATCTAACAAACAAAAAATAAATTACTAGGGTTTATCACCAAACACCGACCAAATACTAGCACAATTTACAATACCAGGAGAAAAAAAAAAACACTACTCATATTCAGCCAAAATCACCATTTTCAACGTAACAAAATCAAAAAAAAAAAAAAAACATATATTAATGGTATAATATAATAAAGTATACTATTTGTATTCATCACTGTAAATAAATTCACTGAGATTAAAATAAGTTTTTTTACTGCATAAATTATTTTGAATTGTGGAAAAAAAGGGTAGATTTTGGAGAAGTTACCAGAAGTGGAGAAACCGACAATATTGCGAAGAAAATTTGAGGAGAATTGCGGATTAATGGAAATTGCAATGTGTATACTTCATAGGGGGAAAGTGTTGGGAAGCTTCCTATATGTTTTGTGGTTTGAAAGCAAAGTTTATTTTTATAGTTTTCTGTTATGATTTTAATTTTTTACAGGAAAGTACTTCTAGGGTAGCTTATGGTACGACATAAAAAGCATATTATTGTTAAAAAAAAAAAAAAAAAAAAATTACTGCCTTTTGTGGTGTTGAAAATATTGAAGTTACCCTTTTACCTAGGAGACTGAACAAATACGTGACTGAAACTCACAGCCTCCGTAGGGTGGTTTGATACGAAAATAATACTAGTAATAATTAATATGTAGATTAATTTTTAAATAAACTTATCTCATATTTTTCTTTAGCTTCTCAATTGACATTAAATATTGAATACTTATATTAAACATGGATTACTGTTGATTCACAAAGTTATATAATTCGGTCAGAGGAACATTTCCTAACAAAAATTTTAGTTTAGGGGAGTACATGATACGACATAAAAAACATAATAGGTAATTCCCAAAAAAAAAAAAAAAAAATCTCTTCCTGTTCGATATCGAGCACTTCTATTAAAACCCAATTAATCCTAATAGAATATGATTCATTTAGGTAACATTTCCTAACAAAAATTATATTTTAGGATAGCACATGATCCAACATAAAATTATTTGAGTTATTAAAATCCCAATTATAATTGAAATAAAGAAAAATTTTCCTCGCAAAATTTATGTTTTCTATATATAAGACTTAGAACTTAAAATTCTATACACAAAAATGATATTCATCATAATACAACTTGTATTGATTTAAGTAGGCATGTGATAACGAATTGGTTAATATAAGAAAAATCAGTATGAAAACACAGTTAAAAGATCGTAAATAAAAACTTGAAAAAATGTTAGTTGTCGTATTTTAAATTTGAAGTCGAAATAATGAATTGATATAATAAAAAAAAAAATCCTTATTTAGAAATAATTTCTATAGAACTACTTTCAAATTTTTGAAATTATACCTATGAACAAACAAGGCCAGCCTACTAACTGGACTTAATTAATTGATTATAAGTACCTTTTTTAATAGGAAAATACTAGTAACAATGATGATGTTCTTTTTTTCTTCTTTCTTGTTTCTGTTTGCATTTCGAAAATGGAGTATTTTTGAAGTTAAAAAATATAAAATATGAAAATAAATTTAAAAATTTTAGAGTTTTATGAAAATAAAAGAAAATAGACTTTTTTAAAGAAATTAAAAAGTACAAAAAGTGAAATACAAAAAATAAATTAAAAAATAATAAAAAGTACCTCTTGGAGTGTTATTCAAAAATTTAAATATTGTGAAAATGTTTTTCCGAATATTTATGGCCATAATAGTTTCATAACAAATTAAAAATATATTTTAAAATATTGTGAATAATATTCACAATCAAACGTATTATAAGAATAAAATTTACTTCGCATTATTAAGAAGTGAGAATATTAAATATGGTGTATAATAAATAACATGTAAACTACCCAAATGTTATTATTTTAACAATTTACTTTTAATTGAGCTATCAAATAATCGACCTACATTTAAAGTTCCGGTTCTATAAAAAAAAAATTCAATCAATTATTGGAAATGTGATGCTACCGCAATTATTACCTTTTTAAAAATTGTTTTTTTACATGATATATATTAATGTTGAAATTAAAAATAAATCTGCTTTAATAGTAAGCGTTATCTGATTCATTCACAAAATTTAAACTCGAGATTTATAATTAAGAAGGAAGAGGTACCTTGTTAATCACCGCGACTTTGGTGGTTATTTTCATTATTTTTGTTTTTATATCACGTGTACCTACGTATTAGGTAAGTAAATTCCATTTATTGGTAAAATATGTTGAGTGAGTAATAATTCATAAATATTAAAAAATGGAGTTAGGTGGGTCATGAATGTTTGGTGGGGTCATGAAAGAAGACACGGGGAAATTCACTTGTACTGAATTAAACTGTCAGTAAAATATTCCTTTTAAACTTTAAAAGTTTATATTAATAAGGGAACTTTGAAACTAATATATACTCTCGGAAAATATTAAATTGAAATTAGGAAAAGTATATCCAACGATAAGTTCAGAAGAAAATTTTTGAATCAATAGATATTATGCATTATAATTTAGATATATACAGCGTGAAGTAATCACACAATTGAAGTAAAAAAAAAAGATAAAATATACACATATTTTTTTTTCTATTTTTACGAAATAGAGAGATTATTTTAATAGACTCGTAACTTGAAAAAAAAAAATTAAAACAAAACTATAAAAAGAAATAAATTACTTAGTTGATAGATGATTTTAATTGAATGAATTTCAAATATTAGATAATTCACTAAACAGTATGTATGCTTTATACTCTAACTCTAAGGGGTCGTTTCGTAGAATGCATTAAAATGTTAATGTATGCATTAGTTTAATGTGTATTAGTAGCACCTTGTTTGGTATACTTTTTTTACGCTATGTATAACTAATGCAAGCACTAGTTATACACTCTATTGTGTATTGAGGTGTGTATTACTAATATCTCAAAATTCATGGCATTAGTAATGCAATGAATCTAATGTATGCATTAACATGCTTAAAGACCCTATTATCCCTTCAAAAAAAAAATTGCATCATTTCCAACATATATATTAAGGGTATTATGTAAAAGTTAAAAAAAATTATGTAATTCATATTTTTTTAATACATCGAACCAAACACTGCATAAAAAAAATATAAGCATAACTAACACAAGCATTACTAATACACTGTATTTTGTATTATTCTTATACACTCTACCAAACTCTACCAAACGACCCCTAACGATGCAGGCCAATCTTGCGGCATGCTTTTTTCCATATTTTCCTCAAAACGCGTTTTGCATATAGAATTCTATTAATTTATTTTCTATTTCTACTGTTTTAGATATGAATTCAATTATTCCCTTATTAGTTAGTTAAATTATTTTTTTCAAAAAGTAAATAGATTGCTTGAAAAAAAATAAAAAAAATGTTGAAATCAGAATGATAAATTCCATAAGTGATCAATGGCTGAGGAGGATTTGGGTACTACATGTATCCTTTTGCTCATAGTCATTCGAGCTTCTTTTTAAAATATAACATATATTATTTCTGCACTATGATCGTTTGATATTCAAATATTGTCTCAGACCTTTTTTCTATTCCCAACCCTAACCCTCATCTCGTATACCGCCCCCATCATCTCATTTTTACTCTGTAAATATTTAATCAGATATAATTAATTTTTGTTATGAAAGAAAAGCAGAAGACGATGCTGCTCATTTACATTTTCATGAATATCGTCCATGGAGAAAAGGCTGTAGATTATGATACATTTCTTTTTTTGGTTTATAGTTATCAAAAATTCAGAAAATAAAGATTGTCCCCTGGAGTAATTTCTTTTTTTTCTTTTTTCTTTTTTCTTTTTAAAGATAAAAAGGCAACGCGGTATTTGCCTTTTTGTGTCTTGAGGGAACTCCTAAAAGGGAGGCACGTTGAAGGATACGTGGTATTATTCCAATCTTTAAGGAAACTATTACTCACCCATAACATTATATATATATATATATATATATATATATATATATATATATATAAAAAGTAAAATTAAAAGCAAGATAAGAAATGGAGTAACGCCACAAGAATAAGTCAAATGACAATCTTAAGATAAAGTTGAAAATTATGTAATAAAAATTTTAAATTTAAAATATATTATCTCTTCTTTTTTTTAAAAAGTCATTATCTTAATATATAGGAACCCATAATTAAAGACTTCTAATAGACTCGTACTATTTCATTGACTAATTTCTTGAAGTTGTTATAAAATATATTTGAATACATTTGATTTCAATAATAATAATAATAATAAGCATAAAAAATAAAAATAAAAATAGTAGTACATAGTAATAGTGATGATAGAAATAATAATTAAATGAAAATAAAAAATGAAAATAGTTTTAAAAATTTATTCATTAGGAGTTGGAATATTACGGAGAAGTAATAATTAATAATGATTATAAGATATAATAATATTATATTTAAAAGGAAAAGGAAGAGAAATAAATTTATTTCTCCTTTATTTTGTTAGTAATTAATATAAAAAAATATGAATTAATCTCATTGATTTCAAATATGCCTCTTAATTCAAATATATATTTAAGATAAGCATGTTAAATTTGAAAACTATAAGGATATTTGAATTTGAATTTTTAAATAAAAATTGAATTGGAATAGAATTCTTTCTTTTTAATTTCCTTTATATATATATATATATATATATATATATATATATATATATATATATATATATATATATATATATTCACTCCTATCCTGATATGTAGTGTTAAATTTTCTTCTCTCTCTTTGTTATTGATTACTGATTATTTGCTTTGTTTATGAATTTACTTATTACACTCTTCATTTAAAAAAAAAAAACTTCATTTGATTTGACATTGTTATTTTTCTATGCAAATGATGGTGTTAACAATTATGTTTTTTATATTCGGATCTAAATTCAAGTAAGTGATATTTTTCATATAATTTTATAAGAGTAATTAAATATATCCTTAAAAATTTTAATACATGATATGAGACTAAGTAATTGTTATTTTACGTAATCTTTGATTATTAGGATTCAAGTTCGAATTGAGATTGATGAATATAATTATTATTCATAACTTTAAAATTTTATAGTTATGAACAACTTTGACAGTTCATGGCAAAGCAGATTGAGATTTTGAATTGGTTGAAGAAAATTCAAAATAAATATTTTTTTCTTTTACAATTTGTAATATTTTAACTCGGTTATTTTTTAGGTGAAAATAAAATATTTTATAATAGAAGTATGAATGAAAGATAACGAAAAGACAAGAAAAGTATAAGTAAAAAAAATATTTATTTTTTAATATTTTTTGATAAATTAACTAAACGGAGAGAACTAGCTTAGCATGAATAGGAAAATAAAATAAAAAATAAATTTTAATATATTAGAAGAAATTTACATATTATAATTTTTTTTTCTTAGAATAAAACTGATTTTACTTTCTACTTTAAAATTTAAATTCAAAATCTTTTACATGCATTATGGAATTTATTTTAGTTATAAGGACATGTTAATAATTTTTTTTCAATTTGATTTATAAAAAAAATTAAAATTAAATATATGAGATAAATTTATATTTTGATAGATGTAAAAATATTTGACTTAAATTTTAAATTATAACTATTTCTAACGGACTAGATTATTTTGAAATCTATTTTTAATCTGTATTTCATATCTATTTTAATTTTGTGTTTTGAGATAAGAGAGAAGAAAATTCAACTGCCTACGTATGTAACACAAAATATAATCTAAGTCAAAGTTAAATTAAAAAAAAGTAAAGTTATCAAATTACATACATTGAGGATTTTTATTTTATTTTTTTTATTTTTTTGGGGGGGTGGGGGGGATATTTAGACAATTTTAAGAATATAATGAAAAAAATCATAATACATATGTTTATTTGTAAAAATTTGCATAAAAAAATGAAAAAATAGTAGAATAAAAATTCTAATTATTTTTGATAATTTAAAATCGTTAAATTGTCAAAATATAAAAAATATGAAACATAAAATCTTTTTTGCAATTACAAAATTATTTTTACTAATATATATGAGATTTTGAAAGCGAATGAGTGGGTGGGTGAATGATAGAGACTATTAACAATCCACCACATTTATTGTGAATAATATTATAAATAAAAATATGAAACATAATTTTTATTTACAATATATTTTTTTATCAAGAAAACATAAGAGAAAATTTCTTGACCATAAATAACTTTCTTTTTATATGATAAAGTACTGCTATAGTCTATACATTCAATATTCGCTTATTCGACTGATTATTCAAAAAAGAAATGCTCATTAATAAACTAAAAATCATACAAACCAACAACCTAAATTTCACTTATTACAAAAAAAAATATTTCTCCAAACATATTATAAAAATCTCTTTATTTGTTATGCTTAAATTAGTTTTTACAAATTGTTGAGTTGCTAGAGACACTGATATACTAGTTAACAGATAGTAGTATTTTCTAAAAAATATTTTTTCACTCATCAATCGAACACTAGAAAATATTTTTCTAAAAAATATTCTCTACTCATCAACCAAACACCATAAAATATTTTCCAAAAAATATTTTCCATTCACCAACCAAACATAAAAAAATAAGTAGAAAATCAACTTATTTTTCCGAAAAATATTTTCCATGAAAAATATTTTTCATCGTACCAAACACACCCTATATGTCTAAAGTCGTTACATATGAAAAAATTTAATGACTATATAACTTTAATTTGTCAATAAAGACAGATGGATCACATGCACAAACCCTAGATATAAAGGACATTAGTTTGTCCCCACCACGTGATTATGACTTTAATTTATATGAGTCTTTAAATATTAATTTCTCCTTCTAGGGGTTACTACGTGTTTCGAAGAGGAATATATATTAACTGAAAATGACAACCTAAAAAGCGGTATCTAATTGTTTCTTCAAAAAAGTATTGATTGTTTAATTTGGTGTGATAATTAGGTGGCATACTCTTTTTTTCTTTTCTCAAGTTACAAGTTATGGAATTTGTTTTTAAATAGTAGTTCTCAAAGTTTCTTTTTCTTTTTCTTTTTTTCTTAATTTTTGTTATCTTTCATTATGGGGTTTTCTTCTGTAGCACGTAAGTTACAATAATTAAGACGAATTAATGTACAGTAAAGTTTTTTTTGGGAATATTTTGATCTTGCCAGTTGCCACTAGTGATGTATGTAACAATATCCTCAGTTTTAACAAAAAAAAAAAAACAAGTATCCTCAGAGAAATGGCAATCTGGTGCCCTAACCTAATATATACAGAATTCAGGGAATGATCAGTTACAAGTGTCTAAGCAAAAAAAAGATTAATTAAAGAATTGACAATTCAATGTACTGATCACTGGATTAAAAACAAACTGAAATAACTAATAGAACAGACAATTTATTAATTCGTGAAAAAATAAATGGAGCGAATAAAGTTATTCGATACTAGCTATGATGGTCGAAAATATATGGTACATGAAAACGGTTGAGGTACGCGTCAAGATAAATATATAGATAAAAAATTAAAGCACGTAAAGTAGTAGTCTAAAAAAATAATTATTTTTTATTTTTAAAAAATTGAACGCATAAAATTAAGTAAACTAAGGGAGTAATAATAACAACGGCAATAAGGATGGTGACCTATATATTGAGCAACAATGTGGGCTCAATACCATGAAGTCTCGCGATATTTCCAACAAGAATATAGATAAAATTAATCCAGACACGATGATTATCAAAAGTAATAATAACAAGCTTTGATATGTTACGTACCAAAAGAGCAGAACTTCTCTTCTCTTCCTCCTCCTCCAGCTTTCAGAAAACTGCTACAATAATATAAAGCTGCAAATTATATATTGAAACCTTTCCCTTCCAGTCCAAATCCCTGCTATCTGAACAGAACTTATTGCGTACATCCACAATTATCATCGATGACCCTTTTATATATTCTGTTAATACAATTAAAAAATATATCTTGCCTTTTCATATAGTAATATTGTTTTATGCTTCACTAGAAAGAAAAGAATTTAACGAATGTGCCAAATGTTCACATTCTGTAATCACTAGATGCAGGCCTTTATATAATAGTAGTAAATTGATATTCCCGCGCCTTACTTTTTCTTTATTTAGTATTATTACAGAAAGCTAAGACTCACTATGAAAACGTATTTGTTATATATATATATATATATATATATACCAAAGCAAGAGAAAAATCTAATTGGTCAAATTTTTAGAAAAATTATACACTTAAGGTGGGGTTGGATTATGGGTGAAATATATTCTGCAAATTATTTTTTCAATCTTCGATTGGTCAAACTTTTAGAAATATCAAGTTCCTGTACGATGCAGAAAATGTCCTTTTTAATGAAATTAAGTAGTACAGAAAACAAATTTTATAAAAGAAATTTCAGATTCATGATTCTATTGTCTAAAACACTTCATCCCCTCCCCCCCCACTCCAATCCACGTGGTTAGAGGTTTCATCCTAAAATCTTTTGATATATTATATAATTTTAATTTTTTTCATATATTTATTTTTTATATATTAAATTTTTAAATAAAAATTCTGGCTTCGGCATTGTTCGTCGCCTCATTTCCATTATCCTTCTCCATAATATTGATTTAAAATTATTATATGTAAATATTTTAAGAATAACAACGTGAAGAAAATATTTTGGATGAAAACATTTTTCTTCATCCCAGACACACCCTTAGCTTACTTTTCCTTTTCCTATTTGGGTGTAAATTACTGGGAAAGAGGGGGTATGAATAATGGGAGGTGTAAGCTGAGTCATGAACAGCTGATGACACGTTGAGCGCCTATCAAGGAGTATGAATGCCAGCAGACCAAATTTACAAAGCAAGTCTCTCTACGTTGCCGACTAACAACTACCATTGACATAAACACGAATTGTGGTGGAGTAGTAGTACTCTTTTATTATTAATCAGATATTTCAAGTTTGAATCTTTCTAAATATAAAATCGTCTTTATTAGGTAAACAAAGTGCCTTCAATGTAGACTTTCTAATACAAATTTAAATTTAATTAGATTTCAATATAAATTTCAAACACCGAGTAAATAAATAAAAAAGAACAACAACTCCCTTTCGCTTTAGTCTGGCACCAAATACAAGCAATTAAGCAAGAACAAAAAACGGAAAGCGGACTTCCTCTATCTCCTGTTTTTCCTGCTATTTAGTGTCTTCGATATCTCTAACGTGGGCGGCAAGGCATCAGGAAGTTCGGAAAACGGAGGACTATTATTATGACTTATGAGTAAGTTGTATATTTGATCAATTGTTAACAAATAACTAGATTTATTAGTTAAGTATATAAAAAGTATATAGTTGTTGGTTTTATGGATGATTATTCATGTTAAATTTTCATTTTTAAGGAGAAATTTCAAAAATATACTACCCAACAAAAAAATAAAGTATACTCCGTAAAATATTGTATTCGGAGAAAATCAGTATACTGTCAACCTTATATTTTAACTAATAATAAAGGGTAATAAGCATGCATGTTGTGTCTGCTTGTGCTGATTGTTTCGTCTGTTTCAATGATAATTTAATTATATTATTTTTAATTAATTATTACATGTTAACTTTGTATTTTTAATTTCTAACTAATAATAAAGGGCAGTAAGTAGGCACGTCTTTGACATGTCTGCTTGTGCTGCTTCAATCGTAATTTTACTATATTATTCCTAATTAATTATTACAAATTATCTAAACATTAAAAAATTAATAATATTTAATAAAAAAGATAATTTGGACATAAAATGGTAAATTAACTCTTGATGTTTTAAATTAACTTGATATCTTATATGAGACCCATTTAAATTTTTTTCACAAGTATTTTTTATAGTAATTTTGTTATATCACTTTTAATTAATTGTTATGAATCATTTAAGACATGTCTGCCTCGTTATTTCAATCGTGATTTTATTATATCACCCCTAATTAATTTTTATGGTCAACTAAGCATTAAAAAATAAATAATATTTCACAAAAAAAGATAAAATACACACAAAATGATATGTCAACATAAAACATTTGGTGACTATCGAAATTATATTAGTGTCATAGAAATTATGATGGGATAGGGGAAGACATAAAGTAACATATATTATTTAAAGATAAGAAAACACGTAAACTGGGATGGAGACAGTATTAATATCTTATTAAAAAAATATTAAAAAATTATGCTAAAAACATTATAAATTACATAATTAAAAACTTAAGAATATAAAAGATATAAATTATTCGATTGACTCTCGAAATTATATCAGTGTCACTTAAATTGAAATATAAGAAGAAATATTTTAAATCACAATAATTAAAAATTTAAATTATTTTAATAATTGACTATCTAAATTATATTTGTGTCACATAAATTGAGATAAAAAAATAACATCTCAGTATCTAGTAAATTATATAATAGTATATATCAAAATGTGTTTACATATAAATATGGGCTAAATTGTTATAATAGTATATTATTTTTCACACTAAAATATACAGTATAAATATTTTTTCCCAATAAACATAAGTTTAATTTTTCCGTACAATCAGTTTAAATTGAGAAACGAACAATCTATTTAATGGTAATAAATCTATTACATGGTTATTCAAGCTAAAAGAATTGTTATTTAATAAAGTCGAAGTAAATTTCATAAATTTTCATAATTTCGTTGCATCAAAACCAGATAATTATCTATATCTATATACATTATAAAACAGAGAACGAAGCATCAGAAGAAGACAAGTGACAACATAAGAATAAGCCATTTGGCAGATTTTAAGACAAAACTTATAATATTGTAATAAAATATTTGAAATTATTTGAATTTAGAAATATTAGACTTTTAGAAGAAAAAGAAATTTTCATTAGTTTAAAAATAGAAATTCATAATTGAAGAGTCTAAATAAACTCTAAATATTTTATAATGATAATAATCTATAAATAAATAATATTAGTAGTATAATGATAATAATCTATAAATAAATAATATTAATAGTAATAATAGTAGTACATACGTGTGATAGTGCTAGTCAGTGGCGGAGTCAGAATTTTTATTAGGGGGTTCAGAAGTAAACATAAGAACTAATCGAAGGGAGTTCAATCTCTATTGTATATACATAAAAAATAATTTTAATAATGTATAAATAGTAAAAAAATTGCCGAAGAAGGTTCGGATGAACCCCCCCGACCAAGTGTAGTTCAGTCCCTGGTGGTATAGTATACTAATAATAAAAAAATATACATAAAATATAATAATATTAGTAGTAATAATAGTAGCACATACGTGTGATAGTGATAGTATACTAATAATAATAAAATATAATAATAATAATAATATAAATAAATAACTAAATAGTATATTTAGGTATTAAAAAATTAAACTTATGTTAGACATTATAAGATAAGTATGTACTATATTTGAAAAATTATGGATAAGAAAGAATAATAATTCATCTTCTTTTAATAAATAGATATTATATTTGAACTTGAATATAAATTTGAATTTGAATTTAAATGAAATTTAAATTGAAGTGGAGTTCTATTTTCTTAATATCTCTTCTATATTTATATAATCAATAGTAGTGGTAGAAACAATAACCACGACATTTAAAATTGATGTCCTTAGAGGGGAACTAACTTTCAGTGCTTTGCTACTATTGGTGATGGATCGATAGTTGTTAGTTCACATGATGGCAAGCTTAGGTTGTACTCAAGCAGTTTTATGAGACAGGCTAAAACTGTTTTTTCTGGGTTTGGTTCTCCTATCACTCATGTCGATGTTACCTATGATGGGAAGTAGATATTAGGAACAACTGATACTTATTTGATATTGATATGCACTTTATTTGTTGACAAGAACAGAAGTACTAAAATTGATTTTGTTGACTGCATGGGGAATAAGATTTCGACTCCAAGATTGTTAAATCTAAACCCTTTTGATTCACATATGGCTGGAGCTAACAAGTTTCGCAGTGCTCAATTTTCATGGGTATGATTCTTCTTTTCTTTTGCCCTTCTCGTTTTTACTTTGTAGTAGTATATTTGACTATCATGCCTATTTATTTTTCTTTGTGCATAATAATTTTGCATAGTCGATTTCTTATGATGTATGTTAAAAGGAAAGGGCTTGACATTGAGGTGTCGTGTTTGTGACACATATTTATTGAGTGTCCATGTCTTCATTTTTGCTTAAGAATATGACAACCATAAATTTCTAGATGTCAATAGCTATTGAATGTGGTACAGTTAATAACTCCAGGGTGACTTCTACTCTTTCACAAACTTATCTCTTTAAAAATTTAAGTTATATAATATATTTAAATAAAATTTATTTAAATATTAAATTAAAGATGACACTATAATAATAATAATAATAAGAAGAAGAAGAATAGAAGTAATAATAATAATAATAATAATAATAATAATAATAAAATATAGTTTTAAGGAAACGTGCAAAAAAATTGGGCCATTATAGTTTTGTGTTAATAATAACTTTACCATTGAATCTTTTAAAAAAATACGTGCAAAAAAAGGTTAAACTATCAAAATATAATTAGACCAATAAATTGTTAGTTTTAAATTAAAAAATTATAAAATAAAACTACATATTAGAAACAGTTAGTTATCACATTAGAGAGTTCTAATTGGACTTTTATCAAGTTTTGAATTAAAAAATTAAGTGTTTGAATTTGAAATACATTATCATTTTAATAAAAAGATTTTCATTGTCTTAAAAATAGAAACCCATAATTGAAAGGAAATAAAATAAAATAAAATAAAAATGTGCCAAAAAAAAAAAGAAGATAAACTATCAAAAGATAATTAAGACTAATAAATTATTAGTTTTGAATTAAAAATAATTATAAAATAAAATTACTTATTAGAAATGGTTAGTTATCACATTAGAGAGTTCTAATTGGACTCTTATCAAGTTTTCAATTGAAAAACTAAGTATTTGAATTTGAAGTCATTATCTTTAAAATAAAAAGATTTTCATTATCTTAAAAATAGAAACTCATAATTGGAGAGTTCTAATAGATATTTGTTATTTCAAACTAGTCTATTTAAAATTTAAATGTAATAAAATATAGTTAAATATAATTTTATGTTTCATAAACTTATCTATATCAAATATAATGATAAATATATTATTATTATTATTATTATTATTATTATTATTTATAAATATAAATAATATATATTTGTGTGTGTATCTAAAATTTATCCTTACTCGCGATTATTTTAACATTGTAAATATAAATTAAAATTTAATAAATAAATTTAACATATATATCTACTTGAAATACCTTTATATATCTAAGTTGACAATTTATTTTTATAAAATAAAATTAACAAACAAACAAAATAAAAAAGAAAGGAAAGAAAAGAAAACAAAAGAAAATAAAATAAAAAAGTGCCAAAAAAAAGAAGATAAACTATAAAAAGATAATTAAGACTAATAAATTATTAATTTTAAATTTAAAATAATTATAAAATAAAATTACTTATTAAAAATGATTAGTTAGCACATTAGAGAGTTCTAATTGGACTCTTATCAAGTTTTGAATTGAAAAATTAAGTATTTGAAGTCATTATCCTTAAATAATTTTTTTTCATTATCTTAAAAATAGAAACTCATAACTTATCTATTTAAAATTTAAATAATATAAAATATAGTTAAATATAATCTTATATTTCACAAGCTTGTCTATATCAAATACAATGATAAATATATTATTATTATTAACTAAAATTTTGATAAATAGTAACTAAAATTCTGATAATAATGAATTAAAGGGATATCAAAATATAAAAATTTAAGTAACTTAAAGTTTAAATTAGCATTGTATGTTTCGAAATAAGCAAGAATATAAATATCAAAATATACAAGAGAAAACAATTAAATACAATAGAAAAAAATATAAAGATGGGGAGTGGGGGTAGGGTGAGGGTAATATTTTGAACTAATTTTACTTTCTACTTTAAAATTCATATTAAAAAAATTTCACGTACATTATGAAATTCATATTAGTTATAAGGACATGTTAATATTTTTTTTAAAAAAAGTAGATATTTTTTATATCAAATATATGAGATAAATTCATATATCAAAATAATTTCCACAATAACTAATGACTTTTTGTGTCCAATTTGAAATTCATTTATAACAGACTAGATTATTTTGAAATCTTCTTCTAATATATATTTCATATATTTTGTTATGCTTAACAAAATTTATCTATTTTAATTTTATATTTTGAGATAAGAAAGAAGAAAACTAATTCAAGGTCAAATTAGAAAAAAATAAAGTAATCAAATTACAATAAAGAAATATACATGGAGGATTGCTTGGGGGGGGGGATGAAGGAAATTTAAATAATTTTGAGAATATAATGAGGAAATCATAATACACATATTATTGTTTATAAAATTTTGAACAAAAGAGATGGAGGGACAGTAGAATAAAAATTCAAATTGCTTTTGATAATCTAAAATCTTTAAATTGTCATAGTATAATTCAAAATATGCTACATAAAAACTTTTTTACAATTACATTATTATTTTTGCTAATATATACTTGATTTTGAAGGGACGGAGTCGGGGTAGAGATTATTAACATTCCACTATCTTATTAACAATCCACTATCTTTAAATTGTGAATAATATTATTAAAATATATGAAACATAATTTTTATTTACAATTAGATGATTGTTTTTCGGGATAAATTTGATTATCAGTGGGGGATTGGGTGTGAAAGGAATGGATGTGGGTGGAAGCATGAGGGGAAAGCAGTAGAAAAATATTTATATTAAAAAAATAAAAAAAATGATTGGGGGATGGGAGAAGTGGATGGAAATTTTTTTTATTTTATTTTCTCATTTTATCGAGAAATAAGATGATAAGTGATTTTTCTTAAGATAATATAATTTAACAAATTCGAACGAGACATTTCAATATGAAACGATCATAAATATTATCCGCGCATCGCGTGGATATGTATACTAGTATATTATAAAGTAGAGGACGAAGCATAAGAGGAAGTCACGTGGCAAGCTGTTGTTAAGCCACATGGCAATTCTTAGGACAAAATTATTAAGCGTTATAATAAAAAATTTGTTATAAAGAATATTAAAAATTTGAATTTGAAAATAAAAGAGGGAAAAAAAGGAGTCCTAACTAAGCTCTAAAATTGAATTTGAAATATATTATTCTTCTTTTAAAAAAAAATTATCCTCCTTTTTTTTTTTTTTTTTTTTTTTTTTTATATTAATAATAGAAGCATACTTAAAGAATTCTAATAGACTTTTACTATTTTAAACTTATCTCTTTTTTAAATTTAAATTCTAAATTATAAAAAAATATTTAAATATAATTTAATTACATATTAATAAAAGATAAAAATGTGATTAAAATAATAATAATAATAATTAGTAGTATAGTGATAGGAGCAGTTGTGTTAGTACGTAGAAGTAGGATAATAATAATAATAATAATAATAATAATAATAATAATGATAATAATAATAATAATAATAATAATAATGATAATAATAATAATAATAATAATAATTATTATTATTATTATTAGAATTTTTTAATATTTTTTAAATTAAAGATGGGCTCCAGGCTTTTTTATTTATAAAGTCCAAAAATTCAAATCTATTACTAAATCGAGTCTAAGGTGAATAGGTGATCAATCCAAAAGATAAAAAGAAAATTAAACAATTAAATCAAATTTGAAAGTGGAAATAATAATAATAATAATAATAATAATAATAATAATAATAATAGTGATAATAATAATAATAATAATAATAATTAAAACACTATTAAAAATACGTTAAAACATTGTAGAAGCACTATTATGAATTTTTAAAACAAATAATTAAATATAAGAACAAGTTTGAGCAAGTATTTTTTTAAAAAAAACATTAAGCAATTTGATAAGTTAATAAAAGTCAATATTAACAATCGAATAATATTTGATAGTGAACAATGTAATAAAGAAAACTGCTGATCATTTTTATTTTTGATAATTATATGATTCATTTTTTTTTTTTTTATATGATTTGATTATGAGATTGTCTGGAGGAGAGGTTGAGAGGGTTGTAGACGAGTGGGGATGGCGCGGCGGAGCGATGGAGGCAAATGGAGAATACATAGTTCAACTAAATTAATTGAACTATGTAATTTTATGAATTATTTATTATAAAAATTATTCAATACATTAATGTGATACAATAAAGAATAATTTATTATTTAAAACTAATAAGATAACATTTCTAATAATTTATTTTAAAAAAAATATTCCGCGCGAGCTACCTATACTAGTGTTTTCTAATAGGACAATCTCAAAACTTTTATCTCACTAACATTAACATCACAATTACAGATAATTCAGCCTTCCACCATGTGTAAGTTTTACTTAATATGTTAATTATTTTTAAAAATATTTTTATCTAACAAATACATAATGTATATATAATCCATAATTAAAGTATGTTACACCTGACCGAAATATGCAACAACAAAAGTTTTTCGAAAATATTTGAAAAAAGAAAAGAAAAACAAACCGAATCCATAATACTTCAAGTCAAACATGTCCTTTAGTATTATTTATTTATATATATATATTTTTTTATTTTTTTTTGGTAAATATTTATATTTATTCATTCATCCGTAAGCCGTAATTCTTTAAATGTTTTTTCGTTTAAAATGTAAAGTCACTTTCGATTTTGTACTTGTCTTTGAACTTTGACTTTATATTGCATCTTTCCACAATAACTAATGACTTTTTGTGTCCAATTTGGATTTTTTTTTTTTTTTTGGAAATTTGGATTCATTTCAACTGGTATCTCATCAAATATATTTACATTTCACTAAATAAATATTAAACAACTTTATTTATTACTAAACTTAATTAACTACTGGGCTAATTTTAAAAGTTGAGTTAAACTTAATATTCATATTTTTAACATCAGAAAAAAACTCATCTTAATTCATGTTTACTAATACTGGATCTTCATATTAAATTGTTTACGTTCTAAATGTGCATTATGAGCGCCAGATATCTTCTTGAAGAGTCTCATGAAATGGGCATGCAGTCTCATTAAATGATCTTAGATAATTCTCTCTTATAAGCTAACTTTTAAGGTTGAATTAAATCCAACATTCAATACTTTATAAAAAAAAATATTTATAATCAGCGAAATCTTATAATTTCATCTCACTTTATTAACCAGTAGTTACTTCTACATCTTCTCATCATCTTCTTATCTTCTCACATGTATCCACTAATTAATACTTTCCTCCAACTAGTCAGTTTTCAACCAATTATAATATGCAGTCACTTTTATTTTTTGATAGAAGCCTATAGGTGTAATTTATCCTTTTTTTTTTTTACTTCACTTGCTTTAGTTGAATAGAAATTATCTAATAATAACTAAAGTATATTGTTATTTGATCTCAATTTATGTGATATATTTTTTTTATTTTAACTTTAAAGTTCTTATGTTGTCCGCAATTTCATTAAGGTATCCAAATAGTGATGGAGTTAATGATGTCAAAATATAAAAAAATAGATATATAAAAGATAATGAGAATCAACATAATGTATTTATATATAAACATAAAATTTTAATCTAGCTAAAATACTGTAATTTTTCAATGGAAGGGGTGTCAGTTGCCACCTCACCACATAAGATGATTTTTTCACAAGAATTTCAAACACAAGTTCAACCAACTTATGAACTCTCGAAATGAAGTTTCAAGAACTTCAAATACAAGTTCAAACGGTTGAAGAACTATCAATATGAAGTTTAAACTATTTTCTTGAAAAATAGTAAAATCAACTTTAAGAAAGAGATGAAAACAAAAAGAATCAAGTCCATCGAATTCACGGTGTGTTTTTAAGAAATGTATTTCCTTCAAGTACCCGAGGTTAATGAAATGTATCCTTCCAGAATAAAATGATTCACTCTAGCAAACAATGGTACCTCAAATATGCTGAACAACGAACTCACTCAACAGTTTGTTAATCACACTAGAGTTTTTAAGAAGAAGAAGATGATTTTTCACTTCAAAATTTCGTACTAAAACTTGAGAAAAAACAGATATTTATGCAGAGGCGGATCTAAAATTTAAAGGTCGTGGGTTCCCAACTTATAATTCTTTACCACCAGATCAATAACACACTTTGTTTGTGGGTTCCCAACTTATAATTCTTATATATTTACTAATTTTTTCAATATAAATTCAAGAACCGTACGAAAGTTACTGGGTCCTCGGGAACCCGCACCGAATACTCTACATCCGCCCCTATATTTATAGCCACAAAGAATTGCTTCAGAAAAGAAACAATGGTTCATGAAAAAGTTGCAACTTTTTAAAAAAATTGGGATGACCCCCCTACCTGCGCCCCCAGATGGGGACCTGCGTCCACAGGTGGCATTTTTCTCAAAACCAGAAACTTCCGACTCAGCCTGCGCTGGCCACCTTCCCGCACAAGTTATAATTTTGTTCCGAAACAGTACCTTGAAGGGTCACGTTCCTTCGAGGTATGACATGCATCCGCACATACCATATACATCCGCAATTAAGAAAATTGTTTCAATCAGATTTTCGAATTAAAAACTTACCAATTCTCAAGTTTCAAATGAACTTTGTCCAAAAAGATAATCTCTCTTAATTGTTTTTCAAATACACATTCAAGCCGAGCATGCGACAATGACACTAGACTTGTCTAGTTCTTGCATCACTAACCCACATAAAAGAATATTTCTCAATATAAGCATAAGAAAATTTCGTTCTCTCATCAACGTGGGAGAACTTTACTTATTTAAAGTGAAAATACGGTTCACTTTTCCCTCTATTTATTATCTCTATTTTCTATTTACATTTACAATAACCCAACAAATTCTGCCACTATATCAAAATATACTTATAAGTTTTAAAATAAAACGTACACATTTTTAAATTTTACATTAATCAAACACTTTCATATGAATTAAGACAAATTATATATTGTTGTTATAACCTTTGACTCTTCTAATCTGTAAATTATACGTTTATCTAGGACTTAAATTAATTAAGATCGGTATTTGATTATCTTACATTTTGGGCGGTGGATATTGTTCTGATTGTCTGTACTTGGAGTCTTGGACCACAAATTGAAAACCTCAAAATCTAGTTTAACCCAATAATTAGAGTGCTTGGAGTGCCATTTGGCTTTTGATTTGTAAATCAAAAATCATAAGTTAGGATTTTATATTTATGATCATTGGCTTATTTTATTATTTTGGCTTAAAATTAAGTATTTGTAAATATTTTTTTATTTTATTCAAATACTATAAATGTACTTAAAACTACTTTAATTTAAAAATATCTAAAATAAGTTTATCTAAACAGTAATCTATAAGAAAAAAAAAACTTTGGTTCTTTTATTTTTTAAGAGAATCGTTTTACTATTTCACCGCTCAAATTTCAACATCTAGTGTGTGTGTTTGGTACGAAAGAAAATGTTTTTTAGAAAAATAAGTGAATTTATTTTATTATTGTGTTTTATTAGTAGATAATATATATTAAAATAATTTTTATATAATCTAGATAAATATTATATTATAGAGGTGGGGGACCGTATGTGGTGATGGGGATGAAAGCGTGGGTGCTATGAGGGAAGGAGGATACAACTAACATAGAATATCACTTGAAAAGTTATTTTTTTTAGAAAAATATATTTAATTTTTTTTAACTAATCGAACATAAAAAAAAGATTGAAAAGTATTTTCTTTTATGCCAAAGACCTCTGTCGTTTGATTGAAAAAATGTTATCTCGGGATCAATTATCCCACTATGTATATGTGATAACTTATCTCATCACTATAGTGTAGATGGTGGGATAAATAATCTTGGGACAAACTAATACCTCACACCAAACATGGGATAAAATAATCCTTAATTTTATCCCAAGACTATTTATCCCTTATACCTCACACCAAATGACCCTAGTATCAAAGTGAATTTTTCAGTGTCTGTCGAATTATGATGGAAGGTGTTCAATTGGAGCAAAATTTTTCCACGAATGCTCAATTTTGAAGGACAAGAGAAGTATACCAAATTCTTGAATATATTAATTAATAATAAATGGGCCTTTTTCACTTACAATGAACGTAAATCATATTAGCTATTATAGCAATGAAAACATTGAGATGGAAAAATATTGCTTACTAAATTGATGAAATTGTTATGGTAGGCGGTACAACCAAAAGTTATGTAAGTTTGACAAGGAGGCAAACAAAGGTTATGAACACTAAGGGCCCATTTGATACAAGCTAGGGATGAACGATAATTAACTTCGATATTAATTTTATGATGAGTTTATCTCATATTTGTTTGAGATAAAATATATGAGATAATCATATTAGAAATTCTAATTCTGAAATTATAATGTTATATTAATCCACCCTGAGGGTGAAATACGAAGACAGATTATTATAGTCCAGCTAGGACTTGGTCCCTTATTGATACAAGATTAATGGGATCCACTCCTTTGGGATCGATGCTTCAAAGATCACATCTATGGATCCAAGATTTAGTTGTTTTAGGGGAACAAATACGTGTGTGGATGATAGCTTGGAGTGCGGGAGAAGCTACATTTGATGATGTCATTCACGGGAGCATTGAGCCACGGCGTGGGCTTCGAGAGAGCATGGACGCCCATGACATTATTTTGGGCTTTGGGTCACTTTGGGGCCCAATAGCTTTTAGGGTCACTTTTGGTCCCATTGTGTAATAAAGATCCATGACCTATAAATAACTAGTTTGTCTTCATTTTAAGGAGATTTTAGATGACATATTTGTAGCCTCTTTTGAGAGTCTCTTTCAAGGTGGAATCCTTGGGTAAGGTAGAATCCTTGTGTTGATGATTTGCTTAGAAACGGAGATTGCTTGGGGGTTCCAGTTCCCTTGAGGTCACGTAAGAGATAGATTTAGGTTGTGTGTGATATTAAAGGTCCAAAAGTGGAATAAGCTTTTGAATTGTTAATATTACATCTTCATTTGTCTATCTATCTATCTTTACTTTCTTGTAATCGTTTGTCTATATCTAGTGTAATCCATTTGTGTTCTTGTCTTGTAACCGTGTGTTGTTGTTATTGCATCTTGTTCATCAAGTGTTGTTATTGTTTTTAGTGTGTTTTACTCTTGATGTCATTTCCTTTCTTGTTCTTCTTGTGAATCCGAGAGAGGTCATCAAAGGGGGTCCTCGGTTCTTCAAATCGTTGACTATTTTGGTGTATGTTTTTGTGTATTTATTGTCGATCTTGTATCATTTGGTATCAAAGCCGAGCTTTATTTCGTTCCTACGAAGTCAATCTTGGGTTTGTTATCTTGAAAATTGCAACAAAAAAAAGAAGTGTCAAAATCAAAAATTTAAAAAAAAAGTATTATTCCCATTTTTGACCCCAGGTCAAAATTTGAGCTTTGATTTTGTTGTTTTCTTGTGTTTTTAGTGTTATATTACTGTTCTCTAACACTGTAGGAGTCTAGGGTTTGAATTTGAGCTAAATCGGAGTTGATTTGAGTGTTTTACCCTTGATGTGGGCTTAAACTTGAAGAAAGAGAGGTGGGTTCGAGATCTGGAATTTTTTATTGAGAAATTGAACAAATTGATGTTTGGAATGTGTTTAGAAGGTTGAAAATAGCCTTGGTTCAAAATTTCATCGCATTCCGATAATCGGTTCAAGAGTTAGAGGTTTTTGAAGTTCTTGGTGTTCTTGAGTGTTCTTGAGAAGATTCAAACCTTCATCTTGAATTCTTTTCAAAAGGTGGTGTTTGATCCTCAAAATTGAAGAAAAAGTTGTGTTGAGTGCCTAATTTATAAGTACCATGGCTTTGGGAGATGAGATCCAACCTATCTCAAAAGAGGCGATAATGAAAGCTCTCATGGATTGGCGACAAGAATTGAATAGTTGGAAGAAGGATGAGTCACGTTTGGAAGGAAACATGGAAAAGGTGACATGTCTTACTACCCAAACCCCACCAAATGTACCCCAACCACCCCAATTTTACCAACAAACACCTCATTACCAAAGACCACATCCGATTCCACTTCAAGAACATGTTCCCACTACAAACAAAGTTCCCGATGACATTGTTCATCCAACCCAAATCCAAATTGAGAAAACCAATTCTAACATGGAACCTTTGTCAATCGCTAACCATAATGCTAGCATTTTACCTAGCATCGCTCCTTCATTTGTGCAGGTTCATGAACAAATAATATCAAAGGAGGATGCAAGGAGAATGCCATATGAAAATGAGCTTGAAAGCCTAACAGAGTTCTTACCAAAGAATTTCAAACTTGAAAGGTGCAACAACAAGTTGATAAAAGAGTTGGATTCGAGGACGAATCCTCTTCAAGAAAGGGAGGATGATACAAGATCAATGGACTCCACTCCTTTGGGATGGATGCTTCAAGGATCACATCTATGGATCCAAGATTTAGTTATTTTAAGGGAACAAATACGTTTGTGGATGATAGCTTGGAGCGCAGGAGAAGCTACATTTGATGATGTTATCCACGGGAGCATTGAGCCACGGCGTGTTTGGAAGATAGCGTGGGCTTTGAGAGAGCATGGACGCCCATGACATTATTTTGGGCTTTGGATCACTTTTGGGACCAATAGCTTTTAGGGTCACTTTTGGGCCCATTGTGTAATAAAGTCCCATGGCCTATAAATAGCTAATTTTCCTTCATTTTAAGGAGATTTTAGATGACATATTTGTAGCCTCTTTCAAGGTGGAATCCTTGGGTAAGGTGGAATCCTTGTGTTGATGATTTGCTTAGAAACGAAGATTTCTTGGGGGTTCCGGTTCCCTTGAGGTCACGTAAGAGATAGGTTTAGATTGTGTGTGATATTAAAGGTCCAAAAGTGGAATAAGCTTTTGAATTGTTAATATTACATCTTCATTTGTCTATCTATCTATCTTTACTTTCTTGTAATCGTTTGTCTATATCTAGTGTAATCCATTTGTGTTCTTGTCTTATAACCGTGTGTTGTTGTTATTGCATCTTGTTCATCAAGTGTTGTTATTATTTTTAGTGTGTTTTACTCTTGATGTCATTTCTTTTCTTGTTCTTCTTGTGAATCCGAGAGAGGTCATCAAAGGGGGTCCTCGGTTCTTCAAATCGTTGACTATTTTGGTGTATGTTTTTGTGTCTTTTTTGTCAATCTTGTATCACTTATCTTCTAGTTTGTGTTGACTTTGTTATTGTAATTGTATGACTGTAGGACTCTAAGCTAGATGCTCTATATATTCATTTATGACATGTATCAACATATTTGAGAAAAGGTTTTATATGGTGTCAGAGCGCTATGAAGTTAAAACAACCCCAACAAAATCATGCATAACTTCTGCAGTAATAGCATGCATCTCTTTTCCTAGGTCGAGAACATTTGTCGCTACATAATTCATTTTCTACTACCCCATCTTCTCCAAACCTTGCCTATCAACTGCTTGTGATATTTACATTCTCCAATTTCTTATTGTGGAAGACATAATTTCTCCATATAGTTAGGGGTTGTGGTCTTAGATATCATATCGAAAGTGATGGTGATTCCAGAAAAGCTTCTAGACAATCAACTCAATCCAGTGTATAATTTATGGGTAAGAGAAGATCAACTTGTCTTGAGTTGGATTGTTGCTTCAGTTTCTGAATCCATATTACCTCAACTAATTGGTGTTGAAATTGCTCGCAAAGCATAAGCTTGTGGTTGCTTATGCTTCGGGGTCAAAGCCACAAATTCGTGAGTTAAAATCTCAGTTGCATAATTTACAGAGAGAGAATGCAAGTATTGAGTCTTGTAAAAGCGAAGGAAATTGCGAACAAGTTGGCTCCTTTACAACATCTAGTTTTTAATGATGATTTGGTCAAATTGTTCTTATTGGATTAAGATCAACTTATCGTCCTTTCACAAGATTGCTAGAATCAAATCAAGAGGAGATTTCTTTTGACGCTTTGTGTGGGAAAGATAATTAAAAAGAGATAAAGTTCTTATTGTTGTTGCATCCACAGAACAGTTCACTCAAAGTTCATTCGCTCTAAATCGTAACCGTGAGAGAGAAGAAAGAGGTAATCGAGGTTGTGGATTAGAACTATCAAAATGAGCTTACACGTGAGGCCGACCCAACTCAACCCTTTAATTAAGTGGGATTGAATTACGTTTTTTCAGCCCTTTTAGAAATGAGACCTATAAGCCCAGCCCCACTTGACCCGTAGGTCTCCGGGGCCTAGCTCGTCAGTCCTTAGGCTGCGACGTTAAAAATAATTATAAAATATTTTAAGTTAGTCTTTTATTTGTTAAAGTTTTGTGATTGCCAAGTGTTAATAAACCATAAAAATAACAAAAAATTCAAGTATCCAACTCTAAGGCCCAAGCCCCAAGCCCAACCCAACTTATCTCTCAACAGACTTAAAAAACGCTGAACGTACTACGTACATTAGAGAATTAGGACTAGGGTTTACATCATTTTTTTTCTTTGAGTTTTTTGAGTTTTTATAGTTGTGACCTGTGACTGTGATGCTTTTGAGTAAAAAAATTGAGTTCGTTTATATTTCTCCAAATAGATACAGGTAAGCATATGAAAAAATTATCCTCCCTCTCTCCTAGTTAATCACTAATTTTTTGAATTTTGAAATTTTCATGACATTTGTCGATTTTGGAATCTAATATTGACACTGAACTGACCTCTCCAACGATCTACTCGTGATGATTGTCGGTATCATGAATTGACCTCTCTGAACTCAAATTTGATTGATTTGGATACTGACGATTTAAGTACCGACGATTTGAGAGTTTTGACTTTGATCTTTTTTCCTCATGTGGTAGCATTTTTGAAATTTTATCGATATCATCGAAATCCTTACAGGTCGGTACCATAAATGATGAAATTATTGAGAAAAAAATTAATGCTACTTTCAACTATGAGATGGTACTGACTTTATGTACTAGTCGACTGCATTCTGAACTTAATTATCTGTTACTTTTTTTTAACTTTTCATTTCTTTTGTGATCGTATTTAATGTCATACGAATGGGGGGTGAATCTATAAAACATCTCTCAATGGAATTGATATATGTTTCTATGTTTCATTTTTGTGTCCAGAAACTATACTTTTAAAATTCAAATTGAAAATTTTAACTTTTTTATTTTTTTGAAGTCTGAAATCATCTTTTGACATGTTCATCTTATTACAAAAAATCAATGCAGAATGATGATAGTGAACATATTGCACATGAGAATAGTGTAGCGGTGAATGAATCTGAAGAACCTGTGCAGAAGAAAATGAGGCAGTTAAAATTATATGTTTGGACATATATCAGAAAGATTGGTAGAGGTAAAGATAGAGTAGAAAGGACAATATGCAGAGATTGTAAGGAAGTATATGAGGTTGGTTCTACTCTGAGATTAATGGTAAAAATTATGAAACATCACATTTAAAATAACACATATTAAATGCAAAATGATCAAATACCATTATTAGGTCAGATGCATATGGATCAACAAGGTAACATACAGTCGAAAAAAAGAGATCAATTGGCTTCTCTTGAAAAACTTGTTGAAGCTATTATTGAGCATGATTTATTGTATTCTTTTGTTGAATATAAAAAAATTAGAACCTAGGTAGATTATGTAAATTCAGAAGTAATAGTACCGTTGAGAAAATACTTTTATTGTGGATATTCAAAAAGTGCATTTCAAAAAGAAAGATAATCTAAGACAAGTCTTGACTAAGATTCCTAATCGAATTTGCTTAACTTTTAATTGCTGGACAACAAGTACATCCGATAATATCTTTGCTTAACTGCTCAATATGTTGATGATAACTGAAAGTTAGTTTGTAAATTTTAAACTTTTGTCGTATGATTCTTCCTCATACTTTGAATAGGTTATAATCATATATGATTGTTTGAAGGAATAGGGCATTGATAGAAAGATGTTCTTTATCATTTCGGATAATGCCATTAATAATGATACCCTGCAAATTATTTTAAAAGGATATCTTGATTTGCAAAAGAGTTTATTATGTTATGGTGAGTTTTTTCGTGTGTGTAGTTTTGCTCTTATTCTTAATTTGATTGTCCAAGAAGGTTTAAAAGCAGCTACTGATGCCTTATTTAGAATCAGAGAAAGTGTGAAGTGTGTAAAAAGATCTGATAGTAGAATGAAAAAATTTGAACAATGAACTAAGTAAGTGGGGATTAGTATAAATTTAAATTGACGTTTGAATGTGATAACTAGATGAAATTCAACGTACTTGATGCTTGAGAGTGCACAACCATATGAAAAAGCTTTTCCTAGTCTACATTTGATTGACAAGTATTACCCTTTTTGTCCTACATTTGATCATTGGAGAGGGACAGAAAAATATTTGAATTCTTGAAACCTTTTCATGAAATGGCTAACTTGATTTCTTGTTCAAGTTTTCCAACTTTCAACATGTACTTTATACAAATTTTAAAAATTGAGTGTTTTCTGAAGGAGAATCCAGTAATTATGATGAAGTTATTAAGAAAATGGCTTAAAGAATGTTCAAAAAGTTTCAGAAATACTGGAATAGATTTAGTTTAGTACTCTCATTTGAAGTTATTCTTGATCCTCGCTTCAAGATGCAACTTTTAGAATTTTATTTTTCAAAGATGGATGTTTTTCGATAAAAAAAAAGTTGCTGCTATTGAGAAAAAATTCTGCACACTCTATGAACAATATGAAAATAATCAAATTGAAAAAACTGTTACAGTTTAATGTAATTCAATTGAAGAAGGAAGTCAATTCAAACAAAAAAAGTTCACTTTATTTGTGGTAAATATCAATTTTTTTTGGTCTATTCTTCTACTTTTCTTTCTTCAGATTTGTGGTACGTTGTGTTTGACATTATTGATGATAGTCAATTTATAATTAATGAAATTACAGTCATGGATTTGTGGTATATATCTTAACTCTTACATGACTTATATTACAGAATAATTAATTTTACTATTCTGTTTTTTATATAGTCAATTTGTTTGTGGTTATTTTGCTGCAAGATTCTTTGTTCAATAAAAATAATATTAAACAGTAGCTAAGTTACTAAGTGGCAACTGACAACTTGCAAAGGGCACTTAGCAGACTGTAACACTAACGCTAGTTCTGTTTTTCAGACTGTTACACTAACGCTAACTTATAGAGGACTACAATGATAACACTAGATAAAAGCACCGAGCTACTTAGTGTTGTTTATTATAGTTATTATGTTTACAATTTTATCATAGAATGGACTTATTACATTAATCTATTACAGTAAAAAGAAAGCAGACTTAGCTACTTAGCTAAGTGACAAACAAAATCGTAAAATTGCTTACATTTTTTTTTATATCTTTACTAATCTTATTATAATTATATTTCATGTTTTAAATTAATAGGAGTTTAAAAATTTGAGGGTACATTTGTTTGCACTGTTGGAAAGTCATAATTGATCCTTTATTTGGGTAACAAAAACTTGATTATGAATCCTTTCATGAGATGGATGTTAATAAGTATTGGAAGGATAACGAAAAAAAATATTTTGATCTTTCAATGATGGCACGTGATGTACTAAGTATTTCAATTACTTCAGTAGCATCGGAATTGACATTTAGTATTGATGGTCGTATTGTTATCAAGTATAAAAATTATATCCATCGTGAAAATATTCAAACTCTTGTTACTACAAGAAATTGATTGCATGAATTTACTCAATCAAATATAGGTAATATTTTTTATTTTTCTTAAAGTATTTATTAATAGTTATCTAACTAATATCTTGTTTGATGTGAATTGTATTTATTGGTAAAAATGAACTTATTAAGAAAATTATGTCAAATGTGATTGATGGTTCAAAATACATTACAAGTGCAAGTGAAAGAGGAGTTGATAAGCTTTAATTGATTAATTTTGTAATATTTAAAAGCTTAGATTTATTTTGTAACTAGGAAAGATTTTAGTCCAGTTAAAATTTGTAAGTTTTTCGATTTAATTTTTGTTCATTTTTTGGTGGTTTTTTTTTTTTTTTTTTGGAAATGAGATGACTATAAATCTCTAATTCAGGCTTATATTATCTGATTAGACTTTAAATCTCAGAATTTTTTTGATCCATTTACAGAATGTTTATATTATTGGCTTTGAATTGATCTTTTTAATCATTGTATTCATTCACTTCTTGAATCTGTTAGTGAATTTATGACTATTAGAACATGTGATAAGCTCATATTGTTTATATATTTTCATTTATCGTGTTTCAGGTTTTTTTTTTTTTGAAAGGTCAACTCGTGGCCCTCCTAGGACGGGATTGAGCTGTTTTTTCAATGGCCCTTTAGTTAGGGTCAGCCCGTCCTAACCCATTTATCTCTCTAGCCCACTAGGGTTGGGATGAGTCAACTCATATTGACATCACTATCGTGAACGCTATAAAAATAAGGAATTCCCTCAATCGACTAAAAATTAAATGTCTTACCTCCCCTCTAATTCAGTACCTTCGAATTTGTCAATAATTATTTGTCACAATTGTGAAGGTCAAAGATACATTGCACGAGTCTGTCCCTCATCTAAAACACCTAACGAAACTAGAATATCAAGTCGTCCTGCCTCAAATTTGGCCAGGCCATCTACGTAGAATTGATTGATTGAATAGTAGTGCCATACATCATTTTACCTCTGATTTTGTTAACGTTGCTGCTCACTCTGAATATCAAGGTCCCAAGAAAGTTATTCTAGATAATGGTTCTAAATTATCCATATCTCACCCTGGTAAAAATTTTATTACTGCTTCTGATAAAAAATCTACACTTGATAATATTCTACATGTTATTGCTGGTACGCAGAACTTGGTATCTATTAGTTCTTTTGCTAAGTCTAAGAATTTCTTTGTTGAATTTTTTTCTTACCATTTTTCGATCAAAGACTTGATAACGAGAAAAATACTGCACAACGATTCAAGTAGTGATGAACTTTATTCACTTCCTGTGATGAAATTACGCTCACCATATTTCTTTGCAGCTTTTTTGGTGTTTGGCATGCTCGTCTGGTGCATTCATCCTACCTTACAGTTTTTCAAGCGTTATCAGCTATTGTTATACACCGCGTGTACAATTAGCAAGAGTTATAAAGTCCCTTTTAGTGAGTCTAGTTTTAAGGTCTCTGGCCCTTTTGATTTAATTTATTCTGATGTTTAGGGTCCTACTCCTATTATTTCAAATGATGGTTATTGTTATTGTATCATATTTTATTTTTATCATTTTAGAAAATATACTTGGATCTACTTTATTCATTTTGAGTCTAAAGTTCTTTCGTATTTGTTCAAATTTATGCTATTTTTGAAAAATATCTTGGGTGATCTATTAATTTTTCAAGTTGGTTGGGGAGGTGAGTTTTAACCCTTAGAAAAATATGTGGTAATGGTATTACACAACGATTCTCCTATTCATATACTTCGAAACAAAATAATTGTGTCAAACAAAAATATAATCATAGTGTTGAAACAGGGAGGACATTCTTGCATCATTTTGATGTTCCTTCTCGTTTTTGGATCAATGCTTTTGAAACTGTCATTTATGCTATTAATAGACTACCTACACCATGGCTATAACATCAATCCCAATTTCACGTACTTTCAAACAGATCCTAATTACTTTTTATTACGCATCTTTGGTTGATTTTTCTTTGCTTTGTCCTTATGCAAAGGACAAGTTGTCACCTTGGTCCAAGCCTTATGTTTTTAGAGGATATAGTAAAATTCATAAAGGATATAAATGTTTTGATCCTGCTTTGGATTTTTTTTATATCTCATCATTTCATTTTTGATTGAAATGTATTTTCATTTTCCTTACTGGAGCAAGGTGCCTACATCATCGACCAATTCTGCTAATGACCCAATAACATTACAACAACCTCTGTTGCCTTCACAACCAATACCTTATGCTTCCTCTGAGATAGATGTTATCGTTTTTTCGTTGCCTTCACCTAGTCCAGCCTTGCACCAGCCTTCACCTGGAACAAATATACGCTCACCACTGTCAGGCTTCATCCCACCATGTGTCAAAACCATCAGATTTTAGTGATGGCCTCTCATTGAGTGTTGACCTCTCTCAAACTACTTTACTTACTGCTCTACTGATACGAATTCATCTCTGACTCTACAACCTCCAATTCAGCGCATGGTTACTCGTTCTCAAGCAGGCTCGCTAAAGCCCAAGTTGCCCGTTTCCTTGTCTGCTATTGCACATTCTAGTGAGGTACCTACTTGTTACTCACAGGTTGTTAAGAATGATCATTGGATTCGTGCAATGGCTGAGGAGTATAAAGTTTTGATATAGAATAGGACCTGGGAACTTGTACCTCCACCACTTTCTTAGAATATTATTAGTTGTCGTTGGGTGTTCAAAATAAAATTGAAGTCTGATGGATTTTTAGATTGTCACAAGGCACGCTTAGTTGCCAAGGGTTATCGTCAACGACCTGGGATTGACTTTGTGAACATATTTAGTCTGGTGGTGAAGCCGACAACAATCAAATTGTTGTTTTCCTTAGCTGTGGCTAGTGGTTGGAATATCACACAACTGGGTATTTCTAATGTGTTCCTCTATAGGCACTTGAATGGGGTCGTTTATATGTCACAACCTCTAGGTTTTGTTGATCCATCTCATCTAGATCATGTTTGTATGCTGAAATGCTCTCTTTACGATTTGAAACAAGCACCTCGTATGTGGAACAAAAAACTAATTGATGCATTTTTCTTTCTTGGATTCTTAGGTTTCAAGACCAATTGCTCTTTATTCTACATGTCTACTATTACTAATAAGTTGTCCTATTTTGGTATATGTCGATGATATATTCTTAATGGGTAATAACCCTGCTCGACTTAAGTCACTTATTTTTGGGCATTGTAGCAACCTAGATAAGTGAAGGATTATTTATGTCTCAATGAAAATACGTTGAGGACCTTATTAATCGAGTGTATATGGTTGATTATAGTCTTATTTTGTCACTCATTTCGCCTGTGTCGAAGCTATCTTCTATTGTTAGAGTTTCTTTCAGTGATCCTACTTTATATCGCAACACTATTGGAGCACTTCAGTACCTCACCTTCACTCGACCGAATGTTGCTTATGCAGTGAACAAAGTATCTCAATTCATGAATTGTCCCATGGATGTTCACTGGACAGTTGTGAAATGTATCTTACGTTATGTTAAAGCTACAGCTTCCCATGGCTTGATCTTTATGTCTGCTTTAAATAACTTGCTTAATGGATACTCTGATTCTGATTAGGGGGAGATGTGGATCATCGCAAATTCACCACTAATTTTGCTATATTTATCGATGATAACTTGTTCTCTTTGTCATAACGAAAATAAAAAGTTGTCTTTAGGTCCAACACTAAGGCCAAGTATCGAGCATTAGCAACAGGTATATCTGAAATACTTGGGTTGAATCCCTTCTTCGTGAAATAGGTTGCTTCACATCTATTGTTCCTATTCTTTGGTGTGATAACCTTAGTGCTACCTACTTGACAACTAATTTCATTTTCCACTTTCGTGCCAAATATATGAAAATTAATTTTCATTTTGTTTACGATAAAGTTCGTGCTAAGTCACTTTAGGTATGATAGGTGAGTACTCATGATCAAGTTGTCGATTTTCTCACCAAGCCCTTGATGAAGTCTCATTTTCTTGATTTAGAGACCAAGTTGACAGTGGTTCAACACCCTGCTCAACTTGAGGGGGAGTGTTGATAGATCACTCTAGTCCAACTAGGAATTGGTCTCTTATCTGCTAGTTTGTGTTGACTTCGTTATTGTAATTGTTTAATCATAGGACTCTAAGCTAGATGCTCTATATATTCACTTGTGTACATCATGTATCAACATATTTGAGAAAAGGTTTTATAGAAAAATTAATTTTAAAATAGATAATCCTCAAATAATAAATAGCAGGATAATATGTTTCCAACCAAACGAACCCTAAGGAATAGACCGAAAATAAAAATCCTCATATTCATATAAAAAGCTTTTTTCATAGAAATATTTTCGAACGCACCTATTTTGTAATTTAGTTTTCACTATTCTTTTGTAATTGTTTTGTTTGCTTATTTGTGAGATTTTTTTTTTTTGTGTGGGGGGGGGGGGGGTCAAGCTAGGTCTCCCATTAAAGTCAACAAGGTGAGTGAGACTTATTACTGCCGTACCAAAAACTTTGTCCTTTTTACCTTTCTCCATCACTTTTTCCTCCAATGATATCGACAGTAGGACTGTTTCAAATCCTACTATCACTGGGACGGAGCAAGCTAGCTAGGGAGACACAAGGCTGTTTTATATGTATTAAGTTAAAATTATTTTCTTATATGTATTAGGGTCATGATATTATATTTGTAGTTTCTTGATCTTCAATTTTTATTGCTATATATCTATTATTTATATTTTGATTATCTTATAATTCTGTTGTTAGTTATTTTTCTTATTAAAATGTTTGTCATGCTTTCTTTAGTATTTTGCTACTAGTTCTTCACTTTTGTTATTTTCTTTTCCCAAATTAACGGCTTTGAAATGCTTTTCCTTAATACTCTGTTTGGATGATGGTTTGTCATGGTTTCATTATGTATGGTATAGTATACTAAGGTATTGTACTGTATGGTATAGTACAATCCAATGTTTGGATGGACTGTAACGTTCACTACTGTTTAATAACAATTTTTTTGTTTGGTTTGATGGTATGATACTGTATCGTAACAGACAAGTTTACTAAAATACCCCTAATTATTTTAAATTCATCAATAATTGTTAATAAAATAATTTTCTTTCTACAAATTCATCAAAAATCATGCCTTGTAAATATATTAAATTATTGAATTCATCTTTTATTAATTATTTTTACTAAACTATTGTTGATCAGCACTAATTATTTGATAGCTGCATAGCCTTGAAGGGAAAAAAATTTAGTTGGAAATGTTACTCACCATTTCCATGGTAACAAAGAATATCAGCACAAAAAGTGATGCAAGTTCCAAGCATTTCCTTGACTATGTTTGGCAACAAAATAATAAGAGGCTTTCTAGTTGTGTCGATGCACCATCGTTACAGTTCAACAACTCGTGTTAGAGCTGCTAACTATCGGGAATATTTAAACAAATATGTGCCATTACTTCCTCTTCGTTCTCTCTCTTTTCCTTTGGTTTTCGTTCACATGATTAGTTACCTGTGAGTGGTAATATTAATGCTTAACTAACGTCAGATCCAGGGACGGATCCACAATTTCAAACTTGTGGGTTTTCAAGGGCTCCTTTCCTACCACTAAGCTAACCCTTGGTTTAGTTATGAGTTCCCACCTATTAATAGTTATAACTTTTGATGATTTTTCACTGTAATTTTACGCCTTACGGTAGAGGGCGTGGGTTCTCGGGAACCCACACCTTCTACTCTACATCCGCCACTGATCAGATCTATGTAATTTCAGGTTGATTTGATTACTACTACTACTACAACAAAATTAAGCAGCTTGAGACAACAGATAAACTACGAGGAAATAATATAGGATAAAGGGTAAAATATGATTAAGTAATATTATATAAGGACATAATTGAAAAATAAAAGAAGAAGGAAAACCATGGAATACCACCGAATCGATGGTTGTGAATATTGAGGAATAATTCATGGTTACCAAATCATGAAAAGATACCATACCGTACCATGCCTTTTAGAAAATAATCAAAACAAACATGATTTCCTTAGTAACCATACCATGAAAAACCACCATCCATATAGGGAATAAATTAAATAGGATTAAGGTATGCATACACACTATCCTTCCAGGCTCAACTTGTGAGTAATACTAAACACACATATATATTGATATTGTTGTATATTTTATATATATATTGAATGTCATTAACTTATTTATACTTTATTTCATTATATTTTAATGATTCTGCCGCCACATATATCACAATGATCCAAAAATGAAACCATGTGCTGTAAAATTTAAGAAACAGTATATGGAGAGAATCAAAATCATGCACAATTACTCATCTTTCTCTTTAATAATATTTATGTATGGATATAAACTATAAAGTGCTATATACTTGCCTTGTGGGATGTGTGAATGAGCTAAAGGTGAAGTTAAAGTCCTCAAGAATCAATCGACAACCATTTTCTCAAATCCTATATATCTACATAGAGAGACAAGGAATAAAAATACTATACAATAAGGTCAAGAATATATATAAAATCAAGAATCTTTAGACACATATCAAAGAATTTAAAGTTGAATGCGCGTAAAGTTAGAAATAAAAGGGGGAGTAGAGTATGCTTCAGTTGAAAATGATAATATCTTGTTGTAAAGTTGAAAATAAAAATAAAAGATTTTAAGTCATATACGTCGATGTCTCATGATATAAACAATATTTACATAATCAGATAACTTTAGAAAGATGCTGGAGGTCACTTTATTTGATACAAATAATAATTTCTTGGTTAATCTTTTAATAAGTCAAAAATATTTATTTATTCCAAAAAAAAAAAATTAGTTTAGAAAATCGAAATGTTTGACCTAACTTTTGAGTAGTAATACTAGTTGTTTTCCCGAAACAAAATTAAAATAGCAGTTTTACTCGCAAAATATTTTTAAAAATATGATCAAACACAAATTATCGCTTTTATATTAGTAAAAACACCTTCTGAAATTGATTAGTCAAACGTAAATTATTACTCTCCGAAGTACTTTTTTTATTTTCCAAAATATGTAAATTTTAGAAATTTAGACAAATAAATATAAATATTTCGAGATAACCTAACCTACAATAAATATTATATTATGTGGCATGTCATAACAAGTTAAATTATACTAATAGAGTAAAAAAGTAAAGAAATAGTGTAACTTTAATTTAAAGTTGCTTACCACACGTATTTCTTTCCTTGGTTCTTTGATATGACCAAAAGGCATCACTAATTAAACTCATAGTGTTTTTGCTAATATGTACTGTTGATATAGAAAGTGGAGACAAGCAAGAATTTATATTTAAGATAACTAATCCTCTTCCCTTTTATGATTCTCTCTGGTTTAGTTGAGAAGTCTTGGTCATTCTTTTGCTTTAGGAAATTTCCAAGAAATTTCTGAGATGACCCCATCATGACTAAATTGAATGACATGCCAATTCATCTTTCTTTCCCCTTTTGCAGAAAAGGGTTAATGTTGTTTATGCAAATTAAACTTCAAGAGTTGATTTCTAATCTTAATTTATAAGATGTATTGGTCATGTTTGAGCACTTTTCTGTCTTATGTTTGAGCTATATTCATTTTTATAATTAGTTAATTTTAGTCCTATTATGATTACACATACACTCGAGAGTAATATTTTGATGTTAGAAACATGGGCTTTTATGGGTCAATTTTGTAGTCACATAAATTTGCTTTTAGAAATTTTCATCTTTAGTTAGACACAGGAGATTCGAAAAGGAACATTATATTCTCTTTTACTAACAAATGGAAGCCATTGAAGATTGTTTCCTATGTGTAAATATATAAGTTGGTTGGAACATTTTGATTAAAAGCCTCTTAAGTCTTCAATTAGGTAAATGGCCTCAAGTTATTTTTTATTGAGGGGGTGAACCTTTAATTAGATTGAAGAATTAATTATAAAAAAAAGAAAAATTATTGTTTTTTCCCCTATAGTCTATAATGATCAACCTTCTTCTTTGTCAATGGAGGTCATTTCCCAGTATGAGCTCTTTTCGGGTTAAAAATATTGGAACCCTTTGTAGGGTTAAAAGTGAGCTTTATTTTCAAATATGTAACAACAGAATTATTAAAAATATGATTGACAATCGCCTCCACATATAGCTTTTGAACATATATCTTCATTATCATCAAATTTGTTGCAACTTTATTCAACAATTAGATCATCGAAATAATTGAACCGTGGGCTCTGATATCACTTGTTGGGTTCGAAATCGAGAGGACGTCATGCGAAAGCTATTAGTTGCAAACCATAAAGACAATAACTCAGATGACAAAGAAAAACATACTAAAAAACATATTATTGATGTAATTTGGTCAAGTTGAAAACTAATATCAAAAACATTAAAAACTATTAGGAGAAAATTTCCCCCTAAACGAGACTCTTTAAAGGACTACATTGTGAATGCTGTTATGCTATGGTATGAGAAGGGGGTCTTCTGATGTTCAAAATCTTTCCTCCAAAAAAGATGTTAGCCAAATGTGGAAAAGTTTTATAAAAGTATTTATGGTTACTTTTATTTCCTTACAAGAAAAAGTAAAACTTTTATTTCTTGGGAAAAGACAATTAATTCGGGAGTAAATCAAACGCAACAACAATATTAGATTAAGGTTGGGATTTCCCATCATTAATCTAGTCTTCCCTACGCATAATTAAACTTCAATTTTAATTCAACCAATATTATCTCATCATTATCAGTACTTTGTCCTGCAATTATATATGTACCAACTAATTTTACTGTATCTTGTTTTAGAGTAATTTGTGGTAATTAAGTTTCATGAATTGAGAAGGGGTACTTGAAACAAATTTTGGATTTCAGCAACAAAAAAAAAGAAAAGATTTTGGAGCTATTATACTCTACAGTAAATTATTTTATCTTGTTAGACAAAGGACTGATCATATTTAAAGTAGAGAGTTTTACATAGTTTGCCATAGGAACAATAATTCATATATAAAATCATATAAACTTATGTTTGGAGGATCCTGTGGGTAGTGAAATTTTATTAAATTTAAATCCGTACGAAATTTGGATTATGTTAAATTCAAAATAGATTAGTCCCAAATAAATATTGCGGATTAATATAATTGAATTAATTATTTAAATCCGAATATGTATGGATTTAAATAACGTGCAATATTTATTGGGCTAGTCCATTGATTTGGGCAATAAATGATGAACACATTTTGCTAAGTCCAAAATATTGTCATATTCTAGAGGCTCAAAGGAGTGTTACGTGTCAAATGACGTGGCATGTCAAGTCAAGTGAAGGAGTCAATAAGACCATGCCACGTGTCAAAATGATGCAGGAGGCCTAGTGAAATCAAAAGCCCATAAAAGACGTCACGTCACATGAATTTGATTGGTCAAAGGAAGTCCATCTTCATCATGACTCTTCCCTTTCACTACTATAAATAAGGGTCTCATAATTCAGAAGAAGGACCCCAGGGCTCTAACAGGAAGCAAGAGAAAGCTCGTGGATCAAACGCCGCAATTTCTCTACAAAGCTCAAGTATTCAAATCAAGTTCATCAAGATTCAAGATCAAAACCGCAATATTCAAGAACAAGCTCAAAAGCCCTTGAATTCAAGCACAAGTCAAGATCAAATCCCTCAAATCAACAAATCAAGTTCAAATTTGAGATCAAGCTTTAAGCCCTTGAATTTATATTTGAAAAGGCGAATCAGAGGATTCATAGAGATTGTAACACTCACATATTGAAATCAATAAATTGATTGTTGCTATATATTTTCTTGTCTCGATTATTATTTCCGGTCTCGAAATTTTATTGTCCAACAAATTCTGGCACGCCCAGTGGGACAATCTCTACGTCTCATCTCATCTTTTTCAATATCAATATTGAAGAACATTGAAATGACTTCCACGATGAAAGAACAACTAGCAAGCTTGGCTAAAGCAGTTGAATACTTAACAAATTGCGTGCAAGAACGAAATGATAAACTTGCAAGGTTAACAAATAATATGGAGAGCATGTATGAGAGAGAATCAAGTCAGACACCCATCAAGCTTCCTGAAATTTTAGAAAAAAGAGAGTCGTTCATAAGGCAAACAACGACGACCAAAGAGCTTCAAGTCTCTGCTGAAGGTTTGATTCCTATTGGTCAATTGAAAGACTTTATCATGGGAGCAATCCAAGACAAATTTGAGTCGTCATCCATATTTTCTCTCATATATGCCAAGCCATATGCACAAAGGATTGATAACTTGAAGATGCCTGATGGACATCAACCTTCTAAGCTTCAATATTTTGATGGCAAAGGTGACCTTAAACAATATATAACACACTTTATTGAGACTTGCAATGATGCCGGAACATATGGTGATCATCTTGTCAAGCAGTTCGTACGATCTCTCAAAGAAAATGCCTTTGATTGGTACACCGACCTCGAACCTAGTTCTAGAGATAGTTGGGAACAACTGGAGCAAGAATTTCTTAATCTTTTCTATAGCACAAGACGTATCATTAGTATGACTGAACTTACAAAGGCTCACCAAGATGAAGATGAGCCAATTGTTGACTTATCAATCGGTGGAGAAGTTTGAGCCTCAACTGTAAAGATTGCCTCAGTGAAACTTCTAGCAATGAAATGTGCATTCAAGGCATGAATTGGGGTCTTTGCTATATCTTACAAGGATTAAAACCCAATACATTTGAAAAGTTGGTAACTCATGCGTATGATATGAAATTAAGCATGGGTATAAGAGGAGATCAATGGATGCTTGTCTGTGAGCCTCACAAAGTTGAAGATATAGAAGACCTTCATAGTGGGGGAAAATTTACACCCGAAGATGAATTCGAAGAGACTATTTATGTCTCAAGGCTCTTCAACGCATGAGCTTAAACTGCAAGTTATAAAACTCCTCAATGCACGAGTCTAAACTACAAGGTAAAGCGATCCTCAACGCATGAGATCAAATTGCAAGTTACAAAACTTCTCAATGTACGCGTCTAAACTGCAAGTTAAAATGCTCCTCAATACATGAGCTTAAACTGCAAGTTATAAAACTCCTCAAAGCACGAGTCTAAACTGAAAGTTAAATTGCTTCGAGAAATATGGGCTTAAACTACATGTCTTGAAGATCTACAAATTTGAGTCAAATCTGCAAGTTGTAAAGCTCTTCAAATTTGAGCTAAAACTTTAAATCACTATTCAAATTCAAGTTAAATCTTGAAATCACAGAGGTCTTCAAACTTGAGCGAAGTCTTTATGCCACAAAGCTCATCAAATAACGAGCTAAATTTTAAATTGTGAAGCTCTTTAAATTTGGTCAAAATTTTTAAGTCAAAATGCTCCTCGAAATAAGAGCCTAAACTGTATATCACCAATCTCTTTAAATTTGAGCTAAATGTTACATAACTCACCAAATTGTGAGATAAATTTTCAAATCATAAAGCTCTTCAAATTTGAGCTAAGTATTCAAGTCAAAATGCTCCTCGAAATATGACCCTAAACTATATATCATCAAGCTCTTCAAATTTGAGCTAAATGTTATAAAGCTCTCCAAATTGTAAGCTAAGTTTTCAAATCACAGAGCTCTTCAAATTTGAGCTAAGTATTCAAGTCAAAATGCTCCTTGAAACATGAGCCTAAACTGTATATCACCAAGCTCTTCAAATTTGAGCTAAGTATTCAAGTCAAAATGCTCCTTGAAATACGAGCTTAAAATGTATGACGCTAAACTCTATAAATTCAAGCTAATTCTTCAAGTTTAATTACTCCTGGCCCGCAAGAGTATAAACTGTGTACGGCTAAAAAAAAAGAAAAGTCCGCTAGATTGAAAACCTCAAAGAGACGGCCTAGGCAAAAGTTAGGATGAAAAAAATACTCACCCAGAACTACGTTGTGACTTGATCCTCTTACTGAGGTACGTAGGCGCTTGGAATTTCATTCTGAGTTCAGTTGCATGAGTGTCAAAAAAAATATGTTCCTGCAGTATCCGCCATATGGATACCAAGTATGAAAATATTTTAATTAAATCTTAGACTCACTCCAAGAATTGGTGGCTCAATGGGGAAAAACTCCAATGAAATCTGAGCTTCGTTCACATAAGATAAAGTCTCCAAACTTTCTAAATTTAGAAGTTGAACCACTCAAAACGCCAAATTTGAGAGTGAAAGTTGACAATCCAAGTCTTCAAATCAAGGCCTCCAAAATTTTCGTGTCTTAAGGTGGGAAAGATTTGTCCCTTTGTACCTTAAGATGGCCTCTCACGGGTTTAACCTTAAAAGAATATCGAAATTTTGATGTTTTAAGGTGGACAAGATTTATCCCTTTGCACCTTAAGCTGGCCTCTCACGGATTTATCCGTAAAAGAATACCGAAATTTTCATGCTTAAGGTGGACAAGATTTGTCCCTTTGCAACTTAAGCTGGCCTCTAACGGGTTTATTCTTAAAAGCATATCAAAATTTTCATGTCTTAAGGCGGATAAGATTTGTCCCTTTGCACCTTAAGCTGGCCTCTCACGGGTTTATCCGTAAAATGATATCGAAATTTTCATGCCTTAAAGTGAACAAGATTTGTCCATTTGCAACTTCAGCTGACCTCTAACGGGTTTATCCTTAAAAGGATATCAATATTTTCATGCCTTAAGACGGACAAGATTTATCCCTTTGTACCTGAAGCTGGCCTCTCACGGGTTTATCCTTAAAAGGATATCAAAATTTCTATGTCTTAAGGTGGACAAGATTTGTCCCTTTGCATCTTAAGCTGGCCTCTTACGGGTTTATCCCTAAAAGGATATCAAAATTTCCATACCTTAAGGTGGATAAGATTTGTCCCTTTGCACCTTAAGCTGATCTCTAACGGGTTTATCCTTAAAAGTATATCATTATTTTCATGCCTTAAGGCGGACAAGATTTATCCCTTTGCACCTTAAGCTGGCCTCTCACGTGTTTTTCCGTTAAAGGATATCGAAATTTTCATGCCTTAAGGTAGACGAGATTTGTCCCTTTGCACCTTAAGCTGGCCTCTAACGGGTTTATCCTTACAAAGATATCAAAATTTCCATGCCTTAAGACGGACAAGATTTGTCCCTTTGTACCCGTAGCTGGCCTCTCACGGGTTTATCCTTAAAAGGATATCGAAATTTTCATGTCTTAAGGTGAACAAGATTTGTCCCTTTGCATTTTAAGCTGGCCTCTCATGAGTTTATCCGTAAAAGGATATCAAAATTTTCATGCCTTAATGTGGACAAGATTTGTCCCTTTGCACCTTAAGCTGACCTCTAGCGAGTTTATCCTTTAAAGGATATCAAAATTTCCATGTCTTAAGGAGGACAAGATTTGCCCCTTTGCACCTTAAGATGACCATTGAAATGGGCCCATGCATAAAGAATACCATTGCATAAGTTCATCGGTGAAAGGGCCCATAATTCAAGAATACCATTACAAAAGTGCATCGGTAAAAAGGCTCATACTTAGAGAAGACCATCGCATAAATGCATCGATGAAAAGACCCATACTTAAAGAAAATCATTCCGTCTTCGAGCAAAATCTTTTGGTCTTAAGGTGACGGAGGCAAAGTTAAACTCTCGCACCTTAAGCCGGTGTCCACCGTCTTCAAGCAAAGTCTTTCGATCTTAAGGTGACGTAGGCGAAGTTAAACTCTCGCACCTTAAGCCGGTATCCACCGTTTTCAAGCAAACTCTTTCAGTCTTAAGGTGACGGAGGCGAAGTTAAACTCTCGCACCTTAAGCCGGTGTCCACCATCTTCAAGCAAAATCTTTCGGTCTTAAGGTGACGAAGTCGAAGTTAAACTCTCGCACCTTAAGCCGGCCAATTGGTGCATATTGCTATTTGTTTCAATTCTCCACAAACAAAAACAAAAGAAAAAAAAGAGAGAACAAAGAAAAGAAAAGAAGTTGGTGAAGGTCAAGAAGAAAGAGAAAGAAAGTACCTCGTTACTAATACCAGCAAATTAACTTCAAAGCAATCCGTGAAAGAAGTTGCAAAACTAATGTTAAGAGAATGAGAGGCATCCTCCTATTTATAGGCAAAGAAGGTTGCTAAGCAGTGATGTTTAAATCATGAAGATTGTATTTGCTAAAAATACAAAGGAGACATTAAAATGATAAATAGTTATCATTGTTACTTGAAACCACAACTTATACTGCATGCTATCCTAGACATGGCACGATTCACATGCATGCAGTAAAGGTCATTGATCCCAATTTAATTATAAATGAATACTTCAAGTCTAGTCTTCGAAAAAAAATTAAATATCTCGACAAGTTTTGAAGTAGAGGGCATTTATGGGAAATGAAATTTTATTAAATTTAAATTCGTATGAAATTCGGATTATGTTAAATTCAAAATAGATTAGTCACAAATAACTATTGCGGATTAATATAATTGAATTAATTATTTAAATCCAAATATGTATGGATTTAAATAAAGTGCAATATTTATTGGGCTAACCCATTGATTTGGGCTACAAATGATGAACCCACTTTGCTAAGCCCAAAATATTGTTATATTCTAGAGGCCTAAAGGAGTGTCACGTGTCAAATGACATGGCATGTCAAGTCAAGTGAAGGAGCCAATAGGACTATGCCACTATCAAAATGATGCAGCAGGCCTAGTGAAATAAAAAACCCATAAAAGACACCACGTCACATGAATTTGACTGATCAAAGGAAGTCCATCTTCATCACGACTCTTCCCTTTCCACAACTATAAATAGGGATCTCATAATTCTGAAGAAGGACCTCAATGCTCTAACAAGAAGCAAGAGAAAGCTCTTGGATCAAATGCCGCAATTTCTCTACAAAGCTCAAGTATTCAAGTCAAGTTCATCAAGATTCAAGATCAAGACCGCAATATTCAAGAACAAGCTCAAAAGCCCTTGAATTCAAGCATAAGTCAAGACCAAGTCCCTCAAATCAACAAATCAAGTTCAAATTCGAGATCAAGCTTTAAGCCCTTGAATTTATATTTGAAAAGACGAATCAGAGGATTCATAAAGATTGTAACACTAACATATTGAAATCAATAAATTGATTGTTGTGATATATTTTCTTGTCTCGATTATTATTTTCGGTCTCAAAATTTTATTGTCCAACATATCCAAAAGGTTATTGGACTTTGATCACCACCAAGGGATGTGGTTGTTAATACTAATGCCTAAAAAACTGGAGATCATTAGTTGTAGTTGCTACTGTGATTCAAAATACATCTTTAAAGTAGGATAGCAAAATAAGGCTGCAATCTTGCAAAATTTAATTTATTACCGCTACTGATCTTTAGACTATAAATGTTAGAGATTATGATAGATTATTTTTCTCCTTTAATTAAGCATTTTCAGTTATGATATTATGTATAAATGTGGCAGTGACCATTTCAATAAGCAATAAAAAATATAACCAAGCTTTCTGCTCTTTCTCTTCTAAAATCAAGTTTTGTTTTTGTTTCTCTTTTACAGATTAAGTTTTATTTTTTTCCCAACAAATTGGTATCAGTGCATTGCTATCTTGAGGGACCTGTGAGAAGAGAGTGAGTCAAAAAATACAAGTTCTTTCTATATAACCATTCTTTAAACTGTTACCTTAAATAATTTATAGAAAAGGAATTCTGAAGCAAGCTTTCTAACTCCACCTGTCTTCAATGGTAAGAATTATCAAGTTTGAGCAATTAGAATGACAGTTCATCTTGAGACACTGATCTATGGGAAGCAGTAGAAGAGGACTATGAAGTAACTCCTCTTGGAGCTAATCCAACAGTGAATCGGATGAAACATCACAAGGAGAGAAAGACAAGGAAAGCCAAAGCCAAAGCATGCCTTTTCTCTGCGGTGTCTCCTTCAATTCTTACTAGAATAATGCAAATGAAGTTCGTGCAAAAATTTGGGAGCATCTAAAAAAGAAATACCAAGGAAATGAAAGAGTTCAGAATATGCAAGTGATGAATCTGATTCGGGAAGTTGAAATGAAGAGAATGAAATAACCAAAAACTATAAAAGACTATGCAGATCAACTACTCGACTTAGCCAACAAGGTGAGATTGTTTGGTAAGGATTTTACTGATGAAAGAATTGTTCAAAAAATTCTTATCACACTTCTTGAGAAATATGAAGCCACAATCTCTTCTTTAGAAAATTCTAAGGATATGTCAAGCATTACCTTGGCAGAACTTATTAAAGCTTTGCAGGCATTGGAGCAAAGGAGAATAATGAGGAAAGAAGGTTTTGTTGAAGGTGTTTCTCAAGATCAATCATAAAATGAGTCATATGAGGGAAAGAAAAAGAACTAAAAGCAAAGGCAAGACAATAATTACAATAATCAGGGGGGAAGTAATCCACCTTACCCTCATTGCAAAAAGACAAATTACTCTCAACAGAAATATTGGTGAAAACCAGATGTCAAGTGCAACAAATATGGTCAACTGGGCCTTGTGGAGAGGGTATGCAAGTCACAAACGCAACAAGAAGAAGCCAAGGTTGTTGTAAATCAATATGAAGAAGAGCAATTGTTTGTAACAACTTTTTTTGCTAGAAAAAACACTTCTGAAAATTGGTTAATTGATAGCGGATGCACAAATCATATGACCAGTGATCAAGAGCTCTTTAAAGAGCTAGATAAATTTATTATTTCCAAAGTCAAAATTGAAAATAGAGAATATCTTGACGCAAAAGGCAAATGAACAATTGCAATTTAAAGCCCTATAGGTTTGAAACTTATAACTGATGTTTTCTTTGTTCTCGATCTTGATCAAAACCTCTTAAGTATTGGGCAGCTACTTGAAAATAGTTTCAAAGTGTTGTTTGAAGAAAAAGCATGTGTCATTAAGGATTCTGATAATAAAGAGTTGTTCAAGGTTAAGATGAGAGGAAGGATTTTTTTCTTAAATCTATTGGACGAGGAGCAAGCAATAGTTGTCAGGTTGGAAAATGATTTCGAGTTATGGCACAAAAGACTTGAAAATTATCATCATGATGTTGTACTCTTCATGAAAGAAAATCAACTAGCAGAAGGTCTCCCGATCCTTGAGAAAAATTTGCCTGCTTGTGAAGCTTGTCGGTATGAGAAGCAAACAAGGTTTTCTTTTCAGAATTCATGATAGAGGCCAAAGAATAAGCTGTAACTTGTTCACATAGATGTAGGAGGACCTCAAAAAATACCATCTTTAAAGGGTACTTTTGTGTAAAATCAGAGTGGTTGCAGAATTCAAGACATAAGAACAGATAATGAAACCGAGTATACTTCAGAAAAGCTCAACAACTTTTGTAATGAAGAAGGAATCGAGCATCAACTAACGACACCTTATATTCCTCAATAAAAAAGAGTAGTGAAAAGAAAAAATAGGACGCTAATGGAGATGACAAGGTGTTTGATTCATGAGAAAGAGCTGCTAAAATTTTTTTGGGTTGAAGCTACCAATACCGCAGTATTTCTGCTAAATAGATTGCCAACTAAGGCTCTGCAAAAGAAGACACCATTTAAGGCTTGGTTTGGTTACAAACCTTTGCCAACAAATCTGAAAATATGTAGTTGTCTTTATTTTTCTTATGCACCTCAAGGTACTTTTTTAGTTTTGGTTCTGGAATATTCTCTTGGTGTTCAAAAAAAAGCAAGATGTTGTGGCTCAATCTATAGTTAAAGCATAATACATTGCAGCTACTTTAGTTGTGAATCAAACCTTTTGGATTCTGAAATTACTGGCAGATTTGTACATGGAACAAAAGAATAGTACCGAAATTCTTGTGGATAATGAAGTTGCAATTTTAATTGCAAATAATCCTGTTTCTCATGGAAAGACAAAACATTTCAAGATCAAGCTTTATTTCTTAAGGGAGGTGCAAAAGAATGGAGACATAAACATGGTGCACTGCAGAACTGATTTCCAAAATATTGATATTTTAACTAAGTCTTTACCTGGAGCAAGATTCGAATTTCTCAGAGAAAGACTTGGTGTTACTGCTCTTGAGTTAAGGAGGAGTGTTAATATTAATGCCTCAAAAGCTGGAGATTATTAGATGTGGTTGCCGCTGTGATTCAAAATACAGCTTTAAAGTAGGATAGCAAAATAAGGTTGCAATCTTGCAGAATTTAATTTATTACCGTTACTGATCTTCAGGCTATAAATGTTAGAGATTATGATATCTTATTTTACTCCTTTAATTAAGCGTTTTCAGTTATAATATTATGTATAAATATGGCAGTGATCATTTCAATAAGCAATAAAAAATATAACTAAGCTTTCTGCTCTTTCTCTTCTAAATTCAAGTTCTGTTTTTGTTTCTCTTTTACAGATTAAGTTCTGTTTTTTCCCAACAGTGATGGAAATGGTAATCTAATTATCCATTCTTAATCACAGATTTTATGTCCACGTCTTAAAATGGAGAAACTTTAATAAAGAGCATTTTTTATATTGTGATCTTACACGACACGAATATGAATCAATCGGATGATAATTTCATATACTAAGGGTGTGTTTGGTATGATGGAAAATATTTTCCATGAAAAATGTTTTCTTGGAAAATGTTTTCATGGAAAATAAGTTGATTTTCTACTTATTTTTTAATGTTTGGTTGGTGAGTGAAATATTTTCTGAAAAATATTTTATTGTGTTTGGTTGGTGAGTAGAGAATATTTTTTAGAAAAATATTTTCTAGTGTTTGATTGGTGAGCAAAAAAATATTTTTTAGAAAATACTACTAATTGTTAACTAGTATATCAGTGACTCTAACAACTCAACAATTTGTAAGAAATAATTTAAGCATAACAAATAATATCAATATCGAATTCTAAAATACTACAATCACTGAATTTAAGCAACTATTAATTAGCAAATATAGGAGACACACAATCTCAAGATACTACAATCAATAGAACTATAACGGAACGACAAGCTAATTCAACCTTGTGAAACAAGTTACATTGATGACAAGATAAAATATGCAATTAGCAAAAGTAACATAAGTATGTCTTTCTCTATGAATATGAAAATAACAATACATTCAACGAACATTGGAAATTGACAAAAATTCGGATTTCACTTTTTTTTTTTCAATTAGTGAAAAATTGAAGCAAAACAGTGAAAAATATTTTCGAGTAATATAAATTTTTGAGAAATATAAATTTTTTGAGTCATGTGAATATGAGTATTATTGGGGTGAGGAATAGGAATGGGGTGAGGTCATAAGTCTCATTTGTCATTTTCTGGAAAATAACTTCCCTTGACCCATGAGGAAAGTCATTTTCCATCAAATGGAGAAAAATAAGTTGTTGTGGAAAATATTTTCCCAATATTTCATTACAAAAAAACAAGAAAAAATTAAAAAATATTTTCCATAAAACATTTTCCATCATACCAAACACACCCTAAATGGAAACACACATCCTAATTATTAGATAGGAACCCGATCTCTATTCACTATATGTTCAAAACGAATAGTTATATTTTTTTAATTCCCCTATATAACTTTTACTTTTGTATCGAACAGACTATAATTCAACACTATTATAAACTTTTGCTCAAATTTTGTATTTTTATTTAAAAAAAATAATTAATTTGTGTAAGCAACCTATCTAAAACTCAATAAGAGAGGTTGCTCGGATGGTAAGTATCCTTCACCTCCATCCTAAATTATAAGTTTGAATTTTCAAAGGAACAAAAAGATAAGAACGCCTAAACCGAGCAAGAAAGATAAAACCTATCTAGAACTTAATTTACAAAAATAAAGTTTTCATTCAAACTTTATATTTGTCTTAAATATTTTTATATATATTTATAAATTATTGAAAGTCATAAAATTTTAAATTCTGATTCCATCACTCGTAATCAAAATTCACTCAAATCAGTCCAAACACCACTATCAATCATTAAACCAAAAAATAGTTTGGAAATTCTCTTGGTTAACATAAGTCTATGGCACACATGTTTAACAAAGAGGAAGTTGCGGTTTAGATTTGCATTGTGATGAGGATGCATGTGAGTGGGGGGTTTATTAGAGTGACTTCCACCGTCCATTCCCATTTTATATCTTTCTTGTCTGCTAAACTTAGTCGTGTTTACTGCGGAGGAATTTTTTTATTTTTTTTTTTATATTTGGTTAATTAAAGTTTTTAGAATTTTCTTTTTAGAAAAATAAATTTATTAAAAATGAGAAAAATGATTTTTCTCGAACAAATAGAAAAAATAAACTCCAAAAATAACATTTCACATTAGTTGTTACATCTCATCTTCCCCAAATCTTCTTGATTATATCTTCGCTTTCCATAATATTTATCTAATTTATACACCAATATTTTTAAGACAATACTTTTAAATTTACACATCAAATACTCTCTCTCTCTCTCTTATGTGTGTATATATATATATACACACTAGTTTAGGTATACGCATCTTGCGCGTGTATCTCACTTTGATGAGTTCAAACATTAAACTAAGTAGGATATTTGTTTAAATAATAAAAATAAATATAATAATTAAATTTAATATCTTTTGAGTATGTAAAGATGGAGAATTTATTTATTTAGTCTAACCTTTACCAAAAATATTTTTTGAAAGTCGATCGATATTCATCTACTATCTGTAAATTGCAATAAAACAATACAATGATAGAGACATCAAAATAATACAATTAATCTAATCTTTACACACAAATTTTTTTTCAAAGTCATCCGACACTCATTTACCACCTGTAAACAATAACAAAATAATACGATAATAGAGATATTAAAATAATACAACTAAACCTAACCTTTACATAAAAAAAATTCTTCAAAGTCGACCAATATTTATCTATCACCTGTAAACTGCAACAAAATAATACGATAAAAGTGATATAAAAATAATACAATTAAACTTAATTTTACACACAAAAAATTCTCAAAGCCGATCGAGATTCATCTACGAACCGTAAACTACCACAAAATAACAAACTAATAGAGATATTACGATAATACAATTAAAGCTAACATTTACCTAAAAAGAAAAAATTCAAAGTCGACCCACATTCATCTAGCATCTGTAAATTAAAATAAAACAATAAGATAATAAAGATATCAAAACAATACAATTAAATCTAATTTTTAACAAGAAATTCTTCAAAGTCAACCGACATTCATCTACGACCTGTAAACTATAAAAAAATAACAATATAATAGTCATCACAAAGCTTCGATTTTGATCCAACTAATTTTTGTTTGAGCGAAAATTTTGATCCTAAAGAATGATATATATATACACACACATGTTGAATTCTGTTATGCTGACAAAAACAGTGAACAAATTAAGGGTTAGAAAATCATGCATCCACCAATCTAGACATGCAGTCGAATCAAGTTAGATTAGCATCAATTATATTCTCCCAATAGACAAATCGATTTGTTCTCTAGTTTAACATACATCTCAATATTTAGAGAAGTATTTTCTTAATAGAAAGGAAAATATTAATTAATTCTCCTACCATATATTTTAAGAGTCCATATATTTTAGGAAGTCTAATAGAAAGGAAAATATTGATTAATTCTTCTACCATATATTTTAGGAAGTCTAGTTAATATAATAAAAAATAATAAATTTAAAAATAATGAAAAGATAATTTTGTTTAAAAAAAAGTCTTTTTCAAATTATTTTTCTAAGAATTTTCACACTTTTAATATATTATAAATATATCACTTATTTTTTTAGGAAACATTTTCCATTGTATCTATAGCACACACTTGAGTTTCAACATATCCCAAACCTTAGGCAGCTTTTGTAAAGTAGTACACACATATTGGTGAACTTCTCATTGGTTGAGTGGAGATACGTCATCGTGATAGTGTGTCTGGAGGCTTGTTTCAATTGAATGCTTAAAGTGTTCATATTAAACATTTTCAATTTATTTTTTTTAAAAAAAAAATTTTGCTCAGATTCTCTAACACTATAGAGGATATTGTTGGATTCGAAATCGAGAGGACGTCATGCGAAAGTTTTTAGTTTGTAAATTATAAGACGATAAATCAGACGACAAAAAACATAATACTAAAAGACATATTATTGATATGATTTGGCCAAACGGCCTACATATTTAAAATAAAATTTAAAAAACATAAAACCTATTGGGAGAAATCTCCCCCTAAACAAAATTTTTCTAAAGACTACATTATGGATGTTATTCTGTTAAAGTATGAGAAGAGGGTCTTCTATTTATATAGTTTCAAAATCTTTCCTCCAAGAAAGAGGTTAGCCAAATAAAGAAAAGTTTTATATTTTCCTTTTAGGAAAAATAAAAGTATTTATGGTTACTTTTATTTTCCTTACAAGAAAAAACAGAACTTAATTTTAATAAGAAAATCAGGGCAAAAAGCCTAACAAATCTTCCCTTTTGGGCTTGATTTTCTTCACGTGATCCGCCTTTTTCACATCTTTGATCTTTGTTCTTCATATAGTCTTCATCACTGTTGTTTGACATGATTAAAAATGGAGCTTTTGGATTAAAAATAGGGAAAATGCATCGTTTCCACCCTAAATTATACCCGAAAAGTCGAAGACACACCTAAACTATACTAGTGACATTTTACACACCTAAACTATAAAAAAGTGATATTTTTTACCCCCTAGATCTGACGTGAAAAAAACATAATTAATTAAATAAAAAATGGCGCGTCTACATAAAAAAAAAAATAATGAAAAAAATAATAAAAAATTAAAAACTTTCCTCCCCCACCCCCAAACATCTTCTTCTTCATCACCACCCCCCCCCCCCCCCCAAACATCATCTTCTTCATCACCCCCACCCCAAAAATTCAACTCCACCCCAACCAACAAATCTTCTTCATCACCCCTACCTCCAAATAAACAATTTCTTTACACCCCATCATCCACCTTCATCGAAACATCTTCTCCTTCATCACCCCCACCCCAAAAATCCAACCCCACCCCAACCAACGAATCTTCTTCATCACCCACAACCCCAAATAAGCAATTTCTTCACACCCCATCCTCCACCTTCATCGAATCAATAACAATTTCATCATGAACAAAATCAAATTGAATTTTCTATCTAAATGAGAAAATTTCAAAAAAATTTATCACACTTCATCAAACACTTGACGAAAATGCCATCTTAATCCCACTGAATTTTGTACAATTGATTTCTAAAATTATCTATTGAATAATAAAATATGCCATTGGGAGAATTTTGATTTTCAATGTCTTCTTAATCCCACTGGTTGCATTTTGATTTTCAACTTTTTGCTTCTCTCTTTGAATTTCACCTTCCAATTCATTCATCTTCCAATTCAAATATGACAACAACAATGAGATTTTGATGTTTGCTAAAGAGAACAAAAGTATAAAAAAAAAATTGTAGGTGATGAAGAACATTGTTAAAAGTTGCGCTTGAAGTTCCTTGGTTTGGAAGAATTTCTAGATGATAGCCACTTCACCAATTTGGAATCTGCTTTGGTTGCAGAGAATGTCTTATACCAACAGAGACTGGGCATTGAAGAATTTGGACATTGAAGAAAAAAAAAAATTGACCTCATGGAGGATTTGGGCAGTGAAGAAGAAGAAAAAAATTAAATTTAAAAGAAAAAAGAAAAAATTATGAAAATAATAAATTTATTATTTTTTCGGATGATGCTGACGTGGTGCTGATGTGACAGCGCGTGTAAAACACCACATCACATGCAAGTGGTGTAATGCCTGACAGGGTGTAAAAAATATCATTTTTTTATAGTTAAGGTGTGTAATAGGTCACTAGTATAGTTTAGGTGTGGCTTAGACTTTTCGGGTATAGTTTGTGGTGAAAACGATGTCTTTTCCCTTTAAAATATATGATCTTTTTCGGGTTAAAAATATATGAGCCCTTTGTAGGGTTTAAAAGTGAGCTTTATTTTTAAATATATGACAGCAAGATTGTTGACTGAAATAACATCTCCACATGTAGTTGGACAAAAACATCATTATCGCCAAATTGGTTGCAACTTGATTTGAAACCGATTTGAACCTGTTTAATCTCGTTTCACCAAATCATTGGAGCTTTGAACCGTAGGCTTTGATACTACTCGTTGGGTTCGAAATCGAGAGGGCGTCATGCGGAAGCTTTTAGTTTGCAAACCATAAGACGATAAATCAGACGACAAAAAACATAATACTAAAAGGCATATTATTGATATGATTTGGCCAAACGGCCTACATATTAAAAATAAAATTGAAAAAATCTAAAATCTATTAGGAGAAATTCCCTAAAAAATAATTCTTTAAAGACTACATTGTGGATGTTATTGTGTTAAGGTATGAGAAAAGGAGTCTTCTATTTATAGAGTTTCAAAACTTTTCCTCTAAGAAAGAGGTTAGCCAAATATGAAAAAGTTTTATATTTAAAAGTAAAAGTATTTATGGTTACTTTTAATTTCCTTACAAGAAAAAATAAAACTTAATTATGGTAAGAAAATCAGGGCAAAAACCTAACAGATGTGTCACCTCCTTTAATTCTATAAAAATTACATGATGATGTAAAAAGAAAACACACCAACAGTGCACCAAACTTAAACTCTTGTCTCAATGAGCCAATAAAACTTGAGGTCTATTCCAATTAAAGTTGACTTACATACTTAAAAACTTTTTTTTTTTCTTTTGGTTGCCCAAGGTATCTCCACAACCGGCAGTCGTGAGACTAATCCTTCATTCCTCGGTCAGCTCATTTTGCGGTAGGAAACTGACCACATATTATACTTAAAAACTTTGACATGCTTTTCGTGAATAGCTTAACTACCTATTATACACTTGAGTATAAGTTGAGACATAACATACGAGTGTAGTACATTTTCCAAAGTTATTTTTCAAAAAAAATTCAAGAAATCTAAGAGATAATAGTAAAAGGAAAAGGCTAAGAAATTTCTAAAGGCCTGATTTTTGCATATTTTTATAAGTATTTCAAATACCTACCTTAAAAACAATTATAAAGTGATGATTTACAAAATGGATACTGATGCCATTCACATTCAGAAGGATAAAGTAACTATTAAATTGTTGCATCCAGCCAATGAATTTTATAATTCTACCAGTCTGAGGAAGAAGGGTCATTTTGTATTAATTGAAGGTCAACTAAATAATTAAAATAACACTACTGTATGACATTTTAAAAAAAAATCAAGACTTTCCTAGGAAACTACTTTGGAAATATTTAAACTTGTCTAGCAACTTTCAACATGTTCTTCTAAGAAATATATTCAATAATTTCACACTCCCAAGTTAGTTAGCCTAGATCAGCATGTTAAAATCCAAAATGGTCAAAAATCTCGGACATCATTTGTTACAGAAAGGGATCTATAATTAGGCTGTGTTTGGTAGGAGGAAAAAAAATCATGAAAAATACTATTTTAGAAAATATTTTTCTGGAAAATAAGTAAATTTCTTATTTATTTTTCTAGTGCTTAATAAGTAGGCCAAGAAAAATTATTCCCAAAGCAATTACTATATAATTTAACAAAATACTATGGGCAGGATAGAATGGGGTTCAACGGTGAGATGGTCAAAGGGTTAAAAAAGGGTGAGATACTAACATTCTGTTTGAATGGTGGTTTCTCATGGTATGATATGATATGGTTACTAAGTGTCGTCTGTTTAGGATTGCTTATTTTTCAAAACAAACATTTATTTTGAGAAAAAAACACTTTTTTAAAAAAGAAGGATGTTTGATAAATTTGCAAAAGTGTTTTTAAAAATAAGCAGAAGCAGTTTTTCTGCTTCTGGAAGAAGCAGAAAATTATTTTTTTATGACAAAAATATCCCTATTATACACACACAAATATATATATATATATATATATATATATATATATATATATTAATTAATTAACATACCTCACAAGTTTGATTAACGTTTGATTTTTAAAAATTTACATTTCATATTTACGTCATAATTCTTTAGGATTTATATATTGTTACTTTATTTTCACTCATTTTTTTAAAATAAATTTGAAAATATCACTGATGATGATGACTAAAGAATATATAATTTTTTTAATCTTTTATTATTAATGATAACAATTGACAGATCAATCACGTTACTAGATTGTATTTTGATAGCACATGTAAATTTTTTCTCAAATATTTAATTTTAAATAAATAATTCATGAAAAGTGACATTTGTTACAATATAGTGTGTAGATATATGAATATGGTGACTGCTTATTCGTAGTAAATTTTGACAAAGTAAAAATATATTTTAAAAAAAATAGTAATAAAAGTCTATTGATACCATTTTGGTCATTTGTCTCAAAAAAACACTTCTTGAAAAAAATTATCCAAACACAATTTGATTATCAAAAGCACTTTTCAAATGAAATTTACCAAACACAAACGATTTTTTAAAAGCACTTTTTTGAAAAATCATTTTATAAAAGTGCTTCTCAAATAAGCAGTTTTGTAACAGCAATCCCAAACGGGCTCTAAGAGAGTCATATTTATTTTGATTGTTTCTTAAAATTTATGGTATAATATGATTTAATTACATAGTTTGATAACCATGAAAACCCCCTATTTTATGTAGCCACAAATTTGACAGTATCTCATGATTTGCTTATTTTTTTTCTTTCATTATCCCCTTACTTAATATTATATAATTCTATTTTACTCTTTACCCTATATTATTTAATTCTACCTCCTACTCTGACCCCCACCCCACCAAAACTCCCCCCTCCCCACACACACAAAAGAAAAAAAAATAAAAAAAAATTCTATTTTAAAAATTTCAAACTTTTTTCTTATCTCACTTCCTGTCCCAACCCCCAACCAAACCCCACCTCAATCTTTTTTAGAATTTATTTTTTAAAAATATTTTAAATTTTTTTCTTACCCCACCCTCACCCACTTCCTACCCCTTCCCCCACAAGCTACCCTCCTCCCCTCCACCTGTCAATTCCTTTTTTATTTTTTAAAAAGTTTAAGAAATTTATTCGTACCTCACCACCACCTCCAACTCCTACCAACAACCCCTCCCCTCCTCCCTCATCTTATTCGTTCTCATTGTTTTGTGTTAAATATATACAAATACTTTTAGAGAAAAAGATTCTACTTGTGTGATAAATACAAGAAAATAGATAAGAAACAATTTATTTTCCTAAAAAAAAAAATTTGAATTCCATAGTGAACACACTTGTAGCATACACAAAAGATGCATTTAAATTTTGTACTTATCGTTGGTGTTAGGTTTCAAAACACCAAAAAGAAATAAAATTTGTTACTATAAAAAATAATCTAATTACACTTATTTTGATCTACTCTTTTATTGATTTTGTTAGAATTTATATGAATTTAACGACGTAATATATTTACATGGCATAATTTGTGACAAATTAATAGGAAGAAAACTATTTTATTAACAATTATTGATAAATTTAATATTTCTTACAATGAAGGATATTTTAGTAAACTTACAGGTTACGATACAATATCATACCATCAAACCAAACAATAAAATTGTTATTAAACAACAGTGAACAATACAGCTCATTCAGACATTGTATTGTGTTATACTGTACAATATACAATATCATATCATACTATACCGTACATTATGAAATCATGACAAACCACCATCCAAAGTGTAAGGGGTAAGAACTGGGGGTGTTGGATGGGTGGGGAGAAAAACAACTGATATGTTACTTAGGGATTGTTTGGTAGAGTGTATTGAAAAAAATAGTGCATGTATTAGTTAATGTGTATTATAAGTGCCTTGTTTGGTACAATTTTTAGTCTATGTATAACTAATACAAGCATTAGTTATACACACTATTGTGTATTGAAGAATGTATTAATAATACACACCAGTTTTCATGTATTAGTAATACAAAATCTCTAACACGTGCATTAATTTGTTAAATGACAAATTTACCCCTCTTTTCAGCTTTTTTTTTCTCTGATTAGTTGTTACCTCCATTTTTTTGCTCCGTCTTGTAGCTGCTGCTGATTTATAGCTATATTGTTGCTGCCTCCATGAAGATAATTGGCTCCCTGCGTGTTGCTGTTGCTGCTACTAGCTGATTTGTAGTTGTATTGCTAGTGCGTCCTCGGATTGTAGCTGATTTGTAGTTGTATTGCTAGTGCATCCTCGGATTGTAGCTGATTTGTAGGTGTATTTAGGGATGGACATAAAATATCAAAAACTGAATTACCGAACTGAATCGAATCGAAGAATTTGATATTCGGTATTTGGTAATTCGATATTTGGTATGATAATTGGGAGTAAATTTTTAAATTATGGTATTTGAATTTGAGATTGGTAAAAGATATTACTACCATTTAGTATTTACCGAATACCAAATTATTGTTAACTGACCATAGTCTATACTCCATAGGCCACGAGTTCAAATTAATATTCTACAAAAGGTCAAAAAAAGCCCACAACCTAAAAGTCTATAATACTATATTCATTTTAAAATTTTAAAATGAAAATCTCTTTTAAAATTTTTATTGTTAGCAGCAGTGGACAACATGTTCAAATATGAAGTTATTGTTTCATATTACTCGTGTTTTCTTCATTCTGGTTCTATCTATCAAGACAACTTGAACTTATCTAGTCTTGTTGCAACTTGTAGGTATATCTAAGTTATGTCTAGTGAGAGAGTTGATGCAGAGTTACTCATTTCCTGCTATATCTAAGTAACTAAGTTATCAAAAAAGTTTGATACTATGTTGTGTGATTTTAAATATCTCATAAGTTATTCTTGATGAAAGGGTTGGAGAATTCTTTTATTTAAACTCACTCACTAGTCACTACGAGGCAAATATTTGAGGAACAAATGTGGCTATTATCTTCCGAAGCCATTGATGCATTAAACAATTATTATGTTAAATTAGCAGATGATGAATGAGCTATGAAACATCACTGATGAAGTGTTAAAAAGTGTTGTTTCCATAAGGCATAGGGCAGAAACTTTATCTTGTGTTTTGATTAAGTTCTAAAGAAAACTGTTATCGTTGGCCTAGAGTAGAGTCTACCAAATTTAACTTTAATATGGTATTATCAAATACCGTACTGAACCGAAGTTTAATTTATCGATTACCGAATTACCAAACCGAAATTTAATGGTATGATATTTGGTATGTACTTTCATTTACCGATTATCGAATTACCAAATTCGAATTATGATAATAACGAATCGAATACCGAACGTCCACCCCTAGCTGTATTGTTGGTGCGTCATCGGATTTTCCAACAGTAGCTACTGCTCCTGTTGTTCTTCAAAGAGAAGTAAAAAAGAAGGGTATTTTGGTAAATAAATATCTTTTTATAATAAAATATAAATATATATTATTTTTAATACATTGAACCAAACACTCTGTAAAAAATGATATTTGAATAACTAATACCAGCATTACTAATACTTACATTAATAATACATTTTATTCAGCGTTATTCTTATGCACCCTATCAAACGACCCCTTATTGAACTCAATTTTCCCTACCTTCTTTTTAATGACACACCCATATCTTTTTGGGCTTTGCCACACACTACCCATGTCATGTCACCTTTGGGCTTTGCCACAACATCATGACCCATGGGGTTCAATTGTTCACAACAAACTATTTGGACTTAGAAAGGACACAATACTCTCTGGGCCTTTCAGCTTGAGTCAAGTAAGATTAGATTAGGAAAAATTACCTAAAAGACCAACTTAAGTTTTTAAATTACTAAAATTTTTGGTAATTTAAAAATATTACATATATTTCAATATTTATTACTTTTACTAAAAGTTGAGATACATGTTAAAAGTCCCCTCATCCTACGCCTTTACTTTACCAAATTAAGAACGATTTATCTTCATTCTATGCCATTATTTTAGGGGTCGGTTTCAATCCCATTTTTTTTTTCTAATTCAAAATTTTGAAGTAAGGTAAATTTCCCCCCTAAAATCTTTTTCAATTTCTTCTAATCTTGGCTGACGATTTTATTTCAAAAAAAATTAATTTGGGACTTTTTTTACAAAGTAATTTTTCGGTGTTATGGACTAGTCGCCGGCAACTCTGGCGGAGCAGCCGGAAACTCCACTACAACCTCCGTCATCAACCAACGACGACAATGAAGTAACTCAAAAATTTAGAACGGCAGAAGAGTTAGTAGCTAAAGCTATAGCTCCTTTAAAGAGAGAGTATTTTCGCCCTCCACCTTCTAGACCTTCTACCAAGAACAAGGAGGACACTGTTTGAATCCAAAATGATTATCTGAGACTAAAAGTGCTCCCATTATTAAGGATAAGAAATCTAAACGACAAATGAAGCGCGAATGCTGTCAGGTTATTTTCATTATATATATATATATATAATTTTTTTTTTTGAAAAGGATTGATTTTGTTAGGCTAATTTGAATCAGAAGGTAAATAATTAAAGCTTGAAGAGAAGAGTTATTGAAGTTATTTCAAGAGATGTGCTTTCAGAGGTATTTGCATCTTCAGACATGACAATTTTAGGCCGAGATACATATTTAGACACTAAAGATACTTTTTTCAATTTCTTGTATCTTTTGTTCTCCGTTTATGTTTTTATATATATCTCTTGTTTTTTAAATTTTAGTGGAATAAGCATATCAAAGATACATGTTAGTAAGTTTAAAGAAACATATTGTGTACGGGGATGTTATCTCACATTATTTTTTTATTTTGATTCAATTATTTATACCAAAGATACATATTCTGTAAAAACAACAAATACATTTTAAGTTTTTTGTATATCTGATTTTGTGTTATTGTGGATTTATGTATCTATCGTTATTTCAGATCTGGGTAATTTTAGGCTTAGATACATATTTAGACATACATGATACTTTTTTCAATATCTTGTATCTCTTGTTATCTCTTTAAGTTTTATATGTAACTTTTGTTTTAAAGTTTTAGTGAAATCATCATATTAAAGATGCATGTTAGTAAGCTTAAAGATACATATTGTGTATGAGGGGTATGTTATATGTATCTCGCATTATTTTATTTTTTTCGAATTCAAATATTTATATCAAAAATACATATTTTGTAAAACAATAGATACAATTTAAGCATTTTGTATCTCTGGTATTGTGTTATTGTAGATGTATGTATCTTTTGTTATTGTCTATATATATTTTCTTGATGTTCATACTTCTCTATATTTTTCTTTGCAGATTTGCCCTATATGTAATGATGAGGTATCATTCGCTAATGTCACCAAGGATCTATAGCTCTATGACACTTTGCATTATCAAATTATTATATTGAAAGCAGTCAAAGATTTATTGAATATGTCGAGAGAAATATACAATTTTTTTATTAACATATTCTGTTGACATAAATTCTATTTGAATTGAGGTGTATGACCTTCATGTATGTTTATTGAGTATCCTTATATATAAACTTTCACTGTATTCAGAAAACAAACTACTTTCATTTCTAAGATGACCAAAGACGGATACAGAATTTTGAATGCACGTTGATAAGAATAGGCTCCTGCTTTGACTATCTTATGCAAGTTATCAAGTATCGCGCTGTAAAAGTTCTATATTCAAGGGGTAAAACAAAAATTATGTTGACAAAGTGCTAAGCAGGAAAACTGAAGATTCATTAGAAATTAAAATTCTTTAGTAGTAAAGTTTGTAGAATAGGAAAAAAAAAGTTACAGATTCTGACAACTTATGACCCTTAGTAAGTCTTTTCAAGATATAGCATAGAACAATGCTTCTTTGAATTTAAAGAAAGATTGGGGAATATACAATATGATAGACTTGAAAACACTAAAAAGAAAAACAAAAGAAACTTTCTACAAAAGAAAATAATATTGTACTCAAAAAAGTGTTCGAACCAATTTGTAAGCACCATGAATATTTCATGGGATAGCTGCTATTTATCAACACCACAAATATCAGATAACTCTATCCACCAAAGCTTGAACGGATCAATATAGAAATCATCGAGTGTTTTGACATCTTATAATTCTAAGTGAATTTTTTCATGCTACAGAACAGAACAATGCTTCCTTGAATTTCAAGGAGGATTTGGGGTATAGACAATAGGATGGACTTGTAAAACTTAAAAAGAAAGAATAAGATAAACTCTCTATAAACAGAAAATTGTATAGTACAAGTAAAAGTCAGAAACAACTTTCTTCTTTTTTTCAACTGAATCACGTCCAATTTATGTTGCTCGAACTCTTTAAAAATAGTGTGTGTGTTTGAAGAATCCGGCAAGACCGAGACATCAGTTTTTGAGATTCCAGTAACATAGTCTTCAACTAATATGGCTATATCCACTTAAAGAGGTTAATCTCCCACCGACATGATGTCTAATGTCTTAAATATCTCATATACAATCCTCCGAACGACATTTTAGGATATAGTTGTAATCATACAAAAAAAAACTTCATAATCTGTTACAAAGAATAAGATGTATTTTAACGTACTAAAAAAATAATGAGAGATACATACACTGCACCATCGTGCACAATAAATAATGAGAGATACATACACTGCATAATCTTTCGTATGCTTATATCACTAAAACTAAAACATCATGAGATACATATTTGTACACAATCAGAATACCAAAGATACAAGAATATGAAAAATGTATCATGCGTGGTAAAATATGTATCTCGGCCAACAGCCAACTTAAAATAACTACAAAAGTGTTACGTAAAACAGTAATTAATTTTATGTTAGATACATAATCTATTAAACAAGAGATAATTAACTACTTCTGATACGTTAAACAAGATACATACCTTTTTTTGTCCGATCTTTTCGCATAAAAATGGAAGGAATGCTCAATGACATAACTTTCCATACATTGCTCAATGGCTCAATCGCATAGAAATTGAAGAAATTTGATGTTATGGACCAATCTCCTGCGCCGGTGACTCCGACGGAGGAACCGAAAACTCCACTACAACCTCCGTCATTAATCACCAACGACAACGGAGTAACTCAAGAATTTAAAACGGCAAAAGAGTTTGTAGCTAAAGCTATAACAAAATCAAGAAAAAAAAAAAAGTTGTACAAATAGTTTGAAATTGATTATGAAAGAGAATTTGTTTAAAAGGTTGAAATAACAAACAAATTATCTTTTTTCATAGAATTTTATTAAATTTTTACCATAATTAGTTATGTTAATTACTATATAGAATTGTATATGCCGACTACGTTACGTATAATAATAGGGAGAGAGAGTAAAGTAATTAAAAAAGTGGGAGAGAGTATAATTACCTTCAAACGGATTGGTATTTATGTTATTTATACTAATTTATATGTATCATCAAAGGCTAAAAATTGAAATTTTCAGAAATTTAAAAAATAATTGGACTTTTGTAAATACCAGTAAACATGTCGTTATATAGGTGATTTTCACATTATATTAAGCTCAATAACAAATACAAAACATACCCAGTATACTCCCACAACATGATTTGGGGAGGATCGAATGTAAACCTTACCTCTATGGTTGTTTCTGATTGACCCTCAACTCCTCTAAGGACATATAAATACAAAAATAATAGAGAAATTATATAGGAAACAAGACACTAGGCTGATTAATATAAATACAAATTCATGAATTGATACACAGTTTCTGAGAGCTCAAAACAACTTGAAGAAAATAACAAACAAAACGATAGTGCAGAGGACCTTTTGACAGCATTTCAATGGTGGGATTATCTTTGATACGATCCACTTCAAGTTTTAATAAAATCTTAATCAAAAACCCCACAACAGCAAAAAATAATTATATTTTCTTTGTAAAAGGATGAAAGCAGTTATCCCTGAATATAGGCTGAAACAGGCTACTCTTCATCTGAGTAGTTGAACTTGACAGAGTGCGATTGCAAGTCAATTACCCCTCCTTTATAACTGCCTCGCTTCTTCTTGGTCTTCTCATGTCGGAAATCCCTGGAAAATAGCATAGAAAATTAAGCTTTGCCATTGAAACAAGAGTCGAACCTAAACAGACCATGAACATGTTTTGAGTTCTTGATAGAGAAAATAGCAACCAAAAGAAAGAAAGATATCAATAACTCCCTTCACCCAAAATCAAACGAATTGTCACTGGTCCCTCGCCTAACTAACATGGACAGAACTAATACTTAAACAGAAAGATGAGCAGAAGGGGTGGAAAAAGATAACAAGTAAAAGCCTTGGTGCAAAATGATATTTAGTGCTAATGAATCTTGATGAGTATACCTGTAAGATGATTTGTAATTTTCAAAGCATTGGAGCATTGACAAATGTAAGCAATCTAGTACTCTTCCCTACTTCCCCTCCTCAACTGACTTCAGACATTTTATATTTTCACTCATGTGAAAAGACCGTCGACTAGGTGATCTTTATTTGTAAATTAATTCATTTTCGTCAAGAGTAAATTCAAGGACGTGAAACTTCTGGACAATATTTGGAAAATTATACCTTCCTTTAACCTGGCCCAAAACTTCCTGTGCCTTCGCACCATAGCCAATATCTGCACCATCCTGCAAACAGTGGTACATGAAAAAGTTAGTTCCATGGTAAAAGATGAATAACCAACATATATTTAAATGAGTAAAGGTCGAAGATGAGAATCTGGTCCTACCTTTGCCCAGTAAGAATTATCTTTCAGTCTATCATCTTTAAACTCCACCTGATCAATTTTCACTCTTTGAAAGGCATTTACAGTTTTTGGCTGCAATAACAATCAAAATGCATTTTCAGAACATTGGTGATAATACAGTAAGCAAATTCATAATTCTTCCCAACAACGACCACCATATAGATAATCTGTTACCCAACGTAACCTAGCCATACAACGTTATGGCAGGAATGATGGGGCATGAAACCAAGCAAAAGAACTACGTATGACAAGCTGACATCATCAATTTTAATATGAAAGAAGAAAAGAAACTCTCTTAAGATTACAGGAAAGTTTCCCCAACCCCTTCTATAATTAGAAATAAGGAAACAGGTTTTCTCACTGTATATGGTTCTTTTCTTCAGATTTTGTCTACTTTCTTACCATCTCACTTGGAAAAAAAAAGCAGCTAAAATGTCTACTTTCCAGCTAAAATACATTGTCTGAATTGTCAAAGTAGATACTCCCTTTGTTTCAATTTATGTGGCTTGACTCGGAGTAGAAGGGTCAATACTAACAAATATTTGGCATGAATTCAAACATGATATCTTCAATTATTTTTAATAAATTTACTTGTATAAAAACTAAATAAAAAGGACTTACAAGTCATAATAGTTAAAAACTCAAAATTTTAGGAAGTATTTGAAAAACCTATGATCAAGAAAACATCCTTTGACTCTCCAAATAATAACTAAGACACATAAATTGGAATGACGAGAGCATTTAACAAGGATTATCTATTGGATTGAAACAAAGGAGACAAAAGGAAAGAATGTGATGAGAAGGAAAAAGTTATGAGTTTCGCCAATTTAGATAGAACAAGAGAGGAAAAGAGAGAAATGAAAGGAGAGTGTATATGTAACAGGAATAGGAACAAAAACCTAAGTTCCTTTCCACCCAAAACTATGAGGAGATTGTTATCCTTCGTTATCCTTTTATCTATCACAAAAGATACCTAGCTCATCCTTCTTCAGACTGATCCATGATTTCTCACAATCCAGTTGAACTACAATCCCTTGCTATCCAGTCCATTTTCTTTTCTTTTGTGTAAATAAATTCCTCTCTATCAAGTCATACTATGATGTCTCATTATCCAAATCTATTGCATAAAATCCATAAAACAATCATAAACATAATGTCCAGAAACCAAACGTAAACATAATTATCCAAATCTATAGCATAAAGTCGATAAACCAAACGTAAAAATAATGCCCACTTAATCCTCCACGCAAGGCCAAATAACTCCTCTGTGAATGCCCGAGGTTACTTTGAAGTCTCAAAGATCAATGAATGCCTAAACAATAACAATTGTTTCCTCATTGGTGAATCTTTGCAGATGACCAATAGAAGCATGCTTCAAGATTATTTATAAAAGCTTTAGACAAGCATGACGGAAAGTCATTTTAAAAGATTGTAATTATTCTGCAATTAGGAATTCTTTCATATCATCTTTCCTTTAGTACACAACATCCAATTTAAGGGTTGTTTTTTGAGAAATAGTAACGTAATCACCATTTAAGAGTTGTACCATGACATTAACAATTGACAGCAAATTACGGACTTCACTCGTTAAGAATTGGCACACACTGGCAATCCAAGGCTAAAAAGGTAACAGAAAAAAGAAGCAAGCGTACCTCTGCTGATCCATTAACTACTTTCCTCGAGGATTTCTGCTTAGCAGAATTGTTGAACTCATCAACAACTTCACCATTTTGCTCTTGACTGTCACTTGTGGCATGTCCGTTGTCTGTGCACAGAGCATTTGATTTCCCTTGTTCCGCTACAGCCTTTGATTCTTCCAAGCCTTTAGTCTTTTTGCGCTTAGATTCTGCAGTTCCAACTCCATCAACTCCCTGATTTGCATTTTCATCCGAAGCTAACCTTTTCCTCTTCTTGGAATCCTTAGAATCAGTAGCTCCACTCTCTTCCTTGGACTTCTTCTTTTTATCCTTTTTAGTTGTTTCTGCAGCAAGATCATTATTATCAGTGTCTATAGGGTCTACACTTTCTGATTTCTCCTCAGTTTTCTTCTTCTTCTTCTCCTTCTGCTTCTTCAAGGGTACGTCTTCCTATAATAGAAAAAGACTATCATCAGCACTCTTCTTATGCTTCAGATTATTGTCACGATGGCTATCTAGTCGCTCACATTTTTCATGTGAATTTGATTGCTAACCTTGTCATCTGCTAAATCCTCTTGAGAAGTAGTACCATTTTTCATGGATTTATCAACATTTTCAGGATGAGAAGCATCTGGAACATCGATATTATTGTCTTCAATTCTCTTTTTCTTCTTTTTCTTGCCAACTCTTTCCTGAGAGTCAACATCATTGCTACCTACGTTGTGTCCCTTTGTGCCATATTCACATTGTGCTGCACACCAAATCGTGTAAGATAATCAAGTTAGAATAACACTCGTAACATCACAAATACAAGCTTCACGAGAAAAACTAAGTTCAAGATGAATGGAACTATACTATAAATTACCTGGCTCTTTGTCGCCCTTAGATATTGTATCATTATCAGTACTGCATATTTGTAGAAGGTCAAGCAGCATGAGAGAAGGAACTAGAAAGTAAAATTACTAGAAATAACTACACAGTCAAGCAAGAAGGAATCAGGGCAGGTTTAGCCAAAGTAACCCACCAAACAGCATCCCACATACAAGAGATGTTATATTTATTGTGTTGGACACAAATTTACTCCCCACCCACCCCCACCTCCACTCCATAAAAAATTTACTACTTTCAATCAACAAACTTACAAAAAAAAAGATAAATTCTTGCTTGAGAATCATTATAGTTGTGTACTTGTGTTATTTGAGATCAAAATTCCTTCTAACACCCAACTATGTACTCCCGTGGTCAATGAAGTGAGTTGAGAACCGTGAGGCCCCAGGTTCAAATTCTAGTGGAGGCAAAGCACTAAGGGGTCGTTTGGTAGAGTGTATAAGGATAATGCTAAATAGGGTGTATTAGTAATGCTTGCATTAGTTATATTGGTATTATCTCTTATACACTATTTGGTTTGATGCATTAAAAATAAAATATCTTGTATAATTTTTTTTAAAAAAATATTAATTTACGAAAATACCCTCATCACCATAAAGCTTCACTGGTAACTGGTAAGGTTCAGCGGCTTCCCGAATTTATGTTCAGAGGCTTCATCACTATAATTTTCTTAGAATTTGTGTTGGTGTAGGGAAATGCAATTTAAATTTGTAAGTTTATGATGTGCTCTGTAATATGCTTATTATATGGCGCAATTTCATGGGATTCTTGAAATTTTATGTTGGTATAATTTTTTTGGATGATTTTGTTTTCTGGAGGAGGGTGCTTCTCTATCTTCTGGAGCCTTTAATGATCAGAAGATGGGTGAGTACTGAAATGTTAAGCCATATGAAGAAAATTGGTGTTCGCGTACATCATCTGTATTAAATCGTACGAAGCAAGACCCAACATAGAGGAGATGGAGAGGAATTTAAGGGGTATTAATGTCATTTATCACTTTAATGCATGTATTGAGGAGACCTTTGTATTACTAATACATGGAAAAAAGTGGGTATTACTAATACATGCCACAATACACAATAACGTGTATAACTAATGCATTAGTTATGCATATGCTAAAACAAAACATGTACCAAACAAGGTATAAGTGATTTCCTCGAATCTGCCCAAGCCTTGTTGGACAGAGTTACCCAATTCTTCTGTTGGTGGGAAGTAGAAGTCTAGAAGATACCCAGTGGAATGAGTCAAGGTGCGTGCAAGCGGCCCGGACACCAAAATTACGGGAGAAAAAAAATACTTCTTCCACGAATCCCAAAAACAAAGAAAATTAATGAAACAGAAACACTTGTCATCAGGATAGATTGTGCTAGTTGAGACGTAAGTGATTACTTCCCAACATACCCGCTGTTTAGATACTTGTTGTATAAATCCTCCAAACCAAGAGAGCAAGACTTCCAATTGTTCCCCTGCATAAAAAAATCAAAAGAAGAAAGATGTGAACGACTGCACCAACATCCCTTGCACGTAGGCAAGTTGCAGATTTAATAAATCAAGTCAAGCTTTTCAATCAAAATGGAGGAACTAACCAGAAAGTACATATGGAATTTCCAACAAAACCTGTAAACACTACCTAGCATATTCTTCAACCCGTGGAACAGAATGCCATACATGATATAAAATGTTAATTCAATAAGTGGAGGTTTCTTCGACATAGTTATACTAGCACAAATGCAGAAACCTTCAGTGAATGACTTTTTTCTTCTTCCTAATTAAAAAGCAATTTTCTTCATTGACTATGAAACACAATCACACAAAATATGAATGAAAGCAAAAAATTTCAAGTCAAAAAACAAACTCTTATTGAACATTTTCTTCTCCGTGGAATAACAGACGAGGAAAACAAAGCACAATTATTCTCTAGATTCCAAGGAAATCATTGTTTTGGCATTTCATTCCACTTGACACCCTGTCTTTCTAACAAACACATTATTTATCTTATTATTCTCCTTGACCCCTGTTCCGTATCTTTCTTCCTCACTTGTTCCTATGAGCCTATAAAAACAAATTCAGATTCTACTACCGACTTCTCATCATGTACCACTCAACTTCTTCCAATGAAACCAACCATCCTCCTTTTTTTGGTTAGATAAGGAAAACCTACCATCCTACTTAAATTCACAAGACACAATTCATCAAAGATATGACATATCGTCAACCAGAAAACATATCTCAAGAGTGCAGTGTACACAGCATCACACAAGCTCGATCAAACCGGAGTCGTAATTCTTCACTCCTACTTCTCGGTTTCTCAAGAATAATAATAATCCCTTTCTCCATATCTCTACGACATTGTTACTGTTTGTAAAGTGTTATAGTCCTTCCATCCACTTTTATTTATCCGCTATACTAAAAATAAATATCTACTTTTACTCTAGATTAGAAAACCAAGAAATAATTCATCCCTCTAGTTCCTAGACCTTATTATTAACTATACTTATTTCTCATTGCATTTCCTGAAACATTGAATTTATTATATTCAAAGCTTAAAATTACCATTCTATTTATTTCTCTTCGGGAGGTGTGCCAAGACAATACTGGACAAGTAAAAATAGAACAAGTACTATAACTATAATCATGTGACATGTAGTACTTCTATGCAGCTTTTGAATACATAAATCTTATTTCAAAAATAGGAATTTATCTGAATTGAGAGGAAACCTTAAGACGAGGGATTGCCTGGGTGGTAAGCACCCTTCACCTTCCACCACCAGTGGCAGAGTCACATATACTTTTATTGGGAAATTACACTGTGTGGCTAGGTAAAAACATTTTTTCTGTATATATTACGTATTGAAACCCTTTGACTTTTTCGTGAATTTACTTCTTTATATTTTGACACACAAGGCTAAACCTTAAAATAGTTTCAACAATCTGCTCCAAACAACAGTAGCATAGATACGATATACAGGTTCTAAAACTCTTGAATAAAAATCACATTTTAAAAATAAAGCATTGGGGAATGAAAAGGGGGTTTATAAAAAACAAACAAACCTCAATCTGAGATTCTTTGAGGAAGTATTTGAGGGTTTTGGAGAAACCATTAAGGTGAAGATAATGAAGTATACATTCTTGTAAAACACACTTGTTCTTGTTGTTATTTTCTACATTCTGCTGCTCCTTCTTCTTAGCCATAGCAACAAGAAGATTGGATTTTGATGACTCTGCTAGAACTACTTGCCTAGGCTTAAAGGTTAGCAACTGAGCTGCTGCTGAGGATGAGGCACTAGGGTTTTGCAGCTGCCTGATTTTGTGTTTGGGTTCTAGCATATATTAAGGAAGGGTTTTAGGGCAAAAGGATAAAAAATGAGACTGCCTCATACCAAATAATTATATTTGTGGTTCTACAAGATCATGAACATTGGAACAAAAGGAAAAATGTTAAATTGGCACTCCAATAAGAAAATAATTCCCTCTATAATTTTACTTATCACATTTTCACTTGATATGCCTATTAAAAAATTAATTATTGATCTATCTCTATTAATTATTATTTATAATATTATATCTTAAAAATAATTTATAGAATAAACAACTAATATTAAAAATAAAATAAAAATATCTTTTCTTAATATGTTAAAAGCGATAAATAAAAATTATTTTTAAAAATACGTGATGATTAAAAGCGAACGAAATTTGAACGTATATACTTTACTAGTTTAACCCGCACGTGTAACGTTTGATTAATTAAAATTAAATACCTTTATTTATTGCAGAGATTTATATATATATATATATATATATATATTATTTTTCTTATTCTAACGATTTTATATTTATTTCTATATTTTTCAAATCTTCTTAAAATCAAATTTAATTGATTTAGAATTCTTAAACTAATGAACTAAGTATTAGTTGTCATTAATTTTGATGACTTATAATAAGAAATTTTTTTACTATAAATATGTTTAATTAATTTCAACTCTTAAATTAGAAAAAAAAAATAGTGAAATTGTGATGACTTCTAATAAGGAAATGTTTTACAATAAATATATTTAATTAATTTTTAACTTTTAAATATTAGAAAAAAATAGTGAAAAATAATTTTGTCTAAACCAAAGATTTTTAATGAAGGATAAAAATTTCAAACAACATTTTTAAGGTCCTTCACACTTTTAATATATTATAGATTATAGATAAATTATAGATATAGATGTAGATTATATATGTAGTTATTTAATAATAAAAATAATATTAAAAAATATAATAAAATATTTTTCATTTTTGAAGAATCTAATTAAATTAAAATAAATATCTATAATATATTAAAAGTGTGAAGCCTCTTGTAAAAGTGATTTGAACTTTTTACCCTTTATTAAAAGGAAAAATCCTTTTGGCCATAAAATTTGGCCGTAATTTGGCCATAATAGTAATAAATTTTATTCACACAATAAACTAGTTTTCTTTTAGGGAATGGACAAATTAACATAATTTTCATAAATATGATTGCATAGTAATTATTACTTGAAAAGAATAGTCTAGGATAGAAATAATAATATAAATTAATTAATTATATTCTCATATATCCAAAATCAGTGTGACCAAAGTAGTATTATAATTATGTGTTTTGTCATATAAATAATTCTTATTTTATTAATCTTTAATTTTAAATTTTAAATCTCTTTATTTTATATAGATAAATAGGAGGTATAGATATATATCTTAAAACCTATCAATATTTTGAATAACTTTTAGTTTTTAATTTTTGTTGAAATCTGATTCATAGTTTAGTATTACATAAAATAAGCAATTATCAAAATTTCCAACACAAAAAGTTAATTATTTTTTTTATGAATTCATTTGTATAATTTTAATTATGCTATAATTTTTCTCATGATAATTCAAATGATTTTTTTTTTCATTTCAAATCTTTTCTATCTATTTTTAGAAGTTGAGCGGAAAAAAGTCAACATAACATTTAAAATTTTCGCATAAAAATCTTCTTTTCTCTGACACTTCCTTTTTGCATAAAAAAAATCTTAGTTGAAAAAAAAAATTACCGTATGTTAATCTTACACTTAAATTATATATAAATGATAAGAAAAATACATAAAGAAAAGAATAAAAAATATTTACGAGTTTTAAATTAAAAGTTTGCATAGTTAAACAATTTTTAATATAATATAAAAATATTTTAATAAAAATAACAAAAACTTAAAGCACTTTAGACGTGGTAGACATTGACAAGTTATAAAAATCATATAGTTCATAAGTGTCAGCTTTAATTAACAATAACCTAAGAGAGCCACACATTGATATTGTAGTCTTGCGTCACTATGTTATGCCGATTTGATAACTTAGGAACCATCATTTATATTTTTATTAATATATATAACTTCTAATTAAGGAACTGTATTATTTTTTATGTTAATAGAAATTTAAACTACATATTTGAATAGTTTTTTTTTAAAATATAGTTTAAAATATTTGAATAGCGATAGTCAAAGCTCAAATTACTTTAGACATGATATCGACACAAAATAAAAATCATATAGTTCAAAAAAAGTCGATATTGGTTAAACATCAATTCAAGAAAGTCACACATTATATTAATGTTATAGTCTTGTGATCCTGCGTACTTTAATTATTATATTTGTTAACGGGTGAATTAAAAATATATAATTATTAACTGGTGAATCATTAATTATATTTGTTATTAATATGAACTTTAACTAAGTAATTTTATTTTTATGTTTAAAAAAATCGAAAAACATATTTAAATAGTTTAAAAATATAATTAAAAAATCTTTCTACAACGATTGTCTAAATTCAAAATTCTTTAGACATGATAGATATCAACACATTATAAAAATTATAGAGTTCATAATTGTTGACCCTCAGCCCAAAATAATCACTCATTATAGCTATTAAGTTAACCATTGTCATAAATTCTTAGTACTCTAAATAAAAATTAACTATGTCCACATTTAATTATTTTTACATTTCTTAATAACCTGAAGTAGAAATATTGATTAATTATAATATTTTATTTGAAATAATTTATCACGGCTACAAGCTGAGGTTACCATTGCTAAATTAATTATTATCGTGTGAAAAATAATTTTTTCACTTACACTAGGCATGTTGTAGGTGAAAATTAAAAAGAATTGAAAAATTGAATAATTGAAATCAAAGATAGGTAAAATTTATCTGCTATTACCTAACATTGATTCTATCGCATAAAAAAATTCAAACATAAACATCATTTAACTTTAAAAATTAATATATTTGTGACATAAAAATATTCTATCTTTAAAATTTAGAACACAAAAATTATTTGACCATAATTTTTGTGTACTATTAGAAAATAACAAATTAAAGGACATATAATAGCTATAATAGCAATTTTATGATTAGGATAAACTTGTGTGAGACTTATTAAAACTGCCTACAAAGATCAGTTGTTTTCTAAAGAAAATAATATCACTAAATTACATAAGTTATCTAGAGATTTTAATTTGCATTTAAAATAATATGATAAAGATTAAGTATGGTAAAGAATTTCTAAACAGGAAAAGGAAAATTAAACTAATGCATTTTTTTTTAAAGAATAAAGTTATAATTTCGAGTAAATGAGTTTGATGAATTAAATAATTTATTATTTAAAAAATATGATTTTAATGACATGGCATGTCAACTAAGAGAGAAAAATATTTTTGAGGTGTTTATTATTTCTTTTAGAAAAAGAGTGATAGTTGAGTAATATTGTGGTTCTAAATAAAATATACGTGATATTTGAAAGAAACTCTCAAATTCACTCAGAGTTTTAATAATAACATGTTTTGGCGTGTTTAAAATTTTGTTATTTTATATTTGTCTATAGATAGATATACTAACAAAATAGGTTGTGGTTAAATGTTAAAAGTTATGTTGCTAAATAATTTAACCACAATATTTTTTTTTCGTAATAGTTGTAGCAATAAATTTGGCCATAATTTATATACATATTTTATATGGTCCATGACTAAGAATTTTTACTTATTGCTATGAAATCTATTATGTTGTAGACCGTAGTTATAAAGAAAATTTTACTTTACAATATATATATATATAGTAAGTGATTTTATCCACGACAAATAATTTGTATCTATCTTCATATAATTAGCGAGAATTTATAAAATTTTCTTTAGATTAAGTATATTAATTAATAAAATAATTAGATATAATAATTGATTTATTCAAATTATATTTGAATCTTATAAATAAGATCCTTTAAATTTGAATTAAGCCGAATAATAAACACCTCTAAAATTCTTAAAACACTTGATCATGATGAAGCTTGAGTGAAACATATTAAATTTTTGTTTAAATCCTTTATAATTAGTTAATTGAAGTTGATAGAATCATTAATATAAATATTTTTTTTTAAAAAAAAATATTTGAAACTTACAAGTTATAAAATTGAATCGCATCATTGACAACACTAATTAAACTAGACCGATAAAGATATTATTTCGATGAAACAAGTCTAAAGTAAAATTTAGTAAAGTTAATTTGTTTAAATTTGTTATAATAAGTTGAGTAAAAAATAACAAAATTTAATCACTTATTTATTTAGATATAAATTATTGTACAAATATACTTTTGTGATAGATATGTTCAATTATTAATCCTTGGTTTAACTAATTATTACTATATTTAAAATAATTATTAATTAATAATTTAGTACTGGACTATAAAAATATTATTCAGATAGATGAGGTTCGAATCTTCAAATAAAATAACCGCTTTCGTAACACTTGATCAAGGTAAAGTGTGTTGATTTGTTGTTTTCACAATATTTTATAAATTATATTTGGAAATTATATATATGTGTGTGTGTGAACTTTATTTAAGCGTAATAATAATAAAAAAATCATTAGAGATCATTTTAGTAACAAATATAAGTAATAATTCATAATTTGAGAATTACGTAAAAGTATTATAAATCATAATACTTAACAACTTAAAATAGTTAAAAAGATGTAAAAAATTTAATTGACTCTCTAAATTTTATTACTGCCACATAAATTGAGGCAAAAGAACAAGTACTATAAATCACAATAATTAATAAATTAAAATATTTTAAAATATAAAAAAAAAATAGTACACTCTCAAAATTGTATCAATACCACATAAATTGAGACAAAGGATATAACATATATTATTTAAAAATTATGTAGAAAATTATTATATTTTAAAAAAAATTAAACTGCATAATTTAAATAATTTTTTAAATGTAATTTGAAAATATTTTAATAACGAAAGTTAAAACTCTAACACTTTAAACATGGTAGATATTAATGTATCATAAAAATTATATAGTTCATAAGTATCGATCCTAGTTAATATCAACCAAAGAAAGTCGTGTATTAATATTGTAGTCTTGCACCCTTATGTTATGCTGGTTTGATAATTTGTGAATCATTATTTATATTTGAGCATATTTTATTTGTTAAATTTTAAATCTAAAATTTTTCATATTTGAATAATATTTTAAATATAATTTAAAAATATTGTAATAACAACAGTAAAAACTTAAACACTTTAGAAGTGGTGGACATTGACAAGTTATAAAAATCAAAGTATTCATTATCGTCGACTCTAGTTAACAACAACCCAAGAGAGTCACACGTTAATATTGTAGTCTTGCGCCCATATTACATTGATTGATAATTTGAGAATCATTACTTATATTTGTTATTATTGTGACTTATAATTAAATAATTTTATAAATTATTATGTTTGAATAAATTTAAAACACATATTTAAATAAATATTTAAACATTATTTGAAAATAATACAATAACGACAGTAGAATTTAAACTAAAAACATTTTAGACATGGTAGAAATCGCCACTCTATATAAATCATAAAAATTATTGATCCATAAGTGTCAATCCTATTTTATAACAACTCAAGAGAGTCACATATTAATGTTAAAGTTTTATAGCTTCCCGGTGTTGTAAACGCTCACTTGGTTAAATAAAATCGTTTATTTACTAAAAAAAAATGTTGATGTTTTACATATTTATTAGTTATCATCTTCTAAAAAGTACAATAAAAATTCAAATAATTAATGATGACCCTAGTTAACATCGACTTAAGAGAATACTCACGCACTAATGTAGTCTTGCTCCTCTATATTAAGCCGATTTGATAACTTGTGAATCATTAGTTAATTTTATAATTAATGAAACCTCTAATTAAGTAATTCTATTATTTATTACATTTAAATAAATTTAGAAACTACATATTTAAATATTTTTTGAATATATAATTTTAAAATATATCAATAAAGATAGTCAAAGCTCAAAACACTTTATAATTATCGACAATAATTAATTACACTAAACACTTACATCTCTATGTTATGAAAATCTACAGTTACATCCCCAAAAACGTTAATCCTATTTTTTCTAAAAACATTTAAACCTTGCATATAATGAAGATCCTACGTAATTGAAACTTTATTTAACTAGTTATATATATAAAAAAAATCAATGGAAAAATAAATAAAAACTACAATAAAAAAGAGATTATTATAGTTAATAAAATTACAAAAAAATTACGTACTTAAAGCCATAGAAAATTATAATTTATAGTGAGTATATCTTTTAAATAAGTTGTGTCATATCCTATTTTCAAAATATTTATTTATTTTTTAATGAAATGTATGAATAATTTTTTATATCCTTGTTTTAAATATTCGTTAGAATAACTTTGCAAAAATACTTTATTTATATTTATGGTTATAATTTATCGTTTAAAAATTATAGTATATATTTAATTATAGAGACACTTCATAGGAGGTGTAAGTGTAAAATTATCAAAGTAAATGTGTAAGCATTTCTTTTTAAAATTTAGAAAGTATATTCATATTATAAAGTGTTCTATACTAATCATTTATATATTGAAAATTTGAAATTAAATATCATGAATTATATATATATATATATATATATATATATATAATATTTTCCATTTATGGAATTTCATTTTGTAATGTTTCAAATTCCAATTAAGAGCAACTAGTAGGAGTTTTCATTTGAGCAACAGTAAATAAATAGCAACAACAATACACCCTGCAATTAATATATTCCAATAAAGTAGGGTTATCATATCCTATTAAAATACAATTTATTTAAAATAAATAAATAAATAAATAAATAAATACATTCTATTATTCTAATGAATGGTCATTTATTTATTATCATTTTCCAATGTGGGAATTGACTTTTAAGTTTAGGGAATAACAAAAACTTTAATTTTCTTTAATTAAAATAAAAGAAAAAAAATTAGTTTGTTTTAAAAGAGAAAGGTCATTGCAGTCCTTTCACAATTATGGCCGAATTTTTATGGTCATTTAGCACTACCCTTATTAAAACACTCAACTATAGATAAAATCGTCTTTTTCACCTTTTTGCTCAATTAAATTTCTCAAAATAAATTATTTATGTTGAATTGTGCGTGACTTTTACCTTTTCCAAATTGATCTCCTATTTGGTTTGTGAATATTATTTTTTTATCAAAATTAGATGACTTTTTCCAAATTAGTGTCTTAATTGATTTGTGATTGTTCTTCTTTTACCAAACTGTATGACTTAATATTGCATGCCTGCGTAAACTCCAACCCTAAGTTTACTTGAATTTGGTTTGAGTTCTCTATAAATAATAACACGAGGCTTTTGCATTAAATTTGTCATCGCATTAGTGCCTTGTAACTCCAGTTTGTTTGCTTCCCCAACTATTCCACATCTTGCCAAAGGTAAGTCTCTTCACTTTGCTTGGATATTATTATTCATGAGTTTTTTTATTTTTTCGTTTTGTGCACGATATCCATATTGGAGCCCGACTAATCTTGGAACAGCTGGATATGACCTATTTGCGGTTAGCGCTTCCATGGTGTAGACACGTAATTTCGTCCCTTCACAACTTAGTTTTATCGTTTACCCCGTCTTACCACGTATCCTATCCGCATGGTAATTTTTTCACAAGAAAAATAAAATAAATAACCACCTCATCACTTTAATTATTTTATTTATTTTCTACCTTTACCAAAAATAACAAATCCTAACAAATTTTATCTTGTTTTAAATATCCCAACAACCTCTCCAATTAAAAGAGGACACCTCACACCTCACCACCCCATACTCTAGCCTCACCTACCCTACCCCTACCCCTTCACCCATTCACGTTCACCCCCTACCCCACCCTTTTTTTTATCACATTTTCCTTTTCATTTTTCGGATAAGGAGAAAGCCAATACATCACAACAACTTGAAGGGGGCCCACACCATATATATACACAGGATATACGCACAAATGGGAGAGGGATCATTCACAGAATTCAATTCATACACAACACACATCTTATGAGGGGCCACAGTGAAAAGGTAGCATAGAATCCATTTTTGTTTCCGGGGAACAAGAACAACATATACTATTCACCTTCTTCTCCATCCATACGGAGATAGACATAGAAAAAAGGAAAAAATACACACACCTGAGAACACACTTCTCTCTATCGTCCCTGCCATACGCACACACTCACCCTAGATGCATAAACACACAAAAATGGGGCAAAACAGTGAGGGATGAGGAGAGTCGAGATCGAGAGAGTAAAAAAATAAGGAGAGTAGTTAGATCGAGAGAGGAACAAAGGAGAAAAACCGGCGAAAGACATTCTTTCCGGTGAGTTTTCTCGCCAGAAAAGTTATCTCTATCAGTCCCTTTTTGAGCTGCGTCACTGCCGAGCTCGCCGAAGCTCTGGCAAAGCTGAAACGAAAAACCAACCCCATTTCAGTCAATCTCATGTCGAACAGCCACTTTGTGTCTTGTTTTCAGTTTAAATCTGGCCAAAAAACGTTAATTTCGGCCACCAATTCGTTTGTTCTTGGTGAGTTTTGTTCGGATTGAGTTTTGAGATGTTTCCGTGGATTTGGTTCGTCGTTCGAGGTTCGAGTTGAGGCGGGTTAGTCGATCGAGGTTTTCGGGTCCGGTTCCATCACCTAATTGCATAATTTGCACAATAAAGATCGATTTGAGGTCCAATTCTATCTCGTTCTCATTTTGATTTCATTATACTCGATTTGAGGTCCAATTCTATCTCGTTCTCATTTTGATTTCATTATATACGCGTGATTGGTTTGTGTGAAGCATGATATAAATACTTGGGTGATATCGATTTATTTGTTTGGTTTTGTTGACAATGATTGTGGATTGTTAAAGTGGTGATTGTGAATTGTTGGAATTTTGAGAATTAATTTGGGGGTGAGAATTAAAAACTTGATATAATTGGTGAATTTTGGTTAGTTTGATTCATTGATTGTTTGACTTGAAATAAACGTTAATTGAACTTGGTAGTATCATGATACATCGATTGGTTTAGGCAAACATAGGTTGGGTAGACAAAGTTTAGAATTTGTGGCTTTGGTTGAATGTTTGGAAATTTCGTGGAATGTTTGAAGTTCTATTGAATAGTTTGTTTTTTCTCGCACTGAAAAAATGTATTTATTTAGCCGGGGAATGTCCTGAGACTCATTGTATTTATTCATCGGGGAATGCCACGACGTATCATGTTGGCGGAAGATGATTGTGATGAAGGCCTGCGGCGTCGGGTAAAACATTGGAGCATAGTTTAGGATTAGTCTAGAATAGAATTTATATTTTCGTATTTTCTATTTATGGACTGTATAATTGGACTAGACATTAACTTTTGAATTTTCGTTTGTTTGTTTTAATTGTCTTATGTGTTTTCGTGATTTATACATTCATAGTGTCATACTAGCCGATACGCTCCACCAAGAGACACTTTTCCCTCTGTCAACAGAATTCTTTAGTCAGAATCTTTGTTCGCAAACCAGTTTTAAAGAGTCAAATCATTTTAAAAAGGATTTTTCAAAGGTGACTTGGCACACCGTATTATGTCAAGTGGCGACTCTGAGTTTTGAATATAAAAGGTCCTTTTCGAACTAATTTTATTCATTTTGTCACTTTAAATAAAAACCCTTTCAACTTAAAATTGAATCTTTTGGAGTTAAAAAAAAGGGGTGTGACAGTTCTGACGACTCCGATGGAGACCATTTTAGAATTCAAGCTTATTTTGGAGTTGTATTGACTTAGTTTGACACTATAAGTGTATGAACATTTTATTTGTGTTGTTTTGTGTTATTGTATTATCACTGTTGAGTGCCTACGTGCTCTTTGTTTACAGTTTTTATTTTATGTGTTACCATTTTATATCTGGCATCATGTGCATAACCCGATTCATTCTTTCTGCAACAAGTCCGTAGTACACGTGTTGTACACGACCTCTAGTTGAGTCACTTTTATTTTAGAGGGGAGCTGCCGGTGTTATGGAGTAGGTGGAAAGCAAAGCAGCCACTATCGATCATACGCTCCCTCGAACAGCCTTGTAAGTGAACCCCAGCGTAGGTCAACCTTTAGGTCATGCTTATTTGCATCATATTGAGATCTAGCAGGACTCACGTGGCCCTTTGTAGGAGACTCGCCTCAAAAGCATCCCTACGTGCTAAATGTTGCATCTTTGAGGGTAACGAGGTCATTTGACAGATTGATTTGGGCAAAAGTATGAGTTAGAAGCAAAGTGTGTAGGCAAGAAATTGTTGGAAAAAAAAAAGAGTGAAAAAAAGAGATTTGGTAGTTTTTAGGGTTCTTTATGGCTTTTGTTTTTCACAATTCAAAAAAAAATTTACGTTTTGCACTCATTTTCCAAAAAATAAAAAACGTTAAAAAGATTTTCCTTTTATTTCTTTAGTAAGGATTCACAATTCGAAAACTCTAAAAATATTTTTTCCTTTCAATAGGAGCTTCGTACATTTTTATATAACGAAAATATCAAAAAGATTTTTTCTTTCATAGTTGTTGGTGTTAGTTTCTAATTAAAAACCCAAAAAAGATTTTATCGACATTTTTCATCGTTCGTCTGTGGTCGTGTCTCTCAAGTCAGGGTTCAGTTCGTTATTTAATACTAAATTGTCCAATCTGGACGAACTACGCACCCCTGTTTCTCCTCTCTTGGGAGTGAGATACGTAGGCAGCCTATTGTTAGTTTGGGGATCTTATTTAAAAACTTCAAAAAGATTTTCTTTACTCTTTATTAAAGTAAATGTCATATATTTCTTTAAAAGAAAACTGCAAAAAGATTTTCCTTTAATAGTTTCAAGTTTCATTTTCATATGAAATTCAAAATTAAAAATCCAAAAAGATTTCTCTTTGGTAATCATAGATGTCATTTTGTATAGGGATGTTAAAGCTGAAAAATTCAAAAAGATTTCCGTCAATTATTTTGACAAATTGTTATTTTCTTCTTAAAGTTTCGAGAAAAAGAAAAAGAAAGAAAGAAAACAAAGAGTTCAATTGGCCATTTTGGCAAGACTTCACGAACTACGCACACTTGATTCTCCTCTCTCGGGAGTGAGATACGTAGGCGCCCTTCTTGGGTTCAGTGATCTTTAAAAAAAAAGAAAAAAGAGGTTTTGAAAAAGTGTTGAACTCTAACACATTTGTTGTTTTTTGTTGAGTCAGTTTAAGGTGGTTGGTTTGTGACATTCTGGCTGGTCCTTCACATCACACCAAATCCAAAGGGTTAGTTATGTCCAACAAAGATATAGAGAGTGACATCATGGATCAAACAAAGAATCAGGAAAATGAGAGTTTGAAGCAAGAGATTAGGAGGCTAAGACAACAAATGACAGAAATACATCGAGCTTGGGCCTGTGGGTTGCCTCCTCCTCCATTTCCTTTTATTGATCCTACAAATACCTCGAGTTTTCCACCAAAATCTCAAAGTCAGTTTTCTACTGTTGTTGATGCACCACAACATGACTCAGAATTCATTCCGAGCCAAAAACATCTCAATACTTCCACTACTTTTCCTCTAGCTCCTCGGCATAAGCCTGCTACATTCACAACACCACATGTTCTCTATGATCTTGTTGCTCAATCCTCTACTGGCACTTCCACACTGGCTCTCCCAACGGTTGTGCGTCCCCATGCTGCTAGTGAACCTATATTCAATACTTTTGGTGATCATTGTTATACTCCTGAGCCTGCTTTTAAGTTAACTGGACCACCAAAATTTCTTAACAAGAAGTCCAGTGTGCCAGAAGAGTTGGAGAAAATGGTTGGAAAAATGAAGAGTGCAGAAAATGCTATGAAAAATTCTCTAGGACCTGCGGGTAAAGAAGATGTTTCATACAAAGACTGGGGCATGCCTTCAAGCGCTAACCTTCCTCCAATCTTTGAGATGTCGAAATTTGAGGAGCAAGATGGGCATGAGGAATCCGTGAAACATTTGGGATAATATTGTAATCAATTAACAGAACCTGGAGGGGAGAAGAATGAGAAAGATGACACTGCTATTGTAGTTGGAGAACGGGCACAACTAAGAAGACGACGTCGTCGTTGCCATTAGTCTCAAGCCCAAGTTCATACCCAAGCTCTATATAATCACTCCCAAAATCTATTATACTTTGTTTCCCCACATCCATATCTGGTATATTGCGCACAACCATATGTTCAACTCTCTCCTTACCTACAATGGCGCGCACCAACTCCTCAAAGTCATTCTCCAATTCCCCAAACATACCAAAGCCCTTCTAGTCCCGATGTTCTATCCAAGTTAAACAATGAAATGAGGCAGAAATTGAGGGATAGTTTCACACCAATTGGAGAGTCGTATGCCAGTTTATTTCAGAGATTGGCACAATAAGGCATGATCACTCCTCTTCTTGGTTATACTCCTGACCCTCGTTCAAGAAGTTTTGATTCTAATGTACGATGTGCATATCATTCTGATGTTCAAGGTCACAGTATTAAAGATTGTCGTGCTTTGAAAAGAGAAATTAAAAAGATGATTCAAGATAAATCAATTATGGTGCAAAATATTGACAATGAGGAAATCTCTAGTCATGCTGATATGCAAACCAATGCTTAAGTTGTCAGGCTGAGCAATTGAGAAGTCACCCCTCTCCCTACTAGGTGGAGGTCTGGTAGTTTGTTTTGTTTTATTTTCTGTTATTCGAATTATTTCAGGATTGTAGTTCGGGATCTATCTTGTTTTGTCCTTTTGTCGTTATGTTTAAACCCTTCTATCTTTCATTTCAACTAAATAGAGTGTCTTTTTTTTCCTTTGCGTTTCAAATATGTGTTTTTTTTCTTTACATAGTACATTTTATATTGGCTCTAGTGATATGACATGCTTGCGGAATTTTCAGCTAGATCTTAAAATCCAATTTAACCCTGAAACCTTGAATCAGAGGGCTAAGGTTAGACAAAACATCTGGGAAAATAGGTAGAGTACTGAGACATTTGCTGACCAGTTGAAGCCTTTTCTGAAAAATTAAGGCAATCATTTTGAGAATCACAAGAATAACTTGGTCATCAACTGAAAAACATGTCTTAATTAGGTCAAATAGTGGTTGTGTGATCCTAAATCAAGAGGAACAGGAAGAAAATCAACTCCACGAAAGCATGAGTCATATCAATGTGAGGGATGTACAACAAAAGTGGAGTTGCGTGTTCGACAAATGTAGAAAAAAAGGTGGCACATATGCTCGGGGCAAGTTAGTGTTGTAAAACATGTCATAAGTGATATTGATCGTGTACTTTCACATTACATGCTATGTACTAGCATCTTCAAGGATTGATATGACGAAGACATTTCATTCTACTATCCAAATATTGTGACATCCTTTGTTTACCCCATTTGAGCCTTAGTGTTATTTTTTTTATACCCCTCTTTTGGAATCAAGATAGAGTCAGCAAAGCTCAAAAGAAAAGTGTCAAGCAAGCAATAGAGTCAGAAAAAATTCAACAAAAAAGGAGAAAAAAAAGAAAGAAAATATGCCAAAAAAAACAAAGTAAATAAAAGAAAAAAAAAAGAAAAGAGACCAGAATCAAGCAAAAGTATAAGCTGCCAGAACTACGCATGACCTGATTCTCCTCTCTCGGGGGTGAGATACGTAGGATGCCCTACTCTGGGCTCGGTTCAACCAAATAAATAATTTAGAATTGCCCAGTCAAAAGAAACTGGGGCATGAGTTAATCCTCATTGTTTGAGTCGATTCCAAAAGTTATAAGTCGCACCCTACTTCAGGTGTCGTTTGGTCCCCATGCCATCCTTTCTTTCTAACCCTATCCAAAAGCCAAGTTACAATCAAAGAAAGACCTTTAGATCAATCTTCGAGAATGCTAAGGCTAAGCATGCAATGGATGTGATAATGCATTTTGGGAACTACTTGTCTTCCTCAGCATAAGGAATCAGAAGAGAAATGAAAATGAGAGAGTCTTATTGGTGAAAATCCATACGAGCACCGTAAGACGACTGTGAGTTGGGATAGATGAAAATAAGAGAATCTCATTGGTGAAAACCCCTCACGAACACCATGAGGTAATGGTGAGCTGAGAGAAAGAAAGAGGTTTATTGGCGAAAATCCTTCAAGGCACCACTAGCCGAATAAGGTGTTTCAAGGCTATTAACTCAATAACAACTGGTAGAAAGTGTGGATGAAAAGATCAGGCGGATTAATCCAAAATGCATGGCATAATCATTAGAATTGGCTGTCACTTTTATATAAATTTTTGTTTCTTTATTTCAAAAGGGGGCATTCATTGGCTTTTCTTTCTTCTCTTTATTTTTGTTTTATTTTTCTTGAGTCAATTATCCAAATAAAAATCATTATCATTTTTCTCTTGTCTTTGAGTCAAGTCTATGTCAAAACAAGTGAGAAAAGATTTCAAAATTGGGTACCAGCTTCTTCAATTGCACAAAGCAAGATAAAAGGACAACACATGAAAGAAACATGATTGTGAGCCGAAGTAAGGCATGCAAAAAGTTTTGTCAACAGATAAGTCTGAGAACTCATGGAAATACCAAGGTTTAAAGGGTTTATCTGAGAAGCATGACAAAACAGAGATACTATGTTTATTTTGGAGTCACTTTTAATAATCTGAGTTTTAGGTCAATAAAACGATAAAGCAGGGGCATGTACCAACAATCTGAAATAAAATGAAGGGAATGAACATTGGAGCAGGTGTCGGGACAGCCAAGTGCCGCAAGCCACCACTAAGTTTTTAACTGACAAGTTTTCTTTGTTGAAATAGGGGCAAATTCGCTTCGCTTAATTCAGCTACCATTGGAAATACACATCCATGGAATTTTACTTTCTGTCTAGGACCCTCCTGAAAAATGGAATTTTACTTTCTGTTCAGGACCCTCCTGGAAAATGAGATTTTACTTTTTGTTCAGGATCCTCCTGAAAAATGAGACTTTACTTTTTGTTCAGGACCCTCTTAAAAAATGGGACTTTACTTTCTGTTTAGGAACCTCCTGAAAAATGGGACTATACTTTATGTTCAGGACCCTCCTGAAAAATGGGATTTTACTTTCTGTTCAGGACCTTCCTGAAAAATAAGATTTTACTTTCTGTTTAGGACCCTCCTGAACAATGGGATTTTACTTTCTGTCCAGGATCCTCCTGAAAAATGGGATTTTACTTTCTGTTCAGGACCCTCCTGAAAAATGAGACTTTACTTTCTGTTCAGGACCCTCCTAAAAAATGGGACTTTACTTTCTGTTCAGGACCCTCCTGAAAAATAGGACTTTACTTTATGTTTAGGACCCTCCTGAAAAATGGAATTTTACTTTCTGTTCAGGACCCTCCTGAAAAATGAGACTTTACTTTCTGTTCAGGACCCTCCTGAAATATGGGATTTTAGTTTCTGTTCAGGACCCTCCTGAAAAATGGGACTTTACTTTTTGTCCAGGACCCACCTGAAAAATGGGACTTTACTTTCTGTTCAGGACCCTCCTGAAAATGGGATTTTACTTTCTGTTCAGGACCCTCCTGTAAAATAGGACTTTACTTTCTGTTCAGGACCCTCCTGAAAAATGAGACTTTACTTTCTGTTCAGGACCCTCCTGAAAAATGGGACTTTACTTTCTGTTCAGGACCCTCCTGAAAAATGGGACTTTACTTTCTGTTCAGGACCCTCCTGAAAAATGAGATTTTACTTTCTTTTCAGGACCCTTCTAAAAAATGGGACTTTACTTTCTGTTCAGGATCCTCCTGAAATATGGGACATTACTTTCAGAAAAATGAAATCTTTCTTTATCTTAATCTTTGTTGGGGATAATTTTCTTTCTAGTTTTGATTTTGTTTGCAGGAGCCCGCCTGAAGAAAAGGGTGAGAAAATTGCAAGTCAGGAGCCCGCCTGAAGAATAGGGTGATGAAATTGGAAGTTGATGAAATCGAAAGTAAAAAATGGCAAGTCAGAAGCCCACCTGAAGAACAGGACAAATAAATGAAAGTCAAGCAACACGGTGAAACAATTGAAAGCCAAACAACAAGTTGAAGAAATTGCAATTCAGGAGCCCGCCTGAAGAATAGGGTGATAAAACTCAAGTCAAGAGTCCAAAAGAAGCTGCATAGATAGGATTTTTGTAATTTCATTTAAGTGTTAACTTGTAATTTTCATTTTAATGTAATAGCAGAGCCGCAGACCAGAACCTCGACGGGACCTCACTCGACTCTCCAACTCGGTATAGTCCATCTCATTCCAATCCTTTGAGATACCTGTCACTTGATTCCCTCATAACTTTGGTAGGTATGATGTCCATCAAGATTCGGTTGCCCTTCTTTCTTCTATTTCTTTCTTTGAATAATGATCGGGATAAAATTCTGCCTCGTCGTCTACTTCTTTGTATGAAAACACTTGGTGTTTACATTCAAAGGGGGCATGATGTAGACACATAATTTCGTCCCTTCACAACTTAGTTTTATCGTTTACCCCGTCTTACCACGTATCCTATCTGCGTGGTAATTTTTCCACAAGAAAAAACAAAATAAATAACCACCTCATCACTTTATTTATTTTATTTATTTTCTATCCTTATCCAAAATAACAAATCCTAACAAATTTTATCTTATTTTAAATATCCCAACAACCTCTTCAATTAAAAGAGGACACCTCACACCTCACTACCCCATACCCCTAGCCTCACCTATCCTACCCCTACCCCCTCACCCATTCACGTGCACCCCCTACCCCATCCCCTTTTGATCACATTTTCCTTTTCATTTTTCGGATAAGGAGAAAGGAAATACATCACAACAACTTGAAGTGGGGGACCACACCATATATATACACAGGATATACGCACAAAAGGGAGGGGGATCATTCACAGAATTCAATTCATAGACAACACATATTTTATGAAGGGCCACAGTGAAAAGGTAGCATAGAATCCATTTTTGTTACCAGGGAACAAGAACAACATATACTATTCACCCTTATTCTCCATCCATACGGAGATACGCATAGAAAAAAAGGAAAAAATACACAAATACCTGAGAGCACACTTCTCTCCATCGTCCCTGCCATACGTACACACTCACCATAGATGTATAAACACACAAAAATGGGGCAAAACAGTGAGGGATGAGGAGAGTCTAGATCGAGAGAGTAAAAAAACAAGGAGAGTAGTTAGATCAAGAGAGGAACAAAGGAGAAAAATCGGCGAAAGATATTTTTTCCGATGAGTTTTCTCGCCGAAAAAGTTATCTCTATCAGTCCCTTTTTGAGTTGCGTCACTGCCGATCTCGCCGGAGCTTCGGCCAAGTGGGAACAAAAAACCAGCCCCATTTAAGCCAATCTCACGTCAAACAGCCACTTTGTGGCTCATTTTCAGTTTAAATCTGGTCGGAAAACGTTAATTTCGTCCACCAATTTGTTTGTTCTTGGTGAAGTTTTGTTCGGATTGAGTTTTGAGATGTTCCCATGGATTTGGTTCGTCGTTCGAGGTTTGAGTTGAGGCGGATTAGTCGATCGAGGTTTTTGGGTCCGGTTCCATCACCTAATTGCATAATTTGCACAATAAAGCTCGATTTGAGGTCCAATTCTATCTCGTTCTCATTTTGATTTCATTATATACACGTGATTGGTTTGTGTAAAGCATGATATAAATACTTGGGTGATATCGATTTGTTTGTTTGGTTTTGTTGACAATGATTGTGGATTGTTAAAGTGGTGATTGTGAATTGTTGGAATTTTGAGAATTAATTTGGGGGTGAGAATTGAAAACTTGATATAATTGGTGAATTTTGGTTAGTTTGATTCATTGGTTGTTTGACTTGAAATGGACGTTAATTGAACTTGGTAGTATCATGATACATCGATTGGTTTAGGAAAATATAGGTTGGGTAGGCAAAGTTTAGAATTTGTGGCTTTGGTTGAATGTTGAAAATTCCGTGGAATGTTTGAAGTTCTATTGAATAGTTTGGTTTTTCTCGCACTGAAAAATGTATTTATTTAGCCAGGAAATGTCCCGATACTCATTGTATTTATTCATCGGGGAATGCCCCGACGTATCATGTTGGCGGAGGATGATCGTGATAAAGGCTCGCGGCGTCGGGTAAAACATTGGAGCATAGTTTAGGATTAGTCTAGAATAGGATTTATATTTTCGTATTTTCTATTTATGGACGGTATAATTGGATTGGACATTAACTTTTGAATTTTCGTTTGTTTGTTTTGATTGTTTTATGTGTTTTCATGATTTATACATTCATAGTGTCATACTAGCCGATACGCTCCACCAAGCGACCGTCGTCGAACCACGAGATCGAGGGGTGCTTAACACCTTCCCCTCGATCAACAGAATTCCTTAGCCAGAATCTCTATTCGCAAACCAGTTTTAAAGAGTCAAATCGTTTTAAAAGGGATTTTTCAAAGGTGACTTGGCACACCGGATTATGTCAAGTGGCGACTCTGAGTTTTGAATATAAAAGGTCTTTTTCGAAATAATTTTCTTTATTTTGTCACTTTAAATAAAAACCCTTTCAACTTAAAATCGAATCTTTTGGAGTTAAAAAAAGGGGGGTGACACATAACAGGGCTCAAAATTATTAAGGGAGGAATAATTCTGTCCACGTCGGTGGTAGATATTGTTCCTGAGTTGACTACTTTTAGTTGTCATGATTAATTAGATGGATGTAATTTCATCATAATTTGTTAGTTTGAGATTGATATTTTTTTTTACAAATTTCATGATGCATCTCATGAAAGGTTGGAGTGGTTTCGGTGGAGGACAAGATGTGGGAAGTCTGATTGAGATGGTTCGGGCATGTGATGAGGAGGGGCACAGATGCTCCGATTCGTAGGTGTGAGAAGCTTGCTTTGGATGGTTTCAGGCGGGATAGGGGTAGGCCGAAGAAATACTGGAGAGAGGTGATCAGGCGGGACATGGAGCAGTTACAGCTCACTGAGGACATGGCCCTAGATAGGAAGATCTAGATGACGCGGATTAGGATAGAAGGCTAGTGCCAGTTTGAGTCGTTGGGGTAGGGCATTACTTGGTAGATGTATTATTCTTGCTAGGACACTTTGTTGCATGCTTTATTACGAATTTCTTTACTATTCTTTGTTTATTATTCCTTGTGGGTGACGTATTTATATCTTGACATCTTGTTTCATGCTTTATTAAGTATTTATTTATTATTCCTTTTCTTGAGCCGGGGGTCTATCGAAAACAGTCTTTCTACTTCTCCTGAAGTAGTGGTATGGACTGCGTACATTTTACCCCCTCCCAGACCCCACTATGTGAGAATACACTGGGTTTGTTATTGTTATTGTCATGATGCATCTGAAATTTCAGTGAATCCAACAATATTATTTGCCCCGTAATAATTCCGGTTCATTGTTGATTTGATGTCTGGTGAATGACATGCCTACAGTTGAATCTTATAAATCTTTTGCCCAATTTATTCAAATGGAAAGGCAAATAATGGTTGGAATTTTAGCAATATCTTGCTTTATGTTTGATTTGTGCATTCCATGCTTCTATAGAAACACTTATAGATTTAATTTTTTGTCATTTAGATTTATAGTATCTTGAAAATATGAGATATGTAAATATTGATTGAAAACATAAGTTTTCTCGAGTTGGAAAGTTTTGGCAAGAGTTCCATCCATGGTACCTCATTCAGAGGCAAGAGACCGATCTATGAGGTTGGTAATTGTAAACTTGGCAAGAAATTGATAATCGCAAATTTTGAAAGTTCTAAGGTATAGCTTTAAAATCAGTGATTTTACCTTTTCCATCGAACGCTGCCTCAAAAACTTTGTCGAGTTCAATTGAAATTGGAGATGTAGATAGAGTAAGAGGACCAACGTGTTGGCCAAAGTCACATATCCAAGTTTATAGCATGAAGTGAAGAAAACAAATATATTTTATTTGTTTATACTATATATAACTTCACATACATGGGAAGAATGAAAGTATGTCAATCGACACTCTATTTTTTTGGCATAAGAATATGCAATATCTCCATTTTGTTTGTTGGATTCAACTCTGCACTAAAGTTGAAGAAGAAAGGGGATGATGCAAGGGGGTTTCTCTCTGGGATGAATGACAAGTACCAATGGCAAGCAACTATGTACAACAGTTAGCTCTATTGATTTAAGCAATGGAAAAAAAGGTAGTTGATGTTTATGATTTTGTGCTTTATACCATATTTATGATTTATGTTCAACTTGTATCAATAGCCTCAAAGGAAGAGGATATGGGGCATGATAGCAAGAAAAGTTTCCAAAATTTGCCCGGGAATATTTCTCTGTCATTGAGACTCTTACGGAATGTAATGCTGCTATTTCACAATAGAAGAGAAAACGGCTGGTACTGATGCACACACTTCTCTTCTGATACTGCATCCCTCATCTCTTAGATTAATACAAGTAAGAATTATATTTTTTTCCTCCTACTGCTACTTATCTCAGTTAGATGATAAATAATTATTTCACTTTCTGTTTCGAGACCTAGATACCGGCAACATTGGCCCCCATGGATGCTGTAGAGAGAGATACCCAATTGAATAGTTATCCTCTTCACAAAATCAACAAACCTGACATTTTTAGCCTTGTTTTTTTTTTCTTTTAAGGTCTGATATAAGAATGTGTAAAAATTTGAATGTTATACATTTTCTTGATTCTATTAGGCGGTTTCTCTATTTGGGCGACATCAAATAACAAGATACCCTATTTATATAACTAAGTTAATAATTAAATATATAGATTCAATATGCACATCCATACGTTATATCCTTTTGGTCTGAATCTTTTGATATCCATTGTGGGATTTGTTTGGACGAGGGTCATGTGTTTCTTGATGTTTGTATATAAGTTTGTGCTTTTGGAGTCTATATATCTGATGAATTTCTTTGTTATATTCTATTCACAATCATACGAAAGGATATCATATCTATGCCAATTCTTTTGCACTAGGATGCAAATTGTCTACCACTTATGGCTTTTGTTTTCATATGCTACTAACAGTACAAGTTCCTGTATTTATTTTTAAGTTAAACATTATAGTTAATTTGGATGAATAAGGTGGTCTACAGTGAGACGAAAGTAACAGAGATAGTTAGTTCAGTGGCCCTATAAGGATCAGAAACGAGATAAAACTAGTTACTTCAATCTTTAGTGTTCCTCCTGAACAAGGTTGTTCCTACCCCTTCCTTCACTTTTGCCTTTATTGGACAAAGAAAAGCTTTTTGTATCTCTGTACTATCATGCCAGAGTTTATGCATTTGCTGGTTCATATTGTCATCATGTGTTTGTTTATGATCTTGGAAACCGAGTACTAATTTGATTGGAATGAAAAACAACTCTAGATTCAGGAGTTGTCAACCTTTTGAACTGGAATTTGTAGCTTTTCTTTTTACCACCTTCGCTCAATAAAAGATAGTCGCATGACTGTTGACGCAATGCAGGCCCGTGAGCATGACCGGTGATGATGCACTTATTTGGTTATATGGGAATTTCTTGAACAACTTAAAGATCACAAACAAGGAATCTTTGAAAGGTTTGTTCTCAACTTATGTGTTGTTTATTTAGCTTGTATATGTATGTTGTAAATATTGAAAACTTACTGTGGTGTTATGTATGGGTAGGCACGTACAAGGAACCTTTGAAAGGTTTTTTCTCAACTTATGTGTTATTTATTTATCTTGTATATGTATGTTGTTAATATTGAAAACATACCGTGGTGTTGTGTGTTTTTTCTCAACTTATGTGCTGTTTATTTAGCTTGTATACATTTAATCTTAATTAACAATTGATATACGTGCAACGCACGTACACTAAACTAGTTTTTAATAAAAAGGGACAACTATTTTGTGAGAGAATGATAATTGATTGTTAGTAGTTCTTTGTTTCCAAGTACCACAACTTATTTAACCCAAAAAGAAAGTACCACAACTTACTGACCAAGAAAGTTGACGAAATTTGTTGCCCATAGGCAAAAATTCTTACAATGGGAGAGTCATGACCATTAAAAGTTGTATGATCCTTCATTAATTTATTGACACATAGATAATAGGCTCTACCTTTTCAATTTTACAATAAAAATAATGAATAGGAAAGAGAAAATATATTTATCTAATGGGAAAAGGGTCAAATATGCCCCTAAGCTTTGCGAAAAGGTCCAAATATGCCCTCCGTTATAAATTTGTTTTAAATATGCCCTCGCTGTTAAAGTTTAGGACCAAATATACCCTTTTAAACGTTAAGTGCTTTGCTGAAAATTTGCAAGGCTTTTTTTAATTTTTAATGGCCACATAAGTAAGTAATTGCCACATCACAAAAAAAAAATTTACCCAACTCTTTTATACCCTGACCCAACCCGAGATCCGACCCAAGACCCCTTTTAACCTCTGTAATACCCTAACTTATTTCACCATATCTTCTACAGCAATAACTTAATCTACCTTAGATGTGAATGAATCAATACGCAAAACAGCTTATTGCGTTGTTGTTGGTAAATTTTCTTCGCAGAACCTCAGGTAAACCTGCCAAACGGGTCGGGTTAACCCGACCTAACCCGACCCGAATCGGCTCACTTAATAAAACCGGAATGGTTTGACCTGGCCCGGTCAGCCCAGGGTTGTAGGGTACCGGGTCCCGAGCCAATTAAATTTTTTGGTTAGGCCCGGTTAACCCGGCCTGGACCAAGCCCGATCCAGGCCCGCCGGTTACCCGACCCGGATAAGTTTTTTTTAAAAAAAAATTGATATTTGGGCCAAACTAGCCATTGGGCCAACGGCTATATAGCCGTTTTTGGGTCCAAACGGCTAGTTTAGGCCCTGGGCCTATTTATTAATAATAATTAAAAAATCATTTAAAATATTTTTTAATCCAAAAAAAAATTCTATAAATACCCTACACCTTCAAATCATTTTTCACACTATTTTTCACTCTCTCAAATCTCAATTCTCAAATATTCAATATATTTAATTTCCTAAAGTGCTCACTTTAATTTTTAAATTTTGTGATTACAAACTACGAGTGGAAGTTTCTAAAGTCGCAACCTTTGGATACTTTTAAAATTTGGTATTGTCGTTCCATCTCTTACGTTTAATTTTTATTTATTGTATTAATTGATGAATATTTAATTTTATTATATTTGTATATTTTAAATTTTTTTAGTTTAATTTATATTATGGATAAATTAAGAAACCTCGCTACTAAAGGTGTTAAATTTTTTTGTTCCGGAAGCGGTAGTAGTAGTAAAAAGTGAATTACTAGCGGTAGAGATACTTCAAGTAGCAAATATACCCGTGTGTCTTCGCCTTCGGTACCGCTTGGTACACCATTTGAGGAAGAAATAAGTGTAGGTGCTCACGATATGGATTTGTAGAAGCTCAGAAAAATTACGGTATAGAAGAAGAAAATGAAGTAGATGTGGTTAATTTAAACCAAGATGATGAAAATATTGGTGAGACACCCGCAATAGAAAATGCTAACGTTAGATCTGAGTCGGTTAATCTCCCTTCCCGTCCTCCTCGTACCCCAAGAGCTCGTAAAACAACTAGTATTGCATGGTAATTTTTTGAACGCATATCAGATACTGAGGTGCAATACAATATTTGTCAACAAATATATAAGCATAATAGCGGAGGCAAGCAAGGGAGTACGGGTACGTTAATGAGACATATAGGTGATGCACACGAAAGAGAGTTAAATATTGCACGAGGTGGTGGGGATGTTGGTGGGCCAACGCAAACTAGAATGGACCCAGTAACCGATCAGGTAACGAAGAAGTATAATAAATTGAGGGATCGGGAAGAAATAGCTAAAATGGTAGCTGTGGGTTGTTTGCCTTTAAGTTTTTCTTCTTCTGATGCCTTTATTCATTATATTCAAGCAATTTATAATCTTATGTTTAATGGTATTCCTAGAAGTACTTGTCGGTCTGATATTTTTAGACTTCATTCACAATATTATTTTTATTTTTCAACATTGTTAAAAAATATTCAATGTAGATTGTCTCTAACTTCTGATCTTGGTCGTGCTGTAAATAAAAATGATTATTTAACCGTTACTTGTCACTGGATGGATAGTAATTTTGTGATGCAAAAACGTATTCTTGCTTTTTTATATGATGAAGATCCGTAAACATACTGGAGATTTTATTGTTGATTCTATTGTTAAAGTTGTCGAATTTTATGGTATCAAAAATAAAATCTTATGTATTGCTTTTTATAATGCTTCTAACAACAAGACTGCTATAAAAAAGGTTAAAATCTAAGCTATCTCCGTCGTTGCCTGAAATTTTTCATATTAAGTGTGCGTGTCATATATATAATTTAATTGTAAAAGATGGTCTTGAGTTTTTTGAGTTTTATATTGAAAAAATCCATCTTGCTGTTGGTTTTATTCAAGGAAATAATCGTAGATCGAGAATTAGAGAATTTAAAGTTAAATGTCAAGAAAATGGACTTGCACCGATATTTATGCCTGAGGAAATTGATATTAGATGGAATTCGACGTATGATTTTTTAAAAACTTGTTATAAATATAGAGTTTCTATTACACTAGCTTTTAACCAACATTGCGGTTCGTTTACTGATTCTGCTGATTGCATGCTACATGATTCTGATTGGGTTGTAATTAATGATCTTGTTAAATTTTTAGAAAAAATTTATGTAGCTAAGGTTGAATTTTTCGGTGCTTATTATCCCAATGTTTGTAATATTTTGGTTTATATAGCTGATATTTCTGGTTTGCTCAAAGAATATAAAAATAAAGAAGGTTATAAAGAAGTTGTTGGTGCCATGTTTACTAAATTTAAAAAAATATTTTTTCCCGATTCCCCCTATTTACTTGGTTGGTGCTATGCTAAATCCGTGCATGAAATATAATACTATGTGCCACTTTAGTACTATTATTTATGTTAACTTAGAAATAAATACTAACAATAATTCTGAACAAGTACAACCTGATTTGTGGACGGCTATGGGTGATGCGAATGAATACATAGAAAAATTCTATAATTACTATGTTGATTTAGTTGATTTAGCCGTACCTACAAATATTACTCCAACTGTCGCTCCTCATCCTCCCGAGGAGTCATCATCTTCTAAAAGGTCGGCACATAGTGGCTTTCCTGATTCCTTTTATAATTTACCTTGTTGGAACAGTGTTGATGAGAGAGCTTACACATCAACTTATCGAGAAGAGCTGAAATATTATCTTCGGTCGCCGCTAAAGGATTGCAGACGACGGATCAACACGTTGAATTGGTGGAGGAGTAATGAAACACAATATCCTGTGCTTTCAAGATTAGCTAGAGATATCTTGAATGTTCCAATGTCAACCGTTACATCAGAGAGCGCCTTTAGTCAGGGATGACAGCAGCTTGGAGACAACCGACACTCATTGGGAAACAATGCAATAAATGTTCTAGTTTGCCTCAGAGATTGGATTAGAGTGGAAAAAAAGAAACCAAGGAATGGAACCGGAGCCGAACGACGAGCAGAGACTTGAAGAAATTGTCTTCACGGGAAACTCAACAGAATCAAATCCAATGCATGGTTTTACCCCCGTTGACTTTGACTATCCTATGCAAGTTCCCGTTAATATTAACATGAATGAATTGGAAAAAATGATGCATAATTTGTAGATTTTTCATTCATGTAAATTATAAATTTTTTATCATTTCGCAATCAATAAAATTCAACATTCATTCACTCATTAGTCCTTACTTTGTAATTTTTTCATTTAATGATTTAAATTGAATTTCTAGTTTAGATTAAAAACTTACTTTTAATATATTATTAATTTACTATCAAGTATTATTAATTTCTTATATTAAGTAGCATATGTTTAGTATATTTGTGTATATATCTTCTATAGATGTGTATATGTTTTATAAATTGTATATATATTGAAATGTATATATATATCGCAGTATATGTTTTATTTAAAGTAGTACATACATATTGAATGGTGCGTATATATGTGTATATATCTTCTATAGACGTGTATATTTAACGTATACATGTGTATATGTTTTATAAATTAGTATATAATTATATACATATATACATATATATATATATATAAATATATATATTGTAATGTATATATATTGTAGTATATTTTATTTAAAGTAGTACATATATATTGAATGGTGCGTATATATGTGTATACATCTTCTATAGACGTGTATATTTAACGTATACATGTGTATATGTTTTATAAATTAGTATATAACTATATATATATATATATTGTAATGTATATATATATTGTAGTATATTTTATTTAAAGTAGTACATATATATTGAATGGTGCGTATATATGTGTATATATCTTCTATAGACGTGTATATTTAACGTATACATGTGTATATGTTTTGTAAATTAGCATATAACTATATATATTGTAATGTATATATATTGTAGTTTATGCTTTATTTAAAGTAGTACATATATATTGAATGGTGCGTATAAATGTGTATATATCTTCTATAGACGTGTATATTTAACGTATACATGTGTATATGTTTTATAAATTAATATATAACTATATATATATATATATATATATATATATATTGAAATGTATATATATATCGTAGTATATTTTATTTAAAGTAGTACATATACATTGAATGGTGCGTATATATGTGTATATATCTTCCATAGACGTGTATATTTAACGTATACATGTGTATATGTTTAATAAATTAGTATATAACTATATATATATATATATATATATATTGTAATGTATATATATTGTAGTTTATGCTTTATTTAAAGTAGTACATATATATTGAATGGTGCATATAAATGTGTATATATCTTCTATAGGCATGTATATTTAACGTATACATGTGTATATGTTTTATAAATTAGTATATAACTATATATATATATTGTAGTATATTTTATTTAAACTTTAAAGTAGTACATATACCTTGAATGGTGCGTATATATGTGTAATTGTGTATATCTGTATATATTTTTTAAATTGTAATGTAGTATATACTATATATATAGTGTATATATATTGTTTAAAGTATTTAAAATGTATATAGGTGGGTATATATAGTGTATATTGAAATTTTTTTTCACCGGATTTTTAATCGGATTTGACCGAATTTAGGTGGGTTTGACCGGGTTGGGTTAAGTGGTCTGGGTTAGGGCTATTTTTAAAAAATTTACTGTTGAGCCCGGTCCGGCCCGGCCCACTTAACCCCAACCCAGACCCGGCCCGACCCATAAACCGGATAAATTTATTGGGCCGGTTTTGGGTTGACTAGGCCCGACCCACTTAACACCCTTAACCTCAGGTAACTTTAAGCCATTGCCTAAATGCATCATCTTCACTTTCCCTTTTTTCTTCTTCGAATAATATTCTTTTTTCTTGGGGATTACTAGAGTGGTGTATTCTTTATTACTTTGTGCAGTTTTCTTCAATCATCAAAGTTCCTGCAGAGTTAATAAAGTCGACTTAATGGGACATGTGGGGAGATTCGATTGTGTCTGCCAAAATCTCATGAAATTTATTGTTTAAGGAAAAAGGGTGTGCTTTTTATGTCTTTATAGGGCCGGTTTTGTAACTTTTGGTGGTCCCGATATGAATCTGTTATTTTAGAATTTTATTTATTCTATTTTTGTGCTTGTAATGTGTTTGATCTGATGTGGACCCTATAATTTTGTTGTGTATTTACTATTTCTTTCTTGTGCATTTGAAGGATGATTGATGAAGTTGATATTCTGTTCAATTATTGGGGTAGTTGGGTCATTTCACCTAAGCTTGTCTACATTAAAAAGTTGGTACACTCATGGCGTCGTTTTGATCCTGAATTGCTGAGTCATAAAGATATATGTGATGAGTTTACTTTAAGGCTGGGACTTTCTCAAGTTAAACAATTGCTAGTAACTGGGCCCTCAGGTAAGTATTATATTGTAGATGGAGATAGTGGCATTAGGAATATTCTCAGCTTATTGCGTGATCAATTTAAAGTCATCAACTTTTTTGTTGTGGGGGAGGGTGAACTAACAGTCTTTACTCAATATATCACACACCATACTGAAACTGATTTTGTAAATATTGAGGTTGGCACAGACTGTGAACATAGTGCTGGTTCTTGTGTTGATTTTGATCTATCTGAGGGTGAGGAATATTATTATGTGGGGTTGGAGGCTATTAGCAAGGAAAGAGGGAGGGTAGTAAGTGATAGGTTGGAAAACTACAAGGAATTGTATGTAGGTATGTTATTTATGGACATGAAAGAAGGTAGGTAAGCAGTCAACTATTATGCATTAGCTAACAAAAGGGCTTTCACTATAATCAAGGGTGATACAAAGAGGACTAGATATGGTTGTAAAGAGGGGTGTCCTTTTAGGTGTTTGATTTCAAAAGATGGCAAAACTGAATGGTTCAAGATTAAAACTTTAATCAACAACCACACTTGTGAAGAGGTGGTTAATCATAGTTGGTTAATCTTGTGATGTAGTTTAATTTTTATGTTTATTTTTTACTTAATATTTTGGTGGTTAATCATAGTTGGTTGACAAACAATATGGTCGGAAGTAACTTTTGTTTGTTGAATGGTATTGATGACACTACCTTGTGGTTAGTTGAATGAATGGATGGATGGTATTGTTGTTGTTTTGTCCTATTTTTTTGTTGTTCTTTTTACTCTTTTTGCTCTATTTTTTGGCTTTTTTTATCCAGATTTTTTTCCTGTTTTTTGCCCTGTTTTGGATGGGTATATGACGGTTTTTAATTATGGAAGATTTAAGATTACGCATTCGATGAGGTTTTTGAATCCGTTCTATGGGGTGTATTGGGGCCTCGAATGAGATATTGTATGAGAAATTATTCAATTGCCAATCTTTTTCTCCCGCTATTTCTGTAGCCACTTCTTTGTTTGCTGATCTGGATATTCTGCATTATGGAGAAAATTTAGGGAATAGTGCTCACTTTTGGTGGGCTACTTTTGGATGGCCTGGGGAATGTGATGGAAAAGTGATCATATCCGGTACACCTGAACAAATCCAGATGGCAGAAAGCCTTCTTCAAGCCTTCATCCTCGCATAATCAGAACCACAAATGCTCCGGACTTAGACTGACAAGAATGTAGTTGCTATACCATCTATCGATGAGTTTATTTCTTCTTCGTTGTTCGAAAATAGTTATGGTGCATTTGGTGACCTGTAAGTATGCATGCTCCATATATATGTGTTGTCTAGCTTGCTTGCGTTGAAAATTAGACGCTAGACTTCGGGAAAAACAAAGATAAAGTCGTCGTGTTAACATCAGATGGTACTAGGCATGGTGTACTGTCTTTTATAGAAGTGGATTTAGAACTTAAACTTGATGAGTTCTAAATGTAAAGCTCTTAGTATTGAGCTCATTGCATTTATGAAAATATGGGTTTAGAACTTACTTTTGTTCAAATTTTTGGTGACTTTTAACATATGTATCTACGTTGCGTGTTGAAATCTCCTCCGATCCTTTTACCTTTCTTCTGCAATAACTCGGTCTTAATATAACCTTCATCACGGGGTTCAAATCGATTCTGGTTGACACACCTAAACTTTTACTTTTTTCGCGAGTTTCATACTCCAACTATCAGTTGTTCACTTTTCCTATCTGAACTATGATCAACTGTTCACTTTCTCTATTTGAACTATCATTTTCTCAAGAGTATTATCAATCCCAATAGGAGTGCTCTTTCTGGTATGCAAAGAGTGAATTTACCATGATCTTTTGAATGCTCAAAAGAAAGTTATTAGATCCCAGCAAATCTCTCTAGTAAATCTCGCAAAAGTTGCAAGTTATAGTGTGGCTTAACCTTCAGACAAGTGGATACATAGTTTATTATATGGGTTCGACAAAACCCAGTAGATTTAGCGGAGACCCTGTATATATGTTGAGAAATTCACTAAATATGTCATAACAGGTTAGGATTTGGTGGCAAGCAAGGGGTCGCCAGAATTCATAAATTTAAAGTCCTTTGATTCGTCTTTGCCTTCAGAAATTCTTATCTAGGATCCTTTGTAAGTAGTATTGTCTTCTTAGAATGTTGAGAGAACTGTAATCACATTTGGGGGGGGAGTATTATCAAGTTACATTCAGTGATCTAATGCCAAGCATAAACAAACATACATGTGTTAGCTAATTAGCCTTTCATCTTTTCTTGCAAATTCTAGTCATGTAGTGGCTTTATCTAGTTTTATACTTCCCTTTGCTACTGATATTGTAGATTCTACCTTGAATATTAGTGTCTATTTAGACCATTTTCGAATGGGAGCCTTGGAACAACGGTAAAATTATCTTTGTGTGACCGATAGTCGTGGAATCAGTAACTAATGCTTGCACATCTTGACCATTCTTTGGATTAATTTCATATTTCTTCAACAGAGATCAAGTTTTGGAGTACATGAAGTGGGCTAAACCTATTATACAAAAGCTTCTCGAGATGTTGCTCGAGAGGCTAAACGTGAAGCAGATTGATGAACCGAGGAAGTCTGTTGTAATGGGTACATTGATCGTTAACCTCATTCACTACCCCGTGTGCCCGAGTCCTGAGTTCACTGCTGGTGATGGCCATCATGCTGATGTTTCGTCAATCACCATGCTACTACAAGATGATATTGGTGGCCTTTACGTTCGAGAACCCAAAGGCGATGGCTGAATTCATGTGCCACCAGTCAAAGGGGTGCTCGTGATCAATATCGGAGATGTCCTTCAGATCATGAGCAACGAGAGGTACAAGAGCGTCGTGCATCGTATGATTGTAAGTGCCAGTAGGAACAGAGTCTCAGTGCCAATATTTGTGAATCCAACACCTGATGCAGTTTTTGGTCCTTTGAAACAAGTACTGGAAAATGGAGAGAAACCATTGTATAAACAAATTATACTCAGATTATTTCAATTATTTCTTCAGTAAAGGTCATGAGGGCAAGCACACAATTGAATTTGCTAAACTATGACAAGTTTGCTAATTCTACACTCATTTCCTCTATGTATATGGAAAGTGGAGTCATATCACATAATAGATGGCTTAGTGTAAGTTTTTCTAGTTGTACACTACTCAAACTATTTTCTTTTTTCATATCCATTTGGGGCTTTGGACTAATTCAGATTTACACTTCATAAGACCATTATAAAGGGGGGGGGGCTTCATATCATAATTCTTTTCAGTTCTACAGTTCAAACTCAAAATTTCGAAACTTCTTATTAAGAATGAAAAATCCTCCCACTTCATCACAATCCTTTGAATGCACCAAATAACACTGCGATTCCTTCCCCACCCCCATCCCTAGTTCCCACCTCAATACTAAGGAGGGGGTGGGGTGTTGGATAAATGAACAGAGTATAACATTTTCAAAATGCCAAAAGTTTTGCGAAAGAAAAATGCACTCTGTTTCAATTTGTTTGTATGATTTTAACTTAGACACAAGTTTAACTAAGGTTAAAATGTTCTTTAATTTTATGATTTTAAACATATCATATAAAAAATTTGTGGGTGCTTGATCGACTTATTTTTAAGTGCTTTTGGCTTTTAATTTTTTAAAATTCTTGAAAGTTTTTGGTAAAGACAAAAAATATTTTTTAACACGTTATGTTAGGCTTAAAAAATAGAAGGTAAAAACACTTTTAAAAAAAGTCAATTCGAACACCCCCTTAGACTTAAGGTTGCCGGAAAAAAATGAAACATTCTTTTTTAAATGAACTGCAAAGTAAAGTACGACAAACAAATTAAAATGGAGGGAGTAATAATCATCGAAACCTCTTAAAGGAAATAAATAGTGGTCACTTTTTCATATCAAATGGAGTGTATCAAGTTTTGATTATCAAATACTATGCAAATTCTACAATAGATTCACCCTAACAACAAAACTCAAAAATGTAAAAAAAAATCGTCAGCTAAAACAAGAATGCCAAACAAATTTGACTTTGCTCTGTTACGTTGCCATGGAGCTCATCGAACGGGCGTATCATTGGAAGGCCACAGCAAAAAAATGGCGTATGGAGATCAGTGTCGCGTTGATCACACTGTAAGCTACCGATAAAAGTAATTACTGTTTCTTTTTCTTTGCCAAGGATTCTCCTTTATATTTACTGCCTGCTAAAACCACATAACTTGCTCCAACTTGTGTCCAGTGTGTAAAAATGAGGTAGACTGAACACATGAAAGAAAAAGAAATAGACAGTCGATCCTAATGCAAACATCAATGGTTAATTTCCTAGCTTGAACCCGTGACTTATAGGTCACAAGGACAACTTCACACCATTGCTCCAAGGCTTCATTATTAATAGCAATAATAATAATATTGTTGGTGTTATTATTACAGAAAAAAGAACTAGGTGAAAAGAGAAAAAGCGGGATACCTGAAAATGTCTTAGGACAACACATTCTTGGAGTTGTACATTACTACAAATAATAGAACCTTGGACTGAACAACCATCTCTGATAGTAACATGGTCCATTATGACTGAGTTGACAACCTGCAAAGACGAGCCAGAAGGAAGCACGTGACTTAATAACCAGCTAGGCAACATATGTGGCAGCTGGATTTTCAGAGGTTGTGTGATTGTCGTGTGACTGGAATGTAAGTACTAACTGTTTCCTTTTTTATGAAAGGTGGAAGAATAAAACAAACCTTCACATTCGAGCCGATACAACAATGTCGGCCGACAACAAACTTTTTCACTTTGCATTTGTCACCCATTTGTGAACCTTCTCCTAGCATACAATTTGGTCCAACCTAAATCAGATTAATACCTCAGTCATGAAAATCAAGATTCAACATTTTGTACAATTTGTAAGAGTGACTTTGTAGCACTGACTAACCATATATAAAATTTCATACATTACCCATAAAAAGAACCAAGATCCAAGAAGACAAACTAAAATCAAAAGGAAAGGACATGATGTTATATGAACTACTTTACTTGGCACCAAGCAAAAAGATAAATAAACAATGATGACGCAATAAGCAACAACAAAATATTCGGCATAAGTAACCGTAAGAAAAATTGCAACTCACTGTAGTTTTTTAACCAAGCTCGGTTGTCTGATGAATAATATTGTTATGAGGAGAGAAAGGGGTCTTGAATCGGGTCAGAGTATAAAAGAGTTGGGTAAATTTATTTATTTTGATGTGGCAATTACTTGCTTATGTGACCATTAAAAATTAAAAAAAAAAAAAAGCCTTTCAAGTTTCCAGCAAAACACTTAACATTTAAGTGGGTATATTTGGTTCTAAACTTTAACAGCGAGGACATATTTGGACCCAACTTATGACGAAGGACATATTTGGACCTTTTTGTAAAGTTTAGGGCCATATTTGATCATTTTCCCATATCTAATTTATGTGGGTCTTAGCTGATACAATAAATTGTCTTAAGTAAATATAAAAAAGAGGAGAATTGTATGCCTCTTGTAAGATGCAACAACGTATAGGGTAAAAATATAAATTTTGTTTTTTTATGATTTCATAAAGGTCTATGTAAAATTTTAATCGTTATTTGAGTTGACAATTACATCAAATTTATGTATTAGTCCTATTTTTATTAATAAATATTTCATCTGTTTAAATTTATGATTTTAAAAAAAAAAGGACATGTTTTATATTTAGTACAATAGCATTTCCAGTGAATTCTTATAAATGAAATTTGAGAAAGGTAGAACGTATGCAAACTTTATCAGAGAGGGTGCTTTATCTTTTTCATTTTAGTGGTAATTTAATTATAAAAAACTACTAGATATTTTACTGTCAATAAAATAATTTATAACCAGATAAATCTTTTCGACTTATAAAATACTATATTTTATCTCAATTCAAAAGTCTTTCTTTATTTTTTAAATATGTTCCAAGTCAAAACTTTATTAAAATTATAAAATAATATTTCAAAAAAATAAGTGTTTAGCATTTTGCTCATAAAAGTGAAAAATTTATGGAAAAACAGATGCGAAACTGCTTTTCAAACTTGAAATACAATTTAAATTGAATTTGCAAGTTTCACAGTTAAACACTGATTTTTTAATATTCTAAAAAAAAAGTTTACTCACATTTTAATATTTTATAACCAAAAAAATCCTTATAAGGGTATATAGATGGAGTTCATTGCTTTTAATTGTAAAACTAGGGAACCGTACCACGTTTCGCGCGTTCATGAAAAATATATTAATAATTAATTTTATAGATAATTGTCTATTTATTATAATGTACTTGTGAAATTAAAAAAAAAATTGTTTCATATACAACATATATTATTATCTAAATTTTCATTCGAATTATATTTGATTAACCATTTTAGAATATTTACATATAAAAAAATCAACCTCATTTCGTAAATGAGGTTATTGTAATTTCAAAAAGCGATATATGAGAAGCTTTTAAGAAAAAGAAGTAATATAAAATTTATAACGAAAGAACATAAAACACTTGACATACAAGAAAAGTTTTGTTCTAACGACAAATTTAAATGTTCGTCAAATAAAAAGTTTATGCTTAATAGATTTATCTAAGATAATATCTTTAGAAATTACCTCATTATATGATAGGAAGAACAAGTTTAACTCTTCATGCTCTTCATTTTCAGTAATCTCATTCCCAAAAATTAATAAAATATTAAAATATACAAATTATCATCTTCAATTGTATATTTGAAAATTATCTCACGATATGATAGGAAGAACAACTTCAACTCTTTATTTTTAATATCAATTTTATCTGTCAGTTTTTCATTTAGATAAGCAAAAATTATTATCATTAATTTAGTCATTTAATGATCACTAATTATTTATTATATAATAAAATAATATTTTATCTTTATTATTTTCTTCTTTTAGTTACTCCCACCATTTTTTCTTCTTTTATTTAATAGTTCACACTTTCATTTAAATATTTATGTCTTATTTATTGATGTGATAAATTATGCAGAAAATTCAATATACTCAAATTCATATTAGATTGTTATTTATAAAATAGTTACTATAAAAATTAAATAGAAGGGAGGTGAGAAGACATAATATTTAGGGAAAAGGGTAAAAAATGTTCTTCTATTTTCATAAATTGATTAAATTTATCCTTAGTTAAACTATAGGGTCAAATATGTCCCCGTCGTTACTAAAGTATGCAACTATACCCCTCAATTTATCTGATATCCACATTGGCTAACATTTGCTTGAGATGGAATCCACGTAGCATGCCACGTCAGCACCTTAATGGAGAAATTCTTGTGTTGATTTGATCGAGTGTTGGACTTGATATCACAAGAAACAAAAGAGGATGAACTCATAAGGCTAACATTTTCTCGCACTTAGGGGTCGTTTGGTAGAGTGTGTTAAAAAATCTAATGAATGCATTACTCTTGTGTACAAGTAATACCTTGTTTGGTATCTTTTTTTAGTTTATGTATAACTAATACTTGCATTTGTTACACATCACATTGTGTATTAAGTAATGTATTACTAATACCATCAATATTCAATGTATTAGTAATACAAAAGATTTTAATACATGTATTAGCTTATTAAATGACAAAATCGCCCCTCAAATTCCTACTAAAATATTCACCCCAAGCCATTTTCCATAGTACTGCATCTTCATCTTCGTTCTAAAATATTTCCTCCAAGTCATTTTCACCATTACCTGCATTTCTTTCCATGGTAATACAACAACTTAAAACAGCCTCTCTCTTTTTATATTATCAAAGAAGAATTCTGTGAGTAATTGTAACGTGGACAGATGACTAGAATAGAGAATTAGGTGCGGTAGTAGCAGTGTGCAACTTATTATCACACTACATTTTCTTCTTCCTTCTCGTTAATCGGATTACTCTTCTCCATTAAAATTGAATATTTAGTTATTGGGTATGAATTCGAAATTGAATTCTTGTTTTTAGAGGTTATGAATTTGGGTAAGAAGGGTTTAGGTTTGAAGTTTTAGATTTGTTTGAATTGGTAAAGGGTTGAATGTTAGGCTCTCAATTGCTTTAAAAAAAAAAAAAAATCAGACAAAAAAGTTAAAAGAATATTTTTGTCAATAAATATTTTTTTTATAAAAATTATAGAATATATATTATTTCTAATACATCAAACCAAACACTGTATAAAAAATAATGTTGGCATAACTAATACAAGCACAATCGGATTTCTCAATTACTATGAATTTCTGGAGTCAACAGAAAATCAACTCTCACTTGAATTTTCTAAAAACAAAATTTCTGCTAGAAGTATTGTGTGCGCAAAGGCAACAAAAAGCTTAGAATGCATTAATTTGATCAAAAAACAGATCCTAATGGAAACATTTACAATTTTCATTGCTGATTACAAATTCTATACCAGATATTTAGATCTATATGCTAGTCCAAGTGTAACGAATTGAAAAAATTGCAAATCAGAGAATACAAAACACCAATTCTGCACGAAGCAAACATCTAGTTCCTCCCAGCTGACGAAATTCATAGATGGAATTACACAGCAACGCGGGTTTATCCAAAAATAGATGGAAACCTAAAGAAGCTAATTGATTTGGAGATGTCGATGAATCGCCTTAATGGTGAAATTCCTTCGAGAATCATAAAGCTGAAGAAATTAATGGAGCTTAACGAATCAAAAATTGGAGCTTGGATTTGGAAAAATTAAGAAAGATAAAGGAAAAAAAAAAGAAAAGAAAGGGGGAAGGAATAAAAATGTGGCGTTGACGAGGCATGCCACATGGAGTTCCTGTGTGACCATCCGTTAAATTAAGGGATATATTTATATATTTTAATAACAACAGAGGCATATTTGATCCTATAATTAGGGGTGTACAAATCAAACTGTTAAGTCAAACCGAATCGATGAATCAAATCAAATCGAGGAAAAAAACCGACTTATGATTTGGTTTGATTGATTTGGTGTTGGCAAAAAAAATTCGATCATTCTTGATTTGATTTGGTATTAGAAAAAATAAAATCAAACCGAACTCAAACCGAACCGACATAATATATATATATATATAATTTTAATTTTTTATACGTAAAAAAATATTATTTATAATCTACTTTCTAATTATTTTTATTATTTTTTTATATTCAGAAAATAGATATATATTCTTGGGCCTTTAATTATAATATTTGTCCATTAGTAACAAAAAGAAAAATTATATATTATAGACAAAATACTATATTAATTACATGGTATGGTTAATGTTTTAAAAAAATTACAATTCATAGTTATTTGGTAGTTTAATTTTTTTTTCTTTTTTGTTCTATTGGCCAAAAAAGGCAACAATGGGAACATCAAAACTCACGATTATTGAAGATATCTTCTTCAACTTTTTTTTTTCTTATTTTTCTCTCAAAATCACTCTAATATCCTTGATTTTACATTGAAGAAACAACAACATTGGCAACATCATAATAATGTTCTTCAAGAGACCTTCTTCAACTTTTTTTCTCCTTATTTTTCTCTCAAAATCACTTTAATATCATAAGATATCCTCCTTGATTTTACTTTGGAGAACCTTTTTTGCGGATTTGTCACCACATAATATCCGTTTAGAATATTTATTGAAGATTTGAGGTAATTTTCAGTATTTTTGATATTAGATTTAATTTTTTATATATATATTTTGCAATCCTTTCTACCATAAATTTTGATTGAGATAACTTAGTTCAATCATTATTTTCTCAATTCAACTAAATTGTTACCAATTGTGTATATGATGTAATTGTATAAGTAGTATATGTGTAAGTCAATTGTATAAGTCATATATGTCAATTGTATATGTCAATTATATAAGTCATATATGTATAAGTTGTTAATTGTATATGTATATATATGCGCATATGTATAAATTGTATATTAATTGTATATATGATATAATTGTATAAGTCGTATATGTATAAGTCAATTGAATAAGTCGTATATGTATAACTCATATATGTCAACTATATAAGTCATATATGCATAAGTTGTTAATTGTATATGTACATTTTTTTTTTCAATTGTATATCTGAACGTTTGTATATTATTATAGTCTATATTAAATAACTATATATCTGTATATATACAGTTTGCAGAATTTATATTGAGTGTGTACATATACATTTTGCATAGTTTATATACAAATATACAATTCTTGAAATTATACAAGATAAAAGAATGAGAAAGAAGGGGGGGATGGGGGACCAATAGAGGGACAAGAATGGAGGAGGGGAGAGAGAAGAAGGAGAGAGGCGAGAAAAAGTGTGAGAACGAGAGGAATTTAAGGTATATCTATGTTTTGTAACTATGCAAACATTAACCATGTCTTGTAATTATGGACTAAAAGTTACCTATATCTGAATTTTTGCCATATAAAAACCTAAAACTCTTCATTGCTTCACTTTACATTTTGTTCATTCGTTCGTCAAGTTGTGATTTAGGTTTGTTTCTCTTTTTTTTTTTTATGGAATTATGTTATAGTTAATTACTTTATGGAGTTAAGTTTTTAATAAGTTGTCTCCAATTCTTCATTCTTTTGTATGCTCACATTTTATGTGAAGGGAACTTTCAGACAAGCTACTGTGACTAGTGACTAAGAAATTGAACCACTGGATATCCACATAATATTACTTTGAGAGATAGTAATTTAGTGTAACACCCCGTATTCAAGAACGTGTATTGGCGTATTCAAGTACGTGTATTGGTCTTATTTATATGGAATAAATTTTTTTATTTTATTTATACCGGAATTTACCCGTCATGGTTTCATGCGAAGGTTATTGAATAAGCTTTTCAATGATATAAAGATTTACAAAAATAGATAGGTTTCGGATATAATCGAGCACGTTCGAAACTATAAAACGGTGGCCGGGATTTTTGGGAATAGTAAATGTGCAGGAAAATTTCCTGCACACAAACTACTGAAGCCAGTCAAATTTTTGGGTCAACTTCAAACGATTATAACTCCCTTAATATAATGATCTGGGAGAGATGCAACCTATGAAAATAAAGATCTTTGAGTCTTCTTTCCAATGCAATTAGTTTCATCCAAATCCAACATCTGAGTAAGGAGTTATACCCGTTTTACTTCAGCCTATCAAAACAGATTTTTAGGGTCAACTTCAAACGACCATAACTCCTTGTACAGGACGAACTGGGTGACCTACTTTATATGAAATGAAATCTCTTTGAATTATATTTCCAACGATACCAATTTCACCCAAATCCGATAGCGGAGCAAAGAGTTATGGTCGATCTACTTTAGCTTATCAAAACAGTCCACCAAAGGACATATTTGACATTTTTTAAATTTTAAAGGCATTTTGGTCATTTCCTATTATATTATGGACGGGAATATGTATATATATACATGTTTATGAGTTCAAAAACTCATTTTCATCATCAATTATTGAGAAAGAAAAAACCCTAGCGAAATTTGACCTTTAAATTACTTTTGATTCAACCGTAGAAATTCCAAAGTAATCTGATAACTGCGTTTGTCATCTCGAGAGCTTCGAACGACACCAATTATTTGTGCAAACAGGATTGCATAATCAAGAGGTGAATTCTAAGGTATAAATATTATTTGCCTTTGTTCTTTTCCATATGTATATGTGTGATAGAGGATTATATGTATTGGTTGTTATTGAAAGGTGATGGAAATAGGGTTATGGACTATTTTGCATGGTTTGGTTGTATTGAATTGTGGAAGGTGGATATAGTAATTGATTTATGGAAGGTGGATATGGTAATTGAGTTATGGAAGGTGGATATGGTGATATACTATTGAATTGATGATTATTTATGTTTATGGCTCAATTTGGTTTAATGGATTGGTTGGAAGGATAAATGAATCCAAACTTGATATTGGAGGATGTTGTATGAATATGCATGACATGTGAATGTAATTGGAGTATAAGAGGGTTAAAGTGACACCCTTTTATGGTGTAATTAAGGCTTACTACTTAACCACTAGTTTGGTGAATTCAAATAATTGAATTGTGACGTTTGGTTGCTAATACTAGATTGCTATATATGTTCATTGTAGATAAGTAATCCGAAAAGGCGGGAAGTCCATTTGGGACTAGTATAGAAAGTTGACAGTCAGGTATGTAAAGCATACTTTATACCATATCTTTGGCATGAAAGTGAACAATTGTTCTATTAAGAAAGTTTCCAAAGTTATTCAATAACATGTGATCCATAATGGTTTTGTATGATGTCCTACGTTACCAATGAACTTGTTTCCACCCTACAAGATGTCAAGACATTCCAATATTTACTTGTTTTCCAAATCTTACATGTTTATTGCACTAATGAATGTCAGAAGGTATCCGGTTACTCAAACAAGAACCATGTGCTATTAATGACTCCAAAACGTTTCATTGATATACCAATAAGTTCCTACTTCATTGTTATGGCATTGATGACTCCAAAACACTTCCTTGATGTGCCAATGAGTTCTTACTTCATTGTTATTGCATTGATGGTCTATTTATATGTCTCTTATTGATGTATCATTGTTTCAAAGTATCAAAAATGCAGTGGCAACCGAAATAACAATCTCAAAGATTAATTGAACTAAGTGATGGAAGTTCTCTCTTATCGGGTGGTATCCCAAGGGCATAAGCCTATCATGGGTCGATCCCTATTTATGTGTTTATGGGTGGTATCCCAGGGGCATAAGCCTATCACGGGTCGATCCCAGTTGATATGTACTGGAGGCAGCCTAATGGTCACAGTACAGTACAGTAATGATTACAAAGATGATAAGAACGAAGGTAAAGTGATTGAATAAATACAATGTACAGGTTGTCACAAGTTCTAGTAAGTGTGGTCCACTCCTATTACGATTTATTCACTTGTTTCTAATTTCTATTGAGCTCCTATATCATATGTGACTATCTACAGCTTTACATACTCAGTACATATTTCGTACTGACGTCCCCCACGGGGGACCTGCATTTCATGTTGCAGGCACAGGCACCTCAGCTCATACAACGCACAAGTAGGAGCCAGGATATCCAGCTGCTTTTGGTGAGCTCCAGTTTGCTTCGAGGCTTTTCGTGTCATATCCAGTCACTTTTGGTATTGTATAGAAGTTAGTTATATGGCGGGGGGTGTCCCGACCTTAGTTAAATTTTATGTATTGTCTAGAGGCTTTGTAGACCTAATGTACAGTAAATGTGGTGTTTTTGTTAATAGACGTGATGGCTCCAACGGCCAAGTATTGTATATACATATATATGTGTGCTCGAGCTTATACAGGTGATTATTTCCTTTTATATGCGACATGATGTTGTCCGAATTTCGAGTTGTCATAGAGGAATGCATGGGAAGTATAAGGTTATGAGCTGGTTCTCCCAGGCCTCCTCGGTTACGGGTGCTGGTCCGCCCCAATAGGGTTTGAGGCATGACATTTAGACATCTTAGTAATTTGTCAACTTAATTTTAATTGAAACTACTCTATGACCATTTTTTTTTAATCTTTTTAGTGAAAACATTTAATTTTTTTCTTCAATCACATTATAATTGTAAAAAATCGAGAAAACCGAAAAAAATTGACTAAAATCGAAATTTAAAAACCGATTGTATATTGTTTTGATTTGGTTTATAGATTTAGAAAACCGACATTATTGATTTGGTTATATTTTAATGAGAAACCGAACCAACCCGACCTATGTACACCCCTGCCTATAATTTAACCAAGGGTACATTTAGCTAATTTATAAAAGTAGAGGGATATTTTTTACTCTTTTCCCTAATATTTAAGTTGGGAATATAAAAAGTTGGAGGTTTTTTTTGTAACCCATGAGATATAATTAGATGTGTTAAATATAATATGATAGAATTTATTATAATTAATTAAATAATGAAAAATGAGAAAAAAAAAAGAAAAAAGAAAAATTAGAATGAAGGCTTCTAAGACATGTCACATAGAATTGTCTAAGTAGTCGTTTGGCCATGAAAATTAAAATTTTTCGGAGTTGGAGTTGAAATTGGAGTTGTGTTTGGTTATGTCTTTTTTGATTATTTTTTTTTACTTTTGAAAAAAAAATTAAATATGATTTTATGCCCCAACTTTTACAAACTATCAAAATCAACCAACTAAAATTTACCTGCTAACGAAAAAAAAACACAATTAGACACTTTTATAAAAATAATTACATATACATGACCATATTTAATGAATTTCAATTATGACATATATAATACTTACATTAAGAACCGTTTTCTCATATTTGAAAATTTTAAATATGGATGTTATATTAACAGATCACTACTTCCTATTTTTTAGGTAACAAATATTATCTTTCAAACAAATTTATTTTTGTAGGAATTTATTTAATTTATTTTATTTTATTTATTTTTCGTTCCTAAAAAATAGGAAATTATGAGTTGTTATTAAATTTTAGGGTGTCGCTAATTTATTTCTTTTATTTTCTTATGTATGAAAGATTTTACTGTGTTTGAAAAAAATTATTTCTATGTAAAACATACTTTGCATATCTATGGTATATTATATCATATACCATAAATATATAAATATGCTTAGTATGTTTCTTTATACTTTGTATATTTATATATGTGTGTATATGGTATATACATGATATAAACTTCATATATAACATACTTTGTATAATTATGTTATAAATATAATACTTTATATATTTATGGGTATAAAATAATACTTTGTGTATAAAAAATTCAAGTATTATGGTATATAAAGGTAGCAGATGCAGTTTAAGGTATAAATTTGTTAAATTGAAAATATTTTTTTATGAAAAATATGTATCACCGATTTATATTTTTAGCATATATATGGTATAAACTATTTATAGTTGAATAGTATAATAAAGATGTACACAATATAATATATATAATCAAATTGAAAATGAGAATAATTTGTGGCAGTGGTAAACGAATCTGCTACAACTTTATTAATTTCATAAATATAGAAAACGATTATTCATTATTAATTACATGAATATAATTCCTTAAACGTCCATATCACAACAGAAAAATTATTATTATCATTATATTATGGTAATTGGGATCATTAGCAGTAAGATAATGTCTTAAATAAGGGATAAATTAAATAAGGGAGAAAAATAATGATGAGAGAGAAAAAGAGATATATATTAATTAGGATAACATTAAGTTTGAAATTATCATTATCTTATCCTTTAAAACTGCTATATACGTAATATTGAAAAAGTAATGTTATAAGGAGAGTTTTATGTAAAAATTTAAAATATTGGGGTTATATGTAATAATAATAAAAGTTGGAATTGGAGTTAGAAATTTGAGAAAACACCCAAAACCTGTTTTCCCTTTTCAGAATTTTTTTTCGAAATTATTTTCCGAATTTTCATGGCCAAACACCACAATTTCCAACTCCAATTTTTTTTTTCAGAAAAAAGGAAAAAATAATCATGGCCAAACGGGCTCTAAGAGTCTCCTTTATATATATTTAATTTAATTTGGGCAAAATTCAGAAATAGCATACTTATCCTCTTCATTATGAGTTTCAGAACAACAGTTTCATAATTACATAATACAGCAAGTTATATTTTGTATTTTTGCAAATTGTTGCTACAAAAATACAAGTACATATGATTTTTACTGCCCTTATGATTGATATGTATTTTGTATTTTTGCAAACTGTTGCTACAAAAATACAAATACATACAAATACATATGCTACAAAATGTAATTTGATAAAAGTGTTGTTATTTTTTGTAATTCAATACTTAAGTATGCTACTTTATGTATTTTTTAAAATTCAGAAATAACATACTTTTCCCCTTAATTATGAGTTTCATAGCAACAGTTTCATAATTACATAATATAGTAAGTTGTATTTTGTATTTTTGCAAACTGTTGCTACAAAAATACAAAAACATATGATTTTTACTGCCCTTATGATCGATATGTATTTTGTATTTTTGCAAACTGTTGCTACAAAAATACAAATACATACAAATACATATGCTACAAAATGTAATTTGATAAAAGTGTTGCTATATTTTGTAATTTAATACTTAAGTATGCTACTTTATTTATTTTTTCCATTTAATTTTGCATTGACAAATAAATTTGTACGTTGAAAACATATCAAAACTTCATATAAAAAATATCACATGACCATTTAACATATTTCAGTAAAAACCTTGCAAACGTCCTTAGTGACTCTTCAATAGTATCAATTACACATTTTCACAAAATGAATTTTAAAAAGGAAATCGCAATTAGTTTAATACCAAGAGACGTTACATTCATTAAAAACCATCTAATAATTAATCACCATATTGAATTCATATCAACCACATATTGTCAGTTACATTTCGCGAAGCAGACACTCGAGACACATATAAAAAATAATTAATACTCTTATATCAAAACCTATATTAAAATAGTAATTCTAGACATGAATAACTTCAACATACAACATTATAATTATTAAGATCTTATTAAATTCAAATAAAATTTTTACTAAGCTTTTCCAAATGATCTCACAAACATCAATTTGAATTAAATATTATCATTTCTATACCACCTCAATTAGTTTCAATATTTTTACATGTGAGTTTAATAAGAAGAAATTTTTTCATTCTAAGAACTTAAGTAGTTCTAGAATCACCAACATATATAGATCATTCTACTTCTTCAACTTGGATGTAGAATACAACATAAGAATTTAGTTAGCACAATGTTCCAACAACACAAAGCCTGATACCCAATCTTTCACATGTTGGCCACAAGATTTACTTGAGAAATGACCACAGTCATTTAAATCATCCGCGTGTATAAATTTATTTTTCTTAGCGAGATTATCATTTTCTTTACTAATTAACATGAAGTAGCCTCATGCGTGAATTATGTGGTCAAGGGCGATGTAGGATATATAAGCAAAAGTAAATGTGGTATTGCGATATTAGGAAGAGAGGTTGGACATTAAAATTTAAAAGAGTTCAGTAACATCACATTTACACTTTACATAACAAAACATGCACAAAAGAAAAAAATAAATAAAGAACACAATGAATATGAAAGGATAATTAACACTCATTCTTGGCACGTTGAAATTTTTGAATTTTCATTTCAAAAGACGTAAAAAGGAAAAAATGAGAAAAAAACACATGTTATTATAATTGTTTCATTCAATCATAACATATTGTAATTTTAAAATTAGTTTCGATAGGATTTCATTCATTATGAATATTACATCTAATTTTTTCTAAAAGAAAAAGTAATTAAAAAGACAGAAAAAAAAGATAGTGATGTGTTTTGACCAATAAAACTGTCACAACACCTTTTTTACCACTTCTATACTGTGTTTCAAATATAGAGTTTGAACAAAATGACAAAGAGTAATAAATTACACATGAAGGAAAAAAAGAACAAAATAATGAAAATTAACAAAGTTCACTTAGCAAAATTATTTGCCACTAATACGTGAAAAAATCGTAGAGGACGGATAAAATTCGATCTATTAAAGAACACATAAATAAATTGTTAAAATATATTCAATAAATAAATACTAGGGAGGAAAAGAAAATGTTGACGGATAGTTATGATTTTTATTACAGTAATATAGCAACAAATTAAAAAGAAAAGATTTGAAGAAAATAAATATTATGCTTGATTAAAAAGATGTTCCAAGCCACATTGATAAGAGAAAAAAATGAGAAAAATAATAAATATGATCCTTAATACTGAATATTCCTCATATTTTAAGAATCATAACTTACAAGAAACACATACAAAAAAAATAAAATAATGAACTTAAGAGTTTTAATAATTGGACTATTACACTAAATTAAATTAAATTAAATTGAAGATGATGGGAAAAAAAGAGAAGGAAAGCAACTTCTTGAGAGTGGAATCTATAACTTCTAATGTGTTGATTTGGAATGTGATTTCAAGAATCAAAAGAAGTTCACAATGTTTTGGACATTGTAAAAAGCCTTCAAGCTACAATATGATGAATGAAACTTGCAATTTTTTCTTGAAACTATATCTATTTTCTTGATGCTAAAAACGACTATATGAGCATATGTATGAAGAAGTGCAAGTGCTTTCACCATTAATATCAACACGACAATTTTATTTCTTAAGATTTGAAGAAAATAAAAATGAGTATTCATCAAATTCATAGTAGATTGTTATTTATAGAATGATTAGACTATAAAAGTTAATCAAAAGGGAGGTGAGAAGACATAATATTTAGTAGGGAATGTAAACGTTGGAGGATTTTTTGTAACCCGTGAGATATAATTAGATGTGTTTAATATAATTATGATTGAATTTTATTACAATTATTTAAATTAATTAAATGAGAAAAGAATTCAAAAAAAGGGGAATGAAGGCTCTAAGACATGCCATGTAGGATTGTCTAAGAGTCTCCTTTATATATATATATATATATATATATATATATATATATACTAGTTTAGGTGTTCGCGCTTGCGCGTGTAACTCACTTTACACTACATAGAATATTTTTTTAAATAATAAAGATGTATACAATAATTAAATTCAACATCTTTTGGAGAATTTATTTAATTAAACCTAACCTTTACCAAAAAAATTTGTCAAAGCCGATAGACATTCATTTACCACCTGTAACTCTAATAAAATAATAGATGATAGAGACATCAAAATAAAATAATTAAATTTAACCTTTACACAAAAAATTTCTCAAAGCCGTCTGATACTCATCTACCACGTGTAAATTATAACAAAATATTACGATAATAGAGATATCAAAATAATACAATTAAACTTAACCTTTACACAAAAAAATACGTATTTATTATCTAGTTGAATCTACGCACCTAATCCGCACCCCCCTACAAATGGTATCAGAGCACAGTTAAAAAATACAGAAGTAGCATATATGTTTGAATTTAGAGCACAGTTAAAAAATTACAATAATCAATCAATTAATTAATTAATTATGAGAAGACCATTTAAAAACAGAGAAGCTTTTGGAAAAATTAAAGAATCTTTAATTAGTAATTATTCAGAATATATAAGACTAAATAAAACAAAAGAAAACCCACAAAGATTAGCTTACCTAATTACCTTAATATCTAGTATTGAAGCAAAATTAATAATCCATTTAAAATCTAGAAGAATGAGACATATACCATCTAATTATGATAAAATTAGATTTAGATATCCACCAAAATACTATAAATACTATTTGGATGAATAAAATACAAAAATACAAAGAACTAAAACAGACTATATCTGAAAAACGTAAAGAATTAAAAATAAGAACAAAAAGATTAAATTATAATATATTTGCCGGAGTTAGTAAAAACTCAATAAATGCACAAAAAGATGAAATATCAAATTTAGAATCACAAATAGATAGTTTAGAATATATATATATCAACATGAACTATTTACAATAAAATGAACAAAGAAGAATTTATAATAGACGAAAAAATATATGAAAATCACGAAGGATTAAAAATAAGAATAGTATTTTCTAATTTAGGAAGAAGATATAAGAAAATAGGCGAACATTTATATTTAATGTTAGAAAAAGAAGAATTAAAATTAGAAGATAAATTGACAGCTATGGTTAGAATAGAAAGAGAAAACGAAGAAATAGATAGAAAAAAAGAAATAGAAAAAATAAAACAACAAACTACAGAAGAAATACGAAAAATAGAAGAAACTAAAAATAGTAGGATTGCTGAATTAGAAAAAAAATTACAAATGTTAAAAGATCTGTATGAAAAAAGACAAAAAGAAAAAGAAGAAAAAGATAAAGAACAAAAATTATTAAACGAGATAAATCAATTTAAAGAAAAATTAGAAATAGACAATAAAGAAATAAAAAATAAGGAATTAGAAATAAATAATATAGATGTTGAAGAAACAGACAATTATGATTCAGAAGATAGTGAAACATATACAGAAATATTAACAAATACAAAAAATTTAGAAATCAATGAAAAACAAGAAGCAATTAATGAAGAAAATTTAGAAAACATCAACACAGAAATAAATACTCTTGATAAAAAAGAAGATCAAAATATAATACTCAGTACATCAGAAATAAGGAAACCTACATATTATAAAAATAAGTTTAAAAGATATAATCTAAAGAATGAATATGACAAATGGACACCAAAACAAATAGTTAATAAAAATTATAACTTTCTAGACTTAGATTGTGTAATAGATACAGAAAAAACAATACAATTATGGATAGGATATATGACAAAACAATTATTAGATAATAATATAAGTGTAACAGATGCACCAGAATATATAGAAAGAACACTAATAGGAACAGTAAAATTATGGTTTTTAAATCTAACTGAAAATAGTAAAAAAATATTAAGAACTGACAAACCCACAGAAGGAATAATGAAATTAACACCTATAGAATTATTAAAAAAATATGAAACAGCTATAAAAGACGAATTTAGTAGCATGACAACAACAGAAGAAGAACAAAATGAAGAGAAAGACATAAATAGGAATTTAATGTTAAAATTAGCAATATGTAATATGTGTTACATAGATGAATATACTTGCGCATTTAAAGAATATTATTATAAAGGAGCATATAATATAGAAGAAAGTAAAGAAATAAGAAAATTATATTTTAATAAATTACCTGAACCATTTAGTTCAAAAATAATAAAAAGTTGGGATGAAACAAAAATAGTAGATACTTTAGGAGCAAGAATAAAAATTTTACAACAATGGTATAGAAACTTATGTGAAAAATACAGAGAAGAAATAAAAATGGAAAAAACATTAATAAAAAATTTAGCATGTTGCAAAGATAAAATAGCACCTCAATTTGGATGCAAAGAAAGATATTATAAGAAAAGAAAAAGGCATAAGAAATATAAGAAATACAAAAGATCAAAATATAAATACAAAAAACCAAGAAAAAGATATTATGTAAAAAATTATAAAAACAAGAGACCATATAGAAAGAAAAAATCTATAAAAGAATGTACTTGTTATAATTGTGGAAAGTTAGGACACTTAGCTAGAGATTGTAAATTACCTAAAAACCCAAAAAATAAACAAATATCAGAAATAAAAATAGAAAATACAGAATATATGCAAATAGATTATATAGATTACGAATTAGAAAGCGAAGACAGTATATATGAAATTTCAGAGAATGAAACAGATAATGAAATAGATAGTGAATTAGATGAATTAAATGACTGAAGAAGATATAAAAATATTAACGAAAGAAGAATATTTAAATGAAGAAGGAACAGATCAAAAAATAATATTTGATAACAATGTATTCGATGAAATAAAAGGAAAAGAGTTAGACTTAAGTGTAGAAAAAATATTTAAAATACCAACAATAAAAAATATATTTACTAGAAAAAAAGAAGAATATTATGTAGTAAGTTAAAAAGAGCACGTAATAGACTGTAGATATGCAAAAGGTAAAACCAGTATACCACTAGTAACAAAAAGAATAATTAATAAAGAAATAAACGATATAAAAAGTAGAGACCCAATAAAATATGTACACCTTGGAGGTACAGAAATATTAATAAAAGCATGTTTTAGACAAGGAATAAATACACCAATAGAATTATATTTAGCAGATGATAGAATTATAAAACCTATAGAAAAAAGCATAATAACTGCCATAAAAGGAAATTTAATATACCAAAAATTTAAATTCATAATAAGTGTGAACTATTCAGTAGCAGTAACGGATAGAAATATAGATAAATCACTAGTATTATATTGGAAGATATCAGGAATAGAATTAACTCCAGGAAGTAAAATATTTACAGCAAGATGCAAAAATTTATATGTATTAACAACAAAACATAAAATAACGGGAAAAAATAAGATTAATAAGATACAAATAGATAGCCCATTTGAACAATTTGTAAAAACGATAGACTATAATGATTATAGCTATAGAGACATAGATGTAGAAGAAAATCTAGAAATAATAAATGATAGAATAAGTACAACAAAAAGAACAGCTTATGATAAACCGGAATCATCAAGCTCATCAAAAAGAATAAGTTATGAAACAAGTTCAATGGATAATTCAAACCATTATTACATAACAGGAAAGGTAAATGAAAAAGAATATTTAATACTATTAAATACAGGACACGAAGAAAATTATATAGCAAAATATCTAGTAAAAAATGAAGAAATAAAAACCGACAATAATATATGCCCAGATCTACCAAGAAGTTTAATAAACACTAAAAATATAGCAGAAAAAGAAATAATAATAGGAATAAGAAAAATAAAAATAGAATTTGAAGTAAAAGAAGAAATGCAAAAAACAGACATAATATTAGGAATAAAATGGCTAGAACAAGTAAAACCATATAATATAGAACATACACAATTAACTATAACATATAACAGAGAGAAATTATTCTTAAGAAGAGCATTAACATAAAATGAAAATATATGTATTAATGAAGATAGTAGTAGAAGGATATTACAGTAGATATTATACGCCTATGATAGATACAGGAGCAGAAACTAATTTATGTAGATATAATTGTTTACCAGAAAGTAAATGGGATAAATTGAAAACACCAATAATAGTTAAAGGATTTAATAACGAAGGAAACTTAATTACTTATAAAGCTAAGAATGTAAAAACACAAGTATGGGATAAAATATTAACAATAGAAGAAATTTATAATTATGAACTAACATCAAAAGATATACTTTTAGGAATGCCGTTTCTAGATAAATTATACCCACATATAATAACTAGAACAGACTGGTGGTTTACAACACCATGTAAACAAAAAGTAAGAGCAAAAAGAGTTAATAATAAAATAAGAAAGAAAACTGATTGGGTAAAAGGAAGTGAAAAAATTACACAAAAGTTAGAAAATATAAAAAATACTGAAGATACAATAGAATTAGTTGTATTTTCGAAAAATAAAACAGAAATAACTATATTTTCAATAAATAAGATAGAAATAATTAAGAAAAAAATAGAACAATTATATAGTGAAGATCCATTAAAAGGATGGGAAAAACATAAAACTACTATAAAAATTGAATTAATAGATAAAAATAGCATAATAACCCAGAAACCATTAACATATAATTTTGATGATTTAAAAGAATTTAAAATGCATATAGATGAATTATTAGAAAAACAATATATACAAAAAAGTAATAGCAAACATAATAGCCCAGCATTTATAGTAAATAAACATAGTGAACAAAAAAGAGGAAAAAGTAGAATGGTTATTGATTATAGAAATTTAAATGCAAAAACAATAACTTATAATTACCCAATACCGAATAAGATATTAAAAATAAGACAAATACAAGGATATAATTATTTTAGTAAATTTGATTGCAAATCAGGATTTTACCATCTAAAGTTAGAAGAAGAATCTAAGGAATTAACCGCATTTACGGTACCACAAGGATTTTATGAATGGAATGTACTACCATTTGGATATAAAAATGCACCAGGTAGATATCAACATTTTATGGATAGTTATTTTAAACAACTACCTAATTGTATAGTATATATAGACGATATACTATTATATACAAAGACCAAAGAAGAACATTTAAAATTATTAGAACAATTTACGGATATAATAGAAAATTCGGGAATAAGTTTAAGTAAAAAGAAAGCTGAAATTATGAAAAATCAAATAGAATTTTTAGGAATACAAATAGATAAAAGTGGAGTAAAAATGCAACAACATATAGTACAAAAAATAGTAAATTCGAAAGAGGAATTAGATACGAAAAAGAAATTACAATCATTTTTAGGATTAGTAAACCAAGTAAGAGAATATATTCCAAAATTAGCAGAAAACTTAAAACCACTACAGAAAAAATTAAAAAAGGATATAGAATATAACTATAATGAAGAAGATAAAAAATAAGTTCAAAAAATAAAAATACTTTGTAAAGAATTACCAAAATTACAATTTCCAGATGAAAATAGAAAATTTATATATATAGTAGAAGCAGATGCCAGTGAATATAGTTACGGAGGAGTACTCAAATATAAATATGAAGCAGAAAAAATAGAACACCATTGTAGATATTACTCAGGAACGTTCAACGAGACAGAAATAAAATGGGAAATAAATAGAAAAGAATTATGTTCATTATATAAATGTTTGTTAGCATTTGAGCCATATATTGTATATAACAAATTTATTGTGCGAACAGATAATACACAAGTACGCTGGTGGCTAACAAAGAAAATACAAAATTCAGTTACAACAAAAGAAATTCGGAGACTAGTATTGAATATATTAAATTTTACATTTACAATAGAAGTAATCAGTACTAACAAAAATGTTATTGCAGATTACATATCAAGACAAAGCTACACAGACTGATATTATAGAAGAAGATACTCTAGAAAAGATACTCAACACCCTAACTACGCTTTCAATAAAAGTGGACAGTATGGGTAATGAGATAGAAAAGCTAAAGACTAATGAAGGTAAACTGAAGTCTATAGCTACAAATCAGCTAACTCAGCAGTGTGCAGAGCTATGTCGATCGGAAGACATTAAAATTCCAGAGCTAGAAGGAGACGTTGGGATACTCCATAAAACTCATAACGTTTATCTATCTACTTCCGCAGGTACAAGCAAAGGAGCTAGTCGACCAAGATACCAGAACATGAATATGAATAAAATATTTGAAAAACCATATACCCCAAATACACCAAAAGATCCCATGTTTATACCCCCACAAATTACCACATACCGAGATAGTCTGAACCAAGATAAAAAAGTTTATAACTACACATCCCAAAAATACATAGAAAATATCTACAATATACAAACCTTTTTAAATAGCAACCCCAAAGCTACAAATGTCCAAGAACCAGATACAAACTATATAACCCAGAGATTGACCGGATATAATAAACTAATTGCCTTACCTAAAACCAAACCAAATATAGTTAAAACTTGCTACGAATATGGACTACTTAGTACTGTATATACCACGGACGGAACTGAGATATCCACTATACCAGAAATATATGAAGCATTTATCATTTTTAAAAGAATAACCAAAGGTACCTTGTTCTTTATAAAAATTTACGCGGCACCGGCAGAGATATTATTTGATGAAGTTAAAAAACCTATACAAGTTGTAAAGATAGGAATGACACGAGATATGATTATACCACAAGATATTATTTCACAACCAGAGATACCCAGAATCGAGATACCAAAATTTTATGCAAACAAAAGGATTATCGGATTATCTACAATTTTACAAGAGCTAGCAAATACATATTGCAAACAAAATCCCATATGGAACTACTATTCAAGAGATCATGTATTAATATATTCGAATTCAAAAGAGTTACGAGAAGCAGATATGGAAACTATTAGGCAATGGATTATCACGTTGCTTAAACCAGAAACAGAACCTATTGCCAGAGCTATCAGGGAAAAATTTATTTCGGAAGAATTATTGACCAGATACTGCAAAACTATTGGACACAAATATCCAGATCACAGATGTTCAAAATGTAATGAAGGAGATAATGACGTCCCAGCAGTGCAGTTAGAATAAGAAGATAAGGACGACAGCTGGAAAGATAAGACCAGAGCAATAATGGAGATACAACAGATATGACAAAATAGACAGAAGACTTATTTGTACAAAGTTGTTACGTAAAAGTTAACATTAGTTAGTAACATTAGTTAGTAGCATTTATTGAGAAGTTAATGTAAAGTAGGAAAATTCAAAGTCTTATAGGTTAGGTGAAAAGAAAGACTTTTAAGTTTTTTAGCTTTTTAGTTTTTTAATATTTTATTGAATACGGATGTAAAAACTTTTGTACATTTTTCATTCTATAAATAGAGAAAGCAGAAGGCATTGCAAAGCAAGCCTTCATGCGTTGAAGCAAACATTCTCTCAAAGTCCAAAATAAATATTTTTTTGCTTAGTTAATTAAAAAACAGGTATATATCAATGGAAAAATCTATGGAGGAACAAAGCACAGAAATATCAAACCTACCCGAACAGGTATATTTATTTATAATTATGAATAGCTAAATTCATAATTCCCAACAATCATGATATGATAAAAAAAATTCATGTTAGTTACTTTATAGTAGAATTATTCGAGGAATAATATGTTAAGAAGTTTATTAGCAAAGTGGAAACGAAGAAAGATCCCTAAGAACTATGTCATCCTAAAGGTGAAACCAATAAGGCAAGAAGCCGTGGTGGGGAGTAACCAGAGTAGAGGCGCTGTTTAAGGGAAAAGTATCCAGATTACCATGCTAATAGTGACCGAAGAACATGTTATTTAAGAATAATCTAGTATATAGTAATCTAAGATGACTATATTTTGTTATGTATATGGTTGAAGGGAATATTTTGAAAAAAGCAATTTTATGAAAATGAATAATTATTTATCTGATGTGATGGTAGATAAATTTAAAATACTTATTTTATATGCACTTAAAGATATAACTGTAGTAGATATAAGAAAAATCATATTAGAAAAAGCATTTGGTAAATATTACATGACTAGAGTAAATTATATACCACACATACCTAACTACTCTTACAAATACTTAGCATGATAAATTACATAGAATTTTTAGAAAAAGATATGAGAAACATACAACTACTAGAAAAACAGATGAAAAATATAGACAAATACATGGAAAATAAAGATATAAAATATCAATTTTAGAAAATAGACCATTTAGACTACCTTAAAGTTTTAATCTTATATATACTTAAAGACATAGAAATTAAAGATATTAAGAAAATAATATTAGAAGAAGTAATAAACTACGAAATTGAAACAATAAATGCGTTGGAACAGATATACGAAGACATTTACCCAGAAGGATATTATTCAGATCAAGACTGTGGATGTTAGAATATATAAAGAAAATTAGAGAAAGGCAAAATTGGATATATGAAGAAGTTAATTACAGAAATCAACTTGAAATAGAGAAAAAACAACTAGAAGAAAAATTACTTAAAATAAATTTAACCTTAGAAAAGGAAAATACAAGTAATAATTTATTTAATACATACGAAAAATTATTTAATACAGATGGAAAATTAGTTATACATGAACAACAAATACTAATTAGTCAGATAAAAAATATAAACCTACGCATTGAATATAGCAAAGTTAGAATAAAATACTACACAGAAATTGCTAAAATTTCAATAGGATAAAATAAATTAATGGATACATCTTACGAAAAGAATAAATCATTAAAAGAAATAGAAACTCAACTATATAGTTTATACCTAGAATACAAAAGATTACATATTACTAACGAGGATCCTAAAACACTAGATAATTTAATCACGATAATATCTAATTTAGAATATGAATTAATAAAACATCTTAAGTCAAGAAGATAAAAATGAAAATTATTCCAATCAATAATAATCATTATAAAAATAAATACATACGTATTTATTATCTAGTTGAATCTACGCACCTAATCCGCACCTAAAAACAGAGATATAAAAATAATACAATTAAACATAACCTTTATCTAAAAAAATTCCTCAAAGTCGATCGACATTCATCTACCACCTGTAAATTCATCTACGGCCTGTAAACTACAAAAAAAATAATACAATAGTGGTCACAAAGCTTCAGTTTTGATGAAAATAATTCTTAGCTGAGTGAAAAATTTGACAAAAACAAAAAAAGATTAAACATCCACCAATCAAGACATGCAACCGAATCAAGTTAGATGAACATCAATCATATTTTCCGAATAAGTAAATCAAATTCTTCTCTAGTTTAACGTGCATCTCAATATTTATAGAAGTATTTTCTTAATAGAAACCTATTTTAGGAGTATTTTTCTATCATATTTTAGGAGTATTTTTCTAATTGATCAGTACAAAGAAAAATATTAATTGATTTTCCTTCATATATTTTAGGAGTCCCATATATTGTAAGAGTCTAGTTAATATAATAAAAATAATTAAATAATAAATTAAAGAAAATAGTAAAAAGATAGTTTTGTCTAAAGGAGAGTGACAAAAAGTTCAAATAACTTTTCTAAGCGTCTTCATTCTTTTAAAATATTATTATTATTATTATTATTATTATTATTATTATAGATAGATAATTAATTCTATAAAGTTAATAATAATAATTGAAGAAAATTGGCGAAAGGACTCCAAATTGGAAAAGAAATCAAAATAATAAAAATTAACGTTGGAATCATATAAAATCGAGGAAAGGAAAATAAGAATTTTTACCTAACACACCTAATGCAATAAATATGCCCACATCTCTTACCATATTTATAAATTGTTTTAATACTCTTTATTAATTATCATATATTTTATTACTCCCTTTTCACTTACAAAATAAAACCAACCGAAATTTATTTTTCATATATTTTTTCTCTTACCATATAATTCAAGACTCCTTAATCTTTTAAGATTATAATTAATTTTATAAAGTTAATTAAATAATAATTGAAGAAAATTAGTGAAAAGACGATTTTATCAAAAGAAGAGACTTTTAATGAAGGGTAAAAGTTCAAATCATATTTCTAAAGGTCTTCACACTTTTAATATATACTAGTTTAGAGTACGAGCCTCGCGTGTGTACCTTACTTTATTGAGTTCAAATGTTACCCTAAATAGGATATTAGTATAAATAATAATGATGTATACAATAATTAAATTAATATTTTTGGAGAATTTATTTAATTAAACCTAAACTTTACCAAAAAAAATTCTCAAAGCCAATCGACACTCATCTACCACCTGTAAATTATAACAAAATAATATGATGATAGAGATATTAAAGTAGTACAACTAAACTTTATCTTTACACAAAAAAAAATCTCAAAACAGAGATATAAAAACAATACAATTAAACCTAACCTTTAGCTAAAAAAATTCACTCAAAGCCGCCCCACATTGATCTACCACCTTTAAATTCATCTACGACCTGTGAACTACAACAAAATAATATAATAGTGATCACAAAACTTCAATTTTGATGAAAATAATTCTTGTCTGAGAGAAAATTTTGACTATAAAGAATGACTTGAATGAAAATAAAGAAATATATATATATATATATATATATATATATATATATATATATATATACACACAAGTTGAATTCCATTATGTTGACAAAAACAGTAAAAAAGTTGAGGATTAAAATATTAAGCATCCACTCACCAATCATATTTTTTCCAATTAAGTAAATTAACTCCCACATGGTTTAAAATCTTAAGAAGTAAGAAGGTTTTGTTTAAAAAAAAAGTATAACATAATGCTTCTCCATCTACTATGGCAAATAATATAAGAAATTCATTGTTGAACTAATTAGAGAATAAGAATATTTGCAAAATGCTTTATCTGCAATAGTCTAGCTAAGCTTTGGAGGCAAAAAGCAGTAAAATCTTAAGGCAAAAAGCAGTAAAATCTTCTACTCCTACGAGTAGTAAGCATAATATATAAATCCACATCTCAATGTTTATAGAAGTATTTTCTTAATAGAGTCATATTTTAGGAGTATTTTTCTATTCTATTTTAGGAGTATTTTTCTATAATAAAAATAATTAAATAATAAATTAAAGAAAATAGTGAAAAGACAGTTTTGTCTAAAGGAAAGTCTTTTAATGAAGGACAAAAAGTTCAAATCACTTTTCTAAGTGTCTTCACACTTTTAATATATTATAGATATAGATTATAGATTATAGATATAGATATAGATATAGATATAGATATAGATTATAGATTATAGATTATATATATATATATATATATATATATATATATATATATATATTAAGTGGATAAGTAGGACCTACTATTCGTGTGTCAAAAAAATTAGTGGAGGATCACACAATTTTTGTTGGTTGTGTCACTTCCATAGTAAAATTAGGCGGCTACTTTATGCCCAAGAAAAGCAATTTAGGTTCTAAGTAGCCGTTTGACCATGAAAATTATTTTTTTTGCAGAGTTGGAGTTGTGTTTGGCCATGTCTTTTTGAAAAATTTTTTAGACTTTTGAAAAATCTTTTTTAAATATGATTTTATGCCCTCAACTTTTAAAAATTATCAAAATCACTCAACTACTAATTTACCTACTAACATACAACCAGATGTTGAGAAAATAATTTATATGTCTTCAATTGATGGATATAAATATATTTTTTATATTCTTAAATTTGTTGATGAAAATTTTTAATTACTTTCACTTGGATTAATTATTTTATTGAATTTGGTCTTTTTAAACGGATGAATTATTTCTGAATAGATTAGTGCTAATTTTTTGCTTTTTCCTTATTGGTGATATTGATTTTCCTTGAATATTATTGTATCGTAAATATGGATCGTTACGTTATGTTCGATATGCGACTTTATTGACCACTTTTTAATAATTTATTAAAATCATAATAGTCATTATATGACAGATACAGAAAATTAGAATGACAAGAAAAAAATATTAAATTTCTCATTTTTAAATAACATAATGTACTAGGCCTTGTATTTCTATAATACAGTTTATTCAAAACAAAAGTTGATATATTTCCTCCATAGATTGCCATTTACTTCACGTTAGTAAATTTTGGTTAAAAGAAGAAAAAAGAAATTAGAATATTTGTAACAATTAAAAATAATGTTGTACCATAAAAAACAAATAATATTTTTTTTCTTGGTGGTTGATTCATGGTTGTAGTTATAAGAGGGGTTTGTGTAAAAATTTAAAGATTGAGGTTATATGTAATAATAATAAAAGTTGGAAATGGAAGTGAAAAATTGTGAAAACAACAAAAAGTTATTTTCGCTTTTTGGAAACCAACTCCAGAATAATTTTTTGAATTTCATGGCCAAACACCACAATTTTCGAAAAAGTGAAAAAGGTGAAAAAAAATTCGGAGAAAAGGAAAAAAAAATTATGGCCAAACGGGCCCTAAGTTTACTGCTAGCTTTTAAAAAGTAGTAGTTTATAAGTTATTCTCTTTAGTATAAGATAAATATGAACTGTTGAATCATTTTTTAATATTTAAAATAAATAAATTATTTATTTTTATGCTGGAAAATTCTTTCAATATTAACTTTTCATTTAATAAAGTTTTTGAGTATTTTATATTTTCTAGGAGAATAATTAAAAGAGTGATAGTAAAATTAACCTATTATTTATGTCCTAGAAATTTTTTCTTAAGGACTGTGTCGTATCTCAACAATTCACTTATTTTGGATTAGAGGGTGTCATATCCCATCAATTCATTTATTTTGGACTAGGGGGGGGGGGGTAAAAGTCAAAAGTCATAAGTAAGAGAAACCTTATTTTTGACTTATTTTTGTTTCTTTTTGACCTAAAAGTGAGTGCTTAAAAGTACATTTTAGTTTTTTCAAACACAACACTAAAAAAGATGTTTTAAAAGCCAAAATACTTAAAATAAGTCAATTCAAAACACTCACATAGTGCTACTATGATCCCGTTTGGATAAGATTAAAATTAGGTCAAACCTGCTTTTAATCTCTTTTAATCTAAATTTCTTGACTATTGAAGGTGGATATGTCCTGTCTCATTTGATATATATAGTTTTCATCTCTTCTGGTTTTGCTTGCCTATTTAGCGGTTTTTAGCTGTACCCTTTTGCTCGTCGTGTTTTTCTCTGTTTTCTTCTATCATATCCGTTTGAGTGGTGGCTGGGGAGATAGATGGTGGAATAGGGTCATGTCATAGGTTGGGATCGGATCTAGGTTCGAGTCTGGGGTTGGGGGCGAGGAGGAGTAGGGCTAGGTGGGATAAGGGTGCTTCTAGGTTGAGAGTTTGGTCCTGGAATATAGGGCCGCTTCAAGGTAAGTCTATAGAGCTAGTGAATATTCTTAGAAAGAAGAGGGTTAGTATAACGTGTGTCCAGGAAACTAAATAGGTAGGCACTAAGGCGAGGGATGTGGATGGATATAAGTTGTGGTACTCGGGTAGCGTGAGACAGAAATGGGGTAGGTATCTTAGTAGATGAAGAACTTAGGGAGCAGGTAGTAGAGTTAAGAGAGTTAATGATAGGTTGATGTCTATTAAGTTGGTCATTGGAGGGTCTACAGTGAACGTTATCAGTGCTTACGCTCCGCAAGTAGGTTTGGACGAGGTGAAAAAGAAGGGCTTTTGGGAGATTTTGGATGAGGTGGTGAGGAACATCCCGAGCAATGAGAAACTTTTCGTGAGAGGAGATTTCAATGGGCATATTGGGTCTTTGTCGAGAGGTTATGATGATGTACATGACAGTTTCGATTTCGCAGAGAGGAATGAAGGAAGAGCTTCTTTTTTGGATTTTTCTAGGGCTTTTGGGTTGTGGATAATGAATTATAGCTTTCCGAAAAAGGAGGATCACCTTATCACATTTCGTAGTTCAATGTCCAAGACTCAGATAGACTTTTTGCTCCTTAGGAAGGGCGATAGAGGGCTATGTAAAGACTGTAAAGTAATACCTAGCAAAAATCTTTCGACTCAGCATAGGTTGTTGGTGACAGACTTGGTTATCAATAAGGGCAAAAAAAAAGAAGTGTGAAGGCTCGGCCCAGGATTAAGTAGGGTAGCTTGACTTTGGCTAGTACTTTGAAAATGGGGGAGAAGTTGAAGAGTAGGGGGGCTTGGGAGAGTAAAGGGGATGTGGATAATATGTGGGAGACGACTGCCAGTTGCATTAGGGAGACCGCTAGAGAGGTGTTGGGTGTCTCGAGAGGTCGATCTGGCAAGCATCGAGGAGACTGGTAGTGAAACAAAGAGGTTAAGAAGAATGTGAAGTCTATGAAGGCGACTTATGCTAAGTTGGTAGAGAGTAATGATGATAAGGAAAGACAGGCGTATAAGGAGGAGTATAAGTTAGCTAGAAGAGAGGCTAAAGTAGCGGTTACAACGGCTAAGAAAATAACTTTTGAGAGCTTGTATGTGGAGTTAGAGAAAAAAGAAAGGGATAAGAAGTTGTATAGGCTTGCCAAGGCCAGGGAGCAGAGGGATCGTAACCTTGACCAAGTGAAGTGCATCAAGGAAGAGGATGGTACAATGTTGGTTGAGGATGTCCTTATTAGGGAGAGGTGGCAGTCCTATTTTCATAAACTTTTGAACGAAGAGGAGGACAAAGCTTTCGTGTTGGGCGACTTGGAGAAATCTGAAGAGTGTCCCTATTATGGTTATTGTAGGCGTATCAAAGTTGAGGAGGTCAAGATAGCTATTCGCAGGATGCGGCGGGGTAGGGCGACATGGCGAGACGAGATTCCAGTGGATTATTGGAAGAGCATTAGTGGGGCAAGTTTGGAGTGGTTAACAAGATTGTTTAACATTATTTTTATGGTGATGAGGATGCCTGAAGCGTGGAGGTGGCGTACTATGGTTCCATTATATAAAAACAAGGGAGACATTCAGAGTTGCAACAACTATAAAGGCATTAAGTTGTTGAATCATACTATGAAGGTTTGGGAAAGGGTGGTAAAGTTGAGGCTGAGAAGGATCGTGAATATCTCTGAGAATCAGTTCGGTTTCATGCCAGGTCGCTCGACCACTAAGGCCATTCACCTTGTAAGGATATTAGTAGAGCAGTTTCGGGAGAGGAAGAAGGACTTGCATATGGTGTTTATTGATCTTGAGAAGGCATATGACAGAGTTCTGAGAGAGATTCTATGGAGGTGCTTAGAAGCTAGAGAGGTGCCCATGGAGTACACTAGGTCGATCCAGGACATGGATGATGGGGAGAAGACTCGTGGACGGTAGTTGGAGATTCGGAGCACTTTTCAGTTCCGATAGTGTTGCATCGGGGATCAACTCTTAGCCCGTTTTTATTTGCCTTGGTGATAGATGTTTTAACGCGACATATTCAAAGGCAGGTGCCTTGGTGTATGTTATTTGCAGATAATGTGGTACTAATTGATGAGACTCGGGGAGGAGTTAATGGTAAGTTAGAGATTTGGAGACAGACGTTTGAGTCTAAAGGATTTCAGTTAAGTAGAACCAAGACTGAGTACTTGGAGTGTAAGTTTAGTGATGTGTCGTAGGAGGATGGAGTGGTGGTGAAGCTAAGGGTGTCTAATGGGCCGGGCCGGGCCAACCCGTAACCGGCCCTCCCATTTTACTCGGGTTCCGGGCCGGTTCCGGGACGGGTTTGGGGTTAACCGGGCCGGGCCAAACAGTAAAAAAATTAAAACCCACCCGAACCCGGCCCACTTAACCCAATCCGGTCAAACCCACCAAGACCCGGTCAAACCCGGTCAAACCCGGTTAAAAACCGGTCAAACCCGTTTAAAAAATAAATAAAAAATCCAATATACACTATATACACTCCAATATACACTATATACACTCCAATATACAATATATATTTTTTTAAAAATATAAAAAGTATAAACAATTACACATATATACGTACCATTCAATATATAATTATATATGACTATACGTACTACTTTAAATAAAACATATGCTATAATAGTATAATATATATATATATACACTACAATATATATATATACTAATTTATAAAACATATACACATGTATACGTTAAATATATACTACTTTAGAAGATATATACACATATATATGCACCATTCAATATATATGTACTACTTTAAATAAAATATATACTACAGTATAGTGATATACATATATATATATACAACAATATGTATATATATATAGTTACATACTAATTTATAAAACATATACACTTGTATACTTTAAAGATATATGTCTATAGAAGATATATACACATATATACGCACCATTCAATATATATGTACAACTTTAAAAAAAGTATATACTACAATATATATACTAATTTATAAAACATAAATTAATGTATACGTTAAATATACACGTCTATAGAAGATCTATTCACATATATACACTCTATTCTATGTATATGTAATACTTTAAATGAGATATATACAATATATATACATTACAATATATATTTGTATAGTTATATACTAATTTATAAAATATATACACATGTATATGTTAAATATACACGTCTATAGAAGATCCATTCACTCTATTCTATGTATATGTAATACTTTAAATGAAATATACTATAATGTATATACATTACAATATATATTTGTATAGTTATATACTAATTTATAAAACATATACACATGTATACATTAAATATACACTTCTATAGAAGATATATACACGTGTATACGCACCATTCAATATATATGTACTACTTTAAATAAAATATATACTACAATATAGTGATATACATATATATATATACAACAATATGTATATATATATAGTTACATACTAATTTATAAAACATATACACTTGTATACTTTAAAGATATACGTCTATAGAAGATATATACACATATATACGCACCATTCAATATATATGTACTACTTTAAAAAAAGTATATACTACAATATATATACTAATTTATAAAACATAAGTAATGTATACGTTAAATATACACGTCTATAGAAGATCTATTCACATATATACACTCTATTCTATGTATATGTAATACTTTAAATGTGATATATACAATATATATACATTACAATATATATTTGTATAGTTATATACTAATTTATAAAATATATACACATGTATACGTTAAATATACACGTCTATAGAAGATCCATTCACATATATACACTCTATTCTATGTATATGTAATACTTTAAATGAAATATACTATAATGTATATACATTACAATATATATTTGTATAGTTATATACTAATTTATAAAACATATACACATGTATACATTAAATATACACTTCTATAGAAGATATATACACGTGTATACGCACCATTAAATGTATATATACTACTACTTATAAAATATACTACATTATATATACATTACAATATGTATATATATACTTATATACTAATTTATAAAACATATACACATGTATACGTTAAATGTACACTTCTCTAGAAGATATATGCACAAATATACAAAACATATGCTACTTAATATAATAAATTAATAATATTTGGTAGTAAATTAATAATATATTAGAAGTAAGTTTTTAATTTAAAGTAGAAAACTAGAAATTCAATTTAAAATTTTAAATCGTTAAATAAAAAAAAATAAAAAACAACGACTAAGGAGTGAATGAATTTGGGGAATTTTATTGATTGCAAAATGATCCAAAATTTATAATTTACATGAATGAAAAATCTATAAATTATGCATCATTTTTTCCAACTCATTCATGTTAATATTAATGGGAACTTGCATAGGATAATCGAAGTCAACGGGGGCAAAACCATGCATTGGACTTGATTCTGCGGAGTTCTCCCGTGAAGTCATAATTTCTTCAAGTTTCAGCTCGTCGCTCGGCTCCGGTTCCATTCCTTGGTTTCTTCTTTCCGCTCTAATCCAATATCTGAGGCAAACTAGAACATTCATTGCATTGCTTCCCAATGAGTGTCGGTTGTCTCCAAGCTGCTGTATTCCCTGACTGAAGGCGCTCTCTGATGCAACGTTTGACATTGGAACATTCAAGATATCTCTAGCTAATCTTGAAAGCACAGGATATTGTGATTCATTATTCCTCCACCAATCCAGCGTGTTGATCCGTCGTCTGCGATCCTCTGGTGCCGTCCGAAGATAATATTTCAGCTCTTCCCGATAAGTTGATGTGTAAGTTCTCTCATCAACACCTTTCCAACAATTTAAATCATAAAACGAATCAGAAAAACCACTGTGTGCCGGCCTTTTAGAAGATGATGGCTCCTTGGGAGGATGAGGAGCGACAGTTGGAGTGATATTTGTAGGTAAGGCTGAATCAAATAAATCAGCATAGTGATTATATAATTTTTCTATATAATCCTTTGCATCAGCCGTAGCCGTCCACAAATCAGGTTGTACTTGTTCAGAATCATGGTTAGTATTTATTTCTAAGTTAGTATAAATAAGAGTACTAAAGTGACACATATGATTATATTTCATGCACGGATTTAGCATAGCATCAACCAAGTAAATAGGGGGAATCGGGAAAAAATATTTTTTAAATTTCGTAAACATGGCGCCAACAGCTTCTTTATAACCTTCTTTATTTTTATATTGTTGGAGCAAACCAGAAATATCGGCTATATATGCCAAAATATTACAAACAGTAGGATAGTAAGCACCGAAAAATTCAACCGTAGCTACATAAATTTTTTCTAAAAACTTAACAAGATCATTAATTACAACCCAATTAGAATTATGTAGCATGCAATCAGCAGAATCCGCAAATGAACCGCAATGTTGGTTAAAAGCTAGTGTAATAGGAATTCTATATTTATAACAAGTTTTTAGAAATTCATACGTAGAATTCCATCTAGTATCAATTTCCTCAGGCATCAAAATCGGTGTAAGTCCATTTTCTTGACATTTAAGTTTAAATTCTCTAATTCTCGATCTACGATTATTTCCTTGAATAAAACCAACGGCAAGACGAATTTTTTCAATATAAAGCTCAAAAAACTCAAGACCATCTTTTACAATTAAATTATATATATGACATGCACACTTAATATGAAAAAATTCAGGCAAGGGTGGAGATAGCGTAGATTTTATTTTTGTTATAGCAGTCTTGTTGTTAGAAGCATTATCAAAAGCAATACATAAAATTTTATTTTCTATACCATAATATCCGGCAATTTTAACAATAGAATCAGCAATAAATTGTCCAGTATGTTTACGATCTTCATCATATAAAAAAGCAAGAATACGTTTTGGCATCACGAAATTACTATCCATCCAATGACAAGTAACGGTTAAATAATCATTTTTATTTACAGCACGACCAAGATCAGAAGTTAGGGACAATCTACATTGAATATTTTTTAACAATGTTGATAAATAAAAACAATATTGTGAATGGAGTCTAAAAATATCAGACCGACAAGTAGTTCTAGGAATACCATTAAACATAGGATTATAAATTGCTTGTATATAACCAATAAAAGCATCAGAAGAAGGAAAACTAAAAGGCAAACAACCCACAACTACCATTTTAGCTATTTCTTCCCTGTCCCTCAATTTATTATACTTTTTCGCTACTTGACCGGTTGTTGGGTCCATTCTAGTTTGCGTTGACCCACCAACATCCCCACCACCTTTTGCAATATTTAACTCTCTTTTGTGATCTTCAGTTATATGTCTCGTTAATGTACCCGTACCCCCTTGCTTGCCTCCACTTCTATGCTTATATATTTGTTGACAAATATGCACTGCACCTCAATATCTGATATACGTTCAAAAAATTGTCATGCAATACTAGTTCTTTTACGAGGTTTTGGGGCACTGGGAGGACGGGAATGGAGATTAACTGATTCAGATCTAACGTTAGCATCTCCTACTGCGGGTGTTTCAGCAATATTTTCATTATCTTCGTCTAAATTAACTGCATCTACTTCATTTTCTTCTTCTATACCGTAATTTTCCTGAGCTTCTACATAATCCATATCGTGAGCACCTACACCTATTTCTTCCTCAAAAGGTGTACCAAGCGGTACCGGAGGCGAAGGCACACGGGTATATCTATTACTTGAACTACCTCTACCGCTAGTAATTCGCTTTTTACTACCACTACCGCTTCCGGGACAAAAAAATGTAACACCTTTAGCAGCGAGATTTTTTAATTTATCCATAATATAAATTAAATTAAACTAAAAATATTCAAAATACACAAATATAATAAAATTAAATATTAAACAATTAATACAATAAATAAAAATTAAACGTAAGAGATGGAACGACAATACCAAATTTTGGAAGTATCCGAAGATTGCGACTTTAGAAACTTCCGCTCGTACTTTGTAAACGAAAATTAAAAAATTAAAGTGAACACTTTAAGAAATTAAATATATTGAATATTAGAGAATTGAGAATTGAAATTTGAGAGAGAATGAGATTTGAGAGAGTGAAAAATTGTGTGAAAAATGATTTGCAGTTGTAGGGTATTTATAGATTTTTTTTGGGGATTAAAAAATATTTTTTAAAGTTTTTTTTTTTTTTTTATATTAAATGGGCCCAAACTAGCCGTTTGGACCCAAAAACGGCTATATAGCCGTTGGCCCAACGGCTAGTTTGGCCCAAAATCTAATTTTTTTTCCCGGCCCGGCCCGGTTAACCGGCGGGCCTGGACCGGGCTTGATCCGGGCCGGGTTAACCGGGCCCATTTTAACAAAAAAAACCGGCCCGGGACCCGGAACCCTAAAGCCCTAGGGCTTACCGGGCCGGGTTAGCTAATCGTCCCGGCCCGTTTGACACCCTTAGGTGAAGCTGGACTCTCAGACCATTCAGAAGAAGGAGAGTTTCAAGTATCTGGGTCTATGATTCAGTGAAATAGCGAGATTGACGAGGATGTCACGCATCGTATTGGGGCAGGATGGTTGAAATGGAGGCTCGCTTCGGGAGTTTTATGTGATAAGAAGGTGCCCCCGAAGGTTAAAGGTAAGTTCTATAGAGTGGCAGTTCAGCCGACTATGTTGTATGGAGCGGAATGTTGGCCAGTTAAGAACTCTCACGCCCAAAAGTTGAAGGTGGCGGAGATGAGAATGTTGAGATGGATGTGTGGATAATAAGGGAGCGTTCTTTTGTGTCTGTAGTTTCTTATTCGTGGTGTTGTATGATGTCTATGATTTCGGTTAGATAGTTTTTAGTATTATCTTATGGTTGTAATATTATCTTGTTGCTAGTGGTGTTAGTTTATTTTGCATGCCATACTAGATTATATGCGCTTATCTTTTGTGTTTGTTATACTCTTATCGATTCTAAGCCGGGGGTCTATCGAAAACAACCTCTAAACTTCATTTGAGGTAGTGGTATGGTCTGTGTACACTCTACCCGCCCCAGATCCCACTATGTAAGAATACACTAGGTATGTTGTTGTTGTTGGTAAAATTAAAAATTAATTAAAACAAGCCAAAAATTGATTTAAAAAGGTGAGAAGCTGGTACCCTCAGTTTTTTTTGCTTCCTAGATTAAAATTCTTTTAAATTTGACCAAAACATTTATCTTTTTATCCCTTACATTTTTCTCCAATTCCAATAATACCCCGAACATGTAGCCATTGAATATATGACTTTTCTTTCTTTTTCTCTTTGTCGCTTCTCTTCATCTTTCTCCTTTGTTTTTACTGAATTCATCGTTGCATTGAAAGTTTGCTCAAAAATTTTATTTTAGAATTAAAAGTTATAAATAATTCACCTTATTTGTGGTGTTAACAACTTTAAGCACATTTAAGTCATTTTAACAATAAAAAAGTGTTTAACATCACTTGTTTACCAAATACATCAACGACTTTTTTTCAGTTTCAACACTTCTATCCAAACACTTGTATGCTTAATTTATAAGCATTTATTTTAAGCTTTCAATCACTTAAGCTAAAAAAACTATTCTTTTAGTCCTATCCAAACGGGTTCTATTTATAAGCATGAGCAGCAGGCAGCTGAAGCAAATAATTAACGATTGTCATTTCTGCTTCTAATCGAGGAAATTTTTATAATTTTAGATTTTTATTTTAATTTAATTATTTTATTTTTAGTTTAAACTTGTTATATATTTGACAATTGTGTAAAAATTATTATAAATTATCATAATTAATAATTTAAATTATTTAGAGACATAAAATAATTTGATTGACCAAAATTCTATCAATGCAACATAAATTGGGATATATTATTTAAATTTTTTTGTTAAAAGTAATATAAATCACAATAATGCAACATAAATTGGGATACATTATTTGAAAATTTTGTGAAAAGTAATATAAATTATAATAATTACCAAACTAAAATATTTGAAAGATATATACAAAATTTGCTTGACTTTTCAAATTTTGTCGGTGTCATGTAAATTGAGATAGAGAGAGTATTACTTGAAAATTACGTGGTCGCATAAATCATAATAGAATTAACAACTTAAAACATCTAAAACTATATAACAAATTTGATTGACTTTCTCAAATATAAATATTCCATCAGTGTCACATAGATTGGGATAAAAAGAGTAGCAAATAGTATTTGAAAATTAAGTAAAAGCACTACAAATCAATAACTAATAACGTAAAATATTTAAAAATATACAAAAAAAAATTATTGACTTTTCAAATTTCATCTATACGACATAAATTAAGATAAAAAGGTGAAATAAATAAATACAAGAAGTAGCAAACTTAAGTCCATAATTAAGCTAAATAGCAACACTTTAAAAAATTATGTGGGATAACAGCAATAACAATATTTTATTTTTCTCTCTTTCTCACCTCATATCTCTAACTTTTTTGTTCTCTCTTTCTTTTCTTGTTAGTTTTTTTCATATTCTTATTTTTTATCGTTTTTTTTTATATTGATTTTTTTTCATTTTTTCTCTCTTCTATTTCTCTTTTTTTTTTTTTGGTTCCTTTTTTTGTTTTTCTTTTTCATCTTTTTATTTTTTCCTTTCTCATATTTTTATTTTTATTTTTATTTTTATTTTTCTATTTTCGTTTTCTTCTTCTTTTTTTCTATTATTGTTTTTCTTATTTCTTTCTTTTTGCTTTTATTTCTACTTTTCTATTTCACTTTCTTCCTTTTTTTTATTTTTCACTTCTTTAACTTTGAGTTTTTTCTTTTTTTGTTTTTTTTTTGTATCTTTTTCTTTTTTTACTCTTCTATCTCTAGCTTCTATTTTTTTTGTATTTTTTTCTCATTTTCTTTTCGGATCTATTTTTTATTTTTTTTGTTTTTTTTTAAATATGACTACGTCGTGCATAAGTGATGAATGATAATGAAAATACCATAATCATTTATTATATTTGTATTCACATTATTATTTATATTTTATATTCATTGATACAAATGTCTTCATAATTTACAGTTTTCACTTGTATTTTATAGTTTGCACTTGTATTTGTATTTTATAGTTTGGATTTTTATTTGTATTTTATAATTCGTACTTGTATCGGTATTTTATAGTTCACACTATCATTTATATTTATATAATTCTCACTTGTATTTTAAAGAATTATTTTATATTTGTATTTTATTGTTGACTACATATTATATTTATCTTGTGATTCTATTTTATTTGTATTTTTATTTTTATTTTATTTTCATCATACACTTGTAGTTTTAAAGAATTATTTTGAATTTATATTTTTAAGTTGCCCGTATATTTATTTGTATTTTAATTTCATTCATTCGTATTTGAATTTATAGTTGATTGCATTATTTGTATTTTAAACAAGTAAAAAAAATAATTTTTATTTTTCTTTTTATGAACACTTGTGTTTATATTCATTGATATGAATTTTATTTTATTGATACAAATTGAACAATACAAATATTACATTTGTATCAAATGATACATATTTATACAACTTGAACCATACATATACAAATGATACATGTGTGTGTGTATATATACGCACACACACACACACACATACACACAAATGATAAATTTTACATACAAATACTAACACAATATTTGTATTAAATGATACATTGCATACTTGTATATTTTAGACTCAAGCAAGTGCAATTAATACATATACTTATTTGTACACAAATATAAATGATAAATTATGCATAATCGCAGGTAAACTATTTAAATACAAACAATAAATTTACTTAATATTTATAGTTTGATACAAATAAATATAAAATGTAAAAGCATATAAACATAAAATACAACTACAACAACAACAAAAAAAGAATGAAAAAAACTATATAAAACATAAAAAATGTAAAAAAATGAAACAATAAAGAAAAAAAATGTAAAAAAAAACAAAGGAGAAAACTTAAAAAGAAAAAAAAAGAAAAAAAAATATAATTGCAAATAGAAAAAGAAACAATCAAAAATGAAAAATGAAAAATGATAAATACAAAGGGAAAACTGAAAAAGAAGAGAGAAAAAAATAGAAAAATACTTTTTTAATCATTCAAACCTATTTTGAGTTTTGAAACTCATTAAAAAGGGGCTTCCTATTTTTAGAAATACAATCTTCCATTAATCTTTAATTAATTAGGTCAATGTGATTTAAGGAAACTGAAATTCTATTTTCTTTTTACACTCAAGTTGTTAACTAAAAATAAGGTAATTAACTGCATTTAGATCTGTATTTAATGTTGTCTTGTGCATCTAATACATATACAAATTGTTATTTCAGATAATTATGAAATTGTTGTTATGAAATGTCTAATTATGGGCTTAAATTTGCAACTTGTGAATTTTTTCCAAAAATGTAACATATATTGGGTTTGTGCTGCCACGAGCTCCAATACCTAATTACTATATATATAGTATATAAGAGAGGATGTCCAATTTTGATAGCCGGCATATGCTTTTTTTGTCCATTTTACCCCAAGATTAGATTAATTATAGAATTTTTAAAAACTATAAAAAGTGATAGTGATACAACAAAAAATTATTTATCCAATCAAAATTAAAAACTAATTCAAAAATTGTTGTTTCCTTTATATGAAAATAATAATAAGAGAGAACACGATGTTTTTAGTTCTCACAAGGAACATTTTTATCCTTTTTACCCCTAATTGAATATTTAATAATCTTGTAGGATTTCACTCATTGAAGGAACATCTACATAAAGTATTTTGTTGAATTTTATTTTTAATTAATTAATTTATATGCTCTATTTATTTATAAATTAAAATTAACATGATCATACAATAATTTGTAGCATTGAATAATTTTTTGTATTATTTAAATACTGTACTTTTTAAAAAAAAAGTGTTGGCCAACATAAGTTTAATTGAGGAAAAAAATAATGAAGTTTATTCAACATAAGACAAAAATCAATTTAGATCATTAAAGACATTGATTTAAATCTTTTGGTAAATTAAAAAAAAAAAAGTATCAATTACCCTCTTGAACTTGTCGCGTTTTATTCATGGTACACCTGAACTTTGACTAGTCCTAAGTACCCCCGAACTTGTTCTTTTAGTACGTCGCGCCCCCTTTTCGGCTCATAGTCCATAGCGTGTAATACACACGCGTACACATGGAAAAAACACACTGATGTGGTTGTCCATGTGGATAATACCATTAACTTTCCTTATATTTATCCTATATTAAAAAATAACTCATTTCTACTCTTAATTATCCGATTTCTCAATAAAAAAGTTATATTTTTCAATTCTCCTCTACTCCAAAATAGTGAAAGGTATAATTTAAGTCAATGAAGTAAGCTATTATCTAAACATTTACTATTTTTTGTGTGTTAAAAATATGAAATTATTTTTTTCCGGTTAGTGTTTCATAATATGAAATTATTATTTTTCGGTTAGTGTTTCATAGTAGTTTTCGATTAGTGTTTCGATTAGGACTTTGAGGAGACTTACATGCACAAATATGGTTCTTATTATAATTAATGGATTAAGAAATTGCAATTTAAGTTAGGGGTGTACAAAAATTGAAACGATAAAAGTGTTATTGATTTATCGTTATTGGGTTAAAGATTTTGTAAAAAAAAATATTGGGTTGTTGATTCGATTTCTATTTTATGAGTATTTTCTTATTGGTTAAATCGAAAATCAAATCGTTAGGAATTAAAAATCGATAACTAATATAACTACATTTATTATAAGTATGTGTCTTAGTTTCTTTAGTATTTTTTTTGTTAATATTGTTTAAAATATCTACTTCGATATTTAGTATATTTTTTTAGTTACAATAACTCATATGATATATATAATTAAGATTACAAAATTGAAGGAGTTTCGTAGGAATGTAAACTGGAGTTTTAGATTGAATTAATTAACGGATGATTTTTTTTTAGATTAATAAACGAAATTTCTACAATATTAATAAACGGATGAAATTTTTGTTTCATAAACTAATTAATAAACTAGAGTTTTACAAAACTAATAAAGGGATGAATTTTTTTGTTTTAGATTGGAAGTAATGAAGAAGAGGGATAATGAATAGGGAGAGGAATAATTGAATTTAAAAAAAAAAAAAGGATTTTTTTTGTTTTTTTATCATTGAAAATGCTAATTTGGTAAAAAAATACCTCCATCACGCGCCTGATGGAGGTTGAACTCAAACATTCTGCCACATCAGCAAAAAGGGGTCACACGATGTTGCAAAAGAACAAGTTCGGGGGGGGGGGTACTTAGGACTAGTTAAAGTTCAAGCGTACCATGAATAAAACATGACAAGTTCAGGAGGGTAGTCGATACTTCTCTAAAAAAAAAAAGAGAACAATTTTAGTGCATTTATTTGTTTGAAATATAAAAGAATGTCGAAATATACTCTACGAAAAATGTTACTCTCTCCGTGCATCTTTATTTGTTCAGTATACTAAAAATAGATGTTCCATAATACATGTCCATTTTTAAAAAATTAATAGATAATTTACCCATTGACCATTTGTGCGTATTTTACCCTTAGTATTAGATGTTATTAGGGGTGGCAAATGGGTGGATCAGATCGGACTTGGATGGATTGAATATGAATTGGATTGCAATCCACCTATATAATATATGGGAAAATATGAATTTGGTCAAATATGAATAGGGTAAAAATGATTTCAACCTATTTAACTTCTAAACCCAAAAACTTAAAAACTATATGCATATCAACTTGATTTTTTTTATCCTTACCCCTCTACCCCTCTAAAAAAGCATTTTTTTTTTTTAAAAAAAAAAGTTACCCCACCCCGCTTACCTCAATGCACCCTCCCCCCCTCCCCACCCCCCGCGCCCTCCTAAAAAAATATTATTTTTTTAAAGAAGTAATTTTCGATTAAAAAATAATTTCTTACCCCAGCCCACATTTTTTATCCCCCAACCACCACACACACAACCCACACCGTCTACCCCCGACTCTTACCCTACTCTCCCGTTCGCAATAAATTTCCGTAGTGCTGAAAATTAACTTTTAAAAAAAATAATAATAATAATTTTATATAAATAAATTTTGTGGATACAATTCTGTTATTCTCTCGATTCTTCTCTCCTATGCTTTTCCGTGGTTCGAGGGCCTTCCGTAGCACGTTTCTCGAATGTAGGATGATTCAAGCCTCCTAGAAATGCGTTTGAATTTCCAGGAATTGTCGGACAACTCTTCGTCTTGTCGAATTGATCTCCGGGCAAAACTCCGTTAGTCAATTCTTTGAAGAGTTGTATAGTCAATGTAGAAGCTTCCTCCAATGCTTGCAGAATGACCTCAGAAAAATATGTAACCCTCTTATTTATAGTTGTAGGGGGTAGGCAGTCCAAGTGTAAATAACCTCTTCTGACTCATTCTGAGTCCATTCAGTTTTCAAACTTATCACAAATGTAATGCGATAAGTTGCTTGTGATTGACCAAAAATATGTCATTTAGGACACTTGACGATGTTTCATTGGCTTTTGAACTTGACTTGGATTGCCACATCATTTGAGTGTGTGGCCTTGCTTCATTGGTCTTTAATTTGACTGGGATGCCACGTCAGTTGACACGTGGCATAAGTTTGGGCCTCAAGATGAGATGAACTTTGAAGTCCTTGATGAGGAATAAAATAGACTTATTATTTTTAGGGATAATACTCACGAAAATACCTGAACTTTGACCGAATTGTCAGTTGAGCATACTGAACTTTGCGGGGGTCCTATTACCCCCTAGACTTTTTTATTTTATTTTAATGGCATATATCTGTCAACTTTTACAAGTGTGTGTAGTCATCAACCTTGAGCGCGTGAGAGTGATTAAAAAAACGTTATAAACCTATTTTTTTACACGTAACTTTATATATTTGGGTTAGATTCCTTTATTTTTTTAATTTAACCAATTTAAGGAGAGGTAAATCTCCTTCTTCCACTCTACTCCCATTTTCCTCTCAATTCTTGAAGGTGAAATTTTTGCATTGATTTTCTTTGTTTTCTTTGGAAAATTTCTGACTACTTTCTAACTTCTTCTCACTGTTTTCTAACTTCTTCTCACTATTTTCACTAATTTTTAATTTGTGATTTTTGAAATTAGGGTTAGCTATGGAAGATGTAAAATTGGATTTGAATAGAATTTGTTTAGACAAGGAAGATCCAATGTTGAATGCAGAGGTGCGATGCAATCATGGTCTCTTACTCCATTTGAAGACTTCTTGGTCCGATAATAATCCGGAAAAAAGATTTTAGTCTTGCCCTTATTATGGATCAAACAAGTGTAACTTTTTTCTTTGAAGAGATGGTGTGGTTGATGAATGATCTAAGTTCATTATTCCAAAGTTGGTGAAGAAAGTGAAGGACATGAATGAAATGTTGAAGATAATGAAGATGGAGGAAGAATTGGTTGGTGCTTACAGTGATAGGAAAATAATGGAGATGGAAGTTAAATCTGCATTCACTCAAATAGAAGAACAATGTAGCTCATTTGTTAAGATGAAATACGAGGTGAAAAATACACCACAGAAGACGATTGAGGTGAAGAAGATAAAAAGCTTTAGTAGTATTTTCATGGTGTGTATCTTCATAATGTGTATTGTTATATGGTTCAAAATAGCCGGTTGAAGTATTTTGTGTAGTGTTGTAATATGAATTTATCGTTGGTAGTGTTTCTTGTATGGTAGTTTGAACTTGATTTTGTTGAATTAAATCTCCTATGACAGTGTTTCTTGTATGGTGGTTTGAACTTGATTTTGTTGAATGAAATCTCCTATTTCAAACTGATTGTTGTTTTTGAGTACTTGTTTGGGTACTTGTTTATTTTGCTCATTTTGTTGAGCTAAATTCATTATTCCAAAAGTGATAGAAATATCAGATAGCACCACAAAGGATAGATACAAGTTTATAGGAATATTCAATACAATAGAACAAAATTAGTGCAGAACTATTTGAGATGCATCTTGAACTTTCAAGTGCAACATATAATACAAAATAACTGCACAAATGTCTGAGATGCAACATTCAAGTGCATCATAGAAACTTCACAAAAAATGACCTTGTCAAAATAACCTACCCCAATTTACAATACAACATCAGTTTTAGTGTAAGAAACTATCAACATTTTAAAACTACTTTCATTGTTGCTTGGATTATGATGAAGCCATTTTCTGTCTTTTGTTTATTCTCATCTCATCTTTCATCACTTCAAGCTAGTTTCCAGTCATTGTTTTTTTGCCCCTCCACCTTACTCCTGTTTTTGGTTTGTAACCAAGGTCCCCAGTAATATCAGCAGATCTTATAGGATGTGCAGAACCAGTATGTAGTATCCTACTACTTGGCAACCCGGACTGCAGACAAAGAAAGAAATAAAATTATACACATATAAACGTCTAAAGACAAATTAAACTTAAATTAAATCAATTAGCACTTACATTATATGTTGTGAAACCATTTTCGGCAATCAAAACACCCATTCCGACTGTCTTTAGCCTTTTACCAGTTGAAAGCATATAGATTTGGTGGAGCATGAACAGGTGAAGCAGGTGAAGTAGGTGGAGCAAAACTAGTTGGATTTTCAAACCACCCATGCAAAGGTGTCCTCCTTGCCACTCCTATGTCACCAAAAAATGTTTTTCCTGGCCTTCCCCTGCCTCTTGCAGCTACTGTAACATGTTAAACACCCCTTTCCCTTCCTCTTGCAGCTGTTGAAAAATGTTCAACACCCCTTCTCCTTCCTCTTGCAGCTGTTGCAACATGTTTAATACCCCTTCCCCTTTCTCTTGTAGTTGCTGCAACATGTTCAAAAACCCTTTTCTCTTGTAGTTGTTGCACCATGTTCAACATGTTCAACACTCCTTCCCCTTCCTCTTGCAGCTGCTGCAATATATTCAATATTTGCAGTTGGTGCAACTTGTCCAACTGGTGAAGCAGGTGTTGTCTTTGTAGGGCTTCCCCTAGGTCTAAGAGGTGCATCAGGATTATCACTTATTTTTCTTGGCCTTCCCCTAGGTCTAAGAGATGCATCAGTAGTAATAGTAAGAATGTTTCTTGGCCTCCCCTAGGTCTTGAAGTACTTGGTACATCACTTGGTTCAACATTAACAATACTTGATCCAACAAAATCGTACAAAAATAGTTGAAGCAGTCACATATTCAAAAATAATTAAGCTACAAATAATAATACAAGTCATTTAAAGTTACACATCTTGAAAGGGCAACCTCTTTTGTTGTGATTTTGTCCATGACAGATGCTACAAGTCATGTAAACCCCTTTTCTTGACATCTTTCCACACTTTTTGGTATCATAAAACTGTTTATTCATTCTCTTCTTTGGTCTGCCAGGCATAGGAACAACAACTGGAGGCTCCATATGAAGATTTGTTGACTCTGGCCACATATTCATGTTGGTAACTAGTTAAATGTAGTGACAGTAAGTCTTGAGATAAGTCTTCTTACTGTAGCAGCTATCAAGAAAATTAATTGATTCCAATTTCTTGTAGAATATGGCTGCAATCCCATGTGGACATGGTATTCCCTTGAGCATCCAAGATTTACAGCTACATGTGTTATCCATCAAATCCACACTATGTATATATGGTTCATCTGATATTTCAAAACCTTTGTCTCCATTGAAGTCAATATTACATGTCATTGACTTCTCAGTGTTTTTTTCTAACACTCTCAAAGCCATTGGAGATATTTCAGTCACCCATGTTTCTGAAAACTTTGTGAATTCACCTAGTCTAGTTATTACCTTCACCCTTATCTCTTCTAGCATATTAATAACTGTTTTATGCCATGGTCCTAAGATCCCAGCATTAAAACTCTCAGTCAAGTTATTATCTATGCTATCACACTTGATGTCAGTTCTAAAGTACATTTTACACCAACTTTGTACCTTGTAATGAAGTAAATCTGGAACAATATCTTCACCACCTAGCATGGCCAATTGCTTCAAATTTTTCTTCATTTCAGCTTCAAAGGTTCTTCTTGCACATTTCCAGAACTGGTTCCTTCTTTGAAAACCTCTTCATTTTTTCCCCAATTGGCAAGGATGTGTCTTGTTGACATCCAATTTTGTCCCGACTTTCTTTCAAGTCATCTCTTTGCACTTCTAAATAATTTTGATAGCTTAATATATATATATATATATATATATATATGTGTGTGTGTGTGTGTGTGTGTATGATGTTCCTATAATTAGGAGTTTATAAAAAGTCCTGCAACTATTTGTATTTTTAAAACTAAGAATCATCGATATTATTATTATTATCAGCTACTACTATCTTGGTTATATTTTAAATTATTGTCGCATTTCCTAAACTTTCGCAAAAAAGACATTTATTTTTTATCGAATAAGTATTTCGCAACTTTCTTCTTTATAAGTTTTATCATATTATTGTGCAACTTTGTTTAAGTTATTTATATTTTTTAGCATCAAATGATTTTTGTCATTTATTTGGATATTTATAATATGTTCTTGTTAAAAGTGTTATTTAAATGAGAAAATTATCCCCTATAGTATTATTAGATCTAAAATAATAAATTTTAGCAACACTTTTAGATAATTACATTAATAGCAATTTAGTTACAAGTTATAGCAACTTATTAAAAGATATATTATTTTAATTGTATTTCCAAAATTCGTTTTTAATTATATAATTTAAAATCAGTTCCATATTTATAGGGTTATAATCAATATTTCCCTTAAATTGTGTATTGATAATTATGGTAAATATATATTCTCTTTCTCCATTCTAATACTCAATCTTTCAAAAATTTATTGAAAATTCTGATTCCATTAACTTACCCATATAATATTCATATTCTTCCCTTGAAAATACAAGATTGAAAAAAATTGGGTTTCATATAATATTCATCTTCTTCATTGAAAAAAAAAAGTGGATTTAAGATAATATTCATCTTCTTTCCGAAAAACATAAAATTGATATATTTGTTTTTTTCATTCTCCATTGTGAATCATGTTTAAACCAAAATTCGATTTTACTCATTCACATAGAAGTCCTAGAATATTCAACCAACGATTTGTTTCATTATGAATCATTATTCAACCAACGATTTGTTTTCCTTCATCTGAAATTCTCTTTCTTCTATTTTTTCTTTTGTTCTTTAAAAATAATATGATATAAAGAGTATTGTCAATTTCTTTATTAAACACTCATTGTATATAACAATAAAGATATGTCAATGGATGTTAGAGAAAAAGTATTGAACAATCAGTTTGTGTTGGTAACAACATAAATAAGGATTTAAATATAGATCGTAATCTTACATAAGAATAATATAGTGAAAATTATCTTGTATATACTTATTAAACTGTTTCGTGTATAAATTTTGTATAAAATCAGTATGAAATAAGTATAATGATTGCAGAAGTTGGTATAGAAATCGACTTTCATCAAATATTATATGTTATTATTTATTTTAGTGTATGAAATAAATATACAAACTTGTATTTTTTGAATTATTTCATGTATGAAACCTGTATAATATCAATATTACATTCAAGGTTTGTAAAATAATTTCTTACATGTAATATTTATATGGAATGAGTATAATGTGATTGTGATATTCAATTAAGAAGATATACTTAAGATTATAAATTGAATGGAATCAGTTTATAAAGTGTTTTCTTACATGTCACATTTGTATGAAATAGATATATAAATTGCTATTTATGATTGCAATATTAAATTTAAGTTATACCAATTTATGGAACAATCCCCAAGGGAGCAATAACCATACTTCTGTGGAGGATCTTTACCAGTTGAAAGGTCTTAATTTGGCGATTGGTAGCCGTTGTTGAGTGTTTGTAGTGGTTCCTCGTTGCAATCAAAATTCATAAAGAAGGTAGTGTATAAATTTAGGTGATACCAATTTGTGACTGGAACAACTAAATGGTGTATAAAAAGAAGGTAGTGTATGGAGATGGAAACTATTAATAGAAGCATTAAACCAAGCTTAGTTGGCCTAGTGGTTAGCTCACCAGATCGCTTAAGCAAGTGTCGGGGGTTTGATTCCCACCTTGTGCATGCAGCAACCAATTGGCCAGCGGCAAACCCTTAAATGGAGCTCCGATCCGCGGAGGATTAGTCCTTGGCCTGTCGGGCTGGGGGATACCTTGGGAAACAAAAAAAAACATTAAAATAGGAGAAAAGAAAAACGGTTAGAGGAGTTTGGGGTGGATTGATATCAATAATTAAGGTAACTATATTTAAGGAAGGATTATTGCATATTAGTTGTATTAAATTTTTATTTTTATTTTCAGTAATTACTTTTTAAAAAAAAAAAAAAAATTATTTTTTTATAAGATTTGCTATAACTTGAAAAAATAAAAGTTATGCTATAAGTTGTAATTCCCTATCTAATAATTGTTATATACGTTTTTTTCCCTATTTAAATTAAGTTAGAAAGCCCAAAAAACATAAGAAAGAAGGTATTGAAAATAAGCCCATTTTGTAATATTCTTGCAATTTGACCCAATTTCAAAAATCTGACCCATAAAGCCCATATTTTTTCTCTCCCCTTTTCCACCTCAGCACTATAGCAACCTCATGAGATGTCTTTTCTGCAAAAAAAAAAAAGAAAAAAAATGGCAATAACAACTTTTACAAATACTTATCATTTAAATTCAATTCAATAATATATAATCAATTAAATCGAGCTCCAAGAAATTCCACCAATCAATCAAACATTTTCTTGAGCAAACTCGAGCAAAAATTACATTTCATAGATGAAATAAGTTCTTAATTACCTGATATGGTTAAGGTTTAAAATAATTACTTTATATGGTTATTTGTTAGTTTTATAATTATTTTTTTATGTGGGCCCTCATATATATATAATATGCACTAAGTATATAACCAATACTCTCTCTAGGATTTTCATCAATAACTTCTCTTCACTTCACTAAATTTTTTCTGTCGTATTTCTCACAAAGCTTTCAATTTTTCATTACCAATTTTCATGGATTTTAATTTTTAGATTTTTTGGGGGGAATAATTGAAAAATGTTGAATCTTTTTTATACTTTATATATTGGGATTTAAAAAATAAGACAACACACATCTACTTCGATGAATAAGCTCAAGAAACTAACGGCTTCCGCCATCGCTGCCACTGTCATCGGTACTATGCCGCCGTCAGAGCAACTACTCAATTAGTTCAACCAAAATGACCAGTAAGGGCAGAGCTGGCGAGAAGAGCGACTAGTGGTGGTGTTCACGACGGAGTCATCTCAATTTTCTGGCCTCACATTCAATTAAATATTTGAGACAAACCTTAATCAATTCGAGCATTTCTTAATTGTAGATGCAGTATTTCTGCTTCATCTTATTTTTCTGAAAATTGTATAGAAAAAAAATGTGTAATTTGAAAATCGAATTGTATATTGGTGTCGATTTCACAAAATGAATCTTTATGAATTATTTTCATAATTGAGTATTTGATTCAATTTTAATGAATTTGGTAGTTGTATAAAAGTGATTTAATTATTTTTAGTCTAATTTGTGTACGCTTTTGTATGTGGATATGCATTGTATATTTTATATACACATGAATGTATTGGATGTATATTTTTTGTGTATATATGTATACAGGTCTGTTCTACTTTGGTACACATATACACATGCATATACATATATGCATACATATATACACATATATACATATATATATATATATATGCATCTACATGTATGTGTATGTGTATACACACACAGATGCATATCTATATGCTCAATGTGTTTGTATATACAATTTAACCATGGATACACATTATAATTGTTTTGATTTCGTTTAACATTGTACTTTATTTTAATAATATTAAATTTAGATCGATGAAATGAAAAACTAACTAATGGAACATATAAAGTGATGCACTATGACAACTAATTGAGGGAGTCGTTGGAGTGATCAATCACCTCAAAGGGTATTGAGTATCCTACCCCATGCATATCTGTTTCAAAATCTGACCGATTTGATATTGGTCCTTCTTTTAATATGTTGAGCACCCAAAATCTTGATGACACGCCTACCTCATGATGACACTGTTCAATTTGATTCACATGCATTGAGTACTGTCCGATTTGATTACACTACTCTAATTTGATTTGAATATTATGTATGCGTGTGTATATATATATTTATGTGTGTGTGTGTATGTATATATATGTATATATATGTATGTATATATTATACATTAGAGTTATAAAATTCTAATGTGTTTGTATATACAATTTTACATATACATGTAGTTAAAACACAGTTGAATAAAGTATAATTATTTTGTATATATTTATACTAAAAATGATCAATTATAATAGGAGAATAAACGATCAAGTATGGAAGAAGAATAAAAGATCAAGTATTGAAGAAGAAGAATTAGCGTTTTTTGTTATATGTGAGCTTAAATGAACAATTATAAAAGGAGAATATTGAGGGAGTTGGAGATAATAATGGGCATTAATTACTCTCTCTTTTCTTTTAGATTAATATTAATTATATTCGTATAAATAGGCTCTAAATACACTTGGGCACTAACAGATATCTATATAATATAATTAATAAAACTTAGAATATGAAGTTAGTTAGAAAGGGCCTAAATTACTTAGTGAAAATTATCTATATGTGAAATTTTGCCTAAAAGAAAAGTATTAGATATTTACATCCAGCGGCCAGGTCCAAAAGTGACCCGGCCCAAAAAGAAAATAATAAAACATTTGCAAAATAAACTAAGGAAATAAACATCAAAAAGGAAAGTAAAGAGGCAAAATTGGAAATATCTGCTTCTGAAGGTTCTCGAACACTCCATGTCCAAGTCTTCCTCGAGTTTCTCCGTCTCAAGTTCAGCTTCATTCTCCTCTTAAAAGCTCCCAATTAACATCAAGTACGTCTCTGCAGCTCAGTAAAAGTGAGGTTCAACTACATTTAATTTGTTTTGAAGTTATAAGAAGAGACTTTGGCACTCAAATCTCCCATGTGCCACCAATCATCAAACTACAACAAACACAGGTAGTAAATATAATCCAATGAACACTAAATGAAAATCAAATTTAAATACCTTGAAATTGAACGAAAAAACATAAAATTCGTAAGTTATTTATATAATACTATTGTTCAGGCTACTTTAAAACTTTCATGCATTCAAAAACACTTAATAATTCAAATAAATCAGTATAGAGTACATAGTTTAAATTATCTAACACAACATTCAACTTTAATAACGCCACGGTGTATTGTCCACATAATAATCCCCATCATCTTCATCACTGTTGGGCTCCTCAGTCACATCTTTATCTTGGTATTGAGGGGTTGTCATTATCACTACTATAACATTTCTTCGCTTTTTGTAAACCTTAATTTTGAAGAAGTGACGCGTATCTCATACGATGGTATTCTTCTTCAAAATTAACTGAAGGCACAACAATTTCTTCTCTTAGGTATTCTACATACCCAACAACAAACACTCCACAATCTCCTGCATGCAAACAATATACATACATATTTAATGTTATGTATATAGACTGACCACTACTAAAGCACAGTCATATTAATGAAAAAACACACATAACGCTGTCCACATTAACAATCATATTCAAAAAAAAAAAAAAACTCACATTACGAAAAAACATTGATATGCATATTGTATAAAAAAAAAACAGTCTAAGCATACTCCAAAATAACTTAATCCCATAGACCTTTCTGTTATAAAATGTTGAATATGCATAACAGTAGCATATGTACATAACTTCTGATATGTTTATTGGTATACTAGATCAAACAATTCCTACAGAAACTATAAAAGCACAGTACACAAAGTATGTAATGTATATGAACTATATATATCATTATATTACAAATACGTATCAGCAGTTATGTATATGTCTACCATATGCATAAGTACTGATATGTATATACACTGACAACTACTAATGCACCATCAAATTCATTAAAAAACCAACATAATAACACAAAACTAACAACCATATTCAAAAATAAAAAAATCTCACATTGATGAAAAACACTATATCCCAGTACAATATACAATCATCTCATTATATTTTAAATACGTACCAGTAGTTATGTATATGTCTACCATATACGTAAGTACTGATATGTACATACACTGACAACTACTAATGCACCCTCAAAATCATGAAACCCCCCACATAATACTGCAAAACTAACAATCATATTCAAAAGAAAAAAAAAAACTCACATTGATTAAAAAAATCAAAAAATTAAAAACTATTAAATAAATAATACTCCTCTGATTTTATCTTTTGAACTTCGATCAACAGTTTTCCTGAGCTTCTTTATGTTAATGGGGTCGTTACGATATTTTGACATGCTTTCAACAAAATTAAGATCCTCGTAATCAAATTCTCCGGGAACAAACCCAATAACCCGATTTGTTGGTTCACAATGATTTAACTGAGTTAATCCTAAATTAAAAGACGGAGTATCATCCATTTATTAAGTAATAATGAGTGAATGGAGTACATGAAAGAACTTATTCTATAGAATTTTAAATTTTGGTAAAGTAGAAAAAGAAAATCTTACTCAAAGTCAGAAAAAAAAGAGAACTTATTCTATTGAATGAACAACATGCAAGAAATTGTTCAATCAGAATCCATTATTTTTTGGTAAAGTCAAAAAAAAAAAAACTAATCTCAGATCTTAAGAATTACAGAATGTTGAAAATGGCGTTTTTGTTAGAATTGAATGTAATTGAGTAAAAGTTTGAATCAAATATGATAATAAATTCAAAAATGGTAACCGCTACATAATGACTCCTTGATTTTAGGCTTCTTCCAAAGAGAACAAGCTGTACAAAAATTAGTAAAGTTATGTATATGTACTTTTAGAGAGAGAAATTGAAAAAGTGAGATTTTTGTAATATGTTTTGAGAGTTGGGATTTCATGTAATAAGTGATACTTAAGTTATGGCTTTGAATAATTTTTAGTTTAGTAAATAACCTTAAATTATAATTTCAGTTAATTCTATTTAAATTTAAATCATATTAAAAATTAATAGGTCAATTGCATTGCAATTGTGGCCAAATTGATTTCAATTATGATCAAATTCAATAAATTAGTTAAAATAAAATCCAATATGAATTATCAATCAGTTTAATTCGGAGCTTCTTGGTTTAACAAAATCAAACAAATATTTTTTCAAATAAATTATTTTTGATAACAAATTATGCTTAAATCAATACTTTACCTATTTGAATTAATTTTTGAGATAACTCACGATTAAAATTAAATTTTCAATAAAATAATTATTCAAGTAACAAAATTATATGATCTTGTACATACAAATACGAGGATATACAATCGCTACTTAAAATAATAAAATTACCTTGATAAACATTTTAAATATTTTTTATTCAGATAAAATAAATGTTATAATTTTATTTAAAATCAAAGAAACTCAAATTAAACTTTGTCGTGGAGGAAAAAAATTAGGTATCAACAATTCTAACTAAAGAAATATTACCAAAAGACTAGAAAATCGGAAGTAAAGAACAACATATTTCAGCACACCACATATACAAAAGGATCAAACAAATAAAAAACATACAACAACAATAGATACACACGTAATACAGTCTCACAAAATGAGAACTGAGAAAGTTAGAGTGTATACAAACCTTTTATCTCTACTATTTCTAATAAATCCTCAGCTCAAGAAAAATAATCCCGAAAAAGAGATATCAGAAGTACAATAATTAACAAGAAGTAACAAAAATAATTGCATTTGATTATGATTATTTTCATTATGACTTACAATTTGCTTAGTTATTTTATGCAATTCATTCTTTTTGTGTTGCTGAAGATTTTGTTAATTTTAGTGTCATCGTTCATCTCAAATTTTATGTTATTTTCTTAAAAATACCTTAACTAATTGTGTCTTGCTAGGACTAAACAAATATTTAAAGCACAAGCCAATTATATATTTATACAAAGAATTTATCGAAAAAAGACCCGAGATTTTTTTTTAAAAAATCTGAGATCGAAAAATTCGACTTTCATTGGTTTGACATAATTTTTATGATTAAATAATCAACATAATTAATTTAATTTGATATTAAAAATATTTGAACCAACTTGACCTATAGGGGTGTTCATAATTTTAGTAAAAATAGAACCAAATTTAAAAATCGAACCAAATCGATTAAATAAATTATTTGATTTGATTTTATATTTTAAAAATTCATTAATATTTGATTTGGTTTTAATGTTGCTAAAAAATATCAAAGAAATAACTGAACCAAATTGATAATTATATATATAATTTTTATGATTATATATGCATAATATATTTTTGTATGAATAATTTTAATTACATATACATAATTTTTTCTTTTTAAATGAATGCTTGTCTTTTTTTATTCTTTTGAATGAATCATTTTTTTATTTCTCGTGTATGATTAATAATCAAACACTCAAACTAAATAGATAAATATATATTATATTTAATTTAATTTGATTTTAATAATTTTAAAATTAATTATATTAATTTGATTTTGATTTTGATTAATAATTAGAGTAACTTACATAAATCCCTAATAATTTTAAGTAATATTACATAAAATTCCATTTTTTTTGCTAATTACATCTTATCCCGGATTTTGAAATGGTGATATATTTGCTAAGCGGTGATACATATGAAACAGATCTGGTAGTTATTTAAGGAAGCAATTGATTTTCTCTGATTTTAACAATGCAAATCTCGCCAAAACTGTTACAAGCGTTAAAAACGCAATTCCATTTGACAAGAGTTCAAAATTGAAGCAAACCAGATCAAAAGCTCAAAGTTTTTCAATTTTGGAACAAAAAAATTGATCTCACATCTAAAATTTCTGAATTTTTTTCAATAGAACTGATGACTATGTTGACGTAGTTGTTGAAACTTTGGAGAAACCACAAATATTCTTGCAGTGTGTGCAAAGCGTTCGCGATGGAGGCAAAGCTGTGATGATTGGACTTGCACAATCTGGTGCTAAGGGAGAGGTGGATATAAACCACCTAGTGCGATGACAGGTGTGTGCTTTTGTGTGCAGGAGGTCTTTTATTGCTCGCCCCTCTCAATTCCAATCTGCTAACACTGATGCTCCATTCTCTATTTTGATATGTCGTAAAACAAAATTGCATTCGATGAAATATGAACATACATCAGAAGCAGAAGACACCTACAACAATAAACATACAGTTACATTTTTTTCATATGTCTAGTGATTCATATAACTGGTGAGTCATTTAATAAAAAAGAATAACTGATTAAGTTCATATTTGTGATACATCTTAACTGTTTATTCATTGGTTAATTGGTTCATTTTTTGATTGAAGTAGTGATTCATATGGTATATGGCGATTCATATATAAACAGATTAGCGTAACTTTATATTGGCGATATATTTTTTTGACGTATATTTCAGTTATGTATTTGTTGTGCAAATCGCCGGAATGTAGTTGGGTATTCAAGTTCTCCTGTAAGCTTGGTACTGATATATTTATAGGTCGGTTTCAACAAATTCTTCAATTGAACGAGGCAAAGTCATCGCGTATGATGGTACGTTAAAATAATAATCATTATACTTTAACTAAGTTGATTTGCAGATTTTTTTTTAACATTCTGATAACAGATGTATCAAAGTGATACATCTGGGAGTCATATGTATCATTCTGATACATCTGTTGAATTTTTGTTCTTTATATTTAATTAATCTGGATCTTTTATGGTTCATATATTATGTTGACTTACATAAAAAAAATTGGAATAATATTTTCAGATTAGGGAATCAACTAAATACATATATGGTGTGTATGAAGAAGGAAGAAAATACATTATTTGGTTGGATAATAGAACTTACAACTGTGACAGATTTCAGCTTGATGAGATACTATGTGCGTATGCTATTGTTGTTTTGAAAAAGCAAACATGTAAAGAAAATGAAGCCATACTCCTCAGATTACTACAAGAAGGAGGCACTGATGAAGACGTATAAAATGACGCTTTGTCCAATGCCCGATAAACAAGACTGGCATGTACCACCGGAGGTGTTAGAAGATGTGGTTTTGCCTCCAAAATATAAACGGCCACCAGGTTGACCCACGAAAGGTAGAAAAAAAATGTAGTGAAAAGTTTTCATCAACTACTTTCCAACAGAGATGTGACATTTTCTCTTTAAAGTTTAATTAGACATGTTTACTTAGTTCAAAGTTTTGAATTCAATAATTTGAGTTAATTACTCAAAAGTTCCTTGCTTGATATATTATGTTTACAATCGAAAGAGATATGTGTTTTTAAGATCATTGTTTATAATTCATTAGTATTATTATCTTATGCAGATATGTTAGAGGTCAAGAGGAATACGACTGATACATTTCCTAAACGAAATTATAAAGTGATACATATTACTATTTAATCTCAACAGGTTAATTGGTGATACATTTTAATCATATTATTTTCAATTGATACATATTAAAAAACTTAATATTGTTATGTGATTCATATAAACCATTCGTGTAAAATTAGTTGATTCATATTACAAATTAAAATTAACATGTTAATTGGAGATCTATTTTCAACATATTAGTTACAGTTTATTCAGTTTTAATCATTTTTAACTGGTGATTCATTTTAACCATTTGAAAAATGGTGATTCATATAATTAGTGATACATTTCCTAAACGAAATTATAAAGTGATACATATTACTATTTAATCTCAACAGGTTAATTGGTGACACATTTTAATCATGTTTTTTTCAATTGATACATATTAAAAAACTCAATATTGTTATGTGACTCATATAAACTATTCGTGTAAAATTAGTTGATTCATATTATAAATTAAAATTGACATGTTAATTGGTGATTCATTTTCAATATATTGGTTACAGTTTATTCAGTTTTAATTATTTTTAACTGGTGATTCATTTTAACCATTTGAAAAATGGTGATTCATATAATTAGTGATTTATATATGTAACTGGTTATTCATGAAACTGGAGATTCATATGATTACAGAATATAAATGGCAATAACATAATACAACTTAACATATTAAGTTATATTTGGTGATTCATATAAAAACTGGTTAATAATATAAATGGTGATTTATATGGTATTTGGCGATACATATTAAAAAACTTAATATTGTTATGTGATTCATATAAACCATTCGTGTAAAATTAGTTGATTCATATTAGAAATTAAAATTAACATGGTGATCCATTTTCAACATATTGGTTACAGTTTATTCAGGTTTAATCATTTTTAACTGGTGATTTATTTTAACCATTTAAAAAATGGAGATTCATATAATTAGTGATTTATTTAACTGGTTATTCATGAAAGTGGAGATTCATATGATTACATAATATAAATGGTGATAACAGAATACAACTTAACATATTAAGTTGTATTTGGTGATTCATATAAAAACTGGTTAGTAATATAAATGGTGATTTATATGGTATTTGGTGATACATATTAGATCACTTGTGATTGTTAACAAAATAGTGATGCTACATATCAATAGATAAAACTGAAAATTAGTGATAGATTGTGTAAGTTAAACTGCCCACAAAAGTACTAATACCAGATCTGCTTCTAAGATAAAATGTCATGACATTTTATACAAAAAAAACTCGTTGTCATGATATATCCTGAAATTTTCAAACATAAAAAAACTGAAAAACCAGAATTCCACAAACATAAGAAACCAATATCTTTTTGTCACACAATAAATACTAGACAACTACGGTTCAACATCAATCATCTTTGTATCCTCAGATCGAATGAAGGTGCGTTTAGGCCTAGGCGGATCCTGGTTGTCACTAACATATCCAGTGCATGCCTTGTTCACACCATAGTCCATAACAAGGATGCGTATCTTGTACGATGCTTTTTTGGATCAAACTCTGAAGATGGTATTTGATGCCGGTCACTTAAAAATTCAGCATATGCTGCAACAAACAAGCCACAATCCCTGAAAAATAGAAAAGTAGGTATTTTATGTGTTGCCGTAAGCTCTTACTTAAAATAATATATTCAAAAGAATAAATTATACTTACAACGTGTCGCTTGATTGTTGTACAATTCCATCAATAATGTGAACATTGAATGCATGTTGGTCCGTCTTTTTCTTGTATGCGTCTAGAAGTGACCAGTTTGTGCGATCTTTTTTCTAAAAAAGCTAAGATATTGTCAAATAAGTTGACAATATTTCAGCAAGCTCCTTTATCTCATCAGCATGACCTCTATGACCTTTCAACGAGCCGTACACACGAATGCATCTTTCCTTGAGTACTATGACTGCCAACACCCAGTGAAACGACCCTTTACAATTTATTGGCACATACACCTCGTCTATCAAATGCCATGGAATACTAGCTGGAATGCATAGTCCTTGCATAATCTCACAAATTGATCTCTCCACCGAAGTCACTTTCATTGAGCGAACGTTTTCGTCATGTGAGCTAAGATCAATCTCAGAATGACTTCGGTGATAATGAGTGTATGTATCATGGATGTAGTTCATGAACACGCAATTCACAATGGTATATCTATATTCACTGATTGTATCCAGTTTTGCTTTCTTTCTAAGATAGTAGAATACCACATCGATATACTCTAATATAAAACTAAGATGTGTAAGAACAGGTGATTCATTTAAGGCATACACAAGACTTGAAATATTAATTACTATAAAGAAACATATAGTAATCACAACTTCGCATGAAACGTAAAGACAAGCTAAATCCACAACAAATGTATCGAGTTGCACATCACTTATAATAAGATGCAACATAAAAATTAAATCTTGCTCATAAAAAAATGCAGCAGAATGTAGTTCAAAAGTTTTAAGCATTGGATATGAAGATCAAATCTTGCGCAAGAATAACCAAAACAATCGTCACGGCCAAAGGAATAAAGATCACAATATTATCTGATGAAACCTATACTTCAACCAGACTAGTTGTGTTTCGCTAGTACAAATCATCAACATTCATTTCCTTCAATCATCAACAAATAATAATAATCAGTTGTTTAAATGATAACACTAAGCCATGCTTCCTTATTAAATTTTCAAGTTAAATTCAAGTTAGACAACATATGTATCACAGATGTATCACAGATGTATCACTATGATACACCTGCTACCAGAAAAGCTATATTCATACTGCAACCGTTAAATTTTTTGGGTCATGTTGTAAAAATCATCTTGTGCTTAAATAATAAAAATTAATAAAAAGATTAATTGCTATATATATTTCTCTGAGGCATACCTCATCATTCCAACAATTACTTGATTGCGCCAAGTAATTATACGAATTACCAGTTAAAAGAATCAGTCAAATGAATCACTATTTGTGAATCACTAGCACAATATATGTATCACCAATTAAAATATCATTTTAGTGTTTCACCCGTATGAATCACCCCAAAAAATATGAATCACCAAGTAATTAGTTAATCTGTAATTATATGAATCCCCCATATGAATCACCAGTTAAAAAAATCAGTTATATGAATCACCATTTATGAATTAGTTGCGAAAATAATACCTGATTCGATGGGAATTTGTTCAATTTCATCCTGATATTCCATTTGCATGTCGGAAACTTGATTTTTAGCAGCTAAAGCTTCTCTAAAAATCTTTAATTATTCAAGATCGTTCCGCTGCTTTGATCGATTTTCACTAAAACCTAATTTGGTGTAATTAAAATTGGCCGGAGTAAAACCCACTACTTGATTACTATAATGAACAACTTTTTGAGTTTCAATTTGTGAAATCCCCAAACTGAATGAGGGTGAATCTTCATTATCCATTGAAGATAAAATAAATCAACACAAAAGGATTTTAAAGCATAAATCAAAAGCTAACCTCTTTGAAGAAGTTGCCAATTTTTGAAATTAAAGGATGAACGATTACGGTTGAAATCAGTTGAAATATTGAAGAATGAAGTTGACTCAGAATCTACTAAAATGGGAGAGATTTTAAGGGAGTAATTTGTGGGGGGGGGAAAAGGCTGATGCGTAAAATGATGAGAGAGATGAGAGTGAAAATAGGGTGTGCAAGTTATAGCATATGTATCACCAGTAAATATGAAAATAGAGATTTTATGTAATTTTTAAAATATTAAGGGATATTAGGTAATATGGTGTCTTAAATATGGAATTTATGTAATTTTTCCTAATAATTAACCCAAACCGACCATAAACACACCTACCGACCCAGTTGTGATTTGGACTCATTCATCATATTAGGCCCAAGTCCAAGATCCAAGATCCAAGTTGCAATATAAGGAAAATGATAAATTGCATATAAAGAAGACAAATATACCCCTGAGGTATTGAATAGAGAGAGTTAAGAGGTTTAAGCTAAACGTTTGAGTCGTTTTGTTTTGCGTACCCCAAATCTCGACGGCGATTTCTGCGTCTCTGTCGAGAACCAAAATAGGTCAGTGAAGAAAACCCATTTAAGTTTTTCTTTAATGCAATATGTAGCTGATTTGTAATCTTGAAAATTGAAAAAATTGCATATAATTGTATACAAAATATGTTTGTTGTAGTTGATTATTTTAGTTTTGGGTTGATTCTTGATTGCATTGACTATTTTTGATGCTTTTAGGTAGTCATATACTCTGTTTTAATTTGTTTGTTTGGTTTTGACTTGACACGAAACTTTTGAATGTTAGTTCTATTAACCTAAATATATGTGAAATGTACTAAAATACCCTTTAATCTTATGTTTTTAACCTAATTATATGTGAAATTTACCAAAATACCCTTTGATCTTATGTTCCATATCTTATTTACTAGAACTGGTTGCTACCAGTCAAGCCATTAGTTGAGGAAAAAAAAACTAGTTAGTATAACTAGCAGTTGCTGCTGCAGAATAAACCAATTTCAAAATGGGATAAATTGATGTCATGTGGAATTTTGCTAGTAAATAGTTGCCAAAAAGGAAAGAGTCATTCCTTTTGAAATGGACGGAAAAGGAAAGTAAGGCAAATGAATTGAAATGAAGGGAGTAATAATTAAAATTACCTTTATGGAGAAAAAAGTTTGTCAAATAATTGAAATTCCACTTGCACCCAAGGAGGTGGCGTAGTAGTCAATGAAAAAGTGGGCTAAGAACTTGCGTTCTTAGGTTCAAATTCCAGCTGAGACAAAAATGCTAGGTGATTCTTCCCATTTGCCTTAGCCTTGATGGACAGAGTTACTTGATATTTGTTATTGATGGGAGGTGACAAGTATCCCGTGGGTTTAGTCAAGGTGCGTGGAAACTGGCCTGGACAACATGGGTATTAAAAAAAGAAAAAGAAAAAACTATGTAAAATGTCTCAAAATGCCCATTAATTTTGTAGTCTTAAACAAGCTACGGGGAAAGAGAATGATAAAGAGAATGATCATTCTTTATGAGATGGACTTTAGTTTTAGTTTTGGGTTCCTTTGGTTGATTATTGATTGCATTTACTTCTTAGCGATCACAGTTTTGATGATTTTAGGTAGTCAAAGAATTGAAAAGACCACTTGGTAATATACTCCCTTTGTTTCAATTTGATTGTCCGAGTTTGTCTTGGTACGGAGTTTATGAAAGTAAACAAGACTTTTGAATTAAAGATGTGTGGAATGTACCAAAATTACCTTTAATCTTGTGGTTTTGAACAAGTCTTGTGGGAAGTCAGTATTAAAGAGTTGCCAAAAAAAGAAGGAAAGGTGCTTTTTTTGGAAACGGACTAAAGAGGACATTAAGGCAAACAAATTGAAACTGAGAGAGTAAACAAAATGGGGTTTGTAGAAGACAAACCTTGTTTGAAGTTTCACTAATAATTCCAATGTACTTAATCTCGAAAGGAAGAAAAACGTATGGAGTTTGGGTTAATATACTTATTTTGGACGATCTTGTTTGTTTGTTTGATTTTGACTTGGCGTAGAGTTTAAGAAAATAAAGAAAACTTTTGAATCTTGTGGTCTTTAATTAAAGATATGTACAATGTATGAAAATGTTTTTTAATTTTGTGGTCTTAAACAAGCCATGTGTAAAGTTAGGATTAAAGAACTGCCAAAAAAAGAAATCATTCTTCTTGAAACTGTTAAAAAGTAAATTAAGACTTAAATTGGAATGGAGAGAGTAAACAAAATGGGGTACAGAAGGCAATCTTGTTTGAAGTTCCACTAATATTTCAATGTACTTGTTTTGGAAAGGAAGAAAAATATATGGAGTTTAGGGTTAATATGTCCATTAATTAGATGGCTGTTTGTGTATAGTATGCTTAGATAGTCAAAGAAATGTATTATGCTTATAGAAGTTGTGGGGATATTTGTGTGTGGGTGGGTGGGTTTTACTTTTGGTGTTCTTTGGATTGCAGTAACGTCTAATAGGTATAATGTTTTAATGCATTTAGGTAGTCAAATAATTGAAAAGCCACTTACTAATATATAAAAAATGGGGTTTACATTAGACTTGTTTGAAGTTTCACTAATAATTTTAATGTGGTTGTTCTGGAAAGAAAGAAAAATATATGGAGTTTGGGGTTAATACGTTCATTAACCAGATGGCTGTTTGTGTTATAGTATGCCTTGATAGTCAAAGAAATGTATTAGGCTCATGTTAATAATGGGGAAATTGAGAAATTGATACCAAGATAGACACTGCTGACAGTAGACTGTAGAGAAGTTTATTTATGAATTTGAAAGTCATGAGGTACTTGTCACAAGAAATTTCATGTCTTTTTACCAATTTTAGAAAAAAAGAAAAAGAAATTGCAAGTTTATGATGTAACTCAATTTTTCACGTCAGCCCCGAAGTTGGTTGAAAATACTTAGTTTTAAATATGTTATTTGTTGTTGAAATTGGAACAGAATAATTTCATTTAGTGTTCTGTTGGGTACTTGTTTTTCTGTTTTCATCGAGAACAAGCTTGTATATGGTTAATTTTTGTAGATATTCTTTTAGGATTGTTCTGCTTGTGAACAAGCAAGGGCATACAACTAGCTGAAGAAAGGCCATAATATTGAGTTCATAAAGCAGAGAAACAACTTGTTAATAGTCCTAATTTGTCTACTGTAAATGCAAAACTTCACGCTGCTTGATTCTTGTTATGGTTTGTACATAATGGGAGAAAAGTTGTATTTCCTTCACATTCCTTATTATATCCTTCACTTAACTAACTGCGTTTCTTTAGGTCTTGTGGGTATAACTAATTGTATGCTAATTGTTTATTAATATTGATCAGAGTCATTTCATTTGAAGAAGAGATGGAGAAGAGCCCGGCACCATTTTCAGAAATTGGCAGACGGGCAAGAGGTAATGATTCACCATCATTTAATGAATACTGATGCTTTTGACACTTGTTAGGAAGGGAAAAAGAAGTATAAGAAAACAATTGTGATGCTGTACTAATGCAGTTAAAACTTGATCTGCATAACCTATTGGAAGAACCAAGCAGTTTCTCCTTCCTAGATTGTTTAGGTAATTGAACCTGCTAAAACTCAGCCAGGACAAACTAAGTACCTACCATGCAGGAGGTGTCTCTAGATTTTAGCCCCAAGATACTGTCTGCTTAGGGTCTCAGATTCAAATCTCCGCGGAGATAAAAATACTCGGTGATTTCTTCCCATTTGTCCAAGTCTTGGTAGGTAGAGTTATTGACACCTGTGTTTGTAGGATAGACACCACAGTTATTTAAAAAAAAAAAAAGAAACTGTCTATTGGAACTTCACATTTAGAGGTTGTTTGTTGGGAAACTAGTTATCCCGGGATTAGTTATCCCACCCTCAAGGTGGGATAAAAATAACACTACAATCATGGGATGAGTTATCCCATGCATTTTATCCCAACTTAACATGAGATAAGCTCATCCTAAAAATTAATACAAAAATTAGTTACCAGCTCATCCTAAAAATTAATACAAAAATTAGTTATCCTTTATCCCTTATACCCAACAACCCTTACATTATAGGGGAGTTTCCAAGTGTATACCAGTACCATTGTTGAGCCAATTTTGAATCAATATGTTGGCTCTTTGGACTAACCGACTCCACACAATCTCCTCTTGGAAGCACTTGCATGTTTCCCCCCCTATTAAATATGTGATTGCAGCGTATAAGTCATAACACATGTATTAACACTATTTATCAAGAGTGTAGTAAGTTTTTTCTTCTGTAGGTTTTCTAATTTTTGGTATACTATTTATCAAGTTTTTTTTCGTCTCCCACTTTGTAGGAATACACTGGGTATGTTGTTGTTGTTGTTGTTGGCATACTATTTTGTGTATGTTGGCCCAAGCATTAATAATATTTATTTACTTAAAAAAATCAAGAGTATAGTTAGGTTATTATGTAATGCAGATATCTCATAAGCTTTTAACAGTTGTTCACAATGAATTGGAAAGAAAAACTTCATGTAATATGTGCCTTTGAGAAGATTTTGTGCTCAACTACTCATTTAGAAAATGGGAAAGGGAAGACTTTATGGCCAACCTGGAGTACAGATTTCACTTTCACCAGCGCTGGGAAATATGCCAAATATACTCATGATTATAGGCAACGAAAGTCGTACAACAACAACAATAAACCCAGTATATTCCCACATAGTGGGGTCTGGGGAGGGTAAAATGTACGCAGTCCGTACCACTATCCCCGAGGGAGTAGAGAAGCTGTTTCCGATAGACCCCCGACTCAAGACGAAGGACCGTAGACCAAAAGGCGAGCAAAATGATAAAATAACAGGGAAGCATCATCCACAAAAAAGAAGTGCAATTACCCAACCAAAGACCCCCCTCCCCCAAATCTAGAACTACCAACCAAGCTACGCCTAACCCTCCTACTTACAGACTACGACTCGACCACACACCTCAGCCCTCTAACTTAGTACTCTTCCTCCAAACCTTTCTATCGAGGGTCATGTCCTCAGTAAGCTGTAACTGCTCCATGTCACGTCTAATCACTCCTCTCCAGTACATCTTCGGTCTACCCCTACCCCGCTTGAAACCCTCCAAGGTCAACCTCTCACACCTATGAACTGGGGCATCCGTGCCCCTTCTCATCACGTGGCCAAACCATCTCAACCTCACTTCCCGCAACTTATCCTCCACCGAAGCCACTCTCACCTTCTCCTGAATAATCTCATTCCCGACCCTAAACTTTAAATTTTAAATTTTAAGTCATAAATGTATAGAATTTTAAATTTTAAGTATGACAGTGTATAGGCCTTTCAAGCTGGCTTGCTCAAACTCGCCTCCTAAACTTGTTGAAATTGGTTATACCAAGCCTTGGATAAGAGTAAGTCAGGCTGAATGAGCTTGCTTCAGGTCACTGTGAAGCTGTGCAGAGATTGCAGCAGGGCAAGCTGAGCTCAAACTTTAACCGGCTTGCTTGGATAGCCTGCAATGGACTATTTGTTTCATACTGATTTCTCCCACTTAGATTGCTCTGACAAGGGGGAGTCTGTAGTTTTGAACTCTGACTGTTCGGTTATCATCAAAATTCCTTGAATGGATTTTTATTTAGTGAGCATCATATTAAGACTCGTCTAAATATCTAATCATGTAACAATTTGGACAACCTCTATCCATCTCTTAGATTAGCTTCTCTGGAAAGGGAGCTTGCATTTCTTGCTATATGAGAAACTATTCTAATGGGCTGTGAATTGTGCACATTCATGCAGATCTACTGACCAAAGACTACAATTATGATCAGAAGTTCACCTTAACTATTCCGAGCTCCAGTGGGATGGTACTAGCTTATTCTCTCATTTTCTATTTCTCATTTGGATTATGTGAGCAGTTGAATCTTCTAGCTGGGCTTTAGAAGGCTGCCAAACTTTTTCACGTGCACACATTTTCTATCTTTCTGCTGCATTTTTTTTAATTATCTTGATATTGAATAAATATGCACTTCAAGTTACAAAATCATCCGTTTGTTCTGAAGTATATTATTATGTGTCTTCAAGTCTGGTATTTGTCCTTTGTACTAGATTTTTTTGTTATGGCAGTGGTGTTTGGGCCAATTTGCACACTTTGACTATTTGACTATTCTACTGGGTACTTGTTACCATCACCAACACAAGTATGGGGTAACTCTGCTCATCAAGGCTTACGCTGATGGGAAGAAATCACCTAGTGCTGCCATTCTAGCAGGACTGGGTTAACAAATAATACTGCATCAAAACATAGATGTATGTGCATGTATACTACATACCCACACACTGACACACTAGTTTTCTGTTAAATTTATATGAGGTATTGAAACTCCTGTACTCTTGCAACCTTGTTAAGGTATACTAACAGTATTCCAAATAGCCTAATTTTCAGGCAAGACATCCTTTATTCCACATGTGGCTGACACAGTTGTAATTGCTGCATTTGCAATTTGATAATTCAAGTCAACTCATATTAAAACCTGGTCACATCCACTTCTATATATATTTTACTGGTTTCGCAATGAAGTTTTGGTCCTGAAGTACATACAAGGCTTGTTAGAACTTAATTTGGTTCTGAAAATTAATGATCCACTAACTATGCACTGTGTCTTGAGTACTGGTTTTATAGGATGGTCATTCTTTGTTTTTTTTTTAGTTGAGAAGTATTTTTATAACATTATTCGGTGTCGTGAGATGTCGTAAAGTTTTGTTTACAACTCGGGGAAAATCCTTTGAGAATGAATATAAATAGTAAAAAATATTCATAAGAACATTTGTGTTCTTAGTTCTTAAAAATGTACTCGCATCTTCCTTTGGTTTTGGTAGAAATGGAAATTGTCCTCTATTTATCCATGATTGGCGACTTTGCACCTGTTATATAATTGCAAGGAAAAGAGGTATTAGGACCTCATCTGATCTCACCTTACATTGTCTAAAATAACTGGTTACAATTGCTAATACCTCTTGATTCCGCTTGATCATGGTGTTCCATGAAGTATATCCACTTGAAATTGATCTAGAAATGCTTCATATTCTTGCATAAGCTTGCAATTTGTTTGAAAGTGATGGTGGTGAATTCTTTGGCAATCATACTTGGTATGCTTTCATTTGTCGTGACTATAGAACCTTTCCCAGCATATGGTGCTGATGTGCTGTAAAATCTGGTGGTTTTGATGTTTATCATTGCTATATAATGTGCAATTTTCTCCGGAAGTTCTTCTGTATCCTATTAATTTTAGAGTTATATCTGAATCTGCTCCTAACTTCCGTCATTTTCTCATATTAGGGAATAACAGCTACTGGCGTGAAGAAAGATCAAATTTTTGTTGGTGATATAAGTACTCAATATAAGCTCGGAAGTACAGTTGTTGATATCAAAGTTGACACCTATTCCAATGTAAGAGCAGATTGCCTGCCACTAAGACCAGCAATTGCTTGTCCTCTTGATAATCTAATTTGTGATCATGAGATATACTCTTGCTCTCTTATTTGTAAGTTCAATGAATTGAGTTCTTATGTGATGTTGATATGTTATCGTATATGCAGGTCTCAACAGAAGTTACACTGGTTGACGTTTTCCGATCCACTAAAGTGTCCTTAGGCTTTAACATTCCTGATCACAAGTCTGGCAAGGTAAATAGTTGTGCTTTCTAAAGTACTAGTCAAAAGAATCTCTGCACTGTCTGATACACATCAACACATGTATGAGCCAAAGAATTAAATTAGTGTGCATGCTATCACATATACTACGGTCAAAAGAGACAAATTAGAGGATAAAAGATAGCTAATTTTTAAATTGATTATTGCCAGTTACGTTTGAATAATATAGTAAGTGATATCAAGAGTACCTTTCTGTTTCATTTGGTCGTACTGGTACAAGCTGCTTGTTTTGTTCACTGCGAACTAGCTGAAACCTGGTGAGAGCGTCACTGACTGCTAATTGAACTAAAATTAAGGTGCTACCTATTAAGTATTGTTCTTAAAAAAATTTCTGTGGTTGCAAGTAAATCTTGCAGGTTGTATGATACATTATCACCAATTACGTTTTCACCTTTTCCTTGAGCATTATCATCTCAGGTCAATGTTCATTACATCATGCGGCGCAATGTTGAGCCTTAGAATTGGACCCACGAACTCAAAACATTTAATGGCTGTTGCACTTCTCATTAATTTATTATTACTTCGATTTCCGATTAGTATTTTTTGGATAATGTGCGAATTCCCTAACTCCTTTATTCACACACAACTCAAAATTAAATATCTTATGAAAGATACACTTGTGAAGGACTGGCCTTTTTGTTAAGTTGTCTTTGAAAATGCGAGCAGAGGCTTTACTTTTTTAGTGAAGACAATTTGTGGGTCATCTAGATTACTGGTTTTATTATTTCAATATTAATGTTTCAGATTATGCTAATGTGAACAGTATAAAAATCCTAGTTTATACCTATCACAATCTCTTTTTCAGCAATCTAGTGCAGTGGAAAGAAAGTGATAAGACTTTTCTATAGGAAACAGTAAATAAAGGAACAAATACTGATTTTTTTATACTAAATACACTGATATTACAACCAGAATTCTGAAACAGCCACTAGGAAACTGCTAACACCTTAACATAGACATTCAGTTATACAATACATAACATTAAGATTACACAGATTTCAGCATTCCTAGACATTCGAGAGGCTAAAACTCTCCCACATTTCTAGACATTCGAGAGGCTAGAACTCTCCAAAATTCCCTTTTCCTTTTTCCTAAATACCTTCCTCTACTTCCCTGCCCCTTTCTCTACAGAAAAAACCACCCTGTAACTGTCTCATTAACTGTCTCATGACAGTTATTAAGTTTTTAAATTTTTTATTTTGGCCTCTTGGAATAGGTTTTTATAACTTGAGGCACGCCGTTACCCTCCCCTATAAGAGTCACCTTGTCCTCAAGGTGAAAATCTGGAAAGTGCAAATCGATAATTGCATATTCTACACCGTCGTAGTACTCTTAGATTCCTTTTCAACTACATCTTCTCCGGTAGACTCAAAGAATTCGTCCATATCACCTTCATCTATATTGGGTGCCTCTGAAATAATTAATAGGTTAAGCTGCCTATTTTTACAACGATGATTGGGGCCTAATTTTTCATCACATCTAAAACGTAACCCTTGTTGTCTTTTTCGAGCAAATTCCGAATCGGACAACCTTTTGAATTGTCCCTCTGATTTTTAGTCGACTTTGCGGTAGTATGCACTGGTGAATCAGTGTTACTACCCGCAGATCCAGTTCTTGAGTCACGTGTTTCAAGTATGTTTGTGACTCGAGGATAATTGGATCTAAACCCAACTGGTTTATTGCATGAACTTCTTGTATTTGGTTCAAATTTAAAACTTTGAACTTCCTGCGAAACAGAATTTCGATCCTCTACCTTTTAAGCCATCTCCATTATCTCCCTCAATGTTTGAGCCCGTAAAAGCATCACTTCTGCTCGAATTTCCTCTTTCGGACCATTCAAAAACGCTCATGATAACATTTCATCACACGCCTCACTCATAGATGTTGACACCTTTTCAAATTCTTCACGAAACGCAGTGAAATCATGAAATCGGTTCAACAACTCTCTTTTAAAGTCTTCCCAGGTTGACATTTGTTGGCGAGATTCCATCCAATAATACCAATTTATGGCTTTTCCTTCCAAACAAACACCTGCTGCCCGTAATCTTTCCACTTTAGAAATTTCATTCATTGCGAAATATTGTTCCACTCTGAAAATCCATCCTAAAGGATCCTCTCCTTCGAAAACTAGTAATTGTAGTTTTCGAAACTTCTTCCCATCTTTTTCTCCGGCCAAGTTGACATTGCTTCCCTCTTCTTGGTTTCCGATGGACTTGGTTTGAGAAGGGGATGCTTCCGCCGTCACAGTTCGCCCTTGGGCTTCAATTCTTGCAAGAGACTCATTTCTTGAAACCATCCTTCCCGTTTTCGGACATCTTCTCTTACCCTTATCAGATTCGCCTCTACCTGTTCAATGTGTCCCTCTATTTTACTCACCATACCCGGACATTACTGCTCTGATACCAAATTGATAGACTTTTCTATAGGAAACAATAAATAAAGGTACAAATACTGATTTTTTATACTAAATACACTGATATTACAACCAGAATTCTGAAACAGCCACTAGGAAACTGCTAACACCTTAAGATATACAATACATAACATTAAGATTACACAGATTTCAGCATTCCTAGACATTCGAGAGGCTAGAACTCTCCAGAATTCCCTTTTCCTTTTTCCTGAATACCTTCCTCTACTGCCCTGCCCCTTTTTCTACAGAAAAAACCACCCTGTAATTGTCTCATGACCGTTATTAAGTTTTTAAATTTTTCATTTTGGCCTCCTGGAGGTTGAGGAGGATAGTGTCTATTTCGGAGAATCAGTTTGGCTTTCTATCCCACAGGCACTAGCCTTCTATCCTAAAGCGACCGGGCATAAAGCCAAACTGATTCTCCGAAATAGACACTATCCTCCTCAACCTCCAAGAGGCCAAAATAAAAAATTAAAAAACTTAATAACGGTCATGAGAGAAGATGCGGGAAGTTCGGTTGAGATGGTTCGGGCACGTGATGAGGAGGGGCACGGATGCCCCAGTTCGTAGGTGTGAGAGGCTTGCTTTGGATGGTTTCAGGCGGGGTAGGGGTAGGGGTAGGCCGAAGAAATATTGAAGAGAGGTGATTAGACGTGATATGGAGCAGTTACAGCTTACTTAGGACATGACCCTAGATAGGAAGGTTTGGAGGACGCGAATTAGGATAGAAGGCTAGTACCTGTGGGGGGGGTCGTAGTTAGTAGTTAGGAAAGCTTTGGGGTGGGGTAATGAGGGTGGGGTGTCTTTGGTTCGTTAGTATAGGGTATTACTGTATGTTAGTAAAGGGTATTACTGTATGGGTGTCTTATTTTTGTTATTCCATCTTGTTTCATGCTTTATTATGAATTTGTTTATTATTCTTTGTCTTGAGCTGGGGGTCTATTGGAAACAACCTTTCTACCTCTCCGGAGGTGGTGGTATGGATTGCGTACATTTTACCCTCCCCAGACCCCACTGTGTGGGAATACACTGGCTTTGTTGTTGTTGTTGTTGGTGGTGGTGGTGGCCTCCTGGAATAAGTTTTTATAACTTGAGGCACATCAAAAAGCAATTGAATCTATCGTGTCAACTAAAGGAACAAGCTCTGGCTGTTAACAAATAGCATCTAAATACTGTCTCGCCTCAATAAAACTACCTTACCTCGTAAAAAGACAGTGTGACTCATGTACATGCCTGGAGGCTGGAAGAGTCAAATCTATTGAAACCTTTAGCTATAGTATGTTGTACATATTTTCCAATGTGCTATGGTTTCAAGCTGTATTTTATAAGTCTGACATAAAACAATCTTTATGTTTTTTGGTTTGTGGATTCCATATCAATTTTTGAATCATTCTTTTTGTATTTTCAGCTCGATGTTCAGTACCTTCATCCGCATGCTGCCATCAATTCCAGTGTTGGCTTAAATCCCTCTCCTCTCTTGGAGCTCTCGGCTGCTATTGGCAGCAAGGATTTAGCCCTTGGTGGCGAAATTGGATTTAATACTGCTTCATCTTCTTTTACCAAGTGCAATGCAGGGATTAGTTTTAACAAACCGGATTTTTCTGCTGCAATTATGTTGTAAGTATTCTGGTTTTGCTCTCTGCTTAATATACTCTTGGTGTTTCTGAGTTCTTCAAATGTTTTCCTCTTAGCTAAGTAAAGGTGGGATTGTCAATCCAACTGTGCAACATGCAGCTATATGCTCTTTATTTGTTATGTCAAAATGTTATGCTGACTATTGAAGTGTAGTTGTCAATTTCTGCCTGCCTTGCGCTCTTTGTTTCAGCATTTATTCCCAAGATGTATGTTTCAAAAAAAATGACCCTTTCCTACCTCTTTAGTTTCAACGTTCCACATGATATGTTTAAGACCACAAGATTGACAGGCATATAAACTCCGTACGAAATCAAAAATAGGTCAAACAAATTGAAACGGAGGGAGTACAATTTATCTGAACATTCTTAAGGGAAGGAAAAGAACGGCAAGCTTTTGTTTGTTGTAGCAGTTAAATGGATGTGCAACTATGTATACAATAATTGTGGCCTCAATCCCAAGATAGTTGGGGGAGCAACTAAACTTGCTGCTATTTCTGAAGGGTGTTTTCCTGTTGAAACAAGTACATTAAAAAGATTGTGTTTGAACTTCTTGAGTGGCGCATTTTTGTTATAACGTGTAAAAATCATATGTTGAAGTCTGCATGTCTGGGATATAACTCTATATGGTGCTTTGCAATGAGGGGGTTGTAATTGGAATTTAATTCTATTTCTCATTTGTTTCTTGACCTCATAAAAAGTTGTTCAAGATTAAGTGTGCCTCTGAGAATGCATGCGGACTTCTGCCCTTCGCTTTGATGGCTGAAGTTGCATGCAGTGTCGTGGCTTCCTGAACCATATTGATGTAGCACAGTTTAATTTTTATTTTCATAATTGATGATGTACATCAGCTTTATTCATTCTGTCAAAAGCAATGTTTATCTAGCTGTGCCTTTTCGTGAGCAAAAATTGAAGATTTAGCTTGTCCTTTCTGCATAAAAAATGGAAACTTTTATGCACACATCTCGAGTATCTAATCTGCCTTTTGTTGCTATCCATGTAGAACGGACAGGGGACAAGCTGTGAGGGCATCATATGTACACTTGGTGAATCCAGTAAATGGAACTGAAGTCGGTGCAGAGATGATACACAGATTATCTACCTACGAGAACAGCTTCAGCATCGGGAGTGCTCACAAAGTCGACCCACTAACATCCGTGAAAACTAGATTTTCTGACAATGGTAAGGTTGCAATGCTTTGCCAGCGGGAATGGAGGCCAAAGTCACTTATTACTTTCTCAGCTGAGTATGAAACGAAGGCAAAGAATTCAGTGCCCAAGTTGGGTCTTGCCCTTGCTTTGAAGCCATAAAAGGATTGCTCTCTTTAATTCCAACCAATTTTACTTGGTATCTTGACTTTTGTTAAAAATCTTTGGAAGGCCTAAACTGTGGCCCTTACATCTTACATCATATTTTTTTTTGGTCATGATTCATATAATGATGATAAATTTGAAAGAGTATGTTACAGGAGCATTGTTGCATAAGCCTTTTCATGGTTTACTGGTTTTCTATCACCTTGAAACTACTGATACAATGTATTTTTTGGAGAATGAAATAGGCATGGTGCCTCGCGCTTTTCACAACATTTTGTCTGCTTTTGCTCTTCTAATGATGTAGATTTTTGTTTAATATGTATTGTTTTCTCTTTGATCAGCTGGAGAAAAATTGGTTAATGAATGAGTAATCTAAAATCAAGTGCTTGTTTTATATCTTTATTTCTGGTTGTATTTCTGGTTGATAATGATGTATCAACATTAAGATCGTGGATGTATATGATAGAAAAAATTATGCAGCCTATAAACATGGAGTTTGATCAACGCCTCAGCTAGCTTCACATTAATTTATGGGCTGCACAAATATTAATGTGTTTTGAGCTGATGGTTTATCGGAACAACCTTTCTGTATGTACTTGGGGAGGTCATTAGTTAATGTTTAAAATTTTCTTTTATCTTGTTGAAAAAGAACTGTGAATTGATTGTTGGAATTGGATGTTCATCAGCCTAGTTGACACGGATGGTACTACCATCTCTTCCACGACCAAATGTTATGTATACTAGTTTCATGAGGTCGTGCTAAGTTCGGGTCCAAACTCAAAGTATAAAAATAATAATTTATATCATTTATTTTTTTATTTTTTTATTTGCATATCTAATGTCCTGTTAAATAAGTTTTTGTAATTATGAGATTTTTAATCACATAGGATAATTTTAAATAAAAAATATTATTTATGAGGAAGAAGATATTGTTAGAAAATTAGAATATATCAAAAAGTTACAAGTAATTTGATATTTTATATAATGACATAATTTAAAATATTTAATAATTAAGCTTCGATGAAGATCATACATAGAAAAAAATATTGATATTTTTATAAAATCATCTGGTAAAAAAAGTCAATGTTTTCAAGTTTATATTATAATAATTATAACCTCAATTAAGAGTCTTCATATAAATTTACTTAATAAGAATATATAAGGATATTAAATGATATTAAACTACATTAATAACTTGCTCCATTCGTTCTAATTTACTTATTATGTTTATTTTTTACACGCCCCTTACAAGAGTAACCTATTCGTCCCATTTTAATTATTATTTTATACTTTTTCATGTTCGCTACGAGAAACAATAAATACAAGTTATTGGTTATTGTACTATAATATCAAAAAGACTATGAGGTTGTAGTTGAAATCATTGAAAACTTTAGTTTTGTAGAAAAAGTTAGCTTGAATATTGTTGATTTAAAATAAAAGGAGTTTTAATTAAATAGTAATCTAAAATGTGGCAAGAAGAAACCAGTTATAAAAACCCAAAGGAAATGATCTTAACAAAAAGAATAAAGGCGAAAATAAAAATATGTACTAAAAAATACTATTAATTATCATGTTGAGTAATTTTATTTCACCAAAAAATTGAAATATAAAAAACGGAAAAGGGCCTGAAATACCCTTCAACTATGTGAAATGGTGCAAAAATGTCCCCCGTCTACCTATTGGGCCTAAAATGTCCTTCATGTCTATCTATTGAGCCTAAAATGTCCTTTCCATTTACATTTTGAGGCTATTTTGCCCTTTTATTTAAGAAAAAAATTATATAATACCACAACTTATATTTATTAAACTACATAAAGTTCATATCAGTTTTATTAATATTAATCAAATAAATAGTGCACAATATCAATTTTTCATTATTCTAGATTGATCTGATAAACAAAAAGAAAAACAACATATATAGCCATTTTTAAAAAAAATATTACATATACATAACCTATTAGTTGGTTGTCAGATATAACATATAAAATATTTACTTTTATAACATATTCTAATATATAGAAAAATAATTATATATTAAATTCCATATTTCTTATTTATTGCTTATTTTTATGGAAGTCTTTGTTCATTCATATTTAATATAGTATATCAAAATTTTATGTTTTTTATTTTTATTGTCTGCTTTTACGATGCCTCCATTAAAAATATATGGTATATTTATACCATAAAAATTCATGATATATTTATATATTATACAAATTATATTTATATCATAAAAATACATGGTATATTTATACCATACAAATTATATTTATAACATATAAATTATATTTATACCATAAACATACATGATATATTTTAGATATAAAAATTTTATACCAAGAAATATTGAAAATACATATTTATATTTAATAAATAATTTTTTAACAAGAAAAGTACTTCCGAAATAATGAGATATACCATGAATATTTATCTCATAAATTATATAAAAAATACATTAATAATCTGACTTTGATATAATTTATATCTACACAATAAAAATATATGGTATATCTGTACTTCCAACATAATGATTTTTATTTCATAAATATTTATCCATAAAAAATTATGGTTAACCCATTACATTAGAATTAAAAATACATGATAATAATATAATACTAGATGATTAACATACATAAAACAAAATGAAAAATACACGAGCAAATAATGAAATACTTAGTTTATTTAAGAATATTTGAATTTTGAATATAAGATAGAGAAATATTTGAAAACAGTGATTATCTTTTCCACTTTTAATTTGAAGATTAAAAATATATCTCTTAAATTAAGGTGAATTAATAATTAGTTACAACATTAACTTAGGAATTATAATTATCTTTTCTGATTTTTTTAAATGGCTATATATATGAAAAAAACTTTTATTTTTGTAATATTGAAACTGTATTATTATTTATGTAATTAAGTTTTAAGGATGGTCTTTCTATGTAATTTGCCTAAATAAAAGGGCAAAATAGACTCAATAGATAGACATAAAGGGCATTGTAGGCCCAATTGGTAGGTGAGAAGGGCATTTTAGACCCAATAGATAAACAAAAAGGACATTTTAGGTCCAATAAGTAGACGGAGGACATTTTTGCACCATTTTACATAATTGAAGGATATTTTAGGCCCTTTTTCGTATAAAAAAAGTCCTTGCGAGGACTATCAAAATCTCAAGATCCTCTATGATTTAGTGGTAAAAAAAGATCCCCTTCAAAACAAATTCAAATTTTATCATTTTATTTTTCAATTGACAATTTGACTTATTTTGGAGCTAAACTGTATTATATTAATTCAATAAAATAAGAAATTAGATATTCAAAACTATATGAAAAACAAATATCATAAATTGCAATGATTATATCAACATAATAATATTTTTTTCTTAAAAATATTGATTAAAATTCATAAAATTTGATTCTCAAAAGTGAAATGTAACAAAGATTTTAAGATGAAGGAGAAAATAATTTAATAAAACCAAAAAGAAATTCAACCAATCACAAAGATTCATGTGAAGAATCTTAAAAGGAGAATTATGACAAAGAAATGCCACATGTAAGACTTTTATATCATGAATTTAAATGTGGGAACTACCAAACTTTTATTCTCCCTTATATATAGTAACTAGTTTCATGAGGTACGTGCTAAGCCCGGGCACAAACTCAAAGTATAAAAATAATACCCCCTCCGTTTAAAAAAGAATAACCTACTTTTCGTTTTAGTCCATTTAAAAAAAAATGACCCCTTTTCTTTTTAGCAACTTTTTAATTTTAACTTTCCGCATGACATGTTTAAGACCACAAGATTAAAGGGCATTTTGGTACATTTGACATATCTTTAATTTAACACCACAAGATTCAAAAGTCTTCTTTATTTTTTTAAACTCCGTGCCAAGTCAAACTAGGTCATTCATTTTAAAACGGAGGGAGTAATTTATATCATATATATTTATTTATTACTTTATAATCAGTATATCTAATGATCTACTAAACAAGTCTTCTTGATAAGTTTTCATAATTATTAGAGTTTTTAATCACATAATTGGATAATTTTAAATAAAAAATATTATTCATGATGAAGAAAATATTACCATAGAATTAGAATATATCAAAAAGTTATAAGTAATTCGATATTTTATGTAATCATAATTTAAAATATTTAATAATTACGCTTCGATGAAAATCATTAATAGAATTTTTTTTTTGATATTTTTATAAAATTTGCAAGTATTTATTTTCTTAGTTATAGCTAAAATAAATTTATTTTGATATTTATTGAGTTTTAATTTTTCTAATAATTTTAGTGGCAATAGCTTTTGCTAATTACACTTTTTTCATCTTATAAAATCATTTGAAAAAAAAAAGTCAATGCTTTCAAGTTTATATTATAATTATAATAATTATATCCTCGAATTAGAGCCTTTATATAAATTAATTTGATAAGAATATATAAGGATATTAAATGATAATTAAACTACATTAATAACTTGCTCCTTTCGGTCGATTTACTTATTATATTTCTCTTTTACACGTCCCTTATAAGAGCAACCTATCCGTCCCATTTTAATTATTGTTTATACTTTTTCATGTCCACTACGAGAAACAATAAATACAAGATATTATTTATTATACAATAAAATCATAAAGAACTATGAGGTTGTAGTTGAAATCATTGAAAACTTTAATTTTGTAGAAAAAGTTAGCTTGAATATTGTTGATCTAAAACGAAAGGAGTTTTAATCAAATAGTAATCTAACATGTGGCAAGGAAAAATCAATTATAAAAACTCAAGTGGAATGATCTTAACAAAAAGAATAAGGGCGATAATGAAAATATGTAATTAAAAAAATACCATTAATTATCATGTGTAGTAATTTTATTTCACCAAAAAATAAAATATCAAAAAGACTCTTGCGAAGGCTATCAAAATCTCAAGATCCTCTATGCTTTAGTGGTAAAAAAAGATTGTCTTCAACAGTTGTTCAAATTTTATCATTTTATTTTTTCAAAAATAATTTGACTTACTTTAGAGCTAAACTGTGTTATATTAATTCAATAAAATTAGAAATTAGATATTCAAAACTATATGAAAAACAAATACCATAAATTGTAATGGTTGTATCAACATAATAATATTTTTTTAATTAAAACATTGATTAAAGTTCATATAATTTGATCTTCAAAAATGAAATGTGACAAATATTTTAAGATGAAGAAGAAAATAATTTAATAAAACCAAAAGAAAATTCAACCAATTACAAAGTTCATTTGGCAAATCTTAAAAGGAGAATTATGAAAAAATAATGCCACATGTAAGACTTTCATACCATAAATTTTAATATGAGGACTACCAAATCTTTTATTTTCTCTTATATATAGTATAAATATATTCATCCTTAACTAAAAGGTCAGTTATCATCTGACTCTGGCATTTTTTTCTTCCCTAGGCTTGGACTACAGTGGTAATTATCAGTCGTTAAAGCCTATTTTCAAAATTCCTAGATCTACTGTTGTGGCAATAGGATATCCCCAGAACTATCTCAATATATTTGGCACGAGACAATTTCATAGATCGAAGTGAGAATGAGATTAAGTGTTTTCACGTCTAATCATATTAATTACAAGCCATGAAAATGAAAAAAAAGAAATATGATAAGAGTACTTCTTTTCCTTCAATAAAATCTTATGGGATATGCATTTGAAATAGTGACAACATAAAATATAGAGTTCATAAAACACTACACCTATATGAGATATTAGATTATTTTCAAAGTTTAGCATGCTTTTATACAACAATATTGGAGGTGCATGAAGGAAATGGACAACTATCTTTATTAGTAGCTCAAGATTCAGAGGCGGATCCAGAATTTTAAACTTGTGGATTCTCAATAAAATAAATTAATATGCAAAAATAATTTATAAAAAAAATGAGTAATCAAATATTTTTAATATATAGTCTAAAAGCAACAACCCGTTAAACAAGACATATTTAAAAACATTATCATTATAATTGTACTCAACGACTTGTCATGTTTTGAAAATGATCAATGATCGCTTCATTGGGTACATTTTCAAATGCCCCATCCTCTATATAACAAACTAAACAATTATTCAAAAAATCATCACCAATTTTGCTACGCATGTCATTCTTAATATATTTCATCGAAGAGAAAGCTCTTTCCACCGTTGCAGTCGCCACAGGTAATATCAAACTCAACTTCACAAGCAAATAAATAAGTCTTCAAATTTTGTGCAAATTTGTTTTCACCAATTTCTATGAAAGATCCCCAAATCTTTTCAAGTTAGAGAAATCATTATTCCCTTGTCGCACATAGTCAATATAATTGTCAAGCTTAAAACTAAGATCCTCAAGCATGGAAGCACTAAACTCATCTTGATAATAGGTAGCAAGTTTTATAATCCTATTTTTATCATAATTTACAAAAGAGTTATCTGGACTCAAACTAGCCATACCAAGAAGTAAATCAATATTCACTTCATCAAAATGATTGTTAAGCTCGGCAAGTTGCAAATCAATTACAGCATTAAAAATTTCAACACACAAATGATGAGAATATGTGATACTTGAACTCTTACGCTTTGACTTTTTAAGAGCATAATTCTTATTCATTTCGGAAATCACAATATCATGTTTGGCACAAAATAAAGAAACATTCTTTACCAAAGAATTCCATTAAAATCTCTCATAGATTGCAACTGTCTCTTTGTGAAACCAACAAGGTTCATAGCAGTAACAATATCTTGATCTTTTTTTTGCAAAGCCATATTTAAATCATGTGTAATTGCCAACACTTTTAACATCAAATGCAACGTATACACAAACTCGTAAGATCTTATGTCATCTACTAAACTCTTTGCCAATGATTTCTCTTGGTAATTTGAACCCTCCTTAGCAAGAACTCCTAGTACATGAATAATTGAGGAGAATAATTTAATAAAGTCATGCACTGTTTTAAAATGGGAACTCCAACGAGTATCTCCTGCCCTTTGAAGTCCAAGTTCTTGATTCAATCCACTTTCTGTATGAACTTCACCGAGCATCAATAATTTTTCTGTTTGATCATCTCTAAGCATCTCCCTACGCTTAAAAGATCCTCCAATAACATTCAAAATATTAGCAAGAATATAAAAAAAATGATCTACCTTATGATGCTTCTTTGCAACAACTACAAGAGTCAATTGTAATTGATGAGCAAAACAATATACACTATATGCCGAATGAGTATCTTTCATAATCAAAGTTTTAAGACCATTGAATTCTCCCCGCATATTACTAGCTTCATCATAACCTTGTCCCTGAATATGAGAAGAACTCAAATTATGCTCTAAAAGCAAAGAACATATAGGCAGATGTATCTTTAACATGAACAATACTAAGAAATCGCTCAATAAGCTTACCCTCTTTGTTGACATATCGCAGAACAAGGGCCATTTGTTCTTTATGAGAGACATCTTTAGACCCATCAACTAATATTTCAAAGTAATCTCTGTTTAAGTCTTCAACAGTTGCTTTCAACGTTTCTTTAGCACAAGAATTCACAATGTCTTTTTGAATAGTTGGACAAATCATGATATCATTTTGTGGAGCATTTTCTAACATAACTTTTTTCACATCTTCCTTCCTATCCACGTACCACTTTAAGAGATCTAAAAAGTTTTCTCTTCTTGTAGAAGTTTCACTCTCATCATGACCTCGAAAAGGCAATCCTTCTTTCAAAAAATATCTTGCAACATCAATGCAAACATTCAAACGAACTCAATATTCATTTTTAGTTTTCTCAGATTGTTTGTCAAAATAAGCTAATATAGATTGTGCTTGATTATTTAAATCAAGCATCATCTTGAAACACCGATTGTGAACATTATTTACATCACCCACATGCTTATTAAGTCGTTCTATCCCTCTATTCCAACTTCTGAAGCCATCTATTGTAAAAGAATCACCGACTCTTTTTTTATATTCACCAATCTCATTTTTAAACCAGTAATAACACAAGCAAAAAGTTGTATCTTTTTCAATACTATATTCTAACCATCCCGAATATGAAGTATCAAACCAATCAGGATTAAAATGACGCGATTTTCCACCAAAATCTGTTATTGAAAAAATAAAATGCTCACCAGGTCTGCAGGGCCCTTTTTGAATGTAATATCTCCTTACTCTATCATGCTGGTTAGGAGGATATTTCGAAATTTATTTTCTTTTAGCAGGATCAGATTCAAGAAAACTCAAATTCAATATTTTATCTTTATCTAGTAGTTGAGAAGGATTGACATTGTTGGAAATTTCAGTATGTGAAGGAAAACTTACTAAAGGAGAATCTGGAGTGATTTGAGGCTTGAAAAATTTCGTAATCATCTTGAACTAACTTCACAATTTCAACCTATTTAAATTAAAAAATAATAATTTAACAACTAACAAATAATAAGAAACAACGAAATATTAATAATAATCAAATTAAATGCATTAGAAAATAAAAATAAATACAAATATACGAGAAAATAAGAGAAAAAATAAAAATAAAATAAGAGATTGTGGGAGAAGAATACTTAAGTAAAATTTAAAATTAGAAGATGACTCAAAATAAGTTTCTAGCCTTAAGGAAGAAAACAATTTTGTGTTGGGATTATCAGTATGATTTAATATTTATAACATTTTAAAAAGGTTTTAACTAAAAAAAAAGAAAAGAAAACTGAGTAGTTTATTAGAAATAAAAAAGGAAAAGAATTTACCTTAAAAAGAAAAACTCAAATTAAATTTTATTTTATTTTAAAATTTAAAAATAAATAAATATTAATCAAAAATAAAAACATAAAAACGTTTGTATCAAAAAAGGAAAAAACTTTGAATGTACCTTTTTTAGAAAATAGGCCGGCCTTCTAAAAATAAGGGCTAAAAAGAGTAAAAAAGAAAATACTTATTTAAAAGCATAGGCTGAAAAACCTTCTAAAAATAGGAGCTGAAAAAGGGATAAAAGGAAAAACACGTCCACGACGATTCGAATCCGCGTTGAAGCGCCGAAAATACAGAGCTATGGGTTCCCTCTTACCACTGAGTGCTATCCATCAGTTTAGTTATGGGTTCCCATCTTTAAATATTTATAACTTTTAATAATATTTTTCATTTAATTATATGTCTTACGGTACCGATTGTGGATTCCCAAAAATCCACACCCGCTATCGTAGATCCGCCCCTGTCAAGATTAAATGACTAGATTAATGTTTAAGGATAACATTTGTCAAAGAGACAACCCAACGGAGGTATATATGCTGTGTATATTTCGACCATAATGATTAATTAGTTGGCTGTACTATGTGTATTCGTAACTTTCTCAATAATAGTGGAGTGTTGTGTGTATTTCGACCATAATGATTAATTAGCTGTCTGTGCTATATGTATTCATGACTTTCTCAACAATTCATTTGAACGAATGCTCCTATTTTGGATGGTGTTAAATTTGTCCCTCAAATATGTGATTTTTAAATTTTGCTCTTCTAACATTTTAAGTAACAAAACAATGTACGAAGATATATCCCTGACATTGAGAAAAAATAATTCAATCGGCATTGATTTATATTTTCGTATCATAAAATGACACAAGTTGTGCCTTATAAGGCATAACTAATTCTTACTGAACTTATGTTATAGAGACAAATATTTAGTTTAGAACCCACAAGTTATACCTTAAAAGACATAAATAGTTCTTATATAATTTATGCCGATAGAGGAATAAGTTAAGTTTTAGAAATCACAAAATTATGTCATAAGAGGGATAATTTATTTCTACAAAACTTATGCCTAGCGAATTCAACACAATACACAACTTATGACAGATAAACTTAATTCTTACAAAATATTATGTTAGACAATACAAAAGTTCTCTAAACTTATGTCTTGCGAAATTAGGCCGTAGATAAGAGTTCTTTGCCCCAAAAACTTTCATTAAATGAGCTGCAAGTGCAAAGATTTTAATATTCACCATATTTGAAGAAAAATATCGAGAGAAAGGGTAATTAAGAAGCAAACTAGTGAGATTTATGTTATTTACCTGAAAAATAAAGACTACATCATAAGGAACCATTCGCGGAAAAAGTTGATAATAATAGTGGTAGAGCCATCAAAATGGGCTTGGCCCTTGAGGCCGGCCCAACCCAGTCCGCTATTAGGGTTGAGTTGGGTTACGATTTCTGAGCCCATTTAAAACTGGGGCTTATAAGCTCAGCCCAAGTCAACCCGTTGGCCTTTGAAGATTGATTGAGGCTAGGCTGGGCCGGCCCGTGGGCCAAAATACTATTTAATTTAAATTAAAAATATATTGTGAAAAAAAAAATGTAATACTTAAGAATAGTGGCTATTGAATAAGTTTAATATCCTACATAATATTAACTTATTAAGTGTTAAATCTTAATCATCAAGTATAAATGTTTCATTTCTTATTGTTATTCAATTTAAACATAAAATTAAAAGAAAATTGTAAGAAAAAAGAATTAAAAATATAAATAGTGATTACTCAATAAATTTTACTTAGTATCTTATACAATATTTTACTCATTTAGCATTAAATGACTAATACTAAATTTTTTAATCATAAATATAAAAATTGCATCCATCATGAAATGTTCAAACACTTATTGCAGCTATTCAAAATCGATTGCATAACATTACCCAAATTCAAATTGATAATATTTTTAAGTGAATTTTAAATATTATTAATTTTTGATATATAACTTTTTGATATTGTTTAATTTATTAAATTTGTATATGAATTAGATGAATGTTGATGTTAATTAAGATAATTTAATCAATGAATTCGAATGTTCTTGATAATGTATTTTGTTAAAAATATTATAAATCATCGTAGAATTATGTACTTTAAATAATAATATGTTAGAAGTGCGAATGAATTGCCATACCTATTAGTACAAATATAGGTTGAAAAAGAAAATCTAATAATTTTTTTTTTTAAAATAAAGGGCTAACCCATCTCAACCCGCGATCCTATTAGGACTGAGTTGGACCATACATTTTAGTATAAATAACATAAATACCAACCTTTTTAGAAGTAATTACACTCTCTCCCACTTTTTAAATTACTTTACTCTCTCTCCCTGTTAATATACATAGCATAACCGACATATACATAGCATTCTGTGAGATTTTTGTAATATGTTTAGAGAGTTGAGATTTTTTGTAATATTGAAAACATAAGTTGTGTATTTGTGTAATTTTTAGTACATTTTAAGACCCTTTAAAGAGAAGGGCTAGCCAGTCCTAGCCCATCAAATTCTTTGGCCCGTGAGGCTTGGGCTGAGTTGGGTTGGGGCAGTCCATTTTGACAGCTCTAAATACTGGATGGGTAGAAAGATAATTTGGGCCTCATGGAACTAAATTTAGGCCTGGTTAATTGGTGGGCAATGCACAGGCCCAAAATAAGAAATATTTGCTCAAACCCTACTACATAAATTATGTTAGCAACACTAACTCAGCGAGCTGTCTAAGAAGGAACAGAAGCTGCAGAGAGAAGAGCCGCCGCACAAATCTTAACAGGTAAATCACTTCCTATTCTGCTTACTTTTGAGTTTACCAGATTTTTTTGAGCATTTCGAAATAAATTATCAACTTTCTTTGAGCTAAATCATTATCAGATTTTTAGTATTTTATGCGAATAATTATTTTTGGGGTTTAAATAATAATCTAGAGTTTTTGTTTTGTTGAAATAGGTTCAGATAGTTATTTATGCTTTTCTCTGTTCAGGTTTTGTGTTATTTTTTCTATTTGTTTGTTTATTTATTTGTTGGTTTTGGTCTATTTAATCCACTGTTAGTTTTATTTGCTTAGGATTGTTTTTGCGGTAATTGATATCACGGACGGGTCGTTTGGTATGAGGGACAATGAATAATAATAACCCCGGGATAAAATGAATTAATTAGTTGCTGGATTATATATCCCACCATATATATAAAATCAAGCGACTAATGGCCATGTACTCCTTTGAGGAGGTTTAATGAGCTCGAGAACGTGTAATGCTCGTTGTGTGAGGGAACGTTAAAAGCATTAGGTTTGGCATTTTGAGAAGCTAAGTTGCTCGGATTGTCCTAAAATGTTGCTGAACTCGTGTTGGATCCTCCGAAGATGGGCTACTTTAGAAGTATCCAACATTCACCCGATGACATTTTTGTAGAGTCCGAGCAACATATTGGAGAAATGATTAGATAAAACTCTTATTGGAGAAATACATTGTCATGTAGGATTTTGTATAGAGTGTGGTATTTTTGAAGGAGCTGTGTGTGTGTTTGCACATGCTGTTTCTTGGCATATGTTTCGTGATGTAGCACATTAAACTATCTGAACTTTTTTTGAACAAGCTTTTCTGGATTCAACCCGTCTATCTTGGTTTTTTTAATCTGAAAGCAAGTAGGAAACTCTTATCAAGATGTGTTGCTTAACTTTTATTTCTGGGCTCTTTCCATATAATAGATAATAGAGACATGGGTGAGGGAGGTGTACCAGTTCCTGAGTCTGTATTAAAGAAGCAGAAAAGGAGCGAGGAGTGGGCCCTTGTAAAGAAGCAAGAGCTTGAAGTTGCCAAGAAAAAGAATGCTGCTAATCGCAAACTGATCTACAATAAGGCTAAACAGTACGCCAAGGAGTATGCAGAGCAGGTAATTACAAGCTCGATTCCCAGTAGACTATGCTGATTGTTTTTTTTTCCTCTATTATTGAGGTACTTATGAGTTCGTATTTATGCGTTTAGGAGAGGGAGTTGATCCGTTTGAAGCGTGAGGCAAGATTGAAGGGAGGATTCTATGTCGACCCAGAGGCGAAGTTGCTCTTCATCATCAGAATCCGTGGGTAAGATGGCTGTTGGATTGTTTGACCCATGGGATTTGATGAATAAAGTCTTGTTTTGACTGTCATTTCAAATTTTTAGGATTAACGCAATGGCTCCTCAGACAAAAAAGATTCTGCAGCTTCTCAGATTGCGACAGGTAATTTATTGATGTTTCCTATGTAATATGCATAAAAATCCGTAAGAGGATAGGACGGTCTGGAGGTCGTGCATTAGGGTAGAAGGTTAGTAGTGAGTAGAGTGTTGTCTTGCCTTCGGATGGTTTAGGCTTGTTGCTGTCTGTCGTAGAACTAGTCGAATCCTTGTAGTTCTTGCTTATGATATCTATCATCATATGTTGTTATTTCTTTTTGTGTTTTGATTACCATTTTATTTTGCTGTTGTTATTGTTCCTTTCTTATAGGCTCTTGTTCTCTTTCCTAATAACTGCAATGCTTTCTTCACTATTCTCTTCTTCTGTTACGTGGATTTTGTTGCACTTGAGCCGAAAGCCGAGGGTCTCTCGGAAACAGCCTGTCTACCTCCACAAGGTAGTATTATGGTCTGCGTACAATCTACACTCTACCCTTCCCAGACCCCACACTTGCGGGGTTTCACTGGGTATGTTGTTGTTGCTGCTTCAAGTTTTAAGCTGTCTCATGTCGCACAAAAATATGGTCTACCTTATGTATTATTTGAATCTATTTTCCCTTCTTTGGTTTCCATGCCACTTATTAGCTTAAGAGACTCAAGTCGCTCAACTTGGATGTGGATTGCACCATTATTATTGTCATTTAGTGTTCTTTTCAACCCGAAAGAGATTTAGAGTGGCATTTCAACTTCCAATTTCAACTGTTACTGTCATGCCAAGACAAACCTTGACATTCAACTTTGAGTGGAGGAGCGGATTCATTGCTTCCATTTTCTTATCATGTAGGACTTTGCATTATTTTGTTGATTCATTCATTAAACTTTCTTATCATGTAACCTTGCCCGATTTGATCCTAAGCCGCGTGATAGTACATGATTGGACTGCCATTTTACTTTGTGCATATTTTACCTTTTTTTTTTTGGTTATTTCATGATTTCCGCCAGTGAATTGTTACCGTTACTGAGTCTAAGCTGTGTTGCGAAAGGACATAACCAATCTATGTCCAGGCATTACAGCTATGTTCTTGTTTTAGATAGCCGGTTACTGTTCTTTTGGGGATCCTTGCTGAAGATGTGTAACTTACCAATGAATTGCTTTTAAACTTTTGTACATTGAATATCTGTTTGTTTTTTCTTTATATGAGTCTCTCTTATTATTCATTTTCTATTACTTCCCCGGCTCATTTCGGTCCGGCTAATGAGATGAATCTTTGCTATGCAACAGATCTTCAATGGTGTCTTCCTGAAAGTTAACAAGGCCACCGTGAACATGCTGCATAGGGTTGAACCATATGTTACATACGGGTATCAATCTATTTGTTTTCTCTGTTCCCTTTTGAGGTTGATTTTGATTTTGGAGTTTCACTGTCTGTTATTGATTGAATGATGCACCTCGTTAATCTTTCCAGGTATCCCAACTTGAAGAGTATTAAAGAATTGATCTACAAACGAGGTTATGGGAAGGTAGACAAGCAGAGAATTCCTTTGACCGACAATGCAGTCATTGAGCAGGTTTGTGCACAATTTATTTGAAATCATAGTGTACAATCAAACCTCTCTTAACATGTAAAATTGAGTCCAAAATGAACTTGGCCATTATATAGAGGTCAGACAGTCCCCAAAGCTTCAAACAAATGATTCCTTAATTTCTTCTGTTTTTCAACGAAAGTTACCTATGTTGCAGGTTTTGGGCAAGCATGGAATTATCTGCGTTGAAGATCTTGTCCATGAGATAATCACCGTGGGACCTCACTTCAAGGAGGCTAACAACTTCCTATGGCCATTCCAGCTCAAGGCACCTCTTGGTGGACTTAAAAAGAAGAGAAACCACTATGTTGAAGGCGGTGATGCTGGAAACCGCGAGAATTTCATCAATGAGCTCATCAGGAGGATGAACTAAAAGATCTCACTAAGCAACAGTTTTGTTCCCTTAGAAGTTTGTTTTTGGTGTTTTGAACTGTTTGTAATATTGAACTAGACTTTCAGGTTTTGTTCTTGAGGTTAAAAAATTGGTCTTTGGGTCTGGTTTTCTCAATGTTCAGTATTAAAATGGAAATGTACTTTCGATTAACACTGGAATTTTCTTGTGTTTACAGGCCATTTCCTATACAAGTCCCCCCTTTGGCCTTATTACCTGGGAGGGAAGTTTGTAGAAAAGCTAAACTCGTCTATTTTTCCAAATGTGATGTTATTTAGGCGTTTGGCCTTTTTCATTTTGAAATCTGAAAATATAGAAGGCGAAATAATTTAGGATACCCTCCTTGTACTTTACTCCATTTGTAAGTTAAAGACTCTTACTCATCACTTCGCCAAATGAATCTTTAAAACTCATTGATAAACAACATTTTATTTACCTTTTCTTTGGCATGTCTTGTTATGTGTCAATATTTTTTTAACAAAGAGCATGTAACACACATTTTAGGGGCGTGAAGCTTTTTGAAAAAGCAACTGTACCTACTTTTTGGCCTTTATAACAACGATGTTCTTCTCCAATTATTCCAACACCATTGTTACTCAAAATTTTAGCTCTTTTTTGCCTCACAACTTTATTTCTTCTCCATTAATTCTTTTCTTACTTTCGTAGTTATTCTTCTTCAGCTCCTTTATATCCTTCATCATTGATCGATTTTTTCTTCAAATTTTTTTTAGTAGATCATTTACACTCTTATTCTAAGACAATCCTCCTCCTTCATTATCAACTCTTTGTGCCAGTTATATTTTGAGATACTCACATAAATATATTTATGAAATGGACTTCATAATGATACCAAATCAATAATTACATGAAATACAAAGTATTCCATGAAGACCTAATACTTCATATTTCATACAAGAGGGAGAACAATCATAATTAAGATAATTTTTTCTGCATATCAAACTTAACCATTCCGTGATAATTCAGTTGTCATAGTAAGCTATATACTTATTCTAAATTTCTCAAAATTCGCTTCTGCAAAATTTCCACCCATCTAAACTTTTTTAACACACACATAGGGAAAGCAAAAGAGGAAAAGAGATTTTGAGTAATCAATTTACATTAATAACAACTTTTAGGATGTAAAACTAGCAAATAAATTCAAAATTGTATGTTTTAGAAAGAACCCTTTTGCAACATTTGTAAAAACACCAAAAGATGTATAAAATAATATTTTAGGGGGGAAATTATTACTTGTGTGTGAGAGAACAAGAACTAAAGAATTAAAGAGCAAGAAATTTAAAGTCAGATAAAAATTCTTAAATTTGAATATTTTGGAAGTGAGTTTTTATATTGAACTACAACAAGAGCAAAAAATCCAGCGTATTCCCACAAAGTGAGGAATGTGATGCGGAATGTGATGCTTTGATGGGATTGGAAGAAGAAGAGTGACAAATATTTCAAAATGTGAGAGATGAACCAAGATGGAGAAGAAAAGTCATTTGATTTTTTATTTCCTATGTGACATTATTAAATGACGTGAAAATAATGTGTGCTCGATTGTATTACACACAACATTGAGCAGGCAAAAAAAGAATTTAAAGTACAATGTTTCAATGGGTTCAAGGATTCAATTGGCAAAGTAGTGAGTAGAAGGATTCAACTTACAAACGGAGTCAAGTACACAAGTCTTTTAGATCATTTCACCAAATATATAATAGCATAAAGTAGTTTTTGTTTTCAAAGCGAAAGATTGATATTTAGAAATTGAAGTTGTGTTCGATCATGAAATAAATTTGAGTTTTTTTTTTAACATTTATGGATAATTTAGAGTGAATACTCTCCTTTCATTATACTAGTTAAATCGCACGTGCCTCACACGTGTAACATTTAATTATTTGAAATTAAATAATTTTATCTATTGCGAAGATTTTTAATGAAGTGTAAAAATTTAAATCACTTTTCAAAGATTCTTCACACTTTAATATAATAATGTAAACATAGACGGTAAGCACATATATGTTTTACCACCAGAAGTTTGAAGTGGTTGATGGATCATCATGTTTGCGTTTGCCATGCAGTACCTCTTTTCTTGCTGCCAGAGGCTAAAAGTGACTTATATATTTAAACCATATTTGTGATATAGTTATTTTTCTTTTCTTTTTCTATATATTTAAAGTTTTTTCTTATTTTTAAAGTCAAATATTTACATAATCATTGATTATATTCTTATTACGTACTTAAACTTTTAAAAATTTGATATTTTTAAAATTTTTCTTATTCTAATGCTTTTATATTTATATCTAAAATTTTCAAATCTTCTTAAAATCAAATTTAGTTGATTTAGGGAAAAAGTATTAGTTGTCATTAATTCTGATGATTTCTAATAAGAAAAGGTTTTACCATAAATATATTTAATTTATTTTCAACTCTTAATTATTAGATAGTGAAAAGACGTTTTTGTATAAAGGAGAGACTTTTAATGAAGGACAAAAAGTTCAAACAACATTTCTAAGACCCTTCACACTTTTAATATATTATTATTATTATACGCGCCTCGCGCGTGAGTTTTATTTAATGAATTCAATTTGATAAAATCTCTTTGATATTATAAAAGAAAATATGCCTGGATTAATAAGTAAACTGATGGTTTTATTAAATCCGAAAACCACTTAAACATAAATTAATATATTCATACAAAACCATATAAAATTATTTAAAACAAACTGTAAACTAATTAGGAAAAATACCAAGGTTATAGAATGGCACCTCAAACATGAGAAGAGAAGCAATTGAAAATCAAAAGGTGTAAGATAATATATATTTAAACCACATGACTATAAATATAATTGATATACTTTACGTAGAACATGAAATATATATAATTAAATCTAACTAAAAATTTAGAGTGTTACATTTTATAGTAAAAATAAAAATAAAAATAAAAAACCTTGTATTTATTAATCCTCCTTACATTTTATAGTAAAAAGAAAGAAAAATAAAAAACCTTGTATTAATTGGTCCTCCTTGATAACAAATATCTTCATTCTTTGAAGTCGATAATCTTGTGGACGAAAATTTTCGTCTCATTCTAGTTCTGAAAATAAGAAGAGAAGACGTAAAATAGATGCAGATTAGATTTAAACACAATTAACGATTATATCACAAAACGTAAAATAAATATTCATCAAAATAAAACATTATTCTTCAATAATCGTAAAAGAAAACTAAGGAACTGAATATCAAAACAAAAAAAATGAAGTAAAATAATATAGAGAACAAACAATTACGTATATGCTAAAAATATATTAAATTGGTTTGATCAATTATTGATGTACATATGAGTGATATCAACGAAAAAGGATTAATCGAGAGAATAGTTTCTCCTAAAAGGAAAAGGATCCCCAATTTATAGAGAACTACAAGCCTTTTTCCCTAAAAAAAAAGGAATTACCTAAATATAATTTTTTATTTATTTGAAAAGTGAAAATCAAATATGTTAAATTCTTTGCCCTTCCTTCAAAGGTAAAAAAGTCAAATCTATGAGTAAAAAATAGGGCCAATCCTAATACTACATCAAACAATTGGGTACGAAAATTATTTATATAGATAAAATTATGGTAACAATTGGGTACGAAAACTATTTAAATTATGGTAACAATTTTCACAACTTGATTTTTGATTTTTATTTTATTTTAAAGGACTAAGTACCTTAAGTTTGACTTTATTTTACCATAATTGGGGAGCATACAGAGGAAAAAACGGTAATTATGTTAATATATTTTATTTTATCAATATTTTAGTTAATATGATCGGAACCAATAAAGTATTTAGTTATAATTTTTATACTTTAAATAAGAAAAGATTTAAGAATTAAAATTTTAGTCAATTTTAATAGGATGATAATTAAATGACTATAATTAGAGAAAACGCGTGAAAAGAATATTTTGTCTATTACAGAAATTTTTAATAAAGGGCAAAAAGTTCAATTCACTTTTTTAAGGGGCTTCATACTTTTAATATATTATAATATAGATTATAGATTTGACTTTTGTTGACCTCCTTAAACAAATTTCAAAATTAGAGGCATATGCTGTGAATCCCCGAAAGAAAAGGGTGCCTTTTGAAAAGCAGACACAATTCTTTTCTTTCTTCTTGTTGGATAGCAAAGTGGCCCCCCTTAGTGGTTCTAACTTAAAGGATCTCCCCTCGTTAAAATCGAATGTGAAAGTGGAGCCGTGGTGGCTACGAATGGCAACGGGGCGGAGCAAACCCGTATAAATTTTGCCTCGTCTCGCATAGCATAATTTTTATTTTTCTCCTGTCCCATCCTGCATGAACCCATCCCACATAGCCTTAAACCCGCCCTAACCCGCATAGTTCAAAACCCCACTCGGCTCCGCCCGGTTGCCATCCTCAGTGGTGGTCCCTCTCAGCTGTTCGAATTTAGATTTTTTAACCTTTAGAGAGGAAAAAAAAGAGAGGAAAAGGAGAAATTTGTATAAGGATAGCTAGCATATACCTAGAAGGTTCTATCAATTAAATATAATAAGATTAGTCGAGGGATGTGCTGATCGGATGAACTGAGATATGAGCTTGATGGTCAAGATTTGAGATATTATACGAGTGTGACCTCCCCCTTGGATCCTATTTTGAGAGCACAATACGAGTTGTGAACCCCCCGGGTCCTATTTTGGGAGCATTAAGACTCGATAGGTGTATATAGAAAGTCATGTTATGACTTTTAAATCATTCATTTCATCATCCCTTGCATTGCATTTGCATAAGCATTTCATGTGTTACTTGACGCGTAATCAGTTTTTATGTACTTTCGCGTATGCCTGTTTGTCTCTCTCTCTCTCTCTCTCTCTCTATATATATATATATATATATATATATATATTAGAACTGTTAATGGAGACAGTGTGAGCTAATGTTTGAGAACTTTTCTGCTTGCAGGTTGCATGTTCATAGTATTTTCTTTACTTGTATTATTTTCTACTTTATTCACTCGGCCTATGATACCTAATGAGTACAACTGGACCGTACTACCGTGCCCTATCAGTGCAGATCCTAACATGAGTACGATACGCAGTGGCTGATTCTGTGCTGTTGAGTTGGTGATTTTGAGATGCTAGCTTGTTCTAGGCTTTTAGAGTCGACTCCGATCCTCTTATTTCTTTTGATGTCTTTATTTATTTTTGAAGACAGATAGTTGTATTTTTGATAGTTTGGATGTATTTGTTAGATGCTCTACATTTATGACACCAGAGGTTGGAGATTTTATATGTTCTATTCAGACTTTCACTAATTTTGCATATGTGTTGACTTGACTTCGTTCTAGAAGTCTCGTCTGATCTTATTTTATTTTTATTTTAGATTTTCTTTCATTTGGACGATTGACTTGTCTACCAAGGTTGAATTGAGGTAGTTACCATTACGACCTCAATTTTTGGGTTGTGACTCTCTTACACGCAATCAACACTATTACGACGGAATGAGTCGTTAGACGCGCTTCTTAAGAAAAGCATTAACTAAAGACTGATTTGACTAAATTATCCTTATTTATTATTTTTCTCTATTTAATACTTGTATTTTTTGCACTATGTTAATATCTCTCCATATTTATGACTATGGGTAAAGATAGAAACAAAAAAAGTTATTATGTTTTGATTTTTTAAAATGACAAGATTATAGAACATCTATTTTTAATAAAGACGACAAATACTTAGGAATGGAGGGAGTAATATACTCCTTCCATTATTTTTTTAATTGACATAGTTTTCTTTTTTAGAGTCAAATGATACAACCTTTGACCAACATTTTAAAATGTACTTTTTAATCATATTGAAAAAAAAAAAGTTGCAACTTATAGTACTTATCATATAATTTTTTAATATCTAAATTTTAATTTTAAAATATTAAATTAATCTAATCTAATTGAACTTACAAAAATTAATTAAATTGATTCTCGAAAAATGAAACATGCCAACTAATAAAAAGAAACGGTGGGAATATGTTACTTGGTTTTGCAAAACCAATTTGATATTCAAGGAAGTGACTCTTATATATATATATATATATATATATATATATATATATATATATATATATATATATATATATATATATATATATATATATATATTACTACTACTAATAATAAGAGGGAATAAGCAGGCAGCAGGTCGACGCGTCTGCTTGTGCTATCTGCTTCATCTGCTTCAATCGTAATTTTACTATATCACTCTTAATTAATTATTATAAATTATATAAGTATTAAAAAATTATTATAAAGTCATTTAAGTATTAAAAAATTAATAATATTTAATATGAAATTAACTTGAAGTCTTATATGTGATTCACTTAATTTTTTTTCACAAGTATTTTTTTATAAAATTTTTGCTATATTACTTTTAATTAGTTATTATAAGTCATTTAAGACATGTCTGCTTCGCTGCTTCAATCATGATTTTACTACATTACCCTCTAATTAATTATTACGGTCATCTAAACATTGTGTCATTTAAATTAGTAGAAAAAATAGAAGAAAAAGTATTATGAATCACAATCATTAAAAAGTTAAATTATTTAAAAAATATAATTGACTCTCAATGACACAAAATTTTGAACAAGGAGAGTAACATATATTATTTAAAAATTACATAAAAAATATTATAAGTTACAATAGTTAATAGTTTAAAATATCTACAAAAAATTTACTCTGTTATATATTTTAAAAAATTACTATAAATCACAATAATTAACAACTTTAAAAATTTAAGGTCAATCTGTCTGCTTTGGCACAACTTCATTGGTCCTTTCCCCTGCTTTTATTTTTTTTATCAATTTTAATTTATTTGTCTTATTTTATTTTTCTGGTATATATTTCAAAAAAAAAAAAATACGAATTTTTTTTCTATAAATCATAATAATTAATAACTTAAAAAGTTTAAAAGCTATAAATATTTGGCCGACTCTCGAAATTATATCTGTATCATTTAAATTGAAATAGAAGAAAGCGTATTATAAGTCATAGTAATAAAAAATTTAAATTATTTTTAAAATATAATTGACTATCAATGCTACAAAAGTTTGGACACGGAGAGTAACATATATCATTTGAAAAGTACATAAAAAGTATTATAAATTACAATATTTAACAACTTAAACTACAACAACAACAACAACCTTCCCAGTGTATTCCCACAAAGTGGGATTTAACAACTTAAACTATCTTAAAAAATTAATCTGTTATATATTAAAAAAATATTATAGAACATAATAATTAACAACTTAAAATTTTTTAAAAATCTAAAATATTTGGTTGACTCTTGAAATTATATCAGTGACACTTAAATTAGAATAACTAAAAGTATGATTGACTATCAATGCCACAAAAGTTTGGACAAGGAGAGTAACATGTATTATTTAAAAATTACGTAAAAAGTACTATAATTACAATAGTTAATATCTTAAAATGTCTTTTTAAAAAAATTAATCTGTTATATATTAAAAAAAAGAAAAACATAATTACTATAAATCAAAATAATTAATAACTTAAAATTTTTTAAATATATAAAATATTTGGTTGACTCTCAAAATTATATCAGTGCCACTTAAATAGGAATAGAGAAGAGGTATTATAAATCTTAATAATAAAAAATTTAAATTATTTTAAAAATATATTTGACTATAAATATCACAAAAGGTTGAACAAGGAGAGTAACATGTATTATTTCAAAATTAAATAAAAATCTTATAAATTACGATAGTTAATTTATATCTATAATATATTAAAAGTGTGAAGACTTTTAGAAAAATGATTTGAACTTTTTATCCTTCATTAAAACACTTTTCTTTAGACAAAACTGTCTTTTTACTATTTATTTATTTATTTATTTATTTATTTTATTATTTAATTATTTTTGATTATATTAACTAGACTTCCTAAAATATATGGAACTCCTAAAATATATGGTAGAAAAATTAATTAATATTTTTCTTTCTACTAGACTTCCTAAAATATACGGGACTCCTAAAATATATTGTAGAAGAATTAACCTAAAATATATGGTAGGAAAATTAATTAACATTTTCCTTTCTATTGTTCAATTAGAAAAATAATTCCAACATAGGGCTCTATTAAGGAAATACTTCTATAAATATTGAGATGTACGTTAAACTAGATAACAAACCGATTTGCCTATTGGGAGAATATGATTGATGCTCATCTAACTTGATTCGATTGCATGTCTAGATTGGTGGATGCTTGATTTTCTAACCATCAACTTCTTCACTATTTTTGTCAGCATAATAGAATTCAACATGTGTGTATATATATATCTTCTTTGTTTTCATTCAAAATTATTCTTCAGGGTCAAAATTTCCGCTCAGACAAGAATTAGTTGGATAAAAATCGAAGCTTTGTGATCACTATTATATATTTTTTTATATTTTACCAATCGTAGATGAATGTCGGTTGATTTTGAAGAATTTCTTGTGTAAAGGTTAGGTTTAATTGTATTGTTTTGATATCTTTATTATCTTATTATTTTATTTTAATTTACAGATGCTAGATAAATGTGGGTCGACTTTGAATTTTTTTTTTTAGATAAAGATTAGGTTTAATTGTATTATCGTAATATCTATATTAGTTTGTTATTTTGTGGTAGTTTACAGTTCGTAGATGAATCTCGATCGGCTTTGAGAAATTTTTGTGTGTAAAATTTAAGTTTAATTGTATTGTTTTGATATCACTTTTATCACATTATTTTGTTGCAGTTTACAGGTGATAGATAAATGTTGGTCGGCTTTGAGAATTTTTTTATGTAAAGGTTAGATTTAGTTGTATTATTTTGATATCTCTATTATCGTATTATTTTATTATTATTTACAGGTGGTAGATGAGTGTCGAATGACTTTGAGAAAATTTTTATTTGAAAAGATTAGATTTAATTGTCTTATTTTGATGTCTCTATCATTGTATTATTTTGTTGCAATTTACAGATGGTAGGTGAATGTCGATCGACGTTTAATTTTTTTTTTAATAAAGATTAGATTTAATTAATAAATTCTCCATCTTTACATACTCAAAAGATATAAAATTTAATTATTATATTCATCTTTATTATTTAAACAAATATCCCATTTAATGTAATGTTTGAACTCATTAAAGTGAGATACACGTGCAAGATGCGAACACCTAAACTAGTAACTTAAAATAACTAAAGCATATTAAAAATATAATTGATTATCAAAATTCTATTTGTGTCACATAAATTGAGACTAATGAATAACATATATTGGGCCCGTACTGGCACAGGCCTTCAACATCTAGTATATCTATATCTATAATCTATCTATAATATATTAAAAGTGTGAAGACCCTTGAAAAGTGATTCAAACTTTTTGCCCTTCATTAAAAGTTTCTCCTTTAGACAAAATCGTCCTTTTACTATTTTTCTTAAATTATTATTTAATTATATTTAAAATATTATCTCCTAAAATATATGGGATCATGACTTTAAATATATAGTAAGATTTTTTCTTAAATTAAAAATCCTAAAATATATAATAAGAGATAATTTTAATCAATCATAGTTTACCTTAAATAAAAATTATATTTTATTATAAGTATACTCACTATAAAGATTAACACTAATTTACTCCCTTATTTTTTGGCAAAAACAAAACAAAACGTAGGAGTATATTTGACAAAATTAAAAAGTTGCCATTACTTTTAACAAACTAAAACACTATGGTAACAATTATACATTCAATAGAGTCCTCATATATTTTCTTACTTTTGAAAAATAAAAACTGTTATTACTTTTTACCAACTGTCATAAAATTATATTTTTGGAAAAATAAAATTCATCTTATTTTTTGTAAATAAAACACTGTCGCTGAAAATAATTTTTTGCTAAATAAAAACTAACATGAGAGTCCTTTTTGTTATAAATAGAAGTCCACTTTTCTTTTTGACAATCAATGAATGATATTCTAATACAAATTATATAGGAGTCTAATTTTTTTTTTTTTAATTTATGAATACTCCTTTTGTAAAAGGAGTTCTTCTATGTGGTGATTAAATCATTACGTAAATAAAAGGTGCGTAGAAATAATTATTTTTTTCTTTAATTTTTTCGTTTCTTTATCATTATGTTTTCAATTGTGTATTTGAATTGATAATAAATCATTACATAGAATAACATAGAGTTAACAAGTTTTTATAGTAATTGAGTTGTGTTATATGTATAGATATTTATTTTTGCAATCAACGGATGAAACAAGGGTAATATGCCAAAATTCGTTTCTATGATCCTTCGAAATTATTTTTCAGCAATTAATTAGGTACTGTTATTTTATTTAAAAATTTTATTCATTCATTTTTTAAAAGGTCTTATCAATTGTTCAACATATATTTTAAAAGCAGGAAGTGATACCTTTACTTTGAAATATGTAGCAATTGAATTATTGCACTTAAGATCAAGATGAGGACTTGAAACTTTGATTATTAAATTATTACTGATTTCTGACTTTTTTTATAATCATTTTTTACTTGATTTCAAGTTTCAAATTTGAATATTAGTTTGCAAGCATTCATAAATGCATCTATGAGTTTTTAAATTTGATTCTCGACATTATATTTACAGTTAAAGTTTTGCACCAATAACATTATCCGAACTCTTTTGTTTTGATAATATTAAGTCTCATACATGTTAATTTTTTTCCTTGGCACTCATAATCTTGCTTGATATTTGGAGCAGAATTTGGATAAGTAATTATAATTAGTCATGGTGCAAAAAGAACAACTAAAAATGGTACAGTGTGTATATTTAAATTATTCTTGACTCTATCACTTGAATTTCATTACAAATCTATATCTATCTATATTATATTAAAGTTTGAAGGAATCTATCTATATTATATTAAAGTGTGAAAGGTCTTAAAAATATTGTTTGAACCTTTTGTCTTTATTAAACAACTCTCTTTTAGATAAAATCATCTTTTTATTATTTACCTAATAATATTTAATTAATTTAGAACTTCAAACTAACTAAAATCGAATCCCCCCCCCCCCCCTCCCCCCCTCTTTTTTAGGATTTCAAATCATGCGTATATAATTTTTTTAAAATAAAAAACCATGACCTCTATCATATATAAAATAAAAGGGAAGCAAAAGTCTACCAAAAGTTTAAAAAGGTTCAGTAGACATCTTTAAAAATATCTAATATTTATTTTAGTTTAGTTTATTTGAAATTTAAAAAATTCTAATATTGATAAATAGTTTATGAAAAAAAATAAAAATCTATCATATTTAGATAATTTCTTTATCAAAGAAAAATATTTTGAACTTTCATAAATTGAGAATTCTTCTATAACAATACAATAATATCTAATATGAACATATGAAGCAAGATTTATTTCTTTTTGTTCTTAAATGATTCTTTGTTGTCAAGAAATATATTTTTGTAATATTTGATTTACTTTGATGCATTGCTTTTGTAAGTTTCTTTTCCCCCCAATTTTATAGGTATCTTTAAGATGAATGATGATAATGATAATATAGACAATTGACGATAAAAATTTTGAGTCATACAAAATATTATGATTATTTTTCTTTTCTAAGACACCAACCGTAATTTAAGGAGTTATCAATGTATTTTTTACCTACCTTATTTGTATCTTAGATATTTACAATTACTATATAACTAATTAAATAAATATTTTTATTATTTAAGCAAATATCATATTTAGTGTAACGTTTAAATTCATTATAGTGAGGTACACGCGCGAAGCGCGTACACCTAAACTAGTATATATATATATATACACACGATGATATGCTTCCATCTATTAGCGAAGTAACGGCTTTTAAATGTTATATTTACTCCCTCTGTTTTTAAATAATTCTCGCCATTTTGGTTTGCACTAAAAAAAATTAACAATTTATTAGATTGATTAAATTATTTTTAGTTATTATTCTTTTCTGTTTTAATACTTCTTCTTTTTTATTATATCGATATACCTCTATATTTATGACTAAGGGCAAAAGTGAAAAAACAAGTAATTGCTTAGATTTTGTGAAATGACAAATATTAAGAAATAATTATTTTAGTAAGGACGATAACTAATTAGGAACGGAGGGAGTAACAATATTTAAATTTTAGGACCAATATGGAAAAGTCATTATAAAATAATACAAATTTCTTTAAATAATAATTGTTATAAAATAATAAAGAACAAGAAGAAGAGTAGAGAGAATAGAGAGAGTGATTCTTATTTCTTCTCTTGAGGGATGAGAGATCATAAGATTGTAAATACAATGATCAAAACCCCTCTATTTATAGGAGAAATTTACTCCTAGTCTGAGTAAAAGATGGATGCTTCAAATCCTAATAGATATCAAAGTAGATCTTGCTAGACATTCACTATAATGTAAATACATTTATAACACTCCCCCTTGAATATCTAGATAGATAATGTGACTCGTTAAAACCTTACTAGAAAAAACCCAGTGGGAAAAAAATCTAGTGAAGGAAAAAGAGTACACATCTCTAACAATACGCATATAGGCTACCTCATTAAAAACCTTACAAGGAAAACCCGGTGGGACAAAACCTTGAAAGGGAAAAAGAGTACAACGCGTATTTGCTCCCCCTAATGAGAACATTCTTAAACTTTTGCATCCCGATCTTGTGCAACATCTTCTTGAAAGTTGCAATTGGAGAAGATTTGGTGAATAAATCAATCACATTGTCAGTTGAACGAATCTTTTGCACGTTAATATCATCATTCTTTTGTAGCTCATGTATGTAGAAAAGCTTTGGCAAAATGTGTTTCGTTCTATCTCCATTTATGAATCCTCCCTTAAGATGTGCTATGTATGCTGAATTATCTCTGTATAAAATTATGGGTAGATTATCATATTTCATACCACATTTTTCTCGAATAAGATGTATCATGGACCTCAACCATACACATTCTCGGCTTGCTTCATGAATAACTATTATCTTAGCATGATTCGATGAAGTGACTACGATAGACTGCTTTGTATATCTCTAAGATATGGCAATACCACCACATATGAACACATAGCCTATTTGAGATCGAGCTTTATGCGGGTCAGATAAGTACCCAACATCAGCATAACCAATCGGGACTGCAATCTTTAGAATAAAACAAGCTCATGTGTTTTATCCCATTTTGATGTCTCATAGCAGAAGAAAAAATATACCTTGCTAAGAAATTGACTGAAAAGGCTATAGGCCTTGTAGTATTTGCAAGGTACATGAGTGCATCAATTGCACTAAGATATGGTACTTCATAACCAATCCAATTCGATATATTTTGAATTTCAGCAAATAATCTATTGCTTTGAAAACTCTCCAAGAGTTCCAATGATGTTCAAGCAATAATCTTATACAATATAAGGATTATAAATAAGTTTTCCAGAAACTTTTATATGCTTCAAGCAGTTTGAATCCTTAAAAGTTTTCACATAAATTTTGTCAAGTGACAATATTCAACATTTCATGAGTGACATCTTCAAATATCCGGACTGCAAATCAAATAAGTTTTATACTTACCAAGATGCATCCTTTCATATCACTCGATAAATGTTTCTACGTCAGCATGCTTAAATAAACGTAGAATTTAGATCCTCGTAATCTTTCACAATATTGCGCCAATATTGTGTCAAATATATTGATGATATATCATTTCGTATCGGTTCACAATGCGACATAATATTTTGAGATCTCATCACTTCATTATTTTCAGGCACATGAACCTTACATAAGATTTCATGAAGTGTTATGTCGTAGGCTCTTCAAGAGTTCATTGCCTTCTTATTATGATTATTTGCTCCTTATTTTTCAAGGACTATTTCATTTGGAACCGATTAGTCTACCACGCTTCACGCATGCATAGACTTTGTCCTTTAGGAACACAAAATAAGAGCACTTGCGCTTAATATGAGATGCTTTCGGCGTTTGACTTGAATTATCTTTTGGATGAGGATCTTGTGATAATTCTTAATATATTTCATAACGCTTATAATCTCCCCCTTATGTTAAGAAAACTAACATACATCCTCTAGTTCTTTGAGGAATCTATCTTTGTGCATTATGGTATATTCATTAATCGTATACCGCACATTAAAATTATTAGATGAAATAATTGGTTCTCGATCTTGAACCAATTGAGAGGGAAGAAATAATCATAATTTATTGGTCTAATGCATACAAGTGTTATTGTATGCAACATATCATATTTCAGACCAACACATGAAGCTTTGTTCTCATTAGCGATGGTTTAGCTATTTATCAAAGGCATTCAATGCCAAACCATCATCATCAAGATAACTTTTTTGATTGCACAATCTGAAAATTATGCTCAATTTATATTGAACAAGTAACTTTATGAATGTCAAACGTAGGTTGACCATGAATGTACATGTGATCATCTTATTGATGCATCTTTTCGATATATCACATGATAGGTGAACAAACCCTTATTCACCTTTTATTCTTTTCAGATTTTGAGGGATCCAATCCCAAAATTAGTTGGTCCAACCAACTTATCATGAGAACAAGCAACATTAAAGTTCATGAAGAATTTTCTAATTCTTCAATATATGTTCAATACTCAGTATGCACATCTTCGGGATATCACAATCGTTCATGTCAACTTATGAACTTTTAATCTAGTAAACTCCAAGTTTACCATGATATGTGTTTTTGCTTTAGTAAATTTCAGATTTACTATTATATGAATAAATTTCAGATTTGCTACTTCAGAAGTAGATTTCAAAATTATTCAACCTCTTTCGGAGGTGAGTTGTGATACAATCATAATCAAGTGCACGTTTGCATTAATAAGTTTCTCATTCCCCAGGAATTGAATATAATCATGCCTTAAGCCTATCAAATTATGATAGCTTATAACCTTTTTCAAGATTTTGCTACTTCAGAAGCAAATCGAGGCATACATATGATGTAGAGAATTCTTCTCTAGTATATCTTATAATCATATAAGCGTGTGAAAATATCATCACTTTTGATGATCATTATCATATTGTCCCTCCACGCGTATATTCGTGCATTTAATCACTTGTCTTCTTTCAGACATATTATGCACTGCTACCAAATACACCTCAAGAATGAAGTAAGTTGTCATATTTCATACTTATCATATATTGCTACCACATTCACTTCATGGAATGGAGCATATTCAATGGGTCGAATTTCATGACTTTTCATTAAACACCCATTATTTTGCCTCAGCCATCATAATATCATCAATATGTTGTATTGAGATTCAAACTCAACATCTTATCCATATAAAGGTGTCTTAGGCATGAATCGATGGGACTTGAACCCAACATATTATCATCCCTTTTGATAATATTATTTTTGAAGAATAAATTTAAAATATAAATGGTTCCAAACCAATTATTTTTCTTCAAATCCAATAATAATTATATTAATAGTAGCAAAAGAAAGACAGCATAAAGAATTACTAACCTTGAAATCCTTCAGATTTATAATCTCACCTTGTTTGTCAGAGTCTCGTGCTGATAACGTGTTATAAAATAATAAAGAACAAGAAGAAGAGTAGAGAGAATAGAGAGAGTGATTCTTATTTCTTCTCTTGAGGGATGATGGATCATAAGATTGTAAATACAATGAACAAAACCCCTCTATTTATAGGGGAAATTTCCTCCTAGTATGAGTAAAAGACGGATGCTTCAAATTCTAATAGATAGCAAAGTAGATCTTGATAAATCTTGATAAATCTTGATAGATCTTGATCGACATTCACTATAATGTAAATACATTTATAACAATAATCTAATTCTTTACTTACTTTTCTTATGATGGGAATATAATAATCACTATTCCTTTCTAGGCTAAAATGTATGGCAGATATAATTAAGTTTAAATCTTTGTATCAAAATCATAGACTCCAAATTATTTTTCACTGTATAAATAGTAGCACGTCCTTCTCACTTGTCATAAAAACTGTACACATATTCTCAAAAGTTTCTACTATAAATATGACTATCAAGAGCGTTTCATTAGTTCTTGTTTTGGCACTTGTACTTTTCACAGGTATTTCAAATATGCATTAATTTCTCCTTTTTATTTGATATTTTTCAAACCTTTAACGAAAGACATGTTTGGTTTTGTTTATTAATAGATTTGCTTGTGCCAATATAATCTCACATGATAGATTGATACTAGAATATATTTCTTTTATGTGTCTAATTCAAGTGATACTAAAATTCATTTTTAGTTATTTGTTAGAGCTAACACGTTCTTTCTCAAAATGCTGAGAGATTGTTTTCAAGCACAACATCTTGCACCTTTAAAAATTAAGAACTAATTAAGAAATTTAAGATTAAGATGGAGTTATTCGAATGGTAAGCTTATAACTTCCAATCCAAAGATTATGAGCCGAGTTACTAATGGGGCAAAAAGGGATGGAAGCTCCTCTAAGGGGAAAAAAAATTAATTAAGACATTTAAATAATATATATTTTCCTAATTTATCACTTAGTTTCTAATTTACTCATATTAATAATCAGAGTCATTTCCCAAAAATTAAATTTATTATATTTAAAGGATTGTGAAGTTGTGTTCTATTCAGGGGCGGACTTACATATATTTTCGGGGTGCTCCGGCACCCAGTAAACTCGATACAGAATAGGTACAATTACATAAAAAATATACAAAAATAGGTATAAAAGAGATAAAAGCACCCACTAAAACAAAAGTTGGTTGGGTGCACTGGCATTTAAGTTGATCTTAAGCTTCTCCACTAAAGGGATGTCCTGGGTTCAAACCTTGTTGAGGTGATTTTTTCATTTTTTCCAGCTTTTTAATTTTTTAAGCACCCACAATCCATAAATGCTGGGTCCGCCACTGGTTCTATTGATTGCTTTATAAAAGACGTGTCAAACAAATTGAAACATGTTGGGTTCAATATGTATGAAAAGTGTGAATGAAAAATCGAGGGAAAATAGTGGAGAGAAAAAGAGACACTAAAATGGAAAGTGTACTCTTTTAAGGAAAAGTTCACTAATTCTCCCACATTGGTGGGAGAAGGGAACTTTGAAGTGTTTATAATAAGAAGCACTTACTCCACATGAATAATGAGGCAAGAACAAGGTGGTGCCTCGCGCCTTCGTCGTCGTCGCTCGCTCGGCTCAGCTTTGGATTTGGATTTGGAAAATGATCGATTGATGAGATCTATCTTTTTAGACAAACTTTATTTGACAGAAATTTAATCCAAAAATAAAACGCAATAATTTTTTCTGTGTTTTGATCCTCCATTTATATGCATGCATGCAGTGGTGGAAACACTGTTTTGAAATGCAGTGCAAAAGTGAATTGATGCTTCAAAAGGGATGCAATCCTTCAACGAAATAACACACTGATTCATGAAATGGTATGCCAGTTCGAAAAAGACGCATTCTTTGGATGAACAGACATGATTTTCCAGAAAGGTTATACCTTTTAAGTGAACCATTGCCACCTTTCAAAAGAGGTACCTGATGACTATATAAACCTGCTTTCATCCACATGTTTAGGCACGAATTTTCTGAATATACAAACTCTGCTTGTCTTCAAAAACATTCCGTGTGATCAATCAAACCGTTGAGTGAGTTCGAAGAGATTCCAATTGTTTGAGGAACCGCTACAGTTGGTTTGTTTGGCCATTTTATCCTGGAAGGAAGATTTCATAACCTCGGGTACAGTGAGGGAAATTATTCCTTAAGGACACTCCGTGAAGTCGGGGGACTTGGCCTGAAAATTCTGTTTCATCTCATTTCTGAAAGTTAACATACTTCTTGGATAGATTATTTATAATCTTGTGTTGAAGGTGTTAAGAAACTTCATAAGTGTTCTAGTCTTAGACTTGAACTTGTGTTGAAGTTATTGTTGCATGTATATACAGATTCTTGTACCCAAAAACATCGATAAATAACAGTCTTAAGGAATAAGCCACTTTCGAAATCTGTATAGCTTGTTTTTGGAGATTAAAGCTTTAAGCTTTCTACTTCGTTTGAACTTAACTAGTGATTTGAAGACACAAAATTTTCATCACAAGTTAAAGATCACTCGGTTGATGATTGGAAGTCATAAAAACTTCATCGTTAAACTAGAAACAAGAAGTGTTTAAAGTTGTTGTAATTTTTTAATAAGTATTTCGATATACTAAAGGTACTGTCTTGTGGTGACAGGAAAATGACGACTGATAGTCAAATGCATGATGCTAGAACGACTATGGCGGTAACTAGTATTGCCATGACGAGTCAAACTAATGCTCCGCAAGCTATGGCACCGATGGAGAAACCCGAAAAGTTCGCGGGTATTCACTTCAAGAGATGGCAGCAGAAAATGTTCTTCTACCTCACAACTCTCTGTCTTCAAAGGTTCACGGTTGAGGAAGCTCCGGAGGTACCCGAGGAAACCCCTGAAAAAGAACGCTTCGTGATTATGGAGGCTTGGAAATACTTAGATTTCCTTTGCAGGAATTATATCTTGAGTGATCTCCAAGATGACCTTTACAATGTGTATAGCGGAACCACGAATGCAAAACAGTTATGGGGAGCGCTAGAATGGAAGTACAAGACAGAGGATGCCGGAACTAAAAAGTTCTTTGTTGTATGATTCCTGGAGTACAAAATGATAGAAAACAAGTCTGTTGTTTCACAAGTACAAGAACTGCAAGTGATCATCCATGATCTTCTAGCGGAAGGTATGATTTTGACAAATACCGTTGTTGAACAATTTAAAAATGTACTTAGTATTCATATGAACTTTATTGTAGGTTTGATTGTGAATGAAGCATTTCAAGTAGCAACAATAATAGAGAAGCTATCACCTATGTGGAAAGACTTCAAAAACTATTTGAAACACAAACGTAAGGAGATGTCAGTTGAAGATCTGATTGTATGACTACGCATTGAAGAAGATAATAAGGCTACAGAAAGAAGATCAAGAGGCAATTCTGCAATGAGTGAAGCAAACATTGTAGAAGATGACCAAAACAACTTTAAAAAGCGAAAGAAAACTGGAAATAAAAGCAATCAACCCAAGAAGAAGTTCAAGGAAAAATGCTTCAACTGTGGCAAGATTGGCCACAAGTCTACGAATTATCGTACCCCAAAGAAAATGAAGAAGAAGGACTAAGCATATCTGGCTGAGTCTAAGAAAGAAATGGATGATCTGTATGCTTTCCGAATGCAACTTGGTGGGAAATCCTCGCGAATGGTGGATGAATTTTGGTGCCACCCACCATGTTTATGCTAACAAGAAGTTGTTTTCAACATTCGCTCCGGCTCAAGTAGAAGAAAAGATCTACATGGAAAACTCCGTTACTGCAAAAGTGGAAGGAACATGAAAAATGTGCGTGAAGATAATTTTTGGTAAAGTGTTGACACTTAACAATGTCTTGAATGTTCCGGAGTTACGAAAGAACTTGATTTCTATTTCAGTTCTAGATAAGAATGGATTCAAATGTGTATTTGTTTCCAGAAAAATTATACTTAGTAAATGAGAAGTGTATGTAGATAAAGGCTACCTCAATGAGGGCCTATTCAAAATGAATGTAATGAATGTTGAAATCAATAAAATTTCAAATTCTTCTTACTTGCTTGAGTCTCCCAATTTATGGCATGAACGGCTAGGCCATGTTAATTACAAAACATTACAAAAACTGATTAACTTAGAAGTTTTGCCAAACTTTGAGTGCAATAAATCAAAGTGTCAAACTTGTGTGGAATCAAAGTATGCTAAGCATCCGTCTAAGTTCGTTGAAAGGAATTCTATTCCCTTAAACTTAATCCACGCTGACATTTGTGATATGAAGTCAACACCATCACGTGGTGGGAAAAAGTATTTCATAACTTTTATTGATGATTGCACTAGATATTGTTATGTTTACTTGCTAAATAGTAAGGATGAAGAAATAGAAGCGTTTAGGCAATACAAAATTGAAGTTGAAAATCAGTTAAAGAAAAAGATCAAAACTATAAGAAGTGATAGGGGCGGAGAATATGAATCTCCCTTCGCCGAAATATGTGTAGAGAATGGAATTGTTCATCAAAATACGGTACCGTATTCACCTCAATCTAATGGAATTGCGGAAAGAAAAACCCAAACTTTAAAGGAAATGGTGAATGCCTTACTTATAAGTTTAGATTTACCTCAAAGCTTGTGGGGAGAGGCTATCCTTACAGCCAATCGAATACTCAATAGAGTTCCCCATAGTAAGACACAATCAATTCCTTATGAAAAATGGAAATAAAGGAAACCCAACTTGAAATATTTCAAAGTGTGGGGGTGTCTAGCAAAGTTCCAAGTTCCTATACCTAAAAGGGTTAATATAGGACCTAAGATGGTGGACTGCGTGTTCATAAAATATGCTAAAAGTAGTAAAGCATGTTGATTTTTGGTTCATAAATCCGAACATCCGGATATTAATGAAAATACGGTAATTGAATCAGATAACGCTGAATTCTTTGAAAACATTTATCCATATAAAACTAGACATGAACAGTTTAGTAGAGGGTTTAAACGACCTCGAGATGAACTAAGTGAAAATGTACATAATAATGAGAATCCAAGATGTAGTATACGTCAAAGAACGTCAACTTCATTTGGATCGAATTTTGTAACATTTCTCTTAGAAAATGAGCCTCAAACATTTAAGGAAGCGATGGCGTCTTCGGACTCATCCTTTTGGAAAGAGGCAGTCAATAGTGAGATTGATTCAATCTTAAGCAACCATACGTGTGAGTTGGTTGATCTTCCTCCAGGAAACAAACCTTTAGGATCTAAATGGATCTTCAAAAGGAAAATGAAAGCGGATGGTACTATTGACAAATACAAGGCAAGAGTTGTAGTAAAAGGCTTCAAACAAAAAGAAGGCCTTGATTACTTTGATACATACTCGTCGGTAATAAGGATAACGTCGATTCGAATGTTAATTGCGTTGGAGGCGGTATACGGTCTTGAAATCCATCAAATGGATGTGAAAACCGCATTCCTAAATGGAGAATTGGAGGAAGAAATTTACATGGAACAACCTGAGGGTTTTGTGGTTCTAGGAAAAGAAAATTAGGTGTGTAAACTTGTTAAGTCACTTTATGGACTAAAACAAACACCTAAGCAATGACATGCAAAGTTTGTCCAAACCATGTTGGCAAACAAATTCAAAATTAATGAATGTGATAAATATGTTTATATTAAAGATACTTCAAATCACCAAGTCATTGTGTGTTTATATGTGGATGATATGTTGATCATCAGTAGAGACATTTTAGACATAAATTCAACGAAACGAATGTTCGAGAGCAAGTTCGATATGAAAGATCTTGGAGTTGCGGATGTGATCTTTGGGATAAGAATCCATAGAACTCCACAAGGGTTGGCATTGTCACAGTCTCATTACATCGAAAAAGTACTTGACAAATTCAAGTATATGGAATTTGGTATTGCCAAGACTCCATTGGATGTGAGCTTAGCACTTCAAAAGAATGAAGGTGAAAGTGACTCAAAATTGGAGTATGCAAGAGTATTGGGATGTTTAATGTATATAATGAATTGTACACGACAAGACACAGCATGCGCTATAAGTAAGTTGAGTCGGTACATGAGTAATCCTAATAAAACTCATTGGATGGCAATAAAAAGAGTTTTGGGGTATCTTAAATACACTCAAGACTACGCTTTGCATTATAATAAATATCCCGTGGTACTTAAAGTATATAATGATGCAAATTGGATCACCAGATCGAACGAAGTAAAATCCATGAGTGGATATGTATTTACTATCGGTAGAGGAACAGTCTCTTGGAAATCATCCAAACAGACTTGTATTGCTCGCTTTACAATGGAATCTGAATTTATCGTATTGGATAAAACCGGTGAAGAAGAAGAATGGCTCCAAAATTTCTTAGTAGATATATCTTATTGGCCTAAACTAGTGGCACCAGTATGTATACACTGTGATAACCAAGCGATAATAGGTAGGGTAGGGAGTATGATGTACAACGATAAATCTCATCACATAAGACGGAGACGTAATACCGTTAGAGAACTTCTCTCTAGTGGAATTATCACTGTTGACTATGTGAAGTCAAAGGATAATGTGTCGGATCCACTTACAAAAGGCCTATCTAGAGAAGGAGTTGAGATAACATCCACGGGAATGGGTTTAAGGCCTAGGATAAGTCAGCATGGCGATAACTCTACCTAACAGACTGGAGATCCCAAGAGCTAGGTTCAAGGATATCAAACAAAGTTGTGTCTGATAGGTTCAACATTGTTAAATACCCAACCCATTCTCATGATGTAGACAATATTTAGTAAACGAGGATAAAACTTATGGTGTGAAGTCTTTTAATGATTATCTAAATTTAGCAAATTTAACCAAATAGTTTAATCTATAGGATTGAACCTTTAAAAATCACCTATGTGAGGGAAAAGTGGAGGCCGCTTCAAGGAGAGTGTTAGTAAAGGCCTATTCTCTAAGCTCTATAAAACTGGAACGTGTTTATGGCTGAAAAGAATAAAACCGTGAGAACCATAAATGGTAAAAGGCTGATTGTGTGACATGTGTTATCTAGGTGTACATTAAAGCTCGACGGTTCAAAGATATCAAATCTACCGATTGACCGAGTGCATCCGATGCATGTTCACTACGAAAAGTTCAAAGGAAAACCCACTTATCCAGATGCAATCAGTCTTTGCTTGATGATCACATACTTGTCCATAAAATTTTACGAAAAAAAAGCCATTCCCCATTCATGTGGGGGATTGTTGGGTTCAATATGTATGAAAAGTGTGAATGGAAAATGGAGGGAAAATAGTGAAGAGAAAAAGAGACACTAAAATGGAAAGTGTACTCTTTTAAGGGAAAGTTCACTAATTCTCCCACATTGGTGGGAGAAGAGAACTTTGAAGTATTTATAATAAGAAGCACTTACTCTACATAAATAGAGTGGAGAGAACAAGGTGGTGCCTCACTCCATCGTCGTCGTCGCTCGCTCAGCTCGGCTTCGGATTTGGATATGTTAAATAATCGATCAATGAGATCTATCTTTTTGGACAAACTTTATTTGACAGAAATTTAATCCAAAAATAAAACACAATAATTTTTTTTGTGTTTTGATCCTCCATTTATATGCATGCATGCAGTGGCGGAAACACTGTTTCGAAATGCAGTGCAAAAGTGAATTGATGCTTCGGAAGGGATGCAACCCTTCAACAAAATGACATACTGATTCATGAAATGGTATGCCAGTTCGGAAAAAACGTATTCTTTGGACGAGCAGACATGATTTTCCAGAAAGGTTACACCTTTTAAGTGAACCATTGCCACCTTTCAGAAGAGGCACCTGATGGCTATATAAACCTGCTTTCATCCACAGGTTTAGGTATGAATTTTCTGAAAATACAAACTCTTCTTGTCTTCAAAAACATTCCGTGTGATCAATCAAACCATTGAGTGAGTTCGAAGAGATTCCAATTGTTTGATGTACCGTTACAGTTGGTTTGTTTGGCCATTTTATCCTGGGAGGAAGATTCCATTACCTCGGGTATAGTGAGGGAAATTATTCCTTAAGGACAGTCCGTGAAGTCAGGGGACTTGGCCTAAAAATTCTGTTTCATCTCATTTCTGAAAGTTAACATACTTCTTGGATAGATTATTTATAATCTTGTGTTGAAGGTGTTAAGGAACTTCACAAGTGTTCTAGTCTTAGACTTGAACTTGTGTTGAAGTTATTATTACATGTATATACAAATTCTTGTACACAAAAACGTCGATAAATAACAAAACATGCACGTGAGTGCTTAGGTTTGCATGTATATTTAAATAAACACACTATAATTTACGCATATTGTTATTATTTTATAGGTTGCAATTATATAATCGATGCAGCACCCGTGCCGTGTGTCGAGGAGGATAAACCATTGTATACTCCATGTAGAATTGGTATAGATGATGATCCAATTACTGGAGGATGTTGGAAACTATGCAGATTTCTTGAACTAGAAGAGAGTAAAGGATTTTGTTTACAAGTTGGAGCAAAGACTATATGTCATTGCACATGTTCTTAGCTTAATTTTAAAGTAAATCTAAATGTGGATGATGGATAAAATTTGTTCCTAAAGGTCATTTTGGTCTTTTTAAGATGGATTACAATGTATGTTTTAAATATATAAGTATGTTTCTTTTTAGTAAAATTAAGGTTCGATAAATTTCTTATGAAATAAAATTGTATTTATTTTCTCTAGATATTTATGATAGCTTATTTTGTGGGAATATACTGAGTATATTGTTGTTATTGTTGTAGGTATTTATTATAGGAGTTGGCAATGTAGTTACAATAATTAGATTCATCTGGTGCAAAATTAATTAAGGAAAAATTACATGATAACACTTCTTAATTTACTATATCTACTTTTTTTTTACTATATCTACATAAATTTCAATCCTTTTATTTAATTGCATCCCATCCCATATTTTACTTTCTCTCTCTAAACTATACGGATACATCATATTTTTATTTGTATCTCCTTATATCTTCCTCCCCATTGTTCTCAGATCTTTCAAATTTCTACCATTTTTTCACTGTACCTCCACCTTTCTCTTAACTTCTTCTTTATCTGATTTTCTCTCATCGAAAAAGTATCGCTGACGGCGATGAAAAGCTTCCATCTCTGTGACTTCCATCGTCCAGCCACCACTAAACTCACATACCTCTCCCTCTTTGCACTTTCCTTCAATCCACGCTCATCGCCTTCTCCCTCCTCCATCTCTCCCCATCTTTGATTATCTCTAATAGAAAAAAATCACCAGTGAACCACCACAAAATTGTAACACCCTGCATTTTTGAGCTAGAAATCAAACCGTCGTTCCTACGTGTGTAAACTTTAATCCCATGAATCATATTTAAATTCATGTGTCATGATCTTTATCCTAGTCTGTTAAGTGTGTATGAGGTGAAAAACGTTCATGGAAATCACTTAGACCAAAGTTGAGCTAAGAGTCTTCGAATCATTCAAAGTTTGGTATCATTTTTCCAACGATATCAATTTCTCCTTAATCCGATACCCGAGCGAAAAGTTATGATTATTTTTGTTAGGACCAGTAAGCCACCGCGATTACACCACATCGCGGTGAGCTCCAAAAGTAGGATTTTGCTGAAAAATTTAATTTTGTAGGGTAGTGTGGACTTTTCCCCATAATCCCAAGTCGTGTAAAAAGCTGATTAAAGTGTTATTAGGGCACTATCTGCCCATAATTACTCAATTCCATCAAGAACAATAACCCTAACTCCTTTTTCAAAGATCAAGAATCCATCTTTAAGTTCAAGATTTCCAAGAAATGAGTCAAGATTCGAGTCCTATTCTTCAAACTAAGTAATCTAAGGTATGTGGGGTTTTCCTACACTACATGGGCATGATGAAATCATTTTAATAAGGTTTTGAATGTTGAGAAATTATATGTTTATGAAGGATTTTAAATTACATTAAGTAGTATACATTGTGAACGTTTTGGTCTTGAGGCCTTCCCTTAAACTTAAATTTTTACTCGTGTATATGTATATATGTGTTTTTAATTTTGAAATATGAATTGAGAGCATGGACAACGTATTTTTCTCTCTCATTGTGTTATTTCTCGATTTACAGTTTATGGGTTACTCAATTGCATGTCTTGAAGCATGAACCAAGGGTTTTACTATCATTTATGAATTTTATGTTGGTTGTGAATTGAAGAGAGAAATATTTCTTATTTGTAAATGTTAAAGATGATTATTGAAAGAATTGCATAGTTTGCTATAAAGTAATTGACCACCACATTTTTATGAATTGAAAGAGAGAATCTTTGCATAAGTTTTTATGAATTTTGATATACAAATTCTCTTATACTGTTTGAATGATTTGGTGGTCCAAACATTATGTTTTGAATGAAAGAACTGTATCATGATATTGTATGGCTTAGATATTGACTTGAAAGTCTTGGTATGACGATACGAAAATAGATAATGCCATAGCAGACTCAGAATATAATAGAAGTCAGACTTCATTCAGATTTTCAGAATTTGATTTCAGAAAGATGCATGTTTAAAATGTTAAAATGTTAAAAATGGGCTTAAGAGATGTTAGGTGGTTCCTGAAGAAGGCACGAGTTTAGAAAACTCATTGCCCAAAACCGTGTTTGCCGATACGGGTTATTATGTCCCCAAAAGGGATTATATGCTGGCCTAGTGCCCTATGGCGTATCAAAATCAGAAACTCCAACTTTTGCGAAAAACTTGGGTTGGGGACTTGGCCGCTGAGTTAAGAGCGGACTCCATATATGTCGTGGGATCATAGAATTGTAGGGTGTACCACCTCAGAAGTAAAGCAAAGGGGATGTCATGTTTTTGAGAAACGTTTCAAAGTCTTTTAAATATGCCCATGCATGTTTCCTTATTTTGTACGTAAAACGTTTCACAAATTGCTCTCATTTATGTTATATAAAAGTGTATTATTTTAGATTATTCTGCGTACCAGTACATTTGTATTGACCCCATATATTTCAGAATCTGAGGCACATTCCCGGAGTCCCAATAAGCAATAGGTTGAATTCTGTCAGAGATATCAGTTGGATAGCCTCCCTTATTTCGGAAGGCCTGTTCTGAAACATTATTAGTTTATTTGATTCATGAACCAACCGGGGGCCTTGTACCAGTATGTAGACAAATGTTGGTTTTCGTATTGTTGGATATTTTGCAGACTGGTGTTGTATGTTTCTGAATATTATGATCACGAATTTCAAACTGTTCAGTTGAATTAAGTGATTGACCATGTTTCCATCTTTATTATCTTTTCACATTCCTTTGTAGTATATGAAAGGTGTGCATGATTTCTAGATAGAAAAGGACGCTCGGGCCTTCATGGTTTGGGATGCCCATCGCGGCTAGGGTCGTGACAAAAACGAAAACCTCCGAAAGCTTCATCTTTTCTGGCGAATATTGATGAATTCTGATGAATTAGGCAGAGATCTGGTCTGAAACGTTTGTTTTATTCTTTCATAGTATTTCACAAAATCTGTGTATCTGAAGGATTTTCATGTTGATGATACATAGACTAATGTATCTGACTAATTATATGGCCAAAGTTATGTATCCGACTGATGTTATTGTTACTGATTTACAAACAAATCTTGTTCATGATACATTATGCATGAGATGATTTGGTTATGATATATTGTAATGAATCTCATATTACTTGTATGTATCTGTAGCACGATACATAACAATCAAACTAATAACTTATGTATCATGACTTAATTAGTATTATGGTACATTAAAAACCATCTTTCATTACATGTATTATGTAAAATGAGAAATGATACATATCAGAGTAATACAAGGGTATGTTCTTATATGTTGTTGATAAAAGAGAAGATTCACAGTTTGTTATTACGTAATTTATCCCCCAATTAAAGAGATTGCCATTACTTTTATTTTAAATTATCAAATTAGTTGACAATGTGTCGAAGTCGTAATGTATTTGAACGATAATGATGTATCCGTATAAAATGATTTTGAGATTTTTAAAACATATTCAAAAAAATTAAGATAGAGAATAATTAGCTTCTTAAATGGTGAGATTTATGTTATTTGTACCACAATTAATCATACAACTAAAAAGAAGAGAAAATTATTTTGTTAATAAATTACTGTTTGTAAGTATTCATTTTGTTTCTATTTGTTTGATATATTTTAACTTGACATAAAATTTAATAAATTCTTATCCATTTCAAGTCTGACTGTTTAAAGGATAGAGAAAAAGTACCAAAGAATAAAAATACATCTTGGGGTGAGAGATTACCACGAATAAATCAAATAAAAAAAATGCTATTGATTTATGGATATCGACTTATTTAGTTAACTATTGTTAAATATTTTCTTAATTTTTTTAATTAGGTTATTAATTTGATTTTTGATTTCCAGTTTTCAATTTTAATTTGTGGTTAAACTGATTAGTGGTGAGTGCAAGTTTAAGAGCTTTGAATTCTGATAGAGATATTATTGTGTATATAATTTAAAGAGCCATGTCATATTGTAATTGTAACTTCCTTATAAATAGAACATGTTTTGTCTTTGCTATTCACGCAGGCCATTTATTATTCTTGGATTTGTTTTCTTTCGTTATAACTGAACTTCAACTTGGTATCAAGAGCACCATGGTTTCTCAAACTGCTTCCACTCAAACTTTTTCTTCAACTTTAGGCATTTTCTCTCAATCCTTTTTGGGTCTTCCAAATCCTCCTCCAACTATTTCAAATATCAAAGGTTTTATACCAATTGAATTGACATATCTTAATTATCTTACATGGAAGAAGGTTGTTCTTACTATTCTAAAAAGACACAACCTTCTTCTCTTGATTGATGGCTCTATTCCATGTCCCTCATCAGCCCATGAAGAATATCCTTTGTGGATTTAATATGACACTATAACTCTAAGTCGGATTAACGACACCCTCTCTCCTTTGGTTCTTGACTCACTTCTCAACTACGCCTGTGACACTTCTAAGCAAGCATGGGATATCCTTTCATCCCTTTACCTAGATCAGGTTTCTTCTTCGTCAATTCATCTGAAATCGAAATTTCAGAATTTTAAGAAAGACTCTCTTTCCATGGAGGATTATCTCCAAAAACTTCATTCTCTTGCTTGTTCACTTTAAGCAGTTGGAAACCTATCACTGATGATGATTTAGTGACCCAAGCATTACAAGGAATCCCACCTTCCTATCGTACTTTTATCTCCGATTTGAATGCGACTGAAACACTTCCATCTTTTCTCGCATTGTGTCCATTGTTACTTACTGAAGAAGCGCATATTAATGCAACAGATAATGATGATTCCATTTCTCACACTGCTTTACTTGCTTCAGCCCAAGCACCATCAGTTTCTCACCCTCCTTTTTCAAATTTATCTCATCCTAATTAATACCAACGAAGATCTCCTAATGAACGTGGTTGTAATTATTTTCTCAGAAACCCAACTGAATGTATTCCTTCAACTAACCAATTTTTTCACAATTTTTTTTTTCAAATGTGAATTACATTGATGAAAAAACTTTAACAAAGCATTTTGGGTAATATGATAGAAACGAAAACATCCAGGAAAAAACCTACAAAGACATGATAGAATATTGTGTTACTTAGAAGAGACAGAGAAGGAGTGAAAAGTTGGAAAATTTAACGCACGCTAAATTTGGTTTTCACAAAAATGAATCACAACCATTCAGTATTATTGAAGCAAAAATTACTAAAGGGGATCTCATCTTTCAAATTTGTACACAATCACAATGTTCTTAGTTACCTTACTTTATGCTTTTACTAAATGCTAATAATACCTTTTACAACCTATTCAAAATTCGAAAAAGAGATAAATATATTTTTGAAATATGATAAATGGTATGTATATACCTCGTCATAATTTGAATACACATATACTTCTATCATTAATAAAATAGTATGTTGCCCCTCACACTAACGGTAGAGGTGTGTACACAAAGTATGATAGGAGTAATATACAGACCATTTATCATAGTTTAAGGTATATTTATTCCTTTTTCATTTTAGTTTTTTTATCCCAAATAATTAATCCAAACTCACTACCCGACCTAGTTTCAAGAGACGTCTTTCTAGCAGGTGTATTTTTTCCACCCCTATAGCGATATACACACAAATACAATATCACCCACTGCTACCAATTTTCTTTTAAAAATTATTGACCCAAAACACCTAAAAACAACACCATATAAATTGAACCCCCCAAGTTTCAATTTCAATGAAATTCCGTCGGAAAAACACTACCCATCATTGGTTAATAGCACATAGCTATCATCTCCATCGAACCGAAAATATCCCATCAATGACCCATACCATATCCCTAGCTTCGACCATCGATGGCCTAATTTCACTCTCTCTAACCAACAAACACCAACTAGCAGTCACTAATCACTGCAATTTTATTGGGGTTCACGTTTAAGAAAAAATAGAAAGAGTATCGGATATTGAACCAAAAATAGAGGTCAGGTCGAGTTGGTTTGAAATTGAGTTTGATGGATTTATTGCGTTGGATAGTGGGTTTTAGTTAATTATTTGGAATAACAAAATTAAAATAGAAAATGAACAAATATACTCCCGTTATGATAAATGATACATATATACCTCTGTTATATTTTGGGTAAATATATGCCTCTATTGTTAGTGTGAGGGGCATATATGTACCATTTTATTAACAATAGGGACATATTTGTAATCAAAGTATGACGGAGGGTACATACATATCATTTATCATCATCCAGGATATATTTGTCACTTTTTCGTTCAAAATTTGTACCCAAGCTTATGGCTTTGTAGCCTTTGTTGGCTCTCTGTTTTCCTTCATTAATCCAACACCATCAATCATAAATTTATATTCACTTTTAGACATCAAACAACCTATATAAATGGATATCATATATATACTTGACCATCACCATCATATAAAACAAACTCGCTAGACATGTCGCTTCTACCTTCATTTTGTTTGGTTACATAAAGATTAACACGGGTTAACCATTTCATTCTTGTCGATTGTCTAGTAATTTTATAAGGAAATTTTAAAACCAAAGTTCTAAGCTCGTTTAGATCCTTGTAAATCATATAAGTTGTATCAGCTGACGGCATGCATAACATAATTGCTTGTCTTTGTATACAACTCCTTCTCTTATGAAGCATGATATTTTTTGAATCTTCTCTGTATTTTGAGACACTATGTCTATACATCAAAATAGAACAATATATATATATTGTATAATTACCCCAATTATTTCATACATTTTTACTATTATTACGAAAAATCACTCTTAACAAGGAGGGAAAAAGAATGATAAATCTGCCAGGCATCTTAGTTAATACAGAAAGATAGGCAAGCTTTTTTTTTTGGTAAGTAAAACAGATAGAAAAGCTTTGTCGAGACTAAAAAAAGTAGATTTGATAGTTGGTTATTGCTTTTGATTTAGTTCTCTTATTTGTTATGTTTCCCCTAAACCTCTTTACATATTGTACTACTAGTCTAACTAAATTTAGCGGTTTTAATTCTTAGGTTTTAGATGATATAAACTCACCTATACATCGATAATCAACTCATCAAACAACCTATAGATAACAACTCATGAAACACCTACACTGTTCTGCAAAACTTGTAATTTTCACAGATTCATTTTTTGTTACTCATTACATGGATGTGTTTCTTAGAATGTATACATATTGTTCGAATGTGTCGATACAAATTAGCATGAGATATAAGTGTTTTACGACTCAAACACATTATTTCATAATTTTTTTTTAATTTAAAAAGTATTACTCCAATAATATGGAGTACACACATAAAACGCGTACCCAAAAATTAGTATAGGAGATAAAGATATGGGTGAGAGAAGTGCACGAGTTCCACAATCTTTTACTGAAGAAACAAGAGCTTGAAGTCACCAAGAACAAAAATGTTGCAAATTGCAAACTAGTATTTATGTTTCCTGTTTATTATGTATAAAGTTCCATTAGAAGAAACTGGTTTAAGTTTTAGCTCACACATGTGGCACAAAAATATGATATTCTAGTATTATTGGAATCTGTACTATGACATTCAACTTGGATATGGAGCAGCTGATTTATTCATTCCATTTTCTTATCATGTAGGCTTCACATAACTTTATTGATTCATTCATTACACTTCTTTATCTTATTTCGATTCATTCATTATGCATGTTTATCGCATCACTTTGCATAATTAGTACTATACCCTATGATAATACATGATTGGACTATCATTTTACTTGGTACTTCTTTTGATTTGTAGTTAATTCATGATTTTTGCTAGTGCCTCTTGATTATCAAGTCCAAGTTATGCAAATGAACATAATAATCTATCTTTAGGTACTAAAAGCACAAATACTCTTGTTTTAGACTTGTTTTGTGTGTTTCATTGGATCTTTTTTGAAGGGTCGACATCTGACTTATGAATTGCCCTTAAACTCTTGTACATGATATTTTTTATCTCTCTGTGATATTTTTTAGTATTCGTTGTTTATTACTTTTCGACTCATTTCTCTCTCTGGTAGATCTTCAACAGTATCTTCCTGAAAGTTAACAAGGCAATGATGAACATATTGTATAGGGTTGAGCCTTATGTTACATACGTGTATCTATCCATTTGTTTTCTCAGGCGTTGTTCCCTTTTGAGGTTGATTTTGGAGTTCCCCCATCTCTTATTGATTGATGCATCTCTTTAATATTCCCAGGTATCACTTGACTAGAAGAGTATCATAGAATTGATTTACAAATGAGGTTATAGAAAGGTAGGCAAGCAGATAATTGCCTTGACTGACATTGCTGTCATTGAGCAGGTTGGTGCATAATGAATTTGAAGTTCATTTATAGTGTACAATCAAACTTCTCCATAACGTCATTCATCCAAATATTTTTTAATTGTTGCACAAAATGCTTCTATAAAGAATAAATTGTATAACATGCCATGTAAAATTGGTTCCAAAAAGAGCTTAGACCGCTATAGTAAATGTTATAGAGAGATTTGACAGTACATGAAAACTCAAATATATCCAAAGCTTTAAATAAACGATACCTTAATCTCTCTACTTCTTTTTCATTGAAATGCACCTATGCTACAGATTTTGGGCTAGTATGGAATTATTTGCATTGAATATCTTGTCCACGAGATCATAACTATGGAACCACACTTCAAGGAGGCTAACAACTTCCTTTGGTGTTTCCAATTTCTTAGTGCACTCAAAAAGAAGAGAAACCACTATGTTGAAGGCGGTGATGTTTGAAATCACAAGAATTTCATCAAGGAGCTCATTAGGAGGATGGAATAATGTCACGAATCAAAACTCGATTGTGATAACACCTATCTTCACTCCCTGAAAGGTAAGTCAAATTCCACACATACATATAAAGTGAACAAGATGATAAGCGGAAGAAATAATAATAAAGATAAATCTCAACCAAATCCCATCACAACTGATCAAGGAAATATGAAAGACAACAATCATCCCAAAATCCGGTAGTCACAAGGTACGAGCTTCTAAGAGTAATGAAAAAGGAATGCATCAAAAAGTCTATACAATATCTTGAAATAACAGAAGATAACCAAAAGGAACTGAAGAGATCCAGTAGGCATTAGAGTCGATCAATCACTACCTCCAAATATTAGGGAACACCCGAACATGGACTCAACTCAGCGTCAAGGGATATTAGACTCCACACCTATACGTAAAGTACAAAAATAAATAAGCATGAGTACCAAACCACATGTACTCAACAATATCATCGACTTTAATTCAAAGTGATGACAAGAATCACCTAAACTACTACTACAATTATAATCCTCAAAGCACTTGCAAACCAGAAGGCCACACCAAGGCAAGCAGATAACAACAATAATAGGGCAATTAATACTGTCTAAATATAAATTTTTTTAATCCAAAACAATGGCAATAACGCTTCAATCATGGTACACAAAAAATAACAAAACCCAATCAAATGGAAATAATAAGATGGATGCTTTATGATGCAATGTATGCTATAATATACACCTGTTGTTCAATATAGATAGCAGGTACCCATGTATTGGACAATAAAATTTCAAGACCGAAAAATAAATAATTCGAGACAAGAAAATATTGCAACAATCAATTTTATTAATTTCAATGTGAGTGTTACAATCTCTATGAATCCTCTGATTCGCCTTTTCAAATATAAATTCAAGGGCTTCGAGCTTGATGTTGAATTTGAACTTGATTTATTGATTTGAGGTACTTGATCTTGCTTTTGCTTGAATTCAAGGGCTTTTGAGCTTGTTCTTGAATATTGCGGTCTTGATCTTGAATCTTGATGAACTTGATTTGAATGCTTGAGCTTTTTAGAGAAATTGTGGCGTATGATCCAAGAGCTTTCTCTTGCTACTTGTTAGAGTTCTGGGGTCCCTTTTTCTGAATTATGAGACCCCTATTTATAGTTGTGGAAAGGAAGAGTCATGATGAATATGAACTGTTTGACCAATCAAATTTAAGTGATGTGGTGCCCTTTTATGGGCTTTTATTTCATGGGCCTGCTGCATCATTTTGCCATGTGGCACGGTCCTATTGGCTCCTTTACTTGACTTGACATGCCACGTTATTTGACACGTGACACTTATTTGGGCCTCTAGAATATGACAATATCTTGGGCTTAGTAAAGTGGGCTCCTCATTTGTAGTCCAAATTAATGGACTAGCCCAATGAAATTGAACTTTAATTAAATCTATATATGTTTGAACTTAAATAATTAATTCAATTATATTAATATGTAATATTTATTAGGGACTAATATATTTTGAATTTAATATAATCCGAATTTTGTACGGATTCAACTTTAATAAAATTTTATTGCTTACAAAGTGCCCCCTGCTTCAAGGCTAATCGAGAGAATTTAATCTTTTGATGATTAGACTTGAAGTAATAAGCTGATAATTTAGTATTTGTACAAAAAATATAATATTATCATATCAAACGGATAACTTTGTTAAGACAAAAGGTGGCAGTTATCATAATTATTTCCCAAATTAAGAAAACTTTGTCCTTTTCCTAAAAGGGAAATGGGCCTACCTTTTTTGTTTGCAAAGAAAAAAAAAACTTTCCTTAAACATATAGGAACACAACAGGCATTGTTTTGTGCCGCCTTTACCATTGAATCCTTTAAGAATATTTTTTTCTTTAGCCGCCTTAACTTTTCATAATTTCTCAATTTTCATTGGTCTAGGATTCTTCAATTCCCACTTCAATTCAATTTGGGAACTAGCCTCTACCCCTTGATACCTATAAATACCCCATATATTTTTCCATGCAAAGCATCAACTTGTAGAATTCTTTAGAGACGTCTCTTCTTCGAGCATCAAGAATTAATACTGAGGTATTTTTTTTCTTTTTTTCTCTATATTTTTTTTCTCTTTTTGTAGGGTTGAAGCAAATAGCAATGTGAAACTATTGGCTGGCTTAAGGTGGTAAGAGTTTAACTTCGCCTCTGTCACCTAAAGAACGAAAGACTTACGCATAATTGGCCGGCTTAAGGTGGTAAGAGTTTAACTTCGCCCTTAAGACCGAAAGACTTATGCATAATTGGCCGGCTTAAGGTGGTAAGAGTTTAACTTCGCCTCTGTCACCTTAAGACCGAAAGACTTTGCTTGAAGACGACATGGTTTTCTTTAAGTATGGGCCCTTTCACCGATGCATTTATGCGATGATCTTCTCTAAGTATGGGATCTTTCATCGATGCACTTATGCAATGGTCTTCTTTAAGTATGAGCCCTTTCACTTGATGCACTTATACAATGGTATTCTTTAAGTATGGGCCCTTTCCAATGGTTAGCATAAGGTGCAAAGGGAATTTTTTTTATCCACCTTAAGGCATGAGGTGCAAAGTGTACATACAGTTTTTACTCGTACCTTAAGAAGTGTACATAAAGTTTATACTCGTGTCTTAAAGAGTGTCATCTTCCTTCAAGGATAGTACTTTTTTAAGAACTTGTCATTGATGGGGCCAATCATTACGCCATCTGCATCGACAATCTTGTAAGCACCATTTGAATATGCCTCTTGGACAACATATGGTCCATCCCACTTCGGGGTGAATTTCCCCCCAGACTTACGAGAAGTGATAATGGGTCTTCTTAATGCAAGGATTTGATCTCCAACTTGGAAGCACCTCAAGCGAACTCTTTTGTTGAAAGAACGAGATAGCCGGGCTTGATAGCATTGTATTTTCTAGCATAGTCCAAGCAATATTTCACCATCATTGGTCAATAGTATCCCATCCTTTTAATGTGAAAATGAAGCTTCGATCCAGATTGATGCGATCCACACATTCCCGAGTGTGCTTCTTGCAAATCTTGAATTGCTTCTTTCTCTTCCAGACATCGTAAGAGTACTCCTTCAAATGATCTTCTGTACAGTGTGTCCTTATAGTAAAGAAAGCGAGGTACACGATGATGAATGTCTGTTCTTCTCCTTGGGTCCTCTGGGAGTATACCATAACATAAGTAATCAATGATAAGTTGTCGCCAAGCTTATTTTTTAGCTTCAGATACGGCAACAAGGTATTCAACTTTATTTTCTTCATCTTTAGTTGCTGGCGGTACTAACCATTCTTAGAGGTTAGTCACTTGCATCTGATTTGGAAGAGTCAGGGTTGAGGCCAAAGCAGCTAGGACATCAGCTTGCTTATTTTCTCTCCTTGGCACATGTTGGAGGGTTACTTCTCCAAGACACCCCATTAACTTCTATGAATAATCATGATATGGTCGTAGCTCAGGCTTTATGACTTCATAGCTTCCCAAAAGCTGCTTGATCACCAATTGGGAGTCACCAAACACTTGTAATTGCAGTTGTTTCATGTCAACTGCCATCTCAAGTCCAAGTATTAAAGCTTGATATTCAACAACATTATTAGAGCAACGATTTATTAGGGTAAAAGAGTATGTGATGACCTCTTCTTGTGGAGTAACGAACACCATACCGAAACCAGCTCTATCTCAATGTGCGGAACCATTAAAGTACATCTTCCATGGGGTTCTAGCTTAAATGACCATTGCATTAACTCTGGTATAGGGATTGGAAAGTCATCCTTAGGGCAGGCGTTGTTGAGATCTCAAAAGTAAACACAAACTCGATTTTGGCCATTCTTCTTCCGTACTGAAACAATACTTGAAATCCATGTGGGATATTTGACTTCACGAATAAAGCCTGCTTCAATGAGTTTGTTAACTTCATTTTCAATCAAAGGAACCAACTCTGGCCTAAAGCGCCTTTGGGCTTGCTTAACAGGACGAGCACCATTCTTGACCGCCAACTGATGGATTGCTACTTTCGGATCTAAGCCAGACATTTCCTTATAGATACAAGAGAATACATCCATATATTCTTTGAGTATGTATATATAAACGACTTTCTCCTCTACTTCTAGAAACGCATTTAGGTAAGTTAGTCTTGGGTCTTCATTAATTTTAAGATTAACTTTCTTCAGGGGATCTATTGTGGCCTTTACTCCTTCTTCAAGTTGAGATGGAGCATCTCCAGTATCTTCTTCCTCTTGAGGATCATCATCGTTGATGGATATGTGGTGACACCAGAAAGTATCTTCCATCTCTTTATCAACCTTTATTTGATACGAGACCTCATTATCATTTTGGATCATAACATGATATGAGGAGCCAATACTTTCTTTATCTTCCTCATGTTCCTTGGTATACACCACCGTATGAGTTTTAGCTTTTAACACCTCATTGTATGAAACCACTAGTTCTGTCTGTCGCCTCATTCTGTAAGGGATCAAACTTTGGAAATCCTTCTGGATTTTAAATGAAGAGTGCATCATTATGCTTTGATGACTTCTTTGATGCTTGTTGATTTTTTTCTTATTTAGCTGTCCAAACCTTTCAAACATGAAAGTTCTTACAGTTGATTCTCCAAGTCGATTAAAGACAGATAGTCTTTTAGCAGCAGTGGATTCTTCTTCTACGGTGATGTAATTACTGACTGCCCTTCTTATGGAGATTCGAATCGGAGGTGGCTGTGTGTATCCTAGGACTTCACATGCTTGCATGGTTGTAACCTCTGATAGAAGTTTTCCCAACCTTATTGGCTCATTAAGATTGTATTCGGCCTTTACAAATAGCCTGTATGCATTTGGATCAAAGCCCTCTTTCGTACGCTTCGTAGGGAATGTCATATCTTGTGGCAGATTTTGAGCCATAGACTCTTCAAGAAGTCTTGAGGATGGATTTATTGCATCAATCTTCCTGATAGGTAAAGTTAGCCCCTTTAACACATTATCTTGGGAATCCGATGGGTGATTTTTTTCTTTCCTTACCTTTGGTACGTAACGAAGAATGGGAGTTGCCTTCTTTTTCATAAAAGCGATACCTTCTTTATTTGAAGTAGAGAGAGGCTTCTTGGTGGCAACTTTTTCAATAGTCACCATGACCTTCTTAGATGCAAGATCGTCACACTTGGTCTTAGTGACAAATTCAACCCTTTTCTCATCCACAACATGCTTCTTTAAGTAGAATTTTACATCGATAAATGTGACTCAGCTTCAGTGAATGGCTTGTCATCGACAACTATCTTTCTTTCGACTCCGCCTTCAAGGTACTTCAAGCATTGATAGTAAGAGGATGAGATAATTTTGTTCCTATGCAACCAAGGCCTACCAAGTAATATATTGTATGAAGTTTTGGCATCAATCACATGCATCAATGGGTTTGATTGTAAATCATCCATACGAATCCCCAACTTGATACATCCCATGGACCTCTGGCCCCCTTGGTTGAAGCCTTGGATCATTATATGGCTTTCGTCTAGTTCGCTAATAGCAATGCCAAGCTCCTTTATCGTACGTATAGGCAGGATATTGACTCCAGATCCCTCATCTATCAAAATTCTATTGATCTTCTTTCCTAGAATTTGACCCATCATGTATAAGGGACGATTATGTAAGGTTTTACCAAGCAGAAGATCGTTATTTGTGAATGTGATTTTTGTATCACACACATGTGCCTCTTTACCAAGAGTTTTAGCAAGCTTTTTGGAAGGTGAAGGAACCTCCATGGGTAGATTCTCACCCTTTGCCCCCTCTTTGGCGGTATTAAAACAAGACGCCTCAAGGTTGACTTGGGAAGTCTTTACATAAAACCAACTCGGTAAGAATTCCTCTAAAGTCACCGGACACAGAGGTTTTTGATGGTGAAACTCCGTCACCCTTGTTTTCTTTGGGAATCCAACCAACTTCTGTTTCCTTGGTTTCTTTACCATTATCCTTCTGGTTGGCTGCTCGTACATCTCCTTTCGCAGACTCATCTTCTTGCGTCTGCGTATGGTTACCAGAGTTCAACCTTCATCATCATCTTCGTCAACTAAAGACCTATCAGGCTCTAATATCTTCTTCTTATGCTCTTTGACACAAATCTGAATCATGTCGAGCGAGCCAAAAGTGATAGATATTTGATGAGAACTGGATGTCTCATCGTCGAAAAAGATTTTTTTTTCTTTTGCCAGTTGCATGACTTTATTTTTAAAGACAAGGCATTTCTCCAGAGGGTGACTTATGAGACTATGATATTTACAATAATTAGGATCATTGGTCCTTTCAGCTTCATTGGGATACTTCATCTCTGGGAGTTCGATGAGCTTATGTTGAAGGAGTTCATCAAAAATCTCAGCAACATCAGAATCAAGGAAGGGATATTCTTTTTCATGCATCTTCTTTAAAGTTTTCTGATTCGGATGTGCTCCAGAAGTCGTTTTCACACTTTTTTTCTCGCTTACCTTTGTGGTGACCTCCACAGGAGACACATCAACATTCATGGACTCTTTGTTTTCATTTTTGGGAAGAAACTTGCCTCATCTTTTGGGTTCCTTCTCTTCCTTTCCCCTTCGAGGGTCATGAATATGCGCTCCTTCCTTTCTAGCAGAAGACATGCTCAACTCCATATCATGATCACGAGTAGCTAACTCTTCAAAGGATTTTGGTTTAATTCCTTTCAAGATGTAGAGAAGCCCCCAGTGCATTCCTTGGACGCACATCTCTATTGCAGAAGCTTCACTGAGCCTATCTTTGCAGTTTAGACTCGTATTTCTCCATCGATTGATGAAGTCGATGACTGGCTCATCTTTTCTTTGCTGAGTATTTTTGAGCTCTATCATGCTCACTGTACGCCTTTTGCTATAAAATCGATTTAGGAACTCGTGTTCCAATTGCTCCCAACTTTCAATGGAGTTAGGCTCGAGGAATGTACACCAATCAAAGGCATTTCTCTTTAGGGAATGAACAAACTGTTTGACAAGATAGTCACCGTAAGTTCCAGCATTATTACATGTCTCAAAAAAGTGTGCGACATATTGTTTTGGGTTACCTTTTTCCTTAAATTGTAGAAATTTGAGGGATTGGTAGCCAACAGATATTTTGAGGCTATCTATTCTTGCAGTGTAAGGCTTGGCATATGCAAGAGAATACTTGGTGACAACATCATACTTGTCTTTGAGGGTCCCTTCAATAAATTCCCTCAATTGCCCAATCGGGATCATTCCCTCAGCAGAAACTTTTACCTCTTTAGTCGATGGTGTTTGTTTCATAGGATTTTCTATCTCATGAACCTCTGGAGATTTTATCGGTGTATGGTTAGATTCTCCATCTATCCAGCCTTCCACCCTATCCACTATCTTATCAATCCTAGCTTCTTGATTCTGAACATAGTTGGTCAGGCTTTAATTGCCTTTGTTAGAATCGCAAGCTGTTCCTCCATAGACGAGGCATCAGTTACCATTGCTTGCATAATTATCAGAGACATTGGAGAGTAACATGGATTATCACATAAGTTGATCCTTGAAGTTCTCAGCTTCTGTGGTGTAAGTGGAAATGACACATTTGTTGAATGACCATCGCTCTTTGAGCCAGAGTATTTGGAACCAGAATACTCAAGTAGAGTTAGAGTCTTCTTAAGCGATTCTGCCACACTGCTTCCTCCTTCCAAAGCGCTTTTATTGAACTTCGTTCCTTTTCGGGTTGAAGATCCAAAAACTGGAGCTGGAGCGGACGACACTGGATATGTTTGTTGTCCTAGCAAGCCTGCCTTGCTTCTTGTGACAGCTCCCAGGCTTCTGAAAGTAACACCAAGGATGCTTTCTACTTCAGCAGAGAACTTTGAATCTGCAGCCTTGGAAGTAGTTGATTGGGAATTGACATTCTTGGAAGTCATTTCGTTGTTCTTAAACTTTAAAGTATGAAAAGTTGAGATGAGAGGTAGAGATTGTCCCACTGGGCGTGCCAGAATTTATTGGACAATAAAATTTCAAGACCAAAAAATAAATAATTTGAGACAAGAAAATATTACAACAATCAATTTTATTAATTTTAATGCGAGTGTTACAATCTCTATGAATCCTCTGATTTGCCTTTTCAAATATAAATTCAAGGGCTTCGAGCTTGATCTTGAATTTGAACTTGATTTCTTGATTTGAGGGACTTGATCTTGACTTGTGCTTGAATTCAAGGGATTTTGAGCTCATTCTTGAATATTGCGGTCTTGATCTTGAATCTTGATGAACTTGATTTGAATGCTTGAGCTTTTTAGAGAAATTGTGGCGTATGATCCACGAGCTTTCTCTTGCTACTTGTTAGAGTTCTGGGGTCCCTTTTCTTGAATTATGAGACCCCTATTTATAGTTGTGGAAAGGAAGAGTCATGATGAATATGAACTTTCTTTGACCAATCAAATTTAAGTGATGTGGTGCCCTTTTATGGGCTTTTATTTCATGGGCCTGCTGCATCATTTTTCCATGTGGCATGGTCCTATTGGCTCCTTCACTTGCCTTGGCATGCCACATCATTTGACATGTGGTGCTTATTTGGGCCTCTAGAATATGACAATATCTTGGGCTTAGTAAAGTGGGCTCCTCATTTGTAGCCCAAATTAATGGACTAGCCCAATGAAATTGAACTTTAATTAAATCCATATATGTTTGGACTTAAATAATTTATTCAATTATATTAATCCGTAATATTTATTAGGGACTAATGTATTTTGAATTTAATATAATCCGAATTTTGTACGGATTCAACTTTAATAAAATTTTATTGCTTACACCATGAAAGACTCGCAAGTTCCATCTATCCACATGGAATAATTTTTCATCAGGCATGCTAATCATATCTTGCCCAAAACTATTTTCCATTAGGCCACCCAAAATAATTTTCCATCAGGTATGCCTATCAAAATCAAAAAATCCATCCGGAACACTTTTTTATCAACCATGTAAGTCATTTCAAATAAAGTTTGACAACATATCCCTTTCATAGTACCATGATATGAATATGAATGAGCATGAATAGATCACAACAATAAGGAATAACACAATTATCTCAAATATGGTCTCATATGATCATATTCAACTCAACAACACTGACTACAAGCCTAACAATCATCAATCTAGCTCAAATGACCTAAATCTCATTCATAAAAAGGGATGTACCATCAATATCAATACCGATCAAGTTTGATAGAATCATTAATCCACTTTCCACCTCATACACAAACAATCAAGAATCGGGGAATATCCAAAACAAGTCATTAATTCCATTTTTATCCTTTTTGAGTACATTGCTACCCACATAGATGCTCGTCATCTCATTTATACGGGACCATCATTTCTCATTACTTCTATACAAATAACTAACACATAAGCACTTTGAAAGAGAGTCAAATAAAGTCTCCGCTTGCCCTGAAAGAAGACCTGTGATATTCTTGCAAAACTTTTATCTTTTAATAATTTTTGAATGATACAAATCTAATCAAATATGAATTCTACATAAGAATATAAATTAGTAGACACCTATATTGCTATACTTAAATTTCAGATCCAAAAATCAACCCCAAACCCCAAAGGCAAAACTGGAATTTTTTTATATGAAGTTCCCCAAAACTTAAGAAGTTCAAATATGAAATTTCATAAAAAATAGTGTTAAAATCTACCTTGAAATCATAAAAATATCATTTCTTAATTTCACAAGGAAATCCCCAAATTTTTAAATTGAAAAGCCAAGATTTGAAGATGAAATAATCATTGAGGAATGTAAGAGTATTGGTTTGGAAACTTACCCAATGAATAAATAGAAAAAAACACCTTTATATCTCACCAAAATAAGTTTCCCAACTTTGAAAATTGAGTTATGGAGTTTATGTTTGAAATAAGAGATTTGAAACACTGGAAGGTAAAATGGTCATTGCAATAGCGAATGATTCATCACGACCACGAGCTTGACCCAACTTAAAGGATTACGATCACGTAGGAAAACCCATCGTAACCCAGACCTAGCCTTATCCAATCTCCTTTGCGATCTCCCTCTAATTTTATCACAATGCCGAATGAAATCCTTTTTTTCATTTGCATGAGCCCCTTTAGCAATCGTGACAAAGGAAATCACTTGCACTATAATTGGTGCACCAATAGTCCAAGTCTAATAAAAAACCCAATTGAATCCTATAAATTCATTCAAAATCCCATAAACACACCCAACTTTGCTACTAGATTAACATTAATATTTTGAAATAAATGGAATCATCTGATTTTCAAATGGTGGTTAGTATTAACGAATATTGACCAAAGTTAACTCTAAGCCATAAGTTTTCAAATTTCCATGCAACCACTCAAAATCCATCCGAATGCCTCGAACCTGAACTAATAATACTACTAACCCAAAAATGTCATTCTAGAGCTAATAAGACTGACAAAATTCACAAATGACTAATCAATCTTCAGAAGTTGATCAAAGTCATCCTTACTAACTTCAAAACCTTTCAAAATGAATAACTCTTAAACTACTAAACCAATCACCTCAAGAATTTAACCACCTAGACTTATAGACCACAACTACCATAATACCACCACGGGAAGGGGTAATATAGTTAAATTGCACAAAGTGTCAAAAGTCACTATGATGATTGTTATATCATTCATCACTAAACACACATTCATTCTCGAACATAAGTGTAAGAAAGGTACCTAAACTTTTGAAAATCTAGGTATATCTACTTCGCACATCTGATGTTGTCTCCTATGTATTCTTCTCATCTGAATGATGCTTCCACGGAAGCTATATCCATAGATCTCAAATTTCTAGTCTGCCTATTCTAAATAGTCATGGGCTTCTCTTCAAATGTCAATATCTGATCTAAATCCACTGAATCACATAAGAACCATTAGAATGACACTTTTTTAATATTGAGGCTCAAAGATAAAGCCAAGTCATAGGCTACCTACCAAATATGCCAAAGAATCTCAAAAGGGCCAATAAATATCCTACTAAGCCTATCCCTCTTCCCAAATCTCATCACACCCTTCATGAGGGCTATCTTAAACAAAATTGGCTCACTAACCATGAACTTTAAATCATGTAACCTTCTACCCATATAAATTTTCTACCTATATGGGTTGTCAAAAGCCAATCCTATATATACTTCACCCTATCCGTGGAATCCCTTAATAAACTCGAGTCTATGGCCTAACTTCAAAGGAATAAACTATCTCACCGCAGAACTACACTTCTTCCCATACAAAGCTTCAAATGGTGCCATTTGAATGCTAAAATGGTAACTATTATTATGGGCAAACTACACTAATGGCAAGTACTATTTCCAATAGCCACCAAAATCAATCACACGAGATCGTACCATATTTTCTAATAAATGAATAGTCCTCTCTGACTTGCCATTTGTCTGTTGATAAAAATAGTACTCATATCCAAATAAGTGCCTAACTCTCGTTGCATAGAACTCCAAACGTGCGATGTAAATTGAGGGCCTCAGTATGAAATGATGGAAATGGACACACCATTTAACCAAACTATCTTCTGTATATAGATCTTATCCAACATCCTCGATATTATAGTTAATCTTTACTATACGACATGAGTTGACTTGGTCAATCAATCCACAATCACCCTTAAAGTTAAATTTTCCCAAAGTATGAGGCAACTACATCATGAAGTCCCTAGAAATATGCTCTCACTTCCACTCAGGTATAGGTATCCCGAGTTAAACCAATCAACCTATGGTGCTTATACTTTACTTATTGGTGATTAAAAAACTTAGCCATGAACTCCATGGCGTCTCCCTTTATTCTAGACCACCAATAATGCTGCTTCAGGTCATGGCACATCTTTGCTGCACCTTGATGAATAGATTACCTTAAACTATGATTCTAATCCATAATCAATCTACGCAAGTCACCAACTCTAGTACTACAAATCTGACCCCTGAACCTCAAGGCACCCTTAAAATCAAGAATTGCTTCCTTAGATTCACATTTTAACACCTTATCTTGAATGATGCACAACTTTTTATCCTCAAACTGTCTATTTTGAATCTGCTCCACCATCAAGGACCATGACTACACATAAGAAAGAGCTCTATTAGGCTAAAAAATATCAAGTTTTACAAAGCTATTGGCTAGATTATAAACATTTATAACCAACGGTTGCTCCGCTATCATCAACAAAGCTAGACTACTCATACTCACCACCATTCTACTCAAAGCATCCACAACTATATTTGCCTTGCCTTCGTGAGAGAGAATTTCAACAACTCAAACCACCTGTGCCATCTCAATTCAAACCCTTCTGGTTGAATATGTACTAAAGGATGCAATAATCAGTAACATCTCACAATGAACTCCATACAAGTAATTCCTCCATAACATCAGAATAAACATTAATGCCACCAACTCTATATCATGAGATGGGATAGTTATTTTCATGAGCCTTCAACTGTCTTGAAGCATAGGTTATAACCTTCTCTTTTCACATCAAAATATTGTCAAGACCAACTACTAAAGTATCATAATATATAGTAAAGCCCCTACTTTCTATAAGTAAGGTTAAGATAGGTGCTGAGGTCAACAAAGATGTGAGTTTTTGAAAGCTTGCGTTACTTTCTTTGGACTACTAGAGAAAACTATTCTTTTAAGTTAATCTAGTCAAATAGGTTACAATTGTTGAAAAATCCTGCATAAACTACCAAAAGTAACTAGTCAAACCAATAAAAACTTGAATCTCGATAGGTGAATAGATCTAGCCTAATTCCAAACCACTCCAACCTTGGACCCATCGATCATAATATCCTCATTGTACATCACATGTCCTAAGAATGCCACAACACTAAGACAAACTCACATTTCGGGAACTTAGCATACAATTCCTTATCTCTCAACCTTTAAAGCACACTTCTTAAATGCTTTACATGATCCACCTTACTCTTGGAATTCAACAAGATATCATTAGTGGACACAATCACTAATAAATCTAAATAAGGCTAAAATACTCTATTCATCAACTCCATAAATGATACCGGGGAAAAAACATAACCAAAAACTCATAATGACCGTATCGAGTCCTGAAGGCTGTCTTAAGGATATCTAAAGAACTAATCCTCAACTGGTGGTACCTGACCTCAAATTAATCTTTGAAAACACCAAAGCACCCTAAAGTTGATAAAAAAAGTCATCTATGCACGGAAGAGGAGACTTGTGCTTGATGATCACATTGTTCAATTGTCAAGAATCGATATCCATCCGTGTATATCCATCTATATTTTTAACAAACAATATAGGAGAACCTCGAATGAAACACTGGGTCTAGTAAATTCCTTTCTTAATAGTTACTGCAACTAATCCTTCAATTCCTTCTAGTGGAGCCATCCTATAAAGAGAAATAAAAATGGGCTTAGTTTCTGTCTCCAAATTAATAACAAAACTGATATCTCTAAAAGACCTAGAAGATTTATCGCGATCATATCCATAAACTTCGTAAACACCTTCACTAACTCCAAAGAAGACGTGTCAGCATTTGTATCTCAAACATAATCCAAATAAAAAGTACACCCCTTCTCAACCAATCACTCCAGAGGAAGAAAATCACCTTTCTAGGATATGAACCCTAGGTACCCTTCTACTTTAACCTCAATACACTTAACGTAACCAAATTAACTATCTTGGCATGATAATCCAAGTAACATCAAAATCTACCATATCTATAATAATTATGTGTACCCAAGTATCATAACCTAAATGAGTCATAAGACTGGATTGGTACACCTGATCTATTATTAAAGGCCTACTAGGCTAGCAAAAAGAACAAGCATAACAATATACTCACACATTATATCAAGATTAGACGCAAAATATGCAACAAGATAAGGAAAACTAGAACTAGGATCAAATAACACTAAAGCTGGCATACTAAGATAATACTTGCGATAAGTTCATCAGAAGACTCTACCTCAATTCTACTTTAAAAATCATAACACTGAGCCTTATCACCCCTTTTAAACTATTCCTCTACCATCTCCTTGATTGGTTGGTAGTTTACCTCTACCTACCTTAGATCTACCTTGACCCCTAGCTGGGAGAGGGGCTACTACCCTAACTAAAGCCTAAAAACCCTAATATTGACCCCCAACTCTAAGTCAGGGTCAATCCCTCTTCAAATGCTATGGACTACCATACTTATAACAAGATCTCAGGACCATTATTGACTGGAAAGAACCCAAATAACCAGAATGGCCACCATAACTTTGAGACCTCTAAAATAACTATGAGAACTCTATTTTATCTTGAAAGAGTCTTATCTAGAATCCCACCCTTAGATGCCTGAATAGCTGTTTGTACCGGCTTATTATGATGAGGGTGAAAGCCTCACCTAAATAAATCCTACTTTCGAATGATGTATCACTGCATTATCTAGAAATACGTGATATTTTGTCCTATTAGATCACTAAAACATGAGCTCAAGCTCCTTGGCCACCTCAAATACCATCTAGAACGTAGTCCCATACTTGGCTGTAGGAAATGCCACCTCTAAAATCTTGAAGGTCAAATCTTTTATGAACCTATAAATTCTCTGACTCTCATCTAGTAATATTACCATGTCATAGCAATACAAAGCATAAAATTGATTCTCATACTTAGTCCTTGAGATCCCATACCGAGTCAAATTCTTAAAATAATATCCGCACTTCTTCCCTAAGCTGCGAGGAATGAATTGGTTAAAAAATCCTATATAATGCCCAAGTCATCAATAAGATCCTACAAGGCTGATATCTATATAGGAGTGCCACTATACTTGGAAAGGCCATACATATTCAGAGCTATATAATCAACAATATAACACTCCATTAACCCCGCACCTTGAAACCAATTATGAAAACTCATAAGAAATTATATGCCTCCCCACTTTGTCCACCCTAAAAATAAGGTGGATCCATTTTAATGAAACTCTCTAACCTTCTATGTTCCTAATATAATGTATCTGCCCTGACCATATTAGTGGATCACACTCCTAGCAAGGATATACCATCATACCTAGGTGCTATAACTACAATCTGACCTATTATGTCCTAACTGGGATGGACTATTGATCGAGAGTTTGTGCCCCGCTCTAGTCTTTGAGTTTGGAGTACCTACTAAGACACCACCCTAAGGAAAACTCTTCAAAACACCCAACACCCAAACCAAATTATCCTGAAGTACCAAAGTAGTAACAAAACCAAGTGGATCCTAAATTGGGCCTACCTCTTCTTCATGAAAATGATCATTCTTTACCTCATACTTAAACTTAGGGGACTCCTCCTTAACTGGAACCCGAGCGGTTTCTTTAGCCCTATCTCTAATTCGACCTCAACTTTTACCACATCCCTTACGATATTTATATGCTCCAACATGGGTAGTAGGTAGGAGTGGTGGAATAGGTTTCCCACCGTCTATAATAGAATAAAACAAAGAACATTAGTAAATGATAAAATCAATTTGCATGATAAAAAAAGAAAGAGATTATTTCTAAAGTACTATAGCCTATCAAAGATATATAATAGATGTCTTCATACTGATCCATATGAATCTACTAGACTCAGCTATTTCTTGTGATAATGATGAACCTGGTGATCTGATACTAACTTATCATGATCCAAAATTTGATCATGATGAAACCTATAGCCAAACTCCATACATACATATAAACTAAACAAGATGATTAGTGAAGGAAGTTATAACAAAGATAAATCTCAACGAAGTCCCATCACAATTGATGAAGGTATATGAAAGATAATACTCATCCCAAAACCTGATAGTCATAAGGTACGAGTATTAATACTTCAAAAAGTCTACAATATCTTAAAATAACAAATATAACCAAAAGAAATTAAAGAGATATAGTAGGAACTAGAGTTGATCATCCACAACCTTTGAATCTCAAGGAATACCCGATCACAAACTCAAACTCATGATCCAGGGATAATAGACTCCATACCTCCATGTATAGTGCAAAAATAAATAAGTGTGAGTACCAAAATACATGTACTCAACAACATTATTGACTGAACTTAATTCAAAATAATAGTGAGAACCACCTAAATTACTATAATTATAGTCCTCGAAGCACCTACAAACAAGAAGGCCACACCTAGGAAAGCAGATAACAACAATAACAGGAAAATTAACCTTGTCCAAATCAATAATTTCTCAATCCAAAACAATGGAAATAACTTTCCAACAATTATACACAACAACAAACCAGATCAATGGAAATAATGAGATGAATATAGTGATATAATATATAATACAATGTTTACGCGCTGCCCTGTCTAGAAGATGGGACCCATGAGGGACTTGCGAGTCTGATATACCATCCTAGAATAATTTATCACTGGGCATGTAAATCATGAAGCTTCTTGGAACCTTTTCCCATCAAACCACTTGGAATAATTTCCCATCGGATATGCTAATCAAAATAAAAAGATCCTCCCAAAATATTTTCCAATTAAGTATGCAAGTCATTTCAAATGCACTTTCTCAAAATATCACTTTCATATTGCCTTGATATAAATATGAGTAAGTATTCATGAATCACAAAGATAAAAAAACCACACAATTATTTCAAAATCTGGGCTCACTAGACCAAACTAAACAACACTCGCTACAAGCCCAAAAATCATCAATCTAGCTTACATAAATTAAATCTACCTCCTAAAAAGGGATGTACAATTAATATCGATAACTATTTAGTCCGGTACATTAATCAACTTTTCACCTCATAAACCAATAATTAAGAATAGGAAAATTTCTAAAATAAGTCATTAATTTTATTTTTATCCCTTTTAGAGGCACTGGCATCATATAGATACTCGTCATCTCATCTATGCGGGACCTCCATTTCCTATTACTCCCATACAAATAACTAACATATAAGCACTACAAAAAAGAGACAATAAAGTCTTAACTTGCCTTGAAAAAAGATCCATGAAGTTAAATTGAAGCTTTGCCCTTCTGAATAACATTTGAACAAGCCCAATCAAATTACATATATATTTTACATAAGAATAAGAAAACATGGACACCCATATGCTATGCTTAAATTTTTGATAAAAAAGTCAACCCAAAAGTAAATCCCAGGCTTCCTATGAAAAAACTTGAATTTTATTATAAAATCACATTGAAAATAACATAAGGAGCTTAAATATAAAATTTCATCTAATATGAAGTTAAAATTGACTTTGAGATCATCAAAATCTAATTCCTTAACTTTACCAAGAAATCCTAAGAAATTACTATATATAAGGGAGAATGTAACTTTTTGGTCCTTAGTTACATTCTAACTATGTCTAACCAACTAAAAAACTTTCTTTTAAGGGAGAAGATAACTTTTTGATAGTCCTTAGTTACATTCCAACTATGTTTTACCAACTAAAAAACTCTCTTAAAATATTGCCCTTATATTTGTCTTTTATTACTTTCTACACTACATAAAAGTTAAAGAATTTTCAAGACTTTTTGGTAAATACATGATCTCTTAAACTAACTTTTTGAAAGTGATGTCACGTGTACTATTTTAAATAAATTTAACTTTAGAATTTGAATCTTCTTTCAAGAAATATTAGATTGTTTATATAGAATTAAAATTATTTTATATTTTTGTGTGGTGAATGCTGAATTTTTTCTTCATATATTTATTTTCTTATATTTTAAACTTTCTATGAATTTCTAAGTGAAAATTTTGACTCCGTCAAAATTTATAATACTCCAAGCTTTTAATAATTAATTTTTTGCTCAAGAATCTCCTTTTACGAAATACTAGATTGTTTATATAGAAGTAAAATTATTTTATATTTTTATGTGGTAAATGTTAAATTTTTTTCTTCATATATTTATTTTCTTATATTTTAAACTTTCTAAGTGAAAATTCTGCCGCCGCCAAAATTTTTAATACTCCAAACTTTTAATGTTTTAATTTTTTGCACAAGAATCTCCTTTCACGAAATACTAGATTATTTATATAAAATTAAAATTATTTTATATTTTTATGTGGTAAATGTTGAATTTTTTCTTCATATTTTTTTTTAATATTTTAAACTTTCTAAGTGAAAATTCTGAATCTGCTAAAATTTCTAATACTTCAAGATTTTAATATTTTATTCAAAAAATACTATCACGCATGAACTTGGTGAATTAAAATTTAAAGTTGTTAACCCATTTAAAGATTTTTTTTTATTCATTATCAAATAAGTTTACAAAAAATATAATTAAATAAGTCTATTAATGTTTTACTAGAAATGAAAAAGAATTACATATGTAATATTCATATAACGCTTCGAACACACAATTTTTATATTTACTTATGAATTATAGGCGTAATCACAATTGATGTGCTTGTCAACTCGCAAAACAGATATTTAAAAGAAAAAATTTCTTAAAAAAATTGAAGTACATTAAATGGTCAAAGTAAAGAGCTTTTACTATATGATATAAATATAATTATATGCAAGCCTTCATAAAAGTTGAGATTTGTAATCTTAAAAATAAGATATATAATATTTCACTCATTTCTTTTTATTTGCTTCATTTTGGCTGTGCTTATATTCCTAAATATTTGTTACTTTAATCTTTCAAGAATAGTTTGAACAAAATATTCCTATTATGCCCTTATTCAACAAATGTAGTCATTATTGATTTGGAAAGAGGTATAAAATTTAATTAGGAGTATATTGTGAAATTACTTTTAATTTTATAGGAGTAAGAGATTAAGGTGTGTGCCCAACCCAAATAGAGTAAATAAAAAGGAATGAAGAGAGTACGATATAATAGATAAATTAACCTGCATGTAAAATACTTTAAACTAGCAGTAAAAAATATACATTTTTAATCCCTTTATTAAAAAAATTTAACTCCACCAATATTCATTTAAATTTATACTCTAGTTTTTTATAGATAATTTTCAACTATCAATAACGTATCTTTAGTTATTTTATATTATTTGTTTATAAAAAAGAATGTATGACATATTTATATGGATAAGAACAATCTCTTATCTCCTTAATATAAATATGCTATTTAATTTACTTATATAGTATATTAGGTAAACAAATCATATTTTAATAAAATATTGCTCGTAAGATTTTATAAAAAATGTTAATATATTAACACTTATAATTTTAATTTATCCTCTTGTATAGTTTTTAAATAAAATTAAAAAATAAAAATATTAAAATTAGTTATTTAATTCAAGAAAATGTGTTTGACCTGATGTTAAAATAAACAATGAAGCATATTTTAATTAGGACAATTTAAATAAGTTGTAAGCTATTATTTGATTTTATAAAAATTAAAAATTATAGTTTTTTTAAAATTTGATCTTTATTATCACTTTCTATCATTTTATTTTAAAATTTAATTTAATTTTTTTCATAAACTAATTAAATATCAATAATTATATTTAATACTGTAATATTGGGCATGTAAAACGGGTCTTCATTGTCTAGTACAACTATAAAACCCAAGATTTAAATATAAAATCATGAAATAATCATAGTGGAATGTTCAAATTATGGTTTGAAAACTTACCCAACAAAGAGATATCAAAAATCACCTTTTGATTCTCCCTAAAATATGTTTTCATGCTTTAAAATTGAGTTATGGGATTTACGTTGATAAAAGATCATGATCGTACTGACCCATCATAACTATGAGCTCACTTGATGTGGATTACAGTCATGATTGTCCTCCATGCAACCACATAGACGAACCTATCGTGACCCAAACCCAGTGAGTTGGACCCCCATGACGAGTAGATCCCCGTGACTCATGACTATAACACACGACTTATACCCTCGAGTCGTCACCAAGACAGTGAGTTGGACACCCAGACACTATCCACCATCGACCCCATGACACCACTTGTTACCAGACCATACAACTTGTATGGTCTAGTCATATTCCAGGCAGAACCCAAAGGGATTGGACACTAGACAATATACGACTCAATCTTACCATCCATAACCTATCCTCACGGCTCTTAGTGAGCCACTCGTACTTAAAGCCAAGTCAAGTCACTAAGTTACAGATTTGATTAAGGGACAGTCCTAACAACCCATCACCACTACTAATGACTCATACCACCAAGTGGTTACCATAATAGAATCCAAACCACCATCCACTGGACTCCCTACGACTAGGGTCACCTGATTCGTACTCACATCATACAACTCATATGGTATGTTGTTACTAGGATAGTGAGCTCAAAGCTCAGGAAATTTTCAAGGGCCAAAACCCAGGTCATTTCAATTCTCCCCCACTTGGATCATTCATCCTCAAATGATGGGACAAAGCAGTGACTAGCATAATTAAACCCCCAACCTTTTCTACGTTTACCTTTAAGACAAAAAACAAAGATGTTAAGATCAACACATACCTTAAGCATGATTTTCCAAAATGGGAAATAGGAATGGATGCTTGGACTTCATGTTCTCTTTAGCTTCCCATGTAGCCTTTTTCACCTTATGGTTCCTCCATAGAACTTTTACCAAAGATACATCCTTGGTCCACAACTGACGAACCTGCTGATCTAAGATTTTAACTGGAACCTCCTCATAAGACAGAGGATCCAAAATACCGATATCATTGATAGGTATAATCTGCGATGGATCACCCACACACTTCCTCAACATAGATACTTGGAACACCGGATGAATGGAGCTTAGACTAAGAGGCAACTCCAACTAATATGCAACAATTCCAACCCTTCTAAAAAACAAGTATGGACCAACATACCGGGGATTGAGCTTCCCCTTCTTCCTAAACCACATCACCCCCTTTATGGGAAACACCTTCAAGAAAACCCTATCCCCAACCTCAAACTCTAACTTCCTACGCCTTACATTCGCATAGGATTTTTGGCTACTTTAGGCGGCTTTAAACCTATCCCGAATCACGTTCACCTTCTCCATGGCTTGATGAACCAAATTCAAACCAAACATCTCCACCTCACCAACCTCGAACCACCCAATAGGAGACCTATACCTCCTACCATACAAGGCCTTAAACAAAGCCATACCAATGCTAGAGTGGTAGCTATTGTTAAATACGAACTCTATTAGAGGCAAATGCTCAACCCAACTACCACCATAGTTAATCAAGTAATCACGGAGCATATCTTCCATTAATAGCCCTTTCCACTTACCCATCCGACTGCTGGTGGAAAGCCATACTAAGATTCACCTTAGTCCCTAAACCCTTATGAAACGACCGCTAAAAGTGCAATGAAAATTGTGTGCCATGATCCAAGATAATAGAAACAAGCACCCTATGAAACTTCACAATCTCATGGAGGTACAACCTCACATAATCCTCTGCCGAAAAATTTGTTCGCACTGGTAAGAAGTGAGCAGACTTTGTTGTCTTATCCACAATGACCCAAACCGAATCAAACTGATTTCGAGACCTAGAAAGACCAGTAATGAAATTCATATTGATCACCTTTCATTTACAAAAATTCAACTTAATTTCCTGATACAATCCTTCGGGCCTCATGTGCTCAACTTTCACTTGTTGGTACACTATGCACTTAGCCACAAACTAGCTACATCTCGCTTCATATTATTCCACCGGTACATTTCCTTAAGGTTGTGATATATTTTCATCAAACCAGGATTAATAGCATAGTGTGACTTATGTGCCTCAACCAATATTCTCTCTCAAAATCCATCATATTTGGAATGCATAATCTCTCTTGGTACTGCAAGGTATCATCACCACTGACCTCAAAGGCCATTACCTTATGCCCACCTATATCACCCTTGATCCTCATCAAGATAGGATCCAATACTTGCTTCTCCTTTATTTAAGCACCAAGAGATGACTGTGCCACCTTCTGTACAAATACACCACCATACACAAAGTCCAAGAGACGAACATCAAGATTAGCCAAATGGGGAATATCTTTCACTAACTCCCATTTTTTTATACACATGAGCTAGACTTTCCATGGATAACCTACTAAGTGCATCAACAACCACATTAGCTTTACCTTGATAATAGTGAAGACTCATCTCGAAATCCTTGAGCAGCTCAAGCCATCTTTTTTGCCTGAGGTTCAGCTCTTTCTGAGTAAACACATCTAAGTGCTCTCATGATCCGAAAAGATATCCACATGCACGCCATATCGATAGTGATGCCAAATTTTCAACTAGAATACCATAACCAACAATTCCAAGTCATGAGTCAGATAATTCTTCTCATGCACCTTCAACTGTCTAGAGGCATAAGCTATCTCCCTACCATGCTGCATTAACACGCACCCAAGCCCCATATAGGATGCATCACAATAGACTATAAAACCGTTAGTGCCTTCAGGAAAGGCCAGAACTGGTACCAAAGTTAGCTTATCCTTTAACTTCTAAAAACTACCCTCACAAGCATCATACTACAAGAACATCACCTTCTTCTGAGTTAACTTAGTCAACGAGGCAGCTATAGTCAAAAACTCACCACAAACTCCTATAGTAATTGGCTAAACCTAAGAAGCTCCAAATATCAGTTGGAGTCATGGGTCTAGGGCACTTCTTAACCACTGCAACTTTCTATGGATCCACCATGATCCCCTCACTAGAAATGGCATGACCCATAAAAGTGACAATGTTTAACCAGAATTCATATTTAAAAAATTTGGCATACAATTGCTACTCCTTTAGGGTTTGTAACACAATGCGGAGGTGATCGACATGATCCACCTCACTCTTAGAGTACACCAGAATATTATCTATGAACACATGGACAAACAAATCCAGAAACTAATGAAAGACCCTATTTATCAAGTCCATGAATGCCACCGGGGAATTTGTCAACCCAAAAGACATAACTCAAAACTCAAAATGCCCATATCGAGTATAAAAAGCAGTCTTTGAGATATCCACCTCCCTAATATTTAATTGATGATACCCAGACCGAAGATCAATCTTGGATAAAAACTTAGCACCCTGAAGCTGATCAAACAAATCTTGTATCCTTGGAAGAGGGTACTTATTCTTTACCGTTGCCTTATTCAACTACCAATAATTAATATACATTCGAAGGGAACCATCCTTCTTGCACATGAACAATACCTGTACACCCCACAGATACATACTAGAATGGATGAAACCTTTGTCTAACAGATCCTTTAGTTGCTTGTTAAGATCTTTTAACTCAACTGAAGCCATTCTATATGGGGGAATAGAAATAGGATGAGTTTTCGAAACAAGATCAATCCCAAAATCAATTTCCCTATCGGGAGGACAACCAAGGAGGTCGTCAGGGAAGACCTCAGGAAATTTATTCACCATCGGGACGGGATATAGAGAAGGACCCTCCAACATAGAATCTTTAACCCAAACCTAATGGTAGAGACACCACTTGGAGGTCAATCTCCGAGCTCTAAGTTACGATATGAACCATTCCTTGGGAGCTATGGAACCACCCTCCCATTCAATAACTTGCTCATTAGGGAATTCAAAGATGACTTTACGAGTTTGATAATCTAGAGAAGCATAGCATGAGTGAAGCCAATCCATCCCCAATATGATATCAAAATTCACCATGTCTAATTCAAACAGATCCACCAAGGTATCCCGACCACCTACAGACACCACACAACCCCTTTAGACTCTTCTAGAAACCACAAAATCACCTACTAGGGTAGAAATAGAGAAAAGGGTCCATAATACACTCAGGACCAAAACCAAAATACACAACCATAAAAGGGGTCACATAAGAAAGAGTGGACCCCGAATTAAGTAAATAGTACACATCATGAAAAAGGGTTTCAACATACCAGTAACAATATCAGGAGATGCCTCAAACTCCTAATGAGTAGTGAGGGCATAGAGTCGATTTTGACCAGTTTCGGAGCCAGATGGTGCACCTTTTTTAGGGTCGGAGCTGATGAAGAGGCAACAAGAACCTTGATTTCCCCAGAAGCAACCTTACCAATAGGACAGTTTCTAATCATATACCTTGTCTAACCACAGTTGCAACACTTTTCCTTTCCTTCATCATAATAACCCCAATGCAATCAACCACAAAATCTGTAGAGAGGATATTATGTAGCAGATTGGGCCTCACTAGCCTGAGATTGGGAACCCTGTGCCCTATAATTATTGCCACTCTAAAAATTTCTGTCACTAGACGACTTTGGATAGGGAGCACTAGCCGTCGAGTGAGACCCAAAATTGGTCACCTATTCCTGGACCACTTTTCACCATCCCTACCACTTTGCTGTTAACCACCACCCTGATTAGAAAATCTAAACTTCTTATTCTACCTTTCCTTAATTTTAGCCTGCTTCTTCTTCTCTTTCTCAACCTACTGCATATACATAACCAGTTTGGAGATGTCCATAACCTTGTTCAACAAGGAAACCTTACTTTCCAAAATCAAGTCTCGGGATTACCTAAAAGTAAATTTCTTATCCTAGCCCTCATGCTAGAAACCAACTCTGGAGCATACCGAGATAACTGGTGAAACTTCAAGGCATACTCCTTGACTGATATCTTGCCCTGCTTTAGGTTAACAAATTCTTCTGCCTTAGCCTCCCTCAACTCTTTAGGAAAGAAGCATTCCAAAATAGCACTAGAGAAATCATCCTATAGGGCTGACTCAACATCATCATCCTTTGACTGCTTCAATTCCTCATACCATTGGTATGCTACATCTTTTAATTGGTAGGCAATAAACTCTACACCCTCCATGTTAGTAGCATGCATAATGTGGAGGATCTTTTTTATTTCTTCAATAAAATCCTAAGGATCTTTCTCAACCTTAACACCAGTAAACACAAGAGGGCTCAACCTCATAAATTATCTAACCCTTGTGGCCTCAAAAGATAGATTAACAAATTTACCATGCTCGGCCTGAGAAGCTACCAACTGTGCCAACATATGGATAGTCTGACAAAACTCAACATTCATCACATCAGCCTAAGGAACTCGAGAAGGACTGAAGGGGACTGGTGGAACTCCAGGAGGGCAATCAAGAACTAGACCCCTACACTGAGTGTGGACCCTATAAGTAGGATAGGTCCCATCAACATTGTCCCAGGTGGGATAGAAGAGTTTCCATGAGCTTCAAATCATTGGGGAGGCATAATCTGAAAGGTGAACAAATGAGAATTAGAGAAAAATTCAGGACCTTAGACTTTACATCTCAAAAATAGAACACAAGAAAGATAAATATTCCTAAAGCCTCTCCCTTATGAGTGTGACATGCTACACACCCTTAAAAGAGACTCTACTCGACACAGCTTTGTCGGACATCCAATTGACCATGAACCTAGGGCTCTGATACACTTTTGACACAACCTAAACTAAGGCCTAGTCGTGTCGAGCACTCAAGTCCAATCAGGACCGAAAACCACCCCTAATACCCAACTGTAATCGCCCTGCACCCTATATCAGATGAATTTCAAACATATAACAAGATAAAACAATAATAATTCAAAGACATTAAATAAAGTCTATAATCATAATCTAAAAGCCTCTTCTAAATATCCAACCAGTGCTAACCCTAGTGCCAATACCAATACCACGGCTGACACTAATATCGATACCACCCATACATATGGTAGTCTATCAAAGCCTCTAACCAAAATCAAAGAACATCCAATCGATACATGCCCCCGACCATAGCCAAAATCATAACCAAGGAAATAACAATATGGAAAAAAAGTCTATAGTGTGAAATGGAGTCTTTCGGAGTATGAAAGCTCATCATTTCAATCTGACTCAAAGCTTTCCTTGAATCTAAGTCACCGAGCAGGAGGAATGATAGTATGGCCGGTTCCTACATCTCATGGGCATATAGCGCTTGAAAATGGTTTGTCGGATAATCGCTAGCATGTAACTCAGGAATAAAGATAAAATAATTCCATCAATTTAAATCTAAATCAAATAACCACATGCAATAACATATATACATAGATACTGTTCCACGATAGAGAATAAGTTTTAGCATGTATTTAAAAACCTTAACCTGGGATGAGTAGCTTGACCATCCTAAAACTACCCAAGGGCTATATGAGTTCAGCTCTCCCTGCTGAAAGGGCCCCAGTGAGTGTTAGCCGCACAACTGGAGAAAAAAACCCTGAGATGACTAGTACATCTCCAAAAATATAAAGTGTGAAATCATGAACACGATCACCAAGACCACCCTCACATCGACAACGTGAGTTTCCAGTGTTGGTCCCCCCTGGACCCCCACCTTCCACGGCTTTGCTACTCAACCCTCGTTAAGACCATATTAAAATCATTTACTCAATCTCAACTATTTACCAAGAAGTCTTTTAATTAGGTATTAACCATTAGTATCATCACACCATCATTAGAGCTTACAAGTCTATTACCTTATGCCATATAAACTATTAAACCAAGTTAGACTCCACCGTTTCCAATTAACCAAAATCCTTTATAACCAAACCATGTCCACCAAGGCGTTTCCAAAACCATATGAAAAATAACTAAAACCAAGCTATGTTCTATTAACTATTTATGCAATGCAACGATTAAAAATAGCCAAGCTATGTGACAAAATCATTCTCATTGATAATTTCACAAACATGTTGAGGGTATGTCATTAACAAAACAAAATCATCCAATTTGGGGCTCAACCACGACCCCTCAATTATATCACCATTCCCATGCACCCACATGTGCAAAACCATAATTAAAAATAAGGAAAACCATAATTAAACCATGAGAACAATATTCATCCATGAACAACCAAAACCCCCAACCTTTATTTCAAAACCATAAAAAAACCATGAAAATCTTACATTTAAACACAATCCTTTAGTAAAATAACAATTAGGGAAGAGTCACATGCTTTAGATACTAAGAAGTATGGAGAGAAACCACCCTTGAAAGCCTTAATTGATTATCTTGATGAAACCCTAGACTTTTGATTGAGAGAGAGTTTGAGAGAGGTTTTTAAGAGTGCTTGATTGGGAATAATAGGTTAATGAAGTACCAAAAGGTGTTTTAATTCTTGGACTCAAAGGGAGTTAAAAAGGAAAATATCCAAAATGCCCCCAACTTAAAACTATCAAATTATCGCAGGTGGTTACAAGTCGACCCCCTTGACTCGTGACCACAATATACGACTCGTACCCCCGAGTCATCACTAAGATAGTAAGTTGGACACCTATACACTATCCAATATATGATCCTATGGCCCCACTCATTACCAGACCATACGACTCGTATAGTCTAGTCGTATCTCAGACAGAACCCAAAGGGATTGGACACTGAAAAATATATGACTCAACCTTACCATTTGTAACCTATCCTTACAGCTCTTAGTGAGCCACTCGTACTCAGAGCTAAGTCATGTCACTAAGTTACTAATTTGATTAAAGGACCATCCTAATGACCCATCACCACCACCAATGACTCATACCACCAAGTCGTTACCATAAAAACATCCTAACCACTATCCATTAGACTCCCTACAATTAGGGTCACCTGACCCGTACCCTTACCATACGACTCATATGGTGAGTCTTTACTAGAACAGTGAGCTCAAAGCTCAAGAAATTTCCAAGGGACAAAACCCAGGGCATTTTACTAAACCTAAAACAAATAAACCCCAATTGGATCCTCGAGATTCATTTAGAACTTCAACAATACAATCATACTATGATATTAGACTAAAATCAACCTTTGAACTCAATGAATTCATTAGATTTTTAAAATATGTCATTATCAATGGATGTTGGACAAAGTCACATCCATGCCTTATTATTCCAAATCTCCATCTAGCCATTTGAAATCCATCTAAATGCCTCAAGGCCCATACCACTAGTGCTACGAACTCAAAAATAACATTACAAAGCTAATAGAGCTGAGAGTAGTCATATAATGACTAAATCTTTAATGTTGACTAAAGTTAAGCTTACCAACTTCAAAACCTTCTGAAATAAAAAGAACTTGAAATACATAACCAATCACCTCAAAAACAAACCACCTACCTTCATAAACTATAACTACTATAATGCCACTATAAAAAAGGGTAAAATAGTCAAAATACAACAAAAGTCTGAAGTCACTATCAGGGTGGTTCACCTTAGTTAGGCCAGATATACCAAGGTTAGAATGGAAGGGTTCTCAGGATTAATATCCTAAAAGGGTAATTCTTTTCCTTAAGGTTAGTGGTTTGTTAAGAAGTGTGTCTTTCTTATTTAGCTTACGTTCTTGATTTCAGCTCTGACACACCTTATTGAGTAAGTGAGGGTGGTTAGGAGTCATAGGATGTATTTTCTAAGAATCATTTGGTTTTTCTACTTGATAGAGAGAAAATCAATTTTGGCATTGATTTAGAATTAGGCATCAAACCCATTTCTATTCGTCTTTCTAGGATGACTTCTATTGAATTAAATGAGTTAAAGGATCAGTTGTAGGACTTTTTGAGTAAATAATTTATTAGATTTGGTATTTCACCATGGGGGTTCTCTAATGTTATTTGTGAAAAAAAAGATAGATTTATGAGGATGTGTTTTGATTATCGATACTTGAATATGGTCATCAACCATAAAGAACAAGTATCCACTTTTGTACATTGATGATTTATTTATCATCTATAGAGTGCTTCAATATTGTTAAAGATCGATTTAAGGTCATGGAATTATTGATCGAAAAATACTTTATATCCCTAACACGATATATAGGACTTGCTATGATCCTTATAATTTTCTTCCTCTATCAATTAGGTTGGCTATAGCCCCGAAGACATTTATAAAGTTGACAAATGGTATGTTTTTGCATTATCTTAAATTTTTTTTCATTGCGTTCATTGATGATATCTTAGTGAATTCTAAGAGGGAGGAGGAGCAGGCACATTTTTTAAGGATTTTGCTTTAGCGAATGAGGATAAACCGTTATATGATAAGTTTTTAAAGTGCTTATTTTGGTTTAGTTATGTGGCGTTCTTGGGGCATTTAGTGTCCAAAAAAGGTATTGTGGACAATTTCGACAAGGTTCAGGTAGTTTGGGATTGGTCTAGTCCAACTTCACCTACTGAGATGGATTTGCTGGCTACTATAGATGGTTCATGAAGGTTTTTTTGACCGTTGCAGCTTCCTTGACCATATTAAGTTAGAAGAATGTTACTTTTTGGTGGTTCGATGAGTGAGAGGTGAGTTCTTAAAAGCTCAAGACTTTTTTGACTTTAGCTTTTATCTTGGCCCTACCTATGGAAATGGATGATTTTACCATATATTGTAATGCTTTTTGAGTTGTTCTTGGTGGTGATCTTATGCAACGAAGGAACATTATAGCCTATGCTTTGAGGTAGTAGAAAAATCATGAAAATAACTATCCCACTCATGATTTAGAGTTAGTAGGGTAGTTTTTGTCTTGAAGTTTTGAAGGCACTACTTGTATGGGGTTTATGGTGATATGTTTGTCAATAATCATAGCCTTCAGTAATTTATCAACCAGAAGGATTTGAATTTAAGATAACACAGGTGGTTGAATATGTTGAAGGACTATGAAATGGTTAATCTTTATCACCTGGGCAAGGCTAGCACAATGGTCAATTCTTTGAGTAGGAAATTAGTAATCCTAGGAAGCCTTTTCCTGTTGTTAGCAAAAAAACATCCTTTGTCTATGGATGTTTGGAGTTTAGTGAGTATCTTTGTGAGAATTGATATTTTATAGACTAGTAGAGTGCTTACTTCTGTTGTGGCATAATATTTATTGATAAAGTAGATTAAGGATAGATAGTTTGAGGATGGGAAAATGTGTACATTTCAAGATAAGGTGCCAAAAGATTAAGCTAAGTAATACATCCCAAATTGGTGTCAATGCTTTTGGTTATATAATTAAGGTCAACACATGTAGATTCAATCCATGATCCTCATTAGGACATAAGGACGTGCTTGGAGGACCCAATTGAAGCTTCCACTAGAGCAATATCACGTGTGGATAGTAGCTTGGAGCTTGGGGTGAATTTGGAAGAACAAAGGCCATTCTTCCAAGAGGTGATGACTCACTTGGTGGTTCCCTACACCTTTGACTAATTGTCAAGTCAACCACCAAGAGGAAGCCAATAAGGATGTACTCTTCCAAGAGGTGATGGTTCACCCCAACATTGACTAATCATCAAATGAACCACCAAGAAGAAATAAATAAGGAGGCATTCTGCCCATAGTTGATGGCTTATTTTATGGTTCACCACAACCTTAACTAATTGTCAAGTGAACAGCCATGCAAGGTAGTCCCATTTGGACGTTCCATAATTAGGTCACGGGTCACTTTTGGGATTTTTGTATTAGACCATAACTATAAACTCCTCAGTCCTTATTTCCTTAGCTATTTGATGATAATTAAGAATAAAAACTCTTGAGAGAGTGTTTGAGAGCTTGGAAGAGCTTTTGTTGCATCTTGTTTATAAATGATGATTGTAAGGGCATTTCTATTCCCCTGTGACCAATGTAAGAGGTTAAGTTCTTGTTGATTGTATATTTAGGGGCTTTTGAATTTGAAATATTCATTAGTTCCTATTTATTTCTATCTTCTTTGTGTTTATCTATCTATATTGTACATCTATCGATTGTTTCTTTATTTTCTTAGTCAAATTCTTGTTGTCATATTTTGGGATATTTTATTTGGTATCATATCCGAGCTTATGCATGTTCTCGTGATTCTTGTCTTTGGATTGTTAACTTACAAAAAAAGAGTTCAAAATGTTTTTAGTCCATTTTCAAATTTTGAGTTTTTGATTTTTGAGTCTTTCTGAATTGCTGGTACTGGAATCTTGTTCCCTAGTATTTTTTGAGTCAAAAACTAAAATTTGAACTTATTTTGATAAGATGAATAACCCACCAATATTAAAGCTTGAGTTTGAAGGAAATTAGCAGTAAGTTCAAATTTTTTGAAAAGTTTACTTTAGATTTAAGGCATAAAATTATTTGGGTTGTGTTCGGGAGCTTGTTTGAGTAAGGGTAGAGTTTTTGATGTTCATGTGTTCTTCATAATTTTTATGTCAGAAAAATATTCAAAAAGAAGGGTTTGATGCAAAGGGGATAAAAGAAAAAAGAGTTGTACTTGTTTATGCCAAGGAATATTTCAAAAGGTGAAAGGAGAAAAATAGAGTACAAAGAGGGACCCAAAGGAATCCTAGGCTGTTGGAGCCTGACGGCTCAATAGGTGAACCACCAAGTGGGTGACTAACCATTACTAAATCCGTTACATCCACCCAAATCAAGTCCACACACTGGTTATACTTAATGCTTGGCCTTGATGTGTCCCCATAACTTGACGACCCTCCACACTATTCGTTGCACGAGAATGCTTTGAGCAATATTTTGGTTTGTTGTGATGGGTCCCTTGATAACTCTCTAAGATGGTGATGAACCATCATATGATCATTCATAAGTTAAAAGTTAGGAAGACATTCTAGAAGTGGGTGATAGGTCTTTTGATGGACCATCACAAGCCTGACGATTCACCAACCAATCAGTCAAGTTGAAAAAATTTTAGTATGCTCATTTTGGGTTCTTGGTTTCCTTTATTTAATTCTTAATCATATTTTCCTTTATTCAAACACTAGTTAAGAACTAGAAATCAACCTACTTAGTTGTAATTAGTTCTTGAGTCTATTTTTTGTCTTGGTCCTATTTCATTGGTCCTTTTCTAGTTTTTATTTCATCGTAACTTCTTTACTCAAGTCCATAAGAACTTTCTTAGAGTTCTTCAAACAAGAATATATTTTGACTATAAGAAGAAATTAACACCTTTTGTACCACCGAAGTATAAATAACTTTCAACATCAGACAATCCAATTGTGAGACAATTAAAGGTGTGTAAACATGAGTGATTGTGAGCTTTTATTTTTCTAGTGCTAACATTACTTGTTGTCTTTGTTGAGTGTTTTAATTAGTAGGTACAATGGATTTAGAGAAAGAAACTTAAAATCCCATGAGAAGCGATACATCAAAACCTATATAGGAAATGATTGAGGACATAGATTGTACATTGGGAGTAATGAGAGGACATTTAAGCTCCATGAATAGTAGAATGACCAACATTGAGGAGTCCTTTGACTCTATGGTTCTACTTCCCAATCCAACTCACAAGTAGTATCAAGTGAGCAAGTCCTAAGTGCTCCAACCCTAGACATAACTTGGTGATCTTGGAAGGGCATAATGAGCAATTGGAATTAGAGTAGGGCTTATCTCATGCATTAAGGCATGTAGTGTGGGAACCTTTGAAAGAGGAAGTTGACCAAAGTAAAAACCTATGTCATACAAGATTTAAGATGATGGAAAATATATATTCCTTAGTCATTGATGAGGAGAAAAGTATTAATGTCGTGTCTTTTACACTTGTTGATCTAATGAAACTTCCCATTCAAAGGCACCCTAAGACTTATAAGCTCCAATGGTTCAATGAGAATAGTTTAATAGAGGTGAGCGAGCAAGCAATCATTAACTTTTGAGTGGGCCAGTATCAAGATAAAAGACAATGTTATGTAATTCCCTTGAGAACATATCATATGTTTCTTGGTAATCCATGAAAATATGATAGGTCGATTTATATCAAGAGAAGACCAATATATACATATTTGTATTTGGTGAAGAAAAGCATATTCTTAAACCCTTAACAACCGAGAAAGTGAGTAGGGACTATGAGATCATGAAAGGGTTTCAGAAATTATTAAAGAAGAAAGAAGTTGAGAGAACAAAAAGGGAATCATACCTTGTGAAAGAAAAGAAAGACATGGACCAAAGGAGAGATTTAACCAAAAAAATGAGCCAAGGAATTATTTGAAAGAAGTAGACAAGGAACACTTGATTGTAGGACTTATCAAAACCAATCACTTATTAACCACTAACCATGTTACTAGTATTTTATCTAGTATCACCCCTTCTCTTGTACATGTTTGTGAACAAATACTTCCAAGGGAGGATCCAAGGAGAGTTTCTTACATACATATTCTTACAGGCCTAACATAGTTCTTAGATAAGAATTCTAACTTCAGGAAGAGTGACGAAGAGATGACCTAAATGATTAAATTTGCAAACTTCTATGTGTTGAGATCTTCCTAAAAGAGAAAATAAGACCCTATGTCAAACATCAAGGTAAAGATCATACTTCATATAAACTACAAGGCAGTAATGCTAACCCTTGCATTTCTCTAAATTTGAAATGTCATAATATGGATAGTAGCCATGTGAGTGTAACTAGAGACTTATATAATGTAGAACTTAATGAGTATTCCCTTTGTGATACTCTTTATAGAACTATGTTGCATGGTGGTTATGTTCTTGTATTGAGTTTACAAACACTAGTTGATCCTATAGATCACCAAATTGACTCTTCTAGTAAGATCAACTTATGTCCACCTAGTGTTTGTATTTATAGCTTTAATGAGGTCTTCATACCACGTGATAAGAGTATTCACACGTTAGTTGGCCCTTGTGAAAATCAAGGTGAGTCCAAGTTGGCATGTGAATTACCTACACTAGTGAAGGTTTGCACATTAATCAACTTATGTGGGTCATTAATCCATTAAGTAAGAAATTATGTGATGTTCTTAATGAACCTTAACTTAGTGATTACAAATATGAAGTTGATGTTACAGATAGTCATGTAGGATTCTTACTTAGAGTTGGTAAATCCTTAGATGGTAAATCAACTCCTTGTTCTTATCACGAGAATCTTGAGGTGGAATGTGATCTTAAGAATAACCCTTTATTGGGTGATGACATGACTAGGAAAAATTATGTTGATCAACTTAAATGTATATCTAATCCACTACTTGAGCATGTTTGTGGTGTGCTTGATGAGTTTCAAGTTAGTGATGATGTTGATAGAGTTGATCATGAGAATAGAAATAATTCTTTGAGCATATGATGTGATGAATATCCTATTACTTAGTTTTGCTCATAAGTATCATATGAATGAAGATTTTGTGAAAGATGACATGTATCTTTCTGAGAGTGAACTTGCATGATTTGGCCCATCACCTTTGGTGGCTGATCCTCTCTGAAAGAAAGATGTCTTGATTTAAAATAGTGAGATCACTCTTTGCTTGCCACCTAGTGATGTGTATTTTGGTTTACTTAAATAGAAGGGTGGTGTGCTTAAGATTTACATGTTATTCTATTTCTTGAAATCCATTAAGAATATAGGATTGAGTGAAGATTGTGCTTCCAATTATTGATAGTGATCTTTCACTTTTGAAAATGAATGATCAATTGGGTGAAAATAGTTTTGATTTACTTGAATATTTGAGAAACCCAACTAGTGATTATTCTAATGCAAATGATTTTGGTTGTAATCCTTTGTATGACATCCCACCACTATTTTATGAATATGTTAATTCTTGTAGTGACTTAAGTCATGATCCTCTTGATTTTGGTTGTGGTTTGTATCTACTTGAGGGTTCCTCTCTTGAGGAAGGTGGTGTTAGTGGTCTAGAAATTGGTACTTATTCTTTGTGTGCTTCCATTATTTAGAATACTCATGGTGATGATCTTGAATCGAATAGTGAAGACAAACATGATGGAAATCTTAGTTGAAGTTAACTTGCATGACACCTTTCTCTACCCTCCCTTTGCTTATGATATTATTAATGGTAGTATAGAGGGTATGTCTACTTGTGAGGATGGCACCTTTGAGGAATGGGTATTGCCTTGACCCATGTTCTTGGATACTTCTCCCATTTGACTCCGGTGGCCCCTTAGAATGAGGTGATTTTTATATGCCCCTTGGTTCTTGGTCAAAACGATAATTGAATATTAGTTGAGATTGTCGGTATCCTTTCCGATGATGGAAAACCTTTCCTAAGGATTTAAAATCTACTTGATAGACTTAAGTTATGCATGAGATACATTTCCAATAAAGATGCATGTTCTTTAAAGAAAAGGAGTAATGAAATGGTCTAAGAGAATTCATCATTATGTGTTCCCATTCTTGACCAAGGTTTTATGACTTGTAGGTCAAAGAGTGAGTCTTCTCTTGAAAACACTTTGGATGAATTCCAGTTATGTGATACCTTTCTGTATTACTTATTTGTGTTTTCTGTATTATCTTTCTAACAACTTGTGGATGCTAAGTTGATTACTTATTTGTGGAAGAGTCTGTGATTGTTAAAGAATTCATGTCACCTTTATAGGGTTGGGCAAATTAAAGTGCCAAGTGGGGTCTTGGGAGCATGCCTTACATCATTAATAAAGGAAACTAAACTTCTTAGGAGAAACCCTTGTCTTGGATTTGTTTTTGTATAATAGGGTATCCATTTTCCCTTGTAGTATGACTCTATTAATCAACTCACTTTCCTTGGGAAGTTTCTTGAAGAAGAGAGGTTCTATGTGCTAGAAAAGCCTATCCCTCTCCTTGTGTGATCCTACTCTTGAGAGAACCATGGATGAGAATAGTGTCATTAGTACCTTTCTTTTTGACCTTTTTGCATATGATGTTATTCATGACCATGTTGAATCTACATCTTATGTGAGCATGACATGTTTATAAAGGAAGAGTATTTTGTGCTTAAATGCTTTGACTCCATCCCTGAGTGCATTGTTTGCTAAATCTCTTGAACCTAATGGCTCCCTTATAATAACAATACCTTGGATAAGACTTTTATTCTTGATTCCTTTCTAGACTACCTCTTTACCTATGATGATGTCCATGGTAGTTATGAAATCATTTTACTTAGAGGTAGAAATTCCTTTGGCTGGTTCACTTTTTTGAGCAATAATGCAACGTGGGTCTTTCACATCTTTGACCTTGAAAAACTCTTGTGGACTTTTGAACCATTTGTGCCACCACCTTTGGTGTGGTTTCTTGGAGAGATAATGAAACAATTGTGTCTTATAGTACCTAAAATGAATATGGTCTTACCTTTTTGGTTCGTTGATGTCATTAGCCCTTTGTGGTTTCCTTATCTCTTGGTAATTCTTATAGTTTGTTCCTTTGTGCCCCTTTTAATAAGTTTTTCATGTTAAACATAAAGGTCCCTTGGTTATATGTTAAGTGTGTGCAACCTTGGCATGTGATAAGATTGATTGTGCTAACTCTAAACTTCATACCATGAGTATATTGTGGCTGTTTGTTTTTTCTATAGTTTTGCAAGGTTCAAATCCAAAGTCAAATCCTTTTCAAGAATGGGATGATGATACATCCAAATCAGTGTCAATGCTTTAGGATATATCATTTGAGGTCAATAGAAGGATATCCATGCCATAATCCTTATAAGAACATAAGTACATACTTGGAGGATCCATTTGAAGCTCCCACTAGAGAAATGCCATGTGTGGATGATAACGTCGAGCATGGGGTGCATTTAGAAGAACAAAAGACATTCTACCAAAAGGTGTCAGCTCACCTGGTAGTTCCCCACAACCTTGACTAATCATCAAGTGAACTACCAAAAGGATGCCAAAAAGGATGTACTCTACCAAGAGGTGATAGTTCACTTGTTGGTTCACCACATCCTAACTGATCATTCAGTGAAGAACTAAGAAGAAATCAATAAGAAGGAATTTTTCTCATAGTTGATGGTTCATCTGGTGTTTCACCATAACCTTGACTAATCATCAAGTGATCCACCACGCGGAGGTAGTCCCATTTTGGATATTTCCTTAATTAGTCCATGGGTCACATTTGGGCCTCTTTGTATTTGACTATAAATAGAAATTACGAGGTCTTTACTTCCTTAACTTACTGATGATGATTAAGAATAAAAACTCTTAAGAGAGTGTTTAAGATCTTGGAAAAGCTTTTGTTACATCTTGTTTTGAAATGGTGATTGTAAGGCATTTCAATTCCTTTATGACCAATGTACGAGATTAGGTTCTTGTTGATAGTAGATTTAGGGGTTTTTGAATTTGAAATATTCATTAGTTCTAATTTCTTTCTATCTTATATATGTGTATCTATCTATCTATTTTCTATATCTATCAATTGTTTCTTTATTTTTATAGTCAAATTCTTGTTCTCTTATTTTGGGATATATCATTAAGATAATGATTCTTGACCAAAAGCAGTTTTGAGGATAAAGGGCCAAATGTGAATTCTTAGAATTGGTGACTTGACTAGATTAATAGCTGAGAAAGCTCATAGTTTGAGGTATTCTATTCATCTAGGTGCAACCAAGATGTATCATAATTTAAAGTAGCATTATTGGTGGTGTAGGATGAAGAGAAAGATAATAAAGTTTGTGGCTAAGAGTTTCAATTGTCAACAAGTCAATTATGTGAACTAGAGATTAGGTGATTTGACGGAGAGGATGCCTATATCTAAGTCGAAGTGAAAGCATATTGCTATGGCTGCATAGTTATTTTTTCTCAGATTTTAGGAAAGTTTGACTCTATTTGGGTGATTATTGACAGGTTGACTAAATTAAATCATTTTGTACCTATAAATACTAACTAAAATTTAGAGAAATTATCTAAGATCTACATTTAAAAGATAGTGTGGTTACATAGTGTACCCATTTCCACCATTTCAAATAGAGGTACTCAATTTAAATTGCATTACTGAAGTTCTATGTAGCGAGAGTTGGGAACTTAGTTTTGGTTGTTAATGGGCACTTACTGGAGTTCTATATAGCGAGAGTTGGGCACTTAGTTTTAGTTTAGTTTTGGTTATTAGTGGGGACATGCATTAAGCTTATGTGATTGATTTTGGTTGTCAGTGGGACCAATCCTTACCCCTGGTAGAGTTTGCCTACAACAAAAATTACCATTTTAGTATTCTAATGGCATTATTTGAGGCTTTATATGGGAGGAATTATAGGTCTCCAATTGTTTGGTTTGATTCCTTACAGTTAGGCCATGGAGTATGGATTTGTAACAAGTCAATGAATAGAGTAAACCTGATTCAGGACTGGCTTTTATCAAACTAGAGTAGAAAGAAACATTATACAGATAGGATAATTCATGACTTAGAGTTCATGGTTGGTGAGTGGGTTCTGTTGAAAGTGTCACCTATGAAGATTGTAATAAGGATTTGGAAGAAAGGTAAGTTTAGTTTGAGATTTATTGGTTCCTTTGATGTTCTACGATGTACTAAGAAGACGACTTATGAATTGGCTTTACCTCTAGGCCTTTCAGTTATTCATCTAATTTTTCAGTCTCGATTTTGAAAAAGTATCATTCAATGATTCTCATGAGATTCGATGAATTTGAATCAAAATTTAACATTTGAGGAGGATCACATGACTATTTTAAATATATAAACTTAGAAGTTAAGATCTAATAAAATAGTTTCAATGAAGGTTTAGTGGAAGCATGGACCATTTGAGAAGAACACTTGGGAGGCAAATTCGGACATGAGGAGTAGATATCCTCAACTTTTTGATAGTTCACTTATCTTTTCATCCTTACATTTGAGGATAGATTTATGTTTTAATGGTAGAACTTGTAACAACCCTCATAGTGATTTTTTGATTTCAGTACATCTTGACTATTTTACCCCTTGTCATAGTTACTTTATGTCATTTATGGTTTATGGGTGTAGAAGGCATGTTTCCTGATATAGTTGATTGAGTATTATGTGAGTTTTTTTTACTTCTGAAGGTTTTAGAGTTAGTATGGTGAACTCAGAATCAAAATAAGCCAAGTTATGAAAAAAGTGACCAAAATAGGCCACCAATTTAATAAGTTCCAAAATAGGCTAAACGTAATAAATTATTACGTTTTTTACTTTTTTCTTAATGATCAACTAATGGAGACGTAATAAATTGTTACGTTTTACATATTTATTTGTAAAACATAATAATTTCTTATGTTTTATCGAAAAAATATATAAAACATAAGAAATTCTTACGATTTACATGAAATTCAATAAAGAAAGACTGTGTTTTGTTACATCAAGTACTTTTTCTAAAAATTGTATCAAATCGTAACAACAAGTTACGAGTTCCACTTTAAACCTGGCCCCCCACCCACTTTATTTTCTCTTTCCTCATTGTCACATCATCAAATTAATCTACTATTTTTAACAATTGATAAAACGTAACTAAAAGTTACGCGTTCAACTTTTTACAAAATCGCAATAATTTATTATGATATTCCCTTTTAAAATTTTCATGACCCATCCTTTTCTTTCTTACCAGATCTGGTCCCCTCGGTGTCTTTAGGATTTGTTCACCACCACCGACCCCTAGTTTCCAATGACTCCCCACTCTCACTTCCCACAAAAATTTTCGGCGACTCCCCACTCTCACTTTCCACCATTTGTTCTTCAGAATCTATTGAAAAATCTAGATTTAGCAACATCAAGTTAGGTATGTTTCTTATAATTTAATTTTAAGTCTTATTTAAATTTGTACTCATGTTGATAAAAATGTCTCTAAATTTTATTTTATATTTCGCTGTACAAATTTTTTGGACCAGTAAAATCAATGAACTTAATTTTTTTGGACTCATTAAAATGAATGAACTGAAAACAAGTCGAGTTTGACCCATTTTGTTTTAATAATTTTGTATTAAAGTATTCCATTATGTGGTATGCAGGAACTAGTACCCATGTTGTCTATGTCGGGAAAAAGTGAAACTGTTGTTTTTTGGCATCGGTAAAATCACTCTTTTGTTTTGCTATTGCCAACTTTATGGGATCATCTGGGAGCAACACTAAAGTACTTAAGTGCAACTTTTTGAGTGAAATAGATTTATCTTATTGATATATATGGAATCCCACATGTATTAAATTTACTTTTTTTTTGAGTATTATCTTAAATGGTTTGTAGATAGTCTTTCATAAGCATCAAATTTCAAAGTTGATAAATGCTTTCCATATTATATCCTTTTTTACTTCTATGATTTCCCCTCCAGTTTTGATATGCGATACTTGAGCCGAGGATCTTTAAAACATACCCCATATTTTTAACTGCTTTATGTTTCTTGAAAATTAATTTGACAAACTCTCAATGTCAACTCTTTCACAATAGTAATTTTCAAATTAGATGTTCAATAACAATAACAAAAAAAGATAGTATAAGTTTGTAATTATAATGAGTACATATTAGGCTCGTAATAAACTTGTAAAACATTGAGCATATAACTGAAAGCAAATATAAATTTAATTATGGGTGCAGGTTTCTACTTAAAATGGAGCGTGTCGTGCATCTCGATCCTGTTGAACCTACACTACTTAGACTACAGATTCATCATCGATCAGAGTGGTTGTGGAAAAAATACCCTATGATTTATGGTCAGGCCTATCAGGACCGATATGGCTTGGACTTTATTTACCCCGCACCCGCCATATCAACGTGTTGAAGTATATTTATCTATTGTGGGATTATATGATGTCGTAGGAGTAGGTAGAATGCAGTATGATCGACATCTTCTTACGGCCATGGTTGAGAGATAGAGGTCAGAAAGTCATTGCTTTCATCTGCCTTTCTGTGAGGCAACGATCAAACTTCAGGATGTATAAGTCTTGTTTGATTTGCGTGTTTATGGTCACCCATTTTATCTAGAGGATATTTTTGGGAGGGGTCGGCCGTGGCGTGCTATGATAGAGGCACTCATGGAATATGTTGGGCCCATTAATGATAGGAGTTTTTTAAGTTTGATGAATCTAACCAAAATCATTAAAGATGAGTTAGCAACCAAACCCATTGGAGACGATACCCTAGTTGACAGAGTTAAGAAGATTTCCCTATTATACATGCTGGTAATTCTTGGGGGTATCTTATTCCCAAACTCTTCAGGCATCTTGAATAGACTATATTTTTTGGCATTCATTGACCCCATTGGCGCTGTTGGTAGCTATAGTTGGGGAAGTGCAGTATTGGCCTACTTTTACAGGTCACTGTGTTGCGTGTCATATAAACATACAGTTGTTCTATACGGATATCTTTCACTTATTCATGTAATTAAATGAATTATGTTATAATAGTGTTCAAATGTAATATCTGTATGATTTGTTAACTAATTTATTTTTTTACTTTAAGGTATGGTGTTGGGAGAGGATGTTGCCTCTACCACCAGGACTATATGAGCCGGAGAGTGATGACGCCGCCCTGCCATATGCCACGAGATGGAAAAAGGGCGTTGATAGAAACACCGAGTCACATCACACTCTTATCGCTATTAAAGATTAATAGATCACATGACGGAGGCGCAAGTAATTCTTACTAACTCATGCTAAATATGAGATGTTAGTGGATTAATGTACTAGAAGGCCTTTAGTATAATTATCTTGTATATTAAAAGTTGTTATGATTCACTCAAGTGGGATCGTAAAATAAGTAATAAAGTAAAACTTGTGATATAAGTGATAGTGATGTTTGTATGCTAGTAAGACTAGTAAATTTATATAAGAATATTTAAAGTTGTTAATTATTGTGATTGCTTGTTACTTTTATTGTAATTTTCAAGTATAAAAATTAATTATTGTAATGTTCAAAAACTTTTAATGCAATGGTTAAATCTTCTGGTTGCATGATGCATAAGAAGGATATGATTGCTCTTATTAATCCATTTAATTGTCTTTATGTTGAGGTGGTTGTTAAAAAGCATATATTAAGGTGGTTGTTACATCTTATAATTGCTCTTATTAATCCATCTAATTGTCTTTATGTAACATAGTTTTTGTGGATACCGTGCGATGCAATATTGCATACACTGCCCCGGTATTTCAAGATTGATGAGCGTGTATGGACTGCACAAGTGCCTTTGCTTTTTTTAGAGATAGGTGAGTATCATGTTCTTGATAGGGTGATGCAATAATTTGGTCTGCCTCAGCACATACCCCAGCCCCCAGAGTGAAAACCCAAGCACTTTAACGTTGATCTACGTACTAGGGTGGATCAGTCGGTAATTGACCTATTAGGTAGTTATTTTGCTGATTGGATGGATTGACATGGAAAATTAGTTGTGACGGTCCATGGTGCTGTACTGAGAGATTATGCACTGTGGTTCTTGAAGCACGTATGGTTGCTGATAGGCAATCCTGCTATAAAGGTACTTATAAATTATATTTTTTCTGTAAAAAAACATACTTATATGATGTAGAAGTTTTATTTGTTTGATTTATGTAAAATAAATAAGGATAAATTAACATTTTCATTTTGAAGTTTGAATTTTCTAAAGGACTTCAAGGGACGACCCATGAAAAAGTAATTTCTAGATCATATACTATGCTATAATTTTATAATCTTCTTATCTCTACCTTTATCTAAAGAAATATTACACAACTGGATTTGTTCCTTCTGTTGGTAGTGTTGCTGCGTTGTCGAGGGAGCTTCACAAGATTCTTAAGATTTTGTTAGAATTGCAAAAGGTTCCTGCACATGCTTTGTGTGGACATGAAATAGAGAGTATAGTAAAGCAGACATTGAGGAGGCTTGCGATGCCATATCGCCAGATGGGCGATTTTGTGACGCAGAATCATTGTATTATAATGTAAATGCTCGGGGACGTGGTGAAGGACGAGGTATAGGGCGAGGACGTGGTCGTCCAAGAGGACGACCCCACAACATAATTGTATATAAATTGTTTAATGATCCATCACCGTCTACTCCTGTCGTTCCATTTGAGGCCATTCCATACATGGTCGAGCTTTATAGCATGAGGCCAATGAAACTACCATCTTGACCTACAGATGGGAGACCTAGGTGAGATGTGGAGGCAGTTCGTCTGAGTTATGGATCAGCTACTGGCGATGGTTATATGCCGGATATGCCGATAAGTAATACAATATTTTTTCCTACCTAAGTAGTTATGTATTATTATCATGCCATAATGGTGTATGTCTTATTGTAGGCCCCCCCGGTACACAAAATGCTGGGCAAACATTCACACAGCATACTACTTTTATCGATAAAACTAATTCTCTAATTGGTAATACCAACGAGATGTTTGATGTGTCGACGTCTGGTCATAACTTGAAGTCGTTGCTGGGTTATGATAGGCCAACATCGAGTGGCTTTCACGTTGAGACACATCTTAACTTAATTTCATAGTTCAAACTTCTTTATTTTATATATATTCTTTATAATATATACTTAACTTTTTGTTAATTTTGTTATTAGCTTGATAGTATGTCTTTTCCTGCCTCCACTTGCCAAGCCGGAGAAACAAGCCAGGGTGATATCCTCCCCACATGGGTCAGACCTCCTAATGACACACAGGTATACTTATTTTTTATTGTAATAATTATTAGTTCGTTCTATATTGCCTTAATAGATAATGTTAAGCCGTTTAAGTTAACTTTTGTTTAATTTCATTATTAGCTTCAAATTTCTTGTCCTATTTCCATTGCGGACATGCATAGTTTGACAAGTCAGAGTGCTATGCTGCTGGCAGCGATTGGAGGTCCCTTAAATACACAGGTTTAATTTACTGTGTTAATTCTATTAATTTTTCGTGTTAACATTAATATCGGCCTACTAATATAAATATTGTTGTTACTTTCTTTGTTCAAATGGATGGTTCTTCTTCAGTAGTCCCATCTTCGGATGAAGACGAGTTTATTACAATAAATGCACACATGGCTCACCCACCTGGGCCGAAAGTCCCTGTTATGAGGGCAAAAAAGAAACGAAAGGAGATTCTTCCAACTAAGACGAAGAAGGATGGCGATGGATTTCGGGTTTTGGATGCTCTACGCAAGTCAAAGGGCTGTGGAACATAGTATTCTTCCATAGGTACTCTAATTGTTTGGTGGGTATTGAAGAATCACTTTTTCATTTATTTTGACTTTTTTTTTAGCCTTATTTTCAAGTTTCATCGCAAGTATGATTTCTGTGGGTTCTTTTTTAACCTGTCACTTTGCCAGTAAGTTAGAAACTCAGAAGTGCATCTTCGCTTCTAATCATAATTTTAAAATGTTTCTTTAAACTTGTAATTTGGTAGCATTTGACTGACCTCCTATTCTGCAGCATTACTAATTCATTCATTCATTTCCTTAAGTAATGCTGTGTGTGTAGTTATCATTAATGTATATGATCATATATATCGAGTGTATAATGTGAAACTAGTGAGTTAACATATTTGGATACCAGTTGTTTGTGGAGAAGTATTTGAGAGACTTGAGCACACAATAATTGCTGCTTTAGTTTAACTATGTAAATTTCTATGACCCACATAATTAATTTATTTATTGGTTTAATAATAGTTGAGTAAGTTAAATCCTTAATCTATATGGAAAGTTACCTAGTAGGATAATTACTGACTCCTAGTAGGATTGTATCCACAATTACTGACTCCTAGTAGGATAATAATTGTATCCACCAATCACGTTGATGGAACGTGAAAATATAACTGACTAATCCCTATTATAAAAGGAGTCCTCTCTCTGTCAAAAGAAGAATAAGCTCCATCATAATTTATTCTGAAAAGTAAGGTTAAGAGTGAGAAACAATACGTTCTGCTCTTGGTGTGCTTCCGCTAAAACCATGAAGAATTCAGGTAAGTAATTCTTTATTGAATTACTGTTATTATGTGTATGTGAAAATCATTAAGTTCAACGTTCCTGAGTAATTCATAGGATTATATATAAGATTGAATAAGTTTATATAATCCGTTTTATGCTTACATGTGGTATCAGAGCGAGGTTTCGGAACTAATGATTTTTCATTACAATTAAAGTTTTCTATTAATTTTATGAACCCTAATTATAAAATAAAATTTTTATTTTGTTGTTGCTTTATGCGTTATTAACTTATTGAATGACATAAAGGTGAAACTGGATTGATTCGAATTTATAGCACCAACTAATCCTCACTTTCTTTTCCTAAATTTGCATCAATTTATCTTCATATTTTTGGGAATATGCTAATTTAGGGTTACAAGTTAATACAGAAAGAGACCAAATGTCATAAAGTTCTGTTAAGGCCAATATATTCATTACACGTACAATATCAATTTTTGTTGTCTATTATTAATAAAATAAATGATACTGTTTATGAAGAATGCAGTATTCTTTCAATGTCTACTTCGATCACTGTAGATAATGTGTTTACATTGAAACTTTTTTTCTAATAATAAGGACATTAACAGTAGTGTAGTGCATTATAATTGAATATGAACCATTATTTATCTATAATTCATTCTGAATTAAAGAATCACTGGAAATAGTGACATTCATATATGCATGATATTGTTATTTGTTTTAGAATTATGAATGTGGTTCGTTAATCATCAAAGTGGTCGAATCCTTATGAAATTAATTTCAAAAAATAAAGTTTATAGTTTAAATTAATTACCCATTAATTTTGATGCTTATAAATGATGTACCAATTATGGGTAAATTAAAATTTTTGGTTACAAGACATTTGTGGATCACCCAAAGGTTGATTGTTTATTCGTATAACCAATAAACATTAAAGAGATAATTTTGATGTATCGTTGTTTTATTTATTTATCCAAAGATAATGAATATTATTAATTGATGCATTAAACATTATCAATTTGTGTTAAATATAACATCATTATGTTTAAAATTGTATTTTGATGTTTCGCCCAAAGGAGAACATCAATATACATTTAAGTAAATTATTTCTGAATTTAATAATGTATTTAAACTCGTAACTCAAAGTATTAACAAATGAGCATGTTCTACTTGTAGTACTTGCCCTTCATTCGCACTCTGTCTCTGTTACGACTTTTAACAGACTTAACTTTTTAGATTGGTGCGAACAAATCAAATTCCATCTTGAGGTTTTAGATCTTGATGTTGCACTTTACTCTGAAAAGCCAACTGCTATTACTGAAGCTAACAGTGATGAAGAAAAGTCCTATTAAAAGCACTGGGATCGGTCTAATAGATTAGACTTAATGTTTATGCGAATGAATATTGTGGGCAACATTAAGACTACTCTTCCCAAAACTGAAAGTGCAAAAGAACTTTTAAAACTTGTGGAAGAGTTTTCCCAAACTGCTGATAAGTCTCTTGTTGGGACACTAATGGGTACTTTGACCACCATGAAATTTGATGGTTCACGTACTATGCATGAGCATGTCATTGAAATGACAAACATAACAGTAAGACTTAAGTCATTGGGAATGAAAGTGGAACGGAATTTCCTTATGCAGTTCATTATCAACTCATTACCGTCTGAGTATGGTCCTTTCCAAATGAACTATAACATCATGAAAGACAAATGGAACGTGCATGAATTGCATGGTATGTTAGTTCAAGAGGAAACGAGGCTGAAGAATCAAGGAATCCACTCCATTAATTATGTAAATCATCAAGGAGCTGAAAAAAAAGGAAAGAAGCATGGTAATAGACAACAGAAGCAACTTAATGTTAATCAGTCCTTATCTCAAGTACATAAAAAAGGGAACAAGAATGGAAAGTGTCATTTCTGTGAAAAATCTGAACACTTCCAGAAAGATTGCCTGAAACGTAACACATGGTTTGAGAAGAAAGGTAAGTCTTGTGCTTTTACATGTCTCGAATAAAATTTAACTGAAGTTCCTTATAATACTTGGTGGATTGACTCTGGTTGTACTGGTCATGTTTCTAATACTATGCAGGGATTCCTTACAATCCAAACCATAAATAAGAATGAGAGATTTGTTTACATGAGGAATAGAGTGAAGGCTCCAGTTGAAGCTGTCGGGACTTATCCTCTTATTCTCGATACTGTACGTCACTTAGATTTAGTAGAAACTGTTTATGTTCCTTCTCTTTCAAAAAATTTAGTTTCTTTGTCTAAGTTGGATAAGACTGGATATTCTTTTAATTTTGGTAATGGATGTTTTAGTTTGTTTAAGAATAATTATCTCATTGGTACTGTACTCTTTGTGATAATTTATACAAACTGAATCTTGATAATCTGTTTGCCGAAATACTCTTAACTCTGCATCATAATGTTGGAACCAAACGAAGTTTGGTGAATGAACAATCCGCTTACTTGTGGCATAAATGTTTAGGTCACATATCTAAAGAAAGACTGGAAAGATTAGTTAAGAATAAAATTCTTTCAGATTTAGATTTTACTGACCTTAATATTTGTGTTGATTGTATTAAAGAAAAACAAACAAAACACACAAAGAAAGGAGCCACAAGAAGCACACAGCTTCTTGAAATTATACACACTTATATATGTGGTCCTTTTGATATCACATCTTTCAATAAAGAAAAATATTTTATCACTTTTATTGATGACTTTTCACGTTATGGATATATCTATTTGTTGCATGAAAAATCTCAAGCGATTAATGCCTTAGAGGTATTTATTACTGAGGTTGAAAGACAATTAGATAGAAAGGTGAAAATAATCAGGTCTGATAGAGGTGGTGAATATTATGGAAGATATGATTAAAGTGGACAACACCCAGGTTCATTTGCTAAATTCCTAGAAAAGCGTGGCATATTGATAACGCTCAATCTACAGCTCTCGTAGGAGTGTAAAGCGGTCGTTAGCAAATATAGAACCCAACTGGGTTGGGTATCGATCCCACAGGGAATAGCTTGGTCAACAAGTAAGTAAAGATTACTAGACTTTTAGTGCAAGTCTCGTAAAAATGGGGGAGTCTTGTCGTGCAAGTAATGTAACCAAAATAAGATCTAAAAACGGCAATAGCAAAGTAAAAAGAGAAAGAATGTTTTAGTGAGATGTAAACAATGAGAATTGAGAAGTTGGGGTTATGTCCACCTTCTGAGGTATACGTCTCTATTGGCTATGAGTGTGTAGAATTCTGACATGCAATTGCTTATAGAGGATTGTAGTCGATGGTAAATCCAAGCGTCTCTCGACCTAAACAAGGACTATTTCACTTTAACTCTCTCGAGCTTAAAGAGTATCTAACGGTACGAATTCTCCAAGAGGTTAGTCCAGTTACGGCACTAGCTTTTTAATAGGAAAGGGTGTCCTACTACCTTGACATTATCTCTTTTCCAGACAAATAACTTTTCTCTCGAACAAGTTAAATGTTAGACTGGCGTATTCTTGCGTTTGCAACCGCAAAGAATGTAGATTAGGATGAAGAGAATAATGATATAAGCAATATACGTGCCTCGAACTCACAAACTCACAGCAATAGATAGTAACTCATTCGGCTTCCATAACCCCAACAGAGAAGTTTAGTTACCCATGAATGCGAAGGAGATCACGCTTGACATTGTTGTTATACCACAAGATTGATTAATTTCGTGTAGCGTAAGTGGTAGGCGTGAGGCGTGAATTCCTTAGCAAGGTAACGATTCTCTTGTTGCGGAAATTAAGAATAGATGAATAGAAAAAAAACTAGAATTAATAGAAAGATTAGAAGAGTTGTAGAATTGTTTGTAGTGTAGAATAATAGAGGAGTAGAAGATGCCTCTAAATCTCTAGCATGATAGGGTATTTATAATACCCATATCCTAATCCTACTAAGCTAATGAAATAAATAACCAAATCCTACTAGACTAATGAAATCCTTAACCCATATGTACTAGGTTAAGGTAACATTATCATAATCCACTTAAAATAATGAAATACATAACCTAATTGTACTAGGTTAATGTATCATTGTCAAAATCCAGCTTTGTGTCTGTAAGTCCCCAAAGTCTTCAGAATTGCTGTTTTAGCTCGGGACAGATTTTCCATGCAACAGTTTTGGTCCTTAGGCGTGTGAACTCCCTTCCCTTCCTTCGTGAGCTTTCTTTTGCGTCAAGTAAGCCATAAAATGCTGAATTCTGCATCATTTATACCTGAAACTTTACTAATCATGTTCGTTAGCTCATTTACAGGAAAAAGGACTAAAAGTGCATGAAATATATAATTTGTTCTCAAAACTAAGCTAAAATATGGGCAAAATATATTGATATAGGCGCGTAAATTCGCCTATCATCAACACCCCACACTTAGAGCTTTGTTCGTCCTCGAACAAACTATCATGTCCTTCTAAACGTCAACTTAGGGTTTTACAGCAACAACACAAAATATTCGTCAAGACAAGCACAACAATTATCAACAAAGAGTAGCTTTTCGATTATAGGTAGAAACAATTTAACCTCTAGCATAGACTCGTGATGGTGATCAACTCGCATGCAAACGTTAAGGTACAAGGAATCATATATAACTACCCAAAACTCATCAACCATGTGTGTCTCACAATGTATTACCCATAATCACTCACAAATATAGCATATTTTTCAAACATGGGTATCAAAATGTCCTTGCTCTAACTCTCACAAAGAGTTCATATGTAACAACTGATGACCATAGGCTTGCCCTTAATGTAGTACTCCACTAAATGTCGGAATGTTAAGATTAGGATCAAGTAGGTCTTTTGATGGTTGTAATGTAGGCTAAGGGACGGGTAGGACTATTTTGGCCAAGAATAGTGACTATGTTCCTAAGCGCTTTAATACATCACATTGTATCATTGACACTTTTTTCTTTCAACCTTTCTTCTTTCTTTTGTTATACCACCCTTGTTCTCCTCTTTTTTCAATTTTAAGCACAACTCACTTTTCAGCTTTCTTTTCTTTTTTCTTTTCACAACATACCTCTTATGATAGCATTTTTTTTTTCTTTTTCATAGCACATTCAAGAACCATTCCAATTTATAGCATTATACTCACCCAATTTCCTCTTATGTTGTCACATGACTTTTTCACTTTAAAGCACTTAGGAGTTTGGATCAAATTACGGTCTTGAAAAAAATGGATTAGGCTTACATACAAGGTTGTCAAAGAAAATAGGCTAACGGCTCAAAAGGGTTTAACTAGGATGATGTCCATGGGTAGGTAAAACTGAAGGTAAACAAATATAGGTTGCCAAAGAAATGCCTAAATCATATCCTAAACTTACACTCCTTATTTTCGCTTTGCATACATACCAGACAAGTTCTAGCATCAGCCACATACATAGAATATACTATTATCTCACACACACAAGGCACATGGTCGACTTGATTAGAAGTAATATAGACTCTCGACCCAACAAGTGAAGGAATTGAATCACACAATATCACATATTGAGTCACAACTAGAGCCTAAACGTCTCAATAGTCACAATTGTAGCACATACTCTTGTTATAATCTCATGCTGCCTATCAAAATAATTTCATGCGAAGCTAAAAAAAAATTTTAACTACTAAAAAAATGAAACAAAACAAAGCAATCAAACATAGATGCAATAGAGAAGTATAGCATACGATACCGCCACCCCACACTTAAACGGGACACTGCCCTCAGTGGAAAATAAATACGAGGAACCTGGTTAGTCGGACTCTTCCTCATTGTCGGGGGTCATACCCCCTTCGTCGGAATCATCATAAGAGTCGTCGTCAGAGTTCTCCTCCTCGTCAGAGTCTGGCAAGCGTCGATCGTCATCAGTCGGCACATCATCATCTAGAGGTTCCTTAAAGTATACGCCCACTCCACACATCTCCCGTGCATGCATGTTCATGGGATAGTCGTGGTCCAGCTGTTGGAGCTCTGCAGCAGTTGGAACACGACCTCCGCTCATCATTGTAAACCTCATCATGCCGTACATATGGCGGGAGAAACTCTCATCTCGAGCATGTCTCTCTGCCGTAGTAAGGTTGATGCCATGTGTTGATTCAGCATCTTTGACCTTTGTGAGGTCAACCTTCTTTGGATTGTGTGGGAGTTTATGATCAGCTGGTTCCTCTTCGATATCCTCCTTCCGCAAGATTGCTGTCAACAAATTTCCAAATGTGAAATGGGACCTTTTGTGGAGTCTGGCCTTCCTCATGGTAGATCGAATGATTGCCCCAAAGTTGATAGGGACATTCGTCATCAAAGCATAGACCAAACACACTCTATCTCTCGATATCTTGGTGTATTGAGTCCCAGGAATAAGACATGAGTTGACAATGCGCATCCAGATTCTTGCTTCCCTATTTAGTGGAGCATAGGGGAAGGTGTTGTGTCGGCCGGTTTCTTTATGTCTGCCCCACCTTGCCATTGATCTTCTTCCGCAAAGAGTGTGTCGTATTGCTCTATAAGGAGGCCTGCTGTACAGCTCTTTGAATGGTGCTGTGTCGATCGAAGGTAAGCCAAGAAAAGAGTTGATCCAGTCCGTGGTGAGCTGTAACACCTGACCCCGAATTTTGACTTCATTGCCTGTTGTGTTTGGTGACCAGTTGGCATAAAACTCTCTTGTTAGATCAAGATTACACTCTCCCATGTCGCGGAAGATGAAATCCAACTTCAAAGCCATTATTTTTGCCAACATACGCGACTCCTTCTTTGCTAAGGTATCCTTGTTGATCAAGTCGACGTGCACATATTTTCTTTCTTTGTTGCTGCTGTACCATGCTTTGGCTTCTTCCTCAAGAACCCATTTTATTCCGAACATTCTGCGTGGTGGTTGTGCTGAGGATGATTCTCCTTGGTCTTTTCGACTTCTCTTCTTGCCCTTTTGGGAAGTGGTCGCCTTCTCCTTGCCTTGCCTCGCTTTAGGTGCCATTGTACCTGAGACTAGAAATAGTGTTAGTTGCAGCACAGTCTCACTTGATACCATCTATAAGCAAGCATTAGGGGTACCACCCCACACTTAGTTTTGTTAACACAAATCAGTGAGGTGAAAGTAGTCGATTTACTCAGATTTCATCGAGATACGTTTTAGGATTGTATTCAGCAATGCATCACTTACTTGCAGCCATTGGACTACTTTCATGGTAGATATAGCAACACTACTACATAGGGGTTACCACATTGAATCGTTATTCTTACAACAATCACAACCTCCTAAGTCGGTAGGCACTATAAGTTTTATCCCGATGGCCGGGATAGTCTAACATGTAAGTATCCAAACAACAATCTTAAGCAATATTCATAGCCATAGCAATTCCGCAAATATCATAACAATGCTATTGAAACCAAATTCAAGTCGGAAACAAGTCAAGATTTTCCTACGTATATGTTCACTCACATGATTTTGCAACAACAATCCAAACACATGAACATCATCAACAATCTTATATAATTTAGCAATTCATAATAGCCATAGCAACGTAGTACTTACGAGAAATACATGAAGAATAAGAGAGTACTTACTTGCTTGAAACTTGTGGAGATGGTTTTGTGAATTGGAAGAGCAAAAGAAGAAAATTTTTAGAAGATTTGGAAGAGTATGCGGCGCCTTTAGGGTATTTTCTATTGTGGTTGTGTTATAAGACTAAGTCCCCTTTATATAGGAAGAGTATGGGTCGGGTTATGACCCATTTACAATCGGTTTTGGAGACAAAAATCCTACATATGCGGCGCATTGTCTATGGCATAATGGGACATATGCGCCGCATAGTCTATGGCATATGAGATACTGAGACCAAATTCCATAGCATAGGCGGCGCATAGTCAAAAGCATACCTAGGAATAGGCGACGCATAGTGTATAGCACACTAGATTCCGAGACCTTAGGCTATAGGATAGGTTGTGCATCGTTCGTGGCCTAGTTTTACCAAGGCCTAGCCTTCCTCGAAGCCTATTTTGGCGTGGTAAAGGCTCAATCCATAGCCTTATGCATCACCCTTCCTAATTTACCAACTTTACCATACAATGCGTCCAAATCGTCAATTGAAATCAATCTCCTCGTTGACTACTTCTTGCACCTATATTCGCTCAAACAAATGAAAACGATTAGTACGATGGGTTGCCTCCCACCAAGCGCCTTAGTTTTGGTCGTGGCACGACTCTTATTTTTGGATTTTCATTAATTAAAAACAAATCAAGTACTAGAATGAAAGAAAACGATAAACGATAAATGAAAAACGATAAATGATGGGTTGCCTCCCATCTAGCGCCTTATTTATTGTCGTGGCACAACATGGTTATCTCGAGTACTTAGACTTCGTCGAGATAAGTGATGGCCATGTCATTCATCGAGTCAAGAGGGCCGATATACGGCTTAACACGTTGGCCATTCACTTTGAAGACAACACCCTTATTGCCTTCCAATTCGACTACTCCAGACGAGTAGACTTGGATAACTTTAAATGGACCAGACCACTTAGATTTTAACTTACCTGGGAAGAGCTTAAATCTGGAGTTGAAGAGTAGTACCATATCACCCTTTTGGAAGTTTCGTCGAACAATCCGCTGATCATGATACTTCTTCATCCGCTCCTTGTATAAATCCGATCTTTCATATGCATGGAGACGGAACTCATCTAATTCGTTCAGCTGCTCCAACCTCAGATTCTTCACATCATCCCAATTCAGATTCAAGTGCTTCAATGCCCACAATGCCTTGTATTCAAGCTCGATGGGTAGATGACAAGCCTTCCCATAAACTAGTTGATAAGGAGACATGCCAATGGGTGTCTTGAATGCAGTCCTATATGCCCATAGTGCATCATCTAGCTTTCGAGACCAATCCTTCCTATTTGCATTAACCGTCTTTGCAAGGATTTGCTTAATCTCGCGATTGGAAACCTCTACTTGTCCACTAGTTTGGGGATGATAAGGCGTAGCTACCTTGTGTTGCTTGACACCATACTTGGCCAATACAGATTTGAATAGCTTGTTGCAAAAGTGAGATCCTCCATCACTTATGATAGTACGAGGTACCCCAAAGCGAGAGAAGATATTCTTCTTTAAGAACGCTACAACACGCTTTCCTTCGTTGTCGGCCAATGCTACAGCTTCAACCCATTTCGAAACATAATCCACAGCAACCAAGATGTACTTCATTCCAAACGAATTCACGAATGGACCCATGAAATCAATACCCCACACATCAAAAAGTTCTACCTCCATAATTTTGGACATGGGCATTTCATGGTGTTTTGAAATAGCACCTTGACGTTGGCATTGGTCACACCTTCTCACATAGTCGTATGCATCTCTGAATATCGAAGGCCAATAATAACCACTTTGCAATACTTTTCTTGCCATTCGATTCCCTGCATGATGTCCTCCAACTTGCGAAGTGTGGCATGCTTCCAATATAGTAGGCACTTCTTCATGGGATATACATCGTCGAATGATCCCATCCGCGCATCTTCGAAACAAATAAGGTTCATCCCAATAGTAGTGCTGAACGTCATGCATAAACTTCCTCCTTTGGTGGTAAGATAAATTGGCAGGTATCACATTACTCTCTACAAAATTTGCAAAGTCGGCATACCATGGTACTTTCTCCATTTTTGTCGCTAATATCTCCTCGTCAGGAAATGCATCATCAATCTGAATTTCAGGTTGCGCTACATGTTCATTCTCAAGTCTAGATAGGTGATCAGCCACTTGGTTCTCGCAACCTCTTCTATCTTTGACTTCGAAATCAAACTCTTGCAGCAGCAGTACCCATCGAATCAACCTTGGTTTGGTATCCTTCTTCGTCATTAGATACCTAAGAGCTGCATGGTCTGTATGGACGATCACATTGGTACCCAATAGATAGGCACGAAACTTCTCAAACGCATATACAACCGCTAGGAGCTCTTGTTCAGTAACAGTGTAGTTCCTTTGGGCTTCATTTAGGACCTTACTCGCATAGTAGATAGGATGAAATAATTTCTCCTTTCTTTGTCCAAGAACAGCACCAACGGCTACACCACTAGCATCGCACATGACCTCAAATAAGAGCGTCCAATCTGGTGCTACCATGATAGGGGATTCAATGAGTTTTCCTTTAAGGCATTCGAATGCCTTTAAACAATTGTCATTAAAGTCAAACTTCGCATCTTTCTCCAATAGTTTGCACAATGGACTAGAAATTTTGGAAAAGTCTTTGATGAATCTACGATAGAAACCAGCATGGCCAAGAAAACTACGGACTCCCTTCACCGAAATTGGAGGCGGTAGCTTCTCAATTACCTCTATTTTTGCTCGATCAACCTCTATTCCTCTTTCCGAGATCTTGTGCCCAAGAACGATTCCTTCTTTTACCATGAAGTGGCACTTCTCCCAATTCAGCACAAGGTTGAACTCTACACATCTTTGCAATGCCATGCTCAGGTTTGCCAAACATGCTTCAAAAGACTCACCGACAACTGAAAAGTCGTCCATAAATACCTCCAAAGTGTCTTCAACCATATCAGAGAAAATAGACATCATACAACGTTGAAAGGTGGCTGGGGCATTACACAACCCAAATGGCATGCGTTTGAAGGCAAACGTACCATATGGGCATGTAAACGTTGTCTTCTCTTGGTCTTCGGGGGCAATACAAATCTGATTATAACCTGAATAACCATCCAAGAAGCAAAACCATCCTTTCCCCGCTAATCGATCTAGCATTTGGTCCATAAATGGCATGGGGAAGTGATCCTTGAGTGTCCAAGAATTCAGCTTGCGGTAGTCCATGCATACTCTCCATCCAGTAACGGGCCTGAGTGGAATAAGCTCATTCTTTGCATTCGCGACCACCGTCATTCCTCCTTTCTTGGGAACACATTGTACAGGACTTACCCATGTACTATCAGAGATAGGATATACAACTCCTGCGTCTAACCACTTGATAATCTCCTTCTTCACCACTTCTTGCATAGGTGGGTTTAAACGCCTTTGATGTTCAATGGTGGGTGTGCACTTTTCTTGAAGCTGAATTTTATGTGTGCAAATCCCAGGTGGAATACCAATAATATCCGCAATGGTCCATCCAATGGCTCTAATATACTTGCGTAAGATTGAAATAAGAGCTGCAACTTGTTGCTCACCCAAATCGGCTGCCACTATGACTGGAAGTGTGTTTCCGCTTCCTAAGAATGCGTACTTCAAATGACTTGGCAGCTCCTTCAATTCTAGTGTGGGTGGTTCTTCAATAGATGACTTGGCTGGTGGTGTGGGTCGATTCTTGAGATCAAGATCCAACTTCTTGGGAGTATAGCGATATGTCCCTAATCCCGATAGAGCACAAATAGCTTCTTCAGAAATTTCAGCATCCTCATTCTCTCCTTTCATGAGCAAAACCTCCAAAGGATCATCAAGAATTTGCTCTTCTTTAAGTCGTTCTTTCTCATCATCAAAGACAACATCAGCCACAGAAAATACACTCAGATCTTTGGGTTGCTTCATTGATTTGCAAACATCAAATCGAACCACTTCGTCATTTATTCGGAATGAAAGTTCATTAGCTCTCAAATCAATGAGCACACTTCCTGTAGCAAGGAAAGGGCGTCCCAAGATTATGGGAACCTCTGAATCTGCTTCACAATCCAAGATGACAAAGTCTGCTGGAAAGATAAATGAAGAAACCTTTACCAAGACATCACATAGAATACCAACCGGTCGTTTTACCGACCTATCTGCCATAACAAGCCTCATGTTAGTTGGTGTAGGATCTCCTAACCCTAACTTCTTATAGATCGATAATGGCATCAAGTTGATGCTGGCTCCTAGGTCACATAATGCTTTGGCAAAGTTCAAAGATCCGACGGTGCAAGGAATAGTGAAAGCTCCGGGGTCGGCCTTCTTCTGAACTATCGATCGGGTAGCAATTGCACTACAATGATGCACATCATCCTTCAGCTCATAACTTGCTGCCCTCTTCTTAGTCAAAAGATCTTTCATAAACTTCGCATACCCAGGCATTTGTTCAAGTGCCTCCACCAATGGAACATTAATGGTCAGCTGCTTTAACATAGTCATGAATTTGCTGAACTTTGTGTCATCCGCCACCTTCTTCAATCTTTGGGGAAAAGGTGGTGGTGGGTATGGAAGTGTTCTCTCCATGGATTTCTTCTCCTCTTGCTTCCGTTTTTCCATTTTTTCAGGCTGCACGTCACTGGGCGTGACATCCTTGACGTCAGGACTGGTTGTTGCGGCATCTTCTCCTTTTGCGTTATCATCCATGTCCGCAACTTCATCAACCACTTGCTTGCCTTTTGCTGAAGGTTCCAGCACCTTACCACTTCTGGTAGTGATGGCCATGCATGACCCATCATTCCTTGGGTTTTGCACAGTATCGCTAGGTAAAGTGCCAGCCTTTCTTTGATTGAGTGCTGCTGAAAGTTGGCTCAGTTGCTGCTCTATTTGCTTGATTGAAGTGGAATGAGAATCAACTAGTTGTTTCATGGAAGACAAATCATTGATTACCTCAGTAACTCCCGCGCTCGTTGTTTCCACTCCTTTCAATAATTTAGCCATCATGTCTTCCATACTTCCAGAATTAGATGTGGTGGTATCACGTCTACCAGGGGGAACATATACGCCACTCTTTTCATTGCTTTTTCTCCAACTACCTTGGTCCTTGTTTCCAGAATTATCATAATAGTTCCGACCTTGGTTTCCTTGGGTATTCCCACGGAAACCCCCTGATTGTTCACGTAGTTGGCCTCCTCTTCCGAATCAGATTCGTCTCTTCCTTTTAGCGCCACAGCTTTCACTTTTTTGGTCTTCCCTGATAATAAATGCTTTGTCAGAAGATCCACTTGCGTTTTCATGTGCGCTAAATCTTGATCACGTTCTTCTTGTCTTCTTCTTTGGTCTGCAGTCATGCCTATAGATAAAGTGGGGCTTGCTACCTTGGAATCCCTGGTATGCCAAGCTCTACTTTGTTTCGTCATGCGATCTAGCATATTGCTTGCTTGACCAAAGGTGAGGTCCATAAAAGATCCTCCAGCTGCGTTATCCACCACTGGCTTAGTTATTGAATTCAAGGCTCTATACAATATCTCCATGAGGTGAACATTAGTCATGTGATGGTTTGGGCATCTCGCTAGCTTTGTCTTGAACCTCTCCCATGTTTCATGAAGAGCTTCAGTGGGAAGCTGACGAAAGTTGCTGATTTCATCTCTCAATTGTGCCCTTTTGGAAGGCGGAAAGAATCTTTCTAGGAAAGCGTCTCTCAATTGCCTCCAATTTGTAATTGAATCAGGAGTCAGCCCATTCAACCATAGTGTTGCCTCCCCAGACAGAGACAATGGAAATAGACGTAATCAAATTGCATTCTGACCAACACCAGGATTGTCAAAAGACTTGCATATAGAAATAAAGTTGATGAGATGCATATTCGGATCATCGCCTGCTAGTCCACCAAACAATCCCTTGAGTTGCAATAACTGAATCATGGTGCTTGTGATGTTGAACTTGGCTCCGGGTGCTAATGGTGGTGGAATTATAGCTCCAGTGGCTCCGGCACCATCAAGATCATCATCATCATCGTCGAAGGCTGGCTGCATAGGTTGGTGATCATGTCTATATCGAGCTTGTCGACCTCTTCTGTTGGCAGGTGTTACGATTTCAGCATCACGCCTAGGGTTTAGTAACTCGTCATCACCTAAATCCTCATCGTCAGGATTTGGTGCTCGTGCAGGGTTATCAATGTTCTGCTGTTGAACCTGGGCTGCGGCAAGGGCAACCAATCTTTCTTGTTCCTGTTGAGCAGCCATCCTTGCGATTTCAGCTTGTGCTTCCATTCTACCAATGCATTGTGGTTCAGGATTGATTGGTAATAACGGTTGACCAGAACTTCGAGTATGGGGCATGCACTAAAATAAAAACCTGCAGTAGACAAAAACAAAAACTAAAAGTAAAAGTACGAGAATCTTTGACCAAAGGGTCTAGTAATTTTTACGAACTTAATTGACACTTGTATTCCCCGGCAACGGCGCCAATTTTTGATAACGCCCAATCTACAGCTCTCGTAGGAGTGTAAAGCGGTCGTTAGCAAATATAGAACCCAACTGGGTTGGGTATCGATCCCACAGGGAATAGCTTGGTCAACAAGTAAGTAAAGATTACTAGACTTTTAGTGCAAGTCTCGTAAAAATGGGGGAGTCTTGTCGTGCAAGTAATGTAACCAAAATAAGATCTAAAAACGGCAATAGCAAAGTAAAAAGAGAAAGAATGTTTTAGTGAGATGTAAACAATGAGAATTGAGAAGTTGGGGTTATGTCCACCTTCTGAGGTATACGTCTCTATTGGCTATGAGTGTGTAGAATTCTGACATGCAATTGCTTATAGAGGATTGTAGTCGATGGTAAATCCAAGCGTCTCTCGACCTAAACAAGGACTATTTCACTTTAACTCTCTCGAGCTTAAAGCGTATCTAACGGTACGAATTCTCCAAGAGGTTAGTCCAGTTACGGCACTAGCTTTTTAATAGGAAAGGGTGTCCTACTACCTTGACATTATCTCTTTTCCAGACAAATAACTTTTCTCTCGAACAAGTTAAATGTTAGACTGGCGTATTCTTGCGTTTGCAACCACAAAGAATGTAGATTAGGATGAAGAGAATAATGATATAAGCAATATACGTGCCTCGAACTCACAAACTCACAGCAATAGATAGTAACTCATTCGGCTTCCATAACCCCAACAGAGAAGTTTAGTTACCCATGAATGCGAAGGAGATCACGCTTGACATTGTTGTTATACCACAAGATTGATTAATTTCGTGTAGCGTAAGTGGTAGGCGTGAGGCGTGAATTCCTTAGCAAGGTAACGATTCTCTTGTTGCGGAAATTAAGAATAGATGAATAGAAAAAAAACTAGAATTAATAGAAAGATTAGAAGAGTTGTAGAATTATTTGTAGTGTAGAATAATAGAGGAGTAGAAGATGCCTCTAAATCTCTAGCATGATAGGGTATTTATAATACCCATATCCTAATCCTACTAAGCTAATGAAATAAATAACCAAATCCTACTAGACTAATGAAATCCTTAACCCATATGTACTAGGTTAAGGTAACATTATCATAATCCACTTAAAATAATGAAATACATAACCTAATTGTACTAGGTTAATGTATCATTGTCAAAATCCAGCTTTGTGTCTGTAAGTCCCCAAAGTCTTCAGAATTGCTGTTTTAGCCCGGGACAGATTTTCCATGCAGCAGTTTTGGTCCTTAGGCGTGTGAACTCCCTTCCCTTCCTTCGTGAGCTTTCTTTTGCGTCAAGTAAGCCATAAAATGCTGAATTCTGCATCATTTATACCTGAAACTTTACTAATCATGTTCGTTAGCTCATTTACAGGAAAAAGGACTAAAAGTGCATGAAATATATAATTTGTTCTCAAAACTAAGCTAAAATATGGGCAAAATATATTGATATAGGCGCGTAAATTCGCCTATCATCACATATGTGCTCAATACATAATGCCTGGCACACCACAACAAAATGGTGTGGCAGAAAGGTATAATCGTACATTAATGGATATGGTTAGGAGTATGTTAAGTAATTCATCTTTACCTCCTTCGTTATGGATGTATGCTTTAAGGACTGCCGTTTACTTGCTAAATAGGGTTCCTAGTAAAGCAGTCCCAAAGACACCTTTCTAACTGTGGACTGGTAGGAAACCTAGTTTGAGGCACCTGCATGTTTGGGGTTGCCCAGTATAAGTTAGAGTATACAATCCGCAAGAAAAGAAACTGGATTCAAGAATAATCAGTGGTTTCTTCATTGGTTATCCAGAAAAATCAAAGGGGTATAGATTTTACTGTCCTAATCATAGTACGAGAATAGTTGAAACTAGAAACGCTAGATTCATTGAGAATGGCGAAGTTAGGGGGAGTGAAAAATCACGTAATGTGGAAATTAAAGAAGTTAGGGTGCAAATTCCTCTACCCTGTACTTCTTTTAAATTTGTTGTTCCTGAAGATATTGTACAACAAAGTAATCAACAAGAACAACAAATTAACATTCCTACTAATGAAGCCATAATTGATGAACCTGTAGTAGATGAATCACAAGAAGTAGCATCAAGAAGATCTCAAAGACAAAGAAGATCTGTTATTTTTGATGATTATTTGGTATATCTACATGAGTCAGAAACTGACTTGGGAATTGATGATGATCCAGTTTTATTTTCACAAGCCATTGAAAGTAACAATTCTGATAAATGGATAAATACTGCGAAAGATGAGTTAAAATCTATGGAACAGAATAAAGTTTGGGACCTTGTTGAATTACTCGAAGGTTGCAAAAGAGTTGGGTGTAAATGGGTCTTTAAGACCAAACACGACTCAACTGGCAATATTGAACGTCACAAGGCCAGACTTGTTGCCAAAGGTTTTACTCAAAATGATGGCATTGACTATAAAGAGACGTTTTCACCTGTCTCTAGAAAAGATTCACTCAGAATTATAATAGCCTTGGTAGCTCATAATGACTTAGAGCTACATCAAATGGATGTGAAAACAACCTTTCTGAATAGAAATTTAGAGGAAGAAGTTTATATGAATCAACCTGAGGGGTTTTCTATTAGAAGAAAGGAACACATGGTGTGTAAACTTAAGAAGTCAATATACGGACTTAAGCAAGCTTCCCAACAATGGTATCTTAAGTTTAATGAAACGATTGTCACCTTTGAATTTAAAGAAAACACTGTTGATCAGTGTATATATCTGAAGGTCAGTGGGAGTAAGTTTATTATGTTAGTCTTGTATATTGATGACATCTTGCTTGCTACTAATGATCTTGGTTTGTTGCATGATACCAAGAAGTATCTCTCTAATAACTTTAAAATGAAAGATATGGGTGAGGCATTCTATGTGATTGGAATAGAAATATTTTGAGATAGATCACAAGGATTGTTGGGCTTGTCTCAGAAAACCTATATTAATAAAGTATTAGAGAGATTTAGAATGGAAAAATACTCATCAAGTCCCATTCTAATTTAGAAAGGAGATAAGTTTAGTCTCAATCAATGTCCAAAGAATGACTTGGAACGAAATCAAATGAAAGATATTCCTTATGCATCAATAGTTGGGAGTCTTATGTATGCCCAAACATGTACAAGACCAAACATCAGTTTTGCTGTTGGAATGCTGGGTCGATATCAAAGTAATCCTGGAATGGATCACTGGAAGGCTGCAAAGAAAGTGTTGCAATACTTACAAGGAACGAAAGATCATATGCTCACTTATAGAAGATCTGATTATCTAGATATGGTTGGATATTCAGATTCAGATTATGCTGGTTGTGTGGATACAAGAAAATCCACATTTGGATATTTGTTTCTATTAGCTGGAGGAGCAATATCATGGAAGAGTGCGAAGCAGTCTGTTATAGCTGCATCTACTATGGAAGCTGAGTTTGTGGCATGCTTTGAGGCCACAGTCCAAGCTAATTGGCTGCGGAATTTTATTTCAGGACTTGGACTAGTCGACAATATAGCCAGGCCGCAGAAAATTTATTGTGATAATACTACCGCAGTTTTCTTCTCTAAGAACGATAAGTATTCGAAAGGTGCTAAGCATATGGAATTGAAATACTTTTCGGTTAAAGAAGAAGTTCAGAAACGTAAAGTGTCAATTGAACATATTAACACCAAGCTTATGATTGCTGATCCTTTAACGAAAGGATTACCGCCCAAAACATTTGTTGAACATGTTGAAAGAATGGGTCTTATTGATAGCAATGCATGATTTTATGTAAAGACTTTATTATGTTTATGTAATTGACACTTTGAGCTTAAATTATATATGTTTCTGTTGTTACATGTTTTTTCTTGTATACATAATATTGTGAATAATGATGACAGGTTCTGACTTAGATAAGGTATTCTAAGTATTATCGTTGGACTCATTATGTATTTGTAAGGTTATGTTGAGTAATAGACTAATATTGTAGTACATGGAAGGAACTATGTCAAGTAAAGTGACATACAACCGCCATGACTCATTTTAGTTGATTTATTTAACAATGACAAATGATGTTGGATTTAACGTTAATAGTGCACATGACTCAATTGTGTGTTCAAAGTGGGAGAGTGTAAATTTCTATAGCCCACATAATTAATTAATTTATTGGTTTAATAATAATTGAATAAGTTAAATCCTGAATCCATATGAAAAGTTACCTAGTAGGATAATTACTGACTCCTAGTAGGATTGTATCCACAATTACTGACTCCTAGTAGGATAATGATTGTATCCACCAATCACGTTGATGGAACGTGAAAACATAACCAACTATTTTCTATTATAAAAGGGGTACTCTCTCTGCCAAAAGAAGAATAAACTCCATCATAATTTATTCTGAAAAATAAGGTTAAGAGAGAGAAACAATACGTTCTGCTCTTGGTGTGCTTCCGCTAAAACCATGGAGAATTCCGGTAAGTAATTCTTTATTGAATTACTGTTATTATATGTATGTGAAAATCATTAATTTCAACGTTCCTGAGTAATTAATAGGATTACTCCCATGTCATACTTCCAGCCCATGGGCATGTGAGGGGGAGGGGATTAGTTACGGAGAAGGTTTAATTTTTATGTTTTTAGGTCAAGGAAGTTTTTATTTGCTAAATTCTTTTGAATCATTGAGTGTTGACCTCCTGAGAACTTATATTTGGATCTTGTTTCCGTGAAGTGATTAAGATTGTGGATTTGTGGTGTAGGAATATAATTTCTTTTGCATCCACCCTGATAATATAATAGATCTGCTGAAGTTCATAATTTGTCTGAGAAGGTTGGCTTCAATTTTGAATCTTTAGTTTGATACTCACTCCATTCAATTTTACTTGTCATGTTCGCTTCATTGAGAGTCAGGTTGACTAATTTTCGAAGCTAAATTGAATTATATAGATGTTTGAGAACTATACAAAAGAGATTTTTTTTCCAAAAGGTAAAACTTTCTATTGTACATGATTAATTTTTGTGCGGCAGAGGAGGAGGAGTAGGATCAATGAGAAACTGAAAGCATTACAGACCCTAATTCCAAATTCTAACAAAGTATTCTTCAATACCTCAGCCTTTGAGTATTTTTTTGTGTATTGGTTTTTCTTTGCTATCATATTAGAGCTTTGTTTGTTTCACACACTGACAAGGCATCTATGCTTGATGAAGCCATTGAATATCTGAAGCAACTTCAGCTGCAAGTTCAGGTTTCACTTCTTGCTGTTGCCTTTTGACTACTATTTGTTGTTTGTAGTCTACTGGATGTTATTTTAATGTTTTCAAACACATTATAAGAACATCTAGATAGTCTTATGGCTGTGGTGTCCCACCAGGAGTAGGTAATAAGTTGTATGTATAATGTTAAGACAAGTTAGTAATCTATTCTAATTGTTACTGCCTATCATAATGTCTCCGAAAAATACACTTATTTCCACTGAGCATCTTCATTGGAAACTGAAAGTATAACACCATTTTTCTCTTCTCTTTATCTGCCTATTATGCTCAATTTCTAAGTATTCTTCCACTTTTTGTGGTTGTTAATAGGCAAAGATCTTGGTTTTCCAGTGATACTATTGTAAGTTCATGCCATAAACCTGAAGAAAGAATGTTAATATCAGATGACTTCTTTGAGAACTATTGAACCCTCATTTGAACTATGTGAATTGTCTCATCCAAACGTTTATGTTTGTAAAAAGAGAACATTTTTGGAGTTTGCCAACAAGCTTTTGAAGCACTATATGCTCTTCAATTATTGGTTTGCACTGGACTGATTTTCTGTTTTTGTTACAAACAGAGTAGAAGAGTATTACCTTTGGTTTCTGCTGGTGGGATCGTTGCCCGTGCTACTGCATCTTGCATAACAACTTCATTGGACACCATATCATATTCAGTCATGATAGGTTCCTTTCATATCTATACCAAGGTTGGGATAGCAATTCAACGAGATGAGAGCCATTCAACCATCGATGAGAAACTTGGAGTGTAAAGTAAGCCCGAGGATTGTATGATACTTCAGTTTGATTGGCTTAATGAAGCAATATATCTTCGGGAATATATTTTCTCTCTGTTGAAGCAAGAAAAAAGTCTCACATTGGTGATTAAGGAACAATATGTACAGTATGTACTGTAAAGTGAATATAAATTAAACGTAATTAAGGAACAATATGTACAGTATGTACTGTAAAGTGAATATAAATTAAACGTAATGAAGATTATATGTGTGTTTAGTAATTTATACTATCGAGTCCAAAGTTTAGAATTGGTAAAATTTGATGGTCTATGTATTAAATTAATGTTGAATGGGTTTTCCATATATACACTTTGAGAAAATAAATGGATTTGGAAGTATGGCCAATAATATAATCACATGTTATTGTTTTTTCCTAACTCTAATCTAAGGCGAGATATTTAATTAAATAACTAATATATTATTGAGTTGGTTAAGCATTCGGAACGAAATAACACCCTTTACTAGAATTTTCAGAGAATGGAGGTAAGATATATATAACTTAATAAGCAAAATAAAGCATAATGGAAATTTGGTTTGTAACTGTGTACCAACTTAAGTTTTGTTTTATCTCTTGCTCATAAAGATGTTTATCTTTTTAATCTTCAGTCTTATTTTACGAGTGGAGTTAGCGAATGGTGAAATGAATACAAATGTTATCTTTATTATAAGCTACAAATAATATTTTTGATAGATAAGAAAGGTCATGAGTTCGCGCTGTGAAATATTTTAAAAGGATAAAGTAAAAGGGTATATTATTAGACTGCACACACATTTTTATTTTTATTTTGTGGGGCTATTCAAATGCCAACTTTTATTCTACTGTATTTTTAGAACAGTTTGAGTAACTCACATGTTGTCACATCAACATCACTACTGATATGTCACTATATGATTGATCGATCAGATTCAACTTTTTCTTTATCTCACATTGAAAAATGAAATTAATTATTACGTACTATAATAATTTATAAAAGAAAAGAAATATGTTTGGTTTGTCACCGCATTAATGACCGGTCAAACACAACTTTTTCTTTATCTGACACATCCCATCACCAACGAAGAAAAATAACGGAAAATAAAATTAGTTACTTCGTCCGTTTAAAAAAGAATGACCTACTTTCCTTTTTAGCCCGTCTAAAAAAGAATGACCCCTTTCCTTTTTAGCAACCTTTTAATTTTAACTTTTCACATGACATGTTTAAGACCACGAGATTGATGAACATTTTGGTACACTTGACATATCTTTAATTTAACACCACAAGATTCAAATGTCTTCTTTATTTTCTTAAACTACGTGACTAGTCAAACTAGGTCATTCTTTTTGAAACGGAGGGAGTATTATGAAAACGTAATATTTATTTCCTCTTAAATACCGCAAATACATCTGTGATAGCACCACAAAATTATTTCACTCATTCACAATGCATAGAAATTATCGATTGAAAAGTTGGTCTGTACTAAGAGCCCAGAAGGGAGAGGGAAGCTCCTACACCCCAAAAAAATATTTTGGTTGCTACACTAACATAACAGGTAAACAGTGGTATGGATTACTTCGTCCACTTTTGAATGAACCTATTTCCATCTATTATGATTTAGGTGTTGCTGGACATATCATCGAGCGAGAGGCACAATCCTTTAAATCAAAAGATGTGTTAATTTGGGGTGAAGGACTTCAGTGGCCCAAATTATATTAAAAAAGATGTGATTGTGAAGTCTTATGTCGTTGGCGCGGTTTGACTGTACCACAGGCAATCTACGCAACTTTTCAACATATAAATTCAAGGATGAAACATTAGTTATTGAACACTTGAATAAGGAAATATGTGAAATGAAAAAAGCACTAGAAACCTTTCATACACTAAACGATCTTAACTATCAGGGAGCTGATGAAGAAGCACACTAGCAACTCCTGAAAAATCCAAACTTATATAGAGATGCTTGTTATCCTGTATATCCAGTTGTTAACGAGTGGTTAGACAGAAAAAAATATTTACCACAAACCTTAGATTTTGAAGTACCATATTGTTTTCTAAATCAATTATGTGTTTGTGATGAGTCTATACAAAAAACGAGTGAAGATTCAAATATAAATTGTTGTGACGATGATGACGTCGATTTTGTTGCAGAAATTCCGCATGAATGATTTGTATGACAAATTTATTGGTCATAAAATTGTTTATTATAAGCACAAAAATAAAAATTATTCAAAAAATAATTTTTTCACATACATGAGAAAAACTTTCATATGTACTAACAATGCACTCAACAAATGATGAAAATTTGTACAATAAAATCAACTACCACCACATGAGGTATTCTAACTCAAGATGAACTAGCATTGCGATCTCGCGAGGGACAATTGCACTTATCATGATCAGTATATTTGTACAATGAGCACTTTTGAGAGAGCGTACTTGCTGGAACGTCCATTTCATTATGTATGCGAGTTATTTTCTTGGAGCCCAATTTTCGTAGAAATCTTTTGTTCGCTATCATATTAAAAGGACTTGGAGGCCAATACGTGTCATTGCTTAGTGGATTAAATTGTTCGGAGTAGGCTTTCAGATAGTTGCGCACACTATATTCCTGTGCAATATGATCCCATGCTTGGTACCCAATTTGATAAAATTCCTTAATGGCATAGAACATAAAAGGTGATATGATTTCCATTTACCATATTGACATATTCCTTGCGACGTATTAACGATGTGCTTATTACTGCCACGACCACGGTACGTACGTGTCAGCACCTCAAATATATTATCTCTTTGATGGTGATAGTTGATGAGCGTGTGTCCCTCTGATTTGATACGATTATCCTCAAAACGTTTGAATGAATTTGGCATTCATTTATGAATTTTTGATATTAATCACATAGCATAACCTGATCTTGTAACAAATCGGCCCACAACCTGTTTATAAGTAAGTTTTACCATCGCAGTAACTGGTAGTCCCCTTGCGGACTTCAGGATTCCATTGAAGGACTCAAAGATATTTGTTGTCATCATGCCCCATCTTCTACTATCATCTTTGTGCATTGTCCATTTGTCAAGATCAAACCTCATTAACCATACATAGGCTTCCATGCTAATCTCTTTAATCTCCTTCATTTTTTCCAAAGTTTTTTCTCCTGATGATGTGTTGCAGCTGCCCATAGAAGATTGTTTAGAGTAGCATTTTTAAATTGTCTTTGAAAATTAGCCTTGAGATGCCTTAAATAATATCTATGGTAAGCAAATGGGGCCTGCTAATTAGGTGAGCTATATAGAGTTGACAGTATTCCCTGATGCCTATCCGATAGTAATGTTACACCTCTACGATTCCTGACAACATGCTGATGTAAATGATCCAAAAATAAAGTCCAAGTCTCTTTGCTCTCATTCGCAGCTATAGCAAAGGCCAAGGGAAAAATTGAGCCGTTACGATCCGTTACAACTGCAATCAATATTTTGATATCATATTTATCGTACACATGTGTTTCGTTAATTGATATCATGAGATGACAGTAAAAAAATCCATAAAAACATGGCTTGAAAGTCCAGAACATATAGTTGAATACCAATTCATCGACATCATTATGCCGCTCCAACTTTCATTCCACAATAGTGCCTGGATTGTAGCATTTCAAAGCATGCATGTACCTCGACAACTGATTGAAAGAGCCTTCCCAAGTACAGTAGATTTTTTCAAAAGCACGCTTACGTCCGAGATAAGCCTTTCTTCTACTTATCGTTTTACCATATGCTTTAAGAACCACTGTTTGACTGTCTTTGATAGGAAACCTGATATGTTCAAATCATAATAATTTTCAAACACAAATACGTATTTCGTTATTGAAGTAAAAAATAACCCAAGGATAAAATAATACCTTGGCATTTTTTCTATATCAGTGAGGAAAGCGAAAGCAATCATCTCGACATTCAAGTTCAAGTAACCTTTATGACACGTACCTATATTACATGTGTGTTCATCATGGTACGTCCAAATTGTCCACATATTAGTTTCTTTGGACTTATATGTAGTAGCCTTAAATCCACACCCTTGATCTGCACATCTGCAATAAATTTGTCATGACGTTTTTGTCGATTTATTGACATAGTACTCTCTCGCCCACTTGTAATGTAAAAGATTAAACACTTTTGCACCTCTTTCTTTGACTTGAACAATATGCCTTCTTCAACATAAAAATTACTATTCATAAAATCTTGTGGTTCATGCCACGTACCTTGTGATATACATTTATCACCGTGGGTATCCATAAACACGTCTGAACCATCTAAAGGGTGGTCAAGATAAATTTTACGATGATAAAATTTAGGAATATGCACTGATGGTGACCTGACTACTAACTGCAGATTTTGTGGTGACAAAGATTCTTCAACGTGAGTAGGAATCATGGACGTTGGTCTTGCTGAGAGATTGAGAGTTATAAATTCATCATCACTAGACGATTCTACAAATGGGAGTTCATCATTAGATTCATCAGTGTTAGGCAAATAATCACTATCACTATGCGAGCTTGATCGATAATTTGGCTGATCAACATCTTCGATATTCGCAGGAACATTAGGCTAATCTTGCGTAATATTTACCCTAAATATAAAAAGTAAAATATATAAATATATATGTTTATCATATTAATTAAAACTACTCAAATTAAACTTCAAATGGTGAACGTACCGATAATAGTCAGTTGTACCAAAACAAGATGACACATGCATATTAGAGAATGTTTCAGCATTTTTCATCGATCCAAACTGTGAGGTCTGTCCAAAATAATTATCTTGTCCATAACTTGAAGCAATATGTATCTTATTTTGTGGTAAAAGACCTACAAAATAAATAATAATCAAAAACTAAAAATATTTTGTTAAATTTTTTTAATAAAAATAACACAAATTAATGAATGTTACCAGTCATTTTCATTAATAGTTTTGTTCAAATCAAAATCATATTTTCCGGTATAAATATTTTGATATTGAGTCATGTGAGAAAAATCACTAGACTGAGTTACGGAGATTGTCTCTGAACTTTTACGATTTTCTAATTGAGGAAAGACATCATTCCATAAAGGAGAACGACAATGGCTAGACCTGGGCTCCTTACTAACATACACTTCAAGCACGATTAGCTTGATTTGATCTATGTAGTCATTCGGAGCCTTCAAAAAGTCACCTAATGAATCGTCATTATTTATTAGCCGTTCGCCAAAATTTACTTGTCCTTGACCTAAAAATGATGTTGGATATTTTCCAATTATAATCAATTTATAATTGAAACTGTTCAAACCCATCCTTTTATAAAGTGAATCACATAATTTTTTAAATCGAAGATTCAGTGGATACTTGACATTGTATTTCGAGGGACAATAATAATGTATGGTGTTTTCATCATAGCTAATGTCATCATCCCAAAAGAAAGAAACTCTAACTTTTGGTTCCGGAGACATTCTTTGTGATTGAAACTAAGAAAGATAAAGGGATGATGAAAATGTTAAACATGGTGAACCAATATGTTGAAGACATTCTTATATAGTGTTTGCAGGAGCTTGGGAGCCAAAAATAAAATGAAACAAAAATATAATGTATCACTTAATTGTTTACTCCTTTTTGTGACACGTCACATAAAAAATTATACATTCAGAACAGACAAATTTAGAAAAAATATAAAAGAGTTTTCAACTATGCATTTTTAATTATTCAGTCCATTTATATGAGATGCCACATCAATAATTATACATTCACCTGACAAAATTATAAAAGAATGTAATTTTTCTACTATGTTTTAGTAAAAAGTAACTTTTTAATACTATTTATGAAAGAAGTCGAAAAATAGGCTCTGTATTACTTGAATTAACAAAACAAAGCAATAACTTTTTTAAAAAATTTATTACATTTTACATACCTTTGATGGGACAATGCACTATTTTTTTCGTGTAAAACATAATAATTTTTCACGTTTTACTAAATTTTTTATAAAACGCAATAATTATTACACTTGACAAAACTTCAATTATCTCTCTTCCTATTTATTATCCCTCTTCTTCCATCACTTCCACTCTAAATTAAAATTTTATTCTATTGCCTTTTCCTTTATCTACTTATTTCTAGCTCCATGAATTATAATAGAAGACTTGTTTGTGCATGTGGTCTCCTCCAATTCTGAGAATTTCATGGTCGGATGACAATTCCAGACGTAGATTCCTCGGTTGTATGCATTATGGTGCATGTAATTTTTATATTCTATCATATTTTTTTTTATGTTCTGCAACAACTAAATTTTATCACTTTCTTTTTTATGAATTACAGTCTCTATTTTGAACTAGTTGCAACTTTTTTAATTGGTATGATCTAGAATTTCTACATCAAGCCAATATTGTGATCTGGGGTTTGTTGAAGAAGATCAACAACAACAAAAAGAGTTGAAAAGTAAAAGGCTGTTGAAGCTAATTTTGTGCATTAGTTTCATATATAATGTGATGATGTTCATTTACGTTTTGTATCGTTGAGTTGAAAATTGATGTTGGCGTATGTAATGGTGCATTAGCTTGATAAGATGGTGTATTTTGATGGATCTAGTTATATTTATTTGCTGATTAAAGCAATATATTTATAGTTATACTTCTAATATTTCTTGGTTATTGTTGGCTTCTCTATAAGAAGATGAAAACTTCTATTATTTATAGTTATACTGGTTATCAATATTTAGTTGCAACCGAATCTTAGTGAAAACCAAAATACTACTTATTTATTTATTTATTTATATATATATATATATATATATATATATATATATATATATATATTTAGGGTGTAAAATAGTTATTTAGTATAATCTTATTGGGTTATCAGTTTACCAATAAAATGATCGAAATCGAACAAATAACACAATAATTTTTTCTTTTATAAAATCATTAAAAAATAACAATAATCAATAACATTTTTATTGGTACAATTTTTGTACACCCCAAAATTAAATTGTGATTTCTTACTCCATTAATTATAATAAGAAACGTATTTGTGCATGTGAGTCTCCTCAATATTCTAATCGAAACACTAATCAAAAACTACAATGAAACACTAACCAAAAAAATTAATTTCATATTTTTAACACACACAAAAAATATAATTCTTTTAGATAATAACATATTTGATCGACGAAAATTCTATATTTCACTATTTTGGAGTAGAGGAAAAATCAAAAGTATAATTTTTTTTAGAGAGAAATCGGATAATTAAGGATAGAAGCGGTTATTTTTTGATATAGAATAAATATAAGGAAAGTGCTAAGTTCATGAGGTAATTGATACTTCTCTTTTTTAAATTTTTATATAAAACGTAAAAATTTATTATAGAGAGAAAAAATATATTATTTGGACTAACAGTAGTGAAACTTAAAAGTGTCTGAAAAGACAAACAACAAAGAAAGAGAAAAGAGGATAGAGAAAAGAAAGTGGGGTGGGGGGTGGGGACCATGGTGATGTGAAAGAAAAGTCAACTAAAAATAGTACCATTTTCCTAAAGTGAAACTCGTAACTTTTTGTTACGATTTGTTACAATTTTTAGAAAAAGTACTTGATGTGACAAAACACTGTCTTTCTTTATCGAATTTCGTGTAAATCGTAAGAATTTCTTACCTTTTTCATATTTGTTTAATAAAATGTAAGAAATTATAATATTTTACAAATAAATATGTAAAACGTAATAATTTATTACGTTTTATAAAAAGTCAACTCCGTTAGTTGATCGTTAAGAAAAAAGTGGAAAACGTAACAATTTATTACGTTTAACCTATTTTGATAACTAATTAAATAGGTGACCTATTTTGGTCACTTTTTTTATTTATTAGCTTATTTTGGTTCCGAGTTGACCTTGGACAATATTTAATGATTTTGAGATTGTATAAGAAGTTTGTTAGTTTCATTGGCTTCAGAATGTCATTTAAGTTAGTAGGATCTTCAGTTTAGGACCCAATGAGTTTGAATAGATTTTGCATAGATGGTTGAAAAGTTGAAAGTATAAGTCACAGAGCTGACTTCTGTAGTTTTCATTGAAAATGCCCTCTATTCGGTGATCTAATGATTTTATTGAGTCCATAGTGTCCTTTTAGATCTAGTATCATGTTTGGTTTATGTTCAAGGGGTTCAAAGTGAGTACTGAGTGTTAATTCTAAGCATGTATAATTGTTGTAGTTGGTCTGTGGTGCTGGTGCAACATCTCCTGTGGTGCATGGACCACACCTGTGGAGCCACACCGATGACTCACTTTTGCAGAGCTAGGTCAGGAAAGATCATACATACCATATACTTTGCTAGAAAAACATTTAAACCTACTTATAAGAACTATATAGTGATTGAACAAGAGTTGTTTGCTGTTATGTTGGCATTCAAGAAATTTTGATCTTACTTGCTTGGCACAAAAGTGTTGTGCAAACTGACCATGCAACTCTTATATACCTTATGAAAAAGAATGATGCAAAACTCGAGGTTAATTAGATGGGTACTTCTGTTGTAGGAATTTGACTTTGAGGTCAGGGATAAAAAAAGGACCTAGAATTAAGTGGCTGACCATTTATCACACCTTGAGGAGGAGGTAATGTTGAAACTAAGGGATGAGCTTAAAATTAATGATACTTTTTCAGACAAGCAGGTGTTGGCAACATCACAGACTTAATTCCTTGGTTTGTAGACTTTGCCAATTATTTACCAAGTGATATAGTTTCAAAAGATATGTCATTTCAACAACGTAAGAGATTCATGCATGAGGTAATAAAATTCTCTTGGGATAAGCTATACTTGTTTTGGATTTGTGCATATGGTCTGATTCAAAGATGTGCTCCTGAGTTTAAGATGATGTCACGACCCGAGGCTACCCCCTAGTCACGACAACGGTGCTTACGGTCACAAGTGACCGCAAGCTAACCTATCTGCTGGTACCTACTAACAGCACTGAATAAAATAATAAAAATAGATATGTGTGGAATACAACTGATAAAGGCATAAAGTCTGAATACTGAAAACATGAGTAAATTCACAATTTTGAAATATCTGATAAGACTGATAAAACAAAATAACTGACTATCTGATTGTCTGAACGTTTGAAAAGCCTCTAACTGACTGAGGAGTTGATGGGACAAGCCCCAAATAACTTTGACTGATAGAAAATACAAAACTACTAAAATAACTGAAATAACCAATCCTGCCCTCGATGGATGAGGAATCACTACTACTGCTGCTGGGTATGCTGAGCTATCTAAGCACGGTCTAGAAACTATGCGTCCGAACGTGTGATATAAGACATCATAGCGCAAAGAAGAGTATGCAGTCAGTACTTTGAATGTACGGGTATATGAGATGAGGTTAGGCTGGTAAACATGGGGTACTTTGCATATGAAATAAGGACTAGCTAAATAACATGAGGTAACTGAACCTGAATTCATGGAAACTGTAATATCTGAGAATGCAAGACAAAGCATAAATCTGTAATTTGTAACAAGTCTGAAATCTGAAAAACTGTAAACTGTATAACTGAATAAATGAAAGTCTATACACTTTGTCAAGCAAACCTGGACTGAGAATACACTGAAATATTGTACTGAGACTGTGGGAGGTATCATCTAATCGACATGCCCCAATCTGAGCTAGTCGGGGTCCAACTTGTAACCCCATTTGAAAGGCTGTTAGTATCGTGACATGAGTACTAACACTGGCTGTGTGGATCCACTAAACTAGTATATCCCTAAGGACTAAAGAGTCACCCTCAACTGGTAGGTGCTCTAATGAGATATGCGTTACCCTCAACAGGAGGCAAACACCTTGTCAACCCTCTACTAGTAGGTTAATATCTCTAACTTACACTGGCTATGTAGTTATAGAACTCAAGGACTACTACTAAAGGTCACACCCTCTATTGGCAAGTGAGACCCTATTCCTGGGTTCGCTCGGTGCTAAATCCTACTCCCAACTGAACTGACACTGGAGCTGAAACTGGACTAAGTTTAACTGAACATTGTTTCATGACTGATAGTGCTCATTATGACCATAATAATTGAATAAATAAGAATAATCATGGTTTAACTGAATCATACTTGAAAATCTGAAAATCATGTAAAACACGTAGGTATCGGGTGTTCATAACCCACCAACACTGAATGAAATCAACAGTAATGCCATAAAAAGCTTTAAAACCATAGTAGGGGATCATTGTTCAAAGACCAACACTTAGGCATTTCATCAAACACATGAGAGTCATGAACTTAAGCATGGGAATGAGTAAAGCATACGAGGACAACATGATTACAAAACTAAAAGTATTAATTAGGGATTTAACGTGAAGATTTCAACATTCAAAATATGTAATGGCATCATTCCACTTAAAACACTTATAAACATAACTTGTAATTGAAATTGACATGAGTTCTATGGGGATAATTCAAATTTAACATGTAAGAACTCATTATTTAAAATAAAAAGGGGTTCTTGGACTCCATGGGTGATAGAAACCCATGAATGAACATCCACATACCTTAATAGATAATTTCTTGAAGATTTCTTGAGGGTTTTTTAAACTTGAAGCTTGAATTTCTTGATTTCTTGGGGAGAAAGGAATTGAAATTGGTGGTATTGGGTAAGAGGGGAGGGTTACTTAAGAGAGATTTGGAGAAGAAGGGAAAATAATGCCCTAAATGATGTCCTAATTCATGTTATGGACAATTTGGGTTGAGGGGAAAAGACATAATTGCCCCTCATGCAATTAAATTCATAACTGGGCATAACATGCTTACCGCGATGTGGTCTAATTGTGGTTAGCCATTTGCCTCACCGCAATAGGGTGAACATGCAAACGGGAATATTGCTGCATTACGGCCCTATCATGATGACTTGATGGATTCATGATCCAAACATGACCCAAACCTTGTTCGAAAAATCCGAAACTTCTTTGAGACATGATCCTTACACCCCTAAACATGAATTAACTAAAAAACCAACACCTTGGGGTCGGGAAGACCAATCTAAAAATCCTCAAAGTTAAGAGGCCTTAGAAATGACTAAGTCCCCAACACATAGTGAAATTTTTAAGCCTTAAGCCCCTTATGCATGCAACTAGAAACTGAACTGAGCTAAGAATAATACGGGGTATTACAATATCTCCCCCTTGGAAACATTTGTCCTCGAATGAGACTGGTTAGACTGAGAGTTTTAAACTAAGACAACTGAGATCACATACTGAACATGCATGACTTGGAATAGGAATATATAACTGAGTCTGAAACATGATACATGAACTGAACTGATTTTGTGAATGCATATAATGACATGATAATGTTTATATAGCTGGAATTGAGAATCCAAAAAATTCAATCTAAGAAAAACTGTTACCTCAAGTTGAGTCTAAGTTTGCGGAGAAAAGATGAGGTTACTTGGTATGCATATCCGCTTCTGCTTCCCAAGTAGCTCCCTCAACGAACTGATTCTGCCATAGAACTTTAACCAAGGGAACTTCTTTGTTCCTTAGTCTACGAATATGACGATCTACGATCTCAACTGGAACTTCTTCAAAAGAAAGGCTATCCTGAACACCTATACCTTCTAAAGGGACAATAACAACTGAATCACCAATACACTTCTTCAATAGGGAAATATGGAACACTAGATGCACTAATGCTAAGTCTGCAGGCAACTCAAGCTCATAAGCTACCTTCCTGAAAAGGCTCGAAATTCTTTAAGGGCCAACATAGCGGGGGATGAGATTCCCCTTCTTGCCAAATCTCATCACTTCTTTTATGGATGAGATTTTCAAATAGACTAAGTCACCAACATCAAACTCAAGGTCTCTCCTCCTCATATCTGCATAAGATTTCTTGAGACTTGGGCTGTCTTCAGCCTCTCCCAAATCAACTGAAGTTTCTCCATCGCCTCAAACATTGAATCTAGCCCTATCAAGTCATCCTCACCTGCTTCTAATCAACCAATAGAAGACCTACATCATCTCTTATAGAGAGCCTCAAACAGAGCCATCTGAATACTGAAGTGATAATTGTTGTTATAGGCCAACTCAATCAAAGCTAAGTGATCATCCCAACTACCTCTAAAGTCAATAACACATGCTCTCAATATGTCCTCTAAGGTATGGATAGTCCTCTCTGCCTGATCATCTGTCTAAGGATGAAAAGTCGTACTGAGATAAACTTGGGTACCAAGACCCTTCTAAAAAGCCTTCCAAAAGTAAGAGGTAAACTGAGTATCTCTATCTGATATGATAGATAATGGAACTCCATGCAACTTAACCAACTCTCTAAATTAAAGCCTGGCATAATCCTCAGTTGAATATGAAGTATGAACTGGCAAAAAATGAGCTGATTTAGTCATTCTATCCACAATGATCCATATCGAATCATGCTGACGATGAGTACGAGAAAAACCTATCACAAAATCCATATTCACCACTTCCCACTTCCAAGTGGTGATGCTGAACTCCTGCAGTGCACCACTAGGCCTCTGGTGCTCAACTTTAACCTGCTGATAATTTGAACACTTAGCCACAAACTTAGCCACAAACTCTACAATATCCTTTTTCATACCATTCCACTAATAAATTTCCCGCAAATCACGGTACATCTTAGTGGCTCCTGGATGAATGGAATATTGTGCACCATGCTCTTCCGCCAAAATTCGATGCCTCAAACCATCAACACATAGGACACATAACCTACCCTGACAATAAAGCACACCATCTCCCCCTTAGGAGAAAACCTCTACTTTCTGATCTCTGACTGATTCCTTTAACTTAACCAGAATGGGATCCCTATCTTGCTTTTCCTTCACTTCAGTAGCCAATGAAGGTTTCAAACTATTCTAAACCCATATACTACCTTCAGCTGAATTAACCAACCGAATGCCTAACCTAGAAAGACGATGAACCTCTCTAACTAGATCCTTCTTATCATCCTCAACATAAGCAACACTACCCATAGAAAACCTGCTAAGGGCATCTGCCACTACATTGGCCTTGCCCAGATGATACAACACACTTATATCATAATCTTTTAACAACTCAAGCCACCTTTTCTGACGAAGATTCAAATCTTTCTACAAGAATACATACTGCAAGCTTTTGTGATCTGTGAACACATCAACATGAACCCCATAAATATAATGCCTCTAATTTTTCAAGGCAAAAACAACAGCTGCCAACTTAAGATCTTGGGTAGGGTAATTCTTTTCATGGGGTTTAAGCTGTCTACAGGCATAGGCTATGACCTTACATCTCTACATCAATACTCAACCAATACCAACTCTGGAAGCATCTCACTAAACTAGAAACCCATCTGAACCGTCTGACAAAGTCAAGACTGGGGCTGAAGTGAGTCGAGTCTTTAACTCTTGAAAACTCTTCTTACATGAATCTTACTACTAAAATTTTATTTTCTTCTGAGTCAATCGAGGCATGGGGGAGGAAATAGAAGAGAACCCTTCAACAAACCATCTGTAATATCCAGCCAAACCCAAGAAACTCCTAATATTTGATAGAGAGATGGGTCTGGTTTAGTTTCTCACTGCTTTGATCTTTTGAGGGTCAACTCAAATGCCATTACTGAAGACAATATAAACAAGGAAAGCTACTGATCTTAGCCACACTTACTAAATTCGGTGAACAACTGATAGTCTCTAAGAGTCTGCAATACAATTTTGAGATGGTCTGCATGACCATTTTCACTACGGGAATAGACAAAAATATCATCAATGAATACTATGACAAACATGTCTAAGTACTTCTTGAACACTCTGTTCATCAAGTTCATGAAAGCTGCTGGGGCATTTGTTAGTCCCAAAGACATAACTAGAAATTCAAAGTGAGCATACCGAGTTCTGAAGGCTAGTTTCGGAATGTCACATTCTCTGACTCTGAGCTAATGATAGCTGGATCTGAGGTCTATCTTAGAAAAGTAACTAGCACCCTAAACTTGGTTGAAAAAGTCATCAATCTTGGGCAGCGGATATTTATTCTTGATTGTGACTTTGTTCAACTGATGATAATTGATGCATAGTATAAGAAAATCGTCTTTCTTACGCATGAAAAGGACTGGTGTACCCCATGGGGAAACAATAGGTGTGATGAATCCCTTATCTTAGAGATCTTTTAACAGTTCTTGCAATTCTTTATGCTCAGATAGAGCCATTCTATAGGGCAAAAAAGAGATAGAATGGGTATGATGATACCACTACTAATAACTTGGGTTTATAATAATGGAATAATAGTTTGGTTGGAAAAAGGTTTTAATTAGGCTTAAAGGAGGAATAAGTAGCAAAGTCGTGGAAGGTGGAGATCCCAGAAAATCTAAACTAGAAACTCATATTTGCTGATGTGAGGTATGGTCCTAGAGACCATGTGCATGATGTCACACTATATACTTTAGGGGATGTACTAGTCATCCCAAGTTTTTTCCCCTAGTCGTGCTGCTTCATGCACTAGGGCCCTTTTAGTAGGGGGAGATGAACCCATATAGCCCATGGATGGTTTAGGAAAATAGAGCTACACAACCCAAGTAAAGGTTTTAATCGCATGCTAAACTCGATTCCCTTTCCCAGTATGGTTATATATATATATGTATGGTTGTGTGCATATGGATGGTATTTACTTGGTTTTATAAATGGCATTATTTTATCCTTATCCTGAGTTCATCCTAGCTTCCACTTGCTAACTCATCTTCTGGTGCTTTATACCCACGTGATGCAGGACCCGACCGTTCCACTTCTCCTACTTAGTGATTCAGAATTTGGGGTCAGCATTCGTATTGAAGTGGTGAGCTTACATTATTCTGGAAGGATCCATTTCATGGATGTTATTTCATACTCTAATTTATTTATGGATATTAGTCTTGGCTATGGTTTGGGGCATGTCCCAACCAGATTTTGGTTGCATGTCCCAACCAGATTTTGGTATTCTTTTGTTAGAGATTTTGTGGTATTACTATGGGTTAGAATAGATGGGATCGATATTGTTGTTAGCCTTAGTATTGGTATTGGTATTGGTATTGGTATTGGTATTGGGGCTGATACCGATTGATGATATTGTTGATTATTCCATCCTCTTTTATTTGGGTTTAATTATATTATCAATAGAACTTATTTGGTTATGGTTAGATCTATGGTTTTGGTTTGGCTTGGTATGGTTGGACGGTTGGTATGAGATGGTTGGACTCGATTGGGTCGGTGTCATAAATAGACCTATCCTAGAGTCTATAATCTGGATAGGTATACTATCTTGCTATATATTTAAAATTCAGCCAACTTAGGGCAGGTGACTGAAGGTTGGGATGGGTAATGGGTATGGTCTTCGATCCCAGTCGAACTTGGGATGCTCATTACGATAAGGCCTCGGGTTACATCGTGTCAAGTTGGTATTAGAGCTTTAGGTTCATGGTCAATTGGGATTACATAAATTCGTGTCTTGCAGAGTCTCTTTTAAGGGTGTGTAGCGTGCCATACTTATAAGAGAGAGGCTACAAGAAATTTAGGAATGTTTTACTTTCTTGGTATTCTATTTTCATGCTTGGAGTTTATGTCCTGGAATTCTTCTCTAATCCTTGGTTGTTCACTTTTCAAATCATGCCTCGATGATTTGGAACACAAGAAAACTCTTCAGTCCCATCTGAGGACAATGTTCATGGGTACGTCCTATGTCTGGAGTTTGTCTTCGATCTCAGGGTCCTATCCTTGATATTTCTGAAGTTTCTCTGGTTGCTACTAGTCCTCCTCACGGTGAGTTGACTAATGCAGAATTTTGCCAGTTTATTCATACTATTGGTTAGTTAGTTACTGATCAGGCTGAGCGGGATACATTTGGTGGGTTGTCTACTGAGGCCACAAGAGTTAGTAAGTTTATAAAACTGAATCCTTCTACTTTTACTAGTGTGAAGGTTGAAGAGAATCCTCAAGGTTTCTTGTATGAAATGGAGAAGATATTCAGGGTGATGTAGACTACTATTATGGAAGGTGTTATCTTTGTATCTTATCAGCTCAAGAATATTCATACCAATGGTACAAAGAGTGTGATAGGGATAGAGGTGTTGTTGAGGAGTTTTCCTTATGGTTTGCCTTTTATGGATCATTTTTCTCAAGAGCTGAGGGAAGGGAAGATAGATGAGTTTATGAATCTTAAGAAAGGGAGAATGCCTGTCAAGGATTATGCCCTAAAATTTCATCAGCTGTCAAAGTGTGCTCCTGATTTGGTGGCTGACATAAGAGTGAGGATGAGAAAGTTTGTTTCTAGGCTATATCAGGATTTGATCTTAGAAAGAGAGAATGCTTTGCTAATCAAGGAGATGGATATTTTGAGGTTAGTTATCCACATGTAGCAGGTAGAGAATGAGAAGAGTAAATAGGTGGAGTTCGAAGATAGGCAAGGTAAGAGGAGCAGGTTTTCTTGCCAAGAAGGTGCTCAGTTGTAAGGTCATCAGGATGGAGGTAAATGGCTAAAAATAAAGTTGGGGAGTTCTAGTTCTTTCTCTACTGCTAGCGCTCCTTACTTAAGGCAGTCGAGTGATAGGCGTCAACAAACTGGTGATAATTTCTAGGTACAGGGAACCCAATCTCAGGTACGTGGGGTCCAGTCAGTTTCTTCATGCCCTTTTTGTCGATTCTATGGTCGTTTTCATTAGGGATTTTGTGACGAAGGCAGAGACAAGTGTTTTAAATTTAGCCAGCCAGGCCATATGCTCAAGAATTATTCGGTTGGTAAGGGAGATTCGGGAGCAGTCAGAGCTCCAATTGCTTTATCTTCTGCTCTTGCGCCTAGTGGTGTAACTTTGATGTTTGCTCTCACTTCTGGTACCAAAACTAGATGGAATAGGTTGTATGCTCTTGTATCTCGATAGGAATCTGAGGCATCACCTGATGTTGTTATTGGTACATTACAAATTTTTTCTCGTGACATGTATTGTATGCTTAATCCGGGGTCCACTCTTTCTTATGTGATCCCATTTGTGGCTGTATGTATTAGTTTTGATTCTGAGGTTATTTCTACCCTGGTAGGTGACTCAATTATTGCTAACAGAGTCTATAAGGGGTGTGTGGTATCTGTAGGAGGTAGGAAAACTTTAGTGGATTTGTTTGAACTTAATATGGTGTATTTTGAAGTTATTCTGGGGATGGATTGGTTATACTCTTGTTACGCATCCTTGGATTGTCAAACTCGTAAGGTTGTCTTTAGGTTTTCTGGTGAACCGGTTATAGAGTGAGAGGGTGGTTCCCTAGATCCTAGGAGGAGGTTTATTTCTTATCTTAGAGCTCAGAGGTTAATCTATAAAGGTTGTCTTTATCATTTTGTTCGGGTTAAAGATTCTAACTCGAAAGGTCCTTTTTTATAGTCAGTTCCGATTGTAAATGAGTTTCCTGAGGTCTGTTCGAATGATCTTCCTGGTGTTTCTCCGGATAGAGAAATAGAGTTTGGTATTGATTTGGTTTTGAAAACTCATATAATATCTATTCCTACTTATAGAATGGCTCCGGCTGAGTTGAGGGAACTCAAGGAGCAATCTAAGAATCTTCTGGATAAGAGGTTTATTTATCCTAGTGTATCCCCGTAGGGTGCACCGATGTTTTTCGTACGCAAGAAGGATGGTTCCCTTCGAATACACATTGACTATCAATAATTGAATAAGGTAACGATCAAGAACAAGTATTCTCTTCCAAGGATAGATGGCTTTTTTGATCAATTGCAAGGTGCCAAGTTCTTTTCTAAGATAGATCTTCGGTGTGGGTATCATCATCTTAAGATTAGGGAAGAGGATATCCCTAAGATAACTTTTTCTACTCGGTATGGGCACTTTGAATTCTTGGTGATGTCATTTGGTTTGATTAATTCCCTGACGGTATTTATGGATTTGAGGAACAAGGTTTTCAACCAGTTCTTAGAACTTTTCTTTATTGTGTTTATTGATGAAATTCTGGTTTATTCCAAAAGTGAGGTGGATCATGCTAATCACCTCCGTATGGTATTGCAGACCTTGAAGGAACAATAATTGTATGCCAAGTTATCCAAGTGTGAGTTTTAGTTGAATGCTGTGACTTTTCTTGGTCATATTATTTATAGCGAGGGGATTATGGTGGATCCATAAAAGGTGGCTATGGTTAGAAGGTGGACAAGATCCACGACTCCAAATGACATTCGTAGCTTCTTGGGTTAGGCTGGGTATTATCGACAGTTTGTGGAGAGATTTTCGACGATAGCTACTTCTTTGACTAAGTTAGCTTAGAAAAAGGTGAAGTTTTCTTGGTCGGATGCTTGTGAGGGGAGTTTCGAGAAGTTGAAAGATAATCTAACTTTGGCTCCAGTCTTGTCATTGCCTGAGGGAAGTGAGGGGTTTAAGGTTTATTATGATGCATCTAAGGTGGGACTTGGTTGTGTTTTGGTACAGCATGGGAAGGTGATTTCCTATGCTTCCAGGTAATTGAAGGTACATGAGAGGAATTATCCTACTTATGATTTGGAGTTTTTGGTGATGGTTTTTTTCTTGAAAATCTGGCAGAATTATTTGTATGGAGTGCACGTAGACATCTTTTCTGATCATAAGAGTCTACAGTATGTGTTCACTTAGAAGGAGCTAAATCTCAAGCAAAGGAGATATTTGGAGCTTCTCAAAGACTATGACATGAGTCTTCACTATCACCCAAGTAAGGCTAACGTGGTTGCTTATGCTCTTAGCAAGTTATTCATGGGGAGTTTGGCTTATATGGAGGAAGGAAACCAAATATTTATGAAAGATATTCACCGCTTGTCTAATCTTAGAGTTTGTATTTTGGACTTCGAGGATGGTGGGGTAATGTTATAGGAAGTGGTTCAGTCGTCTCTTGGTGCAGAGACTAAGGAGAAGCAAGTTTTAGATCCTATCTTGATGAAATCAATAGTAATATGGGTATGCAGAAGGTAATGGTGTTTAAGATCAGTGTCTATGGTACTTTATGATACCAAGGGAGGTTGTGTGTTCCTGATGTCGACGATTTGCAGTAAAGGATCTTGGCTAAGGCGTATGAATCGTGCTACATTGTATATCCTGGCTCGATGAATATGTATCATGATCTCAAGGATATGTATTGGTGGAATGGTATGAAAAGGGACGTGGCTGATTTTATGGCAAAATACTTCCTGTGTCAACAAGTTAAAGTTGAGCACATGAGACTTGCTGGGTTGTATCAAGAGATTGTTTTTCCCAAATAGAAATGCGAGGTAATCAATATGGATTTCTTTATCAGTCTTTCTCGGTCTCAAAATCAATATGATTCGATTTGGGTCAAAGTGGATAGGATGACAAAGTCTGTTCACTTATTGCCAGTAAGGACTACCTTTTCGGTGGAGAATTATGCAAAGTTATATCTTCAGGAGATTGTGACGGTGCATAAGGTACCTATTTCGATTATCTTTGATCGTGGTATGCAGTTTTCATCTCATTTCTGGTGGTCTTTTCAGAAGGGATTGGGTACTAAGGTGAGTCTGAGTACTGCTTTTCATCCTCAGATGGATGGGCAAGCCGAAAGGACTATTCAGAAATTGGAGGATATGCTTCGGGCATGTATGGTTGATCATGGTGAAAGTTGGGTTGAACATCTACCTTTGGTAGAGTTTGCTTACAACAATAGCTATCCATCTAGGATTGGCAAGGTCCCTTTTGAGGTATTGTATGGTAGGAGGTGTAGATCTCCTATTGGTTGGTTCGAGCTTGGTGAGGCGAATATGTTTGGTTTGAATTTGGTCTATCAGGCTATGAAAAAGGTAAAGGTGATTCGGGTTAGGCTTAAGGCTTCCCAAAGTCGCCAAAAGTCCTATATGGATTTAAGAAATAGAGACTTAGAGTTTGAGGTTGGGGATAAGGTGTTCCTCTTGGTATCTCCCACGAAGGGAGTAATGCAGTTTATCAAAAAAGAGAAGCTCAATCCCCGATATATTGGTCCTTATATGGTATTACGAAGGGTTGGAAATGTTGCTTATGAATTGTAGTTGTCTCTTGGTTTGAACTCCATTCATCTGATATTTTATGTCTCCATGTTGAGAAAGTGTCTTGGTTATCTGTAACACCTCGAATCTGGTACCCGAAATGTTACACGGTGCCCATGACCCCGAAGGACCACAAGCTAACCCATGACTGATATCTGTAAACTGAGCACTGAATAATAGTAATAATATCTTAAATGCGGAAACATGAACTAAAAGGCCATAAGGTTCAATACTAGTACATAACTGAAAAATATGGTATAATAATACCAAAATAACTGAGATAATTGCCTGAATGTAGTCTGAAAGCCTCTAAACTGTCTGAATAAGGAGTTGATGGGACATGTCCCCAACTAACTCCAACTACTGAAATAAACTGAAAAATGAAATAGTAATATGATTGTCATGTCCTCTAACGATGAGGACTCACTGCTAACTCTAATCGATGAATTGGGATGCTATTGGTCCTCTGGAGTTCGTGCTTCTAAACCTATGGTATAAGACACCATAGCGCAGATGCGTCAGTACTTTGAATGTACTGGTATGCAAGTGAGGTAGGCTGAATGTAATAGGTTCATATGCATGAACAATACTAACTAACTGACTAACATGAATGTGAGAATACATGCATGCATACGTAACTGTAACTGAGATCATGATAGGACTGAATACTGAGTTAATACTACTGAGTCTACTGACATTGACATCTGAGTCACTGATGAGTGAGTAACTGATACTGTATTACTAAATACTGAGGGACTGATACTATGTTACTGATACATGGATAACTGTGTCTGACAGTTCTGATTATAAAGAACTGGTCTGATTGACTATTTCTGACAGTCCTGAAGCTGAATACTGATAACATGAGTTCTAATAACTGATATAACTGATAACATGAGTGACTGGATCTGACAATCTTGAATTTGATGGAACTAGCTGAGTTCCATACTATTCCTGAGTAACTGAATCTGAGATCAGTCCTATCTAGCAGGTGATCTCTACATCTGATGATACTGATACTGATACTGATTGACCATAGTTGAGATCAGTCCTGTCTGGTGGGCGATCCCAGGGTCTATTTATAATGATAAGGATTAACTGTATCTGACAGTCCTAAATCTATACTACTGAGCTGAATTGACTGTATCTGACAGTCTTGATTCGGTAACTGAAACTGTGGGATGTATTCATCTAACCGACATGCCCTATACTAAGCTAACTGGGGTCTAACCTATAACCCTAGTTGGAAAGGTGTCAGTACTGCGCCACTGTTAAAGACAACTACTGTGGAGTCAGTCCTAATCTAGCGGGTGACCCCTGGGATCAGTCCTATACATTTAAATGCGCTAACGGGTGATCCCTGAGTATGTCAGTCCTATCTAATGGGTGACATCTCGTATCTACGCTGGCTACTTAGTTTTGGAACTTAGGGATTGCTTCTATGGATCTCAGTCCTATCAAGCAAGTGAATCCCCATCCCTAGGCTCGCTCGATGCTAAATCCTGCTCCCATCTGAAAGATACTGAACTGATTAATTAAGCTGAACTGATTAACTAAACTGAACTGATTAGCTAAACTGAACTGATACTAGTAGTATTGTTTAGTGGAGCTAAACTAAATTTATTGAGTTCCGTTGACTGATAGAATGTACTGAGTTCTGAGGACTGACTGAGAATACTGAAGTTACTGAGATTACTAAGTATTGAGATCACTGAGATTACTGAAACACTGAGATTACTGAGATTTCTGAGATTTCCTGAGTCACATGACTGACTGAGTCCTATGGATCATAGCTTAACTGAGGAGATTGTGAAAACATGACATGGCTCTAGGCACACAACTAAATGTTCGGGCACAAGTACCCCCAGGACTCGATGAGAAGAAACTGACATAACATGGATTACTTGAACACTTGACCAATAACACAATTCATAATTCATACATTGAAGCACTTCATCAAACATGTGGTATGCATAAGCTTGTACATACATGGGGATTTCATGATATCATACTAGTTGGGCATTGTTCCTTCATCTAGGCATTTAATCATACACATGATAGGCATAGCACATGTAGACAACATTATACAATAATTAATCATCATGATTTATCTCTAATTTCATCATCCTAGGGTTTATTTATAGGTGCACATGAATATACATCTATACAAATCAATTCCATATAAAATTGATCACCCAACATGGATTTGAATTCAATTGATCATTCTCAATCATAAACAAAACAAACCCAACATGAAATTCATACAAAATCCATACACTTGAATTTGAAAAGAGATTCTTGGACTTCATGGACGAAAGGAGTCCATGAATGGACACTATGCATACCTTAGCTTGTGATTCTACGAAGATTGATGGAGAGATTCTTGATACGTGATGGTGAATTCCCTTGGAACTGAACCTTCTATGAAAACTCTAGGGCTTGTTCTTGAGAGTTTTTGAGAGTAATTGAGTATAAGCTGTTGAATTATGGCAAAATATCGTGTTATAAGGCTTATATAGGGTGGGAAATTGACCCTTTTAACCCCAGAACACGTATTTAATTTCTGAGAAAATTTCTCGATTTTCATCCTTGGCGCGATGCGCCACTATCGCGCCAAGTCACTGGAAAGTGACAAATGGGAAATTGCACAGTGGCGCGATGCGGAGCTATCGCATTGCCACCTTGTCTATGACTTGGAAGTTTGGCGCAATGTGCCACTATCGCGGAGCAACACTAGAAATTGACAATTGCCATTTGAGCTATCTCCGCGACGTGCTGAAGGCTCAGGTGATACACTATCTCACTAAAAAGGCTCTAACTTTTCACCCAGGTGTCGGATTTAGGTGAATTTAGTATCGATGGAAAGCTTATTCGATTCCCCACATGATAAAAAGTGAAAATCTTAAAAATACCACGTGTAAAAATATGGATTCATTTTTCAAAGAAAGTTTCTAACATTTTTGGGGAAACTTTTCAAGCTAGAAAAATTACGGGGTATTACATTATCCTTCTTTGATTATTCTTTAGGAGGGGTTAGGTATTTTAGATTCTCTGTCTTATGAAGGGTCTTGATTGAGATCTTAGATAGGCAGGTTCCTCAGTTGAAAACCAAGGATGTGGCATTGATTAAGGTTCTGTGGCAGAACCATATGGTGGAAGAAGCTACATGGGAAGTAGAGGAGGACACGAAGTCCAAGTATTCACATCTATTTTCTGCTCCTTGGATTCGTGTGGAAGGTATGTGTCATCAACAATCTTTATTTTTTGAGTTTTTTAAAGGAATGATTAACATTTTTGCCTTTTTGTGTTCAAACTTTATTAAAGATTAGAAATATATTTGATAATATAAATGAATCATGCGTCTGATTACCCCTACCTTGTCCGTCATTTGGGGACTAATGTTCCTAGAGGGGGATACAGAAATATCCTGGTTTCTTGACCTTAGAAAATTTCCTTGATTTCTGGTTTCTGGGAAAGATACGACTTAGGGGAACGATTCATACACTTAGGTACGGGTGGTATGGTCCAGTCATATTCTAACCAGTATTGGTTGGTGGGTTGGATGTAGTTACTAGAATAGGTACGATTTGGGTGGTACGAGTCGTATAGTTGGGTACGAGTTGTTTGGTTACTTCACTTAACCTTAGACTTGGTAACTTAAGTTGGATCAGAGTATGAGTGGATCACCATGAGCCATAAGCCAAGGTATGAGTCGTACCCAAGACTCGTATGGTGGTCAGTGTTCAAACCTCCAAGATTCTATTCCGCCAGGGGTACGATTTATTGGTACCAGTCGTACACATAAATACGACTTTGGTTTAGGTATGTCATACCTTGGATAGTGTTGGGTCCTAGTGGGAAATCCTAGGGTACGAGAGGTAGGTAACACTCATACAGGATGGGTACAACTCGTAAGGGTCAGTCGTACCCTATGACAAGAATTTAATGCAGTTTAAGTGAGGGCAATCTGGATATTTCCCTAGAGTTCTTGGAAAAAAAACCCTAGGGTTTCATCTTAAGGAGTAAATTGGGGCTTGTCTTGGTGATTTCTCTCAATCATCATCTTGGTTTAAGGCATGATCTCTTCCCTCATTATTATTTCCAATAAAAGGCATAGTTTTTATACAATGTTTTTCATGATTTGAATGTTGTATGATTTTGGGTTTTCAAATATGATTTGGTGGTTTTGGTTATAAATGCTTGGTTGTGGTTTTCCCATGTTGTAGTTATACTTTTATATGCATTAATGGTGGTTTCAGATAATTGGTTGCATGGGAATGATTTGTTTGGTAATGGACTTTGGTTTTGGAAATACTATGCCCCCAATGTGTTTGATAAAATGCATTTAACAATGTTTTTACTATTATATTGGTTTTCCAATGGAACTTATGCATGGTTTAAATCAGGTAATGGAATCCTAAATGATATGAATGGTTTTAAATGGATTGGAAAGGCCTTGATGGCCTTGGTTTTGGTTAATTGGAAATCATGTGGGGTACATGAAAATCCCCTAAGGATTGGATAAGGACAATACGTTCAAGTTATTGTTGGTATGACGATACCACTACTAATAGCCTTGGTTTATAATAATGGAATAATGGTTTGGTTTGAAAACAATTTTAATTGGTGTTAAAGGAGGGGTGTGTAGCAAAACCGTAGAAGGTGGAGGTCCTAGGGGGATCTGAACTGGAAACTCATATTTGTCGATATGAGGTTTGGTCCTAGAGACCGTGTGCATGATGTCACACTATATACTTTGGGGGATGTACTAGTCATCCTAAGTTTTCTTCCCTGGTCGTACAGCTTCACGCACTGGGGCCCTTTCAGTAGGGGAGCTGAACCCATATAGCTCATGGGTGGTTTAGGACGACAGAGCTACACAACCCAAGTAAAGGTTTTAATAGAACGTTAAACCCGGTTCACTTTCCCGGCCTAGTTATATATATATATGTATGGTTGTAAACATATGGATGGTATTACTCTGTTTTATAAATGGCATTATTTTTTCCTTATCCTGAGTTCATGATAGTGTTCACCCGCTAACCCATCTTCGGCCGTTGTATACCTATGCAATGCAGGACCCAATCGTTCCACTCCTCTTTCTTAGCATTCGAACTTCGGGGTCAGTATTTGGATTGAAGTGGTGAGCTTCTATCATTTCTGAAGGCTCCATTTCATGGATGTTATTTAATACTCTAACTTATTTATGGATATTGGTTTTGGCTATGGTTGGGGGCATGTCCCAACCAAATTTTGGTATTCTTTTAGTTAGAGGCTTTGTGGTACTACTATGGGTTGGAATAGATGGTATTGGTATTGGTGTCAGCCTTAGCATTAGTATTGGTATTGGGGAAGATACCAGTTGATGATATTGTTTGTTGTTCCATCCTCTTTTATTTTAAGATTAATCATATTATTAATGGAACTTATTTAGTTATGGTTGGATTTATGGTTTGGTTTGGCTTGGTATGGTTGGACGGTTCATACGGGACGGTCGGACTCGGTTAGGTCGGTCTCGACATTAGACCTATCCCAGATTCTTTAATCTGGATAGTTACACTATCTTGTTAAATGTTTGAAATTCAGCCAACTTAAGGAAGACGACTGAAGGTTGGGTTGGGTAATGGGGGTGGTCTCCTTTTCAGGTCGGACTTGGGACGCCCATTATGAAAAGGCTCCAGGTCGGGTCGTGTCACTTACCATCCTCAAACTAGTGAGCAAGTTGATGTCTTAAATTAAGAGATCAAGTCTATATTGGCGAAAAATATGAATATTAACAGGAAAAACTGGGTTAGAAGATTTGATAATGCATTATGGGCATACCAAATAACATTCAAGTCCCCTATAGGTCCTTCCCCATATTAGCCTATGTATGAAAAAGCATGCTACTTGCCTGTCAAACTTGAACATAAGGCATTGTGGGCATTAAATAAGATGAGCCTAGAATGGATCAATACAATAAAGCTAAGGTTAGAGTAGATGAATGCGATGAATGAATTTTGTTTTTGTGCTTATGAGTGCTCAATCTTGTACAAGAAAAAGATGAAGTTGTATCATGACTGAAAGATTGAACGTAGAGAATTTCACTCAAGAGACTTAGTCTTGCTGTATAATTTGAGGCTTTTCCTGTTTCCTAGAAATTTGAGATCCAAATAGTCTGGACCATTTACTGTGGTAAGGGTATTTCCTCATGGGGCAATTGAGCTAAAATGAGATGAGGGTGCGGCATTCAAGGTGAATGGTTAGTATGCAAAACACTATGTGGGAACTATAGAAAATTTGAGGTCATGTAAGAAATTTAACCTTGATGAAGTCTTAGTAATCAAGTGTTTTACATCGTGCCACGATATTAAATAAGGCGCTTTATAGGAGTCAACTCATGGGCTTATTGGTGAAACCCGAGTACCCAGCATAACCACTTTATGCCGCGCCATTAAATCAAACATTTCTTCAAAACTACCCATGATTTTGTACTTATTTCTTGTATAGGGTAATGTGTGTTGTTTGTGTATGGGTGATACATGAAAAAGTGCAGAATTGTACTCAGTATTAAACCCATCAAATGATTATACGATCGTGGGAAGATCCCATAGTCGTTGTTCAGTCGTCTGAGCACATATGGTCAAAGTCCTGCGAGATGAAAAGTTTGGAGTTATCCTATGATGGGTCACTACGATCGTATCCAGATGTCACAATCATGTTGCCTATCTTCTAATTAAATTCCTGTAAACCCACAACAAGGGCATCAAACCTATGAATTTTTGAATGATCGCGGTTACATACCACAATCGTCCTTAAGTTTTGTACGTTCTTATGGAAGTTTTCTTAAGCCATCTTTATAAGAAAGGGAGATATGTTTGTGTTTTGATTCCACGATCATATGCTTGAGTAATCTATTGGATCGACCAATTTAAATGAAATTGCAACCAATCTCGATCCAACTCGGATTAAATGTTACACACTTACCTAAGATCCGATATCACCCCTCAATAATTCAAATTCATTATTCCCTTAATACAATTGATCAACTAAGAACAAAAGCATAAATTTATACCTCCGATTTGTATGCGCACTGCTATTTCTCAATCCATTCACCCGTGCTTCTAAATCGACATAAAAAGAAGAAAAAATAGTAAGTGTATTTATAATTTGCATTTTTCTCTTAAGTATTGCATAAAGTGACAAATTAAAGGAGTAGTAGAACAATGAGTTCTGTTAACTATGTTTGGGTTGTATTTTGAACAAATATTAATAATGGGGAAGTCTTGAGTACCTACAATTTTGTTGATTATATGGTTAATGAAGGTCAAAAAAGGGCCAAGGTGTTGAGTGTGATTTTTGCTAAGTGTTAGTGGATTACACGACACAAACTACATTGTATTATCAACAATCAATCATAGGTTAGGTCGTAGTGGGGTACTAGTGTCAAGTACATAGGATCTCATCATAAGAGCACATCCCACGATTGTGGTATCTTGGTATGATCATTGTTTGTGGTCATCTAATGTGGCATATACTCAGTAATTGGAGAGTGATCCTATGACCAGAAGGTACGATCATACCTTCATAGCATGATCATAGGAACACCTCGCCTAATGTACTATTTTTCATAATATTTCTAAAAGACCCTTTATATGATAGGAAGGCACTGTCATACATTCATTGCAAGATCACATAAAGGATCGTCTTATAAAATTATTGCAAATGTTTAAAATTTTCAAAAAAAAAATTCATCTTTTTTGATGTAGGTACAATGGAACCAACGGCATAAACCAAGTTGAGAAAAGATATCTCAAAGTAGAGGGAATCAAAAGAATACCTCTGGCCTTAGAGAGTGAGTCAAGTATCTCAAGTGGAACCGAGGTGGTGTATTCTATGAGATCAAAGGCAAAGGAGTTGGAGTAAACTAAGGCCACAACATTTATGATCTTGGTTTAAGTAGCTACCCCATCGACCTTTCCTAATCTAAATAAGAAAAGGCAAGATACCCAACAGGATAGGGGTGAGAAAGGTGATTGTAAGACCCCGCAAAATTCTAAGCTTGACTCAGTCCTTTAAAGCCTACTCAGGGGTCCCAGACTTAGAAAATTTTAGCTAGACTTCGAATCATTTTAGCCTTCCAAATTTGGAGGATTTTATTTCCGACCTTCCCCGCCTTAGTTAGTCAATTTTTAAATTGAATCATGATCAGGTTCACTTGTACGTCATCTCAGGCGAGTTTTGAATTTTTCGAACTAGCATAAATGCGAGTTTGGATGCCCAAAATAGTGAAGGGTCACAATAGCCCCGCTGATAATTACCGATGGTTTGTTGAGGGATTTTCATCTATTGCATCCCCTATGTCCAGATTGACTCAGAAAAAGGTCAAATTCCAGTGGTCATATTCTTGTGCGAAGAGTTTTCAGGAGTTTAAGCCTCGACTCACTACAAATCCAGTTTTGACCCAACCTGATGGTTCCGATGGCTTTGTTGTGTACTGTGATACATCCAGAGTAGGTTTGGGTTGTGTCCTCATGCAGAGAGGTAAGGTCATAGCCTATGCCTCCAGACAGCTTAAACCCCACAAGAAGAACTATCCTACTCATAATCTTGAGTTAGCAGCAGTAGTTTTTGCCTTAAATATTTTAAGGCATTACTTGTATGAGGTGCACATTGATGTGTTCACTGACCATAAGAGCCTGCAGTATGTGTTCTCCCAGAAAGATCTTAACCTCTGTCAGAGAAGGTGGTTAGAGTTGTTGAAATATTACAACATGAGTGTACTATACCATTCGGGCAAGACCAATGTAGTGGCTGATGCTCTCAGTAGGCTGTCTATGGGCAGTGTTGCTCATGTTGAGGATAGTAAGAAGAAGTTAGCCCAGGAAGTCCATTAGCTGGACCGACTAGGTGTCCACTTAGTTTACTCAGCAGAAGGTATTATGTGGGTTCAGAACAGTTTAGAATCATCTCTAGTTTTTGAAGTAAAGGAAAAGCAGGGTAGAGATCTCAGTTTAGTTAAGTTGAAAGATTCAGTCAGCGATCAGAAGGTAGAGGTTTTATCCCAAGGGGGAGATGGTGTATTTTGTTGTCATGGTCGTTTGTATGTGCCGAGTATAGATGACTTAAGGCAGAAAATTCTTACAGAGGCGCATGGTGCGCGTACTCTATTCATCCAGGGGCCATGAAGATGTACCGCGATTTGCGAGAAATCTATTGGTGGAGTGGGATGAAGAGAGACATTACAAATTTTGTAGCTAGGTGCTCTATATTTCACCAAGTTAAGATTGAGCATCAGAAACTTAGTGGGTCCATGTAGAAGTTCAACATTCCTACTTGGAAGTGGGAAGAAGTAAACATGGACTTTGTAACGGGTTTGCCTCGTACTCGTTGTCAGCATGATTCAATTTGGGTCATTGTAGATAGGATGACCAAATCAGCTCATTTCATACCAGTCCATACCTTTTACTCAGCCTAGGATTACACCAAATTCTGTATCAGAGAGTTGGTCAGATTACATGGTGTTCCGTTGTCCATTGTCTCAGATAGAGGTACCCATTTCACCTCTCTTTTCTGGAAGGCCTTCCAAAAGGGTCTTGGTAATTGAGTTCACCTCAGTACCACTTTTCATCCTCAGATAGACGGTCAGGCAGAAAGGACCATCCAAACTTTAGAAGATATGATGCGATCATGTGCGATTGATTTTAAAGGTAGTTGGGATGACCACTTGCCTTTGATTGAGTTTGCATATAATAACAACTATCATTCCAGCATTTAGATATCTCCGTTTGAGGCACTTTATGGGAGGAGATGTAGATTTTCCATTGGTTAGTTCGAAGTGGGTGAGCCTGCAGTGGTAGGGCCTGACCTGGTATTTGATGCCTTGGAAAAAGTTCAGTTGATCATAGAAAGGCTTAAGACAACTCAAAGCCGACAAAACTCGTATGTAGACGTGCACTGAAAGGATATTGAGTTCGAGATTGGTGACTATGTGTATTAGAAATCTACTCTATGAAAGGGGAGAAGAGGTTTGGAAAGAAAGGGAAACTCAGTCCCCGATTTGTCGATCCTTACCGAATTCTCAGCCGTTTTAGAAAAGTAGCTTACGAGCTTGAGTTGCCTTCAGATGTAGTTTCAATCCATCCAGTGTTTCATGTCTTCTTGCTAAAGAAATACATAGGTGACCTAGTGTCCATAGTCCCGATAGAGGGCATAGACATTTAAAACAGTCTCTCTTATGAAGAAGTTCCAGTCGAAATCCTTGACTATCAGATTCATAGACTGAGGAACAAAGAAGTCCCTCTAGTCAAAGTTCTTTGGCAGAATCAGTCCGTTGAGGGAGCTAGTTAGGAAGCTGAAGCAGATATGCAAACTAAGTACCCTCACCTCTTCTCTTACTATTCAGACTTAGCTCAAGGTAACAACTTTCCTAAAAACTTACTCAGAATTCCCTTGCAAAACTTGGTATCAGTTACCATTGCATATTCAGTCATACATTCATGAATTGTTTTTAGTCATGTATTCATTGCATTTAGATATGCATAGTCAGTATGAAAAACTCAGTATATCAATAGTTTCAATCATGTTTCATTATTCGTGTCCAGTAAATAAGTTCAGTACATCAGTAATCTCAGCTTAGTCAGCCTCATTCGAGGATGATTGTTCTCAAGGGGGAGATATTATAAGACCCCTTAAAATTCTAAGCTTGAATCATTCCTTTAAAGTCTACTAAGGGATCCCAGACTTAGAAAATTTTAGCTAAGTATCAAAACTTAGAATCATTTTAGCCTTCCAAATTTGAAGGATTTCATTTACGACCTTCCTGGCCTTAGTTAGTTAATTGTTAAATTGATTCATGATCAGGGTTACTTTTAGGTCATCTCAGGCAAGTTTTGGATTTTTTGAACTAGCGTAAGGGTGAGTTTGGATCCCCAAAATAGTGAAGGGTCGTGATAGCCTCGTGTCACGAGGTCCAGTCAACCCAAGTAAGGGTTGCGCTGCGATGGCTACTTGACCCGAGTAGGGGTCGCATCACGATGGCTACTTGACCCAAGCAGGGGTCGCAACGTGAGGGCAGCCAGGTTCAACATTATTTTAATTCGGGTTGTGGGGGGTAAATGGGTTATTTTCCCCACCTTATTCAGCCTTAACACAAAATTAATCAACCTATAGGGAAAAATCTCATTCTTTCTCTCAAACTCTCTCAAGAACAAGCATTAGGGTTTTCAATTCAAGATTCAAACCTCAAGAATTCTACCATCAATCTTCTAATAAACAAACTTAAAGGTATGTCAAGTGTTCATCCAAGGGCCCTTCCACCCTTGGAGTTCAAGAAACCTTTTTTTTAAAATCTTAAATCATGATTTCCATGCTGTGGGTTATTTGTATTCATGTTAATCTTGTTGGAAATCATTCCAAGATGATGTCTTTAATGAATTTCATGAATTTATGTTAGCATGTGGATTGAAATCTTTGAAATTGAAGAGATTAATGTAGCCATGATGTATTAAATTATTATTCATGCCCAAGTATAATGTGATGCCTCCCATGTGTTTTCCAAAAATGCCTATATGAATTGTTAGTGTACTTATGACATGATAGCATGCATCCCTATACATGTACAAGTTCAAGATTTACAAGTGTTTGATGAAATGCCTTAGAAAGTGAATTATGAACATGTGGTGATTGTCGTGCCTTCAATATTTATGTTATGCTTTACTCTTTACTCTATCGAGTCCTGGGGGTATTTAATACCCAACGATTTAGATGTATACCTAGAGCAAGTGTCACTTATAGAATAGTCTCAGTCAGGTCATGATCAGTTGTATTTTTCGTCAGTTCTAGAATCCAGGAAAACTCAATAAACTCAGTACTAATTTAGTCCAGTTTAGTAGCAGTTCAGTCAAGCCTAGTATGAACTAGAAAATCAATTCGGTGTCTATTCAGTTGGGAGTAGGATTCAGCACCGAGTGAACCCAAGGATGGGGACCCAACTTCCAGTAGAGGGTGTGATTCTTAGAAGCAATCCTTGTATTCCAGAACTACGTAGCCAGCGTAGGTTAATACATCAAACCTGTCAGTTGAGGGTTGATGAGGTGTTTTAACCTGTCTGTTAAGGGTTCCACCATTCTCATTAGAGTACCTGCCAGATAAGGGTATCTCTTCAGTTATCTTTACCCATGGCATGATACTGGGACCCTTCTAAGTGTAGTTACAGGTTGGACCCCAAAATCTATTTAGAAAAGAGGCATGTTGGTTTGATGATTACCTCCCACAGTGTCAATTTTAGATTAAGTCTCAGATTAGAACTCAGTATAGTTCTATAGACTTCAGGACTGTCAGATACGGTCATCTAGATAATTAGTAAAACAGTATCAGTAAATTTAGATATCAGTAAATTAGTATTCAGACTCAGTATCCGGTATCATCATGATTTCAGTTACAGTTTATGTATTCATGCATGCACTTCCATTCGGTCATATCCATGTTATTCAGTTACTATTATTCATGCATCATGAACCCATGCATTTCAACCTACCTCATTGAGCATACCGGTACATTCAAAGTACTGGCACATGCTTTTTGCGCTATGATGTCTTATATCATAGGTCCAGACGTACGGGCCCCAGGTTCAGATGCATGAGCCCCAGAGCATCCTCAGTAGTATAGCTTCTCTGCAGATAACATAGTGGTGAGTACTCATATTTTGATGACATGATTATTTTTAGTTATTTCAACAATCAGTCGGAGTTAGTTGGGGACTTGTCCCATCAACTCCATATTTCAGACAGTTTAGAGGCTTATCAGGCTAGAGTGTTTTTTAGACAGTTGTTTTCCAGCATTCAGTTTCGTATATAGTATTGTTTTTCAAATTTGATCCTTATGGAATTTTTTGTATTTACTTCCTTATTTTGTTATTACAGCATTATTATTATTCAGTGCTCACAGCAGGTACCAATTATGGGTTAGCTAGTGGTCCTTCGAGATTATTAGCGCTGGTAGCATCCGGGGTACAGACTCGGGGCATTACAAAACTTGGTATCAGATCCTAAGGTTCATCAAAGTCCTAGGAAGTCTAAGAGTTGAATCTAATAGTCTTGTGCATGGGTGTGTAGCGCGCCATACTTATAGATAGGAGGCTACGAGATGTTTTAGGAAAAGTTTTCTTTCTTTCAGTATTTATGTCGTGCGAGTGAACATGAGATCCATTTAAACTCTCTATATAATCCAAGTTTCTCTTTTATTTTTAGAATATGCCTCCAAAGAGGACTCAGAAAAGAGGAATGGGAGACCAGTTATCCCTTCAGGCCGTCCATCCAGATCTTTTGGGCGTGCATGTCTCCCACACGGAGTTTAGAGAAGCCTTCACCACCCTAGCTCATTCTACAGCAGCCCAGAATGAACGTCCAACTGCTATTTTGGCCAACCTAGTGTCCAATACTGCTGCTTCTAGGATTCGAGACTTCACCCAAATAAACCCTCCATCGTTTATCGGCTCTAAGTCAGATGAGGATCCTCAGGACTTTATTGATCAGTGTAGAAAGTTACCGATGTTATGGTGGTGACAGCTAGTGAGAGTGCTGAGCTAGCTGTATATCAGTTGTAGGATGTGGCTTACTCGTGGTTCAAACAGTAAAAAGCAGAAAGGGCCACAAACGCAAGGCCCATAGAATGGGAGGAGTTTTCCACTGCTTTTCTGGATAGGTTCTTCCCACAGGAGTTGAGGGATGCAAAGGTTATAGAATTTATCAATATGAAGCAGGGCAACATGACAGTGAAAGAGTATTCTTTAAAGTTTACTCAATTATCCAGTTATGCTCCTCATGTGGTAGCAGATAGCCAGTCTAAGATGAGTAAGCTTATGTCTGGGGTGAATGATATTGTGGTTAAGAAGTGCAGACCCGCGATGTTGATTAGTGAGATAGACTTGTCTAGACTGATGGTCCATGCTTAATAGATCAAAAAGCAGAATAATAAGAAGAGAGAGAAGTAGAACAAGAGGGCTAGAATAGGTAGTTTCAACTTTGCTCAGCCTAAGTCAGAGAGCAGGAATCGTTCTCAGTTCTTCCCGAAATCTTCAGTTCCAGCCCCGTCCACAGCTAGTGCTCCAATGCCAAAATTTAGAGATGGCAACAGAGATAGGGCATCAGGCCCTAAACCTCAGGGTAGTGTTAGCAGTGCCCGAACGAATCCTCTCTTCCACCAGTGTGGCAAAAAACATCAGGGTGTCTACAGAGTAGGAAGTGATGTATATTTTGGATGTCATAAGCTAGGCCACAGAGTCAGAGATTGTCCCCAGTCAGGTTCCCAGGGTCAGCATAACCATTCTCCAGCTCAGTCCGATCGCCCAGATCAACTGGTTGCCTCATCTAGTGCTACCAATGGGCAGCGCCAAAATAGACTCTAAGCTCTTTAGTTTCGACAGGATCAGGAATGTTCTCCTGATGTGGTCACTGATATGTTACAAGTTTATCATTTGCATGTTTATGATTTTCTAGATCCAGGAGCTTCTTTGTCTTTTGTTACTCTATATATATCAATTGATTTTGGAGTCAGTACCAAAATCCTAGCAAAGCCTTTCTCAGTCTCTACCCCAGTGGGTAAATCCATCATAGCCCGGAGGGTATACAGGAACTCTTCGGTTATGATATCTCAGAAAATCTTTAGCAGACTTAGTTGAATTAGAGATGACTGATTTTGATGTCATTCTCAGCATGGGTTGTCTTCATTCTTGCTATGCCTCAATCGACTGCAGAAACAGAATTGTCCAGTTTCAGTTTTCAAATGAACCCGTCCTATAGTGGAGGGGTAGTACTTCAACACTTATGGGTCAACTTGTTTCTTACCTTCGGGCTAGAAAAATGATAACTAAGGGGTGTGTCTACCATATTGTTCGAGTCCAAGACTCCAGATCAGAAACCTCTATTATTGAATCAGTGTCAGTAGCTTGTGAATTCCCAGAGATGTTTTCGCAAGATCTTCCCAGAGTCCCTCTCAAAAGGGAAATTGATTTCAGAATCAATCTTCTTCCAGATACTCAGCCTATCTCTATTCTACCATACAAAATGGCTCCAGCAGAAATCAGAGAATTAAAAGAGCAGTTAAAGGATCTCCTAGATAAGAGATTCATCAGACCCAACATCTCTCTGTAGGGCACACCAGTTCTATTCGTGCATAAGAAAGATGGTTCCCTCAGAATGTGTATTGACTATCGTCAGTTAAATAAAGTCACGGTCAAGAACAAGTATCCACTTCCCAGAATTGATGACTTGTTTAATCAACTTTAGGGTGCCAGTTACATCTCTAAGATAGACCTCAAATCAGGCTATCATCAGCTAAGAGTCACGGAGTGTAACATTCCAAAAATAGCCTTCAAAACTTGGTATGGTCACTTTGAATTCTTAGTCATGTCCTTTAGTCTTACCAATGCCCCAACAACTTTCATGTACTTGATGAACCGTGTGTTCATGCAGTACTTGGACATGTTTTTCATAGTCTTCATAGATGATATTCTTGTTTACTTCTGCAGTGAACATGATAATGCAGACCATCTCAAAATAGTATTGCAGACTCTCAGAAACCATCAACTATTCACCGAATTCAGTAAGTGCAAATTTTGGCCAAGGTCAGTAGCTTTTCTCTGTCATATAATTTTTGGTGATGGCATTACAGTTGATCCCCAAAAGACCAAAGCAGTAAGAAACTGGCCCAGAGCCATCTCTTCATCAGATATCAGGAGTTTCTTGGGTTTGGTTGTCTATTACCGACGTTTTATTGAGGGATTTTCTTCTATTGCATCCCCTATATCCATATTGACTCAGAAAAAGGTCAAATTCTAGTGGTCATATTCTTGTGAGAAGAGTTTTCAGGAGTTGAAGACTCGACTCACTACAACTCCAATTTTGACCCTAGCTGATGGTTCTGATGGCTTTGTTATGTACTGTGATACATTTATAGTAGGTTTGGGTTGTGTCCTTATGTAGAGAGGTAAGGTCATAGACTATGCCTCCAGACATCTTAAACCCCATAAGAAGAACTATCCTACTCACGATCTTGAGTTAGAAGCAGTAGTTTTTGCCTTAAAGATTTGGAGGCATTACTTGTATGGGGTGCACATTAATGTGTTCACAAACCATAAGAGTCTGGAGTATGTGTTCTCCAAAAAATATCTTAACCTCCATCAGAGAAGGTGGTTAGAGTTGTTGAAAGATTTTGACATGAGTGTACTATACCATCCGGGCAAGGCCAATGCAGTGATTGATGCTCTCAGTAGGATATCTATGAGTAGTGTTGCTCATGTAGAGGATAGTAAGAAGAAGGTAGCTCAGGAAGTTCATCATCTTGACTTACTAAGGGTCCTCTTAGTCGACTCAACAGAAGGTAGTGTGTGGGTTCAGAACAGTTTAGAATCATCTCTAGTTTTTGAAGTAAAGAAAAAGTAGGGTAGAGATCCCAATTTAGTTAAGTTGAAAGAGTCAGTCAGCGATCAGACGGTAGAGGTTTTCTACCAAAGGGGAGATGGTGTATTGCATTGTCAGGGTCGTCTCTGTGTGCCTAGTATAGATGAATTGATGCAGTAAATTCTTATAGAGGCGCATGGTGCGAGTTACTCTATTCATCCAGAAGCCACGAAGATGTACCGCAATTTGCGAAAAATCTATTGGTGGACTGGGAAGAAGATAGACATTACAGAGTTTGTAGCTAGGTGCTCTACATGTCAACAGGTTAAGATTGATGCTCTACATGAAGATAGACATTACAGAGTTTGTAGCTAGGTTCTCTACATGTCATCATGTTGCCTTGTACTCACCGTCAACATGATTTAGTTTGGGTCATTGTAGACAGGATGACCAAATCAGCTCATTTCATTATAGTCCATACCTCTTACTCAACTAAGGATTATGCCAAACTCTATATCAGGGAGTTGGTCAGATTACATGGTGTTCCGTTGTCCATTGTCTCAGATAGAGGTATCTAGTTCATCTCTTATTTCTGGAAGACGTTCCAAAAGGGTCTTAGTACTCGAGTTTACCTCAATACTGCTTTTTATTCTCAGATAGATGGTCAGGCAAAAAGGACCATCCAGACTTTAGAAGATATGCTACGATCATGTGTGATTGATTTTAAAGGTAGTTGGGATGACCACTTGCCTTTGATCGAGTTCGCATATAACAACAACTCTCATTCCAGCATTCAGATGGCTCTGTTTGAGGTTCTTTATGGGAGGAGATATAGATCTCACATTGGTTGGTTCGAAGTGGGTGAGGCCACAGTGGTAGGGCTTGAACTGGTATTTGATGCCTTGGAAAAAGTTTAGTTGATCAGAAAAAGGCTTCAGACAGCTCAGAGCCGATAGAAATCATACGCAGATGTGTGCAGAAAGGATCTCGAGTTTGAGATTGGTGACTATGTGTATTTGAAAATACCCCCCATGAAATGGGTGAAGAGGTTTGGAAAGAAGGGTAAACTCAGTCCCCAATATGTTGGTCCTTACCGAATTCGCAACCATTTCAGAAAGGTAGTTTAGAGCTTAAGTAACCTTCAGATCTAGTTTCAGTCCATCCAGTGTTTCATGTCTCCTTGCTAAAAAAATGTATAGGTGACCCATCAGTCGTAGTACCAATAGATGGCATAGACATTCAAAACAGTCTCTCTTATGAAGAGGTTCCAGTCAAAATCCTTGACTATCAGATTCATAGACTAAGGAACAAAGAAGTCCCTCTAGTCAAAGTTCTTTGGCGGAATCAGTCCGTTGAGGGAGTTACTTAGGAAGCAGAAGCAGATATGTGAACCAAGTACCCTTACCTCTTCTCTGCCAAGTCATACTCAGAATTCCCTTGCAAAATTTGGTATCAGTTACCGTTGCATATTCAGTCATGCATTCATGAATTATTTTTAGTCATGTATTTATTGCATTAAGATATGCATATTCAGCATGAAAAACTCAGTATATCAGTAGTTTCAATCATGTTTCATTGTTCGTGTCCAGTAAATAAGTTCAATACATCAGTAATCTCAGCTTAGTCAGCCTCATTCAAGGACGAATGTTCCCAAGGGTGAGATATTATAAGACCCTGCAAAATTCTAAGCTCGACTCATACCTTTAAAGTCTACTAAGGGGTCCCAGACTTAGAAAATTTTATCTAAGTATCAAGACTTAGAATCATTTTAGCCTTCCAAATTTGGAGGATTTTATTTTCGACCTTCCCGACCTTAGTTAGTCAATTTTTAAATTGATTCATGATTAGGGTCACTTGTAGGTCATCTCAGACGAGTTTTGGATTTTTTAGACTAGCGTAAGGGAGAGTTTGGATCCCCAAAATAGTGAAGGGTCGCGATAGCCCCACGTCGAGAGGGACAGTCAACCCAAGTAAGGATCGCATCGCGATGGCTACTTGACCCGAGTAGGGGTCGTGTTGCGATGGCTACTTGACCCAAGCAGGGGTCGCGATGCTAGGGAAGCCCTGTTTAGCATTATTTTAATACGGGTTGTGGGGGTCATATGGATCATTTTCCCCACCTTATTTAGCCTTAACACAAAATTAATCAGCTTATAGGGCAAAATTTCATTCTTTCTCTCAAACTCTCTCAAGAACAAGCATTAGGATTTTCAATTCAAGATTCAAACCTCAAGAATTCTACCATCAATCTTCTAAAAAATAAGCATAAAGGTATGTGAAGTGTTCATCCAAGGTCCCTTTCACCCTTGGAGTTTAAGAAACCTTTTTTAAAATCTTAAATCATGATTTCCATGTTGTGGATTGAACTTTGTTATTAGCATGTGGATTAAAATCTTAAATCATGTCTTTAATGAATTTCATGAATTTATATTAGCATGTGGATTGAAATCCTTGAAATCGAAGTGATCAATGTAGCCATGATGTATTGAATTATTATTCATGACCAAGTATAATGTGATTCCTCTCATGTGTTTTCCAAAAATGCCTATATGAATTGGTAGTGTACTTATGATATGATAGCATGCATCCCTATACATGTACAAGTTCAAAATTTATAAGTGTTTGATGAAATGCCTTAGAAAGTGAATTATGAACATGTGGCCATTGTCATGCCTTCAAGATTTATGTTATTCTTTACTCTTTATGCTATCGAGTCCTGGGGAATTTAATACCCGATAATTTAGCTTTATACCTAGAGCCAGTGTCAGTTACAGAATAGTCTCAGTCAGGTCACGATCAGTAGTAATTTTAGTTAGTTCTAGAATCCAAGAAAACTCTGTAAACTCAGTACTAATCTAGTCCAGTTCAGTAACAGTTCAGTTATGCCTTGTATGAACTAGGAAATCAGTTTGATGTCTATTCAATTGGGAGTAGGATTCAGCACCGAGTGAACCCAAGGATGGGGACTCACCTACCAATTAAGAGTGTGATTCTTAGATGCAATCCTTGCATTCCTAAACTACGTAGCCAGCATAAGTTGAGACATCAAACCTATCAGTCGAGAGCTGATGAGGTGTTTTAACCTATCAGTTGAGGGTTCCACCATTCTCATTAGAGTACCTACCAGATGAGGGTATCTCTTCAGTTGTCTTTACCTATGGCGCGGTACTGGCACCCTTCCAACTGGGGTACAGGTTTGACCCCAAAATCTATTTAGAAAAGGGGCATGCCGGTTAGATGATTACCTCCCACAATCTCAGTTTTAAATTTAGTCTCAAATTAGAACTCAGTATAGTTCTACAGACTTCAGGACTGTCCGATACGATCATCTAGATAATCAGTAACACAGTATCAGTAAATTTAGATATAAGTAAATTAGTATTCATACTCAGTATCTGGTATCATCATGATTTTAGTAATAGTCTACGTATTCATGCATGCACTCCTATTAATTCATATCCATGTTATTCAGTTAGTGTTGTTCATGCATCATGAACCCATGCATTTTAGCCTACCTCACTTAGCATACCAGTACATTCAAAGTACTGACACATGCTTTTTTCACTATGGTGTCTTATATCATAGGTTCAAATACACGAGCCCCAGAGCATCTTCAGTAGTACAACTTCTCAACCGACAACATAGTGGTGAGTCCTCATATTTCGAGAACATGATTATTTTTAAGCATTTTAGTTATTTCAACAGTCAGTTGGAGTTAGTTGGGGACTTGTCCCATCAACTCCATATTTCAGACAGTTTAGAGGCTTATCAAACCAGAGTGTTTTTCAGACAGTAGTTTTCCAACATTTAGTTTTCCGTATACAATATTTTTTTTAGCTTTGAACCTTATGGAAGTTTCCGTATTTACTTTCTTATTTTTTATTATAGCATCATTATTATTCAGTGCTCATAGTAGGTACCAGTCATGGGTTAGCTAGTGGTCCTTCATGATTATTAGTGCCTTGTAGCGTTCGGGGTACAAACTCGAGGCATTACAGTGATGATATGAGTTCTTTTGAGAAGGAGGAAGAGTCCAACCCCAAATCCTTTGAGGATGCTGCTGCTACCCCACCTCAAAGGGGAGTGGATTCGAGATGATGGATAGTCCCATACTTGATTGTGTCCTTGAGATTGATTGTGTGACAAGTACTTAGAAAAGTTAAAATCTATACTTACTTGCTATATGTTGGCCTACTTGTTTTATTTATACTTGTTGTAATCATAGCTTACTTGATTGAATAGTTATTATTTTTTAATGTTATAAGAGAATGTTTGGTTATTATTAGACCGAGAGTTTAGTGTGAGTTGTCTATGATTACTGGGTTGATCCTATAAATGTGGTTAATGGAAAAGTTAATGAAAATAAAGAGGTGATAGTGAAGGTTTAGTGTTGCATTATGGCGGATGGTGTGAATTAATGAGGCTAGACTATGCTAGTGGTGAATATAATCTCATTAATTGAGTTGGAGAATTGTAAATTATATAGGAAACATATTATAATGATATTACAAACTTATTTGAATTATGTTCCATTTAAGATGTCATGATTTTTTTCTTTGGTTCTATTTATGATTATGTGGACTAACACTGGCCGCGATGACGCCCACTAGTACGTGTGTTTGTTGTGACCCTGTTCTCTACATCAGTTCTTGTGGTGTAGACTAGATGTAGGTTAGTTGCAGTTACTAGATGGATGGAAATATTCAACACCAACTTATGCACTTTCTTCTTGGCAGTTGTTGGAGTCTTTCTGTTATTTATTTTATTGTCTGTCTATTTTGTAATAGGTAGCTCTTGTACATGTCCGACCAAGTCTTGGGGTAGTAAAAGACAGTTGTAAGAAGTTTTAGAAAGAGTTTATTTATTGATATTTAATTTAATTTATTATATTTAATTCAGCATTCCCTTAAAAATTCTGTATATTTTTAGTTGGGTAATAAGGGTTCTCCTAACAGGTTAGAATAGCATAGGTACCCACACAGTCTATTAGTTTGGGTCTTGACATTACCGGTCTCATAAGTGAAAGAGTAGGATGTCGACTAGAATATAACTCATCAATACTTAAATACCAATATTTACCCTCGAGAGGCTATAAGACATTTTTAGGAAAAACTTATCTAATTTTATTATATGTCATGTGGGTTATTCCTACCCAATTTTCTAATTTTTTAGTCCATTCTTTTATCTATAGATGTTGAGGACTAAATTCAGGGATGTTGATGATGCTAAGACAACACCCATTTTTGGAGCCCCAGTTAGAGATCAAGAAGGGGCATGGCTAGCCTAACGATAGAGGTCGGGCATAAGGAGCTACTCCAACCAGATGATATATTAGGGAAACCTCTCTTGAGCATGAGATTAACTATGTTGAGGATGATTATCAAACAGATAATACAAGACACGATTAGATTCCCAAGAGTTTAGTTGATACCCCATTGTTATAGGATTTATTAATTTGTCTATTGGGTCATTTGGATGATGTTCCTCTAACAAATTTTCCATTAGGTGTGCCGATTACTTCTTAGTCTCCAGGAGGTATTTTGCTGTCAAGAAAGGCTCATACTTAGAGTTTTCAGACTTTAAGAGTACAACTATCTTTTGTGATACCCCTTCATATTGGCTCATTACCTACAAGACTCATTGTTCGCCTGTTGTTTTGCGGATTTTGATGAATTTTAATTATTAGAAAACATTTGAGAAATTTATTCACTTATCTCCTCCCATGTTTAGTGGTGCTGCTGGAGAGAAAACTTATAACCTTTTGCTTGATTGTCAGGAGAGGTTGAATAACCTCAAATCTCTTGAATCCTATGGAGTTTCATATACTACCTATCAATTGACTGACATGGAAAGACAATGGTAGAGGTCTCTTTCAAGTTGTAGGCCATTAGGTTTATCTGCTATGACATGAAACCCATTTTTTGAGGCTTTTCTGGAGAGGTTCATTCCTTAAAAGTTTGAGGGATCAAATGAGATATGATTTTAATCACCTGGAGTAGGGATCTATGACTAATTTGGAGTTTGAGGCATATTTTCATAGCATTATATAGATATATCACTACCAGTATCTCTACTGAATCAGAGAAGATCAAGAAGTCTATCAAGGGGTTAGCGGGTTATTATCAGTTGGCTTGGTTTTTTTAGGAGCATATTTTTAGAATATAATAGAGCATGATAAGTTGATTAAGTTGATTCATCAGAGTACTTAGGGTGGTGGTGGTGTTAAGAAGATCCATCGGAATAGCGAGTTCACTGGACATGCATCTTAAAGTAGAGGGTTCTCTGGGAGGAGTGCTTATGATTATCATGGTAGACCAGTTTAAGCAACATTCTAGGGTTCAGATAGTAGGTCTGTGGTTCATATGGTTTCAAGCAGCCAAAGGTTAGAACAACAAACAAGGGCTCTAGTTTTGATTCATCGAGAGATGAAGGTTGTTCTAATTCTTCTAGCCCCTCAAATTGAGTTAGGTGGTAGATTATTTTACGTATATAAGGCTATTAGTTATATCAAAAAGGTTTTTCCCCGATGTGTTTGGTCCTACCCACAAAGATCTCAACTTCATCTTTTCCCTACTCCTATTTCTATGGTTAGAGGTGGTTCACAGAGTGGCCGGGGTGGTACTAGAGGTTATCTAAGTAGAGATCGGGAGCTCGTGGTAGTGGATTTGGGGTTACTTAGCCTAGAAGTAGGCATGGTTAGTGCTATGCTATACTTGGGGACCTGAGGTAGAGGCCTTTGATAAAGTTATCATAGGTATCATCCAGGTTTTCCATCATTTTGCTTCTTTGTTATTTGACCCTGGGTATACATTCTTATATGTGTCTACATATTTTACTACAGGTTTTGAATCTACATATGAGTCTCTTGATGCCCCTATTCATATTTCTACCTAAGTAGTAGATTTTTAGTGGTGGATTAGGTGTATGGATCTTGTAGTAACCATTGTAGAGCGTGAGACCTAGGTAGACTTGATTATACTATATATTTTTGATTTTGATGGTATCTTGGGTATGTATTGGTTATCTCCCTATCATGTAATTTTATATTATTTTCAAAGACTATGACTTTGACTTTATCTGCTCTAGGTTGTAAGGTTGTCATGAAAGGGTACACCTAGTTCAGGTTTCAAGGGTATTATATCTTTTCTGCCTGCTCATTGTATAGTAGATAAGGTTTCTTATTTTGCCTATATCAATGATACTAGTGCTGCTTCACTGCCATCTCTGGATTCTGTCCAAGTTGTTAGGGGGTTTCATGACGTGGTTCCACAGATTTTCCTTGTATGCCTCCAAGTTATTATATTGATTTTTCTATTGATGTTAAGCTGGGTACCAAGCCTATATCCATATCTCTTTATAGGATGGACGAGGCTAAGTTGAAGTAATTGAAGGAGCAATTGCAAGATTTGTGGAGTAAGGGTTTCATTAAACTTAGTGTGTCTCTTTTGGGTGCCCTGGTCTTTTTTGAAAATAAGAAGAACGGATCTATACATATGTGTATTGACTATTAGCAATAGAACAAGGTGACCATAAAGAATACGTATCCTTTTCCTTTCATTGATGATCTATTTAACCAGCCTCAAGGCGCTTAATGTTTTCTAATATTGAATTGAGATATGAATATCACTAGTTGAGGATTAGAGCTTTGGATGTTTTGAAGATGGCTGTTCGGACTCGGTATGTTCATTATGGTTTTTTAGTCATATATTTTGGGTTGGCCCATGTCCGAAAAATATTCATACAGTTGAAGAATTGAGTTTTTTGACTGTATCTTAATTCCTTTATGATTTTATTCATAGACAACATCTTAGATTATTCCAAGAATGAGGTTGACCATGTGAGAAAGTTGAGGACTATGTTTCAGAGGTTGCGGGATGAGAAGTTATAAGTCAAGTTCTCCGAATGTTAGTTCTGGTTGTATTTTATTTCTTTCTTGGGTTATATAGTGACCAAGGATGGTATTATGGTCGATCCAGCCAAGATTGGAGTGATTTGTGTTTAGGATAAATCTCTTCTCCTATCGAGAATTAGAGTTGTGTTAGTTTATCGAGTTATTATTGGCGTTTTGTAGAGAGTTTCTCTTCTAATGCGACTCCTTTGACCAAGTTGACTCATAAGAATATTGTATTTCAGCGATTTGATGCTTGTGAGAAGATCTTTCAAAAGCTCAAGAGTTGCTGACTTCGGTGCCTATCTTGACCTTACTCAATGAGGGTGTAGGTTTTACCATGTTCTGTGGTACTTCTATTGTTAGCTTGGACGATGTGTTGATGCAGGAAGGTAATGTGATTGCATATGCTTCTTTCTAGTTAAATCCTCATGTAAAGAATTACCCTATCCATGATTTGGAGTTTGCCATAATGGTTTTTAGCTTGAAATTATGGCAACATTACTTGTATGGAGTCCATTGAGAGATTTTCCCTGATTATCATGGCCTTCGAAATTTCTTCACCGAGTGGCATCTTTATATGGGATAGCATCGATGGCTTGAGTTGCTAAAGGATTATGATCTCACTATTCTTTATCATTTGGGTAAAGGCATTTGGTCGCAGGTGCCTTTAATTGGAAGACGGTGAGTATGGGGAATTTATCTCATCTTTTAACCTAGGAGCGATATTTGGCCTTGGAGGTTCAGTCCTTATCTAACCTGTTGGTTAGGCTTGATATTTCATCACCCAGGCATAATTTGTCCTTTGTTGTGGATAGATATTTATTGATGGAGAAAATTTAAGCTCATCAGTTTGATGATGATAGGTTGAAGGTGATTCATGATAGAGTATCGAGTAGTGAGTCCAAGGTGCTATCTCTTAATTTAGTTGATGTTTTGAGGATTAGTGGTCGAGTATGTGTCACAACCCAAAAACCAAAGGTCATGATGACACTTGTAGAGGCAAGCCTTGACAAGTAAGATTATCACCCAAACTGATATGAAATAAAAGATAATACCAAAACCCAAGGCAAGACTCCCAGAATAGAGTCGAACCACACAAATATAGCATAACGAAAAAATACACAACCAAAGATGCCATAAAATATCCCAGAACCTGGTGTCATAATGTAAGACATATTAAATAAATCTCAAATATCAAAGATACAATAATAGTCCAAAAGAATCATAATTCGTCTTTGAAAATACTAAACAAGACATGAAATATATAGGAATATGTAGTAGGCCAACCCCAAAAGCATAGTTCGACGACTACCTCAAATATACTCTAGATATCACTTGAATCAGCTCTCATGTGGCGCACTCATACCTGATTTGTACCGAAAGGGCACAGTAGGGGTGAGTATGGTCCACTTGTACTAGTAGGTATCACAGGCCGACTGAGCAAAGTAGAAAATAAAGCATATAAAATACATACTAGGGGCACGTCACCAACAATCAGAAAATGTCTCAAATGGTAGCCAACATTATCACCACAAAGAGTTCTACAATATTTTCATATACCACACACAAATATGAGAAGGAAACACGAGTATACTGATATCACGCATACAAGTATGAAGAAGAGTTACACATAGACAGATATCACATAAAGATGGTAATACAACACATAATAAGTACAATATATATATGAAATGTAATGAAGATACTGCTGCTGCAGTTGCTGCTGCTGATGTTATGCCCGAGGTTGTCGCACAACCTCCGTATACACCTACCGAGCTATGCTCTTGAGGTAGGACCCATCGGGGGCTCATCAATCCATAACAATCCAATATCTAATACCAATATCCATGACTACTCTCCAGCATATCCCTCGGTAGAGGGTTTATTATAATATCACAAGCTAGTGTTTCCAGTATTTCCATTGTGATACCAATGTTTCACAAGTATACATGACATGAAGATGCAATGCTCACAACCAACCAGAATGAGAATTTCCAAATCCAACCAATATACCAAACTTGTGAGCCAGATATCCACTCAATATGTCAATCATTCATGAATTCAAGTAATTCATATACCAATAGATCAATATACACAATAATATGCCATTGATACTATATAAGATTCCAATTTAGACAATTTCCACCAAGAGGAATAACTAATTACACCATTACCAGGCCAATTTCACCATACAAGACCCCACACGGTCACACATTACAAATAATTTCTCCATACGAACAAATAACAATGATATAGGCCCCACACGGGCACCCAACAACAATATAGCCATTTTTGTGATTAGTTCCCACACCTATAACATGATTTTATATCAATATTAACTACGCAGTCCAGTTTGAAGAAGGTCAATCCATAACCTACCTCGAATGTCAAAAACCGGTCCAAAAACCCTTTACCACGGAGCTTTCTCCTCACGAATGGAACTGGAATCAACTAAAACATACATATATAGAATCTACATGTCAAAATAACACCAACATACCCATATTGCCCGTTTTTGAGTTGGTGTCAAATTGGACCCCCAAAATGGATTTTCAAAAAAGAAGGGTAAAATCAAAATTTTAGTCCAAAAATATCTTTCCCATGATTAAAGAAACTCATAGAATAAAACCCAAGAGAAAATGAGTTGGAGTTGGGGTTTAAATTGAAGAATTACTAATTTTAGGCCTTCCAGGCCAACATTCCCAAATTTCAATTTTAAATATGAGTTTAACCAGGTTTAAATGATAAAAATCAAAGAATAGTAATTGAAACAGGGATTTGGAGCTTACTACGCTTGAAAATGGAAGAAAATGCTTAAAAACTCAAAACCCCAAGATCCAAGTCTCGAAAATGGTGAAAAATCATGAAAAAGGGGCATTTATACCAGGTATCGCTTAAGCGACCCAGTATCGCTTAAGCGATACTTGCCTGGTTTGAAGATGTCGCTTAAGTGACAAGGCTATCGGTTAAGCAAGCCTGGTGTCGCTTAAGCGACACTTTGACTGACAGTCTAAGTCTCTTAAGCGACCAAAGTGTCGCTTAAGCGATGCAACAGCTGATTGGTGCACCAATGGGAATCTTGGAGAATTTCAGTTCTCTGCAGACCCCTCGAGATTCATTTGGAATCTTGAGAATGCAAATGAACTATGCTACCCTATCAAATTCAATACTCCAAACTCAATGGCGATATCAAATTTTCAAAAAAACATCATTTTCACAAAGTTGACCCCCAAAATCAATTTTCACAACTTTTTGAATCGAGGATCGATATGAGATATAAGAGACAAAAAATCACACAACCCATGTTACTAACCTAAGATATTCCCGAACTGCCGGCGTTGTCCATTTCCCCATCTAATGCATAGATCAATAAATATTGATCAAAGTCAACTATAGAGCCTTTATAACTACAAAAAAATCATAATTTCACCAAATCACATCAAAATACATTAGAAACCATGCAAATCATCTCCACAACACAGAAGTACCATAAAACAACCATGGGGAGGATTAAAATGGTCAAATCACACAAAATGAATATTTCACAAAAATCATCAAAAATCAAATCGTTAGATCATCCACTGCTAAAAATTAATTCATCCTCAAACTAAAGGCAAGATAAATATCTAAACCAACGAAAAGCTGAGGATAAATACCACGCATATCAAACTCAGCCTTCCAAGTAGCCTCATCTACGGGGCAGTGACTCTACTGGACCTTAACCACTGGAATATCTCTAGAACGCCACCTAACATCCCTGGCTAGAATGGAGATGGGCTCCTCCACAAAAGAAAACCTCTATCTAATTGGATTGAATCCCAACGAATGACATGAGACTAATCTGAAATGTAACATTGAAGCATGGAAACATGAAAAATTTAATGAACAACTGATAAGTCTAGGGGAAATGCTAACTCATACGCCATATCCCCAATAGTTCGAAGAATCTTAAAAGATCCAATATACCTGGGGCTAAGCTTTCCCCTCTTCCCAAACCTCATCATGCCCTTCTTGGGCAAATTACGAATGAAGATTCGCTCACCAATATAAAATCTCAAGGAATGAAGTCTATGATCTGCATAACACTTCTACCTACTTCAAACCATTTGAAGTCTATCCTTGATGACCCAAATTCTATCCAAGGACTCACGAAGCAAGTCTGCACCTTAAGGTCTATCTCAAAAACCTCAAACCAACCAACTGGAGAGCGACAACACCTACTATGCAAAGCCTCGAAAAGAGCCATCTCAATACTGGAATAGTAGCTATTAATTTATGCAAACATTGCTAAAGCTAGATGTTGTTCCCACTGACCTCCAAAATTCATCACACAAGCATAGAGCATATCCTCTATAATCTAAATAGTTCATCTGATTGACTGTCGATCTGAGGGTGATATACTGTACTAAGATCAACCTAGGCACCTAACTCCTTTTAAATAGTCTTCCAAAAGTAAGATATGGACACTAAGCCTTGATCCAAGATGTTAGACACTAGCACACGATGAAGACGCCCTATATCATAAATAAGGATACCAATCAACCTCTTAGCACTGAAAAACCTGAACTAAAATAAAACAAGCAGGCTTGGTCAATTGATCCAAAATAACTCACACACTATCAGAACCATGAGAGTACGAGGCAACCTAGTCATGAAGTCTATAGTGATCCACTCATATTTCCACTCGGGAATGGGTAACATCTGAGCAAACCACCAGGCCTAAAATACTCATCTTTTACCTGCTGGAAATAAAAAAATGAGATACAAAGTCCACTATATCCTTCCTCATACCACCCACCAGTATTGTTGTCTCAAATCACGATACATCTTAGTCACTCCTGAATGGATGGAATATCTTAAACAATGAGCCTTCCCCAAAATCAATCTAATCCAACCACCTATTCTCAGAATACAAACTCAGCCTTCAATCCTTAAAACACCATCAATATCAAGCGATGCTTCCTAGCCTCACCACTCAACACCTTATCCCGAACCACTCTCAACCCAACATCACAAACGTATGAGCCCAAATTTGCTCCATCAAGGAAGACCTAGCCTCTACAAATTCCAAAACACATACAAGTGTCAAAATATCAAGCCTAACTATTTGTTTAGCCAAAGATTGAACCTCTAAGGCTAAAGGCCTCTCCTAGGTCAAAAGATATGCCAAGCTAGCCATGCTAGTCGACTTTTGACTCAAGGAATCCGTAACCATATTAGCCTTACTCGAATGATAGAGAATAGTAAGATCATAATCCTTAAGCAACTAAAGCTAACAATGCTATATTATATTAAGATATCATTAGGCGAAGAAATACTGAAGGCTATGATGATAAAAAAAAACTCATAACAGACTCCATACAAGTAGTGCCTCCATAAGTTTAAAGCAAAAACAATCATGCACAACTCCAAATCATAAGTAGGTTAATTTTGTCTCATAGGGCTTTAACTGACGAGAAACATACATAATTGCCTTACCCTCATACATCAACACAACACCTAACCCAACGCCTGAGGCATCACAAAATACGGTAAAACACATGCCATCTTTAGACAAAGTCAAGATAGAAGCCGATGTCAACAAATTCTTGAGCTTTTGAAAGCTCACCTCACAAGCATCAGACCACTGAAAAGAAATCTTCTTCTGAGTCAAATTTATCAACGAAGCTGCGATAGATGAAAACCCTTAATAAAATGCTAATGGTAACATGCTAAACCAACAAAACTCTAAATTTAGTAGGAGAAGTGGGACTATCCCAATTATGAACCACTCCTATGTTGTCCGTACCGACCATATTACTATCCTTTCTCACCACATGAACCAAGAAAGAAATAGATTCCATCCAAAACTCACACCTACAGAACTTAGCATACAACTTCTCATTTCTCAATCTTTGAAGCACAGTTGCAAGTGCTCCTCATAATCAGCCTCACTTTTGGAATAAACCAAGATATTATCTGTAAATACAATAACAATGAGTCTAGATTCAGTCAAAATACCTGGTTCATCAATTCTATGAATGCCATTGGGGCATTGATCAATCCAAAAGACATAACCAAAAACTTATAATGATCGTACTTAGTCTGAAAAGCTATCTTTGGAATATCCGAAGCTCTAATCCTTAATTGGTGATACCCAGATATCAAATCAATCTTTGAAAACACTGAATCACCCTAAATCTGATCGAACAAATCATTAATATAAGGGAGAAGATACTTGTTCTGAACCATCACCTTATTTAACTACCAATAATCAATACCCATATGCATAGAACCATCCTTTTTCTTTACAAACAAGACTGGTGCACCCCAAGATGATACACTAGGTTGGATAAATCCCTTATCCAATAATCCTGCAATTGATCCTTTAATTCCTTCAAACTTTACTGGGGCCATCCTATAAAGAGGAATAAAAATGATCTTGGTGCACGAATCAATATCAATAGAAAGTTAATATCATGATCCAAATGCATACCTCAGGCAAATCCATAAGGAACACCTCTATGAACTCACGGACAATACGAACAAAATCTAAATGAGGTAGGGAAGCAACACTAGTATCACAAATATGGGCCAAGTAAGACCAACACCCTTTCTCTACCAAATGACAAGCCTGGAGAAAAAATATAACCCTCTTAGGACACATATGAAGTGCACCCTTAGAAGCTATCCTTGGGACACTCGGCAGATCTAAAGTCACGGTCTTAGCATAAGAGTCTAGGATAGCATAATATGAAGCTAACCAATCCATACCCATGATAATGTCGAAGTATACCATATCTAAAATAATCGGATCTACCCAAGTCTCACACCCAACAAAGGTCATAATACAAGATCGGTGCATCTGATCCACTACTAAAAAATCTCCTAAAGGGGTAGATACACAAATAAGAATGGCAAGGGGCTCACTAGTAGAATCAAACCCAAAGTAAAATATGTAGACACATAGGAGAAAGTCTACCCCAGATCAAATAACACAGTTACTAATATAAAATAAATAGGGATGATGCATATGATAACAGCATCATAAGACCCTTCCTCTAGTTTGGAGGGTATAATATATCACCGTCTACGACCACTACTCGTCTGAGTAGGCTTGCGACCACTACTACGAGCACCACTACCTCTGCCCTACGCACATCTAGTAGAACCTCTACCTCTCATTACTAATATAGAAGTAGGCCTGAAAACATGGTGGGTATAGTCCTTGTCCAAATAACTAACCTTAATAGACACATAGAAACCCTACATCCCGACTAAACAAGAGAAGGTATGGCTGAGCTAGAATGACCATTTGTAGCTACTAAAATAGAAGACCAACTCCATGAACCTTGTAAGGTTACCTGCATTGGTCTGTCATGATACCCATAAAAATCTCTAGAATCTCTACTGCGAGTAGTGTGACCTCTGAACTCACCATGATGGTGCACCTCTTGGAACCTCCCTAAAGCCCTCGAAGAATAGACTCAATCATCCTAGCATTGTCCACTATACTCCAAAACAATGATCTATACACTACCATCTAAGTCATAGCTAGTTGCAGAGAAACATCCAATCCCTTAATAAACTTCTAGATCTTCTCAGACTCGGTGGCAATGCTAGAATAAGAATATCTAAATAAGGCATGGAAATGTGCCTCATACTTTGTAATAGTCATGGATCCCTTTTCTAAGTGATAAAACTTATCTCTTATTTGATCCCTCAGACTGTAAGGTATAAACCTCTCCAACAAGGCCCCAACAAACTGATCCCAAGTTATCTTTAGAGAATCAAGAGGTCTGCAACTAACAAGTTACCTTCACCAATCTCTGGCTGCATCTCTAAACTGGTAAGTAGTGTAAGCAACCCCATACGACTCAAGCTCATAAAGGTTATACAATTTCTCTTAATAGTCAATCAAGAACTCATAAGCATCCTCGCTACAATACTATTGAACCTAGGAAGACCCAAATAAGTGAATCTCTTAAACCTTTTTCATCCTTAGAAGACAAAATTGTACTCGTAATAAAGGAGGCATAATAAATCTTACTGACTGAGATCCCATCTAAGGAGGTAACATAAATGAAGGCTAAACTCCTGACCTCCAAATACCTTACTTAGATACAGGATCTAAAGGAGGAATAACACTCAGAGTCTGTAGAGTACCTTAATATGATATTGGTACCACTGGAGGATTGATATTCGGGATCAGACAGACCCCATAAGTAGGCTCTGGCATAGACGAAGGTATAATGATCAGAGTTGGAGGAACACCAGGTGCGCTCAAAGGAACATCCTCTAAATAGGTCAACAAGCAAATTATTAACCCCTCCAAGATGGGGTAGAAAAACTGGTGGCACTAAAGTAGGACCCATAACTCCGACATGCTCTCCCTGAGGCTTGGGAAGAGCCCCCTAGTACTATCTATAGATAGGGAATATCCTCGTTCCTGCCCTCTGTATCGAGCCCATCCACAACTTACGACTCGCCCTCTAAACCAGACTCTCTTTTCGGATGAAGGCTCTATATCTTTAACATCTTGAGATTTAGTCATCAGCATCTCTACAAAAAGAGTGAAATATGACTTAAAACACAAGTTATGAATGATCTATATGATAAGGAACAAAATAAGAAAAGTTTCCTAAGGACATCTTATAGCCTCTTGAATATAGATACGAACATCTAGGTACTGACCCACGAGACTCTATTTGACACCTCATTCTTACACTATTGAGACCCATGAACCTGGCTACCCAAATACCAATTCGTAACGATCCAAAAACCAAAGGGCATGATGGCACTTGTTGCGATAAGCCTTGACGAGTAAGTTTATTACCTAAATTGATATAAAATAAAAGATAATACCAAATCCCATGGAATGACTCTTAGAATAGACTCAAACCACACATATATAATAAAATGAAAAAATACACAACCAAAGATACCATACAATATCCCAAAACCTAGTGTCACAATTTAAGAACTACTAAATATATCTCAAAAGTTGAAGATACAATAATAGTCTAAAAAGATCATAATCCATCTCTGAAAATAATAAATAAGATAGAAAATAGATAGGAAGAGGTAGTAGGTCAACTCCGAAAGCGTAGTTCGGCCGCTACCTCGAATGTACTCCAGATATTGCTTGAACCAGCTATTATGTGGAACATTCATACCTAGATTTACATTGAAAGGGTATAGTAGGGGTGAGTATGGTCCACTTATATTTAGTAGGTATCATAGGTCAGCTGAGCAAAGTAAAAAATAAAGCATATAAAATACACACACTATGGGCACGTCGCTTGTAATTAGAAAATATCCCAAATAATAACCTAGACTGTCTCTACTAACAATTCTATAATATTCATATATACCACACACAAATACAAGAAGGAAACATAAATATATAGATATCATACATACAAGTATAAAGAAGAGGTACACATAGACAGATATCATATCAAGATGATAATACAACACAAAATAAATACACTATATATATATATGAAATACAATGAAGATGATGATGATGATGATGTTATGCCCGAAGTTGTAGCAAAACCTCCTTATACATCTATCGAGATATTCTCCCAAGGTAGGACCTATTGGGGTTTGTCAATCCATATACAATCTAATATCCAATACCAATATCCATGGCATGTCTTTGACACATCTATCAATAGAGGGTCTATAATAATGTCACAAGCTAGTATTTCTAATATTTCCATAGTAGTACCAATCTTTCTCAAGTATATATGGCATGGGGATGCAATATCACAACTAACAAGAATAAGAATTTCCAAATCCAACAAATATACCAACCATGTGAGCCAGAAATCCACTCAATATGCTAATCATTCATGAATTCAAGTAATTCATATACCAATAGAGCAATATACACAATAATATTCCATTGATACCATATAAGATTCCAAATTAGACTATATCCACTATGAGGAACAAGTAATTGCACTATTATCAAGCCAATTTCATCATAAAATCCCACATAGGCACACATAATAAATAATGTCATAATACCACCAAATAATAATGATACAGGTCCCCACACGGGCACACAACAATAATATAACTATTTTTGTAATTAATTCTCACGCTTATAACATGATTTTATACCAACATTAACTACTCAACCAGTCTGAAGAAGGTTAAGCCATAACCTACCTCGAATGCCAAAAGTCTATCCAAAAAACCTTTACCATGAAACTTTCTCCTTATAAATGAATCTAAAATCAACTAAAACATACAAATATAGAATTTATAAATCAAAAGAAAATCAATAATACCCATATTACTCATATTTGAGTTAGGGTCAAAACATATGGATTTTTTTAAAAAAAATGGTAAACAGGAATTCCAGTCTAAAAATATCTTTTTCATGATTAAAGGAACTCACAGAAGAAAACACAAGAGAAAATGAGTTGGAATTGGAATTTAATAAAAGAATTACTAATTTTAGGCCTTCTAAGACAAAATCCCCAAATTCACTTTTAAATTTGAGTTTTAACAAGGTTTAATTAATAAAAATCAAGGAAAAGTAATTGAAATAAGGATTTGGAGCTTACCCAAGCTTGAAAATAGAATAAAATGCTCAAAAACTCAAAACCTTAAGCTCGTAGTCTCGGAAATAGCAAAAAATCACAAAAAAGAGCATTTATATTGCCCAGGAATTGCGTATGCGACCACTGGGCCGCTTAAGCGGTTATTGCTTGAGCAACCATATGTCTCTTAAGCGATACTACTTGGTCTGCAGATGTTTCTTATGTGACCAAGCTATCGCTTATGCGATCCTTGTGTTACTTAAGCAAAACTTTGTCAGACAAGCCATATTGGTTAAGCGACCAAAGTGTCACTTAAGCAATGCACCAGCTGAGTGGTGCACTAGCTGGAGACTTGGAGAATTCCAAGTCTCCGCAGACCCCTCGGGATTCATTTGATATTCTGAAAATCCAAATGAACTAGGATACCCTTTAAAATTTAATTCTCTAGACTCAATGGTGATATCAGATTTTTGAAAAAAAATATTATTTTCACAACGTTGACCCCCGAAATCCCAATTTCACAACTTTTCAAACCAAGGGTCAAAATGAGATATAAAATCCATAAAACCACACCAACCATGTTACCAACCTTAAATTTATGTTTCGAATCTGCTGTTGTAGTTCATTTTTCCATTTGACTCTCAAATCAATAAATGTTGATCAAAGTCAATTTAGAGCCTTTATTACCACCAAAACCCATAATTTTTCATAAATCACACCGAAATGCATTGATAATTGCACCAATTATCCCTACACCTCAGAAATACCATAAAGAAACCACAGGGAAGGGTAAAATGGTCAAGTTATCTAAAAATAAATATTTCACAAAAATCACCAAAAATAAGTCATTATACTATGTGTACTGAGGGTTGGTGGATGGGTTAGACTTATCTTGGAGGAGGCTCACTGTTCTAAATATTCCATTCACCTAGGAGTGGATACAATACATCATGACCTAATGAAACATTATTAGTGGGGTGGTATGAAGAAACATATTATAGAGTTCGTGGCTAAGTGCCTAAATTACCAACAGGTGAAGTATGAACTTTAGCGATAGAGTGGTACAATGCATAGGATGCCCATTCCAGAGTGGAAGTGGGAGCGGATTACCATGGATTTTATTATTGGCCTAACCCCAACCTTTTGGAAGTTTGACTCTATTTGGTTGACTATGAATAGGTTTACCAAATCAATGAACTTTGTACTTGAGAGAGCGAATTATAATGCAAAAAAGTTGGAAAAATATACATTCAGGAGATGTTCGACTGTATAGTGTCCTAGTATCATTGATTCTGATAGAGGTAATCAGTTTGCCTCAAGTTTTTTGGAATACCATGCAGCGTGAGTTAGGTACTCATCTTGATTTGAGCATAACTTTTCACCCTTATACTGATGGTCAGTCTGAGAGAACTATCAAGTTTCAAATGGACATGCTTCGAGCATGTGTGATGGATTTTAATAGTTATTGGGATCAATTCTTGCCCTTAGTAGAGTTTTCCTATAACAATAGTAACTATTCCTATATTTAGATGGATCATTTGAGTCTTTACTAGGACAGAGATATAGATCCCTATGGGATGGTTTGACTTTTTTAAGGTGAGATCTTGGTGAACAAATTTTTTTAGGAATTTGATGGATTGTGTGGGACTAATTTAACAGAGGATAGAGGTTGTCCAGAGTAGGCAGAAGAGTTATGCCCACCGTTGATCTTGAGATGTTGTTCTCATTATTTAAGATTGAGTTCTGTTGAAAGTTTCACCCATGAAGGGTGTGATGAGGTTTGGGAAGAAAAAGAATCTTAGTTTGAGCTTTATTTGCCCATTCAAGATTCTTGAAAAGTATGGTGATGTTATGTATAGGCTAGCTTTGGCTCCGTATCTGTCAGTTATTCATCCTATATTCCATTTTTCCATATTGAAGAAATACTATCGAGATGATGCATATGTGATTCGATGAGATTCTATTGTATTAGACAATAATTTATCCTTTAAGGAGAAACTTATTACTATCCTAGGTAGGAAGGCTAGGAAGTTAAGATCTACGCATATTGTTTCAGTAAAGGTCCATAGGATATATCACCCTATTGAGGAGGCTACTAGTAGGTTGAGTCCAATATGAGGCATGGACACCCCAACTCTTTATCGCTTTAGGTATTTTATTTGCTTTTTTGTTTGAGCATGAACTAATTTTTTAGTGGGGGATAATGTAACAACCATAATTATGTTTTTTTCCTTGTTATGTATTTTGACCGTTTTTCCTTCCTCGTAGTTGTTACGCACTATTTGTGAGTTATGAAGATGGTTGGCCTGGGCTTTGATACATTCGAGAATGATTTGAGAGAGTTTGAGACTATTTGAGGTTTTAAAAGCCATTGGTTTGACTTTGGTCAACATATTGAGTTTCAAGCACCGGATGGTGATTTGGATCATTCTATAAGATTTGAAAGGACAATTTTTAATCAGTAGCGGGTTTGGTTTGGGTTTGGATCCCTTATTTTGCATATCGTCCTCTACTTCAAGTAATAGTTAAAATAAGATTTTAGTTGTCCTGGGGCAAGTTGTTGTAAATGATCTCTTCTTAAAAGTTTGATGTTTCCATTGAGTCCAAAATGTCAAAAATAACATAGTATCATATATGGTTTAGTACTGTGGGTCTCGTATAAATCCCGAGGGTTCATTTTGAGACTTTGAAGTTGAATTTTCAGTTGGTGCATCAGGCCTTCATCGCGATTGCATGGATACGTATTGCGATCGTGGGATTTGATGATAGTTTTCATTGTGATCGCGTGGTGATTTGAACATAATCATGATGGGTATTATAGTGGATCAGGTTGGGCTCTTTATCATGGTCGCAAGGCCCACCTCTTACGATCACATAAGAGATCTAGCCCAAGTCAATGTAGACCCTCACGATCGGGAAGTAGGGGACCATAATCTCAAGGCACTATTTGTAGAACATTATAAATAACTTATTCTTGCAATTTTTACAATTTTTGGGCCTTGGAACTTTAGTAAGGTATGATTTCTAAGGTTTCTTCACCATTTGCTTTTTATTAATTTTTATTGATTTTATCTTCAAAATAGATTCAAAACTTTGATTTCAAATTGGCTTTTTGGGGACTTTTTGATAATCTTTTAAAATGATTATTCTTAAATTTGTACACCAATTTCAACTCATTTTTGTATGGGTTTTCAGCTATAGACTCCTTTTGGATTGGAGAACATATTTGTAAGATAAAATTCTAGTTTTTGCGCTTTTATTTTTGAACAAGTTTTTTGAACTAATTTTGGACCCGATTCAAACATAGCTAATATTGGTATCATTAGTTTTCTTTTGATGCGTAGATTATGTTTGTGATAGCTTTAGCGTGTGCTAAAACCATTCGTAAAGAAGAGGCTTCGCATTGAAGGCTTAGGCTTAGATTTTGGCGTTTCAAGATAGATTATGGCTTTGCTTTCATTAGATTGGACCGGTAGTTAATTTTCTTGTAAAGCATGCTATGGGTTAGGGAATTCAGTCAAGGGAGTAGTATTTTGAAATTATTGTTATTTTAGTGTTTTCGAGTGGGGACTTATTTGCATATTATCGTTGACTTGGGAAAGAATAATCATGGTGATGCTTGAATGGGAGCTTTATTTGACATTGTAGGCCTTATTTGTGCATTAATTACCTTTATCGTGATCGTACCACTTGAGATAGTTTTTTTTGAGATGATATTATTGATGTTTACATGATTAATAATTAAAGTTATGCTGAGAAGCACTCACACCATGACTATTATATTGAAAAGATTTGAGCTCATTTATACCATGATTGAGTTTATTCATTATCATCATACTGATTTGGTTATGAGCATGCATCCTCATATTATTCATTCATATTCATGAAAAATTGTACCACTAAGAAATACTTTACAAAATTCTTGATCTGTGAACATTAGCAGGAGAGGTGAATGAGACACTTTAAAAAATTCTTGATCAATTAAATTAGCTAGAGAGGTTAATGAGACACTTGATAAAACCCTTGATCCATATACATTAGCTAGCAATGTGAATTAACATATGAGAAGATATATGGATTGCGAGCCCCTCATGGGTCCTATCTTGAAGTGTTGAGGCTTGAAAGGTGTATACCAAAAACCATACGATGGCTTACATTCACCATTATCACATCATTATTTCATGACATTCATTACATCATTGTATTTCCCTTATGTGTTATTACTGTGCAATTAGTTTCCTTTGTTATATTTTGTATGTAGTTTACCTTATTTTCCTTATATTGTAGAACTATTAGTGGAGATGGGGTGAGCTACCATTCGAGAACTATTTTGTTTACTGGTGACATTCTCTTAGTATCTTTTAATTATATTTTTTTACTTTGCTCAATCGACCAATGATACCTACTGAGTATAAGTAGATCGTACTCACTCCTACTATGCCCTTTCAATGTAGATCCTAGTTTGAGTACGACTCGCGATAGCTAAGTTCATGCTATCTGAGTTGATATTTGAGGTATGGGTGAGCTCTAGAGTTTGGAGCATGCTTTTGAATCCCTTCATATTCTTATCTTGTCCTTACTTACTTCAGAGACAAGCTTGTGTATTTCGATTTTGGTTATGTATTAGATGCTCTTTTCGCTTATGACATCAGTATTTTAGAATTTGATTGTATTTTTATTCATACTTTTGGATTATGATTACTATGGTCTGACTTTGTTCTATAAGTCTTATATTTTAATTTTTTTTATTTATCATATTTCCTTCTCTGGTTGATACGAGCATTGGTAGCTTAGCGCACATTAGGAGGGGTTTGCACATATAGATGATAGTTTGAATCTTGAAGGATGCCAAAGGAAGATATACAACATGATAAAGGTAAATCAAAGTGAAGAGGAGGAAGAAAAGAGGTTATGTGTGCAAGTGGCAATATCTTAAATTCAAGATTACAGAAAGAGACAATTAAATAAGGACCTTGTCTCATTAAGTGCAAAATTATAAAAGCTAGTTGTCTTCTTTATTTCCTTATTATAAATAGTGATTTTTATCATTTTGAAAGATTTTATGATTTTTAAGATGAATTGAGAGATTTTAAGCGTATAGTTTCTAGCTGAATCATTGCATTAGATTAATCAAGTAATTGTCAACTGTAGTTGAGTGATTAACGTGGATTGATAATATTGCTAGTGTTAACTTCATGTGTTTAATCAATCATCGAGTATCCTCTTATGTGAATTTAATTTGGTTGTATCATCTATTATTGAGTTGGGTTATGGTTGTTTGATTAGGCTTAATCGATAGGTGAAGGTATCAAGCCCTTTGTTGCTCGTAAATCTATTCAAATCTCCACAATTTCACATATCCTTTTCTTTATTTCAATTCTCCACATTTTTTATTCTATTTTTTGACTAGGATCATTATCATTGATGGGTTCTTTGGCTTACGTACCAAGACTTTTCAAAGTAGGTGTCATCATCACCTCAACTTTGGATCGTGATAGTTTTAATAGATATACAACATCTCTCAATGATTAGAAATTAAGTTTTGTGGGACTTACTTTCTATAGTATTGTGTATGTTGATGAAATTCTTATTACATGAATTGGTGTACTTGAAATTTTCTTAATGTAGAATTCAAAATTAAAGATCTTGATTTAACACATTATTTTCTAGGAATAAAAATTTTGAGGGAAGATAATGTTATAATCATGAGTCAAAGGAAGTATACCTTTGATCTTCTTTAGGATTTGATTGTTTCTCATTTTATACTGTATCTTAACCAACAGACCCTTCTTGCAAATCATCTGCCCAATCAGGAAATCCCATGTCAAATCCAATGATCTATAGACACATTATTGGAAATCTTAATATTTGACTCAAACAAAATGTGATCTATGTTATGCAGTTTGACTTTAAGTCATTTTATATAGAAACCTTGTGAAAATCATTTTACAGATGCTTTGAAAGTACTACATCAACTAAAAGGGAACCCCAATCAATGGATTTTCTTATCGACATCTCCTTCTTACTCTATTTTTTTCTTTTGTGATGTTGATTGGGCATTTTTCTGGGACTCATGCTTGTCAATTAGTGGTTATTTAATATGTCTAGGATGATCTCCCATCTCGTGGAAGTCAAAAAATCAATTTCTTTGTCCTCTGCTAAAGTGGAGTATCGATCGATGCAACGTTTAGTGGCAGAGCTAACTTGGTTGACTTGATTACTCTATGATTTTCCAGTTCCGCTATCATTACAAATACCTATTCGTTCCAACGGTCAGGAGGTAATTCACATTTCTAAGAACCCTGTGTTCATTGAATAAATAAAACACGTGGAGCTGGACTGTAATTTTGTCTGGAAACAATACTTTTTTGAATTCATTTCTCATTTTTTGTTCCTTCCAAAACCAACTGGCCGGTGTATTCACTAAATCTCTATCGGGATCGACTTCTTGGAAAGATGGGTTTCACTTCCCTCTCATCCATCTTGAGGGGAAGTGTTGAGAATAAAAAGCATTTGGTAAATATTACATGACTAGAGTAAATTATATACCATACCTACCTAACTACTCTTACAAATACTTAGCATGATAAATTACATAGAATTATTAGAAAAAGATATGAGAAATATACAGTTACTAGAAAAACAGATGAAAATAAATATAGACAAATACATGGAAAATAAAAAATTTATATAAAATCTCTTAATAAAAATATGCAAGAACTACTAAGGCTAAAACAAACAATTATAAAATATCAATTTTAGAAAATAGATCATTTAGACTACCTTAAAGTTTTAATCTTATATATACTTAAAGACATAGAAATTATAGATATTAAGAAATAATATTAGAAGAAGTAATAAACTACGAAATTGAAACAATAAATGCGTTAGAACAGATATACGAAGACATTTACCCAGAAGGATATTATTCAGATCAAGACTGTGGATATAATCAGATCAAGAGTATTTCTGAAGATACTCTAGAAAAAATACTCAACACCCTAACTACGCTTTCAATAAAAGTGGACAGTATGAGTAATGAGATAGAAAAGCTAAAGACTAATGAAGATAAACTGAAGTCTATAGCTACAAATCAGCTAACTCAGCAGTGTGCAGAGCTATGTCGATCGGAAGACATTACAATTCCAGATCTAGAAGGAGACGTTGGGACACTCCATAAAACCCATAATGTTAATCAATCTACAATTGCAGGTACAAGCAGAGGAGTTAGTAGACAAAGATATCAGAATATAAATATGAATAAGATATTTGAGAAACCATTTATACCAAAAACACAAAAAGACCCCTTGTTCATACCCCCACAAATTACCACTTACCGAGATAGTCTGAACCAAGATAAAAAAATTTGAGAAATTAAAGTTACAAGTTTATCGATGGAGAAATAGTCTATAGAGACACAGAAAATTTTTAGAATCTCACCAAAGACTTTGACAAATTCAAATTCATTTGATCGGATTCCACATGACATCCATCAACCCAATATTCCCAAGCTATTTAATCTCAATAGCCTACCTAAAAATGCCTAGAAGCTTCCACCAAGTCATATGAGAAGCACAACATTAGCATAGAAAGGAATAGTTTTTTTAGATATAAATTACACACATAATTATGTATTTAGGATATTTATAATTCTTCTCTTTACTTAGAATTTGTATAAATATACGTATTTTGTTCAGAGAAATACAATCAATTTTTTTTTCAATGATTGTTTTTGAATTTCCACATCCCTCAATTCAGGAAATGTATTTATCTATTTTCTTAGTTTTTTAAGTACTCCTCTCATTTTAATATAGTATATATTTTCATTTAAAACTAAAAAATAGCAAAATTTCAATTAATGCTCTATATTTTAATAAGGAAAGATAAAAAGCAACACTTTTTAAACTAAAAGATATTCGTTCCAAATATGACTTTTCAGATTAAATAGTACAGATAAATCATGAAAAGAAGTGTATAAATCTTTCAAAGGAGATAAAGGCAATGGTTGTGAAAAACTTTTCGGGAATGGTGCTTTCTATTTTAAGGACCCAATCTATATTTCTTCTAACTTTTTGGTGGAATATGCTCAGATGCGAATTTTTTTTTAGGTACTCATCATATACTCTAATTTGATTCCTCTTTGATATTTCATATTTACTTTAGATAGTGAAATTTTTTTCGAATAAAGTATGCTGAAGTGAGAAGAGAGCTACAATCGTTATATCTTATGCGACCGCTAAATTACACTTTCATTAATTTTTTAAGCTAAGTATAAATGGAATGTTTAATTTTGAATTATACTTTGTGGGTATTTGAATTGACTTATTTTTAGGTGTTTTTGACTTTTAAGTTCTTTTTTAATTTTGGCGCTGTTTGGGAAAGTTGGAAAGTGCTTTTAAGCACTCATTTTAGGTTTAAAAAGTGTTAAATAAGCCAAAAGTTAAAAGTATGATGGTACCAACTTATGGCTTCAGACTTTTAGCTTATAAGCTACCTTTTAAAAGTCAATCCAAACACCCCCTTTATCCTTTCAGATATGAAAATTTTGATTTCAAAGCATTGCTTAGGATTAGCATATATGTTTGGATTTAGAGTTTATGAAAAAATTACAACTATCAACCAATTAATTAATTAATTATGAGAAGACCTTTTAAAAACAGAGAAGCTTTTAGAAAAATTAAAGAATCTTTAATTAGTAATTACTCAGAATATATAAGAATAAATAAAACAAAAGAAAACCCACAAAGATTAGCTTACCTAATCACCTTAATATCTAGTATTGAAGCAAAATTAATAATCCATTTAAAATCTAGAAGAATGAGACATATACCATCTAATTATGATAAAATTAGATTTAGATATCCACCAAAATACTATAAATACTGTTTGGATGAATAAAATACAAAAATACAAAGAACTAAAACAGACTATATCTGAAAAACGTAAAGAATTAAAAATAAGAACAAAAAGATTAAATTATAATATATTTGCCGGAGTTAGTAAAAACTCAATAAATGCACAAAAAGATGAAATATCAAATTTAGAATCACAAATAGATAGTTTAGAATATATATATCAACATGAACTATTTACAATAAAATGAACAAAGAAGAATTTATAATAGACGAAAAAATATATGAAAATCACGAAGGATTAAAAATAAGAATAGTATTTTCTAATTTAGGAAGAAGATATAAGAAAATAGGTGAACATTTATATTTAATGTTAGAAAAAGAAGAATTAAAATTAGAAGATAAATTGACAGCTATGGTTAGAATAGAAAGAGAAAACGAAGAAATAGATAGAAAAAAGGAAATAGAAAAAATAAAACAACAAACTACAGAAGAAATACGAAAAATAGAAGAAACTAAAAATAGTAGGATTGCTGAATTAGAAAAAGAATTACAAATGTTAAAAGATCTGTATGAAAAAAGACAGAAAGAAAAAGAAGAAAAAAGAAGAAAAAGATAAAGAACAAAAATTATTAAACGAAATAAATCAATTTAAAGAAAAATTAGAAATAGACAATAAGGAATTAGAAATAAATAATATAGATGTTGAAGAAACAGACAATTATGATTCAGAAGATAGTGAAACATATACAGAAATATTAACAAATACAAAAAATTTAGAAATCAATGAAAAACAAGAAGCAATTAATGAAAAAAATTTAGAAAATATCAACACAGAAATAAATACTCTTGATAAAAAAGAAGATCAAAATATAATACCTAGTACATCAGAAATAAGGAAACCTGCATATTATAAAAATAAGTTTAAAAGATATAATCTAAAGAACGAATGGACACCAAAACAAATAGTTAATAAAAATTATAGCTTTCTAGACTTAGATTGTGTAATAGATACAGAAAAAACAATACAATTATGGATAGGATATATGACAAAACAATTATTAGATAATAATATAAGTGTAACAGATGCACCAGAATATATAGAAAGAACACTAATAGGAACAGTAAAATTATGGTTTTTAAATCTAACTGAAAATAGTAAAAAAATATTAAGAACTGACAAACCCACAGAAGGAATAATGAAATTAACACCTATAGAATTATTAAAAAAATATGAAACAGCTATAAAAGACGAATTCAGTAGCATGACAACAACAGAAGAAGAACAAAATGAAGAGAAAGACATAAATAGAAATTTAATGTTAAAATTAGCAATATGTAATATGTGTTACATAGATGAATATACTTGCGCATTTAAAGAATATTATTATAAAGGAGCATATAATATAGAAGAAAGTAAAGAAATAAGAAAATTATATTTTAATAAATTACCTGAACCATTTAGTTCAAAAATAATAAAAAGTTGGGATGAAACAAAAATAGTAGATACTTTAGGAGCAAGAATAAAATTTTTACAACAATGGTATAGAAACTTATGTGAAAAATACAGAGAATGAAACAGATAATGAAATAGATAGTGAATTAGATGAATTAAATGACTGAAGAAGATATAAAAATATTAACAAAAGAAGAATATTTAAATGAAGAAGGAACAAATCAAAAAATAATATTTGATAACAATGTATTTGATGAAATAAAAGGAAAAGAGTTAGACTTAAGTGTAGAAAATGCTCTGATACCATTTGTAGTGTCCCAGCAGTTCAACTAGAATAAGAGATAAAGACGCCAGCTGGAAAGATAAGATCAGAGCAATAATGGAGATACAACAGATATGACAAAATAAACGGAAGACTTATTGTATAAATTGTTTACGTAAAGATAAGGTAGTTTAAAAAGTAGTTGATAGCATTTAATGTAAATATTAATATAGTTTGAAATTTTACTTTATAGCCTTAATAGACTGTAGATATGCAAAAGGTAAAGCCAGTATACCACTAGTAACAAAAAGAATAATTAATAAAGAAATAAACGATATAAAAAGTAGAGACCCAATAAAATATGTACACCTTGGAGGTACAGAAATATTAATAAAAGCATGTTTTAGAGAAGGAATAGATACACCAATAGAATTATATTTAGAAGATGATAGAATTATAAAACCTATAGAAAAAAGTATAATAACTTCCATAAAAGGAAATTTAATATACCAAAAATTTAAATTTATAATAAGTGCAAATTACTCAGTAGCAGTAACAGATAGAAATATAGATAAATCACTAGTATTATATTGGAAGGTATCAGGAATAGAATTAACCCCAGAAAGTAAAATATTTACAGCAAGATGTAAAAATTTATATGTATTAACAACAAAACATAAAATAACGGGAAAAAATAAGATTAATAAGATACAAATAGATAGCCCATTTGAACAATTTGTAAAAACAATAGACTATAATGATTATAGCTATAGAGACATAGATGTAGAAGAAAATCTAGAAATAATAAATGATAGAATAAGTACAACAAAAAAAACAGCTTATGATAAACCGGAATCATCAAGCTCATCAAAAAGAATAAGTTATGAAACAAGTTCAATGGATAATTCAAACCATTATTACATAACAGGAAAGGTAAATGAAAAAGAATATTTAATACTCTTAAATACAGGACAAGAAGAAAATTATATAGCAAAATATCTAGTAAAAAATGAAGAAATAAAAACCGACAATAATATATGCCCAGATCTACCAAGAAGCTTAATAAATACTAAAAATATAGCAGAAAAAAAATAATAATAGGAATAAGAAAAATAAAAATAGAATTTGAAGTAAAAGAAGAAATGCAAAAAACAAACATAATATTAGGAATAAAATGGCTAGAACAAGTAAAACCATATAATATAGAACATACACAATTAACTATAACATATAACAGAGAGAAATTATTCTTAAGAAGAGCATTAACATAAAATGAAAATATATGTATTAATGAAGATAGTAGTAGAAGGATATTACAGTAGATATTATACGCCTATGATAGATACAGGAGCAGAAGCTAATTTATGTAGATATAATTGTTTACCAGAAAGTAAATGGGATAAATTAAAAACACCAATAATAGTTAAAGGATTTAATAACGAAGGAAGCTTAATTACTTATAAAGTTAAGAATGTAAAAACACAAGTATGGGATAAAATACTAACAATAGAAGAAATTTATAATTATGAACTAACATCAAAAGATATACTTTTAGGAATGCCGTTTCTAGATAAATTATACCCACATATAATAACTAGAACAGACTGGTGGTTTACAACACCATGTAAACAAAAAGTAAGAGCAAAAAGAGTTAATAATAAAATAAGAAAGAAAACGGATTGGATAAAAGGAAGTGAAAAAATTACACAAAAGTTAGAAAATATAAAAAATACTGAAGATACAATAGAATTAGTTGTATTTTCGATAAATAAAACAGAAATAACTATATTTTCAATAAATAAGATAGAAATAATTAAGAAAAAATTAGAACAATTATATAGTGAAGATCCATTAAAAGGATGGGAAAAACATAAAACTACTATAAAAATTGAATTAATAGATAAAAATAGCATAATAACCCAAAAACCATTAACATATAATTTTGATGATTTAAAAGAATTTAAAATGCATATAGATGAATTATTAGAGAAACAATATATACAAAAAAGTAATAGTAAACATAATAGCCCAGCATTTATAGTAAATAAACATAGTGAACAAAAAAAAAGTAGAATGGTTATTGATTATAGAAATTTAAATGCAAAAACAATAACTTATAATTACCCAATACCGAATAAGATATTAAAAATAAGACAAATACAAGGATATAATTATTTTAGTAAATTTGATTGCAAATCAGGATTTTACCATCTAAAGTTAGAAGAAGAATCTAAGGAATTAACCAGATATCAACATTTTATGGATAGTTATTTTAAACAATTACCTAATTGTATAGTATATATAGACGATATACTATTATATACAAAGACCAAAGAAGAACATTTAAAATTATTAGAACAATTTACGGATATAATAGAAAATTCGGGAATAAGTTTAAGTAAAAAGAAAGCTGAAATTATGAAAAATCAAATAGAATTTTTAGGAATACAAATAGATAAAAGTGGAGTAAAAATGCAACAACATATAGTACAAAAAATAGTAAATTCAAAAGAGGAATTGGATACGAAAAAGAAATTACAATCATTTTTAGGATTAGTAAACCAAGTAAGAGAATATATTCCAAAATTAGCAGAAAACTTAAAACCACTACAGAAAAAATTAAAAAAGGATATAGAATATAACTATAATGAAGAAGATAAAAAACAAGTTCAAAAAATAAAAATACTTTGTAAAGAATTACCAAAATTACAATTTTCTGATGAAAATAGAAAATTTATATATATAGTAGAAGCAGATGCTAGTGAATATAGTTACGGAGGAGTACTTAAATATAAATATGAAGCAGAAAAAATAGAACACCATTGTAGATATTACTCAGGTACGTTCAACGAGACAGAAATAAAATGGGAAATAAATAGAAAAGAATTATGTTCATTATATAAATGCTTGTTAGCATTTGAGCCATATATTGTATATAACTAGATACAATATAATATATTATCTGTTTTCATAAACTCTAAATCCAAACATATATGCTACTTCTGTATTTTTTAAATAACTGTGCTCTGATACCTATAAGTCTATCCTAAGGCTATAAAGTAAAATTTCAGAACTGCTGGGACATCATTATCTCCTCCATTACATTTTGAACATCTGTGATCTGGATATTTGTGTCCAATAGTTTTGCAGTATCTGGTCAATAATTCTTCTGAAATAAATTTTCCCCTGATAGCTCTGGCAATAGGTTCTGTTTCCGGTTTAAGCAACGTGATAATCCATTGCCTAATAGTTTCCATATCTGTTTCTCGTAACTCTTTTGAATTCGAATATATTAATACATGATCTCTTGAATAGTAGTTCCATATGGGATTTTGGTTGCAATATGTATTTGCTAGCTCTTGTAAAATCGTAGATAATCCGATAATCCAAAAATCCAAGAACAAACTAAATAAAAAGTGCTGGAGTATATGTATTTTATTATAAAAATAAAATATTAAGTGTATATGTTAGTTGGTATAAATTATCTTAAAAGATGATCATTAGTTCTTGTAACTCTCATGGTCATTAGTTCATGTAATCACATGACCATTAGTTTCATGTAACTTATATAATATCAAAACTATTTATCTACCCATAATACTATCTCTCCTTCATCCAATTCAATACATGAAAGAATTCCTTACCTGTAAATAGTGGTGTTTCTTCCTTTTCTATGGGATAAGGAAAAGGTGATAAGTGTGGATAATTATTATTATGTGTAGAAATTAAAAAAAGAGTTGAGAATTTTTTTTTTTTTAAGTCTTTAACTATATTTACAATACAAAGAGACTATCTATACGTTGAAGGAAGATATTTTTGTGGTGAAGATTTGAACTCTTCAACTAATCCGGAGTTGCTTGAGTTGTAAATTATTGATGAGTTGTTGTATCCTAGAGGAGAAAAGTCAAGAGATATACTATTGGATCGGTGTAGATTATGTCACAATGAGCTTGAATCTCCTTAAACAGAGCAAGATATCCGCGTCTCTGTCAAAAAAGATTATTTGATTTTGCTTTATTTTTATTAATTTAATTATTTCAACTGTAATTTATTATAATTTATGATAGATGGACATGATGGATATGTTGAATTCTAAGAGAGGATTCACAAGAAGTCTTGCACTCTTTTAGAGGTATTGGAGGTGCGGTTACTACAAAATAAAGTAGATTGTTTCTATATTAAACAAGACTAGTAATGTAAAGAACAAAACAAGAGGAACAATATAGAACAAATAACAAGAGAGAAATATAAGATGAGTTTCTTGTTTCTTTCAAGTGTATCAAACATCTTCCTCAAGATCCCTATTTATAGTATTACAAAGAGGGACTTCAAGAGGTGTCATAAGCATGACATTAACTCATGAGAATTTGGGGAAGAATAAGGGGAGTGGATGATCAATAAGGAGGTAGTGGAGGTGTGGAAGTTACTAACTTAATAGAGGAATTACACCTAGAAGTTATGGAGGAATTACACCAAGAATTTATGGAGGAATTACACCAAGAAGTTATGGACATCCACATTATTACAATCATTTACAATACTCCCCCTTGGATGTCCATTGATATAATGTGTCTCGTTAAAATCATACTAAGTAAAAACCCTATGGGAAAAAAATTCTAGTGAAGTAAAAAGAGTACACATATATTTTTATATGCATTGTTTGTTGTCTCGTTAAAAACCTTACCATAAAAATCCATTGGGACAAAAACTAGGCCAAGAAAAAAGAGTGCAGCGCGTACTTTAATCCCCCTAATTCAAACGTCATTTTATTTTTCGGAAACGGCACATTCCAATCTTGAATACCAATTTTTTAAATGTTGGGGTTGGCAATGCTTTAGTGAATAGGTCTTCCAAATTATCGACCTAACAAATTTATTGAATATCTATTCACCTTTCTTCTCAATATAATGAGTGAAAAAGAATTTTGGTGAAATATGTTTTGTTCTGTCTCCTTTAAAGTAACCTCCCTTCAACTGAACCATACATGTAGCATTATCTTCATATAATGTAGTTGGAATATCCTTATTCAAAGGAAATCCACACATTTCCTGGATATGTTGAGTCATTGATCTTAACCAAACGCATTCCCGGTTCACTTCATGAACGACAATGATTCCTTCATGATTTGAAGAAGTTGCATCTAATGTTTGCTTCATTGAATGCCATTATATAGTTGTGCCACCATATGTAAATAAATAACCCGTTTGAGACTGAGCCTTATGTGGGTTAGATAAGTATCCTTCATCTGCATAACCAATCACTTCTAACTTGAATTTATTAGACTAAAATAATGCTAAGTCAATGATTTCCCGAGGATATCTAAATATATGCTTGAAACTATTCCAATTTCTTTTAGTTGGGATAGAACTGAATCATGCCAATAAACTTACCGCAAAAAAAAAAATCCGATTGAGTATTAGTGGCAAGATACATTAGTGCCCCGATTGCACTAAGATATGGAATTTCATCGCCAAGAAGCACTTTATCATTTTTTGAGGTCGAAATGGATCTTTGTTTATATCAAGCGACCTCACAACCATTGGGGTACTCAATGTATATGATTTATCCATGTAAAATCTCTTTAAAATCTTTTCAGTGTGTGTTGATTGATGAAAAAAAAATTTATTTGTTAAATGCTCAATATGTAGGCCGAGATAAAATTTTGTCTTTCCCAGATCTTTCATTTCAAATTCTTTCTTCAAACACTCAACAACTTTTGAAAGATCTTTAGGAGTGCCAATGATATTCAAATCATTGACATACACAACTATTATAGCAAATTCAGATCCAGAACTTCTTATAAAAATACAAGGGCAAATAAGATCATTTTTGTACCCTTTTTTTAGAAAATATTCGCTAAGACGATTGTACCTCATCCTCCCTGATTGTTTCAATCCATATTTGGATTTATGAAGATTTATTGAGAAAGTTTCTTGCAAACTTTTATATGCTTCAGGTACTTTGTAGGCTTCTGGGATTTTCATAAAAATATCATTGTCCAATGAGCCATACAAATAGGTCGTGACAACATCCATTAGGCGCATATCAAGTTTTTCATGATTTGCCAAATTTATTATATATCTAAAGGTAATTCCATCAATTACAAAAGAATGTCTTTGCATAATTAATGCTAGGCCTTTGCGAAAAATCTTGTGTCATAAGTCGTGCTTTTTATCTTACGACTTCACCTTTTTCATTTTATTTTCGCACAAAACTCATATGTACCTCATTGGCTTGACACCTTCAGGTATTCGGACAATTAGTTTAAAAACTTTACGTTTTTCAAGTGAAGTCAATTCTTCTTGAATTGAATCCTTCCATTTTGGCCAGTCATTTCTCTGTCTACATTCATTAACAAATTTTGTTTTCAAATCCTCATCTTATTGCATTATTTTAGTAGCAATATTATAAGCAAAAATATTGTCAACCACAATATTATTTTAATTTTACCCGTTTCTCGTCGAGACATAACTTATTGAGATTTACTTATTCTCATTAGTTGCAGGTATTTTAACCTCCTCAATAGTTTTATCATTTGTTAGATCTTGAAGATTTTTTTCAGCAATTGACATCATATCATGATTGGTGTACCACGTTTCAAATGTGGCTTAGACTTATTTGCATTGACCATTTGTCCTATCAGGACATCAACTCGAACTGGAGCATTTATAGCTAGAATATAAGATTTAGTAATTCTTGGATGGTCAGTAAATGCATTTGGCAGCTGATTTACAACATTTTGCAAGTAAATCATCTTTTGAAACTCTTTCTCACATTTATTTATTCAAGGATATAAATGAGATAGTGATAGTGCATTCCAATCTATCTCAAATTTCATATGCTTATGTTTTTCCCTCTAATATTAGGTATACTGATTCATCAAAATACAATAAACAAATTTTGTCGTAAACAAATCTCCTGTCATAAGTTCCAAATATTTTATAATGGAAGGAGATTCATACCCAACATATGTCCCCAACCTTCTTTGGGGTCCCATGTTTGTGCGTTATGGTGGATCAATTGGCATATATACTGCACACCCAAAAGTTCTAAGATGGGAAATGTTTGGCTCTTGACCAAAAGCCAAATGTAATGGGGAGAATTTATGATAACTGGTTGGCCTTATAGCACAAGTGCTGCTGCATGCAAAAAGGCATGCCCCCATGTTTAAACAGAAAGTTTTTTCCTCATTTACATCGGTCTAGCTATCAATTAAAGACGTTTGATCAATGATTCTGCTAAACCATTTTGAGTGTGAACTCAAATTTTATTCCAGTTGACATACAATAATCATTAAAGGGATGAGATGTAAACTCATCAGCATTATAAAGATGAATAGTCTTTATCGCATAATCTAAAAATTATGCGCTTAACCTTATTATTTGAGCCAACAATCTCGCAAAAGTCAGAGTGCGAGTTGCTAATAAGCACACATGTGACCATCTTGTTGATTCATCTATCAAGATCATATAATATTTAAAAGGTCCACATGGAGGGTGAATTGGTTCACATATATCACCCTGTATACGTTTTAGAAATACAGGGGATTCAATCCCAACCTCAGCTGCTGATGGTTTAATAATCAACTTTCCTTGAGAACAAACAACATAAGATAATTCCTTTGATTGGAGAATATTTTTGTTCTTCAAAGTATGCCCTGTAAATTCTCAATAATTCTGCACATCATATTAAAATCGAGATGGCCCAACAGGTCATGTCAAATGATAAAATCATTACGATCTGTAAATCTTTTATTTACTATGGCATGCGATTAAACCATATAAATACTTGTATGATACAATCCAAAAGAAGTGCAGGTATTTTTCATGTACAAAATTTTCCCCATCTTTTATTGTAGTAATATAAAGATATTCAGTCTTTCCTTCATTTGCAATCTCAATATGATAGTCATTTTGGTGAATAACCTTGAAACTTAACAAGTTTTTTTGAGACTTACTACAATATAATGCATTATCAGTGACCAATATTATATCCCCAGGTAGTAATAGAGTCGCTCTTTCATATCCCTCAATTAACTTTGTACTACCGGATATCGTATTAACATAGGCCATTTTCATAATTAAATTAGAGAAATATTTCTTTTCTCTTAATATAGTGTGAGTTGTAGCACTATCAAGAAGGAACATATCTCCATTACTCATCTTGGATCCAATTAAAGATAGGGGAAATTTTTTATCTTCTCAAAATAAAAATACATGATAAGAAATGTGAAATCTCACAATAAAACTTACATACTAATTTTTTTTCTTGAAACGTAAAAACAACATAATGGAAAAATATGATAAAAAGAAAAAACACAATAAAACAACATTATTTATTTTCCCAATAACTTGATCAAGATTTAGTTTTGATCTCCAAAGAAGTCTTCAACTTCCAAATGAGTTATATCAACAAGGCCATCAAAATCATTATCTTTCAAAACCAAGTTTGCCTAAATATTTTCATCATATTTTTGTGAAGGTACCGCCTCATCATCATTTTTGAAAGTCAAGTGTGACTCCATTTGGGCATTATAAGAGGTCCCACTTTCATTTTTCTTTCTTTTGAAAGATTCTTGATAAGGCCTAGAAAAATGCTTAGGCATCCGACATGCATTATTAGCTGCCTTTCATGCCACAACGATGATAATTACCTCTTGTAGGATTGTTTTGAGGACTTATTTGGTTCTCCCTTTTTTGGTTACCACCACCACGATGATTATTATATTGTCCCCTATCATTGCCACATCCATGCATATTATTATGACCCCAGTCTTGCCTTCTTTCAGGCTAGCCATGTACTTGTACTCCATTTGCTTTTAATAGTGGAGAAGCTCCAGTAGGATGAGCTTCATATTTTTTCACAAAAAGGAAATTATGTTGCTCAACCACCAGAAGGCATGAGATTAATTCAGAATACTTTTGAAAGTCCTTTTCATGGTATTGCTGCGACAATATCACATTTGAGGCGTAAAAAGTGGTAAGTGTTTTTTCCATCATTTCCTCATCATTTATAGCTTCTCCACATAATTATAACTAAGAAACAATCCTGAATACAACAGAATTATATTCAACAACGGTTTTAAAGTACTGAAATCATAGTGCATCAACTTATAACAAGTTCTAGGTAGTACTGTGGCCTTTAGGTGGTTATACCTTCCCTTCAAGTCAGTCCACAGTTCAAGTGGATCTTTGTAATACCCCGTACTTTACCTAGCTTAATTCTGCTCCAAGAATGTCAAAGACTAGCTTAAAAAATGAATGACTTTTATTCAATGTTAAATTCCCCTGATTTAGACCCTACATTGTGTAGAAAATTGAGTAAGCTTTCCATCAATACCAAATTCGCTTAAATCTGATACGTGGTTGAGAAGTTATGGTGATTTTAGTGAAGCAGTGTGCCACCTGGGCACTCACTGCATTGCGAAGATGATTAAAATCCCAATTGTCAAATTCCAGTGGACCTCCGCGATTGCCCTGTATTGTGGAGAGGTCCAATTTCCAATTTGGCAATTTCTAGTAGGCCAACGCAATTGTACCGCATCGCGTTAGTGGCCTAAATGGCATTTCTATAGAGCACCACAATGGTGGCGCATCACGGAGATCTTTCAGTTCCAACTCGTCACTTACCAGTGAGCCACCGCAATAATGGCGCATCGCAGTGGCCTGCCAATTCAGAAAAATATTGCTTTTTTTAGTTTTATTTAAAATATTAAAAGGGGCACTTTGGTCAAATCCCAAGCCCCAATCCGTCTAAAACAAAGATTTAAGCATATCCCAAGCACGTTATGCATAATTTCATCCATTCTTTCTCAAAGTAAAACCCTAGAACTCAAAAGCTTCTTCTCTAAGAAATCAAATTCCACCATTGTTTCGCCAAGAAAGCTCTAAATTGAGGATTTCCAAGACAAGATAATCAAGAACTCATATTCAAGAACTCAAATAGGAATCCAAAATTTAAGTTTCTTCATCTAATCATCAATCAAGGTATGTGGGGTTTATGAACAAGGATCCTCTTCCATCCTTGTTCCCAAAACCAAGTTTTTAATTACTAATTCATATGATTTTGAATGATTATACATGAGTTTTGAATTAGGGTTCATACCCAATATTGTTATTTGCAAGATTTTAAGATTTCAAGTATTTATGAAGTTGAGTTGCATGTCTATTTCTATATTTTCATGCCTATTGCAGTAAATTCCAGATTTTGAGATGAATTATCATTGCTTTCATTACCAAGCATGATTATTATGATGTTTTGACATGATATTGGTGCATGGGTTACTATCCCAAGGTTGAATATCATTATTTTAATAAAAAATATGCTTTAAACATCAGATGATCAGTATATTTTTAAATTTTTAGTAAAGCTTTGATCTTGTGATCCTCAGATAAGATTTGAAATCCACTTTACAGCTTTACTACAGATTTCAGAATTCAAAACAACTTTATTTATAGATTTAATCAGATAAATACATTATTGGTTTTAGAATAAACCCTTATTCTAGTTTTTAAAAGTGGATTTCTAACAGAATAAGCGCAGCTTAAAGGGAGTAGTATTTAGCACCGAGCGGGAAGTATGGGATTAGCGTGCCCTATCTTCCACAGAACTACGTAGCCAATGTAGGTACCGATTATTATATTATTCCCACTTCTATGTGGATGATAGTTACAGATGTGATCACTTAGCTCAGGTTATACTACTTGGAAAGAGTATGACACTTTTCCCCATCGTAAGTTTTTTCCCTTAGGAGAACAAGACGTTGGACTCCATATTAGCTCACATCGTTTATGTCGGTTATAATAACCTCCTTAACATAAAAGAATAACAAAAAAACTTTTAGAAAACTAAGTTTAAAAGCTCACAATTTTATTCAGATTACGCATTACAGAAAGATATTAGTTATAGATTTTAGTTTTCAGATCTTAGACATAGAAGTGAGTACTTTCTACACTTTGATAGTATGATTTAAAGACAGAGTATTAGCACAACTTTTAGAACTAAATGTTATGAATCACTAGATTTACAAAGTATGATTTGCTATTCATGATTTCAGATTTCAGTATTTCAGATATTCCAGCTTATGTGAGTTATTTATATTTAGCCTGCATTGCTTTACAAATTTTGATGATGATATGATGTTTAAATTATGCATTTAACCCCTATAAACTCAGTACATCCTCAAAGTACTGATCCACATATATGTCTATGTGCTACATTGTCTTATAATGTAGGTTCAGGTGCTCAGTATCAACAATATGAGTAGTCCGAGCATCTCCATCTACATCCTATAGTTGGTGAGTCCTCATAGTTTGGGGACTTAGTCATTCAAATTTTTTAGATTATTAGTTTACATGATTCAGTATTTCTTTTCAGACAGTTCGAGTCAGCTATGGGATTGTCCCAGTGGCTCTCTAGTATTAGTAGTAGAGGCTTGTCAGACTGATCGATATTATTCAGACTTACAGTATTAATTTTATGACATTACATTTATATTATTCTCATCTATCTCAGATAGTTTTTCATATTTAGTATGACGTTTATGTTGATATTTCCATTATGATGAGATTCAGAGTTAGTAGAAGGCAGACAGGGTTAGCTTAAGGCTACTCGTGGTTTTAAGCACCCTGTGATATCTTGAGACCAGGTTTTGAGGCATTACAAACTTGTATCAGAGCCTAAGGTTTATAAGATTTCTAGGGAGTCAGACAAACCGTGTTATGTAGAGTCTTGATCATGGGTATGAACTGTGCTACATTTATGAGCAAGAGGCTATGAGACGTTCTTAGGAAATCATCTCTTTCTTTCATGATATATCGTGCTTATAATATCGCTATCTGCTATTAACTCGTGCTCTTACATGACAGTTGAATATGCCTCCTCATCGAGCTAATGCCCGTAGAAATAATAACCATCCATCCCAGCCCGCCGATCCTCTGAATAAGAATGTATCCTATGTTGAGTTTTAGGCTACCTTTCAGGCATTGGTCCAAGCTGTGACTCCTAATATTTAGGGAAAGCATCAGGATGCAGTCTCACTTCAGCAGAATGGTAATTTAGGAGTAGCCAGAATCAGAGATTTCATGAGAATGAATCCGCCAGAGTTCTTTGGGTCGAAGGCAGGTCAATACCCACAACTTTATTTAGATGAGGTGAAGAAGATCACTCAGATTATGCATGTTTCTGAAGAGGAAAGTGTGGAGTTAGCATCCTATAGGTTGAAGGATGTATCGTATGATTGGGTGGTTATGTGGAAAAATGGTAGAGGTAAGAATGCAACACTCCTATGAGTTAGCAGGTATTTCAAGATGTTTTTCTATATAGGTTCTTTTTGCGTGAAATAAGAGAAACTAAGATAGAAGAATTTGTGAATTTGAGACAGGGCTCAATGATAGTGAAGGAGTACTGCCTTAAGTTCAATCAGTTGTCTAAGTATGCCCCTGATACGATGGCTGATCCTAGGGCAAGTATGAGTAAGTTTGTTACTAGAGTATCTATCTTGGTAGTCAAGGAGTGTGGGACTTCCATGCATATTGGAGATATGGATCTTGCTAGATTGGTAATTCATGCTCAGCAAATTATGGCTGAAAAGTTGTAGGGAAGGGAGAATGGAAATAAAAAGGCTAGAATAGGGCAGTTTGAGTATGGCCAGGCTAGGTCTCATGGGGGAAATTATTCCCAATTTCAGAATAATTCATCTATGCCAACACCATCTTCAGCTAGTGCTCCCACTCCCAGATCTAGGAAGGAGAAGTGGGGTAAGTCTTCTATGTCCAGATCTCAAAATAGTATGAGTGGAAGGACCAGTTATTCTCTATGTGCTAAGTTTGGTAAAAATCACCCTGGTGAGTGTTTAGCTAGCCAGAAAGGTTGTTATGGTTGTGGTAAGTTGGGTCATGGAATTAGAGAGTATCCACATGCTAAGCAGGAAAATAGAGATGTTCGTCCCCAGACTCAGGCTACTAGTGCACCAGCTCCTTTAGGTCGCCCAGTCCCTCCTCAGGGTGCATCATCCAGTACCGGTGGTGATCAACGCCAGAATTAGTTTTATGCATTACCATCCCATTAGGAGCAGGAACATTCTCCAGATATTATTACTGGTATGCTTCGTGTCTTTCATCTTTATGTTTATGTGTTGTTAGACCTTAGGTTGAGTTTCTCTTATGTGGCCCCATTAGTTGCAGTCAATTTTGAGATAACTTCTGGAAAAATCCCTGAGCCCTTCTTGGTTTCTACCCAGTAGGTGAGTCATTTGTTGCCAAAAAGATCTATAGAAAGTGTCTTATCACTGTCCTTAATAAAATTATGTTAGCAGATTTAATAGAGTTAGATATGGTTGACTTTGACCTTATTCTTAGCATGGGTTGGCTCCATTCCTATTATGCATCTATAGATTGTCACACTCGAGTGGTGAAGTTTTAGTTTCTAGATGATCTAGTCTCAGAGTGGAAAGGAAGTTTTGTGTCTTCCAAGAGTTATTTCATATCTTATCTTAAATATAGAAAGTTGATTTCCAAAAGGGTGTATCTACCATATAGTTTGAGTTAAAGACACTAAGTCTGAGACTCCAACAGTTTAGTCAGTTAGTGTAGTCAATGAGTTTCATGATGTTTTTCTTGAAGATTTGCCAGGGGTACCTCCTGATAGAGAAATAGAATTCAGAATTGACCTTCTTCCAGATACTCAGCCTATCTCAATACCTATGTGACATTTGTCTCCTGCCGAGCTTAAAGAGTTGAAAGAGCAACTTAAAGATCTCTTAGATAAGGGTTTTATAAGGCCTAGTATTTCTCCATAGGGCGCTCCCATCCTATTTGTGCGAAAGAAAGATGGTTCTTTGCGTATGTGAATTGACTATCGTCAGCTGAATAAAGTCACATTCAAAAACAAATATCCTCTTCCTAGAATTGATGACTTATTTGATCAACTCCAAGGTGCAATTTATTTATCAAAGATAGACCTTAGATCTGGCTATCATCAGCTTAAAGTGAGGGAATGTGATATTCCAAAGACAACATTCAGAACCCATTATGGTCATTTTGAGTTTCTAGTAATGTTTTTCGGTCTTACAAATGCTCTAGTAGCTTTCATGGACTTGATGAACAGAGTGTTCAATCAATATCTAGACATATTTGTCATAGTCTTTATCGATGATATTCTTGTCTACTCTCGTAGTGAGAATGATCATGCAGACCATCTTAAAATTATGTTGCAAGCTCTTAGAGATCACCAACTGTTCACCAAATTCAGCAAATGTGAATTTTGGCTAAGGTCAGTAGCTTTCCTTGGTCATATTATTTCCAGTGAGGGTATTAGAGTTGATCCCCTAAAGACGGAAGCTGTAAAAGATTAGCCAAAACCTATCTCTCCATCAAACATTAGGAGTTTCTTGGGTTTAGCTGACTATTACAGATATTTGATTGAGGGTTTCTCGTCTATTACGTCTCCCATGTCTATATTTACCCAGAATAAAGTTAAGTTTTAGTGGTCCGATTCCTATGAGAAGAGTTTTCAGGAGTTGAAGACTCGACTCACTTCAGCCTAAGTTTTAGCATTACCTGATGGTACAGATGGTTTTTCGTGTATTGTGATACCTCTAGAGTTGGCTTGATTTGTGTTTTGATGCAAAGAGGTAAGGTCATAGCCTATGCCTCTAGACAACTTAAGACTCATGAGAAGAATTACCAGGCCCATGATCTTGAGTTAGTTGTTGTTGTGTTTGCTTTGAAAATCTAGAGACATTATTTGTATGGGGTGTATATTAATGTGTTCACGGATCATAAAATTTTGTTGTATGTGTTTACTCAGAGGGAGTTGAATATTTGGCAGAGAAGGTGGTTATAATTGTTGAAGAATTATGATATGAGTATATTGTATCATCCAGGCAAGGCCAATGTAGTAGCAAACACCGTTAGTAGATTATCTATGGGAAGTGTTGCTCATGTGGACAAAGATATAAAAGAGTTAGTTCGTGAAGTTCACCAGTTTGCTAGATTAGATGTGAGATTAGTTGATTCATCTAAAAGGAATATTTGGGTTCAGAGTAGTTCCGAATCTTCTTTAGTTTCGGAAGTGAAAGAGAAGCAAGATAAGGATTCTAGTTTGGTCAAACTGAAGAAGTCAGTTATAGACCAAAAGGTAGAGGTTTTATCCCAAGGGGAAGATGGTGTGTTGAGATACTAGAGTAGATTGTGTGTTCCATGTATTGATGATTTGAGGTAGAAAATTATGGCAGAAGTGCATGGTGCGCGTTGTTCCATTCATCCAGGTGCTTCCAAGGTGTACTGCGACTTGCGGGAAATATATTGGTGGAGTGGTATGAAGAAAGATATAGCAGAGTTTGTAGCCAAGTGTGCAACTTATCAACAGGTTGAGGTAGAGCACCAAAGGCCTGGTGGTATGTTGCAAGAGTTTGGTATCCCCACTTGGAAGTAGAAAAAGGTGAATATGGATTTTATGACTGGTTTACCCCATTCGCGTCCTCAGCATGATTCGATTTGGGTAATAGTAGACAGATTGACTAAGTCAACGCATTTCTTACCAGTTCACACATCCTACACAGCTGAAGATTATGCCAAGTTATATATCAGAGAGTTGGTTAGATTGCATGTATCATCTCAGATAGGGGTACCCAGTTTACCTCTTAGTTTTGAAAAACCTTTCAGAAGGGTCTTGGTACCCAAGTTCATCTTAGTTCAGCTTTTCACCCGTAGACAGATGGTCAGGCAGAAAGGACTATTCATACCTTAGTGGATATGTTGAGGGCTTGTGTTCTTGATTTCAAAGGTAGCTGGGATGACCATTTGTCATTGATTGAGTTTGCTTATAATAATAGTTATCATGCGAGTATTTAGATGGCCCCGTTTCAGGCTCTTTATGGGCAAAGATGTAGATCTCCAGTTGGTTGGTTCGAAGTGGGTAAAGCCATTTTAATTAGGACATACATGGTGTTTGAAGCCATGGAGAAAGTTTAGTTGATCTAAGAGAAATTGAAAGCATCTCAGAGTCATCAGAAATCTTATGCAGACATAAGAAGAAGAGATCTTGAGTTTGAGGTTGATGACCTTGTGTATTTTAAAGTTTTACCCATGAAAGGGGTGAAGAGATTTGGAAAAAAGGAAAATCTTAGTCCCCGATATGTAGGTTCCTTCTGAATTTTGAGTCGTGTTGGGAAGGTAGCGTGTGAGCTTGAGCTACTCACAGATTTATCCTAAGTTCATTCAGTATTCCATGTGTCTTTGTTAAAGAAGTGCATGGACGATTCACTTGTTATAGTCCCTCTAGAAAGTATAACTATTCAGAATAATCTTTCATACGAATAAGTTCCAGTAAAGATTCTTGATCATCAGATCCGTAGACTAAGGAACAAAGAATTTCCCTTGGTCAAAGTTCTGTGGAGAAATCAGTCTGTTGAGGGTGCTACTTGGGAAGCAGAAGAAGACATGCGTACCAAGTATCCTTATCTCTTCTTCACGAACTCAGATTTAGCTGAAGGTAATAGTCCCCATTCATTCAGTTCTTTTCCAGTCTCGAATTCGTCTATATAGTTGTTTCCATGTAACTCATGCACTCACAGATCAATTCAGTACCTCATTATGTTGAAAATCAGTCATTTATTTTATTTCAGTTGTGAATGATAGTTTATAGCCTCAGATACCTTAGTATTCTAAACTTAACTAGCCATATTCGAGTATGAATGTTCCCAAAGGGGAGATATTGTAGTACTCCATACTTTTCCTATCTTAATTCCACTCCTAGAATGTTAAAGACTAGCTTAAAAAATGAATGACTTTTATTCCCTGTGGAATTATCCATATTTAGACCCTCTATTATGTAGAAAATTGAGTAAGCTTTCCATCGATACCAAATTCCCCTAAATCCAATACGTGGTTGAGAAGTCATGCCGATTTTAGTTAAGCAGTGTGCCACCTGAGCACTCACCGCATCGCGGAGATGGTTAAAATCTCAATTGTCAAATTTCAATGGACCTCCGTGATTTCCCTACGTCGCGGAGAGGTCCAATTTCTCATTTGGCGATTTCCAATAGGCCAACGCGATTGTACCGCATCGCGTTTGTGGCCTAAATGGCAATTTTATAGATCACCGCAATGGTGGCGCGTTGCGGAGATCTTTCAGTTCCCACTCGTCACTTTCCAGTGAGCCACCGTAATAGTGGCGCATCGCGGTGGCCTACCAATTCGGAAAAATGTTGCTTTTTCTAGTTCCGTTTAAACTATTAAAAGGGGCACTTTGGCCAATTCCCAAGCCCAATCTGTCTAAAACAAAGAATTAAGCATATCAATTTATGCATAATTTTATCCATTCTTTCTCAAAGAAAAACCCTAGAATTCAAAAGCTTCTTCTCCAAGAAATTAAATTCCACCATTATTTCTCCAAGAAAGCTCTAAATTAAGGATTCCCGAGATGAGATAATCAAGAACTCATCTTCAAGAACTCAAATAGGAATCCAAAATTCAAGTTTCTTCATGTAATCATCAGTCAAGGTATCTGGGGTTTATGAACGAGGATCCTCTTCCATCCTTGTGGCTAAAACCTAGTTTTTAATTACTAATTCATATGATTTTGAATGATTATACATGAGTTTTGAATTAGGGTTCATACCCAATATTGTTATTTGCAAGATTTTGAGATTTCAAGTGTTTATGAAGTTAAGTTGCATGTCTATTTCTATATTTTCATGCCTATTGCAGTAAATTCTAGATTTTGAGATGAATTATCATTATTTTCATTATCAAGCATGATTATTATGATGTTTTGACATGAGATTGATACATGGGTTATTATTCCAAGATTGAATATCATTATTTCAAGAAATATTATGCTTTAAGCATCAGATGCTTAGTATATTTTTAGATTTTCAGTAAAGCTTTGATCTTGTGATCCTCAAATAAGATTTGGAATCCACTTTACAGATTTACTACAGATTTCAAAATTTAGAACAACTTTATTTACAAATTAAATCAGATAAATGCATAATTTATTTTAGAATAAACCCTTATGCTAGTTTTTAAAAATGGATTTTGAATAGAATAAGCACAGCTTAAAAGGAGTAGTATTTAGCACCGAGCGGGAAGTGTGGGATTAGTGCGCCCTATCTTCCACAGAACTACGTAGCCAACATAGGTATAGATTATCAGATTATTCCCACTTCTATGTGGATGATAGTTATAGATGTGATCACTTAGCTCAGGTTATTCTCCTTGGCAAGAGTATGACACCTCTCCTCATCGTGAGATTTTCTCCTTAGGGGAACAAGACGTTGGACTTCATGTTAGCTCACACGGTTTATCTCGGTTAGAAGAACCTACCTAACAGAAAATAATAACATAAAAGCTTTTAGAAAACTAAGTGTAAAGGCTCACAATTTTATTCAAATTATGCTTTACAGAAAGATAATAGTTACAAATTTTAGTTTTCAGATTTCAGACATAGAAGTGAGTCCTTTCTATACTTAGACAGTATGATTTAAAGACAGAGTATTAGCACAGCCTTTAGAACTAAATGTTATGACTCACTAGATTTACAAAGTTTTATTTGCTATTCATGATTTCAGATTTTAGTATTTCAGATATTCCAGCTTATGTGAGTCATTTACATTTGGCCTACATTGTTTTACAAATTTTGATGATGAGATGATGTTTTACTTATGCATTTCACCCCCAGAAACTCAGTATATCCTCAAAGTACTGATCCACATATATGTCTATGTGCTACATTGTCTCGTAATGTAGGTTCAGGTGCTCAGTATCAGCAGCTTGAGTAGTTCAAGCATCTCCATCTACATCCTACAGTTGGTGAGTCCTCATAGTTTGGGGACTTAGTCATTCAGATTTTATAGCTTATTAGCTTACATGATTCAGTATTTCTTTTCATATAGTTTTAGTCAGCTGGGGAATTGTCCTAGTGGCTCTCTAGTTTCAGTAGTAGAGGCTTGTCAGACTGCTAGATATTATTCAGACTTACAGTATTGATTTTCAGACATTACATTCAGATTATTCTCATCTATGTCAGACAGTTTTTCGCATTTAGTATGACTTTTATGTCGATATTTCCATTATTATGAGATTCAGAGTTAGTAGAAGAGAGACAGGGTTAGCTTAAGGCTACTCGTAGTCTTGAGCACCATGTGACGTCTCGGGATCAGATTTCGAGGCGTTACAATCTTTCACTGTAAGGTATTTAACCTTCAGTCCTTTATCCAAATAATGACGAAGAAAAATCATAGCCTTGGCCTTGTCCTGAATCGACGTTGCATTATCTGGGGTAATAGCAGCACTAAGACCCTTAGCAGCTAGGTGAATCTCAGCGTCGAGAACCCATGACAAGTAATTTTTTCTGGAGATGTCAAATGCCACAAACTCAAGTTTTGACAAATTTGACATGATGAAAAGCTATCATAAAAATCATGAAGTTAGACAACGATATAGTAACATAATCTAAAAATAGTAGACCTTTTTTTTTAATAAAATGGTGTGTTACTTTTTTTTCACTAAAAACAAAGGCTTTTAAAATACACTATAAAAACATCAATCCAAATAATAACTATAAACAAAACACAAAATATGAAATAAAAAAAGATTACACCAAAAATGTTACTACCTAACAATTTTAAAATTAAGTTTCATGTTGTATATGATAAGAAAAATTAAGTGCCAGAGACATACAAACTATGATAGTGAGAAAAAAATGAAAGTGGCAAAAACTTAGTGCATCAAGCATGTAACATATTTTTCTAGTATGTATATAAAGATGACCAATGCTATTATATTATTTTAATTTTTTATGTGTAACCTTTAATGTTAAAATCAAAAGTTTGGTAAAAGAAAATAACAAACTGCAATATCCAAGACAAGTAAGTTGATTATACCTGACAGATTAAAAACTTGAAAAAGAGTAGAGTCGTGCTGATAACGTATTTCTATGTTAAGAACAAGACTAGTAATGTAAAGAAAAAAATAAGAGGAACAATAGAGAACAAAATAACAAGAGAGCAATATAAGATGGGCTTCTTCTTTCTTTCAAGTGTATCAATAATCTTCCCCAAGACGTCTATTTATAGTATTACAAAGAGGGACTTCAAGAGGTGTCATAAACATGACATTAACTCGTGAGAATGTGTGAAAAAATACGAGGAGTGGATGATCAATGAGGAGGTAGTGGAGGTGTGAGAGTTACTAACTTAATGGAGGAATTACACCTAGAAGTTAGGGAGGAATTACACCAAGAAGTTATGCACATCCACATTATTACAATCATTTACAATATAGATGAATTATAATTTTTATTGTTATTATCACAATTATTATTTTTTAAATGAAACTCTATAACGTGATACTCAACAATTACGATATTTATAAACTGTTTAAAAGTTATTCTCAATAAAAAATGAACGGAAAAGGACCTAAAATGCTCTTCAACTATGTGAAATGATGCAAAAATATTCTCCGTTTATCTATTGGGCCTAAAATGCCTTTTTGTCTACCTATTGTGTCTAAAATGTCCTTTTCGTCTACCTATTGCGGCTATTTTGCCTTTTTATTTAAGAAAAAATTACATAATATCACAACTTATCTTTATTAAATTACATAAACCCCCTATCCTTTTTATTAATATTAACCAAATATATAGTGCACAATATCAATATTTCATCGTTCTAAATTGATCTGATAAATAAAAGAAAAAATAACACGAATAGCCATTTTAAGAAAATTATTACATATACACAACCATATTAGTTGATTGTCAGTTATAACATATAAAATATTTACTTTTATAACAGATTCTAATAAATAGAAAAATAATTATATATTAAATTCCCATATTTCTTATTTATTGCCTATTTTTATCGAAACCTCTGTTCATCATTTTTTATATACTATATAAAAATTTTATGTTTTTTTATTTTTATTGCCTGCTTTTACGATGCCTCCATACAAATATATGGTATTTTTATATACTCTATTATACAAATTATATTTATATCATAAAAATACATGATATATTTATATCATAAATATATTGTATATTATACCATATAAATTATATTTATACCATAAACATACATGGTATATTTTAGGTATAAAAAGTTTATACCGTGTAATATTCAAAATATATGTTTATATTTAATAAATAATTTTTTAACAAGAAATTACTTCCGGTATAATGAGATATACCATAAATATTTATCCCATAAATTTTATCAAAAATATAATAATAATCCAACTTTGACATAAATTATATTTATACAACAAAAATACATGGTATATATGTACTTCCAACATAAGGATTTTTATTCCATGAATATTTATCCATAAAATTTATGGTTACATTACATTAGAATTAAAAATACACGATAATAAAATAATACTAGATGATTAACATAATGAAAACAAAAAGAAACATACAAGATCAAATAATGAAATACTTAGTTTATTTAAAAATATTTTGAATTTTGAATACAAAAGAGAGAAATATTTGGAAGCAGAGACTATCTTTTCCACTTTTAATTTGAAAATTGAAAATTTACCTCTTAAATTAAGGTAAATTGATAAATAGTTATAGCATTAAATTAGAAATTATAATTATCTCTTTTTAGTTTTTAAAATGGATATATATGAATTTTTTTATTTTTTTTTGTAATATTTAAAAATACTATTATTTATATAGTTAAGTCTTAAAGATGACATGTTCTTTTAATTAATGTATCTAAGTAAAAGGGCAAAATAGGCCCAATAGGTAGGCGGAAAGGACATTTTAGGTCTAATAGGTAGGTGAAAAGATATTTTAGACTCAATAGATAGATGAAAAAGGCATTTTAGGCCCAATAAATAGACGGAAGACATTTTTGCACCATTTTATATAGTTGAAGGGAATTTTAGACCCTTCTCCAAAAAAATGAATAATTCTTTTGGATCTTCTACACAAAAGTTATAACCTAATGGTTCTTTTAAAATTGTCGATCTTTTGACAAAGTCGAATCTATGTTCAAATTTTCAAAGCTAAATTAACAATTAAACATCTCTATTATGTTTTGATTTATTATTATTTTTGAATTAGCATGCCTTGAAACAGTACCTCTTACGTATTACAAGTCTTGAACTTTTTCCCAATATCGTTCAACACTCTACCTTCTCAAGGAATGATGACTCAACGTGCAATTAAAAATCTTAATTGTGTGAGTGCGATTATAGAGGAGTTGATGACATTATTTTCAGCAATTACTTTCAATTCTCGTAGGAATGATAGATAATTGTTTTGCTTATTATGTCATTTATTGATTAATGCTATGATTATTTGATGTTGTATTATATTTTTAGTGATTGTTGAGTTAGTAGCCTTCTATAGAGTTACTCATTTTGATATTTAGTACCAATAGGGTGTGCTAAGTATTCTTTAAGCAATTTAAAAAGTCTTCGTGATTACGATGATTCCATTTTAATTTATTTTTTCATGTGTATTTTCCCTTATATATGTTTTTTTGTATAGTATGTATATCTTGCCTTATATTATTATTATTTTTAATATTTCATATTTTTGTGTACTTAGAAGTATTTACCAGATAAATTCACTAGTGGCTATATTAATGCATCGTGTCTCGATGGACTGTGCCAAACAACTAAAGTCACGTCTTTTCTACTAATATCATTGAAGTCCTTGATCAATTGCCATTCGTTTTAAAAATTACTAGTTTTTTTCAACGTTTGTAAATTAGAATTGCTATAAACAACTATTTATTTATTTATTTGGTTTAATCAGTCTACTGATGTGAAAAACCCAACTAATTCAATTTTTGGGTTCATATCTCAAAATGTTATTTATTGAACTATGAAAAATGACCTATTAAATTTAACAGATAATTTTTCTTTTACCGGACACCGGATAGGAAACAAAAAAAAAGAAAAATGATCTATTAAAGTTATTAAATTTAATTTTATATCCATAAAACAACTCAAATTAAACCTATTATGTTTCAAAATCACTGAATTTGTTATAAAATATAAAGAATAAAGAAGAAGAGTAGAGAGGGAACAAAGGGTAATTCTTATTTCTCTTGAGGAGTTCTTAAGGGGTGAATTGCAATGAAGAAATCTCCTTCATTTATATGGTAAAATTAATCTTGGGGTTTCTAACTTTTCCATAAATAGACATTCACTATATAGGGTAAAGTAGACATCCACTATATATGGTAAAGTAGACATTCACTATATATGATATTTATAACACTCCCCTTTGAATGTCTAATTGATAGATAATGTGCCTCGTTAAAATCTTACTCGAAAAAACCTAGTGAAAAAAAATCTAGTGAAGGAAAAAGAGTTCACATCTCTAACAATATGCATATAAGTTGCCTCATTAAAAACCTTACAAGGAAAATCCAGTGGGACAAAACCTCTTTAGGGAAAAAGAGTACAACGCGTATTAACTCCCCCTAATAAGAACATCCTCGAACCTTTGCATCCCAATCTTGTGCACCATCTTCTCGAAAGTTACAATTAGAGGAGACTTGGTGAATAAATCAGCTACATTGTCACTTGAACGGATTTGTTGCACGTTAATATTACCATTCTTTTGGAGATCATGTAAATAGAAAAGCTTTGACGAAATATGCTTCATTCTATCTCCTTTTATGATTCCTCCATTAAGTTGTGCTATGCATGCTGCATTATCTTCATAAAAATTATGGGTACTTTGTCACATTTCAAACCATATTTTTCTCAAATGAAGTGTATCATGGACCTCAACCATACACATTCTCGGTTAGCTTCATGAATAACTATTATTTTAGCATGGTTCAATAAAGTGGATAGATAAACTGCTTTATATATCTCCGAGATATGGCAGTGTCCCTACATGTGAACACATTGCATGTTTGAGATCGAGATTTATGCGGGCTAAATAAATACCCAATATCAGTATAATCAATAAGATCAGAATTACAATATTTAGAATAAAATAAGATCGTGTGTTTGATTTCATTTTAATGTCTCCTAGTAGGAGCAGAATCATACCTTGCTAACACATTAACCGAAAAGGTTATATCGGGTATCATATTATTTGCAAGATATATGAGTGCACCAATTCCACTAAGATATGATACTTCATAACCAATTCAAATTAGTATATTTCTCATTTCAGCAAATAATCTATTGCTTTGAAAACTCTCCAAGAGTTCCAACAATTTTCATATAAGGATTATAAATAAGTTTCCCAAAAACTTTATATGCTTCATATATTTTGAATCCTTAAAAAGTTTTCATATAAATTTTTTCAAGTGACAATATTCAGCATGTCATGTGTGACATATTCATGTGTCTGGACTGCAAATCAAATAAGTTTTTATGCTTACCAAGATGCATCCTTTTATGCCACTTAATAAATATTTTCTACGTCAACATGCTTCAATAAACGTAGAATTCGGATCCTCGTAATCTTTTACAATATTGTGCTAATATTGCACCAAAGATATTACCAATGATATATCATTTTGTATCTATTCACAATGCGACATAACATTTTTTAGATCTCATCACTTTATTATTTTTTAGGTACCTAAACCTCTCATAAAGTTTCATGAAGTATTATGTCGTCTCTCTTCAAGAGTACATTGCCTTCTTATTATGATTATTTGCTCCTTATCCTTTTCAAGGATTATTTCATTTGGAATCGATTTGTCTACCACGCTTCATGCATGCATAGATTTTATCCTTTAAAGACACAAAATAGGAGCACTTGCAACTTAATATGAGATGTTTTCAACATTTGACTTGAATTATCTTTTGAATGAGGATCTAATGATAGTTTCTAACACATTTCATACCGGCTTATAATCTCCCCCTTATGTTAGAAAAACTAACATACATCCACCATCTGCTTTGAGGAATTCATCTTTATGCATTATGGTATATTCATTTATTAAATACCACACATCAAAACTACTAGATGGAATAATTGATTCCTGACCTTGAATCAATTGAGAGGAAAGTATTAATCATAATTTTTGGTCTAATGCAAACAAGTGCTATTGTATGCAATATATCATACTTCAGACCAACACATGTAATTTTATTCTCATAAACAATGATTCAACTATTTATGGAAGGCATTTAACACCAACTTAATTAGCATTATCAAGATGAATTGCTTTGATTAAACAATTTAAAAATTATGCTCTTAATTCAATTTTATTGAGCAAGCAACTTTATGAATGTCAAATTCCAGGTTGACAATAAATGTACATGTGATCATCTTATTGATGCATCTTTTCAACATATCACATGATAAGTGAACGGGCCCATATTCTCCTTTAATTTTTTTTCAGATTTTAAGGGATCCAATCCCAACGTTAGTTGGTCCAACCAACTTATCATGAGAACACGCAACATTAAAAGTCCATGAAGAATTTTCTAATTTTTCAATATATGTTAAATACTCAGTATGCAGATCTTTGAGATGTCGTAATCATTCATGTCAATTTGATGAACTTTTATTCTAGCAAAGTCTAACTTTACCATGACATGTACTTTTTACTTTAGTAAATTTCAGATTTACTATTACATGAATAAATTTCAAATTTGCTACTTTAAAAGTAGATTTTAAAATAACTCTTCTCAATTATTAAACCTCTTTCGGAGAAGTATTGTGATACCATCACAATCAAGTGCACGTTTGCATTAATAAACTTCTCATTCCCCAGGAATGGAATATAATTGTGTCTTATGCCTATCAAATTTTGATAGCTTATAACCTCTTTCATGATATTTCTATATCAGGAGAACATCGAGGCATATATATCTTTCAAAGTATATCATATAATGCTACCACATTCACTTCAAGAATGGAGCAAATTGTCATCTTTTAAACTTATCATATATTGCTACCATATTCACTTCATAGAATGGAGAATATTCAATGGACAAGTTTCATGACTTTTTATCAGATACATATTATTTTTGTCTTAACCATCATAATATCATTAATATGGTGCATTGAAATGTGAACTCAACGACTTATCCATATAAAGGAATTTTAGGCATAACTCGGTGAAAATTAAACTCAACATCTCATCATCATGGTGCATTGAAACTTTTTACCCAATGTCTTACCCTCCTAATGAGATGAGACTTAAATTCATCATCATATCTTTTAATAATATTGTTTTTCATGAAATTAAAAGTATAAGTGGTTCCAAACCAATTATATTTTTTCAAATTCAATAATAATTATATCATTAGCAGTAAAAGACAAATAACATAAAAAAAATTACTAACTTTAAAATTACCTTTAAATTTATAATCTCACCTTATTTTGCCGGAGTCTCCTGCTGATAACGTGTTATGAAATATAAGGCAAAGAAGAAGAAGAATAGAGAGGGAAAAAAGGGTAATTCTTATTTCTCTTGAGGAGTTCTTAAGTGGTGAATTAAGAACTTCTGAAGAATCTTCTAAAGTTCAACAGATATCTGCTGAAGAATTGCTCCCTGGAAACAGATAACTATTGATGATAAATTACCACAACTTAATGTTGCGTGTTCTCATCATAACACGCAATGCTCAATGAGATATTCACAACGGTAATTTATTATCAACAGATATCTTCTGAAGAATTGCTCTCTGGAAAGCATGTCTGGTGACGGTGTAGAATTTTGCATAGCAGATATCTTGTCATCTATATTAGAGAAGAGCGATCAGCAGAAAGGCTGAGAGATTGAGCTCGTTTGATTTGTGCACTAACTTGGTCATATTTTTTTAATAAGGTAATGAGCTTGGAGTTACGTAACGTTTAATAGGCTTGGTAGAGTCGGTTTAGATCACACATTACGTAACTTCATGCTTATCAATTTATCAAATTGGTTGAGCAAGATGCATTGAGAAACACTCAATAAAAGTGTGTTGTTCAACTATTGGGACCACATCTTCAACGTGTATCAACACATTTGGACCTAAAACAAACACAGCGACCCTCCATGTATCCTTTAAGGCTTCTGAAGAAAGTTTTCTGAAGGGCACCTAAAATGCCACAACTTTGAAGGTGGTGTCCCTGATCGAGCTCACAAGAGATGAGGAACTCCTTACCAACTTCAAAGACGGCAACGAACAGCTTGAATACAGAATCAGCAAGCTGGAGGTAAGCTTGAAAATTATCAAGATTCACATACTACAGCAAACATCCGATCTTCTCCAAGGAATGCTGAAAGCATGCTAAGGCAAGAAAACACAATCAATTACAACCATATTGCTAAGGAAGCAATGATACTCAATTTTTCTTTCAATCTCGTTTGTGGTTTCGATTAGGTCAATAGTAGTGGACCTGATTGGAAACACAAATAAGAAGGCATGGGTGAAATTTAAAATTCAGAAATTGCCGCCTTTGCTTTGATTCCTTATTTTAACTATTGTTGTTGTTGGCGTAAGTTTTCTAGACTTATTGTATATCATTTCAACCCTTGATGCCCGTAAGGCTGCTTTATTGGTCTTCTTCTATTTTCTATCTAGGTGATAATTTCGACCATGAAGCTCCCTAGCAAAGTGTCCATCTGTATTATTTTTCTTTTAGAGAGACAACAGACGAAATTACATTACCGGATACACCTTCATATTTGCACTTGATTCAGATTTCGCATCTTTTAAGATAATTTCATCGGCCAGATTCGCTAGAAGTTACGTTCTACCTTATGTCTCTTCTTCAATTAGCTCTTAGATGATATAATCTTCCATCAACCACCCATTTTCCCTCGAAGGAATTCTCCTACCACACCTTCTGGCATATAATTAACACCCCGAGAGAGCAACCCAACCATATAAATTTGGGCTAGGGCAATAACTATATTGGTTTTCCATTCTTGTTAGATGTAGTGCTTAGCTTCAAAGGCCATCTAAGGGTCCAATGCACCCTAAAAGTTAGTCCAATCGCTATTGAATCTCTTTATAATGGCACTAAAACTAGATTCCTTCACAATGCTCTACAAATAAACATGAGCAATAACCGATATTAAATCTTAACAAGGTATCAGAACCATATTCATGGTCCCTCAGCCTTATCAGTTCGGACCTATCAAACTTAACTGTAAAATTGCAGACATCTTATTTGAATGATCTATGACTAATTAGTAAACACAACATTCATAAAATCAGTGCACTCTATGTGTGTTTCCATAATAACATTATCAGTAATACATACCTCCCACATATGAAGTGGTTCCATTTGCATACAACTTATTCCTTCGAACCCATCTTTAATACAACCTCTTGTGATGGTCCGACAAAAGTTGATCAACTGTCAGTTCCTTATATCTACAAAGAAGAGGAAAAAAATTGATGTCACAGAAAGAACATTATCCATCTGTTACAACAGATATAGAGTCTATTGCATCAAATGTAGAGTTTGTTGCAACAGATGTGGAGTCTGTTGCAACAGATGTGGAGTCTATTGCAACAGATGTAGAGTCTGATGGAATACATCAAACCAGCCTTTCTGATGGTTTAATTTGTTCCAACAGTTTCTCCATATGTTGCAACATCAAAAACAGCATAAACTACAAATAAAAAACATTAACAACAAAGAAACAACAATATTTGTTCCAACAACATCATCAACAACAAAGAAGCAACATCCTTTGTTCTAGAACCATCAACAACATCACACCACAAGTTCCAACAATGCCAACCCCACCAACAACATCAATAACTACATCAATAATAAAGAAACAAACAAAATACATACAAAAAAATGATACTACCAACAAGGCTTTTAAACTTCTCCCAACAGATGACTTTTTTGCATATTGTAATAAAAATTCTTGGTTTGTTTATTCAACACTTAAAAGTTCCTTCAAATTTTTTTAATAAATATGATATGGTTAAATAGTAATTAAATAAAAAAATAGATGTAAATAACTTGTAAAGAAGAAGACGACAATAAAAGAACAATAATGAACCATACCTTAATGTCAAAAAGGGGATCAAAACAACAATTTCAGTCGAGGAAAGATATGAATTGGTTTAGATCCGAAAGGATCTTTATGATAAGAGAAGAGAAAAGAGAGAAAAAAGGCTGTGATAACCCTAAAGAGGAGAGAAAGAAAAAGATGAGAGTTAAATAAAATAAACTGCAGCTGAAGAAAGAGAGATGAGATAATTTCTATAAATGTATTATGTACGTAGACATGGGGGTTTTCAATATTCATTAATTAATATTCATTAATTTCATTAATAATTTGAGGGGCACGAGGAAGACTAAGACTAGTGACATTGAAAAGAAAAAACAAGACTACTCAATAAACTTATTTTTGAGATATCCAAGAAATATTTTTTACCGCCTTTAGTAGTAAGTACTACTTGATATTATCTACTCGGACAAAAGATTGCTTTAAAATTAAAAGAGAAAAAAAGATTTTCAAACAGATATGTAATGTGTTGCAACATATATAAATATCTGTTTAGAAATCCGAATAGCTCAGTCATTTGTTACAACAGATATCAATATCTATTTAAAAATCCCAACAGCTCAGTCATTATGACAACAGATGAAAATGTCCATTTGATAATTAATTAAATAAGATATGTCATTTGTTACAATAGATATCAATATCTATTTGAAAATTTCCAACAGCTCAGTCATCTGTCACAATAGATGCAAATATCTATTTGATAATTAAATCAGATATGTCATCTATTACAACAGATATAAATATTTGTTTGAAAATTTCCAACAGCTCAGTCATCTGTTACAACAGATGAAAATGTCTATTTGATAATTAAATCAGATATGTTATCTGTTGCAACAGATATGAATATCTATTTGAAAATTTTCAATAGCTCAGTCGTTTGTTATAATATATTTCATTGCAGTTGATTTAGGTGGAACTAGGGATGAATGAATGAGCTCCTAGGGTCAAATAAAAATCCAATCGAGTCTTTTCAATTATATGGCGTTGGTATTGCGTTCACCCTGACCCGAGTCGTCGATTGATCACTTTAAGTTGAAATGAGTTCTCATCAACTCAATGTTAGGATAGTGATAGTACCTAAGTTGATTTAGGTGGAACTAGGGATGAATGAATGAGCTCACAAGGTCAAACATAAATCCAATTGAGTCTTTGCAATTGTATGGCGTTGGTATTGCATTCATCCCGACCCGAGTCGCCGATCGATCACTCTGAGTTGAAATGAGTTCTCATCAACTTAATGTTAGGATAGTGATAGTACCTAAGTTGATTTATTTGGAACTAGAGATGAATTAATGATCTCACAGGGTCAACTATAAATCCAATCGAATCTTTACAATTGCATGGCGTTGGTATTGCGTTCTTCCCAACCTGAGTCGTCGATCGATCTTTCTGAGTTGAAATTAGTTCTCATCAACTCAATGTTAGGATAATGATAGTACATAAGTTGATTTAGGTGGAACTATATATGAATTAATGATCTTATAGGGTCAACTACAAATCCAATTGAGTCTTTTCAATTACATGGCATTGGTATTGCGTTCATCCCGACCTGAGTCATCGATCGATCACTCTTAGTTGAAATAAGTTCTCATCAAATCAATGTTAGGATAGTTATTGTACCTAAGTTGATTTAGGTGGAACTAGGGGTGAATGAATGAGCTCACAGGGTCAACTACAAATCCAATCGAGTTTTTGCAATTACATGGCGTTGGTATTGCGTTTATCCCGACTCCTAGTTGTCGATCGATCACTCTGAGTTGAAATGAGTTTCATTAACTTAATGTTAGGATAGTGATAATACCTAAGTTGATTTAGGTGGAACTAGGGATGAATGAATGCGCTCACAGGGTCAACTACAAATCCAATCGAGTCTTTGCAATTGTATGACATTGGTATTGCGTACATCCCGACCCGAGTCGTCGATCGATCACTCTGAGTTGAAATGAGTTCTCATCAACTCAATGTTTTAAAATCTATATATTTTAAAATTTTTAAAATTAATTAAGATCAATTGGACCAAATTAGCAATTTCAAAACTTTTCATTCTTTTCCAAAATTACAAATCAACCCATACAAATCATCCATTTGCGGAAAAACTTTTTATTTCAAATCTAAAGTTCTCGCTCTTCTCTCTATCTCTCGGGGTCTCCTCTCTATCTCAATAATACAAACAACAACTACTCAATATATTGCTCAACCCTTCAAAATAGGTCAATTTTCTTCCTATTTAAGACCACATATAATTGTTTTTTTTACTTCATTCCTTCTTGTATCCGTTGTTTTCTCTGTCTTCGCAGGTAACAGAGTTTGAGAAGAGTTCTACATTTGTTCTTTATTCTAAAAAATAGGGATTTTTAGTTGATAATGAAAAAGAAGACTTTTAGGTGTATTATCTTCAAGAATGGGTTAATAATTTTGTGTTTTGATGCTAAAGAAGTAGGAAGCACCCGAGAAAATCCTAGTTTTTCTCTCAGTGTTTTGTTGATTGTCGTCGTATTATTGGATGATATTTGTGGTGTTGGTGGTATTTATGTTTTTTGGCGGTGGTATCGGTGGTCTTGGTGTTGGTATTGTTGGCATTGGTGGTGGCATTGGTTGTGGTGGTAGTGATCCATCTGTTGCAACGGGTGGAAGATCTGTTGGGAGATATTAAATAGGTCTTCAAACAGATTCCCCATCTGTTCCAATTGATGGGTTATCCGTTGGAGTATATTTTTGTAATGTAGCGTAGAATAATTTATTAAAATTTATCCATCTGTTGCAACAGGTGGAATATATGTTGGGAGATATTAAATAGGTCTTCAAACAGATTCGGGTTCCCCATCTATTCCAACTGATGGGTTGTCCGTTGGAGTATTTTTTTTTGTTATGTGGAGTAGAATAATTTATTGAAATTTGTCTCACCTTTTTTTAAAAAATTATGCAGACATCAAATGCAATGTATTTTTTGTTTTTCTATTATTTGTAGTTAAAAGATGTCTCCCAAAAGAAAAGAAATTAAAAGTGGATCAACTTTTGACCACCCAACAAAAAAGGCTAGACTACAGATAGATTCAGAGAAACTTCCAGAACAATCTCAGTCAGGGCAAAATGAAGTTGAGGAAAGTGATAAATCCTTCTCACCAATGGAGCGTGAAATAACATCAAACTCCCAGCATGATTTTGTCAAAACTATTAGTATCGTCGGGTTTCGAGTTGCAATGTCGATGAGTAACCCTAATGCAGTATTTCGTGATATTGTACTTAAATGTCAGTTGGGGAAACCTTTTAACGAACTTAAGAGTATTATGAAGAAGGAAAACATAGATGAACTTTTTAAGAAGAGCTGCTTTGCATACTTTCTTGAGTTGTCTGGGGGCCGCCCTCTCCGTTTCCCAATGATCATGGTATATATCCTCCTCAAGCGCAGGATCAAGTATGTGGGAGATGATAGAGGTCTGAAGGAGGGAAGAAAAAAGATGGATGAAGTCTGTATCAACTACTGTGGCATGCCGGTTGATTTTGGATTGAAAGAGTTTGCTATAGTGACGGGATTGAGATGCAATCATCCAGAAGATTCTCTCATCAAGAAAATACCCCACAAAGGGTCCAACAAATGCAAGGTAAAAAAAGATGGGTTTTTGGGAATTGTTGGATCTAGCTACAGAGTGGAGTATTTGATGGCGGATCTCAAGAATAAAGACATACCAAAGCACTACAGGGAGAAATTGTGCTTAGTTTGGTTTGTCCATTCCGTTTTATTGGCAAGAGATGTCAGGAAAGTCATAGAACATGATTTTTTGGCACCTGCTGATGATTTTAGGAAATTCAATGATTATCCCTGGGGATACGACAGCTACTACTTGACTGTTAAATATTTACTGAAAAAGCTAAATCCAAAGACGACCACATTATACGGCTTTTCTTGGGATTTCATGGTAAAATTGATCACTATTTTTACTCATTTATTAAATTATATTGAATATAGTTATGACTTTTTTTTGCTTGCTTCCTGTTTATAATTTTTAGGCTTGGGCATGTGAAGTCATTCCTCCCCTCTGAAAGCATTTCAAGGATTACCCAGATAAGGTTTATCATCCAAGGATCCTTAGGTGGTTGGCTGCAGCAGAGAGCAGCAAAAAAATATTAATGAGACTGATCTCTTTAACCCTCTGGATTATGCAGTACGTCTTCTTTCAACTAAAATAATTTGCCTCAAAGAAAGATATTGAAACAGATGTTCCATCTGTTGCGACAGATGGGTCATCTGTTGCAACAGATTACCCATCAACTGTAACTGGTGCAACAGATGGGTAATCTGTTGCAACATACAATCTATATTTTGCAACAGATTAACCATCTGTTGCTCTGGTTCTCTGAACTCTACTCAACAGATTACCCATCTACTGCAAATTATACAATAGATGGGTAATCTGATGCAATATATTATCAATTTGTTTCAACATACAGATCAACTGTTGCGGTAGCTATATCATCTATTGCATAAGTTGTCTTTGTTATATGTAACCCGAGCCCCATGTAACCGAACTGACTGCAAATTATTATTGTATGATTTAAATTCCTCCCGTCTTTTTTTATAGGTTATGCATCCTTGGATCGTGCCTACCATTAATGAGTTGGGGATGACTTATTTTTTTACTCTAGATCTTGTTGATACAAAAGAAGACCCAACGGTGGAGTTAATAAAGAAGAAATTGGTTGGAGCAACATCCATAAGAAGAGCAGTTAGGCAAGGTCAGCCTAATGTTGAAGCTCTTCATGATCAACCTCAAACTGCAACAGATCTGGGTGCTTCTTCTGGGGGTGTTGCTGGTGGAGTTATTTGTGATGGTGGCAGCCATCCTACTGCTGCTGCTGCTGCTGCCAGTCGTGATTATGAGCATGTTGGTGCCCAGCAAAAAATAAGTATGTTTGAAAACACCCCTTGCACAGGTCCTCCCTCTCACCTCTACACTGGTCCCTTTCACCCTTACAATGGTCTCTCTCACCCCTCCTTACCCTCATATTTTCATTATAAATGCAAAGTGTGCAAGGACAGAGAGTATAAACTTCTTGAAAAGCTAGAGGTTATTGCTGAAGCTGCTGAGGAGTTGAAATCTAGGAAGGGTGTCATACCATCCAACGAGGTGAGGGAACCATGCACTTCTACAGTGGAGGTTAGGAGGAAGAGAAGAAAAATTAGATAAATTCTCTCTATTCTGAAATCAGCAAAAATTGCAACTCCTCCTGCTCCAAGAGTTGTTGAAGTTCAGGGGCCGCCAAAGAATGTGGACATATTCGCGGTGCTTGGCAAGGAGAAGAAGAAGGAACTGGAAGAATTCATCAAGATGAAGGTTAAAAAAGAATACACCATGCATACATTTGCCACCAAAGACTTCTCGAATATGACAAATATGCGCGTGCCGTATGAGGACAAAGTAAGTTTACTTTTTCTAACCTAGCCTTCCAATCTACATCACGTAGAATATTCTACACAGTAGATGTGTAATATGTTGTAACAACATGGTATTCTATTGCAACATAATACACATCTGTTGCATAAGTTGCGTTGGCTGGGTAATCTGTGAACTGATTCAGAGAACCCTCTGCATCAGATTCTTTCCACTGTGTTTTTATTCTTTACAATTACTAACCTATTTAAAAATTGTCTTCTTATACACAGTATGTTGATGAAATTCTCTTCCTCATGAGAGACAGGCAGTTAGCGTACCCGAATGCTTATGATGATGCCGATAGGATAATGGACCTCAACTTCTACAATAATTTCAAGGATAGGTACGCTAAACTCTGTAAGATAGATGATTCTGGTAGATCAGGATTTGATCAGTTAGTTTCTACATTCCAATGGGATAAAGAAGCGATTAAATATACTAGAGGGAAAAGGCCATATCCACATGGCAAGAGCTAGACCAAGGCAAAGAGAATCCTTGCAGTCATGAACATGGATGTCACACATTTTCTCACTATTGAGATACTACTATATGAGGAAAATATTAAGGTTTATGACTACAACTTAACTGTCTTCAGTGAGAAGACATTTTTAACCCACATGCAGCCACTCTTGAAGTTGTTGCCCAAGTTGTTAACGCAGAGTAAGCTGATAAATCATTTGTCGGCTGAAGTCTTGGCGAAGGAATCATGGGATTTTGAAGGTCGAAATAAGAACATCCATCTCCCAAGAAATACAACCGGTGCAGCGTGCGGGCCGTACTCGCTTGCATACATCGAGTGTTTGCTGACCGACACATAAATAACTGGTGTGTGCGACACCATTGTGGGAAAAATGCAATGGTTCTGGGCATATGGGGTACTAACTAAATGGTTGGAACCCGTGTATACAAAATAACATCTACAAAGACAGAGACGAACACGATAACAAATTTTCATTTCAAGCCAATTCACTTTACATGTAGTGGCAATAATTTTTATGTCTGGCCAAGTTGAATTTTTATAATGCAACAAATTTTATATCTTTCGTAATAGATATAGTACCTGTTGTGACAGATTGATTATCTGTTGGAATAGGTTGGTCATCTATCGCGTCATGCAGATGTTCCTAGTCTGTCTGTAGCAACAGATATATGATCTGTTGCAACATATAATCTATCTATTGCAACTGATCGGTAATGTGTTGGAGGAAATAAAAAAAGTAGGAAGACCTACTATATAATTTCCAGTAGATGACCTATGTGTTACATCTCATGTTGCAACATATGTCTAAATCTGTCTAATAAGATATGTCGTCTGTTGCAACATATGTATTATTTGTTGCGATATTTGAATCTAGTACTCCATTTCAATTAACATGTTTAAAACTAAGGATTAAATTATATTCATAGACAGAATAAAATAAATCGAAGACTTCGAAAATTACATGAAATAACTCAACAAATAAATGAAATGTAAAAAAAATCATTATGGGTACAAACGATCTACTCTACAAATAAATTAACAAGTTAAACCAAGAAGGATAGTTTATTACATTGGCGTACTCAAGCTATAAAGATCTAATCAATATAGACAAGTTGTTCTTCATACAGTTCTACGAAATTCAGCTTTGGTCATCGTGGATCTTTAACCTCGGTTGTGTACATCTTCTGAGCTTTGGCTTCTTCGTATTTCTATGAAAGAGAATCATATCTTTTGCGGAGTAATCCGGCATCAAGTCCATCATATGGTACTTGTAATCCATCGTTCAAATACTCGGCGTAGGAGGCAACAAAAAGACCGCAATCCTTGTGTTATAAAAAAAATAGATAATCCATATCTTACAGTTCATGCAAGCATTGTGAAATTTTTGAAATGATACTAAATCATTACACTTAAATTTACAGGCTACCAATGGTTTGATGAACAATTCCTTCAATATATTGTATATCAAATGGAATAGCCATTTTATCCTAGTATGCTTCAATCGTCGACCAATCAATACGAACCTTTTAGTCCAAAAATCCACTCATATCAAGGTAAGTAGGCAATATTTTGGCCAGCTTTTGTATCTCAGACGACGTCCTGAAATATCTTTTTCGCGACATCGAGTCATAAACTTGGATGCGCCTCTCTTTTAGAACGACGATAGCCAACACCCAATGGAATTCATCACCATAATTGATTGGGATGTACACTTCGTCGACCAAATGCCAAGGTAAGTCAGCTGGAATGCTAAAAACTTTGATGATGTTAATTAAGCATTCCTCGTTTTGGGAAACTTTCGGCTGTTGTTGACAATACCTATCGTAGGCATTATTCATGTAAACTTTGTACAAATAATTTTTTGTCGTGTATCTGTATTGTTCTTGTGTTTGCAACTTGGCCTTCTTTCAGAGGTAGTAAAAAATGGCATCGATGTGTTGCACATATTATCAAATATTTCGAATTAAGTGATAAAAAAATCAATACACAGATGCAATTAAATAAAGTATTAATTAATAGTAATATGTATGACATTTAAACCTCATCATTCCAGCAAGTTTGTGGCTGTGACATCAAATAGAACCAATTCTCATTCTGGGATGTGCAACAACAAAGTCAAACATATCAAAACCAAGACTCAATTCGTTCACTTAGTAGCGCTCGTCATTTTGTTTTCTACATGATGATTTATATGTGTTAATGTGTAATACCTCGTATGTTTCTAAGCTAGGAAGTGAATAAGTTTTTCCTACGTATGAAACCTCCTATCCTATGAGTAGCATTTTAGTGCATGACTTACAATGAGTATCCTAGAAATAAGATAGCTTATGATACATTAAGCATGTTCATATGAGTCACTTAAGGTAATACAAGCTAAGAGTTTTTGAATCCATCAATTTAAAGTGTTCGATTTTGAAAGGGTCATCGTTGAACGAGTATAACTCGATGTTAATATATTATTTTCGCTGATTTAGACCCACCAAATTGTATAGAATCGAATTAGATTTCCAACGATACCAATTTCGCCTTAATCCAATACCCGAGCAAAAATTTATGCCCATTTTCGTGAGAGACAGTAAGCATAGGCGATTGGTTAGGCGCCGCCCAACCCATGAATAGGCGATTGGTTAGGCGCCGCCTAAGTCAGTTCCAAAGCCAAAAATACTCCGTTTTGAGTTATTTTGAGGGTAATTAAGTCTTTTAACACTCCTTACACGTCCCTAAACTTAACCCTATGAAATATATAGCTTATAAACACATTACAACCTTATTAACATCTCAAAGCTCATCATCCAAGAGCACCATAGGAGAAAAACAACTAGGGTTGCACAATAAAGCTTGAAGATCAAATTTCAAGGAAATTCCTCCGTTAATCATCAAGAACCTCCCTTCCAAGGTATGCGTAGTGTTCATCTACGGATCCAATTCGTTCATAGAGTTCAAGAATCATGCTTTTAAATGTTATTTTGTAAACTTTTGAGGTGATATGAGTATGTACATGTTGATGATTGTTGTTTATGTTTCAAGATGATATCTAAAGGTGTTTTCATGAAATATATGTGGTTGTTGGTTGAAACTCATGAACTTTGGGTGGTTTAATATAATGCAAGTATAAAATCCACCTATGCCTTAAAAGAATGCATGCAAGGTGTTTGATAAAATGCCTAGGATGCTAGAAATTCCTATTTACATGATTCCATGATATTCACATGACAAGTCCATGTTAGCTATACACTTCAATATGAATTTTCATGCTAATTATGTATTCTTATGGTAGTGGCATAAAGCATGTATGATGATGAAGATATAAATTATGTACACAAAATATATCCATGTTTTCCCTACCATGTTTGAGATGTTGAATAAATACATGAAGTATAATATCCCCAAATCATTACAATATGAACTAAACGTTACATGTTGCCGTTCCCTTACTCTTGAATGGTTTCCATGCGATTGCTATGAATAGTATATGTTGTCGGAATGCCCATGATATTAGAATATGAGATTTATGACTTGATTATAAGCATTCCTATTCATGATAGATATTATGATGACCATGTACTTCATGAAATCCCCCACTCATGTATTATGGATTTTTAATAATTGGTCGTGTACTCAAGAAATTCAAGTTGTGTCAGTTTCCTTCCATCGAGTCCTGGGGGTACTTGTACCTGAAAAATATAGCTGTGTGCCTAGAGCCATGTCATGTTTTCATGATACTCTCAGTCAAGCCATGAGTTATAGAATTCAGTCAGTCATGTGACTCAGGAAAACTCAGAAATCTCAGTAATCTCAGTTCTTAGTAACCTCAGCAACCTCAGTATTCACAGTCAATCTCAGTAACTTCAGTACTCTCAACCAGTCCTCAGAACTCAGTACATTCTGTCAGTCATTGGAATCCAGTAAACTTAGTTTAGCTCTGCTAAACAATACCACTAGTATCAGTCCAGTTAATCAGTATCAGTTCAACTAATCAATTCAGTTCAGTTATTCAGTTCATCTTTGTTATTCAATTCAGTGTCCTTCAGATGGGAGTAGAAGTTAGCACCGAGTAAACCCAAGGATGGGAACTCACCCTCCAGTTCAGGGTGTGATTCTTAGTAGTCATCCTTGTGTTCCAGAACTACGTAGCCAACGTAGGTTGAGACATCTTAACCCATCAGATTAGGGTTGATGAGGTCTCTTAACCCAGCAGTTTAGGGTTCCTACCATTCTCATTTGAGTACATTCCAGTATAGGGTTCTCACAGCTGTCCTTACCAGTGGTGCGGTATTGACACCTCTCCAGTCGGGGCAGAGATTGGACCCCAGCTCAGCTATTATAGCATATTTGGGGCATGTCGGTTAGATAACTACTTCCCACAGTTTCAGTTATAGATTTCAGGACTGTCAGCTATAGCTATCCAGTCTCAGTAAAGAACTCTGATAGTTCTTCATATTTCAGTATATCGGGACTATCAGACACAGTCAACTCAGAAATAGAATGGAACTCAGATAGTTTCCTTCATATTTATGGACTATCAGATATAGTCACTTATGATATCAATCACAACAGTTATCAGAACTTATGCTATCAGTACTCAGCTTCAGGACTGTCAGATACAGTCAATCAGACCAGTTCTTCATAATTTGAACTGTTAGATAAAATCATTTATTTATCAGTAATGCAATATCAGTCTCTTAGTATTCAGTAATACAGTATTAGATCCATCACTTATTAGTGATTTACATATCAATATCAGTAAACTCAGTCTTTCAGAATCTCATTATCAGTACACTAATGTTGTCAGTATTCAGACTCAGTAGTCAGTATCTCCACGAGTTTAGTTACAATTACGTATGCATGTATGTACTCTCACATTCTTATTAGTCAGTATTTTTGATGCATATAACCCTTTGCATTTAGCCTACCTCACTCGTATACTTAGTACATTCAGACGTACTGACGCATTTGCGCTATGGTGCTTTCTCTTATGTTGCACCATAGGTTCAGAGGCATGAGCTCCAAATCAGCAGTAGATTCCAGGATCAGCAGTCAGAGTTAGACGTGAGTCCTCATCCTTCGAGGACATGATGATTTCATTTATATTTTAGTTTTCAGTTTATTTCAGTAGTTGGAGTTAGTTGGGGACATGTCCCATCAACTCCTTATTCAGTTCAGTTAGAGGCTTTCGAACTAGATGTCAGATTAGATGTTCAGACTTCAGTATTTATGTTTCTTTTTGGTATTGTTATACCATATTTTTCAGATATGTATCAGTATTTAACCTTATGGCCTTACAGTTCATGTTTCCGCATATTTTATGAGATATTATGTAGTTTATAGGTACAAATATCAGTCATGGGTTAGCTTGTGGTCCTTCGGGGTCATGAGCACCGTGTAGCATTTCGGTTCAGAAAATCGGGGTGTTACAAACTTGGTATCTGAGCTTAAGGGTCAACAGTGTCCTAGGAAGTCTGAAAGCTACATCAAGTAGAGTCTAGTACATGGGTGTGTTGTGCACCACACTTATGTGCAGGAGGCTATGAGATGTTTTAGGAACAGTTTCCCTTCTTTCATGTCTCAAGATCGTTCTATAGCAAGTTTTTTTAAGGAAATTCATATATATTCTCATCATGCACCATGCATGTCAACTTCACCTTACTTTCAAGGTAATAGAAATAGTGAAGTTCAAAGTCCTAAAGACAGGGATTTCTCAGACAATCCCTACGGTCAGTTATGAGATTAGCAACAGACTCAAACAGTATCCCATCAGTTCATTATTGTTCCAAGGTCGTACAGATTTTATTCATGATCATGAGAACTCATTCTTGAACCCAGAAGTTTAGCAGTAGTAGAGTTGGGATAGTATTATTCTATTTGATCAGATTATGTATTCATGGGGATTAGATCAGTAGGTTTGAACAGTACGAGCTAAACACTTAAGTTTATTGACTCAAAATTAAGCATGAACGTGTGAATGTGATATTAGCAGTATATGAGGAAATAGAATCAGATGATGTGTTTAGTAAGATAGGCAAGTGTTGAACAAAATGTAGGTATGTGATGGTAGATCAAGTGACCAAGTCAGACTCTCAAGATTCCAGTAGTAGTGCCAGTATGTATAGAAAAGTAGTAAGGGAAGACGATTCCCAACCCATCCTCTTCTCAGTACAAAGATTTGTACTTTAGCTATCACGAAATCCACTCAGGTCTTACATATCAACTCTATGGTCATGAACCATGCTCATGTATCTCTTTTTCCATGACCATGTATGAATTCAATTTCCAGCATAAGGAGTCCCTTTTACTCCGCATTACGAGTCATGTTCCATGAGCACAATATACTTTCATGCACTTTCCACAGGATCATGTGCGCCTTTAGTTCCCAGCATAAGGGGTTCAGTTCCAGCTCCCTCAGTGTTACGAATTATGTCTCACAACTATAGAAATTTCAGACTCAGGTCATGCAGCTCATGACTCATGTACGCATATCATGCTTTCCAGTATACTTAGCTTCCATGACTCATGCTATGCCCCTACAGATCAGATAAATTCATACCACATCATGTATATTCTCAGTTCAGACCTTCATGGTAAATCCATGCTATTGATATTCTATTCCTCAAAGTTTCAGTCATGTTTCAAGTTCAGTCAGTTTTATTCATGCTTCAGGTCCTCCTGATTAAATCCTTCAGTAAGCTCTCCTTATGAAACAGTGTAGTGATGAGCAGTTGTTTAGATAAGAGAAGATTGTTGCATGCTTACTTTGCACGAGGGTGTAGTTGTGAAGATAGGCTTGAATGTCATGATAAATATGCAAGTAAACGTCTAGCAAGGGGTTGTATTTAGAAGTTGGGAAAGTCCAAAGTGTAAGTGTATATTTAGATCCTTGACTTATGTCAGTCCCCAATATGTAGCCATCAAAAACTCAGTTGCCAACTCAATTATAGTTTCAGTAACCAGCACTCAGTGATCAGTGTTCAGTCCTTGAATTCAGTACTTCTGTACTAGTTATAGGCTTAGCTATAATGTCATCTTCAGTTCAGTAACCATATTTGAAACTCAGTTCAGTTCTATACATGCTTGACCATAGCATTCAGGTTGTCAGTACTCAGTTATCACTGTTTCAGTACCCCAGTTTATAGAATACCTCAGAGCCATGTCGTCGCTTGGTCTCGCATTCGAAAATAATACAGACTTCATGAATCCATGCTCAGATACCTCATTCTACTCAGTTAGTCCTTATCTCCTATGCATAAAACTCAAAAATCTCTGCCCAGCTATTCAGACTAAGTACAGTTTAGCTTCACAGATCCAGTATTCAGCTATCAGTTATTTAGTTAATCAGATAAGTTAGTATATTTATGCACTCGTGTTCAGATCAGTTCATGTATCATGTCTCAGTTTCAGATCCTAGCTATTCAGTCATGACTCAGTTCTTAGGTGTCTTGCGCATCGCCTTAATTCCCCTCAGTAGCTCATCCAAGTCAGTATTCTTTGAGAGACATAGTGTCCCAAGGGGGAGATACATCATACCCCCAAACTTTCATGACATAAACATGCTGCTCTCTTTTCTTTTGATAAATCCAATTTGGAGAAGGTGTACTCATAAGTTAACCCTCAAACTCCAACTTCAATCGTATGCCATGTTTTCAAGATTCAGTTCAGATCATGATATTCAGTATATCTACCACGTCCCAGACTTAGTTATGTTCTCATGTTTCCGATCATGCATATGGAGTAATTAATCTCAAACTTATTGGTATTATCAGTTCAAGGTAACAATTTTCCTTAAACTTACTCGTTCTCATGTTCATATTTCAGTGCCAAACTTGGTATTCAGTTCCATGCTCAGTTTTTAGTTCAAACTTGATACCTTTACCATTGCATGTTCATGAGTAAGTTTAGTCATGAATTCACGCATCAGATATGCGTGATCAGCTCGTCAATACTTTCAGTCATGCATTCACGTATTATGTCAGTCATATAATCATGCATCAGATATGCATGAATTCAGCCTTTTAGTTGTGCATCAGATATGCATTCTCATTTTGAGAAAACTTACTTTATTAGAATCCTCAGTCTTATATTCATGAATCAGCTTCCCATGTATCAGATATGCATGTTCGGTATGTTGTGCTCAGCTTTCAGTCATGTTAGCCATGAACCCATGTTTTAGTAGTGTATATCTTGTAAGTACTTCATCTTATCATCCCTCCTGCCTCAGTTAATTTCCATTCGAGGACGAATGTTCCCAAGGGGGAGATATTGTAATACCCCGTATGTTTCTAAGCTAGGAAGTGAATAAGTTTTTCCTACGTATGAAACCTCCTATCCTGTGAGTAGAATTTTAGTGCATGACTTACAATGAGTATCCTAGCAATAAGATAGCTTATGATACATTAAGCATGTTCATATGAGTCACTTAAGGTAATACAAGCTAAGAGTTTTTGAATCCATCAATTTTTAGTGTTCAATTTTGCAAGGGTCATATTTGAACGAGTATAAATCGATGTTAATATGGTATTTTCTCTGATTTAGACCCACCAAATTGTATAGAATCGAATTAGCTTTCCAACGATACCAATTTTGCCTTAATCCAATACCCGAGCATAAAGTTATGCCTATTTTCGTGAGAGACAGTAAGCATAGGCGATTGGTTAGGCGCCGCCCAACCCAAGCATAGGCGATTGGTTAGGCGCCGTCTAAGTCAGTTCCAATGCCAAAAAACTCCGTTTTGAGTTATTTTAAGGGTAATTATGTCTTTTAACACTCCTTACACGTCCCTAAACTTAACCCTACGAAATATATAGCTTATAAACACATTACAACCCTATTAACATCTCAAAGCTCATCATCCAAGAGCACCATAGGAGAAAAACAACTAGGGTTGCACAATAAAGCTTGAAGATCAAATTTCAAGGAAATTCCTTCGTCAATCATCAAGAACCTCCCTTCCAAGGTATGCGTAGTGTTCATCTATGGATCCAATTCGTTCATAGAGCTCAAGAATCATGCTTTTAAATGTTATTTTGTAAACTTTTGAGGTGATATGAGTATGTACATGTTGATGATTGTTGTTTATGTTTTAAGATGATATCTAAAGGTGTTTTCATGAAATATATGTGGTTGTTGGTTGAAAATCATGAACTTTGGGTGGTTTAATATAATACAAGTATAAAATCCACTTATGCCTTAAAAGAATGCATGCAAGGTGTTTGATAAAATGCCTAGGATGCTAGAAATTCCTATTTACATGATTCCATGATATTCACATGACAAGCCCATGTTAGCTATACACTTCAATATGAATTTCCATGCTAATTATGTATTCTTATGGTAGTGGCATGAAGCATGTATGATGATGAAGATATAAATTATGTACACAAAATATATCCATGCTTTCCCTACCATGTTTGAGATGTTGAATAAATACATGAAGTATAATATCCCCAAATCATTACAATATGAACTAAACGTTACATGTTGTCGTTCCCTTACTCTTGAATAGTTTCCATGCGATTGCTATGAATAGTATATGTTTTCGGAATGCCCATGATATTAGAATATGAGATTTATGACTTGATTATAAGCATTCCTATTCATGATAGATATTATGATGACCATGTACTTCATGAAATCCCCCACTCATGTATTATGGATTTTTATTGATGGTCGTGTACTCAAGAAATTCAAGTTGTGTCAATTTTCTTCCATCGAGTCCTGGGGGTACTTGTACCTAAAAAATATAGTTGTGTGCCTAGAGCCATGTCATGTTTTCACGATACTCTCAGTCAAGCCATGAGCTATAGAATTCAGTCAGTCATATGACTCAGGAAAACTCATAAATCTCAGTAATCTCAGTAGTCCAGTAATCTCAGTAATCTCAGTAACCTCAGCAACCTCAGTATTCACAGTCAATCTCAGTAACTTCAATACTCTCAACCAGTCCTCAGAACTCAGTACATTCTGTCAGTCATTGGAATCCAGTAAACTTAGTTTAGCTCTGCTAAACAATACCACTAGTATCAGTCGAGTTAATCAGTATCAGTTTAGTTCAGTTATTCAGTTCATCTTAGTTATTCAGTTCAGTGTCCTTCAGATGAGAGTAGAAGTTAGCACCGAGTGAACCCGAGGATGGGAACTCACCCTCCAATTCAGGGTGCGATTCTTAGTAGTCATCCTTGTGTTCCAGAACTACATAGCTAGCGTAGGTTGAGACATCTTAACCCGTCAGATTAGGGTTGATGAGGTGGTTTAACTCGTTAGTTTAGTTGCTCACCGTTCTCATTTGAGTACCTGCCATTTTAGGGTTCTCACAGCTGTCCTTACCAGTGGAGCGGTATTGACACTCCTCCAGTCGGGGCAGAGATTGGACCCCAGCTCAGCTATTATAGCATATTTGGGGCATCTCGATTAGATAACTACTTCCCACAATTTCAGTTACAGACTTCAAGACCGTTAGCTATAGCTACCCAGTCTCAGTAAAGAACTCAGATAGTTCTTTAGATTTCAGTATATCAGGACTGTCAGATACAGTCAACTCAAAAATAAAATGGAACTCAGATAGTTTCCTTTAGATTTATGGAATGTCAGATACAGTCACTTATGTTATCAATCACAACAGTTATCAGAACTCATGCTATCAATACTCAACTTCAGGAATATCAGATACAGTCAATCAGACTAGTTCTTCATAATTTGAACTGTCAGAAAAAATTATTTATTTATCAGTAATGCAATATCATTCTCTTAGTATTCAGTAATATAGTTTTAGATCCATCACGTATTAGCGATTTGCATATCAATATCAGTAAACTCAGTCTTTCAGAATCTTATTATCAGTACACTCATGTTGTCAGTATTCAGACTCAGTAGTCAGTATCTCCACGAGTTCAGTTATAGTTACGTATGCATGTATGTACTCTCACGTTCTTATCAGTCAGTATTTTTTATGCATATAACCCTTTGCATTTAGCCTACCTCACTCGTATACTCAGTACATTCAGACGTACTGACGCATTTGTGCTATGGTGCTTTCTCTTATGTTACACCATAGGTTCAGAGGCATGAGCTCCAAATCAGCAGTAGATTCCAGGATCAACAGTCAGAGTTAGACGTGAATCCTCATCCTTCTAGGACATGATGATTTTATTTATATTTTAGTTTTCAGTTTATTTTAGTAGTTGGAGTTAGTTGGGGACATGTCCCATCAACTCCTTGTTCAGTTAGAGGCTTTCGGACTAGATGTTAGATTAGATGTTCAGACTTCAGTATTTATGTTTCTTTTTGGTATTGTTATACCATATTTTTCAGATATGTATCAGTATTGAACCTTATGGCCTTACAGTTCATGTTTCCGCATATTTTATGAGATATTATGTAGTTTACAGGTACAGATATCAGTCATGGGTTAGCTTGTGGTCCTTCGGGATCATGACCATCGTGTAGCATTTTGGTTCAGAAAATTGGGGCGTTACATAATGTCAGGTTCTTACAACACGAATTGTATAAACCAATATCTATAAAATTGATTTATGTACCTGTCGATATGTTACTTTAATAGCCCATCGGCAATCTATTCTGAATAGTCATTGATCAACTGTGTTAGTTTTTTTAGATCCTCATACGAGATATTGAACCCTTCAAATGGGTAATTCTTTCGTTCTCCCAAACTGACAGGCTCCACTTTTTCTTCTTCTTTAGAAGAAGTTGATGGATATCAACTGTGATATTATGCTCTTTGGCAGTAGCTTCTACTGTGACATTCACCTGGAAAGCCAGAATTGTCAATGCTAAGTAGAGATATACAACAGATTGTCCATCTGTTGCAACAAATGAGTGTTATGTTTCATCAAACAGATTATCTATTGGGATAAATTTGAACAGGTAAATCAGAGCAGTACTCTAATTTCAAACAGATGACCCATCTGTTGCAACATAAGACTCTTCTGTTGAAATAGATAACGAATCTGATGCAACAAGTTAGACAACAGTTGCAACAGATGTATATATCTGTTTGATAATTTTCAGCAGATGTATCATCTATTGAAACAGATATGTGCCTATTTTTTTTTTGGAATAGATGGTGAACATTCACCTTCTTCAGCTCATGTTGCTCTCCTATGGCCCTTGTACACTGAACATCAGTGCAAGACAAAGATAGAGGTGTTGTAATCTTACTTTTTTTCTATGCTTGATGATGCCTTGGAAGTGTCTTTCCTTCTTCTCTTAGCCACCTTGATCTCTGGTGGAGTGTCTGGATATAAAATCCTCTTTGATGGAATGACACCCCTCTTAGATGTCATTTCCTTTACAGAAGCAGTTAGTGCATTAATATCATTAATCACTCCATCGTGTTTCACCTTGCAGTTTTGACATTTGCATGTAGAACATTCGCTAGATATGGCAAAATCTGGAGAAAAATTTGTACAACCATTATGATCATAATCATAACAGCTTGTTGTTTTAAAAACTGTAACAGGAGCATCATTAGCCCCACCCTCCAAAATTATTTTTCTTGTGATGGTGGTTTCTTCAAACAATTCTATTTTTATTCCATTAATGACCTTAGGGTTCGATAAAGTTTGTACAGATCGTAAAGTAAGAAAAAATGGTATCTTTAACTCTCAGTCGGTCAGAACAAGACACAGATGGAAAATCTAAAATAAATCGGTACATATATTAAGAATGATGATGAAATCATTTAATCATTAATTAAAACAAAAACTTGATTAGAATTGGACTTATTGCTTCCTTGGGGGGATTGAAAAGATCAAGAAATTTTGCATTTTTATCAGTTTTGGCCGACAACCATCTCATAATTCTTGGACAAGAAACTTCTTCCTGGTAGTTCACTTGTTGTCTCAAATAAAGAATGGCTTCAAATGCCCAAGCCTATAACATAACACCAATAAATCAAAAGCATTATTGAATAAAAAAATGATGAATCATATCATGATAAAAGAAATATTTACCATGAAGGCCCATGGAAAGCCATATAAGTTGATTGTTTCTGGTGTTAACGGAGTCAACAAATATTCGACAGTCATTTTAAAGCTTTCATAACCCCAAGGATAGTTGTTAAATGCCTCAAGATGCTTGAAGAGATTTACTAAATCGAGGCTTATGTTGTTGTTAACGTCTCTCTCCCAAAGAATATTATGTACAAACCAAACCAAGAAAAATGATTGTTTGTGCTTCTTTGAAAGTCCTTTACCTTTCAACGCTTCTATTAGATTTTTGTTTTTGAAGCTTGGACCAACAATGGACACCAGGTCATCACGATCACTTGACTTGTCTTTGCCCTTTTTGGGTATGCGGGGTGCTTTTTTTGGGTCAGAGTTGGTATAACTTGAGAAGGAAAAAGAGGATAACATTTTAGTCCAGTAACTATGGCAAACTCCTTTCAACCAAAACAAATAGGCATGCCATAGTAATTTATCCACACCTCATCCATATTATCTTTGTTTTCATACATAAACCTGCGCTTGAGAAGATCATATACCATTTTCATCTGGAAACAAACATTGTTGTCCTTCGACAAATCAAGATATTGCCCAAAACAGCTTTTCCTGAAATAAGAATCCAATTTTTATTTTAGAAGTATTTTTCTGAAGGAGTTGAAAGATTTTCCCATGACTGACTTAACCACGAGATCACCTATTAAATCTGTGGCACTATCGTATTGAATTCTCACAGGATAATGATCAATGCTGGAGGTTTTGACCAACTCTTCGACCGAAGGGCTATTAGCGTTTGGATCATCTATTTTGAAAGAGTACTCCTCCTCGTGTTCATTATCTTCTTCTCTTGATTGATATAACGCTTGTAAATCAAGCTCATAGAGTGGTGGATGTAGCCGAGCTACTGCACTTATTCCCTTACTTAGACTTGATTCAATTTCTTTTCTTTTGAGAGCCATATTATCTTAAATTAACAGGAGCATAACATAGATTATAATTGATTAATGCATAACAGTAATATAATAGTTCCAACAGACCACTAGTTTGTTGCACCAGGTATGTTATCTATTGCAACATATAACCGACCTATTGCAACAGATGAGTAATCTGTGGAAACCATAAAAACAGATCACTAATCTGTTGCACCTGGTATTTTATCTGATACAACATATAATTGATTTGTTGCAACGGGTGAGTAATCTGTGGGAATCATAAAAATAGATCACTAATCTGTTGCACCTGGTATTTTATCTGATGCATCATATAATCGGCCCATTGCAACAGATGAGTAATTCGTTAGAAACTATGTAAACAGATCACTAATTTGTTGCATCAAGTATATTATCTGTTGCAAAATATAATCGACCTGTTGCAACAGATGAGTAAACCGTTGGAAAGAATAAAAACAGATCACCAATCTATTGCACCAGGTAGTTTATCTGTTGCAATATATAACCAACCTGTTGCAATGGATAAGTAATCCGTTGGAAACCATAAAAACATATCACTAATCTATTGCACCAGGTATGTTATCTATTGCAACATATAACTGACATGTTGCAACGGATGAGTAAACCGTTGGAAAGAATAAAAACAGTCACTAATCTGTTGCAAAGTAAAGAGTAAACCATTGGAAAGAATAAAAATAGATCACTAATCAGTTATCTGTTGGATCAATATTGTTTAGATTTTTTCTAAGCATAAGAGTCGTTTGTCGCAACAGATGAATGATTTGTTAGATTGTTCACCTGTTGCATCAGATTTTCATAGTTGCATCAAATTTTTATCTATTGCGTCAGATGTTTCCATCTGTTGCATTAGATGTATTCATCTGTCACATCAGATGTTTTATCTGTTACATCAGATGTTTAATTTATTACATCAGATGTTTCATATGTTTCAACACCATTTTTACCAAGAAAAATAACTAATCAGCCCAGCAACACCAACACATCACACACACACACACATACTAAGAACATCAACTGTGACAAAAATCACCAACAAATTTGAATCAACAGTATGACAACAAGAAGAAGAAATACCAGAAATTAGGGTTTTATTAAGTCCATATTTCAATACTAGAAGAGTAGTATGCTCAAGTTACTCTGTTTCTTCATAATTTTTTACCTGTGGAAAAGTAAATAGGACGACGAAAAAATCAAAGTTGTTGTCGCCGGAGAAGTCTTCACGTCGATTGACAGTTGAAAGTCGAAAAGGAACTCGCCCGACTATTTATCGTCGGAGGTTGAAGGAAGAAATTTTGCAGAACTGTTGGTTGGAAGAGAGTTGAGAGAAGCTGTCGAGAGAGAGAGAGAATGGTTGATTTAGATTGAAGAGGGGTGTAGGTTGGGTTGATTTGTTTTTTTAAAAAGATTAGAAAGTTTGGAAAATATTAATCAAGTCCACAATTAACTTAATCAAGTTTTCTAATGATGTTTAACCTTTTAAGTTGGTCAATGTCACCAATCCTTTATTTAAGACTTAAAAGACATCTTTTCTTCAATTTTCTCTAGTATCTATGTATTTATTACGTGTATGGGGTCAGAGGTTTACACGTATTTTAGAAACCAGCACACCCTAGGAGTTTATTCTTCTTGTGTGAATTTATGTTAGGGCAAGTTACATATACTTAGGGGTGTGCATCTATCGGTTCGGTTCGGTTTTACATATTATCAGTTCGGTTTATCGATTTTCAGTTTTTAAATATGCTAAACCAATCACAACTAAAAAAAATTTAAAAAACCGTCCATGCATTGTGGTCGGTTTTTAAATTATCTAAAAAAAAAATTAAAAAACGACCACATGTGGTCGCTTTTATATTTTAAAATATCAAAATAATCATTTCAATAATTTTTGTATTAGTTATTATTTCTTTTTTAAAAAATAACAAAACCGACCACTTGTGGTCGGTTTTTAAAAGTTCTTTTTCAATTAGTTTTTTAAATAAACCAACCACTAGTGGTCGGTTTTTATTTTTTAAAAAAAAGAAAATATTTTTTAAAAACCGACCACTTGTGGTCGTTTTTTAATTAAAATAAAAAGAAAATAATTTTTAAAAATCAACCACTTGTGGTCGATTTTTAATAAAAATAAAAAAGAAATTAATTTTAAAAAGCCGACCACCTGTGGTTGGTTTATTATTAAAATAAAAAGAAAATAGTTTTTAAAAATAGACCACTTGTGGTCGGTTTTTTAATTAAAGTAAAAAAAAAAAATTAAAAAAACCGACCACTTGTGGTCGGTTTTTGAACTAAAAAAATAAAAATGTAAATAATTTTTAGAAACCAATAATTAAATATATGTAATCAAATATATATATTATTTTCATTAAAAAGTAATTATATATATATATAATTAAAAATTATTTTAAAAAGCGACCACTTGTGGTCGGTTTTATTTTAAAAATTAAATTTAAAATATTTTATAAAAGCCACCACAAGTGGTCAGTTTGGGAACTAAAAACAATAAAAAAAAAATTTTAAAAACCGATCACTTGTGGTCGCTTTTGTATTAAAAAATAAAATATTATAAAAAAGAGACCACTTGTGGTCGATTTTTATTGAAAAATAATTATATGTAAAATCTAATATATAATTTTTTAAATTACACTGATCACACGTATTCGATAACCAATATAATAATAATAAATATCAATCAAGCTTAGATTTTGTAAAAAAAAATTTATACTAAGAAATATATCAAATAAAATAAATAAATTACGTTAATTATAATCTTTATCTTTTACTTATGTTTCAATATATAAAATAAATACAATGTAGTGATCGATCGATTAACGATGTAGTCAAAAAGTAGTAGAATCTATCCAAACATATTGAATACCTTGATTTGAAATGATAGAAGTAATAATATATTGTACGTTGAAGTTATATTAATGTAAGTTAATCAAATTAATCGATAACTCATCCAAGTATGTATATGAAATATGTCGCATTATATTATTGGATAATATACTCGTGTACGTATGTGATGAATATAGTACGTATTTAGAACTTGATATAGTCGATAGTGTGTATGTGTGTGTATGTATAGGTATATATATAGTCTATATATATATATATATTATGTAATAAAGGTATAATAACATAAAATAAACTAACCGATATTTCATCTGAGTATATGTGAAATACGTTGTAATTATTATAGGATAGTAAAATCGTGTATGTAATGTATATATTCGAAGCTTCCATTTATATGTGTGTGTGTGTGTGTGTGTGTGTAGTGATGTATATAATACATAGTCAAAATTAGACACATAGGGAGTAACATTAGTTTTTTAGATGTAAAAAGTTAATTGGTAAATAAATTTTTGACTTTTGGCATATAAGTGTGGTCATTTGAGAAGTGAATTAGTGAGTCAAAAATGTTTAAGTATAGTTACTTGAAAGGTGTGCTTGTGATTTGAATATAGTTAAGTGTGGTCATTAGAGAAGTGAGTTATTAATTCAAATACGGCATTTTACATAAATTTATATTTATTAAATTATTTTTCGTAAATATGCACATTCACATTTTTTAAAATACATTATCTAGTTTATTATTATTATTATTATTATTATTATTATTAATAATAATAATAATAATTTATTTCAAATTTATTACCGATAATTTTATATAATAATTTTACGTAACATTAACTTTACATGCTTAGTTCACTACAAAAAAATGGGTCAAATTGCGGAGGGGGGGGGGGTTGCGGAGGTTATTTTAACCCCTATAAAATTATATGAATTGCGGGGGTTAAAAAGTTGCTGCTAAAATTTATAAATTTGTGGGGGTTATTAACCCCCGATATTCATCAAATATATTTGCGGGGGTTTTTAACCCCCGATATCCATCGAATATATTTGTGGGGGTTAAAACCCCTCTACCCATCGAAAAAAATAGCGCCTAAACTTGGCTCCTTTTTATAATAATGAAGCTAATTAACCAATAATTCATCAGATTAATACATTGTAGTACTATATATATAACACCGTATTCAAAAATTAATTAATTGAAGATTGTTTGTATTATACGAAATGCATTGACATTATTATGTGATTGACATCATTAATTTTATTTACATAATTAATTTAAAAATAATAATTTTATCTATTTATTAATATTAATTTTATATAGTTACTATATTTATTAAATATCAACCTAATTTATTTCAATTTTCCTAATTTATTTAAATTCTAGCCATTTTATACCTCAATTTTTGTTTAAGTGTAGGTACTTGAAACGTGAACTTTTCATTTTGAATTAAGTTTAATTTGGTAACTTGTGAAGTGAATTAGTGACTTGAAAATGTTTAGGTGTAGGTATTTGAAATGTGAACTTTTGTGACTTGAATTAATTACTTGAATGTGATTGATTGTGTAGATGTAACTTGATTATAGCTGGATATATCAATGAAATATTGATAATAGAACGGTTGAGGCCGAGAATGAAGATGCGGATGGTGAGTTGTAGTTTTTAGTCTTTTGCATGTTTTATAGTTTGGATTTGGATCCTCTTATAAATTTTGTAAATAATTTGATTTGTAATGTTTGTATTCTTATGGTGGTTGGTTGATTGTATATTAAATGATTGGTGGTTGTATTGTAAATAATTTGATTTAATTTTTAATGTTTGTAAATGATTGGTGGACTCTATTGTAAATAATTTAATTTTTAATGTTTGTATTTTGAAAATTTTTAATTTTTTTAAAAAACAATTATCAAAAATACCGACCACTTGTGGTCGGTTTTTTGTAAACTTTTTCTGAAACTTTTTACAAAAAACCGATCACATGTGGTCGGTTTTTATAAAATTAATTAATTAATTTAATGAAAACCGACCACAAGTGATCGTTCTTTTTAAAATTAATTAATTAATTTTTAAATAAAACCGACCACAGTGGTCGGTTTATTTTAAATTTTTTATTTTTAAAATCATTCTTTTCTATTTTAATAAAATAGTAATGAATTTTAAATATATATATATATATATATATATATATATATATATTTTTATTTTTTTTTTAAACCGACCACACGTGGTCGGTTTTTAAAAAGCTACCACAGTTTTACCGACCACACACTTTTGTCGGTTTTGTGGTCAGAAATTGAGGAAAACTGACCACTTGTGGTTGGTTTTTGTGATTGGTTTTTCTCTTTTTTTTAGTAGTGAATAACCAAACCAATAAGATATTTTTTTATCGATTTTTGGTTTATCGATTTTTAGTCCTTAACGGTTCGGTTTTCAGTTTAACCGATAAGAAAATACTGATAAAATAGAAATAGTAGTAACTAACATGAAAAATAATCGAATCTTAGTTGCAAAAAAAAATCCTACATAATGTGTTTTAATTTACAAGAATCTTCAAGTTTGAACTAAATATTGTTATAAGAAATTAAGAGTTTGTATAATTGAAATAATAGGTTTGTTAATTTGTAGAGATTAAAGAGAAATATCTAATAAGTTATATATATATATATATATATATATATATTCTTATTGGGTTATCGGTTTACCCAATAACCCAATAAGAAAAAATCGAACCGAACCAATAACCCAATAATTTTTTTTATAAAACCATTAAAAAACCGTTAACCCAATAACAATAAATCAATAACATTTTTATCGGTTCGGTTTATCGATCGGTTCGATTTTTGCACAGCCCTACATATACTATCGAGGTTTAATTTAATCTATCATATAATTCAAAAAAATTATTTATAAGTTAAAATAAACTGAGATACGAAATTTATAAATTTTAATATAAATTAAACTATAATAATAAATATAATTTGAATAATTATATATTAATAGACTTTTACATTAATTTTTACTTGTCTACTATTTATTTATCATTGATTTAGGACACTTAAATCTGTAGATGAATTAAGAACACACCTTATGACTTAGGATCATTAGCAATGAAAGTTGACAAGACAATAGATAAATATACTAAAAATAACTTAAAACAATAAATGAACTATAGTTAAGAGTAAAGTTGCGTTACCGCGATAGGCTGTGTAAGCGGAACAAATAAGAAAACTAATAAGCCTTGACCAACGTTAAGCTAAATAACAAAGTAGAGAAATAGAGAAAACTTAGAAGCAAAGCTAACATGATATTTATTGAATAGACACAAGTGGACAAAATCAAAGTCCCTTTTATAATAACGAGGAGCAATTATTTACAGTGTACAAGATTAGTCTATGACCTGTAAGAGAATGTCATTCGGTCTCTTTAACACCTCAACTAATGAGTGAGTGTTATGTCCAGGAGAGGTTGGAGAGCGCCAACCTGATATTTCCTATTCGATGCAGGTCTGTCGAGGATCATTCATCATATACCTAGATAGTTTGACATATTGATTACCATTTATCCTTTTATGCATAGGCTTCATAGTTGGTGGCCCTAATCTTCCTATACTCAGGACGAAATGATCTTTTTCCCTCATAACCCATTCCAGTGTAGTTTTCAGGACGATCGGATGATAGGAAAGGGGCCTTGAATTTATCTGATTAGCGACGTCACACATTCATCATTTCTGTTTTACCCCATACTGTATTGACTTCGCACATCTTTTGAAGGAAATATAAATAGAATGATATTTTACTATGCTATAATTTGAATATAATAAATTCATTAATTTGAAAAATATAATAAGAAATGACTATAATAAATAATAGGGTAAGTTAGAAACAAAGAGATAAATTTTGATTTTTCAAATTAAATAAGTGAATATTTATTTATAGTATAGTAGACGATGAAAGTATATATATATATATATATATACACACACACACACACTATAAATAAATATTTACTTATTTAATTTGAAAAATCAAAATTATCTATAAATATATATACTTTTATATGTCATTTCATATGCCTTATACTTTTAAATTATTGGATGTTGGGATTTATAGTACCTTCACATAATATCAAAATATATAATTTATTTTAAAAAAATTCATGTTAAAATTCAGTGTCAGAGTTAATAGTATTTAACTCTCAAAATTTTGAAATTGCGCCACGACATCTATATCTATAATATATTAAAAGTGTGAAAACCTTGGAAAAGTGATTTGGACTTTTTGTCCTTCATTAAAAATCTATGCAATAGACGAAATTGTCTTTTCACTTATTATTATAATATTTTAAATTAAATAAATTATAATTATATACAAGCCCTAATAATATATGAAATTTTAGATCCGAAATATAAGGAAAGAATATTTCATAATCCTGAGAATATTTCAAAAATTAATTGTACGATTTGGTTTCCTCCTAAAACCGTGGTATATTTTTGGATGCAGCCGTAATAAAATAAGGAAAGTAAAAATAGAAGAAGTCCAGTTCATGTAAAATACTACCTCTGATTTAGAGGGCTCTCTTTCGCGTGTTATTAAATCATAACATGAGTAAAAAATTGTGGCGTCTTGGGATGAAAGTAATGTGTTAAAGGTGTGCGTTGCAGTCCTTTGTATGTATGTATTTTCTTTTTCTCTTAAATTATATATGAGATCATCGTGATTTTGTAACTTGTAACTTCTAATTTATTTTAATGGTGAGCCTATTCCATATGTACTCATGCTCAGTGAGCATTAAGCTCACAAAGAGATCTTCATGGTATCTTGGTGCTCAAAGTATTAAAATCTTAGGAGTGATATCAATCACTTTAAGTTTGTAAGTCATAGGAAGCTCGACTCAAATTCAACACTGTTGAGGTTAGTATGCTAATTGAGTTCTATTTATCTAATTAGTTTACTAATTGTAATATTGTTGTAGATCTTCTTCAATTCTGGTGTTGTTTGTTTAATTGTAACCAAAAGAAAAGTGGAGATAAAAGTAAGTCAAGTTAATATTTTTTTGTTTTTGGATCTACCACCGGTGATTCAAATGTTAACATTGTTGTTTTTCCATTCTTATGCCTCCCTCTGCTCCATGACCTTATTCAACACCTTATCAGATATATACATGTTATTTTCAAATACATGATAGTTAATTCAAACATTAACTTTAGTTTTATGGTCTGCTTTTGATCGTCTAGATCATTAAGACCTTATTAATTAATGATATATTAGTTATTTAGATCTCACACCTATATTCTGCTTAAGGATGGAGAGATTAATCTCTCCGGTCACTTCTTTTTACGGTGTAAGAGTGGGAGACTTTTACTTTGAAGACTCCATGGTTAAGAAAAAAAAAACAAGCCAGAAAGTATATCGAAAGAGAAAAGAATTGAGCCCTTTGAATCCCATAATTAAATCATAGTTTCATATACCTTTTGATCCATTAAGTTTTTGTTTAGGCAACAAACGACATTGTGAACCGTTAATGTTGTTGGGCCTTTATTAGTGATAGTATTTCCAGATGATGTTAAATTAGTTGATAGGTTGAAGATTTTTCTGATTATCAAATCAAAACATCCAAATGTTTTTCATGATATATATCTTACATGGCTCTCTAATTGTAGATTTCATTATTTCTCTTTGACGTCTTGGTTCGATATTGCGATTCATTGTCAATCGTGTAAAAGACATGGCCCCCCATAAGTCGATAAGGAAGATCAAATGAGTCACACGGCTATGTCTTAGTCTAATCGACAAGAAACATCTAAATATGTTTCCTATAAATTTCATATCCCCATTTTATGTATGCTGGATGGATGATATCATAGTCTCCTCAATTAGGACTCTTTGGATGTGCTACTTCTAATTAATTTTGTGTTCAATGAAAGTTATGAAGATAAACAAAAAGAGGTATAGGGCAGATGACAGTTTCATCAATCTTTTCTTGGATGTTTTTTCGGCTCCACACACATATTAGATGATTCAGTTCACTATACTTAATCATCTAAGGAGCTTCTACATTGTGTGATTATCTGCCCTTCACCTGGTTTCTTTTTTCTTCCTAACCCCCACTCAACAATAAATGATCAGCTTAAAATTGTATTTATGAGGGTTCAACTTTTGATATGGATGAGCTGAAATCATTCTGGAAAATTTTTAGAAGATCAGCCCCTTAACAGTTCAGGATTCCCTTTTATATGTGTGTAATAGATTTTCATTACCAAGATGAAAGTACTTGCCACACATCCCTTCTTTCGGCATCTTTACACTCTTTATAGGTAACGTGTTCCAATCCTAATCCTATCTACTTGTGCATGTAATCAGACACCATTATGTGCGGAAGGTTGGGATGAAGCACTCCATGAGATAAGGAAATAATCATATGAGACAATCTTCTTCGCCAAAAAGGCAATATCACTGGTAAAAGTAGTTGAAAGTTTACCAGTTTTGAGTTTGGCTATTAATGTCCTTCGTAGATCATCAAGTATGTTTGATTTTTGTTTCATTGTTGTTTGAGATTTTTTATGTCAGTGGATTTACTTATGAGAAAATTAAATTATTTATATTACCATGTGATTTCAAACGAAGAATTTTGTTGTGTACATACAATTTGCTTTCAGATGTTTTAATTCTCGATGGAGGAAAGACCAGATGAATGTTGCTATTGGCGCCCGTAAATAAAACATAACTATGCATCCTTTGAGCTAAATAGTTGTTATGTAAAGGTGAAGGTAGGACTTGTCTTGGAGAGATAATATATTTTCCTTCTTTGATATCTCTAACGATGACGAACTTTTATCCACATCTTACCACTCAATTTTTTTAAGATTCGTTGATTATTTGTGGTATTAATGTTGTCGATTATGATTGCTATTTATAGTTTTAACAAAATTACTACTTATATTTTTCTGGTAGTTTGATTGACGGGAGTAAGTGCTAAAGTAAAATTCACCACATGCTAACGCTCATACTATGTGCAGTGTTTGGGGAAGGATCAGACTATAAGAATCTATATCAAGACTTCACAAATTAATGTCTTGATAAAAACATGTAGTCTTCCTATAAGGTATTGTTCTGCTGAAATGGTAATCTGATGTTATTAACAAGGACGGATGTAAGACTATTCCAAAGATTAATTATACTACTAACGGGGACAAAATCGTAATGCAGCTTAGTCTAAGTAGTGAAGGGATGAAATAGCATATATGTCATTATCTTACTCATAAATTATCTCATGCCAACTAAATTTCTCAAGTATATTATTTTGATTTGATTAGTTAGGAATAATCACCTAAAAGTATTCATGTCTAGCTAGCCTATAAATACTTTTGAATGAATATAAAGGAAAGTGAAGAAACGTTTACAGTAGGATAAGTTTTGCTACATCATTATAAATAAAAGTGTGACCTTACAAGAATAGAAAGTCCAAGGCTACGCCATCAAACAATTAAAATGGTGGATGTAGACACTTTTTCCCCTGAACTTCTAAGGATATGAATGCCAATGAGTAATGTGAATAGAAGTAAATATGCAATTGCAATACATGCTCCCAAATAACTGTGAAAAAATATACTTAATAAAGAAGTAGTTGAAAAGAAAATCAGTAATACATTGAATTTTAAAAAAAATATGTAGCACATTGAACAAAAAGATGTAATGAATGTCACTTTTGCCTACTTTAATAATTATATTATTTTAATTAAATAAAATCACTAAAATATGCATAATGTAAAGAAATCCTAAATAACTAATGGAAGAAAAATTACAGCAGTGACACATAACTTTATATAATGGTTTTGGCTTGATGGTTTTAACTTCACATAAAATTTAAAACGATACTAAAAGACATTTAAATTTGCATTTTTAATTTAAAAATCTGTAGAATGTCTCAAATATGGTTAAAATAAACAAGCATAACCTTAATAACACTAATTTGATAGTTGGTTAAAATTTTACTGGTATTCGTAATATATGAATTCATTATGAGAAAATCTATGTATTTTTTATGCAATATAGAAGGTGAAATAAATTACACATAAATAACTTGAGAATTTTTTTAACTGTAAGTCAATCATTGTATTAATTTTATACATCAATAACTTATTTCCTATCCACCTATCAAACATTGTATAAGCTATACATAATTTAAATACATGAATAACTCCACTTTATTCAGTAATCAAACAACCCTTAATATGTTGAAGATGTATAATAATCATTAAAAATTTCCTCAATTTTTATTAAAATATAAAATGCTAATTATAAAATAACACTATTTTAAAAAAAGTGATTTTAGAATTAAGAATTATTATAATGACTAAATAATATTTACAATGTCAAAATTCCGGTTGTCGTCAATTCGGACCATCTTAACTTATAAAAAAAGACTAAATAGTATATATTTGAATGAGAAATATATTTTGGGCTACATCTAATTTTACTCCTTAATTATTAGTGTGAAACTTATTTATCCTTCCTCTTTAATTAACTACACTTTTTATCTTCAAAACTTTACATTATATTTTCAAAAATTTTGTACTTAGTTAATAATTTATTTTTATATACACTTAAATTTAATGAACATTCTAGACATGTGCAACGCACATACCTTAGACTAGTTATTACTATATGTAAGCGGTAAAGCAGACACCTCTTCGTCGACGTGTCTGCTTGCTCCGTGATTTTACTATATCACTCCTAATTAATTATTATATGTTATTTATGTATTAGAAAATTAATAATATTTAATAAAAAATAAAATAAATATTTATGACACGTCTTCTTCAGTTATTTCAACCGTACGTGTTCATTGACCTGCCTACTTATTCAGTAATTGCATTATATCACCTCTAATTAATTATTACATGTCATTTACGTATTAGAAAATTAATAATATTTAATAAAAAATTAAAATAGACATTTAATGACATGTTTACTTTAGCTGTTTCGACTATCATTTTACTATATCACCCCCTAATTAATTATTATAAGTTATATAAGTATTAAAAAATTAATAATATTTAATTAAAAAAAGTAAAATAGGCATAAAATGATAAACTACTCTTGATGTTTTAAATTAACTTGACATCTTATATGACGCCACTTAAATTTTTTTTAACAAGTATTATTTATAGCAATTTTATTATATCACTTCTAATTAGTTATTATGAGTCAGTTAAGACATGTTTGCTTTGCTACTTCAATCGTGATATTTGATTGACTCTTATATATTAGAAATTAATCATGTTTAATAAAAAAAGTAAAATAGATATTTATGAGATGTCTGCTTCAGCTGCTTCAACCGTAGTTTTATTATATCACTCCTAATTAATTATTATAAGTCATATAAGTATTAAAAAAAATAATAATATTTAATAAAAAAGGTAAAATAGACATAAAATGATAAATTAACTCTTGATATTTTAAATTAACTTGACATCTTATATGCCGCTCACTTAAATTTTTTTCACAAGTATTTTTTTACAATAATTTTGCTATATCACTTCTAGTTAGTTACTATGAGTCATTTAAGATATGCATGCTTCTCTAATTCAATCGTGATATTTAGTTGACTCTCGAAATTATATCAGTATCACTTAAATTGAAATTAAAGAGAAAGTATTATAAATCACAGTAATTAAAAATTTAAATTATTTAAAAATTATAATTGACAATCAATGTCATAAAATTTAGACAAGGAGAGTATTATAAATTAAAATAGCTAAAAAATAAATTAAAAATATAATTAATTATCTAAATTTTATTTACGTCACATAAATTGAAACAAAAAATAATATATGTTGCACGGGCCCTAAATATCTAGTATATTGAGACACGGGTTGTACAACTTCAAAAAAAAAAATCTTTATTTCTTTACCTTCTTGTTGGTATTTTTCTCTTCTTATTCTTCTTTTGTTTTTTGATAATACCACATACTTTCAAAATACAATGAATACCTTCATCCTCTTTAACAAAATAAATTTGGTTGGTAAACGTCACGACCCAAGTTTCAAAAATCGTGATGATGCCTATCCCAACCCAATAGCACATACTTTCAGAGTAAAACGAATACATCAATTGATTTATACCTTTATCCTCTTTAACAAAATGAATTTTGTTGATACATGTCACGACCCAAATTTCAACCGTCGTGGCGGAACCTATCCCGACCCAACCACAATAGGTAAGTCTGTCCTACTAACTCATAAAAACCCTAATAAAGCATTATATTTCACGAAATATAACAAAATGATTAAAAGAAAATATCTCCAATAACAAACTAAGAAGTCAAAAAGTACAACATCAATCCCAAGACTTAGTGTCACGAGTACAAATCAATTCTAAAACAAAAAGTAGTAATCTTGTACATACAACTCTGTCTATGAAAAGCATCCCAAATCTTGGAATTGACCCTCAAAACTCATCTGGAACTTTCTAAACACATATCAACTATACTTCTAGACTAAAATTAACATTAGAAACTCAATGAAATTGCCGAGTTGTAATATGGAGGTTGTTATCAATGGATGTTGACTGATGTCAACTTTAGGAATTAACTTTCCATCTTTTCAACCAATTACACAAAATCAATTCAAATGCCTCGATACTCGAACAAAAAGTTCTACTAATCAAAAATTGACATTCAAAGCTAAAGGAACTTACAAAATTCACAGACGACCTCTAAATATCTAAATGTTGACCAAACTCAACCTTACCAACTTTAAAATCTTCCAAAAAGAAAAACTCACATAATGCTCAACTAACCACCTCAGGTATCAAACCACTCACATCTGCAAATCACAACTACCATAATATAACTACGAGAAGGGTAAGACAGTCAAAATGCATCAAAAGTCAAAAATAACTACGAGGGTTGTTAGACCATCCACCACTAAGATACACATTCGTCCTCGAATATAAGAGTAAAGAAGGTACTTGAAATATTAAAAAGCTTTGCATATTTACTCCACACATCTGACTTTTTCTCCTACGTAGCCTCCTCCACTGGATGATACTTCTACTGAACCTTCACTAAAGTTAATCCTTAGATCTCTGCTTCTTGGTGTACCTATCCAAAATAACCAGGAGCTCCTCCTCATATATCAGATTAAAATTCAAATCAGCGAGTCCCACCAAATCAAATAGGAACCTTTAGAACATTAAAACACAAAAAACTAGAGGCGAAACTAAAGGAAAAAATCTAAGGCCAATAATAGTCCAACTTCGCAATACGTCGAAAGACCTCAATTTGACAAATAAACGTCAGACTAAGCTTTTCTTTCTTTTCAAATATCATCGCACCTTCATGGGTGATACCTTCAACGAAACCTGCTCACCAACTGTGAACTCCAAGTTACGATCTCTCATATCTACAAAACTCTACTCTAGGTTGAAAATCGGTCCTATATCAACTTCCTATCAAAAATTGGTATCAATTTTTAGGTTTATTAGTCTCACAAGTACAAGTCGAGTCTAGTAGACCAGTGCGGAGACATTCGTTATATATTTATTAAAGGTTGTAGAAATTTAGGAAAAGTTTAGTTTTTGACTCTTTAGCATGCGTTCTTGGTCTGGTCTAACTCTTAGAATCTCCCCATTCCATTCTCTCACTTATAGTAAGGACACATTTTTAGATTCATACTCTAATAGTTGGGATGACACCATAAGGTATGGTGCAAATCCTGGGACTAAAGAGGAAGTGGTAGACTAGCATGAAGGTTGTGTAATAAGATTTAGACTATATCTATGATTTAAAGAAAAATTTAGCAAGATTTTTCTTTAGATTATGCAGTTTGGGAATATTCATGTGGGAATATGAGTAGTGGGTAGAAGAACTTCATGATCACCTTATCCTAATTATTATTTTCCAGAAGTGGGAATAACACATATTTGGCATAAGGAGTATAAAAAATATAGTAGATGATTGGGAATAGTACAATTGAAAGAATATCCAAGTCATAAGCAAGGTGACTTTGAAGACTACAATTATGGAAGTTTGTCATAAAAAGTCTGGGTTGCTCAGTGTATAATGGAACAAAAATACTTCAACATAGAATCCCTAAATAAATCTATACCCCACAAACTAACTACAAAGTAATTGAACCGGCCAATCAGAGATCAATACTTCCTTCCATACAAAGCCTCAAATGGTGTTGTCTGAATATTATAATGGTAACTGTTGTTTTAGTCAAACTTTGCTAAAGGCAAGAACTGGTCCCATTGACCACCAAATTCAATCACAAAAGTTTGAAGTATATCCTCAAGTATATGAATAGTTTTCTCTAACTAACTAACTAACTGTCTATGAGTAAAAATCTATGCTTAGTTCCAATTGAGTACCCAACTCTTATTTCCTAAAACTCCAAAAGAGTGATGTGAAGTATGTATCTCTATTTTGAATAATGGAAATGGGAACACCATGCAATTAGAATATCTCTAAAATATAGATCTTTGCCAACTTGTTTGTGTTGTAGTTAACCTTCATGGTAAAAAATAAGCGGACTTGGTTAATCTATCCACTTTACCCAAATAGAATCAAACTTCTCCAATGTCTAAGGTAACCCAACCATGAAGTTCATAATAATATGCTCCTATTTTTACTTAGGTATAAGCCTCCTCTATTCTTATTTCTTATTTTGTATTGCTCGTATTTCTCTTATTTCGTACTTCACTGATATTTATTTCTATTATTTCTTATGTCTGCATGCCAACCTTTTCTGTTACATGTTCCAATATGATCTTGGTGTATTATTCGAGATTCTAAGCCGGGGGTCTATCAGAAATAGCCTCTTTACTTCTTCGGAGGTAGTGGTATGGACTGCGTACATCTTACCCTCCCCAGACCTCACTTTATGGAAATACACTAGGCCTGTTGTTGTTGTTGTATAAGCCTCCTCTAAGTCATTCCATCCAATCTCTGGTGCTCACTCTTCACATGCTGAGAATTCAAATGTTTAGCCACAAACTTCATAATGTCTATCTTCATCCTACACCATCAATAATGCTACTTCAAGTCAGAATACATCTTAGTTGTACTCGAATGAATAGAATACCTCAAACTATGAGCCTCTTTCAATGATTTATGTAGTCAAATCACCAACTCTAGAAACAAAAATCCGATCCTTGATCCTTTTTACACCCTTTGAATAAAGAATGGCTTTCTTAGATTCACCATTCAATATTATGCTGAAAGATACCCAACTTCACACCCTCAAAATATTTATCATTAATCCACTCCACCAATAAAGATCGTGTCTCAACACAAGCAAAAACTCTACCAGGCTTAGAAATATCAAGTCTCATGAAGTTATTATCCCAGCTTTGAACATTCATATCCAAAGATCGCTTCTTCGCCATCAACAAGGCAAGACTAAACATCCTCACTTCTTTTCCATTAACGTACCCTCCACTATATTGGCCTTTTTTATATGATAAAGAATAGTCATGTCATAGTCCTTAAACAACTCCAACCACCTGCGTTGTCTCGATTTTAGATCTTTCTATTTGAATATATACTATAGTCTACGATGATAGGTGAACACCTCTTAATGAACTCCACACAAATAATGATCATAGATCACCCTTGAGTCAGAATGCAATTTACTATAAAGCTGAGGTCTTAATGCAGTCTCTAGAAAATACTTTGTACTCAGCAAAAAAAGAGAATATGTAGTATCAATATACAAAAACAATTGTGTACGGGTAAGGTCATCAGTCAACGCAAAATAAAAATGTGAACAAGCAACCACAATTTAGTAAAACAAGAACAACCATGAACACCTACCAAATAACTTTATCTCAAGTATGCAAGACTTAACCTTGTGCAACAACATCATAGAATTTAGTCAAATTCATGCCAAAATGACAACAACTCAAATCAAGACAATGACGACCAACAAGAATCCAAGTCATAAAACAATGGCTCAACAACATCACGTAAACCATATCTCAAATACATATGTGGATAGACAATTTAAGAGATATGACAATAATTTCTAAATTTAGCCCGACCCACTCAAGGTTCTATTCCAACAACAATAATGATAACAATCATACATCTTAATTTACTCAAGGAACCAAATATAACAAGTCAACAAAAAACCCAGTTCACTTAAGAAACCATCACACTTACCAATACCTTGTTGTAAGACCCCATAAAATTTCTAGCTTAATTCAGATCTTTAAGCTTGTTAAGGGGTCTCAGACTTAGAAAATTCTAGCTAAGTATTCAAACTTAGTATTATTTTAGCCTTCGAAAGTTGACAATCTTATTTCACGGCCCTTAAATCCATTAAATGTTGATATTTGAGTTAATTCATGACCAGGGATGTCAATAGGTGTTTTAGGACAAGTTTTAGATTTTTCAAACTTTGTTTGAATCACCTTTGGAATCCTAAACCAGTGAATCAACGTGATCTTGAGGCGTCGCGTCAACTATTGCGTTGATAAATATTTTCACCAGTTCCTAGCATCCAATTCCATTGAACCAACACGGACTCGACACGACGCATTGGCTATTACGTCAATGCCAATGACGCGACATGTCGATGGTTCAGTTTATAGTGATTAAAAAAAGCCACATCCTTAGGGTTAATTAAGTCTTTTATCACGCCCTTCAACCCCCATAACACGAAATTTAGCCCCTTTTTAGTAAGTTATAATCATTCTTTCACAAATTACTCAAGAACAAAATCCCTAGGTGAATTAAATTTAAACTTATGGCTCAAGATTCCACCGTTAATTTTCAAAAATTCACCAACTAAGGTATGTGAAGTGTTCATCCAAGGGTTCCTCCAAGAAACTCTTTTAAAGTTCATGTAGAGTGATTTCATGATTTCCATGATTTGAATTAAAGTGTATTCATGATTTATTACAAGATTCATGTAGAGTTAATTGATATGTGTGCTTTATCATGTGAATTCATGTTGAAACTCTTGGAATTGTCTAATTGGAATTGAATCATGATGCCTACATGTTGTTTTAGTATTACGTGCATATATTGTGCCCCACAAGTGTTTAATCAATTGTCCATGTGAGTTGAATAGTGAAATTATATCATGTTAGCATGTATGCAAGTGTTTGCTTGAATGCCCAAATGAATGAATGATGACTAAGTAGTTAGTTACCATGTCTCAAGGTTATGCCATGTTTTTTAAGTTTATGCTATCGAGTCTGGGGAGTATTTAATACCCGACAATTAGCTGTTTGTCTAGAGCCATGGTTAGTCACAAAGTAGAATCAGTCATGTCTCGATCAGTAGAATTCATTCATTTACAAAACTTAGGAAAACTCAGTGAACTCAGAATCAGTCCAGCTCAGTTTAGTAAAATTAGTTCAGTTCAGTTATACAGTACAATCTATAATAGTTCAGTCTAGCCTAGTACAGTTTAGAATTTAGTCCAATATCTTTTCAGTTGGGAGTAGGATTTAGCACCGAGTGAACCCAAGGATGGGGACTCACCTACCAGTAGAGTGTGAAATCCTTAAAAATAGTCCTTGCATTCAAGAACTACCTAGCCAGTGTAGGTTGAGACATCAACCTGCCAGTTGAGGGTTGATGAGGTGATCTACCTGCTAGTTGAGGGTACCACCATTCTCGTTTAGAGTACCTGTCAGATGAGGGTGACTCAACACTTGTCCTTACCCATGACACAATATTAATACCCTTCCAACTAGGGTTACATGTTGGACCCCAAATCAGTTAGAGAAGGGGCATGTCGGTTAGATGATTACTTTCCACAGTATCAGTTTCAGATTCAGTCTCAGTATGGAACTCTGTTCAGTTCCGCAGATTCAGGACTGTCAGACACAGTCACTCAGCTCAGTATGGAATTTAATATAGTTCCACAGAATCAAGACTGTCAGATACAATCATTCAGCTACCAGTAATTTAGTATCAGTATACTCAGATATCTATTAATCAGTATTCATATTCAGTATTCACTGTTATTACAATCTCAGTACAGCTTCCATATTCATGTATGTACTCTCATTCAGTCATACTCATGATATTCAATTAGTATTGTTCATGCATATGAACCCATGTATTTCAGCCTACCTCACTGAGCATACCAGTATATTCAAAGTACTGATGCATACCTTTCTTTTGCACTATGATATCTTATATCATAGGTTCAGATGTACAGGCTCCCGAGCACCCTTAGCAGTTTAGATTCTCAGCATATAGAGTTAGTGGTGAGTCCTCATAGTTTGAGGACGTAATTATTTATTTCAGCATTTCAGTTCATTTTCAGTAGTAGAAGTTAGTTGGGGACTTATCCCATCAACTCCACTGTTCAGACAGTTTAATGGATTTTCAGACTAGATTATTTTCAAACAGTTGTTTAATTTTTAGTATTGATATTCATTTTTTTTGGTATTGCGATACCATATACAATATTATTTATAGTATTGAACCTTATGGACAGTTTTTTTACCTACTTTTTGCATATTTACCGTATTATTATTCAGTTATTACAGTAGGTATCAGTCATGGGTTAGCTTGTGGTCCTTCGAGATTATGAGCACTATGTTGCATCCGGGGTACAGACTCGTGGTGTTACAAACTTGGTATTAGAGCCTAAGGTTCAACAGAGTCCTAGGAAGTCTGAAAGTCGTATCTAGTAGAGTCTTATGCATGGGTGTGTTGCATGCCATACTTATGGACAAGAGGCTACGAGATGTTTTTGGAAAAGTTTCCCTTCTTTCAGTAATCATATCGTGCGAGTGAGCATGAGATCCAGTTAAAATCTCAGTCTAATTCTTTTTTTTTCATTTATAGAAATATGCCTCCAAAGAGGTCTAAGGAAAGAGGAACATGAGACCAGCTAGAACCCCAGCCCGTCCTTCCAGATCCACTGGACGTACACGTCTCACACGCTGAGTTTAGAGAAACATTTACCACCCTAGCTCATTCTGTAGTAGCCCAGAATGAATGTTTAGCTATCGTTCCAACCAACCTATTGTCCAATACTGCCGCTGCTAGGATTAGAGACTTTACCCTAATAAACCCTCCACGTTTATCGAGTTTAAGTCATATGAGAACCCTCAGGAATTTTGTGATTAGGTGCAGAAGGTTACTGATATTATAGGGGTGACCGCTGGTGAAAGTGCTGAGTAGGACATATATCAGTTGTAGGATGTGGCACACTCACGGTTTAAATAGTAGAAAGCAGAAAGGGCCATAGATTCAGGGTCTATAGAGTGGGAAGAGTTTGCCACTGCTTTTCTTGATAGGTTCTTCCCACTGGAGTTGAGGAAAGCGAAGCTTCTGGAATTTATAAATCTGAAGCTGGGCAATATGATAGTGAAAGAGTATTCTCTTAAGTTTACTCAATTAGCTAGATATGCTTCTCATGTGGTGGCAGACAACAGATCTTGAATGAGTAAGTTTGTGTTAGAGGTGACTAGCAGTGTGGTCAAGGAGTGTAGGACCATAATGCTTATTAAGGAGATGGACATATCTAGGCTCATGGTCCATGCTTATCAGATAGAGAAGGCCAAGAATAAAGAGAAGGAGAAGGAGAGCAAGTGACCGAGAGCAGGTAGTTTCAACTTCGCTCAGCCTAATTTAGAGGGTGAGAATCATTCTCAGTTCCACCCAAAATCTTCAGTCCCATCTCCTTCCTCAGCCAGTGCTCCTGTGCTAAAATTCAAAGACGGTAACAGGGATAGGGCATCAGTCCCTAAACCCCAGGGCAGTATTAGCAGTGCCCGAACCAATCCCCTTTGTCAGAAGTGTGGCAGAAACTACCAGGGTATCTGTAGAGCAGGAAGTGATGCGTGTTTTGGGTGTGGTAATCCAGGCCATAGAGTCAGAGATTATCCTCAGTTAGGTTCTCAGGGTTAGTATCCGGTCGCCCAAATCAGCAGGGTGCCGCTTCCAGTGCCACCAGTGGGCAACACCCAAATAGACTCTATGTTTTTTAGTCCTGACAGGATCAAGAGAGTTCTCCTGACGTGGTCATTGGTACGTTACAAGTTTATCATTTGTATATTTACGCTTTGCTAAATCCAGGAACTTTGTTGTCCTTTGTTACTCCTTATATAGCTGTCGATTTCAGATTCATTCCCGAAATCCTAGCAGAGCCTTTCTCAGTCTCTACCCTAATGGGTAAATCTTTCATAACCCCGCGGGTATACAGGAACTATCCGGTTATGGTATCTCAGAAAGTCACTTCAGCAGACTTAGTTGAATTAGAGATGACTGATTTTGATGTCATTCTCGACATGGATTGGCTTCATTCCTTCTATGCCTTAGTCGACTACAGAAACAAAATTGTCTAGTTTCAGTTTTTTGAATGAACCCATCCTAGAGTGGAGGGGTAGTACTTTAGCACTTAGGGGTCAGCTTGTTTCTTACCTTCGGTCAAGGAAGATGATATCTAAGGTATATGTCTACCATCTCGTTCGAGTCCAGGACTTTAGTTCAGAAACTCCTAATCTTGAATTAGTGTCAGTAGCATGTGAATTCTCAGATCTATTTCCCAAAGATCTTTTTGGTATTCCTCCCGAAAGGGAAATTGACTTCGGAATAGACCTTCTTCCAGATACTCAGCCCATATCTATCACTCCATAAAGAATGGAACCTACAGAACTCAGAGAATTAAAAAAAAAATTAAAGGATCTCCTAGATAAGGGATTAATCAGACCCAGTGTATCCCCATGGGGCACACCAGTTTTATTCGTGCATAAGAAAGATGGCTCCCTCAGAATGTGTATTGACTACCGTCAGTTAAATAAAGTCACGATCAAGAACAAGTATCCACTTTCCAGAATTGATGACTTCTTTGACTAACTTCAGGGTGCCAGCTACTTCTCTAAGATAGACTTCAGATCAGGCTATCACCATCTTAGAGTCAGGGAGTGTGACATCCCAAAAACAGCTTTCAGAACTTAGTATGGTCACTTTAAATTCTTAGTCATGTCCTTTGGTCTTACCAATGCCCCAACAACTTTCATAGACTTGATGAACCATGTGTTCAAGAAGTACTTGGACATGTTCATCATAGTCTTCATAGATGATATTCTTGTCTACTTCCACAGTGAATATGGCCATACAAACAATCTCAGAATAGTATTATAGACTCTCAGAAATCATTAGTTATTCACTAAATTCAGTAAGTGCAAATTTTGGCTAAGGTCAGTAGCTTTTCTCGGCCATATAGTTTTTGGTGATGGCATTAGGGTTGATCCCCAAAAGACTGAAGCAGTAAAAAACTAGCCCAGACCCATCTATCCTTCAGATATCAGGAGTTTCTTAGGCTTGGCCAGCTATTATAGAAGATTTGTTGAGGGATTTTAATCTATTGCATCCCCTATGTCCAGACTAACTCAGAAGAAAATTAAATTCCAGTGGTCAAATTATTGTGAAAAGAGTTTTCAGGAGTTGAAGACTCAACTTACTACAACTCCAGTTTTGACCCTACCAGATGGTTTAGACGGCTTTGTTGTGTATTATGATACCTCCAGAGTTGGCTTAGGGTGTGTTCTGATGCAAAGTGGTAAGGTCATAGCCTATGCCTCTAGACAACTAAACCCCATAAGAAGAATTACCCTACTCATGATCTTGAGTTAGCAGCAGTAGTGTTTGCCTTAATAATTTGGAGGCACTATTTGTATGGTATGCACGTGGATGTGTTCACTGACCATAAGAGCCTGAAGTATGTATTCTCTTAGAAAGACCTAAACCTCTATCAGAGAAGGTGGTTGGAGTTGTTGAAAGAATATGACATGAGTGTTTTGTATCATCCGGGCAAGGTTAATGTAGTGTCCAACGCTCTCAGTAGAATATCTATGGGTAGTATTGCTCATGTAAAGGAAAGTAAGAAGATGTTAGCTCAGAAAGTTCATCAGCTAGCCCGACTAGGTGTTCTCTTAGTTGATTCAGTAGAAGGTAGTGTATAGGTGCAGAGTAGTTCAGAATCATCCCTAGTTTCTGAAGTGAAGAAAAAGCAGGATAGGGATCCTAGTCTGGTCAAGTTGAAAGAATTAGTCAGAGATTAGAAGGTAGATGTTTTCTCCCAAGAGGGAGATGGTGTTTTGCGTTTTCAGGGTCGATGATGTATTCCAGGCAAAGATGACTTGAGGCAGCAAATCCTTGCAGAAGAACATGGTGTGCGCTACTCTATTCATCCAGAGGCCACTAAGATATATCGTGATTTGCGGGAGATCTATTGGTAGAGTGGGATGAAGAGAGATATTATAGAGTTTGTGGATAAGTGCTCAACATATCAGCAGGTTAAGATTAAGTATTAGAAACCTAGTGGGTCCATGCAGGAGTTCAACATTCCCACCTGGAAATAGGAAGAAGTGAACATGGACTTTGTGACGGGTTTGCCTTGCACTCGTCGTCAGCATGATTCAGTTTGGGTCATTGTAGAAAAGATGACCAAATTAGCTAATTTCCTACCAGTCCATACCTCTTACTCAACTGAGGATTATGCTAAACTTTATATCTGGGAGTTAGTCAGATTGCACGGTGTTCCATTGTCCATAATATCAGATAGAGGTTCCCAGTTCACCTCTTATTTCTAGAAAGCATTCCAAAATGGTCTTGGTACGCGAATTCACCTCAATACAACCTTTCACCCTCACCTTAGCAATCTTATTTCACAACCCTTACATCCATTAAATGTTGATATTTGAGTTCATGATCAGGGATGTCAATAGGTGTTCCCTGACAAGTTTTGGATTTTTCAGACTTCATTTGAAGCACCTTTGGAATCCTAAGCCAGCGAATCAACGCAATCTTGACGCATCGCATCGACTATCGCGTTGATAAACGTTTTCCCCTGCTCCTATCGTCTAATTCCAGTGAACCAATGTGAACTCGACGCGGCACATGGGATATCACATCGATGCCAATGACGTGATGCGTCAACCTGTGTGTCGATAGTTTAGTTTACATTCATTATAAAAAAGCCACGTCCTCAGGGTTAATTAAGTCTTTTTCCCATGCCCTTCATCCCCCATACACTAAATTTAGCCCTCTTTTAGCAAGTTATATTCATTCTTTCACAAATTGCTCAAGAACAAAAACCCTAGGTGAATTAAATTCAAACTCAAGGCTCAATATTCCACCGTAAATTTTCTAGAATTCACCAACTAAGGTATGTGAAGTGTTCATCCAAGGGTTCCTTCCACCCTTGGAGTCCAAGAAACTCTTTTAAAGTTCATATAGAGTGATTTCATGATTTCCATGATTTGAATTAAAGTGTATTCATGATTTATTACAAGATTCATGTAGAGTTAATTAATATGTGTGCTTTATCATGTGAATTCATGTTGAAACTCTTAGAATTATGTAATTGAAATTGAATCATGATTCCTACATGTTGTTTTAGTGTTACGTGCATATGTTGTGCCCTACAAGTGTTTGATGAATTGTCCATGCGAGTTGAAAAGTGAAATTATATCATGTTAGCATGTATGCAAGTGTTTTCTTGAATGCCTAAATGAATGAATGATGACTAAGTAGTTAGTTACCATGTCTCAAGGTTATGCCATGTCTTTTAAGTTTATGCTATCAAGACCTGAGGGTATGTAATGCCTGATAATTTAGCTGCTTGTCTAGAGCCATGGTCAGTAACATAGTAGAATCAGTCATGTCTCGATCAGTAGAATTCAGTCAGTTACAAAACTTAGGAAAACTCAGTGAACTCAAAATCAGTCCAGCTCAGCTCAGTTGGGAGTAGGATTCTGCACCGACTGAACCCAAGGATGGGGACTCACCTACCAGTAGAGGGTGAAATCCTTAAAAGCAGTCCTTGCATTCCAGAACTACCTAGCCAGCGTAGGTTGAGACATCAACCTGCCAGTTGAGGGTTGATGAGGTGATCTACCTGCCAGTTGAGGTTACCACCATTCTTATTTATAGTACCTTCTAGATGAGGGTGACTCAACACTTGTCCTTACCCATGGCATGGTAGTAACACCATTCCCCGTTTATTGGTTTGACCCCAACTCAGTTAGAAAAGAGGTATGTCGGTTAGATGATTACTTTTTACAGTCTCAGTTTTAGATTCAGTCTCAGTATGAAACTCAGTTCAGTTCCGCAGATTCAGGACTATCATACATAATCACTCAGCTTAGTATGGAATTCAGTATAGTTCCACAAAATCAAGACTGTCAGATACAGTTATTTAGTTACCAGTAATTCAATATCAGTTAATCAGTATTCAGATTCAGTATTTAGTGTTATTACAATTTCAGTATAGTTTTCATATTCATGCATGTACTCTTATTCAGTCATACTCATGATATTCAGTTAGTATTGTTCATGCATATGAACCCATGCATTTAATCCTACCTCACTGAGCATACCAGTACATTCAAAGTACTGGCGCATACCTTTCTTTTGCGCTATGATCTCTTATATCATAGGTTCAGATGCACGGGCTCCCGAGCACCCTTAGTAGTTCAGATTCTCAGCATACAGAGTTAGTAGTGAGTCCTCATAGTTTGAGGATGTGATTATTTATTTCTGCATTTATGTTCATTTTCCAAAGTTGGAGTTAGTTAGGGACTTATCCCATCAACTCCACAGTTCAGACAGTTTAGAGGCTTTTCAGACTAGAGTATTTTCAAACAGTTGTTCAGTTTTTAGTATTGATGTTCAGTTTTTTTTTGGTTTTGTGATACCATATCCAGTATTATTTACAGTATTGAACCTTATGGCCAGTTTTTCACCTACTTTTTTCATATTTATTGTATTATTATTCAGTTATTGCAACAGGTACTTTTTGGGATTATGAGCACCGTGTAGCATCCGGGGTACAAACTTGGGGCGTTAAACTTGTACACACATGCTAAGGGTTTTATGGTCTCTCACTAGCCATGACCTGCAAGGGTCGATCTCTTGTGTATGTACCAAAAACTCTAGACATCTAGTGCCTACCAATCCTATATCACCAATTCAATGAAGACGACCAAATATCCGTACATCCCAAAATAAGCAATAGATTTTGCAACAATCACAATCACAATGATACTTGTAAAATGAACAAGCTTTTAATATAACCTTATTGCATGTAATTTATACTTAGGATATCAATTAACCATTCACTTCATTTGAACATGCATTGTAACAAGTATATGAACTAGGATATCAATTAACCATTCACTTCATTTGAACATGCATTGTAACAAGTATATGAATAAATAATTAACATACACACATAAAATAAATTGGGTTTCAACTATATTAAATCACCACCTACCTCAATCCAAGATCCTGCATTGCTCTAACAAACTAGATGTTTTTCTTTTCTTGCAACCTCCACTTTATTGTGGTATAAAACATTAACAAAATAAATAATCAACTAAATAATCAAACCATATCAAGGAATATAACCTAATCTCAAAACCCTAAGGCCAAATTCATGATTATCTTCTCATTCTAGGATTTTCTATCATTATTCCACCTTGATCCTATAAATTTCATGGTTACAATGGTGAATTATAATCATGCAAGGGTATTTTAACAACTTATAACTAAAACTCAAAGGTTTCCTACCAAATTCACCTAATTTCACTAGAAAAATTAGCTAGGTCAAGTTAAATACTCTCTTAAAACCCAAAAACTAGTGATTTTATGAGCTAATAATCAGAAAACTAGTTAATGGGAGGGATTTACTTATCTTTATGAAGAATTTTGATGAAAATAGATAAAATTCACCCTAAATCACCATAATTATTCCCAAAATAAAAGTGGAATAAAAATAACATTTTTGAGATATTTTTACATTTATCAACACATATCCCATTATAGAAGCTGTGCTATAGTAAGTTCCCGCCACTATGGAGGGATTAATCAAAGTGACTTTTGCTATTGCGAGAGAATTCCTGCTTTATCAGCATAATGGTTGTATTATGCCAATCTCTAAGTAGGGTAGGCGAGGCAGAAAATCGGGATTTTTTCTAATTTTGCTAAGTTTTTCAATACACACACAGATTTTGAAATCCAAAACCAACTCATTTATCTTAAATTTGGATATTGAGAGTTCTTCTCACCCGAGTTCACTTGCAAAAATTCCTATAGATTTTTTATCGCCTTATCTATTAAGCAATCAACTGAAAACATATAACCTTTAACTAATCCATTTTTGGATTAACCTTGAGCATACCACGCTTGATTTCAGCCAACACTGTCCTAGCCTGATATTTTTAACTCGTAATTCGGGAAAAACCTTGATCAAAACTTTGGCATTCTAGACTTACCCTTAATGATGACAAGGGTCATTACACATACTCGATACATTCGATAGTACTGACCACATACTTTTCTCTTGTGCTATGTCCTATTATGATATATATTCAGGTATCTACACTCAGACTCACATTTAGATTTGCATCTCATTCTATTAGTTAGCAGACTTGGTGAATTTTTATTATTCGGGAGAACTTGTAATTCTAATTCTTCAATATAGAAATTTTTTAGTTTTAATTTTATTTAGAGTTAGCTGAGGGTCTTGTCCTAGTAACTCAACTATGATTACAAAGGGTTTTTAGACACAGACAATCTAGTATGTTTCAAACTTTAACTTTTATCAGTTGTTTAAAATAGCCAGACAATTATATTCTAATGCCCCGAGAGAACACCCTAGACGCCACACACAACTTAAGGCCACACGTAGCCCTAAGTTAACCCATGATACACTATCTAATTTGAAATCACATAATAAAAGGAATATAATCTAAATTAAAAACTCAACATATAAATCTCAATTTCTTAAAAATGATACTCAAGATTAGACAATCTTACAAAGTTTCATAATCTTAACATACACCATCAGACAAGCCTCTACTAAGATAGTACTGAGGAGACACTGGGGCAGACCCTAGCTGACCCAACTACTGAACTGAAATTGGAACTAAATACTTAAATCCTTAGGAGAAGCTAAAACTTTGAGACCTCGAACTAAGAGGACTCACCACAAGCTGGATTGTAGGTAATAATGCCGAACTTAGTCACGCTATTAGATACGGGCACCGGGACCTACATTATGAGACAATGTATTACATAGACATATATGTGGATTAGTACTTTTGGAATGTACTAAGCATGTGGGGGTGAATGCACACTTAAAAACAATAATATCAATATAGAATCTCTTGAAGACAATGCATGCCAAGTGTAAATCACTCACCTTAGGCTTGAGTAAATCTTAAAAATTGCAAGGCCATAAAGCATAAAAATCACATCAATCAACTTTCGTGATCCATAACACTTAGTTCTTGAAATATTTAGCTTTATTCTTACTTATGGGAACTTGTGAAAATCTATACTTTTATTACTTCTTATGAAAAATTCTTCTAACCGACATAAACCATGAGAGCTAACATGGAGTCCAACGTCTTACCCATGTTGGGGAGAGTTTTCCTATCCTTTCCATCAGAATAGAACCTTAATTTAGTGATCACTTCTTAATTTCATCCTTATTGGGAATAAGTTTAACCTACGTTGGCTTGTAATTTTTGAGATTTTGGATACACTCATTCGTAGTCTCATCTCGGTGCTAAATTCTACTCCCACTATATATATGCTCTTACTTTAAGAAATCCACCTTAAAATTTATCTTAAGGTTTATATAAAGAAAACCAATGATTCTCTTCTCTTCTTTACTTTAAATCATAAGCAGGATGAAAGTGTGGATTTCAATCTTATCTTGGGATCAAAAGATCAATCTTTTCTTTAGAAGCACTTAACAAATCTTATCTTAAGGACATAATTTCCTTCTAAACTTAATGCTTAAAGTCAATGCTTAAAATATCAACTTTAATTCATAAATAGTCATATGGAAACTTCATGCTCAATAATCATCTTAAACATAATTCTATAATCTCATTCAAATTAATGAAGCTTAAATCATAATTGAAGATCTCATGAGTCAAACATAATTATATGAAAATCTCGTTTCGCTTAGAATCCTAAATCACAAGGTAATTGCATAAATTCAAGAATATAAGAAATTGGGATCAAAACCCTAGTTGAAATTCATGTAGTTTAATCTCAAACACAAGTTTTAGGCACAAGGGTGGAAGAAAACCCTTGTTCATAACCCCACATACCTTAATAGACTTGACTTAGCGGAGAAATCGCAACCCAAAAAGCCATGGAGATGGTCTTGAGGGAACCCTAATTTATGTTCTTGAGAGGGATATAAGAGGATTTTAAGATGTTTAATCGATGAGATAAGGGAAAAATAATGCCCCTTGAGGGTTATAATTTGTGGTCTAGGAGTTATAAGGGGGTAAAAGAAAAAAAAAAGGCCCCTGAACTTAATTTCTTAGAAATTACCCAGCGGTTTATGCGACTCTAGTATACAACTCGTATACTAGGGTACGACTGATCTTGCGAGTCATATCCTGGAAAGAATCATGGATGGAAAACACTATTTAGTATACGAGTCATACTTATAAATCGTATGTAATAATACGACCAATATCACTAGCTCGTATCTTAGTCAGGATCTCAAAAGGGTCAACACTAATGAGCTTACAATTAGTCTCCATATGACTCATATAGTCAACATACGACTTGTAAGGATGAGTTATATCCTTTCCAGAATATTCATCAGACTTTACTAATCTGGGTATGAGTCTCACTCATGAATCGTATCGATGAATACAACTCCCGAGGCTAGTTGTATTGGGAATAGAGATTTCCTGGGATGGGGTATTATAATATCTCCCCTTTGGGAACTTTTATTCTTGAATTTGGCACCTCTTAGGACTTAGGGAAAAGATAAGACATAGGGAAAAGATCAAGTATATCAATAACAACTTATAATCAAGATTATAACCATTATAGATAATCCCACCACACGCAATAAAAGGCACACACCATGATTATTTAAACATGATCAAAGAGAAAATGGTCTCGGCTGAAAATAGTTACTTACCTTTGGTATGAACTGAACTAGAAGGAAAAAAATGAGGATACTTGGCCACCATGTCTGCTTCAGCTTTCAAAGTTGCCCCTTTGACCAACTATTTTTTCTGAAAAACTTTCACCGATGCTACTTCCTTATTCCTTAGCCTCCAGACTTTTTGATCAAGTATCTCCACTAAAATTTCCTCATATGTCACACTATCCTTGACCTCAATACTCTAAAGGGGAACAAACAAGGACAGATTTCCAGTGCACTTTTAAGCATCGATACATGGAATACAGAATGAACCACAATTAACTCTATTGGAAGATCCAATTCATAAGCAACTTCTTCTATATGCCTCACTATCTCGTAAGGACCAATGAATCATGGAATCAACTTCCCTTTCTTTCCAAATCTCATTATTCCTTTCATTGGTGACCCCTTTAGAAATACTCAGTCACTTACTCTGAATTCAAGATCTCTTTTTCTCACATCAGCGTATGACTTTTGATGACTTTGAGCAGTCCTCAATTATTCATGAATCAACTGAACCTTAGCCATAGCTTCAAGAACCGAATCTAGTCCAATCAATGCCGCTTCTCTAACCTTAAGCCATCCTATAGGTGATTTGCACTATGCCCATACAATGCTTCAAATGGTTCCATCTAAATGGTAGCATGGTAACTGTTATTATAGGAGAACTCAATCAATTATAAATAATCATCCAAGCTTTCCTTAAAATCTAGAACAAAGCCCTCAACATATCCTCTAGTGTCTAAATTGTACGCTCATCCAGACCATCTATCTGTGGATGAAAAGATGTACTAAGATAAACCTTTGTACCAAGGCCTTTCTGAAATGATTTCCAAAAATTCAAAGTGAACTGTGTGCCTCTTTCTGAGATAATAGATAAGGGTATTCCATGAAATCTTACTAACTTGTGGATGTACAACTGAGCATAATCCTCTGTATTTGAAATCTTAACAGGTAGAAAATAAGCTAACTTGGTCATTCGATCTACTAGGACCCATATTGAATCATACTGGCACCTTGTACAAAGAAACCCTGTAATGAAATCCATATTTACTTCTTCCCACTTCTAAGTAGGGATACTAATTTCTTGCATCATACTACCTGGTCTTTGGTGTTCAAACTTAGCTTGCTGGCAATTTAGACACCTTGCCACGAACTCCGCTATGTCCCTCTTAATACCATTCCACCAATAAATCTCTCGCAGGTCTCTATACATTTTAGTACAACCAGGATGAATAGAGTACCTTGAACTATGAGCTTCGGTTAATATCCTCTCTCTTAACCCATTTATATTTAGAACACAGAGTCTACCTTGATATCGAAGTACATCATCTCCCCTTTTGGAGAAAACCTCAGCCTTTTGATGCTGGACTACTTCCAATAACTAGATAAGTATCGGATCACTTCGTTGCTTCTCTTTAACCTCCACTACCAAAGATGACTCTGAACCACTACTCCCTTATCGTCTGTGTCGATTAAATGAACTCCTAAATAGGCTAACATGTGCACTTTCTTATCCAACTCTCGCTTTTTCGCTTTCACATGATCTACACTACCTATGAACAATCTATTCAATGTATCCACCACTACACTGGCCTTACCCGAATAATAGAGCACATTCATGTCGTAATCCTTCAACAAATCCAACCACCTTCTCTAGTGAAGATTTAATTTCCACTGAGTAAATACATACTGCAGGCTCTTATGTTCTGTGAAAACATCAACATCCAAACCATATAGGTAGTGCCTCCATATTTTCAAAGCAAAAACCATGGCATCTAACTCCAAATAATGAGTTGGGTAATTCTTTTTGTGGTCCTTAGGTTGCCTGGAAGCATAAGCTATCACTTTGGTATTTTTCTTTAGTACACAACCTAACCCAATTCTGTAGGCATCAAAATATACCACAAATCCGTCTAACCATTCCGGCAAAGCTAATATTGGAGCCGAAGTTAATTTATCCTTAAACTCCTGAAAGCACTTTTAATACTTATCAGACCATACAAACTTTACTTTTTTAGGTCAACTTAGTCAAGGGAACCTCTATAGAGGAGAGCCTTTCAAAAAAAATCTTCTGCAATACCCTGCCAGACCTAAAAATCTATGGATATCAGATGGAGTCATGGGTCTAGGCCAGTGCTTCACTGCATCGGTCTTTTGAGGATCTACATGAATAGTAGCTCCTAAAATAACATGCCCCAAGAAAGTAGCAGACTCCAACCAAAAATCACACTTACCAAACTTCACATACAACATATGATCTTTAAGGGTCTACAATACAATTCTCAAATGATAAGCATGCTCTTCTTCACTTCTGGAGTATACAAGTATTTCATCTATAAGGATGATGACAAACATACCCAAATACTACTTGAAGGCCCTTTTCATCAAATCCATAAAAGATGTGAGAGCATTCATGTAATACCCTGAGTTTGGTAACCCAGAGCTACACGGTGCTCATAATCCTGAAGGACCACAAGCTAACCCATGACTGGTACCTGCTGCAATAACTAAGTAATAACACTATATAATGCAGAATAATGGGATGAAATGCCATAAGGTTTAAAACTGTAATACTAATGAAAATAAAATGATAAAATCTGATAAAAACATCAAAATCTGAAATGCTGAATACTGTCTAAACGTCTAGTCTAAAAAGCCTCTAAACTAAACTGTTTGAATAAGGAATTGATGGGATAATCCCCCAATTAACTCCATCTACTGAAATTCATAATATAATAAGATAATGAAATAAAAGAATGTCTTCGAATGATGAGGACTCACTGCTAGTCTACTACAGATGGCTGAATGTCTGAACTGCTAAGAATGATCTAGGTCCCGTACGTCTGAACCTATGGTATAAAACACCATAGCGCAAAGAAAAGTATGCGTTAGTATGTGATAATATAATGGTATGCAAAGTGAGGTAAGTCTGAATAAAAGGGTTCAAATGCATGAACTATAACTGACTAAATAACATGAACATGACTGCGTAAAAATACATGCATGAATACACAATTGTAACTGAAGTCATAAGGACTCTGAATACTGAGTTTAATGATAATATGGATTACTGCTAACTGATATAATTGATAAGCGTTATACTATTTACTGAGTGACTGTGGCTGACAGTCCTATTTTTGATGGAACTAGCTGAGTTTTGTACTGAGTTGAGTGACTGTATCTAACAGTCCTGAAATCTATAGAACTATCTAAGTTCTTACTTAAATTGAGACTGTGGGAGGTAATCATCTAACCGACTTTCCCCTTTTTTGAATAGATTCGGGGTCCAACCTGTAACCCCAGTTGGAAGGGTATCAGTATTATGACACAAGTAAAGACATTGAAGAGATACCCTCATCTGGTAGGTTCTCAAATGAGAATGGTGGGACCCTCAACTGTCAGGTTAATCCACCTCATCAACCCTCAACTAGCATATTTTAATGTCTAAACCTACGCTAGATACGTAGTTTTAGAAAGCAAGGACTGCTTCTAAGGATCACACCATCTACTGACAGGTGAGTCCCTATCCTTGGGTTCACTTGATGCTAAATCCTACTCCCAACTGAATAGACACTGAACTAATTTCCTAGTTCATACTAGGCTGGACTGACCTGTTACTGATTGTACTGATTAACTGAACTGAACTGAGCTTACTGAGTTTTCCTGAGTTCTGTAACTGAACTAGAGTACTACTGATCGTGACATGATTGAGACTATTCTGTAACTGAAACTGGTTCTAGGCACACAACTAAATTGTCGGGTATTAAATATCCCCAGGACTCGATAGCATAAAAATAATAAGACATGATAATAGTCAATAACTCACAATACGATTTATAAGGCATTTCATCAATCACTTGAAAGTCATAAACTTACACATGAATAGGAATGCATACTAACACATTATAATTTCATTAAACCAATCTCATGAGCATTCCATCAAACACATACAAGGTATAGATTTAACATGGAAGGCATTATGAACATGTGGGTATACCATAAGTTTATCATCTAGACCACCAAAGGATCACAAAAGCACCATAGTCTCAATTTAGCATTCTATCAAATACATGGTAGGCGTAGCTTTATACTTGGGTATGATAAACAATGCTAATAGACCATGACTTAATAATTCAAGGGTTTTAATGTAAGAGAATCAAAATTCAACTTACATTATATCATAATATCAAGAAACACATAAAGATTTCAACTTGGAACACATTCCACAACATCAACATGATTACAATCAAACCCACAACAGGGAAATCACAATTCGTGTTTTTCTTAAAAGAAGTTTTCTTGAACTCCAAGGGTGGAAGGGACCATTGGATGAACACTTTACATACCTTGTTGAAGAATTTATGGAAATTAATGGTGGAATCTTGAGTTCTTGATTCGAAAAATACCCCCAAGAATGTGGTATTTTAATGAGTGAAAAATAGATTTATGGAAATTAATGGTGGAATCTTGAGTTCTTAATTTGAAAAATACCCCCCAAGAATGTTTCCTAGGGTATTAAATTTTGTGTTTTGGGGGCTGAGAGTCAGGGGAAAAAAACCAAATATCCCCCAAGAATGTGGTCATTTAATGAGTGAAAAATGGATTGCTGATGCGCAGGTCGACGCGGCGCGTCGATGGCACCAACGCAGCGCGTCGATGGCACCGACGCGGTGCGTCAATGGCACCGATACGATATCTAATGCGTCGCGCCAAGATTACGCAGACTCACTGGAATTTGACGCTGGTAGATGGGGAAAATATTAACCAATACGATAGGCCACACAGCGTGCCAAGATCGCATTGGTACACTATTTTGGGATTCCAAAGGAGCTTCAAACGAAGTTCGAAAAATCTGAAACTTGTCTGGGAATCTATTGACCTTCCTGATCATAAATTAACTAAAATATAGGTAATTAAAGGACTATAATGTCGTGAAATGATATTGACAACTTTTAAAGGCCTAAAATAAACTAAGTCTGAATACTTAGCTAGAATTTTCTAAGTCTGGGACCCCTTAACAAGCTTAAAGGACTGAATTAAGCTAGGAATTTTGTGGGGTCTTACAATATCTCCACCTTGGGAACATTCATTCTCGAATGAGATTGATTGAACTGAGATTACTAGTAGGATGAATCTACTTACTGGACATGAACATCTGGGATATGACTGTAGGAATGATATTACTGATATACTGAATTATCATACTGAACATGCATAACTGATGCATGAGTACATAACTGAGCTGGTTTATGAATACATGACTGGGAGTACTGATAAGCGGAGTTCCTCATACTGATCAGGCATATCTGATGCATGAATACATGACTAAACTGAATCATGAACATATAACTGAATATGCAAAAGTAAATGATACCAAGTTTGTAATGGAAATATGAGCATGAAACTGAATAAGCTTAAGGAAAGCCATTACCTTGGGATGAGTTTGGATTAGTGAAGAAGAGGTTGGGATACTTGGTCCGCATGTTTACTTCTGCTTCCTAAGTAGCTCTCTCAACGGACTGATTCTGCCAAAGAACTTTGACTAGAGGGACTTCTTTGTTCCTCAATCTGCGAGTCTGATAGTCAAGGATTTCGACTGGAATCTCTTTGAAAGAGAGGTTGTTCTAAATATCTATGCCCTCTATAGGGACTACAACTGCTGGGTCACCTATGCACTTATTTAGCAAAGAGACATGGAATACTGGATGGACTGAAGATAAATCTGAATGCAATTAGAGCTCGTAAGCTACTTTGTCAAAGCGACTGAGAATTCTGAAGGGACTGACATATCGGGGACTAAGATTTCCCTTCTTGCCAAACCTCTTCACTCCCTTCATGGGAGATATTTTCAAATACACATAATCGCTAATCTTGAACTCGAGATCCTTTCTTGACATATCAGAGTATGATTTTTGTCGGCTCTGAGCTATCTTGAGCCTCTCTTTGATCAATTTAACTTTCTCTAAGGTATTGAATACTAGGTTAGGACCTACAATTGCGGCATCACCCACCTCAAACTAAGCAATTAGAGATCTATATCTTCTACCATAGAGAGCTTCAAACAGAGCCATTTGAATGCTGGAATGATAGCTGTTGTTGTATGGAAACTCAATAAAAGGCCAGTGGTCATCCTAACTACCTTTAAAATCTATCGCACATGCTCGCAACATATCTTCCAAAGTCTGAAGGATCCTTTCCACTTGACCATCTATATGGGGATGAAAGGCTTTACTGAGATGAACTCAGGTACAATACCCTTTTGGAACGCTTTCCAGAAATGGGAGGTAAACTGGGTACCTCTATCTAAGACAATGGGAAATAGAACATCGTGTAATCTAACCAACTCTCTGATGTAGAGTTTGGCGTAATCCTCGACTGAATAAGAGGTATGAAGTGGAAGGAAATGAGCTGATTTGGTCATCCTGTCTACAATGACCTAAATTGAATCATACTGATGATGAGTACGAGGCAAAACCATCAAAAAGTTCATGTTCACTTCTTCCCACTTCCAAGTAGGAATACTGAACTATTGCATGAAACCACTAGGCTTCTGATGCTCAATCTTAACCTGCTGATATGTCGAGCACTTAGCCACAAACTCGATAATCTCTCTCTTAATATCACTCCTCCAATAGATCTCCCACAAGTCGCAGTACATCTTAGTGCCCCCTGGATGAATAGAGTAGCGTGCACCATCCACTTCTGCAAGAATTTTCTATCTTAAGTCATCAACACCTGGCACACACAGACGACCCTGACAACGTAGAACACCATCTCCCCCTTAGGATAAAACCTCAACCTTATGATCTCTGATGGATTCTTTCAACTTGACTATACTGGGATCTCTATCTTGCTTTTCCATTACTTCAGAAACTAGAGATGACTCTGAACTATTCTGAACCCACACACTACCCTCTGCTGAATCGACCTAGTGGATACCTAGTCGAGAAAGTTGATGAACTTCTTGAACTAACTTCTTCTTACTATCTTCAACATGAGCAATACTACCCATAGACATTCTACTGAGAGCATCAACCACTACATTGGCCTTGCCCGGGTGATATAGAACGCTCATATCATAGTCTTTCAACAAATCCAACCACCTTCTCTGATGGAGGTTTAAGCCTTTCTGAGAAAACACATACTGAAGAATTTTGTGATCTGTGAACACATCTACATGCACCCCATACAAGTAGTGCCTCCAATTTTTTAAGGCAAATACTACTGCTGCTAACTTGAGATCATGAGTCAGATAATTCTTTTTATGGGGTTTAATCAATCTGGAGGTGTAGGCTATGACCTTACCATGCTGGATGAGGACATAACCTAAACCTATTCTGGATGCATCAAAGTACACCACAAACCCATCTGAACCATCTGGAAGAGTCAAAACTTGAACTGAGGTGAGTTGAGTCTTCAACTCCTAAAAACTCCTATCGCTAAATCTGACAACTAAAATTTGACTTTCTTCTGAGTCAATCTAGACATAGGGGATGCAATAGATGAAAATCCCTCAACAAACTGCCTGTAATAGCCAACCAAACCCAAGAAACTACTGATATCTGATGGAGAGATGGGTCTGGGCTAATTTCTCACCGCTTTGGTCTTTTGGGGATCCACCCTAATGCCATCACCGGAAATGATATCGCTAAGGAATGCTACTGACCTTAGCAAAAATTTGCACTTACTAAATTTGGCGAATAACTGATAATTTTTGAGAGTCCACAATACTATTCTGAAATATTCTGCATGATCATGTTCACTGTGGGAGTAAACCAGGATGTCATTTATGAAAACTATGATGAACATATCCAAGTACTACTTGAACACACGGTTCATCAAGTCTATGAAAGTTGCTGGGGCATTGGTAAGACCAATGAACATGACTAAAAATTCAAAGCGACCATACCGGGTTCTGAAAGCTATCTTCAGGATATCACATTCTCCGACTCTGAGCAGATGATAGCCTGATCTGAGGTCTATCTTAGAAAAGTAAATAGTTCCTTGAAGTTGGTCAAACAAGTCATCGATTCTGGGAAGGGGATACTTGTTTTTGACCATGACCTTATTGAGCTGACAATAGTCTATTCACATTCTGAGAGAACCATCTTTCTTATGCATGAATAAAATTGGCGCACCCCATGGGGACACACTGGGTCTGATAAATCCCTTGACTAAGAGATCCTTCATTTGTTCTTTCAATTCTCTGAGTTCTGCAGGTTCCATTATGTATGGTAGAATAGATATGGGCTGAGTATCTAGGAGAAAATTATTTCCAAAATCAATTTCCCTTTCTGGAGGAATTCTGGGAAGATTTTTGGGAAATACATCCGGGAATTCACATGCTGCTGACACTGATTCAAGAGTAGGGGTTTCTGAACTAGAGTCCTTGACTCGCACAAGGTGATAGACACATCCCTTAGATATCATTTTTCTCGCCCGAAGGTAATAAACAAGATGATCCCTAAACGCTGAAGTACTACCCCTCCACTCTAGTATGGGTTCATTTGGTAACTGGAACTGGGCAATTCTATTTCTATAGTCGACTGATGCATAGCAGGAATGAAGCCAATCCATGCAGAGAATGACATCAAAATAAGTCATCTCTAATTTGACTAATTTTGCTGAAGTTATTTTCTGAGATACCATAACCGGACAGTTCCTGTATACTCGTCGAGCTATGATGGATTTACCCACTGGGGTAGAGACTGAGAAAGGCTCAACTAGAATTTCGGGTATGACTTTGAAATCAATTGCTATATAAGGAGTAACAAAAAACAAGAAAGCTCCTAGATCTAGCAAAGCATAAACATGTATATGAAAGATCTGTAACGTACCAATAACCACATCCGGAGAATTTTCCTAATCCTGTTGGGATTGAAGAGCATAGAGTCTATTTGGATATTGCCCACTGGTGGCACTAAATGAGGCACCCTGCTGATTCGAGCGACCGGACTGAGCTGGAGGATGGTTTCACTGATCTTGAGAACTTGACTGGGGATAATTTCTGACTCTGCGGCCTAGCTTTCCATATCCAAAACAAACATCACTGCCAGCTCTGCAAATACCCTGATAGTTCTTGCCATAAGCCTGACAAAGAGGATTGGTTTGGGCACTGCTGACACTACCCTGAGGTTTAGGGCCTGATGCCTTATCTCTATTGCCGTCTCTGAATTTTGGAACTAGAGCACTAGCTGAGGATGGAGATGGAACTAAATATTTCTAGAAGAATTGAGAATGATTCCCACCTTCTGACTTAGGCTGAGCAAAGTTGAAACTATCTATTCTAGCTCTCTTATTCTTCTTCTCTCTCTCCTTATTGTTCTGCTCCTCTATATGCTGAGCATAGATCATTAGCCTAGACAAGTCCATCTCACTAATCAACATTGTAGTCCTGCACTCTTTGACCACACTATCATTCACCCTAGACATAAACTTACTCATTTCGGATCTACTATCTATCACCACATGAGGAGTGTATCTAGCTAATTGAGTAAACTTGAGAGAATACTCTTTCACTATCATATTTCCCTATTTTAGATTAATAAACTCTTAACACCTTATCTTCTCTCAGCTCTAGGGGAAAGAATCTATCTAGAAAAGTAGTGGAAAACTCCTCTCATTCAATGGGTCCTGCATCTATGACCCTTCCTATTTTCCACTGTTTGAACCAAGTGTGTGTCACATCCTGCAACTGATATGCAGCTAGATCAGCACTCTCACTATCTTTCACCCTATAATATCTGTAATCTTCTGCACCTGATCAAGGAATTCCTGAGGATCCTCATCTAACTTAGCCCCTGAAAAAGATGGAGGGTTCATTTGGGGGAAGTCCCGAATCCTGGCTGCTGCAGTATTGGCCACTGGGGTGGTCGGAAAGGCAGCTGAAAATTTATTCTGGGCTTCCACAGAATGAGCTAGGGTGGCAAATACTACTCTAAACTCCACGTGGAAGACATGTTCGCCCAAAGGATTGGGCTGGTCGGGCTGAGGGACTGGCTGATCCCCCATTCCTCTTCCCTGAGTCCTCTTTGGAGGCATTTTCTATAGATAGAAGAGAAACTTGTATTAAAAGAGAGTTTATCTGGAGCTCATGCTCACTTTTACGACATGAATACTAAGAAAAAAGAAATTATTCCTAAAACATTTCGTAGTATCTTGTCCATAAGTGTGGCACGCTACACACCCAAGCATAAGACTCTACTACATGCGGCTTTCAGACTTCCTAGGACACTGTTGAATCTTAGGCTCTGATACTAAGTTTGTAACACCCCGAGTCTAGTATCTTGGACACTACACGATGCTCATAATTCTGAAGGACCACAAGCTAACCCATGAATGGTACCTGCTACAATAATTGAGTAATAACACTGTATAATAAGGAATAATGGGATGAAATGCCATAAGTTTTAAAAATGTAATACTGATGAAAATAAAATGATAAAATCTGATAAAAATATCAGAATCTGAAATGCTGAATACTATCTGAACCTCTAGTATGAAAAACCTCTAAACTGAGCTGTCTGAATAAGGAGTTAATGGGATAATCTCCTAACTAACTCCATCTACTGAAATGCTGAATCTAATAAGATAATGAAATAAAAAAATATCCTCAAATGATGGGGACTCACTACTAGTCTACTGCTACTGGCTGAATGTCTGAACCACTAAGAATGCTCTGGGGCTCGTACGTCTGAACCTATGGTATAAAACACCATAGAACAAAAAAAATATGTGTCAGTATGTGTGAATGTACTGGTACGCAAAGTGAGGTAAGGCTGAATGAAAGGGTTCATATTCATGAACTATAACTGACTAAATAACATGAACATAACTGCATGAGAATGCATGTATGAATACATAACTGTAATTAAAGTCACAAGGATTCTAAATACTGAGTTTACTGATAATATGGAATACTGATAACTAATATAACTGATAACTAATATACTGTTTACTGAGTGATAGTGTCTGACAGTCCTAATTCTGATGGAACTAGATGAGTTCTACACTGAGCTGAGTGACAGTATCTGACAGTCCTAAAATTTGTAGAACTATCTGAGTTCTTTACTAAAGATTGAGACTGAGACTGTGGAAGGTAATCATCTAACCTACATGTCCCTTTTCTAAATAGATTCGGGGTCCAACCTGTAACCCCAGTTGGAATGGTATCAGTACCATGCCATGGGTAAAGACACTGAAGAGATACCCTCATCTGGCAGGTTCTGAAATGATAACGGTGGGACCTTCAAATGCCAGGTTAAGCCACCTCATCAACCCTCAACTATCAGGTTTTGATGTCTCAACCTACGCTGGCTACGTATTTCTAGAACACAAGGACTGGTTCTAAGGATCACACCCTCTGCTGGCAGGTGAGTCCCCATCCTTGGGTTCACTAGGTGCTGAATCCTACTCCCAACTAAATAGACACTAAACTAATTTCCTAGTTGATACTAGGCTGGACTAACCTGTTACTGATTGTACTGATTAATTGAACTGAACTGAGTTTTCCTGAGTTCTATAATTGAACTAGAGTACTACTGATTGTGACATGATTGAGACTATTCTGTAACTTACACTGGCTCTAGGCACACAACTAAATTGTCGGGTATTAAATACCCCAGGACTCGATAGCATGAAAATAATAAGACATGACAATTCTTGAATACTTGGCAATAGTCAACAACTCACAATACGATCTATAAGGTATTTCATCAATCACTTGAAAGTCATAAACTTGGACATAAATAGGAATGCATACTAACATATCATAATTTCATTAAACCAATCTCATGAGCATTCCATCAAACACATACAAGGTATAACTTTAACATGGAAAACATTGTGAACATATGGGTATAGCATAAGTTCATCATTTAGACCACCAAAGGATCACAAAAGCACCATAGTCTCAATTTAGAATTTTATCAAACACATGGTAGGTGTAGCTTTATACTTGGGTATGATCAACAATGCTAATACATCATGACTTCATAATTCAAGGGTTCAATATAAGAGAATCAAAATTCAACTTACATGCTATCATAACATTAAGAAACACATAAAGATTTCAACTTGAAACACATTCCACAACATCAACATGATTACATGATTACATTCAAACCCACAACAGGGAAATCACAATTCATGTTTCTTTTTAAAAGAATTTTCTTGAACTCCAAGGGTGGAAGGGACCCTTGGATGAACACTTTACATACCTTGTTGAAAAATTTCTGGAAATTAATGGTGGAATCTTGAGTTCTTGATTTGAAATTTAAGAACCCTAAGGCTTATTCTTGAGAGAAATTAAGAAAGAATGTGTCTATTTTCTTCCCAGGGTATTAAATTTTGTGTTTTAGGGGCTGAGAGTAGGGGAAAAGACCAAAATACCCCCATGAATGCGGCCTTTTAATGAGTAAAAATTGGATTACCGACGTACAGGTCGATGCAGCACATCGATGGCACCGACACGATATCCAACACGTCGCACCAAGATCGCGCTGACTCATTGGAATTTGATGCTGGTAGCTGGGGAAAATATTAACCAACGCGATTGGCCATATGACGCGCCAAGATCACGTTGGTACACTGTTTTGGGATTCCAAAGGATCTTCAAACGAAGTCCAAAAAATTCAAAACTTATCCGGGAACTCCTATTGACCTTCCTGATCATGAATTAACTAAAATATAGACATTTAAAGGACTTTAAGGTTGCGAAATGAGTTTGCCAACTTTTGAAGGCCTAAAATAAACTAAGTCTGAATACTTGCTAGAATTTTCTAAGTTTGGGACCCCTTAACAAGCTTAAAGAACTAAATTAAGCTAGGAATTTTGTGGGGTCTTATAATTCATCAGTCCAATAGACATAACCACAAACTCAAAATGTCCATATCATGTTTGGAAAGTTGTTTTTAGAATATCTTGATCTCTAACTTTCAGTTGATGATACCCCGATCTAAGGTCAATCTTAGAGAACCATCGAGCACCTTGGAGTTGATCGAACAAATCATTGATTCTAGGAATAGGATACTTGTTCTTAATAGTAACCTTGTTTAGTTGTCTATAATCTATACACATTCTGAGGGTGCCATCTTTTTTACGCTCGAAAAGGACCGAAGCACCCCAAGGAGAGACACTGGGTCTAATGAAACCCTTATCTAAGAGATTTTTAAGCTTCTCTATTAACTTTTTAAGCTCAGTCGGAGCCACACGATATGGAGGAATGGAAATAGGCTAAGTATCAGGTAGAAGATCAATACCGAATTTTATTTCTCTATCTGGAGGTACCCCTAGTAAATCTTCATGGAAGACTTTTGGAAACTCATTTACTACTCGAGCTGTAATGACTCTCATGGTCATTTTTTAATATCTTAACACACTTTTGATATTCAGAGCTTTTCTATAACTACCCCAAGTTATTTATGACTTGTTGGGACTGATAATTCTGCTCCCAGGTTGTTCATTTGAAAACTTTAGTAATATCTAATATATTGTGGATCATTTAATTTAATTTGGAATTTGATAGAAATATAATTTATTATGCTTCTAAAATATTTTTGTTATCGATAAAATTCTTTAAGTTATGTTGTATTCTTATTTTTTTATATTAGCTTTTATAGTCTATTAATATTTTAAGTGGAGATTGTAAATCTAGAGATGTTAAAATATTATTATTATATAATAAAGATTTTGATAGAAATAATTTTCTATTAATTATGGTATATTCAAAATATTGTAATTATTTTACCACAAATTTATGCAATACCCGAGTGCAAATATAGCAAAGAAAACAAAAGGTGGTGTTGTCACACCAGCTGCCCGTGGATTTTGGGCAAAAGAACACCAAATTGCATGGTGTCATTATACCAGCAACGTAGTGGCCAGTCTTTACAATTTTTTTTTTTTTTAAGAATTTAAAGCTTCCTTATTGAAAAGTGCAATCCATTCAAACATTAACATTTTTTTTGGTTTTGTTCATGTCTCGCCTTTATTTGAAATAAAAGAAGAAGAAAAAAATGTTTGCCATCAATGAATTTACAACCATACTTGATTGTAGCACGAAGTACATTTTAAATATTGCTATAGTTGTTCAAGTTTGAGATCTAGTAGCACTATTCGGAGACTTTACAGAAAGACATTTTAGCTTTGGCGTTCAGGTAGGATAGGCTTACCCTACTTTTAGATTGAGCTTATATACTGAAATTGTGAGCTATTATGCTAGCTTTAGATAAGTTCTTGTAGTTACGTATTATTTGGTATATATAACATGTCTTATTTACCCGAATTAGTACCCTATTTTAGTAAATTTTGGTATTTTATCTTTCAATATATTATAGCATCTATTACTTTAGGACATGAAATTAAATTGCAAAACCTTGAATTTATTCCTTTTTAATTAAGATTTGTGAATGATTATTTAGACATATTTTAGCTTCTGTTTAGGTTCGACATTTGATTATTATGGTTACTATGAGTTTCGATTCAAATCCGGTATCTGATTATAGTTGAAGTTCCTTTGAGTTCCGGTTCGAGTCCGGCATATGATTATGAATTCTGTTTAATATTATATATGTGGCCTCTCATTATTATCCACTATGTCCGGTTTGAATCCGGCACGTGTCCTCTTGTTATTATCTATCACTACCGGTTCAAGTCGGGTATCTAGCCTCTCGTTACTACCCATTGGTGACGGTTCAAGTCTGGTGCACATCTGGATGAATATCATGATTTCTTAGGATTGGCTCAGTTACAGATTATTTATGTTTATTTTCTTTAATTGCTACTTGTGTGTCCCACCAGCTTATGGAGGTATGGTTGGGGTAATTGTCTTCTTCAGTGTGCCTAGCGGGTTTATGGGGGCCCAGTTGGGTTATGTTGTGTGCCTAACGGGCTTATGAGGGTCTAATTAGGTTATTCTTGATTTGTCTGTAATTACTGCATTATTTATTTTCTGATCACTTACATTTATTCCTTTATCTCATTGGCGTAGCTTGGCAGTTGTTTACCTTTCTGTCCCTTTTTACTGCTGACTTAGATTACACCCTTGCATTGTAGTTATACTTTTTCTGTATTGAGCTCAGTCGGCCGATGATGCCTACTGAGTACCCGTTGCTTTGGTACTTATACTACACTTCTTCATCTTTTTTTGATTCAGATCCGAGTCGTAGTAGCCGACATTGATGTGATTCATACCTTCCAGTACTGATTTGGAGCAGGGTGAGCTTATTATCGTTCGAGGTTGATCCTCCTCTTTCTAATCTAGTTTAGTCCTTTGTACTCGAGATTACTTGTGTATATTAGGCATATTTTAGATTTTTTCTAGTACTCTGGGTATCTTTTAGTAGTGGCTCTAGTACCGACCTTACCAGGCCTTGGGAGGGATTCTTTTGTGTATTTGCTCATTTTCTCCCCTTATTTTAGTATATGAGATATGTTTACTTTCTGTTTGTTACTTTTTATTATTGCTATCATTATACACAATCTTTTCTGATTTCTGCCTATTAGCCCGTTATCTAATATTCCGAGCTATGGCTTGGCTTGCCTACAAGGGGGATAAGGTAGGCGTCCTCATGACTTGAGAAATCAGGTTGTGATATGAGCTGACTGAACTGTAGGGACTTCGGACTTAGTATTCTTGACACAAATTAAATGGTAGATACACTTTTTTTATATTAACTTTCTGGCCTTAAGATAAGAGATGAAACGACCTTTGGGAGACACGAAACTACCCTCCCACTAAAATACTGCTTTATTAGGAAACTAAAACTTCACATCACGGGTGCGACAATCTATGGTTGCATAGCATGAATGAAGCCAATCCATGCCTATAATGACATCAAAATCCACCATATCCAATTCTATTAGGTCTACTAGTGTAATCTTATGGAGCATCGTAATAGGACACTCTCTAGAGATTTGTCTGGCAATAACTGACTCACCCACTAGGGTGGATATTGAGAATGGCTTGGATAGATTTTCAGGGCTTACCCTGAAATTCACAGCTACTAAAGGAGTAACATAAGAGAAACTCAACCCCGGGTGTAACAATACATAAACATTAAGATGGAAGGCATAAAACATACTAGTAACAACATCTGGGGAACTCTCCTACTCCTGGCTGGATGGTAATGCATAGAATCGATTCTGGTGCTGTCTGCCACCGGTACCAGAAGATGTGCCTTGAAGAGAAATTGGGCGCTCTGGCTGAGGTGCTAAAATTAGTAGCCTGAGTCTAAGGATAAGCACCTCTACTTCCTTGCTTAGTATGTGGACACTCTTTAACTCTGTGACCCATCTTACCACAACCATAAAAACCTACTTTACCCACCAAACATTCACTCGGATGAGTCTTGCCACACTTTGGACAAGTCGGGTAACTGGGCCTCTCGACTACATTATTCTGTGACTTGGAATTCGAAGTCCTGCCCCACTTCTCTTGCCTAGTCCTAGGCGCAAGGGAACTAGCTGATGATGGTGCGGGTACTGATGAATGACCCTGGAACTGCAAATGATTTCCCCTCTAGACCTTGACTGACTATAATTAAACTGTCCAGTCCTAGCTCTTTTGTTTCTCTTTTCTCCTTTTTTCAACTTCTCTGGTTTAATCTTTTAAGCATACGTCATCAACCTCTCAATGTCAATATCTACGATTAAAATGGAAGACCTACACTCCTTGACTACCAGACTAGACACCCCAGTTATGAACTTACTCATACTAGCCCTAGATTCAACCACTAACTCGGGAGCATATTTAGACAACTCAGTGAACTTAAGGCAGTACTCCTTCACAGTCATGGAGCCCTGCCTCAAATTCATGAACTCCCCTACCTTAGCCGCCCTTATCTCAAGAGGAAAGAACCTGTCTAAAAAGATATCTTGGAACACCTGCCAATTCATAAAATCAACATTCACACCTCTACTATCCTTCCACATCGTAACCCTATTATAAGAAACATCCTTATACCTATAAGATGCTAACTCCACACTCTCTTCTCTAGTAACATACATGATCTGGGTTTTCTCACCTCATCAATAAAGAGCTGAAGATCCTCACCCACCTTTGACCAATGAAATTCAGGTAGACTTATCTTCATGAAGTCCTGAATGCTGGCTACAGCTAGATTACCATTTTCCTGATGTGGGACCGTTGCCTATTGGTTACCCTAAAAATTTTTAGTCACAGCTTAGGCCAATGCCTAAAATCCAGCCCGAAACTCGACATGGGACACATTCTCATTCAGAGGGTCGGCTTGCATGGGTTGTTGAGCACCATTTCTATGAGTGTCGACTCAATGAAAAGGCATATTCTGTCACATAAAAGCACGAATTAGAGCAGATAGTGATAACTTTAAGGATGATAGATCATGAAAGTAAAAGGGAATTCCTAATTCATCCTATAGCCTCTTGCTCATAAATGTGGCGTGCTTTATACTTACGATCAACACTCTAAATTATGTGTCTTGTCTGACTCCCTAGGACTTTCTAAACCTTAGGCTCTGATACATGGTTGTAATGCCCCGAGAAAACTCCCTGGACACCACACGGTGCTTAAGGCCACAAGTAGCCCTAAGCTAACCCATGATACCCAATCTAACTTGAAATCACATAATAGAAGGAATATAATCTAAATTAAGAACTCAATAGATAAAACTCAATCTTCTTAAAAATAATACTCAAGCTTAGACAATCTTATAGAGTTTCGTAATCTTAACAAACACCATCAAACAATCCTCTACTAAGATAGTACTTAGGAGCCACTGGGATAGCCACAGCTGACCCAAATGCCAAACTAAAACTGGAACTAAACACTTAAATCCTTAGGAGAAGCTGGAACTTTGGGACCTCAAAATAAGAGGACTCACCACAAGCTAGAATGTTGGTAATGATGAAAACTTAGTCACACTTCTGTACGGGCACCGGGACCTACATTATGAGACAATGTAGCACATTGTAATACCCCGCATTTTTGGGTTAGTCTTTGAACCGTCATTACTACGTGGATAAGCTATGATCTAAATGATTCCCATGAAAATATGAGTTTCATTATCTTTATCTGTAAGATTCCACAAAAATCCTCGTCATCTAACTCCTTTAAAGCATCACAAAAGAGGTCTCAGACTTAGAAAATTTTCAGCTAAGTATTGGGACTTAGTCTCTTCCAAAGCCCTCAACTTTGAGGAATTTATTATTGACCTTCACAACGTCCGAAAGTTAATTTTTAAGTTGATTCATGATTTGGGAAGTCAATAGTACATCTCGAGAGAGTTACGGAATTTTAAGACAATTGTAAGGGCGTGTTTGGAACTCCAAAATAGCAGCTTAGGGTGACTAGCCCGCGGAGCCCTGCCTAGTCTGGTGCTAGGGAGATCCCGCAATGGAGACTGCGGAGCCTCACCCAGAGCGACATTCCATACCCCGCGATGCCCTGTCCAGTCCAGTTTGGGTAATTTCTATAGTTTTATTCTGCGTTTGTAAGGGTAAATGAGTCATTTTACCCCACCCCAGTCCGTCCAAACACAAGATTTAAGCCTATTCTAAGCACATTAGGCTTATTTTCATTACTTTTCTCTCAAGAAATACCCTAAGATCTCCAAATCTCCTTCTCTAAGAAGACAAGATCCTTCATTGTTACTCCAAGAAAGTTTTAGATTGAGAGTTCCCAAGTAAAGATACTCAAGAATCCATCTTCAAGAACGCAAATAGGATCTTCAAAACCAAGCTTCTTCATGTAGCTCTTCATCCAAGGTATGTGGGTTTTTTTAACAAGGATAACCCTTTCATCCTTGTGCCCAAAAATTATTTTAAATTTCAAATCTACTGAATTTTATGTGGTTTCCTATGATATTGAGGTTAGGGTTTATACCCATGTTGTTATTTATAATTTTATGAGATTTCCCATGATTTAGAAGTTGAATTACATGATTATGTTTATATTTTCATGCATATTATAGAATTTTTTTCCAGATTTTGAGTTAATTCATCGATGTTTATATTATTAAGCATGATCATTTTGATGTTTTAATATAAGATTGACATATGGGTCATTAAGCCCTCATTAAAGGTTTCTATTTCAAGAATTGTTGTGCCATAAGCACCCTATGACTAGATTCCTTTTAGATTATTGATAAAGATTTGACCTTTTGGTCTTAGAATAGATATGAAATCCACTTTAAAGATTCAGATTACAAATTTAGTTTTACATATTATAGTTGGTTTTCATTATAAACTATTAGACTATTTTAAAAGTGGATTTTATTCAGAATGAGCATACCAATTTATTGGGAGTAGTATTTAGCACTAAGATGGGTACGTTACTACAATTTCATACCCCAAAACTACGTGCAAATAAAGGATTCAGATTGTTCCCACTTCTATGTGAATGATAGATATGTGATCACTTAGATAGGATATACTCCCTGGAAAGAGTATAACTCTTCTCCTTCACATGAGGATTCTTCCTTAGGAAGACAAGACGTTGAACTCCATGAATACTCACATGGTTTATGTCAGTTAGAAGAACTTTCCTAAAGCCTATATAAAGTATTTTCCTTTCAGATAAAGCATTTTCCCAAGCCAAATAAGTTTTCAGATTTCACTTGGCCTATATGATTTGAGAATTTGAAAAGAATACAGATTTCAAAACCAAGTGTAATGGCTTATGAGATTTACATTAAATGCCTTACTATTTATGATTTATGATCTACAAATTTCAGATTTACTCAAGCCTGTGTGAGTCATTTATATTTGGCATGCATGATTTTATAAATTGTGATGATATTATTTACTTATTTTATTCACCCCCATATACTCAGTACATTATCAAAGTACTGATCCACATATACGTTTATGTGCTACATTGTCTCATAATGTAGGTTCCGGTTCTCAGTCTCAGTAGCGTGAGTGACTTTCAGGCATCTCATCTATATCCCTGCAGTTGGTGAGTCCTCATAGTTCAGGGACTTAGTTATTTCGATTTCTAGTTTCTTAATAAATATTTTAGCATTCATTCAGACAGTTTGAGTCAATTGGGGCAATGACTCTGTAGATTCAGTCAGTAGAGGCTTGTCGGACTACTAGATTCAGACTTAGACTTTTGATTTCATATTTAGATTTTTCAGTATTGTTTTATCAAGATTTATGAGATTAGTATGCTTCAGATATGATTTCCGCATTCATTATGTTTTCGTGTTAATTTTCCCCTATTTTGAGATTCAGATTTAGTAGAAAGTAGTCAGGGTTAGCTTAGGACTACTTATAGTTAAGAGCACCGTGTGGCATCCCGGGAATCAGATTTCGGAGCATTACAAACTTGGTATCAAAGACTAAGGTTTAGAGATTCCTAGGGAGTCGACAAGCTACGTTATGTAGAGTCTTGATCATCGGTGTGAAGCGCGCCATATCTATGAGCAAGAGGCTATTGAGAATTTTAGGAAATTGCCTCTGCTTTCATAATATATCATACATTCAGTGTCTCTATCTACTTCTAAATCATGCTTTCATGTGACAGAAAATTCCTCCTCATCTAGCTAACGCATGCAGAAATGATAACCGGCCATCTCAGTCAGCAAATCCTTCGAATGAGAATATGTCACACAGAGTTTAGGGCTGCCTTTTAGGCACTAGCTCAAGCTGTGACATCTAATGTTCAGGGAAGCCGTCAGGCTGCAGTCCTAATTTAGAAAGTCGGGGACTTAGCTGCAACCAAAATTTGAGATTTTATGAGAATGAACCCGCTAAAATTCTTTGGGTCGAAGGAAGGTGAGGAGCCACAATTTTATCTTAATAAGGTCAAGAAGATCACTTGAATTATGTATGTTTCTGAAGAGGAGAGTGTAGAATTGACATCCTATAGGCTGAAGGATGTTGCATATGATTGGGTGGTGAAGTGGAAGAAAAATAGAGGGGAGAATACAACTCCCATGACTTGGCAGATTTTTCAGGATGCGTTCTTAGACAAGTTATTCCCATATGAGATGAGGAAAGCTAAGATAGAAGAGTTCATGAACCTGAGGCAGGGCTCAATGATAGTAAATGAGTATTTCCTCAAGTCCAACCAGTTGTCTAAGTATGCCCCTGATCAGATGGCTGACCTTAGGTAAAACATGAGTAAGTTTGTGACCAGTGTGTCTGGGTTAGCAGTTTAGGAGTGTAGGACTCCTATACTTATTAGAGATATGGATCTTTCTAGATTACTGATGTATGCTCAACAGATTGAGAAAGAGAAGTTGAGGGAAAGAGATAGAGTAAATAAGAGGGCTAGAACAAAGCTGTTTGATTATGGTCAAAATAGGTTTGGAGGAGGAAATCGTTTGTAGTTTTAGAATCGTTCAACTATGCCTGCACCTTCTTCAGCCAGTGATCCTGCACCCAAAAACAGGCAGGAACAGTGGGGGTAAGTTTTCTATGTCCAGATCACAGAATAGTGTAAGTGGTAGGCCCAATCATCCCCCATGTGCTAAGTATGGTAAAAATCATGCGGGTTAAAGTTTGTGGGGTCAGAAAATTTGCTATGGTTGTGGCCAGGTGGGTTACGGAATCAAAGAGTGCCCGCGTGTTAGACACTAAAATAGGGATGTTCGTCCCCAGACTCAGGCTAATAGTGCACCAGCTCTTCTAGGTCGCCCAGCTTCTCCTCGGGGCGCATCATCTATTACTGGTGGTGGTTAGTGCCAGAATTGGTTTTATGCTTTACCATCCCGCCAGGAGTAGGAATATTCACCAGACGTTGTTACTGTTATGCTTCGTGTCTTTTATCTTGATGTTTATGTGTTGTTAGACCCTGGGCTGAGTTTCTCTTATGTGACCTCATTAGTTGAAGTAAATGTTGAGATAAATTTTGAAATGATCTCTGAGCCTTTATTGGTTTCTACTCCAGTAGGTGAGTCAGTTATTGCTAAACAAATTTATAAAAGGTTTCCTATCACTGTCCTTCATAAAATCATGTTGGCAGACTTGATAAAGTTAGATATGGTTGATTTTGATCTTATTCTTTGTATGGATTGGCTCCATTCCTGTTATGCATCAATAGATTATCGAACCCGAGTGGTGAAGTTTCAGTTCCTAGATGAGCCAGTCTTTGAGTGGATAGGAAATTCAGTGTCTCCCAAGAGTCATTTCATATGTTATCTTAAAGACAAAAAATTGATTTCCAAAGGTTGCATTTATCATCTAGTTCGAGTCAAGGACACTAAGTCTGAGACTCCAACAATTCAGTCCGACCGAGTGGTCAATTAGTTTCGTGAAGTTTTTCCAGAAGATCTCCCAGGGGTACCTCCTGACAGACAGATAGAATTTGGGATTGACCTTTATCCCGATACTCAACCTATTTCTATTCCTCCATATCGTATGTCTCCTACAGATCTTAAGGAGTTCAAAGAGAAACTGAAAGATCTTTTAGATTAAGGATTCACATGACTTAGCATTTCTCCATGTGGCGATCATGTTGTTTCTGATATTATGATGGTTCCATTGTTATCATTACTAGATGGTACTGATGGTTCCATTGTTAGCATTACTAGATGGTACTGATGGTTCCATTGTTTATTGTGATGCCTAACACTGGAACCATCAGTACCATCCCGGGAATTATATTTCGGGGCGTTACATTATACTTATGTTTGATTTGCTTTTGAGTTGAAAAATATTCATAAGAATCACTTAGAACAAAGTTGAGCTTAGAGCCTTTGATTCGTCCAAAGTTTGGCATTCGATTCTACAAGGGTCTAATTTAAATGTGTATAACTTTTTATATATGTAGATTTTTTCAGCTCAAGACCCACCAAGTTATAGATAATTAAATTAGCTTTCCAACAATACCAATTTTTCCAAAAGTGGATATCTGATCAAAAAGTTATGGCATATTCCATGTGAGGCAGTAAGCCGACGCGATGCGATGGCCAGCTCGTTACCGAACTGTTTCACATGCTAATTCTGTTTCTAAAGAGCCTAGGGGCACTTTGGTCACTTCCCCTCACCCAAATTTACCCATAACACTTAATTTTATCCCCTAAAAGAAATATACACTTAATTATTCATCTTTTCTCTCAAAGAAAAACCCTAGCCTCCTCAAGAACACCAAGAACTTCATCAATTTTTCTTTCAGAAAAGCAAGAACTCAAGTTTCCTAATTCAGGAATGCTTTCAATATTGTTTTTCTCCTTCAAGATTAAATCCTTAAGGTATGTGGGAGTTCATCCATGGGTCCTCTTTCACCCATGGAGCCCAAAAATTCTTTTCTTTTACTTAAAGAATGAATTTTCCATTATTATGGTATTTTGTATGTTCAAGAAAGATTGAATTTCATGTTTTCATGGTGGTTTCCTCATGCTATGAATTTAAATTTCCCATGCTTTAGTCAAGTAAATTCCATGATAGATCCTAAATTCATGATGTTTAGAAATATTCCCATGTTTTAAATTCATGTCTTCCACATGTTTTATGAAATTTCCATATCATGTTAAGTCAATTTCAAGATGAATCCCCAAGTTATGAATTTTTCCATGGAACCCTTTTGTTCTCTCATGTTTAACAAGATATGAACTTTACATGTTTTGATGAAATGCCCATGTCCTATTTCAAGCGAATTACATGTGAAATCCCCAATTCATGATTTTAGTTATGTCACCATGCTATGCTTCCATGTTTAAGATATTCCCATGTCCAAGTTCATGATCCCCGTGTGTTTTATAAATTATCCCATGTTAAATCCTTAATTGGCGATTTTTAGTATTGAATTCATGCTATTGCTACATGTCTAAAACTATCCCCATGCTTAGTTTAAACCATGAATTGCAAGTGTTTGATGAAATGCCCAAGTTATGGGTTTCTTTAAATAATGATTATTTATCATGTCCTCAAAGCCTTAGTATGGTCTTGGTGTTATTATTATCGAGCCTTGGGGGTATTCAGTACCCAAAAATCTAGCTGTTTAACTAGAATTACAGTAACTTCAGAATAGTCTAAGTAATGTCACGAACAGTAGTACTCAGTCAGTTATAGAACTCAGTGAACTCAGTCTAGTTCAGCTAGTTAACACGATCAGTAACAGTTCAGTCCAGCCTAGTATAGTTTAGACATCAGTTCAGTTACTATTTAGTTTGGAGTAGGATTTAGCACTGAGTGAACCCAAGGATGGGGACTTACCTGCCAGTAGAGGGTGTGATCCTTAGAAGTAGCTCTTACATTCCAAAACTACGTAGCCAGCATAGGTTGAGACATCAACCTGCCAGTTGAGAGTTGATGAGGTGTTTTACCTGCCAGTTGAGGGTTGATGAGGTGTTTTACCTTCCAGTTGAGGGTACCACCATTCTAGTAATGCTAACAATGGAACCATCAGTACCATCCCGGGAATTATATTTCGGGGCGTTACATTATACTTATGTTTGATTTGCTTTTGAGTTGAAAAATATTCATAAGAATCACTTAGAACAAAGTTGAGCTTAGAGCCTTTGATTCGTCCAAAGTTTGGCATTCGATTCTACAAGGGTCTAATTTAAATGTGTATAACTTTTTATATATGTAGATTTTTTCAGCTCAAGACCCACCAAGTTATAGATAATTAAATTAGCTTTCCAACAATACCAATTTTTCCAAAAGTGGATATCTGATCAAAAAGTTATGGCATATTCCATGTGAGGCAGTAAGCCGACGCGATGCGATGGCCAGCTCGTTACCGAACTGTTTCACATGCTAATTCTGTTTCTAAAGAGCCTAGGGGCACTTTGGTCACTTCCCCTCACCCAAATTTACCCATAACACTTAATTTTATCCCCCAAAAGAAATATACACTTAATTATTCATCTTTTCTCTCAAAGAAAAACCCTAGCCTCCTCAAGAACACCAAGAACTTCATCAATTTTTCTTTCAGAAAAGCAAGAACTCAAGTTTCCTAATTCAGGAATGCTTTCAATATTGTTTTTCTCCTTCAAGATTAAATCCTTAAGGTATGTGGGAGTTCATCCATGGGTCCTCTTTCACCCATGGAGCCCAAAAATTCTTTTCTTTTACTTAAAGAATGAATTTTCCATTATTATGGTATTTTGTATGTTCAAGAAAGATTGAATTTCATGTTTTCATGGTGGTTTCCTCATGCTATGAATTTAAATTTCCCATGCTTTAGTCAAGTAAATTCCATGATAGATCCTAAATTCATGATGTTTAGAAATATTCCCATGTTTTAAATTCATGTCTTCCACATGTTTTATGAAATTTCCATATCATGTTAAGTCAATTTCAAGATGAATCCCCAAGTTATGAATTTTTCCATGGAACCCTTTTGTTCTCTCATGTTTAACAAGATATGAACTTTACATGTTTTGATGAAATGCCCATGTCCTATTTCAAGCGAATTACATGTGAAATCCCCAATTCATGATTTTAGTTATGTCACCATGCTATGCTTCCATGTTTAAGATATTCCCATGTCCAAGTTCATGATCCCCGTGTGTTTTATAAATTATCCCATGTTAAATCCTTAATTGGCGATTTTTAGTATTGAATTCATGCTATTGCTACATGTCTAAAACTATCCCCATGCTTAGTTTAAACCATGAATTGCAAGTGTTTGATGAAATGCCCAAGTTATGGGTTTCTTTAAATAATGATTATTTATCATGTCCTCAAAGCCTTAGTATGGTCTTGGTGTTATTATTATCGAGCCTTGGGGGTATTCAGTACCCAAAAATCTAGCTGTTTAACTAGAATTACAGTAACTTCAGAATAGTCTAAGTAATGTCACGAACAGTAGTACTCAGTCAGTTATAGAACTCAGTGAACTCAGTCTAGTTCAGCTAGTTAACACGATCAGTAACAGTTCAGTCCAGCCTAGTATAGTTTAGAAATCAGTTCAGTTTCTATTTAGTTTGGAGTAGGATTTAGCACTGAGTGAACCCAAGGATGGGGACTTACCTGCCAGTAGAGGGTGTGATCCTTAGAAGTAGCTCTTACATTCCAAAACTACGTAGCCAGCATAGGTTGAGACATCAACCTGCCAGTTGAGAGTTGATGAGGTGTTTTACCTGCCAGTTGAGGGTTGATGAGGTGTTTTACCTTCCAGTTGAGGGTACCACCATTCTCATTCAGAGAATATACCAGATGAGGGTAACTCTTCATCTTGTCTTTACCCATGGTACGGTATTGACACCCTTCCAACTGGGGTTACAGGTTGGACCCCAATTTGTTGAGAGAGGGGCATATAAGTTAGATGAATACTCCCACAGTTACAGTTTTAGCTTCAGACTCAGTATGGAACTCAGTTCAATTCTACAAAATCAGGACTGTAAAAAATAGTCGGCCATTTATCAGTAACTCAATTATTAGTAATTGCAGCTATCAGTTACTCAATTATCAGAACTCAGTATTCAGTCTCAGTTACACTCTCAGTTATAGCCTCAGTTACAGTCTTGGTTACCATCTTAGTTACAGTCTCAGTCATAGTATCAGTCCAGTAATCAGATCAGAAACTCAGTTCAATTTCAGGTTTGCTTGACCATAGCATATAGTTATCGGTTATTCAGTTATCAATATTTCAGTACCTCATACCTCAGTTTACAGACTATTTTAGAATCTTTTTATACGCTTGGTCTTGCATTCTCAGATAATACAGTTTTCATAAATTTATGCTCAATCATCTCATGTTACTCAGTCAGTCCCTTTCTTATATGCATAATACTCTACAATTTTAGTCCAGTTATTCAGACTAAGTACAGTTCAATTTTACATGCCCAGTATTTAACTATCTGTCATTTAGTTAATCAGATAAGTCAGTATATTTATGCATTCGTGCTCAGTGTGATTGTATATTCAGATCCTCGATTTATGTCTGTCTCCATCACATAGTTTCAGACCCATTATTCATATAGAATCCATGTTTTATCATATCCCAGCTTAAGTTATGCTTATATCATTAAAGTAAAGTTTCCAGAAACTAAATGTAAAGATTCACCATCTTATTAGAAAATATTTGTCACTCATGCTTTGAGATATTTCAGTTTTCAGTTTATTCCAGCCTATTGGTGAGTCTACTTACACTTAGCATGCATGTTTTATGATTACCCATGAAATCAGTTTTACTTATTGCATTCACCTCTGCATACTCGGTACATTCCAGAAGTATTGATCCACATATACGTCTGTGTGAATACATTGTTTCATAATGTAGGTACTAATTGTAGCCCGCACATTACGATCATATAGTTGTAGATTCGAGCCAAAAGTTGATGAGTTCTCCTACTTCGGGAACTCCAAACAGTTTTAGTTTATGTACAGTTTATTTATTTTCCATGTGTATTGATTAGTGGTAGTTGGAGGCATGTCTCAACTATCTATAGTCAGTATAGTAGAGTCTTCATAGATATCATTCAGAGTCAGTCATGTAAATCTTAGTATCTTTCTTCAGATTTATCAGTTTGTAAAGCTTTATCAGTAGTGTATCTATTTTAGAATTTCAGTATGATTATATTTCCGCACAGCAGAATAGCTATTTATTATGTTATAATTTACTTGCTTAATAGTACGCCAGTTCATGGGTTAGCTTGGGATCACTTGTAGTTCCAAGAACCATGTGACGACTAGGGGGTAGTCTCGGGTCTTTACACACATAGACATATATGCAGGATTAGCACTTCTAGAATGTACTGATCATGCGGGGATGAATGCACACTTAAAAACAATAATATCAATATACAATCTCTTGAAAACAATTCATGCCAAGTGTAAATGAATCACCTTAGGCTTGAGAAAATCTTAAAACTTGCTAGGTTATAAAGCATAAAAATCACATTAATCAACTTTCATGATCCATAACACTTAGTTCTTGAAATTTTTATCCTTATTCTTACTTATGGGAACTTGTGAAAATCTATACTCTTATTACTTCTTATGGGAGATTCTTCTAACCGATATAAACCATGAGAGCTAACATGGAGTCCAACGTCTTACCCACTTGGGGAGAGTTGTCCTATCCTTGCCATCAGAATAGAAACTTAACTTAGTGATCACTTCTTTACTTCATCCATATTGAGAATAAGTTTAACCTACGTTGGCTCGTAGTTTTTGGGATTTTGGATACACTCATCCGCAGTCTCATCTCGGTTCTAAATACTACTCCCACTATATACATATGCTTTTACTTTAAGAAATTCACCTTAAAATTTATCATAAGGGTTATGTAATGAAAACCAATGATGCTCTTCTCTTCTTTACTTTAAATCATAAATAGGATGAAAGTGTGGATTTCAATCTTAGCTTGGGATCAAAAGATCAATCTTTGATTTAGAAGCACTTAACAAATTTTATCTTGAGGACATAAACTTAATGCTCAAAGTCAATGCTTAAAACATCAACTTTAATTCATAAATAATCATATGTAAACTTCATGCTCAATAATCATATTAAACATCATTCATCAATCTCATTCAAATTAATGAAGCTTAAATCATAATTGAAGATCTCATGAGTCAAGAATAATTATACGAAAATCTTATTTCGCTTAGAATATTAAATCACATGGTAATTTCATAAATTCAAGAATATAAGAAATTGGGATCAAAACCCTTGTTGAAATTCATGTAGTTTAATCTCAAAATCAAGTTTTGGGCACAAGGGTGGAAGAAAACCCTTGTTCATAACCCCACATACCTTAATAGACTTGACTTGGTGGAAAAATCTCAACCTAGAAAGCCTGGGAGATGGTCTACAGGGAACCCTAACTTGTGTTCTTGAGAGAGATATGAGAGGATTTTGAGATGTTTAATTGATAAGATAGGGGAAAAGTAACGCCCCTGGAGGGTTATAAGTCATGGGCTAGGAGTTATAAGGGGGTAAAAGATAAAAATCCTCTGAACTTAATTTCTCAGAAATTACTTGGTAGTCTATACGACTTAGGTATTTGACTCGTACACTATGGTACGACTGATCTTGCGAGTCGTATCCTGGATAGAATCATTGATGGCAAACACTGTAGTATACGAGTCATACTTATGACTCATATCTAATCATATGAACTGTATCACTAGCTTGTATCATAGTCAGGATCTGAAAAGAGTCAACACTGATAAGCTTACGATCAGGCTCCATACAACTCATATAGTCAACATATGACTTGTAAGGGTGATCATTAAGTAAGAAAGTAACAATAAATCATTGACAAAGCATGATAATATAGGCTTAAAAATGCTAGTAAGTTGTCAAATTGACGACTTATCAACACCCCCAAACTTAAACTGTTGCTTCTCCTCAAGCAACCAAGAACAATTCAACTAGAAGGGGTATTTTTATCTCGATCTCACCCAAAGAAAAGCTATACTAAGAAAATAAGATGACAAAGCTCTACAAAGATTTTTCAAACATGTCATGGCTACAAGTAAACCGAGATTTTCTAATAAGCACATATTATGAAGTAAAGATGCAAGTTTGTATCAAATGAATCTTCCAAAAGAAAGCATCTTAAGAGGAAACAGAAAATCTTTAAAAAAATTCTCAATCTTCACAATGCAACTTACTTCACCCATTTATCCAAACCGAGAGTAAGACTTCACCCTCTACTCCAAAGTATCTATGCCACTCACAAGCAAGAGTTAACTCCACACACACAGAAGACATTTAAATTTCTAAAGGATCTCGAATAATGAAATAATTCATACTCACTCTCGCAAGAAAATTCAAGTACAATGAGTAGATCCATATGCTTGCCCTTTGTGTTTTTCGCCACTAATGTAAACTTACCTAGTTTGAAATAGCCATGGTCTTGCGGGTCAATATGAAGGTTTAAAGTGTGGGAAGGAATATCTATGGATCAAGTGACTAAAATACATCCTTCAATGCAATTGCTCAACCTTTTTTTCCCAAAATTTTCAAACTACCCACCTTATTCTCCTTTAAATCATTGCTCATATTTCCCTACATTTTTTTAGAATTTACCAAACAATATAATGCCACCATTTTTTTTCTTCATTTCACTGACTCCTTCAGGAGACTTTCTAACCTCAAATTCTTCTTAGCCCCCCATTTGTCTAATTTCTCTTTAAGTTCTATGGGTTAGGCTATACAAATTTACCATGAAGTATGTCTCTTGACTCCTAAGCACATGATTTGACCACCTTACATATACCTTTCTTGTCTTATATCGGCACATTACATTCATCCCCCCAAACTTAGATTGTGAACCACCCTTACATTATCCTCCCAACTACACAAACCCCCCAAACATAGGCTTTTGCCTATATTTAATTTCTTCAAATCATGCAATGCATCAAAGGAGGTTAAGTGTCAAAAGAGAGACTTAAAAAGGGTTTAGGTGTTTTAGCAAGGTTATCATAACAAAAAGATAGAGAAATGGGTCAAAAGGCTCAAAGGGGTTAACTAGGAAACTATGTTAAGGTGGAAATTTGGCTATGTGACTGGTCAAAAGTGGCCTCGGGTCATTTTCCAAACCAAGCATGTCTAGGATTTTGCCTTGAACACACTCAGGGAAAGTTCTAGACTACACATATGTACAAGAATTATTCAAAACTCTCACCACACATGGCATCGTACTCATAGATCAAAAAGTTAGTCTCCCAATTAATTTGAGAAAAAGTCTCCCAATTAATTTGAGCAAATTTTGAGCTTAATAAGTTACTCCAAGTCAAGAACTCATCCTTGTAAAGAGAGCAAAAAATTAAATTTTATGGTCTCACTCAAAACAAAGCTCAAAAACATCCTTAATCTTTTTTTCTAAGAAAAACACTATATATATATATATATTCTTTTTGTTTTTTTCTCAAAATCATTTTATTTTTTGCCCATGACATTTTATAAGTATTTTGAACTTTTGCTTCTTCCTAAATAATTAAAGAAAAACTTGGGTGAATGCAAGGCAACATTATCACTACACTTCATGGGATTCTTTTCTCGCAACTTCACATATCGCCCATTTAGATCATGAAACACTCATGGAACCAATAGAAAAACATACAACCCTATACACTTAAGAATGGCGTCACCCAATCTATCATAAGGTAAGGCAAGCATCCATGTCTCTCTTACCATGGGCGCAATATTCCTCAACAATTTCAACCAAATACCACCAGTTATCCCACATTAAAAACCAATTGGACTCAAATCCATGCTCAAAAAATGATCACATAATGCCCCAAGAAAGTTCACACTAACCTTTACAAGCATATAAGGTGTTTCTCTCTTATTGACATTTTAATAAATATGTGGTGTGCATAAAAATTAAGAGCTTGAATAAATAAAATAACAACACATATGAACAATCCCAATACACCAATTCATCGCCAAACATACCACTTGTGATCATACTAACCAAATTAAATCACCCACTAAAGCAAACAAACCTCAAGTGGGTGTTTCACCAAACATGTGGTGTGCACTAGTGTATGAAGACAAGAATTTTGCAATTTAGCATTTGAGACAAGACACACATTCAAAAATCTTCATCCCAATAACTACATTCTACCAAATTAAGCTCAAATGAATTAAATTCAAACAAAAAAAACATGAAATGTGGTCATCGTTTGTATTTTAAAGATCATACCTTGTAAGCTTACTAAAGAGAGGAAACTGATGAAAAGAAAGTCCAATATACTTATCCAGGGTTTCATTCTTGAGGTACCCATTCTAACTTGTGCTATCACCTACAAACACCCAAAAACAAGCTAATAAGCGAATTAAAAATGTTAGAAAACATAAAGAAAAATTCCTTGGGTTGCCTCCCAAGAAGAGCCTTAGTTAAATTCGTGGCACGACATCTTTTGTCTATCAAATTTATGTCTCCATTTGGAATACATAAAACGGCAACCCAACCTGAGATCAATACATCTTTGAGGTACTTTGGGCAAAGGTGCAGACACAATGAAATATTTTCTATCTCGCCACGTTGAAGATTTAAACCTTTTACCCAACTTCACATCAAATTTTCTAATAGGCTCGTTGGGTATTGCTGAGAACATAAAAAATTCACTTGTTACACCAAATTTTGTATTTATTGGCCTTCAAGTGGGGGGCTTCATTTTGCCCTTTTGGAATGACAAACTCCAAATTATAGGGATTTTCCTCCTCATCTCCAAAATTTATCATTTGCTTGGATGGTTCAACTTTCATCACATCCACCAAGCGTAATGTTGAAAAGTGGTTCGAGTGAGGTCTTCTCCCTAATTTTGGAGTTGTATCCATTTTAGAATTCTCACCCCAAAATGGACTAGAGCCTTCACAAAGGATTTTCTTAGCTTTTTCTTCCGACTCTAGTATCATTTCCTCAATCTTGGCATCATCTCTAATGTTTGGTTCGGTCGGTTGGGAAATCACCGATGATTCATCAACTTTGAGCTCATTTGGAAGAGTGGGCATACCCATGGTATTTGAAAAATTAGCCTCCATACCAACTTCCTTTATCCTTTTGATTTTCTCTTTCTCATCATAAGACCTATCAAAATCATAAGAAGAACTAGAAATTGGGTTCATATAACAGGGGGAAGGGGCATTTAGACAATTGCTCCAATGTCCATCACGAAAACCACATTAAGAATATTCATACTCCCAATAGGATCGAGATGGAGCACACATCTCTTTGCAGAGAGCATATCTACAATCTCACAAAAAGTGGGGTACGTCACAATATGGACATGGATCATCAAGATATGATTTCCAACTACCAAAATCATAATAGTCCCGAGATGCCATAGTGACAAGTAGATAAAAAATAAAAATAATAATCTATATAACACAAGAAACACAAGAAAATCACAAATAAATATTTACAAATTTGAAATCAAGCAAGTAAGCTAGAATTCCAAACTAACTCAATACGTCAAATTATTCCCCGACAATGGCGCCATTTTTTATAACGCTCAACTTACACGTCAATTTAAGTGCAAGGTGGTCGTTTTCAATATATTTACCCAACTAAGAGTCGGGGTCGAAAACGCAAGGAACAATGTAAGTGGCGATTGAGTAAATTCAAAATAAAAGTAGCTTGCTAGTTCAAACCTATGGCACAAAATGGTTTGGGGGGTTTTCAATATTGTCTAATATGAAGGCAATTCTTGGGATTCTAAGGGACTAATTTGAGATCAAGAATAATTAGAGTATAATCAATTGAAATGGATCTTGCGACTATTCTTTTCTAGGGGCAAGATATGCATGGGAACATGATAATTCATTGTAAATTCTAATTGTTGATGATGTGGTAGGCTAGGTTTAAAGTCCTTGAAGCTAGTTCTTCAACAAAATCTCAAAGATGCCACTCATTGACGCTTTTGAGTTCCTAACGAGTGAAACAATTAAAGACACCCAACACCTCAATTGGGTATCCCTATTTTTAGGATAACACCCATGGTATAGTCAACCTCCTAATCACCCTTATGTCTAAGATAGTGAAAAATTGGCAAGACATACCCATAAATTGTCTACTATTGCTTTGGTTCCCACATCCTTCTTTCAAGGTTGAGGTGGGTTCCTAAAGTTCACCCAAAACCCCTCTTTTAAGGATGGTTTGAGCTTTCAAGATCTTGGAATTTTCATCCATCAAACTCATTTGGGAATTTAGGACTTTCACCCTTAAATCCCAACCAATTTAATCAAGCAATAATAGAACTCATCATCAATAAACTAAAATATACACAAATATATCACAACTCACACACAATTGCATCCTATTCTAGCATAATCCCAAGAGGTAGATCTAGCAAATCATAATGATAATAAACATAAGTGAACCAATATTTCCATCAAAGTTATCCATAAGAAAATAAAGAGATGGTAAACCACACTTTAGAATCCAATAAATCTTCAATGGGTGATGCCAAATCTACACTTTGGAGTTACTCTAATTAATTCTTGTCTCAAATTAGTGCAAATTTTAGCTCCAAGCCCCAAGAAATTACAAAAACCCTAAACTAAGGATATGATAATATGTAAGATAGAAGATGATGAATAATGAGCTAAAAATCTCTATTTAAGCCCCAATTCCACATTTGCCAAAAATTACAAAAATTCCCTTGGAACTTTTTTGCTCCACCGCGATCGCCATCTCTTGACTACGATCGCGGTAACTGAGGGTTGACTCTTGGGCCTACAATTTTAGCTTATGTTCTTTTTTCTCACATTTCTTCTCTTTCACCTTCTCCTTATCTCATTTTTATCAAGTCTCCTTGCTCATCTTCTCATTTCAACTTTTACCTACACAAATGAATATTAAGTAAGAAAGTAACAATAACTCATTGACAAAGCATGATAATATAGGCTTAAAAATGCTAGTAAGTTGTCAAATTGATGACTTATCAAGTCCCACTCACGACTCGTATCGGTGAATACGACTTGTGAGGCTTAGTCGTATTGGGAATAGAGATTTCCTGGGATGAGGTATTACATATATTGTCAACATATTTTTTTGAAAATGCTTCCTCTATGATTTGAATAAGTGCATCTTTTTGAATTGTGCCCCAATACCAAGGGTTCACTTAGGATCCCTTGTGGCTGTAAGTACTATATCACGTCGAGGATGTAGATTCTGATTGTGTCAAACTTGGTATCTGAACACTAGGTTAAAAAGCTCTAGGATGTCTAAATTCATGTTCAGTAGAGTCTTTTTCATAGGTGTGAAGCGCGCCACACTTATGAGGGAGAGACTATGATACATTTTTAAGAAAAACCTATCTTCTTTCATGTTATTATCATAAAATGGATTTAAATCTATTTACTCTTCCAACTCATGTTTTACGCATTTCAGATCATGCCTCCATAAAAAAATGTCAGCCAGAGGAATGGATAGAACGGTATTACTTTATTTCCACCTGCATCTTTAATTTGAATCAGACACAAAATAATGATGTTACAAATGGTGCATTATACCATACGATTCAAATTTTGGCTCTCACTATGACTAACCAGATGAATAAGCAGGTAGCAGTCCCTACTAACCCAAATGGTGGGTCAGCTGCTACCCGATCAGAGATTTTGTTTGAATCGGAACAAATATGTAGTACATTATAAATCATTTTCTCACTAATATTATCGTGTTATTCACATGAAATCTAAACCTCAATAGTTACCAAACTCAAAGCTGGAGTTTCCTATCTGAATGGCCTCAGAATGCTCCCAATCTATCTAGAAAATTTACCAACTATATGCATACCACAAGTCTTCTATTTCAGGTCCAAAAAGCCTATCAAAAGTCAAACCCAAGATCTTAATTAAATACTAGAATTTTGTTAGAAAATCATTGAACCCATAACTTAAAGAGTTGGAATCTAAAATTTCATCGAAAAAGGATTTAATATAGACCTCAAAATCATCAAAATACCATTTCTCAACTTTACAAGGATAACCCCAAATTTTTAAGTTAGAAAATTACTATTTCAATATTAAATCATGAAATAGTCATTGAAATATATTAAAATATTGATTTACAAACTTATCCGATGAAGAAATCTCAAAAATGTCCTAAATCACGCAAAATTGAGTTTTCAAACTCCAAAATTGAGATATTAAAGAAAAAATAAAAAGGAAAAAGACAATTTTTTAAGTGAAAACTGCTCTACACCTACGGACGTTTGACAGCCGGCGTAGTCTCGCAAAAACAAAAAAAATATTTCAACGTGAACACTATAGGCCACACGGTCCTCCAAAGAAATGGACTTATCCCGCTCGAGATGAAATCATGAAATTATCATTGAAAAATATTAAAATGTTAATTTACAAACTTGCTCAATATAAAATCTCAAAAATACCCTTATGAGTAGCCTAAAATTGAGTTCCTAAGCTCCAAAAATTGAGATATTGAAAAATAGAATGAAAAGAAAAATACTCATTGTTTAATTGACAACAACTTTGCACTTACAGAGGTTTGACCGCAAGCACAGTCTCACAGAAGTGGAAAAATACTACAGCAGTGGGCACCACAGGCCATGAAATCCTCGACAGAAGTAGAGTCAATCCTACATGTTTGGAAAAGCATCATAGCCACGATGACCCCAAATTTCATCGAAAAGGGAGTTAAAATCGATCTTGAAATCGCCCAAATATTATTTCATAACTTATAGGGATAATCCCAAATTTTTATGTTGGAGAATTAAGATTTAATGATTAAATCATGAAATAATAATTGAAAAATAGTATAAAAAACTGATTTACAAACTTACTTGATAAAGAAAGATAAAAAATGACCTTCTAAATCGCCCAAAATTGAGTTCTCAAGCTCCGAAATCGAAATATTAAAAATAAATAATAAAAAGGAAAAATGTCAATTTCTTAAGTGAAAATGGGTCTGCACCTACGAAGGTTTGACAGCAGGTGCATTCTCGTAGAAACAAAAAAAAATTATTGCAACACGGGCACCACAGGCCACACGGTCCTCCATAGAAATGGACTCATCCCCCACGAGAGGCTCGGCAGGAGCTTAAAAATATCATAGTTGCGCCATCGCCAATGCGGATGATTTTCACAAATAAGATCGTCTCCCACTTGGCCAGCTTTCGTAGAAGCGACCCTTGCTCGCCTTAAAGTAATAAAAAATTGCAACCTATTACAAAGCCCTCTCAACTTTGTACCTCATAACTTTGATTTTTCCACAAAACTGATTTTGTTGCCAATATAACCACATAAATGTTTATGACATATTTAAGATCACAAATTTAAATATTTTTCATTTATTTATTAAATTTTTTGCTAAGTTAAAGTATACCAAACAAACCAAAAAAAATGAATAATTTGAAATAGTAGTTTATTCATTAAATAATTTTCCCGCCTTTTTAATTGAATAGCTATTTTGGATCAGATGAATCTGATTTTAGTATCCAGATTCCTGACTCCTATCGTTAACACCCGAAGGGGAATAATTTTAGAAGAAAAATCATTGAACCTTGATTTTATTAAAAAGAGACATATAGATTGGAAACATACATTATAATCCATGTAAAAAAAGACAAAATACCCTTTTGATGAATAAATATAAATTCATCTTTTATTTTTATTTTTTTTGTAGAAATTCAATTAAGAACATGTGCAGTGACACAAAGTCTTTTGTCCAACTGTTTTGCAAATCCTTCCCTGCTCACATGATCTAGGTTCGTCATTTCATAGTTTCCAACATTTTCCATCTGATTCTGGATCATCATCTACACCATGTTTGCATGGACTCGTCTCTGGGTGATCCTTGCAGCACTTGGATGCTGCATCGACTATATTATTCAAACCTGCAAAATAATAATAATGTACAGGATATGGCATTCGATAGTCTACTAAGGTATATATATATATATATATATATATATATATATATATATATATATATATATATATATATATATATAAGTCAAACCTCTCTTTAATGATTCTTTGGTAGATTCGGCTCAAGGGCCAAGCGAACGAAGTGATCGCTTTAGGCCCCCAAATATTTTAGGCCTCAAATTAATTATTATAAGTTTGCCTTATGTGTTACTTTTTGGAAAAACAATTAAATGAAGTAACAAACTAATACGAGTAGTGAAATTTTATTATAATACCAAAATCAAATTTTAGAATTTGTTCTACTATTCTAATTAGTTTCTATTCTCTTTAATTTGAAGTTTTTTATTTATGGTCTCAATTTATGTGACATACTTTACTTATTATTCTACTTTTAAAATAACAATTAACAATTTTGCATTTAAAAAGCTAGAAAAATACACTTCAAATAATGTATGCATGATTTTTATAAAAATAAAAAAAATTTAGAGACTCGTAGTGAATTTTGGCTTTAGGCCACTGGATAGGTTGAGCCGTCCTTGTTCCTTGGTATAACAAAATCTTTTTATAACTGGCTAATTTTTTATAGAACAATTTTTTCATGTTTTATTTGACATCTTTATAACAATATCTAAGTATAATGACAATGATTAGTGCACTCTTTGCAAATGAAACTCTCTACAACACTATACTTAAATGTTGTGTAATAATATTTTGTAAGAAATAAATTCTGAAGGATGATTAAGAAAGTGCTAATGCACAGCCTCACTACTACTTGTGGTGAAGTAGAAGTGTGAATTGTTAAGCTCTTAACAATACTTCAAGAGAAAGCTTGTAAATACCCTATTGTCTCTACCCAAAACTCGGTCCAGATGACACCTATAACACCCTGCATGATACGTAAGCCAACCCAAAATTAAACAATAAATAAGCAATATAAAAATACAAAGAAGATAATGGCTATGATAATTAATCTCAACTAACTACAACACCAATCCCAAGAAGTCCAGTTACAAAATTTAAGCCTCTAAAGTAAGGAGTACAATGTATGAGTCTAAAGTGTCTGTGGTGTGCAAAAAGCATAAAGACAAAGATAAAGGAGATTCAGTAGTCTCTGGGATCAACAATCGCTGCCTCAAGAATTTTTGGAGTGCAACAAAGAGAAAAACCATGAAATCAATCTATGGGGACCATAGTCTCAGTACATGCACGTAAGGTGCAGAAAATAAACAAGCATTAGTACCAATCATAAGTACTCAACTGTATTATCAACTGACACTAATTCAATGTGATGGCGAGGACCACCTAAAATAATTAAATCTGATGAAACCAAATACACCTGCATCCAGGAAGGTCCTACCTAGTCGAATAGTTAAAACAATAATTAACAATCTAGTTCATCTCAAATAACTAAACAAGGTATGATTACTCAACTCAAAAGAGAAAAAATACAACTATAGTCAATCAATCACTCATCGCACCAAAGCAAAACAACTAATAGATACGATGAGAATGATTTATGCATGAACCTAATGAGGGATAATGATGATGAATATAATGCATTCCTATCCTACCTATATATTCTCACTGGTCTATATAGTTAGATGAGATCCATTGGAGACTTTGAGGTCCATATACACCCTACAAATTTGCCTCTAGGAGAAACAGAAAATAATCATTATCTACTCTATTTGGATCAACCTGTAGAGCTACTGGGAGAATTTTAATAGTCTTGGTCCCTCATGTGAAGCACAACTACCAAATCTGCTTGAATGCCATACAAAAATAACCATGATAATATGTATATAGGGGGGATGTAACACTAATCCCATGACTATCAATAATAGATATGTATATCATAGTATATTTTCAATAATATCCGATCAAAAACACTTGCTTACATCATGCTATTATGTTATGACCGAGAGTACCCTTTAGCTGTAACACAATGCTCATAGTTACAAGTGACCCCAAGCTATCTCATGGCCTGACAAAACACTTAAAATATCAAAAATATCTGATAAAACACTTGATAAGTTGAAATAAATAATGAAATAAATATTCAAAAGAAATCCAATCAAGAATACAAGATCTGAGATCATAAGCTAAACATCTAACTATAAGTCTGAAAATCCACTAATAAGATGAGTTGTTGGGACAAGCCCCCAGGTAACTCTAACAATCTAAAAACTAAGAGAGATAAAGACAAAATGAAATGAAAAGATTACACTTCCCTCGCATGATGAGGACTCACCAAAAATATTGTTGTTGATACAGTAGAAGATTGTACTAGGCGCGATCCAAATGTTGAGTGTCAGAAACTATATTATGACAAAATATAGCATAAAGAAAGTATGTTATTAGTACTGAGTATGTGAGATAGGAAATAACTGATATAATTTGACCATAGTACATGTAACATAATAAACTAATATAAGACCAAGTAATGAATATGTGTTGTATAATGAATTGAATAACTAAATACAAGGTCATGTAAAAATCTGAATCTAAACTATAAATTATGGACTATAGAAATTACTAATAACTAACATACCCAGATCTAAGCTAATCGGAGTCCAACCTGTAAACTAATCTAGAAGGGTGTTTAGTACCTTACAAAGGGATGATCATGGACTGACGTGGATCTACTAAATTAGTATCCAAAAGGACTAAGGCATCAAACTTAGTCATATGGGTCATCTTTTAAAACCTATGGTGGCGCTGTATTTTGGGACTTAGGTTCTTCTACTAAAGGTCTTAGTGTAACTAGCATATGAGCCTTCATCCCTTCTTCCACTCAGTGCTAGTACTACTCACAATTTAATGACACTAACAACTGCAATGCTTAATGGTAATAATAATATGACATCTAAAAATAAATACATTATCTGTAAGCATTCAAAGAATATAAACTAGGGAGTATAGTATCCAAAATTATATGCATAAAATCCTAGGTCATCAGGTATTCATAACTCACCATCTCTGAAGAATGCAACTATTATGCCAATTTTATAAATTGGATGAATTTAAATAATTCAATGACTCAGGTCCAACAATCATGGATTTTATAATATATCTAGGGTTTGTGATCATATCTATGTAATAATACTATAATTCATGTTAAAATAATAATTATATCTCAACGACACCAAGGGACTGAGATATGAATGAATTTGTAAATATCCATAAATCCTAAATTGTAAAGATTGAACTAAATTAGAGAGTTGGGTTAACTTTTGGACTCAATGGGTGACAGTGGTCCCATTGATGAATCCCATTTACCTAGAGATGGAAACCTTAAAGGATTCCTTGAAATAAGATGTCTGAGGTAGATGAGCCCTACCTCTGCCTTGGGAAAGAAATTACCCTTTTTCTCTATTTTAAACTCTGTTAGATGTTTTCTGAGTAATGATGGCTTAGGATAATATTAACTCCAATATTCACTCTTAATATACCTAAAACTACATGGTTTTGATGTTAAAAGAGTTGGAAAATATGATATGCCCCTTTAAATTTCATAACTGAAAACTAGTTAGAGGGACATACGAGACCTTCCTATGATCGCGAGACCAACCACTAATCGTGTTGTACTTGTGGTTGGGATATGAATGAGATCTCTCTAAACATGATTATATGAGCTTTAATAAGATCATGGGATCTACCTACTATCATACCTTGGTTTGTAGATTTAAAGGTTACATCAGTAGCATCTGTGGGATTCATGATTGTGCCTAGGATCATGGTTGGAAAGAATGATCGTGGTTCTGTCTCGTGGTATGAAGGTACACTATGTCAACTTTAAGATGTTGGTGTTGTCTCGATCATATGAGGCCATTGTACGGTCATACAATATAACCATAGTTGTGCTCTGGCTTGTGGTATTTTACTGTGGAGCAGTGCTTCACTAAAAAGACCATAACATTTTACTTTGACGTCAGATTAAGGCTAAATTAGATGTGTTGGAAATAAAATTCAAATACCTATCATTTTATGTGTCTAAAGCTAAAATATACATTAGAATATAGAAGTACGCTCATTTGAGCTGATCATTTCTTAATGAATTAATTAGAAAAAGAGGTTTTGGTTGTGTTAAGAGCTAAGAGCTTATTATGGCCTTGGTACATGATAAAATTCCTTCTCAAACTATTAAAACATTATGTTTAATCCTACATCTACTTGAAGCAGGGTTCTAGCCTTGGCTTGAATTTTTGGGGTGTTATAATATCTTTTCTTTGGGGTCATTATCGATGAATAGAAGCTAACTGAGTTTGAAGGTTAAGGGAAAGGAGCTGCAACCCTCATATTCTTTACCACTTTTTTGATATTATTAGAAACCTGTAACACTATTTTTACTTGAAATTTCTACATTAAGTTTCTAAGAGTGGGGATGATATAATACTGAGTTGATGACTGAAATATGGACTGAACCAGACTCACGGATGCATTCTATGGCATGAGAATAACTGGATGACTTGAAAAATAAATAATTAATTACTTAAAGGAAAACTATTACCTCAAGCTGGGACTGAGTTCAAAGAGAAGGGGTGGGGGTACTTGGTCATAATATATGCCTCCGATTCTTAAGCAGCTCCCTCAACCGACTGATTTTTCCTAAGAACCTTTACCAATATGACCTCTTTATTCCTCAACTTTCAAACCTGATGGTCAAGGATTTCAATAGGAACCTCTTTGTAAGAGAGACTATCTTTCACACACACATACTTTCTAAGGGAACAACCGATGCGGAATTACCAATGCATTTCCTTAGTAAGGAAACATAGAAGACTGTATGCACTGCAACTAAGTCTACTAGAAAATCTAACTCATAGGCTACTTTGCCAAAATGACATACAATTTCTTAAAGACCAATAAACCAGGGACTGATCTTTCCTTGCTTCCCAAATTTCTTCACCCCTTTTATAGGTGAAACTTTCAAGTAGAAAAATTGCCAACAACAAACTCAAGCTCCTATCTCCTGGCATCTATGAAGGACTTCTGGCGACGTTGAGCAATTCTCAGCCTTTCTATAATAAGCTAATCATTTTTTATAATCCTCATGGACTGAGTCTATCCCTATAAATATAGCCTCATTAACCTTAAACCAACCAATAGGAGATCTACACCTCCTTCCATAAAGTGTATAACACCCCAAATCTGGTACATAGAAAGCTACACGGTGCTCATGACCCCGAAGGACCACAAGCTAACCCATGACTGTATCTGTACCTGAACACTGCATAATATACTGTATAAATACGGATATAAAGGTTGTAATTCCATAAGGTTCAAAACTGATAAAATAATCTCTGAATGATATGGTATCACACTACCAAAACAAAACCTGAAATAAACTGTCTGAACATGATAGTCTAAAAAGACTCTAACTGACTGAACTGTCTGAATAAGGAGTTGGGATATTTTCCCAACTAACTCCAACTACTGAAATAAATTAATTAATGAGATAATAAAGTAATGGTCATGTCCTCGAAGGATGAAGACTCACTGCTAACTCTGACTTCTGAGACTGGAATGCTACTGATTATCTGGAGCTCGTACTTCTGAACCTATGGTATAAAATACCATAGCGTAAATGTGTCAGTATGTTTGAATATACTGGTATGCATGTGAGGTAGGCTGAATGCAAAAGGTTCACATGCATGAACTATACTAACTAACTGGATAACATGAATGTGAGAATATATGCATGAATACATAGTAACTATAACTAAGTTCGTGATAAGATGATTACTTAGTTTGAGTACTGATAACATGAGATACTGATACTTAGCGACTATATCTGACAATCTAGGTTCTGATGGAACTAGCTGAGTTCTGTTCTATTCTGAGTTGACTGTAACTGACAGTTTTAAATTCTGTAGAACTATCTGAGTTCTATTACTGAGACTAAATGACTGTATCTGACAGTTTTGATTCTGTAACTGAAATTATGGGAATAGTTATCTTACCGAAGTGCCCCAAATAAAGAAACATAGCTGAGGTGGGATCCAATCTATAACCCCAATTGGAAGGGTGTCAATACCACGCCACTGGTAAGGACAAGCTGTGGGAAACCCTCTTTTGATAGTTTCCCCAAAAGAGAATGGTGGGGCCCTCATCTAACAGTGCTTATCCACCTCATCAATCCTCAACTGATAGTGTTGATGTCTCAACCTATGCTGGCTATATAGTTCTGGAACGCAAGGATGACTTCTAAGAATCACACCCTCATCTGAAAGTGTGTGTTCCCATCCTTGGGTTCACTCGATGCTAATTCCTACTCCCATCTGAATAGACACTGAACATAATTAACTGAACTGGACTAAACTGAATTAACTAAGTTTCGTTGACTGATGGAATACTACTGAGATTACTGAGTTTTCCTGAGTCACGAGACTAACTGAATTCTATGGATCATGTCTTGACTGAGAGTATCTTGAAAACATGACACTGATTCTAGGCACACAGCTAAATTTTCAGGTACAAGTACCCCTAGGACTCGATGGGAAGAAACTGACAAAGCATGACTTTCTTGAATACATAACCAACATCAACAATCCATAATATAATAAGTTGGAGATTTCATGAAGTACAAGTTCTAAAGCACCACAATGGCTACACATATATCCATAATTCATTGACTAAGATATTTCATCAAACCCTGGACATGCATAAACTTGTACATAAATGGAAATTTCATATTATCATACTAGTATGGCACTTTTCTTTCACATAGGCATTTAATCGAACACATGGGGAACATGTTTTGGTTATACAATTATCAACACATCTAATAATCATGGATACATCAATCAACGTGTAAATTTAAGGGTTTATCATGGTTATTATGAAAATCACCACATCCTAGGGTCAATCATTAGAATATGTAATTTCAAACATGAATCAAAACCCAACAACATCATGAATATGAATTTCAATTCTATTTAAATCATGAACATTCATAAATACACAAATCTTGTATTTTGAAAAGAGATTCTTAAGCTTTATGGGTGAAAGAGACCCATGAATCAACACATGACATACCTGGGTTGTGAGTTTCTTGAAGTCCCTGGACTTGGAGAACTCGGAATCTCTTAGTTTCTTGAAGAATGATTTGGATCTTGTTCTTGGGGATTATCTTTGAGAGAAAACCCTAATTTGATATTGTAGATGGATAATGAACTTATAAGCCTTGGTCTGATATAATTAGGGGTTAAAACAGGTGGAAAAGACCCAAATACCCTTTTAAAAATGACTTTAAAATAACTAAATAAACTATGCAATGGTGGGTGCGATAGTCCATCGCTGGGTCGACGGTCTGTCGGTCTTGACCATCGCACCTGGGAAGAATAGGGGTTCACTGTCTCTGCTACGATGGCTTGGGCGATGGTCCATCGCTAGCTCGACGTTCCGTCGGCCTGAGCCGTCGCCCTTAGGAAAAAAGTGGTCTCATTGCCTCCGCTGCGATGGTTTGGGCCACGGTCCATCGCTAGCTCGACGGTCCGTCAGCCCTTATCATCGCACCTGGGCAGTTTTGACTGCTTTCTATAAAACGGACATAACTTTCTACCTCGATACCGGATTTGGACGAAATTGGTTTCGTTGGAAAGATAATTCAATTTTCTACATTAAAAAGTGAAAATCTTAAAAATTCCACGTATATAAAAGTGGATTCATCTTTCAAAATAAGTTTCTAACATATTCGGGATGATTTCATGCTAGGTAGAAGTACGGGGTATTACAAAGTGCCTTAAATAGGGCCATCTGAATAGTACAATGATAGTTTTTATGATATTAAAACTTGATCAAAGGTATAAGATCATCCCAAATACATTTGAAATTGATTAAGCATGCTCTCTTCATATCTTTTAAGGTGTGAATGATCTTTCTGCCCGACCATCTGTCTGCGAGTGAAATTTTGTACTCGGATGAGCTTGACTACCAAGACTTTTCTAAAATGCCTTCCAAAATTGAAAAGTTAACTGAGTTCCTCTATCTGAAATGATAGTTAGAAGAACTCCATAAAATTTGAATAACTCTTTAAGGTAGAGCTTAGTATAGTCCTTGGCTGAATATGAAGTGTTAATTGGCAGAAAATAGGTTGACTTAGTCATTTGGTCCACCATAACTCAAATAGAATCATGCTGCCAAAGAGTGTGAGGAAACCCTATAATGAAGTCCATATTTACTACCTCTCACTTCTAGGTAGGAATACTGATGTCCTAAATCATGCCACCAGGTCTCTAGTGCTCAACCTTAACCTGTTGGCAATTTGGACACTTAGCCATAAATTTTACTGTATCCTTCTTCATACCATTCCACCAATAAACTTTTCATAAATCACGATACAATTTAGTGGCTCCTGGTGAATAGAATACCGAAAACCATGAGTCTCTACTAGTATCAGCTGTCTCAATTCATCAATGTCTAAAACACAAATCCTGCCTTGATAGCAAAGAACACCATGTCATCCTTAGGAGGAAAAATCAACCTTCTGACTCTGGACCGCTGCTTCCAGTATAAGTAAAATAGGGTCACTATATTTTTATTCTTTAACCTCCACTACCAAAGAGGATTCTAAACCATTTGAACTAAAATACTACCTTCGGCTGAGTCAACCATCCAAAGTCCCAATCTGGTCAATATATGAACCTCGTGAGCCAGTTAGTTCTTCTAATCCTCTACATGAGATATACTTTTCATAGATAATCTGCTAAGGGTGTTGGCCACCACATTGTATTTACTCAGATGGTATAAAACACTCATACCATAGTCCTTCAGTAACTCTAACCATCTCCTTTGATAAAGATTTAGATCATTCTAGCTGAACACTCTTGTGATCTTAGACTTTTATGATCGGTGAACACATCAACATAAACCCCATAGAGATAATGCCTCTAAATTTGTAAGACAAAAACAATTATTCCCAACTCAAGATTATAGTCGGGTAGTTTTTTTCATGAGGCTTGAGCTATCTAGAGACATATGCTATAACTTTTCCCTGCTATATTAACACACAACCAAGTCCAACCCTATAAGTGTCACAGTAGACCACAAAACCATTTAAGCCCACTGGTAAAGTTAAAATTAGAGTGGTAGTGAGTCGAGTCTTTAATTCCTAAAAACTCTTCTCAGAAGAATCAAACCACTAAGTCAACCGTGACATGGGATAAGCAATGGAGGAAAATCCCTCAAAGAACCATCTATAGTAGACAACTAAGCCCGAGAAACTTTTACTATCTATTGGAGAGATAGGTCTAGGCCAATTCCTCCCTACTTTGGTCTTTTGAGGATCAACCCAAATGTCTTTACTGGAGATAAAATGACCAAAAAATGTTATTGATTTCAACCAGAATTCACACATATTGAATTTGGGGAATAACTGACTATCTTTAAGAGTCTGCAAGACAATCCTAAGATGATCTGCATGTTCATCCTCACTCTGAGAATAAATAAGGATATCATCTATGAAGACAATGGAGAACATATCTAAATACTATTTGAACACCCTTTTTATCAAGTCCATAAAAAATGCAGGAGCATTTGTTAGTCCAGAAGACATAAAAATAAATTCAAAGTGACCAAAACCAAGTTCTAAAGGTTGTCTTTGGAATGTCACATTCTTCGTCTCTAAGTTGATGATAGCCTAATATAAGGTGCATCTTAGAGAAACAATTTGCGACCTAAAGTTGGTCAAACAAGTTATCAATCCTGGGGATGAGATACTTATTTTTGACTGTAACCTTTTTCAACTGATGGTAGTCGATTAATATTTTGAGAGAACCATCTTTCTTGCATAAGAAAATAACTGGAGCACCCTATGGAGAGACGCTAGTCCTGATAAAACCCTTGTTTAAGAGATTCTTCAATTCCTTAAGTTTAGCTGGAGCTATTATGTAGGGTGGATTTAAAATAGCTTGGGTATCTAGGAGGAGATCTATTTCAAAGTCAATTTGTCGTTTGGGAGGAAATCCAAGCAGACCTTCTAGAAATACTTTTGGAAATCCATTTACCACTAGAACTGACCCAAGAGTTGGGGCTTTGAATTTTGAATCATTAACTCAGAAAAGATGATAGATACACCCTTTAGAGATTATCTTTCCTACCTTAAGGTTAGAGACAAATCAACCTATACGCGTTGAGGTACTATCCTTCCACTCTATCTCTAGTTTATTTAGAAAGTGGAATTGGAATACTCTTTTTGTACAATCAATAGAGGCATAACAATTGTGTATCCAGTCCATACCAAGAATGACATCGAAATCTACCACATCTAACTCTATGAAATTAACTGAGGTAAGTTTTTGGGAAAACGTAATTTGACAATTTTTGTATACCTGTCTAGTTATAACTAAGTCACCAACTAGAGTAGAGAATGTGAAGGCTTCTGAAAATTTTTGAGACTGACACCAAAGTCTACTTCTCTATAGGGAGTTACATAAGAAAGTATGGCTCCACGATCTAATAATGCATAGACATGAATATGGAAGACCTGTAACGTACATGTGACTACGTCTAAAAAACCCCTATAATCCTATCGATTCTAAAGGTAATAGAACCTATTATGATATTGTATGCCAGCCGTACTATATAAGGCACTCTGCTGAGTCGAGTGACCTGTTGAAGCTGTTGTAGAATTGGATTGACTTTGTTGATGGGCCTTCCTGCCTCTCTTAGATTCCAATGGGCATTCCCTCAGTTTGTAGCCTATATTTACATAACTAAATCAACCATCACTACAAGCCATATACTCACTTTTATGGTTCTTACCATATGTCTTACATATCGGGTTGGTACAAATACAACTTAAACTACCTTGAGACTAGAGCCTGGTGTGTTATCTCAATTATATTGCCTGAACTTGGGAATTGGGGAACTAACAGGAGATGGGAATGCAGCTAAATATTTCTTGTGGAACTGAGAATAATTTCCATTATTTAACCTCTATTGAGAGAAATTAAAGCTACCTGTTATGGAACTCTTATCCTCTCTTTTTTTCTCCTTAACCACCTTTTCCTCTATCCATAGAGCATGGACCATCAACATCGAGATGTCCATGTCCATTACCAATATAGCAGTCTTAAATTCTTTAGCTATATCTTTAGAAGCTCCAGTTACAAACTTGCTCATGAAGGTCGTAGAATTAAAAACCATAGTTATAGCTTACCATTCCAACTAAATAAGCTTAAGGGAATACAGTTTTACACTTAGGTTACCCTACTTCAAATTTATGAATTCTTGTACCTTGGCCTCCGTTAGATCAAGCAGAAAGAACTTATCCAAAAATTCAATTAGAAACCCATCCCATTCTAATATTTCTATATCTGAACCTCTATCCTTCTTCCACTATATATACCTGATGTGACATACTCCCTGTAGTCGATAAGAGTCTATATAGAACTTTTAATTAGATTAATACCCAGTCCATGAACTTATGTCCATCCTCCTTAGACTTGTACAAAAAGAACACTGGAGGATTTATTCGAGTAAAGTCTAGAACTTTGGTTGCTATTGCATTCACTAATGAGTTGGCTGGTGCCACAATAGGCTGATTATTTTGGGTGGTCATAGATTGTGCTAAGGCTATAAAAACAGCACTGAATTCAGCATAGAAGACTTGTTATTCAAGGGTTTCTTTGGAGCCGGTGGTAGTTCTTATTGATTTTCAGGTTCGCTATCATTTCCACTCCTCCTTCCATTAGGAATCTTTGGAGGCATATTCTATAAACATGTAGAGAATGAGTTTGAAAAAGGTTTTAATAAGATCATGCTCCATCGCATGATATGAAAATAAAATAAATAAACTTTTCGTGAAAAGTCTCATAGTCTCTAACTCATAAATGTGGCACCCTTCACACTCATGAATAAGACTCCATTTGATATAAATTTTAGACACCCTAAGACATTTTAAAGCCATTGCTCTGATATCAAGTTTGTTTTAATCCGAGACTACCCCTAGTCGTAATATAGTGCTTTGAGTCACAAGTGACCAAAAGCTAATCCATGGCCTGGAAAAACACTAAAAATATAAAAAAATAACTAATAAAACACTTATGCAAAAGCTGAATGGAAAAACAAATAAATATTCTAAAGAAATCCAATAAACTACAACAAAAATTTGAGATCACTAGATAAACATCTAACTATAAGTCTGGAAAGCCTCTACTAAGACAAGTTGTTCGAACAAGCCCCCAGCTAACTCTAACCGTTTAAAAATTGGGAATAAAAAAGACAAAATATAATGAAAAGATGACATTGTCTCTCATATGATGAGGACTCACCAAAAATTCTATTGTTGATATGGTATGAGATCATACTAGGCGAGATCCGGATGCTGATCATTAAAACCTATATTATGACATATTGCACAAATAAGGTATGCAATCAGTACTTTTAATGCATTGAGTATGTGAAATAGTAAATAACCAATATAAGTTGAACATGGTACATGTAACATGATAAACTAATCCAAGACTAAGCAATGAATATGGGTTGTATATAAATTGAATAACTGAATACAAGGTCATGCAAGAATCTAGATCTGAACTATACATTGTGCACTATGGGAGCTACTAATAACTGATATGCCCTAATATGAGCTAACAGGGGTCCAACCTTTAACCCCAGCTGGAAGGGCATTCAGTACCTTACCTCGGGTATGAATACTGACTGACGTGAATCCACTAAACTAGTATCCAAAAGGACTAAAGTGTCAAGCTTGTTCTGATGATTGACACTTTAAAAACTATGGTTCCACCGTAGTTCTTGGACTCAAGGACTTCTACTAAAGGTATTAACCTAACTGGCGAATGAACCTTCATCTATTCATCCGCTCGATGCTAAGTACTACTTTCAAATGAATGACACTGATAATTACAATGCTTAATACAAATAATAATTTGGAGATTGAAAATAAATACATTATCTAAAATAATTCAAAACATGTAAACTAGGGAATATGGTATCAAAAAGTATATGCATGAAATTCTAGGTCACCGAGTGTTCATAATCCACCATCTCTGATGAATGCAACTATTATACTAATTACATAAACAACATGAATTTAAAGAATTCAATGACTAAGGTCCAACAATTATGGATTTTACAATGTAGTTAAGGTTTGTGATCATGGCTTTATAATAATACTAAAATTCATAAAAAACGTGAATCATAACTCAATGACACCAAGGAACTAGATATCATTGAATTTTCCAATATCCATAAGCCCTAAATTATGATGAAGGAATTAAACTGGAGAGTTGGGTTAACATTAGGATTCAATGGGTGAAAGGGGTCCCATTGATGAAATCTCACATACATGGAAATCGAAAACTTGAAGGATTCTTTGGAATGGATACCTAAGGAAGATGAACCCTAGCTCTGCCTTGGGAAAAAAATCAACCTTTTTCTTTGTTTGAAACTAAGTTTCAGATGTTTTTCTGAGTAATAAAGGCTTAGTTAATATTAATCCCAATAACCACCCTGAGATACCAAAAACAACATGGTTTTGATGTTAAAAGAGTGGGTAAATATTGATACGCCCCCTTAAATTTTGTTACTGCAAACTACCGGGAAGGATGTACGAGACCTTCCTATGATCATGGATCAATCTACGATTGCGAGTTGAAATCGTGGTTGGGAGCTGGATGAGAGCTCTCTAAACATTATCATACAATCTTTGATAAGATTGAGGGATCTACTATGGTCGAACCTTAGTTTGTAGGTTTGAAGGTTACATCAGGAGCATCTGTAGGACTCACAATCGTTCCTGGGATCGTGATTTGAAAGCATAATCGTGTTTTCCTATATTGGTATGAAGGCACATACTATAAAATTTCAGATATTGGGGTTGTCTCAATATACCATTTTATGGTCGTACAATGTAACAACATTGTTGTTTGACTCGTGGTATCTCACTATAGCGTAGGGCTTCACTAAAAAGGCCACAACTTTTTAGTTCGATGTTAGATTAAGGTGAGACTGGATTCCTTGGAAAGATAATTCCTATATATATCATTTGGTGTATCTATATCTTAGATATGCATTAGAATCTAAAAGTTATGCTTGTTTAGATCTGATTATTTCTTAAAGAATCAATTGGTAACAAAGGTTTTGTCTTGGTTAAGGGTTACAAGGTTCATGTAGCCTTGGTACATGATCAAATTCTTGCTCATATCATTAAAGCTTGATGTTTACTCCTACATGTACTTGAATCTTGGTTCTATCCTTGGCTTGGATTTTTGGGGTATTACATAATAAGTAAATTAGAGTGCCAATAACTCAAATACTAAAAAATATAGCACAAAAGTTAAAAATCTCAGAAACCCATTTCAAAAATTGATTAGTCGATAATGTATCCTTAATAATACATTGGTACCCATATAGGTTCTCATCACTTAGCCTGTACGAGACCTTCATATCACTGCTACGCTCTTACACACAACTAACACATAAACATATTACAAAGAGTTCAAAAATTCTCAATTTATCTGGAAAAAATCTCAAAAAGTCAAATTGAATCTTTATCCATTTGAAGATACTCCAAACGAGCCTAATTTGGTTAAGTATGAGTTCTACATAAGAAAATAAAAACACAGACACTCACATTTTTATTCATACATTTCAGGCTCAAAACATCAACACAGAACCTACTAGAGTAAAAGTAGACTTTTATTTGACAGTCGTATTACCATAACATGGAAGTTTAAAAAAGAATTTTTCATTTAACATAGATTTAAAATTGACCTTAAAATCGTCAAAATATCAAATTGTAACTTTATTTAAGAAACGCTTAAGTTTCAACTTGCGAAACCAAGATTTAAAGATGAAATTAGGAAAAAATTATTGAAGAATGTTAAAATAATACTTAAGAATCATACCAAAGGAATAACTCTTGAAAATTCTATTTTGAATTTCCTAAAAATTCAATATTAGGGCTTCCAAAATTGAGTTAAAAAGTGACTCTACCAAAAGAAAATGGTGTAATGGCTTGATTCTCTGAATTTTGTTTTTTCATTGGTTTTGACCATTTTACCCCTTCTCATGGTTTCTATGTGTTGTTTCTAGGGTGTGGGGATGGTTGACACCATTCTCAATGCAATCCTAAATAATTTATGGGAGTTTGTGATTTTTAGAAGTTAAAAAGAATTCATAGTTGACTCCGATCAATAATTGTTGCTCTGTGTACCGGATGGCAAAACGGATTGCGCCATCAGATCTGAAACTTTAATTTTGGGTTTTTAGCATGGTTGGCTTGATTTTATAGATTTTCGATCTCATTTCGACCCTCAATTCAAAAATAAGTGAAATTGGGTCTCAAGGATCAATTTTGTGAAACCAACCACTTTTCAAAAATCTAATATTGCCATTAAGTCTGGAATCTTGAATTTAGTATACTAGCATATTTTGTTCTCCTTCACAAAATTCCGCAAATCCCGAGGGATGTATTGGCAACATTGCACTTAGCAAAGTTGTTGCTTAAGCTGAATCTTGGTGCATCCGCTTTAGCATCCAAAGGACTGCTAAAGTAGTAGCCTTTTAAGCAGTCAATGCACTGCTTTAGCAGTATTGCACTTCCAGTCAACTACCACTAAACCAGACGTTTGACCACTTTAGCGATAGGGGACCGCTTTAGTGGCCCAATTTATTTGAGATGGACTTCTTAAGAGGTTAGCCAGATCTTAAGAGATGACCGCTTTGCTGTTATTTGACCTCTTTAGCGGTCATAGCCGAGTGGCTTAAAAAACCCTTTTTTGCAACTTTCTTTCATTTTTGAGACTTTGAGCTTCGGGTTAAGGTACTTTTGAGAAATTTCTTTCATTTTCAATAAGTTCTAAATTATGATTTCAATTATTTTTATTAGATTATATCATTTAAAATCCCTTTTAAATCTTGGTTCCAATTTGGAATTTGGAAATTTTGTCCCGAAAGACCTAAAATGGTATTTATTTAAACTCGTCTTCACTTGGGTTTTCTCTTATGGATTTCTTTAATCGTAGTTAAGGTTTTTATAAATAAAGTTTTTGGTTTTACCCTTTTGTTTTGAAAACTCATTTTGGAGGTTCGTTTTGACCCTTACTTTAAAATAGGCAATAGGGGTATAGTCGGATTTTTTAACGCATAGATTCTATATTTGTATGTTTTAGCTGATTCTGAGGTTGTTTGAGAAAGGAAAGCTCCTCCTTGAAGTGTTTTAAGCATGGATTTTAATGTCGCGAGGTAGGTTATGGCTTAACTTTCTTCAGAATAGACTAGGTAGTCATGACAAATTAGTATTAACGTAGCCAGGTTCATTGGTATTATCAGTTTAAGAATAGGGAGTCTGGTAGAGTCTCGTAGATAGATACATAGACATCCGTATATATCTTCAAGAGAATATATTATATCTTTTGGAAATGTCCTTATTTTGTTCCTTATTATATGGATTTGTTTATATCCTATGCTATAAATTATGCTTCATTGTCTTCTAAGTAGATGGTGAGAACTTGACCTCGTGAGGTTAGGGATGTTGTGCTAGAATCCAAGCAGAGAGCCCAGCCTAGGGGATAAGTCATGGGTCACAGAAGGGATCAAGGTAGAGGACAGGCATGTGGATCTTCACCTTCCAGAGGTAGTACTAGGGGGATATCCCTTGAGCTCGAGGTTTAGCATGCTTAAGATATGAGACCTACTCAGGTTCTATAGAATACTACTACCCCATTATTGTAGGGTTTATTAATTTATTTACTTACTCGCTTGGAGGGTGTTTTTTTAGTGCACCTGGTATTCCTCCATCTCCGAGTGCCATGCCTCTATCTATGCTAGAGACTACTTGTGGTGTTTTTTTCAATTCTAAGTGTGGTTCCTCCATTAGTACCAATATTTGATTATGGTATTTTATAGACTCCAAGTGTTGTTCCTTTTTCTGTTCTAGTATCCAAGTATAGTATTTCGATTCCAAGAGTTCAGCCTTTATCTATGTTTCCTCTCTCGGGTTGGATCACAACCATGTAGATTCACTATTTCTCCTATTACTTCGAGTCCTATTATGTATTCTGAAGATCAGAAGAGGTTTGAGAGGTTACTCGCTTAGGTCTACTCAAGTTCAGTGGTGTTGTGGGCAATGATACCTATGATTTCTTGATTGATTACCAAGAGAAGTAGTATAACTTTGGATTGCCCAAGTCGCATAGAGTTGCTTACACTACTCATCAACTGAGAGATGTAGTCAGGGATTAATGGAGGTCACTTGTTACTTGCAGACCCCCTTTTCGCCAGAGATATCTTGGGATTTATTTATTGAGGACTTTTTGGACAGGTTTGAGCCCTACAATTTGAGGGCTCAAAAGAGAGATGAGTTTGATCACTTGGAATAGGGCTCTCTGACTGTCACTGAGAATGAGGCATGTTTCCATGCCTTGAACAAATATTGTATTACCAGTATTACCACCTAGTTTGAGAAGATTCAAAAGTTTGTGAAGGGATTGAATGTTATATTTCAGTTAGCTACTACCTCGATGGTAGTGTTAGGGCCATTATTTTAGAGTGTGGTGGATCATGTAAAGATAATTGAGGCTATTATTCAATCTACTCAGGGAGATGCCAAGAGGGTGTCATGTCAGGACGAGTTTAGTTTTCACACCCTCAAGGCAGAGATTTTAGAGGTTCTCGTAGGTATCATAGTAGACTAGTGCATGCAGCTTTGTAGAGTTCAAGTAGTAGGTCTTCAGGTTATACAGCTATGGGTAGTCGGGCATCATCTCAGGGTGGTCGTTCTAGCTCAGCCATACCTCTTCAGATTCAGACGGGACATTGAGGTTGCTTTGTGTGTGATGAGTTTAGCCATTTTCCTAAGGATTGCTCTCACCGTATTTTCAAATCTGCGTATATGTTATTTGATTCAAGGTCGACCTTCTCCTGTGTGTCTGCATATTTTGCTTCTTGTTTTAATTCTACTTCTGAGCCTTTTACCATCCCTATTTATGTATCTACCCCCGTAGGAGACTTTATAGTGGTCGATCGAGTGCAACGATCCCGTGTTGTGACTTTTTTGGGGCATATTACTTAGGGTAGATCTGATTATCCTAGATATAGTAGATTTTGATGTCATCTTGGGTATGGATTGATTGGCTCCCTATCATCCTATTCTAAACTATTATACCATAGATAGTGACTTTAGCTTCACCGGGTGTGCCGATAATAGCTTAGAAGGGTACGCTATATTCGGGTATAAGGAGAGTTATATCTTTTCTATGTGTTCCTCACATTAGATAGTGGGGGTGTTTATCTTATTTGGTGCATATTTGTGATACTAGTGTTGCTTCACTACCTCCTTTGGATTCTGTCTGTATTGTTCGTAGGTTCATAGATATTTTTTCTATGAATTTTTCTAGTATGACTCTGGATAGTGATATTGACTTTGCTATTGATGTTGAGCCAAGCACAAAACCTATTCCCATTTTTCCTTATAAGATAGCCCCAGTAAAGATGAAGAAATTGAAGGATCAGTTACAAGAATTATAGGATAAGGGATTTATTCAGCCTAGTGTATCACCTTAGGGTACACTTGTCTTGTTTGTGAAGAAGAAGGATAAGTCTATGCACATGTGTATTAATTATCGGCAGTCAAACAAGGTGTCGGTTAAGAATAAGTATCATCTTCCTTTTAGTGATGATTATTTTGATCAGCTTCAGGGTGTTTCAATGTTTTCAAAGGTTGATTGACGTATGAGTATTACTAGTTGAGGATTAGAGCTTAGGATATTATGAAGATAGCTTTTTGGACTCGGTATGATCATTATGAGTTCTTGGTCTTGTCCTTTAGATTGACCAACGCCCCAGGCATTTATATGGAGTTGATAAACCATGTGTTCAACCGTATCTAAACTTCTTTGTTATTTGGTTTATAGATGATATCTTGGTTTACTTGAAGAATGAGGCCAACCTTGAAAAGCATTTATGAATTGTGCTTTAGAGGTTGAGAGATGAGAAGTTGTATGCTAAATTCTCCAAGTTCGAGTTTTGGTTGGATTTTGTCTCTTTCTTGGGTCATGTTATGACCAAGGATGGTATCATGGTCGATCCGGCCAAGATTGCGACAGTTTTTGGTTATGCTAGGCCAACTTCTCCTACCAAGATTTATAGTTTTATTAGTTTAGTAGGCTATTGTTGGTGCTTTGTTGAAGGTTTTTCATCTATTACATCTCATTTAACTAGGTTGACTCAGAAGAAGATTTTGTCTTATTTGTTCGATGCTTGTGAGGCAAGCTTTCAAAAGCTCAAGGATTTATTAACATCAGCTCCTATCTTGACTTTGCCCAAGGAGGGCGTGGGATTTACTTTTTTCTGTGATTTTTATGGTATTGTTGTTTGTGTCTTATTGATGTATAAGGGTAAAGTAATTACATATGCTTCTCATCAATTGAAGCCTCATGAGAAGAAATACCCTACCTACAATTTGAAGTTGTGTGTGATTATGTTTGCATTGAAGTTGTGGAGACACTATTTGTATGGAGTTCGTTATGAGATCTTCTCTAATCATCGTAGTCTTCAGTACTCTTCACCCAAAAAGATCTTAATATGAGGTAACATAGTTGGCTTGAGTTACTTAAGGTTTATGATCTTACTATTCTCGATCATTCGGGAAAGGCTAATTTATTTTTATATGCCTTGAGCTGAAAGACAGCTAGCATCGGTAGCTTGGCACATCTTTTGACCCAGGAGAGGACTCGAGCCTTAGAGGTCCAATATTTAGCAAACTAAATAATTAGGCTTGACGTTTTGACACCTTGTGTGTTTTGGAATTTGTGGAGGCTAGATCTTCCTTGATAAAGAAAATTTGGGCTCACTAGTTTGATGATGTTAGATTAAGAGTGATTCGGGATAAGGTGTTGAGTGGTAAGGCTAAGAAAGCCCCACTTGACTCCGATGGTGTTGTGAGTATTGGAGGCTGAGTTTGTGTACTGAGGGAGTGGCTGATTGTAACCCCCAAAACTGGTACCTAGAACGCTACACGGTGCTCATGACCCCGAAGGACCACAAGCTAACCCATGACTGATATTTGTACCTATATACTGCATAAAATACTTTATAATGCGGAAACATGAACTGAAAGGCCATAAGGTTCAAAACTGAGACATAGTATCTGATAAAAATATAACATCTGGGAGGGGTATGAAATACCCAAAACAACGGAAATAAGCTATCTGATCATACTGTAGGATGGAAAGCCTCTAAAATGTGGTTGTCTGAATAAGGAGTTGATGGGACATATCCCCAACTAACTCCAACTAATAAACTAATTACTGATATAATAAAATGATGATCATGTCCTCGAAAGATGAGGACTCACTACCAACTCTAACAACTGAGACTGGAATCTACTAATGCTTGGAAACTCGTGTCTCTGAACCTATGGTATAAGACATCATAGCGCAAATGCGTCAGCACTTTGAATATACTGGTATGCATGTGAGGTAGGCTGAATGCATAGGGTTCATATGCATGAACAATAACAATAGCAGACTGACTATCATGATCGTGAGAATACATGCATGAGACATAATAACTGACACTGATACCGTGATAACATGATTACTGAATCTGAATACTAATAACATGACATACTGATAGCTGATATAACTAATAACATGAGTTATTATATCTGACAGTCCTGAATTAATGGAACTAGCTGAGTCCCGTACTGTATCTGAGTTGACTATATCTGACAGTCCTGAAATCTGAAGAACTATCTGAGTTCTATTACTGAGACTAATTGACTCTGTCTGATAGTCCTGATTCTGTAACATGAAACTGTGGGAAGTAGTTAACTAACCGACATGCCCCTAATATGCCATTATAGCTGAGTTGAGGTCCAATCTATAACCCCAATTGAAAGGGTGTCAATACCGCGCCACTGGTAAGGACAAGTTGTGGGTGACCCTAATCTGATAGTGTCCCCAAAAGAGAACGGTAGGGGACCTTATCTGATAGTGCTTATCCACTTTATCAACCCTCATCGGACAGTGTTGATGTCTCAACCTATGCTGGATACATAGTTCTGGAATACAAGGATGACTTCTAAGAATCACACCCTCATCTAATAGTGTGTGTTCCCATCCTTGGGTTCACTCGGTGCTAATTCCTACTCCCAGCTGAACAGACTCTGAACATGATTTACTGAACTGAACATGGGCTAAGTTACTGAATTCTATTGACTGACGGAATACTACTGATATCTGACAACTGACTGAGTTCATGAGATCATAGATATTTCCTGAGTCATAAGACTGTCTGAAGTCTAAGGATTCATACCTTGACTGAGAGTATCGTGAAAACATGACATGGCTCTAGGCATACAACTAATGTTTCGGGTACGAGTACCCCCAGGACTCGGTGGAAAGAAACTGACCAAGCATAACTTACTTGAACATATAATTAACATCATAATCCATAATACATTTATAGAAACATTTCATCAAAACATGTGGTAGGCATAACTTGTACATACATGGGGATTTCATGGTATCATGCTAATTAGGCGCGTTTCCTTCATCTAGGCATTTAATCAAACATATTGTAGGTATGGTACATGTAAACATCATTATACAATAATTAAACATCATAGTTCAATTCTAATTTCATCATTCATGGGTTTAGTCATAGGTTTGCATGAATCTATATCTATAATAATTTAACCCACATAGAATTTATCACCCAACATGGAGTAGAATTCAATTTCTCATTATCCACATGAACAAGAGCAGCCCAATCATGAAATTCATAAGAAAATCCATAAACTTGAATTTAGAAAAGGGATTCTTGGGCTTCATGGACGAAAGGAGTCCATGAATGAACACTATGCATACCTTAGTTTGTAAATTCACGAAGATTGATGGAGGAAATTCTTGATTCTGAATCTTCTATGAAAAGCCCTAGGTTGTTCTTGAGAGGTTTTTGAGAGAAGAGAGTGTATTTTGGGTAAAAAGTGGCTGAATCATGTGTTAAAGGACTTAAATAGGGGTGGTAAATTAAACTTTTTAATCCTAGACGCGTCTTATAATTTCAGTAAAAATTTCCCGAATCGGACCTCTGGCGCGACGCGGCGCTATCGCACCGTGTCACTGTAATTTGACAATAGGGAAACTGAGGGATGGCGCGACGTGGAGCCATCGTGTTTCCCCTTTTTTTGTGACCTGGAACTTTGGTGCGACGTGAAGAAAATCGCGCTGAGACACTGGAAAGGGACAATTTCCATTTTAGCTTATGGCGCGGCACGTCACTGACCACTATGGCGTTGTTTTACGATAGAACTTGAAATAGTCATAACTTCTTACCCAGTTATCGGATTTAGGTAAATTTTATATCGATGGAAATCTTATTGAATTTCCCACATGACAAAAAGTGAAAATCATAAAAATAGCACGTGTACAAAAGTGGATTCATCTTTCAAAGAAAGCTCCTAACATTTTGTTTAGACGATTTCAAGCTAAGAAAAGGTACGGGGTATTACAGTGATTGGGGGAGATTAATCTTGGAAGAGGCCCATTATTCTAGGTATTCTATTTATCTGAGAGTGACCAAGAAATATCATTATTTAAGACAACACTACTGAGGAGGTGGTATGAGGAAGGATGTAGCATATTTTTTAGATCGTTGCCTATGTTGTCAATAGGTTAAGGCCAAGAATTTGAGGCATGGTGGTTTTCTTCAGAAGTTACTCATTCTCGAGTGAAAGTGGGAACATATCACTATAGACTTCATGACTGGGTTTTCTCGTACTTCTTATGGTTATGACAGTGTTTGGGTCATTGTGGATCAATTGACCAAGTCTACTTATTTCATCCCTATTCAGGTTTTCATTAGTGCTGAGAGGTTAGCCCGTATCTATGTTTGTGAAATAGTTATTCTCTATGGTGTACCAGTACCTATTATCTCAGATAGAGGTTCCATTTTCACTCCTCACTTCTAGAAGGCATTTCTGGAGGAGTTGGGCACCCGGGTATATCTTAGCACAACTTTTCACCCCAGGCCAACGGTCAGTCAGAGCGGACTATCAACTTTCGGAGGATATTCTTTACATTATGTTATGGACTTTGGAGGTTGATAGAAACATCATTTATCCTTGGTAGAGTTTGCATATAATAATAGCTACCATTCAAGTATTGTGATGGCACCCTTTAAGGCCTTATATAATAGGTGTTGTCGCTCTCTGGTTGTTTAGTTGGAGACTTCTGAGGTTATACCTTACGATATGGACTTGCTTTGTGAGTCTTTAGATAGAGTCGGGGTCATTCATGATAGATTTTGAGTAGCTCAAAGTAGGCAAAAGTGTTATGCGGACTGTAGACTTTGTGCCTTGAGTTTCAATGTTGGTGATTGGGTTTTCCTTTATGTGTCACCCATGAAGGGTGTAATAAGATTTGGGAAGAGGGGCAAGGTTAATGCCAGGTATACCGATCTATTTGAGATTCTTAAGACCATTGGTGATGCAACTTATGAGTTAGCATTTCCCCTAAATATTTCAGCCATTCATCCAGTTTTTCATATATCCACACTATGGAATTATATTCCGAATGAGTCTTGTTTCATTTATTGGAACACAGTGTAGTTAGATGATATTTTGTCCTTTATTGATGAGCTAGTCTCTATTTTAGTTTGGGATGTTAGGCAATTGTGTTCTAGAGATATTTCATTATTAAGGTCTAGTGGAGGCACCATTCTGTAGATGAGGTTACTTAGGAGGTCGAGTTTGGCTTTCTATGAATCTGATTGGGTTGCACGTGCTTAATCTCGTAGATCTATCATTGAATATTTCATTACTTTGGGTGGTTACCCTATATCTTAGAAGAGCAAGAAGCAACCTACTGTTTCTCTCTTGTTAACAGAGGCTGAGTATTGAGCCCTTCAAAAAGTAGTGGCTGAGATATCCTGGTTGGTGAACTTTCTTTCTAATTTTGGTTATCCTGTTTCTCATCTAGTCTCTATTCATTTTGATAGCCAAGCTTCCTTGTACAATTCCAAAAATCCTGTATATCATGAACGCATAAAGCATATTGAAATTGATTTCCATAATATTCGTGAATTACTTCATTCTGTTCTCATCTTGCTTCCTTTTGTCTCTTCCGTTGGTCAGCTTGCTGATATCTTCATGAAGCCACTTTATTTTCCTGCTCATCATCGTATTCTTAGAAAGATTGGTGTGTTTACACCCTCAAGTTTTAGGGAGGTGTTGGAGTTATTACACAGTATGTATATTTTATACATTTCATATACATGTATACATTTTATTTGGGCCTACATTATATATTTGATTTACGCTTCACAAATTATTTTGGCCCATATTGTCAGGCATAACTCAGCCCACATATGATGTATATTAATGTAAGCCTTAGTGGAGGCAGTTTGACAATTCAGATATTTTCAGGTTCAATGAAAAGTTTTTCTCTCTTCTTTTGTCTTCACAAATGTTCTAGGGTTCATTGAGATTCATTTGTCAATTTTATCTCGATTTTACCCTAACAGAATAACTTGTTACATTTATTTACAGAAAAAACTTTGTATTTGTTAGACCAATCTTTGACAATAATAAGCGAAAATATAAGTTGTGAGAACCCTTAGACCAATCATTGACAACAATAGGCGAAAATGTAACTTTTGAGAAGCCTGATATTCTCTATAAATGTTTCATATAACTTTCCAATTTTAAGAAGAAAATCCATACCATTTTTGTGCTAAATAGGTAGAAATGTGACTTGTGAGAAGCTTGATATTCGATATAAATATTTTGTATAACTATATGACATTAAGAGACGGAACACATAACCCTTAGACCAATCTTTGACTACAATAGGAGAAAATGTAAATTGTGAAAAGCCTAATATTCACTATAAATGTTTTATATAACTGTGTGATACTATGAGACGCAACACATACTATTATTATGTAATACAGGTAAAAAATGTAACTATGGTTAAAGAGGGTTTGATTTGTGATTTAACACTAGAAAAACGATCTAAAGAAGATATATTTTTTTTATTGCTATTCATTTTCTTTTCTTATATAGTTAAATTTATGTTTGTACAAATTTATCTTTAGTAAGGTATTACTTTGTTTTGATTAATCTAGGCTTTATCTGTGTGTTCCATATGTTTCATCTGGAAATGGGAATCTTCATTTGATTAAATATGTATTAGATCTTTCTTTTGTCAACATATCTTATGATTCTTTCTTTTATAGTATAAACTTCATTTTAATTTAATATTATTCGAGATCTCTTCTTTTCCATGATTACGATAATATGATATGACAAGATATAAATTTTTTATTGTATATGCTCGAGTCAAGTTGTAGCCCGGTCAGTCAAAGGACAAAGTTTTATCACATCTCAGGCACATCACTTTATCCCCAGGCTTCTTTATTTTGCTAAATATGATTATTTAAAGATGCTTAAATTGAATATCTCAATGAATGGAATGGAATGTGGGAGAAAGTGATCTTTGGTGTATTTATGCAACTAGGTGTTTTTATCTACTCTTGTTTAGCTTTGTTTAGAGGACTTCTCCTGTGCATAATGAGTTGATATTTGTACTATTAAGCATGTAAGTGTTAAAGTACATGTTTATAGTGTTTAAGGTGTGTTTGAAAGAAGTTTGAAAAACAAATGTTCATTTAGATTTTAGACAAAAAAAATTAATATTCTTAGCTTGAGCTATGTGTGTTCTAATTCGTCTCGACGAAATCTATTATGTTGCAAGCTCTAATACTTGGTGTTTTATGTGATAGGAAGCTTGGTAAGATGATGAACTTGATAATGATATGATATAAAATCTGTTTTTGAAGAGGTAAAGCTACCACGAAGAAAGAAACTCAAAGCCCAATGCATGGGGAAAACAAGGACCGAAGCTGGAATTTCTGAGCTTAGGGGCGTGCGATGCCCTCTAGCCTCCTTTTTATGGGAGTTCCACGCCCTTAGTCACAAAAAAAAAATTGATTACCAGTGTGTCACTGTGATAAGCCACGCTCCCTATCTTTCGCAATAAGGGTGTGGCACGCTATGTAGTGTGTCAAATCGACAAACTTATTCCAACTATAAATAGAACATTCCAATCTTTTTGTAAACACCTTGGACAACCTTTGGGTCTTGTAACATATTTGATGAGGCTTATCTTAGGGTTTTATCCTTTCCTTTAGTTTACTTTTGGATTATGAACATGAATTTTTTAATTTTGATTCTTTGTAATTTCATGAGTGGCTAAACATCCTCATCCGGGGTTGAGGACAAGAACATGAATACTTAAGCTTGTAATTAAGTAAGTTTATGTGATTTATCATTATTAAATGTTCACATATTCTTGTTATTTAATATTCTATGGATCCACGACTCTTACAATAAAAATATATTTCTATTGTGAGCCCGAAAGGAGGAACAATAAAATAGAATGGGTAATGTATCAAATAGGATCTTAATCATTCAATAAATTGAAGTTAGGATTTTCACTTAGGATAGGAATATTTGTACTACTTGGGTAACCACGTACACTTGCGTCTGCACTTTGGCGCAATAAGTTTTTGGCGTCGTTGTCGGAGACTTATAAATTGGGAACCGTTTTATTGTTAGTTTTGCTATTTTCCTTTACAAGTGTTAATAACTAGATCTTATCTTTTGAGTTTGTAGGATTTGGTCTGAAAATAAAGTAAGTTGGCAAGGTAAAGGGAGTTGGTTGATCCATATCCTAAACTTGAGTGACGCTTACACCAGTTAAGGAGAAAAATAATATTTCTCTACTATATACCTCAAATTCAACAAGGAGATATTCCTGCACCCATGGATGAAGTTCCACCAACTCGTAGGACAGTACGCAAAGTGACAATTCCACTCGCAACTAATGTTACCTCTGTCATCCACAGACCAACACTTAAAGGTAGATTTGAGCTGAAATAGAACATGGTGCAGTTTTTTCATAGTAGTGGGTAGCTTAGGGCTTGTCACGTGAGGATCCATAGGTCCATTTGCAGATGTTTTTTAGAAATCAGTGACACGTTAATTCCCACTGGAGTCTCTACTGACTATGTAAGGCTCACACTCTTCCCCTTCTCACTTTTGGGGGTAGCAAAGAAGTAGTTGAATGTTGACCCTACAAGTTCCATCACTACATGGGATGATCTGACAAGGAAGTTCCTCATCTGTTTATTTTCACTCGACAAGACTACAAGGTTGCATAGTTAAATTTTGAGTTATAAGCATTAGCAGGATGAGAAATTATATCCTGATTAAGGGTGTGTTTGGTATGATGGAAAATGTTTTCTGGAAAATATTTTTCTATTTTTCCTTGTTTAGTTGTAATATAACTTTGGAAAAATATTTTCCAAAGGAACTCATTTTTCTCCATTTGAAAGAAAATGACTTCCTTCGTGGCCAAGGAAAGTCATTTTTCTAGAAAATATTGAGATGTGACTTATTAGAACTTGAAACCAAAATAAACCAAAATATGAATAAAGTGACCAAAATTATTTATACCTTTTTTTTAATGGTTTGACAGCGGATGTGTACATTAAAAAAGTTTTAGTAAAACATAGTAATAATTTATTACGTTTTACAAAGCTTTTTTATAAAATGTAACAATTTATTACATTTACATGATTTGACATAAAGAAGTGATATGATAGTACACTGAGTTTTTTTTTAAAAATTATAAATTAAATCTTTATAACTTTTTAAATTTTTATGAATTAAAACTTTTTATTACAATTTATAAATTATAACTTTTAATTATGTTTCTTACCAATTTATTTTTTAAAAAGTTATTGCTTCATTTTGTCAAATCAAGTACCACCTAGCTCACTCTTTTTGACTTTTCTTTCATAAATCGTATTAAGAAGTTACTTTTTAATAAATAAAAAAATAAAAAATATGCAATTATAAATTTATTTTATTAATACGTAATAAAAAATTACGTACAATTTTGATGCCACATCTCATACAAACTGACCGAATGATTAAAAATGTGTACTTAAATATTATGTTTTAAAAAATATATTATATTTTAAATTAGAGGGCCACACTCTCATGTAAAGTTAAAGTTTAGGTAGAAAGAAAATATATTTTCTATTCACCAACCAAACACCATAAAATATTTTTTGAAAAATATTTTCCACTCAGCAACCAAACATAAGAAAATAAGTAAAAACACCAACTTATTTTCTAGGAAAATATTTTTCGTGGAAAATATTTTCCATCATACCAAACACACCCTGGAGAGGCCCACACACCCTGGAGAGGCCCACACTTTTGTTAAAGCTCACACTTTAACAAAAATATTTTCCATCATACCAAACACACCCTGAATCTAGCAACAGTCAAACGAGGTATTGGCTCACACTTTTGTTAAAGCTCTTAGCCATAAAGTAAAGATTTTGCTAGATTCAGCTACAAGTGGTCAAGAATTAGAGAAAATATATGATGAACTCAATTACAGAACTAAATTGCACAAGGTAATCCAGACTGGCATAGTGGCATCTATAGAAGTGCAGTGAAAAATACTACGAGTATAGTTGAAGTTGATAGTGTCTCAATATTGGCCACCCAATTTTCAACTATTCAGAATCAAATGATGACACAGTTTAGCAAATTGGGTATGTATCAATCTCAGGCTCAGGTGAATGCAGTTCAGCAGGGTCTATCTTGGTGTAAGATTTATGGCAACAGTGGCCACTCTGCAGACTTGTGTGATGCAAATTCAGAGTTTGTAAATTTTTTAGGTAATGCATAAAATGGTACATATGGTAATGCTTACAATCACAAGTGGCAGAGTCAAACGAACTATTTATGAGAAAATAATCAGACTCAGCAGTTTTAGCAACAACGGAACATGCAAGCTGGCAATATTAAAGAGACATTGAAGAAGATCCTGACCAATCAAGAGAAAATGGATGCTGAAATAAAAATCAACAACTTGCCTAGAAGAGTTAGAAACATAGTTGGGGAAACTAGATCAAGCATAAAATACCAGACCCCAAGGTGGATTTCCAAGTGACATAGAGAATCTCATGCGAGTTCTAGAAATCACCTTGAGGAGTGGTAAGGATATCATTGATAGGCCCCCTAAGAAGAATAAGGAGGTTCATACGTAGTTAGTCCCATAGAAGGTTGATGAAAAGCAAGTTGCAAGTGAAGGGGCTAAAAATTCAAAGAAATCTGAGTACCCAAAAACTAATGCAACTGAGCATATACATGAAAGACCACCATAACCATTCCCTCAAAGTCTTAAAATGTCTAAGAAGGATGTTTATTTTAAGAAGTTCTTTATTACATTTAGAGAACTTCACATTAATCTTTCTTTATTAAATATTTTGTAGGGTTTGGCTAAGTACGCTAAGTGCTTGTAGGATATGGTGAATATTAAGATAAAGCTGCAGGATATTGGGATGGTTGCACTTACTGAGGCGTGTAGTTCAATGTTGATGAGGAAGATGCCCAAGAATTTAAAGGACCCAGAGAGTTTCACTCTCCCTATACAAATTGGTGATAGTGATGTGGTCTGTGAGTGATTAGGGGAAAGTATAAACTTAATACCTTTATTAGTGCTTTAAGAAAGTCAAGGTCATGCTTTGTGGTGCTCTAAATGGTAGACAGAATCAGAGCTCATTCCAAAAGAATTATTGAGGATGTGCTCATTAAGGTTGGTAAATTTATTATTTCTACTGACTTTGTTGTTCTTGATTATGATCCAAATGATAGGGTATCAATCTTATTGGGATGTCTATTCATAGCGATGTGAGAAACACTGATTTATGTGAGTGAAAACTCTAAAGATAAGATTGGATGATAAAGAGGCGGTCTTCAATGTTTACAAACCATTCAATCCACCTTCACATTATAAGGACTTAGGAATGATCACATCTATGGAAATAGATGAGTGTGAGGTGGATTCCAAACCACCAAGGACCTCTTTGGACTCTCCCATAGAGTTTCCCAAACCACCACTTAAGACCAAAGTTAGAAAAATTGAGAAGGGGCTTAAAAAACTATTGTTGACAAAGATATAGAACTTGAGAGTAAACTCTTAAAAGGTTAGAAAAGAGTGAGAAGATGGCCTATGAGTGTAAGAAAGAGGATGAAGGAATATGGATAAGAGTAGTGATGTGGGTCGTGCCGCGACATGAAATCAGGCGATGCTTGGGAGGCAACCCAAGTTAAGGTAGGTTCTTTATTTTTGTATTTTAGCTTTTATTTTACATATTTTTTTTTTACTCAAGCCACAGGTTGATGGAAAGTCTGAGTACTAGAAAACTGAGCTAAGAAGTATGGTGAAGACTGGGTATGTGGTCTACTTGACCTCATTGATATTTAAAGATTCTACTAGTTAGGACTAGAGGCCTCAGAGAGTATTTCTATCATTACTTTGAATTATAATTTGGGGAGAAAGTGTGTTTGTAATTGTGGGGTGGGGAGTCTTCCCGTGGTTTAGGATGTGGTGATGCTATAGGGTGTTTTTTTAATTTATTTTCCTAGTTTTTGAGTAGATTTGAAAAAATTATGAAAAGATTTTTTCTTTGCCAGTTTCTAGATTTTAGTAATTGTGGTGCCAATCTAGCAAGTCCACACTTCACCCACCCCTAGGTTATTCTCTTCGGTTCTTTTCCAAGGGGACGCCCTCTGAATCTAGTATCCCTTTTTTATTTTTAGGAGCAAATTTTAAAATTTTTGTGTTAAGAATAAGTGAGATGTTCTTGTTGTGTTTGATTACACGATGCAAATGATTTTGAATGTGAAAACATGTTGATTGTATTGAATGACTACTGTTGAGACACCTAGGCTCAGTTGTAGGACTCTTATAGGTTGTTGGCTTAATTCTAAATTCATATTGTTGCTTGGTCTAGAGTCTATAATGATCCTACTTTGATGTGAGCTTGTGCCATGTGTGATGTAAGGTTTTGTTGTATTCCTTATTGCATATTGATGTATAGAACTTTCCTAGTTTATGTGCCAAGTGGAATATAGAATGTGGGGTTTAGGAGATGATATAGGTATTTCTATACCAGCCATGTTCCATACCTTCTTTTATCTACCCTTGTGCATGATCTTAGTTAGCCCCGTTGAGCCTTTAGACTATTCTTTGGTAGCCTTAAATATAGACTATTCCTTTTCTTTGATTGACCATAATTTTATCTAAATCTAGTAAACATTTTATTTTAATTAATGAGGTTAAGCAATGCAGATTGAAGAGGAAAAAGGCAAATATGAAGCACCAAAGTAGTAGCTATTAGTGTTGAAAAAGTTTGTGTATTTGGGTGGGGAGTGAAATAATGAAATGAAAGAAAAATTAGGCAAGAATCTAATCATGTAGTAATAGAGAATACTCCCTCCTCAAAATTTGTGAACCAACTTAAAGAGATGGGGCAAAACAAAAGAGATGTGTGAAGGTGTAGTTGGTGAAAATTTGGTTGTTTAGAAAAGAATATAATGTATGATGTGATGTATTAAAGTGCTTAGGGGAGATAGTTACTATTACTAGCCAGAATAGTACCTACCCGTCTTTTAGCCAACATTACAACTCCAAAATTCCTATTTGATCTTAAGCCTTAATATTTTGGTATTAGTAGAGTACGACACTAAAGACAATCCTATGGTTCATCTTTCGTGATATATGAATATTTTGTGAGAATGGGCGTAATTTGATTTGTATACCTATTCTTGTGATAAATTACATCTTTATGAATAAATGTGGGTAACTCTTTTGTGTTGAGGGCGCATGTTTGATAATAGTTAGGTGACTTATATGATATCTTTAATTAGGTAATACACATGAGTTTGCTAACTCGATGTAGTCAATTCTTGAGGGTATGATGTTTTGGAGTAGTATTCATGAGTTTTCAAAAGTATATGACATGCTTGTTTGTGGAGATTGGTATCCGTGTAGTCATTGTAGTGATAATTTGAGCGTGGTAATAGTAAAGTGGGAGTATTCCTTATGTGATGCCTAATGTGAAGAGTTGCTCAAGAACAAGGCTTTAAGTGTGGGATGATGATATTAGGTGTACTTATGCACCTAAGTGTTGTTATCTACTCTTATTTAGCTTAGTTTCAAGGACTTCTCTTATGCATAATGAGTTGATATTTGTATTATTGAGTATCTATGTTTTAAAGGACTTATCCCCATTATTGTTCAGCTACTTTACATTGCAACAAATTTGTTTTGTTTTAATCTTATTTCTCAACCATTTATAGATATGTATGTACTTCTTTAATCTTCATATTGAACTAAAATCGGATAGTTGTTGAGCACAAGTCCCTATAGGATCGATACTTGGCTTTCATAGGCCACTTTACTACTTGGGAGACCATGTACACTTGCGTGTGCGCTTGGGCGCAACAAAAAGTTTTATGACCCAGCTATCTCTTGTACCCCTAATTTTTATTGAGTCTTATTCATGGAATCTATTGTAACTCCCCATGTTTCTAAACAAAGTGTCAACACTATGGTATATTGACGTCTTGAGCGGGTGAGAGCCTTGATCCAAGGACAGGTGTTGTCACAATTTGTAGAAATAGCTTTAATTGAAAGTTGAAATAGTGATTTGATAGAGGATGAACAACTATAATTCTACTCAAACAAGTGCTTTCTAACACCTTAGGATCATTACCAACTGAATTTTCTCAAATTACATGCAATTAATAAATTAGGCCTAGACTCTAATTTCTACCATGAACATGATTATAATGATTTCTATTAAATATAAGAAGTAATTCAAGTTTAGAAAGTATAGAAACCTTATCTCCAAAGATCAAAACCCCTAAAGTACTGAAAATAACCCCTTTCTATGACTCTACTCCTTCTTAGAAAAGTGGGAATGAAAAATGACTCCTAGTTTTAAAATTTGAAATTCTACATTTTTACCTCTGCGGTGATACTTTAACCTTCGCAGTGACACCATTGTGGTGGTAAAGTTACTATTGCAGTGTTTTCAGGCCTATTGAGGTCACCTTTGTGGTGGTGCTTTTAAATTTAACCATGACCTAACAGGTCATATATCACACAAATATTTTGTATATCGGTTAAGGACTTATCTAGGACATTCAATATCTAAATATGTAACCAAACATTTGGTTCACAGTTTAATGCATCCAACCTTCCATCATAACTCTATGTTATCACTGAGTGTACTCTTCTATCTAGTATTCTCATTTAACTTATATTGTGTCACCAATCATCTCTAAATCAATATTCATAGTTTCTAAAACAACTTTTGGGCATAATAACATTATAGTTATACACAAATTGGTTTAGCATTAACAAAAACACAAGCTTGTCCAACTCACAATTTCAATGTTACACACAACCTCAATTCGTATACAAGAAAAATCTAGATTTACTATTTTGATCCAACAAAACACCGTGCTCGTAGGCCTAAACATGGAATCTCTTATCAATCTATATCATGTATATATTTTCTAACATAGGTCTATACTAGGTAGTTAAACCTACCCTACCTTGATGCCAAACTGCTTCTATGGGGGAAAGAACTTGAACTTCAGACCTCATAATAGTGACCGTGGCATGAAATCCATAAAGAATATGATCGGATTTACCCTCTTTAAGCATATTCCTGCTTCTCTGTTTCTCCAAGTCTATGAGGAAACCTAAAGGATATTTAGAAGAAAACATCTTACTATTACTTTTCATGCCGTTTTATTAAAAGAAAAGGTGGGTCTATTACATGACCGGGCCCAAAAGTGACCCGGTCCAAATACTAAACAAATCTAAAAAGACAACACAATGAAATAACATCAAATGAATTAGGAAAGTTGTAAGAGCCTCGGCCAAATCACCAGTTATCATCCCCAAATCTCAAACTCAAATCCAATTGCTGCTGCTGATGATTTTACACCAATATCCAATCTTGCAACTCTGCTTTTAGATCTTTCAAAGCTACCATTGACTGAGCTTCGTTGTTGCAGCAGTCGAATCAGCTGAATACCATGGAATCAATCTATTTCTCTTTTGTCATAGCTAAACATTAGGCCTCTTCCATTTTATTAGTTCGGTCCTTACTTAGTAGACTATCAAAATGATGTAAGTTACTTAGGATCAATAATACTTCAAGTCTTCTAAATCTCTCACCAGGTGCTGTGTAATCGATGCCCGTGGAATAGAATTCCAAGTTCTTAACGATATGATAGTTCATTTAAGATTCAGAACTGATTTTCCACTAATTAAAGGTTATAGTTTATAGTCTATAGATTTGTTTATTCCTTTGCAAAGGGATGAACCTCTAAGAGATTTATACCACCTTCACATTAGTTTAAACAATCCCATCAACTTAATAACCTTGCAATTTTGTTACTGTTTGTTTTATAATTTATGCCTTGTACTTTGTTAGAAACTAGTATCTTGTGTGTATTTTTGTGATGTGCCTGAGCCTTCCCTGTGTGTTAACATTATTGTCCTTTGAAGGATTTTGTGTAGCTTCTATCTTCCTGCTTTAATCTGATGCTTGCTGCCTCAATTTCCTTATCCTTAGTTGTGCCATTTGTTGCTTATCTTGGATTGTGATTGCTTTTGCTCTTTTTGGTAACTCCATGAATGTGCTATAGCTTTTTTGACATGCAAAACTAAAACGCCAGTTAGTTAAAAGATCTGCCAGGGAATTGCCTTCTCTGTATGTGTGTTTAACTGTAATCTGTCCCAAATCCAATAGATCAACAATTCTCCTTATGGTCCCCCTTAACCTCCATGGGATTTCCCATTCCCCTTTCACCATTCTAGCCAGAACTAATGAATCAGTATCAAGCACTAGGGGCAGTAGCTATTTCTCCACACAGTAAGTACACCCTTCCTTCATAGCCAATGTTTCAGCATAAAAACTTGTATTGTCTACATGCTACATATACAAAGTCACCCTTATCATTCCTAATACAAAAGGCCAGTGAACTAGCACTAGGATTTCCTTTAGAGGAACCATCTGTATTGCATTTATACCATCCTTGTACAGGCTTTTCCCATTTCACAACCAGAGTTTTCGTTTGAACCCTATACTTCTACAAAAGTCTACCAAGAGAGGCTTCCCTTAACCATGGAAATCTTACTAGAGTCAGGTGATAAAGATTTTCATCTATTTCATGTATGACTCTATGCATCGACATTGAACGTCCATTGTTAATTCTATTTCTCCTTTTTCATAACTGCCAGCATATGAAGCCTGGTACAACCTGAGCAATAGGCTTTAATATATCATCAAAAATTGTGCTCCACCATTTTGAAAAGGTTTGATGACATTGTATAAAAGGAACTTCAACTCCTACAGTCACTGCATAATAATTCCATACCTGCGATGCAAAGTTACTATTAATAAAAAAGTGGTCTATAATTTCTAGATGTGGATCTACACATCACCCACATATAGACACTAAATTAATGACACATCTCTGCAATATGTCACCTACAGGAATTTTAAATTTCCATAACCTCCATAAAAAGAAATTAATCTTGTATGGCACCCCTTTACACTATATGTAACTCCACTGATCCTTAACTTCTCTTCTATGTCTAAGCAATTGGTATGCACTAGAAACTGTGAATTTCCCATTTGTTGTTGAAATCCACCATGGCAAGTCCCATGGTGATGTATTCTGACTAATAGGAATGTAGTCTACAATATATTGAATAATGTCAGGAGGTAACAGTCCCTGCATTTTCTGAATGACCCACCTGTCTTCTGCTATTAGTGTATCAATATCACCTGCCTCTTCATTTATAACAAAATCATAGTCACCCACAAAATACAGAGGACCTAACCTTGACAAGTTATCAAACCATATACTGGAAGAACCTAAAGATGGTTCCCACCAAATTTCTTGTTCAATAGCATCCCTAGCTTCAAGTATCTTCTTCCAAACTTGAGATCCACCCTTCCATTGCACTACCGTTGGAATAAGTTTCTTACAATACTTATTCCACATAAAATCTGTACACAAAGACCTATAGGTTCCAAAGATCCACCATAATTTTGCAAACATAGCCTTAGATATATCAAGTAGATCCCTAAAACCAACACCTCCCGCTTCTCCCATGCCAACCAATGTTTGCTTTTACCTTCTTTGTGCTCCATAATTTTTTTTTAAACTTTTTATGAAGCTCATAAATAATGAACTTTGGAGGGACCACAACTGATAACAAATACAAATGTAAGCTCTGCAGTACACTGCTTACTAAAACTGATTTTCCACTAAAAAATAAGATTTTACCTTTCCAATTTTGAAGTCTGCTTTTCTCCTTCTTAATTACAGTTTTCTTTTCATTTCTTTGCATGAGTGATTGGACAGCCTATGAACTGAAAAGGAAATTATCCCTGATCAAAACCTCTTATGCTTCCTACTTCATTCCTCAAAGAGCCTGCCACTTTACTGTACATATAAAATCAGTTTTTTTTTTCTCATTCATGAGCTGCCCAGAGATTTTTTGATAGTCTTTTAGTGCCTTCATAATAAAATTCAGGGATGATTTATCTGCATATGTACAGATTATTGTATCATCTGCATATGCAAGATAAATTAGATTCCTACTCCATTTAGGCAATCCATAACCTTTATATAATACCTCTTTAAATAAATAATTAAGTTCTCTTGACAACACTTCTGCAGACATAATAAATAAAGCAGGAGAAAGGGGATCACCCTGTTTCAACCTTCTAGTTGAATGAAAAAACCCCTGTGACTGACCATTAATGATGATAGAGTATCAGTTGTTAGCCAACAACCTCCAAACCATATCTATAAAAGATTCTGCAAAGCCCATTTTTCTCATGACCTTAGTCAAATGTAGCCAAGACACCCGATCATATACCTTAGACATATCATGTTTCAACACAACATTAGCTTGTTTACCTCTTAGCCTGATGTTAGATACTATCTCTTGAGTCAGTAGAGCATTCTCAATAATACTCCTGCCCTTAACAAATCCTGACTGATTAGAGGAGATTAATTTTGGCAGAATTCCTTCCAATCTATCATGAATAACTATAGAAATAACCTTATTAACGAAATTACTAAGGCTGATAGGTCTGAGATCTGAGAGACTCTTCACCATCTCCGTTTTAGGGATCAACACCAAATTTGTGTGAGTAATACTCTTTGGAAAAGTATTACCATCACAAAAACTCTTTACCATATTCAGAACATCCATTCCTACAATATCCCAACAATGCTGATAAAACAAGCCTGAAAAACCATCTGGTCCACAAGTACTACTTCCATTCAGGGAGAACACTGCACGTCTAACTTCTTCCATACTTGGTACTGCACTTAACAACTTATTATCCTCTTCATTCACCATTTTCAGAATATGCTTTAATTACTCAAAATTCGTGCCTTCTTCTTTCTGGGTGAACTGATCCTAGTAGTATTTTAGTGCTTCCTCACCAATGACCATTATTTCATCTAGACAATCACGTGCATCATTCTTTATCCTATTAATCTATAATCTCTTTCTTCTTCATTTCACAAGACTATGGAAAAATCTTGTGTTTCTATCCCCGTTCTCAAACCAGGCACTGCCAGCTTTTTGCCTCCAAAATTTCTCCTTCAAATGAAGATATCTTTTAAACTCTTCTTGTGCTTGCTGAAGAACACTCCTATTTTGAGAAGAAGTGTACTCCTCAAAATGCTTCTCTTTAATCTGCATTATCTCTTCCCTAATTGTAAGCTGCTGAAAAATGTCACCATACCTGTCTCTACTCCATTTACTCAGAGCTTTTTTCACTTTCTTCATTTTATGCTTAAAAACCCAGAAACTGTTGCCCACTTCCTCAGTCCTCCAATGTTGTGTCCTAATTCTTTAAAATAAGTATCCTCTACCCAGAAATGTAGGAATTTAAAAGGTTTAACAGATTGTTGTGAACCTTTTCGTATGGAAAGAGTGGAGCATGGTCTGGCCCTGTTCTGGGCAAGTGTTCCACCTCCAAACTAAGAAACCAATTCTAAAATTCTGCATTAGAGAAAATTCGATCAAATATTTCAAATATACAATCACTTCCAGCCCTGTCATTCCACCATGTTAAACGACTACCCTTGAAAGAGATCTCATAAAGCTCACAGGAGTTCACACAGAAAGCAAAATCCTCAAATCTCTTGTGGTGTAACTGGAAGCCCCATATTTTCTTTTCTTGATTCAACAAAGTATTAGAATCTCCTCCAATTAACCATGGTAGACTTGTGTTATCCAAATTATAGATATCAATAAATAACGGAATTCAATCAACTTCTATACACTTGGCATAAACCATCAAAATCAGCATGTGCTTCTGGTCTTCTAGAATCAGGATTTTAATAGATATTTGTTGACTTGAGTCACTTGTAGTTTTCATTTCCATATCATCTCTCAGAAAGAATCAAATTTTTCCAGAAATATTGGCTCCATCACTATGCATATTCGACTTTTGTCTAAATCTATGAATCTGCCCAATCTGCTGAAAAGGCTCCATAAGAGCAATTAAAAGAATTGTGATACCTATTAAGCATTTTAAGTCTATTAATGTCCTGATGAGTGTTTACAGACCTAATATTCCAAAAAATAGCTTTCATCATGATTTGCCAGTTTTATTGGTTACCATATTTTTTTTGTATTACCCGTTTATGTAATTGTTTTGTATTCTGTTTCTTCCCCTTTTTGATACTCTTCTTTCCTGCTTTTGGAGATATATCTGCTTGCCTACTAATGGAATCCATTTCCTTATCAACTTCCCTATCACCATTATATGTAAAATTTCCCCCCTGATTCATTTGTTACAGCAGGAGCATCCCCAAAATGATGCATTACTAGATCATGTAAAATGCGTGTGGGGCTCTGTTGTGCTGAAACTGATTCAATCTTCAATATGTTTTGTTGTCCTAATTTAAATAAGGAATTCTCTGTCTCCGCCATCTCATTATCACAAGATAAATCTTGTAACTGAAAAGAATCTATAATTTGCTCCTTTCCTTGACAATCTGATCCTAAAATTGCCAGCGGAACTGCATTGATGGTGCTCTGGAAGATCAGTGATTTATTTCGTTGCTTATCTAATGTATCAATTTCTCCAAACTCCTGAGAAAATCAAGACTCTTCTTCAACTCTATCTCCCCATGTGGAGCTATTTTCCCCTACTTTTTGTGGACTGTCATCTTTAATATTTCCTTGCTTATTTTGTATTCTGTCCTGCTGCTTTTGTTTGGGTGTTTCCACCCTGTTTTCCACCGATTCAAAAGTATTTTTCACCCATTCTTTTGTGGAATGTTAATTTTTCTTTTGACCCTCACTGTCTTTATCTTTCACCCTTCTTCTTGTGATCCCTCTTTCAAAACATCAAATGGATTAATTGTCGTAATGCCATCTCTAGCTTCTTCAGCATTTTTAACACTATTATTGAGAACATATTCATCATCTTTATTCTTAATAAATCGTCTATTAGTTGGATGCCATATCCTGTAGCTTTTACCATATCTCCAACCATTGTGATTAAGATGTTGAACCTATGATTGATCTTGATAGTTCCCTTTCTACTTTCCCTGTTTTTCTGGAACTTCTCCCCCTTCATCTGATGATATTTCCTTCTTAAGTTCTGGATGTAGGACTCTACTCTCATCCTCTTCAAGTCCTTTAAGTTTACACTTCATGCAATATGTTTTAACTACTGTGTTTTGGAACATACACGACTACCTGTTCCATTGATGTGTAATACTGATAGGAGTAGGTATTCAACTGGTTAGTAGCATACTGCTGAGTCAGCTTTATAAGTTGTTAGATCATGATTGGTTAGTGGCAATGAGCTGTCAAATAGAGTGTTCTAGAAGAAAGGTAGTTATTAGATATTTTGTTGCCTATATAAGACACAACAATGAGATTGTAACACAAGTTGGAAAAGGCAGTTATAATTTTGATGTTTCTTCCCTTCTTAGCTCCATCAATGGAGTCTTAGCAAGTATTTTCACATGGTATCAAAGCCAGGTTGGCAGATACAGAGAGTATTTCGATTTTTCTGCAAGTTCGGTTGATTTAGTAGTTGAATTTCTTTATTCATGGCACCCAAAATTGATCAAAGTGATCCACTTTTCATTGTTGCTTCAGATAGTTCAAGCTCTGTACTCATTCCAATCAAATTAACTGGTTCAGAAAACTATAGTCTTTGGAGTCGATCCATGCGAATTGCTCTCTTAGGGAAGAGAAAGTATGGTTTTGTAACTGGATCTTGTAACAAGGAGTCATACAGAGAAAAATTTCATGATCCGTGGGAAACGTGTAATGCGATTGTCCTCTCATGGATCATGAATACTGTGAGTGAAAGCTTACTATCTGGGATCGTGTATGTTACAAATGCTTGTGCAGTCTGGAATGATTCGAAGGAAAGATATGATAAAGTGAATCGTATGCGTATATATCAATTGCATCGTGAAATCAATATACATTCTCAAGGTACTGATTCAATCTCAGCTTATTTTACTAAGTTGAAGACCTTGTGGAGTGAGTATGATGTTCTGGTTCCAAATCCTAGCTGTGAGTGCCCTAAATCCAAAGAGTACTCAGATATATGTGTCAACTGAGACTTCTACAATTTTTGAGTGGCTTGAATGAGTCCTACGATCAAGCTAGGAGACAGATCTTACTTAAGGGAGTAACTCCAACTTTCAATCAAGCTTATGCCATGCTCATAGAGGATGAGATACAACATTCAGCATGTACACTTGCTGTACACAACAGATCAAAACCTCTTGCTATGCAAGTGAATTGCAATTATGGTTATGGACAGGGAAACACAAATTACAAGAGTAGAAGGTGTGACTACTGTCAAATTTCAGGTCATACTAAAGAAAACTGCTACAAACTGATAGGATATCCAAATGATTGGAAGAACAAGAAGAAACAAGGTTATGCTCCTCCAAATTTTAGGTCATATAATACTGGTGGCAACAATTTCTAAATACATAATAGGGGTAACAATTATACTAATACTGGTAGAAAGTCTTCCCAAACTGCAAGCATGGTAGCAAGACCAGTTAATACTGCCAGTTCCAGTCATGATGCCAATTCTGTACCACTAGCAAAACCACATACATTCACTGATGAAGAGTACAATCAAATCATTAACATGTTGAATAAGGATACCAAGGATATGAAACAAGTCAATATGATAGGTATTACTACTTATTTCTTATCCAAGACTTGTTCTGACAGTTGGATTATAGATTCAGGAGCTAGACATCATGTGTCTGCAAATAGACACTTGTTTAAAGATAGTTGTTCCCTGATTCAACCCTCTTCAAGTAGACTAATGAGAACAAGCAAACCACCTGTGTGGATGCATGATTATGTTGACACTTCAAAATCCTAGAGATGCAAGTACCCCTTAGCCAACAGCCTATCTTACAGTAAACTGAAACCAGCATATCAGTGTTACTTGTCAAAGTTCTCTACTCTGAATGAGCCTCAACACTTCAAACAAGGTATAAAATATGAAAGATGGGTTGAAGCTATGAAGTTAGAAATTCAAGCATTAGAGGCAAACAACAAATGGACCATTGTTGACCTGCCCAAAGGGAAGAACACTGTTGGTTCCAAATAGATATACAAGATTAAATATCTTGCAAATGGTGAAGTGAAAAGGTTCAAAGCAAGATTAGTGGCCAAGGGATATAGCCAACAAGAAGGGCTTGATTATCATGAGACATATTCACCAGTGGAAAAAATGGTCACTGTCAGGAGTGTGATTGCTATAACAGTATCTAGAGGATGGCATCTCTATCAAATGGATGTCTATAATACATTTTTATAAGGGGATCTTGAATAAGAAGTGTATATGGAGATGCCAGAAGGTTTCAAAAGCCAAGGAGAGCACAAGGTTTGCAAGTTGCTCAAATCCTTGTATGGCCTCAAACAGGCTTCCAGACAATGAAACCTGAAACTGACTCATGCTTTGCTTGATGCTGGATTCACTCAAAGTGCTCATGACTATTCTCTCTTCTTTCTGCATCAAGGTGATGACACAGTGAAAGTTCTTGTATATGTTGATGACCTGCTTCTTACTGGTAGAAATGCTACTTTGATTGATGCAACAAAAGCCAAGTTGCACCAACGGTTCAAGATGAAAGACTTGGGGAATCTCAAATACTTCTGGGGTATTGAAGTTCTCAGATCAACTTTAGGGGTGATATTAAATCAAAGGAAATATGTCCTAGAATTAATTTCAGAGACTGGTCTTAGTGGTTCAAAACCTGCAATCACTCCCTTAGAATCCAATGTAAGGCTGACCTCACTTGAGTATGATCAAACCACAGGTGCACAAGGTGCTGATTTATTGTCTGATGACTCTTCTTATCAAAGACTAATAGGTAAACTCATGTATGCCACTATTACCAGACCAGATATCAATTTTGCAGTCCAAACCCTTAGCCAGTTTATGCAACATCCCATGAGATCACACTGGGAGGCTGCTACCAGGGTAGTTAGGTACCTCAAAGGCTTAGTTAGTCAAGGAATATGGTTGCAGGCTAAACATTCTACCACTCTAACTTGTTGGTGTGACTCAGATTGGGCTGCTTGTCCCAACACCAGGAGATCAGTTACTGGTTATGTAGTTTATTTTGATGAATCTTTGATTTCTTAAAAGTCCAAGAAACAGCACACTGTTTCCAGGAGTTCTACTAAAGCTGAGTACAGAAGCATGACTTCAGCAGTTGTAGAGATAACTTGGTTGGTTGGCTTGTTTCAGGAACTCAAGGTTCCTATTACCTTACCCATATCAGTCTTTAATGACATCAATTCAACAATTCAGTTGGCCAATAATCTTGTGTTTCATGAGAGAACAAAACACATAGAAATTGATTGCCATTTCATCAGGGACAAGATCAAAGGTGGACTGATACAAGCTATACATGTTCACTCTCAAGACCAAGTGGCTGACCTGCTTACTAAGGGGCTAAGCCAAGATCAACATGCTCATTTATTAGGCAAGCTTGGTGTGCTAAATATCTTGCCCCCTGCATCTTGAGGGGGCGTGTTTTAACTACTGTGTTTTGAAACATACACGACTACCTGTTCCATTGATGTGTAATACTGATAGGAGTAGGTATTCAACTAGTTAGTAACATATTGCTGAGTCAGCTGTATAAGTTGTTAGAGGTTGTTAGACCATGATTGGTTAGTGGCAATGGGCTATCAAATAGAGTGTTCTAGAAGAAAGGTAGTTATTAGATATTTTGTTGCCTATATAAGGCACAACAATGAGATTGTAACACAAGTTGGAAAAGACAGTTATAATTTTGATCTTTCTTCCCTTCTTAGCTCCATCAATGGAGTCTTAGCAAGTATTTTCACACAATAGGAAGGAATCATATCATATTTAATCTTTATTTTAATACTCCAAACTTCTTTAGTATCTTCATTCTATATTTACATCATCACATATTATGGTCTTTCAACCAACAAATCTAATTGAACTTTCACCCTCGCACAACTTTGCTGAGTTTTATTGATTGTTGCCATATATAAATGCAGGGGTTTACCAACAACAGAATCTTATGATAATAATGAATTTTTGACAAAGAACATTGAGAGAAGATCAGGGAAGGATATCCATGCTATCACTTGTGTGATTTCCTCCCCCGGCTTAAAGGTAGAACCTATATCTAAGGGAACATTTCATATGACTGCCTATCTTTCGCAACAATGTAATAAGCACTCTTAGACATGATTTTGATGAAATCCTTCATTAATTCTAGTCTAATTAAAACATGCTTATTATGGAGGAAACCGACCTTACAATTAGCTTTCACGCCATATTGTAATGGTATTTATTCTCGTAGTTTTGTCAACTCAGGCCACCCATATGAAAATTTACCTACAATAGCAAATTGTAAATTCTCAATGATGCTCATTAGAATTACTTCTCATTTAGTCCATCTAACTACTGGCACCGCGTTCTTGAAATCCACTTTTTAAATAGGACTAGGCACTACATCAGGCTAATTATCTTGAATCTTTAATTTGGAAGAAGAATTAACTATGATTGTATAACTGATAGTCCAATCTTCATTAGGTTTAGGAATTGGTATAGATGGAGAATTTAGAGGAAGGAATTGAGTAATGGAATCATAGTAGTGAGAAAGGCCAGTCACAGAAGTCGACTGGCCATACGTCGATGCCATGGTTGTGTCTAGGGTTTGTTTTCAGAATCACCATTATCTCTGTTGTGCCATGTCGCTGTCCGGATAAGAATAATTCTTCAACCTCTTTATATTACAACTAAAGAGTAAAAGGAAAAATAAATAAAACATGGGACTGGTTCTGGTCCTCGATGTCCTACAATAGTAGCCGTAGGCCACTACCACGGTGTTGCTATAGCAAAAATATCCCTCTATAGTGGGATGACATTCGCCCATCTCAAAATTCAAATTCAAAATTTCTCAACTAAGTATTTTACAGAACTAATTCGAGAATACATTACAAAAATTCTCGTACCCTGTGTGGTTGAGGTTCATGTAGTAATTATGGAATGGGTTGTTACATCATGATATGCCCTTAATGACTAGTGTAAACCATGCTATGTAATGTATGTTCTCAAATCATATCTCCTGCTCTAAGCCCTATGTACATTTACCTATGAAAATGATGGATGGTTATGTCATGTCCATGCTCAGAACAATATCCTACTCATAATATATGAGTTAATTTATGAAGTATTCATGCCTATTATATCATACCTCACAGATTTTTTTATGTATAAGTAAAACTAAGTAGTATCCCTTGTATCAGAGATCCTAATACAATAGTCCTTCAACAATCCTTTTTTACGTTAAGATAGTGAAGATAAAAGTGGCTGAATAATGGTTTAGATGGGGTGCTTGTTTGATACAAGGTTTATAAGTATAAAGGGTGATCAACTAAGGATTACTATATGTAATAGTTATCTCCTAATATCCGTTCATGTGATTGCAGTTCTTAGTGATGTTAGGGAAGACAAAAAAATTCTTAGGTAGTTTGATTGTTTAGAAGCCTATGAATTAGTGATAGAAATAGGCGTGAACACCGTGTCGGTTTATACATGGATGAAAGCATTATTACCTAGTGAATTTTTTTATTAGAGCATGTATTTGTGAAAAAGTGCGAGACTAATTTTTACTTGAATCATGATAAGGGATGTTAAAGGAGTGGATTAGGTAGGTTACAGAATTTGGGAAAGCATTTGGGGTAATTTTGTGTCCCCTAACTAGTGAGACTCTGTGATAAGAGCGTGTACGCCGCCTTGCCTCAGTGATAGCAATGTTGAATATTGGTTAGACACCGCGATAGCGGGCGTGACATGCTGCTGGGAAAAAATTGCCCAGTTCATTTTTTTAGTTTGGGTTGGGTGAATTTTGGTCATTGTCACTTTAAAATGATTTAAAACATTTTCCCAACCCCAATAAACCCATCAACCATTGCATGTCTACATTGTTCTTCCCTTCTTCAACTTTCAAGTGAAGCAAACCAAGGGTTTCTCAAAAATTCCATTCTCCGAGCTCTAAAGTTTAATTCTTTCCAAAAATCTTCCATTTTAAGGCATGTTGTACACTCCCTATTTTTATTATTATAATATTGCATCAAATTACTTGGTATTTACTTGTCTCTTTATGGTTTAACTGAAACTAGGGTTGAGGATTTTTGGTGTTACACTCTTGCATTATTTATCTTTAATTTTAAATAGTTTATTCATGTTTTAAGTGATGGATTGTGAACTAAATTTGAGTATGGTGATAATGGTGGAATTTGTTAACTTGGGTTTCACAATGTTTTTGAAATTTTCAAGACATTAATGACATGAACCTCAACCCACATAGTAAATTTTGGCTTTGAACAAGAAATCTACATGATTTAACTATCTTTTGAAATATTACATTGCATTAAATGGTAAAAGGATAAAAAGGTTTTGGAACGCCCTTGAGTTCTATGGTTTTGGACTTTAAGTAGGAATTTGGAGTCTCATTGGTTAAATGGTTATGGTTTGAAATAATTAGAATAACTTGCTAGTCTATTGGTATGATGATACCAATTTGGAAAATGCTTTAAATAAAGAATCCTTGGTTGGTATTTGTATTATGTGCAAAACAATTTTAATTTGGTCTTAAAAAAAATTATGTATCTCACCTAGAAGGTGTAGTCACGAGGGAACCAACACTAGAAATCACATTTGCCGATGTTAGGAGGTATAATCCTGAAATATGGATGACCGTTGTATTAACTTTACACAATTTATTTTGGAAGGCTAATTGACTATTGGTGGCTTTAGCCTATTTATCTGGTACATTCAGCTAACATGTATTGAAGCCCTTTCGGCAAGAAAAGTCGGACCCATATATTCCGTGGGTGCCTTTAGGTCGTTACAAACTACATAGTTTAGGAATAAATTTTAAATGAGCATGTTTCATGATCCTTGACCCTATCCCGACATCCTTTATATATGTATAATTTTTGTGCATGTGATTGATGATTGGATTTTTGGTAAATGTATTTATTTTGTCCATTTCCATAGGTTGCATGCCAAAACTCGTCATACTGACCATCCTCGAACGCTACACCATTTTATGATATAGATTTTGAGGGCTTTTCTTGTGTTATTATGCAGCGTCAGGTGGTTTGATACTCCTATTGGTTAGCCATGAAGTGGTGAGCCCTACATCTTTTGGAAGGAGGGACATTCTCTTAGTTTTTATTTATTAGACTATCACTTTTGGATTTCTTCTATTATGGTAGGGTGCATGTCCCAACCTAGTTTATATTCTTTGGATTATAGGCTTTTGTGGACAATATTGGGATATCATTGTTGTTTTGTTTTGACCCTCAATCTTTCCTTTAACTTTCATATTACTTATGTGATCTTAATTGGCTTCCTCTATTTATTTTTATTATTCCCTTGAGGTAAGGCTAAGGGGGAATCTCCATCCTTGGTTGGCTTGGGATGCCCATCAAGACCAGGCCCTGGTTCAGGTCATGATGAGGTTAGAATCAGAGCACGGTGCAAGGTTGTGGGTGTCCACAAAGACATGTCGAGTATATCCCTTTTATGAGTGTGTAGTGCGCCATACTTATAAGGGACAGTTACAAAGAATTTCTGAATGTTTTCTTTTCTTGTGTCCTATTTCAGGCTAGAGAGTCTAGTTATCATGAACTTATCTAATTCCTGTCTTACTCATATTTTGGATCACGTGTCCTAAAAAATTTGACAGACGTAGGAACTCAGTTGGAAGTTCCATCCTAACTGGGGTAAATGGAAAGCAAGTTCTCCCTACTCATGGAAGGTATACTAGGTATAGGGCTCATACTCCTTACTGCATTACACCTACATTACACCTGGGGTTCCACCGGTCCCTACTAGTTCTTCTCGGACCTCCCGGGCTAGTGTTACTTATACTCAGTCATCTCAGAAAGATATCTTAAATGCTGAGTTCCATAAGTCTATCTACATATTTTCTCAAATCATGGAATTACAGTTTCATTGGTCTAATTATATTGGTCCTACTTCTAGTTCACCTGGGGTCACTCGGGTTGGCCAATTTATGTTATCTCATTATCATTATCATCATCATTATCATCATGATCTTAGTATCATCATCAACATCATCAACTCATTTCCACAACATCATAATAGTCACTATTAATATCAATAAAAATGCAAATACAATCAATAATCATAAGTAGTGGAAGGCAATTACTAATACTTAATTTACATATAAGCACACAGTCAAACACATCTTTTATTTGTAAGATACAAATAAACCATAACGTACTTCAATTCATTGTTCGGATTACTTTTAGGCCACAAGCTTGAGTTATCTGTCTTTCAATCCGTTCATAATTTTTAAGTGTAAGATTATGAACGGATTAATTTTAGCACAAAGTCAAACACATCTTTTATTCCTAAATGAATGTTTATATGATTGTTTTGGATGGTTATTGTAAGGTCGCTCGACGATGCTATGGAGTACATATGGTTGGTACTCATCCTTATTTATTTTTCTGCACCTTACATGCAGATAATGAGCCTGTAGCCTGGAGATGTTGATCATATGCTTGTGATTGGTGCTTCCCAAAGATTCCTAAGGAAACAGTTATTGATCCTAGTCATTATGGATTCTTCCGTTTCTTAGATTATCTTTTGCTTTCTTTTGCAGTTTTTAAACTTTGGACCATACATCGTAATTTTTTTACTCATAGATGCTTGGACATGTGGCTACTAGTCTTGTCATGTTATTGTTGACTTTTGTATCTTTCTTAACTACCTATTTATGAGCTTGTTTTGGATTTGATATTATACTTACTTCTTCCACTTCTTACATTTTGTTCTATAAGTTGGGTTGGGTTTAGGCTTCCTTATCATGATGGGTGTGGTAGGTGCCATCATGATCAAGTTTTGGGTCGTGTGAGAACTCCTTACAAGGATCTTTCCCCTTCCGTATCTCAAACTTAAGACTTCTGATTAACAATTAAGGGATTCTATTCATTCCAACACATCCTTGCTGACTATATTTCTCCATTTTTTTCTATAAGAAAGAATTTCATTAGCAAGGATAAGATAATTACATCCAAATCCAAAACTATATGAAACTATCCTACAAAACTTCAATACTCAGTCAATCCTATTACATACAATGGCTAACCATAATAGTTCAACAGTTCTAATGTAAGCTGAGCATAATGTTTCCCTTGACTATGTAATTCTTTAATCAGTACTAGACTTGGATCTTCAATTCACTTCTTTTTTCCCTAAAAATATTTATAGTTCCTCTCATGCCAAATCAATTATACACTTCCCACCAGCATCATTCCGTTCAATTCATCTTTTATAGCTACTCCATTAGCATGATGGACTGGCCAGCTAAGCTCCCCAATTCAATTTAGTGGTGATTTATTTAACCCCAACAAGGTAAGGATGCTCTTCCAGTAGCCCCGCGTGTAATCACATTCAAATAACAAGGGGTGATTGTCTCCGTGGTAGTGTCACAAAGAGGAAATTTCTCTTCACCTTTGATATCTCAGTTTGCCAGTCTATCCTTAGAATAAATTATCCCATTTGCCACTAATACAAGGTTGAAGATCCATCATCGACTACTCAAGTTGGTGCATACTATTCATCTCAAAGGAACCTTTTGAATTTGCCCTCTCAATTGTTGGTAAATTTTTTTAATAGAAAAGTTGGTCAAGTTCAGTACCTCGTCCTATGTTTATCTAGCAAGAGAAAAGGTCTTTTTTATGCCTTATTTTTCCTATTCCTTATTTTATGTTCTTTTTTCTTACCAACTTAATTGCAAATTATTTCATATCTTACCTTATACATATTAGTTATTATATTCAGTAGAAGATAAAAGTAATGGATGAAAGACATTTGTTTTTCTCTTTAATATATCTATTAAGTATATTTTAAATTCAAATAAATTTTTTTAGTGAAAAGCTACTGGGTTTGGCGAACTCATAAGCAAAGTTGTAAAACTATCCTAACGCGACACAAATTTAGACTACCCGGATTAGAAATATCCGAATAAGAAAATGTTTGTAAACTTATTAAGTTCATTTTATCAAGTCAATCGAGCTCAACTTCAAGACCAACTTGATAAAGCTATGTCAAAAGCAAGGCAAGATAGTAACCGTAAAGGTTACAAGCTGAAAAATAGTAAAAATGCAGCTGTAAATAGCTACAAAAGAAACTGCAATGAAGAAGGAGAAGCTGAAACTTTTGAGTTCTCTCTTTTTCTAGAGGACTCATTACATAGGCTATATATATATGTATATATATATACACGCATACACACACACACACATATATATATATAGTGTGTGTGTGTGTGTGTGTGAAGATTACAAACCACAAGATACACAAAAATATGTAACACTAACCTAGGACATATGTGGCTCACTAAGCACCACTCATTTTAATTAAAAGACTTGTATACTACAAAAATATCTACTACCTAGGAGTTTATAGAGAAGTCTTATTTCCTAACACTCTTAAAGATTTTTCATTGAAACTACTTGCAACATCCTGGGAAATTCAAATATCTTAGTGGGAAGAACCTTGGTTAGAATATCGGCTTGTTGTTCTTCATGCTGCAGTGCACCAACTTGACTTTACCATTTTTCTCGGCATCCCTTAAGGCATGAAATCTGATGTTGATATGCTCCGTCCTTCCATGTTGCACTATTTTCAGCCATAGCAATGACTGATTTGTTGTCCACATAGATCATTGTTGGTTCTTTTGACAAAAGATCCAATTCAAACAAGATTTTTCCCAACCAAATTAGTTGATTTATAGAAGATGCAGAAACCACGTACTCAACTTTCGTTGGAGATTGAACTACCACATCTTGATTCTTTGTTCTCCAAGAAAAAATGCCCGAATCAAATGAGAAAGAGTAACCAGATGTCCTTTTGTAATCATCAAAGCATCCACCCCAATCACTATCCGAAAAGCCAATAAGAGATCCATTCTCCACACTTCTATACCATATTCCATAATTTGTTATCCCTCAAATGTATCTCAAAACCCTTTAGAAGCTCCTAAATTCCTAGTGCTGGGACATTGCATATATTGGGGAAATAAACTAGCAACAAACATTATGTCTTGCCTAGTAGTGGCCAGATACAACAAGGTCCCAATAAGCCTCCTATAAAGTTTTGGATTCACCTTCTTTTTTCCATCATATTTCATCAAATTTTCATTCACAAAATGTGGAGTTGTAACAGGTTTGCACTTCTCAAGCTTGAACTTTTTTAAGAGATTCAGGGCATACCTCTTTTGGGACAAAAGAATTCTTTTAGAAGATTGAGAAATCTCCATTCCAGGAAATACTTCATCTCTCCTAGATTAGCCATTTCAAAAACTTTACGCATCACATCTTTAAATTCTTGAACTGCAAGAGAATCTTTGCCTATGATCATCAAATTATCAACATAAATAGATATCACATCAACCTCCCATCAGCTTGCCATTTGAAGTATGAAGTAGGCTTAATTAGACTTCTATTGAAGCCTTGAGACAATAAATGAGTATCCAGCCTACTATACCAAGATCTGAGAGCTTGTTTAAGGCCATAGAGATCTCTTCTAAGCTTATACACCTTATTTTTTTCACCTGGAACTATAAAACCTTTAGGTTGTTCAGCATAAATATCTTCCTCAAGAAATTCATTTAGAAATTCAGATTTGAAATCTAAATGGTAGATTTTCCACTTGTATTGTACTACAAGAGAGACTAAAAATCTTACTATTTTATGCCTCTCGACAAGAGCAAACGTATCTTCAAAGTCCACTCTAGGCTGCTAGGAGTAGCCTTTAACCATAAGTCTGGCTTTATATTTTAAGATGGATCCATCTAGATTGAACTTCATTCTATAGACCCATTTGACACTAATGATGTTCTTTTATTTTTTGTCCTATTAACTAGCTCCCAAGTGTCATTTTTATTAATCATGGCAAGATCCTCCTCCTTTGCAGAAATCCAAGCTTCATGTCTTGCTGCTTCATCAAAAGAGGATGGTTCAACAAAAGCAAAATTGCATTGCTCATAAACTCCTGCTAGTGACCTAGTATTCAAAACTAGAGAATTAGTTGTGTATACAACATCTAAATAGTGTTTTGTTTCAGCAATAGGACTTGAAAAAATATAACTCGTCTGTTGAGTTAGAGCTGCAACAAATGTACTAACATTTTAGTTCTTTTCAACAATATTTCGATCCCAATCATAGTGGCTAGACTTGTCCACTACAAGATCTTTGCTGGTAAATGCCCTTTTGGTGATAAATTTATACACTTTGTACCCTTTTGCAACTGTACTATAACCCTAAAAAATATAGAGTTCTACCATGTTGTCCAATTTCTCTCTTGTAGCATCGTCAGAAACATGGGCATATCACACCAAACCAAATACTTTCAAGTGTCTCTAGGATGACTTTATACCTTTCCATGTTTCAAATAGCGTCATATCTTGGAGTGCTCTAGTTGGTAATCTATTCATCAAATAGACAATAGTATTTAACCATCTTCTTTTCTTTCAATATGAATATCACCATCTCTATCACTATTCTATTCTTCCTCTTAGAAACCCCATTCTATTCTAGAGTGTATCTAACAACGAATTGTTGTTGAATACCCAAATCTTTACAATACTTACTGAATTGATGAGAAGTATATTCAGTTCCATTATCTGACCTAATATGCTTCAACCAGTAGCGATTCTTTATTTAAACTATAGCCTTGAATTTCTTGAAAAAAGAAAACACCTGAACTTTACTACTAAGAAAATATACCCACGACATTCGAGTTAGATCATCTACAAAGAGAATAAAGTATTAATTTCCTCTAAAAAAGTCATCCTCATTGGTCCACATATATATTTATGAACCAACTCTATCTTTTCCTTTGCCCTCCAAAGACTTCTTTTAGGAAATGACTGTCTATGCAATTTACAAAATTTACATGACTCACAGACATCTTGACATATGTCAATTTTGGGTACATCAAGCACCATACCCTTAGATTGCATATACATGAATGAACTAAGGTTGAATGACCAAACCTTTTGTACCAAAGCCAAGTATCACTCATTTCTACATTGAAAGAACAACTTTCAACAGATAACATAAAATTGGAAAGGAATTACCGATCACACTATGTTTAGATACTTCACATCCTTTGGGATCATAAATGACACATTTTTATACTTAAAATTAAGTGAATAATAATTATGAAGCAACTGAGCAACACTTGACAAGTTTTGTGTCAAGCTTGGCACAAAAAAGAATACTATTTATGATTTTCATACCTTCATCCATTGGAAATTTCACTGACCATCTTCCTTGAGCTTGCACCAATGCATTATCTCTGATATACGAACAATATGCGAAATCAAAACTAAACTAAGACACGAACAAGAAAGATAAAAGGATAAATAGTAATAAAATAATAGATAGACACAATGAATGAATGAATAACAAACTAAGGGTGTATCAAACTCCTAACCCTCTATTCAATGTCAAACAAAGAACCAATCTCCTATGTATACCTCAAGGGAATTGGATTCCCGAGCATCCCACGTTTTAAAATAATAAATCAATACAAGCTATTCCACACTTGCCACAAGCTAATACAAGCTTGCATTACACTTTCTCAAGTGTTTATATTCATAATTCATCAATAACTACTTACTAAATGAAAAGAAGTCCAATTTATAGTCTAGGATAAGATATTACATCTCAGGACCCAAAGTGACCCATTTAGGAAAGACAAAGCATATAAGCCTATTAAGCACATGCCTGAGCATTTGAAGATCACATGAGGTGCACATGGGGCAGATCCCAAGGGTATAGTGGGTTTTTTTACCTGCTCTAGTGGCTCTAGAGCGGGTTGGGCGCACCTTCAAAGTTGATGGGGTGCATGTCCTCTTTCGGGTACTGTCTAGCCCCGTTTTTCCTTCCCTTGGACTCTCTAACATCCCTTGAGCATCCTTGATCATCATAATCATCCAATGGATTCATTTTGATAGCCAACAAGAAGTCATCAAGTCTCTCTTGACCCGTAAGCATCCTCTTGAGAAATTCGGAGGCTATTTGGATTGTATCATTCTCTTATTCTTGAAGAAGATTCATCCTCGAATCTAAAACCTTGAAACACAAAAGAAGAAAACACAACCAATATTTCCTTATTCTATGAGGGTTATCACAAGGGTTAAAATCAAAATATCTATGCCAAAGGGAAACCCATTTCACATATAACCAAACATCCTTCAAGACAATATAAGAGAAGTCAACATTTAAAGTACAAAGTAGTTGGCTATGATAAGCATCAACAAATTCTCCTAAGTTAGTTCCATTAATAGTGTTACCAAATAAATCATTACATGTTGTAACAACTAAGGGTATAATCAAGGAGTCATTAGGGTGTAGATTACTCTTCTATTTACAAGAAACCATGTTTACCCACAAGCCATACTTAACACAAACATGGTTATGCTCACAAATAATGACAATGGAATGACAACAACTATGATTACTTAAGGTTCTACCAAGAACAAGATCACATTAAGGTAAGCACAGACAACTTAAGATCCTTACACCCCTCTCACTTTAACAACCTTCCAAGAAAGAGCCAACTTGCCTATCCAAATAAGTGTGATAAGAAACAAGGAACACGAGTTGTTTATCAAGTGGAAACCATAGACTTTTCTTAGAACAACAAATAGATTTTCCATCTGGGTTAGGGAGGCCATACATTTTATGCACATTCATGTTATTTCAAAAGACATCAACACCATCTAGGTAGGATTTTAAGTCAAATATCTTTAAAAGATTATCTACCTTAGGATAAATGTCATCATGAATCCAAGGAATGCTAGGAATACGAGGGGGTACATACATACCTTTTGAGCAAAGCCTTGAACCTGCTCTCCTGCATTCTAAGCTTTCACCATTTGTACTTGTCCTCTTATGCATCAACTTGGAAGTTGGCACAATGCTAGTACCAAATGTAGTGAATAACATGGGCTTGGGTTTGTCACTAAGCTCTCCTTCTTAATCCCAAAGATTCTCATCTTAACTATTCATATCCCTTCTTATCATGAGGTTAAGGTTCATGACCTCTCTTTCTTTGGGCCAAACATCTTTATGGGTAACTTTCATCATCAATCCACAAGGTACATTAAAGGTCCCTTCAACTTTTGTTAATTTCCCTTCACTTCCAAGTTTATTATCTTCTTGTGGGTTTTCTTCACCACCATCATTTTAGGTCACCATATCCCCCAACAAAGTAAGGATTACCTTTCACCAATACTATGTTTCTTCGGTTGGGATATTCACTAGCCTTATGACCCAAACCTTGACACTTAAAATAAACATTACCTTTAGAATTGGGAATAGAAGATGGATTACCTTCATTCCTTGGTGGATACCTCTGGATTGCCTTCTCAATGGGACTTTTCTCTAAGGAAATATTGAAATCCTTGTTCTTATTCCATCCAGATGATGTAAAAAAATTGTAACCTTTATTGAAGGACTTCTTGCCATTGTTGTTCCTTTCAACCTTAAAGGCCGCTTCAACAAGATCTTCTATTCGGTCAAACTTATGGAAAACTAGTTGAGAAACAACTTCATAATCTAACCAACCTTTGAATCGAGCCATATACTGATTTGGGGGTTTAATAATCTTAAGATGAAGGATCAAGTTTTGAAACTTCTCGTAATAATCTTCCACACCTCTACCTCCTTGTCTCAAATTGTAGAGCTTTGTTAATGCTCTTGCTTCAACCTTTCTGTTACATACCTCTCTATCATGAGTGCCTTCAATTAATCATAATACGGAAGGTTGGGATTACCATTCCTTTCTATTTTCACCCTTTTAGTCTCTCACTAAATTGAAGCATCATCTTTAAGTTGAGAAATTATATGGGAGGCTTTCTTGTGTCCAGTTAACTCTTTGAGTTGGAAGATTCTATTGCATTGTATTTCCCAATTAAGGTAGATTGATGGATCACTAGTTCCTTTGAATGTAGGAAGAGTGATATTCATTGAGTGAAGACCTGTATCTCAAAGCATATTACCTCCTTGATCCCATTGATGATATTCTTGAACTTGAGGACGATTTCCCAAGTTTCCTCTTCCATGTGGAATCGGACCAAATCTTCCTCATTGTCCTCTATACCCTTCCCTTAATCTCCTCTACTAGTTCGTACAAATTCTATAAAGAGATCAACTTCATCTAACTCTTCACCTCTTTCATAGGGTTCCTCATCTACCACATCCTCAATTTGAATTAGTTAATTTTGGTTAGCCGAGATTTGAGGTAGTTTTGTTTGATTAATTAGGGCTTTAGATAGTTATTGTAGTATTTGGATATGGGGTTATTGGTTTTTTGGAGCTCCTTGATGGTCTTGATTGAATTGAGATTGTAGTGGATGAATGATTTTTTATTTGGGTAAGTAGATGCATGGATGATGGCATCATGTATTTGCCTCGGTACATTGAGCATTTGGCGAAGTGTTTCCGGGGTTATAGTAGTGAAATTATTAGGAGTGTGTCCCCTAGAGGAGGCATGGTAGATTTGAGGATTTGAGTGGGTGGAGTCTAGACGAACTTCCAAAGTGTCCATACTCCTTGAGAGAGAACTCTCCATGTTATCTATCCTACCATCCCTATTAGTCACACTCCTTTCAAGAGATCCCAATCAGTTATCCATAGCATTAAGCTTCTCCAAGATGGAATATAACATAACCTTTGTAGTGTTATTATCTGTGGTGTGTGTTGTTTTACCTTCCCAAGCCATTGCACCCCTTAAGAAATTCTACAAAAAAACAATAAACAAGTTAAAGGTTAGGAAATCAACCTCACAAGCTCTCAAAGTTCACACCTTTTGTTACTCACTCAATTGGCGTCGCAAGTGTTGACAGATTGTTTGTACTCCAATGAAAAAGATTGGTACCAATTGTAACTTGAGTTCGGGATAGATTCTTATTTTAAATGACTCAAATAAAATATATACGGACTTGAATCAAGAAGTAATAGTGAATTCAAAAGAGAAAAACTTGAAAAAAGTAGGACGACGAAAGAAATAGGACTCAAGAACTATTCGATCAACTTAGTAGATGAATTAATAGTTGTTGAGTAGTTTAAGAATCAAAAAGAGATTTAAGAATCAAGAAATTGAAACTAACAATCAAGCCTTAAGAAAAATGGAATCGGAGAGCTTTGAGATGTGTTTGGAAGCTTGTCATGCGTTGAATTGTACTTGATCTGCATTGGGACCTTCTCCAGCAAGTGTGGAGCACCTTGGACACAGGTGAGATGCCTTGAATACTATTTTGAGGTGATATAGCACCTTGGGCGCACCTCAAGGGCTTTTCAAAGGCAGATCAGCCAAAACACAACTTGCATTGTACCGCTTGTACTTCCAAATGGTCCCACCTTTTGTCCTCTCCTTGAAATATTCCTTTTTCTCTTCATAAGGTGATTTGTACCGACACTTTTATACACCTTTTAATACTCTTTTAGGATCAAACACCCTATTTTTATAAGAAATGCAGCTTGAAGATTTGAATTCCTCCAAGAACACCAAGAACATCAATCTTCCTAACTTTTACTTTGGAGTTCAGAATGAGTTGAAATTTTGAATGTAAGCACTTTTGAACATTCTAAATTCATTAAAAACATTGTTTTCCCCAAATTATTCACAAAATTTTCCATATTTTTGACCCTCTTCACCTTTCTTCAAGTTTAAGCTCTCAACAATGGTAGCTCACTCAATATAACTCTGTTTTTGCTCAAATTTGAAATCTAGACTCTAATAGTATTAAGGAACTCAAATATAACACTATAAACACAAGAAAAAAACAAAATCTAAGACTCAAATTTTGACCTAAGTCCAAAAACATAAATAGTGACTTTTTGGGATTTTCAATTTTGACACTTTTTTCAAGATAACAAACCCAAGATTGACTTCGTGGGAATGAAATCAAGCTTGGATATAATACTAAATGATATACGAACAAAGTATGAAATTAAAAACTAAACTAAGATACGAATATGAAAGATAAAGGTATAGATAGTAAGCAACTAATAGATAAACACAAAGAATGAATAAATAGAAAACAAAGGGTGTATCAAACACCTAACCCTATATTCAATGTAAAACAAAGGACCAATCTACTATATAGACCTCAAGGGAATTGGATTCCCAAGAAACCGCATTTCTAAAGGATAAATCAGCACAAGCGATTCCACACTTTTAACAAGCTGATCCAAGCTTGCCTCACACTTTCACAATTGTTTACATTCATAATTCATCAATAAATACCTACTAAATTAAAAGAATTCCGATTTGTATTCTAGGCTAATCTATTACATCACTTGGACACAAAAGTAACCCATTTAGGAAAGACCAAACATAGAAGCCCATTAAGTACATAATTGAGCATTTATAGAGCATATGGGGAACATCCCAAGGGTAAAGTGGGATGTTTTTACCCACTATAGAGGATCTATAGAGGGTTGGGCACACCTCCAAATAGGATGGGGCGCATGTCTTATTTTGAGTTCTTTCTTGCCCTGTTTTGCCTTCCCTTGGCCTCTCTAACATCCCTTTAGCATCCTTGATCATCATAATCATACAATGGATATCTTTTGATAATAATAAAGAATTCATAAAGTGTCTCTTGACCTACAAGAATCCTATCTAGAAATTCAGAGACCATTTGGATTGTATCGATATCCAAGCTTCACTTTGGTCGTATCAAACTTGTCCAAGCTAACAAATAGATTTTCATCAATCGCCATATGCCTTGTGCATGTTGTATTGACATACCAATCATATCAATTAATATGTTATGTGTGCTAATCCATAAATACCTCCTCCTCTTATTTATCAACGTGGTGATCTTCTGCGAAATTTATTCTTTGTGAAGACTGACCACTTTTGTCACGCCCCAAATCCCATTGGAGTGGACTGGCACCCGTAGCCAAGGAGGCCCGGGAGAACCCGTTCATAACCTATACTTTCACATTTACATTACTTATGAAAATTAGAAATTTGGGCAGCACTTCGTTGTAAATAGAAGAAAACAGTACCTGTATCAGCCCAGCAGACACGCATATATATATATATAAACAGTAATTGGCCGTCAGAGCCATCACGTCTATCAACCAAACACTCCTATGGCTGTACAATATGTCTACAAAAGCCTCTACATAGATACACAACTGAGTTAGGGTCGGGACAAACTCCCGCCCACAAAAGACTTTTATACAAATACCAAAAATACATATAGAAACGACTTGGGATGCCCCGAAACAACTAGAGCTCACCACTATCAACAGAATGTCCTGGCTCTTACTGCAGAGGTGTACGACCTGAAGTACCTGTTCCTGCAGGCATGAATACAGGTCCCCCGTGAGAGACATCAGTACGGAAATATGTACTGAGTATGTAAGGCAGTGAGTATCAAGATGAGATACAAAAGATCAACAGAACCCAGATACCAGTGAATAAATAGTATGAGTAGACCACACTTAAAAGAGCTGATGGGATACCTGCACATTACTTTCATATCATTACTTCCCGTATTCCTTATCAATACATAACATATGTCATACAATGGCCAACTAATCAGTGGTACTAATACAATACATCAGGGACCACCCCTGGAATAGCATATATACATAATCTTTATAATACAATGGCCAACTGATCAGTGGTACTAATACAATACATCATATCATCAATTTAAAATAAAGACATTCCATTTCTTAATTCAATTAATCTTTGAGATTGGTTACTTTGTGGTCACACCTTATGGAACTTGAAACCATGATACCTCAATAGGAAAAATATGTAAATAGGTAATCAATATCATGAAAATGAAGTAGAGAATCATGGATACCTCATTAAACCATTTCGGAGTCAACAATAGTATATGGACATTTTTTTGACTAGCCGGACATCTTAAAAGTGAAAACAAGTTCAATTGGTAGTGTCGAAGATCATATGATGTTATTATGTGTCATGTCTCGTAGGACAATGTTGGAAGCTTACTTGAGAGTGCCATGGGTCATTATTCATGCCAAAGATTAGATAGAGTATGTCTTACATACCTTGATATAACCACTTCAATACAAGTCCAACTTGACTTCCCGTACTCTTCGAACACTTATCTACAATAAGTCATTTGTGGAAAACTAGAATTAGCAACCAAACCTTACCAATTAGGTATTAACTTCACCAAATAATGTCTAGTAAGTAATCCTTTAACTCATCAATAAGAGTGCTACATACATCCTCTTATACTCTTATTACATTCACATATCATGCATTTGCTCCGGTATCGGATTTGGGTGAAACTAATTTCATTTGAAATATAATTCAAAGGGATTTTATTTTCATATAAAGTATACCACCCATTTATTCCTGTACAAGGAGTTATGGTCGTTTAAAGTTGACCCAAAAATCTGTCCCAAAATTCTGTTTTTTTTTATAGGCTGTAGTAAAACGGGTATAGCTCCTTACTCAGACATTGGATTTGGATGAAACCAATTTCATCGGAAAGAAGACTCTCGGAGATTTTCTTCGATATATAGAATCTCACACAGTTCTTTTTGTACAAGGAGTTATGATAGTCTAAAGTTGATCCAAAAAAAAATTGCCTAGCTGCAGTAATTTTCCTGCAGATTTACTGTTCACAGGCTTCCCGGCTACCGTTTTGAAATTTCGAATGTGCTCGCTTATATGAAATACTCCTCTGTTTTGGGAAAACTTTATATCGTTGGAAATATTATTCTAATACCTACACATACAACTATTGACGGGATACTTCCGAACACCATAAACTTAATTTAACCCATACGCAAGCCTTTAGGACTCCATATAATCGCGATAAGTGTACGAAAAAATTTACGGTGTGTTACATTCTCCCCCCCTTCAGAACATTAGTCCTCGAATGTTAGCATAGTTACTCAATTAAGACATGTCCAAGCTTACAATTAACATATTCATCATCATAACATACTTGCATAAAAATAAACACTTACTTGTTATTGTTCTTCTTCCGTCTCATGAACTTCCTCCTCATCGTTGAATAGGTAAGGGTACTTAATCTTCATCGCTTCCTCGGCTTCCCATGTGATCTCCTCAACTTTTTGATTCCTCCAAAGTACTTTTACCGATGCTATCTCTTTATTCCTTATCTTTTTAATTTGGCGATCAAGAATAGCAATAGGCATTTCTTCAAAAGTGAGATCTTCTGTAACTTGTACATCTTCCGTAGTAGTGATGTGCGATGGATCTCCAATGTACTTGCCAAGCATCGAAACATGAAATATGGGATAAACTGCTGAGAGCTCTTGAGGTAGCTCTAACTCATAAGCAACTTGTCCAAATCTTTGAATGATCTTGTACGGACCTATGTATCGTGGACTTAACTTTCCTTTCTTGCCAAACCTCATCACTCCTTTCATTGGTGATACTTTCAAGAATGCCCAATCATCGATAGAAAACTCAAGTCCTCTTCTTCTAACATCCGCATAAGATTTGTGTCGACTTTGAGCTGTTTCAAGACGTTGTTGGATCACTTTAACCTTCTCCATTGCTTGATAAACAAGATCCGGTCCAAACAAGACCGCATCACCTGCTTCAAACCATCCTATTGGCGATCTACACTTTCTTCCATACAATGCTCCATATGGTGCCATTTTGATACTTGAATGATAGCTATTATTGTAGGCAAACTCGATAAGAGGTAGGTGATCATCCCAGTTGCCTTTGAAATCTAATACACATGCTCGTAGCATATCTTCAAGTGTCTGGATGGTACGTTCCGCTTGTCCGTCCATTTGAGGATGAAAAGCCGTACTTAGATTTACTTGTGTTCCCAAACTCCTTTGAAAAGACTTCCAGAAATTCACGGTAAATTGGGCTCCTCGATCGGATATAATGGAAATTGGAACTCCATGTAACCGAACGATCTCCTTAATATACAACTTCGCATACTCTTCCGCCGTATAAGTTGTCTTAACTGGTAAGAAGTACGCGGATTTGGTAAGCCTATCAATGATCACCCATATGGAATCAAACATCCGAAATGTACGAGGCAAACCCGTGATGAAATCCATATTGATCTTGTCCCACTTCCAGACTGGAAGATCTATACATTGCATGTAACCACCGGGTTTCTGGTGTTCTACTTTGACTCTTTGACAACTCGGACATTCAGCTACAAATTCGGCAATATTCTTCTTCATGTCATTCCACCAATATATTGCTTTCAAATCTTGATACATCTTAGTCGACCCTGGATGGATGGAATACCTTGAACAGTGTGCTTCTGTCATAGTTTTCTTTCTTAGCTCAACTACATCAGGTACACATAAACGATTCTGACACTGAAGCACTCCTTCTCGCGTAAGCTCAAATGCCTTTTTCGTGCCACTCTGCACATCCTCCTTAAGCTGCAATAAAATTGGATCTGCATACTGCTTTTCTTTCACTTCAGCTATCAATGAAGATTCCGCTGCATTACGTACAATAACCTCTTCATCTGGAGTTTCGAGAAGTCGAACTCCCAAATTAGCTAGTTGGTGAAGATCCTTAATTATCTCCTGCTTTTCTATAGATGCCATTTTAGACTTACGACTCAATGCATCCGCTACCACATTCGCTTTTCCTGGATGATACAAGATATCAACATCGTAATCTTTCAACAATTCAAGCCATCTCCGCTGCCTCAAGTTTAGATCTTTCTAACTGAAGATATATTGCAGGCTCTTATGATCGGTATATATGTCAACATGAACCCTATATAAGTAGTGGCGCCATATCTTCAAAGCAAATACAACTGCAGCTAGCTCAAGATCATGCGTGGGATAATTCCTCTCATGTGGTCGCAACTTTCTAGAGCCATAGTCTATTACTCTACCATGTTGCATTAATACGTATCCTAAGCCAATTCTCGAAGCATCACAGTACACTGCATACCCTTCTGTGCCTTCAGGAAGTACCAATACCGGTGTAGAAGTCAACTTGCTCTTCAGATCTTGGAAACTCTTTTCACAGGCATCATTCCATTGAAACTTGGAGGCTTTATGCATCAACTTAGTCAAGGGTGCAGAAATAGAAGAAAAACCTTCAACAAACCTTCTATAATAACCTGCCAACCCGAGGAAACTATGAATCTCCGTAGGCGTCGTGGGTCTTGGCCAATTCTTCACAGCCTCAATCTTCTGAGTGTCAACTTTTATGCCTTCACTGGATACAATATGGCCCAAAAATGCCACTGACTTGAGCCAAAACTCACATTTAGAAAACTTCGCATACAACTTATGATCACGAAGAATCTGCAACGCCTGCCTTAAGTAATTAACATGATCCTCTTCTGATCTAGAGTAGACCAGAATATCATCTATGAAAACTATCACGAACACATCTAGAAATGGCTTAAACAGCCTATTCATCAGATCCATAAAAACTGCGGGTGCATTTGTCAGCCCGAATGACATAACCAGGAATTCATAATGACCATACCGTGTTCAGAAAGCTGTCTTGGGTATATATTTATCCTTGACTCTCACTTGATGATAGCCTGATCTCAAGTCAATCTTGGAAAAATACTGGGCACCCTGCAACTAGTCAAATAAATCATCAATTCGGGGAAGAGGGTATTTATTCTTGATAGTCACCTTATTCAATTGCCGATAGTCAATACACATCCTCAGCGAACCATCTTTCTTACGCACAAACAATACTGGTGCTCCCCAAGGGGACATACTAGGCCTGATGAATCCCTTCTCTAGCAAGTCTTTCAGTTGCTCTTTCAATTCTCGCAACTCTGCTGGTGCCATTCTATAAGGAGGAATTGAGATTGGCTGTGTGTCTGGCAACATATCAATACCAAACTCCACTTCTCATTCAGGAGGTAAACCTGGTAGTTCTTCAGGAAATACATCAGGAAATTCATTCACAATCAGAACGGTCTGAAAAGTTGGCGGATCTGCCTCTGTATCCCTTACTCTAACCAAATGGTATATGTACCCCTTGGAAATCATTTTTCTTGCCTTAAAGTAAGAAATAAATCTACCTCTCGGTGCGCCAACATTACCCTTCCATTCAAGGACTGCCTCATTTGGGAAATGGAAATATACCTTCTTAGAACGGCAATCTACTGTAGCATAACAAGACGCTAACCAATCCATGCCTATAATAACATCAAAATCTACCATTTCTAACTCAACAAGATCGGCCATCGTATCACGACCACAAATATTCATAACACAATTTCGATAAACATTCCTAGCTATAAGAGATTCCCCCACTGGCGTTGATACTTCAAATGACTTGGCTAATAATTCGGGTGTTCTTCCGAACCTTCCCGCAACTAAAGGAGTAGCATACGATAATGTAGAACCAGGATCAATTAAGGTATACACATCAAATGCAAAGATGGACAACGTACCTGTAACCACGTCTGGAGAAGCCTCTAAATTCTGCTGATCTGCTAGGGCATACACATGGTTCTGAGCTCCGCTAGAACTAGCTGCTCCTCTATCACCTCTACCGTGACCCATAGGTTGTGCACCCCTACTTAAAGGAGGAACCAATGATGACGCAACAGCTGATCCGGTAGGTCGTGTTATACCACCTGTGGTCCTGCGTGGGCAATCTCTAGCCATATGCCCCGGCTTACCGCACCAAAAGCAATTGTTCGTTCCAAGCCGACATTCGCCAAAGTGAAATCTTCTACATATGGGGCACGGGTGTCGTGGAGGTCTCAATTGACTCATACTCTCTTGCCCTTGATACCCCACTGTTCGCGAACTCTGATTTTCACTGCTTTGCCCGAACTGATTACCTCTGAACCTTTGAAATTGCGGTGGAGCACTAATTGCAGGATAAGAAGATAACGGGCTAGGAAATCTATGAGAGAACTAAGGCCTAAAACCTCCCTGAGATGCCATAAACTGCCCTATAGCTCTGGCCCACTTAGAATATCCTTTTTCTGATTCCTGGGTTCTTCTTCTTTGCCTCTGATCTTCCATTTTCTGAGCGAAAGCTTGTATCCTCGCTATATCCATGTCCTTGTTCAAAGCAGCAATGGTACAATCTCTAACCAAGTATGGTTCCAATCTATCCACATAGTGATGAACTCTGCCATCCATAGTAGCTACCACATTAGAAGCATATCGAGACAAGGAGTTAAATCAAAGACTATACTCCCTTACACTCATATTACCTTGACGAAGATTTAAGAATTGATCTGCACGGGCCTGACGAGTCTCAAATGGAAGATAATGATCAATAAATATATCTTTGAACTCTCCCTATGTAGTTGGAGGTGCATCAATACCCCTAGATCGTTTCCAATCCTCGTACCACAATATAGCCTCTCCTTTCAGTCTATATGCTGCTAGCTCAACCATCTCTTTACCGGATATGTGCATAACATCTAGAGCCCTTTGGGTTTGATCGACAAAGTCCTGCGGGTCTTCGTTAATATCTGATCCGGTAAAAGTAGGAGGATCCAGTTTCAGAAAATCCTGTGTTCGAAGGCTAGCTGCTCTATCCGTACCACTAGAACCCGTGGTAGGAATAGCTTGCCCTTGAACTTGACCGGCAACTATACGCGTCAGAAGTTGTACTGCATCCCTCAAATCTCGATCAACAGCATTAATAGATGGCCCTTCCGGAGGAGAAGAAGCTCCTGATATATGCTCAGCTTGAGACTCACTTTGTTCAGCTTGTGCCGGTGGTGACTTACTAGTACCTTCTCCGGCCACTACATCTACTCGCTTCCACTTATTCTTTCTCCTTGTAACCGGCATCGTTACTATAATAAATAAAAAAAACAATTGGATTAAGCGATCGATTATGACTTTATCTCTAATATGGGCTCTATTGCACAATCTAAGAAATGGAGAATGGAAACAATCCCTAAATGTCCAGTAGCCTCCTGTTTATAGATGTGGTGCACAACACACCGATAAACGAGATTCTACGTAGACACGGCTTTGTAGACTCACTAGGACGAACTTCTCTGATACCACTTCTGTCACGCCCCAAATCCCATTGGAGCGGACTGGCACCCATAGTCGAGGAGGCCCGGGAGAACCCGTTCATAACCTATACTTTCACATTTACATTACTTATGAAAATTAGAAATTTGGGCAGCACTTCGTTGTAAATAGAAGAAAATAGTACCTGTATCAGCCCAGCAGACACGTATATATATATATATAAACAGTAATTGGCCGTCAGAGCCATCACGTCTATCAACCAAACACTCCTATGGCTGTACAATATGTCTACAAAAGCCTCTACATAGATACACAACTGAGTTAGGGTCGGGATAAACTCCCGCTCACAAAAGACTTTTATACAAATACCAAAAATACATATAGAAACTACTTGGGATGCCCCGAAACAACTGGGGCTCACCACTATCAACAGAATGTCCTGGCTCTTATTGCGGAGGTGTACGACCTGAAGTACCTGTTCCTGCAGGCATGAATACAGGTCCCCCGTGAGGGATGTCAGTACGGAAATATGTACTAAGTATGTAAGGCAGTGAGTATCAAGATGAGATACAAAAGATCAACAGAACCCAGATACCAGTGAATAAACAGTATGAGTAGACCACACTTAAAAGAGCTGATGGGATACCTGCACATTACTTTCATATCATTACTTCCCGTATTCCTTATCAATACGTAACATATGTCATACAATGGCCAACTGATCAGTGGTACTAATACAATACATCAGGGACCACCCCTGGAGTAACATATATACATAATCTTTATAATACAATGGCCAACTGATCAGTGGTACTAATACAATACATCATATCATCAATTTAAAATAAAGACATTCCATTTCTTAATTCAATTAATCTTTGAGATTGGTTACTTTGTGGTCACACCTTATGGAACTTGAAACCATGATACCTCAATAGGTAAAACATGTAAATAGGTAAACAATATCATGAAAATAAAGTAGAGAATCATGGATACCTCATTAAACCATTTCGGAGTCAACAATAGTATATGGATATTTTTTTGACTAGCCGGACATCTTAAAAGTGAAAACAAGTTCAATTGGTAGTGTCGAAGATCATATGATGTTATTATGTGTCATGTGTCGTAGGACAATGTTGGAAGCTTACTTGAGAGTGCCATGGGTCATTATTTATGCCAAAGATTAGATAGAGTATGTCTTACATACCTTGATATAACCACTTCAATACAAGTCCAACTTGACTTCCCGTACTCTTCAAACACTTATCTACAATAAGTCATTTGTGGCAAACTAGTATTAGCAACCAAACCTTACCATTTAGGTATTAACTTCACCAAATAATGTCTAGGAAGTAATCCTTTAACTCATCAATAAGAGTGCTACATACATCCTCTTATACTCTTATTACATTCACATATCATGCATTTTAATGCAATATCCCTCAACATCACTTTTAGCCTTTATTTCCCTTCTTAATCACCATCCAATACCAACATGATCACTAGGCATACATAACCACTAATATAATGATATATCACCACAATTTATTCTCCATAACCCAATACAACAACTTCCATAATTTACTACTAACAATTTATACAAAACAATTCATAACTATGTTTCTAGTTATCTTCCAACATCAAGACAATACTCATAATCCTTTATCAATACTTATTCATGGATAAGAATCAAGAATAAACAATATTCATACCTTAACAATGAACTCTTGTATTTAGAATCCTCCTTACATAACCATGGGGTGCTTCTCGAAGCTTTCGAGATGGTGAACACAACTACGGAACCAATTCGAATTTTCTACGGTTGAATCACAAAATATTTGAAGTTGAAATTAGGCTAGGGTTTCACCTTCTCTTAATAATTGGATGATATATGATATATATTAGGCTAAGTGTATGTTTATAGAGACCAATTTTCGTCCAAGAGGTAATAGAAAATGACCATTTTGCCCTAAAAATTTAAATAAATCCGAATCTGTCCCCAGTGGACAGTTTTGACAGGCTGAAGTAAATCGATCATAACTCTTTGCTACGGTATCGGATTTGGGTGAAATCAATTGCATTGGAAATATAATTCAAAGGGATTTCATTTTCATATAAAGTATACCACCCAGTTCTTCCTGTAAAAGGAGTTATGGTTGTTTAAAGTTGACCCAAAAATCTGTCCCAAAATTCTGTTTTTTTTGATAGGTTGTAGTAAAACGGGTATAGCTCCTTACTCAGACATTGGATTTGGATGAAACCAATTTCATCGGAAAGAATACTCTCGGAGATTTTCTTCGATATATAGAATCTCACACAGTTCTTTTTGTAAAAGGAGTTATGATCGTCTAAAGTTGATCCAAAAAAAAATTGCCTAGCTGCAGTAATTTTCCTGCAGATTTACTGTTCACAGGCTTCCCGGCCACCGTTTTGAAATTTCGAATGTGCTCGCTTATATGAAATACTCCTCTGTTTTGGGCAAACTTTATATCGTTGGAAAGCTTATTCCAATACCTACACATACAACTATTGAAGGGATACTTCCGAACACCATAAACTTAATTTAACCCATACGCAAGCCTTTAGGACTCCATATAATCGCGATAAGTGTACGAAAAAATTTACGGAGTGTTACAACTTTGAGTTTTCTTTTTCCTGCAATACTTCTCAATGTATGCATACTTCTTACAATATCTACAATTAATAGAAAACCTCTTGGAATTTTGCCAATAATTTTTCTCCAAGTGGTTTGTCTTCTTACAAATACAACAAGGTGGAAATTTTGATTTCCTCAATGACTCACCTTGGTAAACACCAAATTTCACCTCTACTAAAGAGACTTTTTTGCCTTCTTTATGTTTCTTGAATTTATTCCTTACTTGAAAGGCATCTTTGAATGTCCATTCACTTCTCATAGTTACCCATTGCTCTTGGATTTTCAATTTAGAGATCAGCTCAGTTATTGAAAGAGTAGTCAAGTCACAAGACTCTTAATAGTTGAGATTTTTTATTCAAACTTGTTTTGAAGGATGACCATGATCTTCTCTACAAATTTCTGATCTAGAAATTTTTCACCACGTATCTGTATTTGCTTCACAATATCCAACAACTTGGAAGAGTATTCTTTCACACTAGCCGAGTCCTTCATCTTCAAGAGCTCAAACTCTCTTTTCAAGGTTAAGACGTTGACAAACTTCACTCTATTGCTTCCTTCAAACTTCTCCTTCAACTTATCCCACAATTATTTGGCCATTTCACAATCCATAATCCTTGTAAGAGCTCTTGGGGATCTAATCACTAACTCATCACACTTTTTGATTTCAATGAGAAATATGTTGTCTCTCATGGGCTGGACAACAAGTTCTCCTTTCTCAACGACATCCCACAAGTTGAGAGCCTTCAAATAAGCCTTCATTTTAATAGACCAAATATGATAATTCTTTCCCGAGATCAAAGGACCCGCTGTCAGTTGATTTTCTGGTGCCATGATTTTTCAGCAAATAGATTCAAGAAAACCAAAAATAAGATGAACCAATTATTTGAAAAATAGATTTAGATCCCTTGAGAAATGGGCTCTTATACCATGTAAAAATCAAGGTAAGATGGGAACCGTACAGGATACAAACTGAAATACGATAAAAATACAGCTGTAAATTGCTACAAAAGAAACTGCAATGAATAAGGAGAAGCTGAACTTTTGAGTTCTCTCTCTTTTTTTAGATGATTCATTACATAGGATATATATATATATATATATATATATATATATATATATATATATATATTGTCCGTGTGTGTGTTTGTGAGGATTATAAAACACAGGATAAGAAAAAATATCTTGCACAAACCTATGACATATGTGGCTCTCTAACCACCACTCATTTTAATTAAAAGACATGTCTACTACAAAAATATCTACTTCCTAGGAGTTTCTAAAGAAATCATATTTCCTAACAAGCTGTGTTTGTAAAATCAACCAAATATGTTTTGCTTCATAAATTGTTTACTAAAATTAATGCATCCTAAATTGCAATAAATACCTACCATTAAAAAATTCGTATTATACGTTATAATTAATGATATCAATCAGTTGGTGATAAAGTAAAGGATGAAAATGGAGACATTCCTTTTTTAAGTAGAGCTTTTATGTTGTGCATCTAGATTCATCATTAAACATCATCATAAATTTGCATGCGAGTGAGTAGTGTACGTGCATGTAAATAATAATAAAAAAATTAAATTCATGTATCATAGTAGAACGCATCATATTTAAGAATACAATAGAACATACTAAAATTGCATTTAGATTTATAATATAAAAATTTTCACGGAAAGACTGAGTCAATTAGGAGGTGTGGTTGAATAACTTGATACATATAAAAAAATCGACTGGTTTCTCTCCTACTCTGGGAACTAGCCCCAAACAGACGTATATAGTAAGACACTCAACAATGTAGGATGTAAGATATATAATTAAGAAACATGACAATATTTACGTGGAAACTCCTTTCTCAAGGGAGAAAAACCATGACCTGCCTCCAAGATTTTCAAAGCTCCACTATATTCAGGCAACCTTGAATACAAATTCCATGACCTCAAGTTTTAAAATTCCTAATCCTTCTTCTCCTAGTAATATCTCTATTACAATGAGAAACATGCAATAACTCTACTACACCAAGACCTAACTAACTCTAACAGAATCAACAAGCTAGCTTTAGCTTCATAATCTCCTAACTCTAGATGATAACAATGAGTTCAAAAACTAGAACAAAACACCTACTAATAGTGAACGATAACAGTAGGCAACTTTTACCATCACAAGACAAAGACTCAAATAAAAAAGGACATGAAATATAACTTATGCGTGAACAGGTTCCTTGTTACAAGGGAGACTTTGATTCTAAAGCTTCAAGAAAATATTTTTGTTATGAGAATATGGAAGCTTGGTCTTGTTGTGGAAGATGAACAATATATATGAGGGAAGAAAATTTATAACGAGTTTCATTTGTTGAGACAAAAAGTGCAGCATCTTTCTCACAAACTTTTGTACTATTGTCCAGCTATGCATGACATTGACGTGAATGCGTCAACCTAGTCCCTAAGTGGTTTCAGATATGTCCTCACATATAATTCAGGAACCAGGTCCCAATAGATAATTTGTCAATCATAAAAAATAAAGATAATTTGTCAATCATAAAAAATAAAGACTTAACAATTTCCTCCTTTTTGATGATAACAAACCCATACATAACTTCAAGCATTCACAACCTGTTCCCCCTGTTACTGATAGCATCTCTATATGTTCCCCTAGTCTATCGGCACCTAAGATTCCCCCCCTGAGTCCAACTCTCTTGCGGACTCATTAGAAAATCTCACACTTTAACTTGTGAGTCTTAGAGTGTCACGTTACTAACCCTTGCCGGATCCCAAATTACCTATTACCTTTAAGGTATAAAGTTAATCAGATGAGAAGGCCAGAATTATTAGATGTAAGGTGTCTCAAATTACTGTTGTGAAGTCTTTTTCTAATCTCTACCTCACTTTTGAATAAAGTAGTGAATACAGGCAGGTTCTTAACATTTTCCACCACTAAGAAATTAATTAAAGCTAAGAACACCATAATACATGAAAGAATCTCTATCTAGAATGACTTGCCACTTCCTCTACTTCATTAATCCGCCAGGGTTCCCACATCACTAGCTAAGGGAATTAGCCGCTCATATTTGCGATACAACTCATAGAATTCATAGACAAAAACATAGAATTAATCTCACAATAATGAAAGAATAAAACCAAAATTCTTAGATCAATTATTGAATAAAAAAAACCATGAAAACAAGAATCCCAAGATCATAAGTCAATCTTGGAATCAAAAGATGCCTTTAAGAGAATACAAAGTATGTAAACTTAGCCCCAAAGAGAATATATGAGACACCCCACCAAAAAATGTCAAAAGGGTATTTATAGATTACATGAAAAACTCAAAAATCAAATCATAAACAAAATAGAAAAACTTAGCTCGGTGGCCACCTACGGTGCCTCTTACGGGTCATAGGTGGCCCCATGTAGGTAGCAGACCACTTCTGGGACTTTAATCTCTCTTAAACTTTAACTCTAGAACCTATGGTCTTTCACCTACGCCCCTTAGATGGTACCTATAGGGCATAGGTACCCTAAGTACGTAGTCACTTTTCAACTTTTGTCTTTTTTTCTTTCGGTTACCTCACAAAACCTATATTTATAACACCCAAGCATTTTTGATGATTAAAAAAGTGCATGAATTGAGTCTTTAAGGCCCTAATATCAAAGGTAAACTGCCTAAGATTGAGTTTGAATGGGTTGGGGGCCTTTTTAAGCTTAAAAAGGGGCTTTGTGTCATTAAATAGGAACCCCACGGCAGCCCCGAGCCGCGAATACCCCCACAATAGGTTAAACACTTGAGTTCACATTAGGATCCATACTACGAACCTCTAGGTTTTCCCCAGGGGTAGCACCATGAACCCCTTGGTTTGCGATTGGGGTCGCATCGTGAACTCCCTGTCCATGCATCAAAATTTCTCTGTTCTTAGTATATTTTGAGGCATGAGGGTCTTTTCACACCCCTAAGTTGTTCCAGATCCCTTATGCATGAGTTTAGGGCCATAAAAATATTTTTACACCTCAATAAGACCCTAATAATCATTCTAACCACAAAGGAAGAGTAAACTACCAAGGGTTTAAGGATTCCAAGCTCCAAGGATAAATGTTGATTCAATTACTCTCCATTAGAGGTATTTAGAATGACCTAAATCTTATGGAGTTTGAATTCATGACTTTTAATATCCTTTAAGTATTAAGGCTTTGAGATTTTCATTTACAACAAGACCATGAAATTCAAGATTTGCATCCAACCTCAATTGTGCATTATTATGGGTATATACATATTTATGTGTGCATATTAAATTGTGATTTTTGAAAATGATGAGGTTAGGAATGATTTTGTTGCTCCATTTTGCAAGCGGAGGGTTTTGATAAATTTTTCTTGGATGTTGCTCTTGTATTTCATGGTGGTTGATTGAATATGATTGAAAAGAGTAATCTTTTTCTTAAAAGCTTTAACAGGTTTCATGAATGACAATGCTTAAATAAACTACCATGATTATTGAAAGAGTGTTAATATGCGTTTTATGAAAGAGATGACCACCTTAAGAATTAATCTTTGAAACAAAGACATTTTACTGAAGCTTGCATAACAATTTTGAAAAAGAACTCTCTTATGATATTTAAGTCATAGTGGTGGTCAAATAAAATACTTTTAAAGAGAAAAGGCTATGACATGATATGATATGTCCTGCATGTCTTGGTATGACAGTACCAAATATTACAATTTCTATGATAGACTCAGACTAGACCAGACTACATACTTTATAACTTTAGACCATGTTTTGAGAAAGTATGCATGTTTTAAGAGGCTAAATATGGGATTAAAGAGAGTTAGGTGGCTAATCAAGAAGGACCAAGTTTAGATAACTCATAGCCCAAAATCGTATTTTATGGATATGGGATTGATCTTGTCCTAAAATATGGATGATCATTGTATACTTTCTATATCCTATTGAATACCACACCAGATAATCTAATTCTTGCAGCAAACTTGAATTGGAGTCTTGACCGATGAGTCAATGTCAGACCCTGCATATCCCATGGGGTTTTTTAGACCATGCCCGATACACCACTTAGCTCAAAATAAAAGAATATCATGATGTTGTTCACAAATAGGCATTGGGTTTAACTACATGTTTTCAAACTAATTTGATGTCATATGACCCCATGTTGTGATATTTATGATGTTGTTACTATTTTATATTTTGAAAGTTATTTTCTTAGGTCGTTCTATGTACCAATACATTCAAAGTATTGGCCGTCCTCATGACTCCAACATTGTCTAATAATGTTGGTTCTGAGGCATATTCCCGTGGTCAATCTCAGTAGCAGATTACTTTCAAAAATTCAGAGTTGGTGAGCCTTCCATACTTCGGAAGGAGACTTTGTCAATATGTTAGATTTATTTAATTTTATGGTCTGACCGAAGGCCTTTTCCTGGCTTAGATAAACTATTATTTCAGTAAAGGCTTTGTAGACTGGTTTAGGATGGATTTGGGTTTTCATGGATTGATGTGTTGAAATAATAAATTTGCTCATTAGATTTTTCAAATTTCCATTTATCTTCTGCATTTGTTTTGGATATGAATAATGCTTATGATAATATGCTAAGGGGTCTCTTGGGCCTTTATTTTTGGGATGCCCATCGCGGCCAGGGCCCCAGCTCAGGATGTGACAAGCTTGGTATCAGTGCCAAGTTCAGGGTCCCAGGGTATTTACGAAGCCATATCGAGTGGAGTCTTTTTATAGGTGTGTAGCATGCAACACTTATAAAAAGGAAGCTATGAGGTATTTAGGAATGTATTCCTTTTCTTCATGTTCTAATTCGTGCTATAGTGTCTAAATGTTTCCTAATTCATGACTTTCATATTTCAGATCATGCCTCCCCGTATATCCAATGATCAGAACACAGCCAGGGCCTCTATTCCTATTGGGACAAAAGATGAAGAGGTTCGTACTACTCATTGAATATGGACCTGTTATAGAGACCATACTCTGGAGGTCACTTCTTCTCCAGGGGTTCCACCAGTCCTAACTAACCCTTCTCCAGCTCCCTAGAATGATATTAATTATACTCAGTCTCTATAGAGAGAGGTATCGAATGCTAAGTTCTATCATTCTATCCATATACTTACTTATCTTATGGCCTCGCAGCCTCATCAGTATAGAGAAAAATATTTTGTTGCTAGTTCTTCTGAGATCACTTGAGCTGGCCAGTTTATGAGGCTTAACCCACCCAAATTTATAGGTGCCAAGGTTGAGAAGGATCCTCAAGGGTTTGTAGATAATATGGATAAAACATTTAGAGTCATACATACCTGTAATACTGAGGGGGAATAGTTTGTGGCTTATTAGTTGAAAGATATGGCTTACTATTGATATGATGAGTGAGAAAAGTTTAAGGTTAGGATATTGAACCTGCACTATGTGGAGAGTTTTCAGGCACTTTTCTGGATCACTTCTTTCCTCAGGAGATAAAGGATGCTAATGTTTAAGAAATTGTTAATTTGAAGCTGGGAAAGATGAGCATCAAGGAATATGCATTGAAATCCATCCCACTACTCCGTAATGCTCTGGAGTTGGTGTGCAATATGAGGTCTCATATGTGGAAGTTCGTATCTAGACTCTCTAGTGACATGGTGTTAGAATGTAAGGGGAAATGCGTAACAATGATATGGATATCTCCAGGTTGGTAGTGCATATTCAACAGGTTTAGGATGAAAAGAAAAAACAGGCAGAGGTAGAGGAAAGACAAATTAATAGAGCTAAGTGGCGGACCATGATACCATTAAACATCACGGTAGATAATGGGGAAACAAATGGTCTAAGAAGAAGTTCTGGGGTAATGCGCAGTCTTCATCTAGTGCACCTGTACCAGACCAGAAGGCGACCAACATTTCCAGTTATATGGTGGACAGAGTGTGCAAGGTCCTCTGTCTCAGAGAAGTTTAGTTCAATCAGCTAAGTTGTACCCTCATTCCAACACCTATGGGAAGTTTTATCTATGGAAGTGTAAGTATGGGTCTCTTGTGTGCTATAGTTATGGTTAGGTTGGTGTCACGACCTAAAATACAAGGTTCACGATGGCACTTGTCGCAGCAAACCTTGGCCACTAAGTCTGTTACTAAAACTGATACACAAAGAGGAAAAAAGATAGAAATACCCCTAAGGTAAGGCTTCTAAAATAAAGATGAACCATATAAGTATAACAAATGCAGAAAGAATATAATCAACAATGAAACAATAACTCCCAAAACCTGATGTCAATGGAATAATAAGGTATATTGTACAACTCAATTAAAAAAGAATACATTAGAAATCCAATAGATATAACTCTATATCTGAAAGCTAGTGAAGTCATAGTCTAATGATAGAGAAAGATAGTAGAAGACATCCAGACGCCTAAAAATCAACCACTACATTGAAAGCTTCAACCATTGCCCGAATAAAGCAATGTGGGGCACACCCAAACCTGAATCTGCAACAGAAGGGTACAATAGAAGTTAGTACGCTCCACTTGTATTTAGTAGGTATCATAGGCTGACTGATAAAAGTAGATAATAAAACATTCAAAATACACTCTAAGGGTATGTCACTTGCAATCAGAAAATGTCCCACAATAGTAGCCCATACCTCTTCCTTTAACAATTCTAATATGCATATCTCATATATTACAACAAAACAACAAAATAGCGCACAAGTATACATTATATCACTTATAAGTAGGGACAAGGAAAGAAAATATACATAAAATATCTTTGATAATAAGTATCAGAAGATGGAACTATTAGATAGGTATTAAGTCAAAGCATAAGTACAATCATGTCACATCCATAATGCAATAAACATAATAAGAATGATGATGATAATGATGATAATGGTAATGGGGGTGAACCATGAGGTTGTCGCACAACGTACGTCTACACATATGGAGGAAATCCTCCCAATGTAGGTTCCATGGAGAGTTCATCAACCCATATACTACCTCGTATACAACTATGGAGGCAATCTTCCCGATGTAGGACCCATAGAGGGTTCGTCAACCTGTATACTACCAATATTAAAGACTATTCTCCAGCATAACCTTCAGAGAAGGTCTATAAGGTCCAATATTACATACCAATATCCATGAATCCTCTCTGACACCTCCCTCGAAGAAGGTTTATAAGATTTGATGTTCCCAATATTTCTAGAGTCTTCAAAATTTCTAGTATTCCTATGTTTCCAGAGCATATACATAACATAAGACATAAATCAAGTACACATTCAACAACAAAAGCAAATATATAAAGCATACAACAAAGAAGTGAAATTATATGTGTGTTGGCATGAGGATGATGATGCAATGTACACAACCAACCAAAATGCGTATTTCCACAACCAACCATCATACTAATTATGTGAGCTAATAATCCACTCAGTATTTCCAACCATTAGGAAATTCATATGCCCGTAAAGTATGAATAATGCACAAAAGACCAATGATAATCCAATACACATTCCAACAACAAAATACCAATATTCACATGTATTTCAGGCTATCAACATCACATAAGACCCTACACGGTCACACATATCACATACTATCTAAAACCAACAATCAATCACATATAGTTTCCAAAGTGGGCACAATACATTAAGATGGCCAATTTCATGATTATTTCTCATCCCTTTAACATGAATTTTGTATACATATTAACTACCTAGCCCATTCTGAAAGAGTTAATCCATAACCTACCTCGATGCCGGAATCGGTCCGTAACACTTTGCACTATGACCTTAGTTCTCATGAATGATTCCACAAGAAACTAAAACTAAGAAATATAGAATCTAAATGTCAAAATAAGGCCAACAATAACCATTTTACCCTTTTTGGGGTTTGAGGTCAAAAAGACCCCCAAAATAGGTTTTTAAAAAACAAGGGCAGGTCTGCCAGTTGTTTTGTTCAAACCTAAAAATTTTAAGAAGTTAGCTGAAAGGTGAAAATACTTTTTGATTGGTAAGTTTTCTAGTACTATGCATAAAATTTAGATAATTAGAAAACAATCATTTTGCAGATGGAGCTTAGAGGTGGTGTTAGGTTGTCTCATTTTAAAGCTAGGCCTCTTTATATCGACCCGGATAATGAATATGATCATTCTACTAAGTGATCAAAATGGAAAATGTATATACAAGGTCAAATAATGAGACTGCAATCATGGACTCCTACATTTATACTTGAAGTTAAAACTCCATTGGTTCCTATATGGGCTATCTTACTAGAGCTACTAAGGAATTATTATTGCATGGTGGTTATTTCTCCTTTATTATCTCCTATTGGTAAGCTTTATTTCTTGATTTGGTGACTTATAGAAAGAAAATAAGTAGTATGACTAGGGTTAAAATGCAGGTAGATCTTACTAAAAACATACCTTCTCATGTGTTGCGGGGGTCTAATGATGAAAATAGTGAAGGTAGATGGCAGAATATAAAGTATGGGGATATGCCTGATAATTATTCTTATTGTAAGCACCAAGGTCACACTCCTGTGGTACGTACTGTGAAGCAAACAGATGATGAAACAAGAAGGAAAAAAGAGTTGGAAGAAGCAGGAAAATAATATAATGAGCAGATGCAAGGTAATAAGAATAATGCACAGGATGAACAGGTTAAATACCAACAAATTACTAGGCAGGAACATGGTTAAAAATACAATAACAAAGCTAAAATAATAAAGACCAGGAGCAGTGGAAAACTTAGGAAAGAAAGAGTAGGAGGAATAATCAGCAACAACACATGTCACAACAATAAGGTAATGGCACACAAGAAGTCTACAACCAAAGTAAGGTGCAACAAGGGTACATAACTAGGTCTCCACAACCCATACCAGATGTAGAGTTTAAGCAACAACGTCAACTAGAAGCAGGTATGATTTCTAATTCGAAAGAGCAAAATCCAAAAATTGTAATGTCAACTCTGAAGTCCAGATTCAACACCCCAAACCCCATATTTGTCCCCCCAAAATAAAAGAGTTCAAATTCTCAACAACCACAACAAAAATACATACAAACAAAAAAAGGAAAATAGTACCAGTGTTGCTACTTAAAAGGATTTAGAAGCTACAAATATCTCTAAAAATGGAAGCACAGGTATGATTTCTCAACATACAAAAAATAATCACCATTTTTATGCTGATTCTAGAATCCAGAATCAACAATCCCCACCCTATGATAATGATCATACAACTGACCATGCCAATGCTCAAAATTCTATGAAAAATGGAAACAATCAGACAATGAAAAAGATGAATAATGAAGAAGATAAAAAGTGCAACAAAATGCTTAGAAGAAGGATAACTAAAAGCCTGTAGATGCTAAAAATGTCCTAAAAAGAACCCAAGTTGTTGATATTTATAATGTTCGAGAAAGAGGCACTGGTATTAACTCAATGCTCCAAGATACCCACCTCGATATTGTTAATGTTTTATCTAGGACTGCTATTGTAGTTGATGGAGGTGAGACTTGTGTGAAGGAGAAAACCACTAACTTCTAGGAAGGAGTTTCCAAGGGAGAGGGTTAAGCTCCAATACTCCTACAACCACTGTACAAAAACAAAATAATCCTAAATTGAATATAACTACGTAATTTTTTTCTAGCTTCATTAATAGATGCTTGAGTCTAGATTTGTTGGTCAGAATACTCTAGATGCTTATTTTGATAATGTTCAGGTCCATGGTATTCAAGGTATAAAAACTAAGTATGTTTTTGATAAAGTATATGATTTTTGTTTCTCGACCAATGTTCAGTCAGATAAAAATTAGGAAATTCATGAGAATGTTTTGGAGATTCAGAGTACTACAGTTAAGGTTTATGGTATGAACAACAAAACTACATTAGCTCACAGTCAAAAGAGAAGAGCTTCAATAAAAAAAGAGGAACAAAAATAGCAAGATGGGGTTCAAAAAGATCAACAAAATTTTATGTTGGTGAAACAACAAGCTGTCCTTGATATTCCTACTTTACAATATATCACTCCTTAGGAAACTTGTACTTTCAACAGGAGAGATATCTCGACTGGTGTTGAAAATAATGAATATAGAGTGATTCATTCAGAAGATAAAGTTGATACTCACTTTGTGGATAAACATGATGATGATGATGGGGATACTAGTGAAAATTTGATGAAAGCTTTTGGTCCAAATTTGAATGATAGTTTGCAAGATGATATTCTAAAAGTTGCAGACAGAGGTTGTTTATCGCCAAGGGGTAAGAAACTAAAAAAATCTACCAAACACTCAAGTAACAATTTCTTCAATGTTTATAGAATTAGAACAAGAACTCAATCTAAAAGTGTTAATGATGATTAGTACAATTTATTAGAATGCAAGGAGTATTTGTAAGACCTCGCAAAATTCTAAGCTTAACTCAGCCCTTAGAGCTTAATAAGGGGTCCCATACTTAGAAATTTTAGCTAAGTGTTTACGCTTAGAATTATTTTTAGCCTCAAAAGGTGGTGATCCTATTTCTTGACCTTGAAGACCTTAAAGTGTTGGTTTTTAGGTTGATTCATGATCAGGTATGTCAGTAAGTGTTCTCAGATAAGTTTTCAATTTTTTTGAACATTGTTTGAATCACGTTTGAAGTCCAAACCAGTGGATCAATGCGATCTCGATGTGTCGCATCACCTATCGCATTGAAAAAAGTTTTTCCCAGCTCCAAGTGTAAATTTTCAGTGAGCCAACGCGGACTCAACGTGGTAATTCATCCATTGCGTCAACCTTATCGATGCAGCGCGTCAGGTTGTACGTCATTGGACCCATTTTTAGTCATTAAAACTCCGCAATCCATGAGGGTATTTGGGTCATTTTCCCACCCCTATTTATCCCTAAAACACGAAATTAATCACTCCTAGGGAAAAAACACTCATTATTTCTCTTAAATTACTCAAGAACAAAACCCTAGGAGATCTAATTTCAATTAACGCATCAAGAAATTCACCATCAACCTTCATTAATTAAAGTACCAAGGTATGTGAAGTGTTTATCCAAGGGTTTCCTTCTATCCTTGGAGTTCAAAAAACTCTTTTAAATTACAAGTTAAATGATTTCATAGATTTCATGTTGGATTTGAATGTAATCTTGATTATGATGTTAAATGGGTTTTCAATTCCATGAGTTATCACAAATTCCATGAAAACTAGTTAATTATGGATTGAATTATGTGAACTTTATGTTGAAATCCTAAATTACAAGTTGGATGTATCCATGATAGTATTACATATTTATTGATACGTAAAATACCCATGCTCACCAAGTGTTTGCCAAAATGCTTATGTGAATTGACTAGTTCATGCATGACATGTTATTATGTGATTTCATTCATGCACAAGATCATGTATATCAAGTGTTTGACAAAAAAATGTCTAAATAAATGCATTATTAGTAAGCAAGTACTACTATGCTACTAAAGTCATGCAGTATGTTACTTTTCATATTATCGAGTCCTAGGAGTATTCAATACCCAAAAATATTGATGTTTACCAAGAGCTATAGTAGTTACAGAATAGTCTCAGTAGTGTCACGAATAGTAATACTCAATAATTAGTCCCAGTTTTGGTTCAGTAGTCAATTCAGAATTCAGTGAACTTAGTTTAGTTGAGTTAGACAGTATGATCAATAACAGTTAGTCAAGCCTAGTAGAGTTTAGAAATCAGTTCAGTGTCTATTCAGTTGAGAGTAGGAATCAACATCGAGCGAACCCAGGGATGGGGGAATTTCTGCCAGCATAGGATTTGACCCTTAGTAGCAATCTTTGAGTTACAGAACTATGTAGCCAACATAGATTGAGATATCTTCCTGTCTGACTAGGGTTGATAATCTCACATAAGTTTTTCTGCCAGTGAGGGTTGATAAAAGTACTTCCTGTTAGAGAGGGTTAACTTACAAGTTGTATTTACCCGTGGCAGGGTATTGATCCATTTCTAAATAGGGTTACAGGTGGGACCTAATCCATTTGGAGAGGGGCATGCCGGTTATATAACACCTCCCATAGTTTTAGTTTCATTTTTAGCATAGAACTCAGTTCAGTTCTACAGATTTAGGACTGTCAACCACAGTTACCCAGCTAAGTATAAAACTTAGTTCCATTATATAGAATTAAGACTGTCAGAAATAGTCACTCAGTTATCACTACTACAATATCAGTAAAGTGAGATATCAGTTAATCAGTTTTTAGAACTCAGTATCTAGTGTTAACATGATCCCAGTTACAGTTTATGTATTCATGCATGTACTCTACTTCAGTTACGTCCATTTCACTCAGCTAGTTGTTGTCCATGCATATGAAGCCATGCATATCAGTATACCTCACTTAACATACCAGTATATTCAAAGTACTGACGCATACTTTTCTTTTGCGCTATGATGCCTTATATCATAGGTTCAGACGGACGGGCTCCTAACCGCACTTAGCAGCCCAAATTTTCCACAGTAGATTTAGTGGTGAGTCCTCATAGTTCGAGGATGATGTTATCTTTCAGTATTTTAGTATTTCAACATTCAGTAAATAGAGGTAGTTGGGGACTTGTCACATCAAATACATATTTAGATAGTTAGAGGCTTTTAGACTAGAGTATTTTAGACAGATATTCAGTTTTCAGTATTCATTTATCAGTATTCAGTATTTGTTTTTAGTTGTGAACCTTATGATGACTTCAACCTAATTTCCACATTTATTTTATTATTATTATTATTACAGTGTGATTATTCAGTACTCACAGAAAATATCAGTCATGGGTTAGCTTGTGGTCCTTCGAGGTAGTAAGCAGCGTGTAGCATCCGAGGTATAGACTCGAGGCGTTACAGACTTGGTATCAGAGCCTAAGGTTCAAGAGAGTCCTAGGAAGTCTAAAATCCGTGTCTAGTAGAGTCTTGTACATAGGTTTGTAGCACGCCACACTTATGGACAAGGGGATATGAGACGTTTTTAGGAAAAGTTTCCCTTCTTTTGGTATTCATGTCATGGAGTGAACATGGGATAAAATCATACTCTTAGTCTAATAATTTTCTTCCTTCTGATTATAGAACATGCCTCCCAAGAAGAACAAAAGAAGAACAGAAAATCAGCCAACCTCTCAGCCCGTTCAGGCAGATCCTCTAGACGAGCATGTCTCCCATGAGAAATTCAGGGTTGCATTTACTACTCTAGCCAATTAAGTAGTAGCCTAGAATGAATTCCCAACTGCTGTTCCGACCATCCCAGTGGCTAATATTTCTGCATCCAGGTTTGGGACTTCACCCGAATAAATCCTCTATCTTTTACCGGGTCTAAGTCAGATGAGGACCCAGAGGTGTTCCTTGATCAGGTGTAGAAGGTTACAAATATTATGGGGGTGACTGCAAGTAAGAGTGCTGAGTTTTCTGCATATCATTTATAGGATATGGTTTACTCATAGTTCAAGCAGTGGAAGGCAGAGAGGGCTGCAGATGCAGGGCCCATAAAATGGGAAGAGTTTGCCACTGCTTTCCTTAATAGGTTCTTCCCACTGAAGTTGAGGGAAACTAAGGTTTTAGAGTTTATTAATATAAAGTAGGTCAACATGAAAGTGCAAGATTATTCTCTTAAGTTTACTCAGTTAGCTAGATATGACCCTCACATGGTAACAGATACCAGATCAAAGATGAGTAAGTTTGTGTCGGGTGTGTCTAACAGTGTGGTCAAGGAATGTAGGACCGCAATGCTTATTAAAAAGATGGGCATATCCAGGATTATGGTCCATGCTCAACAAATAGAAGAGTCTAAGAATAAAGAGAAAGATAGGGAGAACAAAAGAGAGAGAATAGGTAGCTTCAACTTCCCTCAACCTAAGTCAGAGGGTGGTAATCATTCTTAGTTTTACCCAAAATCTTCAGTTCCAGCTCCGCCCTCATAAAGTGCTCCAGTGCCAAAATTTAGAGATGGAAATAGAGATAGAGCATCAAGCCCTAAAACCCAAGATAGTATTAGCAGTGCCCAAACAAATCCTCTTTGCTAAAGATATGGCAGAAACCATCAGGGTGCTGCAGAGCTGGCAGCAATGTGTGTTTAGTATCTAGCAAGCCAGGACATAAGATCAAAGAGTGCGTTAAGTTGGTTCTCAGAGTCAGCATAATCGTCCCCCAGCTCAGTCTGGTCGCCCAAACCAGCAGGGTACTGCTTCCAGTACCACCAGTGGGCAATGCCCAAACATACTCTATGCACTTCAATCTCGACAGGATCAGAAAAGTTCTCCTGATGTGTTCACTGGTACGTTACAAGTATATCATTTACATGTTTATGCTTTGCTAGATCCAGGAACTTCTTTGTCCTTTGTAACTCCTTATATAGCCATTGACTTCAGAGTCAGTCCCAAAATTCTAGCAGAGCCTTTCTTAGTTTCTACCCCAGTGGGTAAATATATCATTTCCCGATGGGTATACAGGAACTGTCCGATTATGGTATCTTAGAAAGTTACTTTAGCAGACTTAGTAGAGCTAGAGATGACAGATTTTGTTGTCATTCTCTGCATGGATTGGCTTCATTCATACTATGCTTCAGTTGACTGCAGAAACAAAAGTATTCTTTTTGAATGAACCTATCCTAGAGTAGAGAGGTAGTACTTCAGCAATTAGGGGTCAGATTGTTTCGTACCTTAGGATGAGGAAAATAGTATCTAAAGGATGTGTCTATCATCATGTTCAAGTTCAAGACTTTAGTTCAGAGACCCATAATCTTGAATCAGTGTCAGTAGCATATGAATTCCCAGATGTGTTTCCCGAAGATCTTCTCAGAGTTCCTCTTATGAGGGAAATTGACTTCAGAATAGACCTTCTTCTAGATAGTTAGCCCATCTTTATCCCGCTATATAGAATGGCTCAAGCAAAACTCAGAGAATTAAAAGAACATTTAAAGGATCTCCTAGATAAGGGATTTATCAGACCTAGTGTATCCCCGTGGGGTGCACCAGTCCTATTTATACATAAGAAAGGCAGTTCTCTTAGAATGTGTATAGAATACCGTTAGCTAAATAAAGTCATGGTCAAGAAGAAACATCCACTTCCCAGAATCAATAACTTATTTGACCAATTTTAGGATGCCAGCTACTTTTTTAAGATAGACCTCAGGTCAAGATATCATCAGCTCAGAGTCAGAGAATGTAACATTCTGAAGACAACTTTCAGAATATGGTATGGTCACTTTAAATTCCTAGTCATGTCATTTGGTCTTACCAATACCCCAACAGTTTTCATAGACTTGATGAATTATGTGTTTAAGTAGTACTTGGACACATTTGTCATAGTCTTCATTGATGACATTCTTGTCTACCCCCGCAGTGAGTATGACCATACAGACCATCTCAGAATAGTGTTACAGACCCTCAAAGCCCATCAGTTGTTCACCAAATTTAGTAAATATGAATTTTGGCTAAGGTTAGTAGCTTTTCTTAGTCATATCATTTCCGATAATGGCATTGGAGTTGATCCTTAAAAGACCAAAGTAGTGAGAAACTAGCCCAGACCTATCTCTCTATCATATAGTAGGATGGTTTGTTGAGGGATTTTCATCTATTGCATACCCTATGTCAAAACTGACTCAGAAGAAAGTCAAATTCTAGTGGTCAAATTCTTTTGAAAAGAGTTTTTAGGAGTTGAAGACTCGACTCACTACAACTCCAGTTTTGAATCTACCAGATGGTTTAGATGGGTTTGTGGTATATTGTGATGCTTCTAGAGTGGATTTGGGGTGTGTTTTGATGTAGAGAGATAAGGTTATAGCCTATGCCTCTAAAAAACTTAAACCCCATGAAAAGAACTACCCCACTCTTGATCTTGAGCTAGAAGCTGTAGTGTTTACCTTAAAAATTATGAGGCACTATTTGTATGGGGTGCATGTTGATATGTTCACAGACCATAAGAGCCTACAGTATGTGTTCTCTCAAAAAAACCTGAATCTATGTCAGAGGAGGTGGTTAGAGTTGTTGAAAGACTATGACATGAGTGTTCTGTATCATCCAGGCAAGGCCAATGTAGTGCAGGATGCCCTCAGTAGGATGTCTATGGGTACTATTGCTCATGTGGAGAATGATAAGAAGAAGTTAGTTCAGGAAGTCCATCAACTTGACCGACTAGGTGTCCACTTGGTCAATTCAGTAGAAGGTAGTGTGTGGGTTCAGAATAGTTCAGAATTATCTCTAGTTTCCGAAGTAAAGGAGAAGTAGGACAGAGATCCCAGATTAGCTAAATTAAAAGAGGCAGTCAGAGATCAGAAAGTAGAGGTTTTCTCCTAAGAGGAGATGGTGTGTTGTATTTCCAGGGTCGACTATGTGTGCCAGGTGTAGATGACTTGAGGCAGCAGATTCTTGGAAAAGTGCATGGTGCGTGCTAATCGATTTATCAAGGGGCCATAAAGATGTACCATGACTTGCGAGAGGTTTTTTAGTGGAGTGGGATGAAGAAAGATATTGTAGAGCTTTTAGCTAAATGCTCAACATGTCAGTAGGTTAATATCAAGCATCAGAAGCCTAGTGGATATATGCAAGAGTTTAATATTCCCACGTGAAAGTGGTAGGAAGTGAACATGGACATTGTGACGGGTTTGACTTACACTCGTAGTCAACACAATTCTATTTGGGTCATTGTAGACAAGATAACCAAATCAGCTCACTTTTTACCAGTTCATACCTCTTATTCAGTCGAGGACTATGCCGAACTCTATGTCAGAGAGTCAATCAGATTACACGGAGTCCCAGTATCCATTATCTCAGATAGAGGTACCCAGTTTACCTCTCATTTCTGGAAAGCCTTCCAAAAGGGTCTTGGTACAAAGTTCACCTCAGTACAACCTTTCACCCTAAGAAAGATGGTCAAGTAGAAAGGAATATTCAGATATTGAAAGATATGTTAAGGGTGTGTTCCATTGACTTTAAGGGTAGTTGGGATGACCAATCACCTTTGATTGAGTTTGCATATTACAACAGTTACCATTCCAACATTCAAATGGATCTGTTTGAGGCGCTCAATAGGAGGAGATGTAGATCTCTGATTGGTTGGTTTAAAGTGGGTGAGGCCACAGTGGTAGGGCCCGACTTTGTATTTGATACCTTAGAAAAAGTTTAGTTGATCAAGGAAAGGCTTAAGACAACTCAGAGCAGACAAAAATCGTACACTGATGTGTGAAGGAAGTATCTCGAGTTTCAGATTGGGGATTTTGTGTATTTGAAAATCTCTCCTATTAAAGGAGTGAAGAGGTTTGGCAAGAAGGGTAAGCTTAATCTCCCGTATGTCGATCCTTACCTAATTCTTAGGCGTTTCGAAAAGCTAGCTTACGAGCTTGAGTTTCCTTCAGATTTAGTTTCAGCCCATCTAGAGTTTCATATCTCCTTTCTAAATAAATGCATAGGATACCCCACAGCCGGAGTCCTTATAGAGGGCATAGATGTTCAAAACAACCTCTCTTATGAAGAGATCCTAGTCGAAATCCTTAATCGCAAGATTTGAAGACTGAGGAACAAAGAAGTCCCTCTAGTCAAAGTTCTTTGATAGAATCAGTATATTGAGGGAGCTACTTGGGAAGCAGAAAATGATATACGGACCAAGTATTCTCACTTTTTTTTTCTGCAAACTCAAATTCAGCTCAAGGTAACAATTTTCCTTGAATTAACTCAGTTCCATTCAGATTTTCTGTATGAGTTAGAATTAATTCAGTTTCATAGTATTCTTATATCACGAATACCCTCACAAAATATCTCAGTCATATGTCATGTCCTCAGAATTCAGTCATGTTTCAGTCATGTATGTTCAGTATGAAAATTCAGTGTATCAGTAGTTTTAGTCATGAAATCATGCTTCAGTTATGCAAGCAGAGTAAGCAAGTTTAGTTTATTTGTATTCTCAGCTTAGTCAATCTCATTCGAGGATTAATGTTCCCAAGGGGGAGATATTTTAAGACCCCATAAAATTCTAAGCTTAACTCATCCCTTAGAGCTTGATAAGGGGTCCTATACTTAGAAATTTCAGCTATGTGCTTACACTTAGAATTATTTTTAGCCTCATAAGTTGGTGATACTATTTCCTGACCTTGAAGACCTTAAAGTGTCAGTTTTTAGGTTGATTCATGATCAGGTATGTCAGTAGGTGTTCTCCGACAAGTTTTGAATTTTTTGAACATCATTTAAATCACGTTTGGAAGTCCAAACCAGTGGATCAATGCGATATAGATGTGCCGCATGACCTATTGCGTTGATAAATGTTTTCCTAGCTCTAGTGTCAATTTCTAGTGAGTCGATGCAGACTTAACACGGTGCTTTGGCCATTACATTAACCCCATCGATGCGACGCGTCAGGCTATATGTCACTGGACCCATTTTCAGTCATTCAAACTCTACATCCATGAGGGTATTTGGGTCATTTTCTTACCCCTATTCATCCCCCAAAACACAAAATTAATAACTCCTAGGGAAAAAACATTTATTATTTCTCTCAAATTACTCAAGAACAAAACCCTAGGAGATCTAATTTCAATTAAAGCTTCAAGAAATTCACCATCAACCTTCATTAATTCAAGTACCAAGGTATGTGAAGTGTTCATCCAAGAGTTTTCTTCCATCCTTGGAGTTCAAGAAACTCTTTTAAATTACAAGTTAAATGATTTCATAGATTTCATGTTGGATTTGAATGTAATCTTGATTATGATGTTAAATGGGTTTTAAATTCAAAGATTTATCACAAATTCCATGAAAACTAGTTAATTGTGGATTGAATTATGTGAACTTCATGTTGAACTCCTGAATTACAAGTTGAATGTTGTATCCATGATAGTATTACATGTTTATTGATATGTGAAATACCCATTCTCCCCAAGTGTTTGTCAAAATTCTTATGTGAATTGACTAGTGCAAGCATGACATATTATTATGTAATTTCATTCATGCACAAGCTCATGTATATCAAGTGTTTGACAAAAAAATGTCTAAATGAATGCATTATTAGTAAGCAAGCATTATTATACTACTAAAGTCATGCAGTATGTTACTTTTCATATTATCAAGTCATGGGGGTATTCAATACACAAAAATCTAGCTGTTTACCTAGAACTATAGTAGTTACAAAATAGTCTCAGTAGTGTCAAGAATAGTAATACTCAGTAATCAGTCCCAGTCTCAGTTTGGTAGTTAGTTTAGAACTTAGTGAACTCAGTTCAGTTCAATTTGATAGTACAATCAGTAATAGTTCAGTCAAGCCTAGTACAATTTAGAAATCAGTTCAGTGTCTATTCAGTTAGGAGTTGGAATCAGCACCAAGCGAACCCAGGGAAAGGGGCATTCCTTCCAGCATAGGGTTTGACCCTTAGTAGAAATCCCTGAGTTACAAAACTACGTAGACATAATAAGGTTGAGATATCTTCCTTCCAGACTATGGTTGATACATCTCATATGAGTTTTCCTGCCTGTGAGGGTTGATGAAAGTTCTTCCTGTCAGAGAGGATTAACTCACAACTTGTCTTTACCCGTGGCATGGTATTGACACCCTTCAAACTGTGGTTACACTTTAGAACCCAATAAATTTGGAGAGGGGCATGTATGTTAGATAACTACCTCCCATAATTTTAGTTTCATTCTCAGTGTAGAACTCAGTTCAGTTCTACTGATTCAGGACTGTCAGACACAGTCACCCAACTCATTATAGAACTTAGTTCTGTTCTACAGAATTAGGACTGTTAGAAACTGTCACTCAATTATTAGTACTACAGTATCAATAAACTCAGATATCAATTAATCAGAATTCAGAACTCAGTATCCAGTGTTAACATGATCTCAGTTAAAGTTTATGTATTCATGCATGTACTCTCATTCAGTTACGTCTATATTTCTCAGCTAGTTGTTGTCCATGCATATGAACCCATGCATATCAGCCTACCTCACTTAACATACCAGAACATTTAAAGTACTGACACATACTTTTATTTTGTGTTATGATGTCTTATATCATAGGTTCAGACGCACGGGCTCCTGACCACACTTAGCAACCTGGATTGTTAGTAGTAGATTTAGTGGTGAGTCCTTATAGTTCGAGGATGATGTTATATTTTAGTATTTTAGTAGTTTAACATTCAGTAGATGGATTTAGTTGGGGACTTGTCCCATCAACTCCATATTCAGACAGTTAGAGGCTTTCAGACTAGAGTATTTCAGACAGATATTTAGTTTTTAGTAATCATTTATCAGTATTTAGTATTTTTTTTCATTTGTGAACCTTATGGCTACTTCAGCCTAATTTCTGCATTTATTTCAATATTATTATTATTACCGAGTGATTATTCAGTGCTCACAGTAGATATCAGTCATGGGTTAGCGTTCAGGGTACAGAGTCGTGGTGTTACAATATTAATACTCAAGGTGTTTTGAAAAGACTTAGAAATCTTAAGAATTTTCATAATCTTTCAATGATTGTTATTCTTGAATATTTTTTAGACAATTCTCAACTTCATTTTTATTGGATGCAGCTTCAGATGGATCTGGCTTTGTGTAATAGCAATGGAAAAATTAGGATTTTTTGGACTCAAGATGTTACTTACAAGATTATTGATCAAGATGAACAACAAATTGCTTGTGAAATTCAGCATGTTTCTTATCCTACAAGTTACCTTAACACTTTTTTCTATGCAAAGTGTAGAGATTTTTTGGGAAGACCTTTGTGGAACAAGATATTGCAGGTTTCTGGTAATGCCAAACCATGATGTATAATGGGTGATTTCAATGTCATTACTGATATGGAGAAAAATTATGTGGACAACCTTACAATATTACTAAAATTTTCAAATTTATCGGGGTAATTGAAGCTTGTGGCCTTACTGATTTGGGTTTTCATGGTCAGACATTAACATGGTGAAACAATAGAGATGGTGATGATAGAATATGGAAGAGGTTGTACCGGGCTATGGTTAATAATCTTTTATTAGAAAATATGCCGCAATCTACTATTACTCATATTTCTTTTGTGGGGTCAGATCATTGTCATTATTATTTGAGATTGTTCAGAGACAAGAAGTAGTGAATGGGTATTTTAAGTTTTTTAATTGTTGGGTTGAGAACTACAACTTTTTAGACACAGTTAAAGCATGCTGGAGTAGACCAATTGCAAGAAATCCTATATGGTGTTTTTAATTGAAGTTGAAAAGTGTTTCCAACACTTTGATCAATTGGTCAAAAGGTGAGTTTAGTGATATATTTGCTACTATTATAGAGTTTGAAGAAAAGGTTCAAATTATGGAACATGATATTCTGAATGATAACACTGGCCAAAATAGAACTGATCTTAATTGTGTGTAGGCTGAATGAATTAGATTTCTCAAACTTGAACATACTATCCTTAAGCAGAAGTTGCAATTTCAATGGTTTCAAGAGGGAGATTCTAATTCCATGTATTTCCATGTTATTATCAAAGGAAGAATATGAAGATTATTCATTCATAAAATTAGTGATGACCATGGTAATAGTATTGAAGGGGATCAAAATATAACCAGGGATACTTTTTCTTATTTTGAGAGTATTTTCACAGGTTAAAAAAAGTTGATAAATGAGAAAGTACTTACTTGTATCCCCAGGTTGGTTACTAAAAATTATAATTATATTCTACAAGAGACCCCTACTATAGAGGAGTTGAAAATGGTTCTATTCTCAATGAGTCCTACTTTTGCTGCAGGTCCTGATGGTATGACAGGAAAATTCTTTCAAGCTTGTTGTGAGGTTATTAGTAAGGATTTTCTAGAAGTGTTGCAATACTTCTTTTGTGGTCATTTCATTCCCAAATAATTCTCTCACTCTTGTTTGGTTCTTCTACCAAAAGTGGAACATCCTATTAAGTTGTCAGAATTCAGGACTATATCTCTCAGTAACTTCACTAAGAAAGTTATTTCCAAGATCATTTTCCTAAGACTTGCTCTTATTTTGCCTCTTCTTATTTTTAATAATTAGTCAGGGATTGTTAAAGGCAGAAACATTTTAGAGAATATTATGCTTGCACAAGAGATTATTCATAGCATCAGGAAGCCTAAGGAAGATGACAATTTGGTTATAAAATTAGACATAGCCAAAGCATACAACAGGGTTTCTTGGTCCTACATTTGTCTTGTTCTTTGGAGAATGGGTTTTGGAGAGATTATTATTGATAATTAATGGAGGATAATGTAAAAGAATCGGTACTCAATTATAGTGAATAGTTCAGGTCATGGATTCTTTCATTCTACAAAAGTTCATAAGCAAGGAGATCCCTTTTCTCCTTCACTGTTCATTCTTGGTGTTGAGGTTTTGAGCAGATTGTTGAAAAATCTAAATGATCATTATCATTATCAAGGTATTTACATGGAAAAAATGGGCCTTAGGTGAACCATTTCATCTTCACAGATGATATAGTCATATTTATATTCACCACTAAGCATTCGCTCCAGCTTATTATGAAAATATTTTTGACTTATGAAGAGACTTTCGAGAAACAGATTAATAAGGACAGTAGCAATTTCATGATGCATTACAATGCACCAGTTGATGATGTTAATAGGGTGAAGAGTATTACTGGTTTTACTCAGGAAGATAGTACCATTACAATCTTGAGATGCCCTTTATACATTGGGGGTAAAAGAATCATTTACTTCACGGGAATAGTGGCAAAAGTGATTGCAAAAATCAAAGGTTAGCAAAGTAAGATGTTGAATTATGGAGGTAGAGTTACTTTTATTAAATCATTTCTTCAATCTCTCCCAATTCATAATCTTTTGGTGGTGTGTCCTACTTCTACTACTCCTAAGCAAATTAAGAGCTTGATTATGGATTTTTTGGGGATGGGAGAAGGAAAAAAAAGTACCATTGAGCATCTTGGGGAAATCTTTGTTTTCCTTATGAAGAAGGTGGTATTGGTGTTAATAACCTTGATGACATTTACTCAGCTTTGAAATATAAGCAATGGTGGACCTTTTGGTCAAAAAAATCTTTTGTAAGATCCCGTAATATTCTAAGCTCGATTCAGCTCCTAGTTGTATGCCTAAGGGGTCCAAGGCTAGAAAATTTTACTAAGTGTTGAGGAATTATTCATATGAAGACCCCAAGACTTCTCAGATTTTTATTTTGGCCTTCTCGACCTCGAAACATTGATTTTTGAGTTGATTTATGTTTAAATTGTTAAAGGTATGTCTAGGGAAAGTTTTTGGATTTTCGGATAGGATTCGGGGTGTTTTTTATAGCGGAGGAAGCAAGGCCTCGTGATAGCCCCGTGGTGTGATGATGGCTTGACCCAAGCAAAGGTTACGACACGATGGTGGCTTGACCCAAGTAGGGGTTGCGGTGCGAGGGCCGGTTGACCCAAGAAGGGGTTACGACGTTCTAGCGTATTCCGTCCAGCTTTTTAATTAATGAAATTTAGGGGCACTTGAGTCTTTTCCCCTCAATCCAACTCGTCCATATCTTGATTTAGGGCATCTAGGGGTATTATTTGCCCTATTCTCTAAAAATCACGCTCAAGAAACCCTCCTCTTTTCCCAAGAACAAAACCCAATCTCTTTCTCGAGAAATCAAGGGTTCAAGAAACCTTCAAGAAATCTTAAGAAAACTATCTATTGAGGTATGTGGATGTTCATCAATGGATCTCTGTAATTCCCCGAGGCCTCACCCTGGGCGACACACGATGCTTACGACCTCGAAGGACCATAATCTAACCCATGACTAGTACCTGCTGTGAGCGCTGAATATAATACTAGAATACATGCAGAAGAAATATAAAAATGCCATAAGGTTCTCAAAATACTAAAATAACAACTGAGTATAACTAATAATAACATCTAAAAATTGAATAACTAACTATGCTAGTTTGAAAGCCTCTTACTGTCTGTAGATGGAGTTGATGCGATAAACCCCCAACTAACTTCAACTGAAATAACTATTGAACTTCTAGAAAACTAAAATAGGTAAACTCTATCATCAAAATATGAGGACTCACCACTATAACTATTGCTGATAGCCTAAGCTGCTAAGTATGGTCAGGAACCTGAGCATTTGAACGTATAATATGAGACATCATAGCGCAAAAGAGAGTATAAGCTAATACGTGGAATGTACTGGTATGCTAATTGAGGTAATGCTGATATACTTGGGTTCATATGCATGAGATGATAACTGAGTGAATAAATATCATGAAGTAATTGGATGAGAGTACATAAAAAACTGTAACTACTGAACATACTAAACATTCAATACTGCGCATATCAGTATACATCATGTATCTGAGATTATACTAAAGTTGAGTACTGAATTCTGATGGCTGAGTAACTAATAACTTATAGCCATTGTTCTATAGAACTGACTAAGTTCTTTACCGAATTTTGAGACTAAAACTGTAACTCTGGGAGTGTTCATCTAACCGACATACCCTGATATAGACTGATTTAGGGTCCAACCTATAACCCCAGTTGGAAGGGTGCTAGTACCATACCATGGGTACTAATATTGGTTGTGAGTCACCCTAAATGGTAGGAAGGCATTTTCTCTACCCTCACTAGCAGGAAAAATCATACGAGATGTGTCAACCCTTATCTGGTAGAAAGATATCTAAACCTATGCTGGCTACGTAGTTTTGTAACTCAGGGATTGCTACTAAGGGTCAAACCCTCTGCTGGCAGGAATGCCCCCATCCCTGGGTTTGCTCGGTGCTGAATCCTACTCCAAACTGATTTGATATTGAATTGATTAATGGATTGTACTAGGGTTGATTGAACTGACACTGATCATGTTAACTGACTGAACTAGACTGAGTTCACTGAGTTCTGTTAACTGACTGAGTACTAATGTTCTTGACCTTTACTAAGACTATTCTATAACTACTGCAACTAAGTAAATATCTAGATTTTGGGTAATAAATACACCCAGGACTAGATAGCATAATAGATTAACTCATATCAAAACTTAACAACACAACAATAGGTTCCCATGCATGATTTACTCATATGGACATTTTATCAAACACTTGCAAGACATAGCTTAAGCATGGGAATAGTTTAAACTTGTAGTAATAACATGATTTCAATACTAAGACCACCAAAGGATCACAATGCATAATTCATTCACTTAGACATTTTGTCAAACACTTAGGAGGCATAACCTTGTACATGGGAATAAACAACATGTTAATGCATCATGACTACAACAATAAAATCACAATTAAAGGGTTTGACATGAAATCTACATTAACCAACAAACATTCTATCTTATGTTCATGAAACTTATAATTAAATTTTGAATTGAAACCCATACAACAACAAAAACATGAATACAACCCAATTTGCGCATATAGATCATGAATCTAAAAACTTATAGTTTTAAAAAGGTTTCTTGAACTGCAAGGGTGGAAGGAAATCCAATGATGAACACCTAACATACCTTGATTATTGATTTCATAAGAATTGTGGTAAATTCTTGGGACTTGGACTTGAACTTGATGAAACTAGGACTTTGTTCTTGAGAGTGTTTGTGAGATAATGAGTGAATTTTTCCCTTTGAGAGGGTTAATTTTGTGTTTTAGATGAATTGGGTAAGGGGAAAAGAATCTAAATGCCCTTGTAAATTCAGAATTAAGTAAGTGAAATATGCCCAGTGATGCGATGAATGATACACCGGATCAATTGTATCGATGCAATAGCTGATACGTTGCATCGATGTTGCCGATGCGATAGCCAATGCGACCCATCAAGATCGCATTGGCTTGCTATTTTGGTCATCCAAACATGACCCAAACGATGTCCAAAAATTCTGAAAGTCACCCAAGATGACCTATTGACATCCTTGGTCATGAATTAATTTAAAAATCGACAATCTAAGGTTGTAAGGATTCAAAATAAGATCATCAAATTACGAATACTAAAAATGATTCTAATTCTTAACACTTAGCTGAATTTTTCTAAGTCTAAGACCTCTTTTGGAATGCTATAAAGGATTGAAATGACAAGGACTTTGCGGGGTCTTACAATATCTCTCCCTTGGGAACATTCTTCCTCGAATTAGACTGAATGAAATAGGAGGAACTATATTTACACTGACATGCATAACTGAAGCATGACTGAATTCTGGAGACATGACACATGACTGAGCTGTTCATGAATGTATGAATGATATGACAATGTTATGCAGCTGTAAATGAGAATGGAATATAGTAAATCTAAGAAAGACTGTTACCTTAGTCTTATAATACCAAAAAAATTAAGATCCTTTACTGAACATGCATGAATGGGAACATGATATCATAACTGAGTATTAAGCATTATACATGAATAGAATATCATAAACTTAACTGATATCTTGAACACCTGCAGTGACATGAGAATAATTATAAGTTGAAATAGGAATGAGAGAGTCAACTTCTGAGTAACCATGATCTCTGTCTAGATCTGGTCTCCTGAGGAAAATATGATAGATTTAGTTCACTAAAAACTCAGGGGTATTACATCTTTCCCTTGGGATAGTTCATCCCTCGAATGATACTAACTTGGCTGAAATTCTAGGAAAACTAAGATGATGCACGAAATTCTTATGAATTGAACCATGACCAAAAATTTGGATTCTAAAACTGATGTTTGATGTATGAACTAAGAAAAATTCATAGTTTACATGGATGGGAATAGATTACCACTTGAAATGGGCATAATCAACTGGAGCATTTCTTCAACACACTTTCTAAGAGGTTCTAATAATGTTAGAGAGCAGGGAATCTTGGACATAGTCTGAATAGGTCATATGTTTACTGGAATCACTACTAAAAGCTGAGAGCCGGACTTTGTCACTTATTCTACCATCTCCCCCTTAGCTTAAAGCCATCATTCTAAGTCTGTAGACCACTTAACCAATATATCTAAACTGTACTAAAACCGTATTACTCTAGAGTCTGAGATATAAGAATACTCATAAACACTAAACTCACCCTGAAAGACTGCACCTAAAAGTGTAAAACCCTACTGTTGATACTTCCTTCTGAGATAGAACTATTAACTTTCTATATCCCCAAATACCTCATGTAACAACTTAAGAACTGTCTAACTTAGAATTTTCAACTTCTCTTTCTATTAGCTCAACCTTCAAAGATGCAAACTTAGATCCTAACACATAACATGGATATCCCTAATTCTTTAATAAATATACTACTTTTATCATAGCCTACAAATGTCACATCCACAACACATGTTTTGAATCAACAAACTTAAATTCTTATATACATTGCTTTAAGCCTAATGATTCACCTTTCACATGACTGGTCCCATAAAATATATAACCTGCTCAAATTTAGATTACACCATCACAACTCTACTACTATTGCTAAACTCTTGGTTTCATGCTTCAAATTCTAGATCATATTCTATCATAGGATTTTGAGAAGGAAGCTGAAATCACATCTAACTCCTAATAACTGAGGTACAAACCCTTCATTTACTGACTGGTTCATTGATAAGCTGAAACTGAACTACTTGTAATACCCCGCAAAATCCTCTTCTAGTTTGAGCGTATTCAGTAAAGCGGAAATCCGAGTTTAAAAGTTTCAGAAGTGTCTTTCCAAATGTGAAATATTTTGAACCATGTAGAATTTCCCTAATATAGACTTTTTTTTTCATGTAGAGCATCAAATAAGCTTTCCATCGATACCAAATTTTCCCGAATTCGACACTCGGGTGAAGAGTTAGAGCCATTTTAGTGAGATAGTATGCCACCTGGCACTTTAGCACGCTGCGGAGCCAGCCAAAATGGCAATTTTCAAATTCTAGTGAAACTCTGTGATTCCACCGCATCGCGGTATAGTTCCAGTTCGCAACCCAGGGGCAATGCGATTTCCACCGCGTCGCGCCGTCATGCAGTTTCCCAATTGTCCATTTTCCAGTGAGATGGTGCAATTATGGCGCGTCGTGCCAGCATGTAAAATTGGGATTTTATAGTTTATAATTCCAAGGGATTTTTGATCTTTTCCCCTTATCCCCAACCTCTATAAATACCCGGCTAAGGGATTTTAGCCTTATTTTCTCTTCTTCCACCAAGAACTAGGGTTTCCAAAAAAACAAAATCCTCTCTTCTTCTTCAACAAAGATCAAGAAAAATCTAGAGAAATCAAGAAATCTTCCAAAGGCTTTCAAGAAAAGAGTTTTCCCAAGGTATATAGATGTTGATTCTTGCGTCTTTTATATCCAAGAAGCTTAAACACCATTTTTAAAACTTAAAGATTTTATGTTTGTGAGATTCTATGATTTGTATGAGTTGAAATTGATGTTACATGTATTATTGAGTCTCGATTCATGTTTGTTTACAAGATTTATGGGCTTTGACCCTAGTATGTGGGATTTATATGATGTTTGTGATGAGCCCTCTTGAAGTTGTTTTCTATGTGATGTGTTCATGATATTTGGGTGTAGAAATGGTGGAATAAGCGGAGCATGTTCCCCATAGGTTTGATGAAATCTTAGGCTAAACATAAGGGCTATTATAGTATGTTGAATAGGAAACCCCAAATTTTGAGTTAGTTTATGCATGCCTAGTGTTTGATAAAATGCCCAAGTGGATGAATTATTCCATGATGGTAGGAAATCCCCAAATAAGTGTGAAAATGTGCATGTATAGTGTTTATTGAAGGACTTTAGTGAACAAGTGGAGATGTGATAGTAGTAAATTCCCCAATTGTGTGCTCTTTGATAAATGCTAAGCTTTTAATACATGAAAAGTGGTTGCAAGTAAGTTGAGACATGATAGTATGAAGTTTTCCCCAAATCATGTGATGTCCAAATACATGTCAAGACTGATTTAGGTATGAAGTACTTGAGGTAAGACCTTGTTGAAGGAAGTATAATCTTGTAGCATGTTTCCCTACGCTAGTATATGTTGATTTTTCCTAAATGCTTGATGCGATGCCTTAATGATTGTAAGGGTGAAGGTATGTTATGTTTCCTAAATACTTGAAGAGATGCTTTAATGATAATGATGATGAATGAATAACTGTGATGATGAATAAATGATTGTGATGATGATGAATGAACGATTGTGATGATGATGAATAAACGATTGTGATGATGAGGAATGATTATGCTTTATTTTATGTTATTGAGTCCTGGGGGTATTTATACCCAATAATTTAGCTGCTGTCTAGAGCCCGTGTCAGTTTCAGATCTAATAGTACTCAATTGTTCAATTATAATCTCAAAAGCGATTCGAATAATCTATTCAAGCTCTGTATCGTCAGTCAGATACCGTGATCTAATAGCATTCTATCAGATATAGAACCAAGTGATCTCAACATAACTCAGTCAGATCTTTTGAGAAACATGATTAGTAACAGATTCAGTTCATTTGTATTCAGTTAAGAATTCAGTTCAGAGTCTTTCAGTTGGGAGTAGAAACTAGCACAGAGCGAGGAAAGGGATGACGGCTCCTCCTGTCAGCGAGAGAGGCCGAAGTCGTTAGTAGCAATCCATGACCTCCAGAACTGTGTATCCATCACAGGATACAGGAGTCACCATCAAGAAAAGTCTGTCACCTCCAGAGAGAGAGTATTTGACTATTATATTACCTTAGGTCGACTACCTGGTAAGGGTCATCCATTAGAGAAGATTGACCAGAGAGAGATTTTTACCTGTGGCACGGTATTGACACCCTTCCAGCTGGGGTTACAGGTTGGACCCAACCTGTGGTAGGTTGGGGCATGTCAGTTAAGTGACTACTTCCCACAGTTTCAGTTATAGATTTAGTTTCAGTAGAAATCTTCAGAAATTAGGACTGTCAGATACAGTCATCTATCATTATAAGGAAATTCGATAGCTCCATTTATTCATGGACCATCCCGTCCAATAGGATTGGTCTCGTATACAATTATTTGATATCATATTCAGCGATATACCGCCAGACAGGCTTAATTCACAGTCTCAGATTCTATTGAGTATTCTTGTTGTCAGCTTCAGATATGATAATTTCCTTACCATTGATAATAGCTTTCTTAATCATCCGTTAGAGAGGTTGATCTTTAATGTTATTAGTCGAGAGAAGTAAGCTCAAAATTCAGTCATTGATGTAAGTACATCCAGTTTCTCAGTCATCAGTATCAGATAAGTCAATATCTCAATATCTCAGTGTCAGTAGTGAGTTCAATCTGCAGTAAGGCAGTACCCAAGTTTCAGTCTCTAGATTTATGATGATTGTTACTATGGTCTATGCATTCATGTATGTGTATGTGTTCTTGTGTGGCATTTTCATGATTATCCAGTTTAGATATTATGCATGCATGAGCCTTTGCATTTAGCCATACCTCATCTACATACTCTGTACATCCCTATACTGACATATTTGCACTATGGCGTTTTATTTGGCACCATAGGTTCAGAGGCATAGGACATAGAGTTTCCTCAACAGTTTAGTCCCAGTCAACAATAGTAGTCGTGGCAGTGAGTCCTCTTCTTTTGAGGACGAGTTTCAGTTTACTATTATTGCATCAGATTTTGTTATTTTCAGTTGACGGAGTTAGTTGGGGACGTGTCCCATCAACTCCACAGTTCAGAGAGTTTAGAGGCTTTTCAGATAGATGTATTAGTATTCAGTTTTTTTTTTTTCTATTTTGAGTATTTATAGATGTGTTGAACCTTATGGCTAGTTTCCACATTTATTTAAGATATTATGTAGTGTTCAGGTACAAATATCTGTAAAGGGTTAGGTTGTGGTCCTTCAGGGCCATAAGCACCGTGTGATGTCTTGGGATAGGATCTCGGGGAATTACAAACTTGGTATCAGAGCCTAAGGTTCATGAGTGTCCTAGGGAGTCTGAAAAGCCACATCTAGTAGAGTCTTGTGCATAGGTGTGTTGCGTTCCACATTTATGTACAAGAGGCTACGGGATATTTTAGGAGCAGTTTCCCTTCTTTTAGTGATAATATCGTATGAGTGAGAATGATCTCAAGTTGATTCTCAGTCTAATCCACTTCTTCCTTCCAATTATAGAGTATGCCTCCTCGCAGAGACTTTGTCCATGGGGTTGATGACCAGCCCCCACAGCCAGTAGATCCTGAGAATGAGAGTGTGTTGCATGCAGAGTTTCGAGCAGTTTTTCAGATTCTAGCCAAAGCCGTGACTAATGTTCAGAGTAATCGTCAAGCTGCAATCCCACCTCAGCATAATGGGAATTCTGCCTCAGCCAGGGTTAGAAGTTTCATAAAAATAAACCCACCAAAATTCTTTGGGCCAGTGGTAGGTGAGGAGCCACAGTTTTTTCTAGAGGAGGTGAAGAAGATCACCCAGATTATGCATATTTCTGAGGAGGAGAGTGTTGATTTAGTATCTTATAGGTTGAAGGATGTTGCTCATAATTGGGTAGTGATGTGGGAGAAGAGTAGAGGGGAGGATGCAACTCCTGTGACTTGGCTACAGTTTCAGAGTGCCTTTGTAGATAGATTCTTTCCACTAGAAATAAGAGAGGCTAAGGTAGAAGAGTTCATGAACCTAAGGCAAGGTTCCATAATCGTGAAAGAGTATTGTCTTAAGTTTAAACAATTAACTAAGTATGCTCCCGACTTGGTAGCTGACCCTAGAGCGAGTATGAGTAAGTTTTTGTATGGGGTATCGAGTTATGTGTTGAATGAGTGTAGAGATTCTATGATCAATAGAGATATGGACCTTTCTACTCTAATGATGGATACACAACAAATTGAGGAGGACAAGATGAAAGAAAGAGAGAGAGTGAGCAAGATAGCCAAGATAGGTAGTCGTGGTTTCTCGCAGTCAGGGTCTAAGGGTGGTAGTAGTTCTCAGCATAGTCGGAGAGTTTTAGCCCCAGCTCCATTTTTAGCTATTGTACTCGCACTTGTGTTTGGGGGTATCAGTTCAGATGGAGCGCCAGGCTCCAAAGCCCAGAATAGTGCTAGTGGTGTTTGTACCCATCCGCATTGTGGAGAGTATGGAAAGCGCTACCAAGGTGTGTGTAAAGTCGGTAGTGATGTGTGATTTGGGTGTGGAGAGACAGGCTATAGAATGTGAGAATGTAGAGTGCTAACTCAAAGGGGTAGACTTCACGCGCTTTAAGTTCGCCTTGATCGGGAAGGATTCCCTGAAATAGACCCGGGTATGTTATGATCCCTTTATCTTTATGCTATGCATTGTTAGATCCTTTGCTTTTATTTCGAGCTTATATTCCAACATGAGTTATGCATGAGCTTTAGATCTCAATCGGTCAGTTATTACCCAGTCTATAGATGCCCCGCGCATCACCCCAGTATTTTAGCGAAGTGTGTTTAGAGGGACATAGAGTCCCAAGGGGGAGATACCCCATAATATTATGATATTGCATGTCCCTAGATTCATTCAGATGTATGTTTAGATCTTCCCTATAAGGTTAGCATCAGTTGTTATTGTATTGTCAGTCGTACCTTTGGAAGTCAGTTTAGTCAGACATTCATGCATTAGATATGCATAGTCAGTAGAAAGAGTTTAGCATGTCAGCGTGTTCAGCTATGCACTCATGATATCATCCCAGTTATGAGTCCATGCATCAGATATGCATGTGTGTTATGAGAATTCATCTATGAGTAGATTCAGTTGAGTATTCCATGTGTCAGATATGCGTGTCCAGTGTGAGAGCTCCGTATGTCAGTTGTTCCAGTTGCGTAGTTATGTTTTGAGATATTTCCATTCCTTGAGTAAGTTCAGTTGATCCGCATTCTCAGTCTATCAAGAGATATTCAAGGATAAATATTCCCAACGGGGAGATAATGTAATACCCCGCAAATCCTTTTCCAGTTTGAGCCTTAGAGCATTTTCAGTAAAGCAGAAATTTGAGTTTAAAAGTTTCAGAAGTGTCTTTCCGAATGTGAAATATTTTGAACCATGTAGAATATCCCTAATATCGACTTTTTGTCATGTAGAGCATTTAATAAGCTTTTCAATGATACCAAATTTGCCCAAATTTGATACTCGGGTGAAGAGTTAGAGCTATTTTAGTGAGACAGTGTGCCACCTGGCACCTTAGTGCGCCGCAGAGCCAGCCAAAATGGCAATTGTCAAATTCCAGTGAAACTGCGTGATTCCACAACGTCGCGGTATAGTTCCAGTTCGCAATCCAGGGGGCAATGCGATTTCCACCGCGTCGTGCCGTCATGCAGTTTCCCAATTGTCCATTTTCCAGTGAGCTGGCGCGATTATGGCGCGTCGCGCCAACATGTAAAATTGGGATTTTACAGTTTATAATTCCAAGGCCTTTTTGGTCCTTTCCCCTTATCCCGAATCTCTATAAATACCCGGCTAAGAGATTTTAGCCTCATTTTCTCTTTTTTCACCAAGAACTAGGATTTCCAAAAAAACAAAATCCTCTCTTCTTCTTCAACAAAGATCAAGAAAGATCTAGAGAAATCAAGAAATCTTCCGAAGGCTTTCAAGAAAAGAGTTTTCCCAAGGTATGTAGATGTTGATTCTTGGGTCCTTTTTATACAAGAAGCTCAAACACCCTTTTTAAAACATAAAGATTTTATGTTTGTGAGATTCCATGATTTGTATGAGTCAAAATTGATGTTACATGTGTTGTTGAGTCTTGATTCATGTTTTTTTACAAGATTTATGGGCTTTGACCCTAGTCTGTGCGATTTATATGATGTTTTTGATGAGCCCTGTTGAAGTTGTTTTCTATGTGATGTGTTCATGATATTTGGGTGTAGAAATGGTGGAATAAGCAGAGCATGTCCCCCATAGGTTTGATGAAAGCTTAGGTGAAACATAAGGGCCATTATAGTATGTTGAATAGGAAACCCCAAATTGTGAGTTAGTTTATGCATGCCTAGTGTTTGATAAAATTCCCTGCATTTGCGGCCCTCTCTGCTTTCCACTATTTAAACCATGAGTATTCCATATCCTGTAACTGATATGCAACCAACTCAGCGCTCTCAATAACCATCACTCCCATAATGTCTGTAACTTTCTGCTCCTGATTAAGAAAATCCTGAGGGTCCTCATCTGACTTAGACCCAATTAAAGATGAAGGGTTCATTCAGGTGAAATCTCAAATCCTGGCAGCAGTAGTATTGGTTGAAATAGCAGTTGGATGTCCATTCTGGGCTATCACAGAATGAGCTAGGGTGGTGAATGCTGCTCTGAACTTAGCATGGGAGACGTGTCCTTCCAGAGAATCTGGCTGGACAGACTGGAGTTCTAGTTAGTCTCCCATTCCTCTTCCCTTAGTCCTCTTTGGAGGTATATTCTATAAAAGGAAGAGAAATTTGGATTAGACAGGGAGTTTAACTGGAGCTCATGCTTACTCGCATGACATGAATACTGAAAGAAGGGACACTTTTCCTAAAACACCTCGCAACCTCCTGACCATAAGTGTGGCGCACTACACACCCATGTACAAGATTCTACTAGATGCAACTTTCAGATATCATAGGACTCTATTGAACCTTAGGCTCTAATACCAAGTTTGTAAAACCCCGAGTTTGTACCCCAGACACTACACGATGCTTATCATCCCAAAGGACCTCAAGCTAACCCATGACTAGTACCTACTGCAAGAACTAAATAATAATATTGTAGTATGCGGAAATTAGGCAGAAAACATTCCATAAGGTTCAATACTATAATAAAACTGAATACGGTATAAGAAATACCAAATCTGATACATCTGTTTGAAAATACTTAAGTCTGAAAAAGCCTTTAAACTGTCTGAGTTATGAAGTTGATGGGACAAGTCCCCAACTAACTCCAAATTACTAAAATAAGCTGAACTACTAAAGTAATCATCATTTCCTTGAACTAAGAGGACTCACCACTAACTCTGTAAACTGGATATCTAAAATGCTAAGTATGATCGGGAGATTGTGCGTCTGAACCTATGACATAAAACATCATAGCGTAAAAGAAAGGTATGCATCAGTACTTTGAATGTACTGACTGGAATAAAAAGTGAGGTAGGCTAAAATTCATGGGTTCATATGCATGAAAAACACTGACTAAATGACATGAATATAACTGAATAAGAGTACATGCGTGAATTCGTAAACTATAACTGAGATCATGATAACACTGGATACTGAGTTCTGAATTACTAATTTACTGATATCTGAGTTACTGATACTATGTAGCTGATAACTGAGTGACTACATCTGACTGTCTTGATCCTGTGGAACTATACTGAGTTCTGTACTAAATTGAGTGACTGTATCTGACAGTCCTAAATCTGTAGAACTGAACTGAGTTCTATTCTGAGATTGGAACTAAAATTGAGACTATGGGAGGTAATCATCTAACCAACATGCCCTTTCTGAATAGATTGGGGTTAACCCTGTAAACCCAATTTGAAGGGTGTAAGTACCATTCCACGGGTATAGAAAACTATAAGTTAACACTCTCTGACAGGAAGCTCTTTTGTCAAACCTCGCAGGCAGGAAAACTCATACGAGTTGTATCAACCCTAATCTGGTAGGAGAATATCTCAACCTACACTAGATAAGTAGTACTATAGCATAGGGATTGATACTAAGGGTCAAATCCTCTGCTGGCAGGAATGCCCCCATCCCTGGGTTAACTCGGCACTGAATCCTGCTCCAAATTAAATAGACACTAAACTATTTTCTAGTTCATACTAGGCTTGACTGAACTGTTACTTATTATATTGTCAAACTGAACTGAACTGAGTTTACTAAGTTCTGTTGACTGACGGAATACTACTAAATTCTATTAACTGGCTTAATTTACTGAGGTCTAAACTGAATACTAAACTTGATTGGACTGATACTGAGTCTACTGAGTTTTTCCTGAGTTCTATAACTGACTGAGAGTACTACTAATCGTGACATGACTGATACTATCCTGAGACTGACCATGGCTCTAGGTAATAAGATAAATTGTTGGGTATTAAATACCCCAAGACTCAATAGCATAAATTATACGATATGGCACAATCTTGAAACATGATAAAAAACTATGTGATCATCATTCATTCAATGGGACATTCTAGAAAACACTTGCATGCCATGAACTTGAATACATTCTAACATGATATAATTTCATTATTTAATTTGCACGAACAACTCATCAAACACTTGGAAGGAATTATATATGAACATAGTACAAATCAACACATGAGCATCACAATTTCAAGGCTTTAACATGAATTCACATGATACTACATACATAATAGTTGTTTTTACATAAATCTTGCACTTAATCATGGAATAGAAATCCAATCAATGTTATAATCGTGAATACACTTTAATCCAAATCATGGAAAACATGAAATCAAACTACTTGAATTTTAAAACAGTTTGTTGGACTCCAAGGGTGGAAGGAACCCTTGGATGAAGACTTGACATACCTTGGTTGCTAAATTCTTGAATAAAAATGGTGAAACCTTGATCCTTGGCTTTGAAATTAAATCACCTAGGGTTCTTGTTATTGAGTAATTAAAGAGAAAGTTAATGTATTTTGCTTAATGAGGGTTGAATATAGTGTTTTAAGGCTGAATACGGGTGGGAAAAAACCCTAAACCACTGAGGATGCGACTTTTTAATTACTAAAATTTAGACTGTCGACACGTAGGATGATGCACTGCGTCATTAGTATCGATGCAATAGCCAAAGCACCACATCGAGTCTGCGTCGATTCACTGGAAATTGCCACTGGGAGCCACGAAAAAATATTGATCGGCGCAATGGCCGCCGCACTGCGCCAAGATAGCATTGATGCACTATTTTGGATCCCAAATGTGGTTCAAACGGGGTTCAAAAAATACGAAACTCATCTGGGAATACCTACTGACATTCCTGATCATGAATTAACCTAAAAATTGACATTTTAAGGTCATAAGAATCGTGAAATAGAGTTTCCAACTTATGAAGGCCGAAATAATACTAAGTCTGAATACTTAGCTAGAATTTTCTAAGTTTGGAACCCCTTAGCTAGCTTAAAATACTAAGTTGAGCTTAGGATTTTGCGGGTTCTTACACCACTTACCTTTGATTAAGTATTCCTATAACAAGATCTATCACTCCAGCATTCAGATGGATCCATTTGATGCTCTCAATGGAAATAGATATAGATCTCTTCTTTGTTTGTTTGAAGTAGGTAAGGCTGCTTTGATAGGGCTAGATTCATTATTTCAAGTGATGGAGAAAATTTTGTTAATTCTAGAGAGGCTGAAGATAGACCAAAGAAGTAAAAAATCTTATACGGATGTAAGGAGAAGGGACCTTGAGTTTGAATTTGGTGACTTAGTCTATTTATATATTTTACCTATAAAAGGAGTGAAGAGATTTGGAAAGAAGGGGAAGCTCAGTCCCTAATATGTTGCCCCTTATGGAATTTTGCACCGCTTTGGAAAGGTAGTTTATGCGTTAGAGTTGCCTACAGATTTGGCATCAGTACATCCTGTGTTCCATATTTATTTATTAAAGAAATGCATTGGTGATCCACCTATTGTTGTTCCTTTAAAAAGTATGGATGTTCAGGATAGGCTTTCCTACAAAGAAGTCTAGTTAAGATCCTTGATTGTCAGATTCATATGTGGAGGAATAAAGAAGTTCCTTTGATTAAGTTTGTTTGGCGGAATCAGTCTGTTGAGGGAGCTACTTTGAAAGAAGAAATAGATACGCGAGCCTAGTACCATCATCTTTTCTCTGCAAAATTAGAAACAACTTAAGGTAATGATTTTCCTCAAATTTTTTTTTTCCGTTCTCAGTTTCAGCTATGTGACCATTCTTATGTCATTGCATGCATTCACGAAATCAGTTCAGCTCATGTATCATGCTTTAGAATTAGTTATGTAATCAGGTTCGAAGTTATGTATGTTCAATATATAACCTTAGTTTCCTTATTTTTCTCAGTCTAACCACTCCTATTCAAGGACGAATATTCCCAAGGGGGAAATTTCTTAATACCTCGTAATATTCTATGCTTGATTCAACTCCTAATTGCATGATTAAGGGGTACAAGTCTTGAAAATTTCACTAAGTGTTGAGGACTTAGTAATTTCAAGACCCCAAGACTTCTCAAATTTTTATTTTGGCCTTCCCAACCCCGAAACAGTGTTTTTTGAGTTTTTCATGTTTAAAGATGCTAAAGGTATTTCTCAGGAAATTTTGGAATGTTCAAATGGGATTTGGGTGCGTTTGGATAGCAAAGGTAGAAATGCCTCACGATAGTTCTGCGGCGTGATGGTGGCTTGACCCAAGCAGGGGTCGTGGCGTAAGGGCCACTTGACCTAAGTAGGGGTCACAGCACGCCAGTGTATTCTGTCTAGCTTTTTGGTTAATGAAATTTAGGGGAACTTGAGTCTTTTCCCATCAACCCAATTCTCCCATAACATGATTTGGTGCATCTATAGGGGCATTATTTTCTCCTTTCACACAAAATCACTATTAAGAAACCCTTCTCCTTTCCCAAAACAAAACCCAAGCTCTTTCTCGAGAAATTAAGGGCTCAAGCTTACAAGTTCAAGAAACCTTCAAGAAATCTTAAGAAAACTATCTATTGAGGTATGTGGGTGTTCATCAATGGGTCCTATCACCCATTGAGCCCAAAACCCTCCTCTTTTGTTAAAATATGAGTTTTTTCTTTATTACGAAGTTTCATATGTTCAAGATAAGATTGATTTAGGTTTTCCTTAGTAGTTTGAGCTCAATTCAAGACCACGTATGATTCCATGAAAAGTTAGGTTATCACAGCCTTTAAGTTTTAATTTGCCATGTCATATCCAAGTGAATTTCATGTTGCAATATCGAATTATGAAATTAGCTAGGAAATCATGTTGTTTTTTTCATGTTTAACATATTCACACATTCATGTTCCATGTTTTTCACCCATTTGGGGAAATGTATATGTTTTCGGTGTTTGAACCATGATTTCATGCTATACTTTTAAGCTTTGATATCGTATCTTATGATCATTAAGTGTGGTGGGTTATTATCACCCGATACTTCTGTATTTTACATGATTTTAGATCTTCAAGTAATAATTCTATTAAACCATGCATCCTGTCATTGTACTTAAATATTTATTATCATGATGAGCACTATTAAAAATAATGTTCAGTTGAATCCAATTCAGTTTAGTACCAGTGTCAGTTTAGTTGGGAGTAGGATTTAACACTGAGTGAACCCAGGGATGGGGGCTCACCTGCCTATAGAGGGTGTGATATTTAGTAGAAATCCATGAGTTCCAGAACTATGTATCCATTGTAGGTTTTAGATGTCTTTCTGCCAGCTTAGGGATGACATATATCTCATTAGAGCACCTTATAGTAGAGGACGACTCCTTAGTCCTTCGGGACACCAGTTTAGTTCTCCAAACATAAGGTTCTGTCTCCTTATGAAAACCCTAAACAAGGCTTTAAATAGTTCACCCTAATTATGGAAACAAAATAATAAAATTCAGAAATTCTTCAAATTACGTGATGCCATTTGTGTAGCCTATCAGGAGGCTGCCGACTTATCATAATATCATCAACTTCCTCTGTGCTTTGGACACTTGATGCCTAACGCTGATGACAAACGGTGATGACCTATCAGCTCCTTGATGACTTGTTATCAAGTATCTACTTCAGTTTTCATGTGCTGCCTTACGCTAACGGCAGTCTTGACGGCCTATCAACTCCTTGACGACCTATCACAAAATGTCATCATAGCTTTTAACTTAGGCCAATTCTCTGTCTATGGATGATGATGAAGCTGATAGCTTATCACAGGGCTAACGATTTATCACAAATGTCGTCAACCACACTTTGCCTCTATTTACTTTAGATTTCAGCTCATTTGCTTCCATTCTTGTTGGTTCTCTAACATATTAGCTTCTTCTGCAAAATCAAACGTAAAACAATCCCAAACGACAAAAGTTGCTTAAGACTTTGCAATTATTCTTAGTTAAAATCCTCAAATATGTTAGCATTAGCTCACACATCAATACCCTAAACTTAAAATGATTGTTTGTCCTCAAGCAACTCAGCACATCTAAGAGAATACAAAGCACATTTGGCAGTCAATCATCCATATCATCTCAAAATACTTTCACTATCTCCAAGGTCAGTCAATTCAAGAACAACTATGTATATTATTGAAAAACACCAATGCAACACACAAGAATCAAGATACGACATTTATTTAGCTATAACAACCATGTATAGACCAGTATTACAATCTCTAAATAAGTTAGCAACTAGCAACATATCTGGTGGGCCCTCACAACAAAGAAATCCCCCTCATTTCATATCAGTAGTCATACATGTAACCATGGGGAAAATCAAAACACTTACTCTCAGAACGAAGTTCCAACCAATGTATGCCAGTACCATAGGATTGCCCTTATTTTCATCACCCAGATCTTCAGATAGGTCAGCTAGGATTACTATAGGTCTTCTCTTAGGCTTGTAATGTAGGTTTGGGGCTAGTATGATACTCGATGGTATTTAAAGTGACTAAGCCTCCTTGAAACTACATTAGCTTTTTGGGATTTCACTCCTTAGACTTTTCTACTCTTCTCTTTTCTTGATCACACTTATTTATGATGGGTGCGGTCTTTTTCATAATTATTTATTCTTTTTCACAATTTTTTTTCTTGCTCTCTTCCTCCGCACCGAGCTTTTTATTCTTTTCTTTTATGCTACCTTTCTTCATACTTATTCTACATCACACACCCCTATGATAGCCACCCTCAACTTAGGCCATTTGCCTAAGTCAAGGTGTACAGTGTCCAAGGAGGACCAGGGCCAAAACAAGTTCATTGTGATCTAAATAGGAAGGTAACACGTGTCATAAAAAGAAATAGGCTAATCAGGCTCAAAACAGTGATCACGGGATATTATACACATAGGGAAGGTCATTTAGGCTAAAGTGAGCTAATATCAAAACAGCCTATCATCCTTTTGCTAACCCCTATCCTTCAACCTAGGTAAGACTAATCGGTCCAGTTCTGGCTTCAGCATACAGAGGGAACTAAGTATTTTCTCACAGATACTTGGCACATAGGTATATCACAATCTACTACTCATTCAGTTCATGCATCTATTTAGCAATGATCATTGTGTTACTATAACTAATGCCATACAAAGATATACAATGGTCACACATAAATGCAAATCACACAGTTAAAGAAGTAGACCACTTAAAGAGGTGTACAAAATCACAAAAATAAGTCAACTACCTCAAGTACTAGTACTTCTCCTAGTTGACTACAAAATTTTACACCAACAATTTACCCTACACCCTCGACTTAAAATCAAATAAAATCTAAACTTAGGGTTAGAGTATACCTAGAATAGATCAATCTCAAGGGTCATGAGTTTCCTCCTATGCAGTGCCTGATTTAACATAGTGGCATGATTCAGGTATCTTGATTACTTCAGACTTCATCGATACAGATAGTAGTGACACTTTTCATTTATTCTTTTGGACCAATATAAAGTTTGACTCATTGCCCATTTACCTTGAAGGTACTACCATCTTCATTTTCAAGTTCCACAACTCCAGGTGAGTAGACTTGACTAACTATAAAAGGGCCTGACCACTTAGATTTAAGCTTGCCTGGGAACAGTTTGAGTCTGAAATTGAACAGTAGCACCAAGTCACCCTTTTGAAAGTCTCATTTCTCTATCCTCCAATCATGGTATTTTTTCATCTTTTCTTTATATAGGTCTGCTCATTCATATGCCCTGATATAGAATTCATCCATCTCATTCATCTGTCCTAGTCTCAGCTCTATTGCCTCCTTCCAACTCAAATTTAGCCTCTTGAGTGCCCATAAGGCTTTGTGCTCCATCTCTATTTGTAAGTGGAAAGCTTTTACATAGACCAACTGAAATGGTGACTTTCCAATGGGTGTCTTGAAAGAAGTCCAATATGCCCACAAGGCATCATTGAGCTTTTGAGACCAGTCTTTTTGACTAGCATTCACCATTTTGTCTAGGATGGCTTTAATCTCTCGATTTGACACCTCCACTTGCCCACTAGTTTGTGGGTGATATGGAGTGGTTACTCTATGCTGTTTCACCCTATATTTTGCTAACGCCGCTCGAAACACTTTGTTGCAAAAATAAGATCCTCCATCAGTTATAATAGTACGTGGTACTCCAAAGCGAGAGAAGGTGTTCTTCTTGAGAAAAGCAACAACCCTCTTTTCTTCATTATCATACAAGGAAACAACTTTAAACCATTTCAATACATAGTCAATAGCAACTAAAATATACTTTATCCCGTATGAGCTTACAAAAGGTCCCATGAAATCGATGCCCCAGACATCAAACAATTCCACTTCAAGCATCTTAGTCAAAGGCATCTTAGTCAAAGGCATCTCATGTCTTTTGAAGATTGACCCCTGCCTCTGACATTGGTCGCATTTCAGCACAAACTCGTGGGCATCCTTGAATAATATTGGCCAATAGTAGCCTCTCTGCAATACTTTCCTAGCTGTTTGGTCACCTGCATGGTGGCCTCCAAATGGGAAAGCATGACATGCCTCCAATATGCACAATACATCTACCTCTGGTACATATCTCCTTATAATGTTGTCACCACATCGCCAAAAAAGATACGGCTCATCCCAGAAGTAATGTGTCACATCATGCAAGAATTTCTTCCTTTGATGGAAAAAGAGATTTTCTGGAATGACTTCAGTCACAACATAATTTGTAAAATCAGCGTACCAAAGAAATTTCTCCATCGCAGTAACTAATATCTCCTCATTAGGAAATGCATCATTTATCTCCATATCATCACTACTTGCTTACTCACCTTCTATTCTAGACAGATGATCTGCAACTTAGTTTTCACAACCTTTTCTATCCTTGACTTCAAAGTCAAATTCTTGTAGAAGAAACACCCATCTAATCAGACTTGGTTTTGCATCCTTCTTAGCCATCAAATACCTCAAGTATGCATGGTCAGTGTGGACCACCACCTTGGTCCCAAGAAGATAAGTCCTGAATTTCTCAAAAGCATACACTACATCCAGAAGCTCCTGCTCAGTGACGGTGTAGTTCTTTTGCACTCCATTCAGTTCTTTGCTGGCATAATATATTGGATGAAACAAATTTTCCTTCTTTTGTCCCAATACAACTCCAAGGGCAACACCTCTTCCATCACACATTATCTTAAATGGTTTTGATCAGTCTGGTACAACAATAATAGGGGCCTCAACCAGCTTCTTTTTAAGGCGTTCAAACGCCTTCAAGCAATCATTATCGAAAGAAAACTTCACTTCTTTCTCCAAAAGTTTGCAAAGTGGATTTGCAACCTTCGAGAAGTCTTTTACAAACCTGCGATAGAAGCCAGCATGTCCAAGAAAACTACTCACTCCCTTCACTGAAATGGGAGATGGTAGTTTCTCAATAACTTCCACCTTGGCTCGATCAACTTCTATCCCTTTTGCTGAAATTTTGTGACCGAGAACTATGACCTCCCTTACCATAAAATGGCATTTTCCCCAGTTAAGCACCAAATTGAATTCAACACATCATTGCAAGGCTTTGCTCAGGTTTACTAAGCACACCTCAAATGAATCTCACACCATAGAGAATTCATCCATGAATACCTCTATGGTATCCTAGACCATATCTGAGAAGATAAACATCATGCACTTTTGAAAATTGGTAGGTGCATTGTATTGTCCAAGCGACATCCTCTTAAATCAAAGGTGCCATATTGACATGTAATTATCGTCTTCTGCTAATCTTCAGGAGCAATACAAGTTTGGTTGTATCTTGAATATCCATCCAAGAAGCAATACCATCCCTTTCCAACTAATCGATCAAGAATTTAGTCCATAAAAGGGAATTGGGAAGTGTTTTTTCAGAGTCCATGAATTTAGCTTGCGATAGTCCATGTAAACTCTCCACCCAATCACAGGCCTAAGTGGAATCAACTCATTCCTTTCATTTGCAACCACAGTCATGCCCCCCTTTTTGGGCATGCATTGAACTGGGCTCACTCATTTGCTATCAGAAATTGGGTAAACCACTCCTGCATCCAACCACTAAATAGTCTCCTTCAAAACCACCTCTTGAATTGGTGGGTTAAGACAGTGCTGATGCTCTATGGTTGGAATACAATCATCTTCAAGTTGTATTTTATACATACAGATGCCAGGGGGAATGCCAATAATATCTGCGATGGTCCATCCTATAGCTCTCTTATGCCTCTAAAGTACTGAAATAAGTGCATTTACCTATTGCTAACCCAGATCAGTCGCAATAATAACACATAGCGGGTTTCTGTTGCCCAAAAATATGTACCGTAAGTGCCCAGATAGTTCTTTCAATTCCAGCACTGGTGGCTCCTCAATGGATGGCTTGGCTGGTGGTGTTAGTCGATTAGAAAGGTCAAGGTCTAGATTTTTAGGAGCATAAGGATATGAACCCATGCCTGACAAGGAACAAACAATTTCTTCATACTCCTCAATGCCTTTATGATAGAAGTTCATCAAAACTGTGGCTAAAGGCTCGGGAACAAGTTGCTCTTCTCTTGACACCTCCTATTCGTCCTCATAATACACATCAACTACTAAGAACACACTCATTTCTTCCTTCTGATTCATTGATTTACACATATCAAACCGTACCACTTCATTATTCATCCTGAATAAGAGCTCATTCGTTCTCAAATCAATCAGTACACTTTTGATCACGAGGAAAGGTCGACACAAGATTATGGGCACCTCAAAATCCACCTTGCAATCTAGAATGACAAAATCTGTAGGGAATATGAAGCTGGATACCTTCACCAACACATCATATAAAATGCCAACAGGTCATTTTACTGATCTATCCACCATCACGAGTCGCATGTTGGTGGGTGTGGGATTTCCCAGACCCAACTTTCTATATACAGCCAGCGGCATCAAATTAATACTTTCTCCCAGATCACAAAATGCCTTGGAAAATTTCATAGTCCCAATTGTACAGGGAATAGTGAATGCGCCTGGGTCTGGCTTCTTCTGCACCAAGGTCCTTGTAAAACTAGCTCTACAATGATGTATATTATCCTCCAATTTGTAGCTCACCACTCTTTCCTTAGTCACAAGGTCCTTCATGAATTTAGCATATCCTGGCATTTGCTCAAGTGCCTCCATTATCAAGTTTTTTTCTTCAATCATTGAGGAAAGAGAGGTGGTGGTCTTGGGACAGTTTTCAACACTACCTTTCTCTCCTTCTCATTTTTTTTTACAAAACATCATCAGAATTATACAGCTTCTCAGACTCCACTTGACTACTTTCTTTCGGTTCATCATCAACTACCTTATCAACTACAGGTTTACCCACAGAAGGGACAGGTAATATCTTACCTCTTCTAGTGGTAATATCCATGAATGAGCCATCATTCCGCTGATTCTGGACCGTATCACTTGGTAATATTCCGCTCTTCCTCTAGTTGAATACTGTGGAGAGTTGGCTCATCTGCTGCTCTAACTGTTTGATTGCAGTGGAGTATGAGTGTACCAATTGACTGATGGATGCCAGATCGGTCTTCATGGTGGTCACACCAGAGTTGGTAGCCTCCACTCCCTTCAACAACTTAGACATCATGTCCTCCATGGATATTTTTTCTAAACTTGTTGAAGCAGCCTCAAGATTTCCAAGAGGAACATATAACCCTCTCCTTTCATTGATATTCATCCAATTTCCTTGCTCCCTATCTTTATAACCAGGCTTATAATAAAAGTTCTAACCTTGATTACCTTGGCTATTTCCTCGAAATCCCCCCTGATTATTAACATAGTTCGCCTCTTCTTTTGTATCAACATCAACTCTATCTTGAGATCCCACAACTTTCACCTTTTCAACCTTGCCTGATAGCAAATGCTTGGTTAGAAAGTCCATCTATGTTTTAAGGTGAGCTATTTCTTGGTCATGCTCCTCTTCTCTTCTGCGTTATTCTGCAGTAATACCCACAGAAGCCGTTGGGCTGGCCACCACAGTCTCTGGTATGCCATGCCCGACTTTGTTTGGTCATTCTGTCCAGCATCTCTGAAGCCTCTGGGAATGTAAGATCAACAAATGAACCATTAGCATCATTGTATACAATTGTCTTTGTAATATAGTTAAGAGCCCTATACAAAGTCTCCATCAAATATATGTCCGTCATGTTGTGGTTCGGACACTGTGTCAGCTTTTTCTTGAATTTTTCCCAGGTTTTATGCAAGGCTTCAGTCGGGAGCTACCTAAAGTTGCTGATATCGTCCCTCAACTGTACCCTCCTGGAAGGCAGAAAGAACCTTTCTAGGAAAGCTTCTTTCAACTGCCTCCAGTTGGTTATAGAATCAGGTGTCAACTCATTTAGCCACAATGTTGCCTCTCCAGACAGAGACAACAGAAACAATCTTAGATGTATAGAATTTTGACCTACTCCTAGGTTGTCAAAATATTTACATATGGTGACAAAATTTACCAGATGTAGGTTCGGGTCATCCCCAGGAAAGCCACCAAACAACCCTTTCAGATTGAGGAGTTGGATCATAGTACTCGTAATGTTGAATTTAGCCCTAGGTGCCAACGGTGGAGGAATTATTGCACCCTTTACACCTGCTCCATCCATTCCATCATCATCATTATTGAGATCATACTAGACCGGCTGAGACTCTTGTCTTTCTTAGAATGGACGGTTCCGGTTAATATTACGCCGTACTGGTGCAGCTATTTGCTCTGCACGCCTTGGGTTACCAGGATTTAGCAACTCCTCGTCTCCCAAATCTTCATCCTCAGGATTTTAATGTCATGCTTGTTGACCGAAATTTTGCACATTCACCAGAGCTCAAGCTAAGGCTGCCAATCTGTCAGCCTTTCACTGTTCTACCATTCTTCCAATTCATTGTGGTTCCAGATTAGGTGGTAATAATGGTTCTACGGAACTTATGGTTCTTGGCATACACTAAAAAGATCCTGCAATAAACACAAACAACAAATAAATGTAAAACTAGGAAACTTAACTAACAGTCAATTTGCGCACACAAACTTTAGTTTACAACCGTATTCCCCGGTAACGGGGACATTTTTGATAATGCTTAAACTATACCTCTCTAATGAGAATGTAAGCGATCGTTGTCAATATATAACCCGACTAGGTTGGGGCGAATCCCAGGGGGAATATGGTGTGAAGTTAAGTCGTTTGCAATTTAATCAACTGATAGCTGGATATTTCCTGAAATAAGGGTTTATTAGTTGAACAAGTGATTGTTAATCACTTTAATCAGTTTGTAATCAAGAGTTTATGGAAAAACCAGAATTATGTTCATTAGGAATTTTGGGTACTTGACAGATGCTATAAGTGGTTCAAGATTCACACGGTAGGTAGGACAACAAGTTATCTTTATCAAAGTTATGCTTAAATATCTCTCGACCTACTTAAGCATTTAATTACCTAATCCTCTCGAACTTAAGGAATTCATATTCACTGCCCAGATTTTACCTCAGGTTAACCAACCTTGTTACAACGCTGATTATTAAACGGCAGTTTGGTCTTTCCAAGTCCCTATTGATAATTCACTTCCCACTATATTTGATTTCTTTCTCAAGCAAATCAAAGTAGGTGTTATCTATCATTTGCAACCAATAGACAATAATTAAGACATCAGAATAATCAAGAAGTCCTACCACCTTTCGAATCCTGAACACTCAGCACCATATCAAGACCTAACCCTAGATCCCATAATTCAGGTTAAAGGAATTTAGCCACTCATGATGTAATAATCGAAGCAACTAGATGATTTTATTCTTTGAAAGATAAACTTACCACAAGATGAATAGAAACTAGAGATTCTCAGATTAAATCACAAAGGAAAATCCTAAAATAATGATTAAATTCTCTTCAAAGTAATTGATTTTTCAAGTCAAGAAGTTAGAGAGAGAAAATATCAAAGTATCATGTCTCCAAACTCAAGGTTCCATCCCCTTAATAAAATCCTAAACAAGGTTTTAAACCCTAATTATGGAAACAAAATAATAAAATTCAGAAATTCTTTGGATTAGGTGACGCCATTTGTGATAGCCTATCAGTAGGCTGGCGACTTATCACAAATATCGTCAGCTTCCTCTTTGCTTTGGACACTTGCTTTCTAACGCTGATGACAAATGGTGATGCCCTATCATCTCCTTGATGACTTATCACAAATGTCATCAAGTCTCTGCTTCTGTTCTCATGTGCTGCCTTAGGCTGATGAAATTCTTGATGGCCTATCAGCTCCTTGACGACCTATCAAAAAATGTTGTCACATCTTTCAACTTTGCCTAATTCTCTGTCTATGGCTAACGATGAAGCTGATAGCTAATCACAGGGCTGACAACTTATCACAAATGTCGTCAGCCATACTTTGCCTATATTGACTTAAAATTTCATCTCATTTGCTTCCATTCTTGTTGGTTCTCTAACATATTAGCTTCTTCTGCAAAATCAAACATAATACAATAAAAAATGACAAAAGTTGCTTAAAACTTTGCAACTATTCTTAGTTAAAATCGTCAAATGTTTTAGCATTAGCTTACACATCACCACACTCGTGACTAGAGAAACACTATAACAAGACTGTGGAATAGGTAGAGGTTCAACATGCGAAGCTGAGGGAATACCAAACAAACTTAAAGGAACACCCTCTAAATTGGTGAACAAATGAATCAACAATCCCTACAAAAATGATGAAGAAAAACTTTAAGGAACTGGAGGGAAACTAACCCCTTAAAAATGCTTAACACGAGGGTCAAGGAAAAGTTCCCTAAAACCCCTCCTAGATAAGGATGATGTACAGTATCATCCATTCCCTTGAGTCCGTCCATGGCTTGAGGCTTGCCCTTTGGGTGAAGGCTCTGCATCTCTCATCACGCTGGACATAGTCGACACCATCCGTGTAGAAAGAGTGGAACGTAACTCAGAACACAGAGTATACATAAATTTTATGGATAAGGAAAAAAATGAGGGATATTTCCTAAAAACATCTTATAACCTCTCGAAGATAGATGCAGACGTCTACGTACAGATCTACAAGACTCTATTAGACATCCTGTTCTTACATGGTTAAGACCAATGAAACCTAGCTTTGATACTAATTTTTCTTGACCCAAAATCTAAGGGTCATGATGACACTCGTCATGGTGAACCTTGACGAGTAAGCTTATCACCCAAATTGATATAGAAAGGGAAAACGAAAAAAAATACCCCTAAGGTAAGACTTTTTGAGCAATGACAAACCATATAAGTATAACAAATATGGAAAGTATATAACAAATATGGAAAGTATATTATCAACAATGCATCTATAACTCCCAAAAACTGGTGTCAATAATATAAGAACATATCTAGTATAACCCAAATTCAAAAGAAATACAAAAGAAATCCATTAAATACTAGTTTGTCTCTGGAAACTAGTAAAAACATAGACTTATTATATAAAAAGACAGTAGAAGACATCCGAATGCCTGAAAAGAAACCACTACCTTGAAAGCTTCAACAATCACCTAAATAAATAAACATATGGTGCACTTGAACCTGAATCTACATTAGAAGGGTACAAAAGGAGTGAGTATGGTCCATTTGTACTCAGTAGGAATCATAGATCAACCAAGAAAAATAGATAGTAAAATATACAAAATACACACTAAGGGAACATCACCTGCAATAAAAAATATCCCACAATGGTAGCCCACACCGCTTGTACTAGTATTTCTAATATACGTATCTCATATATTTCAATAACACAACCAAGCAGAGCTTCAGTTTACATTATATCATATACAATTAGGGACAACGAAGGAAAATATAACTATAAGATCATTGATCACACATATAATAAGATAGCTCAATTAGATAGGTATTAAGTCAAAGCAGAAATACAATCACATCACAACCATAATGAAATAAGCAAATAAGAATAATGATAATGACAAACATGATAATAATGATAATGAGAATGAAGGATGAGGTTGTCGTACAACCTCCATATACACCTACGGTGGCAAGCCTCCTAACGTAGGATCCATGGAGTGTTTGTCAAGACATGTACTACCTCATATACACCTACAGGGTAAGCCTCCATATGCAGGACCCATGGAGGGTTCTTCAACCCATATACAACCAATATACATGACTCTTCTCTGGCATAACCTTCAAAGAAGGTCTACAAGATCCAATATCTATGAATCATCTCCGGCACCTCCCACAAAGAAGGTATAAAAAATTAGATGTTCCTAGTATTTTTAGAGTCTCTAATATTTCCAGTATTTCCAGCACAAATACATAACATGAGACACAAATCAAGTACACATTCAAAAACAACAACCATACATATAAAGAATACACAAACAGGTGAAATTATATGCGTGATTCCATATGGATAATTTAATGTTCACAACCAACCGAAATGCATATTTCCACAACCAACCAATATACCAAGTACGTGAGTCAATTATCCCCTCTTATTTCAAACCGCATATAAATTCCCATATGATACATATAATACCCCATTCTTTTCCTAGCATAATTTCACTCCTAGAATGTCATGGGTTAGCTTCAAAAATAAATAATCTTTGTTATATGTAGAATTTTTCAGATTTAGGCCCTCTATTGTGTAGAAAATCTAATTAGCTTTTCATCGATACCAATTTTTTTCCTAAATCCGATACTCGATTGAGAAGTTATAGAATATTTAGTAAAGAAGTATTCCAACTAAATAAACATCGCACCATGGTGACTTGAAAAATGGCAATTGTCCGATTCTAGTGGACCTCCGCGATAAGCTCGGGTCGCGATGAAGACTTATTTCCCAGTTGTCAATTTCCAGTGGCTCACCATGGTAGTGGCGCATCGCGGTTATTTACAAATGGCATTTCACTAGTGGACCGTGATAGCCCTGCGTCGCGTAAAATGTCCAGTTCCCAGATGTCAAAATCCAGTGAGCCATCGCGATAGTGGCGCGTCACGGTGGTATACAAATTCATAAAATTTCTCTTTCTTCAAGTTCTGATTAAATTTTAAAAAAGGGCACTTTGTTCAATTCTCAAGACCCCAATTCATCATAAACAAGGGATATAGCCTATTTTAAGCACTATATGCTTATTTTCATCCATTCTCTCTCAAAGAAAAATCCTAGATCTCAAAGCTTACTCTCCAAGAAATCAAATTCCTCCATTGTTTCTCCTAGAAAACTCAAAATTGAGGATTTCCAAATAAAGATAATCAAGAGTTCATCTTCAAAAGCACAAATAGAGATTCAAGTTCAAGCTTTCTTAGGAATTTCATCAATTAAGGTATGTGGGGTTTATGAACAAGGATCCTCTTTTATCCTTGAGCCTAAAACCACATTTTTATTTCAAATTTATATGATTTTGAATGATTATACATGAGTTTGAATTAGGTTTTATACCCATTATTGCTATTTCTAAGATTATGAGATTTCAAGTATTTTAGAGGTTGAATTGCATGACTATTTTCATATTTACATGCCGATTGCAATAAATTCCAGATTTTAAATTGAATTATCATTGTTTTCATTACCAAGAATGATTCCTATGATATTTTGACATGAACTTGATGTTACTAAGACCAAGTTTATATGCTGATATTTCAAGAAAGATGATACTTTAAGAATCTTATGATCAGATTATTTACAAATTTTCAATAAAGCTTTGATCTTTTAATCCTTAGATAAGATTTGAAATCCACTTTATAGATTTATTATAGATTATAGGAATCAAAATAGTTTTACTTACAGATTAAATCAGATAAATGCATAATTGGTTTTAGAATGAACCCTTACGCTAGTTTTTAAAGTGGATTTCCAACAAAATGAGCAGACAAATTAAAGGGAGTAGTATTTAGCTTTGAGTGGAAAGTGTGGGATTAGCATTCCATAAATTCCAAAGAACTACGTAGCCAACATAGGTATAGATTATTAGATTATTCTTATTTCTATATGGATGACAGTTACTGATGTGATCACTTAGATTAGGTTATACTCCTTGGCAAGAGTATGAAACCTCTCCCCATCGCGAGGTTTTCCCCATAGGGGAACAAGAAGTTAGACTCCATGTTAGCTGACATGGTTTATGTCGGTTATAAGAACCTCCTTATAGACTACATATGTTCAGAATAATGTAATCTTACCAGAAAAGCTTTTAGAAAACTAAGTGTAAAGGCTCACACTTTACTTAGATTTTGCTTTACAGAGAAGTTTTATCTATAGACTTTAGTTTTCAGATTTTAGATATATAAGTGAGTCCTTTCTACACTTAGACAATATGAATTAAAGATAGTACAACTTTTATAACTAAATGTTATGGCTCACTAGATTTATTCAATATGTTTTACTACTCATGATTACAGATTTCAGTTTCTCAGTTACTCAAGCTTATGTGAGTCATTTACATTTAGCATACATTATTTTATAAATTGTGATGATGAGGATGGGATGATGTTTTACTTATGCATCCACCCCCATATACTCAGTGCATTCTCAAAGTACTGATCCACATATATGTTTATGTGCTACATTATCTCATAATTTAGGTTCAGGTTCTCTGTTTTTGCAGCGTGAGTGATTTTCGAGCATCTCCATCTACATCTGATAGTTGGTGAGTCCTCATAGTTTAGGGATTTAGTCATTTAGATTTTCAGCTTTCTAGTATAGACGATTTCAGTATTTTCAGACATTTTGAGTCAGTTGGGGGTTTGTACCAGTGACCCTCTAGTAATTAGTAGTAGAGGCATATCCGACTGCTAGTTTTTGATTCAGATTATTCAGTATTGATGTTTCAGCCATTATTCTCAGATAATCTCAGTTAACTCAGATAGTTTTCCACATTTTTATGATTTTATAACTATATTTCTTATTATGAGATTCAAACTTAGTAGAAGGTAGACAGGGTTAGCTTAAGGCTACTCGTAGTCTTAAGCACCATGTGACATCTCGGGACTAGGTTTTGGGGCGTTACAAACTTGGAATCAAAGCCTAAGGGTTATAAGAGTCCTAGGGAGTCAGACAAGACGCATTACATAGAGTCTTGATCATGGTTGTGAAGCACGCCACACTTATAAGCAAGTAGCTACCAGACATGCTTAGGAAATAATCCCTTTCTTTTATGATCTATCATTCTTATAGTACCTCTATCTACTTTTAACTCATGCTCTTATGTGACAGTTGAATATGCCTCCTTGTCGAGCTAACACCCATATAAATGGTAACCAGCCACCCTAGACTACCGATGCTCTTAATGAGAATGTATCCTATGCTGAGTTTTGGGTTGTCTTTCAGGCGTTGATCCAGAAAATAATGGCTAATATTCAAGGCAACTATCAGGCTACAGTCCCACTTTAGCAGAATGGTGATTTAGTAGCAGCCAGAATTTGTGATTTCCTGAGATGAATCTGCCAGAGTTCTTTAGGTCAAAGGCAGCTGAGGACCCACAATTTTATTTAGATGAGGTAAAGAAGATCACCCAAATTATGCATGATTCTAGTATCCTATAGGTTGAAAAATATTGCTTATGATTTGATAGTTATGTGGAAGTATGGTAGAGGTGAGAATAAAACACCTATGAGTTGGGAAGTATTTCAGAATACATTTCTAGATAGATTCATTCCATGCAAAATGAGAGAATCTAAGATAGAAGAGTTTTTGAACTTGAGGTAGGGATCGATGATAGTGAAAGAGTACCGCCTTAATTTTAATCAATTGTCTAAGTATGCCCCTAATATGATGGCTGATCCTAGGGAAAGTCTGAGTAAGTTTGTTATTGGAGTGTCTAGCTTGGTAGTCAAGGAGTGTAGGACTTCCATGCTTATTGGAGATATGGATCTTGCTCGATTGATAATTCATGCTCAACAGATTAAGGCAGATAAGTTGAAGGGGAGAGATAGAATCAATAAGAAGGCTAGAATAGGGCAGTTTGAGTATGACCAGGCTAGGTCTTAATAAGAACCCTTCTTATTGCTTCTATCTCTCCCCTTAAACTTCTCAACCTTAATATGCTGAGCATGAATTATCAATCGAGCAAGATACATGTCTCCAATAAGTATGGAAGTCCTACACTCCTTGACTACCAATCTAGATAATCCAATAGAAAACTTACTCATATTTGCCCTAGGATCAGTCATCATATCCGGGGCATACTTAGACAACTGATTGAACTTAAGGCAATACTCCTTGACTTTCATCGAGCCCTACCTCAGGTTCTCAAACTCCTCTATCTTGGATTTTCTCATTTCATATAGAAAGAACCTATCTATAAAGTCATCTCAAAATACTTGCCAACTCATGAGAGTTGCATTCTCACCTTTACCATTCTTCCACATAACTACCCAATCATATTCTACATCCTTCAATCGATAGGATTCTAAATCTACACTCTACTTTTTAGAAACATGCATAATCTAGGTGATATTCTTCACCTTATCTAAATAAAACTATGGGTCCACACATACCTTTGACCCAAAAAATTATGTCTGATTCATTCTCATGAAATGTCTGATTCTGGCTGCTGCTAAATCACCAATCTGTTGAAGTGGGATTGCAACCTGATGGTTGCTCTAGACATTGGTAGTCACTACTTTGGCCAATGCCTAAAAGGTAGCCCAAAACTTAGTATGGGATACATTCTTATTCAGAGGATCGACGGGCTAGGGTGGCTGGTTATTATTTCTGCGGGCGTTAGCTCGACGAGGAGGCATATTCAACTATCACATAAAAGCACAAGTTAAAAGAATATAGAGATACTGTAAGCATGATAGATCATGAAAAAAGAGGTGATTTCCTAAAAATATCTCGTAGCCTCTTGCTCATAAATATGGCACGCTTCGCACCCATGATCAAGACTCTATGTAATACGACTTGTATGACTCCTTAGGACTATTATAAACCTTAGTCTATGAGACAAAGTTTGTAACGCACCGAAAACTGGTCCCTAGATGTCACATGTTGGTCAAGACTACGAGTAGCCTTAAGCTAACCCTGTCTGGCTTCTACTAAGTCTGAATCTCATAACAAGGAAAATATAGTTGTATTAGTCATACTAAATGTTTAAATTCATCTAAAATAACTAAGAATAGTCTAAATATAATCTCTAAAAACCAAAAACTATACGTCTGAATCAAATCTAGCAGTCTGACAAGCCTCTACTACAATATGTAGAGAATCACTTCTTCAAACCCCCAACTGACTCGAACTATCTGAAATACTGAATCATTTAAACTGCTAAGCTGAAAATAAACTGAATGACTACGTCCCAGAACTATAAGGACTTACCAACTATTAAATGTAGATAGAGGTGATTAAAAATTACTCACGCTGCTGAAACTGAGCACCTGAACCTACATTATGAGAGAATGTAGAACATAGACGTATATGTGGATCAGTACTTTAAGAATGTACTAAGTATATAAGGGTTAGTGAGTAAGTAAAACATTATCTCAACATTTATATCAATTTGCAAAAGAATGCATGCTAAATGTAAATGACTCACATAAGCTGGAATATCTAAAAACTGAAATCTGTAATAATAAGAACCAAATCATACTTTATAAATCTAGTGAGTCATAACATTTAGTTTTGAAAGCTGTGCTAGTATTCTGTCTGTAAATCATACTATCTAAATGTAAAAGAGCTCACTTATAAATCCAAAATCTAAAAGATGGAATATGAAACTAATATCTTTCTGTAAAGCATAAGCTGAGTAAAATTTGTGAGCCTTTGCACTTAGTTTTCTAAAAGATTTTCTGTTAAGATCATTCTGTAATCCTTTTTTTTTTAAGAACTATTCTACAAGGTTTTAGTATTAGAGAGGTTCTTCTAACCGACATAAACCATGTGAGCTAACATGGAGTCCAATGTCTTATTCCTCTATGGAGAAAACCTCACAATAGGGAGAGGTGTCATACTCTTTCCAAGGAGTATAACCTGAGCTAAGTGATCACATTTGTAATTGTTATCCATATAGAAATAGGAATAATTTGATAATTTGTACCTACGTTATCTACGTAGTTCTGTGAAAGATAGGGCACGCTACTCCCATACTTCCCACTTGGTGATAAATACTACTTCCTTTTAATCTGTATGCTCACTCTATTGGAAATCAACTTTTAAAAAAAACTAGCATAGGGGTTATTACGAAACCAATTATGCTTTTATCTGAGTCATTCTATAAATAAAGAAAATCTGAATTCTGTAATCTAGGGTAAATCTATAAATTAGATTCCAAATCTTATCTGAGGATCAAAAGATCAAAACTTTATTGAAAATCTGTGAATAATCTGATCATAGGATTCTTAAAGAATCATCTTTCTTAAAATATCAACAAATAATCTTTGGCTTTATAACCCATGCATCAGGTTTATGTCAAAACATCATAATAATCATGCTGGATAATGAGAACAATGCTAATTCATCTCAAAATCTAGAATTTACTGCATTAGGCATGAAAATATGAAAATAAACATGCAATTCATCTTCAAAATCTCTCAAAAACTCATAATCTTGCAAATAGAAATAATGGGTATGAACCCTAATTCAAATCTCATGGATATTCATTCAAAATCATAGGAGTTTGTAATTAAAACTTGGTTTTGGACACAAGGATGGAAGAGGATCCTTGTTCATAAATCCCACATACCTTGGTAGATGATTAGATGAAGAATCTTGAATTATTGATTCCTATTTGAGTTCTTGAAGATGAGTTCTTGATTATCTTGTCTTGGGAATCCTTAATTTGGAGCTTTCTTGGAGAAATATTGGAGGAATTTGATTTCTTGGAGAAGAAGCTTCGAGCTCTAGCATTTTTCTTGTGGAGAGAATGGATGAAAATAAGTATAAAGTGCTTAGAATAGGCTTTAATTCCTTGTTTTGGATGAATTGGGGGCTTGGGAATTGACCAAAGAGCCCTTTTAAAATTTTCATCAGAACTATAAAGTCCTGACTTTCCCAGCCACCGCGACGCGTCACTATTGCAATAGTTCACTAGGTAAGGGACAACTAGTAAATTGGGATCCAACTCGACGCGGTGAAATCACGTTGGGACACTAGAAAAGGGACGAGTCCCATTTTAGCCATCACTGTGATGCGCCACTATCGCGGTGAGCCACTGGAAAAAGACCACTGGTACCTGTAACTTTTTCGTGACATGGGCCAATCACGGAGTCCCACTGGAAATTGACAATTGCCAAATTATCCCTCTCCGCGATGCGATCCTTGCCTAAATAACATACTTCTTTACTAAAAATGCCATAACTTCTTAATCGAGTATTGGATTTTGGCAAATTTGGTATTGATGGAAAGCTAATTCAATTTTCCACACAAGAGTCTATCTAAATATGGAGAATTCTACATCTAACAAAATTTATCCATTTTTTAATATTGTCTTTGACATTCTAGAAGCGAAATTAGACTAGGAAAAGTATAGGGTATTACATTATTGGAGACATGGATCTTGCTAGATTGATGATTCATGCTTAGTAGATTAAGGTAGATAAGATGAAAAGAAGAGATATGGGAAATAAAAAGGCTAGAATAGGGCAGTTTGAGTATGGCCAGGCTAGGTCTCAAGGGGAAATCATTCGCAGTTTCAGAATCATTTATCTATGCTTGAGCTATCTCCACCTAGTGCTCCCACTCTCAGAGCTAGGCAGGAGTAGTAGGGTAAGTCTTTTATATCTAGATCTCTTAATAGTATGAGTAGAAGACCCAGTTATCCTCCATGTGCTAGGTGTGGTAAGAATCGTCCTAATGAGTATATGTTGGGATAGAAAAGTTGTTATGGTTGTGGTAAGTTGGGTCATAGAATTAGAGAATGTTCGCATACTAAGAAGGGGAACAAATATATTCATCCCCAGAATCAGGTTATTAGTGTACCAGCTCCTCTAGGTTGCCCTGTCCTTCCTTAGGGTGCATCATCCAGTATCGGGGGCGGTCATTGCCAAAATCAGTTTTATGCTTTATTGTCCCATCAGGAGTAGGAGGATTCGCCAGATGTTGTCACTGGTATGCTTCGTGTCTTTCATCTTAATGTTTATGTGTTGTTAGACCCTGGGTTAAATTTTTCTTATGTAACCCCGTTAGTTGTAGTAAATTTTGAGATAGGTCCTGAAAAGATCCCTGAGATGTTTTTGGTTTCTACCCTAGTAGGTGAGTCAGTTATTGCAGAACGAGTTTATTAAAAGTGTCCTATCACTGTCCTTTATAAAATTATGTTAGCATACCTAATAAAGTTAGATATGGTTGACTTTGACCTTATTCTTGTCATGGATTGGCTCTATTATTGTTATGCCTCTATAGATTGTCGCACCCGAGTGGTGATGTTTCAGTTTCTAGATGATCCAGTCTTTGGGTGGGAAGGTAATTCAGTGTCTCCCAAGATTCATTTTATATCTTATCTTAAAGACAGGAAGTTAATCTCCAAAGGGTATGCCCATCATGTAGTTTGAGTCAAAGACACTAAGTCGTAGACTCCAATAGTTCAGTCAGTCAGTGTAGTCCATAAGTTTCCTAATTTTTTCCCAAATATTTTCCAGGGATACCTCCCGATAGGTAAATAGAATTTGGTATTGACCTTATCCCAGATACTCAGCCTATTTCTATTCCTCTATATCGTATGGCTCCCACTGAGCTTTAAGAGTTAAGAGAGTAACTAAAAGATCTTTTAGATAAAGTTTTCATAAGGCCTAGTGTTTCTCCTTGGGGCTCTCCCATCCTATTCGTGTGAAAGAAAGATGGTTCTTTGTGTTTATGCATTGACTATCATTAGTTGAATAAAGTTAGAGTCAAAAACAAATATCCTCTTCCTAGAATTGATGATTCATTTGATCAACTCCAAGGTGTTATTTACTTCGCCAAGATAGACCTTAGTTCCGGCTATCACCAGCTTAGAGTAATAGAATGTGATATTCCAAACACAACTTTTAGAACTTGTTATGGTCATTTTGAGTTTCTAGTCATGTCCTTCGAACTAACAAATGCCCCAACCTTAATGGACTTGATGAACAGAGTATTCAAATAGTATCTAGATATGTTTGTTAAAGTCTTTATCGATGATATTCTCATATACACTCGTAGTAAGTATGATCATGTAGACCATCTTAGAATTGTGTTGCAAACTCTTAAAGATCACCAGTTGTTTTCCAAATTAAGAAAATGTGAATTTTGTCTTAGGTCAATCATTTTCCTTAGTCATATTATGTCCAGTGATGGTATTAGAGTTGATCCTTAAAAGACAGATGCAGTAAAAACTTGCCTAGACCTATTTGTCCATCAGACATTAGAAGTTTATTGGGTTTAGTTGGATATTATAGACGTTTTGTTGAGGGTTTCTTATCTATTGCGTCTCCTAAGTCTAGATTGACCCATAAGAAAGTAAAGTTTCTATGGTTAGATCCCTGCGAGAAGAGTTTTTAGGAGTTGAAGACTCAACTCACTTTAGCCCCAGTTTTAGCATTACCTGATGGTACAGATGGTTTCTTGGTATATTATGATGCCTCTAGAATTGGTTTGGGTTGTGTGTTGATGTAGAGAGGTAAGGTTATAGCCTACGCCTCAGGACAACTTAAGCCACACGAAAAGAACAACCCGACCCATGATCTTAAGTTAGCTACTATTGTGTCTGCTTTGAAAATATGAAGACACTATATTTATGGGGTGCATGTTGATGTGTTCACGGATCACAAAAGCTTGCAGTATGTGTTTACTCAGCGGGAGTTGAATCTTAGGCAGATAAGGTGGTTAGAATTGTTGAAAGATTATGATATGAGTGTGTTGTATTATCCGGGCAAGGCCAATGTAGTGACAGATGCCCTTAGTAGGTTGTCTATGCGTATTTTTTCTCATGTGGAGAATGATAAGAAAGAGTTAGTTTAGGAAGTTCATCGGTTAGCTAGATTGGGTGTGCGGTTGGTTGATTCAGCTGAAGGGAACATTTGAGTCAGAGTAGTTCCGAATCTTCTCTAGTTTTTGAAGTAAAAGAAAAGCAAGATAAGGATTCTAGTTTTGTCAATTTAAAAGAGTCAGTTAAAGACCAAAGGGTAGTGGTTTTCTCCCAAGGGGGAGATGGTGTGTTGAGATACAAAAGTAGATTGTGTGTGCCATGTATTGATAATTTGAGGCAGCAGATTATGGCGGAAATACATGGTAAACCTTATTCCATTCATCTAGGTACCAAGATGTACGGTGACTTGCGGGAAACCTATTGGTTGAGTGGTATGAAGAAGGATATAGCAAAATTTATAGCCAATTGTGAAACTTTTCAACAGGTCAAGGTACAACACCAAAGGCCTAGTGGTACGTTGAAAGAGTTTGGTATCCCCACTTGGAAGTGGGAAAAGGTGAATATGGACTTTGTGACTGGATTACTCTATTCACGTCATCAACATGATTCGATTTGGGTGATTGTAGACATATTAACTAAGTCAGTGCATTTCTTGCCAGTTCACATGTCCTATACAACTTAAGATTATGCTAAGTTATATATCAGATAGTTAGTTAGATTGAATGGAGTTCCTTTGTCTATCTACTCAGATAGGGGTACTTAGTTTACCTCTCAGTTTTAGAGAGCCTTTCAGAAGGGTCTTGGTACCTAAGATCATCTTAGTTTAGACTCTGGAGGATATGTTGAGGGCATATGTTCTTGATTTCAAAGGTAGTTGGGATGAGAATTTTCCATTGATTGAGTTCACCTTTAATAACAGTTACTATTCTAGTATTCAAATGTCCCTGTTTGAAGATCTTTATAGGAGGAGATATAGATCGCCTATTGGTTGGTCCAAAGAAGGTGAGGTCTCTTTGATTGGGCCAGACATGGTGTTTGAATCCATGAAAAAATTTCAATTGATTAGAGAGACAGAAAGCAGCCCAGAGTCATTAGAAATCTTATGCAGAAGAAAGAAGAAAAGACCTTGAGTTTGAGGTAGCTGATCTTGTGTATTTGAAAGTTTCACCCACGAAGGGGGTGAAGAGATTTGGAAAAAAAGGGAAGCTTAGTCCCCGGTATGTAGGTCCCTTTTGAATTTTAAGTCATGTTAGGAAGGTAACATATGATCTTGAGCTACCCACATATTTATCCTCAGTTCATACTGTATTCCATGTGTCCTTGTTGAAGAAGTGCATGGATGATTCAGCCATTATAGTTCCTCTAGAAAGTTTAGATATTCAGAATAGCCTTTCTTATGAAGAATTTCCAGTAGAGATTCTTGATCATCAGATCCTTAGACTACGGAACAAAGAAGTTCCCTTGGTCAAAGTTCTGTGGTGAAATCAGTCCGTTGAGGGTGCTACTTGGAAAGCAGAAGCAGACATGCGTACCAAGTATCCTCATCTTTTCTCCACGAACTCAAATTCAGCCAAAAGTAATAGCCTTATTTCATTCAGTTCTTTTCCAATCTCTAATTCATCTACATAGCTATGTTATGTAAATTCATGCACTAACATATCAGTTCAGTAGCTTAGTATGTTTTATATTCATTCATATAGTTTATTTTAATTGTTCATGATAACTTATAGCCTCAGATTTATCAGTATTTTTAGCTCAACTAGCCACAATCGAGGACAAATATTCCCAAGGGGGAGATATTGTAATACCCCGTACTTTTCCTAGCTCAATTTTGATACTAGAATATCAGGGGTTTTCTTCAAAAATAAATAACCTTTGTTATATATAAAATTATCCAGATTTAGATGCTCCATTGAGTAGAAATTGAATTAGTTTTCCATCGATTCAAATTTTGCAGAAATTCGATACTCAGTTGAGAAGTTATGGCATTTTTAGTGAAACAGTATCCTAAATGGAGAAGCATCGCGATACGGTTACTTGCAAAATGGCAATGGTCCAATTCTAGTGGACCTCTACGATAAGTCCGCATCGCGGTGGATTCTTATTTCCAAATTATCAATTTCCAGTGGCTTATCGCGATGGTGGCGCGTCGTGGTGACGGCCAAAATGGCATTTCAGTAGTGCACCGTGATAGCTCCGTATCGTGTAGAATGTCCAGTTCCCAGTTGTTGAATTCCAGTGAGCCACCATGATAGTGGCGTGTGCAGTGGAATGCAAATATGGAAAATTTCTCTTTTTCCAGTTCCGATTAAATTTTAAAAGGGGGAACTTTGGTCTATTCCCAAGGCCCCAATTCATCATAAACAAGGGATTTAGCCTATTCTAAGCACTTTATGCTTATTTTCATCCATTCGCTCTCAAAGAAAAACCCTAGAGCTCAAAGCTTACTCTCCAAGAAATCAAATTCCTCCATTGTTTCTCTATGAAAACTCAAAATTGAGGATTCCCAAATCAAGATAATCAATAGTTCATCTTCATATGAACAAATAGAGATTTATGTTCAAGATTTCTTATGAATTTCATCAATTAAGGTTTTTGGGGTTTAAGAACACGAATCCTCTTTCCTCCTTGTGCCAAAAACCAAGTTTTTATTTCAAATTTATATGATTTTGAATGATTTATAAATGAGTTTTGAATTGGGTTTTATACCCATTATTGCTATTTCTAAGATTATGAGATTTCAAGTATTTTAGATGTTGAATTGCATGACTATTTTCATATTTACATGTCGATTACAGTAAATTACAGATTTTGAATTGAATTATCATTGTTTTCATTACCAAACATGATTACTATGATATTTTGACATGAACTTGATGCATGAGTTATTAAGCCCAAGTTTATATGTTGATATTTCAAGAAAGATGATACTTTAAGCATCTTATGATCAGATTATTTACACATTTTCAATAAAACTTTAATTTTTTATCCTCAAATAAGATTTGGAATCCACTTTACATATTTATTACAAATTATAGAAATCAGACTAGTTTTACTTACAGATTGAATCAGATAAATGCATAATTGTTTTCACAAAAAACCCTTATGCTAGTTTTTAATGTGGATCTCCAACAGAATGAGCATACAGATTTATCATCGAGCGGGAAGTGTGGGATTAGCATGCCTAACTTCCACAAAACTACATAGCCAACGTAGGTACAGATTATTCCCATTTCTATATGGATGATGTTACAAATATGATCACTTAGATTAGGTTATACTCCTTGGCAAAAGTATGACACCTCTCCCCATCATGAGGTTTTCCCCATAGGGGAACAAGACAGTGGACTCCATGTTAGCTCACATGGTTTATGTCAGTTCAAAGAACCTCCCCACAGACTATAGATTTTTAGAATAAGGTACTCAAAATACAAAAGCCTTTAGAAAACTAAGTGTAAAGGCTCACATTTTACCTAGATTTTGTTTTATAGAGAAGCTTTAGTTACAGACTTTAGTTTTTAGATTTCAGATATAGAAGTGAGTCTTTTCTACACTTACACAGTATGAATTAAAGATAGTACAACTTTTAGAACTAAATGTTATGGCTCACTAGATTTATTCAATATGTTTTACTACTCATAATTACAGATTTAATTCTCTCAGTTACTCAAGCTTATGTGAGTTATTTATATTTGGTATGCATTATTTTATAAATTGTGATAATGATGATGAGATGATGTTTTACTTATGCATACACCCCCATATACTCAGTACATTCTCAAAGTACTGATCCATTTATACGTCAATGTGCTACATTGTTTCATCATATAGGTTTAGGTGCTCAGTTTCAGCAGCATGAGTGATTTCTGAGCATCTCCATCTACATCCAAAAGTTAGTGAGTCCTTATAGTTTGGGGACTTAGTCATTCAGATTTTCATCTTTCTAGTATAGAAAATTTCAATATTTATCCAACATTTTGAGTCAACTGGGCGTTTGTCCTAGTGACTCTCTAGTCATTAGTAGTAGAGGCTTGTCAGACTGCTAGTTTTTTATTCAGATTATTTAGTATTGATGTTTCAGACATTATTCTTAGATATTCTCAGTTAAGTCAGATAGTTTTCAGTATTTCATATAATTTAATAACTATATTCCTTTATTATTAGATTCAGACTTAGTAGAAGGCAGGCAGGGTTAACTTAAGGCTACTTATAGTCTTGAGCACCGTGGGACTTTCGGGACCAGGTTTCTGGGCATTACAAACTTGGTATTAGAGCCTAAGGTTTATAAAAGTCCTAGGGTGTTAGAAAAGTTGCGTTATGTAGAGTTTTGATCATGGGTGTGAAGCACGCCACACTTATGAGCAAGAGGCTATGGGGCGTTCTTACAAAATCATCTTTTTCTTTCATGATCTATCATTCTTATAGTATCTCTATCTATTTTTAACTCATTCTCTTACGTGACAGTTGAATATGCCTCCTCATCGAGCTAACGCTTGCAGAAATAGTAACCAGCCACCCCAGCCTGTCGATCCTCCGAATGTAAATGTATCCCATGCTGAGTTTTGGGATGCCTTTCTGGCATTGGCCCAGGTAGTGACTTCCAATTATCAGGGAAACCATAAGGCTACAGTCCTACTTTAGCAGAATGGTGATTTAGCAGCAACAAGAATTTGTGATTTCATGAGAATAAATCTGCTAGAGTTCTTTGGGTCGAAGGCAGGTGAGGACCCACAATTTTATATAGATGAGTTAAAGAAGATCACCCAGATTATGTATGTTCCCAAGGAAGAGAATGTAGAGTTGACATCCTATAGGTTGAAGGATGTAGAGTATGATTGGGTAGTTATGTGTAAGAACGGTAGAGGTAAGAATGCAGCTCCTATGAGTTGGCAAGTGATTTAGAATGCATTTCTAGATAGATTTTTTTTGTACAAAATAAGAGAAGCTAAGATAGAAGAGTTTGTGAACCTAAGGCAGGGATCGATGACAGTGAAACAGTACTGCATTAAGTTCTATCAGTTGTCTAAGTATGCCCCTAATACGATGGGTGATCCTTGGGCAAGTATGAGTAAGTTTGTTACTGAAATATCTAGCTTGGTAGTAAAGGAGTATAGGATCGCCATGCTTATTGGAGATATGTATCTTTCTCAATTAATGATTCATGCTCAGTAGATTGAGGTATAGACATTAAAGGGAAGAGAGAGAGGAGATGAGAAGGCTATAACAGGGCAGTTTGAGTATGGCCAGGCTAGGTCTCAATTTGGAAATCATTTGCAATTTTAAAATTATTCATCTATGCGAGCACCATCTTTAGCTAGTGCTCCCGTTCCTAGAGCTAGGTAGGAGTAGTAGGGTAAGTCTTGTATGTCCAGATCAAAGAATGATGTGAGTAGAAGACTCAGTTATCCTTAATGTGCTAAGTGTTGTAAGAATTATCTTGGTGAATGTATGTTAGGATAGAAAGGTAGTTATGGTTGTGGTAAGTTGGGTCATGGAATTAGAAGATGTCCGCATGCTAAGCAGGGGAACAAAGATGTTCGTCCCCAGACTCAGGGTACTAGTGCACGTGCTTCTCTAGGCCTCCCAGTCCCTCCTCAGGGAGCATCATCCAGTACCGGTGGTGGTCAGTGCCAGAATTGGTTTTATCCTTTATCAACCCATCAGGAGTAGAAGGATTCACCAGATATTGTCACTGGTATGCTTCGTGTCATTCATCTTGATATTTATGTGTAGTTAGACCCTTGGTCAAATTTTTCTGATGTGACCTCGTTAGTTGCAGTAAATTTTGAGATAGGTCCTGAAAAGATCCCCGAGCCCTTCTTGGTTTCTACCACAGTGGGTGAGTTAGTTATTTTTGAACGAGTTTATAGAAAGTATCCTATCACTGTCCTTCGTAATATAATGTTAGCAGACCTAATAGAGTTAGATATGGTTGAATTTGACCTTATTCTTGGCATGCATTGGCTCCATTCTTGTTATGCCTCTATATATTGTAACATCCGAGTGGTGAAGTTTCAGTTTCTAGATGAGCCTTTCTTTGAGTGGGAAGGTAATTCAGTGTCTCCCAAGAGTCATTTCATATCTTAGCTTAAAGACAGAAAGTTAATCTGCAAAGGGTGTACCTATCATCTAGTTCGAGTCAATGATACTAAGTCTAAGACTCCAACAGTTCAGCTAGTCAGTGTAGTGAATGAGTTTCCTAATATTTTTCTCGAAGATTTTCCAGTGATACCTCCCGATAGGGAAATAGAATTCGGTATTGACCTTCTCGTAGATACTTAGCTCATTTCTATTCCTCTATATTGTATGATCCCACCAAGCTTAAAGAGTTAAAAGAGAAACTCAAATATCTTTTAGATAAAGGTTTCATAAGGCCTAGTGTTTCTCCATGGGGCGCTCTCATCCTATTCTTGCAAAAGAAAGATGGTTCTTTGCATATGTGCATTGACTACCGTCAACTGAATAAAGTTACAGTCAAAAATAAATATCCTCTTCCTAGAATTGATGATTTATTTGTTCAACTCCAAGGTGCCAGTTACTTCTCCAAGATAGACCTTAGATCCGGCTATCACCAGCTTAGAGTGAGAGAATGTGATATTCCAAAGACAACTTTCGGAACCCGTTATGGCCATTTTGAGTTTCTAGTCATGTCCTTCGGACTAACAAAAGCCCTAGCAACCTTCATGGACTTGATGAACAGAGTATTCAAATAGTATCTAGACATGTTTGTCATAGTATTTATCGATGATATTATCGTATACTCTCGTAGTAAGTATGATCATGTAGACCATCTTAGAATTGTGTTGCAAAGTCTTAAAGATCACCAGTTGTTTTCCAAATTCAGTAAATGTGAATTTTGGATAAGGTCAGTCGTTTTCCTTAGTCATATTATTTCCAGTGATGGTATTTGAGTTGATCCTCAAAAGACAGAAGCAGTAAGAAACTGGCCTCGACCTATTTCTCTATCATACATTAGAAGTTTCTTGGGTTTAGATGGATATTATAGATGTTTTGTTGAGTGTTTCACATATATTGCATCTCCTATGTCTAGATTGACAAAAAACAAAGTTATGTTTTAGTGGTCAGATTCTTGCGTGAAGAGTTTTCAGGATTTGAAGACTCGACTCACTTCAACCCCAGTTTTAGCATTACCTGATGGTACCGATGGTTTCATTGTGTATTGTGATGACTCTAGAATTAGTTTGGGTTGTGTGTTCATGTAGAGATAAGATTATAGCATACGCCTATAGATAGATTAAGCCTCATAAAACGAACTACCTGACCCATGATCTTGAGTTAGCTACTATTGTGTTTTCTTTGAAAATTTGGAGACACTATCTTTATGGGGTGCATGTTGATGAGTTCACGGATCACAAAATCTTGCAGTACATGTTTACTATGAGGGAGTTGAATCTTCGGCAGAGAAGGTGGTTAGAATTACTGAAAGATTATGTTATGAGTATGTTGTATCATCCGGTCAAAGCCAATGTAGTTTCAAAATCCCTTAGTAGGTTGTCTATGGGCAGTGTTACTCATGCGGATAATGATAAGAAAGAGTTAGTTCAGGAAGTTCATCGGTTACCTGGATTGGGTGTGAGGTTGGTTGATTTAGCTGAAGTGAACGTTTGGGTCCGGAGTAGTTTCGAATCATCTTTAGTTTCTGAATTAAAAGAAAACTAAGATAAGGATTCTAGTGTGGTCAAACTGAATGAGTCAGTTAAAGACCAAAGGGTAGAGGTCTTATCACAAGGGGGAGATTGTGTGTTGAGATACCAAAGTAGATTATGTGTGCCATGTGTTGATGATTTGAGGCAGCGAATTATGGCGGAAGTGCATGGTGCACATTATTGCATTTATCCAGGTGCTACAAGGATGTACTGTGACTTGCGGGAAACCTATTAGTGGAGTGGTATGAATAAAGATGTATCAGAACTTGTATCTAAGTGTGCAACTTGTCAACAAGTTAAGGTAGAGCACCAAAGGCCTGGTGGTACATTGCAAGAGTTTGGTATCCCCACTTGGAATGGGAAGACGTGAATATGGACTTTGTGATGGGATTACCCTCTTCGCGTCATCACTATGATTTGATTTAGGTGATAGTAGATAGATTGACCTAGTCAGTGTATTTCCTTCTAGTTTACACGTCCTATATAGCTGAAGATTATGCTATGTTTTATATCAGAGAGTTGGTTAGATTTCATCGAGTTCCTTTATCTATCATCTCAGATAGGGGTACTTAGTTTACCTCTCAGTTTTTGAGAGCCTTTGAGAAGGGTCTTGGTACCCAAGTTAATCTTAGTTCACCTTTTCATCTACAGACAGATGGACAGGCAAAATGGACCATTCAGACTCTAGAGGATATGTTAAGGGCTTGTGTTCTTGATTTCAAAGGTATTTGGGATAAGTATTTGTCGTTGATTGAGTTTGCCTACAATAACAGCTACCATGATATTATTCAAATCGCCCCATTTGAAGATCTTTATGGGCGGATATGTAGATCGCTAATTTGTTGTTTTGAAGTGGGTGAGGCCACTTTGATTGGGCCAGACATGGTGTTTGAAGCCATGGAGAAATTTTAGTTGATTATATAGAGACTGAAAGCAGCCCAAAGTCATTAGAAAACTTATGCAGATGTAAGAAGAAGAGACCTTGAGTTCGAGGTAAATAATCTTGTGTTTTTGAAAGTTTCACCCATGAAGGGGGTAAAGAGATTTGACAAAAAGGGGAAGCTTAGTCCTTGGTATGTAGGTCCCTTCTAAATTTTAAGTCGTGTTGGAAAGGTAGTGTATGAGATTCAGTGTAACGCCCTGAGTCTGTATCCCAAATGCTACACGGTGCTTACGACCCCGAAGGACCACAAGATAACCCATGAATGATATCTTCTATGAGAACTGAATAATAATATTGTAATAGATATGGAAAATAGGCTAAAATGCCATAAAGTTCAGATTCTAAAATACTGGTAAATAATAATATCGGATAAACATTTGAAATCAGAATATAGTTTGAACTAGTCTAGTCTAAAAAGCCTCTAACTGAACTATCTGAATGTGGAGTTGATGGGACAAGCCCCCATCTAACTCCAACTACTAAAAAACTGATAACTGATAACTGAAATAAAAGCACACCCTTGATAGATGAGGACTCACTACTAAACCTATCGCTGATAACAGAATCTGTCTATGCACGGTCAAGAACCTGAGCATCCAAACCTATGATATGAGACATCATTGCGCAAAGAAAGAGTATACATCAGTACGTGGAATACACTGGTATGCTAGATGACGTAGGATAATATGCATGAACAATAACTGACTGAGTAACATGAATATAACTGACTAAGAATACATGTCGAACTGAAACTGATGAAACATTGATTATGCAATACTGTGCACATATCTACATATACTGTGCCTGAGATAATAGTAACACTGGATACTGTGTTTTGATAACTGAATAGATGATATATAAGTTTACTGATAACTGTATTAATGATAACTGGGTGACCGTTTCTGACAGTTCTGATTCTGTAGAACTGAACTGAGTTCTATACTAAGACTAAAAATGAAATTGTGGGAGGTAATCATCTAACCAACATACCCCTCTCTAAACTGGTTAGGGTCCAACCTATAACCCAGTTGGAAGGATGTCAGTACCGTGCCACGGGTAAAGACAAGCTGAAAAGTTACCCTTATCTAGTAGGTACTTTAATGAGAATGGTTGTACCCTTAACTGACAGGTTAAAACACCTCTTCAACCCTCAACTAGAAGGTTGATGTCTCAACCTATGCTGGATACGTAGTTATGGAACATAAGGACTGCTTCTAAGGATCACACCCTCTACTAGCAGGTAAGTCCCCATCCTTGGGATCACTTAGTGCTGAATTCTATTCCCAACTGAATAGACTCTGAACTAATTTCTAAACTGTTCTAGGCTGGGATGAACTATTATTGATCGTATTAACTGAATGAACTGAACTGAGTTTACTGGGTTTCGTTAACTGACGGAGTACTACTCAATTTTGTTAGATGACTGAATTTACTGAATTCTGAACTGATTACTGAACTATGGCTGGGACTGGCTTCTGAGTATTACTATTCATGACACTACTAAGACTGTTCTATAACTACTGTAGCTCTAGGTAAACAGCTTGATTTTTTGGGTATTGTATACCCACATGACTCGCTATCATTAAAGAAAAACATAGCATGAACATGAAAAGCACAGCGGTGCACACTTGTTCATAATTTATTCATAGAGACATTTCATAAAATACTTGTGAGATATAAGATTGCACATATGATAACATGGCATGATTTTCATCTTTAACTCACATGAGCAATTTATCAAGCACTTGGGGACCAAAATCTATCCACATGATACTAGGCAACATGTAAGCATCTTACTTTCAAATTCCACTTTTCAAATCAAAGGCTTTTAACATGAATTCACATGATACTACAAACTTGATAAATAATTTCATATAAAACTTGAAATAAACCATAGATTTAAACACAATTAACATCTTAACCATGAATACACTCAAATCCCTTGTGGAATTCATGAAATAAATTAACTTTAGTTTAAAAGAGTTTCTTGAACTTCAAGGGTGGAAGGAAACCATTGATGAACACCTAACATACCTTTGTGCTAGAATTCCTGAAGATTGATGGTGAATTCCTTGAATCTTGATTGTTACTTTGTTAGGTTAGGGTTTGTTCTTGAGAGGATTTGAGAGAAAGTGAGCAATTTAGACTCTAGGGTCGTCTGATTTCATGTTTTGGGGTGGAAAATAGGAGGGATAGTGACCTAAATACCCCTATGGATGCGTTATTTTAATGACTGAAAATGTGTCCAGTGACACGCAGACCGACATGCCGCGTCGATGGAATTGATGCTATTGTCGGTGTGCCACATCGAGTCTGTATCGGCTCATTAGAATTTGACACTGGGATCTGGGAAAAACATTAATTGATGTGATAGGTGATACTGCGCATTGAGATCGCATTGATCCACTGGTTTAAACTTCCAACGTGACTTAAACGATGTTCAAAAAATTAAAACTCATCCGAGAATGCCTACTGACATTCTTGATCATGAATCAACATAAAGATCAATATTTTAAGGTCCTGAGGGTCGTGAAATAAGATCACCAACCTATGAAGGCTAAAATAGTTCTAAGTACAAACACTTAGCAGAAATTTCTAAGTATGGGACCCCTTGTCAAGCTCTAAGGGCTGAGTTAAACTTTGAATTTTTTGTGGGGTCGTACATTAAGCTACCCACAAATTTATCCTCAATGCATCCTATATTCCATATGTCCTTGTTGAAGAGGTGCATGGACCATTCAACCATTATAGTTCCTCTAGAAAGTACCGATACTCAGAATATCCTTTCTTACGAAAAAGTTCCAGTAGAGATTCTTGATCATCAGATCCGTAGACTAAGGAACAAAAATGTTCATTTGGTCAAAGTTCTTTGGAAAAATCAGTTCGTTGAGGGTGCTACTTAGGAAGCAAAAGCATACATGCGTACCAAGTATCCTCATCTCTTCTCCATGAACTCAGATTCAGCTGATGGTAATAGTCTTCCTTTATTAAGTTCTTTTCCACTCTTAGATTCAGCTACATAGCTATCTTTATGTAAATTCATGCACTCACAGATTATTTCAGTAGCTCAGTATGTTTTAGATTCAGTCATACAGTTTATTTCAATTGTTTATGATAGCTTATAGCCTCAGATTCCTCAATATTTTCATTTTAACTAGCCACATTCAAGGACAAATATTCCCAAGGGGGAGATATTGTAATACCCTGTACTTTTTCTAGCTTAATTTTGCTCCTAGAATGTTAAGGGAAAGCTTAAAAAATAAATAACCTTTATTAAATGTAGAATTTTCTATATTTAGACCCTCTATTATGTAGAATATTGAATTAGGTTTCCATCAATACCAATTTCGCCTAAATTTGATACTCAGTTGAGAAGTTATGGCATTTTTAGTAAAGCAGTATCCCAAATGGAGAAGCATCGCACCATGGTGACTTGAAAAGTGGAAATTGTCCGATTCCAGTGGACCTCTGCGATAAGCCCGTGTCACGGTGAAGCCTTATTTCCCAATTGTCAATTTCCCAGTGGCTCACCGCAATAGTGGCGCATCGCGGTGATGGCCAAAATGGCATTTCAGTTATGCACCACGATAGCACTATGTCGCGTAGAATGTACAGTTCCAAGTTGCGAATTTCAATGAGCCAACACGATAGTGGCACATCGCGGTAGCATGAAAATTTGGAAAATTTCTCTTGTTTTCAGTTCCGATTAAATTTTAAAAAGGGGCACTTTGGTCAATTCCCAATCCTCCAATTCGTCCTAAACAAGGGATTTAGCCTATTCTAAGCACTTTATGCTTATTTTCACCCATTCTCTCTCAAAGAAAAACCCTAGAACTCAAAGCTTACTCTCAAAGAAATCAAATTCCTCCATTGTTTCTCTAAGAAAATTCAAAATTGAGGATTCCCAAATCAAGATAATCAAGAGTTCATCTTCAAAGGCACAAATTGAGATTCAAGTTCCAACTTTTGTAGGAATTTCATCAATTAAGGTATGTGGGATTTATGAACAAGGATCTTCTTTCATCCTTGTGCCCAAAATCAAGTTTTTATTTCAAATTTATATGATTTTGAATGATTATAAATGAGTTTTTAATTGGGTTTTATACCCATTATTGCTATTTGTAAGATTATGAGATTTCAAGTATTTTAGAAGTTGAATTGCATGACTATTTTCATATTTACATGCTGATTACAGTAAATTACAGATTTTGAATTGAATTATCATTGTTTTCATTACCAAGCATGATTACTATGATATTTTTACATGAACTTGATGTATGAGTTATTAATCTTAAGTTTATATGTTGATATTTCAAGAAAGATGATACTTTAAGCATCTTATGATCAGATTATTTACAGATTTTCAATAAAGCTTTGATTTTTATCCTCAAATAAGATTTGGTATCCACTTTACAGATTTATCATAAATTATAGAAATCAGACTAGTTTTACTTATAGATTGAATCAGATAAATGCATAATTGTTTCACAATAAACCCTTATGCTAGTTTTTAATGTGGATTTCCAACAGAATGAGCATACAAATTAAAGGGAGTAGTGTTTATCACTATGCGGGAAGTGCGGGATTAGCATGCCCTAACTTCCACAGAACTACGTAGACAATGTAGGTACTGATTATCAGATTATTCCTATTTCTATATAGATGACAGTTATAGATGTGATCACTTAGATTAGGTTATACTCCTTGGCAAGAGTATGAAACCTCTCCCCATTGTGAGATTTTGCCCATAGGGGAACAAGACATTGGACTCTATGTTAGCTCACATGGTTTATGTCAATTAGAAGAACCTCTCTACGGACTACAGATTTTCAAAATAAAGTAATCTTAACCGAAAAGCTTTTAGAAAACTAAGTGTAAAGGCTCACACTTTACTCAGATTTGGCTTTACAGAGAAGTTTTAGCTATAGACTTCAGTTTTAAAATTTCATATATAGAAGTGAGTCCTTTATACACTTAGATAGTATTAATTATAGATTGTACAACTTTTAGAACTAAATGTTATGGCTCACTAAATTTATTCAATATGTTGTACTACTCATGATTACAGATTTTAGTTTCCCAATTACTCAAGCTTATGTGAGTCATTTACATTTAGCATGCATTATTTTATAACTATTGATGATGATGATGAGATAATGTTTTACTTTTGCATCCACCCCTATATACTCAGTACATTCTCAAAGTACTGATCCACATATACGTCTATGTGATATATTGTCTCATAATGTAGGTTCAGGTGCTCAGTTTTAGAAACGTGAGTGATTTTTGAGCATCACTATCTACATCTGATAGTTGGTGAGTCCTCATAGTTTGGGGACTTAGTCATTCAGATTTTTAACTTTCTAGTATAGACTATTTCAATATTTTTCAGACATTTTGAGTCAGCTGGGGGTTTGTTCCAGTGACTCTCTAGTCATTAGTAGTAAAGGCTTGTCAGACTGCTAGTTTATGAATCAGATTATTCAGTATTGATGTTTCAGACATTATTTTCAAATCTTCTCAGTTAGCTCAGATCGTATGATTTTATAACTATATCCCTTTATTATGATATTCCGACTTAGTATAAGGCACACAAGGTTAGCTTAAGGCTACTCGTATTGTTGAGCACCGTATGACATCTCGAGACCAGGTTTTGGGGCATTACAATACATATGCCAATAAATTATAAATAATACAAAATACACCAATGGTCCCCCAATAGGCATTCCAACAACACAATACCATTATCTAAATTTATTGCAGGCTATCAACATCACTTAGGACCCCAAAAGGTAAAACATAACATATAATGTTTCTAAACCAACAATCAGATCACATATAGGCCCCATACGAGCACAACATAGTAAGATATCCAATTTCAAGATTAGTTTCCATCCCAATAACATTCATTTTGTAAACATATTAACTACCCATCCCAGTCTAAAAGAGTTAAGCCATAGCCTTCTTACTGTTGGAACTGGTCCACAACACTTCACACTACAACCTTAATTCTAATGAACAATCTCTAATTGACCTAAAACCAAGAAATATGGAATCAAAGCATCAAAATAAGGCAACAATACCCATTTTACATATTTTTGGTTTAGTGTCAAAATGGACCACCAAAATGGGATTTCAAAAAAAAGGGAAAAATTATAACTTTATTTTAAAAATGTGTTTCCCATACCTTTCAAAATATATAAAATAAATTCCAAGTCAAATCAAGTTAAGAACAAGGTTCAAAAAGACGAAAAACTATTTTTAAACTTTACCGGGTAAAACCTTTAAAATTTGTTTTAAAATCAAGAATAAAAGTTGTTTTGAATATTCAATTGAGGACATACTAGCAATTATAGGATTAGAAACGTTATTAAAGTGAAAAGGAGTGAAATTAAAGTTTAAAATCAAGCCCTAAGGTTTTGGGGGTTTGAGTAATAAATTAAGAAATTCAACTAAGAAAAGGGAGAATTCTTACCTTAAATCCATAAGAGAATAGAGAAATGGATGTTACTTTAGTGTCCCAAGAACCCGCAAGCTTCACTTTTATGCTCTCACACTATTTTAGGGTTCTTGGATCTCAACAATGAGTGAGGAATGACGAATTAGAAACCTAAGGGGTCTATTTAAACCCATACAAGGTTCTTAGATGTTGCAACCGCACTGTGAAGGCTATAATCACACTATCCTCTGTACATCATGTGTGATCATGGACCTCACCAGATGATAGCTAAAAGTTGAAAATTAAAAATTCTCCAAGCTTTTGCTAATCCCTTGGGATTCATTTAGACTTTGATAAATACAAACGAACTGCGTCACCATACAAAAATCGTCTCTCCAAACTCAATGGTTACATCAAATTTTTGAAAAAAAGTCATTTTCACACTGTTGACCCCCCAAACCCAAAATTATAATTTTCCAAATCTAGGTTTGAAATGAGATTTAAAACCCATAAAAATAGATCAAATATGTTACCATCCTAAAATTGACATTCCAGATCTATTGGAACAGCCCGTTCAACAATCCATCACAAGACTCAATATACAACAACATAAGTCCATAACGAGGCTCTCGAAGCCTCCAAAAACCACAATACTCACAAATGGAAACAAATTACATCGGGAAAAATTAAAATCACCCCCACATCTCAGAAATTCTATAATGCAACTATAGGGAGGTGTAAAATAGTCAAATCACTCAAAAATACACATTTCACATATTTCATCAAAATTCAGGTTGTTGTAGCTGGTCATTTAAGAGATATTATTCCTCTGCAAATGGAGTTTATAGGTCCACCAAAGCCTAAGATACTACTTAGGCCCACCATCTAAGGGTGTCGTGTCTAGTATAAGCAAGGGTTTTAATTATTTGTATGCTCTATCTACACGCCAGGGCTTAGAGGCTTCAATAGATGTTGTTATACTTATGTTACAAATCTTCTCTCGTGATGTCTATGTTGTACATGATCATGGGTATACTTTGTCTTACATGGCTCCCTATGTGTTAGCGAGTCATGCTTTTGAGCCTAAAAATATTTCTGAACCCTTCCCTATCTCTACCCTAGTTAGTGACTATATTATTGCTAGATGAGTTTATAGAAACTTTGTATTGTTAGTATTTCATCGAGATACTATAGTATACCTTGTAGAGATTGATATGGTTGATTTTGATGCTATTCTTGGGATGGATTAGGTCAATTTATATTATGATACATTAGATTGTCGAACTAGAAAGGTCAACTTTTATTTCCCTAATGATCCGGTTATGGAGTAGGAATGATATTTCTCTTGAACCTAGAGGAAAGTTCATAACTACAACCGCTGGATCACCAATACTCTTCTTTAAAACAGAGACATACAACACTAGATGCACTGATGCAAAATCTGCAGGTAACTCAAGCTCATAAGGTACCTTTCAAAAATGACTCAAAATTCTATAAGCGCAAACATATCAAGGACTAAGCTTCATCTTCTTGCCAAATCTTTTCACTCCCATCATGGGAAAGATTTTCAAATATACCAAATCCTCAAATTCAAACTCAAGATATCTTTTCCTCACATCTGGATATGATTTCTGATGGCTTTAGGTTATCTTAAGTCTCTCCTTGATTAACTGAACTTTCTCCGACACATCAAATAATGAGTCTGGCCATACCAAAGAAGCCTCACCTGCCTCAAATGAACCGATAGTATATCTACATCTCCTTCCATAGAGAGCCTCAAATGGATCCATTTGAATACTGGAGTGATAACTGTTATTGTAGGCAAACTCAAACAAATATAGTTGATCATCCCAACTACCCTTGAAATCAATAACACATACCCTCAACATATCCTATAGGGTCTGAATGGTCCTCATTGCCTAACAATCTATCTGAGGATGAAAAGCTATACTGAGATAAACTTGGGTACCACGACTTTTAAAAATCTTTCCAAAAGTATGAGGTAAATGAGTACCTCTATCTGAAATAATAGACAACGGGGACTCCATACAACCTAACCAACACTTTAATATAGAGCTTGGCGTATTCCTCGGCTGAATTAAAAGTATGAACTAGCAAGAAATGGGATGATTTGGTCATTCTATCTACAATGACCCATATCAAATCATGTACATGATGTGTACGAGGCAAACTTGTCACAAAATCCGTGTTCACCCTTTCCCACTACCAAGTAGGAATGATGAACACCTTCATTGTACTACTAGGCCTCTGGTGTTCAAATTTAACCTCCTGATAATTGGAACACTTAGCTACAAACTCTGTAATATCCCTCTTTAGACCACTCCACCAATAGATTTCCCGCAAATCATTGAACATCTTAGTGGCTCCGAGGAAAATCACGCATACCATGTTCTTTGACTAAAATCCATTGACTCAAAATATCAATACACGGCACACACAGTGTACCCTAACATTGAAACACACCATCTCCCCATTGGGAGAAACTCTACTTTGTGATCTCTAACTGATTTCTTCAACTTAACCAAACTGGAATCTCTATCTTGCTTCTCTTTCACTTCGGCAATCAAAGAAGATTTTGAATTATTTTAAACCTATTTAGTACCTTCAACTGAATCAACAAACCGAACACCTAATCTAGCAAGAAGATGAACCTCCTGAACTAAACTCTTCTTATAATTCTTAACATGAGCAACACTACCCATAGACAATCTACTAAGGGTGTCTGCCACTACATTGGCCTTTCCCGAATGATACAACACACTCATATCATATTCCTTCAAAAACTCTAACCACCATCTCTGACGAAGATTTAAATCATTATACGATAAAAAATACTGCAAAATTTTGTAATCCATGAACACATCAACATAAACCCCATAAACATAATGCCTCCAAATTTTCAAGGTAAAAACAACTGTTGCCAACTTAATATCATGGGTAGTGTAATTTATTTCATGAAGTTTAAGTTGTCTAGAGTCATAGGCTATGACCTTACCTCTTTGGATCAACATACAACTAAGGCCAGCTCTAGAAGCATCACAGTAAACAACAAACCCATATGAACTATTTGGCAAATTCAAGACTGGGGCTAAGGTTAGTCGAGTTTTCAACTCCTAAAACCTCTTATCCTAAGAATCTGACCACTGAAACTTGACTTTTTTCAGAGTAAATTGAGACATGGGGGATGCAATAAATGAAATCCCTTTAAAAACCGCCTGTAATAGCCATCCAAATCCAAAAAACTTCTAATATCTGATAGAGACATGGGTCTGTGCCAGTTTGTTACTTCTTCAATCTTTTGAGGGTCAAATCTTATGCAATCATCGTAAATAATATGGCAAAGTAAAGCCACTGATCTTATCTAAAACTCACACTTATTGAATTTGGTGAACAACTGATGGGCTCAAAGAGTTTGCAATATAACTTTGAGATAGTCTTCATGATCAATATCACTACGGGAATAAACGAGTATATCATCAATGAAGAATATGATGAACATGTGCAAGTACTATTTCAACATTCTGTTCATCAAGTCCAAGAAATCTGCTAGGCATTGGTTAGTCCAAAAGACATAACTAGAAATTCTAAGTGACCATCCCAAATTCTAAATGCTATTTTTGGAATGTCATATTCTCTAACTCTAAGTTTATGATAGCCAAATCTTAGATCAATCTTAGAGAACTAACTGGCACCCTGAAATTGGTCGAATAAGTCATCAATCCTGGGGAGCGGATACTTATTCTTGATTATGACTTTGTTCAACTGATAGTAATTGATACACATTATGAGAGAACCATCTTTCTTACACATGAAAAGGAATGGAGCGCCCTATAGGGAAATACTAGTCCTGATGAATCCCTTATCTAAGAGATCCTTGAACTATTCTTTTAACTCTTTTTACTCAGCTAGAGCCATGTAATAGGGGAGAATAAAGATAGGCTGGGAATTTTGATGAAGATCTATTTCGAAGTCAATTCCCCTTTTGGGAGGACTTTTTGGAAGATCTTTAGGGAACTCATCTGGAAATTTCTTTACTACTGAAACTGACTCGAGACTTGGAGTCTTAGAGGTATAGTTTTTAAATCAAATAAGATGGTAAGCAAATCCCTTGGAAATCATTTTTCTTTTCTTATGATATGAATCAATCTGACCCCTAAGCACTGAAGTACTACCCCTCTATTCAATGACTTGTTCATTAATAAATTGAAACTGAACAACTCTATTTCTTCAATCAACTGAGGCATAACATGAGTAGAGCCAATACATGTCGAGAATGACAATAAAATCTGTCATTTCTGGGATATTTTGACAGGTCAGTTCCTCTATACCTTCCTAGCTAAAATGGGGACACTAACTCAAAATAGATGGATAAAGTGAATGTCATTGGATAGAGACTTAAAACCTCCCAAAGTCACCAAAAGGCCTATGCTAACGTAAGATAAAGCGAGTTAGAATTTGATGTTGATGATTGGCTATTTCTAAAAGTTTCCCTTATGAACGGATTCATGATAAAAGTAAAACTTAGTCCTTGTTACATAGGTCCTTATTAGATTATAAATAGGATTGGTGGAGTTGCATTTGAGTTATATTAGCCTATAACTTAAGCTTTGGTTCATCGTATCTTCCATATTTAGATGCTTAAGAAATATATAGGAGATTATTCTCGTCTTTCCAGTTGAGGAGATAAGTGTAAGGGATTCCTTGTCATAAATAAAAGTACCCATAGCAATTTTAGACTGGTAAGTTCAAAAGTTGAGAAGTAAGGAGATAGCTTCAGTTAAAGTGTTACGGAGAAATCAAAAGATAAAAGAAGCCACTTGGGAATTACAGGATGATATACGTGTAAGATTCCCATTACTTTTTGATTCTTCATTTAGTATCATAGAAGGTATTAATCCTATCATGCTTCTTTTATTCTATGCAACTCTTTAAATCATTGTTAATGTGATCTACATCATCATTCGGGGATGAATTATCCCAAGGGAGGTTAATAGAATACCACGACCTTTCCAATGCTTAAAAAGTGCTTGATTTGAGTCTTTCAAACACTAACATCGAATATAAACAACCTAAGATTCGGTTTCAATGGTTGGGGCCATTTTTAGGATTAGAATAGGTCTTATGGTTGTGAAAAAAATACCCCGTGGTAGCCCTGCACCGTGAATACCCCCACGATAGGCTACTATCTTGGGTTCGTATCTAGGTTTTCCTGAGGGATTGTGCAACGAACCTTCTAGTTCACAATAATGGTCGGATCATAAACCCTACCATGTTCATCAGAATTGCACCTTTTTTTGAATACTTTATGGGCATGAGGGTCTTTTCACAACACTAAGTCACCTCCAATCCTTTATATATGTGTTTAGGCCCTTAAAATGTTTTTACACCAAAGTAATCTCTTTATAATCATTCTAACAATAGGGAGGAGTAAACCACCTAGTGTTTGAGTATTCAAATCTCCAAAGGTAATCTTTGATTCAATTTCTCTCCATTATAGGTATGTAGAACAACCTAAATCTTATGGAGTTTGAATTCATAACTTTTAATCTCTTTTAAGTGTTTAAGCTTAGAGATTTTCATTTACATCGAGAGCATAAATTTCAAGTTTTGCATCCAACCTCAATTGTGCAATCTTAGGGGTATATACATATGTATGTGTGAATATTAAATGGTAATTTGTGAAAATGAGGAGGTTGAGTATGATTTTCTTGCTCAATTTTGCATGAGGAGGGTTTTTATTTATTTTATTTATTTTGAAGTTGCTCTTGTCTTTCAATAGTGGATGATTGAATATGATTGAAAAGAGTAATCCTTCTTTTAAAAGCTTTAAGTGATTTCATAAATGATAATGCTTAACTAAAACACCATGATATTTGAAAGAGTGTTACTGTACGTTTATAAAAGAGATGGCCACCTTGAGAGTTAAGCTTTGAAAGAAAGACATTTTACTTATGCTTGTATACTAGTTTTGAATGAAAACTCTCTTATGATATTTGAGTCATAGTGGTGGTAAAATATCATTCTTATAAATAAAAAGTTCTATGACATGATATGATATGGCTTATATGGTGTTCAAGTCTTTGTATGACGATACTAAATCAGAAAAATGCCATAACAGACTCAAAATAGACCAGGCTATAGACTTTTAAGACTTCAAACTATGTTCATTGAAAGTATACATGTTTTAAGAGGCTAAAATATGGGAATAATGAGAGTTGGGTGGCTAACTGAGAATACATGAGTTTATATAACTCATACCCCAAAATTATGTTTTGCCGACACGAGATCAATTTTGTCCTAAAATATGGATGATCATTTTATACTTTTCTATATTCTGTTTTATACCACAACATACACTCTAATACTTGTGATAAGCATGGATTGTAGGCTTGAATGTTGAGTCAATGTCAGACCCTCCCATTGGGTTTTCTCAGCCCAGGTCGGTTATGCAACATAGACTAGAACTAAAGAATATCATTTTGTTATTTCCAAAGCAGTTATGGGTTGCACTACATGTTTTTAAGCTTATTTGATGTCATTTGACCCCATGTTATGATTTTTATGATGTTTTTACTATTATTATATTTTTAATGTAATTTTCTTTGGACATTCTATGTACTAATACATTCCAAGTGTTGACCGTCCTCGTGGTGACTATATTATTTTATAATGTAGGTTTTGTGGCACAGTACCATAGTTCATCTCTATTGTAGATTACTTTTAATAATTCAGAGTTGGTGTGTAACGCCTCGAGTATGGTATCCAGAATGCCACACGATGCTCATGACCCCGAAGGACCATAAGCTAACCCATGACAGGTATCTGTACCTGTACACTGCATAATATACTGTATAAATGAGGAAATAAAGGCTGAAAGGCCATAAGGTTCAAAGATCTGATAAAACATAACATCTGAATATATGGTATATCAATACCAAAACAACTAAAAAAACTGTCTGAACATGCTAGTCTTAAAAGACTCTAACTGATTGAACTATCTGAATAAGGAGATGATGGGACATGTCCCAACCTAACTCAAACTAGTAAAATAAATTAATTAATGAGATATAAAGTAATAGTCATGTCCTCGAAGGATGAGGACTCACTGCTAACTCTGACTGCTGAGACAGGAATGATACTGATGCTCTGAAGCTCGTGCTTCGGAACCTATGGTATAAAACACCATAGCACAAATGCGTCAGTATGTTTGAATGTACTAGTATGCATGTGAAGTAGGCTGAATACAAAAGGGTTCACATGTATAAACTATACTAACTGACTACATAACATGAACGTGAGAATACATGCATGACCATATAATAACTATAACTGAGTTCTTGATAACATAATTAATGAGTCTGAGTACTGATAACATGAGATACTAATATCTATATAACTGAAATAACTGATACTGAGCAACTATATTTGATAGTCTAGGTTCTGATAGAAGAAGCTGAGTTCTGTATTATTCTGAGTTGACTTTATCTAACAGTACTGAATCCGTTAGAACTATCTGAGTTCTATTACTGAGACTGAATGACTGTATCTGACAGCCCTGATTCTATACTAAAATTGTGGGAAGTAGTCAACTAACCGATATGCCCCAAATAAAGAAATATAGCTGAGGTGGGGTCCAATATGTAACCCTAATTGGAAGGGTGTCAATACCACGCCACTGGTAAGGAAAAGCTATGGGTAACCCTCATCTAACAGTGTCCCCAAAAGAGAATGGTGGGCCCCTCATCTGACAGTTCTTATCCACCTCATCAACACTCATCTGACAGTGTTGATGTCTCAACCTATGTGGCTACATAGTTCTGGAATGCAAGGATGACTTCTGAGAATCACACCCTCATCTGACAATGTGTGTTCCCATACTTGGCTTCACACGGTGCTAATTCCTACTCCCATCTAAATAGACACTGAACATGATTAGCTGAACTGGACTAAACTAAATTAACTGAGTTCCGTTGAGTGACTGAATACTACTCAGATTACTGTGTTTTCCTTAGTCACATGACTGACTGAATTTCTAAGAACATGGATCGACTAAGAGTATCATTAAAACATGACACTGTCTCTAGGAACACAACTAAATTATAGAGTACAAGTACCCCCAGGACTCGTTAGCATGAAACTGATAAAGCATGACTTTCTTGAATACATGACCAACATCATAATCCATAATACAATAAGTTGGAGATTTCATAAAGTAGAAGTTCTAAAGCACCACAAGGGTTGCACATGTATCCATAATTCACTGACTAAGACTCTTCATCAAATATTAGACATGCATAAACTTGTACATAAATGGGGATTTCATAGTATCATACTAGTATGGCACTTCTCCTTCACATAGGCTTTTAATCGAACACTTGGGGATCATGCTTTGGTTATTCAATCATCAACACATTTAAAAATCATGGATACGTCAATCAACGTGTAAATTTAAGGGTTTATCATGATTATTATGCAAATAACCACATCCTAGGGTCAATCATTGGAATACGTAATTGCAAAAATGAATCAAAACCCCCAACATCATGAACATGAATTTCAATTAAATTTAAATCATGAACATGCATACATACACAAATCTAAGATTTTGAAAAAAGATTCTTGAGCTTCATGGGTGGAAGGGACCCATGAATCAACACATGACATGGCACAAGGTTGAAATAAAAGTTACTGCCGATCCGGTTCATACAATTGCTAGCCATTATTATCAGGTCCCTAATCTTTATAACATAAAGAGATTCGTAATAATTATATATATATATATATATATATATATAAACGCCGCATAATTTTAAAAAAAAATTCTTAGAGGGGTATTATTTGTCTCATAAATTAAAACAAAGTACATTAACTGCCTTAGATACTCATTTTTCTCCTAGTTAAACAAAAACAAGATAATATGAAACAACACGCAATACATCCTAAACATACTGACTCTACTAGGAACAAGACTCCGGGAAATAGAGACACGATAACAAAATCTCCAAGAGGACATCTAGGCCCACAAGTAGCCCCACCCTTAACTTATAATAATGTATTATCCCCAATACATTAAACCTCTAAAAACAAGAGAGTCAGGAATATACCCGCGACACCATAAGTGCAGAGATCTGACATCAATGACACAAACACGAACACAAATGTTTTGGGTTTGCTTCTAAGAAGTGCTTGATTTAACATTGCGACATGACATGGAAATATTGGTTTCTCACACTTCACCAACAAGCCCATTAGATGATTTCCATGAAAGGCCTAATTTAACATCGCAAAACAATGAGGGACCTTGATTACTCAGACTACATCAAGGTAGCCAAAGTATTTTCCTCCAATTCTTTTCCTTTACGTTTGATCTTATGAATTGCACCCGTAAGGTTTTCTATAATTTTCTTCTATGCTCAAGGTGTTGTCATAGGAAAACAAAGTAACCAAGCAATATATATAGCATGTTGAAACTTCTCATAGTGTGCGTCTCACTTTATATAGTGTGCGTCTTCAGGAGCTGCTGATTCAGATCCTCATTCTTTGTAGACAAGACCTCAATTCTTTCTTCAAATTTCTTCACTTTGTCATGGAAATCTGCATTTCCTACACTAAGTTTTACCATTGAACCTATTCTCTTATCACTTCCCTTCATTGATGCCGCCTTCAGATCTGTAATCTCTATATTATTTTGAGCCACCATAACTATCATTGCATCCAATTCCCCCCTCAACCCTATTTGAACATCAATTAAATCAGTGACGATAGACTTTGACTTTCCACCACCTCTCCCGGGAATGCACTTATTTTCTTAAAATGTGTTTGTGTTAAATATATGCTTCACTAATCCATCCTTTCCTTTTCATCACTCAACATTACAATACAAAAATACCCAGTTAAACCAAAAACCAAAGGAAAAACCATGTTTTCCATCTTTTGTCCTCATCTCAGTATTTATGTGCTCAATGATAATCCTAATGAGATTCACCTTTTCAAATTTTGACAAAGACTCCATTAGAATAGGTCGGGGCCTATCATAGTAGATTTCTTTTTAATGCGGGAGAGAAGGGCCTTGTTAACCAACTCAAATAGAAGTTGGTATTCTCCTTTAAGAGTCTTCTTGTTCAAATTTTTGATGTTCAAATCATCCAACTTGCTACAGATTTTCAAAAAATTTGAATATCCTTTTTTATTACTTATGGACTTAGTCAATCTGCAGGAACCCTAAGTATCTTAAACAACACTTTTTCATTAATTTCAAGACTCACCCTATTGACTTGAGTAGTCAATTACAAACTATTGCATTAATCCAGTCTGCATCCTTCTTTGCTTTCTTTACATCCTTGGGTTCCTCATAAGACAAGAATGAAAAGAATGCGTATAGATTCCTTTCTATATTTTGGTCTGCAAGCATGAGTCCATACGAGATAGTAAATTATCAAAAGTATGTGAGGACTCATGCTTCCAATTGCACCTCTATGAAGTAGGTTGACTTGCAGTGGACCAATTCCTATTTAGGCGTTACCCTCAGGAGTGATCAGTTTCTTCACTAAATTGAGGATCAAATTCTCTAAGTGGAGCTTATGAAGGTCCAGGATGCGTTTAATCTATTAAATCCTCAACTAAAAATACTAAAATTGGTCCCTATGAATCTGCATCATCTTCACTTTCATTTGGTATTTTTTGAAAAATGAGGGGATTTCCTGAATCATCATCATAATCTAGGGTGCTACCTTTACTAGTCCCACCAGCTTCATCAAACACAACATGGACACTTTCCTCCATACATTGTGTTCTTTTGTTGTAGATCCTATAGGCCCTAATAGTAGTGGAGTATCAAGCAAAATCTCCTTCATCACTACTTGAATCAAACTTTCCAAGGTTATTTTGTCCATTATTCAACATAAAACATTAGCGATAAAAGGGATTGAAGTAGTCAACTTGGGTTTTGTTTTTTTCAAGAGTTTATAGGGGTTCTGGTTTAGAATGGACCTGACACGACACATATCAATAACATGACATGCTATATTGACTGCTTCTGCCCAAAATTATGAGCTATCCCTATATATATCAACATGGTCTGCCCAACGTCCACAAGTTTCCTATTTTTCCTCTACATAACACCATTTATCTGTGGTGTTTTAGGAGATAAAAAGTTGTGACTGATACCCAGCTCATTGTGATCTCTAACTGATTTCTTCAACTTAATCAAACTAGAATCTCTATCTTGCTTCTCTTTTACTTCGGCAACCAAAGAAGATTTTGAATTATTTTGAACCCATTTAGTACCTTCAACTGAATCAACCAACCGAACACCTAATCTAGCAAACAGATGAACCTCCTGAACTAGCCTCTTCTTATCATTCTTAACATGAGCAACACTACCCATAGACAATCTACTAAGGGTGTTTGCCACTACATTGGCCTTTTTCGAATGATACAACACACTCATATCTTATTCCTTCAACAACTCTAACCACTATCTTTGACGAAAATTTAAATCATTATACGATAACACATACTGCAAACTTTTGTAATCCATGAACACATCAACATGAACCCCATAAACATAATGCCTCCAAATTTTCAAGGTAAAAACAACTGCTGCCAACTTAATATCATGGGTAGGGTAATTTATTTCATGAAGTTTAAGCTGTCTAGAGGCATAGGGTATGACCTTACCTCTTTGGATCAACACACAACCAAGGCCAGCTCTAGAAGCATCACAGTAAACAACAAACCCATATGAACTATTTGGCAAATTTAAGACTGGGGCTAAGGTTAGTAGAGTTTTCAACTCCTAAAACCTCTTATCCTAAGTGTCTGACCACTGAAACTTGACTTTTTTCTGAGTAAATCGAGACATGGGGGATGCAATAAATGAAATCCCTTCAAAAACCCACCTGTAATAGCCATCCAAATCCAAAAAACTTCTAATATCTGATAGAGACATGGGTCTGTGCCATTTTGTTACTTCTTCAATCTTTTAAAAGTCAAATCTTATGCATTCACCGTAAATAATATGGCAAAGTAAAGCTACTGATCTTATCTAAAACTCGCACTTATTGAATTTGGTGAACAACTTATGGGCTCAAAGAGTCTGCCATATAACTTTGAGATAGTCTTCATGATCAATATGACTACGGGAATAAACGAGTATATCATCAATGAAGAATATGATGAACATGTGCAAGTACTGTTTCAACATTCTGTTCATCAAGTCCAAGAAATCTGCTAGGCATTGGTTAGTCCAAAAGACATAACTACAAATTCTAAGTGACCATCCCAAATTCAAAATGATATTTTTGGAATGACATATTCTCTAACTCTAAGTTTATGATAGCCAAATCTTAGATCTATCTTAGTGAACTAACTGGCACCCTGAAGTTGGTCGAATAAGTCATCAATCCTGGGGAACGGATACTTATTCTTGATTATTAATTTGTTCAACTGATAGTAATTGATACACATTATGAGAGAACTATCTTTCGTACACATGAAAAGGAATGGAGCGCCCTATAGGGAAATACTTGTCCTGATGAATCCCTTATCTAAGAGATCCTTGAACTATTCTTTTAACACTTTTAGCTCAGCTAGAGCCATTTAATAGGGGAGAATAAAGATAGGCTGGGAATCATAATGAAGATCTATTTCGAAGTCAATTTCCCTTTTGGGAGGAATTTTTGGAAGATCTTTAGGGAACTCATCTGGAAATTTCATTACTATTGAAACTGACTCGAGACTTGGAGTCTTAGAGCTATAGTCTTTAAATCAAATAAGATGGTAAGCAAAACCCTTGGAAATCATTTTTCTTTTCTTAAGATATGAAACAATTTGATCCCTAAGCACTGAAGTACTACCCCTCTATTCAATGACTTGTTCATTAAGAAATTGAAACTGAACAACTCTATTTCTACAATCAACTGAGGCATAACATGAGTAGAGCCAATACATGTCGAGAAAGACATTAAAATCTATCGTTTCTAGGATATTATGACAGGTCAGTTCCTCTATACCTTCCTGGCTAAAATGGGGACACTAACTCAAAATAGATGGATAAAGTGAAAGTCATTGGATAGAGACTTAAAACCTCCCAAAGTCACCAAAAGTCCTATGCTAACGTAAAATATAGCGAGTTAGAATTTGATGTTGATGATTGGCTATTTATAAAAGTCTCCCTTATGAATGGATTCATGATAAAAGTAAAGCTTAGTCCTTGTTACATAGGTCCTTATTAGATAATAAATAGGATTGGTGGAGTTTCATTTGATTTATATTAGCCTATAACTTAAGCTTTGGTTCATCCTATATTCAATATTTAGATGCTTAAGAAATGTATAGGAGATTATTCTCTTGTATTTCCAGTTGAGGAGATAGGTGTAAGGGATTCCTTGTCATAAATAAAAGTACCCATAGCAATTTTAGACTGGCAAGTTCAAAAGTTGAGAAGTAAGGAGATAGCTTCAGTTAAAGTATTATGGAGAAATCAAAAGATAAAAGAAGCCACTTGGGAATTACAGGATGATATACGTGTAAGATTCCCATTACTTTTTGATTCTTCATTTAGTATCATAGAAGGTATTAATCCTATCATGATTCTTTTATTCTATGTAACTCTTTAAATCATTGTTAATCTGATCGACATCATCATTCGGGGATGAATTATCCCAAGGGAGGTTAATAGAATACCACGACCTTTACAATGCTTAAAAAGTGCATGAATTGAGTCTTTCAGACACTAACATCGAATATAAACCACCTAAGATTGGGTTTGAATGGTTGGGGCCATTATTAGGATTAGAAAAGGGCTTATGGTTGCGAAAAAAGCACCCCGTGGTAGCCCTGCACTGCGAATACCCCCACGATAGGCTACTGTCTTGGGTTTGTATCTAGGTTTTCCTGAGGGATTATGCAACGAACCTTCTAGTTCACAATAATGGTCGGATTATAAACCCTAACATGTTCATCAGAATTGCACTTTTTTTAGAATACTTTAAGGGAATGAGGGTCTTTTCACAACACTAAGTCACCTCCAATCCTTTATATATGTGTTTAGGCCCTTAAAATGTTCTTACACCAAAGTAATCCCCTAATCATCATTCTAACAATAGGGAGGAGTAAACCACCTAGTGTTTGAGGATTCAAAGCTCCAAAGGTAAACTTTGATTCAATTTCTCTCTATTATAGGTATGTAGAACAACCTAAATCTTATGGTGTTTGAATTCATAACTTTTAATCTCTTTTAAGTGTTTAAGCTTTGATATTTTCATTTACATCGAGAGCATAAATTTCAAGTTTTTCATCCAAACTCAATTATACAATCCTAAGGGTATATACATATGTATATGTGAATATTAAATGGTAATTTGTGAAAATGAGGAGGTTGAGAATGATTTCCTTGCTCAATTTTGCATGAGGAGGGTTTTGATTTTTTTTATTTGTTTTGATGTTGCTCTTGTCTTTCAATAGTGGTTGATTGAATATGATTGAAAAGAGTAATCCTTCTTTTAAAAGCTTTAAGATATTTCATAAATGATAATGCTTAACTAAACCACCATGATTATTGAAAGAGTGTTACAATACGTTTATAAAAGAGATGACCACCTTGAGAGTTAAGCTTTGAAAGAAAGACATTTTACTTATGCTTGTATACTAGTTTTGAAAGAAAACTCTCTTATGATATTTGAGTCATAGTGGTGGTAAAATATCACTCTTCTAAATAAAAAGGGCTATTACATGATATGATATGGCTTATATGGTGTTTAAGTCTTTGTGTGACGATACTAATCAGAAAAATGCCATAACAGACTCAAAATAGACCAGACTATAGACTTTTAAGACTTCAAACTATGTTCTGAGAAAGTTTACATGTTTTAAGAGGCTAAAATATGGGATTAATGAGAGTTGGGTGGATAACCGAGAATACACGAGTTTATATAACTCATACCCCAAAATTATGTTTTGCCGACACGGGATCAATTTTGTCCTAAAATATGGATGATCATTTTATACTTTTCTATATTCTATTTTATACCACAACATACACTCTAATCCTTGTGATAAGCATGGATTGTAGGCTTGAATGTTGAGTCAATGTCAGACCCTCCCATTGGGTTTTCTCAGCCCATGTCGGTTATGCTACATAGACTAGAACTAAAGAATATCATTTTGTTATTTCCAAAGCAGTTATGGGTTGCACTACATGTTTTTAATCTTATTTGATGTCATTTGACCCCATGTTATGATTTTTATGATGTTTTTACTATTATGATATTTTTAATGTTATTTTCTTTGGACGTTCTATGTACTAATACATTCCAAGTGTTGACCGTCCTCGTGGTGACTATATTATTGTATAATGTAGGTTTTGTGGCACAATACCTTAGTGCATCTCAATTGTAGATTACTTTTAATAATTCAGAGTTGGTGTGTAACGCCTCGAGTATGGTATCCAGAACGCCACACGGTGCTCATGACCCCGAAGGCACCCATGACAGGTATCTGTACCTGTACACTGCATAATATACTGTATAAATAAGGAAATAAAGGCTGAAAGTCCATAAGGTTCAAAGATCTGATAAAACATAATATCTGAAGATATGGTATATCAATACCAAAACAACTGAAATAACTGCCTGAACATGCTAGTCTTAAAAGCCTCTAACTGATTGAACTGTCTGAATAAGGAGTTGATGGGACATGTCCCCAACTAACTCCAACTACTAAAATAAATTAATTAATAAGATAATAAAGTAATAGTCATGTCCTCGAAAGATGAGGACTTACTGCTAACTCTGAATGCTGAGACAGGAATGATACCGATGCTTTGAAACTCGTGCTTCTGAACCTATGGTATAAAACACCATAGCACAAATGCGTAAGTACATTTGAATGTACTAGTATGCATGTGAAGTAGGCTGAATACAAAAGGGTTCACATGTATGAACTATACTAACTGACTACATAACATGAACGTGAGAATACATGCATGACCATATAATAACTATAACTGAATTCTTTATAACATAATTAATGAGTCTGAGTACTGATAACATGAGATACTAATATCTATATAACTGAAATAACTGATACTGAGCGACTATATTTGATAGTCTAGGTTCTGATAGAACTATTTGAGTTCTGTATTGTTCTGAGTTGACTTTATCTAACAGTCCTGAATCGGTAGAACTATCTGAGTTCAATTACTGAGACTGAATGACTGTATCTGACAACCCTGATTCTATACTGAAATTGTGGGAAGTATTCATCTAACCAACATGTCCCAAATAAAGAAATATAGCTGATGTGGGGTCCAATATGTAACCCTAATTGGAAGGGTGTCAATACCCTGCCACTGGTAAGGAAAAGCTATGGGTAACCCTCATCTAACAGTGTCCCCAAAAGAGAATGGTGGGGCCCTCATCTGACAGTTCTTATCCACCTCATCAACACTCATCTGACAGTGTTGATGTCTCAACCTATGCTGGCTACATAGTTCTGGAATGCAAGGATGACTTCTAAGAATCACACCCTCATCTAACAATGTGTGTTCCCATCCTTGGCTTCACACGGTGCTAATTCCTGCTCCCATCTAAATAGACACTGAACATGATTAACTAAATTGGACTAAACTGAATTTACTGAGTTCTGTTGAGTGACAGAATACTACTCAGATTACTGTGTTTTCCTTAGTCACATGACTGACTGAATTTCTACGAACATGGCTCGACTGAGAGTATCTTGAAAACATGACACTGGCTCTAGGAACAAAGCTAAATTATTGAGTACAAGTACCCCCAGGACTCGATAGCATGAAACTGATAAAGCATGACTTTCTTGAATACATGACCAACATCATAATCCATAATACAATAAGTTGGAGATTTCATAAAGTAGAAATTCTAAAGCACCACAAGGGTTACACATGTATCCATAGTTCACTGACTAAGACTCTTCATCAAATATTAGACATGCATAAACTTGTACATAAATGGGGATTTCATATTATCATACTAGTATGACACTTCTCCTTCACATAGGCTTTTAATCGAACACTTGGGGAGCATACTTTGGTTATACAATAATCAACATATTTAATAATCATGGATACGTCAATCAACGTGTAAATTTAAGGGTTTATCATGATTATTATGCAAATAACCACATCCTAGGGTCAATTATTGGAATATGTAATTGCAAAAATGAATCAAAACCCCACAACATCATGAACATGAATTTCAATTAAATTTAAATCATGAACATGCATACATACACAAATCTTAGATTTTGAAAAGAGATTCTTGAGCTTCATGGGTGGAAGGGACCCATGAATCAACACATGACATGGCACAAGGTTGAAATAAAAGTTACTACCGATCCGGTTCATACAATTGCTATCCATTATTATCATGTCCCTAATCATTATAACATAAAGAGATTCGTAATAATTATATTTATATATATATATATATATAAACGTCGCATAATTTTTTAAAAAAATTCTTAGAAGGGTATTATTTGTCTCATAAATTAAAGCAAAGTACATTAACTGCCTTAGATACTCATTTTTCTCCTAGTTAAACAAAAACAAGATAATATGAAACAACACGCAATACGTCCTAAAGATACTGACTCTACTAGGAACAAGACTCCGGGAAATAGAGACACGATAACAAAAACTCCAAGAGGGCATCTAGGCCCACAAGTAGCCCCACCCTTAACTTATAATAATGTATTATCCCCAATACATTAAACCTCTAAAAACAAGAGAGTCAGAAACATACCCGCGACACCATAAGTGCAGAGATCTGCCATCAATGAAACAAACACGAACACAAATGTCTTGGGTTTCCTTCTAAGCAGTGCTTGATTTAACGTTGCGACATGACATGGCAATATTGGTTTCTCACACTATACCAACAAGCCCATTAGATGCTGTAACACCCTGTAAAAGTTATGCATGGATTAGCCTTTAATAGAGTGCCCTTAGACTTAAAAACTTGAAAATTTTTCTAAGTGTAATGAGGACTTAGAGTCATTTTAGCTGGCAATCTTCGGGATACAACTTTTCAACCTTCCCGACATCCACTTTTAGATTTTCAAGTTGCGTTATGATCGAGAAATCTCATAGTACATCTCGGATAAGTTTCGGAATTTTTCAGAACGCATAAGGCTGCGCTTGGATTTAAAAACAGTAGCAAAACGCATAGACTATTGCCCAGTTTTCAGCATTTCAGGGTCAATTTCAAACGATCATAACTCCCTGTATATAATGAAATGTGTGAGCTATAATATATCAAACAAAATCTCTTCGAGTCCTCTTTTAATTGCAGTTGGTTTAATCAAATTTGAGTATATGAGTAAAAAGTTATAATCGATTTACTCCAGTCTACCAAACTGTCAACTGAGGGACAGATTTGACCTTAATTGTCCCTTAGGGGTATTTTGGTAATCCTCCACCCCTATATATACCACCAACACGGGATTTAATCCCTCAAACACCATAATACACATACTTTTCCCAAAATTGCTCAAGAACTCTCCCTAGGATTTCAACATTAAAACCCAAGCAACTCAAGATTCAACCGTGGGTTCGTGAAACAAATTACAGATTTGGAATCCTCTCGACGTAGGCTTCGATAGACACCCAAAATTCGTGGATAATAAGGTACGCGGGGTTTTCCTAAATTGTCATGGGCATAGAAAAATCATGTTTTAGAATGGGGTTTTAAATTATGTGTATATATTTATGTATAAGATGTTTTAACATCATTGTTTTGGTCTTTTGACCATCTCCAAAGCGATTTGACAGTTTATATACATATATGAATGAATGTGTTTCAATTTTGAATACATGAACTTGCTAAAGACATTTGACCACCAGGTGTTTGATGAAATTTCTGCATGAATTGAGCTTTAAGTTTCGGAATATGAAATCCTTTACATCAGTTATATGTTTTGGTGGTCTAAACTATGTTTTGAATGAAAGCTCTTGCTTAATACATTATGGCTCAGAAAAATCATGACTTGCAAGTCTTGATATGATGATACCAACTCAGACTAATGCCATATCAGACTCAGACTAACAAACATTTCAGACTTTCATGATTTTAGACATTCAGAATGTTGCATGTACAGAAAAAGTTAAAAATAGGCATACAGAGATGTTAGGTGGTTCCCCGAAGAGGTCTTGAGTTCAAGCGACTCATTGCCTAAAACCATGGTTTGCCGACCCGGGTATACTATTATGCGCTGACTTAAATGTCCTGTGGCGTATCAGACTCAGACACTCCAACCCTTGCGGCACACTTGGGTTGGGGGCTTCCCTGCCGAGTCAATGGCGGATTCCATACAGCCCGTGGAATATCAGACTTGTAGGGGAATACCACCTAACTCAGAAGTAAAACACAGATCATGATTTGAAATGAACAGACAGGTTACATGTTTTCAGAAAGTGCCCATGTATTTTTCAGAAACAGTTTTATACATGATGTCTTGATGAAAAATTTCTTTCACTTAATATGTATATATATATATATATATGTATGTTCCATTATACTATTTTTTTGGATTGCTTCGCGTGCCAGTACTTTTGTGCTGACCCCCCCTCCTTCCAGGTTCTGAGGCACAGTCTAGGGGTCTAGCTACTCAGTAGACATTCTCGGATTTGCAGACTTGATCTCACAGTGGTGAGCCTTCTATTATTCGGAAGGCCTAATTATGTTAGACATTATCTTATTTATTATGTTTTTGTTTTACTGGGGGCCTTGTCCCAGTTTCTTTTCAGACAGATGTTTATGTTCTTAGTAGAGATTTCGCAGACTGCTGTCAGATAGTATTATTCAGAAATGTTGCAGAACTTGACCATGTTTTCCGTACTCAGTTTCAATTCCGTATTTTATTATGATTATGAATGTTGTGCATGATAGCCAGATAGAGAATGGTTGTTTCGGGCCTTCATGGTTCGAGATGCTCGTCACGGCTAGGGCCTAGGCTCGGGTCGTGACAGATGCCTTCCATGAAGTGCCTACGTTAACATCGCGAAACAATGAGGGTACCTTGATTACTCAGACTACATCAAGGTAGCCAAAGTATTTTCCTCCAATTCTTTTCCTTTACCTTTGATCTTATGAATTGCACCCGTAAGTTTTTTTCTAATTTTCTTCTATGCTCAAGGTGTTGTGATAGGAAAACAAAGTAACCAAGAAATATATATAGCATGTTGAAACACTTTTCCTTTGAGTGAGGAATGAAGTTTCTTGATTTTTGTACTACAAATTAAAGAATATAGACATATTATTCAACCTGTCTACACTCTTCCATAGGCTCGGATAGATTAATTAATATCTCACTATCCAAACATAATATAGAAAAATGCTTAGAATGAGGTCCAATACATCCCAACTCATGAATTGCATTTTAATTTACGTCATCACATAATTCTAGTGTGCTCTTTTGAATAGTGACAACATCCACCAATGTCTGATCAAGTGTTGAATCCTCCATTTTTACCTCCTCAATTTAGCATAGAAGAAGTTTCTCAGCCTCACACAACTCATAACAACATTGTTGGGCGTCACACGCATCAATTTTTTTATTTAATTTTGCGTGTAAGTTGTGAATATCAAAGACAAACCTATAAACCTTTTGAATTCTCTCTTGTATATCTTTTTCAAGGAGTGTCAATACTTTGAGCGTGCTCTTGTTATGCTCGAACAATGTATCTATCACACTCCCAAAATAATGTACTTTATCAAAAGGATAAGGATTAATAAATAAGGAGTCATCATCACTCCGCCCTTCATCTTTTAAATGTCATATCCAGAAGAGTAGAAAAATAAAAAGAAATAAAATCTAAAAACTACAACAAATCCAATCAACAATTCACAATCGTATTTCCCGACAACGTCACCAAAATTTTGACAATGCCCAAAAGTACACCTCCTTAATAGTATAAAGTGTTCGATGCAAAATTTATTAACCCAACTAGGTTGGGGTCAATCACACAGGGAATGTGTGGAAGTATTTCTCCAACTGACTAAAATCAACGGCCAATACAGAAAAGTAATGGGGAGATTTTCTGGATTAGTAAGAAGTAACAAGAATTGAGTTCTTTTGGTTGTAAACATTTTAATATGAACACTAGGATTTTGCTCCCCAAGATTCTAATTCCGTATATCGAACTATTCCAATACCTTGTATGCAAAATCTGATAAGTTATTTATCTCTGATTATCAGATGGACTAATTGGAAAATGTCACTCTTTACCTTCTGAGTCTCAGAGTGTCATGTTACTAATCCTTTCCCTTGATACCAAATTAACAATTGAATATTGGGTCTCAAGTTAATTAGATGAGAAGTCAAAAATTATTAGATGGAAGGTGGTCTCAAATTACTGTGTGATGTCTTTTTCCAATCTCTAATTTTTTGAAACATGTAGTGAATACATGTGGGTTCTTAAAGTTGTTGCCTACTAAGAAATTAACTAAATCAAAGAACACCACAATACATGAAAGAATCTTTATCTAGAACAACGTGGTACTTTCTCTACTTTATTAATCCGACAGGGTTACCACAACCCTAGCTAAGTGAATTAGCTGCTCATAGTTGTGAGACAATTTATGGAATTCATAGACAAAAACACATAATTTATCTCACAATAATGAAATAATAAAAACCAAAGTCTCAGATCAATTATTCAACTAGATAAATAATAAACACAAGAATCCCAGGATCACAAGTCAATCTTGGAATCAAAAGATGTTTGTTAGAGAATATTAATTATGTAAACATAGCCCCAAAATGAATATATGAGACTCCCCTACTAAAAAATCTCAAAAGGGTATTTATATATTACATGGAAGCCTTAGAAATCAAATCCTAAACAAAAGAAGAAAATTTGAGTCGGTGGCCACCAACGGTGCCACTTATGGGCCATAGATAGCCCCACGTAGGCAGCAGACCATTTCTGGGTCTTTAATATCTCTAGAACTTTAACTCTGGAACCTATGCCCCTTAGGTGGAACCCAAGAGTCACAGGTAACCTAAGTAGAATTTTTAGCGTTCGACTTCTTTTTCTTTAGGTTAACTCCCAGAACATATTTACCTACAAACTCACTTCAAAAACTCATCACCCAAAAAATAGCCTTACATACATGCATATTTCTTATTTTAAAGCATCGTAAGTTCTATGAACTCAATATCACATCACTATCAAAATGGGAGTCAAAAAAAACTTAGGAATATCATACTAAATGTGGATTAAGAGGGGAACAAAAATTGAGGACCAGATTGGGAAAGGTCTTAGAGAAAGGAGCAGAAGAAGTGTTAGACAATTTTCTAAGAAGCATCATCATCCTCTCACTTTATATAGTGTGAGTCTTCAGGAGCTGCTGATTCAGATCCTCATTCTTTGTAGACAAGACCTCAATTCTTTCTTCAAATTTCTTCACTTTGTCATGGAAATCTGCATTTCCTACACTAAGTTTTACCATTGAACCTATTCTCTTATCATTTCCCTTCATTGATGCTGCCTTCAGATCTGTAATCTCTATATTATTTTGAGCCACCATAACTATCATTGCATCCAATTCCCCCCTCAACCCTATTTGAACATCAATCAAATCAGTGATGATAAACTTTTACTTTCCACCACCTCTCTCGGGAATGCACTTATTTTCTTAAAATGTGTTTATGTTAAATATATGCTTCACTAATCCATCCTTTCCTTTTCGTCACTCAATATTAGAATACAAAAATACCTTGTTAAACTAAAAACCATAGGACAAATCATATTTTCCATCCTTTGTCCTTATCTCAGTATTTATGTGCTCAATCATAATCCTAAAAAGATTCACCTTTTCAAATTTTGACAAAGCCTCCATTAGGAACAGGTCGGGGCCTATCATAGTAGATCTCTTTTTAGTGCGGGAGAGGAGGGCCTTGTTAGCCAACTCAAAGAGAAGTTGGTATTCTCCTTTAAGATTCTTCTTGTTCAAATTTTTGATGTTCAAATCATCCAACTTGCTACAGATTTTCAAAAATTTTGAATATCCCTTTTTATTACGTATGGACTTAGTCTATCTGCAGAAACCCTAAGTATCTTAAACAACACCTTTTCATAAATTTCAAGACTTACCCTATTGACTTGAGTAGTCAAGTACAAACTATTGCATTAATCCAGTCTGCATCCTTCTTTGCTTCCTTTACATCCTTGGATTCCTCTTAAGACAAGAATGAAAAGAATGCGTATAGATTCCTTTCTATATTTTGGTCTGCAAGCATAAGTCCATACGAGATAGTAAATTATCAAAATTATGTGAGGACTCATGCTTACAATTACACCTCTAAGGAGTAGGTTGACTTGCAGTGGACCAATTTCTATTTAGGCGTTACCATCAGGAGTGATCATTTTCTTCACTAAATTGAGGATCAAATTCTCTAAGTGGAGCTTATGAAGGTCCAGGATGCGTTTAATCTATTAAATCCTCAACTTAAAATACTAAAATTGGTCCTTATGAATCTGCATCATCTTCACTTTCATTTGGTATTTTTTGAAAAATGAGGGGATTTCCTGAATCATCATCATAATCTAGGGTGCTACCTTTACTAGTCCCACCAGCTTCATCAAACACAACATGGACACTTTCATCCATACATTGTGTTTTTTTGTTGTAGATCCTATAGGCCCTAATAGTAGTGGAGTATCAAACAGAATCTCCTTCATCACTACTTGAATAAAACTTTCCAAGGTTATTTTGTCCATTATTCAACATAAAACATTAGCGATCAAAGGGATTGAAGTAGCTCAACTTGGGTTTTCTTTTTGTCAAGAGTTTATAGGGGTTCTGGTTCATAATGGACCTGACACGACACATATCAATAACATGACATGCTATATTGCTTGCTTCTGCCCAAAATTATGAGCTATCCCTATATGTATCAGCATGGTCTGCCCAACGTCCACAAGTTTCCTATTTTTCCTCTACAGAACACCATTTATCTTTGGTGTTGTAGGAGATAAAAAGTTCTGACTAATACCCAGCTCATTGCAGAATTGAATGAACCTTGTAATTTCAATCTCCATTCCATGGTCTTATTTACTTCCTGCTATCTTCTCATTATAGTTCTCCTACATTTATCTGGCAAAGGCTTCAAACACAAGAAATATTTTTTCTTTAGATCCTAGAAAAAAGGTCCAAACAAACCTAGAATAATCATTAACATTAACCAATATGTAATTATTTCCTCCCATGCTAACAATCTTTACAGGTACACATTGATCCATATGGAGAAGTTGCAGACGCGTGGATATGTTTATTTCTTTGTTTGGATTCAATGAGGATTTGGTTTGGTTTTCTTTCACACATGCATCACACGCCTTAGAGTTAGCAAATTTCAACTTAGGCAACGCTCAAACTAGGTCCCTCTGACCAATTTGTTCAATAGGGAGAGAGTGATATGAACTAATGTCCTGTACCATAATTCAACATCTTCTTCTTGAACACCCGGGCATATATTTTTTGAGTTTGTAGTGTTGTTGGTTCTTATATTGAGGAGTGTAGATGAGGTTTGAACAATTGGTTTTAAATTTGGAATGTTATGGCCATGAGTTAACTTCGGTCAACATCTATTTACAGTATAACCTCGATAAATTAATACTGTTGGGACCGTCAAATTTTATTAATTTAGCGAGGTATTAATTAATCGTATAAATTAATAATTATTAATTTATAAATTATGTACTTTTTGGGTCCATATTATGAATGTACCTAGGTGTACGTGAAAACTAATTTCTACATTGACTATTAATTATGCATACTTAACCAAATTCATGTATTTTTGCTGATACATTTTCAATATTCTATGTATATCTTAATAAAATATATAAATCTACTTAATTATTAATGTTGTTACATGTACCTACATTCATTAAAATGTATAAATCCACTCAATTATTAATGTAGTTATACGTACATACATTAACTAAGTTACTATATAAATAGATGTATTATGCAAGTCTTCAAATCAAAAAACAAAAAAAATGGCTTCTCATCTCAAAGGTGTTAAAAAATCAACCATGACTAATGGTATACGTAGAGAACTTTGTGAGTATAAACAACAAAATCTAGCATGTACTCAAAAGCAATTGCAACAATGGGTGTTAGAGAAGTTTAATTTGCAAGTGAGTCAAGCCACAATATCAAACACGATCAAGAGGTCAGCAGAGTATCTATCAGCAGCCGACATTCCAAAAGATGAGGCTAAAAGACATAAAGCTGCCAAATTTCCAGAATTAAAGAAGGCTCTGTTCGAGTGGTTTATTCATTACCAAGAGCGTGTTAATATGAATGGGGAACTAATTGTAACGAAGGGAAAAGGGCTTCTAAAAAAGATGTATCCCATCGATACACCTGATTTTCATTTTTCTCAAGGCTGGCTAGAGAGTTTCAAATCAAGACACGGTATCAAGCAATATCGTCGTTTTGGAGAAAGTGGATCAGTTAATATGGAGGCCATGGTGAGCAATTTACAATCCATCAGAGAGAAACTTGATCAGTTTGCTAAGAAAGATATTTTCAATATGGATGAAACTGGATTGTTCTTTAGGCTACAACCAGATCATTCTCTTGCAACGAAGCAACTTGAAGGTAAGAAACAAGATAAAGAAAGACTTACAGTTGTTATTTGCTGTAATGAGGATGGTTCTGAGAAAATTCCTTTATGGATCATTGGGAAGTATTTAAAACCACGTTGTTTCAAGAATGTGAATTTGGGAAGCATGGATTGTGAATATCGAGCCAATAAAAGAGCATGGATGACTGGGATTCTATTCCAAGAATATGTTCAACAACTTGATGCAAAAATGGACGGCAGGAAAATTCTTTTAATTGTTGATAATTGTCCTGCTCATCCAAAAAATGTCGAAGGTTTGAGAAATGTTGAATTGTTTTTTTTACCACCTAACACAACATCAAAGATTCAGCCTTGTTATGCAGGGATCATAAGAGCTTTTAAGATGCATTATCGTAGGCGATTTTATCGAAATCTTTTGGAGGGTTATGAAATTGGGATCTCAAATCCAGAAAAGATTAATGTTTTAGATGCAATGAATCTTGCAATCTCGGCATGGAAAATGGATGTCAACTCAAGTAAAATTGCAAATTGTTTTAAGCATTGTAAACTTAGGTTGTTAGATGATGAATCCTCAGAAAATCAAGCACAGTTGAATAATGATGGCTTACAACAATTGCAGAATCTAATCAATGGATTGAAGTATCGAAATGCAATGAATGCTGAAGATGTTTTGAATTATCCGGAAGAAAATGATACGAGTTTTGAGCTACCTACGGATGAACAAATAATTGAGAGTGTTATGGAAACACATAAAGAAGATGAAGTGGAAGATGATAGTGTGGAATTAGAACAAGTTTCACGCAAAGATGCTCTGAAAGCAACAATCACCTTACATCACTTCCTTTTGCAATATGAGAAGACTACACCTGATATTCTTAATGTAGTAAGAAGGGTTAGAGATGAGATTCAAGGTGATATTGATTTCAAGAAGAAACAAACAACATTAGATTCATATTTTCAGAAACCTGTTTAGTTTACTTATATATTATGTATGAAATATTTTGATACAGATGAATTATTAATTTATATATCAAATGGGACCTATATGAATTTTTTTTTTGTATTATCTTATAAATTTAGCGAATTATTAATTTACCACGTTGATCCCGACTCGGGACCAAAGAAAATTATTATTTTAGCGAGGTTATTATTTTATCGAGTATTAATTTATTGAGGTTATACTGTATAGTGAGATTTTCTACACATCCTAATAACTCACGTCAGTTATGTCTGATTATTCCTACGGATGGTCCAGGTTGGCTAACATGTTCCAATAGAAGCAGTAAATACAGTAAATAATTAACACCACAGTTTTACATAGAAAATGTGGGATAATAAAAGTGTACAAAAGCACAACTTGTACCTCCACAGTATTTAACCCCAAATTCACTAAACACAATGAGCCTCTCAAGAAAAGATTAAAAACTTTGTAACCTAAGAAATTATAAACTCTAATTCCTAAAGTTCAATAATCTTGCAGACTGTTGAAACCTACTTCAAGTTTCCGTACTTGAAAATCAGATTACAAAACTACGAACCAACTCTAATTCCTAAAAACACACTAACCACCGATGGTTTATGTTCTAAAGTATTTGAGTTATTCCAACTCGAAGAATAAACTCTTAATCCAGTTTATAACACAGTGGCACTAAGAAAACATGAAAATTACAGAATCTAAGAGGGTATACACTTGTCAACATACTAGTGGAACTTACGAATTGTACCATCTATATATGACTAGTAGCCCCCTACTCGTAACTTGGAAAAAATCTCACCTCACCTCACAATGACTTGGGTACGACTCACTTCATACGACTCATATGGTGTGCATACGACTCAAGGGATATAGTTGTGCCTTTAATAGAAAGTCACTCATCTCACACTATCTTTGATATGAGTTGAACATACGACTCATATGGTATGTATATGACTTAAGGGATGAGTCATATAATACACAAAAGGTTGTTTAGAGATGAGGTATTACTATATCTCTCCTTTGGGAGCACTTGTCCTCGAATGAGATTGGTTAACCTGTGATACTAAAAAAACTGAGATTATATACTGAATGTTCATGATTTGAAACATGATCAAACAACTAAGTTTAACATATAATACATGGACTGAACTAATTTCGTGAATGCTTGCAATGAAATGAAAATGGTTACATAGTTGAAACAAACATTGGGAAAGAGTAAATTTTTAAGAAAGATTGTTACCTCAAGTTGAGTCTGAATTTGTGAAAAAGAAAATGAGGGTACTTGGTTCACATATCTACTTCCTCTTCCAAAGTAGCTCTCTCAACAAACTGATTTTGCTAGAGAAATTTCACCAAGGGAACCTATTTGTTCCTCAACCTACAAACCTGGCGGTCATGGATCACAACTTGAATCTTCTCATAAAAGAGACTATATCTCACATCCACACTCTCTAAAGGAATAACTAAAGTTGAATCACATATGAAGTTTTTCAACAAAGAGATATGAAACACTATATGCAATGGTGACAAGTTTTTAGGTAACTCTAGCCTATAAGCTACCTTCCAAAAGTGGCTCACAATCCTATATGGGCCAATATAGCGGGGACTAAGCTTTCCTTTTTTGTTAAATCTCTTCACCCCTTTCATGGGTGGAATTTTCAAATACATAAGGTCACCAACATCAAACTCAAGATATCTTCTTCTCGCATCGGAATAAGATTTCTGATGACTCTAAGATATTTTAAGCCTCTCTCAAATTAACTAAACTTTCCCCATCACCTTCAACACTGAATATGGGTCTATCATAGTAGCCTGACCTACTTCAAACCAACTAGTTAGAGATCTACATCTCCTCCCATATTGACCCTCAAATGGAGCCATCTAAATACTAGAGTGATAACTGTTGTTGTAGGAAAAAATTCATATGAAAGTGTTCATCCTAACTACACTTAATGTCAATAACACAGTCTCTCAACATGTCCTCTAAGGTATGAATGGTTCTCTCTGCCTGGCCATCTATCTAAGGATGAAAAACTGTATTGAGATAAACCTAGGTACCAACACCTTTTTGTAAATGCTTCCAAAAGTAATAGGTAAACTGAGTACCCCTAATTGAAATAATAGACAGTGGAATTCCATGCAACTTAACCATCTCCTTGAGATAGAGTCGAGTATAATCCTCAGTTGAATATGAAGTATTAACTGGTAATAAATAGGTTGACTTCATCATCAAATCTATAATGACCCATATCTAATCATGTTGACAACGAATGCGAGTCAACCCTGTCACAAAATCCATGTTAACTACCTCCCACTTCCAAGTAAGGATGCTAAACTCCTAAAGTGAACCGCTATGCCTTTGGCGTTCAACCTTAAACAATCGATAGTTCAAATACTTAGCGAAAAACTCTGTGATATGTTTGATCATACCACTCAACCAATAGATTTCTTATAAATCACAGTACATCTTAGTGGATCCTGGGGGAATAGAATACCGTGTACCATGCGTTTATACTAAAATTCATTGTCTCAAACCATCAACACATGGAACACATAATCTTCCCTAACAACAAAGAACACCATCTCCTTTTGGGAGAAAACTTCTACCTTCTGGTCTATAACTTCCTCTATCTACTTGACAAAACTAGGATCCCTATCTTGTCTTTCCTTCACTTCGGCAACCAATGAAGATTTTGAACTATTCTGAACCCATATGCTACCTTTAGCTGAATATACCAATCGAAGATCTAATATATCAATATGATGAACCTTACGGAATAACTTATTCCTATCTTCCTCGACATGAGCAACACTACTTATAGACAATCTACTAATGGCATCTTCCACTACATTGGCCTTTCCTGGATGATAAAACACACTCATATAATAGTATTTTAATAAGTCAAGCCACCTTCTCAAATGAAGATTCAGTTCTTTCTACATTAACACATAATGTAAACTATTGTGATTCATGAACACATCAACATGAACCCTATAAAGGTAATGCCTTAAAATCTTTAAGGAAAAGACAATAGCTTCCAACTCAACATCTAGAGACATAGGCTATGACCTTACCTCTCTGCATTAATACATAATGAAGACTAACACTTGAAGCATTACAATACACTACGAACCCATTTGAGCCATCTGGAAAAGTCAACATTGGAGTGGAAGTGAGTTAAGCCTTCAACTCCTAAAAGCTCTAATTAGAGGAATCTGACCACTAAAATTTGCTTTTCTTTTGGTTTAGTCTAGACATGGGATAAGAAATTGAAGAAAACCCTTCAACAAACCATCTATATTAGCCAGCTAAACCTAAGAAAATCCTAACGTCTGATGGAGATATGGGTCTAGGCCAGTTTCCCACTACTTTGGTCCTTTGAGGATCAACTCAAATGTCATCACCAGAAAATATATGACCAAGGAAAGCTATTAATCCAAACCAAAATTCTCACTTACTGAACTTAGCCAACAACTTATGATCTTTAAGGGTCTACAATACAACCCTTAGATGGTCTGCATGATTATTCTCACTATAGGAATAAACAAGGATTTCATCAATGAAGACTATGAGAAATATGTCAAAGTAATACTTGAACACCCTGTTCATCAAGTCCATGAAAGTTGTAGGGGCATTCATTAGTCCAATAGACATAACTAGGAATTCAAAGGGACTATACCTATTTCTAAAGGCTGCCTTTAGAATGTCATATTCTATGACTCTAAGATGATGATAGATGAATATAAGGTCTATCATAGAGAAATGAATTGCATAAGTTATCAATCCTAGGGAGAGGATATTTATTCTTGATTGACTTTTTTCAGCTAATTGTAGTCGATGCACATTTTAATAGAACCATTGTTCTTACATATGAAAAGTACTAGAGTGCTCCATAGGGAGATGCTAGGCCTGCTAAAACCCTTATCTAAGAGATCTTTAAACTGGTCCTTTAATTCCTTAAGTTAAGTTAGATCTAATCTGTAAAGTGGAATGAAGATAGGTTGGGTATCTAGAAGGATATATATTCTGAAGTCTATCTCCCTTTTGAGAGAAACTTTGGGAAGATCCTATAGAAATACATTGGGAAATTCAATTACTACCGTAACTGACCCAAGACTCGGATTTCCAGAATTTAAGTCCTTGACTTGGATGAGATGGTAAATACACCCCTTGGATATCATTTTTCTTTCCTTAGATAGGAAACAAACTGACCCTTTGGCACTGAAGTTCTACCCCTCTATTCGATAACTGGCTTATTAAGAAACTAGAACTAGACAATCCTATTTCAATATCCAACTGAGTAATAACATGAGTGGAGTCAATCTATGTCGAGATTGACATCCAAATTTTCCATCTCTAACTCCACGAGGTCATTTGAAGTAATTTTTAGAGACACTATGACCGAGCAATTTTTGTATATTTGTCTGGCTAAAATAAATTTACCCATTTGGGTAGACACTGAGAAAGGCTTTGCTAATATTATGGGACTGACACCAAAGTTGATAACTATATAAAGGGTCACAAAAGAAAGTGAAGCTCCAGGGTCTAACAATGCATAAACATAAAGATAAAAGACGTGTCATACTCGTAACTGTATCTGGAGAACTTTCCTAATCCTTGTGAGTCTGGAGGGCATACAATCTATTTTTGCATTTCCCACTGGGGGCACTATAAGTGGCACCCTGCTAAGTCGGGCGACCTGCTGGTGCAGTTGAACAATTATTCTGGTCCTGATGGAGATCATTTATACTCTTCCATATGCTTATAGGGAACTCCCTTACCCTGTGGCCTGATTTGCTACATCCAAAACACATATCACTGCATTCCCTATACTCACCCTGATATTTCTTGCCACACTTCCTGAAGAGTCGATTGGTACGACCACTATTCTAACTACCTTAGGGTTTAGAGCCTGGATCCCTATCGCGAATGTCCTGCCTGAACTTAGGCACTGGAACACTAGCTGAGGATGGATCTGAGGTTGAAAATTTCTTGCAGAACTAAGAGCGGTTATCAACTTCTGACCTTGGCCGAGAAAAGTTGAAACTATCTATTCCTGCCCTCTTATTTTGTTTTACCATCTCTTTAAGCTTCTTCTCCTCAATCTACTAAGCATGAACCATGAGTCTAGATAGGTCTATCTCCTTAATCAATATGGAAGTACTACACTCTTTGACCATACTATTAGATACACTAAATACGAACATACTTAACCTGGACCTAGAGTCAGCCACCATAGTTGGGGCATACCTAGCCAACTGAGTCAAATTGAGCGAGTACTCCTTCATGGTTATACTACCCTGCTTTAAGTTTATGAACTTCTGAATTCTAGAATCCCTCAACTCTACTAGGAAGAACCTATCTAATAAAGCCATGGAAAGCTCCTCCAACTCTATAGGCTCTTCTTCTAAGACTCTTTCTTCCTTCCACTACTTATACTAGGTATCAGATACACCCTATAACTGATATGCAGTCTGCACTCTCACTTAAAGTTATACGCATGATGTCTGTCACTTTCTGCAGCATATCCAGAAATTCCTATGGATCCTCCTAAGACTTGGACCCAAAAAATGAAGGGTGATTCATCCAAGTGAAATCCTGAATCCTAGATACAATTGTATTTGCTAAAGAAGTACCCAGCTTCTTGTTGAGAGAAGCTATAAAATAGGCGAAGGTCATGAAATCTGCCCTAATCTCAGCGTGAGAGACAAGGTCGTTCAGGGGATCTTCTTAAACAGGTGGTGGTGCAGGTTGATCCCTGTTCCTCCTTTCGTTCTTTCTTCTATGAGGCATTTTCTGTAAAATAAGTGAAGGAAGAGTTAGAAATAATAATAATTTAATATAGCTCAGGCTCTTTTTCATGACATGAATATTAAAAGAAGGGGAAGTTTACTAAAAATGCCTCATTGCCTCTTTCTCATAAGTGTGGCGCGCTTCACACCCATGCACAAAACTCTACTAAATGCGGCTTTCGGATACCCTAGGACACTTTGAAACCTTAGTCTCTGATACCAAGTTTTGTCAAGAACCGATTCTACGCCCTGGTCGCGACAATGGTGCTTATGACCACAAGTGACCATAAGCGAACCCATGAGATGGTACTTGGTGTAAGTGCTGAATAATATAATACTAGAACCACATGTGCCAAATATAAAATGATAAGATAATCAAAACTCTAAATTATAATCCAACATATTTGAAATAGCCAAATAGACTAAATTTGAGTAAATTTCCACCGGACTAAAATACCTGATAGAAACTAAAAACTGGCTAACTTTCTATCTATCTGAAAGCCTCTAGAAATCATGAGTAGTTGATGGGACAAACCCCCAACTAACGCCAACTAAAATAACATAACTAGACAAGGAAATAATGGTAAAATATGTCATGTCCAAAATAGAAAAGGACTCACCACTGCTGAGGCTGGATAATGCTAGACTGCCTAAGTACAGTCGAGAAACCGAGTGTCAAAACCTATGTTATAAGACAAAATAATTCAAAAAAAAAGAGTATTTGAGTAGTTCTTTGAATGTACTGGATGCATGAACATGTAAAATGAGAATGCAAGACCAAGCATAAACATACACTACAATAATTTGAAATATGAATAACTAAAATTTGTATGCTTAGTCATGCAAACCTGAAATGATTTATTCTAAAGACTACACTGAGACTGTGGGATCTGAATACAACTGGCATAACCCAATATAAGCTATAAGGGTCTAATCTGCAAACCAGTTGGAAGGGTGCTAGTACCTTGCAAGGGGTACTAACACATGACTGATGATGTAGATCCATATGGCTGATGCCCCAAGGATGAGGGTGTCATGCCTAACTGATGGGGGAACCCTCATAATCTATGGTGGGGTCGTAGGCCTAAAACATAGGGAATACTACTAATATCTCATGCCTAAATGATGGGAGAGACACCATCCCTGCGTTCACTCGGTGTTAAGAGTTACTCCTAACTGAATGAAACTGATGTTATTAGTCATTTAACATAACATGATACTATACTTGTAAGTGCTCAGCATGGACATGATGTTTTGAATATGATAATGAAAACATGGTCTGACTGACTAGTTAGTTGAAGATAGAAATCGTGTAAGGACACATAGGTATCAGGTGTTCATAACCTCCCAGCATTGAATGATTACAAAAATATAACAACAATATTCAAAAAATAATAGGAAGTCATAATTCAGTGACCCAAAAGATATAAAATTTCAGTAACTACTGAATCATATGAATTTGAACACAGGAACAGGTTACACATGGGAAGACAACATGTTTACATGGTTTATTTCATAAATTAATGACTCATCATCATATCAAGGGGACAAGGCATGGAAGATTGGAATTCAAAATATAAAATAACTTTAATAACATGGGAACACATATTGGTATGGTTTGAATTTGATTTACCAAGAAGTTCATGGATTAACTTCATAAATTTCATGGATAATTTCATTAAATAGGATGAAAACAAACCTTTCAACTAAGAGAAGGTTTTCGAGATCAATTGGTGGAAGAAACTCATTGATGAATACCCTACGTACCTTGAATTTCTTGATTTGATGAAGTAGAGTTGAGCTTGGGACTTGAAAGATAAATTTGAAGAAGAAACCCTAGTTATTGTTCTTTAGTATGAGAGAGGTGATTAACGTGTTATGTGTTTGAGATTTTAGGGGAAAATAAACCTATATAAGGGTTATAGGTCATGGGTTGATGTTATAAGAGGGGAAAATACTAAAAATCCCTTTAACTGAACGTTATAGAATTTGTCGCAGTCCATCCAAGTCTACCATATGACTAGTAAAGTGAGGGTACGATTAGGCTTAATAACTTATAAGCTTGAAAGAATCTAAGAGTGTGCACACTAGTTAACATACTAGTGGCACTTACGACTCGAACCATCTTCATACGACTAGTAGCCCCTACTCGTTACTTAGACAGAGTATCACCTCCCCTTATACTGACTTTGGTATGACTCACTTCATATGACTCGTATTATGTGCATACGACTCAATGGACATAGTGGTACCTTTAATAGAATGTCACTTATCTCATACTGCCTTGGTATGAATTCAACACACGAATAGTATGGTATGAATACAACTCAAGGTATTAGTCGTATGATACACATAAGGTTGTTTAGAAATAGGGAATTACATTTTCCATAACCTCAACACATAGGGATAATTTAAATAAATCTTGGACGAACATACCTCCATCCTCAGAATCTAGCAGTTGAACTCCCAAATTAGAAAACTGATGAATATCCTTCACCAAATTTCTCTTTGATTACTCCATATGAGAAAGTCTACCCATGGACAACCTACTAAGGGAATCAACAACCACATTGGCCTTACCAGGATGATAGTGCAGGATTGTGTCATAATCCTTCAACAACTCCAACCACCACCTCTACCTACGATTCATCTCTTTGGGGGTGACCATATACCGCAAACACTTATGGTCAGTAAGAATGTCAACATGCATCCCATAAATATAATGACACCAGATTTTTAGTGCAAAAACCACAACCGCTAATTTTAAATCATGGGTAGGGTAGTTCCTCTCATGGAACTTTATCACACTAGATGTATAGGCCACAACTTTATCATTCTACATAAGTAAACACCCTGTCCCTCATAAGATGCATCACAATACACAAAAAAAAAACCTTTGTGAACTTAGAAAGGGTCAAAACAGAAACATTAGTCGACTTGTCATTCAATCTCACAAAACTATTTTCACAAGGGTTAGACCACACAAATTTTACCTTATTTTGAGTTAATTTGGTAAGTGGGGAAATTTTGGAAGAGAAACTCTCTACAAACCTCCTGTAATACCCTGCCAAACACAAGACGCTTTGAATATCAATCGGAGTCATGGGTGTGGGCCATTTCTTCACTGTCTCAACCTTTAGAAGATCAACCTTGATTCCTTCACCAAAAACAATAAGACCTAGGAGAGTTATTACACTAAGACAGAACTCACACTTAGAAAATTTGGCATACAACTTATGGTCCTTAAGAGTATGAAGGACGATTCATATATGATTGGTATGGTTTTTCTTACTCATAGAATAAATCAAAATATGATCAATGAAATATAAGACAAATGCTCCAAGAAATGATGGAATACCCTATTCAAGAGCTCTATAAATACTGCAGGGGCATTAGTTAATACAAAAGTCATGACTAGGAATTCATAGAGACCGTACCGAGTTTGGAAAGTTGTTTTTAGAATGTTAGTTTCCCTACCCCTTAACTGTTGATACCCCAAACTAAGGTCTATTTTGGATAAATATTTATCACCCTGGAGTTGGTCAAAGGGATTATTAAATATAGGAAGGGGTTACTTCTTCTTTACTTTGAGTTTGTTCAGTTGATGGTAATCTATACATACATGAAGGGAACCATATTTCTTATCCACAAAGAGTATAGGAGAAAATCCGGGGGAAACACTAGGATGAATAAAGACCTTATCAAGTATCTCCTTTAAATGCTCTTTCAACTCTTTTAATTATGCATGAGCCATTCAATATGGTTGAATAAAAATAGGTTGGGTGTCTCATAATAGGTCAATGCCATAATCTATCTCCCTATCTAGGGGTATCCAAGGGTGATCATCGAGAATGACTTTTGGGAATTCATTAACTACTAGCACTAACTAGAGAGAAGGACTCTGAATGCTAGATTCTTTAACCCGAATAATATGGTACAATCAACCATTGGATATGATCTTAAAGGCTCTATGATAAGATATGAATATCCCTCTAGGTGCAAGGGAATACCCCTTCTACTCTGTTAATGTCTTAATAAGAAAAGAAAAAGTGACCTTTCTGGTTCTACAGTCTAACATAGCATAACGTGAATAGAGAAAATCCGCTCCTAGAATAGCATCACAATCAACCATATCAAGATCTACAAGATCATCCACAACATCTCGATGGAAAATAGATAGACCACAATTTCTATAAATTCTCTTAGCCATAATAGAGTCACCAGCAGGGGTAGAGATAGAGAAAGGTTCAAAAATATTATTGGTCTAAAAAATAAAATCGATTGCTATATAAGTGGCCATATAATACAAGGAAGACTCGATATCAAGTAGCACATTCACATCATGGGAGCAAATTTGTAAAATACATGTAACAACATCTGGTGAAACCTCTAAGTCTTGATGACTAGATAAAGCATAAATCCAATTTGACCACCTCCCATAGAAGATGCAGTACCCTTAGGTGGTGGAGCTGTGGAAGTGGATTGGGAATTAGTTCCTCCCGAATTTCCTATTACTGAGGGTTAGTTACTCTTATAATGGTCTAATTGGTCACATGTATAGCATACAATCCTAATAAATTGACACTTCCCTAGGTGATGCTTGCCGCAGAATCCACATTATGGGTGTGACCTATATGACTGGGCCACACTACCTTGAGACTAAGTACCATGCATCCTCGACCTATTGGAAGTCTAAGAATTATAAAACCACTGATCAACTAGAGGTCTGGGTGGCGGGGAACCAGCTGATGAATGAGCATTACTAAAAAAATTATTCATAGACCATTTTTATCCTATTTGCACCCTGATGTTGATTTTCCCCCGACCTATCAACCTAGCTTTATTTCCTGGCCTCTCATCTACCCCTGCATGCTTCTTCTCCTCTTCCTCTATTTGCTATAAGTACACTACTAACTTGGAGATATCCATAATGCTGTTCATTATTTCCTATTACAATCTAACACCAAATTATTTGATAGACTGGATGCAAACTTTATCCTATAAGCTCTTATATTTCTCACCAAATCTGGAGCATAATGGGATAGCTAGGTGAATTTCAATGCATATTACTTGACGCTCATCTTTCCTTATTTTAGATTGATGTATTCCTCGACGTTGGCCTCCCTTAATTCTTGAAGAAAAAAGTGATCTAGGAATTCCTCCAAAAACTCCTCTCATACAGTAGGTGGAACATCCACACCACTCAAATCTTCCCACTCCTCATACTATTGGTTAGCCACGTCTTTCAGCTGATAAGTTGCAAGTTCTACTGTCACACCATGCATTTTTTGAGGTAGAAATTAAATCATCATTACTACGTGTGTAAACTCTAATCCCATGATTTATATTTTTAATCAAGTGTTGTGATCTTTATCCTAGTGCGTGAAGTTATTATGAGGTGAAAAATACACATAGAAATCACTTGGAGTAAAAATGAGCTAAGAGTCTCTGATTCGTCTAATGTTTGGTATTCAATTCTACAAGGGTCAACTTTAAACATGTATAAATTTTAATATATATATAAATTTTCATCTCATGACCCACCAAATGATAGATAATTAAGTTAGCTTACCAAAGATACCAATTTCACCAAATTAGATACCCGAGAAAAAGGTTATGGCCTTTTTGTGAGAGGGAGTAAAAGCAGGCAATAAAATTATGCCACAGGGGTTTTTCCCCGATAATGGAGAGGGAATTGTGTGGGATACTCCCTCGGAATAGAGGGTGTACCGCGAGGTCGATTCCCACACTATTTCAGTTCCTTAAGGGTCAAGAGGAACTTTAGTCCTTTCCCCTCAACCTCAAACATCCAAATCATGAATCATAATGCCCAAAAGGGCATTAGTTTCCCATCTTCTTCAAAACAACTGAAGGAAAAACACTCCCTTTATCCCAAGAACAAAATCCAAGACCCTTTTTTCCCAAGAACCTAAGGATTCAAGATTTCTTTACCAAATCAAGGAGCATAAGGTAAGTAGGACTATCCAAAATCCCATGGGCATAAATTTATATTTCAAATAAGATTTTAAGGTATATAATTTTGTACATGAGATAGGTTTTGAAATGGTTAAAGAACATACATTGTGAATCCATTTTGTAATGAAATTATGTATAAATTATGAGGTTGTTTCCCAAAACTTGAATTGTTTTTATGTGTATGAATATTATGAGTTTTGACAAGTTGTATAAGTGCACGATTTTTATGAAATTCCCTCTCTTGTTATAAAATCCAATGTTTTAATGTGTTACGGGTTGTTCAAATGTATGCATTACAAAATGAAGAGTAAATTCTTTACTTTCATTATGGGTTGACATTGTTTATGATATGATGAGAGGGCATTTTATTTTTTATAATTATTTATCCTGTTAATTGAAAAGATTACATGTTTTTTATGAAAATAATAGCCGCCACATGATAAATTATTAAAAAGGGTGTATTTTGCATATGTCTTCAGGTGTTTCAAAATAAGTACTCTTTTTTGTATTGTTTGAATATTTTGGGTTGCCATCTACATGATTGTTGAATGTATGGGGGATATGATTATGAAATGACATGATACGTCTTTCCAGTCTAGGTATGATGATACCTATCACGAGATGCCCTTAACATGAAAGAAACAAATGTATTAAAAGCACGAAACATGGTTTTAAAGGACTAAAAAATTAGGCTTAAAGAGAGATAGTTGGTTACACAAAGAAGGCTTGAGTTTAGATAACCCCTAACTCGAAACTATGTTTTACAGATATGGGTTTTATGTGCTATTCGATATGTGGTATAGCATGGAATGTCGGCAAGTTTGGCATACCTTTTCATGATACTTCAATCCTTGCGGAAAACATTGATTTGGGGCTTGGCCACCAAGTCAAGGGAAGATCCATATAGCCCATAGGTATTCATGTTTTGTAGGGTGAACCATTTAGCTCAGAAGTAATACAAAGAGTTGAGATAGGGTTTTACAAGAATGGTTACAGCTCATTAAATTATGCCAATATACTTTCAATTATTTTATACCGTCTTGCTTTATGAAATGCTCTCACTTATGTTACAGAAATTATATTATATTTTTGGATTGTTCTATATACTAGTACTTTCGAGTATTGACCCTCTATATTTTAGGTTCTAAGGCCCAGTCCCGTGGTCTTGAAAACCAGTAAATTACTTCTAGACTTTCAGAGATTGGTGAGCCTTCTTTAAATCGAAAGGCATTTATTCCATATGTTACTTCCTTTTTATGGTCTTTATGGTCCGACCAGCGACCTTGTCTAGGCCTAAAGAGATTATGGTTTTTAGTTTAGTAGAGACTTTGTAGACTGGTTTTTGAAATGGATTTGGGTTTTCTTATGGATCATGTTAAGAAAGGTTAGGTTTGAATAATGGGACTTCTTATGATTTATTTATTTTTTGCTATTTGTCTTTTATGCTATATGCTTGTGATTACATTCTAACAGGTCTCTTAGGCCTTAATAGTATGGGATGCTAGCTGCAGCTAGGGCTTTTGTTTGGGTCATGATGAGCTTGGTATCAGAGCATGGTTCATGGTCTCAGTGTGTCTACAAAGTTATGTGGAATAGAGTTTTTTTCATAGGTATGTAGAGTGCCACACTTATAAGTAGGAATCTACTAGGCGTATAGGAATGTTTTAATTTTCTTCTTATTCTAGCTCGTTCTATAGAGTTTGAATGTTTCGTAACTTTTGATTTCTTAAATTTTAAATCATGCCTCCCAATAAATCCAGTGAGTTGAATACCCATAATAAAGATGTACATCCTACTTATGGGATGTTGACCTGTTATTGAGCCCATACCCTAGAATTTTTTGCTACTTTAGGAGTTCCTCTGGTCCAAAATAGTCCACATCGACATTCCCAGATAGGTTTTAATTGTACCCAGCCTTCTCAAAGAGAAGTCTCAAATGCTTAGTTCCGTCCATATAATTGAAAGTCTCAAATGCTTAGTTCCGTCAGTCTATCCATATGATTGCACAATTTATGGCTTCTAAGTACCGTCTGTCTGGAGATGTGAATTTTGTGTTCGGCTTATCTGAAATCACTTGGGTTGGATAATTCATGATCCTGAACCAACCTACCTTCATAGGCTCCAAGGTTGAGGGGGATCCCTAAGGATTTATGGATGAGATGGAGAAAATTTTTAGAGTCATGAATGCTAGTGAGGTTGAAGGAGTTGAGTTGGAAGCCTATCAGCTGAAGGACGTAGCTAACCAGTGGTATAATGAGTAGGAAGATTTCAAGGGTGGGGGTGTTGAACCTGCTGTGTGGGGTGAGTATGTAGAGCCCTTCCTGGATTTTTTTTTTCAGGAGTTAAGGAAAGTAAAAGTTGAAGAATTCATTAATCTAAAGTAGGGAAAGATGAGTGTAAAAGAATATGCATTGATGTTCACCCACTTTTTCCGTTATGCTCTAGAGTTAGTGGGAAACATGAGGGTTCGCATGAGGAATTTTGCATCTGGTCTCTCATATAATTTGGTGTTAAAATATAAAGGTGAAATACCGAACAAGGATATGTATTTTTCTAGGTTATCAGTGCATATACAGCAAGTTAAAGAGAAGAAAAAAGAGGCAACCATAGGTAAGGGAAAAGAAATATAGGCTAAGAGAACTAGGTCTGTAGATCAAAATATCAGTCAACATCAAGATAGCAATTGGGACCACAAATATTCTAAGAAGAAATTTTGGAGCAATGCCCAGTATTTAGCATATGCACCTGCGCCAAGTCCTTTGAGTGAGCAGCTGTTTCATTTACGAGATAGTCCTAGACCTCAGGGTATTCAATCCTAAGAGGGTGTGACACAGCCTGCTAGGTCGTACCCTTACTGTAGTTTGTATGGAAAGAATCACCTTGGGAGATGATATCTCGATAGTAAGGTGTGATACAATTGTTATCAGGAATCTCATATCCAGGGATTTTATCCCATGACCAAAGGGTACCCTAGGGGTCCAAAGGACCAAACTACTCCAGCAGCTCCTTCAGCTAAGGGAACTGATTCAACTATTGGTGGTGGCCATAGTCAGATTTATGCAATAGCTAATCGTAAATGTTCAGAGTCTTCACTAGATGTTATTACTGGTATGTTATAGATTTTCTCCCATGATGTATATGTGTTACTTGATCTCGGGTCTACCTTGTCTTATGTGACCTCATATGTGGTATTCATCTTTGTTTTTGAGCTCGAAGATATTTCTAAACCCTTTTCTATTTTCAACCCCGTAGGTGATTTTATTATGGCTAGGAAAGTTTATAGAAATTGTGTGGTGTCTATTTTTCATCATGATACTTTGTCCGATCTTGTTGAATTTAACATGATTGATTTTGATGTTATTCTGGGAATGGATTGGATCTATTCATATTATGCTACCATAGACTGTAGAACCAAAAAGGTCACCTTCTTTTTTTTTAATGAGTTAGTGATAGATTGGGAGGGATATTCTCTTGCACCTAGAGGGAAATTCATATCTTACCTTAGAACTTGTAAGCTCATATCTAAGGGTTGTTTGTATCATCTTGTTTGGGTCAAAGATTATATCACTGAAAGTCCTTCCCTCCAATCTATTTTGGTAGTAAATAAATTCCCAATAGTTTTTCCTGATTATCTCTCTGGGATACCACCAGATATGGAGATAGATTTAGGCATTGACCTATTGCCAAACACCCGGTCTATTTCTATTCTGCCATACATAATAGCTCCTTAAGAATTAAAAGTGTTGAAAGAATAGTTAAAATACCTTGTTGACAAAGGCTATATTTGTTCTAGTGTCTCTCTCTAGGGTGCTCTAATACTATTCATGCATAAGAAAAATGGATCCCTACGTATGTGCCTAGATTACCTTTAGCTGAACAAAGTTTCATTTAAAAATAAGTATCCTCTCCCCAGAATCAATGATCTTTTTGACAAACTCTTGGGTGCCAAATGTTTCTCTAAGATAGACCTTTATTTGGAGTACCATCATGTAACACCCCGCATTTCGGGCTAGAATAAAAAATATGACTCTGATGCGTTGATAATCCCAGAGCCTTAAATCCTATACCAATTTGGCATGTTAATCAATTTTGTATTATTTGAATCCATTTGAGCATGAAGTTAGACCATAGAAGTCCTTCAACTCAAGGACGAGTTAAAACCATTTCGATAGATTAAGTTTTAGTGGACGTTGTAATTTATGTCAAATTCTATTGACCATAACTCATTGTATATGATGAACTGGGTGGCCTACTATATTCCAAATTGTATATAATTGAATAAGCTTTCCAACGATACCAAATTCGCCTAAAATGGACACCCGGTGAAGAAGTTATGGCCTTTCAAAGTTGAATGTGTCGCCTATGCACATATAGGCGATGCATAGGGCGGCGCCTATGCAAATATAGGCGATGCATAGGGCGGAGCCTATGTAAATTTAGGCAATGCAAAGGGCGGCGCATAGTTGTGGTTTCAGGTGACGAAAACACTCCGTTTTGAGTTACTTTAAGTGCAAGTTAGTACTTACAAAACCCAAAATCGTCCTTACCCACTCCTAAATGGATTTGGGCCTATTAACAACATTGAAGCCTCCTATAAAATCCCAAAATCTAATCCTTCAAGAACTTAAGAGAAGGAGCAACTAGGGTTTGAGAAAATAAGCTTGAAGGACCGATCATTCCGAAACTTCTTCGTGAAACAAATTACAGATTCGAAATCCTCTCGACGTAGGCTTCGATAGATACCAAAAATTCGTGGAGAATAAGGTAATGCGGGGTTTTCCTAAAATCTCATGGGCATAGAAATCATGTTTTAAGGATTGGGTTTTCAAATTCATGTACGTACTCATGTTTCAGAAGCTTTAATGATATTGTTTTGGCCTTTTGGCTTTCCCCCAAAGTGATTTGAAAGTTATATGTATATATATATATATGCGTTTGTCCTGAAATATGAATTTAGAGCATGATTTTCATGAAACCTCTCTCTTAATGTAAATTTTTCCATGTTTCACGTAATATACAATGTTTTGAACACGAAAGAGAGGGTTGTGAATGTTGAATATGCATGTAATGAAAGAATGCATGGTTTTGCCAAAAATGCACATGACCACCATATGTTTGATGAAAGTTTTGCATGGATTTGACTTGAGTTTCGGAACATGACATCTTTAATGCAAATTACATGTTTTGGTGGTCTAAACTATGTTTTGAATGAAAGCTCTTGCTTAATACATTATGGCTCATAAATAGGACTTGCAAGTCTTGGTATGACGATACCAACTCAGACAAATGCCATAACAGACACAGACTAGTTCAGAAATCAGATTTTTATCAGACTTTCATGATTTAGAAATTTTAGAATGATACATGATCAGAAAAGGCTAAAATAGGGAATAAAGAGAGCTTAGGTGGTTCCCTGAAGAAGGCCGGAGTTCAGACAACTCATTGCCAAAAACTGTGGTTTGCCGACCCGGGTATACTATTATGCGCTGACTTAAATGTCCTGTGGCGTATCAGACTCAGACACTCCAACCCTTGTGGCACACTTGGGTTGGGGGCTTCCCCGCTGAGTCAATGACGGATTCCATACAGCCCGTGGAATATCAGACTTATAGGGGAATACCACCTAACTCAGAAGTAAAACACAGATCATGATTTGAAATGAACAGACAGGTTGCATGTTTTCAGAAAGTGCCCATGTGTTTTTCAGAAACAGTTTTATACATGATGTCTTGATGAAAAATTGCTTTCCCTTAATATATATATATATGTATGTTCCATTATACTACTTTTGGATTGCTTCGCGTGCCAGTACTTTTGTGCTGACCCCTCCTCCTTCTAGGTTCTGAGGCACAGTCTAGGGGTCCAGCTACTCAGTAGATATTCTCGGGCTTGCAGAGTTGATCTCACAGTGGTGAGCCTTCTATTATTCGGAAGGCCTAATTATGTCAGACACTATCTTATTTATTATGATTTTGGTTTACTGGGGGCCTTGTCCCAGCTTCTTTTCAGAAAAAGGTTTATGTTCTTAGTAGAGATTTCGCAGACTGATGTCAGATAGTATTATTCAGAAATATTGAAGGACTTGACCATGTTTTCCGTACTCAGTTTCAATTCCGCATTTTATTATGATTATGAATGTTGTGCATTATAACCAGATAGAGAATGGGTGTTCCGGGCCTTCATGGTTCGGGATGCTCATCACGGCTAGGGCCTAGGCTCGGGTCGTGACAAACTTGGTATCAGAGCACGGTTCATGGTCCCAGGGTGTCTGCGAAATCGCGTCGGGTAGAGTCTTATTTATGGGTGTGTAGCGCGCCACACTTATAAACAGGAGGCTACTAGGCGTTTAGGAATGTCTCTTTTTCTTCACGTTCTAGTTCGTGCAATAGAGTCAGAATGTTCCTCTTTTCTACTCTAATTCGTGCTATGGTGTCGCCCATACGAAAGTAAAAAGTCATCCCACATTCTTTCCTTACTCTAATGTCCTCAGATATGTCTCATTATTAAGGTGATTCAAGTACAAAAGTTTAGAATCTAAAGGGTACGGTACTTTCTAATTGAACTATATAAGAGTTAAAATTTGTGCAAGGACTAAGAATCCGTTAGTGCTTCAATGTGTATTGATTCCGATGTAAACATTGATCCTGATAGAATCGTGTTTTTCAGCTTGAGGTATTAATTGCGTTTAGTCCCCTTCAAATTTATGTTACAAATGTCTTGCTTAAGGGGGGATGATGTGTAGTAGAATGTTGGAACTGTATTTCCACCCAAATAGTAGTATGAGTCAAAGTTTTGTTTTCATGACCTATTGGTAATGAAATTAGACCAAGAAGTTGGTGATGTAAAGTCACAAAGTTAGAAGTGAGAGTGAGGGTGATTTACCCCTTATGGTGATAGACTAATGTGGTAGCTAGTAGCATGTGTGGATTGTATGGTAGTCTGTGAGGGAAACGTTTAACTTAGATTTTTATTCTTACGGAGTAAGATGTGTATCCTTAGATTATGGAATGTTGTGTGACAAGTTTCTATCTCTTGAAAATATTTTATCATCGTGTTGGTGAAACTAAAAAGTCTAGTGAAGCCGTGTGGGGCTCTTTCGATTCACTAACAATTTGTCACTCAACGTGTGGTTCTTGTGTTGGTTGAATATATGTATAGACTTATGGTTGTTGTGTATTTTGAAGGTAGTGTAAATGTATGCTTGGGTATGTAATTGTGATGTGAGAAAGAAGTATAAGTAGATACGATTGTACGGGGTTATAATATAAGGATAAGGTTGACCATGTCTATTATGAGGCTTTAACCCCTTTGACCCTCTTTTCATTGGTAGTTGTAAACTAGTGCTACTTGTGAGAAGGTATGTAGTAGATTTTTGAGATATTTGGGTAGAATATCCCAATATGATGGATTAGTATATTTATATTATGTTGCATTCTCCATTGGTGGTAAATGATTGATACTAAACTATAGGCTTGAATTGAAATGGTGTGGTGGTAAATAGTGGCACGAGTTTGATGATGCATGTTTTGTAGGATTAAATTAGTAGGCTTGATGTGCTGAAATAGTACATGCTGATGGATTATGATAAGGAAAACCGTTAGGTCATGATCGATTATTGTGGATATGAAGTTCTAGTGCACTAGTGTTTCGTGATGTTTATTTCATAGTTTCCAAGTGAAAATTTCGTGTAAGGTTGGGTTGTAAATCATGCATACCACTATATTAAGTTTGAACAGTTGATGGCCATGAAGGTGAAAGTGAAGGTTTCTTGACTAATGATACTAGTTATTGGGAAGTGATCTATAGGCTTGAAACAGTCTATCCGTGTGCCTAAGTTTATTTGATTTCATAATGAAGTATGACGGTGTATGTATGATGTAGAAGTATGCCCAGGGTGGTTTAAAACGGCGGTATTTATTCTAATGCTACTACATGTTGTGTGTGACTAGTGGTACCGTTGAGTTAATGTGTGGTGAGTGCCTTGAAAGTTGTGCTAATAGAAATAAGAGTAGAGGTACTAGAGGGTGTGCGCTTCAACTTTGGGGTTGCTCATGAAGATTCGAAGTTAGTAAGTGTTCGAGTAATAGATAATGACTATTGGGGTTACAGAATGATAGAGTTTGTCTTAGAAGGCGGTATTTGTAGTAGGTTTTTCCACTTCCAGATGTAGTCATTAGGGTCAATTTATATTGATTACGTGTATTGTCATTTTTCATACCCCAGAGTGCAGTTAAGTTTAAATTCTAATACGGTATCTCCCACAACTTAAGATGATGGTTTGAAGCTAAGGGGGAGATGATAGAATGAATAACCAAGTCAGGTTCTCAGATTCTAGTAGTGATGTCATGACGACAGAGAACGTCAGAAAGTGAGAGTGAGACTCAACCCATTCCTATCTTAGTATTTTTCAGTGATCCCAATGCCTACTCAAGCTTTACATTTTAGTTCCGTGATCATAGTTTGTGATTCCTGTATATGATAGAGAGTCACGTACTCTTCCAGTTCCAAGATAATGAGTTCTACTTCATTCAAGTAGTCGGAATTACATTCCTTATGTTAGGAACTCTTGTTGAGGTCATCAACTCATGATGCATGTACTCACACTTTATAGTGTGTTCAGTCCCATATAAAAATCTTCTCATGCTTCAGGGTCTTATGTTTTAACCTTTTAGTCACCTCCCTATGTAATGATAGTGGTGATGATGTAAATGTTCTTGTTGATACAAGATCATAGTACGTTTGTTTAGATAAGGCCATAAGTATGAAGTGAGATTTTGGGCCAATCTTTGATACATGTGATGTTTAGTGGAAAAGATTGTGTGTGTATGCTTTTAGGATAGCGCATGGGAGTTATATTGATAATAGTTTAGAAACTATGTGAAGTATGTATTAATGGGTGTTTTCCTTGAAGTTAACATGCGGTTATAAATTAGGCTTGAATGACGTTTTGGGATTGTAGTGGAAGGTCGCAATATGCATTAGCGACTTCATATTAAGAGTTCAGAGTAGTCATTGAAGTGGTAAGACATGTTATGCTTAGGATGCGATCTTTAAAAGAGATATAGAAGGTGGCGTCATATGGTTTAGAATAATAGCGTAGTGTAGCATGTTGTATTTTTGTGACTTAGAGTTAGGCTTGATCGCGGTGTAAGGATGAAGCTATTTTAGACATTAGTAGAAAAAAATTTGTCAATGCTCATATGAGAATTTTAAGCTGAATTGAATGAATATGATATTTATAGGGAATAGTATAGTTAAGGGATACTCGAGAAGTGTGCTAAGCTTGAAAGTAAGAAGTCGCATTGACTAAGGCCTGAAAATTCTACCCTAGTTTATGAGATATATGCCTATGTTCCATACTATAGAACAGTGTCAATGTTGGGATCCTATAGTCGGATGTCTAGTGTGACTCATGCCCAAATATTTTGCTATCTAATGCTACCAGGACTTCGTAAGGAAGAGTGTTGATAAGATACTCCAGATTGAGTATAAGCCTCTAGTGTAGTTCAGTCTATGTGGCCAGCAAATCAGTTTAGCCGTCAGATTCGCATGACTTGTTTTCTCGTCTTTTCATTCAATCATGCTACCCAAAATCTCAGATATGTTACTATTCAAAGATAGAGTATACTAGTATTTGCGAGTATAGGTTAATTCATGCATCATGTGCTCGTTTTAGATTCCAGATGTTCAGATATGATTAAATTTGTAGGTGCCTAGTGCATTGCCTCAGTTTTCTGAGCATCTTCGTGAATTGAGCATTCATAGAGGGACATATGGTCCCAAGGGGTAGATACCCCATTCAGTTGAATGCATAGATTTTTATTACAAGATCCACACCAGTTATCATTGTGTATTCAGTCATACGTTCACACGTCAGTTCAGTCAGATATGCATTAGAAATGCATGTCCAATAGAAAAAGCTCAGCTTATCTGTGTATTCAGTTTTGCGTTCATGAGAACAACTCAATAACAAATCCATACATTAGGTATGCATGTTCATTATGAGAACTCAGCTTATGAGTAGCTCCAGTCGTGTATTCCATGAATCAGATATGCATGTCCGATATAAGAATTCAGAATATCAGTAGTTCCATCCATATGGTCATGTTTCAGATTAGTGTATTCTTTATTAGAAAACATGTCGTGCCTGCGTATTCCATACCTTTAAGGCTTTAACAAGTTCCTACCCATCATTCGAGGACGAATGATCCCAATGGGGAGATAATGTAACACCCCGCATTTCGGGCTAGAATAAAAAATATGACTCTGATGCGTTGATAATCCCAGAGCCTTAAATCCTATACCAATTTGTCATGTTAATCAATTTTGTAGTATGTGAATCCATTTGAGCATGGATTTAGACCATAGAAGTCCTTCAACTCAAGGACGAGTTAAAACCATTTCGATCGATTAAGTTTTAGTGGACGTTGTAATTTGTGTCAAATTCTATTGACTATAACTCATTATATATAATGAACTGGGTGGCCTACTATATACCAAATTGTAGATAATTGAATAAGCTTTCCAACGATACCAAATTCGCCTAAAACGGACACCCGGTGAAGAAGTTATGGCCTTTCAAAGTTGAATGTGTCGCCTATGCACATATAGGCGATGCATAGGGCGGCGCCTATTCAAATATAGGCGATGCATAGGGAGGCGCCTATGTAAATTTAGGCAATGCAAAGGGCGGCGCATAGTTATGGTTTCAGGTGACGAAAACACTCCGTTTTGAGTTACTTTAAGTGCAAGTTAGTCCTTACAAAACCCAAAATCGTCCTTACCCACTCCTAAACGGATTTGGGCCTATTAACAACATTGAAGCCTCCTATAAAATCCGAAAATCTAATCCTTCAAGAACTTAAGAGAAGGAGCAACTAGGGTTTGATAAAATAAGCTTGAAGGACCGATCATTCCGAAACTTCTTCGTGAAACAAATTACAGATTCGGAATCCTCTCGACGTAGGCTTTGATAGACACCAAAAATTCGTGGAGAATAAGGTACGCGGGGTTTTCCTAAAATCTCATGGGCATAGAAATCATGTTTTAAGGATAGGGTTTTCGAATTCATGTACATACTCATGTTTCAGAAGCTTTAATGATATTGTTTTGGCCTTTTGGCTTTCCCCCAAAGTGATTTGAAAGTTATATGTATATATATATATGTGTTTGTCCTGAAATATGAATTTAGAGCATGATTTTCATGAAACCTCTCTCTTAATGTAAATTTTTCCATGTTTCACGTAATATAAAATGTTTTGAACACGAAAGAGAGGGTTGTGAATGTTGAATATGCATGTAATGAAAGAATGCATGGTTTTGCCAAAAATGCACATGACCACCATATGTTTGATGAAAGTTTTGCATGGATTTGACTTGAGTTTCGGAACATGACATCTTTAATGCAAATTACATGTTTTGGTGGTCTAAACTATGTTTTGAATGAAAGCTCTTGCTTAATACATTATGGCTCAGAAATAGGACTTGCAAGTCTTGGTATGACGATACCAACTCAGACATATGCCATAACAGACACAGACTAGTTCAGAAATTAGATTTTTATCAGACTTTCATGATTTAGAAATTTTAGAATGATACATGTTCAGAAAAGGCTAAAATAGGGCATAAAGAGAGCTTAGGTGGTTCCCTGAAGAAGGCGGGAGTTCAGACAACTCATTGCCAAAAACCGTGGTTTGCCGACCCGGGTATACTATTATGCGCTGACTTAAATGTCCTGTGGCGTATCAGACTCAGACACTCCAACCCTTGCGGCACACTTGGGTTGGGGGCTTCCCCGCTGAGTCAATGGCGGATTCCATACAGCCCGTGGAATATCAGACTTGTAGGGGAATACCACCTAACTCAGAAGTAAAACACAGATCATGATTTGAAATGAGCAGACAGGTTGCATGTTTTCAGAAAGTGCCCATGTGTTTTTCAGAAACAGTTTTATACATGATGTCTTGATGAAAAATTGCTTTCCCTTAATATATATATATATATATATGTATGTTCCATTATACTACTTTTGGATTGCTTCGCGTGCCAGTACTTTTGCGCTGACCCCCCCTCCTTCCAGGTTCTGAGGTACAGTCTAGGGGTCCAGCTACTCAGTAGATATTCTCGAGCTTGCAGCCTTGATCTCACAGTGGTGAGCCTTCTATTATTCGGAAGGCCTAATTATGTCAGACACTATCTTATTTATTATGTTTTTGGTTTACTGGGGGCCTTGCCCCAGCTTCTTTTCAGACAAAGGTTTATGTTCTTAGTAGTGATTTCGCATACTGATGTCAGATATTATTATTCAGAAATATTGCAGGACTTGACCATGTTTTCCGTACTCAGTTTCAATTCCGCATTTTATTATGATTATGAATGTTGTGCATGATAACCAGATAGAGAATGGGTGTTCCGGGCCTTCATGGTTCGGGATGCTCATCACGGCTAGGGTCTAGGCTCGGGTCGTGACACATCAGTTGAAGGATAGGGAGGCTGACATTCCCAAAACCACTTTTGAAGATCGATACGGTCACTATGAATTCTCGGTAATGTCCTTCAGGCTGACTAATGCCCCTACAACATTTATAGATCTAATGAATATGGTGTTTTGTCAGTCTCTAAACCTGTTCTTTATAGTTTTTATTGATGATATCTTTATTTACTCCAAGACTGAGGAGGAGCATGCCAATCACCTCTGAATTATTCTTCAGATGCTTAAGGACCATGAGTTGTATGCAAAGTTTTCCAAGTGTTAATTCTGTCTTAGTTCTATCCCTTTTCTGGGTAATATTATTTCTAGTGAGGGTATTAAGGTTGACCCTAAAAAGGTGAAGGCAGTGAGAAAATTGCCTAGGCCTACGACTCCACCCGACATCCAGAGCTTTTGGGGTTTGGCATGGTATTATAGGAGACTTGTAGAGAGTTTTTAGTCCATAGCCGCTTTTTTTTACTAAATTGACTCAAGAAAAGATGAAATTGTTGTAGTCTGACTCTTGTAAGAATAGTTCTGAGAAATTGAAACACAAGTTGACTACTGCACTGGTCTTTACTCTTCCCGAGGGTACAATGGGATTTGTGGTTTACTGTGATGCATCCAGGGTGGGACTTAGATACATACTTATGAAATATGGTAAGGTGGTGGCTTATGCATCTATATAGTTAAAGGTGAATGAGAAGAACTATCGTACCCATGACTTACAGTTGGCTGTCATGTTGTTTGACTAAAAATTTGGTGTCATTATCTTTATAGAGTGCATGTAGATATATTTACTAATCACAAAAGTTTGCAGTATGTCTTTTTGCAGAAAAAGTTGAATAACAGGCAAAGACATTGGTTAGAGTTGTTGAAGGATTATGACATGAGCCTGCACTATAATTAGGGTAAGCCCAATGTAGTGGCTGACGACCTTAGCTAGTTGTATATGGGCAGTCTTTCTCATGTTTAGGAATGAAAGAGGAATATGGTGAGGGATATTCATCGTCTTGGAAATTTGGGAGTTTGACTCCTAGACTCTGATGATAAAGGGGTGTTCGTACAAGCAGAAGCTATACCTTCCTTACGTGCATAAGTTAAGGAGAACCAGACCAGAGATCCTATTTTAATGCATATTAAGGAGGATATTAGTCAACAAAAGGTAATGGCATTTGAAAATAATTTTGATGGGGTTTTGAGGCACCAAGTTATTCTTTGTGTGCCGGATGTAGATGGGTTGCAAGAAAGGATTCTGGATGAAGCTCACACTTCGAGGTACATTGTTCACCCTGGATCTACTAAAATCCATCATGATCTCAAGGAGATTTACTGGTAGAATAACATGAAAAGAGATGTTACTAACTTTTTGGGTAAGTGTTTAAATAGTCAACAAGTTAAGGTGGAACATTTGAGACCAGATGGCACTTCCCAAGAGATAGTTTTTCCTCTAAGGAAATGGGAGACGACCAACATGGACTTTAGTAAAGGACTTCCGAGATCCCAAAACCAATATGACTCAATTAGGGCGATTGTAGATAGGATGACCAAGTCTACCCATTTTCTTTTAGTGCAGACTAATTATTCGGGGGTTGATTATGCTAAGCTGTACATTTAGGAAATATTTCATTTGCGTGGGGCTCCCATGTCTATCATATCTGATCAAGGTATACAATTTTTTTCTCAGTTTTGGTGGTCTGTTCAGAGGGGTTTAGGTACCCAAGTAAATCTCAGCACTTCTTTTCACCCTCAAACAGATGGGCAAGAAGAGCGCACAATTTACACCTTAGAAGATATGTTAAGGGCTTGCGTGATTGACTTTAAAGGTAGTTTGGTGGATTACTTTCCATTGATAGAATTGTCCAATAATAATATCTACCACTCTAGCATCCAGATGGCTCATTTTGAGGCAATATATGGGAAAAGGTGTAGGTCACCAATTTGTTGGTATGAAGTAGGTGAGGCCCATTTATTTGGGCCTGATCTTGTTCATCAGGCGATGGAGAAAGTAAAAGTTATTAGATAGCACCTTAATACTACTCAAAGTCACTAAAAGTCTTACGCCGATACTAGAAAAAAGAAGTTAGAGTTTGAGGTTGATGATTGATTATTTCTAAAGGTATCCCCTATGAAGGAAGTCATACGATTTGAAAAGAAAGGAAAACTTAGTCCTCATTATATAGTCCCTTATCAAATTATGAGAAGGATTGGTGGGGTTGCTTATTAGCTAGATTTTCCCGCAAGTTTAGCTTTTGTTAATCATGTGTTTCATGTATCAATGCTGAAGAAACATATTGGAGATCATTCGCTTGTGTTACCTGGTGAGGAAATCAATGTGAAGGATTCCATATCGTATGATGAAGAACCCATTGCTATACTAGATCGGCAAGTTTGAAAGTTGAGAAGTAAGGATGTAGGTTCGGTTAAAGTGTTGTGGAAGAATCACCATGTTGAGGAAGCTACTTGGGAGTCGGAGAATGACATGCATTCAAGATATCCAACCCATATTGAATCTGTGGATGATGATATGGAAGGTATTAATCTTATATCACTCATTTTATTCCATGTAATGTTTGAAATCAGGCTTATTGTGTCCTGAGTCATCATTCGTGGATGAATGAACCCAAGGGGGAGATAATGTAACACCCCACATTTTTCAAGCTAGAAATCAAACTGTCATCCTTATGTGTGTAAACTCTAATGCTATGATTTATATTTTTATGCATGTGTCATGATCTTTCTCCTAGTGTGTGAAATTATTATGAGGTAAAAAATATTCACAGAAATAACTTAGAGCAAAGTTGTGCTAAGAGTCTTTGATTCGTTCAGAGTTTGGTATTTGATTCTACAAGTGTCAACTTTAAACGTGTATAACTTTTTATATATGTGGAATTTTTCATCTCACTACCCACCAAAAGATAATGTTAGATTTTCAATGATACCAATTTTGTCTTAATCTTATACCCAAGCAAAAAGTTATGGCCTTTTTCATGAGGAGGTAGTGAGGATGGGCGATAAGCCCACGCCGCGGGGGTTATTCCCCTGGAATGGAGGGGGTGTCACGGCGGCTACTCACCCGAACTGGAAGGCACGCTGCAGGGACTTTTCCCATGTTGTTTCTGTTTCATAGGGGTCAAGGGGCACTTTAGTCCTTTTCCCTCAACACCAAAATTCCAAAGCACGAATCATAAAACCCAAAAGGGAATTAGTTACCCATCTTCTTGAAAACAACTCAAGGAAAAACCCTCCCCTTCTCCCAAGAACCAAATCCAAGACCCTTTTTCCCTAAAAATACAAGGATTCAAGATTTCATCACCAAATCAAGGATCTTAAGGTATGTGGGTCTATCCCAAATTCCGTGGGCATAAATTTATCATTTAAACAAAATTTTAAGGTATATAATTTCGTACATGAGATAGGTTTTGAAATGGCAGAAAAACATGCATAGTGAATCCATTTTATAATGAAATTTTGTATAAATTATGAGGTTGTTTCCAAAAACATGAATTGTTTTCATGTGTATGAATATTAAGAGTTTTGAAAAGTTGTATGAGAGAATGATTTTTAAGAAATTCCCTCTCTTGTTATATAATCCGATGTTTTAATGTGTTGTTGGTTGTTAAATGCATGCATTACAAGCTTGTTATTAAATTCTTTACTATCAATACGGGTTGACATTGTTTATGGTATGATGAGAGGGTATTTTTACTGTCAACAATTGATTATATTGTTAATTTAAAGGATTACATGTGTTTTATGAAAAGATTGGCCGCTACATGATAAATTATTAAAAAGGGGTATTTTGCATATGTCTTCATGTGTTTTGAAATAAGAACTCTCTTATGTGATGTTTGAATCTTTTGGGTGGCCATCTACAAGATTTTTGAATGAAATGGGCTATGAATATGACATGACATGATACAGCTTGACGATCTAGATATGATAATACCTATCATGAGATGCCCTTAACATGAAGGAAACAAATGTTTTAAAAGAATGAGCATGTTTTTAAGGGACTAAAAATTGGGATTAAAGAGAGCTAGTTGGTTACCTGAAGAAGGCTTGAGTTAAGATAACTTCTAGACCGAAACCATGGTTTGCCGATACAGTTTTTGTGTGCTATTCGGAAAGTGGGATAGCATGGTATGTCATCAAGTTTGGCATACCTTTTCTTGATACTCCAATCTTTGTGGCATACTCAGATTGGGGGCTTGGACATCGATTCAAGGGAAGAACCATATAGTCCACGAGTATTCATGTTTTGTAGGGTGCATTATTTATATCAGAAGTAAGACAAAAAGTTGAGTCATGGTTTTACAAAAATGGTTACAACTCATCAAATTAATGACCATGTATTTTCAATTCTTTTATGTTTACTTGCTTTATGAAATTTTCTCACTTATATTACACAAATTATATTATATTGTTGGATTGTTCTACATACTAGTACTTTCGAGTCTTGACGCCCTATATTTCAGGTTTTGAGGCCTAGTCACGTGGTCTTGCAAACCAGAAGATTACTTTTAGACTTTTAGAGATTGATGAGCCTCCCTTACATAAAAAAACATCTATTCTATATGTTACTTCCTTTTTATGGTCTTTATGGTCCTTCCGGTGGCCTTGTCTCGGCCTAAGCAGATTATTGTTTTCAGTTTAGTAGAAACTTTGTAGACTGGTTTCAGAAATGGAGTTGGATTTTATTATGGCTCATGTTTAGAATGGTTAAGTTTGAATAATGGGACTTCCTATGATTTGTATATTTTCCACACTTTGTCTCTTATGGTATATTCTTATGATTATATGCTAAGAGATCTCTCGGGCCTAGATGGTTTCGGCAAAGCCAGGGCCTTAGTTCGGGTATTGACATCTATCCCTCAGTATCACTGGCATGCATGACCCTGAATATCTTCTCCATCTAATCCTTCAACCCTTGATGGTTCTCCTCAACCTTGGTACCCATAAAGGTGGATGGGTTCAACCTTATGAACTTTCCAAACCGAGTTATTTTAGAAGAACTAGGTACAAACTCATATCTCCCAATCGATGGGACTGAGAAGCTACAAATTGAGAAATCATATGGATAGATTGGAAGAACTCAACATTTGAGACCTCTTCCTATGGGGACCGATTACGATTAACACCGGGTGGAGGTGCTCGAGGAGGGATTATTTGGATTTGAGGAACCCCTGGTGTAGCAGTGAACTTTAGGGTAAGTTCTTTATAACAAGTTTGCATCACATGAGTAGGGTAGATATATTCAGTTTTTGTCCTAATAGGGACAGAACCCCAGGATAAGGTGTTCTGCTTATTGGATCTATGGAGAGGCATGATCTGAAAACTAGAAAGTTAAGGGTTAAAAAACATCCTGACTCTATAGAATGAACTATAACATGAAGAAAACAGAAATATTCCTAAATACCTCGTAGCTTTCTCCCTATAAATGTGGTGCGCCACACAACCATAAAAAGGACTCTACTCAACAAAGCTTCATAGAAACCATGGGACCTAGAATCGTGCTCTGATACTAAGCTTGTCACGACCCGTTTCGAGGCCCTGATCACGAGGGAGTTCCTGAGCCACAATGTCTCGTGAGACCCCATGACATGCTATCTTGAATATAATTCATATGTAATGAAGGTATGGAAGATAAAACAGAAACCACGGTAGGAATTTTAGTTTAATGAAAGATAATACGTTATAACATCAATTCAAAAGAAGAAAACCAACATCTAAACATTGATACATAGACAAAAGAATCAAAACCAATCTAATCAATCTACGAATCCTCTACTGAATTGAACATAATAATCTAACTTAACTGGGACAAGGCCCCCGTCTGTACCATAAAACTAAAAAGCAATATATGGCTAAGATGCCTTCCGAAGTAAAAGAGGCTCACCAACTCTAGATGTCTGGGCCTAGTCTACTGCTGAAATGAACCATGTGACTATGCCTCAGAACCTGTATTATGGGGGTCAATACTTGGAGAGTATTGGTAAGCAGAACAATTTGAAAATAACAAATAATTCATGTAAAGTAAGTGAGAGCATCGAGTAATAAATTTATTATAATATATATGAAATCACATTGGCATGTTTGAATAGCTTCAAATCATTCATGTAAACCATATATTTAGCCCTGTCTATATTTTCTTCATTCTAGGCTAGATGGTACATCCTACGGTTCTAAAAATTATCCCATGGGATATATGGTATCTGCCCTTAACTTGTAGGCCAAGCCCCCAACCCAAGTTTCTCACAAGGGCTGGAGTTTCTGATTATGATACGCCAAAGTGAACAAGGACACTATATAGTCCTTATTCAGGACATAATAAACCCATATCGGCGAAACACAATTTTGGAAAATGAGTTATATGTACTCGTGCCTTCTTCGGGTAACCATCTAGCCCTCTTAGAGCCTATTTTTAGTCTTTTAAAACATGCATCTTATTGAAATCATGATCTGAAATATGACAAGTCTGTAGTCTAGTCTTATCTTAGTCTGTCATGACATTTATCTGATCTGGTATCGTCGTACCAAGACTTTCAATTCGTATAAGCCATATTATATCATATCATATCATGCCATAGTCTTTTCATTTAAAAACATGTGAATGACCACCCAAAAGATTTAAACATCACATGAGAGTTCATGTTTCAAATTGCAGATGAAACTTATGAAAAACACTCTCTTTTCAATTCTTTAACATTTGGTGGTCAATTCTTACACAAAACACATGTAGTTTCCTAACCAAAACACAAGAGCATTTATAAAATGGTAAAACACTTTAATTTCAGCTTTTAACTGTTCATATAAACAACCCCCAACATGTTAAGACAATGGATTTCATATTAACAAGGGATGTTTCGTAAATCATGCTCTCATATCAATTCTCAAGATTGATACCTTTATACACATGAAGATAATTCAAGTTCATGGAAAACCCCCAAAATAAATGCATACTTTCATAAAAATGGGTCCATAATCCATGCTCATCAAATAACTTCCAAAACCCACTATATATACATATTTAAAGCTTATTAAAATATTAAATTTATGCCCATAAAAGATAGGATAGTCCCAAATACATTGAAAACGATGAGAACGGTGAGAAATTTGACCCCTTGAATGTTAAAATTATCAAGCCCTAGGTTTTTTCTTTTCTTTTGCTTTAGAAATGCTATTTAGGGTTTGTAGAGGTGAAATAACATTTAAGGAATGATTAAAGTCATAAGGGATGGGTTTAAATGGGAGAAATATCAAATATCCCCTCTTTGACTTTAAATAAAGTTGTAGGAAAACACAGCCTCCGTGGCGCAGAGCTTATCATCGAGGCTAGCCTCCTTGCCATAGACCTTAACTCAGAGACTATTTTTTATGTCACGGAACCTATCGCACAAATTATCCTCCATGAAATGGGGATATTATGAATGCTTACTACCTTCAAGGTTCGAAATAACACCGAACCTCCTCCGAAAATTTTTATATTCTTCCGAGGAACCCCTTTAACATCACTAAGTACGATTTAAGTAAACAATCAATGATTTAAGCATGGGAAGACCAAAAATAAATTACATGAAATTTTGAGGGTGTTACAAAAATATCAAGGCTAAGGACCTAAACTAATTAAACAACTTACTAAAAATTGACATTTCGAATCTAATGTAACTGTCAGAATCACCATCTAATGCTCAGATAACAAAATGTTAACCATAGTCAAACTAGTCACATAGAGGCTATCAAAAATCACAAACTCATATGAATCACTCTCGAATGCATCGAGGATCATGCAAATTATTTCTGCAACTCATAAATGATATAAAACATTAATGTGAGAGGGAAAAATGGTCAAAACATAAAAAATAATAAAAATCACAATAAGGTTTATTACCATGAGCGACAAAAGGGAGGTTTTAAGGGTAAAAAGATACCTTTATTTTCAATTGTTGTAAGAAACTAGGACACAACACAGATAAATGCTATAAAATTCATGGGTTTTCTTTTCATTTTAAATTTAAAAAACCAAGAAAATTCTAGGGTAATCCTCAAGGGAATAATGTATTGAGACAAGTGAGGAACTGATGAAGAACATTGGTAAACAACAAAAACCCTTGAGTGAAGAGAATGTGGCACAGGCGTTGCAACACTTCCAACAACTAAGGCTCCTCAGCAGAACCCAAATGGTACTGATGCTTTTGCCAATATGAGTTTTGCGAGTATAACGATAATCAGTTGTACTCAAGGATGCTTTTTCCACGTATTTATGAGAATATTCATTCCTATGTTGGAGTGGCCAGTTTAACATTGTTTCATGGAGTTTATTCCAACCTTAAGTCATCTTCATCATAATTATAATGATTATGAATTGTTGTTCAAAGTTTCAACTTAGTTGTGTTTGCGTAGTAGTACAACTTTTGTAGGGTAACATAATGAAACTACACCAAAAATCTAGGTAATTGCATCAAATAATTTACACACTTCTCTTTTTGGTTCTTTTTTAGCTGAGGCATAAATGCAACATTTCTTAATCTTCGTTCATTCATAATTGGAATATCAAATGTTGACAATGGATCAACCAGGATTTCAATTTAGTATGATATTCCTGTCATTTGAATGGCACTTGACGACGAGACTTCAAATAAAGGTCACAGAAAAGTTTACTAAATTTTACTGCACTCTTTGATGGTAATGTACTTAATCATTCACCAGGGTAAAAAATGTTCTGTATGATCTAGTGTAGATTCAAAAGGATTACTGTCCTTATATATAGTGAATGTTATCTTCCAATATGATGGGAGTTACTTTAGCCTAATGTGCCCTAAGGACAATTCAACTCCGAGAAATATTGCACTCAGCGAACATAATATAAAAAGAATTAATATAATTACTTTTGTGGAAAAAAATCATGATTTGGATGGCTACCAGAGAAATTCATGTTACTAGTACAGAATATAAATAGGATGAACACAAAAAAATATAATTAGTTCATTATTTTGCGAGTGAATTCTTGGCCATTCCAAGTTTTCCAACCAGATTTAGAAATTCCAAGAGAAGTAGTAGCATTGAGTATAAATAAACTAGACTATTGTCTTACGCAAATCAATTGGATTAACATCCAGAGATATTAATACAAACCAAAACAGTCTTCATTGTTTTTTCAGCCAACAACAGTACTTGTAGTCTTCAAAATTTGTCAACACATAAAAACACTTAAGGCCATAAAAATAAAAATGATATGTTCAATAGCAGGAAACTATTTCTTAATTTTCTTTTTGGGATGGGACCTTGCTTCTTCATGGAAAATGTTAACTTGTAAGTAAAGGCCTATGTTAGATTTTTCTCTCACAAATTCACATACCCACTTTTCATTTTTCTTCACAAGGTTCCACCTATATAAACTGCGCCCTCCACCTACTAACCATATTCTACCGTCCTTCCATTTCACGACTTTAATCTCAAATTCTCTGCAAGAAGAGTCGCGAATAGACATGGTTGAAAGGAATCCATGATTGTAGTCTCTCACCACATCCATTGGAACATACTGCGATTAGGAACAAAGACTTTGTTAAATGAGGGTTCTATAAGATTAAACTATTTATAATACCATTCACTAAAATAGTTATAGGTTCTTAATTACAAGTTGATTTTTCCTCTTCAATTGTACTTTCGCTATAAAGTAAGGATTTTTTGGATGAGTTTTGCACCCTCTTTCGAATATATTTCCACCAAATATGTCATGGAGATCATTCACCTTGCGAGCAATGGCTTTTTTCCAACTAGCTGAATTAAAAAAGTTAACTGATCAAGCTGACAAACAGAAATCACATGAAAACTCAGAGATACTCTATCCATTGAGTTTTAAGTGGTGGAGTTTTAACATGGACTTCGAGAAACAAACAAGACTTCTGACACATATCAACATTGCTATAAAACGAGACTTAACTTTATTATTCATAACTTTTCAAAAAAATAACAAAAACTTCCCATAGCAGGCTCGTTTTGTCGCGGAACCAAACAATCGATCCTTTTTAAAAACTTTTAGAAATTGTATTATTAAAAGTTTCATGACTTTTATATGACTACAAGATCATATACAAATTTATGAAGATGTCATTTTTTCTATAACAAACAAACAAGAAAGGAATTAAATTACATATAAAATAAAATGGAAGAGTCGATATAAAAATCTTTAATTTGTGTCTACCTTTTAAATGTGACTCCTTGTTGTTAAATGTGCGAGACCTCTCGTTCACTTCCTCCTCCTCAATCTATTCTCCCTCCTCCTCCTCCTCCTGATCATCATCATAATTACTACATTCTTCCTCTTCCATATGCTTGCATTTGGAATGTGTCGCCTTTCTAGTATCTTCTTTATCTTCCTTCTCTTCTCCTTCAAATTCCTCCTCCTCTTCATAAACTTGTTCCTCTCGTAAGTCCCTGCATTTTGAACATAGCACCTTTTTGGTCTGCTTATCCCTGTCATCCAAGGAATCCTCATCACTACGATCAGAATAACAACTACTGATGCTATCACTATCCCGATTCTTCCCTTTTGGCTCTGCACTCTTTTGATGTTCAATATTTATTTCTTCTAATTGCTCCAACACGCCCAATTTTAAGCATCCATCCTCTTTCTTTTCACATCCATTAGATCCAAGTAACTTGATATTAAATATTCTATTTCCATCATAGTCGAAAATTAGAAAGTCACCATTCTCTAACTTGTTGTCCTTAAAGAATTTCGGAGGTGGTATATATCTCATTCTTCTAGATTTTAAATGGGTTATTAATTTTGCTTCAATACTAGATATTAAGGTAATTAGGTAAGCTAATCTTTGTGGGTTTTCTTTTGTTTTATTTAGTCTTATATATTCTGAATAATTACTAATTAAAGATTTTTTAATTTTTCTAAAAGCTTCTCTGTTTTTAAATGGTCTTCTCATAATTAATTAATTAATTGATTGATTATTATCGTAATTTTTTCATAAACTCTAAATTCAAACATATATGCTACTTCGGTACTTTTTAAATAACTGCGCTCTGATACCAATTGTAGGGGGGTGCGGATTAGGTGCGTAGTTTCAACTAGATAATAAATACGTATGTAGCTCTGCACACTGCTGAGTTAGCTGATTTGTAGCTATAGACTTCAGTTTACCTTCATTAGTCTTTAGCTTTTCTATCTCATTACCCATACTGTCCACTTTTATTGAAAGCGTAGTTAGGGTGTTGAGTATCTTTTCTAGAGTATCTTCTTCTATAATATCAGTCTGTGTAGCTTTGTCTTGATATGTAATCTGCAATAACATTTTTGTTAGTACTGATTACTTCAATTGTAAATGTAAAATTTAATATATTCAATACTAGTCTCCGAATTTCTTTTGTTGTAACTGAATTTTGTATTTTCTTTGTTAGCCACCAGCGTACTTGTGTATTATCTGTTCTCACAATAAATTTGTTATATACAATATATGGCTCAAATGCTAACAAACATTTATATAATGAACATAATTCTTTTCTATTTATTTTCCATTTTATTTCTGTCTCGTTGAACGTACCTGAGTAATATCTACAATTGTGTTCTATTTTTTCTGCTTCATATTTATATTTAAGTACTCCTCCGTAACTATATTCACTAGCATCTGCTTCTACTATGTATATAAATTTTCTATTTTCATCAGGAAATTGTAATTTTGGTAATTCTTTACAAAGTATTTTTATTTTTTGAACTTATTTTTTATCTTCTTTATTATAGTTATATTCTATGTCCTTTTTTAGTTTTTTCTGTAGTGGTTTTAAGTTTTCTGCTAATTTTGGAATATATTCTCTTACTTGGTTTACTAATCCTAAAAATGATTGTAATTTCTTTTTCGTATCTAATTCTTCTTTCGAGTTTACTATTTTTTGTACTATATGTTGTTGCATTTTTACTCCACTTTTATCTATTTGTATTCCTAAAAATTCTATTTGATTTTTCATAATTTCAGCTTTCTTTTTACTTAAACTTATTCCCGAATTTTCTATTATATCCGTAAATTGTTCTAATAATTTTAAATGTTCTTCTTTGGTCTTTGTATATAATAGTATATCGTCTATATATACTATACAATTAGGTAGTTGTTTAAAATAACTATCCATAAAATGTTGATATCTACCTGGTGCATTTTTATATCCAAATGGTAGTACATTCCATTCATAAAATCCTTGTGGTACCGTAAATGCGGTTAATTCCTTAGATTCTTCTTCTAACTTTAGATGGTAAAATCCTGATTTGCAATCAAATTTACTAAAATAATTATATCCTTGTATTTGTCTTATTTTTAATATCTTATTTGGTATTGGGTAATTATAAGTTATTGTTTTTGCATTTAAATTTCTATAATCAATAACCATTCTACTTTTTCCTCTTTTTTGTTCACTATGTTTATTTACTATAAATGCTGGGCTATTATGTTTACTATTACTTTTTTGTATATATTGTTTCTCTAATAATTCATCTATATGCATTTTAAATTCTTTTAAATCATCAAAATTATATGTTAATGGTTTTTGGGTTATTATGCTATTTTTATCTATTAATTCAATTTTATAGTAGTTTTATATTTTTCCCATCCTTTTAATGGATCTTCACTATATAATTGTCCTAATTTTTTCTTAATTATTTCTATCTTATTTATTGAAAATATAGTTATTTCTGTTTTATTTATCGAAAATACAACTAATTCTATTGTATCTTCAGTATTTTTTATATTTTCTAACTTTTGTGTAATTTTTTCACTTCCTTTTATCCAATCAGTTTTCTTTCTTATTTTATTATTAACTCTTTTTGCTCTTACTTTTTGTTTACATGGTGTTGTAAACCACCAGTCTGTTCTAGTTATTATATGTGGGTATAATTTATCTAGAAACGGCATTCCTAAAAGTATATCTTTTGATGTTAGTTCATAATTATAAATTTCTTCTATTGTTAATATTTTATCCCATACTTGTGTTTTTACATTCTTAGCTTTATAAGTAATTAAGCTTCCTTCGTTATTAAATCCTTTAACTATTATTGGTGTTTTTAATTTATCCCATTTACTTTCTGGTAAACAATTATATCTGCATAAATTAGCTTCTGCTCATGTATCTATCATAGGCGTGTAATATCTACTGTAATATCCTTCTACTACTATCTTCATTAATACATATATTTTCATTTTATGTTAATGCTCTTCTTAAGAATAATTTCTCTCTGTTATATGTTATAGTTAATTGTGTATGTTCTATATTATATGGTTTTACTTGTTCTAGCCATTTTATTCCTAATATTATGTCTGTTTTTTGCATTTCTTCTTTTACTTCAAATTCTATTTTTATTTTTCTTATTCCTATTACTATTTTTTTTTCTGCTATATTTTTAGTATTTATTAAGCTTCTTGGTAGATCTGGGCATATATTATTGTCGGTTTTTATTTCCTCATTTTTTACTAGATATTTTGCTATATAATTTTCTTCTTGTCCTGTATTTAAGAGTATTAAATATTCTTTTTCATTTACTTTTCCTGTTATATAATAATGGTTTGAATTATTCATTGAACTTGTTTCATAACTTATTCTTTTTTATGAGCTTGATGATTCTGGTTTATCATAAGCTGTTCTTTTTGTTGTACTTATCCTATCATTTATTATTTCTAGATTTTCTTCTACATCTATGTCTCTATAGCTATAATCATTATAATCTATCGTTTTTACAAATTGTTCAAATGGGCTATCTATTTGTATCTTATTAATCTTATTTTTTCCTGTTATTTTATGTTTTGTTGTTAATACATATAAATTTTTGCATCTTGCTGTAAATATTTTACTTCCTGAAGTTAATTCTATTCCTGATATCTTCCAATATAATACTAGTGATTTATCTATATTTCTATCTGTTACTGCTACTGAATAATTTGCACTTATTATAAATTTAAATTTTTGGTATATTAAATTTCCTTTTATGGCAGTTATTATACTTTTTTCTATAGGTTTTATAATTCTATCATCTGCTAAATATAATTCTATTGGTGTATCTATTCCTTCTCTAAAACATGCTTTTATTAATATTTCTGTACCTCCAAGGTGTACATATTTTATTGGGTCTCTACTTTTTATATCGTTTATTTCTTTATTAATTATTCTTCTTTTGTTACTATTTTTATATCTTCTTCAGTCATTTAATTCATCTAATTCACTATCTATTTCATTATCTGTTTCATTCTCTGAAATTTCATATATACTGTCTTCGCTTTCTAATTCGTAATCTATGTAATCTATTTGCATATATTCTGTATTTTCCATTTTTATTTCTGATATTTGTTTATTTTTTGGGTTTTTAGGTAATTTACAATCTCTAGCTAAGTGTCCTAACTTTCCACAATTATAACAAGTACATTCTTTTATAGATTTTTTCTTTCTATATGGTCTTTTGTTTTTATAATTTTTTACATAATATCTTTTTCTTGGTTTTTTGTATTTATATTTTGATTTTTTGTATTTCTTATATTTCTTATGCCTTTTTCTTTTCTTATAATATCTTTCTTCGCATCCAAATTGAGGTGCTATTTTATCTTTGCAACATGCTAAATTTCTTATTAATGTTTTTTCCATTTTTATTTCTTCTCTGTATTTTTCACATAGGTTTCTATACCATTGTTGTAAAAATTTTATTCTTGCTCCTAAAGTATCTACTATTTTTGTTTCATCCCAACTTTTTATTATTTTTGAACTAAATGGTTCAGGTAATTTATTAAAATATAATTTTCTTACTTCTTTACTTTCTTCTATATTATATGCTCCTTTATAATAATATTCTTTAAATGCGCAAGTATATTCATCTATGTAACACATATTACATATTGCTAATTTTAACATTAAATTTCTATTTATGTCTTTCTCTTCATTTTGTTCTTCTTCTGTTGTTGTCATGCTACTAAATTCGTCTTTTATAGCTGTTTCATATTTTTTTAATAATTCTATAGGTGTTAATTTCATTATTCCTTCTGTGGGTTTGTCAGTTCTTAATATTTTTTTACTATTTTCAGTTAGATTTAAAAACCATAATTTTACTGTTCCTATTAGTGTTCTTTCTATATATTCTGGTGCATCTGTTACACTTATATTATTATCTAATAATTGTTTTGTCATATATCCTATCCATAATTGTATTGTTTTTTCTGTATCTATTACACAATCTAAGTCTAGAAAGTTATAATTTTTATTAACTATTTGTTTTGGTGTCCATTTGTCATATTCATTTTTTAGATTATATCTTTTAAACTTATTTTTATAATATGTAGGTTTCCTTATTTCTGATGTACTAGGTATTATATTTTGATCTTCTTTTTTATCAAGAGTATTTATTTCTGTGTTGATATTTTCTAAATTTTCTTCATTAATTATTTCTTGTTTTTCATTGATTTCTAAATTTTTTGTATTTGTTAATATTTCTGTATATGTTTCACTATCTTCTGAATCATAGTTGTCTGTCTCTTCAACATCTATATTATTTATTTCTAATTCTTTGTTTTTTATTTCTTTATCGTCTATTTCTAATTTTTCTTTAAATTGATTTATCTCGTTTAATAATTTTTGTTCTTTGTCTTTTTCTTCTTTTTCTTTCTGTCTTTTTTCATACAGATCTTTTAACATTTGTAATTCTTTTTCTAATTCAGCAATCCTACTATTTTTAGTTTCTTCTATTTTTCGTATTTCTTCCGTAGTTTGTTGTTTTATTTTTTCTATTTCCTTTTTTTTATCTATTTCTTCGTTTTCTCTTTCTATTCTAACCATAGCTGTCAATTTATCTTCTAATTTTAATTCTTCTTTTTCTAACATTAAATATAAATGTTCACCTATTTTCTTATATCTTCTTCCTAAATTAGAAAATAATATTCTTATTTTTAATCCTTCGTGATTTTCATATATTTTTTCGTCTATTATAAACTCTTCTTTGTTCATTTTATTGTAAATAGTTCATGTTGATATATATATATTCTAAACTATCTATTTGTGATTCTAAATTTGATATTTCATCCTTTTGTGCATTTATTGAGTTTTTACTAACTCCGGCAAATATATTATAATTTAATCTTTTTGTTCTTATTTTTAATTCTTTACGTTTTTCAGATATAGTCTGTTTTAGTTCTTTGTATTTTTGTATTTTATTCATTCAAACAATATTTATAGTATTTTGGTGGATATCTAAATCTAATTTTATCATAATTAGGTGGTATATATCTCATTCTTCTAGATTTTAAATGGGTTATTAATTTTGCTTCAATACTAGATATTAAGGTAATTAGGTAAGCTAATCTTTGTGGGTTTTCTTTTGTTTTATTTAGTCTTATATATTCTGAATAATTACTAATTAAAGATAACTTTCCATTCTTGTAATCCCTAAAACCTAGAGGAATTTTCTTAAAAATAGTTTCATTTTAGGAAAACAAATATACAACAACATCAATCTTTTTAATTAGATTTTCCATACAATAAAATCACCCAATATAAGGCGGAAATAAACTCAAAGTTTGAGATTTTTTTAGGTTAAAATTCAAAAATGTAACTCTTTCAGAAATTACAAAATAAAGTTGAGGCATTCTCATAGTTTTACTCAAATGTTACTTCCTTAAGCACTCATGATATAAGTAATTTGAAAGTGATATATGCAATTTAGGACATCTACTGACTCTATTGTACATAAAAATCATATAAATTAGGAGATTTAACATATATAAAATACTTATATAAAATTTACTTGCATCACACAAGACATATTTCTTATTTCTTACTTTCCCTCTCCGTATTCATAACCTACATCTTCATGAAGTCTAACTCAAAAAAGTTTCAGCGAAAAGAGTTGGCAAGAATCGTAGATCAGGACACAAGAGAAGGTATACTTGAAAAAAAAGTAAAATACCATGAGGGTCTAAGTTCATTTTGTATCAATTTTTTGCTGATATAAATCTACCAAGGCCTCCTGCCCCCCCCCCCCCCCCCCCAACACACATACATAAATCTAACCATCTGCAAAAAGAAGAAAATGGTTCAAGAAAAAGGTTGCAAGAAAGCATAGACAATGAGAGTGGGAGGGGTATATAATTACCAATTGTTTTGCACTGGTTTCCATGGAGAAAACCTTAAAAATTCCCTTCTCCAAGTTTGATTTTGTTGTCTAATTTTAAGAGATAGAAGAACTGGCGGCGACAACCTTTTAACCCTAAATGTTTCTTCAATGTTGATGGAGAAATCATATATAAAAGAGAAGAAGATTACACGACTCTAAAGATTCTCATAATTACAGTATTTTTTTCATCTTGCAATTTACTCCATTCATCCATTTTTATTTGTCCGGTATTAACTTAGAACATCCTTTATGGAGCAATAAATAGAATGATTATTTTACTATACTACCCTTTTGAGTATAATAAATTCAATTCATTGGAAAATGATTATACTTAAGAAGAAGGGTAAATAGAAAGTAAGTTACAACCTGTCTCTTTATTTTTGATCCGGACGAATAAAAGTGGAAGGAGGCAGTAGTAAATATCTCTTTATTTTTTCTCTCTCATGTAGTAAATGCCGAAATACTAACCATGGAGAAATGTGATGATTTAATGTGAGTGAGTTGTGCTTGACTTCATTTGGAATTGAAATATTATAAGTAATGTAGTTACATAAAAAATAAAAAGTAATCGTACCATTAGAGTGACATTCCAAAATTGGGGCTATGATAAAACTTTTCGCGGTCCAGCCTTTACAAGTAAGCTAATCGACAAACAGTATAGCAAAATCCAATAACAATGAAAATAGTAAGATAAGACTTCTAGAACGAAGTCCAGCCAAATATGAAATATATATAACAAAAACAGAAATTTGAAGAAGTAATATAAAACCACCCAAAATTTGGTGTCATAATATAAGAGCATTTAAGTACAAATCCAAAAACTAAAAAGTGCAAATCTGTCTCTAATCCAAATAAGGACATAAGTAAAATAGAATGACATCTGAAATCCTCCTTGAACACTAGAACGGTCTAGTAACTCGAATAGCACCAATCAATAGTATGATATCAACCTCTGCATGTCGTACTTGTGTTATGATATGTATCAAAAGAGAATAGTAGGGTGAGTATGATACACTTGTACTTAGTAGGTATCATAGGCCAATTGAGCAAAGCAGAAAATAACATATGTCAAATGACACTATGGTACCTTCCTGAGTAGCCAAAACTATTCTGGAAAGAAGCCCTTAAAATTAACATCTAAGTTGTTGCTAACTAATATGTACCATCTAATCCCTTCACAAACTTTTGAATCCTCTCAGACTTGAAAGTGATTCTAGTGTCTTAATATCCATTAAAAGTGTGAAAACGAGCCTCATACTCAGCAATAGTGATGGAGCCCCACTCCATGTGATCAAACTCATCATGCACTTAATCTGTCAAGCTATACGAAACAAATCTCTCAAGAATGCATCGAAAAAACGAGTTCTAGTTATAGAAGATGAACCCAAAGGTGTACAACTAGAAAACGACCTCCACCAATCTGAAGTTACATCCATCAACTGATAGGTAGTATAAATAACTCCATGAGTCTTAAGGGATCTAAGATTAAGTATAATTTCCTAGAAATTCCTAAAAAACTCATAGGAATCCTCGCCAATATCCCCATTAAACTTGGGCGGACCTAAGAGGATAATCTCTCAAATTTTTTCTAATCATTAGAAGATATAACTGTACCTAAAGCAACCATAGGAATAATTAGTCTAACAAATAATAAATCCATAAATGAGGTACCATGATGGATGTACCCAGAAGTAGGAATACCATAAGCAAACATTGGCACTAACGGTGAACATTAGTCAAAGTCTAAGTGATACCAGATACACTAAATGGAAAACCCTTCAAAGGACTCAAGATACAAAAAAAAAGACCCTAAAGCAAAGGGGTATCAACTAACTCTGTGGAACCTGAGTTGGCCTGACACCTCCTATATAATAATAATCTCTAGCATACTCAACCTCAAGCTCGAGAGAGGTCTTCCTAGAACATCCTCTAACTAGGACAACTACTTATGCCCGACCTCTGGATTTCTACGACCCCTGCCGCTCCCTCTAGTCAATAATTTATCCTCAGATGTTGGATCAGTATCCCTAACCTCTCGAGATCTAGTACTCACCATCTATACAGAAAAAATTGCCACTTAACTTAGAACATTAGATAAGAACAACCTGCATGACTAGGAAACAAAATAGAGAATTTTTTGGAAAAGATATCTTATAGATTCTCGAAGATAGATACAAACATCTACCTATTAATCCATGGGAATCTACTAGATATCCTACACTTACACTTGTGAGATCGATGATCTTTCCTGCTTTGATACCAATTTGTAATAATCCAAAAATCAGGTCATGATGATACTTTTTGTATCTTAACACTGATAAGTAGTCAGTCACCAAACAGTACAGAAAAATCTGAAAAGAATAAAAACAGTAAGACGAGACTTCTAGAATAAAGTTAGGAAAAACACGAAATATATATAATAAAAAAAGAATCTGATGAGGTAATATAAACCATCCAAAATCTGGTATCACACTGCAATAACATTTAGCACATATCTGAAAATTTAAGAGTCCAAAATTTGTCTTTGATCCAAATAAAGACATAAGTAAACTAAAATGATATTTGGAATCAAACTTGAACAATATAACGGTCCAGTACCTCGAATGGAACCAATTAATAATATGATCTCAACCTCCACATGTCATACTCGTTCTAGGATTCACACTATGAAAATATAGTAGCGGTAAGTATGGTCCACTTATACTCAGTAGGTAACTTAGGTTGGCTGAGCAAAGTAGAAAATAAGATAAGTAAAATACACTATAAGCATGTCACCTGCAAGTAGAAAAGCCCTAAACAGTATCTCACACCATCTCCACTAACAGTTATAATATATATACACAAATATGGAAAATAGCACAAATATATGAGAAAGAAATATTAAAATTAAACACAAATTAAGGAAACTAAAGAGAGAATACAATATGCATATGTAAATATAATATGGATGGTATGAATGACGAAACTCATCGCATGACTTTCTGTATACAACCACCGAGCTTGCATCATCAAGGTACGACCCATAGGGAATTTGCAACCCATGTACTATATCTCATATCTCAAACTCAATCTCAACTCACCTCTCTAGATCATGTTCACATAGAGGGTTTTTATGAAAGTGTCTCTCATTTTTTTTAAAAAATGGTTTCCACAATGGTACCAGTATATCATGAATATATCAATATGAAATGATGATGTAATACTCACAATTAACTCAATATGATAATATCCAATACACCTTCTCCACCATCACACCGCCCTCCATATATATATGTGGGGAGGGTGAGAGAGAGAGAGCTCCCCAAAAATCAACTCAATATGTCCACAATTCCTGATTATCAACATTAATTAGACAACATTAGAATAAATATGCATATAAGATATTATTAATATCTTATCAACTTCTAACTCAAGTATTTCTATCATGATAATGACAATCAATGCTCAAATAAGATATATATTACAAAAATTACCCATGCGCGGGAAATTATTTAGAATGAAGGCATTTAAATTAACAGATAATGAAAACAATGTCAAATAACACCCTCCACATGGGAAACACAAAATATCAGATGTCACAAGTCAACAACAATATCAAATACCGTATACATGAGAAGATGAGCACATATACAACTAACTATGTATCGTAAAGGGATTAACATGGAAGATGATTGTTTTTGATATTTTCCGATGCTTGACTTTTGGATTTGAAATATAAAGAGTGGATTAGTGATTCTACCAGACTTGTTTGATATTGATATTGATGATATACCCCTTATGAGTGCGATCTGAATCACTTGAGTTAAGTTGATGAATTTTAGGCATGTAGATGGTGTTATTGAGTTTACAATAACATGTGAATGACTTATATACCGAATAAGAAAGTGTTTCAAGTTTATTTTACTCTTTCTTACATCCATTGCCCGATTGAAAATTGTTTCAGGTGTTCCTATGCCAAATGATTCTAGAAGGGCTCATTATCCCCATGACCGATAAGAAATTATTTTAGGCGGGTTTATGGACATTGCTTGTCTCCTATTGGCCTTAACTAGGAAGAATATTGGTACATTTATAAATGATACATTTAATACTGAAACAACTCACACTTTTTAAATGAAAAAATATTTTCAAAAAGAAACATTTTTTTTGAAATGACACATTATTTTAGAAACTGCATAATGTTTTCAAAAAGATTCATTATTTCTTAACTGAAAAGTTGTTTCTTAAAAGACACTATTATTTCTGAAATGATACATAATTTTGTAAAGCAATATGGTGTTTAAGTAGTTTATGCTCATAACCGATTTCTCTTTTGCTAATTACTGTTATTTTTTGTATTAAATTCCAACATCAAATGCAAAAAGGAGTATGTTCTGGAAATGAAAAATCAAACCAGTAAAATCAGACCAAGATAGCATTCTGATACACCTTCTTATGGGCTGCAGTGCATCTATTTTTTTATTAGATTTTCATTGTCACGACCCGAACCGGGGACCTGGCCTGACAGGCATCCTGAACCATGGAGGTTCGGGTGGCTCTTTACTATATGACAATCATGAACACCATTCACATACGGTAAAGAGAAATGCGGAAGTAAACAGATAATATCATGGTCATAATATAAGTTCAATTTAACAATACGAGATGAAATCAATCAAACATCTAGGCAAAATCCATCACTATTACGAAATCTCTGGATCATCTTATTAGAACAATTTGTCTATAACTGGGACAAGGACCCTAGTTGGACCCAAAACTAAAATTTCAAAACAACATTCTAGCAATAGGCCTTCAGAAAGAAAGAAGGCTCACCAATTGTACTCTACAATTTGACAATCTTACGATTTGACGGGACCCCTGGACTATCCTTCAGATGCTGAAATATAGGGGATCAATACATATGTACTGGTATACGAAACAACTAGAGGGAAATAATGTTAATATGTAAAATAGATGAGAGAATATCGTGGAAACAGTGAACATTATGAAAGTAAAAATACTTGGGCATATTTATAAATTTTGAAACAGTCCTTAACTCACTCTTCGTTATTTTTCTGAGCTAGTCGGTACACCTTACAAATTTGAAATTCCACAGGCTATGTGGAACCCGTCCTTGACTCGGCGGTCGAGCCTCTAATCCAAGTAGCCGCCAGGATTTGGAGATGGTGATACCCCCCATTTGAGAACACCACAGGAATCCCCCCATGTGAGATGTCCTAATTATTTTTATTGTCCTCCCATGTAGGATACATTATCATAAAACCCGCATCAGCAACTACTGTTTCCAGCGATGAGCCCTTACACCCAAACGCCTTCTTCAGGTAATCTACTAGCTCTCCTAAGCCTAATTTTTAGCTCATTAAAACAAACATGATTCATACTTTCACAACATTCAATACTTATCTTGGTAAGGGCATGTAATCATAGAGTATCGTTATACACTGACTTACAAGTCAATCAAATCACATCACATCAATCTATAACCCTTTTCCATTTATTATCATATTAGTTACCACCCTCACTTTTAAACATAAGATGAGAGAGAGTTATGCAATAAATCTTTTATTCTAAACCTTCATAAAAATATTTTCCTCTCAATTACAGAATCAATAGATGGTCACCTCATCTTTGTAATTTCTTTTTAAAAAAATCCATGAAAGGTGTTAATTTTACAAAATAAACATTTATCATATGAAAACATATTATCAACATGCCAAAAGCAGTACCAAACCATGATCATTCATCAAGCATTCACCCATTAGTTTTTCGTTTAGAAAGTTCATTCCTTTAAGCAACCCATAAAAATCAAAATCGGCAATATCATGATAAAAGAGGGAGTTTTGATCACTCATGCTCTCATTTAAACTTTACAAATAGACAAAATCATATATACCTAGTTATAGATCAACTTCCATGAAAAGTGGTTCAAGAAAACACATATTTTAATCAAAACAATCCCATGATGCATAATTTTCAAAAATAATATCGACTATTTAATTATAAATTATAATTGGGGATCTTTAATCTTGATAAAATATTTAAACTTATGCCCAAGGTTTTTAGAGTAGTCCCACATGCCTTATATAAATTTTTTCGAAGATTGAAACCCCGGTCTCGACTCTTCTCTTGAAGAATCTTGACTTAGAAGAAATTCTTGATCTATGGGAGAGGAGTTAGGATTTTGTGTTAAAGAGTTCTGAGTGGTTTTTAGCATAATATGCCCTAAAGCCATTTCAATATTGTGTTATGGATGGGATATGATGAGAGAAAAAGACTAGAATGTCCTCCCAAAGTTGGAAATTAAAAGGACCGTGAACTGGGCACCCGACGTGATTATCGATGCGACACATCGATATCACGTCGAGACACTGATTCATCCAACATGATTACTGATGTGGCACATCAAGATCGCATTGAGACAATGTCTCAACTACCCAGACACACCCCTAAAATGATCCAAAAAATCCAAAACTTTCCTGGAACAACCCCTTTACACTTCTAAACATGAATCAACCTTAAAAACCCAAGTCTCAAGGTCATTTCAACACTTAGAATTTTTTTAGATAAATAGCTCCTTAAACATACCACCATACTAGTTATTAATTTAAGAATGCTATGGGGCATTACATTATCCCCCCTTGTGATCATTCATCCCTGAATGATGGCTCAGAGCTCCAATAAGCATGAATTTAAGCACGCTAATGAAAACATAGAGAGAATAGTGAATGGCTTATACCTTCTGAGTTGTCATCCACAATTTTAAAGAGGTTTGGGTATCTATCCCGCATATCATATTATGAATCCAGGGTAGCTTCCTAAGCCTTTTGGTTCTTCCATATCACCTTAACAAATGTTATTTACTTGCTTCTCAACTTCCAGACTTAGCGGTCTAAAATAGAAATAGGCTCTTCTTCATATGTCAAGGAGTCCTTCACATTGATTTTCATTATAGGTAACACCAAGGAATGGTAACTATTGTTGTAAGCAAACTCAATCAGTGGCAGATGATCCACACAACTACCTTTGAAATCAATCACACAGGCCCTCAACATATCCTCAAGGGTCTGAATAGTTCCTTCATTTTGCCCATAAGTCTGAGGGTGGAATGCATTACTCAAGTTCACATGGGTACCTAAACCTATTTGAAAAAATCGCCAAAACTGTGAAGCGAATTGTGTACCTCGATCGGATATGATGGATACAGGTGCCCCATGCTAATGAACTATTTCCTCGATGTACATCTTGTCATAGTCATCTCCCGAATAATTCATCCTCACTGGCAGAAAGTGAGCTGACTTGGTCATCCAGTCTATAATCACCCAAATAGAGTCATATTGGTTCCGGGACCTCTAAAGCCCCGTGATGAAGTCCATATTGATCATCTCCCATTTCTACATAGGCAAGGCTATCTCCTAAGAAGTACCACCTAGCCTCAAATTCTCCATTTGACTTGTTGGCAATTCAAACACTTAGAAGCAAAATTATCAACATCATGTTTCATATTGTTCAACCAATATATTACTTTAAGGTCATGATATATCATAGTAGAGTCTGGGTGAATAACATACCTCAAAGTGTGAGCTTCATCAAGTATCCTCTCTCGCAACCCATTGACATTTAGTACGCATAGCCTACCCTGATATCTCAAAATCCCATCACCTCTAATTTTAAATGCCATCACCTTCTGTTGACCCACATCATTCTTAATTTCCATCAAAATAGGGTTTTTGGCTTGCTTCTCCTTAACTTCAGCACATAGGGAAGATCTAGCCATCTCATGTACAATTACTCCTCCCTCCTCAAAATCTAGAAGTCGTACCATTAGATTTTCTCTGGTGAATGTCCTTCACTATTTCCCCTTTTCCTTCCTCAACATGATAAATACTGCCCATTGATAGCCTACTAAGGGCATCACCCACCACTTTTGCCTTGCTCGGATGGTAGTACAGGATCATGTCATAATCTTTAAATAGTTCTAACCACTGCCTCTGTCTGAGATTTAGCTCTTTCTATGAGAAAACATACTGTAAACTTTTGTTGTTATTAAATATATCAACATATTACCCATAAAGATAATGCCGCCAGATTTTAAGTATAAACACCACAACCACTAACACTAAGTCATGAGTGGGGTAATTTCGCTCGTGCACCTTTAACTAGTTAGATGAATAAGCTACCATCTTACCATGCTGCATAAGTGCACACCCAAGTCCCACTCGGGACACATCACAGTTTACAACAAAATCTTCTGTACCCTCAGGAAGGGTGAAAACAGGTGCAGTAGTCAACTTTTCTTTTAATTTCTCCAAACTATCCTCACAGTAGTCAGACCACACAAATTTCACCTTTTTTTGTGTCAACCTAGCAAGTGGAGAAGCTATGAAGGAAAAACTTTCTACAAACCGCCGGTAATACCTTGCCGAACCAAGAAGCTCCGGATATCGGTTGGAGTCGTGGGTCTAGGCTATTTTCTCACTGTATCAATCTTTTGGGGCTTAACCTTAGTTCCCTCACTAGACACAATTACCAAAGAAAGCAATAACACTAAGGTAGAATTCACACTTGGAAATTTTTGCATACAACCTATGATATTTGAGGGTCTGAAGAATGACTCAGAGGTGGTTGGCATGATCCTCCTCACTCTTAGAATAAATAAAAATGTCATCAATGAAAACTATGACAAACAGATATAGAAACTGACAAAACACCCTATTCATTAGGTCCATGAAATATGCAGGGGCATTAATCAATTCGAAGGACATGACTAAGAATTCATAATGACCATACCGTGTTCGAAAAGCTATTTTGGGAATATCTACCTACCTAACCTTCAATTGATGATACCCTGAATGAAGGTCTATCTTTGAGAAACACCTAGCTCCCTGAATTTGGTCAAAGAGATCATAAATTCTAGGAAGAGGTTATTTTTTATTAACAGTGACCTTATTCAGTTGACTGTAGTCTATGCACATATGGAGGGAACCGTCTTTCATGTGAACAAAGAGTACGGGTGCACCCCAGGGAGAAACACTAGGACGAATAAAGCCTTTTTCAAGATGATTGCTTAACTGTTCTTTTAACACATTTAATTCTAGAGAATCCATTCTGTATAGCGGGATAAAAATAGGATGGGTGTCAGGCAGTAAGTCTATGCCAAAATCTATCTCCCTATTAGGAGGTATCCCTAGAAGGTCATCAGGAAAAACTTTTGAAATTTCGTTAACTACAAGAACAGACTAGAGAGAAGGATTTTTAGTATTAGAATCTTTTACCTGCATCAAATGATACAAACAAACCTTAGATATTGGTTTGTGGGCTCTGAGATAGGAGATGAATTTTCCTTTCGTTGCTAAAGAATACCCCTCCCACTCTACTACTAGTTAGTTCAAAAAAGAGAAGGTGACCTTTCTGGTTCTACAATCTAGTATGGCATAGCGCGAATAGAGCCAATCCATCCCTAAAATAACATCACAATTAACCATATCAAGATCTATAAGGTCTGCCACAGTATCTAGAGTACAGAGAGATACCACATAATTTTTATACACCCTCCTAGCCACAATAGAGTCACCAACCGAGGTAGAAATAAAGAAAGGTACCGCAATATTTTCAGGTTCAAAACCAAAACTGAATACTATAAATGAGGTCACATAAGACAATGTAGGCCCAGTATCAAGCAACACATACACATCACGGGAGAAAATTTGTAACATACCCGTGACTACATCTGGTGAATTCTCTACCTCCTGGTGATTAGTCAAAGCATACAATCTGTTGTGACCACCCTCGAAGGTAGAAGTAGCACCCTTGGGAGGGGAGGGGTGGCGTCGAGGAATTATCTTGAGATCTAGTACCCCCAACATTACCTTTTACTGTCAGGAAACCCTTCAGAAGATACCCGAGCTGACCATATGAATAGCACACTTTACTATCGAGATAGCATCTCCATAGATGATTCCTTCCACAATTACCACAATGATGATACGACCTATAAGACTGAGCCACACACCTCTGTAACTGAGTACCCTACATTCCGAATCCGTTGTTGGGCTGAAAATTCTGAAACCATCAATCAACTGGAGGTCTGGGTGCGGGGGCGCTAGCTGAAGATTGGGCATTACTCCAAAAAATTTTCTTTGCCAACTTTTTACCCAAATTATTTCCACCCTGGGGCTTTCTGTCATTCTGGTCTGCAGGTATGACCCTCTTGGTCTGCCTATCTTTCTCTCTAACCTTTGCCACCCTTTTCTTCTGTTCCTCTACCTATTGCATATGAACAGACAACCTAGAAAAATATGTCTTTATTTAGCATTGCTCTTTTGCACTCCAACACCAAATCATCCGAGAGATCTGATGCAAATTTATTTATATGGGACCTCATGTTGCCTACTAACTTCAGAGAATAACCGGACAACTTGTTGAATTTCAGGGTGTACTCCTTCATGCTCATCTTTCCTTGTTTCATGTTTATGAACTCTTCAGCCTTGGGCTCCCTCAATTCCAAGGGAAAGAATCATTCCAGGAAATCTTTAATAAAGTCTCCCCCATAAGAAGGCTCAACATCACTTCCCATTGAATCCTCTCATTCATTATACCCTTGATTTTCCTCCTTCTTTAGCTGATAGTCTTCCAAATCCATACCCTCAACATCATTCATGTGCATCACTCGTTAAATCTTTTCTAACTCATCAATGAACCCATAGGGGTCCTCCTCAACCTTCGTGTCAGTGAGTGTAGGGGGTTCAATCTTATGTACTAACCCACTCGGGTAGTCTCAGATGAACCATATACAGAACCTACATATTCAGACTACCGAGCTGAGAGAGTACCAGTTCTGCAATCATATGGATGGACTGTCTAAACTCAGTATTCAAAACCTCTCTCTGGGGAGGTTAGGTACGATTAACGTTGTTCTGTAGAGCCCAAGGTGGACCTGATAGAAACGAAGGGACTCTTAGAGTAGGGACAAACTCTAGAGTGCAGGCTCTGTTACGGGTCTGCATCCCATGAGTGGGACGAACATCCTTCTTCTAAGTTTGTTGTTTATTGATTCTACGGGGAGGCATGTTAACTTTCTGTAACACAAGAAATCACTGATTAGAGGACATACAAACTCTATGGCATAAACTAAATCATGAAAGAAGTGAGACATTCCTAAATGCCCTGTAGCCTCCCATTTATAAATATGGAGCGCTACACACCCATAAATAAGACTCTATGATACTTGATTTCGCAGACACTCTGGGACCGTGAACCGTTCTCTGATAGTAAGTTTGTCATGACTCGAATCGGAGCCATGGCCATGGCAGACATCCCAAACCATGGAGGTTCGGGTGCCTTTTTACTATCTGACAATCACAAACACCATTCACATATAGTAAAGAGAAATGCGGAAGTAAATAGACGGAATCATGGTCATATACAAGTTCAATTTAACAATACGAGATGAAATCAATAAAACATCAAGGAAATATCCATTAGTGTCTGTGAAATCACTAATTCATCTAATTATAACAATTTGTCGATAAATTGGACAAGGCCAAGGCCCCCAGTCAGACACAAAACTAAAATTTTCAAACAACATTCTAGCAATAGGCCTTTCGAAAGAAAGAAGGCTTACCAACTATACTCTTTAATCTGGCAATCTTACTGTTTGACGGGACCCCTGGACTATGCCTCAGACCCTGAAATATAAACGGTCAATACATATGTACTGGTATGTGAAACAACTCCAAGGTAATAATATTATTATGAAAAATAGATGAGAGCATATCATGGAAACAATGAACATTTCGAAAGTAAAAATACTTGGGCATATTTATAAATTTTGAAACAGTTCTTGACTCACTCTTTGATATTCTTTTGAACTAGTCTGTACACCCTACAAATTTGAAATTTCATGGGCTATGTGGAACCCGCCCTTGACTCGGAGGACGATCCTCCATTCCAAGTAGCCGCCAGGATTTGGAGATGGTGATACCCCACATATGTGCACACCACAGGAATCCCCCCATGTGAGATGTCCTAATAATTTTTATTATCCTCCCACGAAGGATACAATATAATAAAACCCACATCGGCAACTATGATTTCTACCGATGAGCCCTTACACTCAAACGCCTTCTTCGGGTAACCTACTAGTTTTGTTAAGCCCAATTTTTAGATCATTAAAACAAACATGATTCATACTTTCACAACATTCAATACTTATCTTGTTAAGGGCATATAATCACCGGGTATCATCATACCTTGACTTGCAAGTCAATAAAATAATATCATATCAATCTGTAGCCTTTTTATACTTATTATTATATTAGTGACCACCCTCACTTTTAAACATCAGATATGAGAGAGTTATGCAATAAATCTTTCATTCAAAACCATCATCAAAACATTTTCCTTTCAACTACAGAATCAATATATGGTCACCTCATCTTTGTAATTTCTTCTTTAAAAAATCCAAGGAAGGTGTTAATTTTACAAATTAAACATATTCTCAACATGTCAAAAGCAATACCAAACCGTAATCATTTTTCAAGCATTCACCCATTAGTTTTTTATTTTGAAAGTTCATGCCTTTACTCAACCCATAACAATTAAAATCTATCATGCTAAAAGAGGGAGTTTTGATCATTCATGCTCTCATTTAAACTTTACAAATAGAAAAAATCATATATCCCTAGTTATAGATCAACTTCCATGAAAAGTGGTTCAAGACAACACATATTTTAATCAAAACATCCCCATGATGCATAATTTTTGAAAATAGTATCGACTATTTCATTATAAATCATAATTGGGGATCTTTATTGTCACGACCTGAGCTGGGGCCCTAGCCGTGACGAGCATCCCGAACCATGGAGGCCCGGACGCCTTTCTATTTCTGGTAATCATGTACAATACTAAATAGTAAAGAAAAGAATGCAAAAATGAAATAAACGGAATCATGGTCATACTCTGAATTCAATTTTACAATACTGGAAAGAAATCCATCAACATCTAAACAACATCTATTTCAGTCTGCGAAATTTCTATTACATACATAAACCAATAAAACTGTCTGAAATCTGGGGCAAGGTCCCCAGTAGACCAATACCATAATGAAATAAAAATAATCTAAGAATGTCCTTCCGAGGTAAGGAAGGCTTACCAACTGCACTCTTGTGACGATCAACTCTACTAAATAGCAGGACCTCTAGACTGAGCCTTAGACCCTAAAAGATAGGAATCAATACAATTATACTGGTACGCAGAGAAATCCAAAATAATGCATTTATATATAAAATAGGGGAGAGAAAGTCATGAAAACATCATGCATGATATAGTTTAAGACTCATGGGAAATTCTTTGATGTTCATAAAACATTCTTATCAATGCAGTTCTGATCTTTGTATTACTTCTGAGTTAGGTGGTCCACCCTACAATTCTATAACCCCACAGGCTATATGGAGTCCTCCTTTAACTCGAAGGCCAAGCCCCCAACCCATTTTTTCCGCAAGAGTTGGACTTTCTAATTCTGATACGCCACAGGACACTAGACCAGCCTATAATTGCTCTTGGGGAATAATAATACCATATCGACAAAACACGGGTTTGGGCAATGAGTTTTCTAGACTCGTGCCTTCTTCGGGTAACCAACTAACATCTCTTTATGCCCATTTTTATCCTTTTCTGAACATATGTCATTTTAAGATCAAAATCTAAAAATCTTAAAGAAAATCAACATTTTGTTTTGTTCTGTCCTACTATGGCATTATCTGAATTGATATCATTATACCAAGACTTGCAAGACATGTCTATGGCCATAAAAATTATATCACAATTTCGTCTTTTAAAACATAAAGTTTAGACCTCCATATTTCAACAATTCAAGAAGATTCATTCTTCAACACACTTATCAAACTATGAAAAATCATTTCTTTCGATCATTTCAGCAAACATGTGGTGTTCATGCATTTTTGGAAAACCATGCAATCTTTCATTATGTGTTCAACATTTAACAACATTAAAAACCCCTCTCATCAGTTTAAAGATCAAGTTTACGTCATTCAACAACAGTCATGAACATATAAAATCATACTTCTAAATAACATTCTAAAAGTCAAGAGGTATCACAAAATGAGAATGAGCGTAAATAGTTTTGATCTCAATTCAATTATCAACTTTAACCACACATATATATACATAAGATTTCAAATCAATTTGGGGGAAAAATCCTTAAGACGAAAACCATAATGTCACTAAAGAATTCATAACGCAAATTTCAATGTAAATTCCAAAACCCTTTTAAGATTTCAAAATTTTATAATGCTAAACGTTGTTGAAACAATTTCTTATGCCCAAGTAGTTTTAGGAAAACCCCACGTACCTTAGATTACTTAGAAAGAAGAGTGGAATCCGAATAACACTTAAGTTCTTGAAATTCTTGACTTCAAAGATAAACTCTTGATCTATGGGGGAGGGACTAGGGTTTTAATTAGAGAGAGAGAAGTAGTTTTTCTGATATATTTTGCTCTAATGACACTTTAATTTCATGTTATGGTAGATATAGGGTGATAAAAAGACTATAATGCCCTTCCCAAGGCCGGTTATTATTTTAAAAAATACGGACTGGGCATCAATGTGTTACCCAACGTGACGCATTGAGATTGCATTGGTCCACTGCTTCATCGATGCTATAATCGACCTAGCACACCAACTTTGCATCAGGCCACTGCTTCCAATACCCAAATACACCTCTGACACTATCCAAAAATTCTGAAACTTACCCGAGATTTAGTATTAATTTCCCTAATCATGAATCAACTTAAAAATTAACTTTTCGAGGTCGGGAAGGCCGAAAATAAAATTATCAAAGCTTAGGGGTTCAAAATGTGACTAAGTCCTTTTGACACTTAGAAATTTTTTTAGAAGGTTGACCCTCCAAGCATACTATGAAGGGCTATAAAGTCGAGAAAACTACGGGGCATCATATTATCCCTCCTTGAGATCATTCGTCCCCGAATGATGGCTTAAAGTATAAACAAGCACGATTTCAAACATACCAAAGAAAAAGAAAGAGAATAGAGAGCGAGTAAATGAGTGATACCTTCTATGTCATTTCTCACTATCTCAAAGAGGTCTGGGTACCTACTTCTCATGTCATCTTCTGGCTCCCAAGTATCTTTCTTTGCTTTTTTATTCTTCCACAACACCTTAACCGAAGTTATTTCTTTACTCCTTAACTTTCGAACTTGGCGATCCAAGATTACAATAGGCTCTTCTTCATATGACAAGGAATCTATCACTTTGATTTTCTTTATAGGATGCACTAGGTAATGGCCTCAAATAACCTTGTTTAGGATGGACACATGAAATATGGGATGAACAGAAGCCAGATTTGGAGGCAACTCTAACTCATAAGAGACCCCACCTATTCTTCTCACAATCTGATATAGTCTTATATAGCGAGGACTCAACTTTTATTTCTTCCCGAATTGCATGTCTCTCTTCTTAGGGGAGACTTTTAGAAATACCTAATCGCTAGCCTCAAATTCCAGCTCCCTTCTTCTAACATCAGCGTAGGATTTCTGGCGACTCTGGGAAGTCTTGAGTCGTTCTATTATCATTTTCTCCTTCTCCATTGCCTGATGAACAAGATCAGGCCTAAACAACCATATTTCACCTACTTCATACCACCCAATTGGTGATCTACATCTTTTCTCATAAAGTGCCTCAAAAAGGGCCATCCTTCGGGAAGTCAATTACCCCAGCCCATCCTTCTGAGGGTGGAATGCAGTACTCAGGTTCACTTGGGTATCTACACCCCTCTAAAACGATCTCCAAAACTGAGAAGTGAATTGCGTACCTCGATTGGATATAATGGATACCGGTTCCCCATGCAAACGAACTATTTCCTCAATGTATATCTTGGCATAGTCATCTCCCTAATAGTTAGTCCTCACAGGAAAAAAGTGTGTTGATTTTGTCAATCGATACACAATTATCCAAATTGAATCACACTGGTTTTGGGACCTCGGAAGTCCTTTGATGAAGTCCATATTGATCATCTCCTATTTCCACAAAGGCAAAGCTATTTCTTGGGAATTACCACCTGGTCTCAAATATTCCACTTTAACTTGTTGGCAATTCAAACACTTGGAAACAAAATTAGCAACATCACGCTTCATATTATTCCACCAATATATAGTTTTAAGATCATGGTACATTTTAGTATAGACTGGATGAACAACATACCTCTAAGTGTGAGACTTATCAAGGATTCTTTTCTACAATCCATTCATATATGGCACACATAACCTACCCTGGTATCTGAAAATCATATCACCACCAATTTCAAAAGACATCACTTTCTTTTGACCCATATATTTCTTAATTTGCATCAAAATGGGGTCCTCAGTCTACTTCTCTTTCACTTCAGCACATAGGGAGGATTTTGCTATCTTATGTTCAACTACTACTCCATATTTGGAATCCAGAAGTCGCACCCCTAGATTTGCAAATTATTGAATATCTTTCACCATCTCTCTTTTTCCCTCCTCAACGTAAGAAAGATTTCCCATAGATAATCTGCTGAGGGCATCGGCCACCACATTCGCCTTGCCCTGATGATAGTGCAGGCTCATGTCATAATCCTTCAAAATTTCCAACCAGCGCCTCTTCCTGAGATTTAATTCTTTTTATGATAAAACATACAACAAACTTTTGTGGTTAGTGAAAATATCATGATGTACCCCGTAGACATAGTACCGCTATATTTTTAGTGCGAACACCACAACCGCTAACTCCAAGTCATGGGTGGGGTAGTTTCACTCGTGCACCTTTAAATGCCTAGATGCATAAGCTACCACCCTACCATGCTGCATATGTACACACCCAAGTCCTACTCGGGATGCATCGCAGTATACAACGAAACCTACTGTACCTTATGGAAGAGTCAAAACAGGTGCAGTAGTCAACTTGTCTTTCAACTTCTTAAAACTATTTTCACAGGAGTCGGACCATACAAACTTCATCTTTTTCTGTGTCAATATGGTAAGTGGAGCATCTATGGAAGAAAAACTCTCTACGAATCTTCTGTAATACCCCGCGAAACCTAAGAAGCTCCAAATATCGGTTGGAGTCGTGTGTATGGACCTTTTTGTCACTGCCTCAATCTTTTGGGGATCAACTTTAATTCCCTCATTAGACATAATATGCCCTAAAAAAGCAATAACATTAAGCCATAGCTCACACTTTGAAAAATTTTCATACAATTTATGATCTTTGAGGGTATGAAGGATGATTTGGAGGTGATTAGCATGATCCCCCTTACTCTTAGAATAAATCAAGATGTCATCAATGAAAATAATGGCCAACAAATCTAGAAACTGGTGGAACACCCTTTTCATTAGGTCCATGAAGGTTGCAGGATCATTAGTCAATCCGAAGGACATGACTAAGAATTCATAATGACCGTATCAAGTTCGGAAGCTATTTTGGGAAAGTCAACCTCTCTAACCTTAAAATGATGATACCCCGAATGAAGGCCTATCTTTGAAAAACACCTAGAATCCTGAAGTTGGTCAAAGAGATCATCAATTCTAGGAAGGGGATATTTGTTTTTGACAGTGACCTTATTTAACTGATAATAGTCTATACATATACAGAGGGAACTATCTTTCTTACGTACAAAAAGTACAGGTGCAAACACTCGGACAGATAAACCTTTTATCAAGAAGATCTTCTAGTTGCCCTTTTAACTCTTTCCATTCAGCAGGAGTCATCCTATACGGCAGAATAGAAATGGGATGGGTGTCCAGTAATAAATCAATACCAAAATCAATCTCCCTATCAGGTGGTATCCCTGGGAGATTATCGGGAAAGATTTTTGGAAGTTCATTAACCATAGGAATTGACTGAAGACAAGGACTTTCGATATTAGAATTTTTTTTAGATCAGATGATACAAATAACCCTTTGAAATAAGTTTGTGGGATCTAAGGTAAGATATGAATTTCCCTCTAGATGCTAAAGAATGACCCTCCCATTCTATCACTGGTTCATTCAAGAAAAAGAAAATAACCTTTCGGGTTCTATAATCTAGCGTAGGATAACACGAACGGAGCCAGTCCATTCCTAAGATAGAATCAAAATAAACCATATCAAGATCTATGAGGTCTGCCATAGTATCACGACTACAAGTATTGGCACTGAGGAGCTTACTTGGGACTTAGCACCATCAATTTTCTTTCTAGTAGAAGGAAAATCTCACTGGAAATGACCCGCCTGACCAAAAGTATTGCATACTATCCTACCCAGATGACACTTTCCTGGGTGGTACTTACCACAGGTCTCACATCGTGGAAAATTCCTATACGGCTGAGCCATACTATCCTAGAACTAGGTACCCTGCGCTCTAGATGCATGATTAGTTTGAAAATTCTGAGATCCTCGGTCATCTGGAGGTCTGGGTGCTGGAGCGCTAGCTGCAGTCTGAGAATTGCCCCAAAACTTCTTCTTTTGCCACCTGTTACACTAATTTCCACTCTGCGGCTGACTGTGGTTCTGGTCTTTTGGCCGAGCCCTCTTGGTCTGCCTTTACTTATCCCTTGCTTCAGTAAACCTCTTCTTCTTCTCCTCAACCTGTTGCATATGAATAAATAATCTAGATAAATCCATACCCCTATTAAACATTTCACCCTTACACTCCAACACCAAGTCATCCAAAAGGCCAGATGCAAACTTCCTCATATGGGCTCTTATTTTCCCTGCCAACTCTAGAGCATAGCGTGACAGTTAGTTGAATTTCAGGGTGTACTCCTTGACACTCCTCTTTCCTTATTTCAGGTTCATGAACTCTTCAGCCTTGGACTCCCTCAACTCCTGAGGAAAGAATCGGTCCAGGAAGGCTTCCATAAATTTGCCCCACATAGAAGGCTCAACACTATCTCTCCTCGAATCTTCCCACTCATGGTACCACTAATTTTCTACCTCCTTTAGTTGATAATAAGCTAGTTCAACCCCTTCTACTTCATCCAAATGCATCACACGAAAGATTTTCTCCATCTCATCCACGAACTCCTATGGAACTTCCTCTATCTTTGTGCTAGTAAACATAGGCAGGTTTAGCCTCAAGATCTAACCCACCTGAGTAGCCTAAGATGTAACAAAAGAAGACCCAATATCTTTCGATAGTTGAGCCTATGAAGACACTAACTATGCAATCATATGCATCAACTGTCTAAACTCAGTATTTGATATCTCTCTCTGGGGAGGTTGGGTATAATGAGTCCCAGACCGGGGATCCCTAGGTGCTCTAGGGGGACTATTTTGAACCTGAAGGGACTCGAAGCAGAAACAAAATCAAGATAGTAAGCCCGGTTACGTATCCTTATCCCGTGAGTAAGACAAACATCTTCTGTCTGAGCATTCTAATCATTAGAGCGGCTTGGAGGCATGATAGCTTTTTTGAAGTACATAAGACCATTGATTAGGGAACATTCAGACTCTACAGAATGAACTAAATCACAAAGAAGGAAAACATTCCTAAACGCCTAGTAGCCTCCTGTCTATAAGTGTGGCATGCTACACAACCATAAATAAGACTCTACCCAGCGTGATTTTGCAGACATCCTGGGACCATGAACCCTGCTTTGATACCAAGTTTGTCACAACCCGAGCTGAGGCCCCATCCGTGATGAGCTTCCCGAACCATGGAGGCCCGGGCGCCCTTCTATTTATAGTAATCATGCACAATACTCAATAGTAAAGAAAATAATATGTAAATTAAATAAATGGAATTATGGACATACTCTGAATTCAATTTAACAATACGGGAAATAAATCCATCAATATCTAAACAATGTCTAGTTCAGTATGCAAAATCTCTAGTACATACGAAAACCAATAAAACTGTCTGTAATCTGGGACAAGGCCCTCAGTGGACCAATACCATAACGAAATAAGAATACTCTAAGAATGTCCTTCCGAGGTAAGGGAGGCTCACCAACTACACTCTTCTGACTATCAACTCTATAATTTAGCAGGACCTCTAGACTGAGCCTCAGACCCTGAAAGATAAGGGGTTAATACAATTGTACTGGTACGCAGAGAAATCCAAAATAATGCATTTATATATAAAATAGGTGAGAGAAAGTCATGAAAACATTATGCATGATATATTTTAAAACTCATGGGAAATTATTTGATGTTCATAAAACATTCTTATCAATGCAGTTCTGATCTTTATATTACTTCTGAGTTACGTGGTTCACCCTATAATTCTACAACCCCACGAGCTATATAGAGTTCACCCTTAACTCGGCGGTCAAGCCCCCAATCCAAGTTTGCTACATGAGTTGGAGTTTCTAATTCTGATACGCCACAGGGCACTAAACCAACGTATAATCCCTCTAGGGGACATAATAATCCCGTAATGACAAAATATGGTTTCAGGCAATGAGTTTTCTGTACTCGTTCCTTCTTCGGGTAACCACCTAACATCTCTTTATGCTCATTTTTTGCCTTTTCTGAACATGTGTCATTCTAAGATCAAAATCTAAAAATCTGAAAGAAAATCCACATTCTAATCTGTTCTGTTCTGTTCTACTATAGCATTATCTGAATTGATATCGTCATAACAAGACTTGCAAGTCATGTTTCAGGGCCATAAAAATCATATCACAATTTCTTCTTTTAAAACATAAAGTTTAGACCACTATATTTCAATAATTCAAGAAGTTTCATTCTTCAACACACTTATCAAAATATCAAAAATTATTCCTTTCGATCATTTCGGGAAACATGTAAAGGTCATGCATTTTTTGCAAACCATACAATCTTTCATTATGTGTTCAACATTTATCAACATGCAAAATCCGTCTCGTCAATATAAATATCAAGTTTACATCATTCAACAATAGTTATGAACATATAAAATCATGCTTCTAAATAACATTCTAAAAATCAAGAGGTATCAAAACATGAGAGGAAGCGTAAATAGTTATGATCTCAATTCAATTATCAACTTTTACCACATACATATATAGATAAGATTTCAAATCAATTTGGGGGAGCAGTCCTAAAGACCAAAACCATAATGTCACAAAAGAATTCATAACGCAAATTTCATTGTAAATTCCAAAACCCCTTTAAAATTTCAAAATCTCACAATGTTAAATGTTGTTGAAAAAATTTATTATGCCCAAGTAGTTTTAGGAAAACCTCACGTACCTTATATTTCTTAGAAGGAAGAGTGGAATCCGACTAACACTTAAGTTCTTGAAATCCTTCACTTCAAAGATGAACTCTTGATCTGTGGGGGAGGGACTAGGGTTTTGATTAGAGAGGGAAGTAGTTTTTCTGATGTATTTTTCTCTAATGACACTTTAATTTTGTGTTATGGTAGAGATAGGTCAAGGAAAAAACTATAATGTCCTCCCCAATGCCGGTTATTATTTAAAAAATGCGAACTGGTCATCAAAGCATTACTGAATGCGACGCGATCGCATCGGTTCACCACTTCATCGATACTATCATCAACGTTGCGCACCGACTTCGCATCGTGCCACTGCTTCCAACACCCAAATATACCTCTAACGCTGTCCAAAAATTCCAAAACTTATTCAAGATGTACTATTAATTTCTCCGATCATGAATTAACTTAAAATTAACTTTCCGAGATTGGAAAGGTCAAAAATAAAATTATCAGAGTTTAGGGGTTCGAAATATGACTAAGTCCTTTTGAAACTTAGAAAATTTTTTAGAAGGTTGACCCTCCATGCATACTACGAAGTGCTATCAAGTCGAGAAAACTACGGGGCATCATTTTAATCTTGATAAAATATTTAAACTCATGCCCAAGGTTTTTAGAGTAGTCCCACATATCTTATATAAATTGTTTCGAAGAGTGGAACCCCTGTCTCGACTTTTCTCTTGAAGAATCTTGACTTAGAAGAATTTCTTGAGCTATGGGAGAGGAGTTAGGGTTTTGTATTGAAGATTTTTAAGTGGTTCTGGGCATAATATGCCCTAAAGATGTTTTAATATCATGTTATGGCCAGGATATGATGAGAGGAAAATACTGGAATGCCCTCCCAAAGACAGAAATTACAAAGATCACAAACTGGGAACCCGACGCGATTATCGATGCGATGCGTCGAGATCACGTCGAGACAGTGGTTCGGCCAATGCGATTACCGATGCGGCGCATCAAGATATCATTGATCCACTGTCTCGACCACCCAAACACACCCCAAAACGTGATTCAAAAAATCCAAAACTTTCCTGAAACAATCCCTTTACACTCCTGAACATGAATCAACCTTAAAAACCCATGTCTCAAGGTCAAAATGACCGATCTAGAATCATTAAAGTTTAAGAGCTTAATATAAGGGTAAATCATTTCAACACTTAGAAATTTTTTAGATAAATACCTCCTTAAACATTCCACCAAACTAGTTATTAAATCAAGAATACTACGGGTCGTTACATTCATGAAGAAAGCAATACCTAATATAGTAACTCTTGCTTCCTTAAAGTTTGCTCCCCAATATTTCCCTTTACTTTATTCATTGTTCTTCATTTTTACAGTATACTAAAAGAGGCCAGTGGGATTAAGAGATCTATTTTACAACACTATGACTTTTCTTATGTGTCGATATAGATAACGATTGACAGTAAATATAGTTAACTACGTGTTAGAGTAAAATTTTCCTTCTATAAATAGTTTTTCTAGAGTGGTAGTAAAAAATTATAATATATCATCAATAAGCCAATTCAGGGCTATGAAATAAAAAGTTACATCATTCAAATTTAATAATTTTCTCTCTTTTCCCTATAATTTTTTTTTTGCCTATTTTCTTTTTCATCCATCTAAAAATGGATTTTGTAAAATGGAAAATTCTTGATCCAAATATTCAAGTTACTAAGTTAATTTTTGTTCTAGTTACTCATATGTGATGTAGTGTTGTACTATATTTTCTATTTTCTTATACTTTCATTTTACAAGGTAGATAATTGCATTAATATTTAGTTCAAAAGGCACTTGTACAGAATAAGTATATCAAAAGGAAAAAAACAAGAAAAACATATGGTTTTCTATTAAAACCTACAAATATTCTATATTACATGGAACTTCGGGCGAAGCAAGATAAAATAAGGGACAAGAGGATATTACTTAACTTAATAAAATTCATCTTTATCCCTACAAAATCCTTCTCCCCTTTTGTACTTCAAACTATTAATATAAAAATAGTTAAACACCTTTTACCAACTTAATATAGCGAACTATTAAAATGTTGGGGAATCTTGGTATTACCTGAACTCCCAATTTATATTGGAATCCCCTCACCCATTTTTCTTTCGCTACCCCATTTTTTTTTTTCAAAAAAGGTACCCAAATCTTTTATTGTGACTGTTTTGATCATAATATGTAACACACTGTAAAAGTCGTGCATGGATTAGCCTTTAATAGAGTGCCCTTAGACTTAAAAACTTGAAAAATTTTCTAAGTGTAATGAGGACTTAGAGTCATTTTAGCTGGCAATCTTTGGGATACAACTTTTCAACCTTCCCGACATCCGCTTTTAGATTTTCAAGTTGCGTTATGATCGGGAAATCTCATAGTACATCTCGGATAAGTTTCGGAATTTTTTGGAACGCATAAGGCTGCGTTTGGATTTAAAAACAATAGCAAAATGCATAGACTATTGCCCAATTTTCAGCATTTTAGGGTCAATTTCAAATGATCATAACTCCATGTATATAATAAAATGTGTGATATATAATATATCAAACAAAAGATATTCGAGTCCTCTTTCAATTGCAGTTCGTTTCATCCAATTTGAGTATATGAGTAAAAAGTTATAATCGATTTACTCCAGTCTACCAAACTGTCAACTGAGGGACAAATTTGACCTTAATTGTTCCTTAGGGGTATTTTGGTAATCCTCCACCCCTATATATACCACCAACACGGGATTTAATCCCTCAAACACCATAATACACATACTTTTCCCAAAATTGCTCAAGAACTCTCCCTAGGGTTTCAACATTAAAACCCAAGCAACTCAAGATTCAACCGCGGGTTCGTGAAACAAATTACAGATTTGGAATTCTCTCGACGTAGGCTTCGATAGACACCCAAAATTCGTGGAGAAGAAGGTACGCGGGGTTTTCCTAAATTCTCATGAGCATAGAAAAATCATGTTTTACAATGGGGTTTTAAATTTTGTATATATATTTATGTATAAGATGTTTTAACATCATTGTTTTGGTCTTTTGACCATCTCCAAAGCGATTTGATAGTTTATATACATATGTGAATGAATGTGTTTCAATTTTGAATACATGAACTTGCTAAAGATATTTGACCACCAGGTGTTTGATGAAATTTCTGCATGAATTGAATTTTAAGTTTCGGAATATGAAATCCTTTACATCAGTTACATGTTTTGGTGGTCTAAACTATGTTTTGAATGAAAGATCTTTCTTAATACATTATGGCTCAGAAAAATCATGACTTGCAAGTCTTGGTATGACGATACCAACTCAGACTAATGCCATATCAGACTCAGACTAACAGACATTTCAGACTTTCATGATTTTAGACATTTAGAATGTTGCATGTACAAAAAAGGTTAAAAATGGGCATACAGAGATGTTAGGTGGTTCCCCGAAGAGGGCTTGAGTTCAAGCGACTCATTTCCTAAAACCGTGGTTTGCCGACCCGGGTATACTATTATGCGCTGACTTAAATGTCCTGTGGCGTATCAGACTCAGACACTCCAACCCTTGCGGCACACTTGGGTTGGGGGCTTCCCCGCCGAGTCAATGGAGGATTCCATACAGCCCTTGGAATATCAGACTTGTAGGTAAATACCACCTAACTCAGAAGTAAAACACAGATCATGATTTGAAATGAACAGACAGGTTACATGTTTTCAGAAAGTGCCCATGTATTTTTCAGAAACAGTTTTATACATGATGTCTTGACGAAAAATTTCTTTCACTTAATGTGTATATATATATATATATGTATGTTCCATTATACTATTTTTTTGGATTGATTCGCGTGCCAGTACTTTTGTGCTGACCCCCCCTCCTTCCAGGTTCTGAGGCACAGTCTAGGGGTCCAGCTACTCTGTAGACATTCTCGGATTTGCAGACTTGATCTCACAGTGGTGAGACTTCTATTATTCGGAAGGCCTAATTATGTCAGACATTATCTTATTTATTATGTTTTTGGTTTACTGGGGGCCTTGTCCCAGTTTCTTTTCAGACAGATGTTTATGTTCTTAGTAGAGATTTCGTAGACTGATGTCAGATAGTATTATTCAGAAATGTTGCAGAACTTGACCATGTTTTTCGTACTCAGTTTCAATTCCGCATTTTATTATGATTATGAATGTTGTGCATGATAACCAGATAGAGAATGGGTGTTCCGGGCCTTCATGGTTCGAGATGCTCGTCACGGCTAGGGCCTAGGCTCAGGTCGTGACAAATATGGTTTCAAATCACGGTTCATGTTCCCAGGGTGTCTACGAAATCGCGTCGAGTAAAGTTCTGTTTATGGGTGTGTAGCGTGCCACACTTATAAACAGGAGGCTACTAGGCGTTTAGGAATGTTTCCCTTCTTTGTGATTTAGTTTGTGCTTCAGAGTCTAAACTATCCCATTATTGGGTTGATTCAAGTGCAAAAAGTTTAGAGTATACATGATATAGTCCTTTTCGAGTACGTTCTATAAGATTTTAAAAATTATGGAAAAACTTGATAGGAGTCTGTTAGTGCATCAATATATGCTGATTCTGATGTAAATATTGATCCTGATGGAATCGTGCATTCCAGCTTAAGGTATTAAGTGTATATTGTCCCTCTCAAAATCTTGTTACAGTTGTGGACAATGTATAGAAGAATGTTGGAACTATATTTCTACCCAAATAGTAGCATAAGTTAAAGTGTTGTTGTCATGACCTATTGGTAGTGATATTGGACCAAGAAGTTGGTGATGTAAAGTCACAAATTTAGAAGTCAGAGTGAGGGTGATTTTGTGTAAATGAATATTTCAGTTGAATAATTGATGTTTGAGGATGATTTACCCCTTTATAGTGATAAACTAATGTGGTAGCTAGCAGCATGTGTGGATTGTATGGTAGTCCATGGAGGAAGTGTTTTACTCAGATTTTTATTTATACAGAATAATATGTATATTCTTAGACCATTAAATATTAGGTGTCAATTTTCTATCCCTTGTAATATGTAATCTTGTTATCATGATGTTTTTGAAAAAAAATAAAAATTTAAAGTCTAGTGAAGCCGTGTGGGGCTCTTTCGATTCACTAGCATAGTTGCCTTGTCATCCATCCATCTCATTTTCTTGTTCAAAATACAAAACCAAAGTCTAGTGAAGCCGTGTGAGGCCTGTTTCGATTCACTAGCAACTTTTTGTCCAACTTGTTGTTCTTTCATTGGTTTAATATATGTATGGCTGAATCTGTTTGCATGAGATAGAGTTGGTAATGAAGTGATTCATCCTTGTGTGTTATTAGTTGAAGGTAGAGAAGGATTTGTTGCTTAGGGTGATTTGTTGATTGCTTGAATGTGGAAATGGCTATATTAGCGAGTAAGTTATGATTATAGACTCATGGTTGTTTGAGGAATTTGAAGGCAGTCTAAATGTATGAATGAGTGAGTAAGTATGAGGTGAGAAATCCGTATAAGTAGATACAATTGTACGGGGTTATAATATAAGGATAAGGTTGACCATGTCTATTATGAGGCTTTAACCCCCTTGACCCTCTTTTCATTGCTAGTTGTAAACTTGTGCTACTTGTGAGAAGGTATGTAGTAGATTTTTGAGATATTTGGGTAGAATGTCCCAATTTGATGGATTAGTATATTTATATTATGTTGCATTCTTCATTGGTGGTAAATAATTAATACTAAACTATAGGCTTGAATTTAAATGGTGTGGTGGTAAATAGTGGCACGAGTTTGATGATGCATGTTTTGTGGGATTAAATTAGTAGGCTTGATGTGCTGAAATAGTACATGCTAATGGATTATGATAAGGAAAACCATTAGGTCATGATCGATTATTGTGGTTATAAAGTTCTAGTGCACTAGTGTTTCGTGATGTTTATTTCATAGTTTCCAAGTGAAAATTTCGTGTAAGGTTGGGTTGTAAATCATGCATAGCACTAGATATTAAGTTTGAACAGTTGATGTCCATGAAGGTGGATGTGAAGATTTCTTGGTTAATGAATACTAGTTGTATAGAAGTGATCTAATAGACTTAAACGGTGCATGCAATAGAGTAAGTTTATTTGATTCGTAGTGGTGTATGATATTGTATGTATGATGTAGAAGTATGCCTAAGGTGACATGAGGTTGCGGCATTTTTCTAAGGCTATTACTTGTTGTGCGTGGCTAGTGGTACCATTGAATTGTTAAGTGGAGAAAGACTAGTTAAATGGTACATGTTGATCTAAATAGCCATGTTAAGGTGTTTTGATTGATAGTGTTGGGCCTTTTGCGGTGATCTTGATTCTCATAGTAGAGGGATATAAATTTGGAGTCGCAATAGTGGTGGCTCTGTCGAAAGAGATATGGTTCATCAAAGGCTTGGTGATATCCATGTTAAGTGTTAGCATCTAAGCTTTACTTTTGAAGGTTGAACCGATAGAATAAGTGCGCAAGCATTATACTATGACTATTGGTGGCTATGGAAAGATAGAGTGTATCCCAGAAGGTAGTCATTCGGGTTGAGTTCTATGATATGCATGTATTGTCAATTTTTTCAGACCCTAGAGTGCAGTAAGTGTAGTTCAGTTAGAATCTGGTAAGGGATCTCCCAAACGCTAGATGATGACTTGAATCTAAGTGGGAGATGATAGAACGAATAACCAAGTAAGGCTCTTAGATTCTAGTAGTGATGCAGCGAGATTTAGAACATCAGAAAGTAAGGGTGAATCTCAACTCATTCCTACCTCAATATTTTTTTTTGTTATCCGAATGCTTACTCATGCCTTACGATGCAGTTCCGTGATAATAGTTCATGATTCCGGTATATGATAGAGAGTCACGTACTCTTCCAATTCCAAGATAATGAGTTCTAGTTCATTCAAGAAGTCGGAATCACATTCCTTATGTTATGAACTCTTGTTGAGGTCATGCAACTCATGACGCATGTACTCACTCTTTATAGTGTGCTCAGCCCCATATAAAGATCTTTTTCACGCTTGAGGGTCTTATGTTTTAACCTTTTAGTAACCCTTCCTATGCAATGATAGTGGTGTTGATGTAAATGTTCTTGTTGATGGAAGATCATAGTATGCTTGTTTAGATAAGGCCATAAGTATGAAGTAAGATTTGGGGCCAAGTCTTTGATACATGTGATGGTTAGTGGAAAAGTTTTTGTGTGTATGTTTTTAGGATAGCGTGTGGGAGTTATATTGACAGTAGTTTAGAAACTATGTGAAGTATCTACTTATGGGTGTTTGCCTTGAAGTTAACATGTGGTTATAAATTAGGCTTGAACGACGTTTTGAGATTGTAGTGGAAGGTCGCCATATGCATTAGCGACTTCATATTAAGAGTTCAGTGTAGTCATTGAAGTGGTGAGGCACGTTATGCTTAGGATGTGATTTTTAAAAGAGGTGTAGAAGGAGGCATCATATGGTTTAGAATAATAGCATGGTGTAACATGTTGTATTTTTGTGATTTAGAGTTAGGCTTGATCGCGGGGTAAGGATTAAGATATTTTAGACATTAGTAGAAAAAAAAACATTATCAATGCTCATATGAGAATTTTAAGCTGAGTTGAATGAATATGATATTTATAGGGAATAGTATAGTTAAGGGATATTCGGGAAGTGCTCTAAGCCTTAAAGTAAGAAGTTGTATTGCCAAAGGTCTGAAAATTCTATGCTAATTTAGGAGTTATATGTCTATATTCCAGACTGCAGAGTAGTGTCAATGTTGTGATTTCCTCAGTGGGATGTTTTGTGTAATCCATACCCAAGATTCATGGTTCCCTATTACTGCTAGAGCTTCCTTAGAGAGAGTGTTGAAGAGAATACTCCAGTTAAGTATGAGGGTGTAGTATAATTCAGTCTGTATGGCCAATAAGTCAGTTTAGCAGTCAGATTCGCATGACTTGTTTTCTTGTCTTTGAACTTATTCATGCTACTCGAAATCTCAGACATGCTACTAGTCGAAGATAGAGTATACCAGTAGTTACGAGTATAGCCCAGTCCATGCATCATGCATTAAATTCAGATTCCAAATGTTCAGATCAGTGTATTTTTATTAGAGGACATGTCATGTCCGCGTTATTCCATATATTTAAGGCTTCAACAAGTTCCTACCCATCATTCGAGGAGGAATGATCCCAAGGGGGAGATAATGTAACACCCTGTAAAAGTCGTGCATGGATTAGCCTTTAATAGAGTGCCCTTAGACTTAAAAACTTGAAAATTTTTCTAAGTGTAATGAGGACTTAGAGTCATTTTAGCTGGCAATCTTCGGAATACAACTTTTCAACCTTAACGACATCCGCTTTTAGATTTTCAAGTTGCGTTATGATCGGGAAATCTCATAGTACATCTCGGATAAGTTTCGGAATTTTTCGGAACGCATAAGGCTGCGTTTGGATTTAAAAACAGTAGCAAAACGCATAGACTATTGCCCAGTTTTCAGCATTTCAGGATCAATTTTATACGATCATAACTCCCTGTATATAATGAAATGTGTGAGCTATAATATATCAAACAAAATATCTTCGAGTCCTCTTTCAATTTCAGTTGGTTTCATCCAATTTGAGTATATGAGTAAAAAGTTATAATCGATTTACTCCAGTCTACCAAACTGTCAACTGAGGGACAGATTTGACCTTAATTGTTCCTTAGGGGTATTTTGGTAATCCTCCACCCCTATATATACCACCAACACGGGATTTAATCCCTCAAACACCATAATACACATACTTTTCCCAAAATTGCTCAAGAACTCTCCCTAGGGTTTCAACATTAAAACCCAAGCAACTCAAGATTCAACCGCGGGTTCGTGAAACAAATTACAGATTTGGAATCCTCTCGACGTAGGCTTCGATAGACACCCAAAATTCGTGGAGAACAAGGTACGCGGGGTTTTCCTAAATTCTCATGGGCATAGAAAAATCATGTTTTAGAATGGGGTTTTAAATTATGTACATATATTCATGTATAAGATGTTTTAACATCATTGTTTTGGTCTTTTGACCATCTCCAAAGCGATTTGACAGTTTATATACATATATGAATGAATGTGTTTCAATTTTGAATACATGAACTTTCTAAAGACATTTGACAACCAGGTGTTTGATGAAATTTCTGCATGAATTGAACTTTAAGTTTTGGAATATGAAATCCTTTACATCAGTTACATGTTTTGGTGGTCTAAACTATGTTTTGAATGAAAGCTCTTGCTTAATACATTATGGATCAGAAAAATCATGACTTGCAAGTCTTGGTATGACGATACCAACTCAGACTAATGCCATATCAGACTCAGACTGACAGACATTTCAGACTTTCATGATTTTAGACATTCAGAAAGTTGCATGTACAGAAAAGGTTAAAAATGGGCGTACAGAGATGTTAGGTGGTTCCCCGAAGAGGGCTTGAGTTCAAGCGACTCATTGCCTAAAACCGTGGTTTGCCGACCCGGGTATACTATTATGCGCTGACTTAAATGTCCTGTGGCGTATCACACTCAGACACTCCAACCCTTGCGGCACACTTGGGTTGGGGGCTTCCCCGCCGAGTCAATGGCGGATTCCATACAGCCCTTGGAATATCAGACTTGTAGGGAAATACCACCTAACTCAGAAGTAAAACACAGATCATGATTTGAAATGAACAGACAGGTTACATGTTTTCAGAAAGTGCCCATGTATTTTTCAGAAACAGTTTTATACATGATGTCTTGATGAAAAATTTCTTTCACTTAATATGTATGTATATATATATATATGTATGTTCCATTATACTATTTTTTTGGATTTCTTCGCGTGCCAGTACTTTTGTGCTGACCCCCCCTCCTTCCAGGTTCTGAGGCACAGTCTAGGGGTCCAGCTACTCAGTAGACATTCTCGGATTTGCAGGCTTGATCTCACAGTGGTGAGACTTCTATTATTCGGAAGGCCTAATTATGTCAGACATTATCTTATTTATTATGTTTTTGGTTTACTGGGGGCCTTGTCCCAGTTTCTTTTTAGACAGATGTTTATGTTCTTAGTAGAGATTTCGCAGACTGATGTCAGATAGTATTATTCAGAAATGTTGCAGAACTTGACCATGTTTTCCGTACTCAGTTTCAATTCCGCATTTTATTATGATTATGAATGTTGTGCATGATAACCAGATAGAGAATGGGTGTTCCGGGCCTTCATGGTTCGGGATACTCGTCACGGCTAGGGCCTAGGCTCGGGTCGTGACATAATATGCCTTTCTTTTCGTATAATTATCAATTATTCTTATTTTATTTAGTTCCTAAACACTACATTTTCTTTTGAGGAGAAAATTGAGAAGTGTAAATTTAAGTAACACAAACTTGGCCGACCAAGATAATATTTAGTCAAAGCCACTTATATGTATGTCTACTAAGATAAGATTTAGTCAAATCCAATAATAACTAGGTCTACCAAGAAAGATTTAGTTAAAGCCATTAATAACTATGTCTGCCAACATAAGTCCACACTTGGGAAGATAATTTGAAATTACTAGAATTAGATTATCACCTGTTGAAGTAGTACTAAGAGAATCTTTTAAGTATGAAAACAAATCTTTAATCCCTTATAGGAAAGCTAGAAATTTGTTTACTCTTTTATAGCACATCCACATAGCTTCTCTTAATTTTTTGAAGATAATTTAAAGCATAAGGACCATTTTGGACTTTTGGTAAGTAAAAAAAATTGGAAACTAACTCGCATTAAAGGAAAGACATTGGTTTAACTTTGTGGGTCCTCTCTTAAGGAGAGTTTAGAATTTCTTTGGATATGGAGGGTCTCATAAGATTAGATGACAAGCATCTTTACGGGTATCAGTATATCGTTTAAAGTTAGAGCCAAACAACTGATTATTTGGACTGATTTTGTGAAATCTTGACTTATGTTACAAGATTTATTAGTATCCGAACATATGGTGTCTGGATATTTTTATTATTACTCAAGGGACTGTAGTTTGATAATATTTTATTATTGTGGGTAATTGTTAATGTGAAAAGGTCTTTGTTTCATAATTCTGGTGGTTGACTAATGTTTACACTTCAAGTAAAACCTACCCTCTTCATATGTATATTATTATCAGATTACAGGTTTTACTTTGAGGGTCATATGGTCATGATCTGGAGGTTTGATTTATTAGGGCACCATGTGTCACTACCCAAGCCAAGGCCCTAGCCACAATGGGCATCCCGAGTTTTCACGAAGGCCCGAGAGACCCTACAATATGATATCATGAACATAATTTATATGAAATAAAGGTGAGGAAGATAAGACAGAAATCCCAATTTATCTTATGATCAAAATATGTCAATGAAGTTATGACAATACAATACAATACTCAAATCCCTTCTACGAAGACTCTACTTAATACTAACTTTCTAGGTTGAGACATGGCCCCCGGTTGGACCATAAACTTAAACAATCAACATATACATAAATTTCCTTCTGAAAGATGGATGGCTCATCAACTCTGTTATATCCCTAATGTTTTACGGATGTAATGGACCATGGGACTATACCTTAGAACCTGTAATACTTTAGAACCTGTAATATAGGGAGAGGGGAGGGTCAATACATGAAAAGAATTGGTATGCAGAACAATAAAAAATAACATATATTTCAAATAAAATAAGTGAGAGCAATGTGAAAGAAATTTAGAATTTTCTCTCTCTATATATTTATATATAAACACATGGTAATAATTCAAAAGCATCAAACATTCTTGTAAACCATGGACCAAAATCTTTACCTAAGTTCTGAGCTAGATAGTATACCCTACATTTCTAAAATCCCATGAGCTAGATGGAATCTGTCATTAACTCATCGGCCAAGCCCCCTATTCTAAGTTTACCGCAAGAATTTTGTCCTACAAACTATTCTATTATATACTAGTGCCCGAGGGCAAGTATACATTGGACTTTGCCAATCATGTCTCTAGAGTTATCAAAACTCAATTTCTAGCAATGTGTCCTTACACTCAAATGTCTTCTTCAGGTATCCATCTAACCCTGTTTAAGACCAGTTTTAGTCATTTAAAATCATGCTTCATGCTCAAGATATTCATTTACTTTCATGTCAAGGGAACTTCATAATAGGTATCATCATACCTAGACTTTCAAGACATATCATATAAAATCAAATCCATAGCCCTTCTCATTCCAAAAACATGTTAATGACCACCAAAAGAATTAAACATTACATGCGAGTTTTTGCTTCATAAGCATATGAAGACTTATGTAAAATACTCTCCTTTCAAGTCATTAACGAATAGTGGCCAATTCTTTCATTAATCATATGCAATTTAATCATTAGGACACAAGAGCCTTTAGTATGAGAAATACCTCTTTAAAAATGAGCAAATTAACAATGCATAATAGTTAAAGAGGCATTTAAAACTCAAGATTTATCATCGTTCTTAAAACATTCCCAATACTAGTCACACATATATCTCATAATCAATAAGGGGGGCTTATAGTACGTACTCTCAAACCCATTTAATAATTCATAACATGTTAAGACCATAAATCTCATCATGGGAGTGGGAATTTCATAATTCGTACTCCTAAATCATTTTTCAAAACTCACATAATATTTGCACAGGATTATTACTCATGTTTATGGCAAAAATCCCCTTGATAAATGCATACACTCATCAAAATGAGTTAATGATGCATATCCTTCTAATTATTTCCAAAAACTATTACATATACATCTTTAAAGCTTGTCAAAACATTAAATTTACACCCATGAGAGTTAGGATAGTCCCATATATATTTGACAGATAAAAAAATGAATAATAAACTTGAGTTTGGAATCTACATGCTTAAGAATTGAGACATCCCTCCTTGATAATCTTGAGAGGAAGAGGATGAGGGTTTGGGGGCTTTTAATTGGGCTTGGGACTGGTTTAGGGTTATATGATAGATTGGGAGAGTTATTGGGTGGGCAGGTTGGTTAAAGAACTATTTTTCACTAGAAAAACTGAAGAGAAAAACGGTTTTTAGCGCTTATGGACATAGGTACGTGCCACGCTGCCTATCACGGAGCACAAAGTCCGTGCCACATCGAAATCATGGATCCTCACTTGTTCCTCACTAAAATGCTCATAACTTTTTTCTCGAGTATCAGATTAAGGCAAAATTGTATGTTTTGGAAAGAGGACTCAATTATCAATAATTTCATGTGTCATAATCTCCAAAATTCCATATATTCGAGAAGTTATACATGTTCAAAGTTGACCGATGTAGAATCAAATACAAAAATTAGGTCGATAACAAAATTTCTTAACTCAACTTCATTCTAAGTGTTTCCTATAAATATTCTTCACCTCGAAAGAAACTTACACGCAATGCAACTGATAATGATACTTATAATTATAAAGAAATTATTGAATTTGAGTTTATACACGTAGGAATAATCATTTGAATTATATCCTGAAGATGCGGGGTGTTACATTATCTCCACCTTGGAATCATTCGTCATCAAATGATAGATATGAATCTTTAAAAGCTTTTGAAGTATGGAAGAATGTATGAAACTTCACATTAAGAATTATTACTCAAGAAAACACGTATAGGAATAAAAATAAAAGGGTTTCATGGCATCCCCAAGAAAATTATTTAAATATAAATCATGAGACAACGAGACTAAGGACGTACAAGGGGTAAAAGATCCAAACCCCCTCACCCCAAGTGAGAAAAATTGAAGTTGGATGAAATTTATTCTCCATGATTAGCGGCTCAACCCATGTGAGAAAAATTGAAGCTGGATGAAATTTACTCTCCGTGATTAGAGACATGGCATGGAGGCTCACTACCTTAGAATCCAAAAATAGCTCCGAAACACTTCAAAAAATTCTGAAACATTTCCAAGACACCCTTTTAACACCCCTAAAGTACATGAGCTATATGAACTATGATCATAACTATGTAAGGCATGAAATTTTTCTAGGAATCCTCGGCTTGATTAAGATTGATAAAAGAAAAAAAAAGATTTAGTGAGCCATAAGAATAGAAGCATTCTCTACCTCAAATGATACATCTAATAGACATCAAATATAGCAATACTCCTAGAGTATGGATTTAGTTATGAATGCCACACTTCACCATTTCAATCTTAAAATTTTCTCACAAAACACATCAGTACAAGATCCTGAGTCTATCTATACATTTCTTCCATTTTAAAGCCTAATCTGGAGTTAAAAGTTGCTAGCTTAAGCTATAGGGATCTATGACTTACATCCATCAAAGAATAATACTCTGCCCTATCACAATAGTCAAACAACATCATGTCGTATGAAGAGTACTAGCCACATTACAATATGGTTTGTATATGTATCAATCATAAGATTCAAGCCTATATTTACTACACCAACTTCATGGTTCTCCCCACTAAAATAAGAAACTTAAATCACTCTCACCAAAGTTTTCACCACATATCCTCTTCCTAATTATTTCACATATAGAAATTTCATCTCCCTCTTCACCCATAACTTTAGCTCGAATAATCACACAAAAATTTTCACAATAAAAAACATCTAATCCTATCATTATTATCCTAACATAAGGGTGGTCATTGAGGGACTAGAGTACAAGCATCAAGAATAGTAGTGATATTACTTGATTATTAGTGATATTTGTTGTACTACTCAAGGTGAGATCTGTGAAGTAAGGTACGATACAATGGGAACTAAAAACTTCATAGCAACAAACTAGATCATAAATAGAGGGTTGTTTGTGCATTAACATAACATACCATAAGTTATTTAATCTTGGCACAACGAGAGACATAAGTGCATATGTCATGAGTTGTACAGCATAAAGCCAAAAGTCATGTAGCCAATGATTGGGACCAGGATTGCTACTTGAAGCTATTGCTCTTTATTTTAAGAAATAAAAATGACCATGAGTTTACATAAACCTTATCGATTAGAGATACACCCAACATAAAATGAATCGATAACATATATAGAGTATAGTTTCTTAGACTAGGCGTAAAGTGAGACATGAATTAATTGATCATAAGCGTCATAAAATTGATCTTGAATACTTGGTAGCTTGGATTACTTAGAAGCATTATTTCTTCTAGTTAAGGGGGTGGAGAATGGAAATAATTTTCATGGAGAATTCATATCTTAGGTGTAACGACCTGAGACTATCCCCTAGTCATCACACGGTTCCTATGACCACAATTTATCCCAAGCTAACCCTTCTACTGGTATAACTCATGAGCGACTAAATAAAATACATAAGTCTGAAAGAATAATGTGGAAGATAAATCTTTTATCAATATGATCAATAAAAAACTATTTAGAAATGATTACAACTTTGCTTATTCAAAATAAAACTGAAAATTCAATACATCAACTCTACTGACTGTCTATGAAGCCTCAACTAGAATTTACTATAGGTAGCCAAGACATGGAACCAGCTATCCCTAATCAGTACGACTGAATGAAGAAAATAAAATACTACACAAACTCTGACTGACTCAAGACCTTAATTCAAAGGGACTCATCACCTGCTGATTGGAAGGTGCAATTTTCTGATTATGAAATGCACACTACAACTTGTACCTACATTATTAAATAATGTAACACATAATTGTATATATGGATCAGTACTTTTGGAATGTATCGAGCATGTGGGGGTGAATGCATAAGTAAAACAATATCTCAATATTTACATAAACTTGTAAAAGAATGCATGCTTAGTGTAAATGACTAACATTGTCTTGAATAACTAAAAGATGAAAATTATCAATCATTAATAACAAAGCATACTGTATAAATCTTGTGATCCATAACACTTAGTTCTAAAATCTATTCTTTTACTTTTTCTATTAGTGGAATAAGTAGGAATGAAGTCAAGTCTATTTTCAAATCGTGCAGGCTAAGTGTAAAAAGGACTCACCTTTATATCTGTAAACAAAAAGCTGGAATCTCATTGCTACTGTCTTATGTAAAACAATATCAAAAATAAATTGTGAGCCCTTAGACATAGTTTCTAAAATCTGTTCTGTTATTCTTCTCTTTTAGGATGCAAGAAATTCTTTTAAAAGCTTTTTTGGTATGATTACTCTTGTATGTATGGAGGTTCTTCTAACCGACATAACCTTATGAGCTATCATGGAGTCCAATGTCTTATTCCCTTAAGGGGAAAACCTCACGTTAGGAAGAGGTGTCATACTCTTACCAAGTAGTATAACTTGAACTAACTGATCACATTTGTAAATATCATCCATATAGAAATGGGAATACTGAATCTGTATCTATGTTGGTTTGTAGTTCTAGGAAAGTAGGATCTATTCGGTGCTAAATACTACTCCCTTTAATCTATATGCTTATTCTGTACGAAAATCCACTTTAAAAAGTCATAATATTTTATACTGAAAGCTCACTATGCATATGTTCATTCAAAAATGAATTTAAGATGTAAAGTGGATTCCATATCTTAGCTAAAGATCAAAAGATCAAATCTTTATTCAAAGTTGTCTATAAACATATCACTAGATGCTTAAAAAGCTTAATCATTCTTTAAATAACAATATTCAAGTAGGGCTTGATAACCCATGCTTCAAATTCATTTCAAAACATCATAATGTTCATTCTTCATAATGTAAATATTCATAATTCAACTCAAAATCTTGAAAATATAGTCATACGCATGAATTTACGAAAGTAGACATGCAACTCAACATAAAAAACACTTAAAACATAACAATCTTCAAATAGTTATAAATGGGTATGTACCGTCTATTGAAATTCATGTAAAATCATTTAAATTTTAATTAAAAACTAGTTTTGGGCACAAGGATGAATTATTTATTCTTGTTCAAAACTCCACATACCTTATTATGCTTGATTTGATGTAATAGTTTGACTTTGAAATCTTTCGAGATGATCTTGAAAGAGTTATTGAAGTTCTTGGATTAGGATCCATAAATTCTTGAACTTATTATTGAAAAGAAGAAGATGGAATTGATGATTCTTGAGGGGATTGATTAGGGTTTGTTCTTGAGGAAAAATTTTGAGAATGAGGGCTAATAATACCCCAATTGAATCCTTAGATCGTGTTTTTACGACTTTGGTTGTGGTGGGAAAAGACCCCATTTCCCCTCCATAATTTAAACAAAAATTTATAATGTGGATTTCCATTTGAAGGGACACTGCGATGCGGTGTAATAGCGGTGGCTTACTGCCTCAGATGGAAAATACCATAACTTTTAACTCGGGTATCAGATTAAGGCGAAATTGGTATCATATGAAAGCTAACTCAATTATCTACAATTTATTTGGTCATGATATTAAAAATTCTACATACATCTAAAGTTGTACACTTTCGAATTTACCCTTGTAGAATCGAGCACCAAACATTAGACGAATCAAAGGATCTTAGATCAACTTGCCTCTAAGAGATTTCTATAAAAACTCTTGATCTAATAAAAACTTCACACACTTAGGATAAAGGTCATGACACATGTATTAAAATTATGGACCAAGAATATGACAAATACACCATCACTGCGATGCAATGATGTAATGCCCTACATTTTTAGGAGAGTCTATAAACCATCGTTCTTACATGTATAAGCTATAATCGAAGTGATTCCCATGTAAATAAAAGTCTCAAACTATTTATCCTAATTTTTTATTTTCTTTTGAGGTTAAAAATGTTCATAGAAATCACTAAGAGCCAAGTTAAGCTAAGATCTTTTGATTCGTCCAAAATTCGATATTCGATTCTACAAGGGACTACTTCAAATGTGTATAACTCTTTATATACAAGGAATTTTCATCCCGAGACCCACCAAATTATAGATAATTGAATTAGATTTCCAACAATACCAATTTCATCAAAAATCCGATACCCGATATCGAACACACCCATTTTCCAGTTGGTTCTTTTGCATTTTAAGGGCAAAAAGGTCCTTTCTTTTACATAAACTTGTCCATAAATGATAATTAAATCTCCCAAAACATTATTTACATCATTATTCAGCCCTTTCTCTTCAAAGAAAGCCCTAGCTCCCTCAAGAACACCAAGAAACTCCATCAAAATTTCTTCAAGATAGTCAAGAATCTAAGTTTCCTTATTCAAGAACTTCAAGAAGAAACATCAAGAACACTATTAGAGATTCAAAAGGTTCAATCTTTCACATTCAAAGCATCATAGGAATCTAAGACTCAAGATTTCTCATCTAAGATCATCAATTAAGGTATGTGGAATTTAAACAAGGACAATTCTTTCGTCCTTGTGCCCAAAACTTGTTTTAACTTATAAATTACTGAATTTTATGTGATTTATCATGAAATTTGAAGTTAGGGTTTATACCCAATTTATATTGTTTGAAGATTATGAGTTTACAAGTGATTGAATATTGAACTACATGACTATTTTCATGTATTATGTGCGTAACACAATTTTTTAGATTTTCGAAAGTGAGTTTAAGTATGATATTGAGATTCTTGATCTTATTATTTTGATGGTATTGAAGTATTTTAAAGAAACATATTGAGTTGGATGTCTTTCTATGAGTTTGAATGTTTATATATGAGTTCTAAATTGGTATTCATACCCATTATCACTATTTACATGATTTTGAGTTTTTGAGAGCTGTTGAAGATAAATTTCATGAGTTTGTTTATATTTTCATGAACAGTGCTGAATTTTCCAGATTTTAATATGATTTATGAATGTTTATGTTATCAAACATGAATTTTGAGATGTTTTTACATGAGTTTGAAACATGAGCTTTAATCCCTCATGATTAAGACTTTCTTATGTTCAAGTTATGAATTTTACATGTTTTGATGAAAACCCATATCCTATTTCACGTGAATTCCATGTAAATCCTCAAATCATGATTTTAGTTATGAAAGCATGCTATGCTCCCATGTTTTTAAGATATTCCTATGTACAAGTATTAATATCCATGTGCTTGATAGAATGCCCATGTGAATTTGAATAGGGTAATCATGGCATGTTACCTTGTGTTCGCATCCATGTACAAGTCCATAACCTCCAAATATTTGACAAAATGTCTAAATGAAAGAATTGTTGACAATTGACTATTGTTATGCTATTATGATAACCATGTGCTTCATGAAATCCCCAACTTATTGTATTATTGATTGTTGACATTGGTCATGTATTCAATAATGTCATGCCTTGTAAGTTTCCTTCTATCGAGTCCTAGGGGTACTTGTACCCAAAAATTTAGTTGTGTGCCTAGAATCAGTGTCATATTTTAAAGATACTCTCAGTCAATCCATGATCCATAGAATTCAGTAAGTCTCATGACTCAGGAAAACTCAGTAAACTCAGTAATTCCAGTAATCTCAGAGATCTCAATTATTCTGTAATCTTAGTAGTATTTTATCAGTCAACAGAACTTGGTTAACTCAGTCTAGTTCAGTTCAGTTAATCATGTTCAGTGTCTATTCAGATGGGAGTAGGATTTAGCACCGAGTGAACCCAAGGATGGGAATTCACCTGCCAATAGAGGGTGTGATTCTTAGAAGCAATCCTTGCATTCTAGAACTTCGTAGCCAACGTAGGTTAAGACATCTAACCTGCCAGTTGAGGGTTGATGAGGTGGATTTCCTTCCAGTTGAGGGTTTCCACCTTCTCATTTGAGTACCTGCCCGTTGAGGGTCACTCACAGCTTGTCCTTACCAGTGATTCGATTTTGAAACCCTTCCAATTTGGGTTACGGATTGGAACCCAACTAAGCTATATTTCTTTATTTGGGGCACGTCGGTCAAATGATTACTTCCCACGGTTTTAGTTTTAGACTCAGTGTAGAACTTAGTTCAGTTCTACAGAATCAGGATTGTCAAATACAGTCACCCAGCTTAGTATAGAAGTCAGTTTAGTTCTACAGATTCAGTACTTTTAGATACAGTCATTCAGCTCAGTATGAAACATAGTATAGTTCCACAAAAATAGGACTGTCAGATAAAGTCCCCCATTTATCAGTAATACAGTTATCAGTAATCCCGATTATGAGTCACTCAGTTATCAAAACTCAGTATTCAGTTCCATTATGAGTCTTAGTTACAGTAGTAGTTATAGTCTCAGTCACAGTCTCAGTCTAGTAATTAGATCAGTAACTCAGTTCAGTTTCAGGTTTGCTTGACCATAGCATACTTTAATCAGTTACCTAGTTATTAGTATTTCAGTACCACAGTTTACATACTTTTCAGAATCAGGTTATATGCTTGGTCTTGCATTCTCATATAATACAGTCTTCATGAATTTATTCTTAGTTACCTCATGTTACTCAGTCAGTCCCTTTCTCAAATGCATAATACTCTACAGTTTCAATCTAGTTATTCAGACTTAGTACAGTCCAGTTTTACATACCCGGTATTCATACAGTATCTATGTGTTATCATATCCCAACTTCAGTTATACTTATATCATTAAAGTAAGTTCTACAGAAACTAAGTGTAGAGATTCACCATCTTATCAGATCATGTTTATTACTCATGTTTTAAAATATTTTCAGCTTTTAGTTTATTCCATCTTATTGGTGAGTCTACTTACAGTTAGCATTCAGGTTTTACTATTACGTATGAAATTAGTTTTACTTATTGCATTCACCCCTTAATACTCTGTACATTCCATAAGTACTGATCCACATATACGCCTATGTGTCTATATTTCATCATAATGTAGGTACCTGTTATAGCCTATGCATCACGATCTGACAGTTGCTGATTCCATCCAGCAAGTGATAAGTTCTCGTACTTCGGGAACTCCAGATAGTTTTAGTTCATGTACAGTTCATTTACTTTTATGTGTATTGATTAGTGGTAGTTAGAGGCATGTCCCAACTATCTATAGTCAGTATAGTAGAGGCTTCATAGATGTCAGTCAGAGTCAGTTATGTAAATTTCAATTTAATCCTTTAGATTTATCAGATTGTAAAGCTTCATCAGTATTGTATCTATTTTAGATCTTTAGTATGACTATGTTTCTTCACAGTAAATAGCTATTTATTATTCCATAATTTAGTTTCTTAACAGTATGCTAGTTCATGGGTTAGCTTGGGATCACTTGTGGTTTCAAGTGCCGTGTGACATCTCGGGACAGATTTTTGGGGTGTTACAAATGATCCCCTAATTTCTATACTCACTGCAATGCGGTGCAATCATGGTGAGTCACTGAAAATTGAAAATTGCCTTTTCACACTCCACCATAATTTAGTGGACCTCTTGGTGCTACACTCACCATGATGCGATAGAATCACGGTGAGACACTGGAATTCCAATCCAAAATCAATCCAAAGCTAGTCTAAAAATCCAAAATCTTTTTGAGACTCTATTCCTGACTCCCCTGATCATGAATAAACTCAAGAACCATTATCTCAAAGTCCGAAAGGTCAACTTAAATTCCTCAAAGTTAAAAGGTCTTAAAAATGGCTGAGTCCTCAACACATAGCTAAATTTTCAAGCTTTTAGCCTCTTATGAAGCACTAGGAGCTTAAATAAACAAATAAAAGTATGGGGTATTACAACATATCCCCCTTGGGAAAATTCATTCTCGAATGAGACTAGTTAGACTAAGAGTACTGTACTAAGATAACTGAGGTCATATGTTGAATATGAGTGACTTGGAACATGATTGCATAACTAAGTCTAAAACATGATAAATTAACTGAATATCATGACTGAGCTGATTTCTTGAATACATATACTAACTTGAGAATGGATATAAGGCTGAGATAAAAACAAGAGAGTCAACTTATGAGTAACCATTACTTTAGGCTTGATCTAATTTCATGAGGAAAATATGAGTGGTTTAGGACATGTAAACTCAGGGTATTATGACATCTCCCTCTTGGGATCATTCTTCCCCGAATGATACTGAATTGGCTAAAATACTAGGGAAAGACTAAGATGATACATATGATACTTACAGACTGAATCATGACTGAATATTTGAATCTAAAACTGATGCATGATGCATGAACTGACCTGAATTCCCAAATTACATGAAACAAACAAATTACTTCTTGGAATGGCCTTACATGAGAAACCTTTGATAGTAGAACTAGATCGGAAGATGGAAAAACCATAGGAACTTGCCTTTCTGACTCCTAAACTGAATTACTTGCTATACGGACTGAATTATGCTAATAAATTATACTCAACTATACTTTCCCCTTAAATACCATACTCATACGGGTACATATAACTTCATATACTAATGGTTGATCTAAACTAAATTATCTCGCCATGTTTAAGCCTAACTTAAATCACAACATACAACGCATAACATTATAACACTATTCTGAACCATGAATTCAATAACCCACGATTTTTCACAACTTCTCCTTTCTAAGATAATTCTTCTTATGACTTCAACAAAAAGTTTCAAACTTTTACTAGGAAATATTTAGTGCACAACGCACCCATCCACTTATATACCAATATAATATTCAAGGCTATCATTATAACCTCATGTGATCTTCAAGGAAGATACCCGTAAAGGAACACTTCTCACATTCTCTAGCCTTCTATCAATAACAACTTTCTTGCACTATGCTTAAGAAGACATACCTAAAATTCTCAACTAGCTATGGCATATACCAAAGTTTTACCTCAATAATTCTTTTTCCTTTAACCTTAGATCGAAAATCATAGATAATCTTTCATAATGAGGATCATCAATTCCCTCTCATCTAAACCATTGCCTATCCATTATCATCACCACTATCTTAACATAGGAAAAAGTCACTGAAGGGCTAATGCATAAGGACCTAAAGCACCAAATAACACTATACATAACTTTGACACTTAACTGAGGCTTGGGGAATAGAATGTCAAGGGTATGGATTCATTAAATAGATCTAAACTGAGGGCATTCATGGCATAAACTTAATCTCGCTGATCATTGGGAGTGTAGAATGAGTTGATACAATGATGACTAAAAACTTTGCACCGAGATAAGTATGGTTTGGGCACCATCCACCCTTACTGTTGTTCTACAACATATTAACATTACTACTAGAATCTGGGGCCTAATTTGGTTCCTTGTTCTATCATCTCCCCCTTAGCTTTAAGCCATCATTCTAAGTATGTGGAGCCCTTTATTAATATCTAATATAAACTACAATCACTTTACTCTAGCGTCTAGGTATAACAACACACATAAATAATAAACTTACCCTGAAAGACTACACCTGAAAGTGTGAAACCCACTACTAATACTTCCTTTAGCTTCAATAATCATAAGAGACTTACACTCTATTAACTCGACAAACATACTAGCCTCACTAAACATGTAACCATAGCCTACCACGATCACATTCCAAAATTATATTTTTGCCAAATCATAAGAATCAAGATCATACTTAAAAGACTCAACACCAACTATCCATAACTCCTCAACATATCTACTAATAACACCATGTACAAAATAGCTATCCTTCTTTCCACTTAACAACTTAAGAATACTATTAACCACACACAATACTTAATAAACTTCAATAATAATGCAACTCCATATGACCTTGGGAACACCTTTACATCATACTTACAACATCATACTAATTTACGAATAAATCAACTTAAACTCGTGCATACACAGTTAAAGCCTACTAGATCATTTCCATATAGCTAGCATCACCAAAAAAGAAATCACTATTTCCACCTTTAGGGTTATCTACTATTCAAATGTAGTGTCTAGTGCTAGCCATGATTAATCACTCAATCTCATATACTATTCTCACTTGGAAGCTGTAAAATAAGATATCAAGAAATACTATTCACCTTATGAGCACTATCTATATTAAAGGAATAATGAGGAATCTGAATACATATGTTACTCTGTCTTAACTGGACAAATCATAATGATAAGGACAAAATTTGAACTTGAGAAAGTTATAACACACTAGTGAGCTCCTCTCAAGCCCCTTGTGTGACTTCTGAACTTACTGATTTTAAATCTGAGAGAATCGGCTTGGGAGGAATTGGAATCTAGTACTCAGGTTATCTCGAAAGATTACGAATGGAGAATTATGGATTTACGCATAACCCGATAAAATTTTCTAGAAGAACAACTTTACTACATGATCAAGAGTTTCAAATAAAGAAAAGCCCTCTTAAATTCCCTGTAGCCTCTCAAAGAAAAGTACAAACACCTTTGTACCATTTGACAAGACTCTATTTGACACGGCTTCATAGACACCCTAGTATACTTGAACTCTGTTCTCTAATGCCAAATTTGTAACAACCTGAGACTACCCCTTAGTCGTCACATGGTGCTTAGGCCTACAAGTTATCCTAAGTTAACCCTTGTACTGGTATAACTCATAAGCAATTGAATAAAATACATAAGTCTGAAAAAATAATGTGGAAAATAAATCTTTTCTGAATATGATCAATAAAAAAACTATATTGAAATGATTACAACTCTACCTGTACAAAACAAAATTAAAAATCCAATACATCAACTCTACTGACTGTCTATGAAGCCTCTACTAGTATTTGCTATTGGTAGCCGGGACATGACCCCAACTATCCCTAATCAATACGATTGAATGAAGAAAATAAAATCTACATAAACTCTGACTAACTCGAGCCCTTGAATCAAAAGGACTCATCACCTACTAAGTGAAAAATACAACTGTCTAATTTTGATATGCACACTGCAAATTGTACTTACATTATTAAACAATGTAGCACATAGAGGTATATGTGGATCAGTACTTTTTTAATGAACTGAGCATATGAGGGTAAATTCATTAGTAAAACAATATCTCAATGATTATATAAACTTGTAAAAAGATGCATGTTAAGTGTAAATGGCTCACATTGGCTTGAATAACTGAAAGCTGAAAATCATAAATCATGAATAACAAAGCATACTGTGTAAATCTTGTGAGCCATAACACTTAGTTCTAAAAGCGGTACTTTTACTCTTTCTATTAGTGGAATAAGTAGGACTTAAGTCAAGTCTGTTTTCAAATCATGCAGGCTAAGTGTAAAAAGGACTTACCTTTAAATCTGTAAACTAAAAGTTGAAATATCATAGCTAATGTCTTATGTAAAACAATATCCAAAATAAATTATGAGCCTTTACACTTAGTTTCTAAAATTTGTTCTACTATTATTTTCTGTTAGGATGTAGGAAATTCATTTAAAAAATTTCTGTTAAGATTACTCATTTTTGTAGGGAGGTTCTTCTAACCAACATAAACCTTGTGAGATATTATGGAGTCTAACATTTTGTTCCTCTACGGGAAAACCTCATGTTGGGGAGAGGTGTCATACCTTTACCAAGGAGTATAACCTTAGCTAAGTGATCACATCTATAGCTGTCATCCATATAGAAATGGGAATACTGAATCTGTACCTACGTTTGCTTGTAGTTATAGGAAAGTAGGATGTGCTAAACCCACACTTTTCGTTCGGTGCTAAATACTACTCCCTTTAATCCATATGGTCATTTGTAGGAAAATCCACTTTAAAAAGTCATAATATTTAATACTGAAAGCTAACTGTGCATCTGTTCATTCAAAACTGAATTTAAGCTGTAAAGTGGATTCCATATCTTATCTAAAGATCAAAAGATCAAATCTTTATTCAAAGATTTCTATAAACATATCATGGGATTCTTAAAAGCATAATCATTCTTGAAATAACAATATTTAACTAGGGCTTGATAACCCATGCTTCAAATTCATGTCAAAATATCATAATGTTCATGCTTGATAATGTAAATATTTATAATTTAACTCAAAATCTGAAAAATATAGTCTCACACATGAATTTACGAAAATAGACATGCAATTCGACATAAAAAACACTTAAAAACACCATAATATTCAAATATCAATAATTGGTTATGAACCCTAAATTGAAATTCCTGTAAAATGATGTAAATTTTTAATTAAAACTAGTTTTGGGAGCAAGGATTAAAAATTTATCTATGTTCAAAGCCCCACATACCTTATTATGCTTGATTTGATGTAATAGCTTGACTTTTAACCCATTGGAGATGATCATGAAAAAATTCTTGAAGTTCTTGGATTAGAAACCCTAAATTCTTGATCTTTTTGTTGAAGAGAAGAAGATGGAATTGATGATTCTTGAGGTGATTGATTAGGGTTTGTTCTTAAGGGAAAAATTCAAGAATGAGGGCAAATAATTCCCCAATTGAAGCCTTAGATCGTGTTTTTATGACCTGGGTTGAGGTGGAAAAAGACCCTATTGCCCCTCCTTAATTTAGTCCAAAAATTAGTAACTTGGATTGCCGTTTGAAGGTCCACCGCGATGCGGTGTAATCGACGTGGATTACTTCCTCACACAAAAGATGCCATAAATTTTCACTCGGGTAACAAATTAAGGAGAAATTTGTATCATTGGAAAGCTAACTCAATTATCTACAATTTGATTTGTATTGAGCTGAAAAATTCTACATAAATCAAAAGTTATACACATTTAAAGTTGATCCTTGTAGAATCGAACATCAAACATTGGACGAATAAAAGGATCTTAGCTCAACTTGGCTCTAAGTGATTTCTAGGAACACTCTTGACCTAATAAGAACTTCATACACTTATGATAAAGGTCATGACATATGCATTCAAATTATGGATCAAGAACATGACAAATACACCTTCTCCGCGATGCGGTGATCCCCTCATTGCTATACTCACCGCGACGCGGTTTAATTGCGGTGAATCACTGGAAATTGACAATTACCTTTTCACACTCCACTGCGATACGCTGGACCTCTTGGCCCTATACTCACAGCGATGCAATGGAATCGCGGTGAGCTACTGGAATTCCAACCCAAAAACAATCCAAACCTAGTCTAAAAATCCAAAATCTTTCTGATACGTTATTCCTAACTCCCCTGATCATGAATCAACTCAAGGACCATTGTCTCAGAGTCTGGAAGGTCAACTTAAATTTCAAAAAGTTATAAGGTATTGAAAATGGCTAAGTCCTTAACACATAGCTAAATTTTTAATCTTTTAGTTTCTTATGCATGCACTAAGAGCTGAACTGAACTAAAAAATGTATGGGGTATTATATTTGGCATAGACATGATTTAAATACATAAGTCATTGGTATTATGTCCTCTTGATCAAAAGTAGGAGAATTTTTCTTGAATAAAAATAGAGTTATCATGACTCTACCCAGAGGCTTACCACCTTGAGAAAAAATTAAGATCTACCTTAATTCATCATCTACCCCTTAGATAAAAGTCACAACCCTAGACTAGAGAACATATACTCTCATTAAATCTACAAGTACAAATCTCAGCACAATGCGGGGTATCACCATACATATAAATGCTAAACTCTCCCTGATAATCAATAATCTGAATTCATTTCTTTTCGGGGGTACTACTCTTAACTTTTGCTAGCCTCTAAATCCATCACCCTACCACTCACACTCTCATGAGCATACACATCCACACTCTTTAACAGATGACAATCCATTCTCCACTACTTAATATAATAGAATTAAACCTTTATCACATATCCTTAAAACATACTAATGTTTTTAAAAGTAGACCAAGATCTCACATCATCTATCTATATTTCCCTCAGTTTATCTCTAAAGAACACCATATAGTAGCTCTCTATACATCTCCATACTAAGAAATTCTAGAACAAGAACTAAGTACACATGGCACTTAAACACATAATACCTTATCTAACCACATGCTACCTGGGGTTAAACTTATTCTTAAAAACCGAAGGCTCTTATACACCAAATAAATCATCCATAATTCATCATTTTAATAGTAGTCCACATTTAAATATATACTAATTTTTTCCCTAAGTTGCCAACCTAGGATGTGGCACACATCAATCAAGCCTTCTAAATTATTCCCACAATTCTCATATCACTATCCTCAAGATAACATTCTTACCACCACAATCCACATCTAAAGTTAAAACCTAGTGTCTACAACCAATAAAGTACAATCACTGAAACATCCCACATAATATACTAGTCCATCGATTATATAAATCAACCTAAATTCCCCATTTCTTTTAACTACAACATTCAAGCACATTTTCTTCACAATGTTTGTGCTACACTTAATATTCATTACATATCTTCACACATGTTGTACTTCTTTACAACTACTAGACAAAAGAAAATCAAGGAGATAAAGTCACATGATAAGAATTATCTACCTTACTTTTATACTATAACCTATTATTGTCATGATCCAAATCGAGGCCCTGACCGCAACGAGCATCCCGGACCATAAAGGCCCCAAAAGACCCTTTACCATGTAATCATAAGTATAACTCATATGATATAAATTTGTGGAAGATAAACTGAAAATTCAAGGGAAATTAATAACACAAATTGTGTCTACATAATATGAAAATACAATACTCAACTTCCGTCTACAAAGCCTCTACTGATCATTAACTGTCTAGGTCGGTACAAGGACCCTGACTGAGCTATAAACTGACTAAGATTACATATAGATAGATTGCATTCCATGGTAAAGGAGGCTCAACTACTCTAAACTCTGGGAAAAATATATTGCTGTTGAATTGGACCGCAGGACTAAGCCTTAGATCTTACATTATAAGACAATGCAACCTCCACAAAGGATGGTCAATACCTAGAATGTATTGGTATGCAAAACTAACCAGAAACAACATATATTCCATATAAAATATTAGAGAGCATTATGAAAACAATTTATCAAATAGATATCAAAACACATGGGAATAATTCAGTGAAATTTAAAACATTCTTGAAAGTCATGACTCAAATATTTAGTTTACATCTTAGCTAGATGATACACCCTACAAGCCTACAATCCCACGGGCTATATGAAATCCTCCCTTTACTCGGTGGCAAAGCCCCCAACCCAAGTTTGCCGCAAGGGATGGAGTTTTTGATTCTGATATGTAAAGGGAACAAGGCAAACATATAATCCCCTTTTTTCAGGGTAATAAATCATGTATAGGCAATACAGTATTTTGGGCAACTAGTTATCTGAACTCATGCCTTCTTTGGGTAACCATCTAACTCTCTTTAATCCCATTTTTAGTCTTTTAAAAACATGCATCCTACAGAAATTATGTCTAAAGTCTAAAAAATTTGTAGTCTGTTATGTTCTGTGTCTTCCATGGCATTTATTATTTTTGGTATCGTCATATCAATACTTGCAAATCATATAAGTCATATCATATAATGTCTTAGTATTTTCATTCAAGACATGTTAACTGATCACCAAAACATTTAAACACTTTAAGAGAATTTTGATTTCAAAACATATGAAGCACATGCAAAATACTCTCTTTTCAATACTTTGACAAAGTTTGGTCATCTCATTCATCAATTACATGCAATTTATCTTTTAGGAAAAACATTTACAAATCAATAAAACACCCTCTCAGGAGATCATAAAGCAGTGCAATCCCAGAATTGATAGTGAAACATCAAAACTCATGCTTTTAACCATTCATCTAAACAATCGCAACACATTATGACAATGGATTTCATAACAAGAGAGGGAATTCTTTAAATCATTCTTTAATATAACTTTTAAAATGCATAAAATCTATGCACATGATCATAATTACACTTTAGGGAAAACCCTTTTGTTTTAAATAAGATTTCATCATAAATTGGGGTTCCCAATTCATGCTCTCTAACAATTTTAAAACTCGCAAAACATGCATATTTGTAGAATTATAAAGATTGTAAAAACATTAAAACTTACACCCATGAAATTTAGGATATTCCCACATACCTTAAGCTTCTTGATTTGTGAATAAAGCTTGAATCTTTGGGGACTTGAATGATGAATTTGTAGAAAGAACCCCATTCTTGATGTTTTCTTGAAGATTGTAGAACCTGGATGATTGAATTCATGGATTCTTGCGGAAACGGGTTTGGATTTTCTTCTTGGGAAGGAGGAGGGTTTATGTAAGGGTTTGGTGATGAAAAGTGGACAAATAATGCCCTTTTGGGGTTTTAATCTGTCATTTGGGTTCTTGGAGCTAGGGGAAATGACTAAAACGCACTTTGGTCTTTTATTTATGGAGTTAAGAAAATCATCCTCTACATAGCGGAGGTTGATGTGGTAACTTAAGCTCGCATTACAGAGCTATCGCAACAGCTTACTGTCTTTGACGAAAATGGTCATAATCTTTTGCTTGTGTTTTGGATTAAGGAAAAATTGGTATCATTGGAAAGATAATTAAATAATCTATAATTTGGTAGGTATTTAATTGAAAAATTATATATATTTCAAAATTTATACACGTTAAAATTTGACCTTTGTAGAATCGAATACAAAAATTTTGCCGAATCCAAGGGTCTTAGCTCAACCTTGATCTAAGTGAATCCTATGAACATTTTGCACCTCATAAGCACTTCACATACTAGGATAAATATAATGACACATGTATTGAAGTATAAATCATGGTATTAGTGTTTATACATGTAAAAATGATGGTTCGAAGTTTAACCCAAAAATGTGGGGAATTACAACTGCGATCTATTAGTATATTCTACTTTCTCATAAAATGTCTACTTACACATGCATACATCCCAACTAATTCCAAAATTCTATAAAAATAACCAAGTACCTTGTTCTAAGACTTTCCCAAAGAAGTCTAAATCATAAATTATTAGACACTCTATCCTCCAATTCATAACCTAAAAATGTTGTTACTACAACACCAACTATCCATCATCATCTCTTAACTTATTTAAATAAATTCTAAATCATCTCGACTCATTACTTCCTCTATGAACCGCTATAACATCTACAAATCCTGCTATAATATGAACCAATAACCATAAAATGGCAAACCACTATCTTACTCAAATGTTACACAACTACAACTACGTTCTTCACTCAAAAGTTATGTTCACTCTAGCTTTTAAACTTATGGATTCATATCACTAATGATCGGATAATCATACTACTAATAGGTTATAGCTCCTTAAATTATGAAGTTTTGGGTGGTAATACTATTCCAATATTCTAGTACAAATCTCTTCCCTTAATCGTGATATCCACAACAAAGCTTTTGAAATGAACTGAATACACCTTTTACGTTAGTCTCGAATGCATGATTGATATATATATAGGGGTATACACTTGAATTAGCACACTTCACTACTAATGGACTCCTATGAAGTACTTGTTCTATTTAATAACCCTTTTGATTACTCAACCAGAAAATACCACCTTATTTAGAGTCTAACCTTTCCACTTGTATTGCCTCGACAATGAGCCATGGCCTATAAATTTATATCTAGGATGGAATTATGATACCTATCATATGGAAGACACTACAATATGAAATAGAGTATAAAAGAATAGGAAATGTCTCCTAAATGTCGGTAGCCTCCTTATTATACATTTGGTGCACAACACACCCATAAGAAGGACCCTAAAATACATGGCTTCATAGACACCCTGGAACCATGATTCATGTTTTGGTACCAAGATTTGAACAACCTGAGTCAAGGCCCTAGCCATTACAGGTATTCGGGGTCACGAAGGCCCATAAGACCCTATAACATACAATCATGGACATAAATCATATGAATAAAGGTGCACAAGATAAGACTGAAATCCAAATTGATCTTACGTTCAAAAAATATCACTAAATTTATATCAATATAATTCTCAAATCACATCTATGAAGCCTCTACTAAATACTAACTGTCTAGGTCGGGACAAGACCCTCGGTTGGACCATAAATTTAAAGAGTCAACATATAAATAAATCACCTTCCAAAAAATAGATGGCTAACAAACTCTGTCATATCCAAATATTAGATTGATGTGATGGACCATGGGACTATACCTCTGAACCTGTAATATTGAGGTGTCAATACTTGTAAAGTATTGGTATGCAAAATAATCCACAAATAACATATATTTCATGTAAAATAAGTGAGAGTATTGTGAAACAATTTAGAATAATATATATATATATATCTATATATATATATATATATATATATATAACACATGGGCATAATTCAAAAACTTCAAACATTCTTGTAAATCATGGACTCAACTCTTTACTTTAGTTCTGAGCTAGATGGTACACCCTATAATTCTAAAATCATACGGGCTATATGGAATCCTTCATCAACTCATCGGTCAAGGACCCTAATTCATGTTTGCCACAAGGATTGGGTAACTACATACTATTCTAGTATACCAATGCTCGGGGGCAAGTATACATTGGCCGTTGCAAATCTTGTCTCTCGAGTCGGCAAAACTAAATTTCAGCAATGAGCCCTTACACTCAAATTCCTTCTTCGGGTAACCATCTAACTTTACTTTAGCCCATTTATCATTCTTTAAAAACAATGCATCATGATCAAAATATTAATTTCATTCATGTCAAGAGCACTTCATAATAGGTATCGTCATACTTGGACTTGCAAGCCATATCATATCAAATAAATTCATAGACCTTCTCATTCCAAAAACATGTTAATGACCATAAAAATATTTGAACATTAATCGAGAGTTATTATTTGAGAAGGATATGAAAACTTATGAAAAATACTCTCCTTTCAAGTCTTTAACGTGTGGTGGCCAATTCTTTCATTAATCACGTACAATTTCTTCATTAGGACACAAGAAACTTTAGCATGAGAAATACAACTATGAAAAGATGGAAAATAACAATGAATAATGGGTAAGGAGGAATCTTAAACTCAAGATTTATAATTATTCGTAAAACAGCTGCAAAACTAGATACCCATAAATGTCATAATTGAAAAGGGGGACTTATAGTTCTTGCTCTCCAACCAATTTTGCAACTCGTAATATATTATGACTTTATATGTAAGGCCCCATAAAATTTTAAGTCTAACTCAGATCCTTAAGTCTTGATAAGAAAATCCAATACTTAGAAGAATTTTTGCTAAGTGTTCAACACTAGTCATATTTCAAGCCTCTGAACTTCGAGGATTTATATGGCGACCTTCCCGACCTTTGTTTTTTGATTTTCAAGTTGGGTTTCAATGGGGAAAGACCCTAGTATGTCTTGGTAATATTTATAACACATTTTGATAGCATTTCAGTGGCTGAACTCACTGGTTTGAAATGCTCCCGCATTCCAGGCAAAAATTTCAGGATCAACTTCAAACGATCATAACTCCCTGTATAAAATGAACTGGGAGGTCTGATATGTATAAATGGAAATATATTTGAGTCTTCTTTTCAATTCAATTGGTTTTATCCAAATATAACGTTGGAGTAAAAATTAATGATCAATTTACTTCAGCATATCAAAACAGTCAACAGAGGGACAACTGCGTCTTTCTCCCTTTCCTTAGGGGTATTTTAGTCTTTTGAACCACCCTATATATACACACAAACACAGTATTAAGGTTCATTTTGACTAAAATATATCCTTTTTTATCATTTTCTCTCAAGAACAAGAGAAAGGGTTTCAATTTAAAGACCCAAGCTTAAATAATTTCACCGTTAATCATCAAGAATCTTCCATCTAAGGTAAGAGTAGTCTTCATCCATGGATTCCTTTCATCCATGGAACTCAAGAATCAAGTTTTAAATCATGTATTGTAAATACTTTGTTGTGGTATGATTATTTTCATGTTGTATGGTTTCAAGTTGGGATCTTTATGTATTTTCATGAAGCTATGTTAGTATGTAAGTTGAAATCTATGAAATTAGTTGTTTATGATATATATATTGTTGGATGTTGATAATCAAGTTGTTGATGTTGAATGATTCCCAATTTTGAATCTTTATGTGTTATTATGAATCTATGACACTATGTGAGTTGAAAACATGTAACACTTGGTTGTTCATGATGTAAAATCTTATGGTTTCACCTATTCCTAAATTGTGCATGCAAGGTGTTCGATGAAATGCCTAGAATAATAATAATCATGTTTTCATGACTTCAGAGTACCAAGTAACAAGTCCATGCTCTATGCTTTATGATTCTACATGAATTCCACTTTATTGATATGTATTGTGGTTGTGATATGTAGTGAACATGATTTTGAAGTTAAGAGAGTACTTCCATGTTGAATGTATTCCCTCCCATGTATGAAATGTTGAGAACCATGTGTAGTATTGAATCCTCTACTTATGATATTGTGAATTGTGGACTTTATTCCTATTAACAAGTCAGTCATGTGTTAGTTTCCTTCCATCGAGTCCTGGGGGTACTTGTACCCAAAAAATATAGTTGTGTACCTAGATCCATGTCATGTTGTCATGATATCTTCAGCCCAACCATTTTCCATAGAATTCAGTTTTTCATGTGACTTAGAAAGTCTCAGAAATCTCATGATCTCAGTTAGTGTCAGATATCAGTAGCATTTCGTCCATCAACGAAATCCAGGAAACTCAGCTCATTTACAGTTTAGTCAATCATGTTAAGTCTCTTCAGATGGGATTAGAAGTTAGCACCGAGTGAACCCAAGGATGGGAACTCACCTGGATCAAATAAGGGTGTGATTCCTAGAAGAAATCCTTGCGTTCTAGAACTATGAAACCAACATAGGTTGAGACATAAACACTGCCAGCTTGAGGGTTGATGAGGCGGACATCCGCCATTTTCTTTTGGGGACACTGCCAAATTTAAGGGTCACTCAAAGCTTGTCTTTACCCGTGGCACGGTATTGACACCCTTCCAATCAGGGAAAGGATTGGACCCCAGTTCAGCTATATTAGCATACATGGGGCATTTTGTTTAAGCTACTACTTCCCACAGTTTCAGTCTCAGCATCAATAAAAGAAATCAGATAGTTCATTAGACTTCAGGACTGTCAGATACAGTCAATACAGATACAGTACGAAACTCAGCTAGTTCCATCAGAATCAAGACTGTCAGACACAGTCGCCCATGTTATATTAGTTATCAATTATCAGTACCATGTCATATCAGATTCAGTATTCATGTATCACGATATAAGTCTCAGTCTCATAATTTTGCATGTATTATCACGTTTATATTAGTCAGTTATTTAGCATTGTTCATGTATGTAACCCATTGCATATAGCCTACCTCACTCGTATACTCAGTACTCTCAGTTGTATTGACGCATTTACGCTATGGTGCTTTCTTTTTATGTTACACCATAGGTTCGGAGATATGAGATCCATAGCAACAGTAGTTGATCAGTTTCATCTTTCAGCGTCAGTGGTGAGCCCTCATCATGCGAAGATATATTATTCTGTTTCATCATTGCAGTACTCGGTTTATTTATTTATCGGAGTTAGTTAGGGACATGTCCCATTATCTCTATTTTCAGACAGTTAGAGTCATTCTAGACTATTATGTTTTCAGATAGTATTTTAGGATATTTTTGGTTATTTATACCTCACCAGATATTTGATATTTAGTTTGAACCTTATGGACTATCAGCCTTTATTTCGCATTATGTTTATATATATATTATGCAGTGTACAGGTACAGACATCAGTCATGGGTTAACATGTGGTCCCTCGGGGTCATGAGCACCGTGTAGCATTCCGGTTTAGAAATTTAGGACTTTACAAACTTGGTACCAGAGCCTAAGGTTCAATAGTGTCTGAGGAAGTCTGAAAGACGCATCTAGTAGAGTGTTGTGCATGAGTGTGTTGCGCACCACATTTATGTGCAGGAGGTTATGAGATGTTTTAAGAACAATTTCCCTTCTTTCATGTCTCAGATCGTGCTATCAAAAATTTTTCCAAGAAAACTCATATAGATTCTCATTTTTCTTCACTCATGTCAACTCCACCTTACTTTTAGGGTAACAGAAACAGTGAAGCTAAAGTACTACAAATAGGGCTTTCCCAGACAATCCCTGCAGTCAGTTATGGGATTTACCACAGACTCAGAAATACCCCATCAGTCCTATTATGTTACAAATTCATAAGGATTTTATTCACGAAGATGAGAACTCATTCTCTAACTTAAATTTAGATATATCATCAGATTCTTTCTCAGAATCCTATAATAGCACATGACCTAGAGTTAGAAGCATACATCTAGGATCTTAGTAATAGTAGAGTAGGATAATATTATCCAGATTGATCAGATTATGAATTCATGGGAATATTTGTACCAATCAATAGGCTTGAACAGTGCAAGAAAGAATTCAAGCCTATTGACCATAAATTAGGTATGAATGTGTGGATGTGATATTAGTAGCACATGAGGAAACAGTAACAGATGAGGTGTTTAGTAAGGCAAGCATGTATTGGAAAGAATGTAAGTAATTGATAGTAGATAAAGTGACCAAGTCGGTCCCTCAGATTCCAGTATTACTGCCTGTATGTCTAGAGAAGCAGTAAGGGAAGAAAATTCCTGACCCATTCTCATCTCAGTGTAGAGTTTTGCACTTCATCTATCATAAAACCCACTCACGCATTGCATGTCAACTCTATAGTCATGACCCATGATCATGCATTTCCTTTTTCCATAAATCATATACGGTTTCATTTACCTATATAAGTGGTCCCATTTTACCCCGTAGTATGAATCAGTTCCATGCACCCAGCTTATTCACATGCTTTCCATAACTCACTTGGTATTACGAATCAGATCTCACGAATACAAAAATTCTAGACTCAGGTCATGCAGCTCATGACTCATGTACTCATGTCACGCATTACAGTATACTTAGTTTCCATGACTTATGATATGCCCCTACAGATCAGATAAATTCAGACTACGTCATGTATATTCTCAGTTCAGACCTTTTGGGTAAAACCAGGAAGTTAATATTCTACTCCTCAGGTTTCAATCATGTGTTAAGTTTAGTTAGTGTCCATTCATGTTTCAGGTCCTCCTGATTTAAACCCTTCAGTAAGATCTCCTTGTGAAACAGTGTAGTGATGAGCTATTGCTTAGATGGGGGAGAGTAAATATTTCATGACTAAGAGAAGATTTTGTATGCTTGTTTTACACGAGGGTGTAGTTATGAATATAGGCTTGAATGTCATGTTAGTGTGTCGGTAGATGGCTAGAAAGAGGTTGTATTTAGAAGTTGTGAAAGTATAGAGTGTGAATGTACATTTAGATCCTTGACTTATGTCAACCCCATCACGTAACTATCAAAATTCAGTTACCAGTTACTCAGCTATAAGTGTTCCAGTATCTCAGTCTATAGAATGCTTAGTTCTCGTGATTCATGTTACGCGCCTAAAGGTCACACAAATTCATACTATGTCACATATACCCTCAGTTTGGATTCCTCGGTGAATCTGTAGGGTCGATGTTCCATCCCCCAGTCCTCAAATATAATGTTAGCCTTGTAATCAGTATTCAGTAAAGGACTAAGATAGTCCTACAGGACCATGCCTATCAATTATCAGTTACTTAGCCATCATGATTCAGTACTTTAGTATCAGCCTAAACCTCAACAATCAGTAATAAGTTACCAAAACCTAACAACGGCTCCAGTATGAGTCCTAGTTACAGATTCAGTTATTATTTCAGCTTTAGTTCAGCAACCAGATCAGAAAAACTCAATTTAGTTTTAGACTTTCATGACTATGGCGTACATTTATCAGTTACTCAGTTATAGGTATTACAATACCTTAATCACCAAATCATGTGGTACGCTTGGTCTCGCATTCTAAAATAATACAAACCTCATGAATCCATGCTCAGTTACCTCATGTTACTAAATTAGTCCTTACCTTCTATACGTGATACTCTACAGTTTAAGTTCAACTATTCAGGCTAAAAACAGTTTATTCTAGAAGACCCAGTATTCAGCTGTCAGCTATCCAATTAATCAGATAAGTTAGCATATTTATGCACTCGTACTCAGCACCCAAGTGAATCTTTTGAGTAGTCTCAATTACAATACATAAGGCTTAGTTACTTCATCATAGATAATGTTCATAGGACTCAACTCATCTTACCGAATATTAATCAGGATACAATCTTATTACTCAGATGTCTCATATAGATAAGTTCATATAGTTTGGTTTTCCCACCTCTCTATCTTTTTGCACGAGCTAAAATCTCATGGAAGAATGTATCCATTCTCAGATAAACCAGCCAGGTAGCTCTAAACTCAGCTCAGTCAGGTATCATATCTTAGTTTTAGATCTCAGATATTCAGTCATGATTTAGTTCGTAGGTTCCTTGTACACCATCTCATATTTCTCTCGGTATCTCTTCCAAGTCCATAATTCTTCAAGGGACATAGTGTCCCAAGGGGGAGATACACTATTACCCCCAAACATTCATGATTTAAATATGCCAATCTCTTTTAATGTAATGAATCTAGTTTGGATTGGTGGGTACCCATAAGTGACCCTCTATATCCAATCTCAGCCATAAGCCATGTTCTTATTGGCTTAGTTTATTTTATGATACTCAGTACATGTCCCATGTTACAACTTAGTCACAATATCCAATTCACAGTATTCAGTTCATGCATCATATTTCAGATTCAGCCGTTCTCCGTTTCATATTCATGCTTGTTCAGTAAAAGGATCTTGAGTTTGAGATTAATGACTTTATCTATCAAAATATCTCTCCCATGAAATAAGTGAAGAGATTCGGCAAGAAAATAAAGCTCAGTCCCCGATATATCGATCCCTTTAAGATTCTCAGTCATTTCGGCAAGGTAGCTTATGAGCTCGAGTTTTCTTCAGATCTAGCCTTAGTTCATCAAGTCTTCCATGTCTCTTTGCTCAAGAAGTGCATAGGTGAACCAATAATTGTATTCCCTATTCAGAGCGTTGATGTTCATAATAGCCTCTCCTATGAGAAAATTCTGGTCGAAATCCTAGACTATCAGATTCATTGACTGAGGAACAAAGAAATTCCTCTAGTCAAAGTTCTTTGGCGGAACCAGTCCGTAGAGGGAGATACTTGGGATGAAGATCAGACACGTGAACCAAGTACCCTCACCTCTTCTATGCAAACTCAGATCTAGCTCAAGGTAACAGTTCTCCTTAAGCTTATTCAGTTCCATGTTCAGATTTCAGTTACAAATTAGATATCCAAATTCATGCTCATGTTCCCATTATAAATTTGGTATCTATTACCATTGCATATTCAGTCATGCATTCATGTATTAGTTTAGTTATATAATTATGCATGAGATATTCATTAATTTATCTCATCATTCAGGCATCAGATATACATGTTCAGTATGATATATTCAGTTTATTAGTCATGTCAGTCATGAGATCATGTTTGAGTCATTCATGTTCAGATAGTCTTTTCTCTCCTCTCAGTCAAGTCTCATTCGAGGGAGAATGTTACCAAGGGGGAGAAATTGTAAGGCCTCAAAGAATTTTAAGTCTAACTCAGCTCCTTAAGGCTTGATTAGAAAATCCAATACTTAGAAGAATTTTTGCTAAGTGTTCAACACGAGTCATATTTCAAGCCTCCAAAATTCGGGGATTTATTTCGCGACCTTCCCGATCGCCGTTTTTTTATTTTCAAGTTGCTTTTCGATGGGTAAATACCCTAGTATGTCTTGGTCATATTTAGAATGCATTTTGGGCTCATTTCAGTGGATGAACTCACTGGTTTGAAATGCTCCGGCATTCCGGGCGCATTTCAGGCCAAATTTTCAGGGTCAACTTCAAACGATCATAACTCGCTGTATATAATGAACTGTGAGGTCTTCTACATATCAATGGAAATATATTTGAGTATTATTTCCAATTCAATTGGTTAGATACAAATCCAACGTCGGAGTAAAGTTTTATGATCAATTTACTTCAGCATATCAAAACTGTCAACAGAGGGACAACTGCGTCTTTCTCCCTTTCCTTAGGGGTATTTTAGTCATTTTCTCCAACCTATATATATAAACAAACACATTATAAAGGCTCATTTGGACCAAAATATATCTCTTTTCATTATTTTCTCTCAAGAACAAAAGAAAGGGTTTTAATTTGAAGACCCAAGCTTAAAGGATTTCAACATTAATCATCAAGAATCTTCCATCAAAGGTATGCGTAGTGTTCATCCATTGATTCCTTTCATTCATCGAGATCAAGAATCAAGTTTTAAATAATGTATTGCGAATATTTTGTTGTGGTATGATTATGATCAGATTTTATGGTTTCAAGTTGGGATCTTTATGTATTTTCATAAAGCTATGTTAGTATGAAAGTTGAAATCTATGAAATTAGTTGTTTATGAAATCTATATTGTTGGATGTTGATAATCAAGTTTTTGATGTTTAATGATTCCCAAGTTGGAATCTTTATGTGTTATTATGAATATATGACACCATGTGAGTTTAAAATATGTAAAACTTGGTTGTTCATGATGTAAAATGTTATGGTTTCACCTATGCCTAAATTGTGCATGCAAGGTGTTCGATGAAATGCATAGAATAATAATAATTATTTTTTCATGACTTCAGAGTACCAAGTAAAAATTCCATGCTCTATGCTTTATGATCTACATGAATTCCACGTTATTGATATGTATTGAGGTTGTGATATGTAGTGAACATGATGTTGAAGTTAAGAGAGTACTACCCCATTGAATGTATCCTCTCCCATGTATGAAATGTTGAGAACCATGTGTAGTATTGAATCCCCTACTTATGATATTGTGAATTTTGGACTTTATTCCTATGAACAAGTCAGTCATGTGTGTCAGTTTCCTTCCATCGAGTCCTGGGGGTACTTGTACCCAAAAAATATAGCTGTGTGCCTAGAGCCATATCATGTTGTCATGATATGTTTAGTCCAGCCATGTTCCATAGAATTCAGCCAGTCATGTGACTTAGGAAGTCTTAGAAATCTCATGATCTCAGTCAGTGTCAGATATCAGTAGCATTCCGTTAGTCTACGGAATCCAGGAAACTCAACTCATGTACAGTTTAGTCAATCATGTTAAGTCTCTTCAGGTGGGAGTAGAAGTTAGTATCGAGTGAACCCAAGGATGGGAGCTCACCTGCTTTAGATGAGGGTATGATTCCTAGAAGCAATCCTTGCATTCCAGAACTATGTAGCCAGCATTGGTTGAGATATCAACACTGCCAACTTGAGGGTTGATGAGGCGGACATCCACCATTCTCTTTTTGGGACACTACCAGATTTGAGGGTTACTCACAGCTTGACTTTACCCGTGGAACGGTATTAACACCCTTCCAATCAGGGCAAGGATTGGACTCTATTTCAGCTATATTAGCATACACGGGGCATGTCGGTTAAGCTACTAGTTCCCACAATTTCAGTCTCAGCATTAGTAAAAGAACTAAGATAGTTCTTTAAACTTTAGGACTATCAGATACAAGTAATACAGATACAGTACGAATCTCAGCTAGTTCCATCAGAATCACGACTGTCAGACATTGTCGCCCATGTTATATCAGTTAGCAGTTATCAGTACCATGTCAGATCATATTTAGTATTCATGTATCACGATATCAGTCTGAGTCTCATAATTTTTAATGTACTCGCATATTCATATTAGTCAGTTATTTAACATTGTTCATGCATGTAACCCATTGCATATAGCCTACCTCACTCTTATACTCAGTACTCTCATTTGTACTGATGTATTTGTGCTATGGTGCTTTCTTTTATGTTACACCATAGGTTCCGAGACACGAGATCCATAGCAGCAGTAGTTGATCAATTTCAGCTTTCAGCGTCAGTGGTGAGCCCTCATCATGCGAGGACATATTATTCTGTTTAACCGTTGCAGTACTCAGTTTTATTTAGTTATCAGAGTTAGTTGGGGACATGTCCCATCAACTCTTTTTTCAGACAATTAGAGGCTTTCTAGACTATCATGTTTTCAGATAGTATTTCAGGTTGTTTTTGGGTATTTATACCCCACCAGAAATTTGATATTTAATTTGAACCTTATGGCCTATCAACCTTTGTTCCGCATTATGTTTATATATATATATTATGCAGTGTACAGGTACAAATATCATTCATGGGTTATCTTGTGGTCACTTGAGGTCATGAGCACCGTGTAGAATTCCGATTTAGAAAATTAAAGTGTTACAAACTTGGTATCAGAGCCCAAGGTTCAACAGTATCCTCGGAAGTCTGAAAGCTGCATCCAGTAGAGTCTTGAGCTTGGGTGTGTTGTGTGCCACATTTATGTGCAGGAGGCTATGAGATGTTTTAAGAACAGTTTCCCTTCTTTCATATCTTAGATCGTGCTATAGAAAAGTTTTCCAAGAAAACTCATGTAGGTTCTCATTTTACTTCACTCATGTCAACTCCACCTTACTTTTAACGTAACAAAAAAAGTGAAGCTCAAGTCCTACAGATAGGGCTTTCCCAGAACATCCTTGCAGTCAGTTGTGGGATTGACCACAAACTCAAAAATACCCCATCAGTCCCGTTATGTTCCAAATTCATATGGATTTCATTCACGATGATGAGAACTCATTCTCTAACTTAAATTTAGATATATCATCAGATCCCTTCTCAGAATCCTATGATAGCACATGAACTAGAGTTAGAAGCATGCATCTAGAATCTTAGTAATAGTAAAGTGGGATAATATTATCCAGATTGATCAGATTATGAATTCATGGGGATATTTGTACCAATAAGTAGGCCTGAACAGTGCAAGCAAGAATTTTAGTCTATTGACCTAAATTTTGGTATGAAGGTGTGGATGTGATGTTAGTAGCATATAAGGAAACAGTAATAGATGATGTGTTTAGTAAGGCAAGCATGTATCGGAAAGAATGTAAGTACTTGATAGTAGATCAAGTGACCAAGTCGGCCCCTCAGATTCCAGTACTAGTGCCTGTATGTCTAGAGAAGCAGTAAAGGAAGAAAATTCCTGGCCCATTCTCATCTAAGTGAGGAGTTTTTCACTTCAGCTATCATAAAACCCACTCACGCATTGCATGTCAACTCTATTCTCATGAACCATGCTCATGTACTTCCCTTTTCCTTAAATCATATATGGTTTCAGTTCCCAGTATAAGGGGTCCCATTTTTCCCCGCAGTATGAATCAATTCCATGCACCCATCTTATTCACATGCTTTCCATAGAATCGTGTACAGTTCCATATCACTTGGTATTACGAATCAGGTCTCACGAATACAGAAATTCCAGACTCAGGTCATGCAGCTCATGACTCATGTACTCACGTCAAGCATTACAGTAGACTCAGTTTCCATAACTCTTGCTACGCCCCTATAGATCAAATAAATTCAGACTATGTCATGTATATTCTCAATTCAGACCTTTTTGGTAAAATAATGCAGTTGATATTCTACTCCTCAGGTTTCAGTCATGTGTTAAGTTTAGTTAGTGTCCATTCATGCTTCAGGTCCTCCTGATTTAAACCCTTAAGTAAGCTCTCCTTATGAAATAGTGTAGTGATGAGCTATTGCTTAGATGGGGGAGAGTAAATATTTCATGACTAAGAGAAGATTTCGTATGCTTGTTTTACACGAGGGTGTAGTTATGAATATAGGCTTGAATGTCATGTTAGTGTGATGGTAGATAGCTAGCAAGAGGTTGTATTTAGAAGTTGTGAAAGTACAGAGTGTGAATGTACATTCAGATCCTTGACTTATGTAAACCCTATAACGTAACTATCAAAATTCAGTTACAAGTTACTCAGCTATAAGTGATCCAGTATCTCAATCTATAGAATGCTTAGTTCTCGTTTTTTCATGTTACGCACCTAACGGTCACACAAATTCATAATATGTCACATATACCCTCAATTTGGATTCCTCGATGAATCCTTGGGGTCGATGTTCCATCCCCCATTCCTCAGATACAGTGTTAGACTAGTAATTAGTATTCAGTAAAGGACTCAGATAGTACTACAGGACAATGCCTATCAGTTATCAGTTACTTAGCCATCAAGATTCAGTACTTTAGTATCAGCCTAAACCTCAACAATCAGTAATAAGTTATCAGAACCTAACAACGGCTCTAGTATGATTCCTAGTTACAGATTCAGTTATAATGTCAGCTTCAGTTCAGCAACCAGATCAGAAAAACTCAATTTAGTTTCAAACTTGCTTGACTATAGTGTACAGTTATCAGATACTCAGATATAGGTATTCCAATACCTTAATTTCCAAATCATGTGGTACACTTGGTCTCGTATTCTAAATTAATACAGATCTCATGAATCCATGCTCGGTTACCTCATGTTACTAAATTAGTCCTTACCTTCTATGCATAATACTCTACAGTTTCAGTTTAACTATTCAGACTATGCACAGTTTATCCTAGCAGACCTAGTATTCAGCTGTCAGCTATCCAATTAATCAGATAAGTTAGCATATTTATGCACTCGTACCCAGCACCCATATGAATCTTTTAAGTAGTCTCAATTGCAATACAAAAGGCTTAGTTACTTTATCTTATATAATGTTCATAGGCCTCAACTCATCTTACCGAATCATAATGAAGATATGATCCTATTACTCAGCTGTATCATACAGATAAGTTCATATAGTTTTGTTTTCCTACCTCTCTATATTTTTGCACTAGCCGAAATCTTATGGAAGAATGTAACCATTCTCAGATAAACCAGCCAGGTAGCTCTAAGCTCAGCTCAGTCAGTTATCATGTCTTAGTTTCAGATCTCAGATATTCAGTCATGATTCAGTTCGTAGGTGCCTTGTACACCATCTCAGATTTCCCTTGGTATCTCTTCCAAGTCCAGCATTCTTCAAGGGACGTAGTGTCCCAAAGGGGAGATACACTATTACCCCTAAACTTTTATGATTTAAACATGCAAATCTCTTTTTATCTAATGAATCCAGTTTGGATTAGTGGGTACCCATAAGTGACCCTCTATCTCCAATCTTAGTCGTAAGCCAGGTACTCATTGGCTCAGTTCAGGTTACGGTATCAGTCCATTTCCTATGTTACAACTTATTCACGATATCTAATTCACAGTATTCAGTTTATGCATCACATTTTAGACTCAGTCGTTCTCCGTTTCCTATTCATGCCTGTTCAATAAAAGGATCGCGAGTTTGAGATTAATGAATTTATCTATATAAACATCTCTCCCATATAAGAAGTGAAGAGATTCGACAAGAAAAGAAAGCTCAGTCCCTGATATATCGATCCCTTTAAGATTCTTAGTCATTTTGGCAAGGTAGCTTATGAGCTCGAGTTTCCTTTAGATCTAGCCTTAGTTCATACAGTCTTCCATGTCTCTTTTCTTAAAAAATGCATAGGTGACCCAGTAATTGTAGTCCCATTTCAGAGTGTTAATGTTCATAACAGGCTCTCTTATGAGGAAATTCCGGTCGAAATCCTAGACTATCAGATTCGTTGACTGAGGAATAAAGAAATCACTCTAGTCAAAGTTCTTTGAAGGAACTAGTCTGTAGAGGGAGCTACTTGGGATGTAGAAGCAGACATACAAACCAAGTACCCTCACCTCTTCTCCACGAACTCATATCTAGCTCAAGGTAACAGTTCTCCTCAAGCTTATTCAGTTTCATGTTCAGATTTCAGTTACAAATTCGATATCCAAATTCATGCTCATATTCCCATTATAAATTTGGTATCTATTACCATTGCATATTCAGTCATGCATTCATGTATCAGTTCAGTTATATAATTATGCATCAGATATGCATTAATTCATCTCATAAGTCATGCATCAGATATGCATGTTCAGTATGATTTATTCAGTTTATTATTCATGCCAGTCACGAGATCATGTTTCAGTCATTCATGTTCAGATAGTCTTTTCTCTCCTCTCAGTCAAGTCTCATTCGAGGATGAATATTCCCAAGGGGGAGATATTGTAAGGCCCCATAAAATTTTAATTCTAACTCATCTCCTTAAGGTTTGATAAGAAAATCCAATACTCAGAAGAATTTTTGCGAAGTTTTCAACACTAGTCATATTTCAAGACTCCGAACTTTGGGGATTTATTTGGCGACCTTCCCGAACTCTGTTTTTTGATTTTCAAGTTGTGTTGCAATGGGTAATGACCCTAGTTTGTCTTGTTCATATTTCGAATGCATTTTGGGCACATTTAAGTGGCTGAATTCATTGGTTTGAAATGCTCCCGCATTCCGGGTGCAGTTCAGGACAAAATTTCAGGGTCAAATTAAAATGATCATAACTCCCTGTATTTAATGAACTGGGAGGACTTCTATATATCAATGGAAATAAATTTGTATTTTTTCCAATGCAATTGGTTTCATCCAAAACCAACGTCAGAGTAAAATTTCATGATCAATTTACTTCAGCATATCAAAACTGTCAACAGAGGGACAGCTGCGTCTTTTTCCCTTTCCTTAGGGGTATTTCAGTCTTTTGCCCCACCCTATATATATACACAAACACATTATTAAGGCTCATTTTGACCAAAATATATCCTTTTTCATCATTTTCTCTCAAGAACAAGAGAAAGGGATTCAATTTGAAGACCCAAGTTCAAAGGATTTCACCGTTAATCATTAAGAATCTTCCATCTAAGGTATGCGTAGTCTTCATCCATGGATTTCTTTCATACATGGAGCTCAAGAATCAAGTTTTAAATTATGTATTGTGAATACTTTGTTTTGGTATGATTATGTTCATGTTGTATGGTTTCAAGTTGGGATCTTTATGTATTTTCATGAAGCTATGTTAGTATGTAAGTTGAAATCTATGAAATTAGTTGTTTATGATATCTGTATTTTTGGATGTTAATAATCAAGTTGTTGATGTTTAATGATTCCCAAGTTGGAATCTTTATGGGTTATTATGAATCTATGACACCATGTGAGTTAAAAACATGTAAAACTTGGTTGTTCATGATGTAAAATCTTATGGTTTCACCTATGCCAAAATTGTGCATGCAAGGTGTTCGATGAAATGCCTAGAATAATAATAATCATGTTTTCATGACTTAAGAGTACCAAGTAACAAGTCCATGCTCTATGCTTTATGATTCAACATGAATTCCATGTTATATATATGTATTGTGGTTGTGATATCTAGTGAACATGATGTTGAAGTTAAGAGAGTACTTCCACGTTGAATGTGTCCCCTCCCTCGTATGAAATATTGAGAACTATATCTCAACATCAGTAAAAGAACTCAGATAGTTCTTCAAACTTCAGGACTGTCAGATACAGTCAATACAGATACAGTACGAAACTCAGCTAGTTCCATCAGAAAAAGGAACGTCAGACACAGTCGCCCATGTTATATCAGTTATGAGTACCATGTCAGATCAGATTCAGTATTCATTTATCATGATATCAGTCTCAGTCTCATAATTTTGCATGTACTCTCACGTTCATATTAGTCAGTTATTTTGCATTGTTCATGCATGTAACCCATTGTATATATCCTACCTCACTCGTATACTCAGTACTCTCAGTTGTACTGACGAATTTCCGCTATGGTTCTTTCTCTTATGTTACACCATAGGTTCCGAGAAACGGGATCCATAGCAACAGTAGTTGATCAATTTCTTTTGTCAGCATCAGTGGTGAGCCCTTATCATGCGAGGACATTATTATGTTTCATCATTGCAGTACTCGGTTTTATTTAGCTATTGGAGTTAGTTGGGGACATGTCCCATCAACTCTCTTTTCAGACAGTTAGAGGCTTTCTAGACTATCATGTTTTCAGATAGTATTTCAGGTTGTTTTTGGGTATTTATACCCTACCAGATGTTTGATATTCAATTTGAACCTTATGGCCTATCATTCTTTGTTCCATATTATGTTTATATATATATATATATATATATATATATTATGCAGTGTACAGGTATAGATATCAGTCATGGGTTAGTTTGTGGTCCCTCGGGGTCATGAGCACCGTGTAGCATTCCGATTTAGAAAATTTGGTCATTAAATTAAATTTCATTCTAGGAGAGGGAATTTCATAATTTGTACTCATAAATCACTTTTCAAAACTCACAGATTATTTGCACATTATTATAACTCAAGTTTATGGGGAAAAAACCCAAAATAAATACATTTTTTCATTAAAATGAGTTCATGATGAATGTCCGTCAAATGATTTCCAAAACCTACTACATATACATACATATATATCTTTAAATCATTTCAGAACGTTAAATTTATGCCCATAAGATTTAGGATAGTACCACATACCTTTGACAGAGAAAAAATGAATGATAATATTGAGTTTGGAATCTACATGCTTAGGAATTGAGAAATCCCCTTTGACAATTTTATGAGGAAGAGGATGAGTGTTTGGGGGATTTTTATTGGTCATGGGATAGTTTTAGGGTTATATGAAGTATTGGGAGAGTTATAGGGGCAGTGATGAGTGATGATTTTACCAGTCATTCGCATTCATCATTCATGCACATTACCTTATTTATATTGAGTAAATGAGAAATAATTGTGATTAAATGCACTAACATCCACACTTTTCAAGCATAGAGTTAAGGAGATAGAAAGATGTGGATTAGAGCTTAAAATGATCAAAAAGGGAGCAAAAAAGTGCAGCTAAAGACCTGACGCAGAAGGGCCTCAAATACTGCAATCGCGGTCTTGTTACCATGATCACGATATTCAAGTAGGGTTAATCAACCGTGGTTGAATAAGTATATTGTGGTCCCATAGATAGCGATTTTGGAGTCCATGGTCGCAATCAAGATGGTGTGATCGCGTCTTATCAAAAGAGTTTAGCCCAAGGGAAAATTTGGAAATGCACGTGGCTGATCCTAATTTTGACAAAAAAGACTCAAACCCTTGAATTATCAATCATAGTTCATCTTCCCCAATTTTTTTAGGTTTAGCTCTTGAGGAATTCACATCATCCTTCAATGAAGGATGTGGAGACCAAAGCAATAATTGACAATTATGTCTATAGTTTGCTAAATTTTCACTATCTTAGAAATAAGTTTGAATGTGAAGTTAACCATACCATGTGTATTATCCTATAAATAGGGATGCCTAAATTGAGGTTTGGTTACCAAATGTTAAACAAACCCATTAGGTTTCCGAAAAAATTAATGGGTGAAAGTTACTGTAACGCACCGAATCTGGTACCCGAAACGCTACACGGTGCTTATGACCTCGAAGGACAACATGCTAACCCATGACTGATATCTGAACCGGTATACTTCATACATACTGTATAATATGGAAAGATGAACTTAAAGACCATAAGGTTCAAAACTGTAACATAAGATCTAATAAATCATAACATATAGATGGGGTATGAAATACATAAAACAAAACTTAAAAAAGCTATCTGAACATATTGTAGTCTGAAAAGCCTCTAAACATGACTGTCTGAATAAGGAGTTGATGGGACATGTACCTAACTAACTCCAACTAATAAATTAATTAATGAGATAATTAAATAATGATCGTGTCCTCAAAGAATAAGGACTCACTTCTAACTCTAACTGCTGAGACTGGAATCTCCTGATGCTCTAGAACTCATGTCTCTGAACCTATGGTATAAGGCACCATAGCGTAAATATGTCAGTACTTTGAATGTACTGGTATGCATCTGAGGTAAGCAGAATGCATGGGGTTCATATGCATGAACAATACTAGCTAACTGACTAATATGAATGTGAGAATGCATGCATGCATGCATAGTAGCTATATCTAAAATCGTGATCACATGAATTTACTAATAACTAACATGACTAATGACTAAGTTATGATAACTCAGATAACTGATAACATGAATGACTGTATCTGACAGTCCTAATTCTGATAGAACTAACTTAGTTTTGTACTGTATCTGAATTGAATGTATCTGATAGTCCAGAGATCTCAAGAACTATCTAAGTTCTATTACCGAGACTGATTGACTGTATCTAATAGTCCTAATACTGTAATATGAAACTGTGGGAAGTGGTCATCTAACCGACATGCCCCTAATACACCATTATGGCTGAGTTGGGGTCCAATCTATAACACCAATTAGAAGGGTTTCAATGTCGTGCCACCGATAAGGACAAGATGTGGGTGACCCTCATCTGATAGTATCCCCTAAAAAGAATGGTGGGAGCATTATCTGACAGTGTTTATCCATCTCATCAACCCTCATCGGACAGTGTTGATGTATCAACCTATGCTGGATACATAGTTCTGGAATACAAGGATGATTTCTAAGAATCACACCCTCACCTGATAGTATGTGTCCCCATCCTTGGGTTAACTCTGTGCTAATTTCTACTCCCATCTTATTTGACTCTGAATATGATTAAATGAACTGGACTAGGCTGAATTCATGAAGTTCCGTTAACTGACGGAATACTACTGGGATTACTGAAATACTGAGCTTTCCTGAGTCACATGACTGACTGAGTTCTATGGATCATGGTTTTACTGAGGATATCCTGAAAACATGACATGGATCTAAGCACACAACTAATATTTCGGGTACATGTACCCTCAGGACTCGATGGAAAAAATCTGACAAAGCATGACTTTCTTGAATACATGACCAACAACAACATTCCATAATATAATAAGTTTGGGATTTCATGAAGTACATGGTTATGATAACCTTGTACATGAATGGGAATACATATCAACATACCAATATTTCATCAACTAGTCCCCTAAGTAATCCTTCAAAATTTCATAATGCACAACAATATCATAGAAGTCATTTTGATCATAAAGGTAAAGCATGTAGTTATCATTTGGATCACAATTAAGCTATATGGCATAATTTATATCCCTTTTTGGCATTTTATCAAACACCTTATATGAACAACTTAAGGCATAGGTGAAATCATCAAATTTAAAAAAATCATAAACCACCAAATTCATGGATTTCAATTAATATGCTAACGTAGTTTCATAATTTCACGTAAAGATCCCAACCTAGGAATCAAACAACAACCATCGCATAAACTTGAACAACCTATAACATAATAACATGATTCATAATTTGAAAAGGGTTCTTGAGCTTTATGGCTGAAAGGAATCCATAAATCAACACAACGCATACTTTAGTTCGTGATCCTATGAAGATTGACGGAGAAACTTCTTGAATTTGAATCCCCCAATTGGAATCCTAGCTTGTTCTTGAGAGGTTTTTTGAGAAAAAAAAGTATATTTTGCTTCAATTGGGGCTAAATCCCGTGTTGGTGAGGTTATATATGGGTGGAAAAGGACCATTTTCCCCTTAAAAGGACCCAAAAATGGAGTGTTTACGTTACTTGGGCCATAAGATATGCGGCACACACATTATCATGTAATATAGGTTGTGAGGCGCACACCTTATCCCACAAATTAGGTTGTGTATCGCACACCTTATGGCATAAGTTTGGTTTTGCATTGTACACCTTATGTTAAGCGACACACTCCACTTTGCAAAGCCATAACTTCTTGCTTGGGTGATGAATTTTGGTTAAATTGGTATCGTTGGAAAGCTAATTCGATTCTTTACAATTCGGTGGGTTTAAAACTGCGAAAATACCTCATATACATCAAGTTATGCTCGTTCAAAGATGACTCTTGCAAAATCAAACACTAAAACTTGATGGATTCGAAAGATCTTAGCTTGCCTTACTTTAAATTACTCTTATGAACACACTTAATGCATCATAAGCTCTCTTCTCACTAGGATACTCATTGTAAGTCATGTACTAAAATATGAATCACAGGATAGGAGGTTTCATACGTAGGAACAATGGTTCATTTCCTAGCTTAGAAATATATGGGGTATTACAATATCTCCCCCTTAGGAATATTCGTCCTCGAATGAGACTGATTGAGAGGGGAGAAAAGATAAACTGACATACATACTAAACATGAACAACTGGAACATGATTTCATGACTTACATGACTGATAACTGAACATATCATACTGAACATACATATCTGATGCTTGAGTAACTGATTCATGAATGCATGACTGAGTGTTCAGATGGACTAATGTTCTCACAATGAGAATGCATGTCTAATGCACAATTATATAAATAAACTGATACATGAATGCATGGTATTTAATACCACTTTTGATCAACACTGAACATGAAACTGAGTAAGCTTAAGGAGAACTATTACCTTGAGCTTGATCTGAATTGGCGGAGAAGAGGTGAGGATACTTGGTTTGCATATCTTCTTCTGTTTCCCAAGTATCTCCCTCAACGGAATAATTTTTCCAAAGAACTTTGACTAGAGGGACTTCTTTGTTCCTCAGTCGACAAGTTTTATAGTCTAGAAATTTGACTAGAATCTTTTCATAAGAGAGGCTGTTCTGAACATCTATGCTCTGAATAGGGACTACAACTACCGGGTCAACTATACACTTCTTGAGCAAAGACACATGGAACACTGGATGAAGTGCGGCTAGATCTAAAGAAAATTTGAGCTCATAAGTTACCTGGCCAAAGCGACTGAGAATTTTGAAGGGACCAACATATCGGGGACTGAGCTTTCCTTTCTTGCCAAACCTCTTCAATCCTTTCATGGGATAGATCTTTAGATAGACATAGTCACCAACCTCAAACTTGAGGTTCTTTATACGAACATCTACATAAGACTTCTGTCGGCTCTGAGCAGTCCAAAGTCTTTCTTTGATCAACTGGACTTTTTCCAAGGCATCGAATACTAAGTTAGGCCCTATGATTGAGACCTCACTAACTTTAAACCAACCGACTAGAGATCTGTATCTCCTACCATAGAGATCTTTGAATGGATCCATCTTAATTCCAGAATGATAGTTGTTGTTGTATGAAAATTCAATCAAAGGCAAGTGATCATCCCAACTTCACTTGAAGTCAATTGAACACGCCCTTAGTATATCTTCTAAAGTCTGAATGGTCCTTTCTTCTTGACCATCTGTATGAGTATGAAAGGTTGTACTAAGATGAACTTGGGTACCAAGAACCTTTTGGAATACTTTCCAAAAGTGAGAGGTAAACTGAGTACCTCTATCTGAGATAATAGATAACAAAACACCGTGCAATCTGACCAACTCTCTAATGTAGAGCTTAGTATAATCCTTGGCTGAATAAGAGGTATCGACTGGACGAAAATGAGCTGATTTGGTCATTCTATCCATAATGACCCAAACTGAAGCATGACGATGACGGGTATGAGGTAAACCCATCACGAAGTCCATGTTCACAACTGCCCACTTCCAAGTAGCAATACTAACTCCTGCATAGACCCACTAGGCTTTTGATGCTCTAACTTAACCTTCTCACATGTAGAGCACTTAGCCATAAACTCTGCAATATCTCTTTTCATCCCACTCCACTAATATATTTCCTGTAAGTCGCGGTACATCTTTGTGGCCCCTGGTGAATAGAGTAGCGTGCACCATACACTTCTACAAGAATTTGCTGCCTTAAGTCATCTACACCTGGAACACAGAGACGACCCTAACAACGTACAACGTTATTTCCCCCTTAGGAGAAAACCTCTACTTTCTGATCCTTGACTGGCTCTTTCAACTTGACTAGATTGGGATCCCTATCTTGCTTTTCTTTCACCTCAGAAACAAAAGATGATTCTGAACTATTCTGAACCCATATGTCACCCTTCTCTGTATTAACTAAGCGAACACCTAGTCCGATAAGCTGATGGACTTCCTGAGCTAACTTCTTCTTACTGTCTTCGACATGATCAACAGTACCCATAGACAGTCTACTGAGAGCATCATTCATTACATTGGCCTTTACATGATGATAAAGGACACTCATTTTATAAACTTTCAAGAGCTCTAACCACCTTCTCTGATGAAGATTTAGATCTTTTGGAGAAAATACATACTGAAGGCTTTTATGATCTGTGAATACATCTACATGAACACCGAATAGATAATGCCTCCAAATCTTCAAGGCAAATACTATGGCTGCTAACTCAAGATTAGGAGTACGATAATTCTTCTCATGGGGCTTAAGATATCTGGAGGTGTAGGCTATGACCTTACCATGCTGCATGAGGAAACAACCCAAACCTACTCTGGATGCCTCACAGTACACTAGGAACACATATAAACAATCTGGAAGAGCTAGAACTGGAGCTGATGTGAGTCGAGTCTTCAAATCCTAAAAAGACTTCTCGCAAGGATCTGACCACTGAAACTTGAATTTTTTCTGAGTCAATCTAGACATAGGGGATGAAATAGATGAAAATCCCTCAAAAAACCATCTGTAATAGACATCCAAACCCAAGAAACTCCTGATGTCTTATGGAAAGACAGGTCTGGGTCAGTTTCTTACCATTTTGGTCTTTTGAGAATCTACTCTAATGCCATCACTGGAAATGATATGACCAAGGAATGATACTGACCTTAGACAAAACTCGCACTTACTAAATTTGGCGAACAACTGATGATCTCTAAGAGTCTGAAGTACAATTCTGAGATGGTCTGCATAATCACGCTCACTGTGGGAATAGACCAGAATATCATCTATGAAGACTATGACAAACATGCCCAAGTACTGCTTGAACACACGGTTCATCAAGTCCATGAAATTTTCTGGGCCATTAGTAAGACCAAAGGACATGACTAAGAATTTGAAGTGACTATACCGAGTATGAAAAGTTGTCTTTGGAATGTTATATTCTCTGAATCTGAGCTGATGATAGCCAGATCTGAGGTCTATCCTAGAAAAATAACTGGCACTCTAAAGTTGGTCAAACAAGTCGTTGATTCGGGGAAGTGGATACTTATTCTTGACCATGACTTAATTGAGTGGATGGTAATCAATACACATTCTGAAAGAACCGTCTTACTTGTGCACGAATAAGACTGGTGCACCCCATGGGGACACACTGGGACTGATGAATCCCTTATCTAATAGATCCTTCAGCTTTTCATTTAGTTCTCTTGGTTCTGTTGGTGCCATTCTGTATAGAAAAATAGATACAGGTTGAGTATCCGAAAGAAGATCAATGCTGAAGTCTATTTCCCTTTCGAGAGGATTCTTGGAAAAACTTCGGGAAATACATCTAAATATTCATACACTACTGGGACTGATTCAAGACTAGGAGTTTCAGAACTAGTGTCCTTAACATGAACAAGATGATAGACACATTCCTTAGATATCATTTTCCATGCCCGAAGGTAGGAAATAAGCTGACCTCTGAAAGCAGATACACTACCCTTCTACTCTAGGAAGGGTTCATTTAAAAACTAAAACTGGACTATTTTGTTTCTGCAATCAAATGTGGCATAGTAGGAATTAAGCCAATCCATACTGAGAATGACATCAAAATCAATCATCTCTAATTCGACTATGTATGCTGAAGTCACTTTCTGAAATGTCATAATCGGCCAGTTCCTATATACCCGCTGGGCTATGATGGTTTTACCCACTGGGGTAGAAACTAAAAAGTGCTCTACTAGAATTTCGGGACTGACTCCAAAATCTGCTATATAAGGAGTAACAAAATACAAGGAAACACCTAGATCTAGCAAAGCGTAAGCATGCACATGAAAGATCTGTAACATACAAATAACCACATCAAGAGAATTTTCCTGATCTTTTCAGGACTATAGAGCATAGAGTCTATTTGGGCATTGCCCACTAGTAGTGCTGGAGGTGGCACCCTTCTGATTCGGGCAACCAGACTGAGCTGAGGAGTAGAGATGACTCTGATAACCTGACTGTGGACAATCTCTAACTCTGTGGCCTAGCTTGCCACATCTGGAACAAACATCATTACCAGCTCTACAAGCACACTTGTGGTTCTTACCACAAGTCTGACAAAGAGGATTAGTTCAGGCAATTCTGACACTGCCCTGAGACTTAGAGCCTGACGCCCTATCTCTACCACCATCCCTGAACTTAGAAGTTGGAGCACTAGAAAAAGAAGGAGCTGGAACTAATGACTTAGGACAAAACTGAGAACAGTTTCCTACTTCTGATTTAGGCTAAGCAAAGTTAAAACTACTTGTCCTTGCTCTCTTATTCTTCTTCTCTCTCATCTTAATCTTTTGATCTTCTATTGGCTGAGCATGAGAAATAAGCCTAGCTAAAGCCATGTAATTATTTAGCATGGTTGATCTGCACTCATTAACCACGGTATCATTTACCCCTTAAATGAACTTACTCATCTTAGCCCTGATGTCTGGAACCACATGAAGGGCATATCTGGCTAATTGAGTAAAGTTAAGATAAAACTCTATCACCTTCATGTTGACCTGCCTGAGGTTGATGAATTCTATCACCTTAGATTCTCTAAGCTCTTGTGGAAAGAATCTATCCAAGAATGAAGTGAGAAACTCCTCCCACTCTATAGGGCCTGCATCATCCGACCTTCCTGACTTTCACTGTTTAAACCAAGTATGAGCCACATTCTACAACTAATATGGTACTATCTCAATATTCTCAACAGTATTCACCCCCATGATGTCTTTCACCTTCTGAACTTGATCAATAAATTCTTGAGGGTCCTCATCTATCTTAGATTCGAGAAAGGATGGAGGGTTCATTCGAGTGAAGTCCCGAATCCTAGATGTAGCTGAATTAGACAGTGGGTTGATTGGAATGACAACTAGTCATTCATTCTGAGCAGCAACTGACTGAGCAAGAGTAGTGAATATGGCCCTGAACTCTGCATGAGGAACATGTTTGTCCAAGGGATCTTTTTGGACATGTTCTTCTCTTGGGAGACATGTTTTGATATAAAAAGAAGAAGTGGATTAGACTGAGAGATTGACTTGAGATTACGCTCACTGGCACGACATGAATACTGAAAGAAGGGAAACTATTCCTAAAACATCTTATAGCCTCCTGCACATAAATGTGGAGCGCAACACACCCATGCACAAGACTCTATTAAATGCTCTTTCAGACTTCCTAGGACACTATTAAACCATAGGCTTTGATACAAAGTTTGTAACTCCCCAAATCTAGTACCCGGAACGTTACACGATGCTCATGACCTCAAAGGACCACAAGCTAAGCGATGACTGATATCTATACCTGTATACTACATACATACTGAATAATATGGAAACATGAACTGAAAGACCATAAGGTTCAAAACTGTAACATACGATCTAATAAATCATAACATATCGATGGGGTATGAAATACCCAAAACAAAACTGAAACAAGTTATCTGAACATACTGTAGTCTGAAAATCCTTTAAATATGACTGTCTGAATAAGGAGTTAATGGGACATGTCCCCAACTAACTCCAACTAATAAATTAATTAACAAGATAATAAAATGATGATCGTGTCCTTGAAGTAATAGGACTCACTTCTAACTCTGACAGCTGAGATTAGAATCTACTAATGCCCTGGAACTCGTATCTCTGAACCTATGGTATAAGACACCATAGCACAAATATGTTAGTACTTAGAATATAATGGTACATATATGAGGTAAGCTGAATGAATGGGGTTCATATGCATGTACAATACTAGCTAACTGACTAATATAAACGTGAGAATACATAAATGCATACATAGTAGTTATATCTGAAATCATGATCACATGAATTTAGTGATAACTAATATGACTAATGACTGAGTTTTGATAACTGATATAACTAATAACATTAATGACTATAGCTGACAGTCCTGAATATATGGAACTAGGTATGTTTTGTACTGTATCTGAATTGACTATATCTGACAGTCCTGAGATCTGAAGAACTATCTAAGTTCTATTACTGAGACTGATTGAATGTATCCAATAGTCTTGATTCTGTAACATGAAGCTGTGGGAAGTAGTCATCTAACCGACATGCCCCTAATACGCCATTATCTGATAGTCAAATCTGTTACCCCAATTGGTATGATGACAATGCCGCGCCACCGGTAAGGACAAGCTATAGGTGACCCTCATATGATAGTGTCCCCTAGAAGAGAATGGTGGGAACCTTATCTGACAGTATATATCAACCTCATCAACCCTCATCGGAAAGTGTTGATGTCTCAACCTATGCTGGCTACATAATTCTAGAACACAAGGATGATTTCTAAGAATCATACCCTCATCTGACAGTGTGTTTCCCTATCCTTGGGTTCACTCGGTTCTAATTCCTACTCCCATTTGATTTGACTGTGAACATGATTAACTGAACTGGACTAGACTAAATTCAAAGAGTTTCGTTGACTGACGGAATACTCCTAGGATTACTGAATCACTGAGCTTTCCTGAGTCTGATCACTGACTGAGTTCTATGGATCATGGCTTGACTGAGGATATCAAGAAAAAATTACATGGATCTAAGCACACAACTAATATTTTGGGTACAAGTACCCCTAGGACTCGATGTAAAGAAACTGACAAAGCATGACTTTCCTTAATACATGACCAACATCAACAATCCATTATACAATAAGTTGGGGTTTTCATGAAGTACATGGTTATCATAATCTTGTACATTAATGGGAATATGTATCAACATACCAATATTTCATCAACTAGTCCCCTAAGTAATCCTTCAAACATTCCTAATGCACAACAATATCATAAAAGTCATTTTGATAGTAAAGGTAAAACATGCAGTTATCATTTGGATCACAATTTAGCTATAAGGCATAATTTATATCCCTTTTGGCATTTTTTTCAAACACCTTACATTCACAACTTAAGTAATAGGTGAAATCATCAAATTTTCACAAATCATAAACCACCAAATTCATGGATTTCAATTTATATGCCAACATAGTTTCATAATTTTACATAAAGATCACAACTTGGGAATCAAACAACAACCATCAGATAAACTTGAACAACCCACAACATAATAAAATAATTCATAATTTAAAAAGGCTTCTTGAGCTTTATGAATGAAAGGAATCTATAAATAAACACAACGCATACCTTAGTTCGTGATCCTACGAAGATTAACGGAGAAACTTCTGGAATTTGAATCCCCTAATTGGAATCCTACCTTGTTCTTGAGAGGTTTTTGAGAAAAAAAAGTATATTTTTCTTCAATTGTGGCTAAATACCATGTTTGGGAGCTTATATTTGTGTTGAAAAAAGACCATTTTGCCCTTAAAATGACCCAAAAATGGAGTAGTTATATCACTTGGGCCATAAGATATGCGGCGCACACCTTATCGCGTAATATAGGTTGTACGGCTCACACCTTATCGCACACATTAGGTTGTATGTTACACACCTTATGGAATAATTTAGGTTGTGCGTTGCACACCTTAGGTTAGGCGACACACTCCACTTTACAAAGCCATAACTTCTTGCTCGGGTGACGGATTTTGGTAAAATTGGTATCGTTGGAAAGCCAATTGATTCTTTGCAGTTTGGTGTGTCTAAAACTGCCGAAATAACACATATACCTCAAGTTATACTCATTCAAATATGACCCTTGCAAAATCAAACACTAAAACTTGATGGATTTGAAAGCTCTTAGTTTGCCTTACTCTAAGTGACTCATATGAACACACTTAACACGTCATAATCTCTCTTCTTACTAGGATACTCATTGTAAGTCATGTAATATAATATGAATAATAGTATAGGATGTTTCATACGTAGGAACAATGGTTCATTTCCTAGCTTAGAAATATACGGGGCATTATAGTTACGTGTTTTGTTGAAAGACTAACATCAAAATTTATGATCGAACCTACCCATATTTGATCTACTAAATTCATGTTGAATTGATGTTTATGACTAACACCCAGATATCATTCCTTATGTAGCACATAATCTCAAGATCTGTGCATAATTGTTAAATCTCTAATTATTCATAGCCCCAAATTTATACTAGAAAAACCCAAAAAGAGACATTAGTGTAGATATCTTTATCCCCCATTTTTATCTTTCTATACCATTTGGTTTGTATTTATTTAGTATCCATAATTTTGAATTAACTTGATTTCCACTCACATTGTTCCTCGACGATTTGACACCGACCCCAAAGTTGGGTAAATATATTGATGACAACTGCCTTGCACTTAAATTGATGTGTAAGTTAAGCGTTATCAAAAATGGCATTGTTGGAGGGGAACAATTTGGTGTATGAATTTAGTTTGGAATTTTAGCTTACTTTCTTGAATTCAATCTTGTATATATTGGTTTGTGATTTTCATTTGTAGGTAGATTTTTATTTTATTTTACTTTTCTCTATGGCATCTTTCAACAAGTATGATTTCGGTAGTTAGAAAATCTATCGTGATGACCAACATATAATTTATGACGGACCACACTTTAGGAGAGATTGTAACTATGCTTCTCGGAGAGAGAAGGACCAACCATCTCAATCCTATAGAGAGTATAGGTGTTCTTTATGTCAGTGTCGAGAAGGACATTGGGATGATTGTCCAAATTCCCTTCCCTGCTATTATGCTAACAAGGTTTCTAGTTCTTCTTATGATCTTGATAGGTCCTATGATGATAAGAAGGAAGAGCAACATACCGAGTCCAATAGATTTGAAACAGGGCTACTAGCTATTTTGGATTGCATAGAGGCAATGAGAGAGAATATACAAAACATATAATAAGAGGCATTAAGATGGAAAAGTGTCATGATGTATGCAATGGGCAAATAGGAAAAGCTTGAAACTATCACTACCTTGTCTATTTCCAATAAGGAGGTTCATTGAGAAGACAAACCAAGCTATGATGATGAACTTGGTAGCAAAGACTCCTCGGTAACTTCCCATTCTACCTTATTAAATAAGAAAGAAGATACGGAAATAAAAGGAAAGGTACTCGAGTCAAGAGAAGAATCAAGGAAAATCTCTTATGATGAATCTACTTTATTTTAGGGAGAAGGTGCAACAACGGAGTCTATTCCAAAATTAGGGGTTGGACCTCATTCAATCCTTTTTTCAACATTGTTCCTCGAGGATGTGATGAGAATCCATCCATCAAGACAAATGATGGATTATGGAGGGACGGAGTACCATTCCTAAATTTTGGAATTTGGAATTTCCAAAGAGCATATGGAACCCCGTCCATCAAAGGCCAAGGAACACAACTTCCGATGTTCCAAGAGTGGCTTATTGATGTGCACACCTTTACCCAAGGGGCCAAGCTGCAAAATTAATGTAAAGTTGGGAAAAAGGTTCAAATCTTTAAATTGGCGAGATTGAAGCTTGCTTTCTATTTCATCACCTCTTTCATGCCTTATCTTGGAAGATCTGAATCTTCTATCCCTCTACCACTCATTGCATAGTGAATGAAAGCTGAGATGGAGATTCAAATTTTCTAAGTGAAAGCACAAGAAGAAATGGTTAAGGTATCGTGCTACAACGTTTAACTAAATGCTTGATGGGAGGCACCTCATCATGCCATGAAAAGTAGCACATATCCTTTTTAATTCATGCATGGTAGAGTAGATTTTTGTTTTGTTTATGCATGCATAACCCATGAAATGTTGGTGCTAAGAGGAATTTACATTGAATTTGAAAAAGGAACGTGTGAAATTGGTAGTTTGGACTAAACACGAATTGTAGGAGACCCAGTTGTTTGGTCTCAATTACTGTAACCGCAGTCTATTCCACCGCGATCATAGACACCGCATGACAATGATTGCAGAACTAGGACCGCGATCACGATAAAACTAGTTTAAATGACCATCCAAATTCCCATTTCCCACACACATCTCTTTCATAATTCACTTAAATTCTCTCAATTTTTTGTCTTTTCTTTGCATATCCAAGTTTCATTTCATTCCTTTTGCATCATCCGACCATGGTATGTTGTACTAACTCCCTTATTCTTAACTTAATTGCATACTTAGAACTTGTCGTTTAGAGAGAGGCGTGAATTAATGCTTTTATTAAAAAATGCATGTTAGTTTGTGATTGTTGATGTTATTAGCTGTTGTAGTTGGTGTACAAACTAATCGGTAATTCTTGAGTACCTATATTTAGGTTGAAAATGGTTGAAACGAGCTTTACACCATATGTTCTATTCAATGCCCCAATGAGTTCATCGTTAATTCCTTCGAGTTTAGGGTTGTGATCACATATTCTAGGCTCAAATTCTATGATTATAATGGTGATATGCCTAGAAGGAACAAAAAGTTGGGGTTAAAAATATCTATTAGATTAAACTATAGAAACTATAAAATCTGGTCTCAGGTACCGCGATTGCTGTCAATGCTTCGCGATCACCATACCTGAGGACAAGGTTTTTAGGAACAAAAATATTTTCACATCTATTCCCACCCCAAAACCTTCTATAATGCTACCACATGAGCTTACTTATTTTATATGGCATGTTTTAGGTATGATAATGATAATGATGGTCTGAGTTTCATTGATTACAGGTTCTAAACCACACAGATGGGAGATTTTGACTACACCAGGTTCATGGCCGTCGAATGCTAAGACCTTTACTTCGATGATCTCCCAAGGATGAAATTACTCTTGGAAAGTTGTATTTGCCTTGATAAAGTTGAGGAGAAGCTCCCAGTATTCCATGCCCGACTCAATGCTACTGGTTGGATGTGTTGAGCCCCGAACCCCTACTATACAAATGAGCAGTAGGTACCTAAGTTCTACACGAACCTTAGCATAATTTCTCTCACAAACCCAGTAATGACAATTAGGGGAAAGAAAGTAAACTTTGGATCCGAATGAATTAATGAGGTATATGGGTTTCCTAATGCTAACATGGGGCAATTCTAGTAAAAGGGATGCAAGCCAGGAACCTGGATGGCAAACATACTATGTTCGTGTAAAGAGGTACACTTGTCCATTACCAAGAGAGATATTTTTATGAATGACTTGTCAGCTGAAGCCAAGCTATGGCTGAATACCATCTATAGTAGAGTCTTGTTATGCACTCATATCTAAGGGTTGTTTGTATCATCTTGTTTGGGTCAAATATTCTAACACAGAAAGTCCTTCCCTCTAGTTTGTTCTGGTAGTTAATAAATTCCCAGAAGTTTTTGCTGATGATCTCCCTAAGATACCACCAGATAGGGAGATAGATTTTGGTATTAACCTGTTGGCAGACACCTGGCCTATTTCTTTTCTGCCAAACAGAATGGCTCCTGTAGAATTGAAAGAATTGAAAGAACAGTCAAAAAACTTTTTTTACAAAGTATTTATTCATTCTAGTGTCTTTCCCTAGGGTGCTTCAATACTATTCATGCGTAAGAAAGACAAATCCCATCATATGTGCATAAATTACCTTCAGCTGAACAAAGTCACAGTTAAGAATAAGTATCCTCTCCCCAGATTAAATGATCTTTCTGAAAAACTCTAGGGTGACAAATGTTTCCTAAGATAGACCTTTGTTCAGGGTACCATCAGTTGAAGGTTAGGGGGATGACATTCCCAAAACCACTTTCGGAACCCGATACGGTCGCTATGAATTCTTGGTAATGACCTTCTAGCTAACTAATTCCCCCACAACATTTATGGATTTAATTAATAGGGTGTTTTGTTAGTTTTTAGACCCGTCCTGTATAGTTTTTATCGATGATATCTTTATTTAATCTAAGAGTGAGAAGGAGCATGAAAATCACCTCTTAATCGTCCTTCAGACTCTTAAGAATCATGAGTTTTATGAGAAGTTTTCCAAGCGTGAATTCTGGCTTAGTTCTATCACTTTTCTGGAGCATATAATTTCTAGCGAGGGAATAAAGGTTGACCCCCAAAAGGTGAAGGCAGTAAGAAAATGGCCCAGGCATACGACTCTAACTGACATCTTGAGCTTCTTGGGTTTGGTAGTGTATTACAGGTGATTTGTAGAGAGTTTGTCATCCATAGCCTCTCATCTTACTAAATTGACTCAGGAAAAGGTTAAATTCTGCTGGTCTGACTCTAGTGACAATCGTTTTGAGAAATTGAAACACAAGTTGACTACTACACCGGTCTTGACTGTTCTCGAGGGTACAACTAAATTTGTTGTTTACTGTGATGCATCTAGGGTGGGACATGGATGCGTACTTATGAAATGTGTTAGGTGGTATCTTATGCATCTAGACAGTTAAAGGTGCATGATAAGAACTATCTTACCCATGACTTACATTTGGCTATCGTGGTGTTTGCTTAAAAATATGGCATCATTACCTTTATAGAGTGCATGTAGATAACACAAAAATCACGGCAGGGATTTTAGTTTAATGAAACATTATATGTCATAACATCAATTCAACAGAAGAAAACCAACATCCAAACATTGATCCTTAGAAAAAAGAATCAAACCCAATCTATCCAATCTATGAAGCCTCTACTGAATTGAACATAATAATCTAACAAAATTGGGACAAGGCCCCCGTTCAGACCATAAAACTAAAAAAACAATATATGGTTAAGATTTCTTCCGAAGTAAGAGAGGCTCACCAACTCTAGATCTCTGGGGCTAGTCTACTGCTGAACCGAAATACGGGACTGTGCCTCTGAACCTATATTATGGGGTTCAATACTTGGAGAGTATTGGTATGCAGAGAAATTCAAAAATAATGAATAATTCATGTAAAGTAAGTGAGAGCATCGAGTAATCAATTGATCATAATATATATGAAATCACATTGGCATGTTTGAATAGCTTCAAATCATTCATGCAAACCATAAATTCAGCTCTCCCTATTTTTTCTTCATTCTATGCTAGATAGTACACCCTACGGTTCTGAAAAATATCCCATGGGCTATATGGGATCTGCCCTTAACTCGGTGGCCAAGCCCCCAACCCAAGTTTATCGCAAGAGTTGGAGTTTCTAATTATGATACTCCAAAGGGAACAAGGACACTGTATAGTCCTTATTTAGGACATAATTACCCCGTATCGGCGAAACAAGATTTTTGGAAATGAGTTATCTATACTCGTGCCTTCTTCGGGTAACCACCTAACCCTTTTAGAGCCTATTTTTAGCCTTTTAAAACATGCATCTTACTAAAATAATGATCTAAAATATGAAAAGTCTGTAGTCTGATCTTATCTTAGTCTGTCATGGCATTTATCTGATCTGGTATCGTCGTAGCAAGACTTGCAATTTGTATAAGCCATTTTATATTATATCATATCATGCCATAGTCTTTTTATTTAAAAACATATAAATGATCACCCAAAAGATTTAAACATCACATGAGAGTTCATGTTTCAAATAGCAGATGAAATATATGAAAAACACTCTCTTTTAAATAATTTAACATGTGGTGGTCAATTCTTTCACAAAACAAATGCAGTTTTTAACTAAAACACAAGAGCATTTAGAAAATACTAAAACACTTTAATTTCATCTTTTAACTGTTCATATAAACAACCCCCAACATGTTAAGACAATGGATTTCATAATAATAAGAGAAATTTTATAAATCATGTTCTCATATCAATTCTCAAGATTCCTACGTATATACACATGAAGATAATTCAATTTCATGGAAAACCCCTAAAATAAATACATACTATCATAAAAATGTGTCCATAATGCATGCTCATCAAACAACTTCTAAAACCCACTATATATACATCTTTAAACTTTATTAAAATATTAAATTGATGCCCATGAAAGATAGGATAGTCCCAGATACCCTGAACACCACAAAAATGGTGAGGAATTTGACCCCTTGGATATTAAAATTCTCAAGCCTTAGGTATTTTATTTTCTTTTGCTTTAGGAATGCTATTCAGGGATTGCAGAGGTGAAATAACATTTAAGGAATGATGTAAGTCATGGGGGATGGGTTTAAATGGGAGAAAGAGAAACAATCACCACTTGGAATTTAAATAAAGTTGTAGGAAAACAAAGCCTCCGTGGCGCAGATCTTATCGCGTAGGCTATCCTCCTTGCCACAGACCTTAACTCGGAGGCTATCATTCGTGTCACATACCCTATCACAGAAATTTTCCTCCATGAAACGAAGATATTACGGAGGCTTATAGCCTCTGAACTTCGAAAGAACACCGAACTCCGTCTGAAAATTTTGAAATTCTTTCGGGGAACACCTTTAACATTCCTAAGTACAATTTAAGTAAAAAATCGATGTTTCAAGCATGGGAAAATGTAACACCCTGTAAAAGTCGTGCATGGATTAGCCTTTAATAAAGTGCCCTTAGACCAAAAAACTGGAAAAATTTTCTAAATGTAATGAGGACTTAGAGTCATTTTAGCTGGCAATCTTCGAGATACAACTTTTCAACCTTCCCGACATCCGCTTTTAGATTTTCAAGTTGCGTTATGATTAGGAAATATCATAGTACATCTCGGATAAGTTTTGGAATTTTTCGGAACGCATAAGGCTGCGTTTGGATTTAAAACAGTAGCAAAACGCATAGACTATTGCCCAGTTTTCAGCATTTCAGGGTCAATTTCAAACGATCATAACTCCCTGTATATAATGAAATGTGTGAGCTATAATATATCAAACAAAATCTCTTTGAGTCCTCTTTCAATTTCAGTTGGTTTCATCCAATTTGAGTATATAATTAAAAAGTTAAAATCGATTTACTCCAGTCTACCAAACTGTCAACTGAGGGAAAGATTTGACCTCAATTGTTCCTTAGGGGTATTTTGGTAATCCTCCACCCCTATATATACCACCAACACGGGATTTAATCCCTCAAAAACCATAATACAGATACTTTTCCCAAAATTGCTCAAGAACTCTCCCTAGGGTTTCAATATTAAAACCCAGGAAACTCAAGATTCAACCGCGGGTTCGTGAAACAAATTACAGATTTGGAATCCTCTAGACGTAGGCTTCGATAGACACCCAAAATTTGTGGAGAACAAGGTACGCGGGGTTTTTCCTAAATTCTCATGGGCATAGAAAAATCATGTTTTAGAATGAGGTTTTAAATTATGTATATATATTTATGTATAAGATGTTTTAACATCATTGTTTTGGTCTTTTGACCATCTCCAAAGCGATTTTACAGTTTATATACATATATGAATAAATGTGTTTCAATTTTGAATACATGAACTTGCTAAAGATATTTGACCACCAGATGTTTGATGAAATTTCTTCATGAATTGAACTTTAAGTTTCGGAATATGAAATCCTTTACATCAGTTACATGTTTTGGTGGTCTAAACTATGTTTTGAATGAAATCTCTTGCTTAATACATTATGGCTCAGAAAAATCATGACTTGCAAGTCTTGGTATGACGATACCAACTCAGACTAATGCCATATGAGACTCAGACTGACAGACATTTCAAACTTTCATGATTTTAGACATTCAGAATGTTGCATGTACAGAAAAGGTTAAAAATGGGCATACAGAGATGTTAGGTGTTTCCTCGAAGAGGGCTTGAGTTCAAGCGACTCATTGCCTAAAACCGTGGTTTGCCGACCCGGGTATACTATTATGCGCTGACTTAAATGTCCTGTGGCGTATCAGACTCAGACACTCCAACCCTTGCGGCACACTTGGGTTGGGGGTTTCCCCACCGAGTCAATGGCGGATTCCATACAGACCGTGGAATATCAGACTTGTAGGGGAATACCACCTAACTCAGAAGTAAAACACAGATCATGATTTGAAATGAACAGACAGGTTACATGTTTTTAGAAAGTGCCTATGTATTTTTCAGAAACAGTTTTATACATGATGTCTTGATGAAAAATTGCTTTCACTTAATATGTATATATATATATATATGTGTGTATGTTCCATTATACTATTTTTTTGGATTGCTTCGCGTGCCAGTACTTTTGTGCTGACCCCCCTCCTTTCAGGTTCTGAGGCACAGTCTAGGGGTCCAGTTACTCAGTAGACATTCTCGGATTTGCAGACTTGATCTCACAGTGGTGAGCCTTCTATTATTCGGAAGGCCTAATTATGTCAGACATTATCTTATTTATTATGTTTTTGGTTTTCTGGGGCCCTTGTCCCAGTTTTTTTTCAGACAAATGTTTATGTTCTTAGTAGAGATTTCGCAGATTGATGTCAGATAGTATTATTCATAAATGTTGCAGAACTTGACCATGTTTTTCGTACTCAGTTTCAATTCAGCATTTTATTATGATTATGAATGTTGTGCATGATAACCAGATAGAGAATGGGTGTTTCGGGCCTTCATGGTTCGGGATGCTCGTCACGGCTAGGGCCTAGGCTCGGGTCGTGACAAACTTGGTATCAATGCACGGTTCATGGTCCCAGGGTGTCTGCGAAATCGCGTCAAGTAGAGTTCTGTTTATGGGTGTGTAGCGCGCCACACTTATAAATAGGAGGCTACTAGGCGTTTAGGAATGTTTCCCTTCTTTGTGATTTAGTTCTTGCTTCAGAGTCTAAACTGTCCCATTATTGGGTTGATTCAAGTGCAAAAAATTTAGAGTATACATGATATAGTCCTTTTCGATTACCTTCTATATGATTTTAAAAATTATGGAAAAACTCGATAGGAGTCTGTTAGTGCATCAATATATGCTGATTCATATGTAAATATTGATCCTGATGGAATCGTACATTCCAGCTTAAGCGATTAAGTGTATATTGTCCCTCTCAAAATCTTATTACAGTTGTGGACAATGTATAGCAGAATGTTGGAACTATATTTCTACCCAAATACTAGCATAAGTTAAAGTGTTGTTGTCATGACCTATTGGTAGTGATATTGGACCAAGAAGTTGGTAATGTAAAGTCACAAAGTTAGAAGTCAGAGAGAGGGTGATTTTGTGTAAATGAATATTTCAGTTGAATAATCGATGTTTGAGGATGATTTACCCTGTTATAGTGATAAACTAATGTGGTAGCTAGCAGCATGTGTGGATTGTATGGTAGTCCTTGGAGGAAGTGTTTTACTCAGATTTTTATTTATACAGAATAATATGTATATTCTTAGACCATTAAATTTTAGGTGTCAATTTTCTATCCCTTGTAATATGTAATCTTGTTATCATGATGTTTTTGAAAAAAAATAAATTTAAAGTCTAGTGAAGCCGTGTGGGGCTCTTTCGATTCACTAGCATAGTTGCCTTGTCATCCATCTCATTTTCTTGTTCAAAATACAAAACCAAAGTCTAGTGAAGCCGTGTGAGGCCTGTTTCGATTCACTAGCAACTTGTTGTTCTTTCATTGGTTTAATATATGTATGGCTGAATCTGTTTGCATGAGATAGAGTTGGTAATGAAGTGATTCATCCTTATGTGTTATTAGTTGAAGGTAGAGAAGGTGTTGTTGGTCAGGGTGATTTGTTGATTGCTTGAATGTGGAAATGGCTATATTAGCGAGTAAGTTATGATTATAGACTCATGGTTGTTTGAGGAATTTGAAGGCAGACTAAATGTATGAATGAGTGAGTAAGTATGAGGTGAGAAATCCGTACAAGTAGATACAATTGTACGGGGTTATAATATTAGATTAAGGTTGACCATGTCTATTATGAGGCTTTAACCCCTTTGACCCTCTTTTCATTGGTAGTTGTAAACTAGTGATACTTGTGAGAAGGTATGCAGTAGATTTTTGAGATATTTAGGTAGAATATCCCAATTTGATAGATTAGTGTATTTATATTATGTTGCATTCTTCATTGGTGGTAGATGATTGATACTAAACTATAGGCTTGAATTTAAATGGTGTGGTGGTAAATAGTGGCAATAGTTTGTTGATTCATATTTTGTGGGATTAATTTAGTAGGCTTGAGGTACTGAAATAGTACATGCTAACGGAATGATGATAAGGTAAACCGTTAGGTCATGATCGATTATTGTGGTTATGAAGTTCTAGTGCACTAGTGTTTCGTGATGTTTACTTATAGTTTCCAAGTAAAAATTTTGTGTAAGGTTGGGTTGTAAGTCATGCATAGCACTAGATATTAAGTTTGAATAGTTGAAGTTCATAAAGGTGGATGTGATGATTTCTTGATCAATGATGTTAGTTATATGAAAGTGATCTAATAGGCTTGAACGGTGTGTGAAATGGCTTAAGTTTAAATTGATTCGTAATGAAGTATAATGTTGTGGGTATGGTGTGTAAGTATGCCCAAGGCGATATGGAGTTGTGGCATTTCTCTAAGACTATTACATGTTGTGTGTGACTAGTGGTACCATGGAGTTGCTAGTTGGAAAAAGTCTAGTTAGATAATATATGGTGTTCTAGATAGCCAAGTTAAGGAGCCTTGATTGATAGTGTTGAGCCTTTTGATGTGATCTCGATTCTCATGGTAGAGAGATATAAGTTTGGAGTAGCAATATTGGTATGCTAGGACGGAAGTGGTATGGTTCATCAAAGGCTTGGTGATATCCATGTTAAGTGTTAGAATCTAAGTTTGAGTTCTAAAGGTTGAACGGATAGAAATAAGTGTGCAAGCATTATACTTTGACTATTGGTGGCTATGGAAAGATAGAGTGTATCCCAGAAGGTAGTCATTCGGGTTGAGTTCTATGATATGCATGTATTGTCAATTTTTCAGACCCTAGAGTGTAGTAAGTGTAGTTCAGTTAGAATCTGGTAAGGGATCTCCCAAACGCTAGATGATGACTTGAAGCTAAATGGGAGATGATAGAACGAATAACCAAGTAAGGCTCTCAGATTCTAGTAGTGATGCAGTGTGATTTAGAACATCAGAAAGTAAGGGTGAATCTCAACCCATTCCTACCTCAATATTTTTTTTTTGTTATCCGGATGCTTACTCATGCCTTACGATGCATTTCCGTAATAATAGTTCATGATTCCGGTATATGATAGAGAGTCACGTACTCTTCCAATTCCAAGATAATGAGTTCTAGTTCATTCAAGTAGTCGGAATCACATTCCTTATGTTATGAACTCTAGTTGAGGTCATGCAACTCATGACGCATGTACTCACTCTTTATAGTGTGCTCAGTCCCATATAAAGATCTTTTTCACGCTTGAGGGTCTTATGTTTTAACCTTTTAGTGACGCTTCCTATGCAATGATAGTGGTGTTGATGTAAATGTTCTTGTTGATGGAAGATCATAGTATGCTTGTTTAGATAAGGCCATATGTATGAAGTAAGATTTGGGGCCAAGTCTTTGATACATGTGATGGTTAGTGGAAAAGTTTTTGTGTGTATGTTTTTAGGATAGTGCGTGGGAGTTATATTGATAGTAGTTTAGAAACTATGTGAAGTATCTACTTATGGGTGTTTGCCTTGAAGTTAACATGTGGTTATAAATTAGGCTTGAACGACGTTTTGGGATTGTAGTGGAAGGTCGCCATATGAATTAACGACTTCATATTAAGAGTTCAGTGTAGTCATTGAAGTGGTAAGGCATGTTATGATTAGGATGTGATTTTTAAAAGAGGTGTAGAAGGTGGCATCATATGGTTTAGAATAATAGCGTGGTGTAGCATGTTGTATTTTTGTGATTTAGAGTTAGGCTTGATCGCGGGGTAAGGATTAAGATATTTTAGACATTAGTAGGAAAAAAAAACATTATCAATGCTCATATGAGAATTTTAAGATGAGTTGAATGAATATGATATTTATAGGGAATAGTATAGTTAAGGGATATTCGGGAAGTTCTCTAAGCCTTAAAGTAAAAAGTTGTATTCCCAAAGGTCTGAAAATTCTATCCTAATTTAGGAGTTATATGTCTATATTCCAGACTGCAGAGTAGTGTCAATGTTGTGATTTCCTCAGTGGGATGTTTTGTGTAATCCATACCCCAGATTCATTGTTCCCTATTACTGCTAGAGCATCCTTAGAGAGAGTGTTGAAGAGAATACTCCAGTTAAGTATGAGGGTGTAGTATAATTCAGTCTGTATGGCCAATAAGTCAGTTTAGCAGTCAGATTCGCATGACTTGTTTTCTTGTCTTTGCACTTATTCATGCTACTCGAAATCTCAGACATGCTACTAGTCGAAGATAGAGTATACCAGTAGTTACGAGTATAGCCCAGATCATGCATCATGCATTAAATTCAGATTCCAAATGTTCAGATCAGTGTATTTTTATTAGAGGACATGTCATGTCCACGTTATTCCATATATTTAAGGCTTCAACAAGTTCCTACCCATCATTCGAGGACGAATGATCCCAAGGGGGAGATAATGTAACACCCTGTAAAAGTCGTGCATGGATTAGCCTTCAATAGAGTGCCCTTAGACTTAAAAACTTGAAAATTTTTCTAAGTGAAATGAGGACTTAGAGTCATTTTAGTTGGCAATCTTCGGGATACAACTTTTCAACCTTCCCGACATCCGCTTTTAGATTTTCAAGTTGCGTTATGATTGGGAAATCTCATAGTACATCTCGGATAAGTTTTGGAATTTTTTGGAACGCATAAGGCTGCGTTTGGATTTAAAACAGTAGCAAAACGCATAGACTATTGCCCAGTTTTCAGCATTTCAGAGTCAATTTCAAACGATCATAACTCCCTGTATATAATGAAATGTGTGATCTATAATATATCAAACAAAAGTTCTTCGAGTCCTCTTTCAATTGCAGTTGGTTTCATCCAATTTGAGTATATGAGTAAAAAGTTATAATCGATTTACTCCAGTCTACCAAACTGTCAACTGAGGGACAGATTTGACCTTAATTGTTCCTTAGGGGTATTTTGGTAATCCTCCACCCCTATATATACCACCAACACGGGATTTAATCCCTCAAACACCATAATGCACATACTTTTCTCAAAATTGCTCAAGAACTCTCCCTAGGGTTTCAACATTAAAACCCAAGCAACTCAAGATTCAACCGCGGGTTCGTGAAACAAATTACAGATTTGGAATCCTCTCGACGTAGGCTTCGATAGACACCCAAAATTCGTGGAGAAAAAGGTACGCAGGGTTTTTCCTAAATTCTCATGGGCATAGAAAAATCATATTTTAGAATGGGGTTTTAAATTATGTATATATATTTATGTATAAGATGTTTTAACATCATTGTTTTGGTCTTTTGACCATCTCCAAAGCGATTTGACAGTTTATATACATATATGAATGAATGTGTTTCAATTTTGAATACATGAACTTGCTAAAGAAATTTGACCACCAGGTGTTTGATGAAATTTCTGCATGAATTGAACTTTAAGTTTCGGAATATGAAATCCTTTACATCAGTTACATGTTTTGGTGGTCTAAACTATGTTTTGAATGAAAGCTCTTGCTTAATACATTATGGCTCAGAAAAATCATGACTTGCAAGTCTTGGTATGGCGATACCAACTCAGACTAATGCCATATCAGACTCAGACTAACAAACATTTCAGACTTTCATGATTTTAGACATTTAGAATGTTGCATGTACAGAAAAGGTTAAAAATGGGCATACAGAGATGTTAGGTGGTTTCCCGAAGAGGGTTTGAGTTCAAGCGACTCATTGCCTAAAATCGTGGTTTGCCGATCCGGGTATACTATTATGCGCTGACTTAAATATCCTGTGGCGTATCAGACTCAGACACTCCAACCCTTGCGGCACACTTGGGTTGGGGGCTTCCCCGCCGAGTCAATGGCGGATTCCATACAGCCCGTGGAATGTCAGACTTGTAGGGGAATACCACCTAACTCAGAAGTAAAACACAGATCATGATTTGAAATGAACAGACAGGTTGCATGTTTTCAGAAAGTGCCCATGTATTTTTCAGAAACAGTTTTATACATGATGTCTTGATGAAAAATTGCTTTCACTTAATATGTATTTATATATATATATATATACTATTTTTTGGATTGCTTCCCGTGCCAGTACTTTTGTGCTGACCCCCCTCCTTCCAGGTTTTGAGGCACAGTCTAGGGGTCCAGCTACTCAGTAGACATTCTCGGATTTGCAGACTTGATCTCACAGTGGTGAGCCTTCTATTATTCGGAAGGCCTAATTATGTCAGACATTATCTTATTTATTATGTTTTTGGTTTACTGGGGCCCTTGTCCCAGTTTCTTTTCAGACAGATGTTTATATTCTTAGTAGAGATTTCGCAGACTGATGTCAGATAGTATTATTTAGAAATGTTGCAGAACTTGACCATGTTTTCCGTACTCAGTTTCAATTCCGCATTTTATTATGATTATGAATGTTGTGCATGATAACCAGATAGTGAATGGGTTTTCTGGGCCTTCATGGTTCGGGATGCTCGTCACGGCTAGGGCCTAGGCTCGGGTCGTGACAGACAATTTAAGTCAAAAATCAATGTTTCGAGCATGTGAAGGCCAAAAATAAATTACATGAATTTTTTAGGGTGTTACAAAAATATCAAGGCTAGGGTCCCGAACTAATTAAGCTACTAACTCAAAATTGACTTTTCGAATCTAATGGAATAATCATAATCACCATCAAATTCTCAGATAAAAAAATGTTAACCGAAGTCAAACTAGTCACATACAGGATATCCAAAATCACAAACTCATATGGATAACTTTCAAACGCATCGAGGATCATGCAAACCATTCCTGAAAATCATATATGATATAAAGCAATAATGAGAGAGGGCAAATGTTCAAAATAGAGAAAATTATAAAAATCACAACAAGGTTTATTACAATAAACAACAAAAGAGAGGTTTTGAGGGTAAAACGATACCTTTATTTGCAATTGCTATAAGAAACCAGGAGACAACATAGATAAATGCAATAAAATCCCTGGTTTTCATTTGATTTTAAATTTACAAACCAAAAGAAATTCAAGGGTAATCCTTAATGGAATATTGCTATTGAGACAAGTGAGGAACTGATGCAGAAAATTGGTAAAGAACAAAAGCCCTTGAATGAAGAGAATGTGGCACAGGCGTTGCAACTTCTCCAACAACTAAAAGATGCTCAGCAGAACCCAAATGGTACTGATGCTTTTGCCAATATGAGTTGTGCTAGTATAATGATAATGAGATGTACTCGAGGATGCTTTTGCCACATATTTATGAGAATATTCATTCCTATGTCGGAGTAGCCAGTTCAACATTGTTTCATGGACCTTATTCCAACCTTAAGTCATCTTCATCATCATTATAATGATTATGAATTATTGTTCAAAGTTTCAACTTAGTTGTGTTTTTGTAGAAGTACGACTTTTTTAGGTTAACAAAATAAAACTAGACCAAAAATCTAGGTAATTGCATCAAATAATTTACACACTTCTCTTTTTGGTTCTCTTTTAGATAAGGCATAAATGCAGCATTTCGGAATCAACACATATCATACTTTTTCTTCGTTCATTCATAATTGGTGTCACACCCCTATTTTTACTGCATCCGACCCCGCTAGGGAGTTGGTTATGAGAAAATGGTTTTTTTCTAATTAAAATGACGTTTTGAATAGGGTTATTATTTTATTTACAGAGTCGTCACTTGAAATTTAGTTTGAGTGTTCCAAGTCACCTTATTGAATCCCTATTCAAAAGGAAATGACTCTTTATTTTATTGGTCTGCGAACTAGAAATTCGGATAAGGAAATCTGTTGACCGAGGGGAAGGTGTGAGGCACCCCTCGAGTTCCGTGGTTCTAGCACGGCCTCTTTAATGACTTACGTCTGGCTTAAAATAATCTTTTGGATATATAATATTTGTTGGCCTAAAAGTTATTTACATCCTGCTTTTAATTTAATTTAACTTATTTGAAATTTTATTGATGCGTGGCTTACCGATAGTATTACTTTTCGTCCTTACCACGAGTGTGGTATATTTCTCGTGCCTTGTGGCATTTATGAATCGTCCCATTTTTTCAAGTCTACATAAGCACCTAATGGGTTTAGAATCTACCCAACCCGATTCAATCAGCTTCAAATGGTATATTTATTTTATTATAACAAATGATCTATAGCAGTACTTTCTGACTACATCGTTAATTATTACTTATATATTAAACTTAATTTTCTAGGGTTTAAAATCTAAATTGTTCTTTTACAAATTTTCTCCCTTACAATAGATTTTCCCCTCTTTTCTTTTGTCAAATAGGCAATGGAGTTTGAAATAAATTTGTATCCTACCTCGCTCCCTTACAAATGAATTTTCCACTTCTTTCTTTTATTGATGCATGCAGCGGATGTTGTATAATTTTGTATCCCATCCCTTTCATATTCCCATTAATAGCATACGAAAATATGAATGGTGAAGTAACTCTTCATGATTATACAGATATGTAACAACATTATCAAACATCTAAATGCCATATGAATATATAAACTTAAACATGAACATACTCAAATCTTATTAATTTAATGAAATCAAAATGTTCTGATACAGGGAAAGTGAAATAGCGAAAAGTCATCTTCAATAACCTTTTAGAAATGACTAGAGCATCGAGTTGCAACCTCTTGAAATCCCTTACGAAAATGAAACTGAAAACTAGAAGATGAAAACACAACTCAACTTCCTACTCTTTCTTTTGTTTTTCTCCTCTAATATGTTCTTAACTCCCCATGCATGCAATTGAAGTTAACGTCAATGACAGTACCAATTTCTTTCCTTTATCTATCATTTTTTAGCCCTTGATGTTACTAGTTTCTTAACCTATTCATCGAGTATGGAGAGATAGCACCCGTACACAAATTGACACCAAGTAATAATAACTAGAATAATAATTTGGATTCCCAATATATATAAAAAGTAAAGTCTAATCTAACTTGGATCTGAAACAAAATATACTCATTTACTACTTCTCAAAAGCTAACACTGCTAATTTATTTCCCACACATAATAATTACTTCTATTTTAAGATATATGATTTTAATAAATTATGGCAACTTATCCAAAAGAGGCTCGAAAATATAATTTAGGCAGTAGAAATAGCCCGCTGATATAGCTAAAATACGTAACACTCTAATTACTATGTTTTCCTTGAAGTGATCAAGAGTAACTTAAGCGTACAACGTATTTCAAGTATGAATAGTCACATAATTAATCAACCACACAAACTAAATGATACACGAAATTATTTAAATAACTTTATTCATAATTTGATTCACAATAAAACTTATAAAATAAATAGCGCAATATCAAATAAAAACCTGTGGGAAAAACTAATGAAAGTATGAATAGGAATACCGTCACCGTAATCTCGAAGCAAGAAACAAAACTTGAACTCCTAACTCTTTTTTTATTTTTTTTTCTTTTTCTATGATTTTCCTGTGTATCTTTTCCTTCTCTGTAACGTTCTCTTTTTTGGTTGTTGTTTTCCCTTTTGTTGTCCGCCCCGTTTCCACTGGTGGGATGGAGTATATTTTTTGTCTTTGTTTTGTTTTGGTTTGCTTTAGTTTTTTCTTGTTTTTCTTTTGTATTGCCTTATCTAATCTCCCTTTTCAAACTTCTTCCTTTTTGTTTTCTCTCAGATGTTAGTTCTATTTTTTCTCTCTTGTTTGCTTTCTTTCAGTTTTTCTTTCTTCTGTTTTTCCTTTGTTTATTTTTCTTCTGCTTTCCAAACTTCTTCTGCTTGTTTATCTATAATCTCCCTTACTCCTTTTCTGTTTCTTGTTTTTTCTATTCTATTGTAGGTTGTCGTGTGTTTGTATTCCAGGAAAAATGAAACGTGGGAAAGGTTTGGTTGAGAGACGTGGGAAGAGGTTAGGGTAGATTAGGATAAGGGGAATGGGGATATTGCATAGTTTTAGGTTTCTCCTTTTCTTTCTTTTTTTTAATCAATATTTTAAATAAAATAAAAATAATAAAATCTATTTAAAACTAACAAAATATAAATAAGTTAAATAGCTAGTCTTAGAAATATGATTAAGAAAATATTAATATCACTAGATTGTTTATTTAAAATTTAAAAGAAGAAAACAAATATAGTTTTGAAAATTCTTTTTTTTTTAAATAAATAAATAAGTAATAAAAATAAAAAAAATTATTTAAAATATGACTATTTTTTTGTAGTTTTCAAAACTTTTAAATCAAACTTGTAAATAAGATAAAAATTAAAATATTTAATTTAGACCTAAAATAAAATATTTAAATGCTAAAATGGCATAAAACCTTATGTTTGATAAAAAAATTAGGTGTTTACAGAATGCCTCTCTTTTCTTGGAAATATGGAGTGTTTTCAAGAAAAGAAGTAAACATGACTAATTTTTCGCCCAACCATTTATTCAAAAATAGAAAAAATAAATATTGGGAAAGAGGTGTGATCGAGCCCTTGCTTTGAGCAGCCTACATATCTCAGGTTATAAAAGAATCAGGTCACGTGTAGTTCAAGTGGGTATAATAATGAATGGATGAGTTGAGGAGTCAAGTTGAGGTTCCGTCGAGTTTCTGGTCCATGAATCCTTTTATTACATCTGAAAAATGAAACTAGAAATGAAAGATGCAAGATTCTATCTATTCTAATTGTCTTGATTCTCTTGCTTCAGATCTTCGTCTTGGATCTTGAGTTATAGCCTCCCCTTCTTTTGATGGATACCTTGATCTCAAAATATGATCTTGAATTTAGGATTTGACACTTGAACTTGAAACTTGGATAGAGTCATTGACACTCTATCAAAGTATGATTCATAGAATACTTTTGGATGCTTGTTCTTCTGATTAGAAGCTGAAAAGATGTCCCTTGAGATATTTGACCGCTACGGATGCAAAGCTGACTCTAACTATCTTCAAACTGATCATTCTTCTATATTCTAACTGGAGATAAATTTCCATTCTCGACATCAAACCTGTGTTTTGTAGAAAAAACTGCAAGCCAGCAAAGAAAATAAAACAGAAAGAACAAAATTTTCTGCAACAGTTTTGCTCTACGAAAATTTTGTGATTTAATAGAAAAACTATAAATAAATAAATGAAAATGATGGGAATCTAGGCTAGGTACAAAATAAAATAAGAACCCTATTCTCAATAATGCAACCAAAGGAAGTCATGCCTTATGAATGCATGAAAAAGAGTTAGGATATTTGCTTCTTAAAATGCAACTAGGGATTGTCATACCCTATGAAGACATAAAGAAGAAAAATAGGAAGGTTTATTTCCTAAAATGTCAACTAGGGGATGGCGCCCTATAAAGACGAAATAAAATGTCAACTAGGGGATGGCTCCCTATGAAGACGAATAAGAAAAATTAGGAAATAGTGTTTCCTATGATGTAAAATAGGGGATGACGCCCTATAAAGACGAATAAGATGTCAACTAGGGGATGGTGCCCTATGAAGACAAAATAAGATGTCAACTAGGGGATGATGCCCTATGAAGACGAATAAGATGTCAACTAGGGGATGACGCCCTATGAAGATGAGATAAGATGTCAACTAGGGAATGACGCCCTATGAAGATGAATAAGATGTCAACTAGGGGATGGCGCCCTATGAAGACGAATAAGATGTCGACGAAATAAGATGTCTACTAGGGGATGGCACCCTATGAAGAAGAATAAGATGTAAACTAGGGGATGACACCCTATGAAGATGAGATAAGATGTCAACTAGGGGAAAGCGCCCTATGAAGACGAATAAGATGTCAACTTGGGGATGGCACCCTATGAAGACGAATAAGATACCAACTAGGGTATGGCGCCCTATGAATACAAAGATGTCAACTAGGGGATGGCGTCTTATGAAGATGAGATCAGATGTAGACTAGTAGTTGGAGCCCTATGAAGACGAATAAGATGTCAACTAGGGGATGGCGGCCTATGAAGATGAGATAAGATGTCAACTAGGGAATGACGCCCTATGAAGACGAGATAAGATGTCAACTAGGGGACGACGCCCTATGAAGACAAATAAGATGTCAACTAGGGTATGAACCCCTATAAAGACAAAGATATCAACTAGGGGATGGAGCCCTATGAAGACAAATAAGATGTCAACTAGGGGATGGCGCCCTATGAAGACGAGATAAGATGTCAACTAGGGGATGGCGCCTTATGAAGATGAATAAGATGTCAACTAGGAGATGGCACCCTATGAAGATGATATAAGATGTCAACTAGGGGATGACACCTTATGAAAACGAGATAAGATTTCAACTAGGGGATGGCTCCCTATGAAGATGAGATAAGAAGTCAACTAGGAGATGACGCCCTATGAAGACGAGATAAGATGTCAACTAGGGGATGACTCCCTATAATGACAAATAAGATGTCAACTAGGGTATGGTACCATATGAAGACAAAAATATGTCAACTAGGGGATGGTACCCTATGAGGACGAAAAAGATGTCAACTAAGGGATGGTACCCTATGAGGACTAAAAGATGTCAACTAGGAGATGATACCCTATGAGGAAAAAGATAATTAGGGAGTTTTGTTCCCTAAAGAGTCATCAGGAGATGTTTTACCTGTTGAAGTAAGTGAGATTTTTTTATTTTTTATTTTTATTATTTTTTTATATAAAAAAAATGCCCCAGTTTTGGATGCGAGGAACTTTGAAATTCCTTTTGAATTTTTTATTTTTTTTAATAGAAAAAAAATGCCCCAGTATTATACCTTTTAGGGATGTAAAAAAAATTTATTCAGTGAGACCGAACCCTATTGTTGGATTGCCTACGTATCTTGTGTAGCAAGAATATGGTCTAACATAGTTCACAAGAACATAATATTTCATATTTCATTTTTTTGAAAGTATGTGCTTTATAAATATCTGGAGAACGAAAGAATGAAATTAATTCATTTCTTGACTTTAGTTGGTAACAACAATTAGCATTATGGTCGAATTATCTCTAATTACTTTCGAGAAAAAATCAAGATCAACTTAGAAGTGATCCCTATAGTTTCAAATAGTACCTCGAATATACTTAATTTTTTACAAGATCTTTTTATCTTGCCTCAATCAAGTGTTTAAAATCCTTCTTATCCTCAAGTTTCAAGTGTCCTTACCACAACTAAAGTCCTAATTTACTTGTAATAAAAGAGTTCATATTTGAGGATATTGAAGAATCACTCACACTCAGAAAGATATTCAACGCATCAATGAGATATCATAAGCTTGACAATCATGTAAGTATCCACTAATGTTAGAACACTCAAAATAAAATCATGTAGGACTTGTCATTGGTTGATATTGTAGGCTTAGCGATAGGTAGGATGATATTTGGGAATTAAGTGACTAATTCCTCAATGAGCACTGCACTGTTTCCGTGCTTTTGCTATTTTTTGCGATTTGACGCTCAATCTTCTTTGTTGTTCTTCTTTGCCCCTTATTTTGTATTTATTTCGACTTTGTTTGAACCTTGTGCTGGAGATTTTCCCCTTTTATTTTTGATAAATGTATTTTCTTAATCTTTTTTTTTATGATGATGAGAATTCTCATCTTTGTTGGAGTTTCTTTTTTTTCATCTTTTTTTCTATGGGATTTTGCTCTTTCTTCTTTGAAGTCATCTTTTCTTTTTGTTCTCCTGGGCTATACGTTCTTTGCCTCTGGCGCCTTTGATCTTGAATCTTTATTTGAAACTTGTACTTAATTAGTCCGCTCAATAAAGTAGGCCAAAAGAGGGATAATGCATATAAGCACTCGAAAGGTATAAACTCAGATGTAGTTATCCAAAGAAAAGGTTTTAGGCTCAAAGGGAGAAGTTCTAGGGATTAATGTCATTTGGTGGGTTGTGGAATGCACAATCGAATCAAAGAAGGCATTCAAGTCAAGTTCTAGATCAACAGAGCGATGCCTTTGAATTTTCAATCTAAAGCTCGCTACTCAATGCACATGAAGCAGTGAGGTAAGATTTATTTTAAACTTGACTTAGAACAAGAAAACTTTGCAAGTGAACTTTAGTATAATTAGAGGCATCAAAAGAATCTGTAGTTCACAATCAAGTTGGTCCACTCTATCGTATCTCATAATACACTTAATTTTTTTTCAATTCATATTTTTAAGTATGTTGGTACCAATTATTAGGTCAAGATTTATTTTTTTAGATAAGACCGAACTCAAAAGAAGAGTTTCCTACGTATCTTGTTGAAATAAGAATCAGGTCAAACGTAGTTCAGGAAACTTTAAAGATGAAGCAATAACTTTTTTTTTAAAATTTTGAATAAGGAGGAAAAAAAAATCTTATTCTTTTTTTTTTCCCTTTTTATTTGAAGAAGAATAACGTCCTTTATTTTTTCAAATTGAAAGAGGATCACCGAACCTAAGAAAGGTTCCCTACGTATCTCACTGAGATGAAAATTAGGTGTGCGTAGTTTGTACAACTGGAGATATGAAGAATCCCAGTTTTTATTTGAATAATGAAAAAAAAATTGAAAACGAATCGATTGATCTTTTTATAAGGATCAAAACTTTTTTTTTTAAGAAAATACAACCTTTGTTTTTAAGGATCACCAAACCCGTGGAGGGCTGCCTACGTATCTTAATGAGATGAGAATCAAGTGTGCGTAGTTCATGAAGCAGGAGACATGAAGAATTCCTCTTTTTATTTGAAAATAAAATGATTTTATTGAATTTATTAATAATTTATTTTTAATTTTGAAGACAAATTGATTAATTTTTTTTTATAAGGATCAAAAACATTCTTTTTCTTTTCTTAAGAAAATACAACCTTCGTTTTTTAGGATCACCGAACCCGTGGAGGGATGCCTACGTATCTCGCGGAGATGAGAATTAGGTGTGTGTAGTTCGTCCAGATTGCGGCAAACTCGATAATTTAAAAATTATTTTTGTCTTTTATTGTGAAAGCAAATCTCGCACCTCATTTGAGTTTCAGAAAAGGTTAGGATTTGGAGAGCAATTTTCATCCTCTTTTACGCTAATGGATTCCAAAGCCGAACAACATTCAAAACAACCTAACAGTTAATGCAACTAGTGACACAAAAAATGAAAAGTATTAAAATAGGGTACTTTTAGACATTCAAAACTCTGTCGAGCCTCCACTATGTTAAAAATGCACGTTATGCAAATAAAGTGGAGCCTAATAGGGATAATCATGTCTAATTTTCAATTCTACTAGGTTTAAACTGGCAAAGTTAGGTATCTAGACTGACTGTAAAATGAGAGGACAACTCGGGTCGGGCAGGGACAACTTTACCGGTAGCAGGGCTTTTCGGCCTCACTGTTTGTCCCTTCCTGTCCTAAATCATGGGTGACTACAGAATTCTTCCCAGGAGCGTTGCTGCATCTCTGGTATCTCAAGATCGGGAGCGTATACCGCATCTCTGAGTATAAAGTATCTCAGAAGACTCAGATGGGTGCGCAAGAGAAGACAGTTTATATTGCAATTTTAAATTATATCAAAGCAGTTAAACATGAAGGCAAATAACACATTTAGGCCAACAATATGCAATATCAAAATTAAATAAATCAATATAAAAGCTTGAATTCTGATTATATCCCCAACAGAGTTTCCATCTGTCATACCCCTATTTTTACCACATCCGACCCAACTAGGGAGTTGGTTTTGAGAAAATGGGTTTTTCCAATTAAAATGACATTTTGAATAGGGATTATTTTATTTACAGAGTTACCACGTGGAATTGAGTTTGGGTGTTCCAAGTCACCTTATTGAATCCCTATTCAAAAGGAAATGACTCTTTATTTTTTTGGTCTGCAAACTAGAAATTCGGATAAGAAATTTTGTTGACTGAGTGAAAGGTGTGAGGCACCCCTCGAGCCCCGTGGTTCTAGCACGGTCTCTTTAATTTCTTATGTCTGGCTTAAGATAATCATTTGGATATATAATATTTGTTGGCCTAAAAGTTACATACATCCTCCTTTTAATTTATTTTAAATTAGTTGAAATTGTATTAATGTGTGGCTTACTGATAGTAGTACTTTTTGGCCTTACCGTTAGTTTGGTATATTTCTCGTGCCTTTGTGGCATTTATGAATCGTTCCATTTTTTCAAGTCTACATAAGCACCTAATAGGTTTAGAATCTACCCTACCCGATTCAATCAGCTTCAAATGGTATATTTATTTTATTATAACGAATGGTCGATAGCAGTGCTTTCCGACTTCATCGTTAATTATCACTTGTTTTAAAATTTAAATTGTTCTTTTACAAATTCGCTCCCTTAAAATTGATTTTTCCCCTATTTTCTTTTGTCAAATAGGCAATGGAGTTTGAAATAAATTTGTATCCTACCTCGCTCCCTTACAAATGAATTTTCCACTTCTTTCTTTTATTGATGCATGCAACGGATGTTGTATAATTTTGTAACCCATCCCTTTCATATTTCCGTTAATAGCATACGAAAATATGAATGGTGCAGTAACTCTTCATGATTATACAGATATGCAACAACATTGTCAAACATTTAAATTCCATATGAATATATAAACTTAAACATGAACATACTCAAATCTTATTAATTTAATGAAATTAAAACGTTCTGATACAGGGAAATTGAAACAGCGAAAAGTCATCTTCAATGACCTTTTAGAACCGACTAGAGCCTCGAGTGGCAACCTCTTGAAATCCCTTGCAAAAATGTCACTTAAAACTCGAAGCTAAACACACAACTCAACTTCCTACTCTTTCTTTTCTTTATCTCCTCTAATATGTTCTTAACTCTCCATGCATGCAATTGAAGTTAACGTCAACGGCAGTACCAATTTTTTTCCTTTATTTATCATTTTTTAGCGCTTGATGTTACTAGTTTCTTAACCTATTCCTTGAGTATGGAAAGGTAGCACCCGTACACAAATTGGCACCAATTAATAATAACTAAAATAATAATTTGGATTCCCAATATATATAAAAAATAAAATCTAATCTAACTTGGATCTAAAACAAAATATACTCAATTACTACTTCTCAAAAGCTAACACTGCTAATTTACTTCCAACACATAATAATTACTTCTATTTTAAGATATATCATTTTAATAAATTATGGAAACTTATCCAAAAGAGGCTTGAAAATCTAATTTAGGCAGTAGAAATAGCCCGCCGATATTGCTAAAATACGTGACACTCTAATTACTATGTTTTCCTTGAAGTGATGAAGAGTAACTTAAGCGTAAAACGTACATCAAGTATGAATAGTCACATAATTAATCAACCACACAAACTAAAAGATACACGAAACTATTTAAATAATTTTATTCATGATTTGATTCACAATAAAAATTATAAAATAAATAGCGCAATATCAAATAAAAACCTGTGGGAATAACTAATGAAAGTATGAATAGGAATGCCCTCATCGTAACCTCGAAGGAAGAAACAAAACTTGAACTCTTAACTCTTTTTTTTGTTTTCTATGATTTTCCCGTGTATCTTCTCCTCCTCTGTAATGTTATCTTTTTTGGTTGTTGTTTTCCCTTTTGTTCTCCGTCCCATTTCCACAGGTGGGATGGAGTATATTTTTTGTCTTTGTAGTCTTTTGGTTTGCTTTGTTTTTTTCTGATTTTTCTTTTGTGTTCCCTTCTCTAATCTCCCTTTTCAAACTTCTTCCTTTTTGTTTCCTCTCAAATGTTAGTTCTATTTTTTCTCACTTGTTTGGTTTCTTTCAGTTTTTCTTTGTTCTGTTTTTCCTTTGTTTATTTTTCTTTTGCTTTTCAAATTTCTTCTTCTTCTTTTTCTATAATCTCCCTTACTCCTTTTCTGTTTCTTGTTTTTTCTTTTCTATTGTAGGTTGTCGTGTGTTTGTGTTCCAGGAAAACTAAAACGTGGGGAAGGTTTAGTTGAGAGGCGTGGGAAGGTGGGGAAAGGTTAGGGTAGATTAGGATAAGGGGAATGGGGATATTGGTTAGTTTAAGGTTCTCTTTTTTTTTCTTTTTTTTAATCAATATTTTAAATTAAATAAAAATAATAAAATCTATTTAACACTAACAAAATGCAAATAAGTTAAATAGCTAGTCTTAGAAATATGATTAAGAAAATATTAATATCACTAGATTGTTTATTTAAAATTTAAAAGAAGAAAACAAATATAGTTTTGAAAATTCTCTTTTATAAAATAAATAAATAAATAAATAAGTAATAATTTTTTTTTAAAATATGACTAATTTTTTGTAGTTTTCAAAACTTTTAAATCAAACTTATAAATAAGATAAAAATTAAAATATTTAATTTAGAGCTAAAATAAAATATTTAAATGCTAAAATGGCATAAACCTTATGTTGGATAAAAAATGAGGTGTTTACAATGGGAATATCAAATGTTGACAATGGATCAACCAGGCTTTCAATCTAGTATGATATTCCTATCATTTGAATGGCAATCGAGCATTAGACTTCAAATAAATGTTGCAGAAAAGTTTACTAAATTTTACTACACTTTTTGATGGTAATGTACTTAATCATTCACAAGGGTAAAAGATGTTTTGTGTGATCTAGTGTAGATTCCAAAGGATTTCTGTCCTTATATATAGTGAATGTTATCTTCCAACATGATGGGAGTTATTTTAGCATAATGCGGCCTAAGGACAATTCAAATCCAAGAAATGTTGCACTCAGCGAATATAATATGAAAAGAATTAATACAATTACTTTTGTGGGAAAAAAGTCATAATTTGAATGTTACTAGTACAGAATATAAATAGGATGAATGGAGAAAAACATAATTAGTTCATTATTTTGTGAGTGAATTCATGGCCATTCAAAGTTTTCCAGCCAGATTTAGAAATTCCAAGAGAAGTAGTAGCATTGAGTATAAATAAACTAGACTATTGTCTTACGCAAATCAATTGGACTAACTTTCAGAGATATTAATACAAACCAAAACAGTCTTCATTGTTTTTTCAGCCAACAACAGTACTTGTAGTCTTCAAACTTTTTCAACACGTAACAACACTTAAGGCCATAAAAATAAAAATGCTATGTTAAATAGCAGGAAACTATTTCTTAATTTTCTTGTTGGGATGGGAACTATCTTCTTCATGGAAAATGTTAACTTTTAAGTAAAGGCCTACGTCGGATTTTTCTCTCAGAAATTCACATACCCACTTGTCATTTTTCTGCACAAGGTTCCACCTACATAAACTGCGCCATCCACCTACTAACCATATTATACCGTCCTTCTATTTCACGACTTTCGTCTCAAATTCTTAGCCAATAGAATCGTGAATGAACATGGATGAAGGGAATTCATGTTTGTATTCTCTCACCACATCCACTAGAACATACTACGATTAGGAATAAAGACTTTGTTAAATGAGGGTAATCCCTAAAACCTGGAGGAATTTTCTGAAAAATAGTTTCATTTTAGGATAACTGATGTACAACAACATAAAACTTTTTTAATTAGATTGACCATACAATAAAATCTACCAATATAAGGCGGAAATAAACTCAAAGTTTGAGATTTTTTGAGGTTAAAATTTAAAAATGTAACTCTTTCAAAAATTACAAAATAAAGATGAGGCATTCTCATAGTTTTACTCCAATGTTACTTCCTTCAACACTCACGATATAAATAATTTGAAAGTGATAAATGCAATTTAGGACATCTACTGACTGTATTGTACATAAAAATCATATAAATTAGGAGATTTAACATATATAAAATACATACATAAAATTTACTTGCATCACACAAGGCATATTTCCTGTTTCTTACTTTCCCTCTCCGTATTCATAACCCACATCTTCAAAAATTCTAACTTAAAAACGATTCAACGAAAAGAGCTAGCAAGAATAGTAGATCAGGACGCAAGAGAAGGTATACTTGAAAAAAATGTAAAATACCATGAGGGTCTAAGTTCATTTTGTATCAATTTTTTTTTATATAAATCTACCACGACCTTTCTCTCCCCCCCCCCCCACAAATATATATATCTACCTCATCTCCAAAAAGAAGAAAATGATTCCAGAAAAAGATTACGATAAAGCATAGACCATGAGGGAGAGGGGGTATATACTTACCAACTATTTTGCACTAGTTTCCGTAGAAAAAATCATCAAAAATCCCTTCTCCATGTTCGATTTTGGTGTCTAATTTTAAGAGATAGAAGAATTGATGGCGACACAACCTAGTAACCCTAAATGTTTCTTCAATGTTGATGGAGAAATCATATATAAAAGAGAAGAAGATTACAATTTTCTAAAGATTCTCATAATTACAGTATTTTTTTCATCTTGTAATTTACTCCATTCATCCATTTTTTTTGTCCGGTATTAACTTAGAACATCCTTTAAGGAGCGATGAATAGAATGATTATTTTACTATACCACCTTTTTTAGTATAATAAATTCTATTCATTAGAAAATGATTATAGTTAAGAAGAAGGGTAAATAGAAAGTAAGTGACTAACTGTCTCTTTATTTTTTATTTGGAAGAATAAAAGTGGAAGGAGGCAGTAGTAAATGTCTCTTTATTTTTTCACTCTAATCTAGTAAATGCCGAAATACTAACCATGGAGAAATGTGATGATTTATTGTGAGTGAGTTGTTCTTGACTTCATTTGGAATTGAAAAATTATAACTAATGTAGTTACTTAAAAAAGAAAAAGTAATGGTACCATTAGAGTGATATTCCAAAATTGGGGTTATGATAAAACTTGTCGCGGTCCAGCCTTGACAAGTAAGCTAATCATCAAATAGTACACCAAAAACCAATAACAAAGAAAATAGTATGATAGGACTTCTAGAACGAAGTCCGGCCAATCATTAAAATATGTACAACAAAAACAGAAATTTGAAGAAGTAATGTAAAACCACCCAAAATTTGGTGTCCTAATATAAGACCATCTAAGTACAAATCCTAAAACTGAGAAGTGCAAAATCTATCACTAATCCAAATAGGGACATATGTAAAATAGAATGACATCTGAAATACTCCTTGAACTCTAGAACGGTCCAGTACCTCGAATAGCACCAATCAACAACACGATATCAACCTCTGCATGTCGTACTTGTGCTAGGATCCGTATCAAAAGGGAATATTAGGGTGAGTACAATACACTTGTACTTAATAGGTATCATAGGCCGATTGGGCAAAATAGAAGCTAAGTTATGTAAAATAACACTATGGTGCCTACCCGAGTAGCATAAACTATTCTAGAAAGAAGCCCTTAAAATTAACATCTAATTTTTTGCTAACTAATAAGTAACATCTAACCACTTCACAAACATTTGAATCCTCTCAGACTCGAAAGAGATGCTAGCGGCTTAATTTCCGTAAAAAGTGTGAAAACGAGCCTCATACTCAACAATTGTCATGGAGCCCTACTCCATGTGATCAAACTTATCATGCATCTGAGTTGTCAAGCTATATGAAAAAAAATCTCTCCATGAATGCCTAAAAAAATCTAGTTCTAGTTATAGAAGACGAACCCAAAGGTGTACAACTAGAAAATGACCTCCACCAATCAGAAGTTACATCCATTAATTGATAGGTAGTATAAATAACTTCATGAGTCTTAAGGGATCTAAGATTATTTATCTTTTCCTTGAAATCCATAAAGAAATCATAGGCATCCTCGCCAATAGCCTTATAAAACTTGAGCGGACCCAAGAAGATAATCTCTCAATTTTTTTCTTATCGTTAGAAGATATAATTGTACCTAAAGAAACCATAGGAATAGTGAGTCTGACAAATAATAAATCCACACATGAGGTCCCATGATGGATGTACCCAGAAGTAGGAATACCATAAGCAAACATTGGCACTAACATTGGAACATCAGTCAAAGTCTCAGTGATACTAGATACACTGAATGGAAAACCCTCCAAAGAACTCAAGATATGAACAAAAAGACACTAAAGCATAGGGGTATCAACTAAAATATGTGAAACCTGAGTTGTCCTGGCACATCCTATCTAGTAATCATCTCTAGCTTACTCAACCTCAATCTCGGGAGAGGTCTCCCTAGAACATCCTCTGATTGGGGTAGGTAATCATGCCCGACCTCTACCTCTGGACGTCCACGACCCCTGCCTCTTCCGCTAGTCAATAATCTATCCTCAGGCATTGTCTTAGCATCCCTAACCTCTTGAGATCTAGTACTCACCATCTATACAGAAAAAATTGCCACTTAACTTAGAACATTAGATAAAAACAACCTGCATGACTAGGAATCAAAATATAGATTTTTTTTGAAAACACATCTTATAGTTTCTCGAAGATAGATACAAACATCTACATACCATTCCATGGGAATCAATTAGATATAATACTCTTACACTTATGAGATTGATGAACCTGCCTACTTTGATACCAATTTGTAACAATCCAAAAATCAAGTCAAGACGATAATTTTTCTAGTTCGGCCTTGACAAGTAAGTTAGTCACTAAACAGTACAGAGAAATCCAAATAGAATAAAAATAGTAAGACAAGACTTCTAGAATGAAGTTAGACCAAACATGAAATATATATAATAAAAGAAAGAATCTGATGAAGTAATATAATCCATCCAAAATCTGGTATCATACTGCAATAACATTTAGAACATATTTGAAAATTTAAGAGTCAAAAATCTATCTTTGATTCAAATAAATACATAGGTAATATAATGATATCTGCATCCACCATGAACAATAGAACGGTCCAGTACCACGAATGACACCAATTAATAATAATATCTCATCCTCCAAAAGTTATACTCGTGCTAGGATTCACACTAACAAAATATAGTAAGGGTAAGTATGGTCCATTTATACTAAGTAGGTAACTTAGGTTGGCTGAGAAAAGTAAAAAATAAGATAAGTAAAATATATTATGAGCACGTCACCTGCAAGCAGAAAAGCCCAAAAATGTAGCTCACTCTATCTCTACTAACAGTTCTAATATATATATACAAAAAAATAGAAATAACACAAATATATGAGAAAGAAATATCAAAAATAAACACAAATTAAGGAAACTAAAAAAAGCATAAAATATGCATATGCAAAAGTAATATGGATGGTATGAATGACGGAAGTCATCATATGACTTTCTGTCTACACCCACCGAGCTAGTAGCTTCAAGGTACGACCCGTAGGGAGTTTGAAACCCCTATACTATATCTCATATATTAATCTCAATCTCAATCTCAACTCACCTCTTTAGCTCATGTTCACAGAGAGGATTTTTATGAAAGTGTCTCTCATTTTCTTTCAAAAATTATTTTCCACAATGGTATCGGTATATCATGAATGTATAAGTATGAAATGATGTTGTAATACTCACAATCAACTCAATATGATGATATCCAATCTACCACAATCCCCCTACCCACCATATATATGTGTGTTTTTTTTTTTTTTTGTGTGTGAGAGAGAGAGACCCCAAAAATCAACTCAATATGTCCACAATTCATGATTATCAATATTAATTAGACAACATTAGAATAAATATGCATGTAAGATATAATTAATATGTTATCAACTTCTAATTAAAGTATTTCTATCATGATAACGACAATCAATGCTCAAATAAGATATATATTACAAAAATGAGCCATGCGTGGGAACTTATTTAGAATGAAGGCATTTAAATTAACAGATAATGACAATGATGTCAAATAATGCCCTCCACATTGGAAATACACAATATCAGATTTACAAGTTAACAACAATATCAAATATCGTATAGATGAGATGATGAACACCTATACGACTAACTATGTTTCGTAAAGAGCTAAGCATGGAAGATGACTTGTTTTTGATATTTTCCTATGTTTGACTTTTGGATTTTCAATCTCAAGAGTAGATTAGTGATTCTATCAAACTTGTTTGGTGTTGATATTGATGATATACCCCTTATAAGTATGATCTGAATCACTTGAGCTAAGTTAATGAATTTTGGGCTTGTAGCCGGTATTATTGAGTTTACAATAACATCGGAATGACTTGTATACCGATTATGAAAGTGTTTCAAGTTGATTTTACTCTTTCTTATATCCATTGTCCGATTGAAAATTGTTTCAGGTGTTCCAACACAAAATGATTCTAGAAGGTCTCATTATCCCCATGACCGATAGGAAATTATTTTAGGCGGGTTTATGGACCTCTCTTGTCTCCTATGGATCTTAACTAGAAAGAAAATTGGTATATTTATAAATGACCCATTTAATTCTGAAAAAACATACATTTTTTAAATGAAAAAATATTTTCAAAAAGAAACATTTTTTCTGAAATGACACATTATTTTTGAAACGACATAATGTTTTGAAAAAGATTTATTATTTCTTAAATGAAAAATTGTTTCTTAAAAGACACTATTATTTGTGAATTGATACATCATTTTGTAAAGCAATATGGTGTTTATGGGGATTATGCCCATAAATGTTTTCTCTTTTGCTAATTACTGTTATTTTTTGTATAAAATTCCAACCTCAAATGCCGAAGGGAGTATGTTCTGAAAATTAGAAATCAAACTAGTAAAATAAGACCAAGATGGCCTTCTAATACACCCTCTTGTGGGCTGCAGTGCTTCTGATTTTTTGATTATATTTTCATGAAGAAGACAATTCCTTATATGGTAACTCTTCCTTCCTTAAAGTTTACTCCCCAATATTTCCTTTTACTTTATTCATTGTTCTTCATTTTTATAGTATGCTAAAAGAGGCCAGGAGGGTTAAGAGATCTATATAACACTATGACTTTTCTCATGTGTCGATACAGATAATGATTGGCAACACATCATGTTAACTACGCGTTAGAGTAAAATTTTCCTTCTATAAATAGTTGTTCTAGAATGGTAGAAAAAAATTATAATATATCATCAGTAAGTCCATTCAGGGCTATGAAATAAAAAGTTACATCATTCAAATTTCATAATACTCTCTCTCTTTTCTCTATAATTTTTTTTTCCTATTTTCTTTTTTATCCATCTAAAAATGGATTTTGTAGAATGAAAAATTCTTGAACTAAATATTCAAGTTACTAAGTTAATTTTTGTTCTAGTTACTCATATGTGATATAACGTTGTACAAAGTTTTTCATTTTCTTATACTTTCTTTTTACAAGGTAGATAATTGCATCAATATTTAGGTCAAAAGGAACTTGTACAGAAGAAGTATATCAAAAGGAAAAACCAAGAAAAACATATGGTTTTCTTTTAAAACCTACAAATTTTCTATGTTACATGGAACTTCGAGTGAAGAAAAATAAAAAAAAGGGACAGGAGGCTATTCCTCAAGTTAATAAAATTCAGTTCTATCCCTACAAAATTCCTCTCCCCTTTTGTACTTCAAACTATTAATCTAAAAAATAGTTAAACACCTTTTACCAACTTAATATAGCGAACTGTTCAAATGCTAGAGAATCTTGGTGTTACCTTAACTCCCAATCTATATTGTAATCCCCTTACCCATTTTCCTTTCCCTACCCAATTTTTTTTTTTAAAAGTACCCGAATCCTTTATTTTGACTGTTTTGAGCATAATATGCCATTCTTTTCGTAGAATTATCAATTATTCTTATTTTATTTAGTTCCTAAACACTGCATTTTCTTTTGAGTACAAAATTGAGAAGTCTAAATTTAATCAACGCAACTAATAACTTGGTCGACCAAGATAATATTTAGTCAAAGACACTTATATTTATGTCTACTCAGTTTCTAGCAATGAGCCCTTACACTCAAATTCCTTCTTTGGGTAACAATCTAACTTTATTTAAGCCTAGTTTTCATCCTTTAAAAATCATGGTTCATGCTAAAAATATTCATTTATATTCATGTCAGGAGTACTTAATAATAGGTATCGCCATACTTGGACTTGAAAGCCATATCATATTAAATAAATCCATAGCCCTTCTCATTCAAAAAATACGTTAATGACCATCAAAAGATTTAAACATTAATTGAGAGTTCTTATTAGAGAAACATATGAAAAATTATGAAAAATACTCTCCTTTCAAGTCTTTAACGTATGGTGGTAAATTCTTTCATTAATCACATGCAATTTCTTCATTAGGGCACAAGAGCCTTTAGCATGAGAAATACCTCTTTGAAAAAATGCAAAATAACAATGCATAATAGGTAAGGATGTATCTTAGACTCAAGATTTATAATCATTCATAAAACATCCATAAAACTAGACACGCATAAATCTCATAATCGAAAATGAGGACTTATAGTTCATGCTCTCCAACCTATTTTGCAATTCATAACATGTTAAGACCATAAATTTCATCATGGGAGAGGGAATTTCATAATTTGTACTCATAAATCACTTTTCAAAACTCATATAATAGTTGCACATTATTATAACTCAAGTTTATGGAAAACCCCCATGATAAATATATTCTTTCATCAAAATGAGTTCACAATGCATGTCCTTCAAATTATTTTCAAAACCTATTACATTGAGATTTAGGATAGTACCACATACCTTTGACAGAGAAAAAAATGAATGATAATATTGAGTTTGGAATCTACAAACTTAAGAATTGAGAAATCCATCCTTGACGATCGTAAGAGGAAGAGGATGAGGGTTTGGGGTCTTTTAATTAGTCTTGTAATGGTTTTAAGGTTATAAGAAGGATTTGGAGAGTTATCGGGGTAGTGATGAGTGGTGATTTTACCAGTCATTCACACTCATCATTCGGGAACATTCCCTTGTTTTTAATGAGTAAATGGAAAATAATTATGATTAAATACACTAACATCCACACTTTGTAAGCATAGATTTGATAGATAGAAAGATGTGGATTGGATCTTGAAATGATCAAAAAGGGATAAAGAATGTGCAGCTAAAGACCTGGAGCAGAAGAGCCTCAGTTACCGCTTTCGCTGTCTGCTGACCGTGATCGCGATATTCAAGTAGAGCTAACTAATCATGGTCACATAAGTGTATCGCGGTCGCCGAGATAGTGGTCGTGGAGGATGCATTCGCGTCCAAGCTAGTATGATCACGGCTTAGCGGAAGAGTTCAGCCCAAGGGAAAATTTGAAAATGCACGTGGCTGATCCCAAATTTGATAAAAAAAGACTCAAACCCTTAAATTATTGATTATATTCCATCTTCCCTAACTTATTTAGGTTTAGCTCTTGAGTTCATAGTCTCCATACGTGGAGAATAAAATATTGTATAAATTTTGGGTGAAGAATGCATAGGAGACTTTCTAAGTCATGTATTATCTTACTTTTATTGTTGATTTATGGGACTTCAAAATTTGAAGTAACATTAAATTAATATTCAACAAGTCATTTCAATGGATATTATGGGTATATCTATGCTTATTTATCTTATGTGAAGCTAGATCTCCCTCTTGGGGTTATGTATGAATAGGGGTTAAAGTGTGTGTGGGTTATTATTGTTAGCCTCTATTTGGTAGTTCATTTTTTATGGGTTTTATCATTGCTATGATAACTTGGTTGGGATTTGTGGGTGAAATCCCCAAATACCCACATTGGTTTGATAAGTAAAAGCTCCAAACTATAGAAAGTTCAAGCCCATCTTCGAAAGAAGGGTTTTGGGTGAACTTAAGGAATTCACATCATCCTTCAATGAAGGATGTGGAGACCAAAGCAATGATAGACAATTATGTGTGTAGTTTGCTAAATTTTCACTATCTTAGAAATAAGGGTGATTGTGAAGTTAACTATACCATGGGTATTATCCTATAAATAGGGATGCCTAGATTGAGGTTTGGTTACCAAATATTAAACACACCCGTTAGGTATTCGAAACAATCAATGGTAAAAGTTTGGTGTTTTGTTGAAAGACTAGCATCAAAATCTATAACCGAACCTACCTATATTTGATCTACTAAATTGATGTTGATTACTAACACCCACATTTCATTCCCTTAGTAACACATAATCCTAAGATTCGAGCAAAATTTTTAAAACTCTAATTATTCGTAGCCCTGAATTTATACTAGAAAAACCCAAAAAGAGACATTAGTGTAGATTCCTATCTCCCCCATTTTAATATTTTTATACCGTAGGTTTGAATTTAGTTGGTATCTATTATTTTTAATCAACTTGATTTCCACTCAAATTGTTCCTCGACGATTCAACCCCGACTCTAAATTTGGGTAAATATATTGACGACGACCACCTTGCACTTAAATTGATGTGTAAGTTGAGCATTATAAAAAATGGCGCTGTTTCCGGGGAAAAATTTGGTGTATGAAGTTAGTTTTGAATATTTGCTAACTTTCTTTAATTCGAGCTTGTATATATTTTTTTGTGATTTTCTTTTGTAGGTAGATTTTTATTTTTATTACTTTTCTCTATGGCATCTTTAGATAAGTATGATGTTGGTGGTTGGGAATTCTATCGTTATGACCCACGTCCAATTTATGATGGACCAAACTTTAGGAGAGATTGTAACTATGCTTCATGGAGAGATGTGGACCCACCATCTTAATCCTGTAGGGAATATAGGTGTTCTTTATGTAGTGGTCGAGAAGGACATTAGGTTGACTATCCAAATGCCCTTCCCCCCTATTATGTTAATAAGGTTTCTGTTTTTTCTTATGATCTTAATAGGTCCTATGATGAGAAGAGGTAAGAGCAACATACCGAGAATAATGGATTTGCCACAAGGTTACTAGTTATTTTGGATGGCATAGAGGCAATGGGAGAGAGTATACAACCCATACAAAAAGGGGCATTTAGATAGAAAAGTTTCAAGATGAAGGAAATGGGCAAAGAAGAAAAGCTTGATAGTAAGAGGAAATAGGGAAAGAAGAAAAGCTTGAAACTATCTCTACCTTGCCCATATTCAATGAGGAGGTTCATCAAGAAGAGAAACGAAGTTATGATGATGAGCTTGGTAGCAAAGACTCCTTTGTAACTTTCCATTCTACCTTATCAAATGAGGAAGAAAATTCCAAAATAAAAGGAAAGGTACTAGAGTCAAGAGAAAAATCAAGGCAAATCTCTTATGAAGACTCTACTTTATTTTGGAGAGAAGGTGATACAGAGTAGTCTATTCCGAAATTAGGGGTTGGACCTCATTCAATCCTTTTTTCAACATTGTTCTTCGAGGATGTGATGAGAATCCATCCACCAAGACAAATGATGGATTATGGAGAGATGGAGTACGATTCCTACATTTTGGAATTTGACATTCCGAAAAAGCATATGGAACCTCGTCCATCAAATGCCATGGAACACAACTTCCATGTAATAAGAGTGGCATATTGATGTGCACACCTTTACCCAAGGGGCCAAGCCACAAAATTGATGTAAAATTGGGAAAAAGGTTCAAATCTTCAAAATAGTGAGATTGAAGCTTCCTTTCCATTTCATCACCTCTTCCATGCCTTATCTTGGAAGATCTGAATCTTCTATCCCTCTGCTGCTCATTGCATATTGAACGAAAGTTGGGATGGAGATTCAAATCTTCTAAGTGAAAGAACAAAAAGAAGTGGTGAAGGTGTCGTGCTACGACGTTAAACTAAGTGCTCGATGGGAGGAACCTAATCATGCCACGAAAAGTGGCACATATTCTTTTTAATTCATGCATGGTAGAGTAGATTTTGTTTTGTTTATGCATGCATAATCCATGAAATATTCGTGCTAAGAGGAATTTTGATTGAATGTGAAAAAAGAACGTGTGAAATAGGCAGTTTGGACTGAACAAGAAGTGCAAGAGACCAGTTGTTTGGTTTCAGTTACCACGATCGCAGTCAGTGCCACCACGATCGCGGAGGATGCATGATTGCGATCGCGGAGGATGCATGATTGCGATCGCAGAACTAGGACCGCGATCATGGTTAGATCAGTTTAAATGACCATTCGAATGCCCATTTCCCACACGCATCTCTTTCATAATTCACTCAAATTCTCTTAACTTTTTCGCTTTGCTTTGCATATCCAAGTGTCATTTCATTCTTTTTTCATTATCCGACCATGGTATAGTGTCCAAACTCCCTGATTCTTAACTTAATTGCATGCTTAGAACTTGTAATTTAGTGAGTGGACTGAATTAATTCTTTTATTACAAAATGCATATTAATTTCTGATTGTTTATATGGTAAGCTATTGTAGTTTGTATACACACTAATGGGGAAGTCTTGAGTACCAAGATTTAGGATTAAAATGGTTGAAACGAGAGTGTACACCATGTTTTTAATTTATTTCCCTAATGAGTTCATTGCTATTTCTTCTAGTTTGGGGATGTGGTCACGTATTCTAGGCTCAAATTCTACAATTATAATGTTGATATGCCTAGAAGAAACAAAAAGGTAGGGTTAAAAGTATGTATTAGAGTAAAGTATAGAAACTGGTAAATCTGGTCTCAGGTACCGCGATCGCTATCAATGCTCCTCGATCTCCATACGTAAGGATAAGAATTATAGGAACTAAAATATCTGCACATCTATTCCCACCCCCAAAACCTTCCATAACACTACCGCATAAGCTTACCTTTTTTATTTGGCATGTTTTAGGTATGAAAATACTAATGATGGTCTGAGTTGTATTAATTTTAGGTTCAAAACCTGACAGATGGGAGATTTTGACAACACCAAGTTCATGGCTGCCGAATGCTAAGACCACTACTTCGATGATATGCAAAAGATGAAATTACTCCTAGAAAAGGGTATTTTCCTTGATAAAGTGGAGGAGAAGATCCCAACATTCCATGCCCAACTCAATGCTACCGAGTGGATGTGTTTTTCTCCAGACCCCTATTATGCAAATGATCAGTAGGTATGTGAGTTCCACACAAACCTTAGAGTAATTTATCTCATAAACCCAGTAATGACAATTGGGGGAAAACAAGTGAACTTTTGAGCAGAATGGATTAATGAGGTATACAGGTATCCTAAAGCTAACATGGGGCAATTCCAAGATAAATAAAGCAAGCCAAAAGCTTGAACGACAAACATACTATGTTTGGGAAAAGAAGTAAACTGGTCCATCAACAAGAACGATATTTTTAATAATGACTTCACAGCTGAAGCCAGGCTATGGCTGAATATCATTTGCAGAAGAGTCTTGTCATGCACTCAGATCTAAGGGTTGTTTCTATCATCTTGTTCGGGTCAAAGATTCTAGCACTGAAATTACTTCCCTTTAGTCTGTTTTGGTACTGAATAAATTCATAGAATTCTTTGCTGATGATCTCCCTGGGATACCACCAGATAGGGAGATAGATTTTGACATTGACCTATTAGCAGACACCTATCCTATTTCTTTTTTGCCATACAGAATGGCTCCTGTAAAATTGAAAGAGTTTAAAGAATAGTTAAAAGACCTTTTTGAAAAAGGCTTTATTTATTATAGTGTCTCTCCCTAGGGTGCTCTGATACTAATCGTGTGTAGCAAAGAAAGATCCCTTCATATGTGCATAGATTACCTTTACCTGAAAAAAATCATAGTTAAAAATAAGTATACTCTCTCCAGAATCAATGTTATTTTTGACAAACTCTGGGGTGAAAAATATTTCCCCAAGATAGACCTTCTTTTGGGGAACCATCAGTTGAAGGTTAGGGGGTTAACATTCCCAAAACCGCTTTAGGAACCCGATACGGTTACTATGAATTCTTGGTCATTTTCTTCAGGCTGATTAATGCCCCCACAACATTTATGGATCTAATGAATAGGATGTTTTATGAGTTTCTAAACCTGTTCTTTATAGTTTTTATTGATGATATCTTTATTTACTCTTAAGAGTGAGGAGTAAGATGACAATCATCTCTGAATCGTCCTTTAGTCTCTTAAGAACCATGAGTTGTATGCAAAGTTTTCCAAGTGTGAATTCTAGCTTAGTTGTATCACTTTTCTGGGGCATATTATTTCTAGAGAGGGAATTCAGGTTGACCACCAAAAGGTAAAGGTAGTAAGAAAATGGCCCAAGACCACGACTCCGACCGACATCCAGAGCATCTTGGATTTTGTAGGGTATTACAGGAGATTTGTAGAGAGTTTTTGGTCCATATCCGCTCCTCTTACTAAATTTACTCGGGAAAATGTGAAATTTTTGTGGTCTGACTCTAGTGATAATAGTTTAGAGAAACTGAAACACCAGTTGACAACTACATCGGTCTTGACTCTTCCCGAGGGTACAAAGGGATTTGTGGGTTACTGTGCTACTTCCAGGGTGATATTTGGATTCGTACTTATGCAATGTGGTGAGTTGGTGGTTTATGCATCTACATAGTTAAAGGTGGATGAGAAGAACTATCCTACCCATGATTTACAGTTGGCTGTCATGGTGTTTGCTTAAAAACTGGTGTCATTATCTTTATGGAGTACATGTAGATATCTTTACTAATCATAAAAGTTTGTAATATGTCTTTTTATATAAAAAGTTGAATCGCAGGCCAAGGTGGTGGTTGGAGTTGTTGAAGGATTATGACATAATCTTGCACTATAATCCGGTTGAGGCTAATGTAGTGGTTGGTGCCCTTAGCAGGTTGTCCATGGGTAGTCTTTCATATGTGGAGGAAGGAAAGAGAAATATGGGGAAGGATATTCATCGGCTTTCCAATTTGGGAGTTCAACTCTTATACTCCGATGATAGAGGGGCGTTTGTACAAGAGGTAGCTAAACCTTCCCTATGTGCAGAAGTTAAGGAGAAACAAATGAGAGATCCTGTTTTGATGTAGATTAAGGAGGATATTGGTCAACAAAAGGCAATGACATTTGAAATTGGTGGTGATGGTGTTTTGAGGTATCAAGGTAGGATTTGTGTGCTGGAATTAGATAGGTTACAAGAAAGGATTCTGGACGAAGCTCACACTTCCAGGTATTTTGTTCACCCTAGATCTACAAAAATGAATCGTGATTTCAAGGAGATTTACTGGTGGAATAACATGAAAAGAGATGTTGCTGAGTTTATGGGTAAGTGTTTGAATTGTATACAAGTTAAGGTGGAACATTTGAGACCAGGTGGCACTTCCCAGGAGATAGCTTTGCCTCTTTTGAAATGAGAGATGATCAACATGGTCTTTAGTATAGGACTTTCAAGATCCTGAATCTAATATGAATCCATTTGGGTGATTTTAGATATGATGACCAAGTCTTCCCATTTTCTTCAAGTGTGGACTAATTATTAGGGGGATGATTATGCTAAGATGACATTCAGGAAATATGTTTTTAGCATGAGGCTCTAGTGTCTATCATATATGATCGAGGTACATAATTTTCTTCTTAGTTTTGGTGGTCTTTTCAGAGGGGTTTAGTGTAACGCCCCAAATCTGGTACCATGAATGCTACACAGTCTCATGTCCCCAAAGGACCACAAGCTAACCTATGACTGATATTTATCCCTGAACACTACATAATATACTATGTAAATGGGAAAATAAATGTTGTAAGGCCATAAGGTTCAAAACTGAGACACAATATCTGATAGAATATAACATCTGTGTGGGGCATGAAATACCCAAAACAAACTAATAAACTGACCGAACATGATATTCTTAAAAGCCTATAACTGTCTGAATAAAGAGTTGATGGGACATATCCCCAACTAACTCCAACTAATGAAATAAACTAAGTACTGAAATGATAAGATAATGCTCATGTCCTCGAAGGATGAGGACTCACTGTTGACTCTGACTGCTGAGTACTAGAATGCTACTGATGCTCTGGAGCTTGTGCTTCTGAACCTATGGTATAAAACACCATAGCGCAAATACTTCAGTATGATTGAATGTACTGGTATGCATGTGAGGTAGGCTGAATACAAAGAGTTCACATGCATGAATTATACTAACTGACTTAACAACATGAATGTGAGAATACATGCGTGAATACATGATAATTGTAAATGAGTTCGTGATAACATTATTACTAAATCTGAGTACAGATAAAATAAGATACTGATAATCGTATAGCTAAAATAGATAATACTGAGTGACAGTATCTGACATTCTAGTTTATGATGGAACTAGCTAAGTTTTGTTCTGTTCTGAGGTGACTGCATCTGACAGTCCAAAATTTTGTTGAACTATCTGAGTTCTATTACTGAGGCTAAATAACTATATCTGATAGTCCTGATCTGTAACTGAAACTATGGCAAGTAGTAATCTTAATGGTACTTGGTACCAAGTTTATAATGCAAATCTGAATAAGAAACTGAATAAGCTTAAGGAAAATTATTACCTTGAGCTGAGTCTGAGTTTGCAAAAAACAGGTGAGGGTACTTGGTTTGCATGTCTGCTTCTGCTTCCCAAGTAACTCCCTCAACGGACTGATTCCCCCAAAGAACTTTGACTAATGGGAATTCTTTGTTCCTTAGTCTACAAATCTGGTAGTCAAGGATTTTGACTGGAATTTCTTCATAAGAGAGACTGTTTTGAACATCTATGCTCTAAATAGGGGCTACATCTGCTGGGTTCCCTATGTACTTCTTGATCAAAGAGATATGGAAGACTGGGTGAACTGGGGATAGATTTGAAGGCAATGTGAGCTGATAAGCTACTTTGCCGAAGAGACTGAGAATTTTAAAGGGACCTTCATATCTGGAACCAAGCTTTCCCTTCTTGACTAATCTCTTCACTCCCTTCATGAGAGAGATATTTATATAGACAAAGTCACCAATTTTGAACTCGAGATCCTTTCTACATACATTTGCATAAGACTTCTGTCGGCTCTGATCAACCCAAAGTCTCTCTCTAATCAACTAAACTTTTTCTAAGGCATCAAATACCAAGTTAGACCCTACGACTGAGGCCTCACTAACTTCGAACCAACCTACTGGAAATTTACATCTCCTACCATAGAGAGCCTCGACTGGAGCCATCTGAATACTAGACTGATAGCTGTTGTTGTATGCAAACTCAATCAAAGGCAAGTTGTCTTCCCAACTTTCCTTGAAATATATTGCACAAGCCCTTAGAATATCCTCCAAGGTCTGAATGGTCCTTTCTACTTGACCATCTGTCTAGGGATAAAAGGCTATAAAAAGATAAATTTGGGTACCAAGACCCTTTTGGAACACTTTCCAGAAATAAGAGGTGAACTGGGTACCTCTGTCTGAAATAATGGACAACAGAATACCGTGTAATCTAACCAACTCCCAAATATAGAGTTTGGCATAGTCCTCGGCTAAATAAGAGGTATGAACTGGAAAGAAATGAGCTTATTTGGTCATCCTGTGTACAATGACCCAAACTGAATTATGCTGACGGCGAGTACGTGGAAAACCCATCACAAAGTCCATGCTCACTTCTACCCATTTGAAGGTAGAAATAATGAACTATTGCATAGGACCACTAGGCTTCTGATGCTCTGTCTCAACCTGCTGACACATAAAGCACTTAGCCACAAACTCTGTAACATCTCTTTTTATGCCACTCCACAAATAGATCTCCCGTAAGACACGGTACATCTTTGTGGCCCCTGGATGAATAGAGTAGAGCTCACCATGCGCTTCTGCAAGAATTCTCTACCTCAAGTCATCTACACCTGGAACACACAGACGACCCTGACAACGCAAAACACTATCTCCTTCCTGGGAGAAAACCTCAACCTTGTGATTGTTGACTAACTCTTTCACCTTTACTAGACTGGGACCTCTATCTTCCTTTTCTTTCAGCTCACAAACTAGAGATGATTTTGAACTACTATGAACCCATACATTACCCTCCTCTAAATCGACTAAGTGAATATCTAATCAGGCAAGTTGATGGACTTCCTGAGCTAACTTCTACTTATTTTCCTCAACATGAGCAACACTACCCATAGACAGTCTAATGAGTGCGTCGGCCACTACATTGGCCTTGCCCGGATGATAAAGGACAGTCATGTCATAATATTTTAAGAGCTCTAACCACCTTCTCTAGCGGAGGTTAAGATCTTTCTGAGAGAATACGTACTAAAGGCTCTTATGGTCTGTGAACACATCTACATGTACACCGTATAGATAATGCCTCCAAAACTTTAAGGAAAATACTACAGCTGCTAACTTAAGATCATGAGTCGGATAATTCTTTTTATGGGGTTTAAGTTATCTGGAGGCATACGCTATGACCTTACCATGTTGTATGAGGACACAACCCAAACTTACTCTTGATGCATCACAATATACTACAAACCTATCTGAACTATCTTGAAGAGCTAGGACTGGAGCTGAGGTGAGTCGAGTCTTCAACTCCTAAAAACCCCTCTCGCAAGGATCTGACCACTAAAACTTGACCTTATTTAGAGTAAATCTGGAAATAGGGGATGTAATAGAAGAAAATCCCTCAAAAATCATCACTAATAGCCAGCCAAACCCAAGAAACTCCTGATATCTGATGGAGATTCAGGGAGATGCCGTTTTCTTACCTCTTCGGTCTTTTGAGGATCAACCCTAATGCCATCACCGAAAACTATATGACCAAGGAATGCTACTGACCTTAGACAAAACTTGCACTTACTGAATTTGGTGAACAACTGATGATCTCTGAGAACCTGAAGTACAATTCTGAGATGGTCTGCATGATCACGCTCACTGCGAGAATTGATCAGAATATCATCTATGAAGACTATGATGAACATGTCTAAGTAATTCTTAAACACACGGTTTATCAAGTCCATGAAAGATGCTGGGGAATTAGTAAGACCAAACGACATGACTAGGAATTCAAAGTTACTATACCGAGTTCTTAAAGCTATTTTTTGAACGTCACATTCCATGTCTTTGAGCTGATGATAGCCTGTTCTAAGGTCTATCGTAGATAAATAGCTTGCACCCTGAAGTTGGTCAAACAAGTCATTAATACGGGGAGGTGGATACTTGTTATTGACTGTGACTTTATTGAGCTAACGGTAATAAATGCACATTCTAAGAGAACCATCTTTCTTGCATACGAATAAGACTGGTGCGCCCCATGGGGACACGCTGGGCCTGATGAACCCTTTATCTAAGATATCTTTCAACTTCTCTTTCAAATCTCTGAGTTCTGCTGGTGCCATTTTGTATGGCGGAATAGATATAGGTTGAGTATCTGGAAGAAGATCAATGACGAAATTCATTTGCCTTTCGCGAGGAATTCTGGGAAGATATTCGGGAAAGACATCTGAATATTCATTCACTACTAGGACTAAATCAAGACTGGGAGTTTTGAAACTAGTTTCCTTAACTCGATAAAGATGATAGACACATCCTTTAGACATCATTTTCCTCGCCTGATGGTAGGAAATAAGTTGACCTCTGAATGCTGAAGTACTACCCCTTCACTTTAGGATGGGTTCATTCAGAAACCTGAACTAGACTATTCTATTTTTGCAGCCGACTGTGTCATAACATGAGTGATGCCAATCCATGCCGAGAATAACATCAAAATCAGTCATCTCTAATTCGACTAAGTCTGCTGAAGTGACTTTCTGAAATATCATAACCGAACAATTCCTGTATACCTGTCGAGCTATGATGGTTTTATCCACTGGGGTAGACACTGAAAAGGTCTCTGCTAGAATTTCAGGACTAATTCTGAAATCACCTGCTATATAAGGAGTAAAAAAAGACAAGGAAGCAATTGGATCTAGCAAAGCATAAACATGCAAGTGAAAGTTTTGTAACATACCATTAACCACATCAGGAGAATTTTCCTGATCCTGTTGGGACTGGAGAGCATAAAGTCTGTTTGGGCATTGCCCACTAGTAGCACTGAAAGTGGTACTCTGTTGATTTGGACGATCGGACTGAACTGAGGAACGATTCTGCTGTCCCTAATAATCTGATTGGGGAAAATATCTGACACTATGTCCTGGCTTTCCATATCCAAAAAAAAAATCTCTTCCAGCTCTGCAAATACCCTTGTGGTTCTTACCACAAGTCTGACAAATGGGATTAGTTTGGGCATTGCTGACGTTGCCCTGAGACTTAGAGCCTGGCGCCCTATATCTATTACCATCTCTGAACTTAGGATAGGGAGAACTAGCCGAAAATGGAGATGGAACTAATGACTTAGGATAAAATTGAGAATGATTTCTTCTTTTTGATTTGGGGCGAGTAAAGTTGAAACTACATGTCCTTGATCTCTTATTCTGCTTCTCCCTTATCTTAATATTTTTCTCCTCTATCTGCTGAGCATGATCCATAAGCCTAGCTAAAATCATGTCACTATTCATCATCACAGACCTACACTCGTTGACCACACTATCATTCACCCTAGAAACAAACTTACTCATCTTGGCCCTACTGTCTGCAATCACATGATGGGTATATCTAGCTAATTGAGTAAACTTAAGAGAATACTCTTTCACCATTATGTTGCCCTACATGAGGTTGATGAATTCTAATACCTTAGCTTCTCTCAGATCTAGGGGAAAGAACCTATCTAAAAATGTGGTGATAAACTCCTCACACTCTATAGGTCCTACATCAACTGGCCTTTCTGACTTCCACTACTTGTACTAAGTGTGGGCAACATCTTGCAACTGATATGAAGCTAGCTTAACACTCTCACTAGAAGTAACCCCCATGATGTATGTAACCTTCTAAACCTGATCAATGAATTCTCTAGGGTCATCATCTGACTTAGACTTGAGAAAGGATGGAGGATTATTCGAGTGAAATCCCAAATCTTGGCTGCAGCAGAATTGGCCACTGGGTTGGCTGAAACAACAGTTGGTCATTTATTCTGAGTAGCAACTGATTGAGCAAGTGTAGTGAATGCATCTCTGAACTCTATGAGAAACATGTTCACCCAAATGATCTTCGAGCTGAAGGGTTGGGTGATTCCCATTTCTTCTTTTAGGAGGCATATTCTATAGAAGAAAGGGAGAAATGGATTAGACTGAGAGATTAGCTTGAGATTATGCTCACGGGCATGAAAGGAATACTGAAAGAAGGGAAACTATTCCTAAAACATCTTATAGCCTCCTGCACATAAATGTGGCGTGCAACACATGCATGCACAAGACTCTACTATCAGACTTCCTAGGACACTATTGAACCTTAGGATCTAATACAAAGTTTGTAACTCCCCAAATCTAGTACCTTAATGCTACAATGTGCTCATGATCCCAAAGGACCACAAACTAACCCTTAACTTAAATATGTACCCTAACACTGCATAATATACTATGTAAATATGAAAATAAAGGTTGTAAGGACGTAAGGTTCAAAACGGACACATTATCTAATAAAATATAACATCTGTGTGGGGTATGAAATACCCAAAACAAACTAATAAAATGACTAAACATGATAGTCTAAAAAGCCTCTAACTATCTGAATAAGGAGTTGATGGAACATATCCCCTACTAAATCAAACTATTGAAATAAACTAAGTACTAAAATGATAAGATAATGCTTATGTCCTCGAAGGATGAGGACTTACTGCTGACTCTAACTGCTGAGTACAAAAATGCTACTGATTCTCTGGAGCTCGTGCTTCTAAACCTATGGTATAAAACACCATAACACAAATGCGTGAGTACATTTGAATATGATGATATGCATATGAGGTCGGCTAAATGCAAAGGGATCACATGCATGAACTATACTAACTGACTGAACAACATGAACGTAAGAATACATGCATGAATACATAATAACTATAACTGAGTTTATGATAACATGATTACTGAATCTAAGTACTGATAACATGAGATGCTTATAACCGTATAACTTAAATAACTAATACTGAACAACTATATCTGACAATCTAGTTTCTGATAGAACTAATCGAGTTCCATTCTGTTCTAAGGTGATTGCATCTGACAACCCAGAATTCTATAGAACTATCTGAGTTCTATTACTGAGATTGAATAACTGTATCTGATAGTCCTGATCTGTAACTGAAATTATGGGAACTAGTTATCTAACCGACATGCCCCATGTAACTTAATATAGCTGTATTGGGGTCCAATCTGTAACCTCAATTGGAAGGCTGTCAATACTGCTCCACTGGTAAGGATAATATATGGGTGACCCTCATATGACAGTGTCCCCGAAAGAGAATGGTGGGACCCTCATCTGGCAGCGTTTATCCACCTCAACTTAATATAGCTGTCTTGGGGTCCAATCTATAACCTCAATTGGAAAGATGTCAATACCGCTCCACTGGTAAAGATAAGCTGTGGGTGACCCTCATATGACAATGTCCCCAAAATAGAATGGTGGGACCCTCATCTGGCAGCGTTTATCCACCTCAACGACCATCATCTGATAGTGTTGATGTCTCAACCTATGCTGGCTACATAGTTCTGGAATGGAAGGATGACTTCTAAGAATCATACCCTTATTTGACAATGTGTGTTCCCATCCTTAGGTTCACTCGGTGCTAATTCCTACTCCAATCTGAATAGACACTGAACATGGATTACTGAACTGAACTGGACTGAATTAACTGAGTTTTTGTTGACTGACGGAATAGTATTGAGATTACTTTATTACTGAACTTTCCTGAGTCACATGACTGACTGAGTTCTATTTATCATGGCTAGAATGAGGATATTGTGAAAACATGACACTAACTCTAGGAACACAACTATATTTTTTGGGTACAAGTACCCCCAAGACTCGATGGGAAGAAACTGACAAAGAATGGCTTTCTTGAATTCATGACCAACATCAAAATCCATAATACAATAAGTTGAAGATTTCATGAAGTACAAGTTCTAAATCACCACAATGGCTACATATATATCCATACTTCATTGACTAAGACATTTGATTAAACACTTGACGTGTATAAAATTGTACATGAATGGAGATTTAATAGTATTAGACTAGTATGAGAGTTTTCCTTCACATAGGCATTTAGTCAAACACATGGGGAGCATGCTTTTATTATACCATCATCAACACATCTGATAATCATGGATACATCAATAAACTTGTAAATTAAAGGGAGTTTATCATGATTATTATTCAAATCTTCATATACTAGGGTCAATCATTGGAATATGTAATTTAATACATGAATCAAAACCCCAAAACAGCATAAACATGAATTGAAATTCAATTTAAATAATGAACATTCATCAATACACAAATATTTGATTTTGAAAAGATATTCTTGAGCTTCATGGGAGAAAAGACCCACTAATCAACACATGACATACCTTGATACTTGATTTGGGAAGATTGATGGAAGAATCCTTGATATTTTAATCTTGAATTGGAAACCTCTCTTCTTGTTCTTGAGAGAATTTGAGAGAAAAGAATGTATTTTGGTGAAATAGAGGATAAATTTAGTTTTTATGGATCTTTGGAGTGAAGGAAAAATACCAAAATACCCCTCCAAAACCATTTGAAAAATACTAAATTCTACGGCTGACGGCATTGGGCTGATGTCGTCACATATGTGATAAACCGTTAGCTTATGTCATCACTTGATGTTGGAATTTATGACTTTCTTCCTAAGTATGAAGACATTAGCTAATAAGTCATCAGATATGTGATAAGCCGCCAGCTCATGTTGTGACTTAGTTGCCAGGCTAACATGCTGGAGTAAAATGGGTATAACTGTTTGCATCAATATTGTATTTAAGCAAAATTGGTATCGTTGAAAAGATAATTCAATTATCTATTTTTTTATGGTTAGTTATATCCAAAATTAGTAGTATAAATATGATATTCTCGTTTGAATTTGACTATACCAATATCCTTCTCAAGAATTTAATCGGTAAGGAATGTTTTGATTCGCCTAATAGCTATGACGTATTTGAGACCTTAATTGACATCCAACTTGATCATAAAACTACCAAATAACCATGATGTACTTTTAATAATCTTGAAATATGGTGCTAATATTGATTTGTATTTTTTAGGGGTTATTATATTTAAGTACCCAAGTAAATCTCATAACTTCTTTTCACCATCAAATGGATGGGCAAGAAGAGCGCACGATTCATACCTTAGAAGATATGTTGAGGGATTATGTCATTGACTTTCAAGGTAGTTTGGTGGTTAACTTGCGTTGATAGAATTATCCTATAACAAAAGCTACCACTCTAGAATCCAGATGGCCCCTTTTGAGTCTATTTATGGGAGAAGGAATAAGTTACCAATTGATTCGTATGAAGTGGGTGAGGACCATTTAATTGGGCTTGATCTTGTTCATCAGTCGATGGAGAAAATAAAAGTTTTTATAGAGCGACTTAAGACTACTCAAAGTCAACAAAATTCTTACGCTGAAACTAGAAAAAAAGAGTTAGAGTTTAAGGTTAATGATTGGGTGTTTCTAAAGATCTCCACTATGAAGGGAGTCATGCGATTTGAAAAGAAAGTAAAACTTAGTCATTCTTATATAGAACCTTATCAAATTATGAGAAGGATTGGTGGAGTTGCTTATGAGCTTGATTTGGCCGCAAGTTTATCTTTTATTCATCATGTGTTTTATGCATAATTCTGAAGAAATGTATGGGAGATCATTCGCTTGTGTTGCCTTTTGAGAAAATCAGTTTGAAGGATTCCTTATAGTACGAAGAAGAACCCATGTCTATACTAGATTAGCAAGTTCGAAAGTTTTGAGAAGTAAGGATATAGTTGGCTGAGAAAAGTAGAAAATTAGATAAGTAAAATACACTATGAGCACATCACCTGCAAGCAGAAAAGCCCTACACAGTAGCTCACACCATCTCCACTAATAGTTCTAATATATATACACAAAAATGGAAAATAACACTAATATATGAGAAATAAATATCAATACTAAACACAAATTAATGAAACTAAAGAAAGCATAAAATATGCATATGCAAATGTAATATGGATGGTACGAATAATGGAAGTCATCGAATGACTTTTTGTATACACCCACCGAGCTCGTAGATTCATGGTACGACCCATGGGGAGTTTTCAAACCATTTACTATATCTCATATCTCACTCTCAATCTCAACTCACCTTTTTAGCTTATGTTTACGGAGAGGGTTTTTATGGAAGTGTCTCTCATTTTCTTTCAAAAATGGTTTTCCACAATAGTACCTGTATATAATGAATGTATAAGTATGAAATGTTGATGTAACACTCACAATCAACTCAATATGATGATATTCAATCAACCCCCCACTCCCACTCCCACCCCCACCACCCACCCTCCTTATATATATATATATATATATGTGTGTGTGTATGTGAGAGAGAGAGCGTTCCCAAAAATCAACTCAATATGTCAACAATTCATGATTATCAACACTAATTAGAAAACATTAGAATAAATATGCATGTAAGATATTATTAATATCTTATCAACTTCTAAGTCAAGTATTTCTATGATGATAAAGACAATCAATGCTCAAATAAGATATATTTTACAAAATGAGCCATGCGCAAAAATTATCTAGAATTAATGCATTTAAATTAACAAATAATGGCAATGATGTCAAATAATGACCTCCACATGGGCAACACACAATATCAGATGTCACACGTCAACTACAATATCAAATAATGTATAGATGAGATGATGAGCACCTATACGGCTAACTATGTATCGTAAAGGGCTAAAAATGTAAGATGACTTGTTTTTCATATTTTCCTACGCTTGACTTTTGGATTTACAATCTAAAGAGTGGATTACTGATTCTATCAGACTTGTTTGGTGTTGATATTGATGATATACCCCTTATGAGTGCGATTTGAATCACTTGAGCTAAGTTGATTAATTTTGGTCTTTTAGCTGGTGTTATTAAATTGACAACAAAATGTGAATGACTTGTATACCGAATAAGAAAGTATTTTACGTTGATTTTACTCTTTCTTACATCCATTGCCTGATTGAAAATTGTTTCAGGGTTTCCAATGCAATATGATTCTAGAAGGTCTCATTATCCCCATGACTGATAAGAAATTATTTTAGGTGGATTTATGGACATCGCTTGTCTCCTATGGGTCTTAACTAGAAAGAATACTGGTATATTTTTAATTGACCGATTTAATTCTTAAAAAACACACATTTATGAAATGAAAAAATATTTTCAAAAAGAAACATTTTTTTCTGAAATGACACATTATTTTAGAAACGGCATAATGTTTTCAAAAAGATTCATTATTTCTTAAATGACAAATTGTTTCTTAAAAGATACTATTATTTCTGAAATAAAACATCTTTTTATAAGGCAATATGGTGTTCAAGGAGTTTATTATCATAATTGTTTTGTCTTTTGCTAATTACTGTTATTTTTTGTATAAAATACCAATATCAAATGCCAAAAAAAGTATGTTCTGAAAATCAGAAATCAAACAAGTAAAAATCAGACCAAGATGCTTTTCTGATACACAATCTTTTGGGCTGCACTGCATCTGATTATTTGATTAGAATTTCATGAAGAAGGCAATTCCTAATATGGTAACTCTTGCTTCCTTAAAGTTTGCTCCCCAATATTTCCCTTTACTTATTCAATGTTCTTTATTTTTGCATTATGCTAAAAGGGGGCCAGGAGGATTAAGAGATCTATTTTACAACACTATGATTTTTCTCATGTGTCGAAACAAATAATGATTGATAACACATCTAGTTAACTACGTGTTAGATTAAACTTTTCCTTTTATAAATAGTTGTTTTAGAGTGGTAGTAAAAAAATATAATATATCATCAATAAGACAATTTAGGTCTATGAAATGAAAAGTTTCATCATTCAAATTTCATAACTTGGTCTCTCTTTTCTCAATTAAAATAAGTTTTCCTATTTTATTTTTTATCCATCTAAAAATTGATTTTGTAGAATGGAAAATTCTTGATCAAAATTTCCAAGTAACTAAGTTAATTTTTGTTCTAGTTACTCATATGTGAGGTAATGTTGTACTAATTTTTCTATTTTCTTATGCTTTCTTTTTACAACGTAGATAATTGCATCAATATTTAGGTCAAAAGGCACTTGTACAGAAGAAGTATATCAAAAGGAAAAACGAAGAAAAACATATGGCTTTCTTTTAAAGCCTACAAATTTTCAATATTACATGGAACTTTGGGTGAAGCAAAATAAAATAAAGGACAGGAGGCTATTCCTCAACTTAATAAAATTCATCTCTAACCCTACAAAATCCCGCTCCCCTTTTGTACTTCAAACTATTAATCTATAAATAGTTAAACACCTTTTACCAACTTAATAAAGAGAACAAATCAAATCTTGGACAATCATGGTATTACTTAAACTCCCAATATATATTGTATTCCCCTCACCCATTTTCCTTCCCCTACCTCATTTTATTTTTTAGAAAGTACCCAAATCCTTTATTTTGAGTGTTTTGATCATAATGTGCCATTTTTTTCATAGAATTATCAATTATTCTCATTTTATTTAATTCCTAAACACTACATTTTCTTTTGAGTAAAAAATTGGGAAGTCTAAATTTAATCAATGCAACTAATAACTTAGTCGACCAAGATAATATTTAGTGAAAGCCACTTATATGTATGTCTACTTACATAAGAGTTAGTCAAAGCCACTAATAACTAGGTCTACCAAAAAGATTTAGTTAAACCACTAATAACTATGTCTTCCAACATAAGTCCACACTTGGGAAGATAATTTGAAATTACTAGAATTAGATTCTCACCTGTTGAACTAGTACTAAGAGAATCTTTTAAGTATGGAAACAAATCTTTAATCCCTTATAGGAAAGCTATAAATTTGTTTACTTTTTTATAACACATCCACATAGCTTCTCTTAATTTTTTGAAGAAAAGTGAAAGCATAAGGAACATTTTGAACTTTTGGTATGTAACAAAACCTGGAAACTAACTTGCGTTGAAGGAAAAATAGTGGTTTGACTTTGTGGGTCCTCTATTAAGGCGAGTTCAGAATTTCATTGACTATTTTTGAAGTGTATATGTGTTAGTTGTATATATGGGGGGTCTCATTAGATTAGATGGCGAGCTATATGGGTATCAGTATATCGTGTAAAGTTAGAGACAACCAACTGATTATTTGGACTGATTTTATAAAATCTTAACTTATGTTACATGATTTATTAGTATCCGAACATATGGTGTCTTGATATTTTTATTATTACTCAAGGGAATTTATTTTGATAATATTTCATTATTGTGGGTAATTATTAATGTGAAAAGGTCTTTGTTAGATAATTCTGATGGTTGACTAATGTTTACACTTCAAGTTAAACTTTCCCTCCTCATATGTGTATTATCATCAGATTAAAGGTTTTACTCTGAGGGTCATAGGGTCATGATCTGGAGGTTTGATTTATTAAGGAACCTTATGTCACGACCCGAGCTAAGGCCCTAACCGCGATGGGCATCCTGAGTCATGAAGGCCCGAGAGACCCCATAATATGATATCATAAACATAATTCATAAGAAATAAAGGTGCGGAAGATAAGACTGAAATCCAAGTTGATCTTATGATCAAAATATGTCAATAAAGTTATGACAATACAATACTCAAATCCCATCTAAGAATCCTCTACTTAATACTAACTATCTAGGTCGAGACATGGCCCCCGACTGGACCATAAATTTAAAGAGTCAACATATAAATAAATTGCCTTCTGAAAGATGGATGGCTAACCAAATTTTTCATATCCCAATTGTTCTACGGATGTAATGGTCCATGGGACTATACCTCAGAATCAGTAATATGGGGGGGGGTATAAAAAATAACATATATTTCATATAAAATAATGAGAGCATCCTGAAAACAATTTAGCATATAATTAATTAATATATATATATAAAACACATGGCCATAATTCAAAAGCATCAAACAATCTTGTAATATGGACTCAAATCTTTACTTTACTTCTGAGCTAGATAGTACACCCTACATTTCTAAAATCTCACAGACTAGATGAAATCTACCATTAACTCATCGGCCTAGCCCCCTATTCTATGTTTGCCGCAATAATTTATGTCCTACAAACTATTCTAGTATATATCAGTGCCTAGGGCAAGTATACATTGGCCTTTTCCAATCATGTCTTTTGAGTCGGCAAAACTCAATTTCTAGCACTGAGCCCTTACACTTAAATGCCTTCTTCGGGTATCTATCTAACTCTCTTTAAGACCAGTTTTAGTCCTTTAAAAATCAGGTTTCTTGCTTAAAATATTCATTTAATTTCATGTCAAGGGCACTTCATAATTGGTACCATGATACCTAGATTTGCAAGCCATATCATATATAATCAAATCCATAGCCCTTATCATTCCAAAAACATGTTAATGACCACCAAAAGAATTAAGCATCACATGAGAGTTTTAATTTAGAAGCATATGAAAACTTATGTAAAATACTCTCCTTTCAAGTCATTAAGGCATGGTGGCCAATTCTTTCATTAATCACATCCAATTTCATCATTTGGACACAAGAGTCTTTAGTATGAGAAATACTTCTTCAAATGAGCAAAATAACAATTCATAATAGTTAAAGAGGCATTTAAAACTCCAGATTTATCATCATTCTTAAAACATCCCCAACACTATTCACAGATAAATCTCATAATCGAAAACGGGGACTTATAGTACATACTCTCCAACCCATTTGTCAATTCATAACATGCTAAGACCATAAATTTCATCATGGGAGAGGGAATTTCATAATTCATACTCATAAATCACTTTTCAAAACTCACAAAATATTTTCACATGATTATTACTCACGTTTATGGAAAACCCCCCAATGATAAATGCATACACTCAACAAAATGAGTTCATTGTGCATGTCCTTCAAACAATTTCCAAATCCCATTACATATACATCTTTAAGGCTTATCAAAACATTAAATTTATGCTCATGAGAGTTAAGATAGTCCCACATACCTTTGACGGATAAAAAAATAAATAATAACCTTGAGTTTGGAATCTATATACTTAAGAGTTGTGAAATCCCTCATTGATGACCTTGAGAGGAAGAGGATGAGGGTTTGGGGGATATCAATTGGTCTTGGGACTGTCTTAGGGTTATATGACAGATTGGAAGAGTTATTGGGTAGGGGGAGGGGGCGTTGGTTAAAGGACCATTTTTCCGTTGAAAAATTGAAGAGAAGAGCTGATTTTAGTGTTTATGGATATAGTTTCAGGACACAATGCCTATCACGGAGCACAGAGTCCATGCCACATCAAAATCGCAGACCCTAACTTGTTCCTCACAAAAATATTCATAACTTTTTTCTCGGGTATCGGATTAAGGCGAAATCGGATGTTTTGAAAAGAGGACTCAATTGTAAATAATTTCATGTGTCATAATCTCCAAAATTTCATATATTCAAAAAGTTATAAATGTTCAAAATTTGATCGTTCTAGAATCAAATACAAAAATTTGGTCGATAAAAAAAGTTCTGAACTCAACTTCATTCTATGTGTTTCCTACGAACATTCTTCACATCGAAAGAAATTTACACCCAATGTAAATGATCATGACACTTATATTTAAATGAAAGTAATTTAATTTGAGTTTATACACGTAGGAATAATGGTTTGAATTCTAGCCTGAAGATGCAGGGTGTTACATTATCTCCCCCTTGGAATCATCGTCCTGGAATAATCAGTATGAATCTTTTGAAGCTTTAGAAGTATGGAAAAAAGTATGAAACTTCACATTAAGTATTCTTACTCTACAAAACATGTATAGGAATCAAAAGAAATGGGTTTCATGGCATCACCAAGAAAATTATTTAAGCAAAAATCATGAGACAATGAGACTAAGGATGTACAATGGGTAAAAGACCCAAAGCCTCTTACCCCAAGTGAGAAAAATCGAAACTAGATGAAATCTAATCTCCGTGATAAGCAGCGTGGCATGGGGGCTCAATGCCTAAGAATCCAAAAATAGCTCGGAAACACTTTCAAATTTTTTGAAACCTTTCCAAGACACCCTTTTAAAACCCCTAAAGTATATGAGCTATATGAATTATAATCATAACTACGTAAGGCACAAATTTTTTCCAGGAATCCTCATCTTGATAATGATTGATACAAGACACAAAATAAGATTTAGTGAGGCATAAAAATAGAAGCATTCTTCACCTAAAATGATACATCTAATAGCCCTTAAATATAGCAATACTAATAGACTATGAATTAAGCTATGAATGCCACACTTCACTATTTCAACCTTACACTTTTCCCATAAAACACACCACTACAAGAGCCCGAGTCTATCTATACATTGCTTCCATTTTAAATCCTAATCTGGAGTTAAAAGATGCTAGCTTAAGCTATGGTGCTCTACGCCTTACATCCATCAAAGAATAATACTTCGCCCTATCACTATACTCAAACAACATAATGTCTTATCATGAGTACTAGCCACATTACACAATGGTTTGTATATCTATCAATCAAAACATTCAAGCCTATCTTTTTTACACCAACTTCATGGAGCTCCCCACTAAAATATGAAACTTAAATCACTCTTACCAAAGTTTTCACCACATATCCACTTTCTAATTATTTTACATAAAAAAATTTCATTTCCCTCTTCAATTATAACCTTAGATCAAGTAATCACACCAAAATTTTGGCAATTAAGAACATCTAATCTCATCACTATCATCCTAACATAAGAAAGGTCATTTAGGGACTAGAGTACGAGCATCAAGAATGGGAGTGATACTACTCAATTATGAACAATATTTGTCGTACTACTCAAGGTGAGATCTGTGAAGTAAGATACGATACAATGGGCACAAAAAAATCATAGCAGCAAACTAGATCATAAATACAGGGTCGTTTGTGCATTATCATAACATAGCATGAGTTCTTTAGACTTGGCACAATGAGAGACATGAGTGCATATATTATAAGTTGTATAGCATAAAGCCGGAATTCATGTAGCCAACGATTGGGACCTGGATTTCTATTTGAATCTATTGCTCCTCATTGTAAGAACTGAAAATGGACATGATTTTGCATATACCTTACCGATCTGAGCTACAACTGACATAAAATGAATCGATAACATATACAGACCATAGTTTCTCAGAACTAAGCATATAGTGAGACATGAATTAATAGATCATGAGCGTAATAAAATTGATCTTGAATACTTGGTAGCTTGGATTACTGAGAAGCATTGTTGCTTCTAGTTGAGGGGGTGGAGCATGGACATAATTTTTATAGAGAACTCAGATCTTAGGCATAGACAGGATTTAAATACATAAGAAATTGGTAGAATGTCCTCTTGATCAAAAGTATGAGAAATTTGCTAGAATAATAATAGAGTTATCATGACTCTACCCAGAAGCTCACCACCATCAGAAAAAATTAAGAACTACCATAATTCATTAACTCCCCCTTAGATAAAAGCCACAACCCCAGAATTGAGGACATAACCTCTCATTAAATCTACAAGCACAACACTCAGCACAATGGGGGGTATCACCATACACATTAATGCTAAACTTTCCATGATAAACAATAATCTAAAACCATTGCTTTTTGGGGTACTACTCTTAACTTTCGCTAGGCTCTATAGTTGTCACCCTACCACCCACACTCTTATAAGCATACACATCCACACTCTTTAACAGATAATAATCCGTTCTTCACTACTTAATATACCAGAATTAAACCATTAATCACATATTCTTCAAACTTAAAAATGTTATTAAAAGTGGAGCAAGAGCTTACATCATCTATCTATATTTCCCTTAATTCAGCTCTAGGGAACACCATATAGTAGCTCTTTAGACATCTCCATACTAGCAAATTCAAAAACAAGAACTAGGTACACATGACACTTAAACACATAAAACCTTATCTAACCACATGCTACCTGGGGTTAAACTTATTTTTAGAAACCTAACGCTCTTATCCCCTAAATGAATCGGCCACATTTCATCATTTTAACACTAGTCCAAAGTTATATATATCACAATTATCCACTTAATTTTTTACATAAGTTACCAACCTAGGTTGTGGCACATATCAAATCAATCCTTCTAAATTACTCCTATAATTCTTGTATCACTATCCTCAAGATAACATTCTTACCACCACATCAAACCTAGTGCCTACCACTAATCACGTGCAATTACTAAAACATCCTGTATAATATACTAGTCGACCGAATAGATAAATCAATATAAATTCCTTATTTCTTTTAACTACAACATTCAAGGACATTTTCTTCCCAATGTTAGTGCTACACATTAATATTTATTCCATGCCTTCTCATATATTATACTTTTTTAAACCTACTAGACAAAAGAGAATCCAGGGGATAAACTCACATGATAAGAATTATCTACCTTACTTTTATACTATAACCCATTACTGTCATGACCTAAACTGAGGCCTTGGCTACGAAGAGCATCCTTAACCATGAAGGCTCTGAGAGACCTTTTAGTATGTAATCAAAAGCATAACTCATATGATATAAATGTGCGGAGGATAAACTAAAGATTTATGGGAAATTTATAAAACAAACTATGTCAACAAAATATGACAATATAATACTCAGCTTCCAACTGCGAAGTCTCTACGGACCACTAACAGTCTAGGATAGGACAAGGATCCCGACTAAACCATAAACTAACTGAGATTAGATATAGATAGATTGTCTTTCATTTTAAGGGAGGCTCACCAACTTTGAACTCCTGGAACAATCTACTGCTGCTAAATTGGACCACGAGACTAAGCGTTAGATCACACATTATAAGACAATGCAGCCCCCACAAAGGATGGTCAATACCTTGAATGTATTGGTATACAAAACTAACCAAAAACTACATATATTCTATGTAAAATAGTAGAGAGCATTAAGTAAATAATTTATCGTAATAGATATCAAAACACATGGCAATAATTCAGTGAGCTTCAAAATATTCTTGTAAGTCATGACAACTCCTTAGTTTACTTCTGAGCTAGATGATACACCCCACAAGTCTAGAATCCCACAGGCTATATTGAATCATCCCTTTACTCGGTGTCCAAGCCCTCAACCCAAGTTTACCGCAAGGGTTGGAGTTTTTGATTCTTATATTCAAATGGCATAAGGCTAACATATAATCCCCTCTTTTAGGGAACAATAAATCCCGTATCGGTAATACATGGTTTCGGTCAATGAGTTATCTGAACTCATGCCTTCTTTGGGTAACCATCTAACTCTCTTTAAGCCTATTTTTAGTCTTTTAAAAACATGCATCCTACTGAAATCATGATCTGAAGTCTAAAAAGTATGTAGTTTATTATTTTCTATGTCTACTATTGCATTTATCTATTTTGGTATCATCATATCAAGACTTGCAAGTCATATAGGCCATATCATAACATGTCTTAGTTTTTTCATTCAAAACATGTTAATTGACCACCAAAACATTTAAAAACTTTAAGAGAGTTTTTATTTCAACACATATAAAATGTTTGCAAAAAACACTCTTTTAAAAACATTGACAAAGTGTGGTCACATCTTCATCAATCATATGCCGTTTATCTTTTAGGACAAAAAACACTTACAAATTAATAAAAACCCTCTCGTTAGATCATAAACCAGTGCAAACCTATAATTGATAGTGAAATATTAAAACTCATGCTTTTAACCATTCATATAAATAATTGCTACACATTAAGACAATGGATTACATATCAAGAGAGAGAATTCTTTAAATCATGCTTTCATATAACTTGTCAAATGCATAACATCCATACACATGAACATAATTCAAGTTTAGGGAAAACCCCCATGGTTTAAATAAAATTTCATCATAAATCGGTGTTCCCAATTCATCCTCTCTAACAATTTCAAAACCCTCAATACGTACATATATATATATATAATTTTAAAGGTTGTAAAAACATTAAAATATACCTAAAAATGATGTTACTACAACACCAACTATCCATTATCAACTTCTTACCTATTTAAATAAATTCTAAATCGTCATGACTCATTACTTCCTCTATGAACATCCATAACATCTACAAATTCTTCTACAATCTGAACCAATAACCATAAAAGGTCATATCACTCTCCCACTCAAAGGTTACACAGCTACAACTACATTCTTCACTCCAAAGTTTCATTCACTCTAACTTTTAAACTTATGGATTCATATCACTATTGATGGGATCATCTTACTACTAATAGGTCATAGATCCTTAACTTACTAAGTCTCAAGTGGAAATACTATTTTAAATTTCTACAAAAAATCTCTACCCTTAATCATGACATCTGTAGAAAAACTTTTGAAAAAAACTGAATACACCTCTTACCTTAGTATCAAAGGTATTATTGATATAGATAGGGGTATACAATTGAATCAACACACTTTGAAGTACTAACGGAATCCTATGAAATCCCTGTGCTATTTAATAACCCTTTTGATGACTCAACAATAAAGGACCATGTTAGTTAGACTCTAACCTTTTGCACTTGTATTACCTCGACAATGAGGCATGGCCTATAAATTTAGACCAAGGAAGGAATTAGGATATATTTCATATGGAAGATAATACAATATGAACTAGACTATAAATGTAATACCCCATACTTCTACCTAGCTTGAAATCATCCCAAGTATGTTAGAAACTTAATTTGAAAAATGAATTTACTTTTTGTCCAAATCCGACATTAGAAGAGAAAGTTATGAATGAAAAATAGAAGACAGTCAAAACAGCCCGAGTGCGACAATGAGGGTCAACGGACCATCGAGCTAGCGACGGACCATCGCCTAAACCATCGCAACGTAGGCAGTGAGACCACATTCTACCTAAGGTCAACGACTTTGTCCGACGGACCATCTCCCAAGCTATTGCAGCAGAGGCAGTGAACCCCTATTCTGCCCAGGTGCGACGGTCAGGACCGACGGACCATCGACCCAGCGATGGACCATCGCATAGTTCGTTTACCTATTTTATGTCATTTTTAAAAGGTATTTTTGGTATTTTACCATCCGTTTTAACCCCTAATAATTTCAAATCAAGGCTCATAAGTTCATTATCCATCTACAACATCAAATTAGGATTTTCTTTCAAAGATAATCCCCAAGAACAAGATCCAAATCATTCTTCAAGAAACTAAGAGATTCCAAGTTCTTCAAGTCCAAGAACTTCAAGAAACTCACAACCCTGGTATGTCATGTGTTGATTCATGTGTCCCTTTCACCCATGAAGCTCAAAAATCTCTTTTTAAAATTCAAGACTTGTTTATGTATGAATGTTCATGATTTAAACTGAATTGAAATTCATGTTCATGATGTTGTGGGGTTTTGATTTATTTTTTAAATTACATATTCCAATGATTGACCATAGTATGTGATGATTTGCATAATAATCATGATAAACCCTTCAAATTTGCAAAATTATTCATTCAACCATGACAAATAGATGCATTGATGATGGTATAACCAAAGCATGATCCCCATGTGTTTTCTTAAATGCCTATGTGAAGGAAAAGTGCCATTCTAGTATGATAATATGAAATTCCCAATTATGTACAAGTTTATGCATGTCAAATTTTTGATGAAATGTCTTAGTCAATGAGTTATGGATACATGTATAACCTGTAACCCTTGTGGTGCTTTAGAACTTCTACTTCATGTAAGATCCGCCTTATGGTATTATAGATTATGATGTTGGTCATGTATTCAAGAAAGTCATGCTTTGTCAGTTTCATGCTATCGAGTCCTGGGGGTACTTGTACCCGACAATTAGCTATGTGCCTAGATCCAGTGTCATGTTTTAAAGATACTCTCAGTCGAGCCATGTTCATAGAAATTCAGTCAGTTATATGACTCAGGAAAACTCAGTAAACTCAGTAATCTTAAAAATCTCAGAAATCACAGAAATTAAGTAATCTCAGTAGTATTCCGTCAGTAAAAAGAACTCAGTAAATTCATTCCAGTTCAGTTCAGTAATCGATGTTCAGTGTCTATTCAGATGGGAGTAGAAATTAGCACCGAGTGAATCTAAGGATGGGAACACACACTGTTAGATGAGGGTGTGATTCTTAGAAGTCATCCTTGCATTCCAAAACTATATAGCCAGCATGGGTTGAGACATCAACACTGTCAGATGAGGGTTGATGAGGTGGATAAACACTATCAGATGAGGGTCCCACTATTCTCTTTTAGGGACACTATTAGATGAGGGTCACCCATAGCTTGTCCTTACCAGTGGTGCAGTATTGACACCCTTCCAATTGGGGTTATAGATTGGACCCCACCTCAGCATATTGCTTTATTTGGGGCATGTCGATTAGATGACTACTTCCCAAAGTTTTAGTATAGAATCAAGACAGTCAGATACAGTCATTCAGTCTCAGTAATAAAACTCAGATAGTTCTACAGGATCCATGACTGTCATATACAGTCAACTCAGAATAGAACAGAATTCTGCTAGTTCTATCAGAACCTATACTATCAGATACAGTCACTCAGTATCTGTTATTTTAGTTACACATATATCAATATCTCATGTTATCAGTACTCAAACTCATAAATCATGTTATCACGAACTCAATTATAGTTATTATGTAATCATGCATGTATTCTCACGTTAATGTTATGCAATCAGTTAGTACGGTTCATGCATATGAACCCTTTGCATTCAACCTACCTCACATGCATACCAGTACATTCCAACATACTAACACATTTGTGCTATGGTGTTTTATACCATAGGTTCAGAAGCACGAGCTTCAGCGCATCAGTAGCATTCTAGTCTTCGTGGTCAGAGTTAGCAGTAAGTCCTCATCCTTCGAGGACACGACCATTAGTTTATTATCTCATTAATTAATTTATTTCAGTAGTTGGAGTTAGTTGTAGACATGTCCCATCAACTCCTTATTCAGACAGTTCAGCTACTTAGAGACTTTTCAGACTATCATGTTCAGACAGTTTATTTTAGGTTTAGCTTTGGTATTGTGATACCATATGATTATGAGATTATTTTATCAGTTTTGAACCTTATGACCTTACAACCTTTATTTATGCATTTATACAGTATATTATGTAGTGTCCAGGTACAGATATCAGTCATGGGTTATCTTGTGGTCCTTTAGGATCATGAGCACCATGTAGCATTTCGGGTACCAGATTCGAGGTATTACAATTAAAGAATGGGAAATGTTTCCTAAATTCCGGAAAGCCTATTGATTATAAATATGGTGCACAACACACCCATAAGAAAAACTCTAAAATATACGGATTCATAGACACCCTAGGACCATGAATCATCGACACCCATAGGCGACCTAAAATTTTCATGTAGGTTGCGGTCGCGACCAAGCTTGTGCAATCGCAGCTTAGAGAAAGAGTTTAGCCCAAGGAAAAATCTAGAAGTTGACCTGGTTGATCATAATTTTGACATAAAAGACTCAAACCCTTAAATTATTGATCATATTCCATCTTCCCCAATTTATTTAGGTTTAGATCTTGAGTTCATAGTCTTCATACTTGGAGAAGAAAATAATGTATAAATTTTGGGTGAAGAATACATTGGAGACTTTGTAAGTCGAGGATTATCATACTTCTATTGTTGATTTGTGGGAGTGCAAAGTTTGAAGTAATATGAAATTAATCTTCAACAAGTCATTTCAATGGAGATTAAGGGTATATCTGTGGTTATTTATTTTATGTGTAGCTAGATCTCCCTCTTGGGGTTATGTGTGAATAGGGGTTAAAGTGCGTCAGGGTTATTCTTGTTAGCCTCTATTTGGTAGTTCATTTTTATGTGTTTTATCATTGCTATGATAACTTGGTTGGGATTTGTGGGTGAATTCCCCAAATATGCACATAGGTTTGATGAGTGAAAGATCCAAACTCTAGAAAGCTCAAGGCCATCTCTGAAAGAAGGGTTTTGGGTGAACTTTAGGAATTCACATCACTCTTGAAAGATGGATGTGGAGACCAAAGAAATGATAGAAAGTTATGTGTGTAATTTTGTAAATGTTCACTATATTAGAAATAAGGGTGATTGTGAAGTTAACTATACCATTGGTATTATCCTATAAATAGGGATGCCTAAATTGAGGTTTGGTTACCAAATATTTAACACACCCATTAGGTATTTGAAAGGATCAACGGTTGAAAGGTTTGTGTTTTTTTGAAAGACTAGAATCAAAATCTATAACCAAACCTACCCATATTTGATCTACTAAATTGATGTTGATTACTAACACCCAGATGTCATTCCCTTATTAATACATAATCCCAAAATTCGTGCATAATTGTTAAAACTCTAATTATTCATAGCCTTATACTACAAAAACCCAAAAAGAAACATTAATCTAGATAGCTATCTCCCCCATTATAATATTTTTATACCATTTGTTTGAATTTATTAGTATCTATTATTTTTAATTTACTTGATTTCAACTCAAATTGTTCCTCGACAATTCGACCTCGACTCTAAATTTGGGTAAATATATTGATGATGACCGCCTTGCACTTAAATTGAAGTGTAAGTTGAGCGTTATAACAAATGGTGTCGTTGCCGGGGAACAATTTGGTCTATGAAGTTAGTTTGGAATTTTTGCTTACTTTCTTGAATTCAAGTTTGTATGCATTTTTTTGTGATTTTCTTTTGTAGGTAGATTTTTATTTTATTTTACTTTTCTCTATGGCATCATTCGACAAGTATGATGTCAGTAGTTGGGAATTCTATCGTGACGACCCACGTCCAATTTATGACGGACCACACTTTAGGAGAGATTGTAACTATGCTTCTCGGAGAGAGATGGACCTACAATCTCAATCCTATAGGGAGTATAGGATTTATTTTGTAGAGGTCGAGAAAGACATTGGGATGACTTTCCAAATGCCCTTCCTCTCTATTATACTAATAGGGTTTCTAGTTTTTCTTAAGATCTTGTTAGGTCCTATGATGAGAAGAAGAAGAGCAACATACCGAGACCAATAGCTTTGACCAAAGGCTACTAGCTATATAGGATCACATAGAGGCAATGAGAGAGAATATACAAGACATACACCAAGAGGCATTAAGATGGAAAAGTGTCAAGATAGAGGAAATGGGCAAAGAAGAAATGCTTGAAACTATCACTACCTTTCCCATATTCAATGAGGAGGTTCATCAAGATAATAAACTAAGCTATGATGGTGATCTTGGTAACAAAGACACATCAGTAACTTCCCATGTTACTTTATTAGATAATAAAAAATATGTTGAAATAAAAGGAAAGGTACTAGAGTCAAGAAGAGAATCAAGGCAAATCTCTTATGATGACTCTACTTTATTTTAGGGAGAAGGTGCTACAGAGGAGTCTATTTCAAAATTATTGGTTGTACCTCATTCAATAAAATTTTCAACATTGTTCCTTTAGGATGTGATGAGAATCTATCCACCGAGACAAATGATGGATTGTGGGAACACGGAGTACGATTCCTACATTTTGCAATTTGACATTCCAAAAAAGCATATGGAACCCCATCCATCAAAGGCCATGGAATACAACTTCCAATGTTACAAGAGTGGAATATTGATGTGAACACCTTTACAAAAGGGGACCAGCTGCAAAATTGATGTAAAGTTGGGCAAAAGGTTCAAATCTTTAAAATGGAGAGATTGAAGCTTGCTTGCCATTTCATCACCTCTTCCATGCCTTATGTTGGAAGATCCGAATCTTTTGTCCCTCTTCCTCTCATTGCATATTGAACAAAAACTTGGATGGAGATTCAAATCTTCTTAGTGAAAGCACAAAAATAATTGGTGAAGGTGTCGTGCTACGATGTTAAAGTAAGCACTCGATGGGAGGCTCCTCATGACACCATGAAAAGTGGCACATATCATTTTTAATTCATGCATGGTAGAGTAGATTTTTGTTTTTTTATGCATGCATAATCCATCAAATGTTGGTGCTAAGAGGAATTTTTATTGAATTTGAAAAAAAATATGTGAAATTGGCAGTTTGGACTGAATAAAAACTGCAGGAAACCCAATTGTTTGGTATCAGTTACTGCGACTGTGGTCTGTGCCACCATGATAGCGGAGGCTGCATGACTATTATCGTGGAGCTAGGACCGCGATCATTGTTAAATCAGTTTAAATGACCATCCAAATACCCATTGGCCACATGCATCTCTTTCAAAATTCACTCAAATTCTCTCAAATTTTTGTCTTTGCATTGTATATCCAAGTGTCATTTCATTTCTTTTGCATCATACGACCATGGTATGTTGTCCTAACTCCCTGATTCTTAACTTTATTCCATGCTTAGAACTTGTAGTTTTGAGAGAGGCCCAAATTAATTCCTTCATTAAAAAATGCATGTTAGTTCATGATTGTTGATGTGGTTAGTTGTTGTAGTGGGTGTACACACTAATGGGGATGTTTTTTGTACCAAAATTTAGGCTAAAAACAAATAAAACGAGTGTGTACACAATGTTTTTGATTCAATGACACAACGAGTTCATTGTTATTCCTTCGAGTTCGGGGCTGTGATCACACATTCTAGGAACAAATTCTATGATTATAATATTTATATGCCTAGAAGGAACAAAAAGTTAGGGTTAAAAGTATGTATTAGATTGAAGTATAGAAACTGACAAATCTGGTCTCAGGTAATGCGATCACGGTCAATGCTCCTCGATAGCCATACCTAAGGATAGGGTTTGCAGAAACTAAAATATCTGCACATCTATTCCTACCCCCAAAACCTTTAATAACTATACCACATGAGCTTACCTTTTTTATTTGGCATGTTTTAGGTATGAAAACCCCAATTATGGTCTGAGTTGCATTGATTATAGGTTATAAACCTCACATATGGGAGATTTTGACAACGTCAGGTTCATGGCTATCGAATGCCAAGACCTCTACTTCGATGTTCATCCAAGGATGAAATTACTCAGAGGAATGTGTATTTTCCTTTATAAAGTAGAGAAGAAGCTCCTAGTATTCCATACCCGACTCAATGCTACCGGGTGGATGTGTTTAGCCCCACACCCCTGCTATGCAAATGAGCAGTAGGTACGTGAGTTCTACATGAACCTTAGCATAATTTCTCTCACAAACCCAGTAATGACAATTAAGAGAAGCAAGTGAACTTTGTAGATGAATGGATTAATGACGTATATGGGCTGCCTAATGCTAACATAGGGCAGTTCAAGGAAAAAGTATGCAAGACAAGAACCTGAATGGAAAACTTACTATGTCTGGGAAAAGAAGTACATAGGGTGTAACGCCCCGAGTCTATACCCCGAATTCTACTCGGTGCTCATAATCCCAAAGGGCAATAAGCTAACCCATGACTGATACCTGCTACAATATCTGAATAGTAATACTACAAATATGTAGAAATTAGGCAAAAACTATCCATAAGGTTCAATACTGAAATAAAAATGAATACGATATAACAATACCAAAACTGAAACATCCATCTAAAAATACTCTAGTCTGAAAAGCCTCTACTGTCTGAATCATAGAGATTATGGGACAATCCCCCAACTAACTCCAACTACTGAAAATTGTACTGATAAACCAAAAAATTGAAGAAAATAACCAAGTCCTCGAACTATGAGGACTCACCAATAACTCTGACTGTTGAAGAACTGATTTTCTAAGGGTGCTCGGGAGCCCATGCGTCTGAACCTATGATATAAGACATCATAGCACAAAAAAAGGTATGTTTCAGTACTTTGAATATACTAGTATGCTAAGTCAGGTAGGCTGAAAAGCATGGGTTCATATGCATGAACAATACTGACTGAATAACATAAATGTAACTGAATGAGAGTACATGCATGAATACATATATTGTAACATAGATCGGGACAATACTGGATACTAAGTTCTGAATTTCTAGTTTACTGATATCTGAGTTTACTGATACGGTAAAGCTGATAACTAAGTGACTATATCTGAGAGTCTTGATTTGTGGAACTATACTGAGTTCTTTATGAACTGAGTGACTGTGTCTTATAGTATTGAATCTGTAGAACTGAACTAAGTTCTATACTGAGACTGAGTATAAGACTAAAAATGTGGGAGATAATCATCTAACTGATATGACCCTCTCTGAAATGATTGGGGTCCAACCTGTAACACCGACTAGAAATGTGTAAGTACCGTGCCACAGGTAAAGACAAGCTGTGAGTTAACCCTCTATAATAGGAAGATATTTCGTCAACCCTCGCTGGCAGGAAAACTCTAGTGAGATGTATCAACCCTAATTTGGAAGGAAGATAACCCAACCTATGCTGGCTATGTAGTACTATAATGCAAGGATTGATAGTAAGGGTCAAACCCTCTGCTAGCACGAATCTCCCCATCCCTGGATTTGCTCGGTGCTTAATCCTACTCCCAACTGAATAAACACTGAAAAAATTTCATAGTTCATACTAGGCTTGACTAAACTGCTACTGATTTTACTGAGTTTCATTGACTGATAGAATACTACTAAATTCTGTTAGCTCACTAAATTTACTGAGGTCTAAACTGAATACTAAAATAGACAGGACAATACTGAGTCTACTGAGATTACTACTGATCGTGACGTGACTGAGATTATTCTGTAACTAACACTGGATCAAGGTAAATATCTAAATTATTGGGTATAAATACCCCCAGGACTCGATAGCATGAAAAGTAAAGCTTTACATGATCTTGCATAGCATAAAAATGCACACTTGTTCATAATGCATCTATAGAGGCATTTTATCAAACACTTGCACGACATGAAATTGTATACATATGAGCAGGGTATAATCTTATTATTGTATTTACATGAGCTATTCATCAAACACTTGGATGGCATAGTATATGCACATAATACTAAATAATATGTGAGCATCCTGATTCAATTACCAAATTCACAATTCCATGGGTGTCAACATGAACTCACAAGATAAATCACACATATCAGATAATTCTACATCAATCTTGTAATAAATCATGAAATAGAAACCCAATTATAGCAATAATCATGAATACACTTTGATTTTAAATCATAGATAACATGAAATCAAGCAATTTGAAGTTTAAAAGAGTTTCTTGGGCATCTTTAAGAAACTCTATGAAAAACATCTAAAATCTGTAACAGTCTTTATACTTTTGTGTGCTAGGTGGTATACCCTACAATTCTTGAAAATTCCATGGGCTATATGGAAACTGCCATTGACTCAGCAGCCAAGCCTTCAACCCAAGTATGCCGCAAGGGTCAGAGTCTCTAACTCTACTATGCCATACGGCCATCGCCAGCGTACAATAATAATCTACCCGTATCGGGAAATACGGTTTTAGGCTAAGAGGTACTTGAACTCATGCCTTCTTCGGGTAACCTCCTAACACTCTTTAAGCCCTTTTTTAAAACTCAATGAAAACATGCATTCTCTGAAAATATACTCTGAAGATATCTTCTGAACACATACTCTGAAAACATACTCTGTTATGGCATAATTATATATGGTATCGTCATACCATTGAGTTGCAATTCATATCTCTGAGCCATCATTAACATACAAAAATCTTTGTTTCAAGACATAAGTTTCGGGACCATCATATCAATAAAACAGTTCAAGAATAGACTCATGCATACACATGCAAATAACTCTTCTCTTTGAATCAAAACATAGTCATATCAAGACACCCTCTCGATAACTCTAAGACACTGTTCCAAAAGCCATGACTTTTAAAATCACAGAAACATGCATTTTCAATTCTCTTTTCAACAAAGTCAAAATCTTTAAGTTAATACAAAAGAAGGAGTCCATAATTCTTTCTCTCAAACAAAGATCAAATCTTAGTTTCATACATAAACATATACGTGTAAATCAATTTAGAGGGAAAAACCATAATAACAAAGCATAATGGCATTTAAACCATTAAAACACATAATCTATAATATAGTTTTCAAAACCCCCATAAAATACATGCATTAAAACTTTAATCTTTCTTTTATCAAATTTCAAGCCCATGTAGTTTTTAGGATAAACCCCACGTACCTCTATTTCGGAAAATAATGGGTGCTTCTTGAAGCTTGTGGATTGGGGATTCCGAATCTCTAATAAATTTTGAAAACCCACGGTTAAATCTTGATTTGTTTGGGTTTTTAGTTTGAAACCCTTGGGAGTGTTCTTGAGAATTTTTTTAGATGAATGTGGATGTATTTTGGAGAATTGGGGACTGAATTTTGTATTTATGGCTGAATAAGGGTCGGAAAAAGACCATTTCACCCCTTAAACAAAGTGTTTAAGTCACTTGAAACCGTAAGATATGCGCCGCATATGATATCTCATATATTTACATAGGCGCCGCATATGATATCGCCTATATTTACATGGTCACCGAATATGATATCGCCTATATTTACATAGGTGCCGCATATGATATCGCCTATATTTACTTAGGCACCGCATATGATATCGCCTATATTTACATTGGCGCCGTATATGATATCGCCTATATTTACATAGGAGCCACATATGCTATCGCATATGCTTTCAAGTGTCCATGTGTTATTGGTTAGGCGACGCATACTACTTTGAAGGTCATAACTTCTTGCTCGGGTGTCAGATTTTTGCAACATTGGTATCGTTGGAAAGTTAACTTGAAGACCTATCATTTGACACATTGTAGGATCTTTAATTCAATATATACAGAGTGTTATGGTCGATGGAAGCTGACAAAAATTACAACATCCACTAAAACTTAATCGATCGAAATAGTTTCAGCTCGTCCTTGAGTAGAAGGACCTCTATGGTCTGAATTCATGCTCAAATGGATTCACATAATACATAATTGATTAACATGCCAAATTATCATAGGATTTAACGCTCTGCAATTATCAATATATCGGAGTCATGGTTTTTATTTTAGCCCAAAATGCGGGGTGTTACATTATCTTCCCCTTGGGATCATTCATCCCCGAATGATGGATAGAATGTCGAAGTCTTAAGGGTATGGGATAATGTGGACATGATATGTTCCCTAAGAAAGAATACACTGATTGGAAACATGACTATAAGATTGGAGCTACTGATGTTTAAAATTCTTATGACGGACATGCATATCCAAGGCATGGAATACACAACTGAGGCTACTCATAGGCTGAATTCTCATAATGAATCATGCATATCTGATGCATGGATCTGTGACTGAGTTGTTCTCATGAATGCAGGACTGAATACACTGAAAAGCTGAACTTTTCTATTGAACATGCATTTCTAATGGATGCATATCTGATTGAACTAACGTATGAACGTATGGATAAATACGCAATAATAACTGATGTGAATCTTGTAATAAGAATCTATGCATGCAACTGAATGGGGTATCTCCCCCTTGGTACCCTATGTCCCTTTATGAATGCTCAATTCTCTAAGATACTCATAAAACTGAGGCGATGCATAGGGCACCTATGAATTGAATCATAACTGAACAACTGGAATCTTAATTTAATGCATAATGCATGAAATGGGCTATGCTCGTAACTACTGGTATACTCTATCTTGGAATAGTAGCATGTCTGAGATTTCGAGTAGCATGAATAAGTGCAAAGATGAGAAAACAAGTCATGCGAATCTAACTGCTAAACTGACTTATTGGCCATATAGACTGAAGTATTCTACACCCTCATACTTCACTAGAGTATCTCTTCATCACAATTCTCTAAAGAAATTCTAGAAGTAATAAGGAGCCATGAATCTTGGGTATTGATTACACAAGACATCAAAATGAGGAATCACCACATTGACAGTACTCTACAGTCTGGAACATAGGCATATAACTCCTGAATTAGGATAGAATTACCAGGCCTTTGGCATTACCACTTCTTACTTTCAAGCTTAGCACACTTCTCGAATATCACTTAACTATACTATTCTCCTTAAATATCATATTCATTCAACTCAGCTTAAAATTCTCATATAAGCATTGACCAATATTTCTACTAATGTCGGAAATAACTTAATCCCTTCGCCGTTATCAAGCCTAACTCTAAGTCACAAAAATACAACATGCCAGACCATGCTATTATTCTAAACCATATGATGCAATATTCTATATCTCCTTTAAAGATCACATCCTAAGTAAACATGCCTTACCACTTCAATGACTACTCTGAACTTTTACTATAAAGTCGCTAGCGCATATAGTGTTCCTTTACAACAATCTCGACATGTCATTAAAGCCTATCTTTATAACCACATATGAACTTCAAAGCAAACACTCATAAAGGCATACTTCATATATTCTCTAAACCACTATCAATATCACATCCACGAGCTACCCCAAGAACATACACATAGAAAATTCCACTAACTATCACATAAATAAAAACTTATCCCCAAATCTTACTTCATACTTATGGCCTTATCTAAACAAGCGTACTATGATCTTCCATCAACAAGGAATAATTACTCACCACCACTATCATCGCATAAGGAGGAGTCACAAAAAGGTTAGAACATAAGATCTGGAGGCATGTAATGATACTATATGAAGCTTGACACTCATCTGAGGCCTGAGGAATAGCAAAACAATAACAGGGACTCACTAAAGCTCTCTGAATTTAGGGTATTCATGGCTATAAGCTGAATCTCGCCATTCATTTGGCGTAAAATAGGAGTTATGGAAATGGAGCACATTATAAAGCGTGAGTACATGACTCTCTATCATATGTATGAACGTGAACTGATCATGAAACTAAATCATAAAGCATGAGTAGCTATTAGGATCACTGAGAAATACTGAGATAGGAATGGGTTAAGATTCACCCTTACTTTTTGATGTTCTACATCATTATGACATCACTACAAGAATCTGAGAGTCTTACTTGGTTATTCGTTTAGTTATCTCCCCTTTAGCTTCAAGACATCATCTTAAATTTTTAGGAGATACCTTACTAGACTTTAAACTTAACTGCACTCACTGCACTCTGTGTTCTGAAATATGACAATACACAAAATTAATAAAACTTAATGCGAAAGACCACATATGAGAGTGAAACGCCCACTGCTAATACTACCTCCTGAGGCACACTCTATCATTCTGTAACCCCAATAGTTATCATCTATTACTCGAACACTTACTAACTTTGAATCTTTATGAGTATCCCCAACGTTGAAGTGCACACCCTCTAGTGCCTCTACTCTTATTTCTATTAGCACAACTTTCAAGGACTCGAGCTTAGATTATAACACCTAACATAGGTATCACCAAGTCTTCAATGATCCACTCTATTTCTATCATAGTCTACCAACATAGCAACTTCAAACTTATTTTCCTCTACCATGAGAATCAAGCTCATATCAAAAGGCTCAACCCTATCAATCAAAGGTCCTTAACTTGGCTATTTCGAACACCATATACCATCTAGCTAGTCTTTTTCCACCTAGCAACTCAACGGTACCAGTAGTCACACACAACATGTAATAGCCTTGGAAAAATACTACAACTTCATACCACCTTGGACATACTTCTACATCACATATACAATGTCATACTTCATTACAAATCAAATAAACTTAGGTACTTGCATACACTGTTCAAGCCTATAGATCACTTCCATATAACTAGTATCATTAACCAAGAAATCATCACATCCAACTCCATGGCTATCAATTGTTTCAAACTTAATGTCTAGTGCTAAACATGATTTACAACCAACCATACACACAATCCTCACTTAGAAACTATGAAATAAACATCAAGAAACACTAGTACACTAGAAATTCATAACCACAATAATCAATCATGACCTTACGATTTTCCTTGTCATAATCCATTAGCACGTACTATTTCAACACATCAAGCTTACAAGTCTAATCCCACAAAACATGTATCATCAATATCTTTCCACTATTCACCACCACACCATTTAAATTCAAGCCTATAGTCTAGCATCAATCATTTACCGCTAATGAAGAGTGCAACATAACATAAATTTACTAATCCTTCACATTGGGATATTCTACCCAAATACTTCAAAAATATACTACATACTTTCTCACAAGTAGTATTAGTTTACAACTACTAATGAGAAGAAGGTTAAGGGGTAAGGTCACATAATAGAAATGATCAACCTTAAGCTTATATTATAACCATACAATCTTATCTACTTATATGACTTTCTCACATCACACTTACTTACCCCAATGGGCATTTAGACTACCTTCATATACCCCATATGGAAATGATTCTATACTTACAACCTACTGGATAATCTAGCCATTTTCATTCATAGCCTAAAAACGGTTTCTAGAACCACCTTAAGTATCCACTCTGGGTTTTTCTCTATTTTGAAAGGAAGAAAACAAATAACATTCTAAGTCAACACTTCCTCCATGGACTACCATACGATTGATAAATGGTACCACCATATTAGTCTACCACCACGAAAGGGTAAATCATTCTCAATCAACAGTTATTCAACTATAAATATTTAATCAAAAAAGTCACCCTCACTCTAACCTCTAACCTTATGACTTCATATCACAAACTTCTTGGTCTAATTTTACTACCAATAGGTCATGACACCAACACTCTAACTTATACTACTACTCGGGTGGAAATACAGTTCCAACAAACACAAGAACAACAAAATGAACAACAAGTTGCTAGTGAATTGAAATAGGCCTCACACGACTTCACTAGACTTTTGTTTTCAACGACACAATGATATCAAGATTACAAGAGATAGAAGATTGATACACAATATTCAATGAATCAAGAATACACATCTTACTCTTGCCTTAACTGAATGCTTCATAAGAACGAGGACACAATTTTACACTAGGGAACTCCTCTCCCGTCCTTTGTGGGACTTCAAAAATTTCTACTAGATAATTGGAGAATATCTGGAACACCAGAGTGAGGAAGAAATTAGGATAACTTTTCTTTTCGTATGGGTGACACCATATCATGAATTAGAGTATGAAGGAGGAACATTTTGACTCTATAGCACGAACTAGAACATGAAGAAAGAGAGACATTCCTAAACGCCTTGTAGCCTCCTTCTTATAAGTGTGGAGCGCTACACACCCATAAACAAGACTCTACCCAACATAATTTTGCAGACACCCTGGGACCATGAATCGTGTTTTGATACCAAGTTTGTCACGACCCAAACTGGGACCCTAACCGTGATGAGTATCCTAAACCATGAAGGCCCAGAATACCCTTTCTCAATCTGGTAATCAAGCACAATATTCATAAAACATAAGATAATGTGAAATTGAAAATTAATACGAAAACATGGTCGAATCTAAAATAGAAATCTCTGACATCAGTCTGCGAAATCTCTACTAAGAACATAAGCGGCTGTCTGAAATGAAACTGGGACAAGGCCCCCAGTAGACCAAAATATAACTACTAATAATGCTCTGAACAATCTGCAGGACTTCTGGAGTAAAGAAGGTTCACCACTGCATAGTCTGATCTGCAAGTCTAACTACTTACTGCTTATCTGGACCCCTAGACTAAGCCTCAGAACCTGAGAGATTAGAGGGGGGAGGGGGTCAGTACAAAAGTACTGGTACGCAGAGCTAATCCAAAAATAATCATTTATAATTAACATATGAGATCTATTTAAAATAGTTCATAAACGACCGTATAATAGGAAATCTCATAGGCATATTTAAGAAACTCTGTGAAAAATATCTAAAATCTATAACACTCTTTATACTTTTCTGCGCTAGGTGGTATACCCTACAATTATTGAAAATTCCATGGACCATATGGAAACTGCCATTGAATGGATAGCCAAGTCCCCAACTCAAGTATGCCGCAAGGTTCGGAGTCTCTAACTCTACTACGCTACAAGGTCGTCGCCAGCGTACAATAATAATCTACCCGTATTGGCAAATACGGTTTCAGTCTAAGAGTTACTTGAACTCACGCCTTCTTTGGGTAACCACCTACCACTCTTTAAGCCCTTTTTTAAAACTCAATTAAAACATGCATTCTCTGAAAATATACTCTGAAGACATCTTCTGAATACATACTCTGAAAATATACTCTTCTATGGCATAATTACATATGGTATCGTCATACCATTCATTTTCAAGTCATATCTCTGAGCCATCATTAACATACAAAAATCTCTATTTCAAGACATAAGATTCGGGACCCTCATATCAATAAAATAGTTCAAGAATAGACTCATGCATAAACATGCAAATAACTCTTCTCTTTGAATCAAAACATAGTCATATCAAGACACTCTCTCGGTAACTCTAAGACATCATTCCAAAAGCCATGACTTTTAAAATCACAGAAACATGCATTTTCAATTCTCTTTTCAACAAAGTCAAAATCTTTAAGTTAATACAAGAGAGGGAGTCCATAATTCATTCTCTCAAAAAAAGATCAAATCTTAGTTTCATACATAAACATATACCTGTAAATCAATTTTGGGGGAAAAACCATAATAACAAAGCATAATAGCATTTAAACCTTCGAAACACATAATCTATAATATAATTTTCAAAACCCCCATAAAATACATGCATTAAAACTTAAATCATGCTTTTATCAAATTTCAAGCCCATGTAGTTTTTAGGATAAACCCCACGTACCTCTATTTCAGAAAATAATGGGTGCTTCTTGAAGCCTGTGGATTGGGGATTCCGAATCTCTAATAAATTTTGAAAACGCACGGTTAAATATTGATTTATTTGAATTTTTAGTTTGAAACCCTTGGGAGTGTTCTTGAGAATTTTTTTAGATGAATGTGGATGTATTTTGGAGAATTGGGGACTGAATTTTGTTTTTATGGCTGAATAAGGGTGGGAAAAGGACCATTTTACCCCAAAAATGGAGTGTTTAAGTCACTTGAAACCATAAGATATGCGCCGCATATGATATCGCATATATTTACATAGGCACCACTTATGATATCACCGATAGTTACATAGGCGCCGAATATGATATCGCCTATATTTACATAGGCACCGCATATGCTATCGGATATGCTTTCCAGTGGCCATGTGTGATTGGTTAGGTGACATGTACTACTTTGAAAGGCCATAACTTCTTGCTCGAGTGTCGGATTTTAGAAAAATTTGTATCGTTGGAAAGTTAACTCGAAGACCTAGCATTTGACACATAGTAGGCTCTCTAATTCGACATATACAGAGAGTTATGGTCGATTAAAGCTGATGCAAATTACAACGTCCACTAAAACTTAATCGATCGAAATAGTTTCAACTCGTCCTTGAGTTGGAGGACCTCTATGGTCTAAATTCATGCTCAAATGGATTCACATACTACATAATTGATTAACATGCCAAATTGGCATAGGATTTAAGGCTCTAGGATTATCAACGCGTCAGAGTCATGGTTTTTATTCTAGTCCGAAATGCGGGGTGTTAAACTAACCCTCTCAGAGCCTATTTATAGCCTGCATCTTACAAAAATCATGATCTAAAATATGAAAAGTCTATATTCTGGTCTTATCTTAGTCTTTCATGACATTTATCTGATCTAGTATCGCCGTACCAAAACATGCAATTCGTATAAACCATATTATATCTTATCATATCATGCTATAGTCTTTTCATTTAAAAATATGTAAATGACCACCAAAAATATTTAACATCACATGAGAGTTTATGTTTCAAATAGCAGATGAAACTTATGAAAAACACTCTTTTTTCAATTCTTTAACATATGGTGGTCAATTCTTCCACAAAATACATGCAGTTTCTTACCTAAAACACAAAAATTTATAAAATAGTAAAACACTTTAATATAAGCTTTGAACTGTTCATATAAACAACCCCCAACATGTCAAGACAATGGATTTCATAATAAAAAGGGAAATTTCATAAATCATTCCCTCATATCAATTCTTACATGTAACACCCTGTAAAATTCATGCATGGATTAGCCTATAATAGAGTGCCCTTAGACTTAAAAACTTGAAAAATTTTCTAAGTGTAATGAGGACTTAGAGTCATTTTAGATGGCAATCTTTGGGATACAACTTTTCAACCTTCCCGACATCCGCTTTTAGATTTTCAAGTTGCGTTATGATCGGGAAATCTCATAGTACATCTCGGATAAGTTTCAGAATTTTTCGGAACGCATAAGGCTGCGTTTGGATTTAAAAACAGTAGCAAAACGCATAGACTATTGTCCAGTTTTCAGCATTTCAGGGTCAATTTCAAACGATCATAACTCCCTGTATATAATGAAATTTGTGAGCTATAATATATAAAACAAAAGCTGTTCGAGTCCTCTTTCAATTGCAGTTGGTTTCATCCAATTTGAGTATATAAGTAAAAAGTTATAATCGATTTACTCCAGTCTACCAAACTGTCAACTAAGGGACAAATTTGACCTTAATTGTTCCTTAGGGGTATTTTGGTAATCCTCCACCCCTATATATACCACCAACACGGAATATAATCCCTCAAACACCATAATACACATACTTTTCCCAAAATTGCTCAAGAACTCTCCCTAGGGTTTCAACATTAAAACCCAAGCAACTCAAGATTCAACTGCGGGTTCGTGAAACAAATTACAGATTTGGAATCCTCTCAATGTAGGCTTTGATAGACACTCAAAATTCGTGGAGAACAAGGTACGCGGGGTTTTCCTAAATTCTCATGGGCATAGAAAAATCAGGTTTTAGAATGGGGTTTTAAATTATGTATATATATTTATGTATAAGATGTTTTAACATCATTGTTTTGGTCTTTTGACCATCTCCAAAGCGATTTGACAGTTTACATACATATATGAATGAATGTGTTTCAATTTTGAATACATGAACTTGCTAAAGACATTTGACCACCAGGTGTTTGATGAAATTTCTGCATGAATTGAACTTTAAGTTTCGGAATATGAAATCCTTTACTTTAGTTACATGTTTTGGTGGTCTAAACTATGTTTTGAATGAAATCTCTTACTTAATACATTATGGCTCAGAAAAATCATGACTTGCAAGTCTTGGTATGACGATACCAACTCAGACTAATGCCATATCAGACTCAGACTAACAACCATTTCAGACTTTCATGATTTTAGACATTCAGAATGTTGCATGTACAGAAAAGGTTAAAAATGGGCATACAGAGATGTTAGGTGGTTCACCGAAGAGGGGTTGAGTTCAAGTGACTCATTGCCTAAAACCGTGGTTTGCCGACCCGGGTATACTATTATGCACTGACTTAAATATCCTGTGGCGTATCAGACTCAGACACTCCAACCCTTGTGGCACACTTGGGTTGGGGGCTTCCCCGCCGAGTCAATGGCGGATTCCATATAGCCCGTGGAATATCATACATGTAGTCAAATACCACCTAACTCAGAAGTAAAACACAGATCATGATTTGAAATGAACAGACAGGTTACATGTTTTCAGAAAGTGCCCATGTATTTTTCAGAAACAGTTTTATACATGATGTCTTGATGAAAAGTTGCTTTCACTTAATATTTATGTATATATATATATATGTATGTTCCATTATACTATTTTTTTGGATTGCTTCGCGTGCCAGTACTTTTGTGCTGACCCCCCTCCTTCCAGGTTCTGAGGCACAGTCTAAGGGTCCAGCTACTCAGTAGACATTCTCGAATTTGCAGGCTTGATCTCACAGTGGTGAGCCTTCTATTATTCGGAAGGCCTAATTATGTCAGACATTATCTTATTTATTATGTTTTTTGTTTACTGGGGGCCTTGTCCTAGTTTCTTTTCAGACAGATGTTTATGTTCTTAGTAGAGATTTCGCAGACTGATGTCAGATAGTATTATTCAGAAATGTTGCAGAACTTGACCATGTTTTCCGTACTCAGTTTCAATTCCGCATTTTATTATGATTATGAATGTTGTGCACGATAACCAGATAGAGAATGGGTGTTCCGGGCCTTCATGGTTCGGGATGCTCATCACGGCTAGGGCCTAGGCTCGGGTCATGACAAACTTGGTATCAAAGCACGGTTCATGGTCCCAGGGTGTCTGCGAAATCACGTCGAGTAGAGTTCTGTTTATGGGTGTGTTGCGCGCCACACTTATAAACAGGAGGCTACTAGGCGTTTAGGAATGTTTCCCTTCTTTGTGATTTAGTTCGTGCTTCAGAGTCTATACTCTCCCATTATTGGGTTGATTCAAGTGCAAAAAGTTTAGAGTATACATGATATAGTCCTTTTCGATTACGGTCTATAAGATTTTAAAAATTATGGAAAAACTCGATAGGAGTTTGTTAGTGCATCAATATATGCGGATTCTGATGTAAATATTGATCCTGATGGAATCGTGCATTCCAGATTAAGGTATTAAGTGTATATTGTCCCTCTCAAAATCTTGTTACAGTTGTGGACAATGTATAGCAGAATGTTGGAACTATATTTCTCCCCAAATAGTAGCATAAGTTAAAGTGTTGTTGTCATGACCTATTGGTAGTGATATTGGACCAAGAAGTTGGTGATGTAAAGTCACAAAGTTAGAAGTCAGAGTGAGGGTGATTTTGTGTAAATGAATATTTCAGTTGAATAATTGATGTTTGAGGATGATCTACCCCTTTATAGTGATAAACTAATGTGGTAGCTAGCAGCATGTGTGGATTGTATGGTAGTCCATTGAGGAAGTGTTTTACTCAGATTTTTATTTATACAGAATAATATGTATATTCTTAGACCATTAAATATTAGGTGTCAATTTTCTATCCCTTGTAATATGTAATCTTGTTATCATGATGTTTTTGAAAATAAATAAATTTAAAGTCTAGAGAAGCCGTGTGGGGATCTTTCGATTCACTAGCATAGTTGCTTTGTCATCCATCTCATTTTCTTGTTCAAAATACAAAACCAAAGTCTAGTGAAGCTGTGTGAGGCCTGTTTCGATTCACTAGCAACTTGTTGTCCAACTTGTTGTCCAACTTGTTGTTCTTTCATTGGTTTAATATATGTATGGCTGAATCTGTTTGCATGAGATAGAGTTGGTAATGAAGTGATTCATCCTTGTGTGTTATTAGTTGAAGGTAGAGAAGGATTTGTTGGTCAGGGTGATTTGTTGATTGCTTGAATGTGGAAATGGCTATATTAGTGAGTAAGTTATGATTATAGACTCATGGTTGTTTGAGGAATTTGAAGGCAGTCTAAATGTATGAATGAGTGAGTAAGTATGAGGTGAGAAATCTGTATAAGTAGATACAATTGTACGGGGTTATAATATAAGATTAAGGTTGACCATGTCTATTATGAGGCTTTAACCCCCTTGACCCTCTTTTCATTGGTAGTTGTAAACTAGTGCTACTTGTGAGAAGGTATGTAGTAGATTTTTGAGATATTTGGGTAGAATATCCCAATTTGATGGATTAGTGTATTTATATTATGTTGCATTCTTCATTGGTGGTAGATGATTGATACTAAACTATAGGCTTGAATTTAAATGGTGTGGTGGTAATTAGTGGAAAGAGTTTGTTGATGCATATTTTGTGGGATTAATTTAGTAGGCTTGAGGTGCTGAAATAGTACATGCTAATGGAATGATGATAAGGTAAACCGTTAGGTCATGATCGATTATTGTGGTTATGAAGTTCTAGTGCACTAGTGTTTCGTGATGTTTACTTATAGTTTCCAAGTAAAAAAAATTATGTAAGGTTGGGTTGTAAGTCATGCATAGCACTAGATATTAAGTTTGAATAGTTGAAGTTCATAAAGGTGGATGTGATGATTTCTTGATCAATGATGTTAGTTATATAAAAGTGATCTAATAGGCTTGAACGGTGTGTGAAATGGCTTAAGTTTAAATTGATTCGTAATGAAGTATAATGTTGTGGGTATGGTGTGTAAGTATGCCCAAGGTGATATGGAGTTGTGGCATTTCTCTAAGACTATTACATGTTGTGTGTGACTAGTGGTACCATGGAGTTTCTAGTTGGAAAAAGACTAGTTAGATGATATATTGTGTTCTAGATAGCCAAGTTAAGGAGCCTTGATTGATAGTGTTGAGCCTTTTGATGTGATCTCGATTCTCATGGTAGAGAGATATAAGTTTGGAGTAGCAATATTGGTATGCTAGGACGGAAGTGGTATGGTTCATCAAAGGCTTGGTGATATCCATATTAAGTGTTAGAATCTAAGTTTGAGTTTTGAAGGTTGAACGGATAGAAATAAGTGTGCAAGCATTATACTTTGACTATTGGTGGCTATGGAAAGATAGAGTGTATCCCAGAAGGTAGTCATTCGGGTTGAGTTCTATGATATGCATGTATTGTCAATTTTTTCAGACCCTAGAGTGCAGTAAGTGTAGTTCAGTTAGAATTTAGTAAGGGATCTCCCACATGCTAGATGATGACTTGAAGCTAAGTGGGAGATGATAGAACGAATAAACAAGTAAGGCTCTCAGATTCTAGTAGTGATGCAGTGTGATTTAGAACATCAGAAAGTAAGGGTGAATCTCAACCCATTCCTACCTCAATATTTTTTATTTTTTTTGTTATCCGGATGCTTACTCATGCCTTACGATGCAGTTCTGTGATAATAGTTCATGATTCCGGTATATGATAGAGAGTCACGTACTCTTCTAATTCCAAGATAATGAGTTCTAGTTCATTCAAGTAGTTGGAATCACATTCCTTATGTTATGAACTCTAGTTGAGGTCATGCAACTCATGACGCATGTACTCACTCTTTATAGTGTGCTCAGTCCCATGTAAAGATCTTTTTCACGCTTGAGGGTCTTATGTTTTAACCTTTTAGTGGCCCTTCCTATGCAATGATAGTGGTGTTGATGTAAATGTTCTTGTTGATGGAAGATCATAGTATGCTTGTTTAGATAAGGCCATAAGTATGAAGTAAGATTTGGGGCCAAGTTTTTGATACATGTGATGGTTAGTGGAAAAGTTTGTGTGTGTATGTTTTTAGGATAGCGCGTGGGAGTTATATTGATAGTAGTTTAGAAACTATGTGAAGTATCTACTTATGGGTGTTTGCCTTGAAGTTAACATGTGGTTATAAATTAGGCTTGAACGACGTTTTGGGATTGTAGTGGAAGGTCGCCATATGCATTAGCGACTTCATATTAAGAGTTCAGTGTAGTCATTGAAGTGGTAAGGCATGTTATGCTTAGGATGTGATTTTTAAAAGAGGTATAGAAGGTGGCATCATATGGTTTAGAATAATAGCGTGGTGTAGCATGTTGTATTTTTGTGATTTAGAGTTAGGCTTGATCGCGGGGTAAGGATTAAGATATTTTAGACATTAGAAGAAAAAAAAACATTATCAATGCTCATATGAGAATTTTAAGCTGAGTTGAATGAATATGATATTTATAGGGAATAGTATAGTTAAGGGATATTCAGGAAGTGCTCTAAGCCTTAAAGTAAGAAGTTGTATTGCCAAAGGTCTGAAAATTCTATCCTAATTTAGGAGTTATATGTCTATATTCCAGACTGCAGAGTAGTGTCAATGTTGTGATTTCCTCAGTGGGATGTTTTGTGTAATCCATACCCAAGATTCATGGTTCCCTATTACTGCTAGAGCTTCCTTAGAAAGAGTGTTGAAGAGAATACTCCAGTTAAGTATGAGGGTGTAGTATAATTCAGTCTGTATGGCCATTAAGTCAGTTTAGCAGTCAGATTCGCATGACTTGTTTTCTTGTCTTTGCACTTATTCATGCTACTCGAAATCTCAGACATGCTACTAGTCGAAGATAGAGTATACCAGTAGTTACGAGTATAGCCCAGTTCATGCATCATGCATTAAATTAAGATTTCAAATATTTAGATCAGTGTATTTTTATTAGAGGACATGTCATGTCCGCGTTATTCCATATATTTAAAGCTTCAACAAGTTCCTACCCATCATTCGAGGACGAATGATTCCAAGGGGGAGATAATGTAACACCCTGTAAAAGTCGTGCATGGATTAGCCTTTAATAGAGTGCCCTTAGACTTAAAAACTTGAAAATTTTTCTAAGTGTAATGAGGATTTAGAGTCATTTTAGCTGGCAATCTTCGGGATACAACTTTTCATCCTTCCCGACATCTGCTTTTAGATTTTCAAGTTGCGTTATGATCGGGAAATCTCATAGTACATCTCGGATAAGTTTCGGAATTTTTCGGAACACATAAGGCTGCGTTTGGATTTAAAAACAGTAGCAAAACGCATAGACTATTGCCCAGTTTTCAGCATTTCAGGGTCAATTTCAAATGATCATAACTCCCTGTATATAATGAAATGTGTTAGCTATAATAAATCAAACAAAATATCTTCGAGTCCTCTTTCAAATGCAGTTGGTTTCATCCAATTTGAGTATATGAGTAAAAAGTTATAATCGATTTACTCCAGTCTACCAAACTGTCAACTGAGGGACAGATTTGACTTTAATTGTTCCTTAGGGGTATTTTGGTAATCCTCCACCCCTATATATACCACCAACACGGGATTTAATCCCTCAAACACCATAATACACATAATTTTCCCACAATTGCTCAAGAACTCTCCCTAGGGTTTCAACATTAAAACCCAAGCAACTCAAGATTCAACCGCGGGTTCGTGAAACAAATTACAGATTTGGAATCCTCTCGACGTAGGCTTCGATAGACACCCAAAATTCGTGGAGAACAAGGTACGCGGGGTTTTCCTAAATTCTCATGGGCATAGAAAAATCATGTTTTAGAATGGGGTTTTAAATTATGTATATATATTTATGTATAAGATGTTTTAACATCATTGTTTTGGTCTTTTGACCATCTCCAAAGCGATTTGACAGTTTATATACATATATGAATGAATGTGTTTCAATTTTGAATACATGAACTTGCTAAAGACATTTGACCACCAGGTGTTTGATGAAATTTCTGCATGAATTGAACTTTAAGTTTCGGAATATGAAATCCTTTACATCAGTTACATGTTTTGGTGGTCTAAACTATGTTTTGAATGAAAGCTCTTGCTTAATACATTATGGTTCAGAAAAATCATGACTTGCAAGTCTTGGTATGACGATACCAACTCAAACTAATGCCATATCAGACTCAGACTAACAAACATTTCAGATTTTCATGATTTTAGACATTCAGAATGTTGCATGTATAGAAAAGGTTAAAAATGGGCATACAGAGATGTTAGGTGGTTCCCCGAAGAGGGCTTGAGTTCAAGCGACTCATTGCCTAAAACCGTGGTTTGCCGACCCGGATATACTATTATGCGCTGACTTAAATGTTCTGTGGCGTATCAGACTCAGACACTCCAACCCTTGCGGCACACTTGGGTTGGGGGCTTCCCCGCCGAGTCAATGGCAGATTCCATACAGCCCGTGGAATATCAGACTTGTAGGCAAATACCACCTAACTCAGAAGTAAAACACACATCATGATTTGAAATGAACAGACAGGTTACATGTTTTCAGAAAGTGCCCATGTATTTTTCAGAAACAGTTGTATACATGATGTCTTGATGAAAAGTTTCTTTCATTTAATATGTATGTATATATATATATATATATATATATATATATATGTATGTTCCATTATACTATTTTTTTGGATTGCTTCGCGTGCCAGTACTTTTGTGCTGACCCCCCCTTCTTCCAGGTTCTGAGGCACAGTCTAGGGGTCCAGCTACTCAGTAGACATTCTCAGATTTGCAGACTTGATCTCACAGTGGTGAGCCTTCTATTATTCGGAAGGCCTAATTATGTCAGACATTATCTTATTTATTATGTTTTTGGTTTACTGGGGGCCTTGTCCCAGTTTCTTTTCAGACAGATGTTTATGTTCTTAGTAGAGATTTCGCAGACTGATGTCAGATAGTATTATTCAGAAATGTTGCATAACTTGACCATGTTTTCCGTACTCAGTTTCAATTCCGCATTTTTTTATGATTATGAATATTGTGCACGATAACCAGATAGAGAATGGGTGTTCTGGGCCTTCATGGTTCGGGATGCTCGTCACGGCTAGGGCCTAGGCTCGGGTCGTGACATTAGAATTCATACATATATACTTATGAAGATAACTCAAGTTCATGGAAAACCTTAAAAATAAATGCATACTGTCATAAAAATGGGCCCATTATGCATTCTGATATAACAACTTAAAAAACCCAATATATACACCTCTTTAAAGTTATTAGAAAATTAAATCTATGCCCATGAAAGATATGATAGTCCCAGATACCTTGAACACGACGAGAATGGTGAGAAATTTGACCCCTTGGATGGAAAAATTCTCAAGCCCTAGGTATTTTCTTTTACTTAGCTTTTAGGAATGTTCTTTAGGGATTGCAGAGGTGAAATAACATTTAAGAAATGATTTAAGTCATGGGAGATGGGTTTAAATTGGAGAAAGACCAAAAATCCCCCCTTGGACTTTAAATAAAGTTGTAGGAAAACACAATCCCCATGGTGCAGAGCTTATCACGGAGGCTGGCCTCCTTTCCATGAACCTTAACTCGGAGACTAATCTTCGTGTCATGGACCCTATCACGGAAATTATCCTCTATGAAATGGGGCTATTACCGAGGCTTACTTCCTCCGAGGTTTGAAATAACACCGAACCCCATACCAAAATTTTGAAATTCTTTCGGGGCACCCCTTTAACATCCATAAGTACAACTCAAGTAAAAAATCGATGTTTAGAGCATGGGAAGGCCAAAAATAAATTACATGAAATTTTGAGAGTGTTAAAAAAATATCAAGGCTAGGGACCCGAACTAATTAAGCTACTAACTCAAAATTGACATTTTGTATCTAATGGAACTGTCAGAATCACGATCTGATGCTCAGATAACAAAAAGTTAACTGAAGTCAAAATATTCACATAGAGGCTATCCAAAATAACAAACTCATATGAATCACTCTGTAACGCATCGAGGATGGTGCAAACCATTCTTTCTACTCATAAATGATATAATTCAATAATGAGAGAGGGCAACATAGATAAATGCTATAAAATCCATGGGTTTTCTTTTGATTTTAATTTACAAAACCAAGGAAATTCCAGGGTAATCCTTAAAGGAATAATGCTATTTAGACAAGTGAGGAACTGATGGAGAACATTGGTAAAGAATAAAATCCCTTGAGTGAAGAGAATGTGGCATAGGCGTTGCAACTCCTCCAAAAACTAAAAGATGCTCAGCAGAACCCAAATGGTACTGATGTTTTTGCCAATATGAGTTGTGCAAGTATAATGATAATGAGTTGTACTCAAGGATGCTTTTTCCAAGTATTTATGAGAATATTCATTCCTATGTCGGAGTGGCTAGTTCAACATTGTTTCATGAAGTTCATTCCAATCTTAAGTCATCTTCATCATCATTATATGATTATCAAATTTAGTTCAAAGTTTTTACTTAGTTGTGTTTGCGTAGTAGTACGACTTTTTAGGGTAACAGAATAAAACTACGCCAAAAATCTAGGTAATTGCATCAAATAATTTACACACTTCCCTTTTTGGTCCTTTTTTAGCTTAGGCATAAATGCAACATTTCTGAATCAACACATATCATACTTTTTCTTCGTTCATGCTTAATTGGAATATCATACATTGACAACGGATCAAGCAGGCTTTCAATTTAGTATGATAGTTTTGTCATTAGAATGGCACTCGAGAACGAGACTTCAAATAAAGGTAGTAGAAAAGTTTACTAAATTTTGCTGCACTCTTTGATGGTAATGTTCTTAATCATTCACAGGGTTAAACATATTTTGTATGATCTAGTTTAGATTTAAAAGGATTGCTATCCTTATATATAGTGAATGTTATCTTCCAACATGATGGGAGTTATTTTAGCATAATGTGGCCTAAGGACAATCAACTCCGAGAAATATTTCACTCAGCGAATATAATATGAAAAGAATTAATACAATTACTATTTTGGAAAAAAATTATGATTTGAATAGCTACCAGAGAAATTCACGTTACTAGTACAGAATAAAAATTAGATGAACAGAGAAAAACATAATTAGTTCATTATTTTGCGAGTGAATTCATGGCCATCCAAGTTTTCCAACCAGATTTATAAATTCCAAGAGAAGTAGTAGCATTGAGTATAAATAAATTAGACTATTTTTTCCCCTCCTATAGGCCATATATGGCCAAGTCGATCCCTTTGGGAGACCCTCTTAGTTAACTTTCTAGTTTTGTAATTCCTAAAACCTGGAGGAATTTTTTGAGAAATAGTGTCATTTTAGAAAAAGTAATGTACAACAACACCAATCTTTATTAATTAGATTGACCATATAATAAAATCACCCAATATAAGGAGTAAATAAACCCAAAGTTTGAGATTTTTCGAGGTTAAAATTCAAGAATGTAACTCTTTCAGAAATTACAAAATAAAGATTAGGCATTCTCATAGTTTTACTCCAATGTTACTTCCTTCAAAACTCACGATATAAATAACTTGAAAGTGATATATGCAACTTAGGACATCTACTAACTGTATTGTACATAAAAATCATATAAATTAGGAGATTTAACATTTATAAAATACTTATATAAAATTTGCTTGCATCACACAAGGCAAATTTCCTGTTTCTTACATTCCCTCTCTGTATTCATAACCCACATCTTCAAAAAGTCTAACTTAAAAAAGTATCAACGAAAAGAGTTGGAGAGAATCGTAGATCAAGATGCAAGAGAAGGTATACTTGAAGAAACTGTAAAATACCATGAGGGTCTAAGTTCATTTTGTATCAAATTTTTGCTGATATAAATCTACCAAGGCCTTTCCCTTCCCATATATATGTATATATATATATATATCTACCTCAAATCCAAAAAGAAGAAAATGGTTGAAGAAAAAGGTTATGAGAAACCATAGACCATAAGGGGGGGATATATAATTACCAACTGCTTTGCACTGGTTTCCGTGGAGAAAACCTTAAAAAATCCCTTCTCCATGTTTGATTTTGTTGTCTAATTTTAAGAGATAGAAGAATTGACAGCGGCACAACCTTTTAACCCTAAATGTATCTTCAATATTGATGGAGAAATCATATATAAAGAGAAGAAGATTACAAGACTCTAAAGATTCTCATAGTTACAGTATTTCTTTTCATCTTGTAATTTACTCCATTCATCCATTTTTATTTGTCCGGTATTAACTTAGAGCATTCTTTAAGAAGCAATGAATAGAATGATTATTTTACTATACCACCCTTTTGAGTATAATAAATTCAATTCATTGGAAAATGGTTATAGTTAAGAGGAAGGGTAAATAGATAGTAAGTTTCAAGTTGTTTCTTTATTTTTGATCAGGACGAATAAAAGTAGAAGGAGGCAATAGTAAATGCATACATATATATATATGTATACATACATACATATGCATTTACTACTGGCCTCCTTTCATATATATCTATACATATGCATTTACTATTGGCCTCCTTCCACTTTTATTGGTCCGGATCAAAAATAAAGTGACAACTTGTCACTTACATTAGTTATAATTTTCCAATTCCAAATGTAGTCAAGCACAGTTCACTCACAATAAATTGTTACATTTATCCATTGTTAGTATTTTGGCATTTACTACATGAGAGAGAAAGAACCATTTTTTCTCTCTCATGTAGTAAATGCGAAAATACTAACCATGGAGAAATATGAAAATTTATTGTGATTGAGTTGTGCTCGACTTCATTTGGAATTAAAAAATTATTACTAATGTAGTTACTTAAAAAAGAAAAAGCAATGGTAAAATTAGAGTGACATTCCAAAATTGTGGTTATGATAAAACTTGTCGTGGTCCAGCCTTGAGAAGTAAGCTAATAACCAAACCAAAATCCAATAACAATGAAAATAGTAAGATAAGACTTCTAGAATGAAGTCTGACCAATCATGAGATATATATAACAAAAATAGAAATTTGAAGAAGTAATATAAAACCAACAAAAATCTGGTGTCATAATATAAGAGCATCTAAGTATAAATCCAAAAACTAAAAAGTGCAAAATTTGTTGCTAATCCAAATAAGGACATAAGTAAAATAGAATGACATCTGAAATCCTACTTGAACACTTGAATGGTCCAGTACCTCGAATAGTACCAATCAACAACACGATATCAACCTCTGCATAGCGTACTTTTTCTAGGATTTGCATCAAAAGGGAATAGTAGGATGAGTACGATAAACTTGTACTCAGTAGGTATCATAGGCCGATTGAGCAAAACAGAAAATAGGATATGTAAAATAACACTATAGTGCCTTCCTGAGTAGCCTAAGCTATTCTGGAAAGTAGCCCTTAAAATTAACATCAAAGTTGTTGCTAATTAATATGTACCATCTAACCCCTTCACATACTTTTGAATCGTCTCATACTCGAAAGAGATGCAAGTGGCTTAATATCCGTAAAAAATGTGAAAACAAGACTCATACTCAGTAATAGTCATGAAGCCCTACTCCATGTGATCACACTCATCATTCATCTTAGTTATCAAGCTATAAGAAACAAATCTCTCCAAGAATTCCTCGAAAAAATGATTTCTAGTTATAGCAGACAAACCCCAAGATGTACAACCAACAAACGACCTCCATCAATCGAATGTTTCATCCATCAACTGATAGGTAGTATAAATAACTCCATGAGTCTTAAGAGATCTAATATTATGTATCTTTTCCTTGAAATCCCTAAAAAAATCACTGGCATCCTCGCCAATAGCCCCAATAAATTTAGGCGGACCCAAGAGGATGATTTCTGAAATTTTTTTTGATCATTAGAACATATAACTGTACCGAAAGCCACCATATGAATAATGAGTATGAAAAATAATAAATTCACACATAAGGTACCATGATGGATGTACCCAGATGTAGGAATACTATAAGCAGACACTGGCACTAATGCACTAATGGTAGAACATCAGTCAAAGTCTGAGTAATGCCAGATACACTAAATGGAAAACCCTCTAAAAGACTCAAGAGATGAACAAAAAAACCCTGAAGCACAGGGGTATCAATTGAACTCTGTGGAACCTGAGTTTTCTAGGCACCTCCTATAAAATAATCATTTATAGCAAACTTAACATCAAGATCGATAGAGATTTCCCTAGAACATCCTCTGACTGGGGTAGCTACTCATGCCCGACCTCTACCTCTGGACTTCCACGACCCCTGCCCCTCCCTCTAGTCAATAATCTATCCTTGGGTATTGGCTCAGCTTCCCTAACTTTTAGTGATAAAGTTCTCAACTTCTATATAGAAAAAATTGGCACTTAACTTAGAACATAGGATAAGAACAACATGCATGACAAGGAATCAAAATAGAGAATATTTTTGTAAATACATCTTATAGCTTATCGAAGATAGATACAAACATCGATGTACCAATTCATGGGAATCTACTAGATATCACACTCTTACACTTATGAGATCGATGAACCAGCCTGCTTTGATACCAATTTGTAACAATCCAAAAAGCAGGTCATGATAATACTTTTCGTGGTTCGGCCTTGACAAGTAAGTTAGTCACCAAATAGTACAGAAAAATCCAAAAAGAATAAAAATAGTAAGATGAGACTTCTTGAACTAAGTCAATCCAAACACAAAATATATATAATAAAAAAGAATCTGATGAAGTAATATATACCATCAAAAATCTGGTATCGTGCTGCAATAACATCTAGCATATATCTGAGAGCTTAAGAGTCCAAAATCTGACTTTGATCCATATAAAGACATAAGGAAAATAAAGTGATATCTGGAATCCACCCTGAATAATAGAATGGTCTAGTACCTGAAATGGCACTAATTAATAATACGATCTCAACTCCACATGTCATACTCGTGTTAGGATTCACACTGAGAATATATTGTAGGGGTGAGTATGGTCCACTTATACTCTGTAGGTAACTTAGGTTGGTTGCACAAAGTAGAAAATAAGATATGTAAAATGCACTATGAGCACATCACCTTCAAGCAGAAAAGACCTAAACAATAGCTCACACCATCTCCACTGACAGTTCTAATATATATACACAAAAATGGAAAATATCATTAATATATGCGAAATAAATGTCAATACTAAACACAAATTAATGAAACTAAAGAAAGCATAAAATATGCATGGTATGAATAATGGAAGTCATCGTATGACTTTCTTGTATACACCCACCGAGCTCTTAGATTCAAGGTACGACCTATGGAGAGTTTGCAACCCATATACTATATCTCATATCTCATCTCAACTCACCTCTCTAGCTTATATTCATGGAAAGGGTTTTTATGAAATTGTCTCTTATTTTCTTTCAAAAATAGTTTTCCACAATGGTGCCAGTATATCATGAATGTATAAGTATGAAATATTGATGTAATACTCAAAATAAAATCAATATGATGATATTCAATCGACCCCTACCCCCACCCCTCACCCTCCATATATGTATGTGTGTGTATGGGTGTGAGAGAGAGAGAGAGAAAGTCCAAAAATCAACTCAATATGTCAATAATTCATGATTATAAATACTAATTAGACAACATTAGTAGAAATATGCATGTAAGATATTATTAATATCATATCAACTTATGTAATGCCCCAAACTTTCCTTAAGTCTAAATTGTATCTTTATAAGATTAATGAATGACTTCCAAAGTGAGTAGTATTTAAATCAGATAGATTTTTCCTATTTTTAAATTTTTAGAGTGTGGAAATTGAATTATCTTTCCAATGATAACAATTTCGTCCAAATCCAGTATCCGAGTAAGAAGTTATGGCCATTTTACTGAGAGCTTTCAGAACTGCCCAGGTGTGATGGGAAAGTTGACGAACCATCAATATTGTGAAGGACAATCGCTCGAGTTGTCAAAACCAAGGAAGTAAACCCATCCACTGGACAAGTGCACCGATCAGGCCGATGGACCTTCAAGCTTGCGACGGACTGTCGCCCAAGCCGTCTCTACTAAGGAAGTGAGTCCCTATTCTAGTCCAAGTATGATGGTCGAACTGACGGACCTTCGAGCCAGCGACGGACCATCACACGAGTCGTTGCAGATCCCGTTTAGCATTTTGAAAGGGCTTTTTGGTCTTTTCCCACCATTTTTAACACCAAGATATATCAAAATAAAGCATAGAACTTCAGAATCATCCAAAGAATCAAGAACTAGGGTTTTCTCTCAAGATTAACCCTGAAGAGAAAATCCAAATCTTTCTCCAAGAACCTTAAGATTCCACCATAGTTTCTACAAATTGAGTTAAGATTCAAGATTCCCAAGTAAAAAACTTCAAGAACCCTCACTCAAGAGAACGAAAAAGAGTCTCAAGCAATCTTGTTCATCTACAAGTCATAATCTAAGGTATGTGGGGTTTGAACAAGGATACTCCTTTTGTCCTTGTGACCAAAAGTTGTTTAAATACAAAGATATATGGTTTTACAGGTTTCTTATGAAATTGAAGTATGGGTTTATACCCTATGTTATTATTTCTTGAGATTATGATGGTTTCAATATTTTAGAAATTGAAGTACATGAGTATGTTGAGATTATAACTCATATTGCTGAAAATTTTCAGATTTCTATATGATTTATGAATTTTTATGATATCGAGTATGAATTTTAATACGGCTTAACGTGTGATTGATATATGAGTCATTAAGCCCTACTTGAGATTGAAATTTTTAGAATTCTTGTGCTATAATCACCCATGATTTTAGTATTTTGAGATTATTGAGAAAGTTTTGACCTTAACGGTCATAGTAGCTTTGAAATCCACTTTTCTAAATGAGATTGCAGATTTTATAGTATGGATATTTATGAACCACGAGATTATTTTAAAGTGGATTTCCATGAGATGAGTGTAGCTAACTAAAGGGAGTAGTATTTAGCACCGAGTTGGGTAAGTTACTACAGTTTTATTCCCCAAAACTATGTTCCACCGTAGGATTGAAATTTATGGGCCTGAGGCCCAGATAGTGATCACTGAGTTGAGGTTATACTCCCTAGAAAGAGTATAATGCCTCTATCCAATGTGAGGTTTATTCCTTATGAGGACAAGACATTGGACTCCATGTAGCTCGCATGGTGTATGTCGGTTAAGAGAATCTCCCTAATAATAAGATTTTTCAGAGTACTTTCTTAAAGTAAAATTTTCCTAAGAAGAAAGTAGTTTTCCCTATTAGTAAGAGTAAGTAATCCATTTCTAAAGTAAAGTATGTTCCTTGAGATGAGGTTTATACTATGTGTTCCATTATTCATAATTTATGAGATATGCATTTTGAGATATATTAGCATGCATGATTTGTGTAAACCTTGATGATATTATTATTTTAAGTATCACATACAAGCCCATATATTCAGTACCTCCTTAAATTACTAATCCACATATACATCTGTGTGCTACATTGTCTCATAATGTAGGTTCAGGTGCTCAGTCTCAGCAGCGTGAGTGATCTTTGAGTACCTTGATCTACATCTCCATAATTGGCGAGTCCTCATCGTTTGAGGACCTATTTTCCCTGATTTTAGTCTTCATAGTAGTTGGGTTATTTCTTTTCAGTTGAGTATGAGTCATTTGGGGATCTGTCCTAATGGCTCTCTAGTTCATGAGTTGTATAGGCTTTGTCAGACTAGACTATCAGTGATGTTTAAGACTTTTCAACATGTAGCTATTCAAACACTATTCTTTTGTTATTTTAATTGAGATATGTTATGACAGTGCCATTGTTTTTCTTTATCCATCTTAAAGTAAGTGTTCAAAGTAGTAACAGGCTCTAAGGGTTAGCTTAGGGCTACTTGTAGCCTTAAGCACTATGTAACATCTTTTAATATGATTTTAGGGCGTTACAAACTTGGTATCAGAGCCTAAGGTTTAAGAAGTCCTTGGGAGTCTGACAAGCCACATTACGTGGAGTCTTGATCATCTGTGTGTAGAAGGCCACATCTATGAGCAAGAGTCTACAAGACATTTTTGGAAAAAAAGGGTCGCCTCTTTCTTTCACAATCCATAATGCTTGTAGTTGTCTCTCTCTACTATTAATTCATGCTTTTTTATGATAGAAAATGCCTCCCCGAAGAGCTAATTCCCATAGGAATGATAACCAGAAACCTCAGCCAGTTGATCCCCTGAATGAGAATGTATCTGATGCTGGGTTTTTGGCAGGTTTTTAGGCGTTAGACCAGGCAGTCACTGCTAATGTTTAGACTGTCATTCCACATCAGCAAGGAGGTGATTTAGCTACATCCAGGATTTGAGATTTTATGAGGATGAATCCACCAGAGTTCTATGGTTTGAAGGAAGGAGAGGACCCACAGTTTTATCTTGATGAGGTAAAAATGATCACCCAGGTTATGCATGTGACTAAAGAGGAGAGTTTGGAATTGGCCTCTGATCATTTGAAAGACATTTCTTATTATTGGGTTGTGGTGTGGAGGAAAAGTTAGGGGGAGGATGCTGCTCCTATGACTTAGTAGGTTTTCTAGGATATATTCTTGGATAATTTCTTCCCACTTGAGATGAGGGAAGCAAAGATAAAAGAGTTTATCAACATGAGGCAATGCTCTATAACTGTTAAGGAATATTGTCTCAAGTGCAACCAGTTAGCCAAGTATGCTCCTGACTTGGTACCTGACACCCGATCTAGTATGAGTAAGTTCATGACCAGTGTGTCTGGTTTGGTATTGAAAGAGTGTAGGACTACTATGCTCAATAGGTATATGGATTTGTTCGGGCAGATGATGCATGCTTAATAGATTAAGGTTGTTAAGCTAAGGGAGAGAGATAGAGTAATGGGAAATAAGAGAGCTAGATCAGACCAGTTTGAGCATGACCAGACTAGATCCCACAGAGGGAATGGACCCCTATTTCAGGATCGTTCATCTATGCCAGCGCCTTCATCAGCTAGTTCTCCTGCGTCCAGAAACAGGGAAGAGTAGAGGAATATTCCTTCTATGTCCAGGGTGGGGAATATGCCTTCTATGTCCAGGGCCCAGAACAGTGTAAGTAATAGACATCGTTATCCTCCATGTACTAAGAGTAGTAGAGACCGTACCGGTGAGTGCTTTGCCGATCAGAAGGGTTATTTTCATTGTGGAAAGATAGTCCATTGACTTATAGAGTGCTCACATTCTAGGCAAGGGATAAGAGATGTTTGACCTTAGACTCAGACTACCAGTGCACCAACTCTTTTAGCCCATCCAGCCTCTCCTCAGTTCTCTTTATCCAGTACAGCTGGTGATCAGTGCCAGAATAGATTCTATGACTTTTTATCTCATTAGGAATAAGAGGATTCTCCTAATTTTGTTAGTGGTATGCTTCGTGTCTTTCACTTTGATGTTTATGTTCTATTGGACCCTGGGTCAAGTTTTTCTTATATGACCCCATTAGTTGCTGTGAATTTTGAAATGAGTCCCACAAAGATTCCCGATCTACTCCTGGTTTCTACTCCAATAGGAAAGTCAGTTGTTGCTAAGAAAGTGTATAAAAAGTGTCCTATCACAGTCCTTCATAGAGTCATATTTCCTGATTTGATAGAGTTGGAGATGGTTGATTTTGAAATAATTTTGGGTATGGATTGGCTTCACTCATGTTCTGCATCTATAGATTGTCGTACCCGTGTGGTTAAGTTTTAGTTTCCTGATGAGCCAGTCTTCGAGTGGTCCGAAAGTTTAGTATCTCCTAAGAGTCACTTTATATCCTATCTTAAAGATAGAAAGTTGATATCCAAAGGTTGCATCTACAATCTAGTTAGAGTTAAGGACACTAAGTGCGAGATTTTGACCATTTAGTCAGTCAGTATAGTTAGTGAGTTTCCTAATATCTTTTTGGAAGATCTCCCATGGGTACCTCCTGATAGAGAGATAGAATTCTGGTTTGACCTTCTTCTTGATGCACAACCTATTTCTATTTCTTCATACCGTATGGAACCTGCAGAGCTTAAGGAGTTGAAAGAGAAACTCAAAGATCTTCTAGAGAAAGGTTTCATAAGGACCAATGTTTCTCCTTGGGACCACCCATCCTATTCATGCGGAAGAATGATGGTTTTTTGCATATTTGCATTGACTATCATTAACTTAATAAGGTCACAATAAAAAATAAGTACTTTCTTCCTAGAATTGATGACCTTTTTGATCAATTGCAAGGTGTAAGCTATTTGTCCAAGATAGACCTTAGATCCGTCTATCATTAGCTTAAAGTGAGGGAATGTGATATTCAAAAGATAGCCTTCCGAACCCGCTATGGACACTTTGAATTTGTAGTCATGTCTTTCGGGCTAACCAATGCTCCAGCAACTTTCATGGACCTCATGAATCGAGTTTTCAGACAGTATCTTGATATTTTTATCATAGTGTTCATAGATGATATCCTTGTGTACTCCCGTACTGAGAATGACCATGCGGATCATCTTAGAATTTTCTTAGAAACTCTTCTAAATCATTAGTTGTTCGCCAAATTCAGCTAGTATTAATTTTGGCTAAGGTCAGTAGCCTTTCTCGATCATATTATTTCAGTCGAAGGCATTACAGTTGATCCCCAAAAGACAGAAGCTGTAACAAATTGGCCTACCCCTATCTCTCAGTTAGATATTAGAAGTTTCTTGGGTCTAGCTGGCTATTACCACCGTTTTGTTAAAGGTTTCTTATCTATCACGTCTTCTATGTCTCCACCATTTTGTTAAAGTTTTCTTATCTATCACGTCTTTTATGTCTAGGCTAACCCAAAAGAAAGTTAAGTTCCTGTTGTCAGATTCTTACGAGAAGAGTTTTCAGGAGTTGAAGACTCGACTAACTTCAGCCCCAGTATTGACATTGCCTGATGGTACTGATGGTTTTGTGGTGTATAGTGATACCTCTAGAGTTAGTTTGGGTTGTGTGTTGATGCAGAGAGGTAAGGTTATAGCCTATTCCTCTAGATAGTTGAAGCCACATGAAAAGAATTACCCAAACCATGATTTTGAATTAGAGTCTGTTGTTTTTTCTTTGAAAATTTGGAGACACTATCTTTATGGTATTCATGTTGATGTGTTTACGGACCATAAAAACTTGCAGTATGTATTTTCTCAGAGGTATTTGAATCTTCATTGGAGGAGATGGTTAGAGTTGCCAAAAGATTATGATATGAGCATATTGTATTATTTGGGAAAGGAGAACGTAATGTCAGACACCCTTAGTAGATTGTGTATGGGCAATGTTGCTCATGTGGAGAAAGAAAAGAAAGAGTTAGCTAGGGAAGCGTATTATTTGTCTAGACTGGGTGTTAGGTTGATTGATTCAGTTGAGGAGAATATTTGGGTTGAGAGTGGTTCTGAATCCTCTTTAGTTTTGGAAGTGAAGGAGAATCAAGATATGGATGCTAGTTTGGTAAAACTGAAGGAGTCAGTTAAGGACCGAAAGGTAGAGGTTTTATCCTAAGGGGAAGATGGTGTGCTGAGATGTCAGAATAGATTGAGTGTTCTTTGTGTTGGTGATTTGAGGCAGAGAATTATGGTTGAGGCACATGGTGCATGCTATTCTATTCATTCCGGTGACACCAAGATTTACTGCGACTAGCGGGAAGTCTATTGGTGGAGTGGCATGAAGAAGGATATAGCAGAGTTTATGGCAAAGTGTGTAACTTGCCAACAGGTTAAGGTAGAGCACCAAAGACCTGGTGGTAAGCTGTAAGAGTTTGGTATCCCCACTTGGAAGTGCGAAGGGGTGAATATGGATTTCGTGACTGGTATATCCCTTTTGCGTCGTCATGATGATTCGATTTGGGTTATTGTAGACAGGTTGTCTAAGTCAGCACATTTCTTACCGGTGCATACATCTTATATAGCTGAGGATTATGCTAGGTTGTATATCCAGGAGTTAGTCAGATTGTATGGAGTTCCCTAGTCTATCATCTCGGATAGGGGTATTCAGTTTACTTCCCCATTTTGTAGAGCTTTTCAAAAGGGTCTTGGTACCCAATTACATCTTAGTTCTGCCTTTCACCCGCAGATAGATGGTCAGGCTGAGAGGATCATCCAGACTCTATAAGATATGTTGAGGGCATGTGCTCTTGATTTCAAGGGTAGTTGGGATGAGCATTTTCCACTAATTGATTTTTCCTATTACAATAGTTATCACTCTAGCATTCAGATGGAACCATTGGAGACTTTGTATGGTAGAAGATGTAGATCACCCATAGGTTGGTTTAAAGTGGGTGAGGCTACTATGATTGGGCCTGATGTAGTGTTTGAGGCTATGGAGAAAGTTAAGTAGATTAGAGAAAGGTTGAAGATAGCCCAGAGTCATCAAAAGTCATATGCTGATGTGAGGAGATGACATCTTGAATTTGAGGTTGGTGACTTGGTGTATCTGAAGATTTCACCCATGAAAGGGGTGAAATAATTTAGCAAAAAGGGGAAGCTTAGTCCCCGTTATGTTGGCCCTTATAGAGTTCTGAGTAGTGTTGGAAGAGTAGCTTATGAAATTGAGTTGCCCGCAGATTTATCAGTTGTTCATCCTGTCTTTCACGTCTCAATTCTTAAGAAGTGCATTGGTGATTCTGTTGTTGTAGATCCTTCGGAGAGCTCAGATATTTAGACCAGTCTTTCTTACGAAGAGATTCCAGTCGAGATTCTAGACCATCAGATAGATAGACTAAAGAACAAAGAGGTTCCTTTGGTATAAATTATCTGGCGGAACCAGTCCGTGGAGGGCGCTACTTTGGAAGCTGAAGCTGACATGCGAGCCAAGTACCCTCATCTCTTTACTGCAGACTCAGATTTAGCCGAAGGTATTACTCTTTTTTAATTCAAGTTCCTTTATGATCCTCTATATTTACTAATATAGTTGTCTTCTCCATGAGTTCATGCATTTTCAGAAGTACTCAAAATTTTAGACTGAGGTAGAGTTAGTTCAAAAATTCATTCAGCTGTGCATTCTCAGTATTCTATGTATTCTTAATTTATCTAGTGACATTCTAGGATGAATGTTCCCAAGGGGGGAGGTATTGTAATACCCCAAACTTTCCTTATGTCTAAATTATATCTCTATAAGATTAAGGAATGACTTCCAAAGTGAGTAGTGTTTAAATCAAATAGAGTTTTCCTAATTTTAGCTTTTTATCGTGTGGGAAATTGAATTATCTTTCCAACAATACCAATTTCATCCAAATCCTATGTAGGAGTGAGGAGTTATGGCCATTTAACTGAGAGTTGTCAAAACCGCCCAGGTGCAATAGGCAGGTTGACAGACCGTCGAGCTTGCGATGGACCGTTGCTCAAGCCATCGCAACCAAGGAAGTAAACTCATTCACTATCCAAGTGCGACGGTTAGGTCCACGAACCGTCGAGCTTCAAACGGACCATCGCCCAAGATGCCGCTACTAAGGCAGTGAGCCCCTATTCTGGTCCAAGTGCGATGGTCGGACCGATAGACCGTCGAGCCAACGATGGACCATCGCGCGATCCATCGTAGATCTCGTTCAGCATTTTAAAGCCATTTTTAAAAGGCCTTTTTGGTCTTTTTCCACCCTTTTTAACACCTAGATATATCAAAACGAAGCATAGAACATCAGAATCATCCAAAGCATCATGAACTAGGGTTTTCTCTCAAGATTAACTCTCAAGAGAAAATCCAAATCTTTCTCCAAGAACCTTAAGATTCCACCATAGTTTCTACAAATTTAGTTAAGATTCAAGGTTCCCAAGTCAAAAGCATCAAGAACCCTTACTCAAGAGTACAAAAAGAGTCTCAAGCAAGCTTTTTCGTCTACAAGTCATAATCTAAGGTATGTGGGATTTGAACAAGGACACTCATTTCGTTCTTGAGCCCAAAAGTTGTTTTAATTACAAAGATATATCGTTTTACAGGTTTCTTATGAAATTGAAGTATGGGTTTATACCTTATGTTATTATTTCTTGAGATTATGATGGTTTCAAAGTTTTATAAATTGAAGTACATGAGTATGTTGAGATTATAATCCATATTGCTGAAAATTTCCAGATTTCTATATGATTTATGAATCTTTATGATATCGAGTATGAATTTTGATAGGTCTTAATGTGAGATTGATATATGGGTCATTAATCCCTACTTGAGATTGAAATTTTAAGAATTCTTATGCTATAAGAACCCATGATTTGAGTATTTTGAGATTATTGAGAAAGTTTTGACCTTAACGGTCATAGTAGCTTTGAAATCCACTTTTCTAATTGAGATTACAGATTTTATAGTTTGGTTCTTTATGAACCACGAGATTATTTTAAAGTGGAATGTCCATGATATAAGCGTATATAACTAAAGGGAGTAGTATTTAGCACCGTGTTGGGTAAGTTACTACGGTTTCATACCCTAGAACTACGTGCCATCGTAGGATTGAGATTTATGGGCCCGAGGCTGAGATAGTGATCACTGAGTTAAGGTTATACTCCCTGAAAAGAGTATGATACCTCTCCCCAATGTGTGGATTCTTCCTTACGAGGACAAGACGTTGGACTCCATGTAGCTCGTATGGTGTATGTCGGTTAAGAGAACCTCCCTAATAGCAAGATTTTTCAGAGTAGTTTCTTAAAGTAAAATTTTCCCAAGAAGAAAGTAGTTTTCCCTATTAGTAAGAGTAAGTAATCAGTTTCTAAATTAAAGTATGTTTCTTGAGATGAGATTTATACTATGTGTTCCATTATTCATAATTTAAGAGATATGCATTTTGAGATTATTCGAGCTATGTGAGTCAGTTATATTAGAATACATGATTTCTGTAAAGATTGATGATATTATTATTATTTTAAGTATCGTATACACCCCCATATACTTAGTACATCTTCAAAGTACTGATCCACATATATGTTTGTGATCTATATTATCTCATAATGTAAGTTCAAGTGCTCAGTCTCAACAACGTCAGTGATCTCCGAGTACCTTGATCTACACCTCCATAGTTGGTGAGTCCTCATGGTTCGAGGACCTTTTTTCCCTGATTTCAATCTTCATACTAGTTGGGTTATTTCTCTTTAGTTGAGTTTGAGTCAGTTGGGGATCTGTCCCAATGACTCTCTAGTTCTTGAGTAGTAGAGTCTTTGTCAGACTAGATTATCAGTGGTGTTTTAGACTTTTCAGCATGTTGCTATTCAGACAAAATTCTTTTGTTATTTTAGTTGAGATATATTATAAAAGTGCCATTGTTTTGCTTTATCAATCTTAAAGTTAGTGTTAGAAGTAGTAACAGGCTCAAAGGGTTAGCTTAGCGCTACTTGTAGCCTTAAGCATCGTGTGTTGTCTTGTAATGAGATTTTGGGGCGTTACAACTTCTTACTCAAGTATTTCTATAATGATAACGACAATCAATGCTCAAATAAGATATATATTACAAAAATGACTCATGCGCAAAAAATTATCTAGAATGAATGCATTTAAATTAACAGATAATGACAATGATGTCAAATAATGACCTCCACATGGGAAACACTCAATATCAGATGTCACAAGTCAACAACAATATCAATTAACGTATAGATGAGATGATGGGAACCTATACGGATAACTATGTTTCGTAAAGGGCTAAAACTATAAGATGACTTGTTTGTCATATTTTCCTATGCTTGACTTTTGGATTTACAATCTAAAGAGTGGATTATTGATTCTATCAGACTTGTTTGGTGTTGATATTAATCATATAGCCCTTATGAGTGCGATCTGAATAACTTGAGCTAAGTTGATGAATTTTGGGCTTTTTGCCGGTGTTTTTGAATTGACAACAACATGTGAATGACTTGTATACCGAATAAGAAAGTTTTTCAAGTTGATTTTACTCTTTCTTACATCCATTGCCCGATTGAAATTTTTTCAGGTGTTCCAATGCAAAATGATTCTAGAAGGTCTCATTATCTCCATGACTGATAAGAAATTATTTTAGGTGGGTTTATGGACATCGCTTGTCTCCTATGGGTCTTAACTAGAAAGAATATTGGTATATTTATAAATGAGCCATTTAATTCTTAAACAACACTCATTTTTTAAATTAATAAATATTTTCAAAAAGAAACATTTTTTCTGAGATGACACATTATTTTAGAAATGGCATAATGTTTTCAAAAAGATTCATAATTTCTTAAATGACAAATTGTTTCTTAAAAGACACTATTATTTATGAAATGATACGTCTTTTTGTAAAGCAATATGGTGTTTAAGGAGTTTATTCCATAACCGTTTTCTCTTATGCTAATTACTATTATTTTTTTGTATAAAAATCCAACATCAAATGCCAAAAGGAGTATGTTCTGAAATTCAGAAATCTAACCAGCAAAATCAGACCAAGAAGTTTTTCTGATACACCCTCTTGTGGGATGCAGTGCATCTGATTTTTTGATTAGATTATGAAGGTGACAATTCCTAATATGGTAGCTCTTGCTTCCTTAAAGTTTGCTCCCAAATATTTCCCTTTACTTTATTCAATGTTCTTCATTGTTACAGTATGCTAAAAGGGGCCAGGAGGATTAAGATATCTATTTTACAACACTATGACTTTTCTCATGTGTCGAAACAGATAACGATTGACAACACATCTAGTTAACTACGTGTTAGAGTAAAATTTTCATTCTATAAATAGTTTTTCTAGAGTGGTAGTAAAAATTTATAATATATAATCAACAAGACCATTTAGGGATATGAAATGAAAAGTTACATCATTCAAATTTCATAACTTGCTCTCGCTTTTTTCTATAAAAATAAATTTGCCTATTTTCTTTTTTATCCATCTAAAAATGGATTTTGTAGAATAGAAAATTCTTGATCCAAATATTCAAGTTACTAAGTTAATTTTTGTTCTAGTTACTCATATGTGATGTAATGTTGAACTAAGTTTTCTATTTTCTTGTACTTTGTTTTTACATGGTAGATAATTGCATCAATATTTAGGTCAAAAAGCACTTGTACAAAAGAAGTATATCAAAAGGAAAAAAACAAGAAAAACATATGATTTTCTATTAAAACCTACAAATTTTCTATATTACATGGAACTTCGGGTGAAGCAAAATAAAATATGGGACAGGAGGCTATTCCTCAACTTAATAAAATTTATCACAATCCCTAAAAAAATCCCTCTCCTCTTTTGTACTTCAAACTATTAATTTAGAAATAGTTAAACACCTTTTACCAACTTAATATAGCAAAGAATTCAAATCTTGGGGAATCTTGGTATTACCTGAACTCCCAATCTATATTGCATTCCCCTCACCCATTTTCCTTCCCCTACCCCATTGTTTTTTAAAAGTACCCAAATCATTTATTTTGACTGTTTTTATCATAATGTGCCATTCTTTTCGTAGAATTATCAGTTATTCTCATTTTATTTAGTTCCTAAACACTACATTTTCTTTTGAGTAGAAAATATAGAAGTCTAAATTTAATCAACGGAACTAATAACTTGGTCGACCAAGATAATATTTAGTCAAACTCACTTATATGTATGTCCACTAACTGAAGATTTAGTCAAAGCCACTAATAAATAGGTCTACCAAAAAGATTTAGTAAAGCCACTAATAACTATGTCTGCCAACATAAGTCCACACTTGGGAAGATCATTCGAAATTACTAGAATTAGATTCTCACCTGTTGAACTAGCATTAATAGAATTTTTTAAGTATGGAAACAAATCTTTAATCCCTTGTAGGAAGTTATAAATTTGTTTACTCTTTTATAACACATCCACGTAGCTTATCTTAATTTTTTGAAGAAAAGTTAAAGCATATGGAACATTTTAGACTTTTGGTAAGTAATAAAACCTGGAAACTTACTCGCGTTAGAGGAAAGGCAGTGGTTTGACATTGTGGGTCCTCTCTTAAGGCGAGTTTAGAATTTCTTTGACTATTTTTGCAGTGCGTATGTGTTAGTTGTATATATAGAGGGTATCGTTAGATTTGATGACGAGCATCTATATGGATATCAGTATATCGTGTAAAGTTAGAGACAACCAACTGATTATTTGGACTGATTTTGCAAAATCTTAACTTATGTTACAAGATTGATTAGTATCCGAACAGATGGTGTCTTGATATTTTTATTATTACTCAAGGGAATGTAGTTTGATATTATTTCATTATTGTAGGTAATTGTTAATGTGAAAAGGTCTTTGTTAGATAATTCTGATGGTTGACTAATGTTTACACTTCAAGTAAAACTTCCCCTCCTCATATGTATATTATCATCAGATTACAGGTTTTACCCTGAGGGTCATAGGGTCATGATCTGGAAGTTTGATTTATTGAGGAACCATGTGTCATGACCCTAGCTGAGGCCCTATCTACGTAGGGAATCCCGAGTCATGAAGGCCCGATAGACCCCATGATATGATATCATAAACATAATTCATAGGAAATAAAGGTTAGGATGATAAGACTGAAATCCAAGTTGATCTTATGATAAAAATATGTCAATGAAGTTATGACAATACAAAACTCAAATTTCGTCTAAGAAGCCTCTACTTAATACTAACTGTCTAGGCCGAGACATGGCCCCCAGGTGGACCACAAACTTAAACAGTCAACATATAAATAAATTGCCTTCCGAAAGATGAATGACACACCAACTCTGTCATATCCCAAATGTTCTAGGGATGTGATGGACCATGGAACTATACCCCATAACCTATAATATGAGGGGGGGGGGGTCAATACTTAAAAATTATTCGTATGCAGAAGAATAAAAAATAACATATATATCATATAAAATAAGTGAGACCTTTGTGATAACAATTTAGCATATAATATATATACATATATACATACATATATATATATATATATATGAACACATGGCCATAATTCAAAAGCATCAAACATTCTTGTAAACCATGGACTCAAATATTTACTTTACTTCTAAGCTAGATAGTACACCCTACATTTCTAAAGTCCCATGGGCTAGTTTGAATCCGCCATTAACTCGTTGGCCAAACCCCCTATTCAAAGTTTGCCGCAAGAATTTGGGTCCTACAAAATATTCAAGTATATATCAGTACCCGAGGGAAAGTATACATTTTCCTTTTCCAATCATGTCTTTCGAGTCGGCAAAACTCAATTTCAAGCACTGAGCCCTTACACTCAAATGCCTTCTGCGGGTACCCGTCTAACTCTCTTTAAGACTAGTTTTAGTCCTTTAAAACTCATTTGTCATGCTGAAGATATTCATTTAATTTCATGTCAAGGGAACCTTATAATATGTATAATGATACATAAACATTCAAGCCATATCATATAAAATCACATCAATTACCCTTCTCATTCTAAAAACATGTTAATGACCATCGAAACAACTAAACATCACATGAGAGTTTTTATTTTGAAGCATATGAATAGTTATGTAAAATACTCTCCTTTCATGTCATTAATGCTTGGTAGCCAATTCTTTCATTATTTACATGCAATTTAATCATTAGAACACAAGAGCCTTGAGTATGAGAAATACTTCTTCAAAAATGAGCAAAATAACAATTCATAATAGGTAAAGAGGCATTTAAAATTCAAGATTTATCATTGTTCTTAAAACATCCCCAACACTTGTCACACATAAATCTCATAATAAAAAAGGGGGACTTATAGTACATACTCTCCAACCCATTTGACAATTTATAGCATGCTAAGACCATTAATTTCATTATGGGAGACGTAATTTCATAATATGTACTCATAAATCACTTTTCAAAACACACAAATATTTGTACATGATTATTACTCAAGTTTATGGCAAAAACCCCATAATAAATGCATACACTCATCAAAATGAATTCGTGATGCATGTCCTTCAAATGCTTTCAAAAACCCATTATATATACATCTTTAATCTTGTCAAAACATTAAATTTATGCTCATGAGTTAGGATAGTCCCACATACCTTTGATGGATAAAAAAATAAATATTAACCTTGAGTTTGAAATCAATATGCTTAAAAATTGAGAAATCCCTCCATGATGATCTTGAGAGAAAGAGGATGAGGGTTTGGAGGCTTTCAATTAGCCTTGGGACTGTTTTAGGGTTATATGACAGATTGGGGGAGTTATTGGGTGGGGGGTTGGGGGTTGGTTAAAGGACCATTTTTCCCTTGAAAAATTGAAGGGAAAAGCGGGTTTTAGCATTTCTGGACATAACTCTGTGCCACGCTACCTATCGTGGAGCACAGGGTCCGTGCCACGTCGAAATTACGGACCTCACTTGTTCCTTACAAAATTGCTCATAACTTTTTTCTCGGGTATCGTATTAAGGAGAAATTAGATATTTCGAAAAGAGGACTCAATTATCAATAATTTTATGTGTTATAATCTCCAAAATTTCATATATTCAAGAAGTTATACATGTTCAAAGTTGACCGTTGTACAATCGAATAGAAAAATTTGGTCGATAACAAAAGTTCTTAACTCAACTTCATTCTAAGTTTTTCCTATGAACATTCTTCACCTCAAAAGCAATTTACACACAATGTAAATGATCACGACACTTATATTTATATAGAAATAATTTAATTTCAGTTTATACACATAGGAATAATTGTTTAAATTCTAGCCTGAAGATGCGGGGTGTTACATTATCTTCACCTTTGAATAATTCGTCATGGAATAATGGATATGAATCTTTTGAAGCTTTAGAAGTATGGAAAAAAGTATGAAACTTCACATTAAGAATTCTTACTCTACAAAACACGTATAGAAATCAAAATAAATGGGTTTAATGGAATCACCAACCAAATTATTTAAGAACAAATCATGAGACAACGAGACTAAGGATGTAAAAGGGGTAAAAGACCCAAAGCCTCTTACCCCAAGCTAGAGAAATAAAAACTGGATGAAATTTACTCTCCCTGATAAGCGGTGTGGCACGAGGGCTCACTGCCTCATAATCCAAAAATAGCTATGAAACACTTCCAAAAATTCTGAAACCTTTCCAAGATACCCTTTTAAAACCTCTAAAGTACATGAGCTGTAAGAACTATGATCATAACTATGTAAGGCACAAAATTTTTCAAGGAATCCTCAGCTTGATAATGATTGATACAAGAAACAAAATATGATTTAGTGAGATATAAGAATAGAAGCATTCTCCACCTAAAATGATATGTCTAATAGCCCTCAAATATATCAATACTCCTAGACTATGAATTCAGCTATGAATGCCACACTTCACTGTTTCAATCTTACAATATTCCAATAAAACACACCAATACAAGATCCCGAGTCTATCTGTACATTGCTTCCATTTTAAACCCTAATATGGAGTTAAAAGGTCTAGCTTAATCTATGGGGCTCTATGCCTCACATCCATCAAAGAATAATACTTTTCCCTATAACTATAGTCAAGAAATATAATATCTTATCAAGAGTACTAGACACATTATACAATGGTTTGTATATCTGTCAATCACAACATTCAATCCTATCTTTACTACGCCAACTTCACGGAGCTCCCGACTAAAACAAGCAACTTAAATCACTCTCACCAAAGTTTTCACCATATATCCACTTACTAATTATTTCACATGAAGAAATTTCATCTCCCTCTTCCCCTATAACCTTAGCTCAAGTAATCATACCAAAATTTTCACAATCAAGAACATTTAATCCCATTATTATCATCCTAACACAGGGAAGGTCATTGAGGGACTAGAGTGCAAGCATCAAGAATAGGAGTGATACTACTCGATTATGAGTGATATTTGTCATACTACTCATGTGAGATCTGTGAAGTAAGATACAATACAACGGGGACGAAAAACATCATAGAAATAAAGTAGATCATAAATAGAGGGTCATTTGTGCATTAAAACAACATTGAATGAGTTCTTCAAACTTGGCACAATGAGAGACATGAGTGCAGATATCATGATTTGTACATCATTAAACCATAATTCATATAGCCAATGATATGGACCAGGATTGCTACTTAAATTTATTGCTCCTCATTTTAAGAACTAAAAATGGCCATGATTTTGCATAAACCTTACCGATCTAAGCTACACCCGACATAAACTGAATCAATAACATATAAATAGTATAGTTTCTCAAAACTAAGCATAAAGTGAGACATGAATTAATGGATTATGAGAGTCATAAAATTGATCTTGAATACTTGGTATCTTGGATTACTGAGAAGCATTGTTCCTTCTAGTTGAGGGGGTGGAGAATGGACATATTTTTCATATAGAACTTGTATCTTAGGCATAGACAAGATTTAAATACATAAGACATTGGTAGAATGCCCTCTTGATAAAAAGTAGGAGAATTTTGCTGGAATAAAAATAGAGTTATCATGACATTACCCAGAAGCTCACCACCATAAGAAAAATTCAAGATCTACCATAATTCATTAACTCCCCCTTAGATAAAAGTCACAACCCAAGTCTTGAGGACATATCCTCTCATTAAATATATAAGCATAATACTCAGCACAATGGGGGTATCATCGTACACATAAATGCTAAACTCTCCCTGATAAAATATAATCTAAAACCACTGCTTTTCGGGATACTACTCTTTACTTTCATTAGCCACTATAGACATTGCCCTACCACCCACACTCTTATGAGCATATACATCCACGTTTATTAACATATAACAATCGATTATTCACTACTTAATATATTAGAATTATACGTTTAATCACATATTCATAAAACTTAACAATGTTTTTAAAAGTACACTAAGAGCTCACATCATCTATCTATAGTTCCCTATATTCAGCTCTAAAGAACACTATATAGTATCTCTCTAGACATTTATATACTAAGGAATTCAAGAACAAGAACTAGGTACACATGACACTTAGACACATAAAACCTTATTTATCCACATGCTACCTAGGGTTCAACTTATTCTTAGAAACCTAACACTCTTATCTGCCAAATGAATCAGCCATAATTCATCATTTTAACACTAGGCCACATTTATATATATCACAATTATCCACTCAATTTTTTCCATAAGTTGCCAGCCTAGTTTGTGGCACATATCAAATCAATCCTTTATACTCCTACAATTCTTGTATCATTATCCTCAAGATAACATTCTTACCACCATAATCCATATATAATTTTCAAACCTATTGCCTAGCACTAATCATGTACAATCACTGAAACATCCCGCATAATATACTAGTCCACCGAATAGATAAATTAGCCTAAATTCCTTATTTCTTTTAACTACAACATTCAAGCATATTTTCTTTACAATGTTAGTACTACACATTAATATTCTTTACGCGCCTTCTCACATATTGTACTTCTTTAAACATACTAGACAAAAGAGAATCAAGGGGATAAACTCACATGATAAGAATTCTCTACCTTACTTTTATACTATAACCCATTACTGTCATGACCTAAATCAAGGCCCTGGCCGCGACGAGCATCACGAACCATGAAGGCCCGAAGAGACCTTTTAGCATGTAATCATAAGCATAACTCATATGATATAAATGTACGGAAGATAAAATGAAAATTCATGGGAAATTTATAACACAAACTGTGTCAAAAAAATATGACAATACAATACTTAACTTCCATCTATAAAGCCTCTACTAACGACTAATAGTCTAGGCTTGGACAAGGATCCCGGCTAAACTATAAACTCACTGAGATTACATATAGATAGATTGTCTTCCATTGTAAGGGAGGCTCACAAACTCTAAACTCCTGGAACAATCTTCTGTTGCTGAATTGGATCGTAAGACTAAGCGTTAGATCCTACATTATAAGACAATGCAGCACGACAAAGGATGGTCAATACTTGGAATGTATTAGTATGCAAAACTAACTAAAAACTACATATATTCCTAATAATATAGTAGTGAGCATTAAGAAAACAATTTATCATAATAGATATCAAAACACATGGGAATAATTCAGTGAGCTTCAAAATATTCTTGTAAGTCATGACTCAACTCCTTAGTTTTCTTCTGAGCTAGATGATACACCCCATAAGTCAACAATCTCATGGGATATATAGAATTATCCCTTTACTCAGTAGCCAAGCCCCCAACCCAAGTTCACCGTAAGGGCTGGAGTTTTAGATTCTTATATTCAAACTGCATAAGGCCAACATATAATGCCTTTTTTAGCGCACAATAAATCCCGTATCGCCAATACACGATGATAATGCTCAAACTACACTCTTGAATGAGTGTAAGCGATTGTTGTCAATATAAAATCCAACTAGGTTGGGGTTGAACACCACAGGGAATAGGGTGTGAACTTTGATTTGTTTATGAAATACTTTACTGGTAGTTTACTGTTTCTAAAAACAGGGGTTTAAGTTTCACAGAGAGTCAATTATCACTTTCAAAATTTTAGTGTTTGTAACCAAGATAAATGGGAGACCAGAGTTATGTTCACCATGGGTTTTGGGAATTGATAGATACTAGGTAATGCTTAAGACTCTTGAAGTAAGTAGAAACAACAGAATATCCCTAACAACGATACTATCTGACTTATCTCTCGACCTCACTAGACAATTTATTAAATAATTCTCTGAAACTTAGATGACTTATCTATTTCTAATATGATTTTATCTCAGGTAGATTAATCCAGGTATGGCATCAATCATTAAATAGATGGTTGGTAGCTTCCGAGTCCCTGTTGATAATTCACGTCCTCTAGTTTATTTCTCTACTAAAAGCAAATAAGCCTAAGGCATAACCTATTGTTTTCAACAAATAGATTCAAGTTAAAGCAATAGAATTTCAAGATTTCCTACTACACTTTGAATGCTTTAAATACCTAGCATCATATCGAACCCTAATCCATGGATCCCATAACTTGGCCTAATAGAATTAGCCGTTCATGATTTGATGAACAAAATAACAAGTTGAATTCATGGTAATATGGATAAACTTACTGATGGATGAAACCCAATAAGTATTTCTTCAATTCAATCAAAAGATAGACACCTAAAATAGTTGATAAGTGTTTCCAAAGAAAAGAAGAAAAATATCTGATGAAAAAAATGAAGCAATTTTACGTCCCACCCTCCGAGTTAATTGCCTGATCCCCCTACAGGTATTTAACTAGTAAACCTAAAATAAGGAAATAAAATTAAAATTTATGATTTTCCTTCGAATAGGTGACGGCATTCTTGATGGTGCGTCATAGGTCTAACGGCGTATGCAGGATGTCGTTAAAGTTTCCAGTGAATTACTATCTTCTGAATTTTCTGACGGCAAATCTGAAAACGTGTTAAATATGTGACGGCCCGTGAAAAATGTCGTCACATCCTTACTAGAAATCAGCATAATCTACCTCAGTTAACGGCCACTTTGATAGCCTGTCCTACGATTGATGGCGCTGGAAAAACGTCGTCATATTTTATCTCAACTCCTCAAGTTCTGTCTAAGCTTGACGGCTACTTTGACATCCTGTCATATGTCTGACGGCGCTTCAGAAATGGCGTCAGCTACACTTTAGCTCATTTGCACCAGATTTCAGCTGTTTATTTTTCTTTTCTTTGGGTTCCTCCCCGATCACTAGTATCTTCATTAAAATAATAAAAACAATTAAAGAAACAACAAAAGTTTCTTAAGACTTTGTAATTATTCTAGGTTAAAGGCCTTAAATTTGTTCGCAATTGCGCACACATCAACACCATTAACTTAAACAAATTTCTTGTCCTCAAGCAACTAAATCTAACTAAGAAAACACATAGCACATTTAGCAAGCATAGCTCAACACAAAGTTATCCTTTCAATGCCAAACCAATGTGCATATCATTGAAAATAGTACTGTAACACAAAGGAATGAAGAGGCAGCATCAACCTTGGCTACAATAACCATTCACATAACAATACCACATTGTCTAAACAAGCAAATAGCTAGTGACGATACCCGTGTGCCCTCATAACAAAGAAATCCCCCTCTCCTCATATGAGAAATCCAACCATACAAATTGGGGGTTATTACCCGACTCTCACTCTCACAAGAAAGTTCCATTCAATGTATGCTAAGTACCATAGGCTTGCCCTTATTTTCATTAACAGACCTCAGATAGGCTAGTTAGGATCACTATAGGACTTCTTTTAGGCTTGTAATGTGGTTTGGGGATGGTATGAAATTCAAAGTTATTTAGAGTGACTATGCCTCCTTGACACTACACTTCTTTCTTGGACTCACTAATTATCCTCTTTCATTTTTCTTGTTCTCTTAATTATCCATATTGAAGTTGGGTGTTGCAATAACTCTCTTTTTTTTATTTTTTTCATTATTAGCACCCAACTTTAGTTCATTCTTCTTTATTCCACCCTTCTTTATGCTCCACATCTTACACTAGGCACCCCTATGATAGCCACCCTTAACTTAGGCTATTTGCCTAGATCAAGGTTCTCAGTGTCTAAGGAAGCCTAGGGGTAAATATGTTTATTATGGTATAAATGGGAAAGTGAAAGGTGTCATAGAAAAGAAATGGTCAATCTAGGCTCTAAACAAGGATCAAAAGGGTGTTATGCATACATGGAAAGATATTTAGGCTAAAAGTGAGTTAATAAATGATGGCCTATGATCCTGTCCTGCCTGCTATCCTAAGACCATGGAAAGACTAACTAGAAAAGTTCTGGCTTTAGCTTACAGAGAAAAACAAGGAATAACTCCCACACACCTGGCACACAAGTATATCACATATCACAACTTATCTAGTTCATGCAATTGTTCAGTAATGATCATCAAGCAACTATAATTAATGCCACAAGAAGATTCATAATGTTCAAAAGTAAATGTAATCAACACAGTTTATCAAGAAAGACATTGGAAGGATGGTTAAACGTTGAGCAAGACATATCACTTCCTTTTTTTTTACCAAAAACTATGTTACAACAGCAGAATACCAGTCACCCTCAACTTAGATCTAAAGAAGAAACTAGCTTAAGAGTTAGGGTATACCTGGACTGGGTTGTTCTCTTTGATCGTGGGTTGCCTCCCATACAATACTTGATTTAATGTCGTGGCACAACTCAGGTGTCTCGATTACCTCATACTTCATCGAGACAGATAATTGTGATGCTTTTTACTGATTCTTCCGGGCCAATGTATAGCTTGACCCAATGTCCATTTACCTTGAATGTACTGCCATCTTTGTTTTCGAGATCCACTACTCCAGATGAGTGGACTTGATTTACCTTAAAAGGACCTCACCACTTAGATTTCAGCTTCCCTGGGAACTATTTGAGTCTTGAATTAAACAGAAGCACTAAGTCCCCGTTTTTGAACTCTTGTTTCTCTATTTTGCAGTCATGGTACTTTTTTATCTTCACTTTATACAAATTTTCTCGTTCATATGCCCTGAGAAGGAATTCATCCATCTCATTCAGTTGCCCTAGTATCATCTCTACTGATTCCTTCCAATTTAAATTCAACCACTAGAGCGACCATAAAGCTTTGTGTTCCAACTCTATTGGCAAATGACATGTTTTTCCATAGACCAACTGAAATGATGACATGCCAATAGGTGTCTTGAAAGCAGTTCGGTATGCCCACAAGGCATCATCAAGTTTTTGGGACCAGTCTTTTCGGCTAGCATTCACCATCTTGGATAGGATGACCTTAACTTCACGATTCGACACCTCCACTTGCCCACTGGTTTGTGGGTGGTACGGAGTATCCACTCTGTGCTGTTTCATTCCATATTTTACCAGAGTTTCTCGAAATAATTTGTTGCCAAAGTGAGATCCTCCATCGTTGATGATAGTGTGTGGTACTCTAAAGCAAGCGAATATGTTCTTTTTGAGAAAAGCAACGACTCTCTTTCCCTCATTGTCAGCCAAAGAAACAGCTTCGACCCATTTAGAAACATAGTCAACAGCAACCAAAATATACCTCATTCCGTAAGAACTTACAAACGGACCCACGAAGTCAATGACCCAAACATCAAATAATTCCACTTCAAGTATCTTAGTCAAGGGAATTTTATGCCTTTTAGATATGGACCCCTGCCTCTGACATTGGTCACATTTCTGCACAAACTCGAGGGTATCTTTAAATAATGTTTTCCAATAATAGCCACTCTACAATACCTTCCTGGCTGTTCGGTCACCAGCATGGTGACCCCCAACTGGGGAAGCATGACATGCTTCCATTATGCACAGTACATTTACTTCAGGCACGCATATCCATATGATATTGTCTGCACATCGCCGAAAAAGATACGGCTCATCCCAGAAGTAGTGTGTTACATGATGCAAGAACTTTTTTCTTTAGTGGAACGAAAGATTTTCTGGGAGGATCTCACTCACAACGTAGTTTGAAAAATTCGTGAACCAGGGCAATGTTTCCACATCAATTTCCAGGATCTCCTCATCAGGAAACACATCATTTATCTTTGTTTTATCATTAGCTTCCTGTTCACCTTCAATTCTAGATAAATGATCTGCAACCTGGTTTTCACAACCTTTCATATCTTTGACGTCGAAATCAAACTCTTGCAGTAGTCACACCCATCTAATAATCCTTGGTTTAGCATCCTTCTTGGTGATCAAGTACCGCAAGGCAGAATAGTCAGTATGGAATACCACTTTAGTCCCAAGCAGATAAGATCTAAATTTCTTAAAAGCATACACCATAACAAGTAGTTCCTATTCGGTTACTGTGTAATTCTTTTGTGCTCCATTCAGTGCTTTGCTGGCATAATATATCGGGTGAAACAATTTATCCTTCTTCTATCCCAATACAACTCCCAACGCGACACCACTTGCATCACACATTATTTTAAATGGTTTTTCCCAATCAGGTGCAATAACAATAGGGGACTCAATTAGCTTTCTTTTAAGGCACTTAAATGCCTTCAAGCATTCATCATCGAAGAGGAATTTCACTTCCTTCTCCAACAGCTTGCAAAGTCGATTTGCAACTTTTGCAAAGTCTTTTATAAATCTCCGATAGAATCCTTCATGACCAAGAAAACTACGCACTCCCTTTACTGAAATGGGAGGCGGTAATTTCTCGATAAATTCTACCTTTGCTCAATAAACTTCAATCACTTTTTCAGAAATTTTGCGCCAAAGAACGATACCTCCTTTGCCATAAAATGACATTTTTTCTAGTTAAGCACTATATTAAATTCAACACATCTTTGCAAGGCCATATTCAGATTCTCTTGACACGTTTCAAATAAATCACCTACCATAGAGAAATTATCCATGAATAACGCTATGGTTTCTTCCACCATGTCAGAAAAGATAGGCATCATGCACCATTGAAAAGTGGTGGGTGCATTGCATAGCCCAAATGGTATTCTCTTAAATGCAAATGTACCATATGGGCATGTGAATTTTGTTTTCTCTTGATCTTCCGGATCAATGCAGATTTGGTTATATCCAGAATAACCATCCAAGAAGCAATGCCAGCCCCTACCAGCCAATAGATCAAGCATTTGGTATATAAAGGGCATTGGGAAGTGGTCGTTCAGAGTATAAGAGTTTAACTTACGGTAATCCATGCAGACTCTCCACCTGGTTACTGGTATGAGTGGAAACAACTCGTTTTTTTCATTAGCAACCACTGTCATACCCCCTTTCTTGGGTATGCATTGAACTGGACTCACCCATATGCTGTCAGAAATAGGGTAAACTACTCCTGCATCCAACTACTTAATAATCTCCTTTTTAACCACCTCCTACATTGGTGGGTTAAGATGGCGCTGATGCTTAATGGTAGGAGTACAATCTTCTTCTAGTTGGATTTTATGCATACAGATGCCAGGTGGAATGCCAATAATATCTGCGATGGTCCGTACGATTGCTCTTTTGTGCCTCTGAAGTATTAAAATAAGTGAATTTACCTATTGTTCATCCAAATCAGCTGTAATAATAATAGGTAGCGTGCTCTTTCCCCCAGAAACACGTATCGTAAATTACCAGGCAACTTCTTCAATTCCAACACCAGAGGTTCTTTAATAGATGGCTTGGCTGGTGGTGTTGGTCAATTATCCAGGTCAAGGTCTAACTTTTTAGGAGCATAAGAATACGAGCCCAGGCCCGCCAGGGCACAAGCTATCTCTTCATACTCTTCAATGCCTTCACTATCATAGTTTATCACAACCGCGGCTAAAGTCTCGATAACAAGTTGTTCAGTTCTGAGCACATCCTGTTCGTCCTCAAAATACATATCAACTACTGAGAACACACTCATTTCCTCATGATGTTTCATTGATTTTCCCACATCAAACCGCACCACTTCATCGTTCACCTTTAATAAGAGCTCATTCTCTCTCAAATTGATCAACACACTTCTGGTTGCGAGGAAATGTCAACCCAAGATTATGGGCACCATGAAGTCTACCTCGCAGTCCAGAATGACGAAGTCTGTGGGGTATATGAAATTTGATACCTTTACCAACACATCATACAGAATGCCAATAGGTTGCTTTACTGACCTATCTGCCATGACCAGTCTCATATTGGTTTGTGTGGGATTCCCCAGACCTAACTTTTTATAATTAGTCAATGGCATCAGGTTAACACTTTCTTCCAAATCACATAGTGGTTTACTGAATTTCATGGTTCTAATTGTGCAGGGAATGGTGACTGCACCTGGATCCGACTTCTTCCGCATCAAGGTCCTTGTGGAAATAGCGCTGCAAAGGTGGAGGTCTGCTTCCAGTTCGTAACTCACTTCTCTTTTATTGGTAACAAGGTCTTTCATGAATTTTTCATATCCTGGCATCTTCTCAAATGCTTTGATCAAAGGCATATTTATTGTCAATTGCTTGAGCATTGCCAGGAATTTGCTGAATTTTGCATCGTCTACCTTCTTTCTCAATCGTTGAGCAAAAAGAGGTGGTGGCCTTGGGATGGGTTTCAATGCCACTTCCTCTTTCTTCTTCTTGTTCGATATATCAACAGAGCTATTCGGCTTCTCAGACTCTTCTGGGTGTTGTTCTGTTGGTTCCTCTGCAACTTCGTCATTATTCAAAGATTTGCTAGTAGAAGGGCCAGATAAAATCTTACCACTCCTAGTGGTAATCGCCAAACATGAACCATCTGTCTTCTGATCCAGAACAATTTGATTAAGTAAAGTACCACTTCTTCCCTAGTTCAGTGTCGAGGAAAGTTAACTCATCTATTGCTCTAACTGCAGGATAAAAGTTGAATGTGAACTAACCAACTGACTCATAGTAGAAAATTCACTCCTCTTACTAGTTACTCCTGTGTTGGTATCCTCTACTCTTTTCAATAGTTCTTTCATCATATCCTTTATATACCACTTTCCCGATCTAATTGAAGCAACTACTTTATTTCCAGCATGAACATACAACCCACTTCTGTCATTACTGCTTCTTTAGTTTTCTTGCTCCCTGTCTCTGTGATAAGGATTGTCATACCCGTTCCAACCTTGATTCCCGTGGCTATTGCCTCAGAAACCCCCCTGATTAGTAACATTGTTGGCTTCTTCTTCAGGATCCATATCAACCCGATCCCAAATCATTATAGCCTTTATCTTTTTCGTCCTTCCTAATAATAAATTCTTGGTGAGCTGGTCCATTTGAGTCTTTAGATAGGCCATATCTTGATCCTTCTCGTTATCTCTTCTTCACTATTCATCATTTATTACAATAGGAATAGTTGTAATTTCCAAAACAGAATCGCTGGTGAACCAAGCCTTACTTAGTTTGGTCATCCTATTCAGTATATCAGTAGCATCTTGAAAAATAGGGAAAAAAATGACCCACCAGCAGCATTATCTACCATTGGCTTTGTCACAGAGTTAAAATCTCTGTATAAAGTCTCCATCAAATATATGTTCGTCATGTTATGGTTCAGACAATGTGTCAGCTTCTTCTTGAACCTCATCCAAGTTTTATGTAAAGCCTCATTCAGGATATGTATAAAATTGTGGATCTCATCCCTCAATTGTACCTTCCTGGATGGTGGAAAGAACCTTTCTTGGAAAGATCCTCTCAACTGCCTCTAGTTGGTTATAGAGTTAGGAGTCAACTCATTTAGCCACAATGTTTCCTCTCCAGACAGAGAAAATGGGAACAACCTCAACTGGATAGATATCTGGCTTACCCCAGGTTATCAAAGGATTTGCAAATGGTAAAAAAATTTACTAGATGCAGGTTGGGGTCATCCCTAAGAAGGCCTCCAAACAACCCCTTCAGATTCAGTAGTTGATTCATAGTACTTGTACTATTGAACTTTGTTCCATCTTCCAATGGATAGGGAATGGTTGCACCCATTGCACCTTCTCCATCCACATCGTCATCATCATCAACTGCATACCGCAACGATTGTTCTACCATTCTGCTTATGCGGTGGGGTTCCGGATTGAGTAGTGCTTGGCTTAACTTATAAAGATCCTAAAAATAAACAAAAACAACAACCGAACATAAATCTAGAAAAATTAACTATCAACAAATTTTTGCACACAAACTTTCAGTCCACAGCCGTATTCCCCAGCAATGGTGCCATTTTTGATAACGCTCAAACTATACTCTTGAATGGGTGTAAGCAATCGTTGTCAATATAAAAAACAACTAGGTTGGGGTCGAATCCCACATGGAATAGGGTGTGAACTTCGATTTGTTTATGAAATACTTTACTGGTAGTTTACTATTTCTGAAAATGGGGGTTTAAGTTTCATAGAGAGTCAATTGTCACTTTCAATATTTTAGTATTTCTAACCAAGATAATTGGGAGACCAAATTTATGTTCACCATGGATTTTGGGAATCGACAGATACTAGGTAATTCTTAAGACTCTTGAAGTAAGTAGAAACAACAGAATATCCCTGATGACGATACTATCTGACTTATCTATCGACCTCACCAGAAATTTATAATCTAATTCTCTCGAACTTAGATGACTTATCTATTTTCAATAGGATTTTATCTCAGGTAGATTAATCTAGTTACGACATCAAACATTAAACAGAAGGTTGGTAGCTTCCGAGTCCCTGTTGATAATTCACGTCCCCTAGTTTATTTCTCTGTTAAAAGCAAATAAGCCTAAGGCATAACCTATTGTTTGCAACAAATAGATTCAAGTTAAACCAACAGAATTTCAAGATGTACTACTACACTTTGAATCCTTTAAATACCTAGCATCAATCAAACCCTAATCCATGGATCCTATAACTCGGGCTAATAGAATTAGCCGCTGATGATTTGATGAACAAAATAACAAGTTGAATTCATGGTAATATGGATAAACTTACTGATGGATGAAACCAAATAAGTATTTCTTAAATTCAATCACAAGATGGAAACCCACAATAGTTGATAAGTGTTTTGAAAGAAAACAAGAAAAATATCTGATGAGAAAGATGAAGTAATTTTACGTGCCACCCTCCGAGTTAAGTGTCTGATCCCCCTACAGGTCTTTAAATAGTCAACCCTAAATAAGGAAATAAAATTAAAATTTATGATTATCTTCAGAATAGGTGACGACATTCTTGACGGCGCGTCATACGTCTGACTGCGTGTGCAGGATGTCGTAAAAGTTTCCATTGAATTATTATCTTCTGATTTTTTTGAAGGAAAATCTGACGGCGTGTCAAATATGTGATGGCCCGTGAAAAATGTCGTCACATCCTTACAGGAAATCAGCATAATCTGCCTCAGGTTGATGGCCACTTTGACAGCCTGTCCCATGTTTGACGGCGCTGGCGAAAAGTCATCACATTTCATCTCAACTCCTCAAGTTTTGTGTAAGCTTAATGGATACTTTAACAGCCTGTCATATGTCTATCATATGTCTGGCGGCACTTCAGAAATGGCATCAGATACACTTTAGCTCAATTTCACCAGATTTCAGCTGATTTATTTTTCTTTTCTTTGGGTTCCTCTCCGATCAGTAGTATCTGCATTAAAACATTTAAAACAACAAAAGTTTCTTAAGACTTCACAATTATTCTAGGTTAAAGGCCTTAAATGTGTTTGCAATTGCGCATACATCACACGGTTTAGGGAGATGAGCTATATTTACTCATGCCTTCTTTGGGTAACCATCTAACTCTCTTTAAGTCCATTTTTAGTCTTTTAAAAAAATGCATCTTACTGAAATCATAATTTGAAGTCTAAAACGTTTGTAGTATGTTATATTTTGTGCCTGCCATGGCATTTACCTATTTTTGTATCATCATATCAAGACATGCAAGTCATATAATCCATATCATATCATGTGTTAGTCTTTTCATTCAAAACATGTTAATTAACCATCAAAACATTTAAACACATTAAGAGAGTTCTGATTTCAAAACATATGAAAAGCATGGAAAAAACTCTCTTTTCAATACTTGAAAAAGTGTGGTCATATCTTTCATCAATCACATGCAATTTATCTTTTAGGATAAAAAATGATTTACAAAATAATAAAATACCCTCTCATTGGATCATAAAGCCGTGCAAACCCACAATTGATAGTGAAATATTAAAACTCATGCTTTTAACCATTTGTATAAACAGTCGCAACACATTAAGACAATGGATTTCGTATTAAGAGAGAGAATTCTTTAAATCATGCTTTCATATAACTTGTCAAATGCATAACATCCATACACATGAACATAATTCAAGTTTAGGGAAAACACCTATGGTTTAAACAAGATTTCATTATAAATCGGGGTTCCCAGTTTATGCCCTCTAACAATTTCAAAACTCGTAATACGTACATATATATAAAATTTTAAAGATTGTAAAAATATTAAAACTTACCTAAAAATGATATTACTACAACACCAACTATCCATCATAAACTCCTTACCTATTTAAATAAATTCTAAATAATCATGATTCATTACTTCCTCTTTGAACTGCCATAAAATCTACAAATCCTGCTACAATCTGAACCAACAACCATAAAAGGGCATACCACTCGCTCACTCAAAGGTTACATAGATACAACTACGTTCTTCACTCCAAGATTACATTCACTCTAACTTTTAAACTTGTGGATTCATATCTCTAATGATGGGATCATCTTACTACTAATCGGTTATAGCTCCTTAACTTACTAAGTCTTAGGTAGAAATACTATTCAAACATTTTGCTAAAAATCCCTACCCTTATTACGAAATGCATGTGGTTGATCCTATTTTTTTTTAAAAAGACTCTAACCCTTGAATTATTGATCATATTCCATCTTCCAAAATTTTTTTAGGTTTATCTCTTGAGTTCATAACCTCCATTCTTGGAGAAGATAATATTGTATAATTTTTGGGTGAAGAATACATAGAAGAGTTTCTAAGTGGAGGAATAGATTACTTCCATTGTTGATTTTTGGGAGTGCAATGTTTGAAGTAATATTCACTCAATCTTCAACAAGTCATTTAAATGGACATTTTAGGTATATTTGTTCTTATTTATCTTATGTGTAGCTAGATCTCCCTCTTGGGGTTATGTGCAAATAGGGGTTAAAGTGTGTGTGGGTTATTATTGTTAGCCTCTATTTGGTAGTTCATTTTTATGGGTTTTATCACTGCTATGCTAACTTGGTTGGGATTTATGGGTGAAAGACCCAAATACCCACATGGGTTTGATCAGTGAAAGCCCCAAACTCTAGAAAGCTCAAGGCCATCTTCGAAAGAAGGGTTTTGAGTGAACTTTTTGAATTCACATAATCCTTGAAAGAGGGATGTGGAGACCAAAGCAATGATAAAAAATTATGTGTGTAGTTTTCTAAATTTTCACTATCTTAGAAATAAGGGTGATTGTGAAGTTAACTATACGATGGGTATTATCCTATAAATAGGGATGCCTAAATTGAGGTTTGGTTTTCGAATATTATACACACCCATTAGGTATTCAAAAGAATTAATGAATGAAAGTTTTGTATTTTGTTGAAAGACTAGCATCAAAATCTATAACCGAACCTACCCATATTTGATCTACTAAATTGATGTTGATTACTAACACCCACATGTCATTCCCATAATACCCAAATCTGTGCATAATTGTTAAATCTCTAATTATTTATAGCCTCAATTTTATACTAGAAAAACCCAAAACGAGACATCAGTGTAGATAACTATCTCCCCCATTTTTATCTTCGTATACCGTTAATTTGAATTTAGTTAGTATCTATTATTTTGAATTAATTTGATTGCCAATCACATTGTTCCTCGAGGATTTGACCCCGACTCCAAAGTTGGGTAAATATATTGATGACGGCCTCCTTGCATTTAAATTGGCGTGTAAATTGAGCATAATTAAAAATGGAACCATTGCCGGGGAAAAATTTGGCGTATAAAGTTAGTTTGGAATTTTAGCTTACTTTCTTGAATTCAAGCTTGTATATATTTGCTTGTGATTTTATTTTGTAGGTAGATTTTTATTTTATTTTTCTTTTCTCTATGGCATCTTCCGACAAGTGTGATTTCGGTCGATGAGAATTCAATCTTGATGACCCATATCTAATTTATTACGGACCATACTTTAGGAAAGATTGTAACTATGCTTCCCGGAGAGAGATGGACCTACCATCTTAATCCTATAGGGAGTATAGATTATCTTTATGTAACAATTGAGAAGTATATTGGGATCACTGTCCAAATGACCCTCCCCCTATTATACCGATAAGGTTGCTAGTTCTTCTTATGATCCTGATAGGTCCTATGTTGAGAAGGAGGAAGAGATACATACCAAGTCCAATATCTTTGATACAAGGGTACTAGCTATTTTGGATCTGGTAGAGGAAACGGGAGAGAATATACTAGACAAAAAACAAGATCTATTAACATAGAAAAGTGTCAAGATGGAGGAAATGGGAAAAAAGAAAATCTTGAAACTATACTAACTTGCCCATTTCAAATGAGAAGGTTCATCAAGAAGAGAGACCAACTTATGATGACGATCTTGGTAGAAAACACTCCTCGGTGACTTCCCATTCTACCTTATTAGATGTGTAAGAAGATGTCAAATAGAAGGAAAAGTACAGGAGTAAAGAGAAGAATCAAGGCAATTCCCTTATGATAACTCTAGTTCATTTCGGGGAGAAGGAGCTACGGAGGAGTCTATTCAAAAATTAGGGGTTGGAGCTCATTCAACCAATATTTCAACATTGTGCCTCAAGGATGTGATAAGAATCCATCCATCAAGTCAAATGATGGATTGTGGGGAGATGAAGTACCATTCCTACATTTTGGAATTTGACATTCCCAGAGAGCATATGGATCCCTGTCCATCAAAGGACAAGGAATAGAACTTCTGATGTACCAAGAGTGGCCTATTTATTTGCACAACTTTACCCAAGGGGACAAGCCTCAAAATTGATATAATGTAGGCCAAAAGGTTCAAATCTTTAAAATGGAGAGATCGAAGCTTGTTTGCCATTTCATCACCTCTTCAAAGCCTCATCTTGGAAGATCTGAATCTTTTGTCCCTCTTTCACTCATTGCATATTGAACAAAATCTGGGAAGGAAATTTAAATCTTCTAAGTGAAAGAACAAAAAGAAGTGGTGAAGGCATCGTGCTATGGAATTAAACTAAGCTCTCAATGGGAGGCACCTCATCAAGCCACAAAAAGTGGAACATATCCTTTTTAATTCATGCATGGTATAGTAGATTATTTTTTTGTTTATGAATGAATAATCCATGAAATGTTAGTGCTAAGAAGAATTTTTATTAAATTTAAAAAATAAACGTGTGAAATTGGAAGTTTGGAGTGAACAAGAAGTGTAGAAGACCCAGTTATTTAGTCTCGATTACCACAACTATGGTTTGTGCCACCACAGTAGCATAGGCTGCATGACCAAAATCACAAAACTAGGAATGAGATCACAGTCAAATCAGTTTAAATGACCATCCGAATTCCCATTACCCACACGTATCTCTTTCATAATTCACTCAAATGCTCTCAACTATTTGAATTTGCATTGCATATCCAAGTGTCATTTCATTCCTTTTGCATGATCTGACCGTGGTATGTTGTCCTAACTCCCTTATTCTTAACTCAATTGTATGCTTAGAACTTGTAGTTTAGAGAGACGCTTGAATTAATGATTTCATTACAAAATGCATATTAGTTTATGATTATTGATATGGTTATCTATTGTAGTTGGTGCCCACTCTAATGGGGAAGTCTTGAGAACCCAGATTTAGGCTTAAAAGAATTGAAACGATCGTGTACTACATGTGTTTAATTCAATGCCCCAATGAGTTTGTTGATATTTCCTTCGATTTCGAGGTGGTGATAACACATTCTAGGCTCAAATTCTATGATTATAATGTTGATATGCCTTGAAGGAACAAAAAGTATGGATTAAAGGTATGTACTTAGATTAATGTGCAGAAACTATCAAATCTAGTCTCAAGTACCACAATCTCCATACCTGAGGATAGGTTTTGCAGGAACTAAAATATTTGCACATCTAATCCCACTCACAAAAACTTTTATAATGGTACCGCATGAGCTAACCTGTTTGATTTTGCATGTTTTAGGTATGATAATTCTAATGATGGTCTGAGTTGCATTGCCGATATGTTCTGAACCTCAAAGATAGGAGATTTTGACAACACCAGATTCATGGTTGCCAAATGCTAAGACTTCTACTTCAATGATCTGCAAAGGATGAAATTACTCCCGAAAAGGGGTATTTTCCTTGATAAAGTGGAGGAGAATATCCTAGCACTCCATGCCCGACTTAATGCTACCGTGTGGATGTGTTTTGCCAAAGACCCCTGCTTTGCAAATGAGTATTTATTACGTGATTTCAATGCGAACCTTAGCATAATTTATATCACAAACCCAGTAATGAAAATTTTGGAGAAGTAAGTGAACTTCAAAGTAAAATAGATTAGTAAGGTATATGGGCTGCTTAATGCAGACAAAAAGCAATTCTAGGCAAAAGGATGCAAGCCAGGAGCCTGGATGGCAAACATACTATGCTGGGAAAAAAAGTACACTAGGCCATCACCAAGAGAGATATTTTAATGCATGACTTCATAAATGAAGCAAGGCTATGGATTAATAACATATGCAGTAGAGGCTTTCCATGCACTCACATAATAATTGCCACTGATATGCGAGATCGGATGGTGGCTTGTATCTTATCTAGCATTACTCTGAATATGGGTGATATTTTGATCTCAGAGTAGCATTTTTTCAAGAACTATAGATGTACATATCCACTCATCCCGTCGCTTATTACTGAGATTTGTAGAAGATCATAGGTGGAGGAATATGCTGCAGATCTATGGGTGCTCCCAAGACCCCATATCTTCCCACTTAAATTCAGGGGTAAGGGTTCCCAAAGTTAGAGAGGGAAAATAAAGATGGACTTCGACAAATCAACCCAAGAGGACACAGATTCTTGTAGGCCTTCGTAAGTCAACCCCCTCGATGACAGATCAAGTCAGATGCGAAAGATTAAGGAGCTAGTGTCCAGATTACCTCAGGGACCAGTAGAGTCCTCCACCGCTCTCCAGTATTATGTGACTCTGTCGGATTATGACATATACCTAGAAAAGCAGAAGAAGCAGAGAGCCATTATTACCAGATAGTAGAGAGCCTACTCAACCTTAGTCGGAGCATACAAGGACCTCAGGGATTTGCATGAGAAGATGATGAAGAGAGATAAAAAGAGAGATAAATTCTCCAAGAATATATGGAGGGGGGTGAAGGGCATCTTTAAGGTTCTTAAGCCCAATTATCGATGACCTTCACCCAGATTGGATAGTGAGGATGAGGCCCCTGTAGATTGGTCTGCTAATGATACTGATGGTGATGGTGAATTGTCAGTGGGAGAGGATATCTCTTGATGAAGATTTAGGGAGACCTCTCTTCCTCTTGCTATATTGCACATGCAGTGAGGACACTATATTTCTTTTGGTTGGGGGTGCCCCTGTTTTGTGTTGTGTTGATTGTTGTTGGATATTTCTTTTTGTATTATTTTGGGATGACACTCAGGATACTGTTCTTATTTTCTATTGAGATGATACATTGTTGGGCACTCTAATGGTGCCCACGTTTTATGGATTATCATGTTTTTCTTCTAGTTTTAGTTTTTCTTTTTTTTTTCTTTAGCTTTATTATTGATTTTGGTGATGCATGAATAGCTTTGCTCTATGATAGATTGAGTGATGACATTCTTAAGGATAAAGCATCATGTTTTGTATTTTGAGACATAGCTGAATGGTAATTTGGAGTACCCGTAGCATAAATGTCATGAATGCATGGAAAATATGAGTACCCGTGGCATTGTAAATTATAAATTTTTTATCATGTTATACACTATTGGTAAAATATGAGTAGCCATATGGGTGGTTTACCCGTTTTGAGACAAAAGGTGAGTCTAAGGCTTTGGTTGGAACCATAGTTTAGTAAATTTTGAGTGGTGCTAATACAAAACAAGAAACCCCTCCGTCCAAAATTTTTTTGTTGAAAGATCAAGGGCATGGATGTGAGCAATGTTGTAACAAAAATTTTCCTCTTTTTCTGTCTTCATAACTTTGTAACTTATGAATAGAAATAGATAATCCAATTTTGTCTCTAGCGGGAGGGATATTTGAGCTCCCTTGGAAAATTTTTGCATGCCATTAGTCGTGAGCTATTTGAATTCATCTCTTGTATACTTTTGTTACCTAGAACTTTCCCCGTTAGCCTTTCTAATCTAATGTCAATTGTATTTGGATGGAGATATGATCTTAGGCCATCCTTTGGCATTGGAAACCCACTATATCCTAAAATGCTTACCAGTATCCCTAATTACCCATTTTAAGCCTTTGGACTTTTCTTTGGAAAACACATTACAAGTCGCTACCCTTCTATTTTTCCCTTTTTTAACCCTGCCCTCCTTGAACTTAAGCATACAAATTGAGGCTAAAACCCTAAGTTAAGGGTGGTGAAGGTTGAGGGATGGAAGTTTGGGGCCACAAAGAGTTAGTGAAATACCGAATGTGCCTAAGGTGTTGAAAATAAAGGAATAGAAAAAGAAAGGATCTAATAAAGGAAAAAACTGTATGAAAATTTCAAGAAAAATAAATAGAAAGAAAAAAAGGTGAACAAATGAAGAAGAAAGTAGGCATGTTAAAAGAGAGAAAATAAAGAGGTGGCCCATAGTAAAATAGACGGACTAAATAATGTGACATAAATGATCAAGGAAGGGAGTAGCCATGTTATTTTTCAAATGATATCCTACCCTAAACCAAACCTAAGTTACAAGCTTACAAAGTCCTTGGAGATCTCCAATCATTTACTTTATTTATAGTGGCAATTGAACATAGGAGAAAGCCTATGGCATGACACTTATTGCATAGAGATTTCTTTTGTGGGGGAGAGAGTTTTGGTACTTGAAATTCCTTGTTGTATATTTGGTAGTTTCTGTGTTGAATTCTCTTCTTGAGAGGTTGGCATATGAACAAGTTGAGTGGGTGATTGTGCCACCTCCTGGACAATGAGGCAAATAGAGTATAGCTTAGTTGTGGTCAAAAGGAAGCCTTTTATAGAGTATTAGTTCTTATTGCTTGGTTGCTCTATAAAGTCTTATGCATCCTTAGATATTGCAATTTTATAGAGGGGTGTAGTGAAACTAGCGTAGAACATATGCAATGAGCTACTTGTGGTGAGGTCTGAAGTTGAGGTCATTTTGATCTTTAAGGCATAAATATTCGGCATAGATGGTTGTGTCTCATAATAAGGGGTGGTGTTGCTTGAGGAAATACAAGGTTTCAAGTTATGGGCATTGATGAGTGGTGATTTTACCACTCATTCATGCACATTAACATGTATTGAATGAGTAAATGAGACCTAATTGTGATTAAATGCACTAACATCTACACTTTGCATGCATAGAGTTCAGGAGATAGAAAGAAATGGATAGGAGCTTAAAATGATAAAAAAAGGAGCAAAAAAGTGTAGTTGAATACCTGGAGCAAAAGGGCCTCAGTTACCATGATTGCGGTTTGCTGACCGCGATTGTGGAAGTCAACCAAGGTCAATCAACCACGGTCGCATAAGTCAATTGTGGTCACGGACAAGCTGTTGCAATCGTGGCTTAGCGGAAGAGTTCAGCCCAAGGGCAAATCTGTAAAAAAATGTGGTTGATCCGAATTTTGACAAAAAAGACTCAAACACTTGAATTATTAAACCTATTCCATCTTTCCCAATTTTTGTTAGGTTTAGCTCTTGAGTTCATATCCTCCATACTTGGAGAAGAGAATATTGTATAAATTTTGGGTGAAGAATACATTGTAGACTTTTTATGTTGAGGAATTTCTTACTTCCATTGTTGATTTGTGTGAGTGCAAAGTTTGAAGTAACATTAACTTAATCTTCAACAAGTAATTTCAATCGAGATTATGGGTACATATGTTCTTATTTATCTTATGTGTAGCTATATCTCCCTCTTGGAGTTATGTATGAATAGGGGTTAAAAGGTGTGTGGATTATTATTGTTAGCCTTTATTTGGTAGTTCATTTTTATGGTTTTTATCATTTCTATACTAACTTGGTTGGGATTTGTGGGTGACAGACCAAAATATCCACATGGGTTTGATGAGTGAAAGCTCCAAACTCTATAAAGCTCAAGAACATCTTCGAAAGAAGGTTTTTAGGTGAACTTTAGGAATTTCAATTATCCTTGAAAGAAGGATATGGAGACCAAAGCAATGATAGACAATTATGTGTGTAGTTTGATAAATTTTCAGTGATTGTAAAGTTAACTATACCATGGGTATTATCTTAGAAATAGGACTGCCTAAATTGAGGTGTGGTTACCAAATTTTAAAAACACCCATTAGTTATTCGAAAGAATCAATGAGTGAAAGTTTGGTATTCTGTTGAAAGACTGGCATCGAAATCTATAACCGAACCTATCCATATTTGATCCACTAAATTTATGTTGATTAATAACACCCACATGTCATTCCCTTACTAACACATAACCCCAAGATACGTGCATAATTATTAAATCTCTAATTATTCATAGCCCAGAATTTATACTAGAAAAAACGAAAAAGAGACACTAGTGTAGATACCTATCTCCCTTTTTTTTTTATCTTTTTATACCATTGGTTTGAATTTAGTTAGTATATATTATTTTGAATTAACTTGATTTCTACTCAAATTGTTCCTCGAGGATTTGTCCCCGACTCTAAAGTTGGGTAAAAATATTGATGACGACTGCCTTGCACTTAAATTGACTTGTAACTTGAGAGTTATCAGAGAGGGGGGGGTTAAAGGACCCTTTTCACTGATAAATTGATAAGAAAAGAATGTTTTAGCATTTCTAGAGATAGTTCTCTGCCGCACTGCCTATAGAAGAGTACAGGGTCTATCCCACATCGAAATCGCGGATCTTCATTGGTTCCTTAAAAATATGCTCATAACATTTATCTCGGGTATCGTATTAAGAAAAAATCGGATGAGTTAGAATGAGGACTCAATTATATACAATTTGATGGGTTGTAACATCCAAAATTCAATATATTCTAGAAGTTATAAACATTCAAAGTTTTTCCTGGTAGAATCAAATACCAAAATTTGGGCGATAACAAAAGTTCGTAACTCAATTTCACTCTAAGTGTTTCCTACAAACATTTTTCATCTCGAAAGAAATTTTCACGCTACATAAAAGATCATGAAACTTATCTTTATATATAAATAAGTAGATTTAAACTTATAAACATGGGAATAGAGGTTCGAATTCTATCCCAAAGATGTAGGGTTTTACACTATGATTTAAGGTAATCTCCTAGAGCCCTAAGGTCTGGATCCAGATACAGTGTTTATATGTTATACCCAAAAATTTAATTATTTTATTTTGAAAGTTATCATGCATTTTAATTTGATTTTTGAGCTGAATAATGATAAGAAATATTGATGGTACCATTGGAAAGTGTTTCAGAATATTTTGAACGAGATCTAGGATATTTCAGAACTTCAAAATAGTAAGGGTCCATGATTAGGGTGTCCCAAAGAGTTAATGCACACCTAAATTCAAAAACCCATGGCTTGGTGTGATAATGTAGTTCCAATTGGTTGTCGTGTTAAGGGTTTCCACACCCTTGACATGATGCTATAAGTGTGTGCCATGCCAGGGGTCGTGGGGATGTGAAAATTCCATTTTTTCTTTGTTTTTTCTATTGTAATTAGGTCATTTATATCCTAATTGATCCTACAACTTTTACTAAATGTATTTACCATTTCCTTACTTTAATTACACTATTCCTCTCCTCCCAAGCTCTCAAGGACACTTAAGAAGAGTTTCTTATAAAAAAATTCAAACTTCCAAGGCTTCAATTCAAGTTTCCTTAAGGAAATTCATTAAGTTCAGTTATGTATGGTTTGAACAAGGACTATCTTCCCACCTTGTGACCAAAAGTTGAGTTTTTACTTGAATTTTTAAGTAATTAATGACAAGGTTTCATGATTTTTCATGCTTTGATATTATGATATTTCCTTGTGCTTTAAAATTCAATTAGCACAAGAAATCATACTTAATCATGTTTTGACTCAGATGTTTGATATTATTATATGAGTTTTAGTATATTGACATCAACATTCATAAGTTGGTAAATTTATATGATTTTTAGCATGATTAGTCAGTTTACAAGCTATTTAGAATTGTTGTCTCAAATTACAATTTATCACAACATGATTTATATTTAAGTTATTATCTTATGATTTAAAATATGATATAAAATATACACAATTATTTAAGAACAAGGTTTAGCAACAGTAGCATGATTGGTTTTGAGATTTATAAACCTGTATGATTAATTTAAGATGAATGTCATATATTATTAGCACTAGTATATTCTGGGAATATTATTTATCACCGAAGAGGATGGTTTAGCACATACTATTTTTTAAATGCTCCATACCACTGTAGGTTTAAGGGGCCCTTTCCAAAGAGTGTCTCCTTAGGCCTAATAGGCTTGATTTAGTGATCACTCCAATTCAAGTTCTATATTGATGCCAAGTTATGGAACAAACCTCCTCAATGTGGGTTAGATATTGGATTGTGTGCTAGCTCACATTGTTTATGTCGTTTATTAGAATTTCTCACAAAAATTATTTCAAAAATTATGATTAGACTCACTCATTTTATCTGAGTTTGCTTTAATATTCATGCTTCATTATATCTCAGCTTTTAGTTTTATTTATGAATGTCATGATTTTGTATACACATAGCATGTATGTTTTTAAGACTTTGATGCATATTCATATTTTTACTTAATGCGTGCACCACCATATACTCAATACTTTTCAGAAGTACTGAACACAAATATGATTGTGTGGCTACATTATTTCATAATGTAGGTTCTGATATTTGTCCTTAAAAGTTTAGTTATCCACAATCAATTGTTGAGTCCTCTTGTTTTGAAGGCTAAATCTATGGTTATTTCTCACTGTTCAGTTATTTATATGTTCAGACTTTATGTTTACCATTTTGGTAAGCTGGAGTTTGTCCTTGAGGCTTTTTTATAAAGTTAGAGGTTTGCCAAGGATAGTCAGTTAATCTACTTTTCCTTCAGTTGTTCATGAGTGTAAGATGATGTTTAGTTTACAATGTTTAGTTGAGATTATTTATTACTTTTGAAATTGAATTAGTAATTCTAGATTTCATTCATTTGTCAAATATATTTTTCATGGTTTTGTGTTGAGAAGATATCATGGATTGGCTTTGGATCTACTTGTATTCCTAAGCACCATGTTCAGGGGTATCCTCGGTTCATTAAAAATTTGCTATCAGAGCCTTATGTTTTTAGATACATAGGAAGTCTGACAAGCTGCATTGTCTAAAATCTTAATCATGGGTGTGAAACATGTTACACTTATGAGTAAGAGGATATGATACATATTTGGAAATATCCCTTTATTCACGATCTGTATTGTGCTCTAATATTACCTATATCTGCTCTAACTCATTCTTTTATGTGACAGATAATGCCTCATCGCAGATCTTACTCCAGGAGATGGGAACCAACTAGCCCCACAACCTCCTACAGACTCTTTGAATGAGAATGTCTACCATGATGAGTTTCTATAAACCTTTTAGATTTTTTCTTAGGTTGTGAATTCTAATTCTAAGGTTAATCAGCTAGCAATAGTCCTAATTAACAAAATGGTAACTTAGTTGTAGCCAAAGTTAGAGATAACATGAGAATAAATCCACAAGAGTTCTTTGGTTCAATGGTGAATGAGGATCCTAAATTATTCATTATTGAGTTAAAGAAAATCTATTAGATTATGCATGTCACAGAAGAGGAGAGTGTTGAGTTGGCATCCTATTAACTGGAGGATGTTGCTAATGACTGGGTTACTATTTTAAAGGAAGGTAGGGGTGAGAATGCAACCCTAATGAGTTAGAATATATTTCTGATGGGTTTTCTAGGTGAGTTCTTTATCTATGAGATAAGGAAAGCTATGTGGATGAGTTCCTGAACCTTAGGCAGGGCACCATGCGGTGAAGGAATAATTTCTCAAATTCACCCAGCTATCTAAGTTGGCACAAAAAGTGTTGCTAGATTTTAGGGCTCATATGAGTAAAGTTTTCACTAGATTTTCTGACTTAACGGTGAATAAATATAAAAATTCCATGTTGATTGTGGATATGGATAGTGCTATATTAATGACCCATGCTAAGTAGATTTTGTTTCAAAAACTAAAGGAATGAGAAAGGGAGACCAAGAGTCTAGGACTGGGAAGTTTGAATATGGTCACAAAAGTCAGGAGAGGGAAACCATTCTTAATTTTAGAGCCATTGGTTAACACCTGCACTGTCTTCAGTCAGTTCCTCTGAACCCAAGACTAAGTAGGATCAATGGGGTAGGTAACCATCTTTTAGATCATAAGGTAGAATTTTAGGGGGAAGAACTAATCCAATGTGTAAAAGTTGTTGTAGAAATAATCTGGTTGAATGCATGATGTTTTGAAATGGCTGATATGGTTATGGTAAGATAGTCCATAGGATCAAGGAATGCACATTGACTAAGTAGGGAAATTGAGATGCTCACCCTCAAGCAAAGTCCACCACTTCAATAGCTCAGTCAGTCCACCTAGCTCTGTAGAAGGGTGAATCATCCAATCTCAGTGGTGGTTAGTGTAAGAATTGAATTTATGGACTATCTTCCTACCAGGAGTAGGAGATCTCCCCAAATGTAGTCACTAGTAATCTTCGTATAATTCACCTTGATGTTATGTATTACTAAATATAGGGTCAACCCTCTCATTATAACTCCTATAATTTTCCTGAACTTTTTTTAAAGTCTCAAGGTTCTTTCCAAACGTTTATTAATTTACACTCCCATTGAATCGTCGATTGTTGCTAAATAAGTATACCAGAAGTGCCCTTTTAAAGTCCTCTATTGAGTTACTTTAATAAATTTAATAGAGCTAGTGATGATAGATTTTGAGGTAATTTTTGGTATGGACTGGCTTCATTCTTGCTATGCCTTAGTTGGTTGTTGCTTATGACTAGTGAGGTTATATTTTCGTAATGAGTTAAGTCCTCATGTAGGAGGGTAGTTCAGTAACTCTGATGGGTTGTTCACCTACTATATTAATGCTAGAGAGTTAATCTCAAAATGATGTATCTACTACCTGGTTTGGGTCAAATGTACTAAGTGTGATACACCAAGCCTCTAGTCAGTTTATAAATTTAATGAATTCTATGATGTCTTTTCAAAGGATACACCCCGAGTGCCTCCCAATAGACAAATCAAATTTGGGATTGATATCTTTATAGATACCCAACCCGTATCCATTCCTCTGTATAAGATGACTTCAGCTGAACTTAAGGAGTTAAAGGAAAAACTAAAGGACCTCTTAGACAAGGGGTTCATCAGACCTAGCATTTCATTGTGGGATGTTGCAGTTCTATTCATGCACAAAAACAATTGTACTCTCAAAATTTGAATAGACTACAAAGAGTTAAATATGTTCTCCATCAAGAATAAGTACCCCTATCTCAGAATTGATGACTTATTTCACTGGCTTCAGGGTGCCTATAGGTTTTCAAATATTGATCTTAGATTGATTTATTATCTGTTGAAAGTCAAAGAATGTGATATTTTGAAGACTGCTTTCAAAAATTGCTATTGTCACATTGAGTTTGTGGTTATGTCTTGTGGGAAAAAAATGCTCCTTCCACTTTTATGGACATGATGAATAGGTTTTTCAAGTAGTATTTGGACATGTTTGTCATTGTCTTCATACATGACAAACTTATCTAGTCTCAGAGTGAGGAAGAGCATGTAGACCATTTAAGGATAGTGTTGCAGAAACTCAAACAGAGTCATGTATTTGTAGAATTTTGTAAGTGTGAATTTTGGTTTGTGTCGGTTGGCTTTTTGTGGCATGTGATTTCAGGTAAAGGTATTCATGTACACCCTAAAAAATGCAGTGAAGTGCTGTCCTAGACCATTACTCCTTTTGAAATTAGGAGCTTTTTCGGTTTAGTCAATTACTTTAAGAGATTTGTTGAGGTTTTTTACTCAATACCTTCATAATTGGCCATTTTGACACAAAAGAAGGTAAATATCTAATGGTCAGACAAATGCATGAAAATTTTTCATAAGTTAAAGGATTGATTGACTTTAGCATTGTTATTATGTTTTCTACATGGGTTTGATGGATTTGTGGTGTACTATGATGCCTCTAAAATTTATTTAGGTTATGTTTTAATGATAAATGAAAGATTGATAGCTTATGCCTCCTGACAACTAAAAGATCATAAGAAGAATTATTCGACTCATGATTTGGCATTAAAAGTTGTGTTGCTCACCTTGAAAATTTAGAGACATTATTTATATGATGTGCATTTGGATATTTTCATTGATCATAAGTGTCTCCAATACGTGTTCACGTAGAAGCAGTTAAATATTTATCAGAGAATATGGCTGGAGAAGCTAATAGATTATGATATAAATGTGCTCTACAATCTGGGTAAGGAAAATGTGGTAGATGATATTTTGAATAGGTTTTACATATGAAGTGAAACCTATGTGTAAAACGAGAAGAAGGTGTTGTCCAAAAGGGTTCATAGATTAGCTAGATTAGGAGTTTGGTTTCATAACATAGATGGCGGTGGCATAATGGTTTAGAACAATTCAGGGTTACCCTTAGTAGCTAAAGTTAAAGACAAATAATGTGATGATCATATTCTTAGTCATTTGATGGATGCAGGAAATTGTAATGATCATCTACCTTTTATAGAGTTTGCTTTAATTAAATAATACCTTTCTAGTGTTGAAATGTCTCCATTTGAGGCCTTATTTGGGCATAGGTGTATACAACCTATAGAGTGTCTTGAAGTTGGTGAGGCTGATTTTGTTGGGACAGATTCTGTTCTTGAGGATATGCTAAAGTTTCTATTGATTTAAGGGGTTGAAAATCACTCAAAGTCCTATAAAATCATATGTAGATATGAAGTAGGGAGAACTAAATTTCTATGTTGTTGATTGGGAAATTTTGACCGTTTCATATGTGAAGAGGGTGATGAGGTTTCAAAGGAAAGGAAAACTCATTACCTAGTACATTGTTCCTTATAAAAACTTAAAGTGTGTGGGAGATGTCTCTTATGAGCTAGATCATCCTTCAGAATTATCCATTGTTCATCTAGTTTTCTATGTGTCTATGTTGAAGAAATGTATTGTATACCCATCCTTATTAGTGACTATATAAAGTATTGGCAAGTAAGATGTAACGCCCCGAATCTGGTACCCAGAACGCTACATGGTGCTCATGACCCCAAAAGACCATAAGATAACCCATGGTTGATATCTGTACCTGTATACTTCATAAAATACTTTATAATGTGGAAACATGAACTAAAAGGCCATAAGGTTCAATACTGAACATGATGTAAAAAATATAGCATCTGTGTGGGGTAATAGATTACCCAAAACAAAACTAAAAATACTGAAGTCTGAAACATGATAGTCTAGAAAGCCTCAAACTGATTGAGCTGTTTGAGTAAGGAGTTGATGGGACATGTCCCCAACTAACTCCAACTAATAGATTAATTACTGAGATAATGGGGAAATAATCATGTCCTCAAAATATGAGGACTCACTTCTAACTCTATCTGCGGATATCTAAAATCTACTATTGCTCTGGAGCTCGTGTCTCTGAACCTATGGTATAAGACACCATAGTGCAAAAGCGTCAGTACTTTGAATGTGCTGGTACACATGTGAAGTAGGCTGAATGAATGGGATTCATATGCATGAACAATAATAATAACTAACTAACTATCATGAGTGTTAGAATACATGTATGAGACATAATTACTGAATCTGAATGTAACTGATAAAATAAGTTACTGTATCTGATAGTCCTTAATCTGATGGAACTATCTGAGTTCCATTGTATATCTGACAGTCCTGAATTTTGAAGAACAATCTGAGTTCTTTTACTGAGACTGATACTGAGACTGTGGGAGGTAGTCATCTAACCGATATGCCCTAAATGATGTATTATAGCTGAATTGGGGTCCAATATATGCCCTAATTGGAAGGGTGTCAATACTGCACCACTGGTAAGGACAACATGTGAGTGCTCTAATATAACAGGTGACTCTAGTGAGAACGGTGGGAACCCTCATATAGCAAGCTAAGACACCTCATATACCCTCATATAGCAGGCTATGATGTCTCAACCTATGTTGGCTACATAGTTCTAGAATGCAAGGATTGTTTCTAAGAATCACACCCTCATATGACAGGTGAGTTCCCATCCTTGGGTTAACTCGATGCTAATTTCTACTCCCATCTGAATAGACACTGAACATAATTTACTGAACTGAACATGGACTAAGATACTGAATTTCGTTGACTGCCAGAATATTACTGATATTTGACAACTGACTGAGTTCATGATATCATGGAGATTTCCTGAGTCATAAGACTATTTAAAGTCTAAGGATTCATATCTTGGTTGAGAGTATCGTGGAAACATGACATGGCTCTAGGAACACAACTAATATTTTGGGTACAAGTACCCCCAACACTCGATGGAAGGAAAACTGACCAAGCATAACTTACTTGAACATGTAACCAATATCATAATCCATAATACATTTATAGAAGCATTCCATAAAAACATATGATAGGCATAACTTGTACATACATGGGGATTTCATGATATCATACTAGTTGGGCAATGTTCCTTCATCTAGGCATTTAATCAAACACATGGTAGGCATACTTCATTTAGACAACATTATACAACAATTAATCATCATGATTCATCCCTAATTTCATCATCTAGGGTTTATTCATAGGTTCACATGAATATACATTTATACCAATCAATTCCACATAAAATTGATCACCCGACATGGATTTGAATTCAATTGATCATTCTCAACATAAACAAAATAAAACGACCATGAAATTCACAAAAAAATCCATAAACTTAAACTTAGAAAACAGATTCTTGGTCTTCATGGACAAAAGAAGTCTATGAATGAACACTACGTATACCTTAGTTTGTTATTTCGTGAAGATTGATGGAGGAAATTCTTGATTATGAATCTTCTATTAAAAGCCCTAGGTTGTTATTGATAGGTTTTTGAGAGAAGAGAGTGTATTTTGGGTGGAAAGTGGCTCAATCACGTGTTAAAGGGCTTAAATAGGGGTGGAAAGTTGACCCTTTTAACCCTTGATGCATCATTTTATTTCAATAAAATTTCCCAAACTCAAACCCTGGCATGATGCTGCACTATTGTGCCATGTCACTAGAATTTGACAATTGGGAAACTGAGGGATGGCGCGATGTGGAGCCATCGCGTTGCCCCATCTTTTGCGACCTGGAACTTTGGCGCGACGCGGAGAAAATCACGCTAAGACACTAGAAAAGGACAATTCTGAATTTGGGCCCTGGCACGATGCACTATAATCAGGGACTCCTACTGGAATTTTCCAAATGCCATTTCCTATTGTGGCACGGCATGCCACTGACTAATAAGACATTGTTTTATGATGGGAACTTAAAATAGTCGTAACTTCTAACTTGGTTATCAGATTTGGGCGAATCATATATCGATAGAAAACTTATTGAATTTCCCATATGACAAAAAGGGAAAATCTTGAGAATTCATCATGGAATAGCCATCATTCAATTTAGAAGCTAATACTAGATATTCTTGAGATGAAATTAGCTAGGAAAAGTACGGGGTATTACAATATCTCTCCCTTGAGAACATTCATCCTCGAATGAGACTGATTGAGAGGGAAGAATAGAAAACTGACGTACATACTGAATATGAGTAACTGGAACATGATATCATGACTTACAAGCTGAATATATAATACAGAACATGTATATCTGATGTATGTGTAACTGATTCATGAATGTATGACTGAGTGTTCTAAAGAACTATGTTTCTGACAATGGGAATGCATGTATGATGCATAATTACATAACTAAACTGATACATGAGTACATGCCTGAATATGAAAAGGTACTTGATACCAAGTTTATAATGGGAACATGAGTATGAAACTACATACCAAGTTTGTGATGAACACTGAAAATGAAACTGAGTTAGCTAATGGAGAACTATTCCTTAAGCTTCATCTGAGTTGGCGAAGAAGAGCTGAGGATACTTGGTACTCATATCTTCCTCTTCTTCCCAAGTATCTCCCTTGACAGACTGATTTCACCAAAGAACCATGACTAGAGGGACTTTTTTGTTCCTCAATTTATGAGTCTGATAGTCTAAGATTTCCACTGGAATCTCTTTATAAGAGAGAGTGTTCTGAACATCAATGCAAACTCAATCAAGGGTAAGTGGTCATCCCAACTTCCCTTGAAATCGATTGCACACGCCTTTAGCATATCTTCTAATGTCTGAATGGTCCTTTCTTCTTGACCATCTGTCTTAAGATGAAATGTTGTACTAAGATGAACTTAGGTACCAAGACCCTTTTGGAATGCTTTCCAAAAATAAGAGGTGAACTGGGTACCTCAGTATAAGATAATGGACAATGGAACACCGTGTAATATGACCAACTCCCTAATATAGAGTTTGTCATAATCCTCAGTTGAATAAGAGGTGTGAACTAGAAGAAAATGAGCTGATTTGGTCATTCTGTCTATAATGACCCAGACTAAATCATGCTGATGATGAGTTCGAGGAAAACCCATCATGAATTCCATGGTCATGACTTCCTACTTCCAAGTAGGAATAGTGAAATCCTTCATGGACCCACTAGGCTTCTGATTCCTTATATTAACTTGCTGACATGTAAAGCACTTAGCCACAAACTCTGCAATGTCTTTCTTCATCCCACTCTACCAATAAATTTCCCGCAAGTCGCGGTACATCTTTGTGGGACCTGGATGAATATAGTAACGCACACCTTATGCTTCTGCAAGTATTCTCTGCCTTATGTCATCTATATCTGGAACACAGAGACGACCCTGACAATGAAGAACACCATCTCCCCCTTGGAAGAAAACCTCTACTTTCTGATTCTGGACTGACACTTTCAAATTGACAAGGCTGGGATCTCTATCTTGCTTTTCCTTCACCTCAGAAACTAGAGATGATTCTGAACTACTCTGAACCCATATATCACCCTCTTCTGTATCGACTAAGAGAATGCCTAGTCTGGCAAGCTGATGGATTTCCTGATCTAACTTCTTCTTACTGTCCGCACCATGAGAAACACTACCCATAGATAGTCTACTGAGAGCATCGGCCTCTATATTGGCCTTGCCCAGATGATAGAGGACACTCATGTCATAATCTTTCAAGAGCTCTAACCACCTTCTCTGACAAAGATTGAGATCTTTCTGAGAAAAGACATACTGAAGACTCTTATGATCTATGAAGACATCTTTTTGAACACCATATAGATAATGCCTCCAAATCTTCAAGGCCAAGACTATGGCTACTAACTCAAGATCATGAATAGGATAATTCCTCTCATGTGGTTTAAGTTGTCTGGAGGCTTTGGCTATGACCTTACCATGCTGCATGAAGACACAACCCAAACCTACTTTGGATGCATCACAATACTCTACGAACCCATCTGAACTATCTGGAAGACCTAGAACTGGAGCTGAGGTGAGCCGAGTCTTCAAGTCTTCTCGCAAGGATATGACCACTGAAACTTGACTTTCTTTTGAGTCAATCTAGGAATAGGGGATGCAATAGAAGAGAATACCTCAATAAACTACCTGTAATAGCTAGCCAAACCCAGGAATGTCCTGATATCTAATGGAGAGATAGGGTGAGGCCAGTTTCTTACTACTTCGGTCCTTTAAGGATCAACCCTAATGCCACCACCGGAAACAATGTGACCAAGGAATGCTAATGACCTTAGACAAAACTCACACTTAATGAATTTGGAGAATAGATGATGATCTCTGAGAGTATGAAGTACTGCTCTGAGATGGTCTATATGATCTCGCTCACTGTGGGAATAGACAAGAATATCATCTATGAAGACTATGATGAATATGTCCAAGTACTGCTTGAACACACATTTCATCAAGTCCATGGAAGTAGCTGGGTAATTGGTAAGAACAAATAACATGACTAGGAATTTGAAGTGACCATACCGAGTACGGAAAGATTTTTTTCAAAATGTCACATTCTCTAACTCTGAGATGATGATAGCTGGATCTAAGGTCTATCTTAGAGAAAAAACTGGCACCCTAAAGTTGGTCAAACAAGTCTTTGATTTTGGGAAGAGGATACTTGTTCTTGAATGTGACCTTATTGAGTTAAAGGTTGTCTACACAAATCCTAAAAGAACCGTCTTTCTTACGCACGAATAATACTGGAGCGCCCTATGGGGAAATGTTGGGCCTGATGAATCCCTTATCTAAGAGATCCTTCAATTGCTCCTTCAGTTCTTTGAGTTTTGCTGGTGCCATTCTGTATGGAAAAATAGAGATAGGCTGAGTATCCAGAAGAAGATCAATACCAAAGTCTATTTCCCTTTTGAGAGGAATTCCTAAAAGATCATCAGGAAAGACATCTAAATATTCATTCACTACTTGGACTACTTCAATAGTGGGAGTGTCATAACTAGTGTTCTTAACTCGAACAAGATGACAGATACATCCTTTAGATATCATTTTCCTTGCCTGAAGGTAGGAAACAAACTGACCCCTGAAAGCGGATACAGTACCCGTCCACTTAAGTACGGGTTCATCCCAAAATTAAAACTAAACTATTTTGTTTCTGCATTCGACTATGGCATAGAAGGAATCAAGCCAATCCATGATGAGAATGACATCAAAATCAGTCATCTCTAATCCGATTAAGTCTACTGAAGTGACTTTCTAAAATATCATAACTGGGCAGTTCCTGTATACCCGCCGAGCTATGATGGTTTTACCCACTGGGGTAGAGAATGAAAAGAGCTCTGCTAGAATTTTGGGACTCACTCCAAAATCAACTGTTATATAAGGAGTGACAAAAGACAAAGAAGATCCTGTATCTAGCAAAGCGTAAACATGTACATGAAAAATCTATAACGTACCAATAACCATATTAGGAGAATTTCCTAATCTTGTAGGGACTGAAGAGCATAGAAAAGGTGTCACCCTGCTGATTTGGATGAACGAACTAAGCTGAGGAGAGATTCTATTAACCTTGAGAACCTAGTTGAGGGAAGTGTCTGACTCTGTGGCCTGGCTTGCCACATCCTAAACAAATACCACTGTCATCTCTGCAAATACCCTGGTGGTTCTTGCCATAAGTATGGAAAAGAGGATAGGTGTGGGAACTGCTAATACTACCCTAGGACTTAGAGCCTGACACTCTGTCTTTGCTACCCTCTCTGAACTTAGAAACTAGAGCACTGGTTGAAGAAGGATCTAGAATTGATGACTTAGGATGACACTGAGAACGATTTCCTCCTTCTAACTTAGGCTGAGCGAAGTTGAAACTACCAGTCTCGACCCTCTTATTTTATTTCCCCCTAATCTTCATCTTTTACTCACCAATCTGCTGAGAATGAATCATAAGTATGGCTAATGTTATGTCAATATTCAGCATGGCAAATCTTCACTCATTAACCACGCTATCATTCACTCCTGAAACATACTTACTTATCCTTGCCCTGCTATCAGCAACCACATAAGGGGTATATCTGCCTAGTTAAGTAAAATTAAGAGAATACTCTTTCACTGTCATATTGCACTGCTTGAGGTTGATGAATTCTAGAACCTTAGCTTTTCTATGATCTAGGGAAAGAATATATCGAGGAAAGAAGATGCAAAATCCTCCCACTCAACTGGACCTGCATCATCTACACACTCTGACTTTCACTGCTTGAACCAAGTGTGAGCAACATCCTACCACTAATATGCAGCTAGCTTAGCACTCTCAACAGTAGTCAGCCCCATGATGTCTATCACCTTCTGCACCTGATCTAGGAATTCTTGAGGGTCCTCAACTGTCTTAAACCTGAGAAATGATGGAGGATTTATTTGGGTGAAGTCCCGAATCCTAGCTGCGACTAAATTAGCCACTGGGTTAGCTGGAACGACAGCTGGTCGTTCATTCTGAGCAACAACTGAGTTAGCAAAAGCAGTGAATGCGTCCCTGAACTCCGCATAAGAAACATTATAGCCTAAAGGATCTTCGGTCTAAGGGGCTGACTAATTTTTGTTTCTTCTTTTAGGAGGCATGTTCTGTAAAAGAAATGGAGAAACTGATTAGACTGAGAGATTGACTTAAAATTATACTCACTAGCATGACATGAATACTTAAAGAGGGGAAACTGTCCCTAAAACATCGTATAGCCTCTTGTACATAAATGTGGCGCGTAACACACCCATGTACAAGACACTACTATATGCAGCTTTTAGACTTCCTAGGACTCTATTGAACCTGGATCTAATACCAAGTTTGTAATGCCCCGAATATGGTACCCAGAATGCTACATGGTGCTCATAACCTCGAAGGACCATAAGCTAACCCATGACTGATATTTGTACCTGCATACTGCATAAAATACTTTATAATGCAGAAACATGAACTGAAAGGCCATAAGGTTCAATACTGAACATGATCTGAATGATATAACATCTGTGTGGGGTAATAGAATACACAAAACAAAACTAAAAATACTAAAGTCTGAAACATGATAGTCTAGAAAGCCTCTAACTGACTGAACTATCTGAGTAAAGAGTTAATGGGACATGTCCCAAACTAACTCCAACTAATAGATTAATTACCGAGATAATGGGGAAATAATCATGTCCTCGAAAGATGAAGACTCACTTCTAACTCTGTCTATTGATATCTGGAATCCACTGTTGCTCTGGAGCTCGTGTCTCTTAACCTATGGTATAAGACACCATAGCGCAAATGCATCAGTACTTTGAATATACTGGTATGCATGTGAGGTAGGCTGAATGAATTGGGTTCATATTAATGAACAATAATAATAACCGACTAACTATCATGAGCATGAGAATACATGCATGAGACATAACAACTAACACTAATATTGTAATAACATAATTACTAAATCTTAATATAACTGATAACATAAGTAGTTGTTTCTAATAGTCCTGAATCTGGTGGAACTATTTGATTTATGTTCTGTATCTGAGTCGACTGTATCTCACAGTCCTGAATTCTAAAGAACTATCTGAGTTCTTTTACTGATACTGATTCAAAGACTGTGGGAGGTAGTCATGTAACCAACATGGCCCAAATAATACATTATAGCTGAATTGGGGTTCAATCTATGCCCTGATTGGAAGGGTGTCAATACCTCATCACTGGTAAGGACAATATATCAATGACCCTAAAATAACAGGTAAATCTAGTGAGAATGGTGGGAACCCTCATATAGAAGGCTAAGCCCCCTTATCTACTCTCACATAGCAGGCTATAATGTCTAAACCTATGATGGTTACGTTGTTTTTGAACTCAAGGATTGATTCTAAGAATCACACCCTCATATAATAGGTGAGTTCCTATCCTTGGGTTTACTCGGTGCTAATTTCTACTCCCATCTGAATAGAGATTGAACATAATTTACTGAACTGAACATGGACTGAGCTACTGAATTCCATGGACTGATGGAATATTACTTATATCTGACAACTGACTGAGTTCATAAGATCATAGATATTTCCTGAGTCATAAGACTGTCTAAAGTCTAAGGATTCATTTCTTGACTAAGAGTATCGTGTAAACATGGCATTTCTCTAGGCACATAGCTAATGTTTCAGAAACAAGTACCCCCAGGACTTGATGGAAGGAAAACTGACCAAGCATAACTTACTTGAACATATAACCAACATCATAATCCATAATACATTTATAGAATCTTTTCATGAAAACATGTGATAGGCATAACTTGTACATAAATGGGGATTTCATGATATCATACTAGTTGGGCATTGTTCATTATTCTAGGCATTTAATCAAACACATGGTAGGCATAGTACATGTAGAAAACATTATACAACAATTAATCATCATGATTCATCTCTAATTTCATCATCTAGGGTTTATTCATAGGTTCACATGAATATACATTTATACAAATCAATTCCACATAAAATTGATCACCCAACATGGATTTGAATTCAATAAATCATTCTCAACATAAAAAAACAAACCCACCATGAAATTCATAAAAAATTCCATAAACTTAAACTTAGAAAAGATATTCTTGGGCTTCATGAACGAATGGAATCCATGAATGAACACTATGCATACCTTAGTTCATGATTTCGTAAAGATTGACAGAGGAAATTCTTGATTCTGAATCTTCTATGAAAATCCCTAATAAGTTGTTCTTGAGAGGTTTTTGAGAGAAGAGAGTGTATTTTGGGTGTAAAATGGTTGAATCACCTATTAAAGGGCTTAAATAGGGGTTTGAATTTGACATTTTTAACCCTGGAAACGTCATTTAATTTCATTAAACTTTTCCCGAACTGAACCTCTGGTGCGACGAGACGCTATAGAGACGTGTCACTGGACTTTGACAATTGGAAAACTGAGGTATGGCGCGACGCGGAGCCATCGCATTGCCCCCTTTTTTTCGACCTGGAACTTTGGTGCGACACAGAGGAAATTGCGTTATGACACTGGAAAAGGACAATTCTAAATTTGGTCCTTGGCGCGATGCACCATAATCGCAGAACCCAACTGGAATTTTCCAAATGCCATTTCCTCTTGTGGAACGGTGCGCCACTGACTAATATGGCACTTTTTTGACAGAAACTTAAAATAGTCATAACTTCTGACTCGGTAATTGAATTTGGGCAAATCTTATATAGATGGAAAGCTTATTGAATTTCCCATATGACAAAAAGGAAAAATCTTAAGAATACCTAATGGAATAACCATCATTCAATTTAAAAGATAATAAGAGACATTCTTGAGATGAAATTAGCTAGGAAAAATATGAGGTATTACAAAAGATTGTTTATCCTATAAGGAAATCATAGTTGAAATTCCTGATCGCTAAGTTTGAAGGTGAAGGATTAAGGATGTGTCTTAGTGAAAGTGCTATGGAGGAACAATTAGTTCAAGAAGCAACATGGGAACCAGAAGCAAAAAATAACATCATGAATCAATATATTTACCTATTTTCTCCTATCACAAAGTATCTTGAGGTAAGAAAATCCTTCTAATCTATTCTATTGATCGACATCCTTACACATTTTAGTTAAACCTAAAATGTTCATATTTAGTCAATCAATTCAGTTGTAAGCTTGTTCTTGGATTAAGTTGTTTTAGTTTCAGGACAAGATGCGTTTTAGACAATAGTCTAACACACCCCTAAGATAGATTTTTCCAATCTCAACCCTCATTCGAGGACAAATGGTTACAAGGGGGAATAATGAATACCACAAAATTTAAAAAAAAATTATTTTAATATCTCTCATGTGATTTAAGGTAATTTTTTAGTTTATTAATGAAGAAGAATATTAATGGGACCATTGGAATATGTTTTGGAATTTTCAAAGTGAGTTTTGCAAAATTTCAAGACTCTGAAATAGTAAGAGTCCTTGCTTAGGGCATGCCACAGAGGCAAGGCATACCCTTAATGTGAAAACCAGTGGCCTAATGAAATAATTGTGTGCCATGACTCCTTGTTTATGTGTTAAGAGTGTACCACACCCTTGTCATGAATCGATAAAGGTGTACCACGCCAGGGGTCGTGGAGATTCAAAATTTCCATTTTGACTTCAATTTTTTAGGGTAATAGGTTCATTTACATCATAAATTATCCTGCAACTAGTACTAAATGTATTTCCCCATTCCCTAACTCAAATTATATTTCTCCTCTCCTTCTAAGCTCTCAAGAACACTTACAAAGGGTTTCTTCTCCAAAATTCAAACTTCCATATATTTAATTCAAGTTTTCTTCAAGAAATTCATCAAGTTATTGAATATGGGTTTTTAACTACGACTATCTTCTATCCTTGCATCCAAAAGTTCAATTTTACTTGAATTTTTAATGAATTGATGGCTAGTGTTCACACCTATTTTTCATACTTTGAGATTGTGATATTTCATGTCTTCTCAAGTTCAATTAGTAGAAGAAATCATACTTATATTTTTACTCACTTGTTTGATATCATGAAATGAGTTTTTGTATTTTGACATTAAGATTCATAAGTTGGTAAATTTATATGATTTTCAGCATGATTTAGTTAGTTTACAATAGTTTTAGACATGCTATTTGAAAGTACACATTATCATAAAATGATTCAAACTTCAGTTTGGTTTTATGATTCTAAATGAGATACGAAATTCACACAGTTATTTAAGAACAAGGTTTAGTAGCAGATGCATGATTGGTGTTCAGAGTTATAAAGCTATATGCTTAATTTAAGGTGAATTTCATAATTTATGAACAACAATATGTTTTGGGAGTATTATTTAATACGGAAGGGGATATGGGTTCAACACACCTTATTTCCTAGAAACTACGTGCCACTTTAGGTATAAGGGGTCCTACTAGATTGTGTCTCCCTTGACCAAATGAACTTAGTTTAGTGAACACTCCGGTTCAAGTTCTCTACCGATTTCTAGGTATGGAACAACCCTCATCAATAGTTCACACATTGGACTCCATGCTAGCTCACATGGGTTATGTCTATTATAATAATCTCCCACAAAAAAGATTATTTTAGAAACTAAGAGTTATGACTCACTCATTTTATTAGATTTTGCTTTTTCATGCTTCATGATATCTCAGCTTTCAGCTTTATTCCTGAATTTGGTGAGTCTATATACACTTAGTATGCATTTTTTCTTAATGTTATGATACATATCTATTTTTTACTTAATCCATGCACCCTCATATATTCAGTACATTTCAAAAGTACTGACCATATATATGTTTGTGTGGCTATATTATTTTTAATGTAGGTTAAGGTTTCTGTCCTCTACAGTTCGATTATCCATGACCCCGCCTCCTACATCCCGTTAGTAGGTGAGTACTCATGTTCTGAGGGACAAGTCTATGGTTATTTCTAGTTGTTTAGTAATTATTAAGTTCAGATATTATGTTTTCAGATTAGGTCAGATGGGGTCTATCCTAGCGACTCTTTAGTATACTTAGACAATTCTTAAGATAAGTTAGTTGATTTGCTTTTCCTTCAGATGCTCATGAGTTTTAGATGATGTTTAGTTCACAATGTTTGGTTGAGATTGTTAACTCCTTTTGAAATTAGAATATTTATTTGAGTTTACATTCAGGTTTTGGGTATATTATTCATACTTCAGTTATCAATAGATATCATGGGTTGGTTTGGGGTTACAGTAGTCCTAGACATCTTATGACCTCTAGGGGTAGCTACAGGTCGTTAGATTATATATACTTGATAATAATTATTCCTAGTTCTCTGGGAATTCCTAGTTCTCTAAGAGCGGAAAGCAATGTCTATATTAATCTCAAGAGTTCCCTATGGGTCCCGGCTATCCAAACAGGGAAATGGGTATATTACTGTGCCATAATTATATTTATCTCATTATTTCCTTACAATTGGCTCTACTATGATTGAACATTGTGATAGAAGTTTGATTAATATTGTACTGACTGAGAAATTATGTGTTTGAACTATGTTATTGCTCTACTAGTGTTGTTATCAATTTGACTAATTGTGGCTTTCCTAAGTGCATGTTTGTAACGCCCCGCATTTCGGGCTAGAATAAAATATATGACTCTGATGCGTTGATAATCCCCGAGCCTTAAATCCTATGCCAATTCGGCATTTTAATCAAGTTTTTAGTATGTGAATCCATTTGGGCATGAATTTAGACCATAGAAGTCCTTCAACTCAAGCACGAGTTAAAACTATTTCGATCGATTAAGTTTTAGTGGACGTTGTAATCTGTATCAAATTCTATTGAACATAACTCATTGTATATGATGAACTGGGTGGCCTACTATATACCAAATTGTAGATAATTGAATAAGCTTTCCAACGATACCAAATTCGCCTAAAACGGATACCCGGTGAAGAAGTTATGGACTTTCAAAGTTGAATGTGTCGCCTATGCACATATAGGCGATGCATAGGGCGGCGCCTATGCAAATATAGGCGATGCATAGGGAGGCGCCTATGTAAATTTAGGCAATGCAAAGGGCGGCGCATAGTTATGGTTTCAGGTGATGAAAACACTCCGTTTTGAGTTACTTTAAGTGCAAGTTAGTCCTTACAAAACCCAAAATCGTCCTTACCCACTCCTAAACGGATTTGGGCCTATTAACAACATTGAAGCCTCCTATAAAATCCCAAAATCTAATCCTTCAAGAACATAAGAGAAGGAGCAACTAGGTTTTGAGAAAATAAGCTTGAAGGACCGATCATTCCGAAACTTCTTCGTGAAACAAATTACAGATTCGGAATCCTCTCGACGTAGGCTTCGATAGACACCAAAAATTCGTGGAGAATAAGGTACGCGGGGTTTTCCTAAATTCTCATGGGCATAGAAAAATCATGTTTTAGAATGGGGTTTTAAATTATGTATATATATTTATGTATAAGATGTTTTAACATCATTGTTTTGGTCTTTTGACCATCTCCAAAGCGATTTGACAGTTTTTATACATATATGAATTGAGAGCATGATTTTCATGAAACCCCTCTCTTAATGTAAATTTTTCCATGTTTCACGTAATATAAATTGTTTTGAAAGACATCTTGAAGAAAATAAATTATGATATGAAGTGCTTTGACTTTTTCTATGTTTGGAATACGATTCTTGAACACGAATATAACTGAGTAGGAATACATGCCTAAATGAACATGTAGTCGCTACTAATTATGAAATGCTACCCGCATACATGTATACTATTTCTGTGATTACACTGAAGCTGAGTACTAAGTTTCAATAACCGAGTCACTGATATCTGAGGTTACTGATAACTGAATTTTTGATAATTAGATGATTGTGTCTGACAGTCTAGATCTGGTAGAACTATACTGAGTTTCGTACTGAGCTGGGTGAATGTGTCTGACTGTCCTGATTCTATAGAACTAAACTGAGTTCTGTACTGATGTAATGCCCCAAGTGTATACCCCGGATACTACACAATGCTTACAACTCTGAAGGACCACAACTAACCCATGACTGATATTTACTATGAGCACTAAAATATAATACTATAATCAAAATGAAATAATAGGCTGAAATTCCAAAAGGTTCTAAATTTGTAAATACTGATAAAGTGTATCAACTTAAATAACATTCTATAAACTGAACACAATCTGAAAACTAGTCTGAAAAGCCTCTAATCTGAAACCATCTGAAAGTGGAGTTGATGAGATAATTCCCCAAATAACTCCATCTACTGAAATACTGAGTCTACTGTAATAATGAAATTAAAGAATATCCTCGAATGATGAGGACTCACTGTTAAATCTACCGTTGGCTGAATCTGGATCTATCTATGTGCGATCAGGAACCTGAGCGTCCGAACCTATGATATAAGACATCATAACACAAAGAAAGAATATGCATCAGTACGTGGAATGTACTGGTATGCTAGATGGGGTAAGGCTGAATGCAAGGGTTTATATATATGAACAATAACTGAGTGCATGATATAGAGTAACAGAACATGAGAGTACATGAGAACTGATACTACTGTAAATACTAAGTATGAGCTACTGTGCATATAAATAAATGATGTGACTAAGCTTATCTGAAACTAAGTCCTCAGTTCTGATATTGAGTAACTGATATCTGAAGTAGCTGATATCGGTTGACCATAGCCAATAGTCCTAATTCTATCGAACTGATCTGAGTTCTATTCAAAAAATAGAAACTGAGACTGTGGGAGGTAATCATCTAACCGACATACCTGAAATAAGATAACTGAGTTGGGGTCGAACCTGTGACCCCAGTTGGAAGGGTGTCAGTACCATGCCACGGGTAAAGATACTGAAGAGTTACCCTCATATAGCAGGTACTATAATGAGAACGGTGGAACCATCATCTGAACGATTAAAATTCCTCATCAACCCTCAACTGACATGTTTGATGTCTAACCTACGCTGGCTATGTAGTTATGGAATGGAAGGATTGTTTCTAAGGATCAAACCCTCTTCTGTAAAGTGAGCCCCTATCCTTGGGTTCACTTGGTGATGAATCCTACTCCCAACTGAAAGAAACTGAATTGAGTATACTGAACTCGACTGAACTGATACTGAGTTTATTGAATTTTCGTGAGTTGTATAGCTGACTGAGTTCTATAACTGACTGAGAGTACTACTGATCGTGAAAGGGCTGAACCTATTCTGTAACTGATACTGGATCTAAGTAAATAGTGAAATTGTTAGGTATTAAATACACATATGACTCGATAGCATGGAAAATAAAGGATAACAAAATCGTGAGATACATAACAATGTACACTTGTCTATAATTCATTCATAAAGGCATTTCATCAAACACTTGTAGGGCATAAGATTGTACATGATTAGGACCACATAATGACATGTCAAGATTCTAGTATCTACTTCACATAGGTATTTTAGCAAACACTTGGGGAGCATGGAGTATTTAACATGATGATGGTCAACACATGTTATCAGGAATACAACATTCAATTTCAAATTCAAGGGTTAAGTATGCAATCCACATATTTCACAACATAATTATATTTATTTCATGGAAATTTATAATTAAACATGCATGGAATCCCAATTACTAGCATATGCACTAATACATTAAATTCCAAGCATAGAAATCATAAATCATAACTCTTGAAGTTTTAAAAATGGATTCTTGAACTCTATGGGTCAAAGGGTCCCATATATGAACACCTAACATACTTTGGAAAATTAATTCTTGAAAGTGCTTGAAGAAATTCTTAAATTTTGATCTTAATTCTTGAAGTTAGGGTTTGTTTTCTTGAGAGAGAATGCCTTTGATTGGTGGAAAATTGAATAATAATGATGTAACTAGGTTAATTTGGTGTAATTTATGTGTTAAAGGCTGACTTGGGTCATGGAAAAGACTTAATTACCCCTGGAAATGATTTAAAATTGTTACTGAGAAATTCCCGATTTGGTCTCCTAGAGCGACACGCCACTATCACGCTAAGCAGCTGGAAAATGACAACTGGGAATGTGGCTATTGGCTCGACCTGGTGGATTCACGTTGCAATACTGGAAGGGACTTGGAAGCTTGGCGTGATGTGGTATAATCATGTTTCTTTACTGGAAAATGACAATTGTGGATTGGTTCTTTCGCGCGACGCGCCAATATCGAAGAGCGACACTCGATTTTGACAATTGGGAAATTAGTTAGTGGAGCAACACGCTGATATCACGGTACCTCACTGGAAACTGAAAATTGTCATTTTGACATACTCCACGATGCACTACAAGCCTGAATAATGGTGTTTAACGGCTGAAACTTAAAAAAGCCATAACTTCTTACTCGGTTATCGGATTAAGGCGAATCTTATATTGTTGTAAAGCTAGTTCAATTTCCTACGCAATGGCAGGATCTAAATTGAAAAATACTGAGCATTTGAAAAATTTTATATCGGATAACTCATGAACTGTGAGTTAATTTAAGGTTGCAAAATACAAAGTATTATCATATCTCCCCCTTGAAAACATTCATCCTCAAATGAGATTGATTAAGCTGAGACACTGATAGATTGAGTTTACACATTGAACATACATATCTTATGCATGAATACATGATTGAGCTACTAACAATCTGAGATTTTAGACTGAACATATATATCTGATGCATGAAATACATGAATGAAGCTACTAATAAGCTGGGTTTTCATACTAAACATGCATATCTAATGCATAAGTACATGACTGAAATGATCCATGAATGCATAACTGAATATGCAACGGTAAAGGATACCAAGTTATACGTATAGCTGAATATGAAACTGAGTAAAGCTAAGAAAGACTGGTACCTTAAGCTGGATCTAAGGTTGTGGAGACGAGGTGAGGATACTTGGTCCGCATATCTGATTCTACTTCCCAAGTAGCTCCCTCTATGACCTAATTCAACCAAAGGACTTTGACTAAGGGAACTTCTTTATTCTTCAGTCTGTGAATCTGACGATCGAGGATCTATACTAGAACCTCTCCAAAAGAGAGATCTTTCTAAATATTTACGCCCTCTAAGGGAACTATGACTGTTGGGTCACCAATGTATTTCTTTAGAAAGGATACGTGGAATACAGGGTGCATTAAAGCTTGGTCTGAAGGCAACTCGAGCTCATAAGCTACCTTTCCGAAATGACTGAGAATTTTGTAAGGGCCAACATATCGAGGACTGAGCTTTCTATTCTTGCCGAACCTCTTTACCCCCTTCATGGGAGATATTTTCAAGAACACAAAATAACTGATCTCAAATTCAAGATCCTTTCTCCGCACATCTACATAAGATTTCTGTTCACTTTGGGCATCCCTAAGTCTTTCTATGATAATTGTACCTTCTCTAAGGCATCGAATACTAGGTCAATCCCTATTACTGTGGCCTCACCTATCTCGAATAAACAAATTGGAGATCTATATCTCCAACCGTAGAGAGCCTCAAATGGAGCCATCTGAATATGTGAATGATAGTTGTTATTGTATGAAAACTGGATCAAAGGCAGGTGGTCATCCCAACTACCCTTAAAATAAAAAAACCCATGCTCTGAGCATATATTCTATAGTCTTAATATTCCTTTCTTCTTGACCATCTGTCTTAGAGAGGAAGGCTATACTGAGGTAAATTCGGGTACGAAGACACTTTTAGAATACTTTCTAGAAATGAGAGGTGAACTGGGTACCTCTATCTGAGATGATGGATACTGGGACTCCGTGTAACATGACCAACTCTTTGATATACAGTTTTGCGTAGTCCTCGGCTGAAAAAGAAGTATGAACTAGCAAGAAATGAGCTGATTTGGTCATCTTGTCTTTGATAACCCAAATGGAATCATGCTGATGGCGAGCACAAGGAAAACCCATCACAAAGTCCATGTTCATTTCTTCCCAATTCCATTTGGAAATAATGAACTCTTGCATGGACCTACTAGGATTCTGGTGTTCAATCTTAACCTGATGACATATAGACCACTTAGCGAAAAACTCTGCAATATCCATCTTCATCCCACTACACCAATAGATCTCCCACATATCACGGTACATCTTAGTGGACCCTGGATGAATAGAGTAACTTATACCATGTGCTTCTACAAGAGTTCATTGCCTCAAGTCGTCTACACCTGGCATTCGTAGCCAACCCTGGCAACACAAAACACTATCTACCCTATGGAAGAAAACTACTACTTTCTGATCTCTGGCTGACTCTTTCAACCTAACTTGAATGGGATCTCTATCCTGCTTTTCCTTCACTTTGGAAACTAGAGATGATTTGGAACTTTTTTGCACCCATACACAACCTTCTGCTGAATCAACTAAGAGGATACCTAGTCGGGTAAGGTGATGAACTTCCTGAGCTAACTTCTTCTTACTGTTCTCAACATGAGAAACACTACCCATAGACAGTCTACTAAGAGTATCATCCACTACATTCTCTTTTCCCAGATGATACAAAACATTGATGTCATAATCTTTCAATAACTCTAACCACCTTCTCTAATGCATATTTAAATCTTTCTGATAAAAGACATACTGCAAGCTCTTGTGATCTGTGAACACATATATATGCACCCCATATAAATAATGCCTCAAAATCTTTAAGGAAAACACTGCAACTGCTAACTCAAGATCATGAGTCGGCTAATTCTTCCCATGGGGCTTAAGATGTCTTGAAGCATAGGCTATGAACATAACTCTTTGCATGAGGAAACAACCCTAACCTACTCTGGATGCATCATAGTACACAACAAACCTATCTGAACTATATGGTTGAGTCAAAACTAGGGTTGAGGTGAGTTGAGTCTTCCACTCCTGAAAACTCTTCTCACAGGAATTTGACCACTGAAACTGGACTTTTTTCTGAGTCAATCTAGACATGGGGGATGCAAAAGATGAGAATCCTTAAAAAACGATAGTAATAGCCAGCTAAACCTAAGAAACTCCTAATATCTGATAGAGAGATGGGTCTAGGCCAGTTTTTCACTGCTTTGGTCTTTTGGGGTTTCTATCACCGGAAATAATATAACCAAGGAATTCTACTGACTTTATCCAAAATTCACACTTACTAAATTCGACAAACAACTGATGAGTTCTGAGAGTCTGAAGTATGATTTTGAGGTGATCTGCGTGATTATTCTCTGTATGGGAATAGAAAAAAATGTCATATATGATGACTATAACGAACATGTCCAAGTACTTATGGAACACGAGATTCATTAAGTCCATGAAAGCTATTGGGGCATTAGTAAGACCAAAGGACATGACTAGAAACTCGAAGTGACCATCTAACCGACATGCTCCTCTCTAAACTGATTGGGGTACAACTTGTAACCCCAGTTTGAAGGGTGTCAGTACCGTGCCACGAGTAAAGAAAAGTTGCTGAGTTACCCTCATCTGGCAGGTGCTATGAATGAGAATGATGGTACCCTCAACTGGCAGGTAAGACACCTCATAAATCCTCAACTGGAAAGTTGATGTCTCAACTTATATTTGATACGTAGTTCTAGAATGCAAAGACTACTTCTAAGGATTACACCCTCTACTGGAAGATGAGTCCCCATCCACTGGTTCACTCAGTACTAAATCCTACTCCCAACTGATTGGACACTTAATATATTTCTACACTGTAATAGGCTTTACTGAACTATTACTGATCGTGATCAGTGACTGAATTGGACTGAGTTCACTTAGTTTGATTGAGTTCTGTACTGACCGAGTACAACTAATCATGATATTACTAAGACTATTCTATAACTAATTTACCTCTAGGTCAACTACTAAGATTTTTGGGTATTAGATACCCCTTGGACTGGATAGCATGAATTGTAAAGCATAGCATTATATTAAGAAACATAACAATGTACACTTGTCTACAATTCATTCATAGAGACATTTTATCAAGCACTTGTAGGGCATAAGCTTTTACATGATTGGGACCATATAATGATATTTCATGATTCCACTATTTACTTCACATAGGCATTTTAACAAAAACTTGGGGAGGATGGATTAATTCACATGATAATGGCCAACACATGACATCATAAATACAATACTTAATTTTAAATTCAAGGGTTTAGCATGCAATTCATATAATTCATCACCTAAACTATTTTAATTTTATTGAAACTTATAATGAATCATGAATTGAAACCCAATCACTATCATGAACATGAATACAATTAATCCTGAAGCATGAAATTCCTGAAAACTCAATCATGTATTTTTAAAATGGATTCTTGGGCTCTACGGGTGAAAGGAACCCATAGATGAACACCAAAGATACCTTGAATGTTAATTTCATAGAGATTGGGGAGAGTTCTTGAGATTTGATTCTTGAATTTGATGAAGCTAGGTCTTGTTCTTGAGAGGATTTTGTGAAAAGAATGAGCAATTATTCTATTTTGGTCTTTAATACCGTGTTATGGAGCGATTGGGTGAAGGTAAAATGACCCATTTGACCTTCAAAAAGCAGAACGAAACTGGAGAAATTACCCAGACTAGACTGGCCAGGGAACCATAGGCTTTGGAGTGTCGCTCTGGGCAGGGCACCGCAGAGTGTATCGTGGGCTCCCCCAACACCGAACTGGGTAGGGCACCGCAGGCTAATGGCCCTGAGCCACTATTTTGGAGTTTCAAACAAGCCTTTATGCTTGTCTAAAAATTTTAAAACTCACCTGAGATGTACTCTTGACTTCCCCGATCACGAATCAACATAAAAACTAACTTTCTAAGATCGGGAAGGTCGTAAATAAATTCCTCGAAGTTTGAGGGGTTTAGAAATGACTAAGTCCTAACACTTGGCTGAAATTTTCTAAGTCTTGGACCCTTTTAACGCTCTAAGGGACTGAGTTAAGCATAGAATTTTTAGTGGTCTTACAATATCTCCCTCTTGGTAACATTCGTCCTTGAATGAGACTGACTAAGCTGAGAATACTGATTGATTGAATTTATATACTGAACATGTACAACTTAACCATGATTACATGACTGAAGCTACTAGTGTAGTGAGTTTTTATATTGATCATGCATAGCTGAAGCATGACTGATTCTGAAAACATGACAAATGACTGAGCTATTTCATTACGGTATGCATGATATGCAACTGAACTGGTACATAGTTATAAAGGAAATTTGAGCGTGGAATTGAGTATATTCCAAAAAAAATGTTACCTTGATCTGAGTCTGATTTTGCAGAGAAGAGGTAAGGATACTTGGTCCATATATCTACTTCTATTTCCAAAGTAGCTCCCTCAACTGACTGATTCCACCAAAGAACTGTGACTTAGGGAAATTCTTTATTCCCTAGTCTGTAAATCTAATGATATAGGATTTTGACTGGAATCTCTCTGAAAGAGATATCATTCTAAATTTCTACTCCCTCTAAGGGAACTATGTCTGCTGGGTATCTAATTCATTTCTTTAGAAAGGGGCGTGGAATACTGGATACACTTAAGCTAGGTCTAAAGGGAACTTAAGCTCAGAAGCTACCCTTCCGAAATGACTGAGAATTATGTAAGGACCGACCTATTGAGAACTGATATTTTTCCTTTTTGCCATACCACTTCACTCCCTTCATGGGAGTGATTTTAAAGAATACAAAATTACCAATCTAAAACTCAAGATCCTTTACTGAACATGCATGAACGGGAACATGAGAACATAACTTAGCCTGAAATGTGATACATGAACTGAATATTATAAACTAAATGAACCCCTAAATACATGGCATACGGCTGAGATTGGAACTTGAGGGTTCACTCTGAGTACCCACTAGTCCACACTGGATTCATTATATGAAGATAAAGTGGAATGTTTATGTCTTGAAAGCTCGGGGGATTATAGTGCATCTCCACCTTGGGATAATACGTCCCCTGAAGGATACTGACTTGGCTGAGCTACTGAGGAAAGATTGGGATGATGAACAGGAACCTACGAATTGAATAATGACTGAATATTTAGAATCTAAAACTAAGGCATGATACATAAACTAGGTTGAACTCGTAACTACCTGGTTGGATCCATCTTGGAATAGTTACATTTATGAGACTTCAGATAGTATGACTAGATGAAAAGATGGTAAACCATACAAACTTGTCCTCTTGACTGCTAAACTAAATTGTTGGCCTTACGGACTAACTCATACTGAAAACTTGTACTAAACTGAAGTATTTCTAGACACTATTTCCATATAGTTCTACTGACTTTAAGGAGAAAGGAAATCATGGCGTGGGCTGAATAAAATATCTTAATAAGAAATCACACCCTTTTTAAATTCTGTAATATGAGGTGAGGCGTATGAAACATCATCTAAGATAGAGTGACTAAGCCTTATGCACTGCAACAATAAATTTTCAAGCTTAGACATATTCCTCGAATACTCTCTCAACTATACTATACTCTCCAACTTACTATGGATCTTCATCCAAGACTACCAAAAATATTCACATGGGCACTAACCATGAATGTATAAATATACCAACTTATATGATTAACTGAATGGTTGATAGATTAATACTGGTCATGTGAGATTTAACTATACTTAGTTTGGACCAAAACTATAGAGAATTATGTATATAAGGTAAAGACTAACTGACCAACATGAGATACTGATCATAAAAGCATACAAACTGTATTATCAGAGAATGTTGGACAAAGTGTATAACATGATTCTGAAATATGGATAGCTGAATAACAGATAATTGTATGCTATATCCAAGAAAACCTGAGACTAAACTGAGTTTTGAACTGAATAATATATTTGAGTTCTGATAACTACATGATGGAGACTGACATAAATCAAGGATCTAAATAAACACACAATCTCTTCATCTTCTCAACTTCTCATCTCAAGAAAAATTTTGTTTTCCCTTCAATAATTGAATACAACCTCCTAAAAGTGAAAATTTTAAAAATACCACGTGTACAAAAGTGGATTCATCTTTGAAATAAAGCTTCTAACCATGTTGGGATAATTTAAAGCTAGGAAAAAGTATGGGGTATTACAATATCTCCCCCTAGAGAACATTTATCCTCGAATGAGACGGAGTGAGGGGAGAAGATAACCGACGTACAAATGAACATGAATACTGAAACATGATCTCATGATAGATATGACTGATAAATAAATATATCATACTGAACAAGCATAACTAATGTATGTGTAACTGATTCATGAATGCATGATTGAGTGTTCTAAGGAATTAAATCTCTCATAATAAGAATGTATGTCTGATGCATAATTATATAACTGAACTGATACATGAATGCTTGACTGAATATGCAATGGTAGTTGATACCTTGTTTCTAATAAACACTAAACATGAAACTGATTAAGCTTAAGGAGAACTATTACCTTGATCTAGATATGAGTTGGTGGAGGAAAGATGAGGATACTTGGTATGTATGTTAGATTGTGGATCCCAAGTAGCTACCTCAATGGAATGATTCCACCAAAGAAATTTTACTAGAGGGACTTTTTTATTCCTCAGTCTATGAGTCTGATAGTCTAGGATTTCGACCAGAATCTATTCATAAGAGAGGCTGTTCTAAACATCTAGGCTATGAATTGGGACTACAACTGTTGGGTCACCTATACACTTCTTGAGCAAAGAAACAAAAAAGACTTGGTGGACTGCATCTAGATCTGAAGGCAATTTGAGATCATAAGCTACTTTGCCGAAGCGACTTAGAATTTTGAAGGGACCAACATATCGGGGACTAAGATTTCCCTTCTTGCCGAACCTCTTCACTCCTTTCATGGGAGAGATCTTTAGGTAGACATAATCACCAATCTCGAACTCGAGATCCTTTCTGTGCACGCCTACATAAGTCTTCTATCACCTCTGAGTGGCTTGGAGTCTTTACCTGATCAACTGGACTTTCTCTAAGGCATCGAATAATAAGTCAAGCCCTATGACTGAGGCCTCACTAACTTCAAACCAACCGACTGGATATCTGCATCTTCTACCTTAGAGAGCTTCAAATGGATCCATCTTAATAATGGAATGATAGTTGTTGTTGTATGCAAACTAAATCAAAGTCAAATGGTCATCCCAACTACCCTTTAAATCAATTGCGTATGCCCTTAGCATATCTTCTAGATTCTGAATGGTCATTTATGCTTGACCATCTGTCTTAGGATGAAAGGTTGTACTGAGATGAACTTTGGTACCAAGACCCTGTTAGAATGCTTTCCATAAGTAAGAGGTGCACTAGGTACCTCTGTTTGAGATTATAGATAACGAAACACCGTGCAATCTGACAAACTCCTTCATGTAGAGTTTGGCATAATCCTCGGCTGAGTAAAAGGTATGGATTGTAAGAAAATGAGATGATTTGGTCATCCTGTCTACAATGACCCAAACCGAATTATGCTGATGACGAGTTCGGGGTAAACCCATCACGAAGTCCATGATCACATTTTCATACTTCCAAGTGGGAATATTATTGAACTCTTGCATGGACCCACTAGGCTTCTGATGCTCTATCTTAACCTACTGATATGTAGAGCACTTGGCTACAAACTCTGTAATATCTCTCTTGATCCCACTACACAAATAGATTTCCCGCAAGTCGTGGTACATCTTTGTGGCCTCTAGATGAATAGAGTAGCGCATACCGTGCGCTTTTTAAAGAATTCGCTGCCTTAAGTCATCTACACCTGGAACACAGAGACAACCCTGACAATGCAGAACACTATCTCCCCCATGGAAGAAAACCTGTACTTTATGATCCTTGACTGACTCTTTCAACTTAACAAAGCTGGGATCTATATCTTGTTTTTCTTTCACCTCGGAATCTAGAGATGATTCTAACTACACTGAACCTATATATCACCTTCTTCTGTATCGACCAAGTGAACTCCTAGTCTAGCAAGATGATGGACTTCCTGGCCCAAATTTTTCTTACTTTCCTCAACATGAGCAACACTACCCATAGACAGTATACTAATAGCGTTGACTACAACATTGGCCTTGCCCGGATGATAAAGGGCACTCATGCCATAATCTTTCAAGATCTCTAACCACCTTCTTTGATGAAGATTTAAATCTTTCTGAGAAAATACATACTAAAGGATCTTATGATCTGCGAACACATCTACATGAACATCGTATATATAATTCCTCCAAATCATCAAGGAAAATACTACGACTTCTAACTCAAGATCATGAGTAGGATAACTCTTCTCATAAGGTGTAAGTTGTCTGGAGGCGTAGGCTATGACCTTACCATGCTGCATGAGGACAAAACCCAAACCTACTCTAGATTATTCAAAATATACTACGAACTCATCTGGACAATCTGGAGGAGTTAAGAGTGGAGCTGATGTGAGTCGACTCTTTAACTCCTAAAAAATCTTCTCACAAGGATCTGATCACTGAAACTTGACTTTCTTCTGATTCAATATGGATATAGGGGACACAATAGAAGAAAATACCTCAACAAACCATCTGTAATAGCCAGCCAGACCCAAGAAACTCCTAATATCTGATGGATAGAAAGGGCGAGGCCAGTTTCTTATTATTTTGGTCTTTTGAGGATCAACCCTAATTTCATCACCGAAAACTAAATTTCCAAGGAATGCTCCTGACAATAGCCGAAATTCGCACTTACTGAATTTGGCAAACAACTGATGATTTTTGAGAGTCCGAAGTACAATTCTGAGATGGTCTGCATAATCATGCTCACTGCTAGAATAGGCAAGGATATCATCTATAAATACTATGACGAACATGTCTAAGTACTGCATGAACACACGGTTCATCAACTCCATGAAAACAGCTGGGGCATTAGTAAAACCAAAGGACATGACTAAGAATTCGAAGTGACCATACTGAGTAAGGAAGGCTATTTTTGGAATGTCACATTCTCTTAGTATGAGCTGATGATAGCCGGATCTGAGGTCTATCTTAGAGTAATAGCAAGCACCCTGAAGTAGGTCAAACAAGTCATTGATTCTGGAAGGAGGATACTTGTTCTTGATCATAACTTTATTGAGCTGACGGTAGTCAATACACATTCTGAGAGAACCATCTTTATTGCGAACAAATAAGACTGGTGCGCCCTACGAGGACACACTAGGTCTGATGAATCCCTTATCTAAGAGGTACTTCAATTTTTCTTTCAATTCTTTGAGTTCTACTGGTGCCATTCTATATGGAGGAATAGATATAAGCTAACTGTCTGGATGAAGATCAATGCAGAAGTCTATTTCCTTTTCAGAAGGAATTCTTGAAAGATCTTCGGGAAATATTTCTGAATATTCACACACAACCGGGACTGAATCAAGACTGGGAGTTTCATAAATAGTGTCTTTAACTCGAACAAGATGATAGACACATCCTTTACATATCATTTTCCTTTCTCGAAGGTTGAAAATAAATTGACCTTTAAGCATTGAAGTACTACCCTTCCACTGAACGATGGGTTTATTATGGAACTGAAACTTGATTATTCTATTTCTGCAATCGACGGTGGCATAGCACGAGTGAAGCCAATCCATGCTGAGAATGACATAAAAATTAGTCATCTCTAATTTGAATAAGTCTACTTAGGTGGCATTCTGAAATATCAAAACCGGGCAATTCCTGTATACCCGCTGGGCTATGATGGTTTTATCTATTGGGGTAGAGACTGAAAAGGGCTCTGCTAGAATTTTTGGATTAGTTAAAAAATCGCTTGATATATAAGGAATAACAAAAGACAATGAAGTACCTTGATCTAGATAAGAGTAAACATGCACATTAAAGATCTGTAACGTACCAGTAACCACATCAGGAGAATTTTCCTGATCTTGATGGGAATGGAGAGCATAAAGTCTATTTGGGAGTTGCACATTAGTAGCACTAGAGGTGGAAACCTTTTGATTCGGATGACCAGACTTAGCTGAGGAACGATTTTGTCGACCTTGCAGACCTGATTGCTGACAATCTCAAACTCTGTGGCCTGGCTTGCCACACCTGAAACAAATATCACTACCAGTTCTACAAGTACCCTGGTGGTTCTTGCCATAAGTCAGAGAAAGAGGATAGGTGCTGGCACTACTAACACTTCCCTGAGATTTAGGGCCTAGTGCTCTATCTTTGTTACCCTCTCTAAACAGAGGAACTGGAGCACTGGCCGAAGAAGGAGCTGGAATGAGTTAACTGAGTTTTATTGACTGATAAAATATTACTAAGATTACTGAGTTTTCCTGAGTCATGAGACTGACTGAATTCTACTGAACATGGCTTGACTGAGAGTATCTTGAAAACATAACATTAGCTCTAGGCATACAACTAAATATTCAGGTATAAGTACCCCAGGACTCGATGGAAGGAAATTGACAAAGTCTGACTTTATTGAATACATGACAAACATTAACAATCTATAATATAATAAGTTGGGGATTTCACGAAGTACATGGTTATCATACTATCTAACATGGACGGGAATGCTTATAACCATATCATAATCTCACGTTCTAATATCATGGGCTTCCAACAACATACAAATTTTATAAGGATAGCATGGAAATCATTTAAACATAAGAGGATGAAAAACATGTCATATTTTGTTTATCTTTTGGGCTATAAGGCATGATTTCTACTCTTCTAAGCCTTTTATCAAACACCTTGCATGAAAAATTTAGATTATAGGTGAAATCATCAAATTACACATAATAAATTACTAAATTCATGGATTTTTATCTTGCATATTAGCATAATATCATGAAAAACATACAAAGATTCCAACTTTGAAATCGATCAACGTCAACAACATGATTAGAAAATAACCTACAACATAAATACCATGATTTATAGTTAAAACAAGGTTCTTGAGCTTCATGGATGGATGGAATTCATGATGAACACCGTACATACCTTGGTTCATAAATACACGAAGATTGATGGCGGAAATTCTTGATTTTGAATCTTCTATGAAAAGCCCTAGGTTGTTTCTTGAGAGGTTTTTAAGGGAAGAGAGTAAATTTTGAGTTCCCAATAACTGAATATCATTTTAAAGTGCTTAAATAGGGTTGGGAAATTGACCCTTTTAACCCTGGACGTGTCTTGTAATTTCAATAAAATTTTCCTGAACTGGACCCCTGGCGAGACGCGATGCTATCGTGTCGTGTCACTAGAATTTGACAATTGGGAAACTGAGGGATGGCGCGATGCAGAGACATCGTGTTGCAACTTCCTTTGTGACCTGGAACTTTGGCGAGACATGGTAGAAATCGCGCTGAGGCACTGGAGAAGGACAATTGCAATTTTAGCTTGTGGCGCGGCGTGTCACTAACCAATATGGCGCTGTTTTACGATGGGAACATGAAATTGTCATAACTTCTTACCTGGTTATCGGATTTAAACGAATCTGATATCGATGGAAAGCTTATTGAATTTCCCAAATGAAAAAAAGTGAAATTTTTTAAAATACTACGTGTAAAAATGTGGATTCATCTTTCAAAGAAAATTTCTAACCTTCTTGAGACAATTTCAAGCTAGGAAAAAGTACGGGGTATTACAATATCTCTCCCTTAAGAACATTCATACTTGAATGAGACTGAGAGTGAGGGGAGAATATAACTGACGTACAAACTAAACATGAATACTGAAACATGATCTAATGATAGACATGACTGATAACTAAATATATCATACTGAACATGCATATCTGATGCTTGTGTAACTGATTCATGAATACATGAGTGAGTGTTCTTAGGAACTAAGTCTCTCACAATGAGAATTCATCTCTGATGCATAATTATATAATTTAACTGATACATAAATGTATGACTAAATATGCAATGGTAGTTAATACCAAGTTTGTGATAAACACTGAACATGAAACTGAGTAAGCTTAAGGAGAACTATTTCCATAAACTTGATATGAGTTGACGGAGGAAACATGAGGATACTTGGTACGTATGTCGGCTTATGTTTCCCAAGTATCTCCCTCAATGGACTGATTTCTCTAAATAACTTTGACTAGAGGGACTTCTTTGTTCCTCAGTCTATGTGTCTGATAGTCTAGGATTTCGACCGGAATCTATTCATAAGAGAGGCTGTTCTGAACATCTAGGCTTTGAATAGGGACTACAACTTCTGGGTCACCTATACACTTCTTGAGCAAAGAAACATAAAAGACTTGGTGGACTACAACTAGATATGAAGGCAATTTGAGCACATAAGATACTTTGCCGAAGCGACAGACAATTTAGAAGGGACCGACATATCGGAAACTAAACTTTCTGTTCTTCTCATAAGGTTTAAGTTTTATGGAGGAGTAGGCTATGAACTCACCATGCTGCATGAGGATACAACCCAAACCTACTCTGGATGATTCACAATACACTACGAACCCATCTGGACCATCTGGATGAGCTAAGACAGGAGCTGAGGTGAGTCGACTCTTCATCTCCTGAAAACTCTTCTCACAAGGATCTGACCACTGAAACTTGACTTTATTCTAATTCAATATGGACATAGGGGATACAATAGAAGAAAATACCTCAACAAACCATCTGTAATAGCCATCCAGACCCAAGAAACTTTTGATATCTGATGGAGAGACATGGAGAGGCCCGTTTCTTACTATTTCCATCTTTTGTGGATCAACTCTAATGTCATCACCGGAAACTGAATTGCCAAAGAATGCTCCTAACCTTAGCCAAAGTTCACACTTACTGAATTTTGCAAACAACTGATGATTTTTTAGAGTCCAAAGTATAATTCTGAGATGGTCTGCAAGATCATGCTCACAGCTAGAATTGACAAGGATATCATCTATAAAAACTATGATGAACATGTCCAAGTACTGCTTGATCACACAATTTATCAATTCTATGAAAGTAGCTGGGGCATTAGTAAAACCAAAGGACATGACGAAGAATTCAAAGTTACCATACTAAGTATAAAAGGATATTTTTGGAATATCACATTCTCTGAGTCTGAGTTGATAATAGCCGGATCTAAGGTCTATCTTAGAGAAATAGCTGGCACCGTGAAGTTGGTCAAACAAGTCATTGATTCTGGGAAGAGATTACTTGTTCTTGATCATACTTTATTGAGCTAACGGTAGTCAATACATATTCTGAGAGAACCGTCTTTCTTGCGCACGAATAATACTGATATGTCCCACGAGGACACATTGGGTATGATGAATTCCTCATCTAATAGATACTTCAACAGTTCTTTAAATTATTTGAGTTCTTCTAGTTCCATTCTGTATGGTGGAATATATATAGACTGAGTGTCTGGATGAAGATCAATGAAGAAGTTTATTTCCCTTTCGGGAGGAATTCCTGAAATACATCTGAATATTCACTCACAACCGGGACTGGATCAAGACTGGGAGCTTAAGAAATAGTGTACTTAACTCGAACAAGATGATAGACACATCCTTTTGATATCATTTTCCTTGCTTGAAGGTAGGAAACAAGTTGGCTTTTAAGCGTTAAGCACTACCCTTCCACTCAAGAAAGGGTTTATTTTGGAACTAAAACTGGACTATTCTGTTTCTACGGTCGACTCTATAATAGTAGGAGTAAAGCCAATCCATGCTGAGAATGACATCAAAATCAGTCATCTCTAATTTGACTAAGTCTACTGAGGTAAATTTCTGAAATATCATAACCGAGCAATTCCTGTATTCCCGTTGACCTATGATGGTTTTACCTATTGGGTTAGAGACTGAAAAGAGCACTGCTAGAATTTCGGGACTGGTTCAAAAATTGCCTAATATAAAAGGAAAAACAAAATACAAGGAAGCACCTGGATCTAGCAAAGTGTAAACATTCTCATGAAAGATCTGTAATGTACCAGTAACCACATCAGGAGAATTTTCCTAATCTTCATGGGACTGGAGAGCATAGATTCTATTAGGGCGTTGCCCATTAGTAGCGCTGGAGGTGGCATCCTGCTGATTCAAACAACCAGACTGAGCTTAGGAACGATTTTTTTGACGTTGCATACCTGACTACGGATAATCTCAAACTTCGTGGCCTGTCTTGCCACACCTAAAACAAATATCACAGCCAGCTCTGCAAGTACCCTGTTGTTTCTTTCCTCAAGTCTGACGAAGAGGATAGGTACTGGCACTACTAACACAGCCATGAGATTTAGAGCGTGGTACTCTATCTTTGTTACCCTCTCTAAACTTAGGAACTGGATCACTGGCTGAAGAAGGAGATGGAATGAGTTAACTGAGTTTCATTGACTGACAAAATATTAATAAGATTACTGATTTTTCCTGAGTCATGAGACTGTCTGAATTCTACTGAACATGGCTTGACTGAAAGTATCTTCAAATCATGACATTAGCTCTAGGCTTACAGCTAAATTATCGGTTATAAGTATCCCCAGGACTCGATGGAAGGAAATTGACAAAGCCTGACTTTTTTGAATACATGACCACCATTAACAATCCATAATATAATAAGTTGGGGATTTCACGAAGTACATGGTTATCATACTATCTAACATGGATGGGAATGCTTATAATCATATCATAATCACATGTTCTATTATCATGGGCATTCCAACAACATAAAAATTTCACAAGGATAGCATGAAAATCATTTAAATGTAAGAGGATGACAAGCATGTCATATTTTGTTTATATTTTGGTCTATAAGGCATGATTTCTACTTTTCCAAGCATTTTATCAAACACCTTGCATGAAAATTTAGGGAATAGGTGAAATCATCAAATTACACATCATAAACAATAAAATTCTTGGATTTTTATCTTGCATGTTAGCAAATTATCATGAAAAACATACAAACATTCCAACTTTGAAATTAATGAACGTCAACAACATGATTCCAAACAACCCACAACATAAATACCATGATTTATAGATAAAACAAGGTTCTTAAGCTTCATGGATGGAAGGAATCCATGATTGAACACTGTACATACCTTGGTTCGTGAATACACGAAGATTGATGAAGTAAATTATTGATTTTGAATCTTCTACGAAAAGCCCTAGGTTGTTTCTTGAGAGGTTTTTAAGAGAAGAGAGTCTATTTTTGGCACCCAATAACTGAATATTTTGTTAAAGGTCTTAAATAGGGGTGGGAAATTGAACCTTTTAACCCTAGACACGTCTTGTAATTTCAGTAATTTTTTCCCGAACTGGACCCATGGCGAAATGCGGCGCTATCATGTTGTGTCACTGGAATTTGACAATTAAGAAACAGAGGGATGGAGCGATGTGGATCCATCACGTTGCCACTTCCTTTGTGATCAGAAAGTTTGGAGCGATGTGGTAGAAATTGCGCTGAGACACTGGAAAAGGACAATTGCAATTTTAGCTTGTGGCGCGGTGTGTCACTGACCAATATGGCATTGTTTTACGATGGGAACATGAAATAGTCATAACTTCTTACCCGGTTATCGGATTTAAATGAATCCTATATCGATGGAAAGCTTGTTGAATTTCTCACATGAAAAAAGTGAAAAATTTAAAAATACCATGTGTACAAAAGTGGATTTATCTTTCAAAGAAAGATTCTAACCTTCTTGGGACAATTTCTAGATAGGAAAAGTACATGGTATTACAATATCTCCTCCTTAAGAACCTTCGTCCTTGAATGAGACTGAGAGTAAGGGGAGAAGATAATTGACGTACAAACTGAACATGAATACTAAAACATGATCTTAAGATAGACATGAGTTATAATTAAATATATCATACTAAACATGCATATTTGATGCATGTGTAACTGATTCATGAATTCATGACTGAGTGTTCTGAGGAACTAAGTCTCTCACAATGAGAATGCATGTCTGATGCATAATTGTATAATTAAACTGATACATAAATGAATGAATGAAATGCTATGGTAGTTGATACCAAGTTTTTGATAAACACAAAACATGAAACTGAGTAAACCTAAGGAGAACTATTACCTTGAGCTTGATATAAGTTGGCGGAGGAAAGATGAGGATACTTAGTACGTATTTTAGCCTATTTTTCCTAAGTATCTCCCTCAATGGACTGATTTCGCCAAAGAACTTTAACTAGAGGGACTTCTTAGTTCCTAGGTCTACGAGTCTGATAGTCTAGGATTTCAACCGGAATCGATTCATAAGAGAGGTTGTTCTGAACATCTAGGCTTTGAATAGGGACTACAACTGCTGGGTCACATATACACTTCTTGAGACAAGAAACATAAAAGACTGGGTGTAATGCAACTAGATCTGATGGCAATTAGAGCACATAAGCTACTTTGCCGAAGCGATTAAGAATTTAGAAGGGACCGACATATCGGGAACTAAGCTTTCCCTTCTTTCCAAACCTCTTCACTCATTTCATGGGAGAGATATTTAGGTAGACATAATCACCACTATCAAACTCGAGATCCTTTTTGTGTAAGTTTGCATAAGACTTCTATCGGCTTTGAGTAGCTTGGAGTCTTTCCTTGATCAACTGGACTTTCTTTAAGGCATCGAATACTAAGTCAGGCCCTATGAATGAGGCCACACTAACTTCGAACCAACCAACTGGAGATCTGTATCTCCTACTGTAGAGATCTTTGAATGGAGATATCTTAATACTAGAATGATAGTTGTTGTTGTATACAAACTCTATCAAAGGAAAGTGGTCATCCCAACTACCCTTGAAATCAATTGCACATGCCCTTAGCATATCTTCTAGAGTCTGAATGGTCCTTTCTTCTTGACCATCTGTCTGAGGATCAAAGGTTGTACTGAGATGAACTTGGGTACCAAGTCCTTTTTAGAACACTTTCCAGAAGTGAGAGGTGCACTAGGTATCTTTGTTTGAGATTATAGATAACGGAAATAAAATAGATTATCTTAATATACTGAAAAGCCTCTAAATAATGAGAGTCTACATAAGTAGTTGATGGGACATGTCCCCAACTAACTCCAATAAATAAATTAATAAAATAAATAAGTAATGATCATATCCTTGGAAGATGAGGACTCACTTCTAACTGTGACTACTGAGACTGGAATACTACTGGTGCTCTGGAGCTCGTGTCTCTGAACATATGGTATAAAACACCATAGAATGAATGCATCAGTACTTTGAATGTACTGGTATTCATGTGAGGTAGTCTAAATACATGGGGTTCATATGCATGAACAATAATTATAACAGACTGACTATCAAAAGTATGATAATACAAACATGAGATATAATAACTGACACTGATACCGTGATAACATGATTATTAAATCTGAATATTGATGACATGAGTGGTTCTATCTGATAGTCTTGATTCTGATGGAACAATTTGAGTTTCGTACTAAACTTAGTTGACTGTATCTTGCAGTCCTGAAATCTAAAGAACTATCTGAGTTCTTGACTGATACTGATACTTAAAACTGTGGGAATTAGTTATCTAAACGACATTCTCCAAATGATGCATTATAGAATAACGAGGGTCAAATCTGTACCCTGATTTGAAGGGTGTTAATACAACGCCACAGGTAAGGACAACAAGTGAGTGACCTTCAACAAGCAGGTTACTCTAATGAGAATAGTGGGAACCCACAACTAGAAGGTTAATACACCTCATCTACCCTCAACTAGAAGGTGTAATTTCTCAACCAAGGCTGGCTACGTAGTTCTGGAATGCAAGGATTGCTTCTAAGAATCACACCCTTCACTGGCAGGTGAGTTCCAATCCTTGGGTTTCCTCGGTGCTAATTTTTACTCCTATCTAAATAGACACTAAACATGGATTACTAAATTGAACTGCACAGAGTTAACTGATTTTTATTGACTGACGAAATATTATTGAGATTACTGAGTTTTTCTGAGTTATGAGACTGACTGAATTCTACTGAACATGTCTTGACTGAGAGTATCTTGAAAACATGACATTAGCTCAAGGCATACAACTAAATTGTCGGGTATAAGTACCCCAAGGACTCTATGGAAGGAAATTGACAAAGCCTGACTTTCTTGAATACATGACCAACATTATCAATCCATAATATAATAAGATGGGGACTGCACGAAGTACATGGTTATCATACTATCTAACATGGATGGGAATGCTTATTATCATATCATAATGTCATGTTCTAATATCATTGACATTCCAACAACATACACATTTCAAAAGGATAGCATGGAAATCAATTAAACGTAAGAGGATGACAAGAATGTCACATTTAGTTTATGTTTTGGGCTATAAGGCATGATTTCTACTCTTCCAAGAATTTTATCAAACACCTTGCATGCACAATTTAGGGAATAGGTGAAATCATCAAATTACACATCATAAAGAGCTAAATTCATGGATTTTTATCTTGCATGTTAGCATAATATCATGAAAAACACACAAAGATTCCAATTTTAAAATCAATGAACTTCACCAACATGATAAAAAATAATTCACGACATAAATACCATGATTTATAGATAAAAAAGGATCTTGAGCTTCATGGAGTGAAGGAATCCATGAATGAACACTGTACATACCTTGGTTCTTAAATACATGAAGATTGATGGGGGAAATTCTTAGTTTTGAATCTTCTACGAAAAGTCCTAGGTTGTTTCTTGAGAGATTTTTAACAGAAGAGAGTATATTTTGGGTTCCTGGACGGGTCTTGTCAGTAAAATTTTCCCGAACTAGATACCTGGCGCGACACGGCGCTATCGCATTGTGTCAGTGAAATTTGACAATTGGGAAACTAAGGGATGGCGCAACGCGGAGCCATCGCGTTGCCACTTCCTATGTGACCTGAAAGTTTGGCGTGATGCGGGGGAAATCGCGCTGAGAAAATGGAAAAGGAGAATTACGATTTTAGCTTGTGACGCGGCACGTCACTGACCAATATGGCATTGTTTTACTATAGGAACTTGAAATAGTCATAACTTCTTCACTGGTTATCGGATTTAAATGAATCTTATATCAATTGAAAGCTTATTGAATTTTTCACATGACAAAAAGTGAAAATTTTAAAAATAACACGTGTAAAAGAGTGGATTCATCTTTCAAAGAAATCTTCTAACCTTCTTGGGATAATTTCAAGCTAGGAAATAGTACGGGGTATTACAATATCTCCCCCTTGAGAACATTCGTCCTCGAATGAGACTAATAGTGAGGGGAGAAGATAACCGCCATACATACTGATCATGTATACTGAAACATGATCTCATGAAAGACATTACTTATCACTGAATATATCATACTAAACATGCATATATGATGCATGTGTAACTGATTCATGAATGCATGATTGAGTGTTCTGAGGAACTAAGTTTCTCACAATGAGAATGCATGTATGATGCATAATTATATAACTATACTGATACATGAATACATGACTAAATATGCAATGGTAGTTGATACCAAGTTTGTGATAAACACTGAACATGAAACTTAGTAAGCTTAAGGAGAACTATTACCTTGAGATTGATATGAGTTGGTGAAGGAAAGATGATGATGCTTGGTATGCATGTCGTCTTTTTCTTCCCAAGTTTCTCCCTCAATGGAATGATTCCGCCAAAAAACTTTGACTAGGGGGACTTTTTGTCTACGAGTCTGGTAGTCTAGGATTTCGACCGGAATCTACTCCTAAGAGAGGTTGTTCTGAAGATCAAGGCTTTGAATAGGAACTACAACTGTTGGGTCACCTTTACACTTCTTGAGCAAAGAAACATATAATACTGGGTGGACTACAACTAGATCTTAAGGAAATTCAAGCTCATAAGCTACTTTGCCGAAGCGACTGAGAATTTTGAAGGGACCGACATATCAGGGACTAAGCTTTCCCTTCTTCCCAAACCTTTTCACTCATTTCATGGGAGAGATATTTTGGTAGACATAATCACCAATCTCGAACTTGAGATCCTTTCTATGTACGTCTGCATAAGAAATCTATCGGCTCTGAGTAGCTTGGAGTCTTTCACTGATTAACTGGACTTTCTCTAAGGTATCGAATACTAATTTAGGCCCTATGACTGAAGCCTCACTAACTTTGAAGCAACCGACTGGAGATTTGCATTTCCTACTATAGAGAGCTTTGCATGGAGCCATCTTAATACTAGAATGATAGTAGTTGTTGTATGCAAACTCAATCAAAGTCAAGTGGTCATCCCAACTACACTTGAAATCAACTGCACACGCCCTTAGTATATCTTCTAAATTCTAAATGGTCCTTTCTTCTTGACCATCATTCTGCGGATGAAAGGCTGTATGGAGATGAACTTGGGTACCAAGACCCTTTTGGAATGCTTTCCAGATGTGATAGGTGCACTAGGTACCTCTGTCTGAGATTATAGATAACGGAACACCGTGCAATCTGACCAACCCACTCATGTAGAGTTTGGTGTAATCCTCGGCTGAGTAAGAGGTATGGATTGAAAGAAAATTAGCTGATTTGGTCATCCTTTCTACAATGACCAAAACCTAATTAAGCTGATGACGAGTTCGGGGCAAACCCATCACAAAGTCCATGTTTACTTTTTCCAACTTCCAAGTAGGAATACTGAACTCCTGCATGGACCCAATAGGCTTCTGATGCTCCATCATAACATGCTTACATGTAGAGAACTTAGCCACAAACTCTGCAACATCTCTCTTCATCCCACTTCACCAATAGATTTCCCGCAAGTCGCGTTAATCTTTGTCGCCCCTAGATAAATAGAGTAGAGTGCACCGTGCACTCCTTCAAGAATTTGGTTCCTTAAGTCATCTACACCTGGAACACAGAGACAACCCTGACAACGCAGAACACTATATCCCCCTTTGGAGAAAACCTCTACTTTCTGATCCTTGACTGACTCTTTCAACTTAACAAATCTTAGATCTCTATCTTGCTTTTCTTTCACGTTGGAAACTAGAGATGATTCTAACTACACTGAACCCATATATCACCTTTTTCTGTATCGACCATGTGAACGTCTAGTCTGGAAAGATGATGGACTTCCTGGCCCAGCTTTTTCTTACTGTCCTCAACATGAGCAACACTGCCGATAGATAGTCTACAAAGAGCGTCGGCCACTACATTGTCCTTGCCCGGATGATAGAAGACACTTATGTCATAATCTTTCAAGACCTCTAACCACCTTCTCTGACGTAGATTTAGATCTTTCTGAGAAAATACATACTGAAGGCTCTTATGATTTGTGAACACGTCTACATGAACACCGTATAGATAATGCCTCCAAATTTTCAAGGAAAATACTACGGCTGCTAACTCAAGATAATGAGTAGGATAATTCTTCTCATAAGATTTAAGTTGTCTGGAGGCGTTGGCTATGACCTTACCATGCTGCATAAGGACACAACCCAAACCTACTCTAGATATATCACAATACACTATGAACCCATCTGGACCATCTGGAAGTGCTAAGGTAAGCCGAGTCATCAACTCCTAAAAACTCTTCACATAAGGATCTGACCACTGAAACTTGACTTTCTTCTGATTCAATCTAGACATAGGGGATGCAATAGAAGAAAATCCCTCAACAAACCATCTGTAATAGCTAGCCAAACCCAACAAAATCCTGATATCTGATGGAGAGACAGGGCGAGGCCAGTTTCTTACTGCTTCAGTCTTTTGAGGATCAACCCTAATACAATCATCGGAAATTAAATGGACAAGGAATGCTCCTGACCTTAGCCAAAATTTTCACTTACTGAATTTGGCAAACAACTGATGATTTCTAAGAGTCTGAAGTACAATTCTGAGATTGTCTGCATGATCATGCTCACTGCTAGAATAGACAAGGATATCATTTATAAAGACTATGACAAATATTTCCAAGTAATGGTTGAACACATGATTCATCAATTCCATCAAAGCAGTTGGGGCATTAGTTAAACCAAAGGACATGACTAAAAATTCGAAGTGACGATACCAAGTTCGGAAGGCTTTTTTTGGAATGTCACATTCTCTGATTCTGAGCTGATGATTGACGGATCTGAGGTCTATCTTAGAGAAATAGTTGGCACCCTAAAGTTGGTCAAACAATTCATCGATTTTGGGAAGAGGATACTGGTTCTTGATCATAACTTTATTGAGCTGATGATAATCAATACCATTCTGAGAGAACCGTCTTTCTTGTGCACGAATAAGACGTGTGTGCCCCACAGGGACACACTGGGTCTAATGAATCCCTTTTATAAGAGATACTTCAACTGTTCTTTCAATTCTTTGAGTTCTGCTGGTGCCATTCTGTATGGAGGAATAGATATAGGTTGAGTGTCTAGATAAAGATCAATGCAGAAGTCTATTTGCCTTTTGGGAGGAATTTCTGTAAGATCTTTGGGAAAGACATCTGAATATTCACTCACAACCAGGACTGAATCAAGACTGGGAGTTTCAGAAATAGTGTACTTAACTCGAACAAGATGATGGACACAACCTTTAGATATCATTTTCCTTGCCCGAAGATAGGAAACAAGATGACCTTTAAGTGCTGAAGTACTACCCTTCCACTCAAGGAATGGTTTATTTGGGAAATAAAACTGGACTATTCTGTTTCTACAGTCAACTGTGGCATAGCAAGAGTGAAGCCAATCCATGCTGAGAATGACATCAAAATCAGTCATCTCTAATTTGACTAAGTCTACTAAAGTGACTTTCTTAAATATCATAACTGGGCAGTTCCTGTATACCCGTCGGGCAAAGATGGTTTTACCTATTGGGGTAGAGACTGAAAAGGGCTCTGCTATAATTTCGGGACAGGTTCAAAAATTGCCTTAATATTCAATTATCAATAAATGGTTATGAACCCTAAATTAAAATTCTTGTAATATGATGTAAATTTTTAATTAAAAACTGTTTTTAGGCAAAAGGATGAAAAATTTATCTTTGTTCAAAACCCCACATAGCATATTATGCTTGATTTGATGTAATAGCTTGACTTTGAACCCTTTGAAGATGATCATGAAAACATTCTTGAAGTTTTTGGATTAGGAACCCTAAATTCTTGATCTTTTTGCTGAAGTGAAGAAGATGAAATTAATGATTCTTGAGGGGATTGATTAGGCTTTGTTCTTAAGAGAAAAAATCAAGAATGAGGGCAAATAATGCCCCAATTAAATCCTTAGATCGTGTTTGTATGACCTGGGTTGAGGTGGAAAAATATCCCATTGTCCCTCCATAATTTTGACCAAAAATTCGTTACCCGGATTCTTCCACCGCCACACGGTGTAAGCGCAGTGGCTTACTACCTCACACAAAAAATGTCATCACTTTTCACTCGGTTATCGAATTAAGGAGAAATTGGTATCGTTGGAAAGCTAACTCAATTATATACAATTTAATTTTTCTTGAGCTGAAAAATTCAGCATACATCAGAAGTTATACACTTTCAAAGTCGACCCTTGTAGAATCGAACACCAAACATTGGACAAATAAAAGGATCTTAGCTCAATTTGGCTCTAAGTGATTTCTATGAACACTCTTGACCTAATAAGAACTTCACACACATAGGATAAAGGTAGTGACGCCTTAATTCAAATTATAGATCATGAACAGGACAAATACACCTTCACCGCGATGTGGTGATCTCCTCATTACTATACTCACTGCGACGCAATGCAATCGCAGTGAGTCACTGGAAATTAACAATTGCCTTATCACACTCCACCGCGATGTGGTGGACCTCTTGGTGCTATACTCATGGCTGTGCAATGAAATTGTGGTGAGATACTAGAATTCCAACCCAAAAACAATGGAAACCTAGTCTAAAAATCTAAAATCTTTTTGAGATGTTATTCCTAACTCCCTTGATCATTAATCAAATCAAGGACGATTTTCTTATAGTTAGGAAGGTCACCTTAAATTCCTAAAAGTTAGAAGGTCATAAAATGGATAAGTCCTCAATACATAGATAAATTTTCAAGCTTTTAGCCTCTTATGCATGCACTAGGTGCTGATCTTAACTAAGAAAAGTATGGGGTATTACATTAGGCATAGACATGATTTAAATACATAAGATATCAGTAGAATGCCCTCTTGATCAAAAGTAGGAGAATTTTTCTGGAATAAAAATAGAGTTATCATGACTCAAGCTCACCACCCTAACAAAAAATCCAGATCTACCTTAATTCATCATGTCCACCTTAGATAAAAGTCACAACCCTAGACTAGATGACATATCCTCTCATTAAATCTACAAGAACAACACTAAACACAATAGAGGGTATCACCATACACATAAATATTAAACTCTCCCTAATAAACTATTATCTGGATCCATTGCTTTTCGGGGGTACTACTGTTAACTTTTGCTAGCCTCTATAGCTATCACCCTACCACTCACACTCTAGTAAGCATACATATCCACACTCTTTAACAGATAACAATCCATTCTTCACTACTTAATATACTATAATTAAACCTTTAATCATATATCCTTAAAACATAACAATGTATTTAAAAGTATACCAAGAGATCACATCATCTATATATATTTCCCTCAGTTCAGCTCTAAAGAACACCATATAGTAGTTATCTAGATATCTCCATACTATGAAATTCAAGAATAAGAACTAGGTACACATGGAACTTAAACACATAAAACCATATCTAACCACATACTACAAGTGGTTAAACTTATTCTTACAAACCTAACACTCTTATCCACCAAATAAATCAGCCACAATTCATCATTTTAATAGTAGTCCACATTTATATATATCACAATTATCCATTTAATTTTTTTTCCATAAGTTGCCAACCTAGGTTGTGGCACACATCAAATCAAGCCTTCTAAATTACTCCCATAGTTCTCATATCACTATCCTCAGGATAACATTCTTACAACCATAATCCATATCTAAAGTTCAAACCTAGTGGCTAGCACCAATCATGTACAATCACTGAAACATCGCTCATAATATGCTAGTCCACCTAGTCCACCGATTAGATAAATCAGCCTAAATTCCTATTACTTTTAACTACAACATTCAAGAACATTTTTTTCACAATGTTAGTGCTACACCTTAATATTCATTACATGCATTATCATAAATTGTACTTCTTTACAACTACTAGCCAAAAGAGAATCAAGGATATAAAGTGGTATGATAATAATTATCTACCTTAGTTTTATACTATAACCCATTACTGTCATGATCCATAATAAGGCCCTGGCCACGAATAGCATATCGATCCATGAAGGACTCGAGAGACCCATCAGCATGTAATCATAAGCATAACTTATATGATATCAAGGTGCTAAAGATAAATTGAAAATTCAAGGAAAATTTATAACGCAAACTGTGTCTACATAATATGACAATACAATACTCAACTTCCGTCTACGAAACCTCTACTGTCCATTAACTGTCTAGGCCTGGAAAAGGACCCCAACTAAACTATAAACGGACTGAGATTACATATAGATATTTTGAATTCCGTTGTAAAGGGGGATCAACAACTCTAAACTCCAGGAATAATCTACTACGGATAAATTGGACCGCAGAACTAAGCCTTAGATCCTACATTATAAGACAATGCAGCCGCCACAAAGGATGATCAATATCTAGATTGTATTGGTATGCAGAACCAACCAAAAACAATATATATTCCATATAAAATATTAGAGAGCATTATGAAAACAATTTATCATAATAGATATCAAAACACATGGTAATAATTTAGTGAGCTTCAAAACATTCTTTTAAGTCATGACTCAACTCTTTAGTTATTGTCTAATCTAGATGATACAACCCACAAGACTACAATCCCACGGGTTATATGGAATCCTCCCTTTACTCGGTGGCAAAGCCCCCAACCTAAGTCTACCGTAAGGGCTGTGAATTTATTATTCTGATATGCAAATGGCACAAGGCAAACATTTAATCCCCTCTTTCAAGGTTCAATAGATCCTGTATCGGTAATACAGTATTTTAGGCAATGAGTTATCTGAACTCATGCCTTCTTTGGGTAACCATCTAACTCTCTTTAAGACCATTTTTAGTCTTTTAAAAATATGCATCCTACTGAAATCATGATATGAAGTCTAAAAAGTTTGTAGTCTATTATGTTCTATTTCTTCCATGGAATTTATCATTTTTGGTATTTTCATATCAAGACTTCCAAGTCATATAAGCCACATCATACCATGTATTAGTATTTTCATTCAAAATATGTTAACTGAACATCAAAACATTTAAACACCTTAAGAGAGTTCTAATTTCAAAACAAATGAAGCATATGAAAATACTCTCTTTTCAATACTTTGACAAAGTTTGTTCATCTCTTTCATCAATTACATACAATTTATCATTTAGGAAAAAAGAGCATTTACAAATCAACAAAATGCCCTCTCATTGGATCATAAAGCAATGCAATCCCACAACTGATAGTGAAACATCAAAACTCATGCTTTTAACCATTTGTATAAACAATCGCAACCCATTATGACAATGGATTTCATAAAAAGAGAGGGAATTCTTTAAATCATTCTTTCATATAAGTTGTAAAACACATAACATCCATACACATGATCATAATTCAACTTTAGGGAAAAACCCCGTGGTTGAAATAAGATTTCATCATAAATTGGGGTTCCCAATTCATGCTCTCTAACAATTTCAAAACTCGCAATACGTGAATATATATAATTATAAATATTGTAAAAACATTAAAACTTATGCCCATGAAATTTAGGATAGTCCCACATAGCTTAAGCTTCATGATTTGTGAATAAAGCTTGAATCTTAGGGGACTTGAATGATGAATTTGTAGAAAGAACCCTACTTTTGATGTTTTCTTGAAGATTCTAGAACCTTGATGTTTAAATTCATGGATTCTTGGGGAAGCGGGTTTGGATTTTTTTCTTGGGAAGGAGGAGGTTTTATGTAAGGGTTTGGTGATGAAAAGTGGGCAAATAATCCCCTTTTTGGGGTTTTAATTTGTCTTTGGGTTCTTGGGGACAGGGTGAATGACTAAAATGAACTTTGGTTTAGTATTTACGAATGCAGGAAAATTATCCTCTACGTTGCGGAGGTTGACACGGTAACTTAAGCTCGCATTGCAGAGCTATCGCGACAACTTACTATCTCTGACGAAAATGGTCATAACCTTTTGCTCGGGTATTGGATTAAGAAAAAATTTGTATCATTGGAAAGATAATAAAATTATCTATAGTTTGGTTGGTATTTACTTGAAAAATTACATATATTTCAAAAGTTATACACGTTAAAAGTTATTTTTTGTAGAATCGAATACCAAAATTTCGCCGAATCCAAGGCTCCTAGCTCAACCTTACTCTAAGTGATTCCTATGAACATTTTGCACCTCATAAGCACTTCACATACTAGGATAAAGATAATGACACATGTATTGAAGTATAAATCATAGGATTAGAGTTTATACACGTAGAAACGGTGGTTTAAAGTTTAACCAAAAAATGCTGGGAGTTAAAATTGCGATCTATTAGTATATTCTACTTTCTCAAAAAATGCCTACTTACACCTACATATATCCCAACTAATTCCAAAATTCTATAAACATCACCAAGTCCCTTATTCTATGACTTTCCCAAATAAGTATAAATCATAAATTATTAGAAACTTTATCCTCCCATTTATAACCTAAAAATGATTTTACTACGACACCAACTATCCATCATCAGCTCATAACTTATTTAAATAAATTCTAAATCATCATGACTTATTACTTCCACTATGAATGGCCATAACATCTACAAATCCTGCTACAATCTGAACCAATAACCATAATATGGCATACCACTCTATCACTCAAAGGTTACATAACTACAACTATATTCTTCACTCAAAATTTATGTTCACTCTAAATTTTAAACTATGGATTCATATCTCTAATGATGGTATCATCTTACTACTAATTGGTTATAGCTCCTTAACTTACTAAGTCTCGGGTGGTAATACTATTTCAACATTCTACTATAAATCTTTTCCCTTAATCATGATATCCATAACAAAGCTTTTGAAATAAACTGCATACACCTCTTACCTTAGTCTCAAACAAATGATTGATATATAGGGGTATACACTTCAATGAACACACTTAAAACTACTAACAAACTCCTATGAAGTCCTTGTGCTATTTAATAACCCTTTTGATTACTCAACCAGAAAGGACCACCTTATCTAGAGTCTAACCTTTGAACTTATATTGCCTGGACACAGAGGAATGACCTATAAATTTATAGAAAGGAAGGAATTATGATATAATTCATATGTAAGACACTACAATATGAACTAGAGTATAAAAGAAGAGGTTATGTTTCCTAAACGCCGGTAGACTACTGATTATAAGTTTGGTGTACAACACACCCATAAGCAAGACCCTAAAATACATGGGTTCACATGAATCATGCTTTGATACAAGATTTTCATGACTCGAGTCAAGGCCCTGTCTATGACAGGCATCCCGAGCTACGAAGGCCCATGACACCCCATAACATGCAATCATGGACATAATTCGTATAAAATAAAGGTGCGGAAAATAACACTGAAATCCAAGGTTATCTTATGATAAAAAAATTTCAATAAAGTTATAACAATACAATTCTAAAATCTCATCTATGAAGGCTCTACTAAATACTAACTGTCTAGGTCAAGACAAGACCCCCGACAGGACCTTTAATTTAAAAAGTCAACATATAAATAAATAGCCTTCCAAAATGTAGATGGCTAACCAACTCTGTCATATCCAAATATTCTTTTGATGTGATGGAAAATAGGACTATATCTCAAAATCAGTAATAATTGGGTGTCAATAATTGTAAAGTACTGGTATGCAAAACAATCCACAAGTAACATACATTTCATGTAAATAAGTGAGATCATTGTGAAACAATTTAGAATAATATATATATATATATATATATAACATGGTCTTAATTAAAAAGCTTCAAACATTCTTTTAAATCATGGACTCAACTTTTTAGTTTAGTTCTGAGCTAGATAGTATACCCTATAATTCTGAAATCGTAAGAGCTATATGGAATAATCCATTAACTCATTGTCCAAGGCCCCTAATTCATGTTTGCCACAAGGATTTGGTACCTACAGACAATTCTAGTATACTAATGCCTGGGGGCAAGTATACATTGGTCGTTGCCAATCTTGTCTCTCGAGTCGGCAAAACTCAGTTTCTAGCAGTGAGCCCTTACACTCAAATTCCTTCTTCGGGTAACCATCTACGTTTATTTAAGCCAAGTTTTCATTCTTTAAAAACCATACTTCAGGCTCAAAATATTAATTACATTTATGTCAAGAGCACTTCGTAATAGGTATCACATACTTGGACTTGCAAGCCATATCATATAAAATAAATCCACAACCCTTCTCATTCCAAAAATATGTTAATGAACATCAAAATATTTAAAAAATAATTTAGAGTTCTTATTTGAGAAGCATATGAAAACTTATGAAAAATACTCTCCTTTCATGTCTTTAACGCATGGAGGCTAATTCTTTCATTAATCACATGCAATTTATTCATTAGGACACAAAAGACTTTAGCATGAGAAATACCTCTTTGAAAACATGCAAAATAACAATGCATAATAGGTAAGGAGGCATCTTGAACTAGATATTTATAATCATTCATAAAACAGCCGCAAAACTAGACACACATAAATCTCATAATTGAAAAGGGGGACTTAAAATTCTTGCTCTCCAATCCATTTTGTAATTTGTAACATGTTAAGACCATAAATTTAATCATGGGAGAGAGAATTTCATAATTTGTACTAATAAATCACTTTTCAAAACTCACGAAATATTTTCACATTATTATAACTTAAGTTTATGGAAAAAAACTCCATTATAAATACATTATTTCATCAAAATGAGTTCATGATGCATGTCCGTCAAACAATTTCCAAAACCTACTACATATACATACATATATATCTTTAAATCTTGTCAAAAATTTAAATTTATGCCCATGAGATTTAGGATAATCCCACATACCTTTGACAGAGAAAAAATGAATGATAACATTGTGTTTGGAATCTACATGCTTAAGAATTGAGAAATCCCCCTTGACAATTTTTGGAGGAAGAGGATGAGGGTTTGGGGTATTTTAATTGGTCTTGGGATGGTTTTAGGGTTATATGATAGATTGGAGAAGTTATGGAGGGAAGTGATGAGTGGTGATTTTATGAATCATTTGCACTCATTATTCGTGTACATTACCTTGTTTTTATTGAGTAAATAATAAATAATTATGAATAAATCCACTAACATCCAAACATTGTAAGCATAGAGTTAAGGAGATATAAATATATAGATAGGATCTTGAAATGATCAAAAAAGGGAGAAAGAAATTTTAGTTGAAGACCTGGAGAAGAAAGGACTCAGTTACCGCGATCGCGAACTACTTAAATTGATCACGACATTCAAGCAGGGAAATCAACTGTGGTTGCATAAGTATATTGTGGTCCCATAGATCACGATCATGGAGGACGTGGTCATAGTAAAGATTGTGGGATTGCAACTTATCAGAAGAGTTCAACCCAAGGATAAATCTTGAAATGCACGTGGCTGATCCCAATTTTTACAAAAAAGACTCAAACCCTTGAATTATAGATCATATTCCATCTTCCCTAATTTTTTTAGATTTATCACATGCTTTCATAGTCTTTATACTTGGAGAAGAAAATATTGTATAAATTTTGGGTGAAGAATACAGTGAAGACTTTCTAAGTCGAGAAATATCTTACTTCCATTATTGTTTTGTGGGAGTGAAATGTTTGAAGTAATATTAACATAATCTTTAACAAGTTATTTGAATGGAGATGATAGGTATATCTGCATTTATTTATCTTATGTGTAGCTAAATCTCCCTCTTGGGGTTATGTGTGAATCAGAGTTAAAGTGTGTGTGGGTTATTAATTTTTAGCCTCTATTTGGTAGTTCTTTTTATGGGTTTTATCATTGCTATCTAACTTGGTTAGGATTTGTCGGTGAAAGCCCTAAATACTCATATGGGTTTGATGATTAAAAGGTCCAAACTCTATAAAGCTTAAGGCCATCTTCAAAAGAAGGGTTTTGGGTGAACTTTAGGAATTCACATCATCCTTGAAAGAGGGATGTGGAGACCAAAGCAATGATAGATAATTATGTCTGTAGTTTGCTAAATTTTCACTATCTTTGAAAAAAGGGTGATTGTGAAGTTAACTATACCATGGGTATTATCCTATAAATAGGGATGCCTAAATTGAGGTTTGGATACCAAATGTTAAACACACCTATTATGTATTCGAAAGAATCAATGGGTGAAAGTTACGTGTTTTGTTGAAAGACTAGCATCAAAATCTTTAACTGAAACTACCCATATTTGATCTAATAAATTGATGTTGAATTGACGTTGATTGCTAACACTCAAATATCATTCCCTATGTAACACATAATCTCAAGATCTATGCATAATTGTAAAAAATCTAATTATTCATAGCCCTGAATTTATACTAGAAAAACCCAAAAAGAGACATTAGTGTAGATATCTATCTCCCCCATTTTTATCATTTTATACCATTGGTTTGAATTTAGAGAGTATCTATTATTTTTAATTAACTTGATTAGCACTCACATTGTTCCTCGATGATTCGACCCTGACTCTAAAATTGGGTAAATATATTGACGACGACTGCCTTGCACTTAAATTGATGTGTAAGTTGAGCGTTATAAAAAAAGGCGCCGTTGCTGGGGAAAAATTTGGTGTATGAAGTTAGTTTAGAATTTTAGCTTACTTTCTTGAATTCAAGCTTGTATATATTTGTTTGTGATTTTATTTTGTTGGTAGATTTTTATTATATTTTACTTTTATCTATGGAATCTTTTGACAAGTATGATGTAGGTAGCTAGCAATTCTATTGTGATGACCCACATACAATTTAAGATAGACCACACTTTAGGAGATATTATAACTATGCTTCTTGGAGAGAGAAGGACCCACCATCTCGATCCTATAGAGAGTATACGTGTTCTTTATGTCGTGGTCGAGAAGGACATTGGGATAACTTTCCAAATTCCCTTCCCCCTATTATGGTAACATGGTTGTTAGTTCTTATTATGATCTTTTTAAGTCCTATGATGATAAGAAGGAAGAGCAACATACCGAGTCCAATTGTTTTGACACATGGCTACTAGCTATTTTAGATTGCATATTGTCAACAGGATAGAATATACAAGACATACAACAAGAGGCATTATGATGGAAAAGTGTCAAGATGGATGCAATAGGCAAAGATGAAAATCTTGAAACTATCACTACCTTGCCCATTTCTGATGAGGAGGTTCATCAAGAATAGAAACCAAGCTATGATTATAAGCTTGTTAGCAAAGACTCCTCGGTAAATTCCCATTCTACCTTAGTAGATTAGAAAAAAGATGCCGAAAAAAAGGAAATATACTCGAGTCAAGAGAAGAATCAAGTCAAATCTCTTATAATGACTCTACGTCATTTAGGGGAGAAGGTGCTATAGAGGATTCTATTCAAAAATTAGGGGTTGGACCTCATTCAATCCTCTTTTCAACATTATTCCTCGAGGATATGATGAGAATTCATCCACTAAGACAAATGATGGATTATGGGGAGATGGAGTACGATTCCTACATTTTGAAATTTGACATTCTGAAAGAAAATATGGAACCACATTGATCAAAGGACAAGGAACACAACTTCCGATGTACTAAGAGTGTCCAATTGATGTGCAGACCTTTACCCAAGGGGCCAAGACGCAAAATTAAAGCAAAGTTGGGAAAAAGGTTTAAATATTTAAAATGGCGAGATTGAATCTTGCTTTCCATTTAAGCCCCTCTTCCATGCCTTATCTTGGAATATTTGAATCTTCTATCCCTCTTCCACTCATTTCATATTGAATGAAAGATGGGACAAAGATTCAAATCTTCTATGTGATAGAACTAAATGAAATGGTGAAGGCGTCATGATACGACGTTAAACTAAGAACTTGATGGAGGCACCTCATCAAGCCACGAAAAGTTAACATATCCTTTTTAATTCATGCATGGTAGAGTAGATTTTTGTTTTGTGTATGCATACATAATCTATGAAATATCGGTGATAAGAGGAATTTTGATTGAATTTTAAAAAGGAACATGTGAGATTAGCAGTTTGTACAGAACACGAAGTGTAGGAGACCCAGTTGTTTGGTCTCAATTAGCGCGATTGTAGTCCACGCCACCGTGATCACGAAGGCTGTATGACCATGATTACAGAACTAGGACCGTGATCACGGTCAAATCATTTTAAATGACCATCCAAATGCCCATTGTCCACACGCATCTCTTCTCTCAACTTTTTGGATTTTCTTTGCATATCAAAGTGTCATTTCATTCCTTTTGCATCATCCGACCATGGTATATTTCCCTAACTCCCCTATTCTTAACTTAATTGCATGTTTAGAGCTTGTAGTTTAGAGAGAGGCATGAATTAATGGTTTCATAAAAAATGCATGTTAGTTTGTTATTGTTGATGTTGTTAACTGTTTTAGTTGGTGTTCACACTAATGGGAAAGTCTTGAGTACCCATATTTAGGCTCAAAACAGTTCAAACGAGTGTGTACACCATGTGTTTGATTCAATGCCACAATAAGTTCATTGTTAATTCCTTCGAGTTCGGGGTTGTGATAACACATTCTAGGCTCAAATTCTAATATTAAAATGTTGATATGCCTAGAAGGAACAAAAATTTGGGGTTAAAAGTATGCATTAGATTAAACTATATAAACTGTCAAATTTGGTGTCAGGTACCGCGATCACGGTCAATGCTTCGCGATCTCCATACCTGGGGACAGGTTTTGCAGGTCCTAAAATATCTGCACATATATTCCCACCTCTAAAACCTTCTATAACGCTAAAACAGGAACTAAAATATCTGCACATCTATTCTCGAAAAGTGGTATTTACCATGATAAAGTAGGGGAGAAGTTCCCAGCATTCCATGCCTGACTCAAGCTACTGGCTGGATGTGTTTTACCCCGGATCCTTTGTAATGCTCTGTATTTCCCTAGCATAATATAAGTCCCAATACATGAGTATTCATAAATAAATTTTTTGAAAATACTCATTATTTTTTAGTTTAGATCCTTCCATTGTGTAGGAAAATCAATTAGCTTTCCAACTATAAGAAATTCTCCCAAATCCAATAACTGGGTAAGAAGTTATGGAGATTTTAATATTAAGTCATTAGACCCCATAATTTTAACCCTTAGTGCATCGCAAAGATAGTCTATGTGATGATTGGAAATTTCTAGTAGAGGTGCGTGATCTTGGTGCGTCGCGCCAAAGGCCAAAATGGCAAATGGCAGTTTCCAGTGTCTCTCCGCTATTCCACCACATCACGGTGAAATTTCAGGTCACAATAAGTGAAGGACCGCAATTTATCCCCATGTCTCACCACAAACTAGTTTCCCAGCTGTCCAATTGTAGTGGCTATGTGCGATAGTGTTACGTCATGCCAAGGCTTGTGATCTTCAGTAGTCATCTTCCATTTTTAAATTTGTTTAGGGGTATTTGGGTCTTTTTCCACGGCCCTAATTAACCTAAAACATGAAATTTAACCCCTAAACACCCCGAGTAGTCATCATTATTTCAATTTCTCTCACAATAAAAAATCCTCCTTTCATGAACAAGAAACACTAGCTTTCAAATTCAAGGCCAATCCTAAAGAACTCAACCAGAACTTCAAGAAATTCATTATCCCAAGTATGTTAGATGTTCATCAATGGATTCCTTTCGTCCATGGAGTCCATGTAACCTATTTAATTTACAAGTTTTGATCTTTTCAAGTTATTATATCCTAAATTATGATTTCATCCATGAACCTCCAAGTACTATTGATTTTATATAATGTTACCATGAGATTATTGATATCATTCAATCCTCTATGGTTTTATATAATTATTTATTGATTTAAACAATGATTTATATCTATTATGTTGAATTTATACTATTCCATAAGTCCCATGACATTCCTATGATTGTTTTAACCATGAACTACAGTTGTTTGAAAAAATCCCTACAAGAGTGATTTATTAAATAAAATCCTTCATGTTTTCATCTTCAAGATTTAGTGTCATTTTACTATTATTGTTTTGAGTCCTGGGGGTATGGAATACTCGAAAACCATAGTTGTTTATGTAGTATAGTATTAGTACATTATAGAATAGTCTTCAGAACATACTATAAGCATTATCAGAACAGTCAGTTAACAGTCAGATGAACTCAGAACAAACTAATATTTAAGTGTCTTTCAGTTGGGATTAGGATTTAGCGTTGAGCGAGTGTAGGGATGGAGGCTTCCCTGTCAGATAGGCAGAGTCGTTTGTAGCAGTCCCTAGACTCCATAACTATATAGCCAGTGTAGATTGTGAGAATTCACCTATCAGATTAGGCTTGACTCTCTCGCAGGGGTCACGCGCCATTTTAGGCTTAACACTCTTAGTCCTTTGGACATTATATCAGTTTAATGGATCCACACAACTATCATTAGTACCCGTGGCATGGTATTAACACCCTTGCAACTGGGGATATAGGTTGGACCCCGAATAGCTCAAATTGGGGAATGTCGGTTAGATTATACCTCCCACAGTCAGTTGTTCAGTCTTAGTGTTGTTTGACCAAAACAAACAGATTTTAGTTATTTCAATACTTTACTTTACAGATTTTACTCATTTCATGTAATATGCATGGTCATGCATCCTCAAAATTTACATATTTTCATGCATTTTTAGTATTTATAGATTCCATGCTCTTTATTTAGTACTCCATGCTTTACATGCATATCCAGTTAATTATTAGATATGTTCATAAAACCATGCATATTAACCATCCTTATTTAGCATACCAGTACATTCAAACTAATGATCGCATATCTTTTCTTTTGTGTTATGATGTGTTATATCATAGGTTCTGACACTCAATTCCTTGCTCATGAGTAGACTTATTAGATCCTCAGCAGTAGCAGTGGTGAGTCCTCATACTTTGAGGACAAGCTTACTTTATTTTATGTCTCAATTAGTAGTTAGTAGGAGTTAGTTAGGGCCTTTCCCATCAACTTATATTCAGTCAGTTAGTTTTAAAGGATTTTCAAACATTAGAGTCAGTTATTCAGTATTCAGATATTATAGTTAGTTATCTAGTTTATCTTATTTTATCAGATTCAGTCAGTTATTTTTGTGGACTCATATTTCAGTTTGAAATTCTGTTATTAAAACCTTATGGCATTTCAGTATACTTCTGTATTTATGATCATGTTATCCCGTGCTTACAACAGGTACCAGCTCATGGTTTAGGTTGTGGTCTTTCAGGACTATAAGCACCGTGTGATGATTAGGGGAAGTCCCGGGTCGTTACAAACTTTGTATCAAAGCATAAGGTTTTAAAGTATCCTTAGAAGTATGAAAGCCGCATCGAATATAGTCTTTTGCATGGATGTGTATCACACCACACTTATGGATGAGAGGCTATAAGGTGTCTTCAAAAAAGTTTCCCTTCTTTCAGTATTCATATCGTATGGGTGAGCATGAGCTCAAGTTAAACTCTTTTTCTAATCCATTTCTTTCTTCCATTTATAGAACATGCCTCTTAAGAAGAGCATAAGAAGTACAGGAAACCAGCCAGCCCTTCATCCCATCCAGGAAGATTCCCTGGAAGAGCACGTCTCTCACGCAAAATTAAGGTTGCGTTCACTACTCTGGCCAATTTTATTGTAGAACAAAATTAACGGCCAGCTGTTGTTCCAACCAACCTAGTGGACAATACTTCTGTAACTAGAATTTGGGATTTCACTCAGATGAATCCTTTTTCTTTCATGGGATCCATGTCTGATGAGGATGCACAAGAAATCTTAGATATGGTGCAAAAGGTAATGGATGCAATGGGGGTGATATCTAGTAAAAGTGCTGAGTTGGATGCATATCAGTTGCAGGATATAGACCATACTTGGTTTAAGTTGTGGATAGTTGATATGGGTGCAGATACATGGCCTGTAGAATGGGAAGAGTTTGCCACAGCTTTCTTAGATAGATTCTTCCCATTGGAGTTGAGGGAGACCAAAGTTGTAGAGTTCATTAACTTGAGGTAGGGAGGAATAAGAATGAGGGAGTATTACCTCAAGTTTACTCAGTTAACTAGGTATGTTCCTCATGTAGTAACGAACAGCAGGTCCAAGATGAGTAAGTTTTTGTCTAGCATATCTGATAGTGTGGTCAAGGAGTGCAGGACCATAATGCTTATTAGTGAGATGGACTTATCTAGGCTGATGGTCCATGCACAACATATAGAGGACTAAAAGATTAAGGAGAGGGAAAGAGGAAAAAGAAAAGCTAGAATGGGTAGTTTTTATTTCAATCAGCCAAAGTCAAAAGGTGGTAACCGCCCTCAGTTTCATCAGAGGTCAATAGCCCTAGCACCCTGTTCAGCTTATGCCCCAGTACCTAAATTTAGAAACAACAATAGGGATAGGTCCCTAAGCTCTAAGTCCTAGATCTGTGTTAGCAGTTCTTGTATAAATCCTCTATGTCAAAAATATGGTAGACACCATCAGGATGAGTGTAGAGCGGGTAGTGATGTGTGTTTCTGGTGTGGAAAGCCAGGCCACTGAATTAAGGAGTGTCGAGTAGTTTCTCAGAAAGGTAGGGATGTGTGCCAACAGGTCCAGTCCCATCAGTCATCAATTCCATCCGGTCGCCCGACTTAGAAAGGTGACACTTCCAGGGCTACCAGTATTTAGCATCCCAATAGATTATATACTCTTGAATCCCTCCACGATCAAGAAAATTATCCATACGTAGTTACTACTATGTTACAGTACTATTACTTACATGTTTATGCTTTACTAGAGCCTGGAGCTTCTCTTTCTTTTGTAACTCCATATATAGCCTTCAACTTCGGAGTCAGTCCAAAATAATAGCAGAGCCCTTTTAAGTATCTACCCCAGTACGCATTTCCATTATAGCCAGACAAGTATACAGGAACTGTCTAGTCATAATATCTTTCAAAGTTACCTTAGTTTATCTTGTGGATTTAGAGATGACATATTTAGACGTCATTCTCAGCATGGATTGGCTCAACTCATGCAATGCCATAGTTTATTGTAGAAATAGAATCATTCATTTGCAGTTCCCAAATGAACCAGTCCTTTAATAAAGGGGTAGTACAAAAGTTCTTTGGGGTCTATTGATTTCAAAGCTTAGAGTGAGAAAGATGATGTCGAAGGGGTGCACTTACCATCATGTGTGAGTCAAAGACTCTAAATCAGAATCTCCAAATCTTGAGTCAGTTCTAGTAGTAAATAAATTCTCAGATGTATTTCCTGAAGATCTGCTCGGAGTTCCTCCCGAAAGGGAAATCTACTTCAGAATAAACCTTCTCCCAGATACTTTGCCTATATTTGTTCCGGCATATATAATATCTCTAGCAAAACTCAAGGATTTAAAAGAATAGTCATATGATCTCCTAGATAAGGGATTCATCAGACCTAGTATCTCCCCATGGGGCACACCTCTCCTATTTGTGAGTAAGAAAGATGGTTCTCTAAGAATGTGCATAGACTACCGTCAGTTGAACAAATTCACAGTCAAGAAAAAATATTAACTTCCTATAATCGATGACTTATTTGATCAACTTCAGGGTGCTTGCTATTTTTCAAAGATAGACCTCAGATCAGGATATCATCAACTTAGGGTCAGAGAATGTGACATTCCGAAAATAGCTTTCTGAACCCGATATGGTCACTTTAAATTTCTAGTTATGTACTTTGGTCTTACCAATTCCCCATCATCCTTCATGGACCTGATGAATCGAGTATTCTAGTAGTACATGGACATGTTCGTTATAGTCTTCATTGATGATATTCTTGTTTACTCTCATAGAGAAACCGATCATGTATACCACCTCCGAAGAGTACTTCAGACTCTTAGATCTTATCTATTGTTCGCTAAATTCAGTAAGTGTGAATTTTGGCTATGATAGGTAGCTTTCCTTGGCCATATCATTTTCAATGATGGCATTAGAGTTGATTCTCAAAAGACTGAGGCGGTGAGAAATTGGCCTACACCTATCTCTCCATCAGATATTAGGAGTTTCTTGGGTTTATCTTGCTATTACCATCGGTTTATTTATGGGTTTTCTTCTATTGCATAACCAATGTCCAGAATGACTCAAAATAAAAATTTTCAGTGGTTAGATTCATACAAACAGAGTTTTCAGGAGTTGAAGACTCGACTAACCTTATCCCCAGTCTTGACTCACCCAGATGGTTCAGATGGATTTGTTGTGTACTGTGATGCATCCAGGGTGCGTTTAGGTTGTGTCCCAATGTAGAGAGGTAAGGTCATAGCCTATGCCTCCAGACAACTTAAACCCCATGAGAAGAATTACCCTACTCATGATCTTGAGTTAGTAGTTATAGTGTTTGTTTTAAATATTTGGAGCCATTACTTGTATGGGGTACATGTAGTTGTGTTCACAGATCACAAAACCCTTTATTATGTGTTCTCTCAGAATGATTTAAATCTGCGTCAGAGAATGTGGTTAGAGTTATTGAAGTATTATGACATAAGTATTCTGTATCATCCTGGCAAGGCCAATGTAGTGGCTGATTCTCTCAGTAGATTGTCTATGGGTAATGTTGCTCATGTTGAGGATGGTAAAAAGAAGTTAACTTAGGAAGTTCATTAGCTTTCTCTACTAGGTGTCCTCTTAGTCGACTCAGTAGAGAGTAGTGTATGGGTAAAAAGTATCTCAGAATCATCTCTAGTTTCTGAGGTGAAAGAAAAATAGGATAGACATCCCAATCTAGTTAAGTTGAAAGAATCAATCAGAGATCAGAAAGTGGAGGTTTTCTCCCAATGGAGAGATAGTGTTTTATGTTGTCAAGATAGATTGTGTGTGACTGGTTTGGATGATTTGAGGCAACAAATTCTTGCAGAAGCGCATGGTGTGCATTAATCTATTCATCCAGGGGCCACTAAGATGTACCACGATTTATGGGAGATCTATTGGTGGAGTGGGATGAAGATGATATTGCAGAGTTTGTAGATAAGCGCTCTAAATGCCAACAAATTAAGATTGAGCATCAAAAACCTTGTGGGTACGTGCAGGACTTCAGTATTCCTACTTGGAAGTGGGAGGAAGTGAACATGGATTTTGTGACAGGTTTTCCTCGTACCCGTCATCAGCATGATTCTATTTGGGTTATCATAGATAGGATGAACAAATCAACTTATTTATTGCAAGTACATACCTTTTATTCAACGGAGGAATATGCCAAACACTATCTCTTATTCACTTGAGGAATATGCCAAACTCTATCTCAGAGAGTTGGTAAGGTTGAACGGTGTTCCCTTATCTATCAACTCTGATAGAAGTACCCCATTTACCTCTCACTTCTGGAAGGCATTCCAAAAGGGTCTTGGTATCCAAATCCACCTCAGTTTTTCTTTTCACCCTCAAATAGATGGTCAAGAAGAAAGGACCATTCAGACTCTTGAAGATATGCTGAGAGCACGACTTGTTGATTTCAAGGGTAGTTCGAATGACCACTTGCCTTTGATTAAGTTTTCATATAATAACAGCTATCATTCTAGTATCCTAATGGCTCTTATGAAGATATATATGGTAGGAGATATAGATCTCCTATTGGTTTGTTGGAAGTTGGTGAGGCCGCAGTAGTAGGGCCTAACTTGATGATTGATGCGTTAAAAAAGGTTTAGGTGATCAGAAAAAGGCTTAAGACTTCCCAGAGCCGACAAAAATCGTATGATGATATTATGAGTAAGGATCTTGAGTTTGATATTGGTGATTTTGTATACTTGAAAATCTCTTCCATAAATGGAGTGAAGAGATTCAGCTAAAAAAGAAAACTTAGTCCCCGCTATGTCGGTCCCTTTAAAATTCTTATTCATCTCAGAAAGGTATCTTATGAGCTTTAGATGCCTTCAGATTTAGCCTCAGTACACTGAGTGTTCCATGTCTCATTGTTGAAAAAGTGTATTGGGGATCGAGAGGTAGTTGTTCCCTTAGAAAGTGCAAAGATTCAGAATAGTCTTTCTTTTGACTAAGGAATAAAGAAGTTACACTAGTCAAAGTTCTTTGGTGGAGTCAGTCCATTGAGGGAGCAACTTGGGAAGCGGAGGCAGATATGCGGACCAAGTACCCTCCTCTTTTCTCCGCGAATCCAGATTCAATATAAGGTACCAAATCTTCTTAAGATTTTTCCCCTATCATGCTAAAGTATAAGTTTCACATCACCTTTATATCAGTCATGCATTTATGAATCAGTTCATTCATGCATTCCACGCATCAAATATGCATGTTCAGTGTGTAAGGTTAGTCTATCAGTTTCCTCAGCTTAACCAGTTTCATTCGAGGAGGAATTATCCTAAATGTGAGATATTGTAACGCCCTATATTTCCCTAGAATAATATAAGTCCCAATACATGAGTATTCATATATATAATTTTTGAAATACACATTATTTTTTAGTTTATAGCCTGCCATTGTGTAGGAAATTCAATTAGCTTTCCAACGATATAGAATTCGCCCAAATCTGATAACCGAGTAAGAAGTTATGGCGATTTAAAGTTTCAGTCATTAGACCCCATCATTTTAACACTCAGTGCATCACGGATCAAGTCTAAGTAAAGATTGGCAATTTCCAGTAGAGGTGTGTGATCTTGGCGCGTAGCTCTAAAGGCTAAATTAGAAATTGGCAGCTTCTAGTGTCTCTCCGTGATTCCACCGTGTCGCAGTGATCTTCCAGGTCCCAATAAGTGAACGACCATGATTTTTACCTGCATCGCACCACATACCAGTTTCCGAGTTGTCCAATTCCAGTGGCTTGCCGTGATAGTGGAGCGTCACGCCAAGGCCATAAATTGGGATCTTCAGTTTTCCGCTTCCATTTTTTAATTTGTTCAGGGGTATTTGTATCATGTTCCATGGAATTAATTAAACTAAAACATGAAATATAACCCCCAAACAACCAAAGTAGTTTTCATTAATTCAATTCCTCTCATAATAAAAAATCCCCCATTTAAGAACAGGAAACCCTATATTTCAATTTCAAGGCCAATCCTCAAGAACTAACCCAGAAATTCAAGAAATTCATTATCCCAGGTATGTTAGATGTTCATCCATGGATTCCTTTCTTCCAAGGAGTCTAACCTATTTAATTTACAAGTTTTGATCTTTTCAAGTTATTATATCATAAATTATGATTTCATCCAAGAAACTCTATGTACTATTGATTTTATACCATGTTACCATGAGATTATTGATATCATTCCATCTTCCATGTTATTATAATATTGTTTATTGAATTAAACCAAGATTTAGATATATTATGTTGAATTCATGCTATTCCATAAGTCCCATGACATTTCTTTGATTGTTTTAACCATGACCTACAAATATTTTATAAAATGCCTACAAGAGTGATTTATTAAATAAAAGCCTTCATGTTTTGATATTCAAGCTTTAGTGTAATTTTACTATTATTGTTTTGAGTCCTAGGGGTATTGAATACCTGAAAACCATAGCTGTTTTTATAGTCTAGTATCAGTACATTATAGAATAGTCTTCAGAACATTATATGAGCATTATCAGAATAGTTAGTTACTAGTTAGATGAACGTAGAACAAACTAATATTTTAGTGTCTTTCAGTTGGGAGTAGGATTTAGCACTGAGCGAGTGTAGGGATGGAGGCTTCCATATCATATAGGCAGAGTCGTTAATAGGTGTCCCTATACTCCAGAACTACATAGCCACTATAAGGTATGAGAAGTAACCCGTTAGATCAGGCTTGAGTATCTCGCAGGGGTCACCCGCCAGTTCAGGCTTGACACCCTTCGTCTTTTTGACACTACAGTTCAGTGGATCCACACAACCATCGTTAGTACCCGCGGCCCAATATTAACACCCTTTCAACTAGGGTTATACGTTGGACCCCGATTAGCTTATATTGGGAAATGTCGGTTAGATGATACCTGACACAGTCTCAGCTATAATATAAGTTACATTCCCAGCATAATTTTTCAGTCTTAGTGTTGTCTGACCGAAGAATAAAGATTTTAGTTATTTTAGTATTTCATTTTATAGATTTTACTCAGTTCATGTTATATTCTTGGTCATGCATCCTCGGAATTTACATATTTTAATGCATTTTCTGTATCTACAGATTCCATGATCTTTATTTAGTACTCCATTCATTACATGCATACCCAGTTATTTATTACTTCTATTCATGAAACCATGCATATTAGAGAACCTCATTTAGCATGCCAGTATGTTCAAAGTATTGATCATATACCATTTTTTTGAGTTATGATGTGTTATATCGTAGGTTCTGACACTCAATTCCCAGCTCGTGATTAGACTTATCATATCCTCAGCAGTAGCAGTGGTGAGTCCTCATACTGCGAGGAAAGGCTTACTTTACTACATGTCTCAGTTAGTAGTTAGTTGGAGTTAGTTAGTCCTTGTCCCATAAACTCATTTTTAATTAGTTAGTTTTAAAGTCTTTTCAAACATTAGAGTCAGTGATTAGTATTCAGAGATTACAATTAGCTATCCAGTTTATCATTATTTTATCAGATTCAGTTAGTTGTTTCTGTAGACTCATATTTTAGTTTAAAATTTAGTTATTATAACCTTATGGCATGTCAGTATTCTTTTGTATTTATGATCATGTTATCCAGTGCTCACAGCAGGTACAATATCATGGGTTAGGTTGTGGTCCCTTGGTACTATAAAAACTGTGTGACGACTAGAGGTCAGTCCCGGGTCGTTACAAACATTGTATCATAGCCTAAGGTTTTAAAGTGTCCTAGGAAGTCTGAAAGTCGCACTGAGTAGAGTCTTGTACATGGGTGTGTAGCGCGCCACACTTATGGACGAGAGGTTACATGGTTTTTAGGAAAAAGTTTCCCTTCGTTCAGTATTCATGTCATGCGAGTTAGCATAAGCTCAAGTTAAACTCACTGTCTAATCTGTTTCTTCCTTATGTTTACAAAACATGCCTCCCAAAAAGAACTTAAGAAGAACAGAAAACCAGCCATCCCTTTATCCCATCCAGGCAGATACTCTGGATGTGCACGTCTCTTATGGAGAATTCAGGGTTATGTTTAGTACTCTAGCCAATTTTCTAGCTGCACAAAATGAATGGCCAGCAGTTGTTCCAACCAACACAATGGACAATACTGTTGCGACTAGAATTTGGGATTTTACCCAGATGAATACTCTTTCTTTCACGGGATCCAAGTCTGATTAGGATCCACAAGAATTCTTAGATATGGTGCAAATGGTAATGGATGCAATAGGGGTGACATCTAGTCAGAGTACAGAGTTGGCTACATATCAGTTGCAGGATGTAGCCCATACTTGGTTTACGTAGTGGAAAGTTGATAGGGGTGTAGATGTAGATCCAAGATAAGTAAGTTTGTGGCTGGCATATCTGATAGTGTGGTTAAGAAGTGCAGGACCACAATTCTTATTAGTAAGATAGACTTTTCTAAGCTGATGGTGCATTCACAACAGATAGAGGAGAAAAATATTAAGGAGAGGGAAAAAAAAATAAGAGAGCTTGGATGGGTACTTTTAATTTCAATCATCCAAAGTTAGAAGGTGGTAACCGTCCTCAGTTTCATTAGAGGTCTACAACCTCAGCACCCTCTTTAGCCAGTGCCCCAGTACCCAAATTTAGAAATAACAATAGGGATAGGACCCCAGGCTTTAAGTCCCAGGTCAGTTTTAGTTGTGCTCGTACAATCCTCTATATTAGAAATATGGTAGACACCATCAGGATGACTGTAGAGAGGGTAGTTATGTGTGCTTCTGGTGTGGAAATCTAGGCCATCGAATTTAGGAGTGTCGGGTAGTTTCTTAGAAAGGTAGGGATGTGCGCCAATAGGCCCTGTCCCATCAATCATCAGTTCCATATGGTAGCCCGACTTAGCAGGGTGCCACTTCCAGGGCTACCAGTGCTTAATGTCCCAACAGATTATATATTTTTCAGTCCCGCCAAGATCAGGAAAAATTCTCCTGACGTAGTTACTGCTACGTTGCAGGTCATTCACTTACATGTTTATTCTTTACTAGAGCCTAGAGCTTCTTTTTATTTTGAAAAACCATATGTAGCCTTCAGCTTCGAAATCAGTCCAAAAACTATAACAGAGACCTTTTCAGTGTCTACCTCAGTAGGTATTTCCATTGTAGCCAGACAGGTACACAGGAACTGTCTGATCATAAGATCTTAAAAAGTTACCTCAGTTTATCACTTGGAGTTAGAGATGATGGATTTTGATGTCATTCTCAGCATGGATTGGCTCCACTCATGTTATACCTCAATTTATTGTGGAAACAGAATAGTTCATTTTCAGTTCCCAAATGAACCAGTCCTTTAATGGAGGGGTAGTACCATAGATCTTAGGGGTCTATTGATTTCATACCTTAGAGTGAGAAAGATGATATCGAATGGGTCTATTTACCATCTTGTGTCAGTCAAAGACTCTAACTAAGAATCTCCAAATCTTAAGTCAATTCTTGTAGTAAATGAATTCTCAGATGTATTTCCTTAAGATCTGCCCGGAGTTCCTCCCGAAAGGGAAATCTACTTCAGAATAGACCTTCTCCTAGATACTCATCCTATATCTATTCCACCATACATAATAGCTCTAGTAAAACTCAAGGAGTTAAAAGAACCGTTATAAGATCTCCTAGATAAGGGATTCATCTGACCCAGTGTCTCCCCATGGGGCACACCTTTCCTATTCGTGTGCAAGAAAGATGGTTCTCTTAGAGTGTGCATTGACTACCATTAGTTGAACAAAGTCAAATTCAAGAATAAATATCCACATCCTAGAATTGATGACTTATTTAATCAACTTTAGTGTGCCTGCTATTTTTCAAAGATAGACATCAAATTAGGCTATCATCATCTTAGAGTCAAAGAATGTGACATTCCAAAAATAGGTTTTTGAACCCAATATTATCACTTACAATTTTTAGTCATGTCCTTTGGTCTTACCAATGCTCCAGAATTCTTCATGGACCTGATGAACCGAGTGTTCAAGTAGTACTTGGACATGTACGTCATAGTCTTCATTGATGACATTCTTGTTTTCTTCCATAGCAAAACCGATCATGTTGACCACCACAAAATAGTACTTTAGTCTCTTAGACCTCATCAGTTGTTCACTAAATTCTGTTAGTGTAAATTCTGGCTATGATCAGTAGCTTTCCTTGGCCATATCATTTTTGGTGATGGCATTAGAGTTGATCCTCAAAAGACTAATGCGGTGAGAAACTTTCCTAGACCTATCTCTCCATAAGATATCAGGAGTTTCTTAGGTTTAGAAGGCAATTACCATTGGTTTGTTTAAGGTTTTTCTTCTATTACATCCCCCATGTCCAGAATGACTAAAAAGAAAAAGTTTCAGTTGTCAGATTTATACAAGCAGAGTTTTCTGGAGTTGAAGACTCGACTCACCTCAGCCCAGTCTTGACTCCACCAGATGGTTTAGATGGTTTTGTTGTGTACTGTGATGCATCTAGGGTAGGTTTAGGTTGTTTCCCCATGCAGATAGGTAAGGTCATAGCCTATGCATCCAGATAGCTTAAACCCCATGAGAAGAATTACCCTACTCATGATCTTGAGTTAGTAGTTGTAGTGTTTTCCATAAAGATTTGGAGGCATTACTTGTATGGGGTGTATGTAGATGTGTTCACAGATTACAAAATTCTTTAGTATGTGTTCTCTTAGAATGATTTGAATCTGCATCAGAGAAGGTAGTTGAGTTTGGGATGACCGCTTGCCTTTGATTGAGTTTGCATACAATAATAACTATTATTCTAGTATCCAGATGGCTCCTTATGAAGCTCTCTATGGTAGGAGATATAGATCATCTATTGGTTTGTTGGAAGTTGGTGAGGCCATAGTAGTAGGGCCTGACTTGGTGTTTGATGCGCTAGAGAATGTTTTGTTGATCAGAAAAAGGCTTAGGGCTTCCTAGAGCCAACAAAAATCATATGCTAATGTGAGAAGAAAGGATCTTGAGTTTGAGATTATTGATTTCATATACTTGAAAATCTCTTATATGAAAGTAGTGAAGAGATTCAACAAGAAAGCAAAACTCAGTCCCGTATATGTCGGTCCCTTCAGAATTCTTATTCATTTCGAAAAGGTACCTTATGATTTTGAGTTGCCTTACGATTTAGCCTCAGTACACCCAGTGCTCCATTTCTCTTTTTTGAAAAAGTATATTAGTGATCGAGCGGTATTTGTTCCCTCAGAAAGTGCAGAGAATCAGAACAGTCTTTCTTTTGAGAAAGTTCCAGTCAAAATTCTTAATCATCAAGTTCGTAGACTAAGGGACAAAGAAGTTCTACTAGTCAAAGTTCTTTGGCGGAGTCAGTCCATTGAGGGAGAAACTTGGGAAGTAGAGGTAGATAGATGGACCAAGTACCCTCATCTTTTCTCCGCGAATCCAGATTCAGTAGAAGGTACCAAATCTTCTTAAGATTTTTCCCCTATCATTCTCAGTTTTAGTTTCACATCATGTTCATTTCAGTCGTGCATTTATGAATCAGTTCAGTGATACATTCCATGCATCAGATATGCATGTTCAGTGTGTAAGCTTAGTCTATCAGTTTCCTCAGCATAACCAGTTTTATTCGAGGACGAATGACCCCAAGAGGCAGATATTATAAGGCCCCATATTTCCCTGGCATAATCTAAATCCCAATACGTGAGTATTTATATATATAATTTTCGAAATACTCATTATTTATCAGTTTAGAGCCTGCAATTGCGTAGGAAATTTAATTAGCTTTCCAACGATATAAAATTTTCCCAAATATGATACCCGTATGGAAAGTTATGGCGATTTAAAGTTTCAGTCGTTAGACCCCGTCATTTTAACCCTTAGCGCATCGCAGAGAAAGTCTAAGTGATGATTGGCAATTTATAGTGGAGGTGCCCAATCTTGGCGCATCACGCCAAAGGCTAAATTGGCAATTAGCAGTTTCCAGTATCTCTCAACGATTCCACCGCGTCGCAGTGAACTTCCAGGTCCCAATCAGTGAAGGACCACGATTTTTCCCTATGTCGAGCCACATACCATTTTCTCAGTTGTCCAATTCCAGTGGCTTGGCACAATAGTGGCGCGTCACGCCAAGGCCTAAAATTGGGATCTTCAATTTTTAGCTACTGTTTTTTAATTTGTTCAGGGGTATTTTTGTCATTTTCCACTGCCCTAATTAACCTAAAACACAAAATTTAACCCCTAAACAACATAAGTAGTTGTCATTAATTCAATTCCTCTAATAATCAAAAATCCCCCTTTTAAGAACAGGAAACCCTATCTTTCAAATTAAAGGCCAATCATCAAGAACTCACCCAGAACTTGAAGAAATTCATTATCCCAGGTATGTTAGATGTTCATCCATTGATTCCTTTCGTCCATGGAGTCCATGTAACCTATTTAATTTACAAGTTTAGATCTTTTCATGTTATTATATCATAAATTATGACTTCATCCATTAACCTCCATGTACTATTGATTTTATTCCATGTTACCATGAGATTATTGATATCATTCCATTCTCCATGTTTTTATATTATTATTTATTGAATTAAACCATGATTTAGATCTATTATGTAGAATTCATTCTATTCCATAAGTCCCATGAAATTTCTATGACTGTTTTTACAATAAACTAGAAGTGTTTTATAAAATGCCTACAAGAGTGATTTATTAAATAAAAGGCTTCATGTTTTGATCTTCAAGTTTTAGTGTCATTTTACTATTATTATTTTGAGTCCTAGGGGTATTGAATACCTGAAAACCATAGTTGTTTATGTAGTCTAGTATCAGTACATTATAGAATGGTCTTCAGAACATTCTATAAGCATTATCAGAACAGTTAGTTACCAGTCAGATGAACTCAGAACAGACTAATATTTCAATATCTTTCAGTTGGGAGTAGGATTTAGCACTGTGCGAGTGTAGGGATGGAAGATTCCCTATCAGATAGGCATAGTCGTTAATAGGTGTCCCGATACTCTAGAACGATATAGCCACTATAAGGTATAAGAAGTCACCCGTCAGATCAGGCTTGACTATCTCGCAGGGGTCACCCACCAGTTCAAGTTTAAAACCCTTAGTCCTTTGGATATTATATCCGTTCCGTGGATCCACACAGCCATCGTTAGTAGTCATGGCAAGATATTAACATCCTTTCAACTAGGGTTATAGGTTTGACCTCGATTAGCTTAAATTGGGGAATGTCAGTTAGATGATACCTCCCACAATCTCAGATATAGTCTCAGTTACAGTCCCAGCTCAGTAGTTTAGTCTTAGTGTTGTTAGACCAAAGAACATAAATTTCAATTATTTTAGTATTTCAGCTTACAGATTTTACTCAGTTCATGTTATATTCTTGGTCATGCAACCTTAGAATATACATATATTTAAGCATTTTAAGTATCTACAGATTCCATGCTTTTTATTCAGTACTCTATGATTTATATGCATACCAAGTTAATTATTAGTTATGTTCATGAAACCATGCATATCAGCCTACCTTATTTAGCATACTAGTACATTCAAAGTATGGATTACTGGCATTTTCTTTTGCACTATGATGTATTATATCGTAGGTTCTGACGCTTAGTTCCCATCTCAAGATTAGACTTATCAAATCCTAAGCAGTAGTAGTGGTGAGTCTTCATACTTCGATGACAGGCTTACTTTATTTTATTTCTCAGTTAGTAGTTAGTTGGAGTTAGTTGGGGTCTGTCCTATTAACTCAAATTCAGTCAGTCAGTTTTAGAGTCTTTTCAGACATTAGAGTTAGTTATTCAGTATTAAGATATTATAGTTAGTTATCCAGTTTATCATTATTTTATAAGATTCAGTCAGTTGTTTCTATAGACTCATATTTTAGTTTTAAATTCAGTTATTAAAACCTTATAGCATTTCAGTATTCTTTCATATTTATGATCGTGCTATCCAGTGCTAACAGAAGTTATAGCTTATGGGTTAGTTTGTAGTCCCTCGGGACTATAAGCACTGTGTGACAACTAGGGGGTAGTCCCGAGTTGTTATACCCCGCTATGCTAATGATCAATAGGTACGTGAGTTCTACACAAACCTTAGCATAATTTCTTTCACAAATCGAGTAATGGCAATTGGGGGAAAGAAAGTGAACTTTGGATCAAAATGAATTAATGAGGTATATGGGCTGCCTAATGATAAAATGGGGTAATTCCAAGAAAAAAAATGCAAGCCAGGAACCAGGATGGCAAACATACTATACCCGGGTAAAGAGGTACACTGAGAAATCACCAAGAGAGATATGTTTTTAAATGACTTCTCATCTGAAGCCAAGCAATGTATGAATATCATCTAGATTAGTGTCTTGCCATTCACTCATATCTAAAGTTTGTTTGTATCATCTTGTTCGAGTCAAATATTCTAGCATTGAAAGTCCTTCCCTCTAGTCAGTTCTGGTAGTTAATAAATTCCCAAAAGTCTTTGTTGATGACCTCCCCGAGATACCACCAGATAGGGAGATAGATTTTGGCATTAACGTGCTGGTAGACACCTAGCCTATTTCTTTTCTGCCATACAGAATAGCTCTTATAGAATTGAAAGAGTTGAAAGAACAATTAAAATATCTTTTTGACAAAGGCATTATTCATTCTAGTGTCTTTCCCTAGGGTGCTCCACTACTATTCGTGCGTAAGAAAGACAGATCCCTTCGTATGTGCATAGATTACCTTCAGCTGAACAAAGTCACAGTTAAAAATAATAAGTATCCTATCCCCAGAATCAGTGGTCTTTTTGACACACTCTAGGGTGCCAAATATTTCATAAGATAGACCTTTGTTTAGGGGTACCATCAGTTGAAGGTTAGGGAGGTCACATTCCCAAAACCGCTTTTAAAATCTGATACGATCACTATGAATTCTTGGTAATGTCCTTTGAGATAACTAATTCCCCCACAACATTTATGGATCCTCGAATACGGTGTTTTGTTAGTTTCTAGACCTGTTCTTTATAGTTTTTATCAATGATATCTTTATTTACTCTAAGAGTGAGGAGGAGCATGACAATCACCTCTGAATCGTCCTTCAAACTCTTAAGAATCATGAGTTGTATTAGTAGTTTTCCAAAGTGTGAATTCTGGCTTAGTTCTATCACTTTTTTGGGGTATATTGTTTCTAGTGAGGGAATTAAGGTTGACCCCCAAAAGGTGAAAGCAGTAAGAAAATAGCCTGATCCCACGACTCTAACCGACATTCGAAGCTTCTTTGGTTTGGTAGGGTATTACAAGTGATTTGTAGAGAGTTTTTCATCCATATTCACTCCTCTTACTAAATTGACTTGAGAAAAGGTAAAATTCTTGTGGTCTGACTCTAGTGATAATAGTTTTGAGAAATTGAAACACAACTTGACTACTTCACTGGTCTTGACTCATCCCGGGGGTACAACGGGATTATTTGTTTACTGTGGTACATCCAGGGTAGGACTTATATGCGTACTTACGCAATGCGGTAGGTGGTGGATTATGCATCTAGACTGTTAAAGGAGCATGAGAAGAACTATCCTACCCGTGACTTACACTTGGCTGTCGTGGTGATTGCTTAAAAATCTGGCATCATTATCTTTATTGGGTGCATGTAGATATCTTTATTGATCACAAAAGTTTGTAGCATGTATTTTAGTTGTAAAAGTAGAATCAGAGACAAAGGCGGTGGTTGGAGTTTTTGAAGGATTATGACACGAGCCTGTAAGGCCAATGTAGTGGTTGATGCCCTTAGTAGGTTGTCCATGGGTAGTCTTTCTCATGTAGAGGAACAAAATAGGAATATGGTGAATGATATTCATCGGCTTGCTAATTAGGAAATTTCACTCATACACTCCAATGATAGAGGGGTGTTCGTATAAGAGGTAGCTAAATCTTCCCTATATGCAGAAATTAAGGAGAAGTAGACCAGAGATCCCATTTTGATACACATTAAGGAGGATATTAGTCAACAAAAGGTAATGGCATTTGAAATTGGTGGTGATGGGGTTTTGAGATATCACGGTAGGATTTGTGTGCCGGATGTAGATAGGTTGCGGGAAAGGATTTTGGATGAAGATCACACTTCCAGGTATGTTGTTCACCCTGACTCTACTAAAATATATCATAATCTCAAAGAGATTTACTAGTCGAATAACATGAAAAGAGATGTTTCTAAGTTTGTGGGTAAGTTCTTAAATTTTCAAAAAGTTAAGGTGGAAAATTTGAGACCAGGTGGAACTTTCCAAGATGTAGCTTTACCTCTTTGGAAATAGGAGTTGATCAACGTTGGCTTCAGCACATGACTTTTGAGATCCCAAAACCAATATTACTCCATTTGGGTGATTGTAGATAGCATGACTAAGTCTTCCAATTTTCTTCTAGTGTGGACTAATTATTCAGGGGATGATTATGATAAGTTGTACATTCAGGAAATATTCCGTTTGCATGGGGCTCTAGTGTCTATCATAACTTATCGAGGTACGCAATTTTCTTCTCAGTTTTGGTGGTCTTTTCAGAGGGGTTTAGGTACCAAAGGAAATTTCAGTACTTCTTTTTACCCTCAAATGGATGGGGAATAAGATCACACCATTCATACCTTAGAAGATATGTTTAGGGCTTGCGTGATTGACTTTAAAGGTAGTTTGGTGGATAACTCCAGTGTCTACTACTCTAGCATCTAGATGGCTCTTTTTTAGGCTATATATGAGAGACGGTGTAGGTCACGAATTGGTTGGTACGAAGTGGATGAGGTTCATTTAGTCACCAGGCGATGGCGAAAGTGAAATTTCATAAAGAGTAACTTAAGACTACTCAAAGTCACCAAAAGTCTGCCGCCGATACTAGAAAAAGGGAGTTAGAGTTTGAGAATGATGATTAGGTATTTCTAACAGCCTACATTATGATGGGAGTCATGCGATTTGAAAAGAAAGGAAAACTTAGTCCTCGTTATATAGGACCTTATCAAATTACGAGAAGGATTGGTGGGGTTACTTATGAGCTTGAATTGCCTGCAAGTTTAACTTCTATCCATCATGTGTTTCATGTATCAATGCTGAAAAAATGTATTGGAGATTATTCACTTGTGTTTCCTTTTGATGAAATCAGTGTGAGGGATTCCTTATTGTATGAAGAAGAACCCATAGCTATACTAGATCTCCAAGTTCGAAATTTTAGAAGTAAGGATATAGATTTGGTTAAAGTGTGGTGGAAGAATCATCAAGTTGAGGAAGCTACTTGGGAGTGGGAGAATGACAAGCGTTCAAGATATACAACTCTCTTTGTGATGATGATATGAACAGTATTGATCTTATATCACTCATTTTATTCCATTTAATGTTTGAAATCGTGCTTAATGTGTCCCGAGTCATCATTCGGGGATGAATGATCCTAAGGGGGGATAATGTAACACTCCATATTTTCAAGCTAGAAATTGAACCGTCATCCCTATGTGTCTAAACTCTAATTCCATGATTTATATTTTATTCATGTGTCCTGATCTTTCTCCGAGAGTGTTAATTTATTATGAGGTGAAAATGTTCAAAGAAATCACTTAGAGCCAATTTGAGCTAAGAGTTTTTGATTTGTCAAAAGATTTGTATTCGATTCTACAAGGGTTAACTTTAAGCTTGTATAACTTTTTATAAATATGGAATTTTTAATCTCACTACCCAACAAATGATAGAGTTAGATTTCCAATGATACCAGTTTTGTCTTAATCCGTTACCTGAGTGAAAATTTATGGCATTTTTTATGAGAGGCAGTGAGTGCGGGCAATAAGCCCACGCCATGGGGGTTATTCCCCAGGAATGGAGGGGGTGTTGCGGGGTGTATACTCATATTATTTTAGTTTATTAGGGGTCAAGGGGCACTTTGGTCCTTTTTCCTTAACTTCAAACATCCAAAGCACGAATCATAACACCCAAAAGGGCATTAGTTTCCTATCTTCTTGAAAATAACTCAAGGAAAAACCCTCCCCTTAGACCAAGAAACAAATCCAAAACTTTTTTTCCCAAAGAATCGAAGGATTCAAGCTTTCTTCACCGAAACATGGAGCTTAAGGTATGTGGTACTATCATAAATTTCATAGGCATAAATTTATCATTTAAACATGCTTTTAAGGTATATTATTTTTTAGATGAGATGGGTTTTGAAATGGGTGTAGAACATGCATTGTGAATCTTTTTTATAATGAAATTTTGTATAAATTATGAGGTTGTTTCCCAAAACTTGAATTATTTTCAAGTGTATGAATATTATGAGTTTTCATAAGTTTTATGAGAGCATGATTTTGACGAAATTCCCTCTCTTGTTATAAAATCCAAAGTTTTAAGGTGTTGTGGGTTGTTCAAATGAAGGTATTACAAGTTTGACAGCAAATTCTTTACTATCAATATGGGTTGACATTATTTATAGTATGATGATAGGGTATTTTATTTTTTACAATTGATTATCCTATTAATTGAAAAGATTACACGTGTTTTATGAAAAGATTGGCTGCCATATGAAAAATTATTAAAAAGGGGTATTTTGCATATGTAATCATGTGTTTTGAAATAAGAACTCTCTTGTGTGATATTTGAATCTTTTGGGTGGCCATCTACATGATTTTTGAATGAAAGGAGGCTATGATTATGACATGACATGATATAACTTGCAAGTCTAGGTATGACGATACCTACAATAAGATGCCCTTAACATGAAAGAAATAAATATTTTAAAAGCATGAATCATGGTTTTAAAGGACTAAAATAGGGCATATAGAGAGATATTTGGTTATCTGAAGAAGGCTTGAGTTTAGATAACTCCTAGACTGGAACTGTGTTTTGCCGATATGGTTTTTATCTGCTATTCAAAAAATGGGATAAGATGGTATGTCGGCAAGTTGGGCACACATTTTCATGATACTCAAATCCTTGTGGAAAAGTTATATTGGGGGATTGGCCACCGAGTCTAGGGTAGACCCATATAGCCCGTGGGTATTCATGTTTTGTAGGGTGCACCATTTAGATCAAAAGTAAGACAAGAATGGTTGCATCTCATCAAATTATACACATGTATTTTCAATTTTTTTATGTTGACTTGCTTAATAAAATACTCCCAATTATGTTACACAAATTATATTATATTGTTGGATTATTCTACATACCGGTACTTTCGAGTATTGACCCCCTATATTTTAGGTTCTGAGGCCCAGTCCCATGGTCTTGCACAGTAGTAGTTACTTCTAGACTTTCAGAGATTGGTGAGCCTCTCTTACATCAGAAAACATTTATTCCAAATGTTCTTCCTTTTTATGGTCTTTATGGTCCAATCGAGAGCCTTGTCCCGGCCTAAGAAAATTATGGTTTTTAGTTTAGTAGAGTATTCGTAGACTGGTTTTAGAAATGGATTTGGGTTTTCTTATAGGTCATGTTCAGAATATTTAAGCTTGAATAATGGAACTTCCTATGTTTATTTTCCGCACTTTGTATTGTATTGTATATGCTTATCATTACATTCTAAGAGGTCTCTTGGGCCTTGATTGTTCAGGATGCCCATCCCGTCCAGGGCCTCAGTTCGGGTGGTGAAAACTACCCCCTCAGTATCACTTGCATGCATGACCGTTAATATCTTCTCTATCTACTCTATGAACCCTTGATAGTCCTCCTCAACATTGGTACTAGTAAAGGTAGATGGTTTCAACGTCATGAACTTGTCAAACAGAGTCATTTTAGAAAAACCATGTACAAACTCATATCTCCCGACCGATGGGACCGAGAAGACACAAGTTGGGAAATCATGTGGATAAATTTGTAGAACTCAGCATTTGAGACCTCTCTCTATGGGGATTGATTACAATTAACACCAAATGGAGGTGCCCGGGGAGGGATTGTTTGGATTGGAGGAACCCCTAGTGTAGTAGTGAGCTCTGGGGTAAGGGTTCTATATTAGGTCTACATTGCATGAGTAGGGCAGATTTATTTAGTGTTGTCCCAATAGGGATGGAGCCCCTGGCTAAGGTTTTCTGCTCATTGGATCTATACGGAGGCATGATCGGAAACATAGAAAGTTAGGGGCAAGGAAACACTCAGACTCTATAGCACGAACTAGAACATAAAGAAAAGAGAAAAATTCCTAAATGCCTCATAGCTTTCTCCCTATAAGTGTAGAGCTTCACACACCCATAAAAAGGACTCTACTCAACAAAGTTTCGTAGAAACCCTAGGATCCAAAACCATGCTCTGATACCAAGCTTGTCACGACCTGAGTTGAGGCCCGCGAGGGTAGTCCCGAGCCATAAATTCCCTTAAGATCACATTACATGTTATCTTGAACATAATTCATATGAGATGAAGGTGCGGAGGATAACATAGAAATCACGACAATGATTTTATTTTAATAAAACATTATACGTCATAACATCAATTTAAAAGAAGAAAACCAACATCTAAACATTAATCCATAGACAAAAGAATCAAACACAATCTAACCAATCTACGAAGCCTCTACTGAATTGAACATAATAATCTAACTAAATCGGAACAAGGCCCCCGTTTGGATAATAAAAGTAAAAAAAAAAATATGGGTAAGATGCCTTCTGAAGTAAGAGAGGCTCACCAACTCTAGATGTCAGGGGCTAGTCTACTACTGAACCGAACCACAAAACTATGCCTCAGAACCTATATTATGGGGGTTCAATACTTGGAGAGTATTGGTATGCAGAACAATTAAAAAATAACAAACGATTCAGGTAAAGTAAGTGATAGCATCGAGTAATCAATTGATCATAATATATATAAAATCACATTGGCATGTTTGAATAGCTTAAAATCATTCATGCAAATCATAAATTAAGCTCTCTCTATTTTTTATTCATTCTAGGCTAGATGGTAAACCCTACGGTTCTAAAAAGTATCCCATGGGCAATATGGGATCTGCCCTTGACTTGTCAGATAAGCCCACAACCTAAGTTTCTCGCAAGGGCTGAAGTTTCTGATTATGATACGTCAAAAGGAACAAGGACATTGTATAGTCCTTATTTAGGGCATAATAACCCCACATCGGCGAAACACAATTTTTTAAAATGAGTTATCTATACTCGTGCCTTCTTCGGGTAACCACCTATCCCTCTTAGAGCCTTTTTTTAGCCTTTTAAAACATGGATCTTATGGAAATCATGATCTAAAATATAAAAAGTCTGTAGTCTGGTCTTGTCTTAGTCTATTATCACATTTATCTGATCTGGTATCGTCGTAAAAAGACTTGCAATTCGTATAAGCCATTTTATATCATATCACATCATGCCATAGTCTTTTCATTTAAAACATATAAATGACCACACAAAAGATTTAAACATCACATGAGAGTTCATGTTTCAAATAGCAGATGAAATTTATGAAAACACTCTCTTTTCAATAGTTTAACATGTGGTGGTCAATTCTTTCACTAAACACATGTTGTTTCTTAACTAAAACACAAGAGCATTTATAAAATAGTAAAACACATTAATTTCAGCTTTTAACTGTTCATATAAACAACTCCCAACATGTTAAGACTATGGATTTCATAATAATAAGGGAAATTTCATAAATAATTCTCTCATATCAATTCACAGGATTCAGACATATATACACATGAAGATAATTCAAGTTCACGGAAAACCCCTAAAATAAATGCATACTATCATAAAAATGTATCCATAATGCATGCTCATCAAACAACTTCCAGAAGCCACTATATATACGTCTTTAAAGCTTATTAAAATATTAAATTTATGCCCATGAAAGATACGATAGTCGCAGATACCATGAACACGACGAGAACGGTGAGGAATTTGACCCCTTGGATATTAAAATTCTCAATCCCTAGGTATTTGCTTTTCTTTTGCTTTAGGAATGCTATTTAGGGATTGTAGAGGTGAAATAACATTTAAGGAATGATTTAAGTCATGGGGGATTGGTTTAAATGGGATAAAGACAAAAAATCTCCACTTGGACTTTAAATAAAGTTGTAGGAAAACAAAGCCTTCATGGCACGGAGGTTATCGCGGAGACTATCCTCCTTGCCATGGACCTTAACTTGGAGGCTATACTTTGTGTCACGGACCCTATCGTGGAAATTATCCTCCGTGAAATGGGAATATTACGGAGGCTTACTGCCTTCGAGGTTCGAAATAACACCAAAACCCATAAAAAAAATAAAATTCTTTTGGGGCACCCCTTCAACACCCCTAAGTACAATTTAAATAAAAAATCGATGTTTTGAGCGTGGGAAGGCTAAAAATAAATTACATGAAATTTTGAGGGTGTTACAAAAATATCAAGGCTAGGGGCCCGAACTAATTAAGCTAATAACTCAAAATTGACTTTTCAAATCTAATGGAACTGTCAGAATCAACATCTGATGCTCGTATAATAAAATGTTAACCGAAGTCAAACTAGTCACATAGAGGCTATCCAAAATCACAAACTCATATGAATAACTCTCAAACACATCGAGGATCATGCAAACCATTCCTGAAACTCATATATAATATAAAGCAATAACGAGAGAGGGTAAAATGTTCAAAACATAGAAAATTATAAAAATCACAACAAGGTTTATTAGAATAAACGACAAAAGGTAGGTTTTGAGGGTAAAAAGATACCTTTATTTGCAATTGTTGTAAGAAACCAGGACACAACATAGATAAATGCTATAAAATCCATAGGTTTTCTTTTGATTTTAAATTTTCAAAACCAAGGAAATTTCAGGGTAATCCTTAATGGAATAATGCTATTGAGACAAGTGCGAAACTGATGGAGAACATTGGTAAAGAGCAAAATCCCTTTAGCGAAGAGAATGTGGCACAAGCATTGCAACTCCTCCAACAACTAAAAGCTGCTCAGCAGAACCCAAATTGTACTGATGCTTTTGCCAATATGTGTTGTGCAAGGATAATGATAATGAGATGTACTCAAGGATTCTTTTTCCATGTATTTATGAGAATATTCATTCCTATGTCAGAGTGGCCAGTTCAACATTGTTTCATGGACGTTATTCCAACCTTAAGTCACCTTCATCATCATTATAATGATTATGAATTGTTGTTCAAAGTTTCAACTTAGATGTGTTTGTGTAGAAGTACGACTTTTGTAGGTTTACAAAATAAAAATAGACCAAAAATCTAGGTAATTGCATCAAATAATTTACACAATTCATTTTTTGGTTTTCTTTTAGCTGAGGCATAAATGCAGCATTTCTGAATCAACACATATCGTACTTTTTCTTCGTTCATTCTTAATTGGAATATCAAACGTTGGCAATGGATCAACCAGGCTTTTAATTTAGTATGATATTCCTGTCATTTAAATGGACTCGAGCATGAGACTTCAAATAAAGGTCGCAAAAAAGTTTACTAAATTTTATTGCACTCTTTGATGGTAATGTACTTAATCATTCACAAGGGTAAAACATGTTCTATATGATCTAGTGTAGAATCAAAAGGACTAATGTCCTTATATATAGTGAATGTTATCTTCCAACATGATGGGAGTTATTTTATCCTAATGTGGCCTAAGGACAATTCAACTTTACCAAATAATGCACTCATCGAACATAATATGAAAAAAATTAATACAATTACTTTTGTGGAAAAAATCATGATTTGGATGGCTACTAGAGAAATACACGTTACTATTACAGAATATAAATCGGATGAATGGAGAAAAACATAATTATTTCTTTATTTTGCAAGTGAATTCATGGCCATTCCATGTTTTCCAACTAGATTTAGAAATTCCAAGAGAAGTAGTAGCATTGAGTATAAATAAACTAGACTATTGTCTTACGCAAATCAATTGGATTAACTTCCAGAGATATTAATACAAACCAAAATAGTCTTCATTGTTTTTTCAGCCAACAACAGTACTTCTAGTCTTCAAAATTTGTCAATACTTAATAGCACTTAAGGCCATAAAAATAAAAATGCTATGTTAAATAGCAGGAAACTATTTCTTAATTTTCTTGTTGGGATGGGAACTTGCTTCTTCATGGAAAATGTTCACTTTTATGTAAAGGCTTATGTTGGATTTTTCTCTCACAAATTCACATACCCACTTGTCATTTTTCTGCACAAGGTTGCACCTACAAAAATTGCGCCATCCGCCTACTAACCATATTCTACCGTCCTTCCATTTCACAACTTTCGTCTCAAATTCTCTGCCAGCAGAGTCGCGAATGGACATGGTTGAAGGGAATTCATGTTTGTAGTCTCTCACAACATCCACTGGAACATACTGCGATTAGGAATAAAGACTTTATTATATGACGGTGATATAAGATTAAACTATTGATAATATCATTCACCAAAATAGTTATAGGTTCTTAATTACCAGTTGATTTCTCCTCTTCGATTGTACTTTCGCTACAAAGTAAGGATTTTTTGGATGAGTTGCGCACCCACTTTTGAATATATCAGCACCAAATGTGTCATAGAGATCATTCACCTTGTGAGCAGTGGCTCTTTTCCAACCAGCTGAATAAAAAAAGTTAATTGATCAAGCTGACAAACAAAAATCTCATGAAAACTCAGAGATACTCTATACATTTTTTATAAATGATGTTTTATTTAAAATGGACTTCGAGAAATAAACAAGACTTTTGACACATATCAACATTGCTAGAAAATGATATTTAACTTCACTATTCATAGATTTTCAAAAAAATAACAAAAACTGCCCATAGCAGGCTCATTTTGTCACCAAACCAAACAACTGAACCTTTTTAAAACCCTTTAGAACTTGTATTGCTAAAAGTTTCATGACTTTTATATGACTTCAAGATCATATACAAATATACAAAGATGCCATTTATTCTGTAACAAACAAAAAAGAAAGGAATTGAATTACATATAAAAATGAAACGGAAGAGTAGATATAAAAATCTTTAATTTGTGTCTACCTTTTAAACGTGACTCCTTGTTGTTAAATGTGCCAGACCTCTCGTTCACTTCCTCCTCCTCAGTCTTTTCTCCCTCCTCCTCCTGATCATCATCATAATTAAGATATCCTTCCTCTTCCACATGCTTGCGTTTGGAATGTGTCGTCTTTTTAGTCTCTTCTTTATCTTCCTCCTCTTCTTCTTCAAATTCCTCCTCCTCTTCATAAACTTCTTCCTCTTGCAAGTCCTTCCATTTTGAACATGGCATCTTTTTGGTCTGGTCGTATTCCTTATCCCCGTCCTCCAAGGAATCCTTATGACTACGATTAGAATAAGAACTATTGTTGCTATATCTAGGCCAATTCTTCCATTTTGGCTCTACACTCTTTTGATGTTCAATATTCATTTTTTCTGATTCCTCCAACACACCCAATTTTAAACATCCATCCTCTTTCTTTTCACATCCATTAGATCCAAGTAACTGGATATTAAATATTTTATTTCCATCATAGTCAAAAATTACAAAGTCACCATGCTTTAACTTGTTGTCCTTGATGAATTTCGGCCATCCATACTGAAAATAAATTTCTCTTCCTATTTTTGCCACTCCTATAGGCCACATATGGCCAAGTCGATCCCTTAGGGAGACCTTCTTAGGTAACTTTCCATTCTTGTAATCCCTAAAACCTGGAGGAATTTTCTGAAAAATATTTTCACTTTAGGATAAATAATGTACAACAACATCAAGCTTTTTTAATTAGATTGACCAATAATAAAATCACCTAATATGAGGCGGAAATAAATTCAAAGTTTGAGATTTTTTGAGTTTAAAATTCAAGAATGTAACTCTTTCAGAAATGACAAAATAAAGATGAGGAATTCTCATAGTTTTACTTCAATGTTACTTCCTTCAACACTCACGATATAAATAATTTGAAAGTGATATATGCAATTTAGGACATCCACTAACTGTATTGTACATAAAAATCATATAAATTAGGAGATTTAACATATATAAAATACTTATATAAAATTTACTTGCATCACACAAGGAATATTTCCTGTTTCTTACTTTCCATCTCCGTACTCATAACCCTCATCTTCAAAAAGTCTAACGTTAAAAAGTTTCAATGAAAAGAGTCGGCAAGAATCGTAGATCATGACGAAAGAGAAGGCATACTAGAAAAAAATTTAAAATACCATGAGGCTCTAAGTTCATTTTGTATCAAATGTTTGCTGATATAAATCTACCAAGGCCTTTCCCTTCCCCCTACCCCCCCCCCCCCCCCCATATATATTTATATATATCTACCTCATCTACAAAAAGAAAAAAATGGTTCAAGAAAAGGGTTAGGAGAGAGCATAGACGATGAGTGGGAGGGGGCATATACTTACCAACTGTTTTGCACTGGTTTCCGTTGAAAAAACCTTAAAAAATCCCTTCTCCATGTTCGATTTTGGTATCTAATTTTAAGAGATGGAAGAATTGATGGCGGCACAACCTAGTAACCCTAAATTTTTCTTCAATGTTGATGGAGAAATCATATATAAAAGAGAAGAAGATTACAAGAATCTAAAGATTCTCATAATTATAGTATTTTTTTCATCTTGTAATTTACTCCATTCATCCATTTTTATTTTTTCGGTATTAACTTAGAACATCCTTTCTGGAGCAATGAATAGAATGATTATTTTTCTATACCACCCTTTTAACTATAATAAATTCTATTCATTGGAAAATAATTATAGTTAAGAAGAAGGGTAAATAGAAAGTAAGTGACTAGCTGTTGCTTTATTTTTTATCTGGAAGAATAAAAGTGGAAGGAGGCAGTAGTAAATGTCTCTTTATCTTTTCACTCTCATGTAGTAAATGCCAAAAGACTAACCATGGAGAAATGTGACGATTTATTGTGAGTGAGTTGTGTTTGACTTCATTTGGAATTGAAAAATTATACCTAATATAGTTACTTAAAAAAGAAAAAGTAATGGTACCATTAGAGTGACATTCAAAAATTGGGGTTATGATAACAATTGTCGCGGTCCAGCCTTGACAAATAAGCTAATCGTCAAACAGTACAACAAAATCCAATAACAATGAAAATAGTATGATAAGACTTCTAGAACGAAGTCCGTCCAATCATTAAAATATGTATAACAAAAACAGAAACTTGAAGAAGTAATTTAAAACCACCAAAAATCTGGTGTCATATTAAAAGAGCATCTAAATACAAATACAAAAACTGAAAAGTGCAAAATCTGTCTCTAATCCAAATAAGTACATAAGTAAAATAGAATGGCATCTGAAATCCTCCTTGAACTCTAGAACGGTCCAGTACCTTGAATAGCACCAATCAACAACATGATATCAACCTCTGCATGTCGTGCTAGAATTTGTATCAAAAGAGAATAGTAGGGTGAGTACGATACACTTGTACTAAGTAGATATCATAGGTTGATTAAGAAAAATAGAAAATAAGATATATAAAATAACACTAAGGTGACTTCCTGAGTAGCCTAAACTAATCTGGAAAGAAGCCCTTAAAATTAACATCTAATTTGTTGGTAACTAATATGTAACATCTAACCCCTTTACAAACTTTTGAATCCTCTCAGACTCGAAAGACACGCTAGCGTCTTAATATCTGTAGAAAGTGTGAAAATGAGGCTCATACCTAGCAATAGTTATGGACCCCTACTCCATGTGATCAAACTCATCAAGCATCTGAGCTATCAAGCTATATGAAACAAATCTCTCCATGAATTCCTCAAAAAACCGAGTTCTAGTTATAGCAAACGAACCCAAAGGTGTACAACTAGAAAACGACCTCCACCAATCCGAAGTTAAATCCATTAACTGATAGGTAGTATAAATAACTCCATGAGTCTTAAGGGATCTAAGATTATGTATCTTTTCCTTGAAATCCTAAAGAAATCATAGGCATCCTCGCCAATAGCCCCATTAAACTTGAGTCTCTCAAATTTTTCTGATCATTAGAAGATATAATTATACCTAAAGAAAGCATAGGAATAATAATCCTGACAAATAATAAATCCACACATGAGGTCCCATGATGGTTGCACCCAGAAGTAGGATTATCATAAGAAAATTGGAACTAACGGTGGAACATTAGCCAAACTCTGAGTGATAACATATACACTGAATGAAAAACCCTCCAAAAAACTCAAGATATGAACAAAAAAACCCCAAAGAACAGGGGTATCAAATAAACTATGTGGAACCTGAGTTGGCCTGGCACATACTATCTAGTAATTAGCTCTAGCATACTCAACCTCCAACTCGAGAGAGGTCTCCCTAGAACATCCTCTAGCTGGGGTAGCTACTTATGCCCGACCTCTACCTCTGGATGTCCACGACCCCTGCCTCTCCCTCTAGTCAATAATATATCCTCAAGTGATGGCTCAGCATCCCTAACTTCTCGAGATCTAGTGCTCACCATCTATATAGAAAAAATTAGCACTTAACTTAGAACATTGGAAAAAACAACCTGCATGACTAGGAATTAAAATATAGAATTTTTTTGAAAAAAAATCTTATAGCTTCTCGAAGATAGATACAAACATCTACATACCATTCCATGGGAATAAAATAGATATCCTACTCTTACACTTATGAGATCAATGAACCTGCCTGCTTTGATAACAATTTGTAACAATCAAAAAATCATGTCATGATGATGCTTTTCGTGGTTCGGCCTTAACAAGTAAGTTAGTACCCAACAGTACAGGAAAATCCAAATAGAATAAAAATAGTAAGACGAGACTTCTAGAACGAAGTCAGGCCAAATATGATATAAATATAATACAAAAAAGAATCTGCTGAAGTAATATAAACCATCCAAAATCTGGTATCATATTGGAATAACATTTAGTACATATCTGAAAATTTAAGAGTCCAAAATCTGTCTTTGATTCAAATAAAGACCTCAGTAAAATAAAATAATATCTGGATCCACCATGAACAGTAGAATGATCCAGTACCTCGAATGGAACCAATTAATAATGAGATCTCAACCTCCAAATGTCATACTCATGCTAGGATTCACACTACGAAAATATAGTAGGGATGAGTATAGTCCACTTATACTAAGTAGGTAACTTAGGTTGGCTAAGCAAAGTAAAAAATAACATAAGTAAAATACACTATAAGCACATCACCTGCAAACAGAAAATCTCAAAATAGTAGCTCACACCATCTCCACTAACAGTTCTAATATATATACACAAAAATGGAAAATAGCACAAATATATGAGAATGAAATATCAAAACTAAACATAAATTAAGAAAACTACAGAAAGCATAAAATATGCATATGCAAATGTAATATGGATGGTATGAATGAAGAAATTCATCAGATGACTTTCTGTATACAACTACCGAGCTCGTAGCTTCAAGCTACGAACGATAGGGAGTTTACAACCCATATACAATATCTCAATCTCAATCTCAATGCACCTCTCTAGCTCATGCTCACGGAGAGGGTGCTTGTGAAAGTATCTATCATTTTCTTTCAAAATTGATTTTCCACAATGGTATTGGTATATCATGAATGTATAAGTATGAAATGATGTTGTAATACTCACAATCAACAAAATATGATGATATTCAATCCACCCCTTCCCCCTCCCTCTCCTCCTCCCCCCATAAATATGTGTGTTAGTGTGTGTGAGAGAGAGATCCCAAAAATCAACTCAATATATTCACAATTCATGATTATCAATATTAATTAGACAATATTAGAATAAATATACATGTAAGATATTAGTAATAAGTTATCAACTTCTAATTCAAGTATTTCTATCTTGATAACGACAATCATCAAATAAGGTATTTATTAGAAAAATAAGCCATGCGCGGGAATTATTCAAAATGAAGGCATTTAAATTAACAGATAATGACAATGATGTCAAATAACCCCCTCCACATAGGCAAAACACAATATCAGATCTTACAAGTCAACAACAATATCAAATATCATATAGATGAGATGATGAGCACCTATACGACTAACTATGTATCGTAAAGAGCTAAAAATGGATGATGATTTTTTTTTGATATTTTCCTATGTTTTCCTTTTGGATTTGCAATCTCAAGAGTGGATTAGTGATTCTATCAGACTTGTTTGGTGTTGGCATTGATGATATACACCTTATCAGTGCGATCTGAATCACTTGAGCTAAGTTGATAAATTTTGGGCTTGTAGCCGGTGTTATTGAGTTGACAATAACATCTGAATGACTTGTATATCGAACAAGAAATTGTTTCAAGTTGATTTTACTCATTCTTACATCCATTGCCCGATTATAAATTGTTCTAGGTGTTCCAATGCAAAATGATTCTAGAAGGTCTCATTATCCCCATGACCGATAAGAAATTATTTTAGGTGAGTTTATGGACATCGTTTATCTCCTATGGGTCTTAACTAGAAAGAATATTGGTATATTTATAAATTACCGACTAAATTCTAAAAAAACACACATTTTTTAAATGAAAAAATATTTTTAAAAAGAAATATTTTTTCTGAAATGACACATTATTTTAGAAACGGTATAATATTTTGAAAAAGATTCATTATTTTAAAATGACAAATTGTTTCTTAAAAGACACTATTATTTCTGAAATGATACATCATTTTGTAAAGCAATATGGTGTTTAAGGAGATTATTCCCATAAATGTTTTCTCTTTGGATAAATACTATTATTATTTTGTATAAAATTCCAACATCAAATGCCCAAGGGAGTATGTTCTGAAAATAAGAAATCAAAACAGTAAAATAAGACCAAGATGGCTTTCTGATACACCCTTTTGTGGGATGCAGTGCATCTGATTTTTTTATTAGATTTTCATGAAGAAGGCAATTCCTTATATGTTAACTCTTCCTTCCTTAAAGTTTACGCCCAATACTTTTACTTTATTTATTGTTCTTCATTTTTACAGTTTGCTAAAAGAGGCCAAGAGGATTAAGAGATCTATTTTATAACACTATGACTTTTCTCATGTGTCGATATACCTATAACGATTGACAACACATCCAGTTAACTACGTGTTAGAGTAAAAATTTCCTTCTATAAATAGTTGTTCTAGAGTGGTAATAAAAAATTATAATATATCATCAATAGGCCCATTCAGGGTTATGAAATAAAAAGTTACATCACTCAAATTTCATAACTTGCTCTCTTTTCTCTATAAAAATAAATGTTCCTATTTTCTTTTTTATCCATCTAAAAATGGATTTTGTATAAAGCAAAATTCTTGATCCAAATATTCAAGTTACTAAGTTAATTTTTTTTCTAGTTACTCATATGTGATATAATGTTGTACTATGTTTTTTATTTTCTGATACTTTCTTTTTACGAGGTAGATAATTGCATCAATATTTGGGTCAAAAGTCACGTGTACAAAAGAAGTATATAGAAAGGAAAAAACAAGGAAAACATACCGTTTTCTTTAAAAGCCTACAAATTTTCTATATTACATGGAACTTCGGGTGAAGAAAAATAAAATAAGGGACAGTAGGTTATTCCTCAAGTTAATAAAATTCAGCTCTATCCCTACAAAATTCCTCTCCCCTTTTGTACTTCAAACTATTAATCAAAAAATAGTTAAACACCTTTCACCAACTTAATATAGCAAACTATTCAAATGTTGGGGAATTTTGGTTTTACCTTAACTCCCAATCTATATTGTAATCCCCTTATCCATTTTCCTTCCCCTACACCATATTTTTTAAAATTACCCAAATCCTATATTTTGATTGTTTTAATCATAATATGCCATTCTTTTCGTATAATTATCAGTTATTCTCATTTTATTTAGTTCCTAAACACTGCATTTTCTTTTGAGTTGAAAATTGAGAAGTCTAAATTTAATCAACGCAACTAATAACTTGGTCGACCAAGATAATATTTAGTCAAAGCCACTTATATGTATGTCTACTAAGATAAGATTTAGTCAAAGCCACTATTAACTAAGTCTACCAAGAAAGATTTAGTTAAGGCTACTAATTACTCTGTCGTCCTACATAAGTCCACACTTGGGAAGATAATTTGAAATTACTAGAATTGGATTCTCAACTGTTGAACTAGTAGTAAGAGAATCTTTTAAGTTTGGAAACAAATCTTTAATCCCTTATAGGAATGCTATAAATTTGTTTACTCTTTTTTAGCACATCCACATAGCTTCTCTTAATTTTTTGAAGAAAAGTTAAAGAAGAAGGAACATTTTGGACTTTTGGTAAGTAAAAAAACATGGAAACTAACTTGCATTAAAGGAAAAATGTTGGTTTGACTTTGTGGGTCCTCTCTTAAGGCGAGTTTAGAATTTGTTTTACTATTTTTGAAGTGTGTATGTGTTAGTTGTATATATGGGGGATCTCATAAGATTAGATGACGAGCATCTATACAGGTATTAGTATATCGTGTAAAGTTAGAGCCAACCAACCGATTATTTGGACTGATTTTGTGAAATATTGACTTAAGTTAAAAGATTGATTAGTATCCGAACATATGGTGTCTTGATATTTTTATTATTACTCAAGGGAATGTAGTTTGATAATATTTTATTATTGTGGGTAATTTTTAATGTGAAAAGGTCTTTGTTTCATAATTCTGGTTATTGACTAATGTTTACACTTGAAGTAAAACTTCCCCTCCTCATATGTATATTATCATCAGATTATAGGTTTTACTCTGAGGGTCATAGGGTCATGATCTGGAGGATTGATTTAATAAGGAAGAATGTGTCACGATCTAATCCGAGGCCCTAGATGCGAAAGGAATCCTGAGTCACTAAGGCCGAGAGACCACATAGTATTATATCATGAACATAATTCATACGATATAAAAGTGCGGAAGATAAGATAGAAATCCAAGTTGATCTTATGATAAAAATATGTCAATGAAGTTATGACAAAACAATACTCAAATCACCTCTACGAAGCCTCTACTTAATACTAACTATCTAGGCCAAGACATGGTCGTCGACTGGACCTTAAATTTAAAGAATGAACATATAAATAAATTCCCTTCCGAAAGGTAGATGGCTCACCAACTCTGTCATATCTCAAATATTCTACGGATGTAATGGACTATGAGACTGTACCTTAGAACCTATAATATGGGGAGGGGGGGTCAATACTTGAAAAGTATTTGGTATGAAGAACAATAAAAAATAACGTATATTTCATATAAAATAAGTGAGAGCATTATGAAAATAATTTAGCATAATATATATATATATATATATATATATAAACATAGTCATAATTCAAAAGCATCAAACATTCTTGTAAACCATGGACTCAAATCTTTACTCTAGTTCTAAGCTAGATAGTATACCCTACATTTCTACAATCCCACGGGCTAGATACAATCCGCCATTAACTCATCGCCCCAACCCCCTATTCAAAGTTTGCCGCAAAAATTTGTGTCCTACAAACTATTCTAGTATATACAAGTGCCCGAGGGCAAGTATACATTGGCCTTTGCCAATCATGTCTCTTGAGTAGACAAAACTCAATTTCTATCTATGAGCCCTTACACTCAAATGTCTTCTTCAGGTATCCATCTAACTCTCTTTAAGACAAGTTTTAGTCCTTTAAAATCATGCTTCATTCTCAAGATATTCATTTACTTTCATGTCAAGGGTACTTCATAATAAGTATCATCATACCTAGACTTGCAAGCCATATCATATAAAATCAAATCCATAGCCCTTCTTATTCAAAAAACATGTGAATGATAGCAAAACAATTAAACATCACATGAGGGTTTTTATTTCAGAAGCATATGAAAACTTATGTAAAATACTCTCCTTTCAAGTCATTAATGCATGGTGGCCAATTCTTTCATTAATCGCATGTAATTTCATCATTAGGACACAATAGCCTTTAGTATGAGAAATACCTCTTCGAAAATAATCAAATTAACAATTCATAATAGTTAAACAGGCATTTAAAATTCAATATTTATCATCATTCTTAAAACATCCCCAACACTAGTCACACATAAATCTTATAACAGAAAATGAGTACTTATAGTACATACTCTCAAACCCATTTGACAATTCATAACATGTTAAGACCATAAATTTCATCATGGTAGAGGGAAATTCATAATTCTTACTCATAAATTACTTTTTGAAACTCACACAATATTTGCAAATGATTATTACTCTAGTTTAAGTCAAAAAACTCCATGATAAATGCATACACTCATCAAAATGAATTCATGATGCATGTCCTTCAAATTATTTTGCAAAACCCACTACATATACATATTTAAAGCTTTTTAAAACGTTAAATTTATGCCCATACAAGTTAGGATAGTCCCACATACCTTTGACGGATAAAAAAATGAATAATAACCTTGAGATTGGAATCTAAATGCTTAATAATTGAGGAAATCTCTCCTTGGTAATCTTGAGAAGAAGAGGATGAAGAGTTGGTGGCTATTAATTAATATTGAGACTGTTTTAGGGTTATATGACAGATTGAGGGAGTTATTGGGTAGGTGGGGGGTTCATCGAAGGATTTTTTTCCCTTGAAAAACTAAAGAGAAAAGCGGTATAAGACTGTGACACACTTCTTATCATAGAGTACAGGGTCTGTGCCATATGGAAATTGCGGACCCTCACTTGTTCCTCACAAAGATGCTCATAACTTTATTCTCGGGTATAGAATTAAGGTGAAATTGGATGTTTTGGAAAGAGTACTCAATTATCAATAATTTCACGTGTCATAATCTCCAAAATTCCATCTATTCAAGAAGTAATACATGCTCAAAGTTGACCGTTGTAGAATTGAATACTAAAATTTGGTCGATAACAAAAGTTCTTAAATCAACTTCATTCTAAGTGTTTCCTTCAAACATTCTTCACATCAAAAGAAATTTACACGCAATGTAAATGATCATGGCACTTATATTTATATAAAAATAATTGAATTTGAGTTTATACACATAGGAATAATGGCTTGAATTCTAGCCTGAAGATGTGGGGTGTTACATTATCTCCCCATTAGAACCATTCATCCTCGAATAATGGATATGATCTTTTGAAGCTTTAGAAGTATGGAAGAGAGTATTAAACTTCACATTAAGAATTCTTACTTAACATAAGACGTATATGAATCAAAATAAAAGGGTTTCATGGCAACACCAAGCAAATTAATTAAACACAAATCATGAGACAATGAGACTAATGACGTACAAGGGGTAAAAGACCCAAAGTCCCTCACCCCAAGTGAGAAAAATTGAAACTAGATAAAATCTACTCTCCGTGATAAGAGCCGTGGCACAGAGGATCACTACATCAGAACCCAAAAATAGCTGTGAAACCTTTCCAATACACCCTTTTAACACCCCTAAAGTACATGAGCTATGTGAATTATGATCATAACTATGTAAGACACAATTTTTCCAGGAATTCTCGGCTTGATAAGATTGATAAAAGACATGAAATAAGATTTAGCAAGCTATAAGAATAGAAGCATTCTACACCTCAAATGATGCATCTAATAGACCTCAAATATAGCAATACTCCTAGACTATGAATTCATCTATGAATGCTACACTTCACCATTTCAATCTTACAATTTTCCCACAAAATACAACATAACAAGAGCCCGAGTCTATCAATACATTACTTCCATTTTAAAGCCTAATCTGGATTTAAAAGGTGCTAGGTTAAGCTATGGGGCTCTATGCCTTACATCCATTAGAGAATAATACTCCTCCCTATCACTACACTCAAACAACATCATGTCTTCTCAAAAGAACTAGCCACATTACACAATGGTTTGTATATCTATCAATTACAGTATTCAAGCATATCTTTACTACAACCACTTCATGGTGTTCCCCACTAAAACAAGCAACTTAAATCACTCTCACCAAAGTTTTCACCACATATCCACTTCCTAATTATTTCACATACAAAAATTTCATCTCCCTCTTCACCTATAACCTTAGCTCGAGTAATAACCAAGATTTCAACAATCAAGAACATCTAATACACTTACTATCATCTTAATATAAGGAAGGTCATTGAGGGACTAGAGTCCAAGCATCAAGAGTAGGAGTGATACTACTCAATTATGATCGATATTTGTTGTACTACTCGAGGTGAGATCTGTGAATTAAGATATGATATAATGGGCATGAAACACTTTATAGAAACAAACTAGATCATAAATAGAGGGTCGTTTGAGCATTAACTTTACATAGCATGAGTTCTTTAGACTTGTCACAATGAGAGACATGAGCGCATATATCATGAGTTGTATAGAATAAAGCCGTAATTCATTTAGACAACGATTGGGACCAGGATTGCTACTTGAAGCTACTGCATCTCATTTTAAGAACTGAAAATAGCCATGAATTTACATAAACCTACCTATATAAGCTACAACCGACATAAAATGAATCGATAACATATAAAGAGTATAGTTTCTTAGAACTAAGCATAAAGTGAGACATGAATTAATGAATCATAAGCGTCATAAAATTGATCTTGAATACTTGGTAGCTTGGATTACTAGGAAGCATTGTTCCTTCTAGTTGAGGAGTGGAGAATGGACATAATTTTCATAGAGAACTCAAATCTTAGGCATAGACACAATTTAAATACATAAGACATTGGTAGAATGTCCTCTTGATCAAAAGTAGGAGAATTTTTCTTGAATAAAAATAGAGTTATCATGACTCTACCCAGAATCTCACCACCATGAGAAAAAATAAAGACTTATCTTAATTCATCATATCCCTCTTAGATAAAATTCATAACCCTAGACTTGAGGACATATCCTCACATTAAATCTACAAACATAAAACTCAACACAATGGGGGTATCACCATACACATAAATTCTAAATACTCCCTGATAAACTTTAATCTAAATACATTGCTTTCTAGGGTTACTTCTCTTAACTTTTGCTAGCCTCTGTAGCCATCACCCTACCACTCACACTATCATGAGCATACACATCCACACTCCTTAACAGATAATAATCCATTCTCCACTACTTAATATACTAGAATTAAACCTTTAATCATATATCATTAAAACTTAACAATGCTTTTAAAAGTAGACCAAGCACTCACATCATCTATCTATATTTCCTATAGTTCATCTCTAAAGAACACCATATAGTAGCTCTCTAGACATCTCCATACTAAGAAATTCAAGAACAAGTACTAGATACACATGGAACTTAAACACATAAAACTTTATCTAACCACATGCTACCTGGTGTTAAACTAATTCTTAGAAACGCAACGCTTTTATCCACCAAATGAATCAGCTACAATTCATCATTTTAACACTAGTCCACATTTATATATATCATAATTATCCACTCTATTTTTTTTCATAAATTGCCAGTCTAGGATGTGGCACACATCCAATCAATCCTTCTAAATTACTCCCACAATTCTCACATTACTATCCTCAAGATAACATTCTTGCTAGCACAATCCATATTTAAAGTTCAAACCTAGTGTCTAGCATAAATCAGGTAAAATCACTAAAACATCCTGCATAATATACTAGTGCTCTGAATAGAAAAATCATCCGAAATTCCTTATTTCTTTTAACTACACAATGATAGTGCTACACCTTAATATTCATTAGACACCTTCTCACATATTTTACTTCTTTACAACTACTAGACAAAAGAGAATCAAGAGGATAAAGTCATATGATAAAATTATCAACCATACTTTTATACAATAACCCATTACTGTCATGATCTAAACCAAGGCCCTAGCTGCGACGAGCATCCCGAACCATGAATACCCCGAGAGACCCTTTAACATGTAATCATAAGAAAAACTTATATGATATAAAAGTGTGGAAGATAAACATAAAATTCATGGGAAATTTATAACACAAACTATGTCAATAAAATACGACAATACAATATTCAACTTTTGTCTACGAAGCCTCTACTGAACCCTAACTATCTAGACCGGGACAAGGACCTTGGCTAAACTATAAACTAACTTAGATTAAATATAGATAGATTTTCGTCCATTGTAAGGGAGGCTCACCAACTCTGAACTCCTGGAACAATCAAATATTTTTGAATTAGACCGCGGGACTAAGCCTCAAATCCTAAATTATAGGACAATGCAACAAACCACAAAGGATGGCCAATACCTAGAATGTATTGGTAGGAAGAACTAACCAAAAACAACATATATTCCATATAAAATAGTAGAGAGCATTAAAAAAATAATTTATCATAATATATATATCAAAACACATAGGACTAATTAAGTAAGCTTCAAAACATTCTTGTAAGTCATGACTTAACTCTTTAGTTGACTTCTGAGCTAGATAATACACCCTACAAGTCTACAATCCCACGGGCTGTATCAAGGCCCCTAATCCATGTTTGCCGCAAGGATTGGGTTCCTACTTATTATTCTAGTATACTAGTGCCCGGGGGTAAGAATACATTGGTCATTGCCAATCTTGTCTCTCGAGTCGACAAAACTCAGTTTCCAGCTATGAGCCCTTACACTCAACTTCCTTTTTCGGGTAACAATCTAAATTTATTTAAGCCTAGTTTTTGTCCTTTAAAAACCATTCTTCATGCTCAAAATATTCATTTACATTCATTTCAAGAGAGCTTCATAATATGTATCGTCATACTTGGACTTGCAAGCCATATCATATCAAATAAATCCATAGCCTTTCTCATTCCAAAAACATGTTAATGACCACTAAAATATTTAAACATTAATTGAGAGTTCTTATTAGATAAGCATAGGAAAAATTAAGAAAAATACTCTCCTTTCAAGTCTTTAACGCATGGTGGCCAATTCTTTCATTAATCACATACAATTTCTTTATTAGAACAGAAGAGCCTTTATCATGAGAAATACCTCTTTGATAATGTGCAAAATAACAATGAATAATAGGTAAGGAGGCATATTAAGCTCAATATTTATAATCATGCATAAAGCATCCATAAAACTAGTCACACATAAATCTCAAAATTGAAAAGGAGGACTTATAGTTCATGCTATGCAACCCATTTTACAATTCGTAACATGTTAAGACCATAAATTTCATCATGGGAAAGGGAATTTGATAATTTTTACTCATAAATCACTTTTAAAAACTCACATAATATTTGCACATTAGTATAACTTTAGTTTGTGCAAAAAAAAACCCATGATAAATACATTCTTCCATCAAATTGAGTTCATGATGCATGTCCTTCAAATGAGTTCTAAAACCTATTACATAGATATTTAGGATAGTACCAAATACCTTTGACAAAGAAAAAACTGAAAGATAACATTGAGTTTGGAATCTATATGCTTAAGAATTGAGAAATCCCCCATTGACGATCTTAAGAGGAAGAGGATGAGGGTTTGAGGTATTTTAATTGGTCTTGTAATGGTTTTAGGGTTATAAGAAGGATTGGAAGATTTATGGGGGGAGTGATGAGTGAAGATTTTATCAATCATTCACACAAATCATTCGTGCACATTACCTTATTTTTAATGAGTAAATGGCAAATAATTGTGATTAAATGCACTAACATCCACACTTTGAAATAATAGATTTGAATAGATAGAAAGATGTGTATTCTCGCTTAAAATGATCAAAAAGGGAGAAAGAAAGTGGAGCTGAAGACCTGGAGCAGAAAGGCCTCAATTACCGCGATCACGGTCTGCTGACCGTGATCGTTATATTCAAGAAGGGACAACCAATCATGGTCACGCAAGTCTATCGCAATCGCCAAGATAGTAGTGGTATAGGCTGGAGTTGCGGCCAAGATGGTATGATCACGGTTTAGCAGAAGATTTTGTCCCAAGGGAAAATCTAGAAATGCACGTGGTTGATCTCAAATTTGTCAAAAAGGACTCAAACCCTTAAATTATTGATTTCCACCATCTTAATCTTTTTATACCATTGGTTTGAATTTAGTTTGTATCTATTATTTTTAATTAACTTGATTTCCACTCAAATTATTCCTCAACTATTCGACCCACTCTCCAAATTTGGGTAAATATATTGACGATGACCACCTTGCACTTAAATTGACGTGTAAGTTGAGCATTATCAAAAATGGTGTCATTGTCAGGTAACAATTTGGTGTATGAAGTTAGTTTTGAATATTAGCTTACTTTCTTTAATTCGATCTTGTATATATTTGTTTGTGATTTTCTTTTATAGGTAGATTTTTATTATATTTTACTTTTCTCTATGGCATCTTCAGACAAGTATGATGTCGGTAGTTGGGAATTATATCGTGATGACCTACATCCAATTTATGATGGACCAAACTTTATGAGAGATTGCAACTATGCTTCTCGGAGAGATATGAACCCACCATCTCGATCCTATAGGGAGTATAGGTGTTCTTTATGTAGTGGTCGAGAAGGATATTAGGATGACTGTCCAAATGCCCTTCATCTATTATGCTAAAAGGGTTTCTAGGTTTTCTTATGATCTTTATATGTACTATGATGAGAAGAAGGAAGAGAAACATACCGAGACCAATAGCTTTGACACAAGGCTACTATCTATTTTGGATCGCATTGAGGAAACGGGTGAGAATATACAACACATAGAACAAGTGAAATTAAGATAGAAAAGTTTCAAGATGGAGGAAATTGGAAAAGAAGAAAATCTTGAAGCTATCACTGCCTTGCCCATATTCAATGAGGAGGTTTATCAAGAAAAGAAACCAAGCTATGATGATGAGCTTGGTAGAAAAGACTCCTCGGTAACTTCCCATTCTACCTTATCAGATGAGAAAGAAGATGCCAGAATAAATTGAAAGGTACTAGAGTCAATAGAAGAATCAAGGCAAATCTCTTATGATGACTCTACTTTATTTGGGGGAGAAGGTGCTTTGGAGGAGCCTATTCCGAATTAGGGTTTGGACCTCATTCAATCAACTTTTGAACATTGTTCCTTGAGGATGTGATGAGAATCCATCCGCCGAGACAAATGTTGGATTGTGGGGATACGGAGTACGATTCCTACTTTTTGGAATTTGACATTCCAAAAGAGCATATGGAACCCCATAAGGCCATGGAACACAACTTCCAATGTAATAAGAGTGGCATATTGATGTGCATACCTTTACCCAAAGGTCCAAGCCACAAAATTGATGTAAAGTTGGGCAAATGGTTTAAATATTGAAAATGGCGAGATTGAAGCTTGCTTGCCATTTCATCACCTCTTTCATCCCTCATCATGGAAGATCTGAATATTCTGTTCCTCTGCTGCTCATTACATATTGAACAAAAGATGGGATGGAGATTCAAATCTTCTAAGTGAAAGCACAAAAAGAAGTGGTGAAGGTATCTTGCTACAATGTTAATATAAGCGCTCGATGGGAGGCACCTCATCATGCCACAAAAAGTGGAACATATCCTTTTTAATTCATGCATGATAGAGTAGATTTTTGATTTGTTTAAGCATGCATAATCCATGAAATGTTAGTGCTAAGAGGAATTTTTATTGAATTTGAAAAAAAATATGTTAAATTGGCATCTTGGACTAAACAAGTAGTGCAGGAGACTCAATTGTTTGGTTTCAGTTACCACGAACGTGAGTCGTTCCATCACGATCGTGGAGACTGCATGACTGCGATCGCAAAACTAGGACTGCGATGATGGTTAAAACAATTTAAATAACCTTCTGAATGCCCATTTCCCATACGTATCTCTTTCATAATTCACTCAAATTCTCTAAACTTTTTGGCTTTACTTCTCATATCCATGTGGAATTTCATTCCTTTTGCATTATCCGACCATGGTATGTTTTCCTAACTCCCTGATTCATAACTTAATTGCATGCTTAGAACTTGTAGTTTAGAGAGAGTTCCAAATTAATTCTTTTATTACAAAATGCATATTAGTTTGTGATTGTTGATGTGGTTAGCTATTGTAGTTGATGTACACACTAATAGGGAAATCTTGAGTACCCATATTTAGGCTCAAAATGGTTGAAACGTGTAATACCTCGAAGATTTCTAGCAAATTTCATCCCAAGAATGACTAGTATTATCTTCTAAAGTGAATGATAATTATTCCATGAGGAATATTCAAGATTTTCACTTTTTTTATGTGGAAAATTCAATAAGCTCTCCATCAATATATGATTCACTTAAATCCAATAACCAGGTAAGAAGTTATGACTATTTCAAGTTCTCATCGTAATATAGAGCCATATTAGTCTGTGGTGCACCGCGCCACAAGAGGAAATGACATTTGGCAATTTCCAGTAGGTGTTCGAAATTATGGCGCATCGCGCCAACACTCAAATTTAGAATTGTTCTTTTTCCAGTGTCTCAGCGCGATTTCTCCTGTGTCGCACCAAAGTCCCAAGTCACGAAGGAAGGGGCAACACGATGGCTCCACATCGCGCCATCCCTCAGTTTCCCAATTGTCAAATTCCAGTGACATGGCGTAATAGCGCTGGATCGCATCATGGGTTCAATTCGGGAAATTTTTACTGAAATTACAAGACGCGTCCAGGGTTAAAAAGGTTAATTTTCCACCCCTATTTAAGCCCTTTAACACGTGATTCAGCCACTTTTCACCCAAAATACACTCTTTTCTCTCAAGAACAAGCTAGGATTTTCATAGAATATTAAATTTGAAGAAGTTTTCACCATCAATCTTCACAAAATCATGAACTAAGGCATGCATAGTGTTCATTCATGGACTCCTTTCGTCCATGAAACCCAAGAATCCCTTTTCTAAATTCAAGTTATTGATTTTCTTATGAATTTCATGATTGGGCTTCTTTTGTTCATGCTAATAATGAGTAATTGAATTGTATTCCATGAATTAGTGCTAAATTCCATATGGGTTGATTTGTATCGGTATAGATTCATGAAATCCTGGGACTAAACCCTTGAATGATTAAATTGGAATTGAATCACGAAAGTTAATTGTTGTATGATGTTGTTTACAAATTTTACGCCTACTATGTGTTTGGTTGAATGCCTAGATGAAACGAAAGTTTCTAATTAGCATGATATCATGAAATCCCCATGTACGTACAAGCTTATGCCTATCACCTGTTTGATGAAATGCTTAAGTAAATGTATTATGATGATTATTATGTATTCAAGTAAGTCATGCTTTGTTAGTTTCCTTCTATCGAATCCTGGGGGTACCTGTACCCGAAACATTAGTTTTTTACCTAGAGCCATGTCATGTTTTCATAATACTCTCAGTCAATCTATGAATCCTTAGACTTCAGATAGTCTTATGACTCAGGAAAAATCTCCATGATCTCATGACTCAGTCAGTTGTCAAATATCAGTAGTATTCCATCAGTCAATGGAACTTAGTAACTCAACTCATGTTCAGTTCGGTAAATCATGTTCAGTATCCATTCAAATGGGAGTAGGAATTAGCACCGAGTGAACCCAAGGATGGGGACACACACTATCAGATGAGGGTGTGATCTTTAGAAGTCATCCTTGCATTCCATAACTATGTAGCCATCATAGGTTGAGACATCAATACTGTCCGATGAGGGTTGATGAGGTGGATAAGATCTGTCAGATAAGGGCCTCACCGTTCTTTTTTGGGGATACTATCAGATAAGGTTCTCCCACATCTTGTCCTTACTAGTGGTGCGGTATTGACACCCTTTCAATTGGGGTTACAGATTGGACCCCAACTCAGCCATAATAGTGTATCAGGGGCATGTCGGTTAAATACTACCTCCCACAGTTTCAGTACCAGTCTCAATACAAGAACTCAGATAGTTCTTCAGATTCAAGACTGTCAGATACAGTCGACTCATATACAGTAAGGAACTCAAATCGTTCCATCAGATTCAAGACGGTCAGATACAATCACCCATGTTATTAGTTACATTCAAATACAACTATTTATTCTTTCAATTATAGTAGTTATTAGTATGTCATGTCATCAGTATTTCGATTCAGTAATCACGATATCACAGTGTCAGTTACAGTTATGTATTTATATATGTATTCTCGGATATATGTTAGACAGTCAGCTAGCATTATTCATGCATGTTAACCCTTGCATTAGCCTACCTCATATGTATACTCAGTATATTCCATTGTACTGATGTATTTGCGCTATGGTGCTTTCTCTTTATTTTACACCATAGGTTCAGAGACACGAGTTCCAAATCAATAGTAGATTCCAATCTCAGCAGTCAGAATAGAAGTGAGTCCTCATCCTTCGAGGAGATGATTATTTATCAACTATTTCATTGATTAGTTATTAGTTGGAGTTAGTTGGGGACATGTCCCATCAACTCCTTGTTCATATTAATCAGACAGTAGAGGCTTTCTGACTAGATGAAGACTATTATGTTTCAGACTTTAGTATTTACAGTTTTGTTTTGGGTATTGTATTACCCCTTATATGTTATCTCATCCATGTTATGTTCATTATTGAACCCTATGTCCTTTAAGTGCATGTTTCTCTATTATTCAGTATTTTATGCAGTATATAGGTACATATATCAGTCATGGGTTAGCTTTTGGTCCTTCGGGGTCATGAGCACCATGTAGCATTCCAGTTCAGCAAATCGGGGTATTACAAAATGAGTGTGTACACCATGTTTTTTATTCAATGCCGCAATAAGTACATTGCTATTCTATAGAGTTTGGGGCTGTGATCACACATTCTTGGCTGAAATTTTATGATTATAATGTTAATATGCCTAGAAGGAACAAAAAGTTGGGTTAGAAGTATGTATTGGATTAAAGTATATAAACTGAAAAATCTGGTCTCAGGTACCGCGATCGCGGTCAATGCTATACCATCGCCATACCTAAGGATAGGGTTTGCAGGAACTAAAATATATACACATCTATTCCCACCCCCAATACCTTATATAATTCTACCACATGAGCTTTCCTTTTTAATTTGGTATTTTTTAGGTACGAAAATGCTAATGATGGTCTGAGTTATATTGATTATAGGTTCTAAACCTCACAGATGGGAGATTTTGACAACACCATGTTCATGGCCGCCGAATGCTATGACCTCTTCTTCAATGATCTGCCAAAGATGAAATTACTCGCAAAAAAGGGTATTTGACCTAATAAAGTAGAGGAGAAGCTCCCATCATTCCATGCCTGACTCAATGTTATCGGGTGGATGTGTTTTGCATCAGACCCCTACTATTCAAATGAGTAGTAGGTATGTGAGTTCTATACGAACCTTAGTGTAATTTCTCTCACAAACCCAGTAATGATAATTAAGGGAAAGAAAGTGAACTTTGAAGAGGAACGAATTAATGACCTATATAAGATGCCTAATTCTAACGTGGGGCAATTCCAACCAAAAGGATGAAAGCCAGAAACATTAATGGAATACATACTATGTCTGGGCAAAGAAGTACACTGGGCCATCACTAAGAGAGATATTTTTATGAATGACTTCACAACTGAAGCCAGGCTATGGCTGAATATCATCTGCAGAAGAGTCTTGACATGCGCCAATATGTAAGGGTTGTTTCTATTATCTTTTTTGGGTCCAAGATTGTAGAACTAAAAGTACTTCCTTCCAGTCTGTTCTGGTAGTGAATAAATTCCCAAAATTCTTTACTGATGATCTCCCTGGGATACCACCAGATAGGGAGATAGATTTTGGCATTGACCTATTGGTAGACACCTAGCCTATTTCTTTTCTGCCATACAGAATGGCTCCTGTATAATTGAAAGAGTTTAAAGAATAGTTAAAAGGATTTTTTGACAAAGGATTTATTTTTTCTAGTGTCTCTCTCTAGGGTGCTCTGATATATTCATGTGTAAGAAAGAAGTGTTCCTTTGTACATGCATAGATTACCTTTAGCTGAACAAAGTCACAGTTAAAATAAGTATCCTCTCCCCAGAATCAATGATATTTTTGACAAACTCTAGGGTGAAAAATGTTCCCCTAAGATAAAACTTTGTTCGGGGTGCCATCAGTTGAAGGTTATGGGGCTGACATTCCCAAAACCATTTTTAGAACCCGATACGGTTACTATGAATTCTTGGTAATATCCTTCGGGCTGACTAATGCCCGACAACATTTATGGATCTAATGAATAGGGTGTTTTGTCATTTTCTAAACCTATTCTTTATAGTTTTTATCAATGATATCTTTATTTATTCTAAGAGTAAGGAGGAGCATGATAATCAACTCTGAATTATCCTTCAGACTCTTACGAACCATGAGTTGTATGTGAAGTTTTCCAAGTATGAATTCTAGCTTAGTTATATAGCTTTTCTGTGGCATATATTTTCTAGCGAAGAAATTAAGGTTGACCCCCAAAAGGTGAAGGCAGTAAGAAAATGGCCTAAGCCCACTACTCCTACCGACATCCAGAGCATATTTGGTTTGGTAGGGTATTACGGGATACTTGTAGAGTGTTTTTCATCCACAGACGCTCCTCTTATAAAATTGACTAGGGAAAAGGTGAATTTTTTGTGGTATGACTCTAGTGACAATATTTTTGAGAAACTGAAACACAAGTTGACTACTGCACCGGTCTTGACTCTTCCCGAGGGTACAAAGGGATTTGTGAGTTACTGTGATATTTCCAGTATGGGAATTGGATGCATACCTATGCAATGTGGTAATGTGGTGGATTATGCATCTATAAATTTAAAGGTTGATGAGAAGAACTATCCTACCCATGACTTACAGTTGGCTGTCATTGTGTTTTCTTAAAAATCTGGCGTCATTATCTTTATGGAGTGCATGTAGATATCTTTAATTATCACAAAAGTATGTTGTATGTCTTTTTGTAAAAAAAGTTAAATTATAGGTAAAGGTAGTGGTTGGAGTTGTTAAAGGATTATGAAATGAGCCTGCACTATAATTTGGGTGAGGCCAATGTAGTGGCTGACGCCCTTAGCAGGTTGTCCATGGGCAGTCTTTCTTATATGATGAAAGGAAACGGGAATATAGTGAAGTATATTCATCGTCTTTCTAATTTGTGAGTTTGACTCCTAGAATACGATAATAAAAGGGTGTTTCTACAAGAGGTAGCTAAATCTGCCCTATGTACAAAAGTTAAGGAGAAGAAGACTAGAGATCCCATTTTGATGTAGATTAAGGAAGATATTGGTCAACAAAAGGTAATGGCATTTGAAATTGGTAGTGATGGGGTCTTGTGGAATCAAGGTAGGCTTTGTGTGCCGGATTTAGATAGTCTCTAAGAAAGGACTTTAGACGAAGCTCACACTTCCAGGTATATTATTCACCCTGGGTCTACTAAAATGTATCATGATTTTAAGGATATTTACTGGTGAGATTACATGACAAGAGATGTTTCTAACTTTATGGGTAATTGTTTTAATTGTCAACAAGTTAAGGTGGAACATTTGAGACCAGGTGGCACTTCCAAAGAGACTGCTTTACCTCTTTAGAAATGGGAAATAATCAACATGGACTTTAGTACAGGACTTCCGTGATCCCGAAACGAATATGACTCTATTTGGGTGATTGTAGATATGATGACCAAGTCTTCCCATTTTTTTCTAGTCTAGACTAATTATTAGGGGGGTGATTACGTTAAGATGTACATTCAGGAAATATTTTGTTTTGATGGGGATCCAGTGTCTATCACTACTGATCGAGGTACGTAATTTTCTTCTTAGTTTTGGCGCTCTTTTCAGAGTGGTTTAGGTACCCAAGTAAATCTCATTACTTATTTTCACCCTTAAATGGATGGCCAAGACGAGTGCATCATTCAGACCTTAAAAGATATGTTGATGGATTACGAGATTGACTTTAAAGGTAGTTTGGTAGATAACTTGTCATTGATAGAATTCTCCTATAACAAAAGCTACCGCTATAGCATCCAGATGGATCCTTTTAAGGCTATTTATGGGAGAAGGTGTAGGTCACCAATTGGTTAGTAAGAAGTGAGTGACGCCCATTTGATTAGGCCCGATCTTGTTCATCAAAAGATGGAGAAAGTGAAAGTTCATAGAGAGCGAGTTAAGACTACTCAAAGTTACCAAAAGTCTTACGTTGATACTAGAAAAAGGGAGTTAGAGTTTGAGGTTAATAATTGGGTGTTTCTAAACGTCTCCACTATGAAGGGAGTCATGCAATTTGAAAAGAAAGGAAAACTTAGTTGTTGTTATATAGGACAATATCAAATTATAGGAAGGATTGGAGGGGATGCTTATGAGCTTGATTTGGCCGCACGTTTAGCTTCTATTCATCATGTGTTTTATGCATCAATGCTGAAGAAATATATTGGAGATCATTCGCTTGTGTTGCCTATTGAGGAAATCAGTATGAAGGATTCCTTATCGTATAAACAAGAACCCATAGCTATACTAGATCATCAAGTTTGAAAGTTTTGAGAAGTAAGGATATAGCTTCAGTTAAAGTGTTGTGGATGAATCATCATGTTGAGGAAGCTACTTGGGAGTCGGAGAATGACATGCGTGAAAGATATCCAACCCTCTTTGAATTTATGGATGATGATATGGAAGGTATTGATCTTATAACACTCATTTTATTCCATGTAACTTCTGAAATAGTGCTTATTGTGTCCCGAGTCATCATTCGGGTATGAATGATCCCAAGTGGGAGATAATGTAACACTCCATATTTTTCAAGCTTGAAATCAAACCATCGTCCCTATGCGTGTAAACTCTAATTCTATTATTTATATTTTTATTCATATGTCATGATCTTTCTCCTTGTGTGTGAATTTAGTATGAGGTGAAAAATGATCAAAAAAAATAACTTAGAGCCAAGTTGATCTAAGAGTCATTGATTCGTCGAGAGTTTGGTATTCGATTCTACAAGTGTTAACTTTAAACGTGTATAACTTTTAATAAATGTGGAACTTTTCATCTCACTACCCACCAAATGATAGAGTTAGCTTTCCAATGATAGCAAATTTTTCTTAATCCGATACTCGAGTGAAAGGTTTTGGACTTTTTATGAGAGGTAGTGAGGGAGGGATATAAACCCATGCCATGGGGGTAATTCCCTCCTGAATAGAGGGGGTGTCACGAGGTTTATTCCCACGTTGTTTTAGTTTCTTAGGGTTTAAGGGGAACTTTGGTCCTTTTACCTCAACCCCAAACCTCTAAAGCACGAATCATAACACCCAAAAGGGCATTAGTTACCCATCTTCTTAAAAACAACTAAAGGAAAAACCCTCGCCATATTCCAAGAACGAAATCCAAGAATCCTTTTCCCCAAGAATCCAAGGATTCAAGCTTTCTTCACCAAATCAAGGAGCTTAAGGTATGTGGGACTATCCTAAATTCCATGGGCATAAGTTTATCATTTAAACAATCTTTCAAGGTATATAATTTCATAAATAAGATGGGTTTTGAAATGGCTAAAGAACATGCATTGTGAATCCATTTTATAATGAAATTTTTTATAAATTATGACGTTTCCCAAAACATGAATTGTTTTCATGTGTATGACTATAATGAGTTTTGACAAGTTGTATGAGAGCACGATTTTTACGAAATTCCCTCGCTTGTTATAAAATCAAAGTTTTAATGCATTGTGGGTTGTTCAAATGCATGCATTACAAGCTTAAGATTAAATTCTTTACGATAATTAGGGGTTGACACTGTTTATGGCATGATAAGAGGATATTTTTATTGTTTACAATTGATTATCCTATTAATTTAAAGGATTACATGTGTTTTATGAAAAGATTGGCCTCCACATGATAAATTATCAAAAAGGGAGTATTTTTCATATGTCATCATGTGTTTTGAAATAAGAACTCTCTTGTGTGATGTTTGAATCTTTTGGGTGGCCATCTACATTATTTTTTAATGAAAGGGGGTAATGATTATGATAGAAATAATACGGCTTGCCAGTCTAGGTATGAAGATACCTATAACGAGATGCCCATAACATCAAAGAAATAGATGTTTTAAAAGTATGAATCATGGGTTTAAAGGACTAAAAAATTAGGCCTAAAGAGAGCTAGTTAGTTACCTGAAGAAGGATTGAGTTCAGATAACTCCTATCCCGAAATCATGTTTTGTCGATACGGTTTTTATGTGGTGTTCGGAAAGTGGGATAGTATGGTATGTCGACAAGTTGGGCATACCTTTTTAAGATACTCCAATCCTTATGGAAAACTCGGATTGGGGTTTAGACGCTGAGTCTAGGGAAGACCCATATAGCCCGTGGGTATTCATGTTTAGTAGGGTGCACCATTTAGATTTCAAGTAAGACAAAAAGTTTAGTCAAGGCTTTACAAGATTGGTTGTAGCTCAACAAATTATGCCCATGTATTTTCAATTCTTTTTTGTTGACTTGATTTATTAAATGTTGTCACATATGTTAAACAAATTATATTATATTGTTGGATTGTTCTACATACCAGTACTTTCGAGTGTTGACCCCCTATATTTAAGGTTCTGAGGCTAGTCTCGCGGTCTTGCACACCAGTATATTACTTTGAAACCTTCAGAGATTGGTGAGCCTCCCTTATATCGAAAAACATGAATTCCATATGTTTCTTCCTTTTTAAGTTTTTTATGGTCCGAACGCGGGCGTAGTCCTGGCATATGCATATTATCATTTTCAGTTTAGTAGAGACTTCATGGACTGGTTTAAGAAATGGATTTGGGTTTTCTTATGGGTTATGTTCAGAATGGTTATGTTTGAATAATGGGATTTCCTATGATTTGTTTATTTTCCGCACTTTGTCTCTTATGGTATATGCTTATGATAGCATACTAAGAGGTCTCTCCAACCATAATTGTTCGGGATGCACATCACGTTCAGGGCCTCAGTTTTGGTGATGACATCTATCCCCTCAGTGTTACTAGCATGCATGAACCTGAATATCTTCTCCATCTAATCTATGAAACCTTGATGGTCCTCCTCAACCTTTTTACCCGTTAAGGTGGATGGGTTTAACCTTATAAACTTTCCAAATCGGGTGATTATAGAAGAACCAGGTACAAATTCATATCTCCTGACCAATGGGACTGAGAAGACATAAGTTGAGAAATCACATGGATAGATTTGTGGAACTCATCATTTGAGACCTCTATCTATGGGGACTGCTTATGATTAACACTGTATGAAGGTGCCCGAGGAGGGATTGTTTAGATTGGAGAAACCCTGGTGTAGCTGTGAAATCTGGGGTAAGGTATCTATAACATATCTGAATTGCATGAGTAGGGCATATATATTCAGTGTTTGTCTCAATAAGGATGGAGCCCCTGGCTAAGGTGTTCTTCTCATTAGATCTATATGGAGGCATGATCTAAAATGTAGAAACTTAGGGGTAAGGAAACATTCAGACTCTATAGCATGAAATAGAACATGAAGAAAAGATAAACATTCCTAAATGCCTCATAGCTTTCTCCCTAAAAGTGTTTCTCTTCATGCACCCATAAAAAGTACTCTACTCAACACTACTTCGTAGAAACCCTCGGACCCAAAACCGTGATCTAATACAAAGCTTGTCACAACCCTAGTTGAGGCCCTAGCCTCAAGGGGAGTCCTGAGCTAAAAAGTCCCATGAGACCCCATGACATGCTGTAACACCCGACAAAAATTGTCCATGCGTTAGCTCGTGGTAATATGCTCTTAGAGTTAAATGACTAGAATGGTGTCAAAGAAACTTAGTCTCATTTTTGACTTCCAAAGTGAGTAAATTTTAAACCATATATAAATTCCCTAATTTCAACTTTATATCATATGGGAAATTGAATGAGCTTTCCATCGATATAATATTTTCCCAAATTCGATACTCGTCCAAGAAGTTATGGCTAATTTAAGTTCTAGTCGTAAAACACCGTCATTTTGGCGATTGGCGTGTCGCCGAGGGGGCCTATTTAGAAATTGACGAATTCCAGTAGCATAGTGCTATTGTGGAGCGTCAAGATGAAGTTTCAGGTGCCAACCAGTAGTACAGCGTGATGGTTCTGCGTAGCGGTGACGTTAAGAATCCCATTCATCAATTTCCATTGAGCCACCGCGATTGTGGCGCATCGCAGTGGCCCATGAAATCGGGCTCCAAGTTATATTTTTTTATTCTATCTCATTAAGGGTATATTGGGTATTTTCCACCCCTTTATCAGCCTAAACACGGGATTTAATCCCAAAGATACCAGAATACATTCATAATCATCAAAATTACTCAAGAACACTCTCTAGGGTTTCAAACTAAAAACCCAAATATCTCAAGATTTTAAGATTGATTGAAGATTTGGAATCCCCAAATCAATCATTTATCAAATTCCTAAATTTAGATACATGGGGTTTATCCTAAAATACATGGGCTTGTTGAAAACATTCAATTATGATTTAAAGATTATCAAACATGAATTTGTTAAAAGGGTTTGAAATCCATAATTTTATAATGCTTTATGCATTTTATTGATATTGTTGTTTTGGCCTTTAGGACTCATCCCCTTAAATTGATTTACAAGTATAAGTATAAGTATGAAATTGAAATTTAAGATTTGTTTCAGCGCACATATTATGAAGTCCCGCTCTTGTGATAAATACACGTTTATGATCTTATTGTGAATGATTTGAAATTTTTGATTTATGGTTTTGAAAATAGTTTTCTCAATAACTTAGTGTTTGATCATGATTTAGAGATGATGAGAGGGAGCTTTTTGATATAATTACACCCTTGTTTTAAATGAGAAAGAGTTGCATGTGATTGAGAAATTTGACATGACCACCTTGTATTATTGAAATGCTTGACAAAGAGAGTTCCTTGCAAGTGTTTACATGAGGTTTGAGAAAGAGTTTCTTTGAATTGATTTATTGATATGGTGGTCCCAAACTTATGTTTTAAAAATAGAGATTATAATATGTTATTAATGGCTCATAGATGTGACTTGGAAGTCAATGGTATGACGATACCATAAGTATGTATGTCATAACAGAGTATGTTTTTAGAGTTTAATTTTAGAGAATTCATGTTTTAAAGAGTTAAAACTGGGCTTAAATAGGGCTAGGTGGTTACCTGAAGAAGGTTTGAGTTCAAGTAACTTTAAGCCTAAAACCGTGATTTGTCGATCTGGGTATATTATTTTTACACTGGCGATGGCCGTGTGGCGTAGCAGAGTCAGAGACTCCAACCCTTGCGGCACACTTGGGTTGGAGGTTTTCCCGCCGAGTCAATTGCGGATTCCATATAGACCATGGAATTTTAGAGCTGTAGGGTATACCACCTAGCACAGAAGTAAAAAGAAATAGTGTAATAGAGTTCAAATGATTTTTCAGAGTCTTTCAGAAATTACCATGATATTTCTTACTATTTAATATGTTTATGAAATGTTTCAAATTGCTCTCATATATGTTGAATATAAATTTTTATTTTGGATTTACTCTGCGTACCAGTACAATTGTATTGACCCCCTACCTCCCAAGTTTGGAGGCTCGGTCTAGGGGTTTAGCAAATCAGTACAGTATCCAGAAAGAAGTGATCTGTATAGGGGTGTGCCTTGTTTGTTCCAGAAGGCCTATTATTTCATACTATGTTATTTCTTTGTTTTGGTCTACTAGGGGCCTTGTCCCTATTTTTAGAATCGTTTTGAGATATAGTAGAGATTTTGCATACTGAGTAAGATCTTATTCAGATGTTTGGAATTGTAGCTTTCATTCTTATGTCTTGAAACTCAGACTTAATGACCATGTGTAACACCCTAATTCGCTGAACGGGAATGCTACACGGTTCTCATGACCTCGAGGGACCACAAGCTAACCCATGACTGATATTTGTACCTGTATACTGAAAATCATGATATAATAATGCGGACTACATAGAACTGTAAGTCCATAAGGTTCAACTGAATAAAACTATGTGTGTGAAAGTACCCAAAACAACTCAATCTGAAAGTCAAGTCTGAACGTAAATCTGAACATAAATCTGAAAGCCTCTAAACTATCTAAATAAGGAGTTGAAGGAACATGTCTCCAACTAACTCCATAAAACTAAACTGAAGAAATAAATAAAAGTATCAAATCATATTGTCCTAGAATCAATAAGGACTCACTGTGTCTCTGTGACTGGAATGCTACCGCTACTGCTGGGCTGGAGCTCGTGTCTCAGAACCTATGGTGTAACATGAAAAGAAAGCACCATAGCGTAAATGTGTCAGTACAACTGGAGTACTGAGTATACAATCAAGGTAGGCTGAACATAAAGGATTTCATGCACGAACAACACTGACTGACTAATATGAACGTGGGAGTGAAAACACACATATATAGAAACTGGTACCGTGAATATGTGATAGCATGACCTGTAAGCTAATACATGGGTTACTAATAACTGTCATGACTGGTAATGAAACTGATAATATGGACGAATGTATCTGACAGTCCTGTATATACTGAAATATGAAGAATGCCCTGAGTTCTTTTACTGAGACTGATACTGAAACTGTGGGAAGTAGTGTTTAACCGACATGCCCCATGTATGTCGTTATGGCTAAGTTGGGGTCCAATATCTGCCCCGACTGGAGGTGTGTCAATACCGTGCCACGGGTATCGACAGCCTGTGAGTTACCCTTATCTGGCGTGTACTCAATGAGAACGGTGGGAACCCTAAACTGATGGGTTCAGACACTTCATCAACCCTAATCTAACGGGTTAAGATGTCTCAACCTACACTGGCTACGCAGTTCTGGAACACAAGGATGACTACTAAGAATCACACTCTGAACTGGCGGGTGAGTTCCTATCCTTGGGTTCACTCGATGCTAACCTCTACTCCTATCTGGAGGGACTGGATGTGAATAACTGACTGTACATGACTTAATATTACTAAATTATGTTGACTGGCAGAACGTTACTGATATCTGACAACTGACTAAGATCATGAGGTTTTCCTGAGTCACATGACTGACTGAAGTCTATGGAATCATAGCTTGAGTTTGGATATCGTGAAACATGACATGGCTCTAGGCACCCAACTATAGTTTTTGGGTACAAGTACACCCAGGACTCGATAGGAGGAAACTGACACACACGACATGACTTGATTACAAGATTTGAGTCCACAATTCACAATATCATAAGTAAGGATTTCATAATAAGAATGATTCTCAACAAACTATCACATGATTGGGAATGCACACAACATGTATATACATGCATGGCTTCAATAACATAGTCATTCCATATCACAACAATATCATGAGCATCTCATACAACTTCTTCAATTCAAGACAATAGCATGGGGATCACGTTGAACATAAACTTAGAACATGGAATAGGCACTTAGGAGTTATTATGTTATAAAAGAATGATATCTATTCCCTTAGGTATTTTCACAAAAACATTACATGCATATCTTAGGCATAGGTGGATTCATCAAGATTTCAAACATTCAACCACCAATTTCACATGTTTATATGTTAAATACCACCATACCCTAACACAAAACATACAAAGATCCCATCTTAGGCATCATCAAACTCCAACTACATGAACATCAACCACCAAAAACATAAACATCATAATACATAGTTTAGAAGATGGTTTTTTAGCTTCATGGACGAAAGGAGTCCATGAATCAACTCAAGCATACCTTAGAAGGAAATTTCTTGATGATTGACGGAGGAATTTCCTTGAAATTGGATCTTCAAGCTTAGTTATGCAACCCTAGTTGTTTTTCTCTCTTAGTGATCTTGGATGATGAGCTTTGAGATGATAATAGGGTTGTAATATGTTTAGAAGCTATATATTTCGTAGGTTTAAGTTTAGGGACATGTAAGGAGTGTTAAAAGACTTAATTACCCTTAAAATAACTCAAAACAGAGTGTTTTTGGCACCTTTAATTGACTTAGGCGGCACCCAAGTGATTGCCTAAGCTAGGTTGGGCGGCGCCTAACCAATTGCCTATTCTTGGATTGGGCGGCGCCTAACCAATCGCCTATGCTTACTGGCTCTCACAAAAATAGGCATAACTTTTTTCTCAGGGATTAGATTAAGGCAAAATTGGTATTGTTGGAAAGATAATTCGATTCTCTACAATTTGGTGGGTATAAATAATCCAAAATACCACATTAACATCGAGTTATACTCATTCAAAGATGACCCTTGCAAAATCGAACACTAAAAATTGATGGATTCAAAAACTCTTAGCTTCTATTACCTTAAGTGACTCATATGAACATGCTTAATGCATCATAAGCTATCCTATCACTAGGATATTCATTGTAAGTCATGTACTCAAGTATTAATCACAGGATAGGAGATTTCATACGTAGTAATACTTATTCACTTCCTAGCTTAGAAACATGTGAGGTATTACACCACGTTTCCGTATCAGATTGTATTTACGCATCTGCTCTTATTACATAAATATTGTGCATGACTACCAGATAGAGTAGGACGTATGGAAATTCATGGTTCAGGATGTCCGTCATGGCCAAGCCCTAGTTCGGTTCCTGACACATGCTATCTTGAACATAATTCAAATAAAATGAAGGTGAGGAAGAAAAAATAGAAACCACGACAGGATTTTGGTTTAATGAAAGATAATACATCATAACATTAATTCAAAAGAAGAAAACCAACATCCAAATATTGATCCATAGACAAAAGAATCAAACCCAATTTAACCAATGTATGAAACCTCTACTGAATTGAACATAATAATCTGACTAAACTGGGACAAGGCCCCCGTCCAAGCCATATATTAAAAAAAAAATATATGGGTAAGATGTCTTCTGAATTAAGACAGGATCACCAACACTGGATGTCTGTGGATAGTCTACTACTAAACCAAACCATGAGACTATGCCTCAGAACCTATATTATGGGGGTTCAAGACTTGGAGAGTATTGTCGTTCAAATAACGAATAATTTATGTAAAGTAAGTGAAGGCATTGAGTAATTAATTTATCATAATATATATAAAATCACATCGGCATGTTTGAATTTCTTCAAATCATTCATGTAAACCTTAAATTCATCTCTCTCTATTTTTTCCTTTGTCAAGGCTAGATGGTACACCCTACAGTTCTGAAAAGTATTCCATGGTCTATATGGGATCTGCACTTGACTCAGTGTCTAAGCCCCTAACCCAAGTTTCTCGTAAGGAATGGATTTTCTGATTATGATACGCCAAATAGAACAAGGCCACTATATAGTACTTATTTAGGATATAATAAACCCGCATCGTTGAAACATAATTATGGAAGATAAGTTATCTGTACTCGTGCCTTCTTCAGGTAACCACCTAACCCTCTTAGAGCCTATTTTTAGCCTTTTATAACATGCATCTTACTGAAATCGTGATCTAAAATATGAAAAGTATGTAGTCTAGTCTTATCTTAGTCTGTCATAACATTTATCTGATTTGGTATCATCATACCAAGACTTGCAATTTCTATAAGCCATATTATATCGTATCATATGATGACATACTCTTTTGATTTAAAAATATGTAAATGACCACCAAAAACATTTAAATATCACATGAGAGTTCATGTTTCAAATAGCAGATGAAACTTATGAAAAACACTCTCTTTTCAATACTTTAAAATGCAGTGGTCAATTCTTTCACAAAACACATGTAGTTTCTTAACTAAAACACAAGAGCATTTATAAAATAGTAAAACACTTTAATTTAAACTTTTAATTGTTCATATAAACAACCCCCAATATGTTAAGACAATGGATTTCATAATAACAAGGGAATTTTCATAAGTCATGCTCTCATATCAATTCTTAGGATTCATACATATATACACATGAAGATAATTTAAGTTCATGGAAAACTCCCAAAATAAATGCATATTGTCATAAAAATGGGTCCATAATGCATGCTCATTAAACATCTTCCAAAACCCACTATATATACATCTTTAAAGCTTATTAACATATTAAATTTATGCCCATGAAAGATGGGATATTCCCAGATACCTTGAACACGACAAGAACAGTGAGAAATTTGACCCGTTGGATGTTAAAATTCTCAAGCACTAGGTATTTTTTTTTTCCTTTTCTTTAGGAATGCTATTTAGGGATTGCAGAGGTGAAATAACATTTAAGGAATGATTTAAGTCGTAGTGGATGGGTTTAAATGGGCAAAATACCAAAAACCCACCCTTGGACTTTAAATAAAGTGTAGGAAAACACAGCCTCCGTGGCACGGAGCTTATCGCGGAGGCTAGCTTCCTTGCCATGAACCTTAACACGGAGACTATCGTTTGTGTCACGGACCCTATTGCAGAAATTATCCTCTATGAAATGAGGATATTACGGAGGCTTACTTCCTCCCAGGTTCGAAATAACACCAAACCTCGTCCCAAAATTTTGAAATTCTTCTGGGGCACCCCTTGAACATCCCTAAGTACAATTTAAGTCAAAAAGCAATGTTTCGAGCGAGGGAAGGAAAAAAAAATAACATGAAATTTTGAGGGTGTTACAAAAATATCAAGGCTAGGGACCCGAACTAATTAATATACTAACTCAAAATTGACATATTGAATCTAATGAAACTGTTAGACTCACCATCTGATGCTCGAAAAACAAAAAGTTAACTGAAGTCAAAGTAGTCACATAGTGTCTACCAAAAATTACAAACTCATATGAATCACTCTCCAACTCATCGAGGATCATGCAAGCCATTCTTTATATTCATAAATTGTATAAATCGATAACGAGAGAGGGCAACATATATATATGCTATAAAATCCATGGGTTTTTTTGTTGATTTTAATTTTCCAAACCAAGGAAATTCAAGGGTGATCCTCAAGGGAATAATGCTATTGAGACAAGTGAGGAACTGATGGATAACATTGGTCAAGAACAAAAGCCCTTGAGTGAAGAGAATGTGGCACAGGCATTGCAACTCCTCCAACAACTAAAAGCTGCTTAGCAGAACCCAAATGGTACTAATGTTTTTGCCAATATGAGTTGTGCAAGTATAATGATAATGAGTTGTACTCAAGGATTCTTTTTCCAAGTATTTATGACAATATTCATTCCTATATCGGAGTTGTCAGTTTAACATTGTTTCATGGATTTTATTCCAACCTTAAGTCATCTTCATCATTATTATAATGATTATGAATTGTTGTTCAAATTTTCAACTTAGTTGTGTTTGCGTAGTAGTACAACTTTTTTAGGGTAACATAATAAAACTACACCAAAAATCAAGTTAATTGCATCAAATAATTTACACACTTCTCTTTTTTATTCTTTTTAAGCTGAGGCATAAATGCAGCGTTTCTTAATCAACACATATCATACTTTTTCTTCGTTCATTCTTAATTGGAATATCAGATGTTGACAATGGATCATCCAGGCTTTCAATATAGTGTGATATTCCTTTCATTTGAATGGCACTCGAGCACAAGACTTCAAATAAAGGTCGCAGAAAAGTTTACTAACTTTTACTGCACACTTTGATGGTAATGTACTTAATCATTCACAAGGGTGAAAAATGTTCTATATGATCTAGTGTAGATTCAAAAGATTACTGACCTTATATATAATGAATGATATCTTCCAACATGATGGGAGTTACTTTAGCCTAATGTGGACTAAGGACAATTCAACTCTGAGAAATATTGCACTCAGTGAATATAATATGAAAAAAATTAATACAATTACTTTTGTGGAAAATAATCATGATTTGGATGGCTACCAAAGAAATTCATGTTACTAGTACAGAATATAAATTGGATGAATGGAGAAAAACATAATTAGTTCATTATTTAGCGAGTGAATACATTGCCATTCCAAGTTTTCCAAACAGATTTAGAAATTCCAAGAGAAGTAGTAGCATTGAGTATAAATAAACTAGACTATTGTCTTACGCAAATCAATTGGATTAACTTCCAGAGATATTAATACAAACCAAAACAATCTTCAGTGTTTTTTCATCCAACAGTAGTACTTGTAGTCTTAAAAATTTGTCAACACATTAAAACGTTTAAGGCCATAAAAATAAAAATGCTATGTTAAATAACAGGAAACTATTTCTTAATTTTCTTGGTAGGATGGGAACTTACTTCTTCATTGAAAATGTTAGCTTGAAAGTAATTGCCTACGTTGGATTTTTCCCTCACAAATTTACATACCCACTTGTAATTTTTGTGCACAAGGTTCCACCTACGTAAACTGCGGCATCCACCAACTAACCATATTCTACCGTCCTTCCATTTCATGACTTTCGTCTTAAATTCTCTTCCATCAGAGTCGGGAATGGACATGGTTGAAGGGAATTCATGTTTGTAGTCTCTCACCATATCCACTGGAACATACCTCGATTAGGAACAAAGACTTTGTTAAATGAGTGTGCTATAAGATTAAACTATTTATAATATCATTCACTAAAATAGTTATATGTTCTTAATTACCAGTCGATTTTTCCTCTTAGATTGTACGTTTTCCACAAAGTAAGGATTTTTTGGATGAGTTGCATGCCCGGTTTTGAATATATCTACATCAAATGTGTCTTGGATATCATTCACCTTGTGAGCAGTAGCTCTTTTCCAACCAGCTGAATCAAAAAAGTTAACTGATCAAGCTGACAAATCGAAATCTCATGAAAACTCAAAGATACTCTATCCATTTCATTTTAAAGGGTGGTGTTTTATTTAACATGGACTTCAAGAAAGAAACAAGACTTATAACACATATTAAATGAACTGGAAAATGTGATTTAGCTTCATTGTTCATAGCTTTTCAAAAAAATAACAAAAACTGCCCATAGCAGGCTCGTTTTGTTGCCGAACGAAACAATTGCCTTTTTAAAACCCTTTAGAACTTGTATTCTTAAAAGGTTCATGAATTTTATATGACTACAAGATCATATACAAATATACGAAGATGTCATTTTTTTTGTAACAAACTAACAAGAAAGGAATTGAATTACATATAAAATGAAACGGAAGAGTTGATATAAAAATCTTTAATTTGTGTCTACCTTTTAAACGTGACTCCTTGTTGTTAAACGTGCCAGACCTCTCGTTCACTTACTCCTCCTCAGCATATTCTACCTCCTCCTCCTCTTCCTGATCATCATCATAATCAGTATATTCTTCCTCTTCCACATGCTTGCATTTTGAATGTGTCACCTTTTTAGTCTCTTCTTTATCTTCTTCAAATTCCTCCTCCTCTTCAGAACTTATTCCTCTTGAACATCCCCATATTTAAAACATAGAACCTTTTTGGTATGATCGTATTCCTTATCCCCATCCTCCAAGGAATCCTCATCACCACGTTCAGGATAAGAACTACCGTTGCTAGCACTAGCCCAACTCTTTCCTTTTGGCTCTACACACTTTTGATGTTCAATATTTATTTATTCTTATTCATCCAACACACCCAATTTTAAACATCCATCCTCTTTCTTTTCACATCCATTAGATCCAAGTAACTTGATATTAAATATTCTATTTCCATCATAGTCAAAAATTAGAAAGTCACCATGCTCTGACTTGTTGTTCTTGATGAATTTCGGCCATCCATACTGAAAATAAATTTCTCTTCCTGTTTTGGCCACTCCTATAGGCCACATATGGCCAAGTCGATCCCTTAGGGAGACCCTCTTAGGTAACTTTCCATTCTAGTAATCCCTAAAATCTAGAGGAATTTTCTGAAAAATAGTTTCATTTTAGGAAAACTAATACACAACAACATCAATCTTTTTTAATTAGATTGATCATATAATAAAATCACCCAATATAAGGCGGAAATAAACTCAAATTCTGAGATTTTTTTAGGTTAAAATTCAGGAAAGTAACTCTTTCATAAATTACAAAATAAAGATGAGGCATTCTCATAGTTTTACTCCAATGTTACTTACTTCAACAGTCACGATATAAATAATTTGAAAGTGATATATGCAATTTAGGATATCTACTGACTGTATTGTACATAAAAATCATATAAATTAGGATATTTAACATATTTAAAATACTTATATAAAATTTACTTGCATCACACAAGGCGTATTTCCTGTTTCTTACTTTCCCTCTCTGTACTCATAACCCACATCTTCAAAAAGACTAACTTAAAAAAGTTTCAACGAAAAGAGTTGGAGAGAATCGTAGATCAAGATGTAAGAGAAGGTATACTTGAATAAAATGTAAAATACCATGAGGGTCTAAGTTCATTTTGTATAAAATTTTTGCTGATATAAATCTACCAAGGCCTTTCCCTTCCCATATATATGTATATATACATATATATATATATGTATATATATACATATATATATATATATGTATATATATACATATATATATATATATGTGTATATATATATATATATATATATATATATCTACCTCAATTCCATAAAGAAGAAAATGGTTCAAGAAAGCATACACCCTGAGGGGGGGGGGGGTATATACTTACCAACAGTTTTGCAATGATTTCTGTGGAGAAAACCTTAAAAAATCCCTTCTCCATGTTTAGTTTTGTTGTCTAATTTTAAGAGATAGAAGAATTGATTGTGGCACAACCTTTTAACCCTAAATGTTTCTTCAATGTTGATGTAGAAATCATATAGAAAGAGAAGAAGATTACAAGAATCTAAAGATTCTCACAATTACAGTATTTTTTTGATCTTGTAATTTACTCCATTCATCCATTTTTTTAGTCCGGTATTAGCTTAGAACATCCTTTAAGGAGCAATGAATAGAATGGTTATTTTTCTATACCACCCTTTTGAGTATAATAAATTCAATTCATTGAAAAATGATTATAGTTAAGAAGAAGGGTAAATAGAAAGTAAGTGACAAGCGGTTTGTTTATTTTTGATCCGGATGAATAAAAGTGGAAAGACGCAGTGGTAAATGCACACACACACACACACATATATATATATATATATGTGCATTTACTACTGCGTCTTTCCACTTTTATTCATCCGGATCAAAAATAAAGAGACAACTTGTAAGTTACATTAGTTATAATTTTCCAATTCCAAATGTAGTCAAGCACAGCTCACTCACAATAAATCGTCACATTTCTCCATTGTTAGTATTTCGGCATTTACTACATGAGAGAGAAAAAAACATTTTTTTCTCTCTAATGTAGTAAATGCCAAAATACTACCATGGAGAAATGAGATGATTTATTGTGAGTAAGTTGTTCTTGACTTCATTTGGAATTGAAAAATTATAGCTAATGTAGTTACTTAAAAAAGAAAAATTAATGGTACAATTAGAGTAACATTCAAAAATTGGGGTTATGATAAAACTTGTCGTGGTCCAGCCTTGACAAGTAAGCTAATCACCAAACAGTACAACAATATCCAATAACAATGAAAATAGTAAGATAAAACTTCGAGAACGAAGTTTGGCCAATCATGAGATATATTTAACAAAAATAGAAATTTGAAGAAGTAATATAAAACCACCAAAAATCTAGTGTCATTATATAAGAGCATCTAAGTATTAATCCAAAAATTGAAAAGTGCAAAATCTGTCTCTAATCCAAATAAGGACATAAGTAAAATAGAATGACATCTGAAATCCTCCTTGAACACTAGAAAGGTCTAGTACCTCGAATAGCACCAATCAAAAACATGATATCAACCTTTTTCATGTCGTACTTGTGCTAGGATCTTCATCAAAAGGGAATAGTAGAATGAGTATGATACACTTGTACTAAGTAGGTATCATAGGTCAATTCAGCAAAACTGAAAATAAGATATGTAAAATAACATTATGGTGCCTTCCTGAGTAGCTTAAGCTATTCATGAAAGAATCCCTTAAAATTAACATCTAAGCTTTTGCAAACTAATATTTACCATATAACCCCTTCACATACTTTTGAATACTCTCTGACTCGAAAGGGATGCTAGCGGCTTAATATCCATAAAAAGTGTGAAAACAAGACTCATACTCACCAATAGTCATGGAGCCCTACTCCATGTGATGAAACTCTTTATGCATCTGAGCTATCAAGCTATACGAAACAAATCTCTCCAAGAATGCATCGAAAAACTGAGTTCTAGTTATAGCAGACGAACCCCAAGGTTGTAATACCCCACATTTTGGACTAAAATGAAAATCCATCATTCCTATGCGTAGACATTTCAAAAGCCTCAAATCCTATGTAAAATTAGTATGTTAATCAATTATGTAGCATGGGAATCTATTCTAGCATGAATTTAGATCATAGAGGTTCCCTAACTCAAGTACAAGTTGAAAGCTTTCCTATCGTTCATGTTTTAGTGAGCGTCAAAACTTGGATCAACTTCAATCAGTCATAACTACTTGTATATATTGAATTACAGGTCCTACAATATATCAAATGAAATATTTTTGAATTATATTTCCAACGATACCAATTTTACCCAAATCAGATATCGGAGCAAGGAGTTATATCCATTTTACTCCAGCATGTCGGGCTGGCAACTGTGTGACGACAATTTTGATGGCCTATCACATTTGTGATGCCTTGTCAATAATGTCGTCATCCTTAGGTAGAATACAGCTTCTCTGTGATGAAATTTTTGACGGCCTGTGACATTTTTGATGCCTTGTCACGAATGTCGTCATCTTTTCTTTCTAGAACTTGTGGGACGTTTTAGTAAGGCTATTTTAGTATTTTCCCTTCACTTCCCATGACTTATAATCCTCAAGGAACGTATTATCTTTCATTCTCTTGAGTTAAACATCTCAAAAATCTCTCTCATACACTCTCAACCATAAGATTAGGGTTTTATTTCAAGATCATCTCCTCAAGAACAAGAACATTCTCTTCCAAAGGGGTTAAACCCTAGTCAAGAAAAAACAAGAACAAGCCTTAGGATTTCTTCAAGAACCTTCAAGAAACATTAGATCTCTTTCAAGATCAAGCTTTAAGGTATGCATAGTGTTCATCCATGGGTCTCTTTCATCTATGGTGCTCAAGAATCATGTTTTAAATTAAAAATTGTGATTTCCTTATCGTATTATGACTATATTCATGTTGATGATTGTTTTTTGGATCCAAGGTTGTATCTTGATGTGTTTTCATAAAGCATGTGAATGGGTTAGTTGAAACCCATAAATTTTGGATGGATTAAGATGGTCGAATTGATAAATATACCTGTGCCTTAAAAGAGTGCATGCAAGGTGTTTGATAAATGCCTAATGAACTAGAAATCATGCAATATAGCTAAATTATGACTAAGTAAAGGATTCATGATATGCCCCTATGTTCCAATGATTTTCATGTTGATATTGCGTCTTGTAAATGTAGTTGGGATGTTCATGAACTAGTCTTATGAGATTATGCCATGCTTACTTGAAAATCCTACTCATGTACAAAATGTATGATATCCATGCACTTCATGGAATTCCCCAAGTTGTGATATTATGGATTGTTGATGTTGGTCACGTACTCAAGTAAACCATGTCTTTCAGTTTCCTTCCATCGAGTCCTAGGGGTACTTGTACCCAAAATAATATAGTTGTGTGCCTAGTTCCATGTAATGTTATCATGATACTCTCAGTAAAGCCATGGTCTATAGAATGCAGTTAGTCATGTGACTAAGGAAAACTCAGAAATCTTAGCAGTCTCAGTGGTTCAGTAAACTCAGTACTCAGTAATCTCAGTCATGTAAAAAATAGCAGTATTCCTAGATATCTCAGTAATTTCAGTACTCTTAGTCAGTTCTCGGAACTCAGTATGTTCCTTCAGTCAAGGGAACTCAGTAAACTTAGTTTAGCTCTGCTAAACAATACCACTAGTATCAGTTTAGTTAATCAGTATCAGTTCAGCTAATCAGTTTAGTTCAGTTATTTAGTTTAGATCAGTTATCCAGTTCAGCATCTTTTAGATGGAAGTAGGATTCACCACCGAGTGAGCTTAGGGATGGGGACTCAACCGCTAGATTAGGACTGAGATACTTAGAAGCAATCCCTGAGTTCCATAACTACGTAGCCAGCGTAGGTACGAGATGTCACCCATTAGATAGGGCTGACATACTCAGGGGTCACCCGTTAGCACATTTATATATATAGGACTGATCCCAGGAGTTACCCGCTAGATTAGGACTGACTCCACGACAGTTGTCTTTACTGGTGGCACAGTACTGACACCCTTCCAGTCAGAGATTGGACCTCAGTCATCTTAGCTTGGGGCATGTCGGTTAGATGAAAACATCCAACATTTTTAGTTGTAGATTCAGGACTGCCAGATACAGTCAACTCAGTTCAGTAGTACAGATTCAGTACTGTTAGAGACTGTTAATCCTTATCCTTATAAATAAACTTCAATATCACCCATTAGATAGGACTGATCAACTATAGTTATATAGTATCAGAATCATCAGATATTAAGATCACCTGCTAGATAGGACTAATCTCAAATTCAGTTACTCCATATAGAACAGAACTCAGATAGTTCAATCAGAACTTAGACTGTTAGATACAGTCGCTCAGTATCAGTTATAGTAGTTAGGACGATCATTTCAGTTATATCAGTCATCATAGCTTACGTTATCAGTACTCAATTTTAGGACTATTAGACACAGTCAATCAGACCAGTTCTTCATAATTTGAACTGTCAGCAATAGTCATTCATCTATTCAGTATCTCTGTGTCAGTATAGTCATATCGATAGTATTCAAACTCAATAGTCAGTATCACCACAAGTTTAGTTATAGTTTCGTATGCATGTATGTATTCTCACGTTTATATTAGTCAGCATTGTTCATCCATATAACCCTTTGCATTTAGCCAACCTTACTCGTATACTCAGTATATTCAGACGTACTGATGCATTTGTTCTATGGTGCTTTCTCTTATGTTACCCCATAGGTTCAGAGGCATGAGATCCAGATCAGCAGTAGATTCCAGTATCAGCAGTCAAAGTTAGAAGTAAGTCCTCATCTTTTAAGGACGCAATGATTTCATTACTATTTCAGTTTTCAGTTTATTTCAGTAGTTGGAGTTAGTTGGGGGCATGTCCCATCAACTCCTTATTCAGACAGTTAGAGGCATTCAGATTATCATGTTCAGACAGTTTATTTCAGTTGTCTTGGGTATTTCATACCCCACTTAGATGTTATGTTTTTATTAGATTTGAACCTTATGGCCTTACAACCTTTATTTTTGTATTTATTCAGTATATTATGCAATGTAGAGGTACAAATATCAGTCATGGGTTAGCTTGTGGTCCTTCGGGGTCATGAGCATCGTGTAGCATTCCAGTTTAGAAAATCGGGGTGTTACAAACTTGGTATCAGAGCCTAAGGTTCAATAGAGTCCTAGGAAGTCTAAAAGCCGCATCTAATAGAGTCTTGTACATGCATGTATTGTGAACCACACTTATGTGCAAGAGGCTATGAGATGTTTTAGGAACAGTTTCCCTTCTTTCAGTATTCATGTCGTGCTAGTGAGCATAATCTTAGTCTAATCTACTTCTCCCTTTCTTCTATAGATATGCCTCCTAAAAAAAGAAATGGGAATCAGTCAGCCTCTCATCCCGAAGAACCTTTGGGAGATCATGTTTCTTATGCAGAGTTTAGGGCCATATTCACCACTCTTGCTCAGCCAGTCGCTGCCCAGAATAAATGACCAGATATTGTTCTGGCCAACCCAGTGTCCAATTCAGCTGCAACTAGTATTCGGGACTTCACCCGAATGAATCCTCCTTCTTTCACAGGGTCTAAGTTAGATGAGGACCCAGAGGAATTCCTAGATCAGGTTCAGAAGGTGACAGATGTTATGGGGGTAACTACTATAGATAGTGCTGAGTTAGCTGCATATAAGTTGCAGGATATGGCTCATACTTGGTACAAACAGTGGAAATCAGAATGTTAGATGATTTAGGCCCTATAGAGTGGGAGGAGTTTGTGTCTTCTTTCCTTGATAGATTCTTTACTCTATAGCTTAGAGAAGATAAGGTGCTAGAGTTCATCAACCTGAGGTAGGGCAGTATGACGGTAAATGAGTATTCTCTCAAGTTTACTCAATTAGCTAGATATGCCCCTCATGTGGTTGCAGACAGTAGAGCCAAGATGAGTAAGTTTATGTCAGGGGTTAACGATAGCGTGGTAAACTAGTGCAGATATGTCATGTTGAATAGTGATATGACTTTAGCCAGAATTATGACTCATGCTCAGCAAATAGAGGAGCAGAAGATTAGAATAAGAGAGAGACAGAGTAAGAGAGAAAATATAGGTAGTTTCAGCTTTGCTCGTCCTAAGTCACAGGGTGCTAACCGTTCTCAGCATAGTCAAAAATTTTCAGCCCCAGCTCCATCCTCAGCTAGTGCACTAGCACCTAAGTCTAGAAATGGCCATCATGATTGAGCGCCAGGCTCTGAGGCCCAGGGTAGTAAGAATAGAAGTCTTACTTATCCGCTTTGCAAAGAGTGTGGTAAGAATCATCTAGGTTCATGTAGGGAAGGCAGTGATGTATTCTTTGGGTATGGTATGCCAGGCCACAGGATGCGAGAGTGTAGAGTTCTATCACAGAGGGGTAAAGAGTCGCGTCAGCAAGGCACCAAGACTGGTCAGCATCATAATAGACTTTATGCATTCCAGACCCGTCATGATCTGAAAAGTTTCCCTGACCTAGATTTAGGTACGTTACCAGTGTTTCATGTTCATGGTATGCATTGTTATATCTCTTTCTCTACTTGGACATATCTTTCAGTATGAGTTAGTTAGTAAAGCCAGCAAGTCAGTTTAGCAATTGAGCAGTCAGATTTGTATAGTTTTTTTCCTCATCCTTGCATCTATTCATGATATCCAAGATCTTAGGGAATGTAACTATTCCAAGTAGAACCTCCTAGTAGTTGCAAGTTCAGTTCAGTTCATGCATCATGCATTAGTCCCAGACCCCCGAGGTTTAGTTATAATCTATTTCGTAGATGTCTTGTGCATCGCCTCAATATCTCAGCAATGTTAGTCCAGCATCCTTCAAGGGACATAGTGTACCAAGGGGGATATACGCTATAGCCCCCAAAATTTCATGATTTAAACATGTCATTTTCTTTGATGAATCTATCTTGGAGGAAGTGTTACTTATGAGCCGACCCTCTAGCTTTAAAACTCAGTTGTAGGCCATGTACTCAATGTCTCAGTCTAGTTCATGTATCACGTTCCAAACTTAGTTATGTTCTCATGTTTTTGCTCATGCATATTGAGTAATTAGTCTCAGACTCATCGGTATTTTTAGTTCAAGGTAACAACCTTCCTTGAAGTTACTCATTCTCATGTTCAGATTTCAGTAACAAACTTAGTATTCAGATCCATGCTTAGTTTTCAGTTCAAACTTGGTATCTTTACCATTACATGTTCAGTCACATGTTCATAAGTCAGTTCAGTCATGTGTTCACGCATCAAATATGCGTGGTCAACTTATCAGAACTTTCAATCATGCATTCATGTATCATGTCAGTCATATAGTCATGCATCAGATGTGAATGGATTCCTCTTATCGGTTATGCATCAGATATGAATTCTCATTTGAGAAACTTAGTTCATCAGAACACAGTCCTACATTCATAAATCAGTTACTCATGCATAGATATACATGTTCAGTGTGATGTATTCAGCATATCAGTCATGTCAGTCCTGAAACCATGTTTCAGTAGTGTATGTCTTGTACGTACTTCAATCGATATTTTCTTCCATCTTAGTTGTTCTCATTCGAGGAACAATGTTCCAAAGGGGGAGATATTGTAATACCCCACATTTTGGACTAAAATGAAAATCCATCATTCCTATGCATAAACGTTTCAAAAACCTTGAATCCTATGTAAACATAGTGTATTAATCAATTATGTATGTGGGAATCTATTTGATAATAAATTTAGATCATAGAGGTTCCCTAACTCATGTACAAGTTGAAATCTTTCCTATCGTTCAAGTTTTAGTGAGCGTCAAAACTTGGGTCAACTTCAATCAGTTATAACTCTTTGTATATATTGAATTAGAGGGCCTACTATGTATGAAAAGAAATATGTTTGAATTATATTTCCAACGATGCCAATTTCACCCAAATCCAATATCGGAGCAAGGAGTTATACCCATTTTACTCCAGCATGTCGGGCTGACAACTGTGTTACGACAATTTTGATGGCCTGTCACATTTGTGACGCCTTGTAAAAAATGTCATAAACCTTAGGCAGAATCCAGCTTCTGTGTGACGATATTTTTGATGGCCTGTCACATTTTTGATGCCTTGTCACGAATGTCGTCAGCTTTTCTTTCCAGAACTTGAGGGACATTTTAGTAAGGGTATTTTTTTATTTTCCCTGCACTTCCCATGACTTATAACCCTCAAGGAACGTATTATCATTCATTTTCTTGAGTTAAACATCTCAAAAATCTCTCTAATACACTTTCAACCACAAGATTAGGTTTTTCCGTCAAGGTCATCTCCTCAAGAACAAGAACATTCTCTCCCAAAGGGGTTAAACTCTAGTCAAGAAAAATCAAGAACAAGCCTAAGGATTTCTTCAAGAACCTTCAAGAAACATTAGATCTCTTTTAAGATCAAGATTTAAGGTATGCGTAGTGTTGATCCATGGGTACCTTTCATCCATGGATCTCAAGAATCATGTTTTAAATTATAAATTATGATTTCCTTATCGTATTATGACTATATTCATGTTGATGATTGTTGTTTGGATCCAAGGTTGTATCTTGATGTGTTTTCATGAAGCATGTGAATAGGTTAGTTGAAACCCATAAATTTTGGATGGATTAAGATAGTCGAATTGATAAATATACCTATGCCTTAAAAGAGCGCGCGCAAGGTGTTTGATAAAATTCCTAAGGAACTAGAAATCATGCAATATAGATAAATTGTGACCAAGTGAAGGATTCATGATATGCCTCTATGCTCCAATGATTTTCATGTTTATATTTTGTCTTGTAAATGTTGTTGGGATGTTCATGAACTAGTATTATAAGATTATGTCATGCTTACTTGCAAATCCTACTTATGTATAAAATGTATGATATCCATATACTTCATGGAATTCCCCAAGTTATTATATTGTCGATTGTTGATATTGTTCACGTACTCAAGTCAGCCATGTGTGTCAGTTTCCTTCCACCAAGTCATGGGGGTACTTGTACCCAAAATAATATAGTTGTGTGCCTAGTGCCATATCATGTTATTACGATACTCTCAGTCAAGTTATGGTCTATAGAATTAAGTTAGTCATGTGACTCAGGAAAACTCAGAAATCTCACCAGTCTCAGTAGTTCAGTAACCTCAGTACTCAATAATCTCAGCGATCTCAGTAACAGCAGTATTCCTCATGATCTCAGTAATTTCAGTACTCTCAGTTAGTCCTTAGAACTCAGTAAGTTCCTTCAGTCAAGGGAACTCAGTAAACTTAGTTTAGCTCCGCTAAACAATACCACTGGTATCAGTTCAGTTAATCAGTATCAGTTTGGCTAATCAGTTCAGTTCAGTTATTCTGTTTAGCTCAGTTATCCAGTTCAGTGTCATTCAGATGGGAGTTGGATTCAGCACCGAGTGATTCTAGGGATGAGGAATCAACCGCTAGATTAGGACTGAGATCCTTAGAAGCAATCCCTAAGTTCCAGAACTACGTAGCCAACATAGGTACGAGATGTCACCCGTTAGATAGGACTGACATACTCAGGGGTCACCCGTTAGCATATTTATATGTATAGGACTTATCCCAGGATTCACCCGCTAGATTAGGACTGACTCCACAGCAGTTGTCTTTATTAGTGGCGCGGTAGTGACACCCTTCCAGTCAGGGCAGAGATTGGACCCCAGTCAGATTAGCTTGGGGAATGTAGGTTAGATGAACATATCCAATAGTTTAAGCTATAGATTTAGGACTCTCAGTTACAGTCAACTCAGTTCAGTAGTACAGATTCAGTACTGTAAGAGAGAGTCAATCCTTATCATTATAAATAGACTTCAAGATCACCCATTAGACAGAACTGATCTCAACTATAGTTAAAAGTATCAAAATCATCAGATTTATAGATCACCCGCTAGATAGGACTGATCTCAAATTTAGTTACTCCATATAGAACGGGACCCAGATAGTTCCATCTGAATTTACACTGTCAGATACGGTCGCTCAGTATCAGTTACATCGATTAGGCCGATCATCACAGTTATATCAGTTATGTCAGTTGTCATAGCTTACATTATCAGTACTAAGTTTTAGGACTGTTAGACACAGTCAATCAGACCAGTTCTTCATAATTTGAACTATCAAAAATAGTCATTCATCTATTTAGTATCTCAGTATCAGTAAAGTCATGTCGATAGTATTCAGACTCAGTAGTCAGTATCACCACGAATTTAGTTATAGTTTCTTATGCATGTATGTAATCTCACGTTCATATTAGTCAGCATTGTTCATGAATTTAACACTTTGCATTTATCCTACCTCACTCGTATACTCAGTACATTCAGACGTACTGATGCAATTGCGCTATGGTGCTTTCTCTTATGTTACACCATAGGTTTAGAGGCACGATTTCCAGATCTGTAGTATATTCTAGTATCAGCAGTCGAAGTTAGAAGTAAGTTCTCATCTTTTTAGGACACGATGATTTCATTACTATTTAAGTTTTTAGTTTATTTCAGTAGTTGGAGTTAGTTTGGGACATGTCCCATCAACTCCTTATTCAGACAGTTAGAGGCTTTCAAATTATAATGTTCAGATAGTTTATTTCAGTTGTTTTGGGTATTTCATACCCCACTCAGATGTTATGTTTTTCTCAGATTTAAACCTTATGGCCTTACAACCTTTATTTCCACATTTATTTAGTATATTATGCAGTGTACAGGTACAAATATCATTCATGGGTTAGCTTGTGGCCCATCGAGGTCATGAGCACCGTGTAGCATTCTGATTCAGAAAATTGAGGCGTTACATAGGTTTACAACTAGCTAACGACCTCCACCAATCGAAAGTTTCATCCATTAACTAATAGGTAGTACAAATAAATCCATGAGTCTTAAGGGATCTAATATTATGTATCTTATACTTTAAATCCCTAAAAATATCATCGACATCCTTGCCAATAGACCCATTAAACTTGGGAGGACCCGAGAGGATGCACTCCTTAGAAGATATAACTATACCGAAAGCAACCATAGGAATAATAGGTCTGAAAAATATTAAACCCACACATAAGGCACCATGATTGATGTACCTAGATGTATGAATACCATAAGCATACATAGGAACTAACGGTGGAACATCATTACAATTCTGAGTAATACCAAATACACAGAAAAGAAAACCCTTCAAAGGACTAAAGAGATTAACAAAAAGATCCAGAAGCACAGGGGTATCAGCTGAACTCTGTGGAACCTGAGTTGTCCTGGAACCTCCTATATAATATTCATCTCTAGCAAACTTAACCTCAAGCTCAGGAGAGGTCTCCCGAGAAAATCCTCTGACTGGGGTAGCTAGTCATGCCCGACCTCTACATCTAGACGTCCACGACCCCTACCTCTTCCTCTAGTCAATAATCTATCCTCGGGTGTTTTCTTAGCATCCCTAACTTTCTGAGATCAAGTTCTCACAATCTATACAAAAAATTTGGCACTTAACTTAGAACATTGGATAAGAACAACCTGCATGACAAGGAATCAAAATAGAGAGTTTTTTTATAATGACATCTTATAGCTTATCGGAGATTGATACAAACATCTACATACCAATCCACGAGAATCTTCTAGATATCCTACTCTTACACCTATGAGATCGATGAACCTGCCTTCTTTGATACCAATTTGTAACAATCTAAAAATCAGGTCATGATAGTACTTTTTGTGGTTCGGCCTTGACAAGTAAGTTAGTCACCAAATATTACAGAAAAATCTAAAAAGAATAAAAACAGTAAGACGAGACATCTACAACGAAGTAAGGAAAACACAAAATATATATAATAAAAAAGAATCTGATGAAGTAATATAAACCATCCAAAATTTAGTATCATGCTGCAATAACATCTAGCACATATCTAAAAATTTATGAGTCCAAAATCTGTCTTTGATCCATATAAAGACAAAAGTAAAATAAAATTATATCTGGAATCCACCCTGAAAAATAGAACGGTCCAGTACCTTGAATGGCACCAATTAATAATACAATCCCAACCACCACATGTCATACTCGTGCTAGGATTCACACTAAGGAAATATAGTAGGGGTGAGTATGGTCCACTTATACTCAGTAGGTAACTTAGGTTGACTGAGCAAAGCAGAAAATAAGATAAGTAAAATACACTATGAGCACATCACCTGCAAGAAGAAAAGCCCTAAACAGTAGCTTACACCATCTCCACTAACAGTTCTAATATATATACACAAAAATGGAAAATAGTAGTAATAGATGTGAAAGAAATATCAATACTAAACACAAATTAATGAAACTAAATAAATCATAAAATATGCATATGCAAATGTAATATGGATGGTACGGATAATGGAAGTCATCACATGACTTTCTGTATACACCCACCGAGCTCGCAGCTTCAAGGTACGACCCATAGGGAGTTTTCAGACCATATACTATATCTCATATCTCAATATCAATCTCAACTCACCTCTCTATCTTATGTTCACGGAGAGGGTTTTTATGAAAGTGTCTCTCATTTTCTTTCAAAAATGGTTTTCCACAATGATATCAGTATATCATGAATGTATAAGTATCAAAGGTTGATGTAATACTCACAATCAACTCAATATGATGATATTCAATCCACCCCCACCCCCCACTCTCCTTATATATATATGTGTGTGTGAGAGAGAGAGAGAGACCAAAAATCAACGCAATATATCAACAATTCATAATTATCAACACTAATTAGACAACATTAGAATAAATATGCATGTAAGATATTATTTATATCTTTTCAACTTCTAACTCAAGTATTTTTGTTATGATAATGGAAATCAATTCTCAAATAAGATATATATTACATAAAATGAGCCATGCACGAAAAATTATCTCGAATGAATACATTTAAATTAACATATAATGACAATGATGTCAAATAATAACCTCCACATGGGAAACACACAATATAAGATGTCACAAGTCAACAACAATATCAAATAACGTATAAATTAGATGATGAGCACCTACACGACTACCTATGTATCGTCAAGGGGTAAAAATGTAAGATGACTTATTTTTCATATTTTCCTATGCTTGACTTTTGGATTTACAATCTAAAGAGTGGACTAGTGATTCTATCAGACTTGTTTGGAGTTGATATTGATGATATACCTCTTATGAGTGCGATCTGAATAACTAGAGCTAAGTTGATGAATTTGGGCTTTTAGCCGGTGTTATTGAATTGACAATAACATGTGAATGACTTGTATACCGAATAAGAAAGTGTTTCAAGTTGATTTTACTCTTTCTGACATCCGTTGCTTGATTGAATATTGTTTCAGGTGTTCCAATACAAAATGATTTTAGAAGGTCTCATTATCCCCATGACCGATAAGAAATTATTTAGGTGGGTTTATGGACATCGCTTGTCTCCTATGGGTCTTAAGTAAAAAGAATATTGATATATTTATAAATGACCCATTTAATTCTTAAACAACACACATTTTTTAAATGAAAAAATATTTTCAAAAAGAAACATTTTTTTTTGAAATGTCACATTATTTTAGAAACAGCATAATGTTATCAAAAACATTCATTATTTCTTAAATGACAAATCTATACATTATTAAAAGGAGATGACAAATCCTCTTCATTTAGCCAAGTGGAAGGATCTACTAATGACACATATTATTTTAGTTAATTAGTTAGGAAATAGTTGTTACATTAGTTGCTTTGGAAATTTCAAATTTAAATTTTCTGTTACTTTATAATTATATATTTTAAGTTCAAATTTTTGGTTAATTAGGTAAGAATTAATTATTACTTACTTTTATTTTTTTAAAATTTACATTTACAGTTACTTTATATTTTTTTCTATATTTTTATTGTTAAGTTTTACAGAAAAAATTAAAAGACCAAAAATATTGTGACTTTCAAAATTTTCTAAGTTTATCCATTATGTTGCTTATTTAGTTTAAGTGTTAAAAGATAAAAATATTCACTCCTAAAAATGTGCAACCATAATAGAAAGCGTGTAGAAATATTTATTTGGAATTAATAATTTTTTTAATTAACTTTACATATTTAAATGTAAAAAATTAAGGTTTGAAACATAAAAATAAATAACTGTTATAGTTTGAGTTGGAAACAGTTACAACCTCTTCACTTAATCCCAAATAAAAAAGACATCCATATATTTGCAGCGACTAAATTGTTTTTCTTTTTATTTCTTCTCTGTGCAAGAGACCTCTTCCGCTATGGGAGGATCTTGACACGGACACAATTTGACAGACATGCGCTATTTGAGATGAATCTATTTGATCGATGAAATGGATAGAAGTGAAGATGATGAAAATATAATAAGTATGCAATTGTGGGTATCTTTAATGAGTTTTTTTTGTGTTTAATCTTCTTATGTATTGGCTCCATTATATAATGGTGAAAATTATGTAATACAAAACAAATTATTGCCATATAAAAAAGTTGTACTAGTTAGAATACTTCATTTATATGCATCGAATTTCTTTGGATCTTATATGCCTTTGAATCTTACGAAATATTAACTTATATATATATATATATATATGTGTGTGTGTGTGTGTGTGTGTGTGTAAAATAAGTAGAGTAATCTATTCACAAATTATTTACAGCGTTAGAAATTTAAATAAAATTTATCAAACTATTAATATATAATCTCCTATTGGTTTTTGAAAAATAATGAATTTCTCTTTACTTAACTATTCTACTAACTGTTTAAAAAGCTCTTTTACATCTTATGGGATGCATATGGATTTGCAGCAGACTATAATTTTAACATATAGCTATAAAAATAGTATTAGTAGCAGACCTATATGAGATTCTAATTAACAGAGGAAGAAAGAAAAGGAAGAGGTCTAAAATGTAGGTCTTCTATTATTTCGGCTAATTTTAAAGATTGAATTAGGTCTCCAATCTTGATTATTTTTTTATTTTGGCAAACACTTGCTGGGGCAATAATTTAGGTTACTCGACTTTCTTTTTCTGATTAAGTATTTAGTTTTGAATTATTCTATTTAACATGTATCCATTTGGTTGTAGTATGATTTTAATTAGTTTTGAGAATACTCTACAGTTAACTCTTTCATTTTAAAGATGTATTTTGGCAAAGACTTGCTAGAGAAATAATTTAGGTTACTCGACTTTATTTTTTTTATTAAGCATTATGTTTTGAATTATTGTGTAACACATGTTATTTGTGTTTAACATGTATCCATTTGGCTTTAGTATGATTTTAATTATTTTTAGAATTGTCTATACAATAACTCTTTCATTTTAAGATTACAGAATTTAATGAATATTTGTAGTTTTTTTTTTTTAAAATGATAAAACTATTTCTGTCTTTTATTGAAACGTAATTAAAACTTCTATGTACATATATTTAAATATTGTATTTATTTTTAAAATATTCATATATATATATACACTAATTTTGAATTTCTAAGATCTATATTATTTCGTGTGCAAAATCTACCTGCAAATTAGTAAAAGTGAAAAACAAACCTATGGACAACCGAAAAGAAAATCAACGAGAAAAGTAATTCAATTACATTAGACTAATAGCATAACATTAAAAAATAAGAGAATGATAAAGATCATTAATTTTTCAATAATGTCGAAAATAATATTGATAAAATATTCTTGACGAGAAGAGTATCAATTTTACGGGCAATGCAAAACTATATATAATTTTTAAATTTGATTTGAAATATAAACTTTTAATTAAGTGTATCAATTTAAAGTATTAAAAGAAATAAATTGGATACAATAATATAAATAAGATATGTTACTAATAAATAATCTATTCCTCAATTTATTTATTTTTCAGAATTTAAAATATATTCACTACAAATATGAATGTGATAGTAGAAAGAGCTTAAGATCAAGAGAAGCACTACAGTCTTTCTACTTAATAATGTAGATGAATTTATTCTATTATCGTGTATAAGATGTTTGTGAAATTTTTACTCGTCGCGCATCGCACGGGTACAAATACTAGTTGTTTCTTAAAAGACACTATTATTTCTGAAATGATACATCTTTTTGTAAAGGAATATGGTGTTTAAGGAGTTTATTTCAATAACCGTTTTCTCTTTTGCTATTTACTGTTATTTTTCTGTATAAAATTCCAACATCAAATGTCAAAAGGAGTATGTTTTGAAAATCAGAAATCAAACCAGTAAAGATCAGACCAAGATGCTTTTTTGATACACCATCTCGTGCGCTGCATTGCATCTGAATTTTTTATTAGATTTTCATGAAGATGACAATTCCTAATATGGTAAATCTTGCTTCCTTAAAGCTTGCTCCCCAATATTTCCCTTTACTTTATTCAATGTTCTTCATTTTTACAATATGCTAAAAAGGGCCAGGAGAATTAAGAGATCTATTTTACAACACTATGACTTTTCTCATGTGTCGAAACAGATGATGATAGACAAAACATCTGGTTAACTACGTGTTAGACTAAAATTTTCCTTCTATAAATAGTTGTTCTAGAGTGGTAGTAAAAAATTATAATATATCATCAATAAGCCCATTTAGGGCTATAAAATTTCATACCTTGCTCTTTCTTTTCTCTATAAAAATAAATTTTCCTATTTTCTTTTTTATCCATCTAAACATGGATTTTGTAGAATGGAAAATTCTTGATCCAAATATTCAAGTTACTAAGTTAATTTTTGTTTTGGTTACTCATATGTGATGTAATGTTGTACTGATTTTTCTATTTTCTTATACTTTTTTTTACAAGGTAGATAACTGCATCAATATTTAAGTGAAAAGGCACTTGTACAGTAGAAGTATATCAAAATGAAAAACCAAGAAAAACAAATGGTTTTCTTTTAAAGCCTACAATTTTTCTATATTCCATGGAACTTCGGGTGAAGCAAAATAAAATAAGGGACATGAGGCTATTCCTCAGGTTAATAAAATTTATCTCTTTCCCTACATAATCCCTCTCCCCTTTTGCACTTCAAACTATTAATCTAGAAATAGTTAAACACCTTTTACCAACTTAATATAGAGAACAAATCAAATCTTGGGGAATCTCGGTATTACCTGAACTCCCAATCTATATTGTATTCCCCTCACCGATTTTCCTTCCCCTACACTATTTTTTAAAAAAAGTGCCCAAATCCTTTATTTTGATTGTTTTGATCATAATGTTCCATAGCTTTTATAGAATTATCAATTATTCTCATTTTATTTAGTTCCTAAACACTACATTTTCTTTTGAGAAGTCTAAATTTAATCAACACAACTAATAACTTGGTCGACCAAGATAATATTTAGTCAAATCCACTTATATGTATGTCTACTAACATAAGATTCAGTCAAAGCCACTAATAACTAGGTCTACCAAAAAGATTTAGTTAAAGCAACTAATAACTATGTCTGCCAGCATAAGTCCACACTTGGGAAGATCATTTGAAATTACTAGAATTAGATCACACCTGTTGAAATAGTACTAAGAGAATATTTTAAGTATGGAAACAAATCTTTAATCCCTTATAGGAAAGCTATAAATTTGTTTACTCTTTTTTAACACATCCACATAGATTCTGTAATGCCCCGAGAATTTCAACTAATAGTAGAACCCAGTTTCAAGCTCGTTAGAAATAAAGTTAGTGATTTTTTAGCTACATGATCTAGTTTGATGAGTATTAAGGACTCAAAAGTGTCCTAGCTATTAGACGAATCAAAACATTTCTTGCCGATTGAATTCTTGAGATAGATATTGGTATAGTTAACTTCAAATGATTATATCTCTCATTATACAATGAATTTCTATGATCATGACCCACCAAAATATATATAATTGAGCTATATTTCCAATGATATCAATTTTTCCTAAATCCAATACCGGAGCAAAAAGTTATGCCCATTTACTCCAGCATGTCAGCCTGGAAAACTGACTGACGATATTTTGTGATAAGTTATCACAAGTGTGATGACCTATAACCAATGTCTTCAACCTTAGGAAGATTCCAGCCCTCCAGTGACGACATTTGTGATGACTTATCATAAATCTGACAGCCTATCACAAATGTCGTTAGCCATAGATCTTCAGCAATTGGGAAGCGATTTAGTAAGGGTATTTTGATCGTTTTACTACACTTTCCACGACTTATAACCCTTAGAGAACATATTTTCTTCTATTCTCTTTAGTTAAACATCTCAAAATTCTCTTCACACCATCAACCACAAGGTTAGGGTTTCAATATAAAAACACAATTATCGAGAGATTCAACCGTGAGAATTTACTAATTCTTGCATATTTGAATTCCCTGTTAAGAGGGATACGAGGGACACCTAATAGTTCGTGAATTACCTTCCAAATTTTTTGAAGTCATCCAAAAATCTCCAAGTTTAAGGTATGTGGTTTTGAACAAGAACACACTTTTGTTCTTGTGCCCAAAAGTTACATATTTTCGTAAAGTATTTCATAAATTCATGGAGAATTCCTATCATGTTATTATATTATGAGTTTTTATGAAACTATGTCTTACCCAATCTTTGAGTTGTAATATTATTATGCATATTAATGGTTAAATTATCAATTTATGGTTTAAGTTGCATAATTCAACGTCTATTTCATGTTTTGAGAATTTCAAGACCTATTGTTGTGAATTGAACCTTATGGTTAAAGCATGAGTTTGAGAATGATATGTTAGAAATTTTTAAAGATTATTAAGAAGTGAGTTTTAATTGTAAGTTAAGATAGAAATCCACATTCTTGAGTTTGAAGTAAAGGGAATTCATTTTGGCTCCCATAATATATATATATATATATATATATATATATTGTTAAACTATTTTAAGGTGGATTTTCTAAATTTCTCAGCTAAGTAAGGGAGTAGTATTTAGCACCGAGTTGGGATTGATTCCGAGGTCTTATGCCCCAGAACTACGTGCCCCCGTAGGTTCTTGATATACCCCAAGTGGGTGAAGATAGTGATCACTAGAGTTAAGTTTTTATCCGATGTCAAGGATAGAACAGCTCTCCCTAATGTGGGTAAGACGCTGGACTCCATGTAGCTCACATGATTTATGACAGTTAAGAGAAACTCCCTAAGTTCCTAAAGTTCTCCAAGTCCTAAAGTCTTCCAAGTTTCAAAGAACTTTAGTCTTAAAGTTACAAAGTTTTGAAAGTATAAGTGTTTTGGAAAGCTAGGGTCCTAATAATTTCAAGTGTCATGATAAATTGAGATTTTAAGTAAAAGTATGATGATTTATGAGTCTTGTGGCATATATTTATTTCAAGCTATATGAGTATGTTTTACACCATGAAGGTTTTCTATAGAAGCTTATGATATTGGTGATTTTAATTGCACACTCCCCCATATGCTCAGTACATTCCCAAAGTACTGACCTATATATTTTGTCTGTGTGCCATATACTCTCGTAATGTAGGTTCAGGTGCTCAGTCTCAGCCTCATCAGTGATCCTTTCGAGCACTCCTATCTACATATTATCCATGGTGAGTCCTCATGTTTCGAGGACTGGTTATTCTCAGACTTCAAGTTTTATTTTGTAGCTTTTTAATTCTTGTCAATTGATTATGAGTCAGTTTGGGACCTGTCCCAATGACTCTATAGTTAGGAGTAGTTGAGGTTTGTCAGACTAGTCGTCAGATTACCAGTATTTTGAGGTTTTCTTTGAGTTGCAGTTTGTTTAAACCAAGTATTTCATTAATACTTTCTTACCATTTGATATTTCTATGTTAAAGTTCATGTATTCTACCTCTAAGTAAGTGAGTATATGAAGTAGAAGGATCAAAGAGGTTATCTTGGGGCTACTTGTAGCATTAAGCACCGTGTGATGTCTTAGGACCCAGTTTTGGAGCGTTACAAACTTGGTATCAGAGCCTAAGATTTAGAGATTCCTAGGGAGTCTGAAAATCCGCGTTAAGTAGATTCTTAATCATCAGTGTGTAGCGCTCCCATCTATAAGAAAAAGGATATGAAACATTTTAGGAACAAGTCATTTCTTCCTCTCAAGTCCATCGTGCTCAAGTTGTCTCTCTCAGCTATTAATTTATCTCTCTTATTTTAGAATATGCCTCCCCACTAAGATCAAAGAAATAACAAAGATCAGCAACCTCATCCCACTGATCCTCTGAATAAAAATATATCCCATGCCGAATTCAGGGCAGCTTTCCAGGAATTGGCCCAAGCTGTCATGTCCAGGCCAATCAGGTCGTAGCTCCTCAGTAGCATGGATATGACTTAGATTCTTCTAGAATTTGTGACTTTATGTGGATGAGTCCTCCAGAGTTTTATGGGTCAAAGGCAGGGGAAGATCCACAGTTATATCTTAAAGTGATAAGGAAGATCACACAGGTAATGTGTGTGTCTGAAGAAGAGTGTATGGATTTAACATCTTACTGGTTGAAGAACATTGCATATGACTGGGTGGTTTCTTGGAGGAAGGGTAGAGGGGAGGATGATTCTCCCATTACCTGGCAGATGTTCCAAGATACATTCTTGGATAGGTTATTTCCTTTGGAGTTGGAAGGAAAAGATTAAAGAGTTTATGAACTTGATACAGTGCTACAGGGATATTAAGAAGTACTTCTTAAAGTTCAATCAGCTAGCAAAATATGTTCCTGACTTGATCTCCAATGCCTGAAATGGTATGAGAATATTTGTGACAGGTGTGTCGGGCTTAGTACTGAAAGAGTGCCGCATTGCTATATTGAAAAAAGAGATGGATTTATCTAGGCTGATGATCTATGCGCAACAAATAGGGGAGGATAAGATAAGGGAAACATGTAAAGCGAGAGGTAACAAGAGATCTAGGTTTGAACAACACGAGTACGGTCAAGCTAAATCCTAGAGAGGGAACTACCCTCAGTTCCAGAGTCATTATTTTATGCCAGCACCCTCATCCGCTAGTGCCGCAGTGAGTATAGGTAGGCCAGAGTAGGGAAATAGGTCTTCTATGTCCAGGCCTCAACAGAGTGTGAGCAGCAAGCCCAACTTCCCTCCTTGTGCCAAGTATGGTAGGACCCATCCGGGTGAGTGTTTGGATGAATAGCGTGGTTGTTTCGGGTGTGGAAAGATAGGCCATAGTCTTAGAGAGTGCCCACATACCAGGTAGGGAAGTAAAGATACCTGGACCCAGACCCAGGCCACTAGTACATCAACTTTCGCAGCCCGTCCAGCTCCTCCTCAGGGCATTTCTTCTAGTACTGCTGGCGGTCAGTGCCAAAATAAGTTCTATGACTTACTTTCCCGTCATGAGTAGGAGGACTCTCTCGATGTTGTTATTGGTATGCTCCGTGTATTTTATTTTGATGTATATGTGTTATTGGAGCCCAGCTCGAGTTTTTCTTATGTGACCCCACTTGTTGCTGTGAAGTTTGAGAAGAGTCCCAAAAGTATTTCTGAGCCTATTCTAGTTTCTAATCCAGTAGGGGAGTTTGTTGTTGCCAAGCAAGTATACAAGAATTGTCCTATTATAGTCCTTCATAGAGTCACACTTTCTGATTTGATAGAGTTAGAGATGGTTGACTTTGATGTTATCCTGGGTATGGACTTTCTTCACTCCTGCTATGCGTCTATAGATTGTCGTACTCATGTAGTTAAATTTTAGTTTCCTGATGAGCTAGTTTTTGAGTGGTCAGGGAGTTCAGTACCTCCCAAGAGTCATTTTATTTCTTATCTTAAAGCCAGGAAACTTATATCTAAGGGTTGCTTTTATCACTTGGTTAGATTTAAGGACACTAAGTCTGAAAACTGAGGTATCCATTCAGTCAACATTATTAATGAGTTTCCTGATGTATTTCTGGAAGATCTCCCAGGGGTACCTCCCGATAGAGAGATAGAATTTGGGATCGATTTTCTTCCCGACACTCAGTCGATTTCCATTCCTCCCTACCGTATGGCACGTGTAGAGATTAAGGAGTTGAAACAACAACTCAAAGATCTCTTCGAAAAAGGTTTCATAAGTCCCAGTGTATCTCCTTATGGCGCACCTGTCCTTTTCATGCGAAAGAAAGATGGTTCTTTGCATATGTGCATTGATTATCGTCAGCTTAAAAAGGTCATAGTCAAGAACAAGTACCCTCTTCCGAGAATATATGATTTGTTTGATTAGTTGCAAGGTGTGAGTTATTTATCTAAGATAGACCTTAGATCCGGCTATCACCAACTTAAAGTAAGGGGGTGTGATATCCCAAGACAGCCTTCCAAACCCGCTATGGTCATTTTGAGTTTCTTGTCATGTATTTCAGGCTAACTAATGCCCCAGCATCTTTCATGGACCTCATGAATTGAGTGTTTAAGGAAAATCTTAATATGTTCATCATTGTGTTCATCTACGACATCCTTGTGTATTCCCGAAGTGAGGGTGATCACGCAAACCATCTTAGAATTGTCTTGCAAATTCCTAGAGTTTATAAGTTGTTCGTCAAATTCAGTATGTGTGAGTTTTGGCTAAGTTCAGTAGCGTTTATGGGTCAGATTATTTCAGCTGAAGGTATTAGAGTTGATCCCCAAAAGATAGAGGCTGTAAGAAATTGGACTAGGCCTATCTCTCCGTCTGATATTAGAAGTTTCTTGGGTCTAGCTGGATATTACCGCCGTTTTGTTGAAGGGTTCTCTTCCATGGCTTCTCCCATGACTCGGTTGACCCAAAAGAAAGTTACGTTTCTCTAGTTGGATTCATGTGACAAGAGTTTTCAGGAGTTGAATACTCGACTCACTTCCTCCTTTGTGTTGATGTTGCCTGATGGTGTAGATGGTTTGGTTTTGTGGTATACTGTGATGCTTCGAGAGTTGGTTTGGGTTGTGTGTTGATGCAAAGGGGTAAAGTTATAGCCTATGCTTCTAGACAGTTGAAACCTCATGAGAAGAATTACCCAACCTATGACTTGGAGTTGGCTGTAGTAGTGTTTGCTTTGAAAATATGGAGATATTATTTGTATGGTGTGCATGTTGATGTTTCTAGTGATCACAAAAGCCTGCAGTATGTGTTGACTCGGAAGGAGTTGAATCTTAGGCAGCAGAGGTGGTTAGAATTGTTAAAAGACTATGATATGAGCATTTTGTATCATCCGGGCAAGGCCAATGTTGTGAAAGATGCCCTTAGCAGGATATGTATGGGTAGTATTTCGCATGTGGAGGAAGGTAAAAAAAGAGTTGTCTTGTGATGTGCATCGTCTACCTAGACTGGGTGTTAAGTTGCTTGATTCCACTGAGGGAAATATTTTGGTGCTGAGTAGTTTTGAATCCTCTTTGTTTTCGGAAGTGAAGGAGAAGCAAGACTTAGATGCTAGCTTGGTTAGATTAAATGAGTCAGTCAAAGACCAAAAGGTAGAGGTTTTCTCTCAAGGGGGAGATGGAGTGTTGAGGTTCCAGGGTAAATTATGTGTTCATGATATTGGTGATCTGAGGCAGAGAATTATGGCTAAAGCGCATGGTGCGCGGTATTCTATTCAATGCGACACTACCAAGATGTACCGCGACTTGCGGGAATTCTGTTAGTGGTGTGGTATGAAGAAGGATATAGCTGATTTTGTGGCAAAGTGTGCAACATGTCAACAGGTTAAGGTTGAGCACCAAAGACCTGGTGGTGTAATGCAAGAGTTTAGTATCCCAACATAGAAGTGGGAAGATATAAATATGGATTTTGTGGATGGCTTACCTCTTTCCCGATGCCATCATGATTCCATCTGGGTTGTTGTCGACAGGATGACTAAGTCAGCGCATTTTTTGCCTGTGCACACATCTTATACAACTTAGGACTATGCTAGATTGTATATTCGGGAGTTGTTCAGGTTGCATGGAGTTCCCTTGTCTATCATTTCGGATAGGGGTACTCAGTTCACTTCTCAGTTTTAGAGAGCATTTCAGAAAAGTCTTAGTACCGAAGTTCATATGAGTTCTGCTTTTCATCCGCAGATAGATGGTCAGGCTGAGAGGACTATCCAAACTTTAGAGGACATGTTGAAAGCGTGTGCCCTTGATTTCAAAGGTAGTTGGGATGGGCATTTGTCATTAATAGAGTTTTCTTACAACAATAGTTACCATGCTAGTATCAAGATGGCACCATTCGAGGCTTTATATGGTAGGAGATGTAGATCACCCATAGGTTGGTTTGAAGTGGGTGAAGCTACTTTGGTTGGACATGATACAATATTTGAGGTGATGGAGAAGGTAAATTTTATTAGTGAATGGTTAAAGACAGCTCAGAGTCGTCAAAAGTCATCGGCAGATGTGAGACGAAAAGTCCTTGAGTTCGAAGTTAATGATTAGGTGTATCTAAAAACTTCGCCCATGAAAGGGGTGAAAATATTTGAGAAGAAAGGAAAACTTAGTTCCCGTTATGTTGGCCATTATAGAATTCTCAACCGTGTTGGGAACGTAGCCCATGAAGTTGAGTTTCCTGCAGAGTTGTCAGCTGTTCATCGTATTTTCCATATTTCCATGCTTAGGAAGCATATTGGTGAGTCTATTGTTGTTGACTCTTCAGATAACTTAAATGTTCAGAATAACCTTTCATTTGATGAGGTTCTAGTTGAGATCTTAGATTACCAATTCCGTAGATTAATGATCAAAGAAGTTCCATTGGTCAAGGTTTCATGACAGAACCAATCAGTTGAGGGTGCTACTTGGGAAGCCGAAGCAGATATGCGATCCAAGTACCCAAACCTCTTCTTCACAAGTTCAGAGCAAGCCAAAGGTATTACTTTTTCTTAATTCAGTCCCTATCTAACCAAAGATTCATATATATAGCTATTTTGTTGCAAATTTGTGCACTCTCAGAAATACTCGAAAGTTTAGAATGACATAGATTCAATTCAGAGAACTATTCCAACTGTGCATCCTCAGTTTCTTTGCAATCCCATCTTAACTAGTGACATTCGAGGATGAATGTTTCCAAGGAGGAGATATTGTAAATCCCCAAGAATTTCAACTAATAGTAGAACCCTTTTTCAAGTTTGTTAGAAGTTGTAACGCCCCGAGATCCCATCCCGAGATGTCACACGGTGCTTATTACCCCAAAGGACCACAATCTAACCCTTGACTGATATATGTACCTGTACACTACATAATATCTGAAATAAATATGGAAACTAGCCATAAGGTTCAACACATCTATAAATACTCAAAACAGAAAACTGAGTACTAATACATCTGTCTAAAAAGCCTCTAAACTATCTGAACTGTGAAGTTGATGGGACATGTCCCCAACTAACTCTGTCAACTAAAAGTAAACAAAATTTGATGCAATAATAGAAAACTGATATTTTTCCTTAAAAGAAGAGGACTCACAGCTATGGCTACTACTGCTGGCTAAGACTGAACTATTGAGGAAACTCTATATCCTGTGCTTCTGAACCTATGGTGTCAAATAGAACACCATAGCACAAATGCGTCAGTATAGGAATGTACCGAGTATGTAGACAATGTAGGTTAAATGCAAGGGCTCATCCATGCATAATATCTAAACTGAATAATCATGAAAATGCCGCACGAGAACACATACACATACCTGAATGCATAGACCATAGTCACAATCATCACAACTCTAGAGACTGAAACTCGGATACTGCCTTACTACAGACTGAACTCACTACTGACACTGAGATACTGAGACTCTGGCTCATCTGATACTGATGACTGAGAAACTGGATGTACTTACATCGATGACTGAACTCTAAACTTACTATTCTCGACTGACAAGATTAAAGATCAAACTCACTAACGGATGATTAAGGAAGCTATTATCAATGGTAAGGAAATGATCATATCTGAATCTGACAACAATAATACTCAATAGAATCTGAGACTGTGATCAATCCTGTCTAGCAGTATATCTCTGAATATAATATCGAATAACTGTATATGAGACCAAGCCTATCTGACGGATGGTCCATGAATCAATGGAACTATCTAAGTTCCTCATGGAGATAGATGACTATATTTGCACAAAACATCTCAAAATTCTATGCACACCTTCAACCACAAGGTTAGGGTTTTAACATAAAAACCCAATTATCTAGAGATTTAACCATGAGAATTCAATAATTCTTGCATAGTTTAATTTCCCATTAAGAGAGCAACGAGGGACACCCAATAGTTCGTGAATAACCTTCCAAAATTTTTGAAGTCATTCAAAAGCTCCAAGTTTAAGGTATGTGGTTTTGAACAAGAACACCCTTTTGTTCTTGTGCCCAAAAGTTACATATTTTCGTAAAGTATTTCATAAATTCATGGAGAATTCCCATCATGTTATTATATTGTGAGTTTTTATGAAACTATGTCTTACCCAAGCTTTGACTTGTAATATTATTATGCATATTAATGGTTTAAATTGTCAATTTATGGTTTAAGTTGCATAATTCAACGTCTATATCATGTTTTGAGAATTTCAAGTCCTATTGTTATGAATTGAACCTTATGGTTAAAGCATGAGTTTGAGAATGAGATTTTAGCGATTTTTAAAGAATATCAAGAATTTAGTTTTTATTGTAAGTTAAGATAGAAATCCACATTCTTGAGTTTGAAGTAAAGGGGATGCATTTTGGCTCCCATTATATATATATATATATATTGTTGAATTATTTTAAGGTTGATTTTCTAAAGTTCTGAGCTAAGAAAGGGAGTAGTATTTAGCACCGATTTGGGTATTAGCATCGAGTTGGGCTTGATTCCGAGGTCTCATGCCCCTGAACTACGTGCCCTCGTAGGTTCTTGATATACCCAAGTGGGTTAAGATAGTGATCACTAAAGTTAAGGTTTTATCCAATGGCAAGGATAGAATAGCTCTCCCCAATGTGGGTAAGACGTTGGACTCCATGTAGCTCACATGGTTTATGTCGGTTAAGAGAAACACCCTAAGTTCTTAAAGCTCTCTAAGTCCTAAAGTCTTCTAAGTTTCAAAGAGTTTTAGTCTTAAAGTTACAAAGTTTTGAAAGTATAAGTGTTTTGGAAAGCTAGGGTCCTAATAATTTCAAGTGTCATGATAATTTGAGATTTTAAGTAAAAGAATGATCATTTATGATACTTGTGGCATATATTTATTTCAAGTTATGTGAGTATGTTTTACACCATGCAGGTTTTCTATAGAAGCTTATAATATTGGTTATTTTAATTGCACACTCCCTCATATGCTCAGTACATTCCCAAAGTACTGACCCACATATTTTATCTGTGTGCCATATATTCTCGTAATGTAGTTTCAGGTGCTCAGTCTTAGCCTCATCAGTGATACTTTCGAGCACTCAATCTATATATCAGCCGGGGTGAGTCCTCATATTTCGGGGACTGGTTATTCTTAGACTTCCAGTTTTATTTAGTAGCTTTTTAATTGTTGTCAATTGAGTATCAGTCATTTGGGGACCTATCTGAATGGCTCTCTAGTTTGGAGTAGTAGAGGTTTGTCAGACTAGTCATTAGATTACCAGTATTTTGAGATTTCCTTTAAGTTGCAGTTTGTTCAAACCAAGTATTTCATTAATATTTTCTTACCATTTGATATTGCTATGTTAAAGTTCATGCATTCTACCTCTAAGTAAGTATATGAAGTAGCAGGCTTAAAGTGGTTAGCTTGGTGCTACTTGTAGCCTTAAGCACCGTGTGACGTCTCAAGACCCGGTTTTTGGGCGTTACAGATTCTCTTTATTCTTTAAGAAAAATGAAAGCATAAGGGACATTTTGGACTTTTGGTAAGTAACAAAACCTTAAAACTAACTCGCGTTAAAGGAAAGATAGTGGTTTGACTTTGTGGGTCCTCTCTTAAGGCGTGTTTAGAATTTCTTTGACTATTTTTGAAATACGTATGTGTTAGTTGTATATATAGGGGGTTTCATTAGATTAGATGATGAGCATCTGTATGGTTATAAGTATATCGTGTAAATTTAGAGACAACCTACTGATTATTTGGACTGATTTTATGAAATATTAACTTATGTTACATGATTGATTAGTATCCGAACATATGGTGTCTTGATATTAATATTATTACGCAAGGGAATGTAGTTTGATAACATTTCATTATTGTGTGTAATTGTTAATGTGAAAAGGTCTTTGTTAGATAATTTTGATGGTTGACTAATGTTTACACTTCAAGTAAAACTTCCCCTCCTCATATATATATTATCATCAGATTACAGGTTTTACTCTGAGGGTCATAGGGTGATGATCTGAAGGTTTGATTTATTAAGGCACCATGTGACACGACCCGAGCCGAGGCCCTAGCCGTGATAGGCATCCCGAGTCACGAAGGCCCGAGAGACCCCATAATATGATATCATGAACATAATTCATAGGAAATAAAGGTGAGGAAGATAAGACTGAAATCCAAGTTGATCTTATGATCAAAATATGTCCATGAAGTTATGACAATACAATACTCAAATCCCATCTAAGAACCCTCTACTTAATACAAACTATCTAGGCCGAGACATGGCCCCCACCTGGACCATAAACATAAAGAGTCAACAAATAAATAAATTGCCTTCTAAAAGATAGATGACTCACCAACTCTGTCATATCCCAAATGTTCTATGGATGTGATGGACCATGGGACTATACCTCAGAACCTGTAATATGGTGGGGGGGGGGGTAATACTTTAAAAGTATTAGTATGCAGTACAATAAAAAATAACATATATTTTATATAAAAAAAGTAAGAGCATAGTGAAAACAATTTAGCAGATAATATATATATATATATGTATATATATATATAAACACATGGCCATAAATCAAAAGCATCAAGCATTATGGTAAACCATGGACTCAAATCTTTACTTTACTTCTGAGCTAGATAGTACACCCTACATTTCTAAAATCCCTCAGACTAGATGGAATCCTCCATTAACTCAGCGGCCAAGCCCCCTATTCCATGTATGCCACAAGAATTTGGTCCCTTCAAACTATTCTAGTATATATCATTGCCCGACGGAAAGTATACATTAGCCTTTGCCAATCATGTCTTTCGAGTCGGCAAAACTCAATTCTAGAACTGCACCCTTACACTCAAATGCCTTCTTCGGGTATCTATCTAACTCTCTTTAAGACCAGTTTTAGTCCTTTAAAAATCATGTTTCTTTCTCAAGATATTCATTTACTTTCATGTCAAGGGAACTTCATAATAGGTATCATCATACCTAGATTTGAAATCCATATCATATAAAATATAATCCATAGACCTTCTCATTCCAAAAACATGTTAATGACCACCAAAAGAATTAAACATCACATGAGAGTTTTAATTTTCGAAGCATATGAAAACTTATGTAAAATACTATCCTTTCAAGTCATTAACGCATGGTGGTCAATTCTTTCATTAATCACATGTAATTTCATCATTAGTTTAAAAGAGCCTTTAGTATGATAAATATTTCTTCGAACCAGCAAAATAACAATTCATAATAGTTAAAACGGTAGTTAAAACTCAAGATTTATCATCGTTCTTAAAAGATCCCCAACACTAGTCACACATAAATCTCATAATCGAAAAGGGGGAGTTATAGTGCATACAATCCAACCCATTTGACAATTCATAACATGTTTAGACCATAAATTTCATAACGGGAGAGGGAATTTCATAATTTGTACTCATAAATCACTTTTCAAAACTCACAAAATATTTACACATGATTATTACTCAAGTTTATGGCAAAAACACCTATGATAAATCCATACACTCATCAAAATGAGTTCATGATGCATGTCCTTCAAATGATTTCCAAATCCCATTACATATACATCCTTCAAGCTTGTCAAAACGTTAAATTTATGCTCGTGAGAGGTAGGATAGTCTCACATAACATTGACGGATAAAAAAATAATAATAACCTTGAGTTTGGAATCTACATGCTTAAGAATTGAGAATTCCCTCATTGATGACCTTGAGAGGAAGAGGATAAGGGTTTGGGGGCTTTCAATTGGTCTTGGGACTATTTTTGGGTTATATGACAGATTGGGGGAGTTATTGGGTGGGCTGGGTTGGGGAGGGGGGGGTTGTTAAAGGCTCATTTTCCCTTTGAAAAGCTAAAGAGAAAAGTGGGTTTAAGAGTTTATGGACATAGTTCCGTGCCACGCTGCCTATCGCGGAGCACAGGGTCTGTGCCATATCGAAATCGCGGACCCTCACTTGTTCCTCACAAAAATGCTCATAACTTTTTTCTCGGGTATCAGATTAAGGAAAAATCGGATGTTATGAAAAGAGGACCCAGTTATCAATAATTTCATGTGTCATAATCTCCAAAATGTCATATATTCAAGAAGTTATACATGTTCAAAGTTGACCATTGTAGAATCGAAAACAAAAATTTGATTGATAACAAAAGTTCTAAACTCAACTTCATTCTAAGTGTTTCCTACGAACATTCTTCACCTCGAAAGAAATTTACACGCAATATAAATGATCATTAAACTTATATTGATATAAAAATAATTTAATTTGAGTTTATACACGTAGTAATAATGGTTTGAATTCTAGTCTGAAGATGCAGGGTGTTACATTATCTCCCCCTTGGAATCATCATCCTCGAATAATGGATATGAATGTTTTAAAGCTTTAGAAGTATGGCAAGAAGTTTGAAAGTTCACATTAAGAATTCTTACTTAACAAAACATGTATAGTAATCAAAAGAAATGGGTTTCATGGCATCATCAAGTAAATTATTTAAGCATAAATCAAGAGACAACGAGACTAAGGACGTACAAAGGGTAAAAGACCCAAAGCCTCTTACCCCAAGTGAGAAAAATCGAAACTGGATGAAATTTACTCTTTGTAATAAGCAACGTGGCATGGGGCTCACTACCTCATAATCCAAAAATAGCTCTAAAACACATCCAAAAATTCTGAAAACTTTCCAAGACACCCTTTTAAATCCCCTAAAGTATATGAGCTATATGAATGATGATCATAACTACGTAAGGCACAAAATTTTTCTAGGAATCCTCAGCTTGATAAATATTGATACAAGACATGAAATAAGATTTAGCAAGACATAAGAATGGAAGCATTCTCCGCCTCAAATAATACGTCTAATGGCCCTCAAATATAGCAATACTCCTAGACTATGAATTCAGCTACGAATGCCACACTTTACTATTTCAATCTTACAATTTTTCCATAAAACACATCATTACAAGAGCCCGAGTCTATATATATATTTCTTCCATTTTAAAGCCTAATCTGGAGTTAAAAGGTTCTATCTTAAGCTATGGGGCACTACTCCTTACATCAATCAAAGAATAATACTCCGCCCTATCACTATAATCAAACAACATAATGTCTTATAAAGAGTACTTGCCATAATACACAATCGTTTGTATATCTATCAATCACAACATTCAAGCCTATCTTTACTACACAAACTTCATGGAGCACCCCAATAAAAAAGGTAACTTAAATCACTCTCACCAAAGTTTTCACCACTTATCCACTTCCTATTTATTTCACATACAAAAATTTCATCTCCCTCTTCACCTATATCCTTAGCTCAAGTAATCACACAAAAATTTTCACAGTCAAAAACATCTAATCCCATCACTATCATCATAATATAAGGAAGGTCATTTAGGGACTAGAGTACAAGCATCAAGAATGGGAGTGATACTACTCGATTATGAGCGATATTTGTCGTACTACTCTAGGTGAGATCTGTAAAGTACGATATGGCACAATGGGCATGAAAATGGGTCCTGGATTTCTACTCGAAGCTATTGCTCCTCATTTTAAGAACATAAAATGGACATGAGTTTTCATAAACCTTACCAATTTGAGCTACACCTGACATACAATGAATCGATAATATATAAAGAGAATAGTTTCTCAGAACTAAGCATAAAGTTATACATAAATTAATGGATCATGAGTTTCATAAAATTGAGCTTGAATACTTCATATCTTGGATTACTGAGAAGCATTGTTGCTTCTAGTTGACGGGGTAAAGCATGGACATAATTTTCATAGAGAACTCGGATCTTAGGCATAGGCACGATTTAAATACATAAGAAATTGGTAGAACGTCCTTTTGATCTAATGTAGGAGAATTTTGCTAGAATAGAAATACAGTTATCATGACTTTACCCAGAAGCTCAACACCGTCAGAAAAAATCAATATCTACCATAATTCATTAACTCCCCCTTCGATAAAAGTCATAACCCTCGACATGAGGACATATCCTCTTATTAAATCTACAAGAATAATAGTAAGCACAATGGGGGGTACCACCATACATATAAATACTAATCTCTCCTTGATAAACTATAATCTGAAACCATTATTTTCCGAGGTACTACTCTTAACTTTTGCTAGGCTCTATAGCCGTCACCCTACCACCCACACTCTCATGAGCATACACATCCACACTCCTTAACAGATAAGAATCCATTCTCCACTACTTAATATGCTAGAATTAAACCTTTAATCACATATTCTTAAAACTTAAGAATGTTTTTAAAAGTAGACCAAGAGCTCACATCATCTATCTATATTTCACACAATTTATCTCTAAAGAACACCATATAGTAGCTCTCTACACATCTCCATAGTAACAAATTCAAGAACAGGAACTAGGTACATATGACACTTAAACAAATAAAACCTTATCTAACCACAGGCTACCTGAGGTTAAACTTATTCTTAGAAACCTAACGCTCTTATCCACCAAATGAATTAGCCACAATTCATTGTTTTAACACTAGTCCACATTTATAATATCATAATTATCCACTCAATTTTTTACATAAGTTGCCAACCTAGGTTGTGGCACACATCAAATCAATCATTCTAAATTACTCCCATAATTCTTGTATCACTATCTTCCATATAACATTCTTACCACCACAATCCACATCTAAAGTTCAAACCTGGTGCCTACCACTAATCACATGCAATCGCTGAAACATCCTGCATAATATACTAGTCCACCGAATAGATAAATCATCCAAAATTCCTTATTTCCTTTAACTACAACATTGAAGAACATTTTCTTCACAATATTAGTGCTACACATTAATATTCATTACATTCCTTCTCATATAATGTACTTCTTTAAACCTACTAGATAAAAAATAATCAAGGGGATAAAATCACATAATAAGAATTATCTACCTTACTTATACACTATAACCCATTACTGTCAAGACCTAAATCAAGGCCCTGACCGCGATGAGCATCCCGAACCATGAAGGCCCCGAGACACCCTTTAGTATGTAATCATAAGAATAACTCATATGATATACATATGCAGAAGATAAACTTAAAATTCATGGGAAATTTATAACACAAACTGTGTCAACAAAATATGATAATACAATACTCCACTTCTGACTACAAAGCCTCTACTAACCACTAACAGTTTAGGCAGGGACAAGGATCCTGGATGAACCATAAACTCACTGAGATTACATATAGATAGATTATCTTCCATTTTAAGGGAGGATCACCAACTTTGAACTCCTAGAATAATCTACTGCTGTTGAATTGGACCACAAGACTAAGCGTTAGATCATACACTATAAGACAATGCAGCCTCCACAAAGGATGGTCAATACCTGGAATGTATTGGTATGCAAAACTAACCAAAACCTACATGTATTCCATATAAAATAGTAGAGAGCATTAAGAAAACAATTTATCTTAATAGATATAAAAACACATGGGAATAATTTAGTGAACTTTAAAACATTCTTGTAAGTCATGACTATACTCCTTAGTTTACTTCTGAGCTAGATGATACACCCCACAATTCTATAATCCCATGGGCTATATGGAATCATCGCTTTAATCGGCGTCCAAGCCCTCAACCCAAGTTTACCACAAGGGCTGGAGTTTCTGATTCTTATATTCAAATGGATTAAGGCCAACATATAATCCCTTATTTTAGGGCACAATAATTTCCGTATTGGCAATACACTATTTCAGGCAATGAGTTATCTGAACTCATGCCTCCTTTGGGTAACCATCTAACTCTCTTTAAGCCTATTTTTGGTCTTTTAAAATCATGTATCCAACTGAAATCCTGATCTGAAGTCTAAAAACTTTATAGTCTATTATGTTTTGCGTCTTCCATGGGATTTTTCTATTTTGGTATTATCATATCAAGACTTTTAAGTCATATAATCCATATCATATCATGTCTTATTTTTTTCATTCAAAACATGTTAATTGACCACCTAACCATTTAAAAACTTTAAGAGGGTTTTGATTTCAAAACATATGAAGCGCGTGCAAAAAACACTTTTTTCAATACTTTGAAAAAGTGTGGTCATATCTTTCATCAATCACATGCCATTTATCTTTTAGGATAAAAAATTATTTACAAATCAATAAAACACCCTCTCATTGGATAATAAAGTAGTGCAAACCCACAATTGATAGTGAAACATTAAAACTCATGTTTTAACCATTCGTATAAACAATAGCAACACATTGAGTTAATGAATTTCATATCAAGAGAGGGAATACTTTAAATCATGATTTCATATAACTTGTCAAACTCTTAACATCTATACACAGGAACATAATTCAAGTTTAGTGAAAATCCCCATGGTTTAAACAAGATTTAATCATAAATCGGGGTTCCCAATTCATCCTCTCTAAAAATTTCAAAACCCACAATATGTACATATATATATAATTTTAAAGATTTTAAAAACATTAAAACTTAGCTAAAAATGATGTTACTACAACACAAAATATCCATCATCAGCTCCTTACCTATTTAAATAAATTCTAATTCATCATGACTCATTACTTCCTCTATGAAATGCCATAACATCTACAAATCCTGCTATAATCTGAACCAATAACCATAAAAGGTAATACCACTCTCTCACTTAAAAGTTACATAGCTAAAACTATATTTTTCACTCCAAAGTTACGTTCACTTTAACTTTTAAACTTATGGATTCATATCACTAATAATGGGATCATCTTACTACTAATAGGTCATAGCTCCTTAACTTATTAAGTCTCAGGTGGAAATACTATTCTAACATTCTGCTACAAATCTCTACCCTTAATCATGACATCTGCAGCAAAGCTGTTAAAATAAACTGAATACATCTCTTACCTTAGTCTCAAATGCATGATTTATATAGATAGGGGTATACACATGAATAAACATATCTCAAATTACTAACTGACTCCTATGAAATCCTTATGTTATTTAATAACCCTTTTGATGAATCAATAAAAAAGGACCACATTATTTAGACACTAACCTCTTGCACTTTTATTGCCTCGACAATGAGGCATGGCCTATAAATTTAGAACAAGGATGGAATTAGGATATATTTCATATGAAAGATAATACAACATAAACTAGACTATAAAAGAATGGGAAATGTCTTCTAAATGCCCGATAGCCTCCTGATTATAAGTGTGGTGCACAACACACCCATAAGCAAGACTCTAAAATTCTCGGCTTTATAGACACCCTGGGACCATGAATCATAGAAACCTATAAGCAGAATAAAATGCTCATGTAGGCTGCGGTCTCTACCAAGTTGGTGCGATCGTGGCTTAGCGAAAGAGTTCAGCCCAAGGGAAAATCTAGAAATGCACGTGATTGATCCTAATTTTGACAAAAAAGACTAAAAACCTTGAATATTTTGTCATATTCCATCTTCCCCAATTTATTTAGGTTTATCTCTTGAGTTCATAGTCTCCATACTTGGAGAAGAAACTAATGTATAAATTTTGGGTGAAGAATACATAAGAGACTTTTTAAGTAGAGGATTATCTTACTTCCATTGTTGATTTGTGGGAGTACAAAGTTTGAAGTAATAGTAACTTAATCTTCAACAAGTCATTTTAATGGAGATTATGGGTATATTTGTGCTTATTTTTCTTATGTGTAGCTAGATCTCCCTCTTGGAATTATGCATGAATAGGGGTTAAAGTGTGTGTGGGTTATTATTGTTAGCCTCTATTTGGTAGTTTATTTTTATATGTGTTATCATTGCTATGATCACTTGGTTGGGATTTATGGGTGAAAGCCCAAAAACCCACATAGGTTTGATGAGTGAAAGCTCCAAACTCTAGAAAGCTCAAGTCCATCTTCGAAAGAAGGGTTTTGGGTGAACTTTAGGAATTCACATCATGCTTGAAAGATGGATCTGGAGACCAAAGCAATGATAGACAATTATGTGTATAGTTTGCTAAATTTTCACTATCTTACAAATAAGGGTGATTGTGATGTTAACCATACCATGGGTATTATCCTATAAATTGGGATGCCTAAATTAAGTATTGGTTACCAAATGTTAAACACACCCATTAGGTATTCGAAAGAATCAATGGGTGAAAGTTTGGTGTTTTATTGAAAGACTAGCATCAAAATCTATGACCGAACCTACCCATATTTGATCTACTAAATTGATGCTGATTACTAACACCCAGATGTCATTCCCTTAGTAACACATAATCCCAAAATCCATGCATAATTGTTAAAACTCTAATTATTCGTAGCCCTGAATTTATACTAGAAAAACCCAAAAAGAGATATTAGTGTAGATATCTATCTCCCCTATTTTAATCTTTTTATACCATTGGTTTGAATTTAGTTAGTATCTATTATTTTGAATTAACTTGATTTCCACTCAAATTGTTCCTAGGTGATTCATCCCCGGCTCCAAATTTGGGTAAATATATTAACGATGACCGCCTTGCACTTAAATTGAAGTGCCAGTTGAGCATTATCAATAATGGCCCCATTGCCAGGGAACAATTTGGTGTATAAAGTTAGTTTGGAATTTTAGCTTACTTTCTTGAATTCAAGCTTGTATATATTTTTTTGTGATTTTCTTTTGTAGGTAGATTTTTATTTTATTTTACTTTTGTCTATGGTATCTTCCGACAAGTATGATGTCGGTAGAGGGGAATTCTATCGTTACGACCCACATCTAATTTATGATGTACCAGACTTTAGGAGAGATTGTAACTATGCTTCCCTTAGAGAGATGGACCCACCATATCGATCATATAGGGAGTATAGGTGTTGTTTATGTAGTGGTCAAGAAGGACATTGGGATGACTATTTGAATTCCCTTCCCCTATTATACTAACAGGGTTGATAGTTTTTTTTATGATCTTGATAGGTTCTATGATGAGAAGAAGGATGAAAAATATACCAAGACCAATAGCTTTGAAATAAGGCTACAAGCAATTTTCGATCACACAGAGGCAACGGGAGAGAATATACAAGACATACAATAAGAGGCATTAAGATGGAAAAGTGTCAAGATGGAGGAAATGGGAAAAGAAGAAATGTTATAAACTATCACTACCTTGCCCATATTTAATGAGGAGGTTCATAAAGAAGAGAAATCAAGCTATGATGATGATATTGGTAGCAAATACTCCTCAGTAACTTCCCATTCTACCTTATCAGATAAGGAAGAAGATGTCAAAATAAAAGGAAAGGTACTAGATTCAAGATAAGAATTAAGGCAAATCTCTTATAATGACTATACTTCATTTTGGGGAGAAGGTTCTACGGAGGAGTCTATTCCGAAATTAGGGGTTGGACCTCATTCTATCAACTTTTCAACATTGTTCCTCGAGGATGTGATGAGAATCCATCCACCGAGAAAATGATGGATTGTGGCCAAACGAAGTGCGATTCCTACTTTTTTGAATTTGACATTCCGAAAGATCATATGGAACCCCGTCCATCAAAGTCCATGGAACACAACTTCCAATGTGACAAGAGTGGAATATTGATGTGCACAACTTTACCTAAGGGAACAAGCCACAAAATTGATGTAAAGTTGGAAAAAAGGTTCAAATCTTCAAAATGGTGAGATTGAAGCTTGCTTGCCATTTCATCACCTCTTCCATGCCTCAAATTGAAAGATCTGAATCTTCTATCCCTATGCCGCTCATTGCATATTGAACAAAAACTAGGATGGAGATTCAAATCTTCTATGTGAAAGCATAAAAAGAGGTGGTGAAGGTGTCGTGCTACGACATTAAACTAAGCACTCGATGGGAGGCACCTCATGACGCCACAAAAAACGGAACATATCTTTTTTAATTCATGCATGGTAGAGTAGATATTGAATTTTTTCATGCATGCATAATCCATGAAATTTTAGTGCGAAGAGGAATTTTTATTGAATTTGAAAAGGAATGTGTGAAATTGGCATTTTGGACTGAACAAGAAGTGCAGGAGACCCAGTTGTTTTGTATCAGTTACCGCGACTGCGGTCTGTGCCACCATGATCATGGAAGATGCATGACTATGATCACGGAACTAGGACTCCAATCATGGTTAAATCAGTTTAAATGACCATCTGAATGCCAATTGACAACATGCATCTCTTTCATAATTCACTTAAATTATCTCAACTTTTCGTCTTTACTTTGCATATCCAAGTGTTATTTCATTCCTTTTGCATCATCCGACTATGGTATTTGGTCCTAACTACCTGATTCTTAACTTTATTGCATGCTTAGAACTTGTAGTTTAGATAGATGCCCAAATTAATGCTTTCATTACAAAATGCATATTAGTTTGTGAATGTTGATATGGTTAGCTATTGTAGATGGTGTACACACTAATAGGGAAGTCTTGAATACCCATATTTAGGCTCAAAACGGATGAAACGAGCATGTACACCATGTTTTTTATTCAATGTCCCAATGAGTTCATTGTTATTCCTTCGAGTTTGAGGCTGTGATCACAAATTCTAGGATCAAATTCTATTATTATAATGTTGATATGCGTAGAAGGAAAAAAAAGCTAGGGTTAAAAGTATGTATTAGATTAAAGTATAGAAACTGACAAATCTAGTCTCAGTTACTGCGATCGCGATCAATTCTCCTCGATCGCCATACCTAAGGATAGGGTTTGTAGGAACTAAAATATCTACACATTTATTCCCACCCCCAAAACCTTCGATAACGCTACCACATGAGCTTACCTTTTTTATTTGGCATGTTTTAGGTATGAAAATGCAAATTATTGTCTGAGTTACATTGATTATAGGTTCTAAACCTCACAGATGGGAGATTTTGACAACACCAGGTTCATGGTTGTCGAATGCCAGGACCTCTACTTTGATGATCTACCAAGGATAAAATTACTCGCAGAAAGGGGTATTTTCCTTGATAAAGTAGAGGAGAAGCTCCCAGTATTCTATGCCCGACTCAATGCTACCGGGTGGATGTGTTTTTCCCTGGACACCTTCTATGAAAATGAGAAGTAGGTACATGATTTCTACACAAACCTTAACATAATTTCTCTCAAAAACCCAGTAATGACAATTAAGGAAAGCAAGTGAACTTTGGAGAAGAACAGATTAATGCGGTATATAGGCTGCCTAATGCTAACATGGGGCAATTCCAGGCAAAAGAATTTAAGCAAGAAACCTAAATGGCAAACTTACTATGTTCGGGAAAAGAAGTACACTGGGTGTAACGCCCCAAGTTTGTACCCCGGATGCTATACGGTAGTCATAATCTCAAAGTACCATAAGTTAACCCATGACTGGTACCTGCTGCAATTTCTGAATAGTAATACTATAAATATGCGAAAATGAGGAAGAAACTTTCCATAAGGTTCAATACTGAATTAAAAGGGAATACGGTATAACAATACCATAAATGAAACATCTGTCTGAAAATACTCTAGTCTGAAAAGCCTCTATTGTCTGAATTATGGAGTTGATGGGATAAGCCCCCAACTAACTCCAACTACTGAAAACTGTACTGATAAACCAAAATACTAAAAAAAAACATGTCCTTAAACTATGAGGACTCACTACTAACTCTGACTGATGAAGATCTGATCTGCTAAGGGTACTCAGGAGCTCATGCGTCTAAACCTATGATATAAGACATCCTAGTACAAGAGAAAGGTATGCGTCAGTACTTTGAATAAACTAGTATGCTAAGTAAGGTAGGCTGAAATGCATGGGTTCATATGCATGAACAATACTGATGAATGACACGAATATAATGGAATAAGAATACATACATGAATACGTATACTGTAAATAAGACCGTGACAACACTGGATACTGAGTTCTAAATTACTGGTTTACTGATATATGGGTTTATTGATACTGTGAAGATGATAACTGAGAGACTATATCTGGGAGTCTTGATTTGTAGAACTATACTGAGTTTTGTAATGAACTAAGTAACTGTGTCTGACAGTACTAAATCTGTAGAACTGAACTAAGTTCTATACTGAGACTAAGTCTGAGACTGAATCTATGGGAGGTTATTATCTAACTTACATGCCCCTCTCTAAACTGATTAGGGTCCAACCTATAACTCTATCTGGAAGGGTGTCAATACCGTGCCATGGATAAAGACAAGTTGTGAGTTAACCCTGTCTAACAGGAAGATCTTTTGTCAACCCTCGCTGGCAGGAAAACTCATGTAATATGTATCAACCCTAATTTGGCAAGAATATATCCCAACCTACACTGGCTACATAGTTCTATAATGTAGGGATTGCTACTAAGGGTCAAACCCTCTACTGGCAGGAATGTCCCCATCCCTAGGTTCGCTCGGTGTTGAATCCTACTCCAGACTGAATAAACACTGAACTGATTTCCTAGTTCATAAAAGGCTTGACTAAACTATTACTGATTTTACTAAGGTCTGTTGACTAATGAAATACTACTGAATTATATTAGCTGACTGAGTTTACTGGGGTCTGAACTGAATACCGAAATCGACAGGACTAATACTGAGTCTACTAAGTTCTCGTGAGCCCTGTAACTAACTGAGAGTAATACTAATTGTGGCGTGACTGAGATTATTCTATAACTGACACAATTTCTAGGTAAAAAGCTAAATTATTGGGTATAAAAACCTCCAGGACTCGATAGCATAAAAAGTAAAGCTTCCCATGATCTGGCATAACATAAAAATTAACATTTGTTCATAATGCATCTATAGAGGCATTTTATCAAACAATTGCATAGCATGAAATAGTATACATACTAGCAGGGTATAATCTTATTATTACATTCACATGAGTAATTCATCAAACACATGAATGGCATAGTATCTGCACAAAATACTAAACAACATGTGAGCATTATGATTCAATTTCCGAATTCACAATTCCATTGGTTTGAACATAAATTCACATGATAAATCAAACATATCAAATAATTCTACATCAATCTTATAATAAATCATGAAATAAAAACCCAATTATAGAAATAATCATGAATACACTTTGATTTCAAATCATGAAAAACAATAAATCAAGCTACTTTAAGTTTAAAAGAGTTTCTTGGACTCCAAGGGTGGAAGGAACCCTTGGATGAACACTTTACATACCTTGGTTGAAAAATTCTTGAAGAACAATGGTGAAGTCTTGAGCCTTGGCTTTTAAAGTTAGATCACCTAGGTTTCTGTTCTTGAGAAGTTTGAAATAGGGAATGAATTTAGCCTCTAAGATGACTTAATCTAGTGTTTTGGGGCTGATAGACATGGAAAAAACTCCTTAATACCCCTGAGGACGCGAATTTTAATGACTGAAAACCAAAATTTTGATGCGCAGACTGATGCGCTGTGTCACTGGCATTAACGCGATGGCTAACACGCCGCGTCGAGTCCGCATTGATTCACTGGCATTTTATTGATCTGAGGGAAAAATTATCTTTATACATAAGGGACAATGCGATGTGTTGAGATCGCGTTGACTCACTATTTTGGTCACTCAAACATAGTCCAAACGATGTACAAAAAATCCAAATCTTATCCGAGAACACCTACTAACATTCCTGATCATGATTCAACCTAGATATTGATACTTTAAGATCGTAAGAGTCATGAAATAGAGTTTCCAACTTATGAAGGACAAAATAATATTAAGTCTAAATACTCAGCTAGAATTTTCCAAGTGTAGGACACCTTAGCAAGCTTAAAAGACTTAGTTGATCTAAAGATTTAGCGAGATCTTATAATATCTCCCCCTTGGGAACATTCATCCTCGAATGAGACTGGTTAAACTGAGAATACTGATAGACTAGATTTAGACACTAGACAAGTATAACTGAAACCTGATTTCATGATTGAAATTACTATTATACTGAATTATCATACTGAACATGTATATTTGATGCATGAGTACATAGATGAACATGATTCATGAATGCATGACTGGGATTACTAATAAGCTGAGCTTATTTACTGGACATGCATGTCTGATGCTTGAGTACATGACGAAATTGATTTGTGAATGCCTGACTGAGTATGGAACGTTAATTGATACCAATTTGGTAGCTATATCTGAACGTGAGACTGAGTAAATTCAAAGAAAAACTATTACCTTGGGCTGAGTCTGAGTTTGCGGAAAAGAGGTAAGGATACTTGGTCTGTATGTCTTATTTTTCTTCCCAAGTACCTCCTTCCATGGATTGATTCCACCAAACAACATTGACTAGAGGGACTTCTTTGTTCCTCAGTCTGCGAATCTGATAATCAAGGATTTCCTCATAAGAGAGTTTGTTCTAAACATCTAAACCCTCTATAGGGACTATAACTGTTCGGTCTCCTATTATCTTCTTTACCAAGAAGACATAGAACACAGGATACACTGAAGTTAAGTTTGAAGGAAACTCAAGCTCATAAGCTACCTTCTAAAATGGCTGAGAATATAGTAAGGACCCATATATCGAGGACTGAGTTTCCCCTTCTTGCAAAACCTCTTCACTCCTTTCATAGGATATATTTTCAAATACACAAAATCACTATTCTCGAACTCTAGATCCTTCCTGCGCACACCTGCATATGATTTTCATCGGCTATGAGTTGTCTCAAGCCTTTCCCTGATCAAATCAACTTTCTCTAAGGTATCGAATACCATGTCACGCCCTACCACTAATACCTCACCCACTTCAAACCAAACAATGAGAGATCTAAGCCTCTTCCCATAAAGCACATCGAAAGGAGCCATCTAAATGTTGGAATGATAGTTGTTAGATGTGAATTCAATCAAAGGCAACTGGTTATCCCAGCTAACTTTAAAGTCTATCGCACACGCTTGTAGCATATTTTCTAAAGTTTGAATGGTCCTTTCTTCTTGACCACCTGTCTGAGGATGAAAGGCTGTACTGAGTAGAACTCAGGTACCAAGACCCTTTTCCAATGCCTTCTAGAAATGAGAGGTGGACTAGGTACTTCTATCTAAGATAATGGAAAATAGAACACCGTGAAATCTGACAACCTCCCTGATATAGTGTTTGGCCTAATCCTCATCTAAATAAATGGTATGGACTGGTAGGAAATAAGTTGATTTGGTTATACTATCTATAAAGAACCAAACTGAATCATATTGGCAATGAGTACAAGATAAACACGTCACAAAGTCCATGTTCACTTCTTCCCATTTCCAGGTAGGAATACTGAACTCCTGCATGGACCCACTTAGCTTCTAATGCTTGATCTTAACTTGCTGACATATTGAGCACTTAGCCATAAACTCTGCAATGTCTCTCTACATCCATCTCTACTAATAGATCTCCTGTAAATCATGGTACATCTTAGTAGCCCCTGCATGAATAGTGTTGTGTGCACCATGCACTTCTGCAAGAACTCGCTGTCTCAAGTCGTCTACACCTGGCATGCATAGCCTACCCTGACAATACAAGACACCATCTCCCCCTTAGGAGAAGACCTCTACTTTCTGATTTCTGACTGATTCCTTCAGCTTGACTAGACTATGATCCCTATCTTGCTTTACCTTTACCTTAAAAACTAGAGATGATTCTAAACTACTCTGTACCCACACACTACCTTCTTCTTAACCGACTAAGTGAACTCCTAGTCAGGTAAGCTAATTAACTTCCTGAACTAACTTCTTCTTACCTTGCTTCATATGAGAAACACTACCCATACACATCCTACTTTGAGCATCATCCACTACATTAGCTTTACCTGGTTGATACAGGAAGCTCATGTCATAGTCTTTCAACAACTCCAACCACTTTCTCTGACGGAGGTTTAGATCTTTCTAAGAGAATACATACTGTATGCTCTTATGGTCAGTGAACACATAAACATGCACCCTATACAAATAGTGCCTCCAAATCATTAAGGCAAAAACTACTGCTGCTAACTCAAGATCATAAGTAGGATAGTTCTTTTCATGGGGCTTAATCTGTCAAGTGTCATAGGCTATGACCTTAAATCTCTACATCAAAACACACCCCAAGCCAACTATGGAAGCATCACAATATACCACAAACCAATCAGAACCATCTATTAGGGTCAAAACTGGAACTGAGTGAGTCGAGTCTTCAACTCTTGAAAACTCTTTTCACAAGAATCTGACAACTAGAATTTGACATTCTTCTTAGTAAGTCTTGTCATGGGTATGAATCGATTAAAATCCTCATCAAACCATCCGTAATAGCCAACCAAGCCTAAGAAACTCCTGATATCTAATGGAGAGATGAGTCTAGGCCATTTTCTCACTACTTCAATCTTTTGGGGATCAACACTATTGTCATCAACAAAAATGATATGACTATGTAAAACTACTGACCTTAGCCAAAATTCACTCTTACTGAATTTGGAAAATAGATGATGATTTGTTAGAGTCTGTAGTACTATTCTGAGATGGTTTGTATGATCATGCTCACTACGCGGATAGATAAGAATGTCATCTATGAAGCCTATGACAAACATATCCAGGTACTGCTTGAACACATGGTTCATCAAGTCCATGAAGGCTGCAGGAGAATTGGTAAGACCAAAGGACATAACCAAGAATTCAAAGTGACCATACCAAGTTCTGAAGGCTATTTTTGGGATGTCACATTCTCCGAATCTGAGTTGATGATAGCGCGATCTGAGGTCTATCTTGGAGAAGTAACTGGCACCCTGAGTTTGGTCAAATAAGTCATCGATTCTGGGAAGTTGATACTTGTTCTTGACTGTGACTTTATTTAGCTGACAGTTGTCAATAAACATTCTGAGAAAGCCATCTTTCTTACGAACGAATAAAACTGGTGCGCCCGATGGGGAGATACTGGGTCTGATGAATCTCTTATCTAGGAGAACCTTCAACTGTTCTTTTAATTCTCTGAGTTCTGCAGGTACCATTCTATATGGCGGAATAGATATGGGATAATTATCTTGAAGAAGATTAATTTGAAAATTAATTTCCCTTTTGGAAGGAACTTCGAGGAGATCTTTGGGAAACACATCTGGTAATTCACAACCTATTGACACTAATTCAAGATTAGGGGTTTCTGAACTATAGTCCTAGACTCAAACGAGATGATAGACACATCCCTTAGATATCATTTTTCTTGCCCTTAGGTAAGAAACAAGCTGACACCTAAGTGCTGAAGTACTACCCCTCCACTCTAGGACAGGTTCATTTAGAAACTAAAACTGGACAATTATGTTTCTCCAGTCGATTGAGGCATAGCATGAATAAAGCCAATTTATGCCGAGAATAAAATCAAAATCTGTCAGGTCTAATTAGACTAAGTCTGCTGAAGTGACTTTCTGAGAATACAAAACCGGACAGTTCCTATATACCCGCTAGGCTATGATAGATTTACCCCCTGGGGCAGATACTGAGAAAGGATCTGCTAGGATTTTAGGACAGACTCTGAAGTCAACAGCTATATAAGGACTAACACAGGACAAGAAAGGTCTTGGATCTAGCAAAGAATAAACATGTAAATGATAAACTTGTAACGTACAAGTGACCACATGAGGAGAACATTCCTAATTTTGTCAGGACTAAAGTGCGTAGAGTATATTTTGGTGCTGCCCACTGGTGGCAATAAATGTGACACCCTATTGATTTGGGTGACTAGACTGAGGTAGGAGACAGTTATGTTGACTCTGTGAACCCACTTGAGGACACTGTATGACCCTATGTCCTGGCTTGCCACATCCGAAACACACATCACTGCCAGCTTTGTAGATACACTGGTGGTTTCTGCCATACTTCTAACAAAGGAGATTGGTTCTAGCACTATTAACACTACCCTGGGGTTTAGGTCCTGATGCCCTATCTTTATTGTCATCTATCAATTTCAGCACAGGAGCACTAGTTGAGGACAAAAATGGAACTGAGGATTTCAGGCCAAACTGAGAATGATTCCCACCCTCTGACTTAGGCTGAGCGTAGTTAAAACTACCTGTTCTCTCTCTCTTGTTCTCCCAATCCTTTTTTTTTCTTGGCCTCCTCTATCTGCTGAGCATGGACCATGAGACTTGATATGTCTATCTCCTTAATCACTATTGCGGTCCTACCCTCTTTGACCACACTGCTAGATACCCCAGACACAAACTTACTCATCTTAAATCTACTATTTTCTACTACATGCAGGGCATATCTAGATAAGTGAGTAAACTTAAGAGAATACTCTTGTACTATTAGGTTTTCCTACTTAAGATTTATAAAGTCCAAAACCTTCGCTTCCCTCAACTCTAGCGGGAAAAACCTATCCAGAAAAACAACAACAAACTCCTCCCATTTTATGGGCCCTATATCTGCGGCCATTTCTCCTTTCCACTGTTTAAACCATGAGTGTACCACATCCTGTAACTGATATGTAGCCAACTCAATGCTCCCAACAGCAGTGAATCCCATTATAACACCCCAATTTTCTAAACCGGAATACTACATGGTGCTCATGATCCCGAAGGACCACAAGATAACCCATGACTGATATCTGTACCTGTATACTGCATAATATATCTTAAAATGCGGAAACATTAACATGAAAGGCCATAAGGTTTGAACTAAATAAACGTCCGATAGCAAAATATCTGAAAAAGGTATAACAATACCAAAATAAGTCATAAATACTAAAAATAATGATATCTAAATATCTAATCTGACATCTAGTCTGAAAGCCTCAAACTGAACTGAATAAGGAGTTGAAGGAACATTTCTCCAACTAACTCCATCTAGCAACTGAATAGTAAATATAGCAATAATCATATCTTTCTCGAATGAGACGGACTCACTGCAAACTCTGAACACTGGAATGCTACTGCTAATATGGAGCTCGTTCCTCTGAACCTATGGTGTAAAATAAGAGAAAGCACCATAGCGCAAATATGTCAGTACGTCTGAATGTATTGAGTATACGAGTGAGGTAGGATAAATGCAAAGGGTTATATGCATGAACGATGATAACTAATATGAATGTGAGAATACATACATGCATAAACAACTATAACTAAACTCGTGATGATACTGACTACTGAGTCTGAATGCTGACGACATAACTTTACTGTTACTGAGGTACTAAATAGATTATTGACTATTTTTGACAGTTCAAATTATGAAGAACTGGTTTGAATGACTGTGTCTAATAGTCTTAAAACTGAATACTGGTAGTATGAGCTATGACAACTGATATAGCTGATATAACTGTAGTAATCGAACTAATCGATATAACCAATACTGAGTGACTGTATGTGACAGTCTAAGTTCTGATGGAACTATCTGAGTTCCATTATACTTGGAGTAACTAAATCTGAGATCAGTCCTATCTAGCGGGTGATCATGAGTATACTAATGATAAGGATGATTTGAATTAGTCTGAGATCAGTCCTATCTAGCGGGTGATCTTTAAATCTGATGATTTTGATACTTATTAATCATAGTTGAGATCAGTCCTAGCTAATGGGTGATCTTAAAGTCTATTTACAATGATAATCATTGAATGTATCTAACAGTACTGAATCTATACTACTAAGCTGAGCTGACTGTGTTTGAAAGCCCTGATTCTGTAACTGAAACTGTGGGATGTGTTCATCTAACTGACATGCCCTAAGCTAAGATGACTGGGGTCCAATATCTTCCCTTACTAGAAAGGTGTCAGTACCGCACCACCAGTAAAGACATCTGTTGTGGAGTTAGTCCTAATATAGCAGGTGACTCTTGGGATCAATCCTATACATATAAATATGCTAATAGGTGACCCCTGAGTATGTCAGTCCTATCTAATGGGTGACATCTCGTACCTAGGCTGGTAACATAGTTTTGGAACTTAGGTATTACTTCTAAGGATCTTAGTCCTAATCTAGCGGGTGAGTCCCCATCCCTAGGCTCACTCGGTGCTGAATCCTACTCCCATCTGAAAGATAGTGAACTAAATAACTAGGTTGAACTGAATAACTGAACTGAACTAATTAGCCGAACTAATACTGATTAACTAGACTGATACTAGGGTATTATTTAGCGGAGCTAAACTAAGTTTACTGGATTCCGATGACTGACGGAATGTACTGAGTTTTGAGGACTGGTTGAAAGTACTGAAATTACTGATATTGAATTTGAATACTGAGTTTATAGATATTACTGAGTACTCAGATCACTGAGATTATTGAACTACTGAGATTACTGAGGTTACTGGATTTTCCTGAGTCACATGACTGACTGAATTCTATAGATCATGGATTGACTGAGAGTATCATGATAACATGACATGGCTCTAGGAACAAAGCTATATTTTCGAGTACGAATACCCCCAGAACTCGATGGAAAGAAACTGACACAACATAACTGACTTGATCATAAGATTGGAGTCCACAATTCACATTTTCATAAGTAGAGGATATTATACTTCATGTAGTTGTTCAACATCTTAAGCATGGTAGGGAGTTCATGGATATATTTCATGTACATATAGTATATCTCCAATATCATACATGCTTCATACCACAACAATAGCAACACATTAATAGCATGGAATTTATATTGAAGTATATAGCTAACATGGACTTGTCATTTAGATATCATGGAACCATGTAAACATGAATTTCTAGCATCCTAAGCATTTTATCATACACCTTGCATGCATAATATTGAGCATAGGTGTACTTACCAAATTTAGACATCTTGAACCACCCAAATTAATGGTTTTCCAACTAACCTACTCACATGATTCATGAAAAACACATCTAGACACAACCTTGAATCCAAACAACAATCATTAAAATGAATATAGTCATAAAACAACAAGGAAATCATAATTTATAATTTAAAACATGATTCTTGAGCTCCATGGATGAAAGAGACCCATGGATGAACACTATGCATACCTTAGATTAAGAATTCGTGAAGATTGATAGTGAAATTTCCTTGAAATAGACTCTTCTATGAAAACCCTAAAGCTTGTTCTTGAGAGTTTTGATCTTGAGAGAAAACCCTAATCTTGTGATTGAGAGTGATTGAGAGAGCTTTTTGAGATGTTTAACTAAATAGAATGGAAGATAATACGCTCCTTCAGGGTTATAAGTCGTGGGAAGTGAAGAAAAAAGAACAAAATATCCTTACTAAAATGTCCCTCAATTGCTTGAAAAATATGCTTGACGCCATCCGTGACAGGCCGTCAGGTCCATGATAGGCTGTCACGAATGGTCATCAAAAAAGGGGTCCAAATTCTTGATTTTTTGCCCAGGGATGACGATGTTGTAAGAAATATCATCAAAATTTTACGACGTCATCAAAAAGGTCGTCAGAAATATGATAGCCCGTCAAAAACGTCGTCACCATTTTCCAGCTTGACATGCTGGAATAAAATGGGTATAACTCTTTGCACCGATGTCGGATTTAGGTAAAATTGGAATAGTTGGAAACCATATTCAAAGATATTTAATTTTATATATATTAAAACACCCAGTTCTTCATATAAAAAGAGTTATGGTCGATTGAAGTTGACCCAAGTGTTGACGCTCACTAAAACTTGAACGATAGGAAAGCTTTCAACATGTACTTGAGTTAGGGGACCTCTATGATCTAAATTCATGATCAAATAGATTCCCACAATACATAATTGATTAACAAACTAAATTTATATAGGATTTGAGGCTTTTTAAACATCCACGCATAGGAATGATGGATTTTCATTCTAGTCCAAAATGTGGGGTATTACACCCATAATATCTATAACTTTTTGCACCTGATCAAGAAATTCCTTAGAGTCCTTATATGACTTAGACCCAGTAAAAGATGGAGGGTTCATTCGGGTAAAATCCCGAATCCTGGAAGCAGCAGTATTGGCCATTGAGTTGGCTGGAACAACAGCTGGACGTTCATTCTGGACAGCCACAGAATGAGCTAGGGTGGTGAAAGTTGCTCTGAACTCAGCATGGGAGACATGTTCGTCAAGAGGATCTGGATGGACAGGCTGGGGTTCTGGATGATCTCCCTTTCCTCTTCTCTTAGACCTCTTTAGAGGCAAATTATGCAAACGGAGGAGAAACTTGAATAAAATAGAGAGTTTAACAGGAGCTCATGCTCACTCACACGACATGAGTACTGAAAGAAGGAAAATTTTTCCTAAAAACATCTCATAGCATCCTGTCCATAAGTGTGGGGCACTACACACCCATGTAAAAGACTCTACTAGATGCAGTTTTCAGACTTCCAAGGACTCTATAGAACCTGTCTCTACTACCAAGTTTGTAACACCCTGAGCCTGTACCCCGGACGCTATACGATTCTCAAAATCTCAAAGGACCACAAGTTATCCCATGACTAGTACTTGCTACAATATCTGAATAGAAATATTACAAATATGCAGAAATTGGAAAAAAACTTTCCATAAGGTTCAATACTAAAATAAAACTGAATACGGTATAACAATACCAAAACTGGAATATCTGTCTGAAAATACTCTAGCGTTAGAAGCCTTTACTGTCTGAATTATGGATTTAATGGGACAAGCCCCCAACTAAATCAAAATACAAAAATTTTTACTGATAAACTAAAATACTAAAGAAAATAATTATGTCCTCGAACGATGAGGACTCACTACTAACTCTGACTGCTGAATATCTGATCTGCTAATGGTGCTCGACGGCTCGTGCATCTAAACCTATGATATAAGATATCATAGCACAAGAGAAAGGTATGCGTCAGTACTTGAATATATTGGTATGTTAAGTGAGGTAGGCCGAAATGCATGGGTTCATATGCATGAAAAATACTGACTAAATGACATCAATATAATGGAATGAGAGTACATGCGTGAATACATATATTGTAACTGTGATTGTGAAAACATTGGATACTAAGTTCTGAATTACTGGTTTACTGATATTTGAGTTTACTGATACTGTGAAGCGTATAACTGAGTGACTGTATCTAATAGTATTGATTTGTGGAACTATACTGAGTTCTGTACCAAACTCAGTTACTGTGTCTGACAGTACTAAATCTTTAGAATTGAACAGAGTTCTATACTGCGACTGAGTCCGAGACTAAAATTGTCGGAGGTGATCATCTAATCGATATTCCCCTCTCTGAACTTATTGGGATCCGACCTATAACCCCAGCTGGAATGGTGTCAGTACCGTGCCATGAGTAAAGACAAGCTGTGAGTTAACCCTATCTAACAGGAAGCTCTTTCGTCAACCTCGCTAGTAGGAAAACTTGTGTGAGATGTATCAACCCTAATCTGGTAGGAAGATTTCCCAACCTACGCTGGCTACATAGTTCTATAACACAGGGATTGGTGCTAAGGGTCAAAACCTCTGCTGGGAGGAATGTCCCCATCCCTGGGTTCACTCAGTGTTGAATCCTACTCCCAACTGCATAAATACTGAATTGATTTCCTAGTTCATACTAGGCTTCTCTGAACAGTTATTGATTTTACTGAGTTTTGTTGACTAACAAAATACTACTGAATTCTATTAGTTGACTGAGTTTACTAAGTTCTGAACTCAATACTGAAATAGGCGGGACTAATACTGAGTCTACTGAGTTCTCCTTAGCCTTGTAACTGACTGAAAGTTCTACTAATCATGACATGACTGAGATTTTTCTGTAACTAACACTTTCTCTAGGTAAACAACTAAATTTTCGGGTATAAATACCCCCAGGACTCGATAGCATGAAAAGTAAAGGTTTACATGATCTTGCATAGCATAAAAATGCACACTTTTTCATAATGCATCTATAGATTCATTTTATTAAACACTTGCATGACATGAAATAGTATACATACTAGTAGGTTATAATCTTTTTATTACATTGCCATGAGCAATTTATCAAACACTAGGATGGCATAGTATATGCACATAATACTAAACAACATGTGAGCATTATGATTCAATTTCCAAATTCACAATTCCATGGGTTTCAACATGAATTCACATGATAAATCACACATATCAAATAATTCTACATCAATCTTGTAATAATCATGAAATAGAAACCCAATTATAGCAATAATCATTTATACACTTTGATTTTAAATCATGTAAAACATAAAATGAAGCTACTTAAAGTTTAAAAGAGTTTCTTGGACTCCAATGGTGGAAGGAACCCATGGATGAACAGTTCACATACCTTGGTTGCTAAATTCTTGAAGCACAATGGTGAAATCTCGAGCCTTCGCTTTTCAATTTAGATCACCTAGGGTTTCTGTTCTTGAGAAATTTTAGAACATGGAATGGATTTAGCCTCTCAGAGGGCTTAATCTCATTTTTTAGGATTGATAGGTATGGGAAAAAGACCTTATTACCCCATAGGACGCGACTTTTAATGATTGAAAACTGGACTATCGATGCACAGATCGATATACTGCATCATTAGCATCAACATGATGTCCAATGCTCTGTGTCGAATCCATGTTAGTTAACTGGAATTTGCATTGAACTAAGGTAAAAATTACTTGTCAACGCGAGGGATGATGCAACTCGTCGAGATCACATCGACTTATTATTTTGGTTACACAATCATGGTCTAAACGAGGTCCAAAAAATCAAAAACTTATTCGGGAACACCTACTGAGATTCCTGATCATGATTAAACCTAAAGATTGATACTTAAAGGTTGGAAGAGTCATTAAATAGAGTTTCCATCTTATGAAGGCCAAAATAAGACTAAGTCTGAATACTTGGCTAGAATTTTCTAAGTTTTGGACCCCTTAGAAAACTTAAAAGACTGAGTTGATCTTAGGAATTTGTGGGGTATTACACTGGGCCATCACCAAGAGAGATATTTTGATGAATGACTTCACAGCTGAAGCCAGGCTATGGAAAAATATCATCTGTAGAAGAGTCTTTCCATGCACTCATACCTAAGGGTTGTTTCTATCATCTTGTTTGGGTCAATGATTCGCACTGAAAGTTCTTCCCTCCAGTCTGTTCTGGTAGTTAATAAATTTCCAGAAGTCCTTGCTGATGATCTCCTTGGGATACCTCTAGATAGGGAGATATATTTTGGCATTGACAAGTTGGAAAATATCTTTCCTATTTTTTTCTGCCTTACAGAATGGCTTCTATCAAATTGAAAGAGTTTAAAGAATAGTTAAATGACCCTTTTAACAATTGCTTTATTTGTTTTTGTGTCTCTCCCTAGGGTGCTCCGATACTATTCATGCATAAGATAGATGGATCCCTTCGTATGTGCAAAGATTACCTTTAGATGAACAAAGTCATAGTTAAAAATAAGTATTCTCTCCCTAGAATCAATGATATTTTTGACAAACTCTAGGGTGAAAAACATTTCCCAAAAATAGACCTTCGTTCGGGGTACTATTAGATTAAAGTTAGGGTGCTGACATTCCCAAAACTGCTTCCAGAACCCATGCAGTCACTATGAATTCTTGGTAATGTCTTTGGGCTGACTAATGCCCCTAAAAAATTTATGGATGTAAAAATAGGGTGTTTTGTTAGTTTCAAAACCTGTTCTTTTTAGTTTTTATTGATGATATCTTTATTTACTCTAAGAGTGAGGAGGAGCATGACAATCACCTCTGAATCATCCTTTAGACTCCTAAGAACCATAAGTTGTATGTGAAGTTTTCCAAGTGTTAATTTTGGGTTAGTTTTATCGATTTTCTGGGGCATACTATTTCTAGAAAGGGAGTTAAGATTGACCCCCAAAAGGTACAGGCAGTAAAAAAATGGCCCAACCATATGAATCCAATCGACATACGAAGTTTCTTAGGTTTGGTAGGGTATTACAGGAGATTTGTAGAAAGGTTTTCATCCATAATCGCTCCTCTTACTAAATTCACTCTGAAAAAGGTGAAATTCTTGTTTTCTGACTCTAGTGACAATTGTTTTAAGAAACTAAAACATAAGTTAACTACTACACCGATCTTGACTCTTCCCGAGGGTAAAAGGTATTTGTGGTTTATTGTGATTCATCTAGGGTAGGACTTGGATACGCACTTATGCAATGTAGTAAGGTGGTGGCTTACACATCTAGATAGTTAAAGGTTCATGAGAAGAACAATCCTACGCATGACTTACAGTTGGTTGTCGTGGTGTTCTCTTAAAAATATGGCGTCATTATCTTTATCGAGTGCATATAGATATCTCTATTGATCACAAAATTTTGCAGTATGTGTTTTCGTAGAAAAATTTAAATCACAGGAAAAGGTGGTGGTTGGAGTTGTTGAAGGTTTTTTACATGATCCTACACTATAATTCATGTAAGGTCATTGTAGTGGTTGACATCCTTAGTATATTTTCCATGGGAAGTATTTCTAATATGAGGGAAGGAAAGAGGAATATGGTGAAGTATATTCATTGGCTTACTGTTTTTATAGTTTGACTCCTAGGCTCCGATGATGTAGGGGTGTTCGTACAAGAGTTAGGTAAATATTCCCTATGTGCAAAAGTTAAGGAGAAGCAGACCAGAGATCCTATTTTGATGCAAATTATGGAGGATATTAGTCAACAAAAGGTAATGGCATTTGAAATTGGTGGTGATGGGGTTTTGAGGTATTAAGGTAGGCTTTATGTGTCGGATGTCGATGGGTTGCAAGAAAGGATTCTAGACGAAGCTCATACTTCAGGTATGTTGTTCACCTTGTCTAATAAAATGAATCATGATATCAAGGAGATTTACTGGTGGAATAACATTAAAAGAGATGTTGCTAACTTTGTGGGAAAGTGTTTGAATTGACAACAAGTTAAGGTGTAACATTTGATACCAGGTGGAACTTCCCAAAAGATAGATTTGTGTAACGCCCCTAGTCTGTACCCCAGATGGTACACGTTACTTATGACCCCGAAGGACCACAAGCTAACCCATGTCTGATATCTGCTATGAGCATTGGATAATATACTGTACTAAATGCGGAAAATAGGCTAAAAAAACATGCCCTCGATAGATGAGGACTCACTACTAAATCTGCAACTGCTAACTGGATTTGTCTAAGCATAGTCAGGAACCTGAGCATACGAACCTATGATATGAGACATCATAGCATAAAGAAAGAGTATGCGGTCAGTACGTGGAATGTACTGGTATGCTAGATAAGGTAAGGCTGAATGCAAGGGTTGATATGCATGAACAGTAACTAACTGAATTATATAGAGTAACCGAATATAAGAGTATGTGGATAACTGATACTACTGAAAACATTGAGTATACAATACTGTGGACATACATAGATATATATTGTATTTGCCATTTAATGAAGTTAAGTACTGAGTTCTGATAACTTAGTAACTTATAGCTGAAGTTATTAATAACTGAATTCTAAACCTAGACTAAATCTAAAACTATGGGAGGTAATCATCTAATAGACATTCCCCTCTCTGAAATGATTGGGTCCAACCTGTAACCCCAGTTGGAAGGGTGCTAATATAGTGCCATGGGTACTAACACTGGCTGTGAGTTAACCCTAACTAATAGGAAGACATTTTGTCAACCCTAACTAACAGGAAAACTCATGAGACATGTGTCAACCCTTATCTAGCAGGAAGTCATCTTAACCTATACTAGCTATATAGTTTTGTAACTCAGGGATTACTACTAAGCGTCAAACCCTACACTAGAAGGAATACCCCCCATCCATGGGTTCGCTCGGTGCTGAGTCCTACCCCTAACTGAAAGACACTGAACTGATTATACTGAATTGGACTAGACTGATACTGAGTTCTGTAACAAACTAAGAGTACTACTGGTCGTGACATGACTGGTACTATTCTGTAACTGATACTGGCTCTAGGTAAACAACTAAATTGTTAGGTATTAACTACCCCCAAGACTCGATAGCATGAAAAGTAAAGCTTAGCAAAATCTTGAATAATATAACAATGTTCACTTGTTCATAATTCATTCATATAGACATTTCATCAAACACTTCTATTGCATAACCTTGTACATAAACTAGCATGTCATGATTTCATCATTTAATTCACATAAACATTCTATCAATCACTTGGGGAGCATGACCTAATGCACATATTCATATATAATATATAAACATGGAAACTACATTTCCCAACTTGCAATTTCATGGGTTTAACATTCTATTTATGTAATTCCCCTTAAATACTATTCTATTATCATGAATCTTATCATAATCATGGATTAAAAACAAAACACCCCATGTTTAGGCTGAGGAAATAATGAGATATTTGGTTATTTTTGGTATGAATCCTATGTTTAGGCTAATTAGGGCTTTTGAGAATTGACCAAACAACCCCTCAAATTAAATAACAGAAATTGGAAATCCCAATTTTTCACCCCAGCATGACGCGGTACAATCATATTAGCTCACTGAAAAGTGGACAACTGGGAACTAGGCTAATGACGCGATGTGGAACTATCGTGGTGCCTTACTGGATAGGAAACTGGGCCTTAGCGAGACACGCCATTATCACGGAGCAACAGTGGAAAAGTGATAATTGGGAAATCGGCTGGTGGTGCGATGCGGTGGTATCGCGTTGGCTCACTAGAAAATGACAATATCAATTTGGTCTGCCTCCGCGATGCGCTGAAGTACTAGGTTGTGCACTATTTCAGAAAAATAGGTCTAACTCTTCACCCGGGCATCGTATTTGGGTGAATTTTATATCGTTGGAAAGATGACTTAATTTTCTATGCATTGGTGAGATCTAACTGGAAAATACCACTTTGCCTCTTTGGAAATGGGAGATGATCAACATGGACTTTAGTACAGAACATCCGAGATCCCGAAACCAATATGACTCCATTTGGGTGATTGTAGATATGACGACCATGTCTGCCCATTTTCTTCTAGTGTGGACTAATTATTTGGGGGATGATTATGCTAAGCTGTACATTCAGGAAATATTTTGTTTGCATGGGGCTCTAGTGTCTATTATATCTGATCGAGGTACGTAATTTTCTTCTTAGTTTTGGCAGTTTTTTCAAAGGGGTTTAGGTACCCAAGTAAATCTCAGTACCTCTTTTCACCCTCAAATGGATGGGTAAGAAGAGGGAACCATTCATACCTTAGAATATATGTTAAGGGCTTACGTGATTGACTTTATAGGTAGTTTGGTGGATAGCTTGCCATTGATAGAATTCTCCAATAACAAAAGCTACCACTCTAGCATCCAGATAGCTCCTTTTGAGGCTATATATGGGAGAATGTGTAGGTCACCAATTGGTTGGTACGAAATGGGTGAGGCCCATTTGTTTGGGGCTGATCTTGTTCATCAGGCGATGGATAAAGTGAAAGTTCTGAGAGAGCAACGTATGACTACTCAAAGTCACCAGAAGTCTTATGCTGATACTAAAAAAAAGAGTTAGAGTTTGAGGTTAATGATTGGGTATTTCTAAAGGTCTCCACTATGAATGGAGTCGTGTGATTTGAAAAGAAAGGAAAACTTAGTACTTGTTATATAGGCCCTTGTCTAATTATGAGAAGGATTGGTGGGGTTGCTTATGAGCTTGATTTGGCCAAAAGTTTAGCTTCTATTCATCATGTGTTTTATGCATCAATGTTGAAGAAATGTATTAGAGATCATTCGCTTGTGTTTTTGGTTGTGGAAATCAGTGTGAAGGATTCCTTATCATATAAAGAAGAACCCATAACTATACTAGATCAGCAAGTTCAAAAGTTTTGAGAAGTAAGGATATAGCTTCAGTTAAAGTGTTGTAGAAGAATCATCATGTTGAGGAAGCTTCTTGGGAGTCGGAGAATGACATGCATGCAAAATATCCAACCCTCTTTGAATTTGTAGAAGATGATATGGAAGGTATTGATATTATAACACTTATTTTATTCCATGTAGCTTTTGAAATTGTGCTTATTGTGTCCCGATCATCATTCCTAGATGAATGATCCCAAAGGGGACATAATGTAACACCTCATATTTTCAAGCTAGAAATCAAACCGCCATCTCTATGTGTGTAAACTCTAATTCCATTATTTATAGTTTTATTCATGTGTCATGATCTTTCTCTTAGTGTGTGAAGTTATTATGATGTGAAAAATATTCACAGAAATCACTCAGAGCCAAGTTGATCTTAGATTCATTAATTCGTCCAGAGTTTGGTATTCATTTCTACAAAGGCCAACTTTAAATATGTATAACTTTTAATATATGTGCAATTTTTCATCTCACTACCCACCAAATGATAGAGTTAGCTTTCCAATGATAGAAATTTTGTCTTAATCCAATACTCGAGCATAACATTATGGATTTTTTTATGAGATGCAGTGAGGGCGGGGAATAAGCCCACGAGGTGAAGGTAATTCCCCTGGAATGGAGGGGATGCCAGGAGGTCTATTCATATGTAGTTTCAGTTTCTTAGGGGTCAAGGGAAACTTTGGTCCTTTTCCCTCAACCCCAAACGTCCAAACAATGAATCATAACACCTAAAAGGGTATTAGTTACCCATCTTCTTGAAAACAACTCAAGGAAAAACCCTTCCCTTATCTCAAGAATGAAATCCAAGATTTTTTCCCCCAATAATCCAAGGATTCAAGCTTTCTTCACCAAATCAAGGAGCTTTACGTATGTGGGACTATCCTAAATTACATGGGAATAAATTTATCATTTAAACAAGATTTTAAGGTATGTAATTTCGTAAATGAGATGAGTTTTGAAATCGTTGAAGAACATGCATTGTGAATCCATTTTATAATGAAATTTTGTACAAATTATGACGGTTCTTCGAAAAACTTGAATTGTTTTCATGTGTATGAATATTATGAGTTTTCAATAGTTTTATGAGTGCATGATTTTTATGAAATTCCCTCTCTTGTTATAAAATCCAAAGTTTTAATGTATTGTTGGATGTTCAAATGCATGCATTACATGTTTGAGAGTAAATTCTTTACTATCATTATGGGTTGACATTGTTTATGGTATGAAGAGAGGGCATTTTTATTGTTTACAATTGATTATCCTATTAATTTAATGGATTACATGTATTTTATGAAAAAATTGGCCGCCACATGATAAATTATTAAAAAGGGGGAATTTTGGATATGTCATCATGTGTTTTGAAATAAGAACTCTTTTGTGTGATGTTTCAATCTTTTGGGTGGCCATCTGCATGATTTTTGAATGAAAGGGGGCTATTATTATGACATGAAATGACACGACTTTCCAATCTAGGTATGATGATACCTATAACGAAATGCCCATAACATAAAAGAAATAGATCTTTTAAAAGGATGAATCATGGTTATAAAGGACTGAAAAATTGGGCTTAAAGAGAGCTAGTTGGTTACCTGAAGAAGGATTGAGCTCAGATAACTCCTAGCCCAAAATTGTGTTTTGACGATATGGTTTTTATGTGTTATTTGGAAAGTGGGATAGCATGGTATGTCGGCAAGTTGGGCATACCTTTCCATTTTACTCCAATACTTGCGGCAAACACGGATTGGGGGCTTGTCCGTCGAGTCTAGGGCAGACCCATATAGCCCGTGGGTATTTATATTTTGTAGGGTGCACAATTTTGATTAGAAGTAAGACAAAAAGTTGAGTCAAGGTTTTATAAAAATGGTTGCATCTCATCAAATTATGCCCATGTATATTCAATTCTTTTATGTTGACTTGCTTTATGAAATACTTTCACTTATGTTGAACAAATTAGATTTTATTATTGGATTGTTCAACATACCAGTACTTTGGAGTATTGACACCCTATATTTAAGGTCCTCAGGCCCAGTCCCGTGGTCTTACACACCAGTACATTACTTTTAGACATTCAAAGATTGGTGAGCCTCCCTTACATCAGAAAATATCTATTCCATATGTTACTTCCTTTTTATGGTCTTTATGGTCCGTACGGGGACCTAGTCCTAGCCTAAGCATATTATTGTTTTCTATTCAGTAGAGACTTTGTAGACTGGTTTTAGAAATAGATTTGGGTTTTCTTATGGGTCATGTTTAGAGTGGTTAAATTTGAATAATAGGATTTCCTATGATTTGTTTATTTTCTGCACTTCGTCTCTTATGGTATATTATTATGATTACATGCTAAGAGGTCTCTCCTGCCTTGATGGTTCAGGATGCCCGTCATGTCTAGGGCCTCATTTTGGGTGGTGACATTTACCCCCTCAGTATCACTGGCACGCATGATCGTGAACATCTTCTTCATCTAATCTATAAACCCTTGATGGTCCTCCCCAACCTTGGTACCCGTAAAGGTGGATCGGTTCAACCTTATGAACTTGACAAATTGAGTGATTTTAGAAGAACCAGGTACAAACTGATATCTCATGATAGATGGGATTGAAAAGACACAAGTTGAGAAATCATTTGGATAGATTGGCAGAACTCAACATATAAGACCTCTCTCTATGGGGACTGATTACAATTAACACCGGATGAAAGTGGTTGAGGAGAGATTATTTTGATTGGAGGAACCTAGTGTAGTAGTGAACTCAGTAATAAAGGCTCTATAATGTGTTTGCATCGCATGAGTAGGGCATATATAATCTATGTTTGTCCCGATAGGGACGAATCCCTTGGCTAAGATGTTTTTCTCATTGGATCTATATGGAGGCATGATCTGAAATGTAGAAAGTTAGGGGTAAGGAAACATTCAGACTCTATAGCACGAACAAGAACATGAAGGAAAGAGAAACCCTCCTAAATACCTCGTAGCTTTATCCTTATAAGTGTTTCTCACCACACACCCATAAAAAGGACTCTACTCAACGCGACTTCGTAAACACCTTAGGACCCAGAACCGTGCTTTGATACCAAGCTTGTCACGACCTGAGTTGAGGCCCTGGCCGCAAGAGGAGTCCCGAGCAAAAAACGTCCCATGAGACCCTATGACATGCTAACTTGAACATAATTCATATTAAATTAAGGTGCAGAAGATAAAATAGAAACACTAAAGGGATTTTAGTTTAATGAAAGATAATACGTCTTAACATCAATTCAAAAGAAGAAAACCAACATCCAAACATTGATCCATAGACAAAAGAATCAAACCCAATCTAACTGATCTACGAAGCCTCTACTGAATAGAACATAATAATCTGACTAAACTAGGACAAGGCCCCCACCTGGAATATATAACTAAACAAAACAATATATGGGTAAGATCTCTTCCAAAGTAAGATAGGCTCACAAGCTCTATATGTATGAGGCTAGTCTACTGCTGAACCGAAGCACAGTACTATTCCTTAGAACCTGTATTATAGGGGTTCAATACTTGGTGAGTATTGTTATGCAGAACAATTCGAAAATAATGAATAATTCATGTAAAGTAAGTGAGAGCATTGAGTAATCAATTTATAATAATATATATAAAATAACATTGGCATGTTTGAATAACTTCAAATCATTCATGCAAACCATAAATTCAGCTCTCTCTATTTTTTCTTCGGTCTAGGCTAGATGGTACACCCTACGGTTCTGAGCTATATGGGATCTGCCCCTGACCCAAGTTTCTCGCAAGGTCTGGAATTTCTAATTATAATACGCCAAAGGGAAAAAAGACACTATATAGTCCTTATTTAGGATATAATAAACCCACATTGGCAAAACACGATTTTGGAAAATGAGTTATCTTTACTCGTGTCTTCTTTGGGTAACCACCTAACCCTCTTAGAGCCTATTTTTAGCCTTTTATAACATATATCTTACTGAAATCAAGATCTGTAATATGAAAAGTCTGTATTCTGGACTTATCTTAATCTGTCATGACATTTATCTGATCTGGTATCATCGTAACAAGACTTGCAATTCGTATAAGCCATATTTTATCATATCATATCATGTCATAGTCTTTTCATTTAAAAACATGTAAATGACCACCAAAAATATTTAAATATTACATGAAAGTTCATGTTTCAAATAGCAGATGAAACTTATGAAAAATAATCTTTTTTCAATACTTTAACATGTGGTGGTCAATTCTTTCACAAAACACATGCAGTTTCTTAACAAAAACATAAGAGCATTTATAAAATAGTAAAACACTTTAATATAAAATTTTAACTGTTCATATAAATAACCCCCAACATGTCAAGACAATGGATTTCATACGAACAAGGAAAATTTCATAAATCATTGTCTCATATCAATTCTTAGGATTCATACATATATACACATGAAGATAATTCAAGTTCATCAAAAACTCCCAAAATAAATGCATACTATCATAAAAATAGGTTCATAATGCATTCTCATAAAACAACTTCCAAAACCCATTATATATACATCATTAAAGATTATTAAAATATTAAATTTATGCCCATTAAAGATGGATAGTCACATGATGAGAACGGTGAGAAATTTGACCCCTTGGATTTTAAAATTCTCAAGCCCTAGGTATTTTCTATTTCTTTGCTTTAGGAATGTTATTTAAGGATTGCAGAGGTGAAATAACATTTAAAGAATGATTTAAGTCGTAGGGGATGGGTTTAAATGGGAGAAAGACCAAAATTCCCCCTTGTACTTTAAATAAAGTTGTAGGAAAACACAGTTTCCGTGGCACGAGGCTTATCGCGGAGGCTAGCCTTTTTGCCACGAACCATAACTCGGAGACTATCCTTCGTGTCATGGACCCTATCGCAGAAATTATCCTCTATGAAATGGGGATATTACGGAGGCTTACTGCCTCTGAGGTTTGAAATAACACCGAACCCCATATCAAAATTTTGAAATTCTTCCGAGGCACCCCTTTAACATCCCTAAGTACAATTTAAGTCTGTAACGACCCGCATTTTAGGCTAGAATGCAGACCGTCATTCCTACGCATAAATGTTCCAAAATCTTCCCCATTGATTGAGTCTTGATGAGCGTCTGAAATTTTGTTTTGATTTTATTGTAGTGGATCACCGCGATTGGGCCCCGTCGTGGTGAGAATAGCGATGTGAAGGCCATCGCATTACGGTAGTGGCAAAATCGACGTTTGCCCAATTCCAGTGGATCACCGTGATTGCATCGTATCGCGGTGAACCCCAAAACAGTAATTGTCATAAATCAGTAAGTCACCGTGATTTCACCGCATCACGGTGGGTATCACAATGACACGATCATCGCATTGCGGTAAGCCTCAAAGACAGGATTTGTTCAGCAACTTTAAATTCTGAGAGCAGTCTCGTGTTTTTCATTACAATTCCTAACCGTATTATTTGAGTATTAAAATATACTCATTTTTACTCAAAATTATCAAGAACAAAAGAACCCTAACCTCTCTTCCAGAGATCTAGAGCCTATATTCTAAGTTCAAGAAAATTTTCAAGATTGGAGTTTCAATTCTCAAATTAATCTACTAAAGGTATGTGGGGTTGTGCTTAAAACTCTATGGGCATAAATTATGGTTTTATCAATCTTTGAAAGCACGATATGATGTTTGTAACAAGGGTTTGTACAATTGTTTTGAATAGCCAAGTAATGAAAACCTTTTCATTGATATATATATATATATATATATATATTGATTTGGTCTTGAGGCCTCCCCTTGAAATTTATTTTTGTACGTATATATGTAAGTATGCGTTTTCATTTTATAAAGATTAAATTGAGAGTATGAATAATTAAACCCCTTTCGTGTTGCATTACTTCTTGATTTCATATGTTATCGGTTGTGACATTGCATGATTAAAAGCATGAGATAAGTGTTTTAAATGTTGTTATGAACTTGATCTTGTTTATGAATTGAAGAAAGGGTGATTACATATCATACAAGAGTTTTATGGTATGTAAATTCTAAATAAGATTATTGAAGGAATTTCATGGTTTATTATACGAGGAGTGACCACCACGGGTTTGTGAATTGAAATTGAGGATCTTTGTTTATGTTTTCATGAATTTCACTATATGTAACTTCATATACTATTTGAATAGTTTGGTGGCCTGAGAATAATGTTTTGAGAGAGAAGAATGTAACATGAAAATGTATGGATTAGAGATACGACTTATAAGTCAACGGTATGACGATACCATAAAAATGAATGCCATAACAGAGTAAGAGATTTGATGTGATTTCAGAGAATACATGTCTAAAAAGAGTTTAAAATGAACTTAAAGAGGGTTAGGTGGTTTCCTGAAGAAGGCTTGAGTTCAAATAAATCCTAGCCCAAAACTGTGTTTTACCGATACGGGTTTCATTATGTCCCCAAGAGGGGCCATACGATGGCTTAGTGCCCTGTGGCGCATCAGAGACAGAGACAGAGACTCCAACTCTTGCAGCAAACTTGAGTTGGGGGATTGACTGCCAAGTCAAGGGCAGATTCCATATAGCCCGTGGAATTTCAGAGTTGTAGGGTATACCACCTAGATCAGAAGTAATACAGAGCATCGAACTGCATTGACAAGAATGTTTTAATATTATTAGAGATTTCCCATGTATTTTAAACTATGCATCGATTATTAGAGATTGCCCATGTATTTTAAACTATATCATGCATGATGTTTCATGAATTACTCTCACTTATTTTATATATGTATAAATTCATTATTTTTGATTGCTCTGCATACCAGTTAAATGTATTGACCCCCTATATTTCAGGGTCTGAGGCTTAGTCTAGAGGTCCTACTAAGCCATGGAGTTTGTCATATAGAAGTGAAGTATGAAGTTGGTGAGCCTTCTCTATTGTGAAAGGCTTATTTCTTTTCAGATACTGGTTGTTTATTTTGGTTTAGGTCCACTGGGGGCCTTGTCCCATATTTAGACAGTTTGTAAAAATTTTTTGTATTAGAGACTTTGTAGACTGAAATAGATGTTGTCTAGATGTTCATGGATTTCCTTATGTATTGTAAGATTGAACTTAGAGTATGACCGTGATTTCATTTTATTAAATTTCCGCATCTTCTCTTTCTTATATGAATGTTGTGCTTGATTAACAGATATAGAAAGCACCCGGGCCTCCATGGTTTAGGATGTCCATCATGGCTAAGACCTCGATTTGGGTCATGACAAAGTCAAGAATTGATGCTTCAAGTGTGGGAAGGCCAAAAATAAATTACATGAAATTTTGAGGGTGTTACAAAATTATCAAGGCTAGGGACCCGAACTAATTAAGCTACTAACTCAAAATTGACATTTCAAATCTAATGGAACTGTCAAATCACCATCTGATGCTCAGATAACAAAAAGTTAATCGAAGTCAAAGTAGTCACATAGAGGCTATCAAAAATCACAAACTCATATTAATCATTGTTGAATGCATTGAGGATCGTGCTAACCATGCTTTGTACTCATAAATGATATAAATTAACAACGAGAGAGGGAAACATAGATAAATACTATACAATCCATGGGTTTTCTTTTGATTTTAATTTACAAAACCAAGGATATTTTAGGGTAATCCTCAAGGTAATAATGCTATTTAGACAAGTGAGGAACTGATGGAGAACATTGGTAAAGAACAAAATCCCTTTAGTGAAGAGAATGCGGCACAGGCGTTGCAACTCCTCCAACAACTAAAAGCTACTCAGCAGGACCCAAATGGTATTGATGCATTTTCCAATATGAGTTGTGAAAGTATAATGATAATGAGTTGTACTCAAGGATGATTTTGCCTAGTATTTATGAGAATATTCATTCGTATGTCGGAGTGTCCAGTTCAACATTGTTTCATGGAGTTTATTCCAATCTTAAGTCATCTTCATCATCATTATAACAATTATGAATTGTTGTTCAAAGTTTCAACTTAGTTGTGTTTGCGTAGTAGTACAACTTTTGTAGGGAAACAAAATAAAACTACACCAAAAATCTAGGTAATTGCATCAAATAATTTACACACTTCTCTTTTTGTTTTTTTTTAGCTGAGGCATAAATGTAGCATTTCTGAACCAACACATATCATACTTTTTCATCATCCATTCTTAATTGGAATATCAGACATTGACAATGGATCAACCAGGCTTTCAATTTAGTATGATATTCCTGTAATTAGAATGGCACTCGAGCACGAGACTTCAAATAAAGGTCGCAAAAAAGTTTACTAAATTTTACTGCACTCTTTGATGGTAATGTACTTAATCATTCACAGGGTAAAACATGTTCTGTATGATCTAGTGTATATTTAAAAGGATAGATGTCCTTATCTATAGTGAATGTTATCTTCCAACATGATGGGAGTTATTTTAGCCTAATGTGGCCTAAGGACAATTCAACTCTGAGAAATATTCCACTCAACGAATATATTGTGAAAAGAATTAATACAATTACTTTTGTGGAAAAAAATCATAATTTAAATAGCTACCAGAGAAATTGTCGTTACTAGTACAGAATAAAAATCGGATGAACGGAGATAAACATAATTAATTCATTATTTTGCGAGTGAATTCATGGCCATTCCATGTTTTCCAACTAGATTTATAAATTTCAAGAGATGTAGTAGCAATGAGTATAAATAAACTAGACTATTTTTTCCACTCCTATAGGCCACATATGGCCAAGTCGATCCCTTAGGGAGACCATCTTAGTTAACTTTCCATTCTTGTAATCCCTAAAACCTGGAGGAATTTTCTGAAAAATAGTTTCATTTTAGGAAAACTAATGTACAACAACATCAATCTTTATTAATTAGATTGACCATATATAATAAAATCACCCAAAATAAGGCGGAAAAAAACTCAAAGTTTGAGATTTTTTTAGGATAAAATTCAATAATGTAACTCTTTCAGAAATTACAAAATAAAGATGAGGCATTCTCATAGTTTTACCCCAATGTTACTTCCTTCAAAACTCACAATATAAATAACTTGAAAGTGAAATATGCAATTTAGGAAATCTACTGACTGTATTGTACATAAAAACCAAATAAATTAGGAGATTTAACATATATAAAATACTTATAGAAAATTTACTTGCATCACACAAGGCATATTTCTTGAATTCCCAACAATCATGATATGATAAAATAAATTCATGTTAGTTACTTTATAGTAGAATTATTCGAGGAATAATATGTTAAGAAGTTTATTAGCAAAGTGGAAACGGAGAAAGATCCTACAGAAATCAACTTGAAATAGATTACTATATACTAGATTATTCTTAAATAACATGTTCTTCGGTCACTATTAGCATGGTAATCTGGATATTTTTCCCGTAAACAGCGCCTCTACTCTGGTTACTCCCCACCATTTATCTTTTTCTTCTTTTTCTTTCTGTCATTTTTCATACAGATCTTTTAACATTTGTAATTCTTTTTCTAATTCAGCAATCCTACTATTTTTAGTTTCTTCTATTTTTAGTATTTCTTCTGTAGTTTGTTGTTTTATTTTTTCTATTTCCTTTTTTCTATCTATTTCTTCGTTTTCTCTTTCTATTCTAACCATAGCTGTCAATTTATCGCAGGTACAAGCAAAGGAGCTAGTCGACCAAGATACCAGAACATGAATATGAATAAAATATTTGAAAAACCATATACCCCAAATACACCAAAAGATCCCATGTTTATACCCCCACAAATTACCACATACCGAGATAGTCTGAACCAAGATAAAAAAGTTTATAACTACACATCCCAAAAATACATAGAAAATATCTACAATATACAAACCTTTTTAAATAGAAACCCCAAAGCTACAAATGTCCAAGAACCAGATACAAACTATATAACCCAGAGATTGACCGGATATAATAAACTAATTGCCTTACCTAAAACCAAACCAAATATAGTTAAAACTTGCTACGAATATGGACTACTTAGTACTGTATATACCACGGACGGAACTGAGATATCCACAATACCAGAAATATATGAAGCATTTATCATTTTTAAATGAATAACCAAAGGTACCCTGTTCTTTATAAAAATTTACGCGGCACCGGCAGAGATATTATTTGATGAAGTTAAAAAACCTATACAAGTTGTAAAGATAGGAATGACACGAGATATGATTATACCACAAGATATTATTTCACAACCAGAGATACCCAGAATCAAGTTGATTTCTGTAATTAACTTCTTCATATATCCAATTTTGCCTTTCTCTAATTTTCTTTATATATTCTAACATCTTTTAATCTGAATAATATCCATCTGGGTGATCTTCACTATATAATTGTTCTAATTTTTTCTTAATTATTTCTATCTTATTTATTGAAAATATAGTTATTTCTGTTTTATTTATCGAAAATACAACTAATTCTATTGTATCTTCAGTATTTTTTATATTTTCTAACTTTTGTGTAATTTTTTCACTTCCTTTTATCCAATCAGTTTTCTTTCTTATTTTATTATTAACTCTTTTTGCTCTTACTTTTTGTTTACATGGTGTTGTAAACCACCAGTCTGTTCTAGTTATTATATGTGGGTATAATTTATCTAGAAACGGCATTCCTAAAAGTATATCTTTTGATGTTAGTTCATAATTATAAATTTCTTCTATTGTTAATATTTTATCCCATACTTGTGTTTTTACATTCTTAGCTTTATAAGTAATTAAGCTTCCTTCGTTATTAAATCCTTTAACGATTATTGGTGTTTTCAATTTATCCCATTTACTTTCTGGTAAACAATTATATCTACATAAATTAGCTTCTGCTCCTGTATCTATCATAGGCGTATAATATCTACTGTAATATCCTTCTACTACTATCTTCATTAATACATATATTTTCATTTTATGTTAATGCTCTTTTTAAGAATAATTTCTCTCTGTTATATGTTATAGTTAATTGTGTATGTTCTATATTATATAGTTTTACTTGTTCTAGCCATTTTATTCCTAATATTATGTCTGTTTTTTGCATTTCTTCTTTTACTTCAAATTCTATTTTTATTTTTCTTATTCCTATTATTATTTCTTTTTCTGCTATATTTTTAGTATTTATTAAGCTTCTTGGTAAATCTGGGCATATATTATTGTCGGTTTTTATTTCCTCATTTTTTACTAGATATTTTGCTATATAATTTTTTTCTTGTCCTGTATTTAATAGTATTAAATATTCTTTTTCATTTACCTTTCCTGTTATGTAATAATGGTTTGAATTATCCATTGAACTTGTTTCATAACTTATTCTTTTTGATGAGCTTGATGATTCCGGTTTATCATAAGCTGTTCTTTTTGTTGTACTTATTCTATCATTTATTATTTCTATTCTTGCTCCTAAAGTATCTACTATTTTTGTTTCATCCCAACTTTTTATTATTTTTGAACTAAATGGTTCAGGTAATTTATTAAAATATAATTTTCTTATTTCTTTACTTTCTTCTATATTATATGCTCCTTTATAATAGTATTCTTTAAATGCGCAAGTATATTCATCTATGTAACACATATTACATATTGCTAATTTTAACATTAAATTTCTATTTATGTCTTTCTCTTCATTTTGTTCTTCTTCTGTTGTTGTCATGCTACTAAATTCGTCTTTTATAGCTGTTTCATATTTTTTTAATAATTCTATAGGTGTTAATTTCATTATTCCTTCTGTGGGTTTGTCAGTTCTTAATATTTTTTTACTATTTTCAGTTAGATTTAAAAACCATAATTTTACTGTTCCTATTAGTGTTCTTTCTATATATTCTGGTGCATCTGTTACACTTATATTATTATCTAATAATTGCTTTGTCATATATCCTATCCATAATTGTATTGTTTTTTCTGTATCTATTACACAATCTAAGTCTAGAAAGTTATAATTTTTATTAACTATTTGTTTTGGTGTCCATTTGTCATATTCATTCTTTAGATTATATCTTTTAAACTTATTTTTATAATATGTAGGTTTCCTTATTTCTGATGTACTGGTATTATATTTTGATCTTCTTTTTTATCAAGAGTATTTATTTCTGTGTTGATGTTTTCTAAATTTTCTTCATTAATTGCTTCTTGTTTTTCATTGATTTCTAAATTTTTTGTATTTGTTAATATTTCTGTATATGTTTCACTATCTTCTGAATCATAATTGTCTGTTTCTTCAACATCTATATTATTTATTTCTAATTCCTTATTTTTTATTTCTTTATTGTCTATTTCTAATTTTTCTTCCCTCTCCGTATTCATAACCCACATCTTTAAAAAGTCTAACTTAAAAACGTTTCAACGAAAAGAGTTGGAGAGAATCATAGATCAACACGCAAGAGAAGGTATACTTGAAGAAAATGTAAAATACCATGAAGGTCTAAGTTTATTTTGTATCAAATTTTTGCTGATATAAAACTACCAGGGCCTTTCCCTTCCCATATATATGTATATATATATGTATGTATATATATATATATTACCTCAACTCCAAAATGAAGAAAATGGTTGAATAAAAAGCTTACGAAAAAGCATAGACCATGGGGGGGGGGGGGTTATATACTTACCAACTATTTTGCACTAGTTTCCATGGAGAAAACCATAAAGAATCCCTTCTTCATGTTCGATTTTGTTGTCTAATTTTGAGAGATTGAAGAATTGACGGCGGCACAACCTTTTAACCCTAAATGTTTCTTCAATATTGATGGAGAAATCATATAGAAAGAGAATAAGATTACAAGAATCTAAAGATTATCATAATTAGAGTATTTTTGTTTTCATCTTGTAATTTACTCCATTCATCCATTTTTATTTGTCCGATATTAACTTAGAACATCCTTTAAGGAGCAATGAATAGAATGGTTATTTTACTTCACCACCCTTTTGAGTATAATAAATTCAATTCATTGGAAAATGGTTATAGTTAAGAAGAAGGGCAAATATAAAGTAAGTTACAAGCTCTCTCTATAGTTATATCCGGGCGAATAAAAGTGGAAGGAGGCCAGTAGTAAATGCAGATGTATATATATATATATATATATATATATATATATATACTTTTACAACTGCCTCCTTCCACTTTTATTCGTGCAGATCAAAAATAAAGAGACAACTTGTCACTTACATTAGTTATAATTTTCCTATTCCAAATGTTGTCAAGCACAACTCACTCACAGTAAATCATCACATTTCTCCATGACTAGTATTTCGGCATTTACTACATGAGAGAGAAAAAATCATTTTTTTCTCTCTCATGTAGTAAATGCCAAAGTACTAACCATGGAGAAATGTGATGATTTATTGTTAGTGAGTTGTGCTTGACTTCATTTGGAATTAAAAATTACAACTAATGTAGTCTCTTAAAAAGGAAAAGTAATGGTATAATTAGAGTGACATTCCAAAATAAGGGTTATGATAAAACTTGTTGCAGTCCAGCCTTGACAAGTAAGCTAATCGCCAAATAGTACAACAAAATCCAATAACAATGAAAATAGTGAGATAAGACTTCTAGAACGAACTATGGCCAATCATGAGATATATATATAACAAAAACAGAAATTTGAAAAAGTAATATAAAACCACCCAAAATCTGGTGTCATAACATAAGAGCATCTAAGTACAAATCCAAAAACTAAAAGGTGCAAAATCAATCTCTAATCCTAATAAGGACATAAGTAAAATAGAATGACATTTGAAATCCTTCATGAACACTAGAACGGTCCAGCACCTCTAATAGCACCAATCAACAACACAATATAAACCTCTGCATGTCATACTTGTGCTAGAATCTGCATCAAGAGGGAATAGTAGGGTGAGTACGATACACTTGTACTCAGTAGGTATCATAGGCCGATTGAGCAAAATAGAAAATAAGATATGTAAAATAACACTATGCTTCCTTCCTGAGTAGCCTAAGTTATTCTGGAAAGAACCCCTTAAAATTAACATCTAAGTTGTTGCTAACTAATACATACCATCTAACCCCTTCACATACTTTTGAATCCTCTCAGACTCGAAAGAGATGCTAGTGACTTAATATCCATAAAAAGTGTGAAAACGAGCCTCATACTCAGCAATAGTCATAGATCCCTACTCTATGAGATCAAATTAATCATTCATCTGAGCTATCAAGATATAAGAAACAAATCTCTCCAAGAATGCCTCGAAAAACCATGTTCTAGTTATAGATGATGAACCCCAAGGTGTACAACTAGCAAACGACCTCCACCAATTGAAAGTTTCATCCATCAACTGATAGGTAGTATAAATAACTCCATGAGTCTTAAGGGATCTTAGAGTATGTATCTTTTCCTTGAAATACCTAAAAAAAACCATAGGAATCCTCGCCAATAGCCCCATTAAACTTGGGCGGACCCAAGAGGACAATTTATCAATTTTTTTCTAATCATTAGAAAATATAACTATATCGAAAGCCACCATATGAATAATGAGTCTAACAAATAATAAATCCGCACATGAGGTACCATGATGGATGTACCCAGATGTAGGAATACCATAAGCAGACACTGGTACTAACGGTGGAACATCAGTCAAAGTCTGAGGAATACCAGATACACTAAATGGAAAACCCTCTAAAAGACTCAAGATATTAACAAAAAGACCATGAAGCACAGGGGTATCAACTGAACTCTGTGGAACCTGAGTTGGCCTGGCACCTCCTATATAATATTCATTTCTAGCATACTTAACCTCAAGCTCAGGAGAGGTCTCCCTAGAACATCCTCTAACTGGGGTAGCTACTCATGCCCGACTTTTACCTCTAGACATCCACAACCCCTACCTCTCTCTCTAGTCAATAATATATCATCGGGTGTTGGTTCAGCTTCCCTAACTTCTCGAGATCAAGTTCTCAACATCTATGTAGAAAAAATTGGCACTTAACTTAGAATATTGAATAAGAACAACCTTTATGACAAGGAATCAAAATAGAGAATTTTTTGGTAAAGACATCTTATAGCTTCTCGAAGATAGATAAAAACATCTACATATCAATCCATGGGAATCTACTAGATATGCTACTCTTACACTTATGAGATCGATGAACCTGCCTGCTTTGATACCAATTAGTAACAATCCAAAAATCAGGTCATGATAATACTTTTTGTGGTTCGGCCTTGACAAGTAAGTTAGTCACCAAATAGTACAGAAAATTCCAAAAGTAATAAAAACAGTAAGACGAGACTTGTTTAACGAAATCAGGACAAACACGAAATATATCTAATAAAAAAGAATCTGATGAAGTAATATAAACCATCCAAAATCTTGTATCATGCTGCAATAATATCTAACACATATCTGAAAATTTAAGAGTACAAAATATGTCATTGATCCATATAAAGACATAAGTAAAATTAAATGATATCTGGAATCCACCCTAAACAATAGAATGGTCCAGTGCCTCGAATAGCACCAATTAATAATAGGATCTCAGCTCCACATGTCATACTCGTGCTAGGATTCACACTAAGAAAATATAGTAAGGGTGAGTATGGTTCACTTATACTCAGTAGGTAACTTAGGTTGGATGAGCAAAGTAGAAAATAAGATAAGTAAAATGCAATATGAGCACATCACCTGCAAATACAAAAGCCCTAAACAGTAGCTCACACCATCTCCACTAATAGTTCTAATATATATACACAAAAATGGAAAATAACACTAATATATGCAAAAAAAATATCAATACTAAACACTAATTAATGAAACTAAAGAAAGAATAAAATATGCATATGTAAATGTAATATGGATGGTATGAATAATGCAAGTCATCGCATGATTTTCTTGTATACACCCACTGAGCTCGTAGATTCAAGGTACGACCCATGGGGTGTTTGCAACCCATATACTATATCTCATAGCTCAATGTCAATCTTAACTCACCTCTCTATCTTATATTCACGGAGAGGGTTATTATAAAAGTGTCTCTTATTTTCTTTCAAAAATGGTTTTCCACAATGGTACCAGTATATCATGAATGTATAAGTATGAAATGTTGATGTAATACTCACAATCAAATTAATATGATGATATTAAATCCACCCCCACCCCCCACCCTCCATATATATATGTGTGTGTGTATGTGTGTGTGTGAGAGAGAGAGAGCCCAAAAATCAACTCAATATGTTAATAATTCATGATTATCAACACTAATTAGACAATATTCAAATAAATATGCACGTAAGATATTATTAATTTCTTATAAACTTCTAACTCAAATATTTTTATATTGATAACGACAATCAATGCTCAAATAAGATATATATTACAAAAATGAGCCATGCGCAGAAAATTATCTAGAATGAATGCATTTAAATTAACAAATAATGACAATGATGTCAAATAATGACCTCCACATGGGCAACACACAATAACATATGTCAAAAGTCAACAAAAATATCAAATAACATATGGATGAGATGATGAGCACCTATACGACTAACAATGTATCGAAAAGGGCTAAAAAAGTAAGATGACTTGTTTTTCATATTTTCCTATGCTGACTTTTGGATTTACAATATAAAGAGTGGATTAGTGATTCTATCAGACTTGTTTAGTGTTGATATTGATGATATACCAATTATTGGTGCGATCTGAATCACTTGAGCTAAGTTGATGAATTTTGGGCTTTTAGTCGGTGTTATTGAATTGACAATAACATGTGAATGACTTGTATACCTAATAAGAAAGTTTTTCAGGTTGATTTTACTCTTTCTTACTTCCATTGCCCGATTGAAAATTGTTACATGTGTTCCAATGCAAAATGATTCTAGAAGGTCTCATTATCCCCATGACTGATAAGACAATATTTTAGGTGGTTTTATGGACATTGCTTGTCTCCTATGGGTCCTAACTAGAAAGAATATTGGTATATTTATAAAGGACCCATTTAATTCTGAAACAACACACATTTTTGAAATGAAATAATATTTTCAAAAAGAAATATTTTTTAAGAAATGACACATTATTTTAGAAACGACATAATATTTTCAAAAAGATTCATTATTTCTTAAATGACAAATTATTTCTTAAAAGAAACTATTATTTCTGAAATGATAAATCTTTATGTAAATCCATATGGTTTTTAAGGAGTTTATTCCCATAACCGTTTTCTCTTTTGCTAATTACTATTATTTTTTTGTATAAAATTTCAACATCAAATGCCAAAAGGAATATGTTCTGAAAATAAAAAATCAAACAAGTAAAATCAGACCAAGATGTTTTTCTAATACACCCTCTTGTGGGCTGCAGTACATCTTATTCTTTGATTAGATTTTCAAGAAGGCTGCAATACCTAATATGGTAACTCTTGCTTCCTTAAAGTTTGCTCCCCAATATTTCCCTTTACTTTATTCAATGTTCTTTATTTTTATAGTATGCTAAAAGGGGTCAGGAAGATTAAGAGATCTATTTTACAACAATAAGACTTTTCTCATGTGTTGAAACATATAACGATTGACAACACATCTAGTTAAATGAGTGTTAGAGTAAAAATTTCCTTCTATAAATAGTTGTTCTAGAGTGGTAGTAAAAAATTATAATATATCATCAATAAGCCCATTTAGAGCTATGAAATGAAAAGTTACATCATTCAAATTTCATAACTTGCTCTCACTTTTCTCTATAAAAATAAATTTGCCTATTTTCTTTTTTATCCATCTAAAAATGAATTTTGTAGAATGGGAAATTCTTGATCCAAATATTCAAGTTACTAAGTAAATTTTTGTTCTAGTTACTCATATGTGATGTAATGTACTAAGTTTTCTATTTTCTTATACTTTCTTTTTACAAGGTGGATAATTGCATCAATATTTAGGTCAAAAGGTGTCACGACCCGAGCCTAGGCCCTAGCCGTGACGAGCATCCCGAACCATGAAGGCCCGGAACACCCATTCTCTATCTGGTTATCATGCAAAACATTCATAATCATAATAAAATGCGGAATTGAAACTGAGTACGGAAAACATGGTAAAGTTCTGCAACATTTCTGAATAATACTATCTGACATCAGTCTGCGAAATCTCTACTAAGAACATAAACATCTGTCTGAAAAGAAACTGGGGCAAGGCCCCTAGTAAACCAAAAACATAATAAATAAGATAATGTCTAACATAATTAGGCCTTCCGAATTATAGAAGGATCACCACTGTGAGATCAAGTCTGCAAATCCGAGAATGTCTACTGAGTTGATGGACCCCTAAATGTGCCTCAGAACCTGGAAGGAGGGGGGTCAGCACAAAAGTACTGACACGTGAAGCAATCCAAAAAAATAGTATAATGGAACATACATATACATATATATATATACATACATATTAAGTGAAAGAAATTTTTCATCAAGACATCATGTATAAAACTGTTTCTGAAAAATACATGGGCACTTTCTGAAAACATGTAACCTGTCTGTTCATTTCACATCATGATCTGTGTTTTACTTCTGAGTTAGGTGGTATTTCCCTACAAGTCTGATATTCCACGGGCTGTATGGAATCCGCCATTGACTCGGCGGGGAAGCCCCCAACCCAAGTGTGCCGCAAGGGTTGGAGTGTCTGAGTCTGATACGCCACAGGACATTTAAGTCAGCGCATAATAGTATACCCGGGTCGGCAAACCACGGTTTTAGGAAATGAGTAGCTTGAACTCAAGCCCTCTTCGGGGAACCACCTAACATCTCTGTATGCCTATTTTTAACCTTTTCTGTACATGCAACATTCTGAATGTCTAAAATCATGAAAGTCTGAAATATCTGTTAGTCTGAGTCTGATATGGCAATAGTCTGAGTTAGTATCGTCATACCAAGACTTGCAAGTCATGATTTTTCTGAGCCATAATGTATTAAGCAAGAGCTTTCATTCAAAACATAGTTTAGACCACCAAAACATGTAACTGATGTAAAGGATTTCATATTCCGAAACTTAAAGTTCAATTCATGCAGAAATTTCATCAAACACCTAGTGGTCAAATTTCTTTAGCAAGTTCATGTATTCAAAATTGAAACACATTCATTCATATATGTATATAAACTGTCAAATCGCTTTGGAGATGGTCAAAAGACCAAAACAATGATGTTAAAACATCTTATACATAAATATATATACATAATTTAAAACCCCATTCTAAAACATGATTTTTCTATGCCCATGAGAATTTAGGAAAAACCCTGCGTACCTTGTTCTCCAAGAATTTTGGGTGTCTATCGAAACCTACGTCGAGAGGATTCCAAATCTGTAATTTGTTTCACGAACCCGCGGTTGAATCTTGAGTTGCTTGGGTTTTAATGTTGAAACCCTAGGGAGAGTTCTTGAGTAATTTTGGGAAAAGTATGTGTGTTATGGTGTTTGAGGGATTAAATCCCGTGTTGGTGGTATATATAGGGGTGGAGGATTACCAAAATACCCCTAAGGAACAATTAAGGTTAAATCTGTCCCTCAGTTGATAGTTTGGTAGACTTGAGTAAATTGATTATAAATTTTTACTCATATACTCAAATTGGATGAAACCAACTGCAATTGAAAGAGGACTCGAAGATCTTTTGTTTGATATATTATAGCTCACACATTTCATTATATACAGGGAGTTATAATCGTTTGAAATTGACCCTGAAATGCTGAAAACTGGGCAATAGTCTATGCGTTTTGCTACTGTTTTTAAATCCAAACGCAGCCTTATGCGTTCCGAAAAATTCTGAAACTTATCCGAGATGTACTATGAGATTTCCCGATCATAACGCATCTTGAAAATCTAAAAGCGTATGTCGGGAAGGTTGAAAAGTTGTATCCCGAAGATTGCCAGCTAAAATGACTCTAAGTCCTCATTACACTTAGAAAAATTTTAAAGTTTCTAAGTCTAAGGGCACTCTATTAAAGGCTAATCCATGCACGACTTTTACAGGGTGTTACATTATCTCCCCCTTGGGATCATTCGTCCTCGAATGATGGGTACGAACTTGTTGAAGCCTTAAATATATGGAATAACGCGGACATGACATGTCCTCTAATAAAAATACACTGATCTGAAAATTTGGAATCTGAATTAATTGCATGATGCATGACCTGGGCTATACTCGTAACTACTAGTATACTCTATCTTCGACTAGTAGCATGTCTGAGATTTTGAGTAGCATGAATAAGTGCAAAGACAAGAAAACAAGTCATGCGAATCTGACTGCTAAACTGACTTATTGGCCATACAGACTGAATTATACTACACCCTCTTACTTAACTGGAGTATTCTCTTCAACACTCTCTCTAAGGAAGCTCTAGCAGTAATAGGGAACCATGAATCTTGGGTATGGATTACACAAAACATCCCACTGAGGAAATCACAACATTGACACTACTCTGCAGTCTGGAATATAGACATATAACTCCTAAATTAGGATAGAATTTTCAGACCTTTGGCAATACAACTTCTTACTTTAAGACTTAGAGCACTTCCCGAATATCCTTTAACTATACTATTCCCTATAAATATCATATTCATTCAACTCAGCTTAAAATTCTCATATGAGCATTGATAATGTTTTTTTTTCTACTAATGTCTAAAATATCTTAATCCTTACCCCGCGATCAAGCCTAACTCTAAATCACAAAAATACAACATGCTACACCACGCTATTATTCTAAACCATATGATGTCACTTTCTATACCTCTTTTAATATCACATCCTAAGCATAACATGCCTTACCACTTTAATGACTACACTGAACTCTTAATAGGAAGTCGCTAATGCATATGGCGACCTTCCACTACAATCCCAAAACGTCGTTTAAGACTAATTTATAACCACATGTTAACTTCAAGGAAAACACCCATAAGTAGATACTTCACATAGTTTCTAAACAACTATCAATATAACTCCCACGCGCTATCCTAAAAACATACACACACAAACTTTTCCACTAACCATCACATGTATCAAAGACTTGGCCCCAAATCTTACTTCATACTTATGGCCTTATCTAAACAAGCATACTATGATCTTCCATCAACAAGAACATTTACATCAACACCACTATCATTGCATAGGAAGGGTCACTAAAAGGTTAAAACATAAGACCCTCAAGCGTGAAAAAGATCTTTATATGGGACTGAGCACACTATAAAGAGTGAGTACATGCGTCATGAGTTGCATGATCTCAACTAGAGTTCATAACATAAGGAATGTGATTCCGACTACTTGAATGAACTAGAACTCATTATCTTGGAATTGGAAGAGTACGTGACTCTCTATCATATACCGGAATCATGAACTATTATCACGGAACTGCATCGTAAGGCATGAGTAAGCATCCGAATAACAAAAAAATAAAAAAATATTGAGGTAGGAATGGGTTGAGATTCACCCTTACTTTCTGATGTTCTAAATCACACTGCATCACTACTAGAATCTGAGAGCCTTACTTGGTTATTCGTTCTATCATCTCCCACTTAGCTTCAAGTCATCATCTAGCATTTGGGAGATCCCTTACCAGATTCTAACTGAACTACACTTACTGCACTCTAGGGTCTGAAAAAATTGACAATACATGCATATCATAGAACTCAACCCGAATGACTACCTTCTGGGATACACTCTATCTTTCCATAGCCACCAATAGTCAAAGTATAATGCTTGCACACTTATTTCTATCCATTCAACCTTCAAAACTCAAACTTAGATTCTAACACTTAACATGGATATCACCAAGCCTTTGATGAACCATACCACTTCCGTCCTAGCATACCAATATTGCTACTCCAAACTTATATCTCTCTACCATGAGAATCGAGATCACATCAAAAGGCTCAACACTATCAATCAAGGCTCCTTAACTTGGCTATCTAGAACACCATATATCATCTAACTAGTCTTTTTCCAACTAGAAACTCCATGGTACCACTAGTCACACACAATATGTAATAGTCTTAGAGAAATGCCACAACTCCATATCGCCTTGGCCATACTTACACACCATACCCACAACATTATACTTCATTACGAATCAATTTAAACTTAAGCCATTTCACACACCGTTCAAGCCTATTAGATCACTTTCATATAACTAACATCATTGATCAAGAAATCATCACATCCACCTTTATGAACTTCAACTATTCAAACTTAATATCTAGTGCTATGCATGACTTACAACCCAACCTTACACAAATTTTTTACTTGGAAACTATAAGTAAACATCACGAAACACTAGTGCACTAGAACTTCATAACCACAATAATCGATCATGACCTAACGGTTTACCTTATCATTATTCCGTTAGCATGTACTATTTCAGCACCTCAAGCCTACTAAATTAATCCCACAAAATATGCATCAACAAACTCTTGCCACTATTTACCACCACACCATTTAAATTCAACCCTATAGTTTAGTATCAATCATCTACCACCAATGAAGAATGCAACATAATATAAATACACTAATCCATCAAATTGGGATATTCTACCCAAAAATCTCAAAAATCTACTACATACCTTCTCACAAGTAGCACTAGTTTACAACTACCAATGAAAAGAGGGTCAAGAGGGTTAAAGCCTCATAATAGACATGGTCAACCTTAATCTTATATTATAACCTCGTACAATTGTATCTACTTATACGGATTTCTCACCTCATACTTACTCACTCATTCATATATTTAGAATGCCTTCAAATTCCTCAAACAACCATGAGTCTATAATCATAACTTACTCGCTAATATAGCCATTTCCACATTCAAGCAATCAGCAAATCACCCTGACCAACAACTCCTTCTCTACCTTCAACTAATAACACACAAGGATGAATCACTTCATTACCAACTCTATCTCATGCAAACAGATTCAGCCATACATATATTAAACCAATGAAAGAACAACAAGTTGGACAACAAGTTGCTAGTGAATTGAAACAGGCCTCACACGGCTTCACTAGACTTTGGTTTTGTATTTTGAACAAGAAAATGAGATGGATGACAAGGAAACTATGCTAGTGAATCGAAAGAGCCCCACACGGCTTCACTAGACTTTAAATTATTTTTTTTCAAAAACATCATGATAACAAGATTACATATTACAAGGGATAGAAAATTGACACCTAATATTTAATGGTCTAAGAATATACATATTATTCTGTATAAATAAAAATCTGAGTAAAACACTTCCTCCATGGACTACCATACAATCCACACATGCTGCTAGCTACCACATTAGTTTATCACTATAAAGGGGTAAATCATCCTCAAACATCGATTATTCAACTGAAATATTCATTTACACAAAATCACCCTCACTCTGACTTCTAACTTTGTGACTTTACATCACCAACTTCTTGGTCCAATATCACTACCAATAGGTCATGACAACAACACTTTAACTTATGCTACTATTTGGGTAGAAATATAGTTCCAACATTCTGCTATACATTGTCCACAACTGTAACAAGATTTTGAGAGGGAAAATATACACTTAATACCTTAAGCTGGAATGCACGATTCCATCAGGATCAATATTTACATCAGAATCGGCATATATTGATGCACTAACAAACTCCTATCGAGTTTTTTTCCATAATTTTTAAAATCTTATAGAACGTAATCGAAAAGGACTATATCATGTATACTCTAAACTTTTTGCACTTGAATCAACCCAATAATGGGACAGTTTAGACTCTGAAGCACGAACTAAATCACAAAGAAGGGAAACATTCCTAAACGCCTAGTAGCCTCCTCTTTATAAGTGTGGCGCGCTACACACCCATAAACAGAAATCTACTCGATGCGATTTCACAGACACCCTGGGACCATGAACCGTGCTCTGATACCAAGTTTGTCAAGACCCGAGCCTAGGCCCTAGCCGTGACGAGCATCCCGAACCATGAAGGCCCGGAACACCCATTCTCTATCTGGTTATCATGCACAACATTCATAATCATAATAAAATGCGGAATTGAAACTGAGTACGGAAAACATGGTCAAGTTCTGCAACATTTCTGAATAATACTATCTGACATCAGTCTGCGAAATCTCTACTAAGAACATAAATATCTGTCTGAAAAGAAACTGGGACAAGACCCCCAGTAAACCAAAAACATAATAAATAAGATAATGTCTGACATAATTAGGCCTTCCGAATAATAGAAGGCTCACCACTGTGAGATCAAGTCTGCAAATCCGAGAATGACTACTGAGTAGCTGGACCCCTAGACTGTGCCTCAAAACCTGGAAGGAGGGGGGTCAGCACAAAAGTACTGGCACGCGAAGCAATCCAAAAAAAAGTATAATGGAACAGACATATATATATATATATATACATATTAAGTGAAAGCAATTTTTCATCAAGACATCATGTATAAAACTGTTTCTGAAAAATACATGGGCACTTTCTAAAAACATGTAACCTGTCTGTTCATTTCAAATCATGATCTGTGTTTTACTTCTGAGTTAGGTGGTATTCCCCTTCAAGTCTGATATTCCACGAGCTGTATGGAATCCGCCATTGACTCGCCGGGGAAGCCCCCAACCCAAGTGTGCCACAAGGGTTGGAGTGTCTGAGTCTGATACGCCACAGGACATTTAAGTCAGCGCATAATAGTATACCCGGGTCGGCAAACCACGGTTTTAGGCAATGAGTCTCTTAAACTCAAGCCCTCTTCGGGGAACCACCTAACATCTCTGTATGCCCATTTTTAACCTTTTCTGTACATGCAATATTCTGAATGTCTAAAATCATGAAAGTCTGAAATGTCTGTTAGTCTGAGTCTGATATGGCATTAATCTGAGTTGGTATCGTCATACCAAGACTTGCAAGTCATGATTTTTCTGAGCCATAATGTATTAAGCAAGAGATTTCATTCAAAACATAGTTTAGACCACCAAAACATGTAACTGATGTAAAGGATTTCATATTCCGAAACTTAAAGTTCAATTCATGCAGAAATTTCATCAAACACCTAGTGGTCAAATGTCTTTAGCAAGTTCATGTATTCAAAATTGAAACACATTCATTCATATATGTATATAAACTGTCAAATCGCTTTGGAAATGGTCAAAAGATCAAAACAATGATGTTAAAACATCTTATACATAAATATATATACATAATTTAAAACCCCATTCTAAAACATGATTTTTCTATCCCCATGAGAATTTAGGAAAAACCCCGCTTACCTTGTTCTCCACAAATTTTGGGTGTCTATCGAAGCCTACGTCGAGAGGATTCCAAATCTGTAATTTATTTCACGAACCCGCGGTTGAATCTTGAGTTGCTTGGGTTTTAATGTTGAAACCCTAGGGAGAGTTCTTGAGCAATTTTGGGAAAAGTATGTGTATTATGGTTTTTGAGGGATTAAATCCCGTGTTGATGGTATATATAGGGGTGGAGGATTACCAAAATACCCCTAAGGAACAATTAAGGTCAAATTTGTCCCTCAGTTGACAGTTTGGTAGACTGGAGTAAATCGATTATAACTTTTTACTCATATACTCAAATTGGATGAAACCAACTGCAATTGAAAGAGGACTCGAGGAGATTTTGTTTGATATATTATAGCTCACACATTTCATTATATACAGGGTGTTATAATCGTTTGAAATTGACCCTGAAATGCTGAAAACTGGGCAATAGTCTATGCATTTTGCTACTGTTTTTAAATCCAAACGCAGCCTTATGCGTTCCGAAAAATTCTGAAACTTATCCGAGATGTACTATGAGATTTTCCGATCATAACGCAACTTGAAAATCTAAAAGCGGATGTCGGGAAGGTTGAAAAGTTGTATCCCAAAGATTGCCAGCTAAAATGACTCTAAGTCCTCATTACACTTAGAAAAATTTTCAAGTTTTTAAGTGTAAGGGCACTCTATTAAAGGCTAATCCATGCACGACTTTTACAGGGTGTTACAAAAGGCACTTGTACTGAAGAATTATATCAAAAGGAAAAACCAAGAAAAACATGTGATTTTCTTTTAAAACCTACAAATTTTCTATATTACATGGAACTTCATGTGAAGCAAAATAAAATAAGGGACAGGAGGCTATTCCTCAACTTAATAAAATTCATCTCTATCCCTACAAAATTCCTCTCCCCTTTTGTACTTCAAACTATTAATCTAGAAATAGTTAATCACCTTTTACCAACTTAATATAGCGAACAACTCAAATCTTGGGGAATCTTCGTATTACCTGAACTCCCCATCAATATTGTATTCCCTCATCCATTTTCCTTCCCCTACCCCATTTTTTGTTTAAAAGTACCCAAATCCTTTATTTTGACTGTTTTGATCATAATGTACTATTCTTTTCTTAGAATTGTCAATTATTCTAATTTTATATAGTTCCTAAACACTATATTTTCTTTTGAGTAGAAAATTTAGAAGTCTTAATTTAATCAATGCAACTAATAACTTGGTCGACCAAGATAATATTTAGTCAAAGCCACTTATATGTATGTCTACTAACATAATATTTAGTCAAAGCCACTAATAACTAGATCTACAAAATAAGATTTAGTTAAAGCCACTAATAATTATGTCTGCCAACTTAAGTCCACACTTGGGAAGATCATTTGAAATTACTAGAATTAGATTCTCACCAATTGAACTAGTACTAAGAGAATCTTTTAAGTATGGAAACAAATCTTTAATACCTTATAGGAAAGCTATAAATTTGTTTACTCTTTTATAACACATCCACATAGCTTCTCTTAATTTTTTGAAGAAAAGTCAAAGCATATGGAACATTTTGTACTTTTGGTAAGTGACAAAACCTGGAAACTAACTCTCGTTAAAGGAAAGACAGTGGTATGATTTTTGGGTCCTCTCTTAGAGCGAGTTTAGAATTTCTTTGACTATTTATGAAGTGCGTATGTGTTAGTTGTATATATGGGGGGTCTCAATAGATTAGATGATGAGAATCTATACGGGTATTAGTATATTGTGTAAAGTTAGAGACAACCAACTGATTATTTGGACTGATTTTGTTAAACTTAACTTATGTTACAAGATTGATTAGTATCAGAACATATGGTGTCTTAATATTTTTATTTTTACTCAAGGGAATGTAGTTTGATAATATTTCATTATTGTGGGTAATTGATAATGTGAAAAGATCTTGGTTAGATAATTATGTTGTTTGACTAATGTTTATACTTCAAGTAAAACTTCCCCTCCTAATATGTATATTATCATCAGATCAGGTTTTACTCTGAGGGTCATAGGCTCATGATCTTGAGGTTTGATTTATTAAGGCACCATGTATCACGACCCGAGCCGAGGCCCTAGCCACGAAAGTCATCCCGAGTCACGAAGGCCCGAGAGACCCCATAATATGATATCATAAAAATAATTCATAGGAAATAAAGATGAGGAAGATAAGACTGAAATCCAAGTTTATCTTATGATCAAAATATGTCAATGAAGTTATGACAATACAATACTCAAATTTTGTATAAGAAGCCTCTACTTAATACTAACTGTCTAGGCTGAGACATGGCCCCCAACTGGACCATACACTTAAACAATCAACATATAAATAAATTGCCTTCCGAAAGATGAATGGCTCACCAAGTCTGTCATATCCCAAATACGGATGTGGTGGACCATGGGACTATACCTCAGAACCTGTATTATGGGGGGGTCAATACTTGAAAACTATTGGTATGCAGAACAATAAAAAATAACATATATTTCATATACAATAAGTAAGACTATTGTGAAAATAATTTATCATATCATATACATACATACATACATATACATATATATATATATATACACACACACACACATATATATAGATATACACACATGGCCATAATTCAAAAGCATCAAACATTCTTGTAAGACATGGACTCAAATCTTTACTTTACTTCTAAGATAAATAGTACACCCTACATTTCTAAAATCCTACGGGCTAGATGGAATCCACCATTACCTCATCGGCCAAGTACCCTATTCAAAGTTTGCCGTAAGAATTTAGGTCCAACAAATTATTCTAGTATATATCAGTTTCCGAGGGTAAGTATACATTGGACTTTGCCAATCATATCTTTGTAGTCGGCAAAACTCAAATTTTTAGCACTGAGCCCTTACACTCAAATGCCTTTTTTCGGGTACCCGTCTAACTCTCTTTTAGACTAATTTTAGTCGTTTAAAAATCATGTTTCATGCTGAAGATATTTATTTACTTTCATGTCAAGGGAACTTCATAATCGGTATCATGATACCAAAACATGCAAGCCATATCATATAAAATCAAATCAATAGCCCTTCTCATTCCAAAAATATGTTAATGAACACCAAAAGAATTAAACATCACATGAGAGTTTTTATTTTATAAGCATATGAAAACTTTTGTAAAATACTCTCCTTTCATGTCATTAACGCATGGTGGCCAATTCCTTCGTTAATCACATGTAATTTCATCATTAGGACACAAGAGCCTTTAGTATGAGAAATACTTCTTTGAAATCAAGCAAAATAACAATTTCATAATAGTTAAAGAGGTAATTAAAACTCAAGATTTATCATCGTTCTTAAAACATCCCAACACTAGTGACACATAAATCACATAATAAAAAGGGGGACTTATAGTACATACTCTCCAACCCATTTAACAATTCATAACATGCTAAGACCATAAATTTCATCATGGGAGAGGGAATTTCATAATACATACTCATAAATCACTTTTCAAAAATCACAAAATATTTTCACATGATTATTACTCAAGTTTATGGAAAACAGCCCATGATAAATGTATACACTCATCAGAATGAGTTCATAATGCATGTCCTTCAAACGATTTCCAAAGCCCATTACATATACATCTTTAAATTTTGTCAAAACATTAAATTTACGCTCATGAGAGTTAGGATAGACCCACATATATTTGATGAATAAAATAAATAAATAATAACCTTGAGTTTGGAATCTACACGCTTAAGAATTGAGAAATACCTCCTTGATGTTCTTGAGAGGAATAGGATAAGGGTTTGGGGGCTTTCAATTGGTCTTAGGTGTTTTAGGGTTATATTACAGATTAGGGAAGATATTGGGTGGGGGGTTGGTTAAAGGACCATTTTTCCCTTGAAAAATTGAATAGAAAAGTGGGTTTTAGTATTTATGGACATAGTTCTGTGCCACACTTCCTATCGCGGAGCATAGGGTCCGTGAAACGTCAAAATCGCGTACCCTCACTTGTTCCTCACAAAAATAATCATAATTTTTTTCTCGAGAATCGGATTAAGGCCAAATCAGATGTTCTGAAAAGAGGACTCAATTATCAATAATTTATTGTGTCATAATCTCCAAAATTTCATATATTCAAGAAGTTATACTTGTTCAAAGTTGACCATTGTAGGATCGAACACAAAAATTTGGTCGATAACAAAAGTTCTTAACTCAACTTTATTCTAAGTGTTTTCTACGAACATTCTTCACCTCAAAGGTAATTTATACGCAATGTAAATGATCATGACACTTATATTTATATAGAAATAATTAAATTAGAGTTAATACACGTAGGGATAGTTATTTAAATTCTAGCATAAAGAAGTGAGGTGTTACATTATCTCCCCCTTGAAATCATTCATCCTGAAATAATGGATATGAATCTTTTGAATCTTTAGAAGTATGGAAAAAAGTATGAAACTTCACAATAAGAATTCTTACTCTACAAAACACGTATAGGAATCAAAATAAATGGATTTGATGGCATCACCAAGCAAATTATTTAAGCACAAATCATGAGACAATGAGAATAAGGGCATAGAAGGGGTAAAAGACCCAAATACTCTCACCCCATTTAGAAAAAACAAAACTGGATGAAGTTTACTCTCCCTAATAAGTGGCGTGGCATGGGGGCTCACTGCCTCAGAATCAAAAAATAGCTCTGAAAAACTTCTAAGAATTCTGAAACCTTTCCAAGATACCTTTTTAAAACCCCTAAAGTACATGAGCTATAAGAATTATGATCATAACTACCTAAGGCACAAAATTTTTCTAGGAATCCTCAATTTGATTAAGAAATAAAATAAGATTTAGCGAGACAAAAGAATAGAAGCATTCTCAACCACAAATGATACATCTAATAGCCCTCAAATATAGAAATACTCCTAGACTATGAATTCAACTATAAATGCCACACTTCACCATTTCAATCTTACAATTTTCCCAAAAAACACACCACTACAAGAGCCTGAGTCTATCTATACATTGCTTCCATTTTAAAGCTAAATCTGGAGATAAAAGGTGCTATCTTAAGCTATGGGGCTGTATGACTTACATCCATCAAAGAATAATACTCTGCCCTATCACTATAGTCAAACAACATAATGTCTTATCAAGAGTACTAGACATATTAAACAATGGTTTGTATATCTATTTATCACAACATTCAAGCCTATCTTTACTACATCAACTTCATGGAGCTCCCTACTAAAACAAGCAACTTAAATCCCTCTTCACCTATTACCTTGGCTCAAGTAATGACACCAAAATTTTCACAATCAAGAACATCTAATCCCATTACTATTATCCTAACACAAGGAAGGTCATTGAGAGACTAGATTATAAGCATCAAGAATGGGAGTGATACTACTAGATTATGACCAATATTTGTTGTACTACTCAAGGTGAGATATGTGAAGTAAGATACGATACAATGGGAACGAAAAACATCATAGCAACCAACTAGATCATAAATAGAGGGTCATTTGTGCATTAACATAACATCGCTTGAGTTCTTTAGACTGTCACGACCCGAGCCTAGGCCCTAGCCGTGACGAGCATCCCGAACCATGAAGGCCCGGAACACCCATTCTCTATCTGGTTATCATGCACAATATTCATAATCATAATAAAATGCGGAATTGAAACAGAGTACGAAAAACATGGTCAAGTCCTGCAATATTTCTGAATAATACTATCTGACATCAGTCTGCGAAATCTCTACTAGGAAAATAAATATTTGTCTGTAAAGAAGATGGGACAAGGCCCCCAGTAAACCAAAAACATAATAAATAAGATAGTGTCTGACATAATTAGGCCTTCCGAATAATAGAAGGCTCACCACTGTGAGATCAAGTATGCAAACCCGAGAATGTCTACTGAGTAACTAGACCCCTAGACTGTGCCTCAGGACCTGGAAGGAGGGGGGTCAGCACAAAAGTAATGGCACGCGAAGCAATCCAAAAGTAGTGTAATGGAACATACATATATATATATATATATATTAAGGGAAAGAAATTTTTCATCAAGACATCATGTATAAAACTGTTTCTGAAAAATACATGGGCACTTTCTGAAAACATGCAACCTGTCTGTTCATTTCAAATCATGATCTGTGTTTTACTTCTGAGTTAGGCGGTATTCCCCTACAAGTCTGAATATTCCACGGGCTGTATGGAATCCGCAAGTGACTCGTCGGGGAAGTCCCCAACCCAAGTGTGCCTCAAGGGTTGGAGTGTCTGAGTCTGATACGCCACAGGACATTTAAGTCAGCGCATAATAATATACCCGAGTCGGCAAACCACGGTTTTAGGCAAAGAGTTGTCTGAAACTCCCGCCTTCTTCAGGGAACCACCTAAGCTCTCTTTATGCCCTATTTTAGCCTTTTCTGAACATGTATCACTCTGATATTTCTAAATCTTGAGAGTCTGATAAAAATTTGATTTCTGAACTAGTCTGTGTCTGTTATGGCATTTGTCTGAGTTGGTATCGTCATACCAAGACTTGCAAGTCCTATTTCTGAGCCATAATGTATTAAGCAAGAGCTTTCATTCAAAACATAGTTTAGACCACCAAAACATGTAATTTGCATTAAAGATGTCATGTTTCGAAACTCAAGTCAAATCCATGCAAAAATTTCATCAAACATATGGTGGTCATGTGCATTTTTGGCAAAACCATGCATTCTTTCATTACATGCATATTCAACATTCACAACCCTCTCTTTCGTGTTCAAAACATAGTATATTACGTGAAACATGAAAAAATTTACATTAAGAGAGAGGTTTTATGAAAATCATGCTCTAAATTCATATTTCAGGACAAACGGATATATATATATATACATATAACTTTCAAATCACTTTGGGGGAAAGCCAAAAGGCCAAAACAATATCATTAAAGCTTCTGAAACATGAGTATGTACATGAATTCGAAAACCCAATCCTTAAAACATGACTTCTATGCCCATGAGATTTTAGGAAAACCCCAGGTACCTTATTCTCCACGAATTTTTGGTGTCTATCGAAGCCTACGTCGAGAGAATTCTGAATCTTTAATTTGTTTCACGAACAAGTTTCAGAATGATCGGTCCTTCAAGCTTATTTTCTCAAACCCTAGTTGCTCCTTCTCTTAAGTTCTTGAAGGATTAGATTTTTGGGATTTTATAGGAGGCTTCAATGTTGTTAATAGGCCCAAATCCATTTAGGAGTGGGTAAGGACGATTTTGGGTTTTGTAAGGACTAACTTGCACTTAAAGTAACTCAAAACGGAGTGTTTTCGTCACCTGAAACCATAACTATGCGCCGCCCTTTGCATTGCCTAAATTTACATAGGCGCCTCCCTATGCATCGCCTATATTTGCATAGGCGCCACCCTATGCATCGCCTATATGTGCATAGGCGCTGCCCTATGCATCGCCTATATGTGCATAGGCGACACATTCAACTTTGAAAGGCCATAACTTCTTCACCGGTTGTCCGTTTTAGGCGAATTTAGTATCGTTGGAAAGCTTATTCAATTATCTACAATTTAGTATATAGTAGTCCACCCAGTTCATCAAATACAATGAGTTATGGTCAATAGAATTTGACACAAATTACAACGTCCACTAAAACATAATTGATCGAAATAGTTTTAACTCATCCTTGAGTTGAAGGACTTCTATGGTCTAAATTCATGCTCAAATGGATTCACATACTAAAAACTTGATTAACATGCCAAATTGGCATAGGATTTAAGGCTCGGGGATTATCAACGCATCAGAGTCATATATTTTATTCTAGCCCGAAATGCGGGGCGTTACATTATCCCCCCTTGGGATCATTCGTCCCCGAATGATGACGCGGAAATAGTCACGCACGATTTCAAACAGATTCATACATAGAAGGAAACATAAAGCAAGAATTGTACCTTTCAATTCGTCTCTTGCTGATTCAAATAGGCTCGGGTATCTCACTTTCATGTCATGCTCCGACTCCCAAGTTGCTTCTTCAACTTTCTGATTTCGCCATAACACTTTAACTGAGACTATCTCTTTTCTCCTCAATTTTCTCACTTGTCGATCTAGGATTCCCACGGGCTCTTCCTCGTAAGACAAGGAATCGCTCACCTTGATTTCATCAATGGGCACCACCAAAGAGTGATCTCCGATGCACTTCTTCAACATGGATATGTGGAATACTGGATGAACAGAACCCAAACTTGCAGGCAATTCTAATTCATACGTAACTCCACCTATTCTTCTTATTTTCTGATACGGGCCTATATAGCGAGGACTTAGCTTACCCCTCTTCCTGAAACACATAACCCCCTTCATGGGAGAAACTTTGAGGAAAACCCAATCTCCAATCTCAAACTCTAACTCTCTTTTTCTGACGTCGGCATAGGATTTCTAACGACTCTGAGCTTCCTTTAGTCGTTCCCTAATGAGTTTCACATCCTCCATTGCTTGATGAACAAGATCAGGCCCATACATCTGCATGTCACCTACTTCATACCAGCCTATTGGAGACCTACATCTCCTACCATACAATGCCTCAAAAGGTGCCATCTTAATACTAGAGTGGAAGCTATTGTTATAGGCAAACTCTATCAGTGGCAAGTGATCAACCCAACAACCTTTAAAGTCTATCACACAGGCCCTCAACATGTCCTCCAGGGTCTGGATGGTGCGTTCAGCTTGCCCATCAGTCTGAGGGTGGAATGTTGTACTTAAGTTCACCTTGGTACCTAAACCTTTCTGAAACGATCTCCAAAACTGAGAAGAAAACTGCGTACCTCGGTCGGATATGATGGAGACAGGCGCTCCATGCAAATGGACAATTTCTGCAATGAACAGCTTGGCATAATCTTCCCCCGAATAGTTAGTCCTGACAGGCAGAAAGTGAGCTGACTTGGTCAACCTATCTACAATAACCCATATAGAGTCATACTGATTTCGGGACTTCGGAAGTCCTGTAATAAAGTCCATATTGATCATTTCCCACTTCCACAAGGGCAACGCTATTTCTTGGGAAGTACCTCCTGGCCTCAAATGTTCTACTTTCACTTGTTGGCAATTCAATCACGTAGAAACAAAGTTAGCCACATCTTGCTTCATATTATTCCACCAAAACATAGATTTCAAATCATGGTACATCTTAGTAGAACCAGGATGAACAACATACCTCGAGGTGTGAGCTTCATCAAGAATTCTTTCTCGAAGCCCGTCGACATTCGGAACACATAATCTACCCTGAAACCTCAGGATGCCATCACCATCAATTTCAAAAGACATTACCTTCTGTTGACCCACATCTTTCTTGGTTTGCATCAAGATGGGATCTTCAACCTGCTTCTCCTTCACTTCAGCATAAAGGGATGACTTAGCTAACTCATGAAAACTACCCCTCCATCTTCGAAATCTAACAGTCGCACTCCCATATTCGCAAGGCGGTGAATATCCTTCACTATCTCCTTCTTTTCCTCTTCTACATGAGAAAGGCTGCCCATAGACAACCTACTGAGGGCGTCGTCCACAATATTTGCCTTGCCCGGATGGTAATGCAGGCTCATATCATAGTCTTTCAGGAGTTCCAACCACCGCCTCTACCTGAGATTTAATTCTTTCTGCGAGAAGACATACTGCAGACTCTTGTGATCAGTGAAGATATCAACATGAACACCGTACAAGTAGTGCCGCCAAATCTTAAGGGCAAACACCACAGCCGCTATCTCCAAATCAGGAGTAGGGTAGTTCCGCTCGTGCAGCTTCAACTGCCTAGATGCATAAGATACTACCTTACCATGTTGCATCAAAACGCAGCCAAGTCCCACACGGGATGCATCACAGTAAACCACAAAACCATCAACACCCTCGGGAAGAGTCAAAACAGGTGCAGTGGTCAGTTTGTCTTTCAACTTCTCAAAACTATTTTCGCATAAATCAGACCACACAAACTTTATCTTTTTCTAAGTCAGTTTAGTGAGTGGAGCCGTTATGGATGAAAAACCCTCTACGAATCTTCTGTAATAACCTGCCAAACCCAAGAAGCTCTGAATATCGGTTGGAGTCGTGGGTCTGGGCCATCTTCTCACTGCCTCAACTTTCTGGGGATCCACTCTAATCCCGTCACTGGAAACAATATGCCCTAAGAAGGCGATAGCATCTAACCAGAACTCACACTTGGAAAATTTGGCATACAACCGATGATCCATAAGGGTCTGAAGAATGATTCGGAGGTGATCGGCATGATCCTCCTCACTCTTAGAATAAATCAGAATATCATCAATAAATACAATGACAAACGAGTTCAGAAACTGACGGAAAACTCTGTTCATAAGATCCATGAAGGCTGCAGGGGCATTAGTTAACCCGAAGGACATGACGAGAAACTCATAGTGACCATATCGGGTTCGCAAAGCTGTTTTGGGAATGTCTGTCTCCCTAAGTTTCAACTGATGATAGCCTGAACGAAGGTCTATTTTTGAAAAACATCTAGCAACCTGAAGCTGGTAAAAAATATCATCAATCCTCGGAAGAGGATATTTGTTTTTAATTGTGACCTTGTTCAACTGACGGTAATCTATGCACATACGAAGGGAACCGTCTTTCTTACGCACGAAAAGTACAGGTGCACCCCAAGGAGATACACTGGGGCGTATAAATCCCTTATCTAGGAGGTCTGCTAGCTGCTTTTTCAACTCCTTTAGTTCTGCGGGAGCCATTCTATATGGCGTAATAGACATGGGACGGGTATCTGGCAACACATCAATACCAAAATCTATCTCCCTATCAGGGGGTACCCCTGGGAGATCTTCGGGAAAGACTTTTGGAAATTCATTCACCACAGGGACAGACTGAAGAGGAGGATTTTCAACTTTAGAGTCCTTGACTCGAATAAGGTGATACAAACAACCCTTAGAAATGAGTTTTTGGGCTCTGAGATAATATATAAAGTGTCCCTTGGGTGCTAAAGAATGTCCCTCCCATTCTATCATTGGTTCATTCGGGAAAGAAAAGGTAACTCTACGGGTCCTACAATCCAATATGGCGTAGCATGAATGGAGCCAATCCATCCCTAAGATAGCATCAAATGCAACCATGTCCAACTCTATAAGGTCTACCATCGTATCCCGACTACCAACGTCACCACACAACCCCTATATACCTTTCTAGCAACAACAAAATCCCCCACCGGGGTAGAAACAGAAAAGGGTTCAGAAATCACACTGGGCTCAAACCCGAAACCAACAGCCACAAAAGGGGTCACATAGGATAAGGTGGATCCGGGATCAAGTAACACACTAACATCACGGGAAAATATTTGTAACGTACCGGTAACAACATCTGGGGAAGCTTCCACCTCCTGGCGGTTGGTCAAGGCATATAACCGGTTGCGACTATTCCCGGCAGCTGATGTGGTGCCCTTCTGAGATGGGGATGGCGCTGTGGAATTTCCCTAAAACTTCACACCACCAGCACTCCTCCTAGCAGATGGACAGTCCCTCTAAAAATGGCCTGACTGACCACATGAATAACATACAAGTGTGCCCAACTGACATTTCCCCGGATGATTCTTACCACAATTTTCACATCGCGAGTAAGTGCGATGCTGCTGAGCCACACTACCCTGCGACTGAGTATCTGGTGCTCTAGATCCATGAGGAGTCTGAAAGCTCTGAGTCTGTCTATTTGCAGGGGGTCTGGGCGCTAGGGCGCTGGCCGCTGACTGTGTATTATTCCAAAACCTCGTCTTCTTCGACCACCTATTTCCCCAATTACCACTCTGCGGCTGACTCTGGTGCCGATCCGCAGATTTGACTCTCTTGGCCTGTCTGTCCTTCTCTCTAGATTTAGCGATCTTTCTCTTCTTCTCTTCAACCTGCTGCATGTGGACTGTCAGTCTAGCAAAGTCTAACTCCCTATTCAGCATTGCCCCCTGACACTCAAGTATCAGGTTATCAGCAAGACCGGATGCAAATTTCCTTATCTGGGCTCTCATATTGCTAGTCAATTCTGGTGCATAGCGGGCTAGTTGATTAAACTTCAAAGTGTACTCCTGTACACTCATACTGCCCTGCTTCAGATTCATGAACTCTTCTGCTTTGGCCTCCCTCAACTCTAGAGGAAAGAATCTGTCAAGGAAAGTTTCTACAAACTCACCCCAAACTGTGAGCTCAGCACTCTTACCTTTTGCGTTTTCCCAGTTTGCATACCACTGATTTGTAACATCCTTAAGCTGATAAGTTGCCAATTCCACTCCTTCAATCTCATCTACATGCATTACCTTAAAGATCTTCTCCATCTCATCCACGAACTCCTGTGGATCTTCCTCCACCTTTGTACCAATGATCTTAGGTGGATTCATCTTCATTAAATGCCCGACTCTAGTAGCCTCAGACGTAACGGATGCAGACCCAATATCTTCTGATCTTTGATCTTGGATAGCTACCAGCTGTGTCAGCATATGGATAGACCGCCGAACTCTGCATTTGAGATATCTCTCTGAGCAGTTGATGGACGGTTGAGATTAGTCAGCGGAGCCCGAGGTGGACTGGTTGGAACTGGAAGGACTCCCGGAGTAGGGACAGGTTCTGGCGTGGAAGCTCTATTACGGGTCCGCATCCCATGGGTGGGACGGACCACATCTGCCTGAGCACTCTGATCGATGTTGTGACGGGGAGGCATAGTCGTGTTTCACTATAATACAAGAGATCATTGATTAGGGGACAATTTAGACTCTGAAGCTCGAACTAAATCACAAGGAAGGTAAACATTCCTAAACGCCTAGTAGCCTCTTGTTTATAAGTGTGGCGCGCTACACACCCATAAACAAGACTCTACCCGACACGATTTCGCAGACACCCTGGGACCATGAACCGTGCTTTGATACCAAGTTTGTCACGACCCGAGCCTAGGCCCTAGCCGTGACGAGCATCCCGAAACATAAAGTCCCGGAACACCCATTCTCTATCTGGTTATCATGCACAACATTCATAATCATAATAAAATGCGTAATTGAAACTGAGTATAGAAAACATGGTCAAGTCCTGCAATATTTCTGAATAATACTATCTGACATCAGTCTGCGAAATCTCTACTAGGAACATAAACATTTGTCTGAAAAGAAGCTGGGACAAGGCCCCCAGTAAACAAAAAACATAATAAATAAGATAGTTTCTGACATAATTAGGCCTTCCAAATAATAGAAGGCTCACCACTGTGAGATCAAGTCTGCAAACCCGAGAATGTCTACTGAGTAGCTGGACCCCTAGACTGTGCCTCAGGACCTGGAAGGAGGGGGGGTCAGCACAAAAGTACTGGCACGTGAAGCAATCCAAAAGTAGTATAATGGAACATACATATATATATATATATATATATTAAGGGAAAACAATTTTTCATCAAGACATCATGTATAAAACTGTTTCTGAAAAATACATGGGCACTTTCTGAAAACATGCAACCTGTCTGTTCATTTCAAATCATGATCTGTGTTTTACATCTGAGTTAGGTGGTATTCCCCTACAAGTCTGAATATTCCACGGGCTGTATGGAATCCTCCATTGACTCGGCGGGGAAGCCTCCAACCCAAGTGTGACCAAGGGTTGGAGTGTCTGAGTCTGATACGCCACAGGACATTTAAGTCAGTGCATAATAATATACCCGGGTCGGCAAACCACGGTTTTAGGCAAAGAGTTGTCTGAAACTCCCGCCTTCTTCATGGAACCACCTAAGCTCTCTTTATGCCCTATTTTAGTCTTTTCTGAACATGTATCATTCTGAAATTTCTAAATCATAAGAGTCTGATAAAAATCTAATTTCTGAACTAGTCTGTGTCTGTTATGGCATTTGTCTGAGTTGGTATCGTCATACCAAGACTTGCAAGTCCTATTTCTGAGCCATAATGTATTAAGCAAGAGCTTTCATTCAAAACATAGTTTAGACCACCAAAACTTATAATTTGCATTAAAGATGTCATGTTCCGAAACTCAAGTCAAATCCATGCAAAACTTTCATCAAACATATGGTGGTCATGTGCATTTTGGCAAAACCATGCATTCTTTCATTACATGCATATTCAATATTCACAACCCTCTCTTTAGTGTTCAAAACATTGTATATTACATGAAACATGGAAAAATTTACATTAAGAGAGAGGTTTTATGAAAATCATGCTTTAAATTCATATTTCAGGACAAACACGCATATATATATACATATAACTTTCAAATCACTTTGGGGGAAAGCCAAAAGGCCAAAACAATATCAATAAAGCTTCTGAAACATGAGTATGTACATGAATTCGAAAACCCAATCCTTAAAACATGATTTCTATGACCATGAGATTTTAGGAAAACCCCGCGTACCTTATTCTCCACGAATTTTTGGTGTCTATCGAAGCCTACGTCGAGAGGATTCCCAATCTGTAATTTGTTTCACGAAGAAGTTTCGGAATGATCGGTCCTTCAAGATTATTTTCTCAAACCCTAGTTGCTCCTTCTCTTAAGTTCTTGAAGGATTAGATTTTTGGGATTTTATAGGAGGCTTCAATGTTGTTAATAGGCCCAAATCCGTTTAGGAGTGGGTAAGGACGATTTTGGGTTTTGTAAGGACTAACTTGCACTTAAAGTAACTCAAAACGGAGTGTTTTCGTCAACTGAAAACATAACTATGCGCCGCCCTTTGCATTGCCTAAATTTACATAGGCGCCGCCCTATGCATTGCCTATATTTGCACAGGCGCATCCCTATGCATCGCCTATATGTGCATAGGCGACACATTCAACTTTGAAAGGCCATTACTTCTTCACCGGGTGTCCGTTTTAGGCGAATTTGGTATCGTTGGAAATCTTATTCAATTATCTACAATTTGGTATATAGTAGGTCACCCAGTTCATCATATTCAATGAGTTATGGTCAATAGAATTTGACACAAATTACAACGTCCACTAAAACTTAATGGATCGAAATAGTTTTAACTCGTCCTTGAGTTGAAGGACTTCTATGGTCTAAATTCATGCTCAAATGGATTCACATACTACAAACTTGATTAACATGCCAAATTGGCATAGGATTTAAGGCTCGGGGATTATCAACGCATCAGAGTCATATATTTTATTCTAGCTCGAAATGTGGGGCGTTACATAGACTTAGCACAATGAGAGACATGAGTGCATATATCATGAGTTGTATATTATAAAGCTGGAATTTATATAGCCAAAGATTGGGACCAGGATTGTTACTTGAAGCTATTGCTTCTCATTTTAAGAACTGAAAATGGCCATGAGTTTGCATAAACCTTACCGATCTGAGTTACACTGACATAAACTAAATCGATAACATATAAATAGTATAGTTTCTTAGAACTAGGCATAAAGTGAGACATGAATTAATGGATCATAAGCGTCATAAAATTGAGCTTGAATACTTGATAGCTTGGATTATTGAGAAACATTATTGCTTCTAGTTGAGGGGGTGGAGCATGGACATAATTTTCATAGAGAACTCTAATCGTAGGCATAGACACAATTTAAATACATATGACATTGGTAGAATGTCTTCTTGATAAAAAGTAGGAGAATTTTGCTAGAATAAAAATGGAGTTATCATGACGCTACCCAAAAGCTCACCACCATTAGAAAAATTCAAGATCTACCATAATTCATTAAATCCCCCTTATATAAAAGTCACAACCCTAGACTTGAGGACACATCCTCTCATTAAATCTACAAGCACAACATTCAGCACAATGGGGGGTATCACCATACATATAAATGCTAAACTCTCCCTAATAAACTATAATCTAAAACCATTGCTTTCCGGGGTAGTACTATTAACTTTTGCTAGCCTCTATAGACATCACCCTACCACCTACACTCTCATGAGCATACACATCCACACTCCTTAACAGATAACAATCCATTTTCCACTACTTAATATACTAGAATTAAACCTTTAATCACATATTCTTAAAACTTACCAATGTTTTTAAAAGTAGACCAAGAGCTCACATCATCTATCTATAGTTCCCTCTATTTATCTCTAAAGAACACAATATAGTATCTCTTTAAATATCTCCATGCTAAGAAACTCTAGAAAAAGAACTAGGTACACATGGCACTTTGACACACAAAACCTTATCTAACCACATGCTACTTGGGGTTAAACTTATTCTTAGATACCTAACACTCTTATCCACCAAATGAATCAGCCAGAATTCATCATTTTAACACTAGTCCACATTTATGTATATCACAATTATCCACTCTATTTTTTCCATAAGTTGCCTGCCTAGGCTATGGCACACATCAAATCAATCTTTCTAAATTACTCTTACAATTATTGTATCATTATTCTCAAGATAACATTCTTACCACCACAATATACATATAATGTTCAAACTTAGTGCCTAGCACTAATCAAGTACACTCACTAAAACATCCTGCATAATATACTAGTCCACCGAATAGATAAATCAGCCTAAATTCCTTATTTCTTTTAACTACAACATTTAAGAATATTTTCTTTACAACATTAGTGCTACATATTAATATTCATTACACCTTTTCTCACATATTGCACTTCTTTAAACATACTAGAAAAAACAGAATGAAGGGGATAAACTCATATGATAAGAATTATCAACCTTACTTTTATACTATAACCCATTACTGCCACGACCTAAACTGAGGCCCTGTCCGCGACGAGTATCCCAAACCATGAATGCCCCGAGAGACCCTTTAGCATGTAATCATAAACATAACTCATATGATATAAATGTGCGGAAAATAAATTAATAATTCATGGGAAATTTATAAAACAAACTGTGTCAACAAAATATGACAATACAATACTCAACTTCCGTCTACGAAGCCTCTACTGACCACTAATAGTCTAGGCAGGGAAAAGGATCCTAGCTGAACCATAAACTCATTGAGATTACATATAGATAGATTGTTTTCTATTGTAAGGGAGTCTCACTAACTCTAAACTCCGGGAAAAATCTACTGCTGCTGAATTAGACCGCGAGACTAAGCGTTAAATCCTACATTATAAGACAATACAACTGTCATAGAGGATGGTCAATACCTGGAATGTATTGGTATGGAAAACTAACCAAAAATTACATATATTCCATATAAAATAGTAGAGGTAATTAAGAAAAAAATTTATCATAATAGATATAAAAATGCATGGGAATAATTCTGTGAGCTTCAAAACATTCTTGTAAGTCATGACTCAACTCCTTAGTTTATTTCTGATCTAGCTGATATACCCCAAAAGTCTACAATCTCACGGGCTATATGAAATCATCCCTTTACTCGGAGGCCAAGACCCAACCCAAGTTTACCACAAGGGATGGAGTTTTTTATTCTTATATTCGAACTGCATAAGGACAACATATAATGCCCTCTTTTAGGGCAAAATAAATCCTGTATCGGAAATACACGAATTTGGGCAATGAGTTATATGAACTCATGCCTTCTTTGGATAACCATCTAGCTCAGTTTAAGCCCATTTATAACCTTTTAAAAACAGGCATCCTACTGAAATCATGAGCTTAAGTCTAAAAAGTTTATAGTCTGTTATGTTCTGTGTCTTCCATGGCATATATCTATTTTGGTATCGTTATATCAAGACTCGCAAGTCAAATAAGCCATATCATATCCTTTCTTAGTTTTTTCATTCAAAATATGTTAATTGACCACAAAAACATTTAAACACTTTAAGAGAGTTTTGATTTCAAAACATATGAAACGCATGCAAAAAACTCTCTTTTCAATACTTTCAAAAAGTGTGGTCATATCTTTCATCAATAACATGCAATTTATCTTTTAGGATAAAAAAACATTTACATATTAATAAAGCACCCTATCATTGGATCATAAAGCAGTGCAAACCCACAATTGATAGTGAAATATTAAAACTCATGTTTTAACCGTTTGTATAAAAAATCACAACACATTAAGACAATGGATATCATATCAAGAGAGGAAATTCTTCAAATCATCCCTTCATATAACTTATCAAGCGCATAACATCCATAAACATGAACATAATTCATGTTTAGGGAAAATCCTCATGGTTTAAATAAGATTTCATCATAAATCGGGGTTCCCAATTCATTCTCTCTAACAATTTCAAAACCCATAATATGTACATATATATATAATTTTAAAGATCTTAAAAACATTGTAACTTACCTAAAAATGATGTTACTACAACACCAACTATCCATCATTATCTCCTTACCTATTTAATTAAATTCTAAATCATCATGACTCATTACTTTCTCTATGAACCACCATAACATCTACGAATCCTATTACAATCTAAACCAATAAACATAAAAGGGTATACCACTCTCTCTCTCAAAGGTTACACATCTACAACTACGTTCTTCACTCCAAGGTTATGTTCACTCTAACTTTTAAACTTATGGATTCATAAATGATGGGATCATCTTACTTATAATAGGTTATAGATCCTTAACTTACTAAGTCTTAGGTGGAAATACTATTCAAACATTCTGCTATAAATCTCAACTCTTAATCATGACATCCGTAATAAAGCTTTTGAAATGAACTGAATACACCTCTTACCTTAGGTTCAAATGCATGATTGATAAAGAAGGGGTATAGAATTGAATCAACACACTTTGAATTACTAATAGACTCCTATGAAGTCCTTGTGCTATTCAATAAACCTTTTGATAACTCAACCAGAATGGACCACGTTATTTAGACTCTAACCTTTTGCACTTGTATTGCCTAAAAAATGAGGTATGGCCTATAAATTTAGACCAAGGAATAAATTAGGATATATTTCATATGGAAGACACTATAATATGAACTATCATATAAATGAATAAGAAACGTCTCTTAAATTCCCGATAGCCTCCTGATTGTAAGTGTGGTGCACAACACACTCATAATTAAGACTCTAAAATACACGGCTTCATAGACACCCTGGGATCATGAATAATAGACACCCATAAGCGGACTAAAATGATCGAGTAAGCCATGATATCAGGCAATCTGGTGCGATTGCAGCTTAGCAGAAAAGGTTAGCCTAAGGGAAAATCTTAAAATGCATGTGGCTTATCCCAATTTTGAAAAAAAAGACTCAAACCCTTGAATTATTGATCATATTCCATCTTCCCTAATTTTTTTAGGTTTATCTTTTAAGTTCATAGCCTCTATTCTTGGAGAAGATAATATTGTATAAATTTTGAGTGTAGAGTACAATAAAGAGTTTCTAAGTGGAGGAATAGCTTACTTCCATTGTTGATTTATGGGAGTGAAATATTTGAAATAACATTCACTTAATCTTCAATAAGTCATTTCAATGGACATTCTGGGTATATCTGTTCTTATTTATCTTATGTGCTAGATCTCCCTCTTGGGGTTATGTGTGAATAGGGGTTAAAGTGTGTGTGGGTAATTATTGTTAGCCTCTATTTGGTAGTTCATTTTTATGGATTTTATAATTGCTATGCTAACTTGGCTGGGATTTATGGGTGAAAGACCCAAACACCCACATGGGTTTGATCAGTGAAAGATCAAAACTCTAGAAAGCTCAAGGCCATCTTAAAAAGAAGGATTTTGAGTGAACTTTTTGAAGACACATCATCCTTGAAAGAGGGATGTGGAGATCAAAGAAATGATAGACAATTATGTGTGTAGTTTTCTAAATTTTCACTATCTTAGAAATAAGGGTGATTGTGAAGTTAACTATACCATGGGTATTATCCTATAAATAGGGATGCCTAAATTGAGGTTTGGTTACCAAATGTTATACACACCCGTTAGGTATTCGAAAAACTCAATTGGTGAAAATTTTGTGTTTTGTTGAAAGACTAGCATCAAAATCTATAACCGAACCTATCCATATTTGAACTACTAAATTGATGTTGATTACTAACACCCACATGTCATTCCCTTAGTAACAGATAATCCCAAAATCTCTGAATAATTGTTAAATCTCTAATTATTCATTACCCCAAATTTATACTAGAAAAACCCATAAAGAGACATTAGTATAGATACCTATCTCCCCTATTTTTATTTTTTTATACTGTTGGTTTGAATTTAGTTAGTATTTATTATTTTGAATTAATTTGATTGCCAATCATATTGTTCCTCGAGTATTTGACCCCGACTCCAATGGTGGGTAAATATATTGATGACGACCTCCTTGCACTTAAATTAATGTGAAAGTTGAGTGTTATTAAAAATGGCGATGTTGCCAGGGAACAATTGGGCGTATGAAGTTATTTTGGAATCTTAGCTTACTTTATTGAATTCAAGCTTGTATATATTTGTTTGTGATTTTCTTTTGTAGGTAGATTTTTATTTTATTTTACTTTTCTCTATGGAATCTTCCGACAAATATGATTTCGGTAGTTGGGAATTCCATCGTGATGACTCACGTGTAATTTATTACGGACCCCCCTTTTAGATGAGATTGCAACTATGTTTCTTGGTGAGAGATGGACCCACCATCTTGATCCTATAGGGAGCATAGTTGTTCTTTATGTAGTGGTCGAGAAGGACATTGGAATGACTGTCCAAATGACCCTCTCCCTATTATGATAATAGGGTTGCTAGTTCTTCTTATGATCTTGATAGGTCTTATGTTGAGAAGAACAAAGAGCAACATACCAAGTCCAATAGATTTGGCATAGGGTTACTAGCTATTTTGGATTGGGTAGAGACAATGGGAGAGAATATACAAGACATACAATAAGAGTTATTACGATGGAAAAGTATCAAGATGGAGGATATGGGCAAAGAATAAAAGCTTGAAACTATACTAGTTTGCCCATTTGAAATGAGGTGGTTCATCAAGAAAAGAAACCAGGATATGATGATGAGCTTTGTAGAAAAGACTTCTCGGTGACTTCCCAATCAGATAAGGAAGAAGATTTCAAAATAAAAGGAAAGGTTCTGGAGTAAAGAGAAGAATCAAGGCAATTCTCTTATGATGACTCTAGTTCATTTTGGGAAGAAGGTGCTATGGAGGAGTCTATTCTAAAATTAGGGGTTGGACCTCATTCAACCCACTTTTCAATATTATGCCTCAAGGATGTGATGAGAATCCATCCACCGAGACAAATGATGGATTGTGGGGAGATGGAGTACCATTCCTACATTTTGGAAATTTACATTCCCAAAGATCATATGGAACACCGTCTATCAAAGGACAAGGAACACAACTTCTGATGTACCAAGAGTGTCCTATTTATGTGCACACCTTTACCAAAGGGTACAAGCCGTAAAATTTATGTAATGTTGGCCAAAAGGTTCAAATCTTCAAAATAGAGAGATCAAAACTTATTTTCTATTTCATCACCTCTTTAAAGACTCATCTTGGAATATCTGAATTTTCTATCCCTCTGTCACTCATTGTATATTGAATGAAAGTTAGGATGGAGATTCAAATCTTCTAAGTGAAAGAACAAAAAGAAATGGTGAAGGCATCGTGCTTGACGTTAAACTAAGCGCTCAATGGGAAGCACCTCATAATTCCACAAAAAGTGGAACATATCCTTTTTAATTCATGCATGGTATAGTATATTTTTGTTTTGTTATGCATGAATAATCCATGAAATATTTGTGCTAAGAGGAATTTTAATTTAATTTGAAAATGGAATCTGTGAAATTGGCAGTTTGGAGTGAGCAAGAAGTGCAGGAAACCCAGTTATTTTGTCTCGATTACTGCGACCACGGTCCGTGCCACCACAATTACAGAGTCCACATGACCGAAATCATAGAGTTAGGATCAAGATCATAGTCAAATCAATTTAAACAATCGTTCGAATTCCCATTGCCTACACGCATCTCTTTCATAATTCACTAAAATTCTCTCACCTATTTGGCTTTCCATTTCATTCCTTTTGCATCATCAGACCATGGTATGTCATCCTAACTCCCTTATTCTTAACTTAATTGCATGCTTAGAACTTGTAGTTTAGAGAAAGGCCTGAATTAATGCTTTCATTACAAAATGCATGTTAGTTCATGATTATTGGTAAGGTTATCTATTGTAGTTGGTGTACACACTAATGGGGAACTCTTGAGAACCTAGATTTAGGCTTAAAATGATTGAAATGAGCATGTACACCATGTATTTGATTCAATGCCCCAATGAGTTTGTTGCTAATTCCTTCGAGTTTAGGGTTGTGATCATACATTCTAGGCTTAAATTATTTGATTATAATGTTAATATACCTAGAAGGAACAAAAAGTTGGGGTTAAAATTATGTATTTAGATTAAAGTACAAAAACTGTCAAATCTGTTCTGAAGTACCACAATCGCCATACCTAAGGATAGGTTTTCCAGGAACTAAAATATCTGCACATCTAATCCCACACCCAAAAACTTATTTAACACTACCGCATGAGCTAAACTGTTTGATTTTGCATGTTTTAGGTATGATAACACTAATGATGGTATGAGTTGCATTGCGTGAAGGTTTTAAACCTCAAAGATGGGAGATTTTAAAAACACCAGATTCATGGTCGCCGAATGCTAAAACCTCTACATCAATGATCTTCCAAGGAAGAAATTACTCCCGGAAAGGGGTATTTACCTTGATAAAGTGGAGGAGAAGCTCCCAACACTCCATGCCTAACTCAATGCTACTAGGTGGATGTGTTCTGCCCCAGACCCCTACTGTGCAAATGAGTAGTAGGTACGTGATTTCAATGCAAACCTTAGCGTAATTTATTTCATAAACCCTGTAATGATAATTGGGGAGAAAAAAGTAAACTTTGGAGAAGAACGAATTAATAAGGTATATGGGTTTCCTATGGCTGACATGAAGCAATTCCAGACAAAAGGATGCAATCCAGGAACCTATATAGCAAACATACTATGTCCGAGAAAAGAAGTACACTAGTCCATCACCAAGAGAGACATTTTGATGCATGACTTCACAGCTGAAGCCAGGCTATGCCTTAATATTATCTGCAGCAGAGTCTTTCCATGCACTTACATGACCATTGTCATAGAAATGTGAGCTCAGATGGTTGCTTGTATATTATCTGGCATTACTCTGAATGTGGGTGATATTGTGATCTTAGAGTGGCATTTTTTCAAGAACTATAGAGGTACACATCTTCTCTTCCCATCCCTTATTACTGAGCTATGTAGGAGATAACAAGTGGAGGAATATGCTGCAGATACATGGGTTTTTCCAAGACCCCATATCTTCCCTCTTAAATTCAAGGGTTAGGGTGCCCCAAGTTTGAGAAGGAAAAGAAAGATGGACTCCGTCAAATCAACCCAAGAAGACCCAAATTGATTTTTGTAGGCCTTCATAAGTCAACCCCTTTGATGATAGCTCAGGTTAGATACGAGAGGTCAGGGATATAGAGTCCAGATTACCTCAGGGACCAGGAGAGTCCTCCAATGCTCGCCAGTCCTATGTGACTCTGTCGGATTATGAAATATGCCGTGAGGAGCAGAAGAAGCAAAGGGACATTTTTGCTAGATAGGAGAGAGATTACTCAATCATAGCCAGAGCACATAGGGACCTCAGGGATTCACTTGAGAAGATAGTGAAGAGAGAAATAAAGAGAGTTAAATTCTTTAGAGACCATGGAAGGAGGTGAAGGGAATCTTTAAGGTTCTGAATACCAACCATCGACTATCTTCACCCAAGTTGGATAGTGAGGATGAGGCCCTTGTAGATTGGTCAGCTGATGATGTTGATAGTGATGATGCAGATTTAGTCGGAGAGGATATCACTTGATGCATATTCAGGGATACCCCTCTTACTCTTGCTATATTGCACATGCAGTGAGGACACTACATTTCTTTTGGTTGGAGGTGCCCCCTGTTTTGTGTTATAGTGATTATTACTGGATATTTCTTTTTATAGTATTTTGGGATGACACTCTGGATACTATTTTAATTTTGTTTTGAGATGCTACATTATTAGGCACTCTGATGGGGCCCACATTTTATGAATTATTATGTTTTTCTTCTAGTTTTAGTTATTCTCATTTTACTTTAGTTTTATTATTTATTTTGGTGATGCATAAATAGCTTTTCTTTATGATAGATTGAGTGACGACATTCTTAAGGGTAAAGCATCAAGTTTTGGGTTTTAAGACATATCTGAATGGTAATTCTGAATACCCGTAGCATAAATATCATGAATGAATGGGAAGTCTAAGTACCTGTGCCTTTGTATATTGTAAATTTGGGATTATGTAATACACCATTGGTGAAATCTGAGTAGCCATATGGGTGGTTTACCCATTTTGAGACAAAAGGTAAAGATAAGGCTTTGGTTGGACCATAGTTTAGGAATTTGTTCGTGGTGCTAATTCAAAACAAGAAACCCCTCCATCCAAAATATTTTATTTGAAAAATCAAGGGCATGGATGTAAGCAATGTTGTAACAACACTTTTTCTCTTTTTATGGCATCGTAAATTTGTAACTTGTGAATAGAAATAGATACTCCAATTTTGTCTCTAGTGGGAGGGACATTTGAGCTCCCTTGGTGAATCAAGGGCATGGATGTGAGCAATGTTGTAAAAACACTTTTTCTCTTTTTATGGCATCGTAAATTTGTAACTTGTGAATAGAAATAGATACTCCAATTTTGTCTCTAGTGGGAGGGACATTTGAGCTCCCTTGGTGAATTTTTTCATGCCATGAGTGGTGAGCTATTTGAATTCATCTCTTGTATACTTGTGTTATCTAGAACTTACCCCGTTAGTCTTTCAAATCTAATTTCGATTGTATTTGGTTGGAAATTTGATCTTAGGCCATCTTTTGGCATTGGAAACGCACTATATCCTAAAATACTTACCAGTTCTCTAATAAAATCCCTAATTACTCATTTTAAACCTTTGGACTTTTCTTTGGAAAAATCATTACAAGTCGTTACCCTTTTATTTTTCCTTTTTTGAACCCTACCCTCCTTGAACTTAAGCATACAAATTGAGTCTCAAAGCCTAAGTTGGGGGTGGTGAAGATTGATGGAAGGAATTTGGAGGCAACAAAGTGTTAGTGAAATGCTAAATATGCCTAAAGTCTTGAAAATATAGGAATAGAAAAAGAAAGGATCCAATAAAGGAAAGAACTTCATGAAAATTTCAAGAAAAAAAATAAAAAGAAAAATAGGTGAACAAATGAAGCAGAAAGTAGGCATGCTAAAAGAAAGAAAATAAAGTGGAGTGGCCTATAGTAAGGCGGACTAAATAGTGTGACGTAAATATTCAAGGAAGGGAGTAGCTATGTTATTTTTCAAATGATATCCTACCTAACCCAAACCTACGTTAAAATCTTAGAAAGTCCTCTGAGATCTCCAACCATTTACTTCCTTTATAGTGGCAATTGAAAATATGAGAAAGCCTATGGTAGGAGATTTATTGCATAGAGATTTATTTTGTGAGAGAGTGAGTTTTTGCACTTGAAATTCCTTGTTGTATATTTGGTAGTTTCTGTATGGAATTCTCTTTCTTGAGAAGTTGGCATAGAAAGAAGTTGAGGTGGGTGATTGTGTCACCTCTCCAAAAAAGAGGCAAATGTAGTATAGCTTAGTTATGGTCAAAAGGAAGCCATTTCTAGAGTATTATTTCATATTTCTTGGTTGCTCTATAAATTCTTATGCATCCTTAATTATTGCAATTTTAAATAAGGGTGTAGTGAAACTAGCCTAGCACATGTGCAATGAGCTACTTGTGGTGAGGACTAAAGTTGACGTCATTTTGATCTTTAAGGCATAAATATTAAGCATAAATGGTTGTGTCTCATAATAAGAGGTGGTGTTGCTTGAGGAAAAAAAGTTTTTAAGTTGGGGGTGTTGATGAGTAGTGATTTTACCACTTAGTCATGCATATTACCTTGTATTGAATGAGTAAATGAGACATAATTGTGATTAAATGCACTAACATCTACTCTTTGCAAGCATAGAGTTGAGGAGATAAAAATAAATGGATTGGACCTTAAAATGATCAAAAAGAGAGCAAGAAAGTGCAGCTGAAGACCTGGAGCAAAAAAACCTCAGTTACTATGGTCGCAGTTGCTAACCGCGATTGGGGCAGTTAAGCAGGGGCAATAAACCGCGGTCACATAAGTCTATTGTTGTCACAGACAAGATGGTGCAATCGCGGCTTAGCGGAAGAGTTTATCCCAAGGGAAAATCTGGAAATGCACGTGGTTGAACCCAATTTTGACAAAAAAGACTCAAAAACTTGAATTATTAAACATATTCCATAATCCCCAATATTTGTTGGGTTTATCTCTTGAGTTCATAGACTTTATACTTGGAGAAGGAAACATTGTATAAATTTTAGGTGAAGAATACATTGGAGACTTTCTAAGTCAAGGATTGTCTTACTTCTATTGTTGATTTGTGGGAGTGCAAAGTTTGAAGTAACATTAACTTAATCTTCAACAAGTCATTTCAATGGAGAATATGGGTATATATGTGATTATTTATCTTATGTGTAGCTAGATTTCCCTCTTGGAGTTATGTGTGAATAGGGGTTAAAAGGTGTATGGGTTATTATTGTTAGCCTCTATTTGATAGTTCATTTTTATGGGTTTTATCATTGCAATGCTAACTTGGTTGGGATTTGTGGGTGAAAGCCCCAAATACCTACATGGATTTGATGAGTGAAGGATCCAAACTCTATAAATCTCAAGGACATCTTCGAAATAAGGTTATTGGGTGAACTTTAGGAATTCACACCATCCTTGAAAGAAGGATGTGGCGACCTAGGCAATGATAGACAATTATGTGTGTAGTTTACTAAATTTTCACTATCATAGAAATAAGGGTGATTGTAAACTTAACTATACCATGGGTATTATCCTAGAAATAGGATTGCCTAAATTGAGGTTTGGTTACCAAATTTTAAACACACCCGTTAGGTATTCAAAAGAATCAATGAGTGGAAGTTTGGTGTTCTGTTGAAAGACTAGCATCTAAGTCTATTACCGAACCTATCCATATTTTGATCTACTAAATTGATGTTGATTACTAACACCCACATGTCTTTACCTTACTAACACATAATCCCAAGATCCGTGCATAATTGTTAAATCTCTAATTATTCATAACCCAAAATTTATACTAGAAAAATGCAAAAAGAGACCCTAGTGTAGATACCTATCTCCCCTTTTTTTATATTTTTATACCTTTGGTTTGAATTTAGTTAGTATATATTATTTTAAATTCACTTGATTGCCACTCACATTATTCCTTGAGGATTTGACCCAGACTCCAATATTGGGTAAAAATATTGACGACGACTGGCTTGCACTTAAATTGACTTGTAACTTGAGTGTTATCAGGAAGGGGGGTTAAAGGACCTTTTTCACTGATAAATTGAAAAGAAAAGAAGGTTTTAGCATTTTTGGAGATAGTTCTCTGCCACGTTGCCTATTCCAGAGTACAGGGTGCATCTCACATCGAAATTGTGGACTCTCACTGGTTCCTCAAAAATATGCTCATAATATTTATCTCGGGTATCAGATTAAGTCAAAATCGGATAAGCTAGAATGAGGAATCAATTATATATAATTTGATGGGTCGTAATATCTAAAATTCAAAATATTTCAGAAGTTATAAACATTCAAAGTTTACCCTGATAGAATCGAATACCAAAATTTAGTCGGTAACAAAAGTTCATAACTCATTTTCACTCTAAGTGTTTCCTACGGACATTTTCCATCTTGAAAAAAAATTTCACGCTAGGTAAAAGATCATCAAACTTATGTTTATATAGAAATAATTATATTTTAATTGATAAATGTATGAATAACAGTTCGAATTCTATCCCAAAGATGTAGGGTTTTACACCATGATTTAAGGTAATCTCCTAGAGCCCTAGGGTCTGGATCCGAATGGAGTGTTTATTTGTTATACCCAAAAATTAAATGATTTTATTTTGATAGCTATCATGCATTTTAATTTGAGTTTAGAGTTGAATAATGATAAGAAATATCAATGGGACCATTGGAAAGTGTTTCAGAATTTTTTGAACGAGATCTAGGATATTTCATAACTCCAAAATAGTAAGGGTCTGTGATTAGGGCGTCCCACAGAGTTAGCGCACACCTAAATGTAAAAACCCATGGATTGGTGTGATAAAGGAGTGCCAATTGGTTGTCGCATTAAGGGTTTCCATGCCCTTGGCATGATGTTATAAGGGTGTGCCATGCCAGGGGTCGTGGGGATGTGAAAAATCTATTTTCGCTTTGGTTTTCGAGTATAATTATGTCATTTACATCCTAATTGATCCTACAACTTTTACTAAATGTATTTACCATTTCCTAACTTAAATTACACCGTTCCTCTCCTCCCAAGCTCTCTAGGATACTTAAGAAGAGTTTCATCTTAAAAATTCAAACTTCCAAGGCTTCAATTCAAGTAACCTTAAAGAAATTCATTAAGTTTAGGTATGTGTGGTTTGAACAAGGACTGTCTTCCCTCCTTGTTACCAAAATTTGAGTTTTTACTTGAATTTTTAAGTAATTGATGACTAGGTTTCATGACGATCATGCTTTGAGATTATGATATTTACTTGTGATTTAAAGTTCAATTAGCACAAGAAGTCATACGTAATCATGTTTTAACTTAGATGTTTGATATTATGATATGAGTTTTAGTATATTGACATCAACATTCATGAGTTGGTAAATTTACATGATTTTTAGCATGATTAGTCAGTTTACAAGAAATTTAGAATTGTTATTTCAGATTACAATTTATCACAACATGATTTAGATTTAAGTCATTATCTTATGATCTCAAATATGATATGAAATATACACAATTATTTAAGAACAAATTTTATTAACGTAAGCATGATTGGTTTTCAGATTTATAAAGTTGTATGATTAATTTAAAATGAATGTCATATATTATGAGCACTAGTATATTTTTGGAATAGTATTTATCACTGAAGAGCATGGTTTAGCACATTCTATTTTTTAAAAACTCCATGCCACTGTAGGTTTAAGGGGTCCTTTCAAAAGAGTTTCTTCTTAGGCCTAATAGGCTTGATTTAGTGATCACTCGGTTCAAGTTCTATATCGATGGCAAGGTATGGAACATCCCTCCTCAATGTGGGTCAAATGTTGGACTATATGCTAGCTCACATTGTTTATGTTAGTTATTAGAATTTTCCACAAAAAATTATTTCAAAAATTAAGTGTTAGACTCACTTATTTTATCTCATTTTTCTTTAATATTCATGCTTCATGATATCTCAGCTTTCAGTTTTATTTATGAATGTGGTGAGTTTGTATACACATAGCATGTATGTTTTTATGCCTATGATGCATATTCGTATTTTTACTTAATGCATGCATCACCATATACTCAGTACTTTTCAGAAGTACTGACCACATATATGACTGTGTGGCTAGATTATTTCATAATGTAGCTTATGATATTTGTACTTAATAGTTTGATTAGCCACAATCACCATCTCGTATATCTCGTCAATTGGTGAGTCCTCTGTTTTTAGGGCTAAATCTATTGTTATTTTTTGTTGATCAGTTATTAATATGTTTAGAGTTTATCATTTCCATTTTGGTCAGCTGGGGTCTGTCCTAGTGGATTTTTTTTTATCGAGTTAGAGGTTTGTCAAGACTAGTTAGTTAATATACATTTCCTTCAGTTGTTCAAGAGTTTCAGATGGTGATTAGTTTACAATGTTTAGTTGAGATTATTTATTCCTTTTGAAATTGGATTATTAATTCTAGATTTTATTTATTTGTCAAGTATATTTTTCATGGTTCAGTGTTGAGTGATATCATGGATTAGCTTTGGATCTACTTGTAGTCCTAATCACTATGCCCATGGGGTAGCCTCGGTTCATTAAAAACTTGCTATCAGAGCCTTATGTTTTTAGAGACATAAGAAGTCTGACAAGCTGCATTGTGTAAAGTCTTAATCATGGGTGTGAAACACGTTACACTTATGAACGAGAGGATATTAGACATATTTGGAAATATCCCTTCATTCATGATCTCTATTGTTCTCTAATATTACCTCTATCTTTTCTAACTCGTTCTTTCATGTGATAGATAATGCCTCATCGTAGAGCTTACTCCCGGAGATGGGGACCAACCAGCCCCACGACTTTCTGCAGACCCTTTGAATGAGAATGTCTCCCATGATGAGTTGCTATCAAACTTGTAGGTGTTATCTTAGGGTATGAATGCTAATTCTAAGGGTAATAAGGTAGCAACATTCCTAATTAAACAAAATGGTAACTTAGTTGCAGTCAGAGTTAGAGATAACAAGAGAATGAATCCACAAGAGTTCTTTGGTTTAATGGTTAATTATTCATTATTGAGTTGAAGAAAATCTATTAGATTATGCATTTCACAGAACATGAGAGTGTTGAGTTGGCATCCTACTAACTGAAGAATGTTGCTAATGACTGGGTTACTATGTAGATGAAAGGTAGGGGTGAGAATGCAACCTTAATGAGTTGGAATGCATTTCTGATGGGTTTTCTAGGAGGGTTCTTTATCCAAGAGATAAAGGAGGCTAATGTGGAGGAGTTCTTGAACCTTAGGTAGGGCACCATGCCAGTGAAGGAATATTGCCTCAAATTCACCCATCTATCTAAGTTAGCACCAAAAGTGTTGCTAGATTCTAGGGCTCATAGGAGTAAATTTTTCACTAAATTATCTGACTTAATAGTGAAGAAACATAGAACTTATATGTTGATTATGGATACGGATAGTGCTAGATAAATGACCCATGCTAAGTAGATTAAGTTTGAAAAAATAAAGGAACGAGAAAGGGAGACCAAGATTCTAGGACCGAGAAGTTTGAGTACGGTCACAAAAGTCAGGAGAGGGAAAGAATTCTTAATTTTAGAGCCATTCATCAACACCTGCACTGTCTTCAGTCAGTTTTTCTAAAACCTAGACTAACTAGAAGCAATGGAGTAGGTAACCATCTTTTAGATCTTAGGGTAGAATTTTTGGGTGAAGAACTAATCCAATGTGTAAAAGTTGTTGTATAAATAATCTGGTTGAATGCATGATGTATTGAAATGGTTGATATGGTTATAGTGAGATAGGTCATAAGATCAAGGAATGCACTTTGGTTAAGTACGGAAATTGAGATGCTCGCCCTTAAGCTAAGTCCACCACTTCAATAGCTCAGTTAGTCCACCTACCTTTGTAGAAGGGTGCATCATTCAGTACCAGTGGTGGTTAGTGTAAGAATCAAATTTATGCACTATCTTCCCACCAGGAGTAGGAGATCTCCCCAATTGTAGTCACTAGTAATCGTCGTGTATTTCACCTTGATGCTATGTATTGCAAAATTTAGGGTCAACCCTCTCTTTGTAACTCCTATAATTTTTGTGAACTTTTATTTAATTCTCGAGGGTCTTTCCAAATATTTATTAATTTCCGCTTCCATTGATGAGTCGGTTGTTGCTAAATGAGTATACCGAAAGTGCCCATTTAAAGTCCTCTATAGAGTTACTTTAACAAATTTAATAGAGCTATTGATGATAAATTTTGAGGGGATTTTTTGTATGGATTGGCTTCATTCATGCTATGCCATAGTTGGTTGTTGCTCGTGACTGGTGAGGTTACATTTTCGTGATAAGTTAAGTCCTCATGTAGGAGGGTAGTTCAATAACTCTGATGGGTTTTTCACCTCCTATATTAATGCTAGAGAGTTAATCTAAAAAATATGTATCTACCACCTAATCTGGGTTAAATATACTAAGTGTGAGACCCCAACCCTCTAGTCAGTTTATAAATTTAATGATTTCTATGATATCTTTTCAAAGGATCCACCCCAAGTGCCTCCCAATAGAGAAATCAAATTCGGGATTGATCTCTTTCCAGATACCCAACCCATATACATTCCACCTTATAGGATGGCTTTTGTTTAACTTAAGGAGTTAAAGGAAAAACAAAAAGACCTCTTAGATAAGGGGTTCATTAGACCTAGAATTTCATTGTGGGATGTTGCAGTTCTAATCATGCACAAAAAGGATTGTACTCTCAAAATTTGTATAGACTACAAAGAGTTAAATATGTTCACTATCAAGAATAAGTACCCTTATCTCAGAATTAATGACTTATTTCACTAACTTCAGGGTGTCTATTGGTTTTCAAAAATTGATCTTAGATTTTTTTATAATCTGTTGAATGTCAAATAATGTGACATTTTTGAAGACTGCTTTCAAAAATTGCTATGGTCATATTGAGTTTGTGCTTATGTCTTTTGGGAAAAAAATGCTCCTTCCACTTTATAGACATGATGAATAGGGTTTTGGAGTAGTATTTGGACATGTTTGTCATTGTCTCTATACAAGACATACTTATCTATTCTCAGAGTGAGGAAGAGCATGCAGAACATTTGAGGATAGTGTTGCAGACACTCAAACATTGTCAGTTATTTGTAGAATTTTGTAAGTGTGAATTTTGGTTTGAGTCGGTTGACTTTTTGTGGCATGTGATTTCAGGTGAAGGTATTCATGTACACCATCAAAAAACAAATGCAGTGAAGTGATGGCCTAGACCATTACTCCTTTTAAAATTGGGAGCTTTTTGGGTTTAGTCAATTACTTTAAGAGATTTGTTGAGGTTTTTTATTCAATAGCTTCACAATTGGCCATTTTGACACAAAAAAGGGTAAATGTCCAATGGTCAGACAAATGTGAGAAAATTTTTCATGAGTTGAAGGATTGATCGACTTTAGCACCATTATTAGCATTTCTAAATAAGTTTGATGGATTTGTGGTGTACTGTGATGCCTCTAGAGTTTTTTTAGGTTATGTTTTTATGAAAAATGAAAGATTGATAGCTTATGCCTCCTAACAACTCAAAGATCATAAGAAAAATTATTCGACTCGCGATTTGGCATTAAAAGCAGTGTTGATCACCTTGAAAATTTAGAGACATTATTTATATGATGTGCGTGTGAATATTTTCACTAATCATAAGAGTCTCCAATACATGTTCAGGCAGAAGGAGTTAAATCTTCATCAGAGAATGTCGTTGGAGTAGCTATTAGATTATGACATAAATGTATTCTACCATCTGGGTAAGGCAAATGTCCTACCTATGTGTAAAAGGAGAAGAAGGTGTTCACCAAAAGGGTGCATAGATTAACTCGATTAGGAGTTTGGTTTCATAAAATAGAAGGTGGTGGTTTAATGGTTCAGAATAATTCAGGGTTACCCATAGTAACTGAAGTGAAAGATAAATAATATGATAATAATATTCTTAGCCATTTGATGGACGCAGGAAATTGTGATAATCATCTACCTTTAATTGAGTTTGCTTATATTAACTAATACCTTGCTAGTGTTGAAATGTCTCCATTCGAGGCCTTATATGGGTATAGGTGTATATAACTTATAGAGTGGCTTGAAGTTGGCAAGGTTGCTTTTATTGGGCCGGATCTGTTCTCAAGGATATGGAGAAATTTCAGGTTATTTAAGGGGTTGAAAATCACTCAAAGTCCAAAAAAAAATCATATGTAGATATGAGGAAGGGAGAACTAAATTTCTATATAGTTGATTGGGAAATTTTAAAGGTTTCACCTATGAAGAGGGTGATGAGGTTTCAAAGGAAAGGAAAACTCATTCCCTAGTTTTCTATTTATCTATATTGAAGGAATGTATTGGACACCCTTCCTTATAAGTTCCTATATAAATTATTAGCATGAAAGATAGTTTATCCTATAAGGAAATACTAGTTGAAATTCCTGATCGCCAAGTTCGAAGGTTAAGGATTAAGGAGGTGGCATAGTGAAAGTTCTATTGAAGAACAATTAGTTGAAGAAGAAACATGGGAACCAAAAGCAAAAAAAGACATCATGAATCAATAAACTTACCTATCTTCTCTTATCATTAAGTATCTTGAGGTAAGAAACCCCTTCTAAATTATTCTATTGATCGACATCCTTACTCATTTTAGTTAAACATATAAGGTTCATGTTTAGTCAGTCAATTCAGTTGTAAGCTTGTTCTTGGAGTAAGTAGTTTTAGTTTTAGGACAAGATAGATTTTTCCAATCTCAACCCTCATTCAAGAACAAATGGTCACAAAGGGGAATAATGAATACACCAAAATTTCAAAAAAGTTGATTTTAATATCTCTCATGCGTTTTAAGGTAAATTTTTAGTTGATTAGTGAATAACAATGTTAATGGGACCATTGGAATGTGTTTTGGAATTTTCAAAGTGAGTTTTGGGAAATTTCAAGACTCTAAAATAGTAAGAGTCCTTGATTAGGGCATGTCACTGAGGCAAGGCATACCCTGAACATAAAAATCAGTGGCCTGGTGAAATAATGGCATTTCATGCTTTCTTATTTCTGTGCTAGGAGTGTACCATGCCCTTGTCATGAATCGATAAAGGTGTACCACGTCAATGGTCGTGTAGATGCCAAATTTCCATTTTCTCTTCAATTTTCAAGGATAATAGGTTCATTTACATCCTAATTTATCCCGCAACTAGTACTAAATGTATTTCCCCATTCCCTAACTCAAATTACAGTGTTCCTCTCCTCCTAATCTCTCAAGAACACTTACAAACGTTTTCTTCTCCAAAATTCAAACTTCCATGTATTTAATTCAAGTTTTCTTCAAGAAATTCATTAAGTTATTGTATATGGATTTTTAACTAGGACTATCTTCTTTCCTTGGGTCCAAAAGTTCAATTTTACATGATTTTTTAAAGAATTTATGGCTAGTATTCATACTTTGAGATTATGATATTTCATGTTTTTTCAAGTTCATTTAGTACAAGAAATCATACTTACATTTTTACTCACTTGTTTGATATCATGCAATGAGTTTTAGTATTTTGACATGAAGATTCATAAGTTGGTATATATATATGATTTTCAGCATGATTTAGTCAGTTTACAATAGTTTTTGACATGCTATTTCAAAGTACACTTTATCATAACATGATTCAAACTTCAGTTTGGTTTTACGATTCGAAATGAGACATGAAATTCACACTGTTATTTAAGAACAAGGTTTAGTAGAATATGCATGATTGGTGTTCAGACTTATAAATCTATATGGTTAATTTAAGGTGAATTTCATAATTTATGAGCAACAATATGTTTTGGGAGTAGTATTTAATACCGAAGGGGATGTGGGTTCAACACATCCTATTTCCTAGAAACTAAGTGCCATTGTAGGTATAACGGGTCCTTGTTAGATTGTGTCTCCCTTGACCAAATGAGATTAGTTTAGTTAACATTCCGGTTCAGGTTCTATATCAATTTCTAGGTATGAAACAACCCTCCTCAACAGTTCATACATTTGACTCCATGCTAGCTCACATGGTTTATGTCAATTATATGAATCTCCCACAAAAAAGATTATTTTAGAAACTAAGAGTTATGACACTCATTTTATCAGATTTTTCTTTTTCATCTTTATGATATCTCAACTTTCAGTTTTATTCATGAATAGGGTGAGTCTATATACACTTAGCATCCATGTTTTCTTAATGTTATGATATATATCAGTTTTTACTTAATCCATGCACCCTCATATATTCAGTACATCTCAAAAGTACTGACCATGTATATGTCTGTGTGGCTATATTATTCTTAATGTAGGTTATGGTTTTCATCCTCTGCAGTTTGATTAGCCACGATCCCACCTCTTACATCCCGTTAGTAGGTGAGTACTCATGTTCTGCGGGATAAGTCTATGGTTATTTACAGTTGTTTAGTAATTAATAAGTTCAGACATTATGTTTTCAAATTAGGTTAGCTGGGGTCTATCCTAGTGACTCTTTAGTATACATAGACAATTCTCAAGACAAGTTAGTTGATTTGCTTTTCCTTCAGATGCTCATGATTTTTAGATGATGTTTAGTTCGTAATGTTTAGTTGAGATTGTTAACGCCTTTTGAAATTAGAATATTTATTCCAGTTTCCTATTCATGTTTTAAGTATATTATTCATATTTCAGTTATGAGTAGATATCATGGGTTGGTTTGGGGATACTAGTAGTCCTAAGAATTTTATGACATCTAGTGGTAACCACAGGTCGTTACGTTATATCTATTGATAATAATTATTCCTAGTGCTCTAGGAGTGGAAAGGAATGTCTATATTAATCTCATGAGTTCCCCATGGTTCCCGGCTATCCAGACAGAGAAATGGGCATATTACTGTGCCATAATTGTATTCATCTCATTATTTCCTTACAATTGGCTCTACTATGATTGAACATTGTGATAGGATTTTTATTGATATTGTACTGACTGAGAAATTGTGAGTTGGAACTATGTTATTGCTCTAGTGGTGTTGTTATTAGTTTGACTAATTATGGCTTTCCTAAGTGCATGTTGATAGGGTTGTTCTGGATGGCTGGTTTTGGGTGGTTCTTGCCAACACTTTATTTAGGTCCGTTCAATGATTCTACAAAGTACATGTTGGTACTCATCCTTCTTTGTTGTTTCCACACCTTACGTGTAGATACTGAGTCGGTGTTCTTCGAATGTTGATCATGTGCTTGTGGTTGGTGCTTCCCCAAATATTTCTAAGGTAGTGGTTGTTGGTCCTATTCATTATGGATTCTCCCGTTTCCAATCTTATCTTATTCTTTCTTTTGCATTTTTAAAACTTTTGACCATACATTGTAATTTTCGAACTCTTAGAGGCTTGGATATGTGACAACCAGACATGGGATGTTATTATTGGCTTTTGAATCTTTCTTATCTACCTATTTATAAGCTTGTTTTGGGTTAGCTATTATCTTTACTTCTTCCACCTCTTACATTTCGTTATATGAGTTGTTTCCTATCCCAATGGGTGTGATAGGTGCCATCATGATCAAGTTTTGGGTTGTGACAACATCTCCCTACAAGGATCTTTTCCATTCCATATTTCAAACTCAAGACTTTTGATAATGAATTGGGGGATTCTATTATTCCCACCACATCCATGGTAGTTTTTATTGATTGTATTTCGCCTTTTTTTTTATAGTAAGAAATTTATTACGAAGGATAAAATATTTACATCCAAATCAAAATCTATGTGAAACTGTCCTCTAAAACTACATAACTCAGGTACTCCTATTACATACAATGACTAGGCATAATAAATCAGTAGTTCTAATCCATGTGTAAGATGAGCATAATGTTTCCCTCGACTGTATATTTCTTGAATCAATACTCGACATAGATCTTCGATTCAACTCTTCTTTCCCTGAAGGATTCTACGGTTCCTCTCTTTCCAAATCAAACATACACTTCCTTCCAGTACCATTCAATACAATTGGTCCTTTATAGCCACTCCATTAGCATGATGGACTGCCAGCTAAGCTCCCCACTTCAACTTACTGGTGATGTATTTATCCCCAACAAGTCAAGCAATCTCTTCCAGTAGCCCCTCACGTAATAGCATTCGAATAACAAGTGGAAAATTTTCTCCACAGTAGTCTCACAAAGAGGATATTCGTTTTCACCTGTGACACCCCATTTTTCCAGTCTATCCCAAGTATAAATTCTCCGATTTGCTACTAAGACAAGGTTGAAGATCCATCGTGGAATACTCAAGTTGTTGCACAAGAGACCTTTTGAAATTGCCCACTCAGATGTTGGTAAATGTTTTCATGTTTAGTACCTCATCATATGTGTATCCAGCAAGTGCAAAGGTCTCTTTGGTCTTCAAAATCTTGCTCATTATCCAACACGGCTGATTAGTTTCAACATCCCAAGCAGTGTTTCACCAATCATTAATGCCATATTTGTCTAAAGAACTATTCCTTATTTTATGTTCCTTTTTTCTTACAAGGTTAATTACAAAGTGTTTCATATTTTACCTTTACATATTGGAGATATTATTCAATTAATGATAAAAGTAATGGATGGAAAGCGTGTGTTTTTTCTCTTTAACAGTTCTTTTAAGTATATTTTAAACTCAACTACATAATTTTCGTGAAAGCTACTTGGTTTGACGTACTCATAGGCAAAGTTGTAAAATTGCCTTTAGGCGATGCGAATTTAGACTAGTCGGATTAGAAATTTTCAAACACCCGAGGGTTTTGTCTGCTAATTAAGTTAATTTTATCAAGTCACTCGAGTTCAACTTTATGACCGACTTGATAAAGTTAAGTTCATAAAATCAACCAAATATGATTTTCTTCGTAAATTGTTTACTAAAATTAATGCATCTTAAATCACAATAAATGTTTGCAATTTCAAAATTTCATATTTGACGTTATATTTGATCATATTCGTCAATTGGTGATAAAAGTAAAGGAGGAAATGGAGCAGTTCTTTTTTTAGTAGACCTCATATGGTGTGCATCCTAATTAGTCAATAACACATCGTCATATATTTAAATTCGAACAAGTCGTGTGCATGCATGTAAATAATAAAAACAAATAAGTTCATGCCTCACATTACAACGTAGCATCATAAAAACAATAAATGAACGTATTAAAATTGCATTAAGATTTATAATATAAAAATTTACTGAAAGACTCAAACAATAAGGAGGTGTGATTGAATAACTTGTTACATTTATTTCAAGAACAAACTTTGGATTTGTTAGATCAATCATTGACAGAAATAGGCGAAAATGTAACTTGAGAGAACCCTTAGACCAATCATTGACAGTAATAGGAGAAAATGTAGCTTGTGAGAAGCCTGATATTCTCTATAAATGTTTCGTATAAATTTCCAATTTTAAGAAGAAAAACTCATACGGTTTCTGTACTAAATTTGAAGAAATGTGACTTGTGAGAAGCCTGATATCCGCTATAAATGTTTTGTATAACTCTATGAAATTATGAGATGGAACTCATAACCCTTAGACTGATCTCTTACTGCAATAGGTGAAAATGTAACTTGTGAGAAGCCTGATATCGGATATATATGTTTTATATCTCTGTGACACTAAGAGACGCAACACATACTGTTATTAGGCAATATATGTAAAAATGTAACTAAGATTAAATACGGTTTGATTTATGATCTAACACTAGAAAATCGATCCAAAGAAGATATAAGAAATTGTAATGCTAATAATTTTCTTTTCGTTTAGATAGTTAAATTTATGTTTGTAGAAATTCATCATTAGTAAGGTAATATTTAGGTTTGACGAATCCAGGCTTTATCTTTGTGTTCCATATGTTTAATCTGGAAATGGGGATCTTCATTTGATTAAATATGTATTAAATCTTTCTTTTATCAACATATCAAATGATTCTTTCTTTTGATAGTATAAATTTCACATTAATTTAATATTATTCGAAAGATATTCTTTTCCATGATTATGATAATATGAGATGACAAGATATAATTTTTTTATTTTATATGCTCGAGTCAAGTCACAGCACAAAGATTTATCACATATAAGTCTTAAAGTACATGTTTATATTGCTTATGGTGTGATCGAGACAAGTTTGGAATCTAAATTTTCATTTAGAGTCTAGACGAGAAAACTAGTATTCTTAGATTGAGCTATGTGTGTTCTAGTTCGTCTCGATGAATTCTATTGTGTTGTAAGCTCTAATCCATGGTATTTTATGTGATAGGAACCTTGGAGATATGATTAAATAATTTATAATAGGATTATATACAATCTATTTTTGAAGAGGAAAAGCTACCACGAAGCAACGGAACTCAGAGCCAAATGCATGGAGAAAAGGACCAAAGCTGGAATTCCTGAGCTTAGGGGTTTGCCACACCCTCTAGCCTCCGATTTAAGTGCATGTCACGCCTTTAGTCACAAACCAAAAGTATATTTCTAGTGTTTTACCGCTATAGTGGCATGCCACACTCACTATCCTCCACGATAAGGGCATGGCACGCTAGTGTCAAAATCGGCCAACTTGTTCCAAATATAAATAGAACACTCCAATCTTTTTGTAAACACATTGGCCGACCTTTGAGTTTTAGAACACACTTGCATAGGATTATGTTAGGGTTTTTTCCTTTACTTTTGTTTAATTTTTTATTATTAACATGAATTCCTTAATTGAGATTCTTTGTAATTCCATGAGTGGCTAAACACCATCATCTGAGGTTGAGGCCAAGAACATGAGTACTTAAGCTTGTAATTAGGTTGGTCTATGTTATTTGTCACTATTGGTTGGTCATATATTCTTGTTATTTATTCTTTAATGGATTTTCAACCCTTAGAACTAACACAGTTTTCTATTGTAAGTTCATAAGGAAGAACAACAGAATAGAACGGGGAATGTATTGAATAGGATCTTAATCATTCAGCGAATTGACATTAAAATTTGCAAATAGTATAGGAATATACCTAATTTGACCTATTCGACTCACATATGGGATCAAATATAAATGCGCTTAACTTAGTTCTTGCATCCCCACTCAATGATGTAGTTGAGAGGCTAAGTTAGTTGATTAGAGGTCCGGAATATCATAATTATGTTATCAACCACGTGAACCAACAACCAAGATAACTAACTAAACCAACTAGATTTCATAGCTAAGTAGGATTGGTCATAGTGCCTCATCCCTAGGTTTCTCGTCATTATTGTTCAAGTACTTAACATTACCGCATTGTTTACTTTTAATCAATTCTCAAATGTTAATAGTTACTTCAACACTATTTTTAATCATCGTAGTGAACTAGAATATGATAGATGTTGAGTAAAAGTCCCTGTGGGATAAATACTTGGCTTTCATAAGCCACTTTACTGGTTGGGTGACCAAGTATACTTGTGTGTGCGCTTGGACGCAACAAGTTTTTGGTGTCATTGTTGGGGACATGTAAATTGGAAACCATTATATTTTTACTTTTGAAATTTTATTTTATAGGTGTTAATAACTTGATCTTAGCTTTTGAGGTTGCAGGCTTAGGTCTGAAATGCAAGTAAGCTAGTAAGGGAAAGGAAGCTTGTTGATCAATATCCTGAACCTGAGTGATGATTACACCAGTTGAGGAGAGAAGAAGTACTTCTTTATCGGATACCTAAAATTCATCAAGACAAAGATATATATTCCCGCACTCATGATTAAAAATCCACTAACATGCAAGATAGTATGCAAAGTGGCAATCCCACTCGCAACTAATATTACCTCTATCATCCGCAGACCGACACCTGGAGGTAGATTTGAGATAAAACAAAACATAGTGCAACTTTTGCATAACATTGGGAATTTTATGGACTTGTCACATGAGAATCCACTGGTCCATTTGCAGAATTTTTTGGAGATCAATGAAACGTTTATTCCTACAGGAGTCTCTACTGACGAAGTAAGGCTCACACTCTTCCCGTTCTCATTTTTGGGGAAGAAAATAAGTGGTTGAATGTTTAACCTATAAGTTCTATCACTACATAGGATGATCTAGATAGAAAGTTCCTCTTATGTTTTTTTCCATCCGGTAAGACTGCAATGTTGCAAAGTGAACTATTGAGCTTTAAGAAGAAGCATGATAAGAATTTATGTCATGCTTAGGATAGGTTAAAATTACTTCTAAGGGACTATCCACATATCCAATAGTCCAATGAGGTATTGACTCACAAAATTTTGTTGAATCTCTTGACCATAATGCAAATATTTTGCTAGATTCTGACGCAAGTGGTCAAGCACTGGATAAAACATATAAGGAGCACTATACTTTGTTGAACCAAATTGCATAAGGTAATTTGGAATGGAATGCTATCATCACTGAAAGTGTTATGGAAAAGCTTGTGGGTATGATTGAAGTAGATAGAGTGACAACATTAGCCACCCAATTATCATCCTTTCTTAATTGGTTGATGACATAATTTGGAAAATTAGGTATGAATCAATCTTACGCACAAGTGAATGCAGTTAAGCAGGGTCTATCTTGGTGTGAGATTTGTTTCAACAGTGTGTACTCTGTAGACTTTACTAGTGCAAATTTAGAGTCTGTAAATTATGTAGGCAATGCACAAAAGGGTACTTATAGAAATGCCTACAAACATAAGTGGAAGAGTAAACCTAACTATTCATGGGGAAATAATAAGACTCAACAGATTCAATAGAAGAAGAACATACGATCCAATAATATTACAGAGACATTGAAGAAGATCCTGGCCAATATAGAGAAAATTACTACTAAAATGAAAAATCAGCAACTTGCCCACAAAAGTTAGAAACATAGTTGGGGCAACTAGATTAGGCACAGAATACTAGGCCCCAAGGTGTATTTCCAAGTGACACAGAGAATCCCAAGCAAGTTATGGAAATAACCTTGAGGAGTGGTAATGTAACACCCCGCAAAAAATATTGATGTAGTATCACCCGTAATATCATTCATAAGAATCTAGCAATTTGAAATCTTTGTAAGTGTAAAAAATAAATTAGCTTCACATTATCTTCTAATCTTTGATGTTACTTAAATCGATATTTCTGACCTAGATACTTTGTTTTTAAAGTTGATTCATGTTCAGGGATGTAAGGAGGGTGTCTCGAAGATGTTTTGGATTTTTCAGACAAGGGATGGAATGTGTTTGGATGTTGAAACTAGTGGACCGACGTTGTAATACCCCATATATTTCTAAGATGGAAAATAAACTTTTGTTCCTACACATGAAACCTCCTATACTGTGATTCATATTTGATTACATGAATTAGGATGAGTATCCTAGTGATAATAGAGCTTATGATGTGTTAAGCATGTTCATAAGAGTCACTTAGAGTAAGCCAAGCTAAGAACTTTTGAATCCACCAAGTTTTTGTGTGTGATTTCACATAGGTTATCTATAAACGAGCATAACTTGGTTTATAGGTGGTATTCAGTGGTCAGAGCCTTGCGAGAAGAGTTTTCAGGAATTAAAGACTCGACTCACCTCAGCTCCAGTCTTAGCTCTTCCAGATGGTTCAGATGGGTTTGTAGTATACTGTGATGCATCCAGAGTAGGTTTGGGTTGTGTCCTCATGTAGCATGGTAAGGTCATAGCCTATGCCTCCAGAAAGTTAACGCCCCATGAGAAGAATTATCCTACTCAAGATCTTTAGTTAGAAGCCGTAGTATTTTTCTTAAAGATTTGGAGGCATTATATATACGGAGTTCATATAGATGTCTTCACAGATCATAAGAGTCTCTAATATGTCTTTTCTCAGAAAGATCTCAATCTTCGTCAGAGAAGGTGCTTAGAGCTCTTTAAAGAATATGACATAAGTGTACTTTATCATTCGAGCAAGGCCAACATTGTGGACGATTCTCTCAGTAGACTCTTCATAGGTAGTGTTTCTCACGTTGAGTATAGCAAGAAGAAAATAGCTCAGGAAATCCATCAGCTTGCCAGACTAGGTGTTCACTTAGTTGATTTTTCAGAGGGTGGTGTAAGTGTTTAGGATAGATCAAAGTCATCTCTAGTTTCTGAGGTGAAAGAAAAGCAAGACAGAGGTCCTAGCCTTGTCAAGCGAAAAGAGTCAGTTCAGAATCAGAAAGTAGAGGTTTTCTCCTAGGGGGGAGATGATGTCATTCATTGTTAGGTTCATCTCTGTATTCGAGGTGTAGATGATTTAAAGCAGTGAATTCTTGCAGAAGCGCATGGTGCGTGATACTCTATTCATCCAGGGGCCACTAAGATGTACCACGACCTACGGGAGATCTATTGGTGGAGTTGGATGAATAGAGATATTGCAAAATTTGTGGCTAAGTGCGCTACATGTCAAAAGGTTAAGATAGAGCATCAGAAACCTAGTAGTTCCATACAGGAGTTCACCATTCCTACTTGGAAGTGGAAAAAAGTGAACACGGACTTCGTGACGAGTTTGCCTCGAACTCTTCATCAGCATAATTCGGTTTGGGTCATTGTAGATAGAATGACCAAGTCAGCCCATTTCCTTCCAGTCTATACCTCTTATTCAGCCGAGGATTACGCCAAACTTTATATCAGGGAGTTAGTCATATTACACGGTGTTCCATTATCTATCATCTCAGATAGAGGTACCCAATTCATCTCTCACTTCTGGAAATCATTCCAAAAAGGTCTTGGTACCCAAGTTCATCTCCATACAACTTTTTATCCTCAGACAGATGGTCAAGTAGAAAGGACCATTCAGACTCTTGAAGATATGCTAAGGGAGTGTGCAATTGATTTAAAGGGAAGTTGGGATGACCACTTGCCTTTGATTGAGTTTGCATACAACAATATCCATCATTCCAGTATTAAAATGGCTCCGTTCAAAGCTCTCTATGGTAGGAGGTGTAGATCTCCAATCGGGTGGTGAAATTAAATGACGAATCTAGAGGGATATTTGGGTCATCTTTCCACCCCTATATATATTTCATAAACATTGAATTAAGCCCTTATTTCACCAAAATATACTCTTTCTCTCAAAATCCTCTCAAGAACACATTAGGGTTTTCAATTGGTGATTCTAGTTTAAGCAAACTTCTCCATCAATCATAAATAATCTTCCATCTAAGGTATGCGTAGTGTTCATCTATGGATCCATTTCGTTCTTAGAGCTCAAGAACTATGTTTTAAATATTATATTGTGATTGTCTGGTTGTGATATAACCATGTCCATGTTGATGATTGTTGTTTATGTTTCAAGATAATATCTAAAGGTGTTTTCATGAAGTATATGTGTTCTTTAGTTGAAATCCATGAACCTTATGTGATTTAAAATGGGGAAATTCATGAAAACATACCTAAGCTAAAAGAATACATGAAAAGTGTTTGATAAAAGGCCTAGGATGATAGAATCCATGTTCCATGATTTAATAGTGCTTAAATGAAAAGTCCATGCTCTATGCTTTATGGTTTTACATGAATTCCACGTGATTGATATACGTCATTGTTGTGATATGGGTTGAGCATGAAATTAAAGCTACACAAGTATACACATGTTGTGTGAATTTCCCTTCCATACGTAAGATATTGAGAACTATGCTTAGTGTGAAATCCCCTACTTATGATATGGTGAATTATGGACTCCATTTTATGATCAAGTCAGTTATGTGTGTCAGTTTCCTTCCATCGAGTCCTGGGGGTACTAGTACCCAAAAAATATAGCTTTGTGCCTAGATCCATGTCACGTTATCACGATAATCTCAGTCAAGCCATGATCTATAGAACTCAGTTAGTCATGTCACTCAGGAAATCTCATGATCTCAATAAATTCTCAGATAGTAGTACTATTCTGTCAGTCTACAGAAGTCAATTACTCAGTCTATGTACAGTCAATTAAATCATGTCCAGTCTCTTCAGATGGGAGTAGAAGTTAGCACCGAGTGAACCCAAAGATGGGAACTCACCTGCCAGTTAAGGGTGTGATTCTTATTAGTCATCCTTGTATTCCAGAACTACGTAGCCAGCGTAGGTTGAGACATCTTAACCTGCCAGATTAGGGTTGATGAGGTGGCTTAACCTATTAGTTTAGGGTTCTCACCATTCTCATTCGAGTACCTGCCAGCTAAGGGTCACTCACAGTTGTCCTTACCAGTGGCGCGGTATTGACTCCCTTCGATTCGGGGTAGAGATTTGACCCCAACTTAGCTATATGCGTTATTGGGGCATGTCGGTTAAGAAACTACCTCCCACAGTTTCAGTCCCAATCTCAGTAAAAGAACTCAAATAGTTCTTCAGATTTCAGTATACCAGGACTATTAGTTACAGTCAATTCAGTTACAGTACGAAACTCAGGTAGTTCTATCAGATTCAGGAATATCAGACACAGTCATCTATGTTATCAAAATTTCAGTATCAGTCATGTTAGATAACAGTAAACCATGTATTAGCGTACAGATCCATATATTATATATTCACTATTTTAGTTACTATGTATGCATGTTTGTACTCTTACATTCATATCAGTCAGTTAGTTAGCATTGTTTGTACATGTAAACCCTTTTGCATTTAGCCTACCTCACTCATATACTCAGTACTCCTTGTTGTACTGACGCATTGTGCTATGGTACTTTCTTTTATGTTACACCATAGATTCAGAGACATGAGTTCCAGATCAGCAATAGTATTCCAGTCGCAGAGTTGCAGTGAGTCCTCATCCATTCGAGGACGATATTATTTTATTTCATTCATTATTCATTTCAGTTTTCCTAGATGGAGTTAGTTGGAATCTTGTTCCTTCAAATCCTTATTTTAGACAGTATTTAGAGGCTTTCAGATTTAGTTTAGATTTTAGATTCAGCTTTCAGTTGTTTTTGGGTATTTATTACCCTATATGGATATTGTTATTTATCAGATATTCTATTCAGTTGAACCTTATGGCCTGTTGTTCATATTTTCCATATTCTACAAATATATTATGCAGTGTACAGGTATAGATATCAGTCATGGGTTAGCTTGTAGTCCCTCGGGGTCATAAGCACCGTGTAGCATTCTGGTTCAGCGAATCAGGGCATTACAGACATGAAGTCGTCACGCCGCATTGATTAAATAGTTACCCTATGTGAAATAGTTGTTCCACGTCAATGACCGCATCAATGAAATAGTGGATCGACACGATATCGATGAATCGCCTCGGGTATCATATCAAGTGCCCAGTTTGCATTTTTGTTTTAAATTCTGGGTCAGGAGGGGTATTTTATTCTATTTCCCCTCATCTAAAATTAGTTATAACATGAAATTATAAAGTGTTTAGGGACAAATACATGAAAAACTACTCATATTCTCTCAAATCAAAGACCTAATCTTTTTTCCTAAGATCAAGTGTTCATCCTTAAGGTCAAGAATTCCATGAACTTAATCAAGATTCAGGTTTCCACTCCCCCTCCTAAGCAAGATAAGATAGGTATGGTTCTTTTCATATCATGGACATGATTTTGCTACGAATTTAAATAAGTTTTTAATAGTTATTTAAGTATGTGTACGATTATAGGTGTGGGGTTTTCAATTTTAACAAAAAGCATGCATTATGTTAAAGTTTTGATAAGAATATGGTATGATCGTGGAGTTTCTTTTATTATTAATCTTGAATATTGAATTTGTGGACATGTGCTTTGGATTTTTGAAAGGCGTTAAGAATATGAGTGGTGAATCTTTTAATCCCCAAGATGATGTTTATGTACCCCATATGATATGAAATTTAAACTATTGAGAGCATGAGTTTTAAAGGCCCCTTTTTTTATCATAAAAATTGTGTTTAGAAAATATTGTGCTACTTTATAATGATGAAAATTTCTTGACTATTAAAGTATTGGGAATGAATATGCATGTGTTGAATGAAAGTAAATTGTATTGGTGTTCATATAAATGATTTGCATAAGAAGTGCTGAGAATCGATGTGATACAATTAACTTGCAAGTCGGGGTATGAAGATACCCCGTAGAGGATTTTCCCTTGAAGGAAAGAGAAAAAAATATTGTGTGTATGATGCATGTTTTCTTATAATAAAATTAAAATTTGACCAATATGGGTTGGATGGTTACCCGAAGAAAGCACGAGTCAGAAGATTCTATGCTGGAAATAATGTTTTGCCGACACGGGACTTTGGTACCCTACAATGTGATCTTGTGTACCTAGTATTATGTCCTCCCAACTCAGGACTCCTGGTTAGGATCCCTACTTTGTGATCTTAAGCTCAACCATGATATATTGACTTGATTGGGGATTGTGGCACCCTGCTGTATGATATTATGTGTCCTCCCCTCACTAATACTCCAATATTGGTGGAAAACTAAGATCTAGAAGTCGGTTAAAGTGTGAACGTGTAGGGTATACCATTTAGCTCAATAGTCCTGACGTGTTGCTGAAAACTCATCATACTATGCCCATGTATTTCCAATTATTTTTTGCGATAATTTGTTTTATAAAAGCTCTTATCTATGTTTTATAAAGATTGTATTTTGGTTTTTTCCTGATTACTCTACATACCAGTACATCTGTATTGACCCCCTATATTTCAGGGTCAGAGGCTTAGTGTAAGGGTCCCGTTAAACCACAGATTTTTCTGAAAGAAGTGTTCAGTTGGTGAGCCTCCCTTATTTTGGAAGGCCATTTGTAGAGTATCATTATTATATTATGGTATTGGTCCGACTACGGACCTTGTCCCAGTTCCTACGTAAGATATTGGCTTTGATGTATTAGAGATTTTGCAGACTGATGTTAGATACTTTTAGAGGTTTATGACATTCCATTGTGGATTATTCAGTTGTATAATAACATTGACCATGTTTCCATATGTTGAAATTTCTGTATTCTTTTTATACTTCTTAGATGATGTTCATGATTGCCAAAATAAAATAAGGGGCTCGGGCCATTATGGTCCGGAATGCCCGTCACGGCCAGGGCCTGGTTTAGGTCGTGACAAACTTGGTATCAAAGCACAGTTCATGGTACCTGGGTGTCTTCAAAATTATGTAGGGTAGAGTCTTATTTATAGATATGGAGCGAGCCACACTTATAAGCAGGAGGCTACTAGGCATTTAGGAATGTCTCTCTTCTTTGTGAATTAGTTCGTACTGTAGAGTATAAATGTCCTCTAATGAATGGTCTCTTGTATTTCAAAAAAGCTATCATCCCTCCTTGTCACTCCAATGAATGTAATTCCCAAGATGAGGATGTCCGCCCTACCCATGGGATAAGGACATGAAATAGGGTTCACACTCTTAAATTTGTTGCTGCTCCGGGAATCCCTCCTATTAAGACTAGCCCACCCAGGGAACCTAGGGCTCCCCGGTCTGGGACAATCCATGCCCAACCTCCCCAGAGAGAGAGATCCAATGCTGAGTTTAGACAGTTGATGCATATGATTTCACAGTTAGTGGTTTCCTAGGCCTAATGATCAGAGGATGTTGGGTCTGTGTCTTGTCCACCCGAGACCACGCGGGTAGTCCAGTTCATGTGACTGAACCCGCCTTAGTTTAAGGGTACAAATATTGAAGAAGACACACAAGATTTTGTGGATGAGATAGAGAAAATTTTTTAGGTTATGCATATGAATAAAGTGGAAGAGGTCGAACTAGCGGCCTATCAGCTGAAAGAGGTGGAAAATCAGTGGAACAACGGATCGGAAGACTTGAAGGGAAATAATTCTCAACCTTCTGTATAGGGTAAATTTGTGGAAGATTTATTGGACTGATTCATTCCCTTGAGTTGAGGGAGTCAAAGGTTGAAGAATTCATGAACTTAAAATAGGGGAAGATAAGCATTAAGGAGTACACCCTGAAATTCAATTAGCTATCCCATTATCCTTTAGAATTTTTGGGAGACATGAGGGCCCGTATGAGGAAGTTTGCATCCGATCTTTTAGATGACTTGGTGTTGGAATGAAAAGGTGCAATGTTGAACAGAGATATGGACTTCTCTAGGTTATCCATGCATATACAATATATTGAAGAGAAAAAAAAAAGAGACTGGCTGAGGCAAGAGAGAAAGATGAGAAGGCCAAGAGGGCCAGATCTACAGATCAGCATTACAGTCAGTGTTAGGATGGAAATTGGGGTAACAAGTGGTCGAAGGAAAATACTTGAGGTAATGCACAGCCTTCATCCAACGCTCCAGCACCTAGACTTCCACGACAGTGGCCCTTTAATACTCAGGCTAATAATGGTTAGAGGATGTAAGACATCTATTCCCAGGGAAGCGTGACTCATCCAACTAAGTCGTTTCCTCATTGCAGTATTTGTAGGAAGAACCACCTAGGGAAGTGTTACTTCGAGAGAAAGAATTATTACTCCTGCGGCCAAACGGGCCATATTTAGAGAGATTATCCTACAACCAAATATAATGCGGGGGGGGGGGGAGTCCTAAGCTTCCTTCATAGCTCCTCCTCCTAAGGGTTCTACTTCAGCTACTGGGAGCGGTCGTAATCGGTTGTATGCTTTCTCCAATCGCTAGGATGCAAAGGCTTCACCAGATGTGGTCACGAGTATATTACAAATTTTTTCCGTGATATGTATGTGTTACTTGATCCCAGGTCCACTTTGTCATATGTGACCCCATATGTGGAAGACAATTTTTCCTTTGAGCCTAAAAATATTCTGGAACCCTTCTATGTTTCTACTCCTGTTAGTGACTCTGTTGGGGATAAGAGGGTGTACAAAAATTATGTTATGTTTGTCTATAATCGTGATACTATGGAAGACCTTGTAGAACTTAATATAATTGATTTTGATGCCATTTTTGGAATGGATTGGATCCATTCGTGCTATGCCACACTAGATTATAGCACCAAAAAAGTCACTTTCTCTTTTCTGAATCAACCTTTAATAGAGTAGGAGGGGTATTCTCTAGCACCTAAAAGGGAATTCATATCTTATCTTAGAGCCCATAAGATTATTTCTAAGGGATTTTTGTATCATCTTATTCAGGTCAAAAATTCCAATGCTGAAAGTCCTCTCTAGTTTGTCCCCGTAGTTAATTAATTTTTGGAAGTCTTTCCCGATGATCTTCCAAGAATACCACTTGATAGGGAGATAGATTTTGGTATTGACTTATTTCCAAACACTCGTCCTATTTCTATCCCACCATACAAAATAGCTCCTGCAGAATTGAAAGAGTTAAAAGAACAATTAGCAGATCTTCTTTATAAGGGCTTTATCTATCTTAGTATTTCTCCCTGGGGTGTACCTATACTCTTTGTCCATAAGAAAGATGGTTCCCTCCGTATGTATATTGACTACCATCAACTAAATAAAGTTACTGTTAAGAACAAATACCCTCTTCCTAGATTTGATGATCTTTTTGTCCAACTTCAGGGTGTGAAGCGTTTCTCAAAGATAGACCTTCATTTGGGGTATCATTAGCTGAATGTTAGGGAGGATGATATTTCCAAAATAGCTTTTTGAACCCGATATGACCATTATGAATTCTTAGTCATGTCGTTCGGTTGACTAATGCCCCTGTTTCTTTCATAGACCTTATGAATAAAGTATTCCATTAGTTTCTAGACCTAATCGTTATTAGTTTCCTTGATGACATCTTAGTTTACTCTAAGAGTGAGGAGGACCATGACAACCACCTTCGAATCATCCATCAGACCCTCAAGGATCATAAACTGTATGCAAAATTTTCCAAGTGTTAATTCTGGATCAATGATATTGCCTTCTTGGGGCATATCGTATCCAGTGAGGGAATTACGTTGATATCTAAAAGATTAAGGATATGAGAAAATAGCCCAGACTAGGACTCCAACTTATATCTGGAGTTTCTTGGGTTTGACAGGGTATTACAAATGGTTTGTAGAAATTTTTTCTTCCATAGGTGCTCAACTTACCAGGTTCACACAGAATTTTTTTAAATTTATATGGTCTAACTCCTATGAGAATAGCTTTAGAAATTGAAGGACAAGTTACTGTTGCATCTGTTTTGACCCTTCCTGAGGGTACAAAGTGTTTTGTTGTGTACTATGATGTAGCCCGGGTGGGACTTGGGCGTGTACTTATGCATCATGGGAAGGTGGTAGATTATGCATCTAGACAGTTAAAGGTTCACGAGAAAAATTATCCTACTCATGACTTGGAGTTAGCGGCTATGATGTTTGTAATTAAAATCTGGTGTCATTATCTTTATGGGGTACACGTTGATATTTTCATTGACCACAAAAGTTTACAGTATGTTTTCTCGTAGAAAGAACTGAATCTCAGTCAGAGGTGTTGGTTGGAACTGTTGAAGGATTATGCCATGAGTCTACACTATCACCCGAGCAAGGCGAATGTGGTGGCCAATGCCTTCAACAGATTATCTATGGGCAGGCTTTCTCTTGTTGAGGAAGGAAAAAGGGAAATGTTGAAAGATATTCACCAGCTTGCAAATCTAGGGGTTCGACTTCTGGATTCTAAATATGGAGGAGTAATTGTTCATGAGATAGCTAAGTCTTCCCTATGTGCTGAATTTAAGGAGAAGTAGGCCGAAGACCCCATCTTGATTCAGATTAAACACAATGTGGGTCAGCAGAAGATGATGGCATTTGAAATTGGCGGTGATGGTATTTTGAGATATCAAGGTAGGTTGTGTGTACCGAATATGGATGTTTTGCGAGAGATAATCCTCGATGAAGCACACACTTTGAGGTCTGTTATTCACGCAGGATCTACTAAAATGCATCATGACATTAAGGCAATATATTGGTGGAACAATATGAAATGTGACGTTGCTGATTTTGTTTCCAGGTGTTTGAATTGTCAACAAGTTAAAGTGGAACATTTGAGACCAGGTGGTACTTCTTAAGAGATAGATTTGCCTATATGGAAGTGGGAGATGATCAATATGGATTTCATCACGGGGCTTCCGTGGTCCTGGAACCAATATGATTTTGTTTGGGTGATTATGGACCGGATGACCAAGTTAGCTTACTTTTTGCCTGTGAGGACTAACTAATCGGGAGATGATTATGCCAAACTATACATAGAGGAAATAGTTCGTTTGAATGGGACAACAGTTTCCATTATATACGATCAAGGTACACAATTCTTTTTGTAGTTTTGGCAGTCTTTTCAGAGGGTTTTGGTACCCAAGTGAACCTGAGTACTGCTTTCCACCACTAGATGGATTGTCAAACTGAACGCACCATTCATACCCTTGAGGATATGTTGAAGGTTTGTGCAATTGAATTCAAACGTAGTTGGGTAGACCATTTTCCATTGATTGAGTTTCCTATAATAATAGCAACCACGCCAGTATTAAAATATCACCTTTTGATGAACTTTATGGGAGGAGATGTAGATCACCAATTGGGTGGTATAAAGTGGATAAAACTCAACTGTTCGGGGCTGATCTTATTCATCACGCAATGGAGAAGGTGAAGATCATTAGAGAGCAACTTAAGACCGCTCAGAGTCATCAAAAATCCTATGTCAATGTTAGGAGAATGGAGTTGGAATTTGAGGTTAGTGATTGGTTGTTTCTCAAATTCTCCCCTATAAAGGGAGTCATGTGTTTTGAAAGGAAAGGAAAGATTAGTCCACGTTACATAGGACCGTATTAGATTTTGAAGAGTATTGGTGGGGTTGCCTATAATAAGATATACCCACGAGTTTGGTTTATGTACATCCGGTGTTCCATGTGTCTATGTTGAAAAAGTGTATTGGGGACCATTCCTTAGTGTTACCTATAAAGGAAGTCAATGTGAAAGACTCCTCGACATATGAAGAAAAACCTGTTGCCATCTTGGATCGACAAGTTAGGAAGCTGAGATGCAAGGAAATAACCTCGGTTAAGGTATTGTGGAAGAATCAAAAGGCTGAGGAAGCCACTTGGGAGTTGGAGGATGATATGCATGTAAGATACCGAAATCTCTTTGATCTTATGAATGTTGATATAGAAGGTATGATCTTTTCCGAATTCTTCTATCTTCTCTTTATCTTATCTTTAGTAAGATTTATTGATCTTACCTTTGACCTATGCCATCATTCGGGGATGAATGATTCAAGGGGGGGATAATGTAACACCCTGCAAAAAAAATTAGCACAGTATCACCCCTGGTAGAATGCTTAAGAACCTAGCAACTTGAAATATTTGTAAGTGTGAAAAATGACTTAGCTTCACATTAAATTATAAACTTTGATGTTCCTTAAATTGATCTTTCTGACCTCGAGTCTTGGTTTTTAAAGTTGATTCATGTTCAGGGATGTAAGGAAGGTGTCTTGAAGAAGTTTTAGATTTTTTCAACAATGGATGAAATGTGTTTGGATGTCGGAAATAGTGGCCCGACGCGAAGTCATCGTGCTATATCGATGATCGCATCGATGAAACAGTGGCCCAACACAAAGTAACCATGCTTCCTTGATGATCGTGTCGATGAAATAGTGGATCGACACGATATCAATGCGTCATGTCGGGTATAGCGTCGAGTCCCTAGTTCACATTTTCTTTTCAAATTTTTGGTTAGGAGGGGTATTTTAGTCTATTTCCCCATATCTAAACTCAGTTATAACACAAAATTAAAACATGTTTAAGGTAAAATACATCAGAAACTACTCATATTTTCTCAAATCAAAACCCTAATCTTTCCTCCTAAGATCAAGAATTCCAAGAACTTAATCAAGATTCAGGTTTCCAATCTCTCTCTTAAGCAAGCTAAGGTATGTAGGGTTGTCCTAATATCATGGGAATGATTTTTCTATGAATTTAAACAAGTTTTTAATAGTTACTTTAGTATGTATATGATTATAAGTGTGGGGTTTTAAATTTTAACAAAAAGCATGCATTGTGTTAAAGTTTTGAGAAGAATATTGAATGATCATGGGGTTGCTTTTATTATAAATCTTGAAGATTGAATTTGTGGACATGTTCTTTGGATTTTGGAAAGGAGTTAAGAATATGAGTAGCAAATCTTTTAATCCCCATGATGATGTTTATATACCCCATATGATATGAACATTAAACTATTGTGAACATGAGTTTAAAAGGCCCCTTTTTAATCATAAAAATTATGTTTAGTAAAGTTGTGCTACTTTATAAATGATGAAAATTTCTTGACTATTAAAGTGTTGGGGATCAATATGAATGTGTTGAATGAAAGGAAATCTTACTGGTGTTCATATAAATTATTTGCATAAAAAGTGCTGAGAATCGATGTGATACAATTGACGTGCAAGTCAGGGTATGAAGATTCTCCGTAGAGGATTTTCCCTCGAAGGAAAGAGAAAAGAATGTTGTGTGTATGATGCATTTTTTCTTATAATAAACTTAAAATATGGCCATTGCGGGTTAGATAGTTTCCCGAAGAAAGCATGGGTCAGAAGACTATATTCTACCATGATTTGATGACATGAGACTTTTGTACCCTTGTATGTGATCTTGTGTACCTAGTATTATGTTGTCCAAACTCAGGACCCATGGTTAGGAGCCCTGCTTTGTGATCTTAAGCCCAAACACGACACATTGACCTGATTCGGGCTTATGGCACCCTATTGTGCGATCTTGAGAGTCCTCCCCTATTTTTTTCTCCAATCTTGGCGGCAAATCAAGATCTAGCAGTCGGTGAAAGTGTGAACTTATAGGGTGTACCATCTAGCTCAATAGTGCTGAGGTGTTTTTGAAAACCCATTATATTATGCCCATGTATTTCCAAATAATTTTTGCAATAATTTGTTTCATAAAAGCTCTCACCTATGTTGTATAAAAGTTGTGCTTTGATTTTTTTTATGATTACTCTGCGTATCAGTACATCTATATTGATCCCCGATATTTCAGTGTCTAAGGCTCAATCCAGGGGTCCCGCTAAACTGTAGATTTGCCAAATAGAAGGGTGTTGTTGGTGAGCCTCCCTTACTTTGGAAGGTCATTTTTAGAGCTTTATTATTTCATTATGGTATTGGTCCGACTGTGGGCCTTGTCCCAGTCCCTAAGTAAGATATTGGCTTTGATGTATTAGAGATTTTGTAGACTGATGTTAGATACTGTTAGAGGTTTATGACATTCCATTTTGGATTATTCAGTTGTATTATAACATTGACCATGTTTCCATGTGTTGAAATTTCTATATTCTTTTTATACTTCTTAGATGATGTGCATGATTATCAGAATGAAACAAGGGGCTCAGGCCATTATGGTCCGGAATACCCTTCATAGACAGGGCCTGGTTTGGGTCGTGACAGGTAAGGATCTCATTTACATGCCTCCCATGAAGAATAAAAAGGTGCATGTAGAGTTGGTCCCACAACAGGTAGATGAAAATCAAGTTGCAAGTGAAGGTATAAAAATTTGGGGAAGTTTGAGTACCCAAAAACTTATAGTGCTGAGGATGTGCATAGAAGACCAACACAACAATTCCTTTCAAGTTTTAAAAAGGCTAAGGAGGATGCCCATTTTAAGAAGTTCTTTAACACATTCAGAGAACTTAAGATTAATCTTGCTCTATTAGATATTACTCTAAGTAATTGAAGGATATCGTGACTAATAAGATGAAGCATATGATGTTGAGATGGTGGAACTTACCGAGTAATGTATTTTTGTGATGATGAGGAAGATGCGCATGAAATTAAAGGACCCAATGAGTTTCACCCTGCCTATACAAATTAGTGAGAGTGATGTGGTCCATGACTTGAGGGATTAGGGGAAAGGATAAACTTAAATCCCCTACAAGTGTTCCACACTATTTGATTGGGAAAGTAGCGGCCATGCTTTGTGTTACTTCTAATGGCGAACAGAACCAGAGTTCATCCCAAAAGAATTACTGAGTAGATGCTCATTAAGGTTGATAAATTTATTATTCCTACTATCTTTATTGCTCTTTATTATGATGCATATAAAAGGGTACCAATAACCTTGGGACATCCATTCTTAGAAAGAGGAGAATCATTGATTGATGTGGGAGAAAGAACTCGAAAGATTTGATTGGATGATGTAGAGGTCATCTTCAAAGCTTACATACAACTCCATCCACCTTTACATTATAAAGTCTTATGCATTAATATCTCAATGGAATTGGATGAGTGTGGAGTTGAGTTCTAACCACTAATGACCTCTTCGAACTCTCTCATAGAGATGCCGAAACCACCCTCACGACTGAAGTTGGAAAAATTAAGGAGCCTGAAGAGTCTTTTATTGAAAAAGATACATACTTTGAGAGTAAATACTCAAGAATTCATAAAAGAGTGAGAAGATGAACTCCAAGTAGGAGGAAGAAAGTGAAGAAATATGTATAAGAGAAGTAATGTAGGTCGTGCCACAACATAAAATTAGGATCTTCTTGAGAGGTAACACAAGTTATGGTAGGTATTTTGTTTTTATATTTTAGCATTCACTTCTTGTAGTTTTTTTACTTAAGTCACAGGTTGATGTGGAGTCTGAGTACTGGAAACCTAAGCTAAGGAGTATGGAAAAGACTAGTGTGGGGTTCATCAATGTTATTAATACTTAAAGATGCTACTTGCTAGGCCTATAGGTCTCAAAGAGTATTTCTATCCCTACTTTGAATAATACTTTGGGGGATAAAGGGTGTTTTAAAGTGTGGGTGGGGAATCTTCCAATGGTTTAGGGTGAAATAATGCTATAGGGCCTGTTTTTATTTGTTTTCTTAGTTTTTGAGTATATTTGAAAAAATTACAAAAATATTTTTTCTTTAGTAGATTTTATAGTTTAGTAGTTGTGGTGTCAGTTTAGTAGGTGCACACTTCACCTATCCCTCTATTAGTCTTTTTGGCTCTTTTTCAATGAGGTTCCCTTTGAACCTACTATCCCTTTTTTTTTTCATTTTGAGGGTTAAATTTTAAAATTTGTGTAAGGAATAAGTTAGATGTTCTTGCTATGTGCTATGTGTGATTACATAATTTAAGTGATTTTGAATATGAAATCATGTTGATTGTATTGAATGACTAATGTCGAGACACCTAGGCTCACTTTTAGGACTCTTATGCATTGTTGGCTTAATTCTAAATTCATGAAGTCGCTTGGTTTAGAGTCTATAACAATCCTATTTGATTTGAGCATGTTCCATGTGTGATGGGATTTTTTGTTGTATTCCTTGTTAGATTTGATGTTTAGAACTTCCCAAGTGTGTGTACAAAGTGGTATAGGAATTTCTTTACTAGCCATGTTTTGTACCTTCTTTTATCTACCCTTGTGCATGATCCTAGTTAGCCCCATTGAGCCTTTAGCCTATTCCTTGGTATCCTCATATGTAACCTATTCCTTTTCTTTGATTGACCATAATTTGATCCAAAGCTCCTAAGTGCTTTAGTTTTAAATTTAATAGGGTTAAGGAGTGTAGAATTGAAGAAAAAAAAGGTGAATATGAATCCCCAAAGTAGTAGCTATTGGAGTTGAAAAAGTGTATGTGTTTGGGTTGGGAATAAAATAATGAACTCAAAGAAAAATTATGCAAGAATCTAATCATGTGGTGATTAGAATTCTCCATCCTCATAATTTTTAAACTTACTTAAAGAGATTGGGATAAACAAAAGAGATGTGTGAAGGTATATGTGGTGAAAATCTGGTTGTATAGAAAGTGTTCAGTGCATGATGAGGTATTAAAGCTTTTAGGGAAGATAGTCACTATTTCTGGCTAGAGTGGTTCCAACCCGTCCCTTAACCTACATTACATCACCAAAAGTCATGTTTTATCTTAAGCCTTAACATTCTGATATTATTATAGTTCTACAGTACGTAAAAGACTATGGTTCATCTTGTGTGACATTGAATTCTTTCTGAAGGTGAGCGTAATTTGGTTCTTATACCCATTCCTGTGATAAATTGCATCTTTATGAGTAAATATGGGTAAATCACTTGTGGTGAGGTCACATGTTGGATGATAGTTGGGTGACTTATATGGTCTCTTTGATTAATTAATACACATGATTTTTCAAACTTTGTGGAGTCAATTGTCAAGGCTAGGATGTTTAGTAGTTGTATTCATGAGTTTTCAAAAGTATATGACATGCTTTTTTGTGGAACATGTTATCTTTGCAGTCATTGTAGTTCTAGCTTGAGCATATTATAGGTAATAGTAAAATTGGAGTAATCCTTATGTGGTGCTTAATGTGAATAATTTATTTAGGACGAGCTATACTTAGGTGCATTTATGCACATAAATATCGTTATCTACTCTTATTTAGCATAGTTTTGAGGACTTCACATGTGAATGATGAGTTGATATTTGTATAATTGTTCACGTAAATATTAAATTACATGTTTATAGTGTTTATGTTGTGTTTGAATAAAATTTTGGAATCGAAATGTTCATTTAGAGTTTAGACGAGAAAACTAGTATTCTTCATTTAATTTATGTGTGTTCTAGTTTGTCTCAATGAATTCAATAGTGTTGTAAGCTATAATACATTATGTTATATGAGATAGTAATCTTTTTTAGATGATGAACTTGATAATGGGATGATATACGAGATGTTTTTTAAGAGGAAAAGCTACTACGAAGCTAGAAACTCAATGCCAAATTTATGGAGAAAAAAAGGACCAAAGATGGAATTGCTGAGCTTAGGGGCGTGCCACACCATCTAGCATCCTCTATAGAGGCGTTCCACACCCTTAGTCATAAAACATAAGTGGATTTCCAGTGTGTCACTAGTATAGGGGAGTGTTACACTTTCTATCCTCCGCGATAAGGGTGTGGTAAGCTAGTGTATCAAAATCGGCCAACTAGTTCCAACTATACATAGAACACTAAAATCTTTTTGCAAACTCCCGGGACGAAAATTCGGGATTGTAAAAGACTTAAGTAGGCTTCTCCTAAGGTTTTATCATTTCCTTTAGTTTACTTTTCAATTTGTCACATGAATTTCTTAATTGTGATTCTTTCTAATTCCTTGAGTTGCTAAACACCCTCACCTAGTGCTGAGACCAAGAACATGAGTACTTAATCTTGGAATTATGTTATTTTATATTATTTATCATTATCTATTGTACATATATTCCTATTATTTACTATTCTACGGATTGGAAACACTTAGTATATACAAATATTTCTATTGTGAGCCCGGAAAGAGGAATGATAAAATAAAATGGGGAATGTTTGGAGTAGGATATTAATAATTCAATTAATTAAGGTTAGGATTAGAGATTAAGATAGGAAGATACCTAATTATTAGGATTTTGTTCACATACGATATGAAATATAAATGAGTTTAACTTAGTTCTTTTATCCCTGCTCAACGATATAGTTGTGAGGCTAAGTTAGATAGTTTATTAAAGGTTTGAAAGACCATATTCTTGATATCAACCCCGTGACCCAACAACCAAAATAACTAACTAAACCAATGATATTTCATAGCTAAGTAGGATTGTTCGTAGTGCCTCAACCCTGGTTTTCTCCCAATTATTGTTCAACTACTTTAGATTACAACATTGTTTTAGTTTTAATTTAAGTTTTCAATTCTTGACCATTCATAGTTATTTATGTACTTGTTTAATCTTAGTATTGAACAAGAATTGGATAGTTGTTGAGCACAAGTCCCTATGCGATCAAATTTTGGCTTTCTAGGCCACTTTTCGACTTGTGTAACCACTTACACTTATGTATGTGCTTGGGCGCATCCGAAAGTTTTATGATCTAGCTATCTCTTGTAACCCTAATTTGCATTGAGTCATATTAATTGCATGTATTGTAACTCCCCATGTTTCTAAGGAAAGAGTCAACGCGATGGTACATTGACGTCTTGTGCGGGTGAGAGCTATGATCCATGGACAAGTATTGTCACTTTTTGTAAAAGAAGCTTCAGTTTAAGGTTAAAAATAGCAATTTAATTGGGGATAAACAATCATAATTCTTCTCATTTTAGGCCTAACTCTAACTTATACCATGAACATGATTCAAATGATTTCTAATAATTCGAAGATGTAATTCAAGTTTAGGAAGTATAGAAATGTAACACCCCGATTTTCTGAATTGAAACGCTACACGGAGCTCATGACCCCGAGGGACCACAAGCTATCCCATGACTGATATATGTACTTGTACATTGCTTAACATACATGTAATATGCGAAAAACATGAACAATAGACCATAAGGTTCAACTAAAATAATTATAACATCTATGTGAGTGAAAAATACCCAAGATAACGGAAGTATGAATCAAAATTGAACTAAATCTGAACTGTATCTGAAAGCCTCGAAGTACTGACTGAATAACAAGTTGAAGGAACATGTCTCAAACTAACTCCGTAAACTAAAAACTAACTGAAATAATAAATGAATCGAATCATATCGTCCTCGAATGAATAGGACTCACTGTAGCTCTGTATAGTGGAATGCGAATGCTACTGCTGGTCTGGAACTCGTGTATCTGAACCTATGTTGTAACATAAAAAGAAAGCACCATAGCACAAATGCGTCAGTACAACTAGAGTACTGAGTATACAATTGAGGTAGGCTAAATGAAAAGGGTTTACATGCATGAGCAATGCTAGCTGACCGACTAATATGAACGTGAAAGTGCAAACATACATACATAATAACTGGAAACGTAAATACGTAATAGTGGATTTGTACGCTAATATATGATTTACTGATTTCTGACATGACTGAAACTATGGTTCTGTCAACATGGGTGACTGTGTCTGATAGTCTTGGGTGTGATGGAACTATCTGAGTTCCGTACTATAACTGAATTTGACTGTATCTGGCAGTCCTGGTATATTGATATCTGAAGAACTATCTGAGTTCTTTTACTGAGACTGAGCCTGAAACTGTGGGAGGTAGTTGTTTAACCAACATTCCCCAATAATGCATATAACTAAGTTGGGGTACAATCTCTGCCTCGACTGGAGGGGTGTCAATACCACGCCACTGGTAAGGACAATTGTGAGTGACCCTCATCTGGAAAGTACTCGAATGAGAACGGTGCGAACCCTAAACTGACAGGTTAAGACACCTCATTAACCCTAGTCTGACAGATTAAGATGTCTCAACCTACGCTGGCTATGTAGTTCTAGAACACAAGGATAACTGCTAAGAATCACACCCTAAACTGGTAGGTGAGTTCCCATCCTTGGGTTCACTCGATGCTAACTTCTACTCCCATCTAAAGAGACTGAACATGATTTAACTGACTGTACATGGACTGAGTAACCGACTTCCGTTGACTGATGGAATAGCACTACTATCTAAGATTTTGCTGAGATCATGAGATTTCAGAGGTTTCCTGAGTAACATGACTGACTGAGTTCTATAGATCATGGCTTGACTGAGATTATTGGGGTAACGTGACTTGTCTCTAGGCACACAACTATATTTTTTGGGTACGAATACTCCCAGGACTCGATGGAAGGAAACTGACACACATGACATTACTTGATCACAAGATTTGAGTCCACAGTTCATAATATCGTACATAAGGGATTTCATACTAAGCATGGTTATCAACAATGTATTGCATAGAAAGGATTTCATGTCACATGGAAGTACTTGCACAACCTTAATATCATGTTCATTGCATAATCATACTAACAACACATATCAATAGCATGGAAGTTCATGTGGAATCAACTTAAGAATTGACATAGCTTGTCATTTAAATACCATGGGGTCATGGGAACATGATTTTTAGATTTCTAGGCATTTTAACAAACACCTTGCAAGCACACTTTGGGGCATAGGTTTTCTCAACAATTTTAATCATCTTGAACCACCCAAATTCATGGGTTTTAACTACAAGCATGCATACATACTGAAAGTCAACTTAAATTAATATATTGAAGCTTAAACAATGATCATTAACATGAACAACATCACATAACAACAAGGAAATCCAAGTTTCTCATTTAAAAGCATGGTTCTTGAACTCTATGAACAAAAGGGGTCCATAGATGAACACTACGTATACCTGACTTAGGGTTCTTGACGTTTTTTGAACTTGAAGGGATTGAAATACTTTGATTCTTGAAAAGGATTGGGTCTTGTTCTTGGATATTAAATTTATAGAGAAACCCTAGTTTTTGTTTGTGAAATAATAATGAGCATAATGGATGAATTCAGACTTATCTGGGTATATGTAGGCGAGTGATAAGTGACCAAAATACCCCTGTTAAAATGACCTAGAAATAAACTAAACGTGGCGTGTGACGGTCTGAATGACGGTCCGTCAGACACTTGATGGTTTGTCACTTAGCACGTCAGACGTGGACCAGAAATAGGGTTCACTGGATAAGAGTTGACGACCTGGATGACGGTCCATCACAACTTTGACGGTCCGTCAACTCGTCTGTCAGTCCTTTTCCAGTACGTGGCTCAACTGCCTTGGCTATGATGGTCAAAGTGGTGGTCCGTCACTTATGTGTCGGTCCGTCAACTTGGCCGTTATACCTGGGCATTTTCGACAGCTCCAAGTAAAACTCAATAACTTCCTAGTCTGATGTCGGATTTGGACAAAATTGGTACCGTTGGAAAGCTAACTCAATTTCCCAGGTGATAGAAATTGAAAATCTCAAAATACCACGTGTACAAATATAGTTTTGCATTTTAAAGTAAGTCCTAGCATCCTTGAGATGATTTCTGGCTAGAAAAAAGGCATGGATATTACAAGAAACCTTACCTCAAAAGATCAAAAACCCATAGTACAAAAAATGACCCCTTGCTATTCCTCTACTCCTTAGAAATGTGGGAATGAAAAATTACTTTTCTAGTTTTAAAATTTGAAATTAAATTTTTTTGACCACTACGACAGTACTTTAACCTCTTCAGTAGCACTATTGTGATGGTAAAGTTACTATTGTAGTGGCTTACAAGCCTATTCAGGTCACCATTGTAGTGGTACTTTTACATTTAACCATGAACCACCAGGTTATTGCCAAGAAAGTTATGGAAATCACCTTGAGGAGTGGTAAAGATCTCATTGATAGGACTCCCAAGAAGAATGAGAAGGTGCAAGTAGAGTTTGTCCCACGACAGGTGGATGAAAAGCAATTTGCAAGTGAAAGGGATAAGAATTTAGGGGAAGTTTGATTACCTAAAAACTAATCCAGTTGAGCATGTGCATGAAAAACCAATAGAACCATTCACTCAAAGGCTTAAAAGGTCTAAAGAGGATGCCCATTTTATGAAGTTCTTTGACAAAATAAGAGAACATCGCAGTAATCTTCCTATAGTAGATGTTTTGCAGTGTATGCCTAAGTACGCTAAGTACTTGAAGGATGTGGTGACTAATAATATTAAGCTACAGGATATTGCGATAGTGTCACACTGAGGAGTGTAGTTCAGTGGTGATGGGGAAGAGGCCCAAGTAAATGAAGGACCGAGGGAGTTTCACCCTCCCTATATAAATTGGTGATAGTAATTTGGCCGATGCTTTGAGTGATTGGGGGAAAGTATAAACATAATTCCCCAAGATGTGTTCCATGCCCCTAGATATGGTCCAACTAAGGTGTTCTGACAATAGGACCTTCGGGGAGGCATGATTTGAAATTCAGAAATTCATTAGTTAGGAGAATTTCACTATAACTAAACTCTGTAGCACAAAGTAGAACATTAAGAAAGGGAAACATTTCTAATTGCCTCATAGCCTCCATCAAATAAGTGTGGCATTCTTCACTTCATAAAAAGGATTTTACTCAATGTATCTTTGTAGACACCCTGGGACCTTGAGCCATGACGGGCGTCCCGAACTACAAAGGACGAGATGGACCCTAAGAAGACTATCATAGGCATAATTCATCCAATAAAATGTGTAATAACATTATGAGGTTTTCAAGAAGTTTATTAAGCAAATTTGCAATTTAAAGTCATAACATAACACAAACCAAGATCTAAACTATGAAGCCTTCACTACTAATTATCTGTTTAAGCCAGGACAAGGCCTTCTGGCTGACCCTAAAACTAAAATAAAATTGAACGTATAAGTAATTTTCTTCCAAAATATGGAGGGCTCACTAACATAAATACTGCGTAGGACCTTACTTTAGTGTTCGATCAAGGGACTGAGCCTGAGATCCTACATGATGAAATAATGTCGTCGCCCGAGTACACTGAATACTTGGAATATATTGGTATGCAGAACATTTTAAAACAACATATATTTCATTTAAATAATCAAGAGCATTGTGAAAACACTATAGCATAATAAAGATCAATAAAACATGGGCATAGTTAAAGCATTATTCAAATCTCATAAAACATAGAGTAAACCCTTTTCTTTCATTCTGAGCTAGATGGTACACCCTAAAAGTCTAGTACACGATGAGTTATATGGGTACGCCATTAACTCATCGACCAATACCCCAATTTGATTATGACTCAAGGATTGGAGTGTCCAATCTAGTGTACAAGCGCATCTTCAAATTATAGGTGATAATCCATATTTAAAGACAAAATCACCCCCACATCGGCAAAACACAGTTTTTGAGAAACAAGCTTTCTTTTCATACCTTCTTCAGATAACCATCTAACTCTCTTAGAAACTACTTTATCATCATAAAATTCATAATCCATACTTATAAATGTTCATCTCATATTCTATTAAGGGCATTTCATAAGAAGGTATCGTCATACCTTGACTTGCAAGTGGTACCATATCATATCATATCTATAGCGCTTCTTATTCAAAAACATATTATTGACCGCCAAGATGATTTAAATACCACAAGAGAGTTATCTTTCTAAATGGACATACAAGATTTGGCAAAGCATTGTTCTTTTAAGACATAACTCTTAGGTTTCTTTCATAATTCATGCAAGTTTCATGAGATAAATATGAGTTTAAGTATAAAGGATACTTTCTAAAAATAATATAAACAAATAGTCCATAATTCAATAAAAGAAACATTCAAACATCAATCTTTCTGTAGACATTTGATAACCCATAATTGTTGTTAAATACTTAATTCTTATCATAATGAGGGGTTCATAATTCAAACACTTCAAACAACTTAAAACCCTACGACATATGCACAACAGAGAAAATCTAATGTTTGTAAAAAAAAACCATAGATAATAAAACAATTTCATTATTAAAAAGTGTTTTGTAATTCATGCTTTTCAATCAATTTCAAAGTTTTAACTATAGGGTTTATTAAAATATCATACTTATTCCCATGTATGTTAGGATAGTTCTACGTACATTTTTTGAAGAGGACGGAGCATAAATTTATCCTAGAAGCTTAGAAATCTTTAAACATAAGGGGGTTTTGTCCTTTCTTACTCTAATAATTCCTTCAAGATGACTTTTAATGCAATAGGGATGTTTTTAAGGGCTGAACCAAGTATATGTGGAATAGGGAACAACGTAAGGGTATAAAAAAAAACTAAATTCCCTTAAAATATATCAAAAACTGTGTTATACCAATTGAAATGAAGGGGTGCAAAGTGACCCCCTACGTTGGAAGGCAACCTCATAGTGCGACCCCTTGCTTGGGGAAGCCGCCTCGCGGAACGACCCCTGGTATAAATTTTCTCTCTTATGAAATGGGTCCATCACACTGGTGATACAATAGCCTTTAATTGTGATCCACACAACGAGCGTATATCACATGAAGTCCCCCTCGCATTGCACGGGTCATATCATTGTTCGAAATCTCCCCAACCCAATCTAACCCATCCTAAAGTTGTTTATATTTGATTTAGGGGTCTTGTAGGTTCGTTCTATATTTTTTTTATTTTTTTTGAAGTCTGGGTGTCACATTATCCATCCTTGGGATCATTCATCCCTGAATGATGACTCAAGATATGCCAAGTATGAACTCTTATAAATTTACATGAAGTAAAACTAGTAGAGTAGGTTATATACCTTCTATGAAGTTGTCCAATGATTCAAATAGTGATGAGTACCTAGGATGCATATAATCTTCCGATTCCCAAATAGCTTCCTCTATTTTTTGATTCCTTTACAACCCCTTGACTGAAGCTATCTTTTTGCTTTTCAATTTTTGAACTTTCTTGTCTAATATTACTTTGGGAACCTCTTCATATAACAAGGAATCAATCTCCCCAACAGAGGGAAAGACAAGGGAATGATCTCCAACACATTTCTTATGCATGGACACATAAAAGAGGTGATGAGCTGAAGGCATGTTTGTGGGCAAGTCTAACTCATACACAACACTACTAATCTTCTACATAATCTGATAAGGACCTATGTAACGAGGAGTGAGATTTCCCTTCTTCCCAAATCTTATAACCCATTTCACACGGATACTTTTGGAAATACCCAATTGTCCACCTCAAATTCTAACTCCATTCTTCTCACATTGGGATAGGACTTTTGGCAACTATGGGCTATTTTAAGTCTCTCCTTAATAACCATCACCTTTTCCACCACTTGATGTGCAAGATCAGGTCTAAAAAATTATGTTTCAGTCAGTACATACAAACAAATCGATGATCTACACCCTCTACCATAGAGAGCTTCAAAAGAAGCCATTAGGATACTAAAATAATAACTGTTGTCGTAGGAAAACTCTATTAGAGGCAAGTAGTCTACCCAACTAACTTTAATGTCAATCGCATACCTTAGCATGCCCTTTAAAGTCTAAATTGTTCATTCGACTTGCCTATCTGGTTGAATGTAGAAGGAGATGCTAAGGTTCACTTGGGTACCCAAATGGAAGAAGCACTACTCAATCATAACTCATATTTGTTGATCTACTCAAGGTGGGACATGGAGTGAAGATACAATACAATCACGAAGTGCTTCATCAATTAAGTGTTTGAATCATAAGTAGAGAGACGCTTTGGCATAAACACAACATAGCGCGAGTACTTAGAACAGACCATAGGGAGAAACACGAGTGCTTATATCACGAGTCATATAACATCAGTTTTGAATTCATGAAGTCAACAATTGAGGCAAAGACTTGTACTCGAAGCTATCGCTTCTTATTTTCAGAGCCAAAAAAGTATAAGTTCCCACAGTTTTATCATTTTTGATAATCCCAACATAAAAATGAATCGGTAACATATGAAAGTATAGTTTCATAGAACCAAGTATGATTTGGGACACAGATTTATGGTTTATGAGCAACATAACATAAAGCTTGGATTCTTGGAATATTGTATCACTAAGGGACATTATTGCTTCTAGTTTGGAGGTTGAAACATGACATGAGTTAAATAAAGTGCTCAAACCTTAGAATAGGAAGGACTTGAATACGTAAGACGTTGGTAGAATGACCTCTTAAATTGGAGTAGGAGGAGCTTTCTTGAATAGGAATTGATTTTATCATGATTCTTTCTTGGAACTTGACACCACAAGAAAAATTTAGGAACTACCTTAATTCATCATCTCCACTTTAGATCAATGTCACAATCCTAAACTAAAGGACATATCTTCTTATTAAATCTTCAAGCACAACACTCAACATAATGGGGTATCACCATACACATAAATGCTAAACGTTCCCTTTTTAACAATACTCTAAAGGCATTTCTTTCCAAGAACGCTACTCTTAATTTTTGCTATCCTCTATAGCCATCAACCTACAACTTGCAGTCTCATGAGAATATACATCCTCACTCTATATCATAAAAAAATCCACTTTGCACTACTTAACATTCTAACATTAGACCGTTAATCACATAACTTACATCATAATAATATTTTTAAGACTATACCAAAGGCACATACTACCTACTTATATTTCCTCAATTCATCTCTCAATAACATCACACAACAACTCCTTAGTCTTTCCCATACTATAAAATCCAAGAACATGAACTAGGTACACGCGACAGTTATATCATAAAATCTTACATAAAGCCTTACTACTAGGGGGTGCAACTTATTCTTATATACTTACGCCCTTATCTACTTAATGACTCCACCACAATTCATCATTTTAATACTAATCCTCATGTACACATATACCTCACAATTACCACTTAAATTTTTCATAAATTATCAACCTAGGATCTTTCACGTATCACATCAAGCCTACTAATTCTTTCCCAAAAAACATACATCATTAATCTTAAGGTACTATTCTCACCACCACAATCCATATCTAAAGTTTAAGCCTATTGTCTAACCCCAATTATGTAACACCAATGAAGCAAGCCACATATTGTACTAGTCCATTAAATAAAAATATCAACCTAAGTCTCTTTCTTCACTTAACTATGACCCATAAGTTCATCCTCTCAACGACATTACTACTACACCTCAAAATGTACCACATACCTTCTCACATGTAGTACTAGCTTACAACTACTAGAGAAAAGATATCAAATGGGGTAAAGTCACAAAACAGGGATAGTCGATGAAAATCTTATATTATATCCCATTCCAATCTTATCAACATATTATAATTTCTCACATTATACTTACTTAACCAAGCATACATTTTGACTACCTTCATATTCCACTTACGCCAATGAGTCTCTACCCATAACTTATTGACTAATCTATCCCTGCCCATTATAACCTATAAATGATTTATACAACCACCATAACTATGCATTCTGAGATCCTTCCCTATTTTGAATAAATAATAATCGTATCCAGTCACTTCCTTCACAAACTACCATACAATCTACAATTATTTCTACAACAATAGTCTATCGTTATAAAATGGAAAACCATTCCTTAATCAATGGTTATACAACTAAAACTATTTATTTACACAAAAATCACCCTAACTCTGACTTCTAACCTTGTGACTTCATATCACCAACTTCTTGGCCGAATTCACTACTAATACGCCATGACACTTTAACATATGCTACTACTTGGGTGGAAATATAGTTCCAATATTCTGATACACATCATTACCCTTATGCATGACATCTAAAACAAAAATTTTGAAAGGTGACTGAATACACTTCTTACCTCAAGCTAAAAAGCACGATTTCATCAGGATAAAAGTATACACTTAAATCAATACACCTTGAAGCACTAATAGACTCCTCTCAAGTCCTTTTGCTATCGCATAACTTTATGGATAACTCAATCAGGGAGAACTATATCACTAGGGGAGCTAGCTCAATCAGGGAGAACTATATCACTAGGGGAGCTAGCTCAATCAGGGAGAACTATATCACTAGGGGAGCTAGACTCTTAGATGTGTATCGCCTCAACAATGAGGCATGGCACTAGAAATTAGAACAAGGAATGAATTTTGATAACTTTCTTATGGAAAATACTATAGCACGAACTAGAGTATGAAAAAATAAGAAACAACTCCTAAATGCCTAATAGCCTCCTGATTCTAAGTATGGTGAACAACATACCCATAAGCAAGACTCTACTACACATGACTTCGCAAACCCCCTAAGACCATAAACCATGCTCTGATATCAAGTTTGTCATGACCCGAACCAAGTCCCAGGCCGCGATGGGCATCTGAACCGTGAAGTCCTGAGAACCATCTTTAATTGGCAATCATACCCACCATTCATATACTTATAAGAAAATGAAGAAAAGATAACAAAATAGAATCATGGTCATTTTTCTACTTCAACTGTACAATATGAAATTAAGTTCATGAATATTTGAAAACACATGACACCAGTCTGTGAAATCTCAAACAATAAGAAAAGCAACGTCTATCAAAGAAAAGTGGGACAAGGACCCCAGTCGGACCATGACTAAAGCTAAATAACAATATTCCATAAAAAAGGCCTTCCAAAAGAAGGGAGGCTCACCAACTGCAAACTTCTAATAAATCAATCTAAGTCTTAGCGGGACCCCGGGTCTATGCCTCGAATTCTAAAATAGAGGGGGTCAATACAAATTTATCGGTAGGCAAAGCAATCCAAAATAACGTACTTTTATATGACATAAATGAGAGCAATTTATGAAATATTTTACATATAATATATGAAAATTCATGGGAATACTTAAAAGACTTTGAAACATTTCTTGAAACCATGACTTACTCTTTATCTTACTTCTAAGCTACGTGGTACACACTATAACTCTACAATCACACGGGCTATATGGAATCCATTCTTAACTCGGCGTCCAAGCTCATAATCCATGTTTGTCGCAAGGGTTGGAGTCTCTATCTCTAATATTCCTAGTGGCAGTACACCAGCATATATTCCCTCTTGGGGAAATAATAAACCCATATCGGTAAAACACGGTTTCCAGTAGTGAGCCTTTACACTCAAATGCCTTCTTTGAGTAACTACCTAACTCTCTTTAAGCCCATTTTAAACTATTTAAGACATACATTCTTTGAAATCAAAATATAAAAATGTTACTCTGTTATGACATTCATTTGTTTGGTATCCTCATACCAAGACTTGTAAGTCATATCTTTAAGCCATAAAAGAGCATATTACAGTACTTTCATTCAAAAACATATTTAGACCACCAAGTCGTTCAAACAGTACATGAGGATTTTTATATTGAATTACATGAAACTTATGCGAAGACTCTCTCTTTCAACTCTTAAAACATGTGGTGGTCCATTACTTATAGCAAGGCATGTAACTCTTTAAATCATCACTTTTTATTTACATTAATAAGAATCACACTTTCTTCAGTTCATAACCAAAACAAAGTCTCAAATGATTGTAAAGTCATTTGTATCATGCTTCTCAATATGCAATTTAATAATTCATGACATATGAAAACAAGAGGCTTTATAACAGAGAGAGGGATTATAAATTCCATGCTCTCAATTCAACGTTCCCACTCGAAACACATATATACTTATATACGAGTACAAATCAAATTTAGGGTAAGGACTAAGAACAAAATATTATCTCATTGAAAGAGTTCACAATGCATACTATTTAATGTAATTCAAAACCCTTTATAAATACATGATTTCTCAACATTCAAAATATTATAAAATGATTTCAGCATGCCCATGTTGTAACACCCTGTAAAAGTCGTGCATGGATTAGCCTTTAATAGAGTGCCCTTAGACTTAAAAACTTGAAAAATTTTCCAAGTGTAATGAGGACTTAGAGTCATTTTAGCTGGCAATCTTCAGGATACAACTTTTCAACCTTCCCGACACCCGCTTTTAGATTTTCAAGTTGCGTTATAATCGGGAAATATCATAGTACATCTCGGATAAGTTTCGGAATTTTTCGGAATGCATAAGGCTGCGTTTGGATTTAAAAACAGTAGCAAAACGCATAGACTATTGCCCAGTTTTCAGCATTTCAGGGTCAATTTCAAACGATCATAACTCCCTGTATATAATGAAATGTGTGAGATATAATATATCAAACAAAATCTCTTTGAGTTATCTTTCAATTGCAGTTGGTTTCATCCAATTTGAGTATATGAGTAAAAAGTTATAATCGATTTACTCCAGTCTACCAAACTGTCAACTGAGGGACAGATTTGACCTTAATTGTTCCTTAGGGGTATTTTGGTAATCCTCCACCCCTATATATACCACCAACACGGGATTTAATCCCTCAAACACCATAATACACATACTTTTCCCAAAATTTCTCAAGAACTCTCCCTAGGGTTTCAACATTAAAACCCAAGCAACTCAAGATTCAACCGCGGGTTCGTGAAACAAATTACAGATTTGGAATCCTCTTGACGTAGGCTTCGATAGACACCCAAAATTAGTGGAGAACAAGGTACGCGGGGTTTTCCTAAATTCTCATGGGCATAGAAAAATCATGTTTTAGAATGGGGTTTTAAATTATGTATATATATTTATGTATAAGATGTTTTAACATCATTGTTTTTGTCTTTTGACCATCTCCAAAGCGATTTGACAGTTTATATACATATATGAATGAATGTGTTTCAATTTTGAATACATGAACTTTCTAAAGACATTTGACCACCAGGTGTTTGATGAAATTTCTGCATGAATTGAACTTTAAGTTTCGGAATATGAAATCCTTTACATCAGTTACATGTTTTGGTGGTCTAAACTATGTTTTGAATGAAAGCTCTTGCTTAATACATTGTGTCTTAGAAAAATCATGACTTGCAAGTCTTGGTATGACGATACCAACTCAGACTAATGCCATATCAGACTCAGACTAACAGATATTTTAGACTTTCATGATTTTAGACATTCAGAATATTGCATGTACAGAAAAGGTTAAAAATGGGCGTACAGAGATGTTAGGTGGTTCCCCGAAGAGGGCTTGAGTTCAAGCGACTCATTTTCTTAAACCGTGGTTTGCCGACTCGGGTATACTATTATGCGCTGACTTAAATGTCTTGTGGCGTATCAGACTCAGACACTCCAACCCTTGCGGCACACTTGGGTTGGGGGCTTCCCCGCCGAGTCAATGGCGGATTCCATACAGCCCGTGGAATATCAGACTTGTAGGGGAATACCACCTAACTCAGAAGTAAAACACAGATCATGATTTGAAATGAACAGACAGGTTACACGTTTTCAGAAAGTGCCCATGTATTTTTCAGAAACAGTTTTATACATGATGTCTTGATGAAAAATTTCTTTCACTTAATATGTATATATATATATATATATGTATGTTCCATTATACTATTTTTTTGGATTGCTTCGCGTGCCAGTACTTTTGTGCTGAGCCCCCCTCCTTCCAGGTTCTGAGGCACAGTCTAGGGGTCCAGCTACTCAGTAGACATTCTCGAATTTGCAGACTTGATCTCACAGTGGTGAGCCTTCTATTATTCGGAAGTCCTAATTATGTCAGACATTATCTTATTTATTATGTTTTTGGTTTACTGGGGGCCTTGTCCCAGTTTCTTTTCAGACAGATGTTTATGTTCTTAGTAGAGATTTCACAGACTGATGTCAGATAGTATTATTTAGAAATGTTGCAGAACTTGACCATGTTTTCCGTACTCAGTTTCAATTCCACATTTTATTATGATTATGAATGTTGTGCATGATAACCAGATAGAGAATGGGTGTTCCGGGCCTTCATGGTTCGGGATGCTCGTCACAGCTAGGGCCTAGGCTCGGGTCGTGACACATGTAGTTTAGGAAAACCCCACGTACCTTAATGACAAAGAATTTGTGAAAAGATTGAACCTTTAAGCTTGATTGAGCAAACCCTAAGTTGATTTTTCTCCCCTTGTGCTTTAAAAGATGAATTAGGGATTTTTAAGGAGGAAATAACGTGCATCAGGGTTGAAGTTCATCTAAATATGTTCAAGGATTGTTATGGGGTGCGAAAATTCTTTGTTTACCTTGAAATAACTTAAAACAGGGAAATTACATGTTATAGCCCCAATAGTAGGTGAGTTTGGATTTTTGACCCCAATAAGAAAAGTCTTTAAAAACTAGCCTTCCTTCACTTTTAAGTATAGTACAGGTACAATTTTACCCTCTACACTTCAAATATTTTTAAAATTTTCATACTTATTTGTCTCTCAAATTGTATTTTTATTTTTTATTATTTTTACATTTTTTGTTTTTTACTTTAATTTTATTTTCATGTTTTAATTCATTTGTCTGAACCTCTATTTTTTTATTTTTTATTTTTTTTTCTATAACATCATCTATTTCTTTTTTTTTCTTTTTTAATTCATTTGTCTCAACCTTTATTTTTTTTATTTTTTGTTTTTATCATTTGTCTTTTTTTCCCTTATTTTTCTCAAACTTTATTTTTATTTTTCCTCTCATTTTTATTTTTCTCAATTTTTTAAACACTTCACTTTTTTCTTAATCTTTATTTTTTTCTTTCCTTTTTTTTCTCAAACTCTTTTTCTTATTTCTCTATTTTATTTGATCATTTTTTTTCTTTTTTCTCAACTTCTACTATATTTTGCTAATATGTAAAAAATTGGATAAGCTCTAAAGGGATCTTCTTTTTTTTGACATCAAAGAAAATTTAAGGGAATGAATTATTGTTAGAAAGTTCTTTAGGATACGTTTTGCCTCTAAGACAAGAATTATAGAACAACTCATAAATCAAAGCACAATATGGTAGTGTCAAGTTTTGCTTGTGGAGCATAACTTGTTGTTTAAAAATCCTTGAGTTAAGTCTTGCTTCTAAGATAAGAGTTATAGAACATCTCATAAATCGAAAAACAATGTGGTAATGTCTTTTGGGAGATTCTTGTGCTAAGTTTTGTCTTAAAGGCAAGACTAATGGAGCATCACACAAATCAAAACACAATATGATAGTGTCAACTCTTGTCCATGAGACGTAACTTGTCGGGTATGTCTTTCCACTAAGGCAAGAGTTATCGAATATCTCATAAATTAAGACACGATGTGGTAGTATCACCACTGGATCATGGGGCATAACTTGTTGTTTGAAAGAACTTGGACTAGTTTGAGTCTCTAATGCAAGAGTTATAGAGTATCTCACAAATCAAGTCATAATATGGTAGTGTTAACTCATACACATGGAACATAACTTGTTGTTTAAAAGTCCTTGAATTATCAAATGTCTCATAAATCAAGACACGATTTAGTAGTGTCAAATCTTATCCGTGTAGCATAACTTATTTTTTAAAAGTCCTTGGGCTAAGTCTTGTCTTTAAGGAAAGAGTTATAGAACATCTCATAAATCAAAACATAAAGTGATAGTGTAAACTCTTATCCATGGGACATAACTTGTTATTTGAAAGTCCTTGGGTTAAGCCTTGCCTCAAAGGTAAGAGTTATAGAATATCTCATAAATCAAAACACAATGTGGTAATGTCAACTCTTTCCCATGGGGCACAACTTGTTACTTGAATGTCTTTGGTCTTAGTCTTGCCTCTAAGGAAAGAGTTATAAAACATCTCATAAATCAATACAAAATGTGGTGGTGTTAAATTTTTCCCGTAGGGCATAAATTATTGTTTGATGGTATTTATGTTGAATCTTACCTCTAAGACAAGAGTTATAGATCATATAAAAAGTTACAAACACAATGTGTTAGTGTTGACTCTTGCCCAATATACGTAACTTGTTTGAAAATTCTTGGGATAAGTCGTGCCTACAAGACGAGAGCTGTAAAACATCTCATAAATAAAGACATTTCGTGGCAGTGTCAGCTCTTGCCCGTGGGGGATAATTTATTATTTGAAAGTGATTAAGCTAAGTATTTCCTCTAAGACAAGAGTTGTATAATATCTCATAAATAAAGACATAATATGGTAGTGTCAACTCTTTTCTGTGGGGCATAATTTGTAGTTTGAAAGTCCTTGAACTAAGTCTTGCCTCTAAGGCAATAGTTGTAGAACATCTCATATTTGAAAACATAACGTGGTAGAGTCAACTCTTGCTTGGGGGACATAATTTGTAGTTTGAAAGTCCTTGAGCTAAGTCTTACCTCTAAAAAAATAGTTGTAAAATATCACATAAATGAAAATATAACATGGTAGAGTCAACTCTTGCCCGTGGGGTATAATTTATAGTTTGAAAGTCCTTGAACTAAGTCTTGCCTCTAAGGAAATAGTTTTAGAACATCTCATAAATGAAAACATAACATGGTAGAGTCAACACTTGCCCTTGGGGAATATTTTGTAGTTTGAAATTCCTTGAGCGTAGTCTTGCCACTAAGGCAATAGTTGTAGAACATCTCATAAATAAAAACATAATGTGGTTGAGTCAACTCTTGTCAGTGGGGCATAATTTGTTGTTTGAAAGTCTTTGATATCAAACTTGCCTCTGGACAATAGTTGTAGAACATCTCATAAATGAAAACATAACGTGGTAGAGTCAACTCTTGATTGTGAGGCATATTTTTTTGTTTGAAAGTCCTTAATCTAAGTCTTGCCTCTAAGGAAATAGTTTTAGAATATCTCATAAATGAAAGCATAATGTGGTAGAGTCAACTCTTTTCCGTGGGGAATAATTTGTAGTTTTAAAGTCTTAAGCTAAGTCTTGTCTCTAAGGCAATAATTGTAGATCATCTCATAAATGAATACATAATATGGTAGAGTCAACTCTTGCCCTTGGGGTAGAGTCAACTCTTGCACATAGGGCATAGTTTGTAGTTTGAAAGTCATTGAGTTAAGTCTTTTCTCTAAGACAATAATTGTAGAACATCTGATAAATAAAAACATAACGTGGTAGAGTCAACTCTTGCCCGTGGGGCATAATTTGTTTTTCCAAGTCTCTGAGATAAGTCTTCCCTCTAACATAAGAGTTATAAATATCTCATAAATAAAAATACAATGTGGTAGTGTCAACTCTTGCCCATGAGACATAACTTCTTGTTTGAAAGTCACAAGTCTTGCCTCTACAATGTGGTAGTGTCAACTCTTGTCCATAAAATGTAGCTTGTTGTTTGAAAGTCAGAAGTTTTGCCCACTCATGAAGTTGGCGACACAAAATCCATTGCCTAACCTATGGTTTGCGATGCCAAGCCCATGGCCAAACCTATGGTTTGCGGCGCCAAGCCCATCGCCTAAGCTAGACAGTGTCTCATTCAAACACTCATAACTTTTGACTCCCGACTCGGATTAACGAACGACTGAAGGCATAGAAAATAAGACTCAAGGGGCTTTAATTTGAAATATTGTAGGCCACATGAATATATATATACTAGGAGAAACAGTCGCTTGAATTTGACCCATGCAAAATCGTCACCTAAAAATCAACCGATTGGAAAAGTTTTCAACTCGACTTTGTGTTAGGGGATTTTTGAATTATATTATTTGACCATGATTTCGTATCGATATGTATTTCCGTATTGTCTTTTATGATGTATGAACATATGTATGATGTCCCGAAAGTGAAGGGCGTTCGAGCTTCATTTCTTAGGATGCTCGTCAAGGCCAGATCTCAACTCGGGTCATGAAAAACTTGATATCAGAGCAAGGTTCATGGTCCTAGGGTATCTGCGAAATCACTTCGGGTGGAGTCCTGTTTATTGGTGTGTAGCGCGCCACAGATATAAAATGGAATCTACAAGGAGTTTAGGATTATCTCTCTTCTTTCATGATTTAGTTCATGCTATAGAGTATGTATATCCTCTAATCAATGATTTTTTTTGTTACAGAAAGTTACCATGCCTCACCATAGAATCATTTAACAAAATGCTCAGGTTGAGGATATCTATCCCACTCATAGGATACAGACCCATAGCAGAGCTCACCCCAAAGTTTGTTCCTTCATTAGGAGTTTCTCCAGTTCTGACCAGTACACCTTGGGCTCCACAGACCAATATTAATCGTCCCCAGCCTCCTTAAAGAGAGGTTTTGAGTGCAGAGTTCAGACAGTCCATCCATATGATTGCACAGTTGGTAGCCTTTCAGACTCGTTGGTCTAAAAATATGGGTTCTGTATCTGGTTCGTCTAAGATTACCCAAGTTGGTTAATTCATGAGACTGAGCCCGCCAATGTTCACTGGCACGAAAGTTTAGGAGGACCCCCAAGGGTTCATTGATAAGTTGAAGAAGATTTTTAGAGTGATGCACGCAAATGAGGTTGAAGGTATGGAGTTGATATCCTATCAGCTGATGGATATGGCAAATCTATGGTATAATTTGTAGAAGGATTCAAAGGGTAGTGATGTTGAGCCTTCTATGTGGGGTGATTTTTTAGAGACTTTTCTTGACCGATTCTTTCCCCAGGAATTGAGGGAATCCATAGCTGGGGAGTTTATGAACCTGAAGCAAAGAATGCTGAGTGTTAAGGAGTACATATTGAAGTTCAATCAGTTATCCCGCTATGCTTCAGAATTGGTAGGTAACATGAGAGCCCGTATGAGGAAGTTTGCATTCGGTCTCTTGGATTATTTAGTGTTGGAATGCAAACGGGCAGTACTGAATAGAGATATGGATTTCTCCATATTTTCCATTCACATACAAAAGGTAGAGGAGTAGAAGAAGAGGGTTTCTGAAGAACGGGAGAAAGATAGGCAGGCTAAGAGGGCCAGATCTACAGACCAGAAAAACAGTCAGCAACAAGGTTGTAATTGGGGTAACAGGTGGCCGAAGAAAAAGTTTTAGGGTAATACTGAGTATACAACCAGTGCTCCATCTCCCAGATCACCAGTTGATCGGTGATTTAGGAATTCTTATCCTAATAATAGATTAGGAGCACAGGGTACTCAGTCCCAGAGCAGTGTAGCTCCACCTTATCGGTCATTTCTGCAATATAGGACTTGCAGTGAACATCATCCTAGAAAGTGTCAGTTGGGTAGCTTGGTATGTTTTACTTATGGGCGGTCAGACCACTTTCCGAGAGATGTCCTTCCGCCGAAGAGAACTTTGGGGAAGCCAAGTCCTAAGCTAATTCATCAGAGCCACAACCTCCTAAGGGTACTACTTTAGCTACCGAGAGCGGTCGCAATCGGTTATATGCTCTGACTAATCGGCAGGTTCCAGAGGCATCACCAGATTTGGTTAGGGATACGTTACAAATTTTCTCCCATGATGTGTATGTGTTACACTATCCTGGGTCTACCTTGTCTTATGTGACCCCGTATCTAGCATTAAGTTTTGGTTTTGAGCCCCAAATTATTCTAGAACTCTTCTCTATTTCTACTTCTGTTGGTGACTCTATTGTGGCTAGGAGGGTGTATAGAAACTATGTTATGTCCATTTGTGATCGTGATACTGCGGCATACCTTGTTGAGCTTAATATGGTTGGCTTGGATGCTTTCTTGGGGATGAATTGGCTCTATTTATGCTATGCCACACTAGATTGTAGAAATTAGATAGTTACTTTCTCCATTCCTAGTGAACTAGTGATAGTGTGGGAGGGGGATTCTTTAGAACCTAGGGGGAAGTTCATATCTTATCTCAAAGCCCATAAACTTGTCTCAAATGGCTTTTTGTGTCATCTTGTTTGGGTAAAAGATTCTAATATCGCAAGTCCTTCCTCCAGTCTGTCCTTGTGGTTAATGAATTTCCAGAAGTATTTCCCAATGATCTCCCAGGGATACCACCTGATAGGGAGATATATTTTGCCATTGATTTATTGACAGACACCCATCCAATATTTATTCCGCCATACAGAATGGCTCCTAAAGAATTGAAAGAGTTAAAAGAACAGCTAACAGATATTCTTGAAAATGTCTTTATCCGTCCTATTTTTCCTCCCTGGGGTGCACCTGTACTCTTTGTGTGTAAGAAAGATGGTTCCCTCTATATGTGTATAGACTACCGTCAGCTAAATAATGATATTGTTAAAAAGAAATACCCTCTTCCTAGAATAGATGATCTTTTTGACCAACTTTAGGGTGCCAAGTGTTTCTTAAAGATAGACCTTTCTATTGGAGTAGCCTCAATTAAAGGTAAGAGAGGTTGATATTCCCAAAATGACTTTCCAAACTCGATATGGCCATTATGAGTTCTTAGTTATGTCCTTTGGACTGACTAATGCCCCTGCTACTTTCATGAACCTTATGAACACGGTGTTCCATCAGTTTCTAGACCTTTTCTTCATAGTTTTCATCGACGACATCTTAGTTTACTCCAAGAATAAGGAAGATTAAGCCAGTCACCTCCGAATTATCCTTCAGACCCTGAAATATCATAAATTGTATGCAAAATTTTCCAAGTGTGAATACTGGCTTTGGGTTATTGCTTTCTTGGGGCATATTGTGTCTAGTGAGAGAATTAAGGTTGATCCCCAAAAGATTGGGGCAGTAAGGAAATGGCTTATACCCACGACTCCAATCGATATTCGAAGCTTCTTGGGTTTGGTAGGGCATTACAGGAGGTTAAAGAAAGTTTTTCTTATATAGCTGCTCCACTTACCATGTTAACATAGTAAAATGTAAAATTGTGTGGTCTGACTCATGTGAAAGTAGTTTTAAGAAATTGAAAGATAAGTTGACTACCGCGCCTGTTTTGACTTTTCCCAAAGGTACAGAGGGTTTTGTTTTTTACTGTGATGCATCCCAGGTGGGATTTGGGTGTGTACTTATGCATCATGGTAAGGTGATAGCCTACTCATCTAGGTAGTTGAAGGTGCACGAGCGAAATTACCCCTCCCATGACTTGGAGTTGGCAGCAGTGGTGTTCGCACTTAAGATATGGCACCATTATTTGTATGGTGTACATGTTGATATATTTACTGACCACAAAAGATTGTAGTATGTTTTCTCATAGAAAGAACTTAATCTGAGGCAAAGGCGGTGGTTATAATTACTGAAGGACTATGATATAAGACTTCACTATCATCCGGGCAAGGAAAATGTAGTAGTCGATGCCATTAGATGGTTGCCAATGGGCAGTCTGTCTCATGTTGAGAAAGGGAAAAGAGAGATGGTGAAAGATATTCACCGTCTTGGAAATCTAGGCGTTTAACTTTTGAATTTTGAAGATGGAGGAGTAATTGTTCATGAGATAGCTAAATCTTCCCTATGTGCTGAAGCTAAGGAAAAACAAGTCGAAAACCCCATCTTAAGGAAGATTAAGAAAGATCTTGGTCAATAGAAGGTGATGGCTTTTGAAATTGAAGGTGATGGGATTTTAAGGTATCAAGGTAAGCTTTGTGTGCCAAATTTGGATAGATTCCGGGAAAGAATTCTTTACGAGGCTCACACTTTGAGGTATGTTGTTCACCCAGGCTCTAGTAAAATGTATCATGATCATAATACAATTTATTGGTGGAACAATATGAAATGTGATGTTGTCGATTTTGTTTCTAAGTGTTTTAATTGTCAACAAGTCAAAGTGGAACATTTGAGAACAAGTGGTACTTCCTAGAAGATAGCCTGTCTATGTGGAAATGGGAGATGATCAATATCGATTTCATCATGGGACTTATGAGGTCTCGAAACCAATATGACTCTATTTGGATAATTGTAGATCGGCTGACCAAGTCAACTCACTTTCTGCTTGTGAGGAATAACTATTCGGGAGATGATTATGCTAAGCTGTACATTGAGGAAATAGTTTTCTTACATAGGGAACCTATATCCATGAAATCTGATCAAGGTACACAATTCTCTTCGTAGTTTTGACGATCTTTGCAGTGGGGTTTAGGTACCAATTTAAACCTTAGTACTTCGTTCCACCCCCAGACTGATGGGCAAGCTGAATGCATTCTTCAGACACTTAAAGACATGTTTAGATCCTGCGTAATTGACTTCAAAGTTAGTTGGGTAGATCATTTTCCATTTATAGAGTTCGCCTACAATAATAGTTACCATGCTAGTATTCAGATGGCTCCTTTTGAAGCATTTTATAGAAGGAGATATAGATCACCAATTGGGTTGTATAAATTAGGTAAAACTCGATTGTTCAGGCCTGATGTTATTCATCAGGCAATGGATAAGGTGAAGATCATTAGAGAGTGACTTAAGACAGCTCTGAGTCATCAGAAATCCTATGCCGAAGTTAGGACAAAGGAGTTAGAATTTGAGGTCGGTGATTGGGTGTTTCTCAAAGTATCCCCTATGAAGGGACTCATCCATTTCGGAAGGAAAGGGAAGCTTATTCCTCATTACATAGGATCATATTAGATTTTGATGAGGATCAGTGGGGTTTCCTATGAGTTAGATTTGCCCGCAAGCCTGTCTTCTATTGATCCAGTATTTCATGTGTCCATGTCAAAGAAGTGCTTTGGAGATCATTCCCTAGTGTTGCCTGTAAAAGGGATCAATGTTAAAGACACCTTGTCGTATAAAGAAGAACCCATTGCCATTTTGGATCGTCAAGTTTTGAAGTTGAGGAGCAAGGAAATAGTTTCGGTTAAGGTGATGTGGAGGAATCAAAAAGACAAGAAAGTTACTTGGGAGTGAGAAGATGATATGCGTGAGAGGTACCCAACTCTTTTCGAAGCCATGGATAATGATTTAGAAGGTACAAATCCTATCTACTATTTTTCTTCCATTTAGTTCTTGAAATTGGGCTTGTTGTGTCCCGAGTAATAATTTGGGGAAGAATGATCTCAAGTGGAGAATAATGTAACAACCCGCATTTCGGGCTAGAATGTAAACCATCATTCCTATGCGTCATAGTTCCAAAATCCAATAAATCCTATGAAATTTAGTGTGCTAATCAATTATGTAGTGTAGGAATATAGTTGAGCATTAATTCAGATCATGGAGGTCCCTTAAATAAAAGATGAGTTGAAAGCTTTCCTATCAATTGAGTTTTAGTGAGCATCTAAACTTGGGTCAAATTATATCAACCATAATTTTTTAATATAACTAATTAGGTGGACAACTATATATCAAATTAAAGGTATCATAGTTCTCTTTGTAAGGCCACTAGGTTCGTGTTAATCCAATATTGGGGTAAAAATTTATGCCCATTTTACTGAGAGGTGTCAGTCTGCTGAGGTGCGACGGCCAGACTGATGGACCTTCAAGCCAGCGATGGCCCATCAAGTTCTCGTCAAGCCGTATGCAGTAAGCTCTTTTTATGGCCAATAATTAGCCGTTGGGGTGACGATCTGTCACTACAGTGACAGTCCGTCAACCAAACCATTAGTTAAGGCTGAATCATGCAAAAAGTGCATTTTTAACGGGGTATTTTTGTACTTTTCCGCCCCACAAACTTCTAACATGAATTAAATTATATTCTAAACATTATTAGTCAATCATTATCAGTTATACAACATCAAAATCCTCTTTTTACTCTCAAAAATAAGATCAACTAGGGTTTTCTCCAAGAATAGGAAAATCAAGAAAATGAATCATTAAGTCTAATATTTCCAAGGAATAAATCAAGATTCAAGTTCTACACTTTAAACCTTATAATCTAAGGTATGTGTGGTTTTCCTAAACTACATGGGCTTATTGAAAAAACTATGAATAAGATTTAAAGTTATAGAAATCATGAATTTACAAAGGGGTTCTGAAAGTTACATTTATAATTATGCATTATGAAATCTTCTTGACATCAATGTTTTGGTCTTGAGGCCTTGCCCTTTAAAACTCGTTTATTGTTCACGTATATATATATATATATATATATATATATATATATATATATATATGAATGCATATGGTTTGATGTTTGAAACTTTAATTGAGATCATGAATAATCGTAATCCCTCTCTTATTATAAATCCCCTATGTTATGATTTGTTCAAATCCATATTTAGAAGCATATTACAAACGTCTTTACTATTGCATAAGACTTGGTTTTGATTATGAATTGAAGTGACGGAGATTTTAAATGTTGAAGATATATAATGAAAGAATTGAATGATTTGTCAAAAATAAATTACCACCATATATTTGTTGAAATGTTGAAAGGAGAGATTTTTTGCACAATTTGACATATATTTTGAAGTATGAATTGTCTTGATCTGCTTGAATGATATGGTACTCCAAACTTTATATTTTGAACGAAGAGACTCTAAAATGATATTTTAGGGCTTAGATGATACGACTTGCAAGTCTTGGTATAATGATACCAAAATAGATAATTCCATAACAGACTCAGAACAGAATAAAAGTCAGATTTCATTTAGATTTTTAGAATTGAGTTCTTAAATATGGATGTTCAAAAAGGTTTAAAATGGGCTTAAGATATGTTAGGTGGTTACCCGAATAAGGCACGAGTTCAGATAACTCATTGCCAAAAATCGTGTTATGCCGATACGGGTTATTTTGTCCACAAGAGGGATTATACGCTGGACAAGTACCCTGCGGCGTATCAAACTCTGAAACTCCAACTCTTGCTGCAAACTTGGGTTGGGGGCTTACCCGATGAGTCAATGACGGATTCCATATAGCCCGTGGAATAGCAGACTTGTAGGGTATACCACCTAGCTCAGAACTAAGACAAAGATATTGAGTTGATTTGCAGAACTATTTTTAAAGGCCTATCTCCTATGCCCATGGATTTTTAAATGGTCTATGCTGATGTATTTTTTTCATAATATGTTGTCACTTATGTTATTTATTAAATCACATTATTTTGGATTGCTCTACGTTCCAGTACATATGTATTGACCCACTTTATCTTAGGATCTGAAGCACAGTCCCGGGTCCTATTCATCAATAGGCTTGAGTGTGTCAGAAGTTGCAGTTGGTGTGCCTTCTTTATTTCGAAAGGCTTGATTTTGAGATTTTATTGTTTTCATCTTTTTATAGTCTGCTGTGGGTCTTGTCCCAGTTTTAGATGAGATATTGGTTCCTATGTATTAGATATTTACCAGACTGTTGTTAGATGTTGTTAGAAGTTATGAATTCCATTTTGGATTGATCCTTTGAATTATATTATTTGATCATGATTCCGTATCAATATGTATTACAACATTGTCTTTTATATTATATTAATATGTGTATGATGTTCGGAAAGTGAAGGGCGCTCAGGCCTTCATAGTTCAGGATGCTCGTCGTGGCCAGGGTCTCAGCTTAGGTTATGACAAACTTGGTATCAGAGCACGGTTCATAGTCCCAGGGTGTCTGTGAAATTGCATCGGGTAGAGTCTTATTTATGGATGTGTAGTGATCCACACATATAAATGGGAAGCTACAAAGCATTGAGGAATATCTCTCTTCTTTCATGATTTAGTTCATTCTATAGAGTCTGTATGTCCTCTAACCAATGATTTATTGTGATACAGAATCTTACCATGACTCCTCGTAGAATCAATAAACAAAATGCTCAGGATGAGGATGTCCGTCCCACTCATTGGATGCGGAACCCTAACAGAGCTCGCACTCCAGAGTTTGTTCCTACTCTAGGAGTTCCTATAGTTCTAACCAATCCAACTCGAGCTCCACAGACCAATGTTAACTGTCCCTATCCTTCTCCAAGAGAGGTTTTGAGTGTTGAGTTCAGACATTCCATACATAAAATTACACAACTGGTAGCCTCTCAGACTCGTCGGTCTGAATATGTAGGTTCAGTATCAGGTTCGTCTAAGATTACCCGAGTTGGTCAATTTATAAGATTGAAGCACCCTATGTTCACTGGCACAAGGGTTGAGGAGGAGCCCCAAGGTTTCATTGATGAGTTGGAGAAGATTTTTAGAGTGATGCACGTGAATGAGGTTGAAGGTGTGGAGTTGGCATCCTATCAGCTGAAAGATGTGGAAAATCAATGGTATAATGAGTATGAGAATTCAAAGGGTAGTGATGATGAGCCTTCTGTGTGGGGTGATTTTGTGGAGGATTTTCTGTACTAATTCTTTTCCCATGAATTGAGGGAATCCAAGGCTGGAGAGTTTATGAACTTGAAGCAAGGGAACATGAGTGTTACGGAGTATACATTGAAGTTCAATCAGTTATTTGGCTATGCCTCAGAATTGGTAGGTAACATAAGAGCCCGCATGAAGAAGTTTGCATCTGGTCTCTTAGATGATTTGGTGTTAGAATTCAAAGGGCCAATACTGAATAGAGATATAGATTCCTCCAGATTATCCATTCATATGCAAAAAGTAGAGGAGATGAAGAAGAGGGTTGGTAAAGCACGGGAGAATGACAGGCAGACTAAGAGGGCCAGATCTACAGACTATAATAACAGTCAGCAACAAGGTGGTAATTGGGGTAACAGGTGCTTGAAGATGAAGTTTTGGGGTAATTCTCAGTCTGCAGCCAGCGCTCAGGCTCTTAGACCACCAGTTGATCAACAATTTCAGAATTCTCATCCTAATAATAGATCAGGAGAACAGGGTACTCAGTGCCAGGGCAGTGTAGCTCCACCTAATCAGTCGTTTCCGCGATGTGGGACTTGCGGTAAACATCATTCGGGAAAGTTTCAGTTGGGTAGCTTGGTTTATTTTACTTATGGGCGGTCAAGCTAATTTCAGAGAGATTGACTTTTCTCCAGAGGAAACTTTGAGGGAGACAAGTCCCAATCCAATTCATCATCTCCACAAACTCCCAAAGGTACTACTTCAGCTACCAGAAGCAGTCATAATCGTTTATTTTCTCTGACTAATCGCCAGGATGTAGAGGCATCACCAGATGTGGTCACGGGTACGTTAAAAATTTTCTCCCGTGATGTGTATGTGTTACTTTATCTCAGGTATACCTTGTCTTATGTGACCCCGTATGTGGCATTTAGTTTTGGATTTGAGCCCAAAATTATTCTGGAACCCTTCTCTATTTTTACTCTTGTTGGTGACTCTATTATGGCTAGAAGGGTGTATAGAAATTATATTGTGTCCATTTGTGACCCCCATACGGCGGCATACCTTGTAGATCTTGATATGGTCTACTTTGATTCTATCTTGGCGATGGATTGGATCAATTCATGCTATGTCACACTAGATTGTAGAACCTGAAGAGTTGCTTTCTCCTTTCTGAATAAACCAGTGATAGAGTGGAAGGGGTATTCTTTATCACCTAGAGGGAGTTTCATATCTTATATCAAAGCCCACAAACTTGTCTCAAATGGTTGTCTGTATCATCTAATTTGGGTCAAAGATTCTAATACCAAAAGTTTTTCCCTCTAGTCTGTCCCTGTGGTTAAAGAATTTCCAGAAGTATTTCCCAATGATCACCTAGGGATACCACCTAATAAGGAGATAGATTTTTACATTGATTTATTCCCAGACATCCGTCCTATTTCTATTCCTCCATACAGAATGGCTTCTGCAGAATTGAAGGAATTGAAAGAATAGCTAACAAATCTTCTTGACAAAGGCTTTATCCGTCCTAGTTTTTCTCCCTGGGGTGCACCTATACGCTTTGTGTGTAATAAAGATAGTTCCCTACGTATGTGTATAGACTACCGTCAGCTAAATAATGTCATTGTTATAAATAAATACCCTCTTCCTAGAATAAATGATCTTTTTGACCAATTTCAGGGTGCCAAGTGTTTCTCCAAGATGAACACATCTTTCAGACACTTGAAGACATATTAAGAGCCTGCGTAATTGACTTCAAATAAAGTTGGGTAGATCATTTGCCATTGTTAGAGTTCGGCTACAATAATACTTACCATGTAGGTATTCAAATGGATCCTTTTGAAGAATTTTATGGGAGGAGATGTAGATCACCAATTGGGTGGTATGAAGTAGGTGAAACTAAATTGTTTAGGCCTGATCTTTTTCATCAAGAAATGGAGAAGGTGTAGATTATTAGAGAGCGACTTAAGACAACTCAGAGTCGTCAGAAATCCTATGCCGATATTAGGAGAAGGGATTTAGAATTTGAGGTTAGTGATTGGCTATTTCTTAATGTATCCCCTATGAAAGGTGCCATGCATTTCAGAAGGAAAGGGAAGCGTAGTCCTCATTACATAGGACTATATAAGATTTTGAAGAGGATCGGTGGGGTTGCGTATGAGTTAGATTTGCCCAAAAGCCTGGCTTTTTTTCATCTAGTATTTCATGTGTCCATGTTGAAGAAGTGCATTGGAGATCATTCAACAGTGTTTCCTGTAGATGGGATCAATGTGAAAAATTCCTTTTCGTACGAAGAAGAACCCGTTTCTATTTTGGATTGATAAGTTTGGAATTTGAGAATCAAGGAAATTGTTAAAGTTAAGGGGATGTAGAGGAATCAAAAAGCCAAGGAAGCTACTTAGGAGTCAGAAGATGATATACGTGAGAGGTACTCGACTCTTTTTGAAGCAATGTATGATGATTTAGAAGGCAAAAATCCTATACTACTCTTTTTGTTCTATTTAGTTCGTGAAATAGTGCTTGTTGTGTCCTGAGTCATCATTCGGGGATGAATAATCCCAAGAGGGGATAATGTAACAATCAGTATTTTAAGTTAGAAGGTAAACCATTTTCCTATGCGTCATATTATCAAAAGCTTATAAATCCTATGTAATTTAGTGTATTAATCAATTATGTAGTTTTCGAATCTAGTTGAGCATGACTTGGGATCATAGAGGTACCTTAAATCAAATACAAGTTGAAAGTTTTCCTATCGATTGAGTTTTAGTGAGAGTATAAATTTGGGTCAACTTCCATCGACCATAACTTTTTGAATATTACTAATTAAGTGGCCTACTATATATCAAATTAAATGTATTTGACTTCTCTTTCCAATTCCTCTAGTTTCACTTTAATACAATATTGAGGTAAAAAATTATGCCAAGTTTACTTAGAGGTGTCAGTCTGCTGAGATGCAACGGCCAGACTGACGGACCATCAAGCTAGTGATGGCCCGTCAAGTTTCTCGTCGATCCTTAAGTAGTAAGATATTTTTATGGCCAATAACTGATGGTTGGAGTGATTTTTCATCACTAGAATGATGGTCCATCAACTAAACCATCAGTTAAGGCTGAATCACACAAAAAATGCATTTTTAACGGTGTATTTTGGTACTTTTCCTCCTCAGAAACTTCTCACATGAATTAAATTATATTATAAATGTTATTAGTCAATAATTATAACTTATACAGCATCTAAACCCTTTTTTTTACTCTCAAAAATAATATCAACAAGGGTTTCCTCCAAGAACAAGAAAATCAATCCTTAAGTCCAAGATTTCCAAGGAACAAATCAAGATTCAAGCTCTACACTTTAAACCTTGTAATCTAAGGTACGTGGGGTTTTACTAAACTACATGGGATTATTTAAGAAACTTTTAATAAGATTTATGGTTATAGAAATCATGAATTTACAAAGGGGTTTTAAGAGTTACGTTTACAATTATGCATTATGAAATCCTCTTGACATCAATGTTTTGGTGTTGAAGCCTAGCCCCTTAAAAATAGATTATTGTTCATATATATATATATGTATGAATAAGTTTTGATGTTTCAAACTTGAATGGATATCACGAATAATCATAATACCTCTCTTGTTATAATTCCCCTTGTGTTCACATGTTATGAATTGTTCAAATCCATATTGAAAAGTATATTACAAACGTCTTTACAATTGCATAAGACTTGGTTATTATTATGAGTTAAAGAGAGGGAGGTTTTACATGTTGATAAATGTTGAAGATATATAATGAAAGAATTGCTTGGTTTATCCAAAATACATGACCACAACATGTTTGTTGAAATGTTGAAAAGAGAGATTCTTTGCACAATATGAGATACATTTTGAAGTATGAATTCTCTTGAATTTCTTGAATGATATGGTGGTCCAAAATTTATGTTTTGAATGAAGATACTATAACGTGATATTTTATGGCTAAGAAGATACGACTTGTAAGTCTTGGTATGACGATACCAAAACAGATAATGCCATAACAGACTCAGAATAGAATAGAAGTCAGATTTCATTCAGATTTTTAGAATTTGAGTTCTTAAATATGCATGTTCATAAAATTTTAAATATGGGATTAGATATTTTTGGTGGTTATCCTAAGAAGGAACGAGTTCAGATAACTCATTGTCTAAAATTGTGTTTTGCCGATACAGGTTATTTTGTCCCCTAGAGGGATTATACGTTGGCCTATTGCCCTGTGGCATATCAGACTCAAAAACTCCAACTCTTGCGGAAAACTTGGTTGGGGGCTTACCCGCCGAGTCAATGGCGGATTTCATATAGCCCGTGGAATATCAGACTTGTATGGTGTACCACCTAGCTCAGAACTAAGACAAGATATTGAGTTGATCTGCATAACTATTTTTAAAGAACTATTTACTATGCCCGTAGATTTTCAAATGGTTTATTATGATGTATTTTTTTTCATAAAATGCTTTCACTTATGTTATTTATTAAATCACATTATTTTGGATTGTTCTGCATACCAGTACATATGTATTGACCCCCTTTATCTCAAGATCTGAGGCACAGTCTCGGGGTCCCGTTCAACAATAGGCTTGAGTGCGTCAGAAGTCGCAGTTGGTGAACCTTCTCTATTTTGGAAGGCCTGATTTTCTGATTTTGTTATTTTTGTCTATTTATGGTCTACTGGGGGCCTTGTCCCAGTTTTAGACAAGATATAGGTTCCTATATATTAGATATTTTGCAGACTGTTGTTAGATGTTGTTAGAAGTTCTGAATTCCATTTTGGATTGATCCTTTGAATTATATTAGTTGACTATGATTCCAAATCGATATGTATTTCCACATTTTCTTTTATAATATATGAACATATGTATGATATCCAAAAATTGAAGGGCGCTCGGGCCTTTATAGTTTGGTATACTCCTCGCGGCCAGGGTCTTGGCATAGGTCATAAAAAATTTGGTATCATAGCACGGTTCAAGGACCTAGGGTGTCTGAAAAATCGCGTCGGGTAGAGTTTTGTTCATGGATGTGTATTGCTCCATACATATAAATCGAAAGCTATAAGGCATTTAGGAATGTCTCTCCTCTTTCATGATTTAGTTTGTGCGGTAGAGTATGTATGTCCTCTACTCAATGATTTCTTATGTTACAGAAAGTTACCATGCCTCCCCGTAAAATCAATGAAAAAATGCTCAGGCTGAGGATGTCCATCCCACTGATAGTATACGAACCCGTAATAGAGCTCGCACCCCAGAGTTTGTTCCTACTACGGGAGTTCCTCCAGTTTCGACCAGTCCACCTCGGGCTCTAAGGACCAATATTAACTGTCCCCAGCCTCCTCAGAGAGAGGTTTCAAGTGTTGAGTTTAGATAGTCCATCCATATGATTACACTACCTGTAGCATCTCAGACTCATCGATTTGAAGATGTAGGTTTTGTATCTAGTTCATCTGAGATTACCCGAGTTGGTCAATTCATGAGACTGAACCCCCCATGTTCACCGTAACGAAGATTGAGGAGGACCCCCAAGGGTTTATTGATAAATTGCAGAAGATTTTCAGAGTGATATACGTGAATGAGGTTGAATGCGAAGTTCGCAGACTATCAGCTTAAGGATGTGGCAAATCAATGGTATAATGAGTAGGAGGATTCAAAGGGTAGTAATGCTGAGCCTTCTATGTGGGGTGATTTTGTAGAGGCTTTTCTGGACCAATTATTTCCCCGAGAATTGAGGGAATCCAAGGCTGAAGAGTTTATGAACCAAAAGTAAGGGAAGATGAGTATTAAGGAGTACACATTAAAGTTCAATCAGTCATCCCACTGCGCCTCAAAATTAGTAGGTAACATGAGAGCCCATATGAGGAAGTTTGCATCTGTCCTATCGAATTATTGGTGTTGGAATGCAAAGGGGCAATGCTGAATAGAGATATGGATTTCTCCAGATTATCTGTTCACATGCAAAAGGTAGAGAAGAAGAAAAAGAGGGTTGTCGAAGCACGGGAGAAAGATAGGCAGGCTAAGAGGGATAGATCTGCGTACCAGAACAACAGTCAACAACAAGGTTGTAATTGGGGTAGCAGGTGGACGAAGAAAATTTTTTGGGGTAATGCTCATCCTGCAGCCAGTGCTCTAGCTCCCATACCACCAGTTGATTGGTGATTTCAGTATTCTCAGCCTATTAATGGATCAGGAGCATAGAGTTCTCTATCCCAGGGCAGTGAAGCTCTGCCACATCCGTCGTTTTCGCGATGTGGGACTTGCGGTAAACATCATCTGGGAAAGTGTCAATTAGGTAGCTTGGTATGTTATACTTATGGGCGGTCAGGCCACTTTCAGAGAGATTGTCCTTCCACCAGAGAGGACTTTGGGGGAGCCAAGTCCCAAACTAATTCATGAGATCCACAATATCCCAAGGGTACTACTTCAGCTATCGAGAATGGTCACAATCATTTATATGCTCTGACTAATCGCCAGGATGCAGAGGCATCACTAGATGTGGTCACTGGTATATTACGAATTTTCTCCCATGATGTGTATGTATTACTTGATCCTGGGTCTACTTTCTCTTATGTGACCCTATATGTGGAATTAAGTTTTAGTTTTGAGCCCAAAATTATTATGGAACCCTTATTTATTTCTACTCTTGTTGGTGACTCTATTATAGCTAGGAGGTTGTATAGAAACTATGTTGTATCCATTTGTAATCGTGATACTACGGCAGACCGTGTAGAGCTTGATATGGTTGACTTTGATGCTATCTTGGGGATGGATTGGCTCCACTCGTGTTATGCAATACCAGATTATAGAACTCGAAGAGTCACTTTCTCCTTTCTAAATGAACTAGTGATAGAGTGGGAGGGGCATTCTTTAGCCCCTAGGGGGAAGTTTATATCTTATATCAAATCCCGAAAACTTTTCTTAAAGGGATGTCTGTATCATCTTGTTGAAGTCAAAGATTCTAATACCAAAAGTCCTTCCCTCCAGTCTGTCCCTGTGGATAATGATTTTTTAGAAGTATTTCCCATTGATCTCCCAGGGATACCACCTGATTGGGAGATAGATTTTGGCATTAATTTATCGTTGGACAACCATCCTATTTCTATTCCACCATACAGAATGGCTCCTGCAGAATTGAAGGAACTGAAAGAACAACTAACGGATCTTCTTGACAAAGGCTTTATCTCTCCTAGTATTTCTCCCTGGGGTGCACCTATACTCTTTGTGCATAAGAAAGATGGTTCCCTATATGTTTATAGACTACTATCAGCTAAATAAGGTCATTGTTAAAAATAAATACCCTCTTCATAGAATAGATGATCTTTTTTACCAACTTCATGGTGCCAAGTGATTCTCAAAGATAGACCTTCATTTGGGGCATCATCAATTGAAGGTTATGGAGGCTGGTATTCCCCAAACAACTTTATGAACCTGATATGGACATTATGATTTCTTAGTTATGTCCTTCGGAATAAAGAATGCCCCTATTGCTTTCATGGACCTTATGAATAACGTGTTCCATCAGTTTCTATACTTATTCGACCTAGTTTTCATCGACGACATCTTAGTTTACTCAAAGAATGAGGAAGATCATGCCAGTCACCTCTAAATTATCCTTCAGACCCTGAAAGATTATAAATTGTATTAAAATTTTCCAAGTGTTAATACTGGCTTAGTGTTATTGCTTTCTTGGGGAATATTGTGTCTAATGAGGGAATTAAGGTTGATCCCTAAAAGATTGAGGCAGTGAGGAAATGTCCTAGACCCACGACTCCAATTGATAATCAGAGTTTCTTGGGTTTGGTAGGGTATTATAGAAGGTTAGTAGAAAGTTTTTCTTCCATAGCTACTCCACTTACCAAGTTGACACAGAAAAAGGTGAAATTTGTAGGGTCTGACTAATATGAAAGTAGTTTTAAGAAACTGAAATATAAGTTGACTACCGCGCCTGTTTTGACTCCTCCCAAAGGTACAGAGGGTTTTGTTATTTAGTATGATGCATCCCGGGTGGGACTTGGGTGTGTACTTATGCAACATGATAAGGTGATAGCCTACACATCTAGGCAGTTGAAGGTGCACGAGTGAAATTACCCCACCTATGACTTGGAGTTTTCCACAGTGGTATTCGCACTTAAGATATGGAGCCATTATTTGTATAGTGTACGTATTGATATATTTACAAAGCACAAAATTTTATAGTATGTTTTCCTGTAGAAAGAACTTAATCTCAGGCAGAGGTGGTGGTTAGAATAATTAAAGGACTATGATATGAGCCTGAACTATCATCCGAGCAAGGAAAATGTAGTAGACGATGCCCATAGTAGTTTGTCAATGGGCAATCTTTCTTATGTTGAGAAAGGAAAAAAAGAGATGGTGAAAAATATTCACCGGCTAACAAATCTAGGTGTTCGACTTTTGGATTTTGAAAATAAAGGAATAATTGTTCATGAGATAGCTAAATCTTCCCTATGTGCTAAAGTTAAGGAAAAATAGGTTGAAGACCCCATCTTGATGCAGATTAAGAAAGATGTTTGTCAACAGAAGGTGATGGCTTTTGAAATTGAAGGTGATAGGAGTTTAGGGTATCAAGGTAGGCTGTGTGTGCCAAATATGGATAGACTTTTGGAAAGAATTCTTGATGAGGCTCACATTTCGAGGTATGTTGTTCACCCAGGCTCTATAAAAATGTATCATTATCTTAAGAAAATTTATTGGTGGAACAATATGAAACGTTTAAGACTAGGTGGTACTTCCCAGGAGATATCCTTTCCTATGTGGAAATGGGAGAGGATCAATATGGATTTCATTAAGGGGCTTCTTAGGTCTCAAAACTAATATGACTTCATCTAGGTGATTGTAGATCAAATTACCAAGTTAGCTCACTTTCTGCATGTGAGGAATAACTATTCGGGAGATGATTATGCCAATCTGTACATTGAGGAAATAGTTCGTTTACATGGGGCACCAGTATTCATTATATCCGATCGAGGTATGCAATTCTCTTCGTAGTTTTGGCGGTCTTTTCAGAGGGGTTTAGGTACCCAAGTGAACCTTAGTACTGCCTTCTACCCCCAGACTGATAGGCAAGCTGAACGCATCATTCAGACACTTTAAGACATGTTGAGAGCCTGCGTAATTCACTTAAAAGGTAGTTGGGTAGATAATTTACCATTTATAGAGTTGTCCTACAATAACAGTTACCATGCCAGTATTCAAATAGCTCATTTTGAAGCATTTTATGGAAGGAGATGTAGATCACCAACTGGGTGGTATGAAGTAGTTAAAACTAGATTGTTCGGGCCTGATCTTGTTCATCAGGCAATTGAGAAGGTTAAGATCATAATAGAGCGACTTAAGATAGCTCAGAGTCATTAGAAATCCTATGTCGATGTTAGGAGAGGGGAGTTGGAATTTGAGGTTGGTGATTGGGTATTTCTCAAAGTCTTCCATTTGAAGGAAGTCATGTGTTTCGGAAGGAAAGGAAAGCTTAGTCCTCATTACATATAACCGTATCTGATTTTAAAGAGGATCGGTGGGGTTGCCTATGAGTTAGATTTTCCCATAAGCCTGGCTTTTGTTCATCAAGTATTTCATGTGTCCATGTTGAAGAAGTGCATTGGAGAGCATTCCCTAGTGTTTCCTATAGAGGGGATCAATGTGAAATACTCTTTGTCATATGAAGAAGAACCCATTGCCATTTTGGATCACAAAGTTCAGATGTTTTGGAGAAATGAAATAGTTTCGGTTAAGGTGATGTGGAGGAATCAAAAAACTGAGGAAGCTTCTTGAGAGTTAGAATATGATATGCGTGAGAGGTGCCCCACTCTTTTCAAAGCCATGGATTATGATTTAGAAGGTACAAATCCTATACTACTTTTATTCTTCCATTTAGTTCTTTAAATCGTGCTTGTTGTGTCCCGAGTCATCATTCAGGGATGAATGATTCCAAGGGGTCATAACATAACAACCCGCATTTTGGGCTAGAATGTAAACCATCATTCAAATGTATCATAGTTCAAAAATCCAATAAATCATAAGCAATTTAGTGTGTTAATCAATTATGTAGTGTGAGAATCTATTTGAGCATGAATTGAGATCATAGAGGTCCCTTAACTTAAAGACGAGTTGAAAACTTTCTTATCGATTGAGTTTTATTGAACGTCTAAACTTGGGTCAACTTCAATAGACCATAAATTTTTGTATATAACGATTGAGTTTTGTATTTTTGTATTAGTCTGTCAAGGTGCGACGGCCAGAGTGATATACCATCAAGCCAGCGGTGGCCCGTCAAGTTTCCCATCAAGCCTTAAGCAGTAAGCTCTTTTTATGGCCAATAACTGACGGTTGGAGTGACGGTCCATCACCAAAATGATGGTCCATCAACCAAATCGTTAGTTAAGGCTGAATCACGTAAAAAGTATATTTTTAATGGGGTATTTTGGTGCTTTTCCTCACATGAAACTTCTCACACTAATTAAATTATATTATAAACATTATTAGTCAATCATTATTAGTTATACAAAATCAAAATCCTCTTTTTACTATAAAAAATAAGATCAAACTAGGGTTTCCTCTAAGAACAAGAAAATCATTCCTTAAGTCCAATATTTCAAAAGGACAAATCAAGATTCAAGTTCTACACTTTAAACCTTTTATTATAAGGTAAGTGGGGTTTTCATAAACTACAAGGGCTTATATACTGACCTAGTGCCCTGTGACGTATCAGACTTAGAAAATCTAACTATTGTGGCAAACTTAGGTTGGGGGATTACCCGTCGAGTCAATGGTGGATACTATATAGCCCATGGAATATCAAACTTATAGGGTGTACCACCTAGCTTAGAACTAAGACAAAGATATTGAGTTGATTTGAAGAACTGTTTTTAAAGGCCTATTTACTATGCCCGTGGATTTTCAAATGGTTTATGATGATGTATTTTTTTTCATAAAATTCTCTCACTTTATTTATTAAAGAACATTATTTTTTATTTCTCTGTGTATTGACCCCCTTTATCTCAGAATTTGAGGCACAGTCCCAAGTTCCCGTTCAGCTATAGGATTAAGTGCGTGAAAAGTTGCAGTTGGTGAGCCTTCTCTATTCTGGAATGCCTAATTTTATGATTTTGTTGTTTTCTTCTATTTATGGTCTACTGTAGGCCTTGTCCTAGTTTTAGACAAGATATTGGTTCCTATGTATCAGAGATTTCACATACTGTTGTTAGATATTGTTAGAAGTTATGAATTCCATTTTGGATTGATCCTTTGAATTATATTGTTTGACCATGATTCTGTATTTATGTATATTTTTGTGTTGTCTTTTATAATATATGAACATGTGTATGATGTCTAGAAAGTGAAGGGCGCTCGAACCTTTATGGTTTGGGATGCTCATCACGGCCAGGGTCTCAGCTTGGGTCGTGACAACTTAACATTCATCGAATTACGCTGGATAATAAATGAATAAGTAAAGCATGTTATGTGTGGGGGAAAATAACTAATATATAAGCCTACACTCTGCAAGCGGTCTTGGACCAGGAGACTAAAAAGATATTTTGGGAGGTTTAGGATGAGGCGGTGTGAGGCATTTCTAGAACAGATAAGCTTTTCATGGTAGAGGATTTCAATGGGCATATTTTTTCTTTATCAAGAGGATAAGATGATATGCATGGAGGTTTTGAGTTCATGGAATGAAATGAAAGAGAAACTTTACTTTTTTAGTTTGCTAGGGCCTTTGTATGTGGATAGAAATTTTAGCTTCCTAAACAAGGATGAGCAGCTTATTACCTTTCATAGATCGGTGGTCAAGACTTAGATAGACTTTTATCTCCATAGTAAGGGTGATAGAACCCTTATAGTGAGGAGACATATTTATGGCATCCACTATAACACTTTAGGTTTGTACGCAAAGGGACAATCGCATGGAGAATTGACATCTTGATCGAGTGAGAGACTTGATCCAACGGCTAATTGATAATGCTCAAATTAAACTCTTGAATGGGTGTAAGCGATCGTTGTCAATATAAAACCTAACTAGGTTGGGGTCGAATACCACAGAGAATAGCGTGTGAACCTCAATTTGTTTATGAAATGCTTTACTGATAGTTTATTATTTCCGAAGGATGGGGATTTACGTTTTAGAGAAAGTCAAATGTCACTTTCAATACTTCAGTGTTTGTAATCAAGATAAATGGGAAACCAGAGTTATGTTCACCATGGCTTTTGGAAGTTGACAGATGCTAGGTAATGATTGGGATTCTTAAAGTACGTAGAACAACAGACTATCCTTGACTATGATACTTTCTGACTTATCTCTCAACCTCATCAAAAATTTATTATCTAATTCTCTCGAACTTAGATAACTTATCTATTTCTAAAAGGATGTTATCTCAGGTAGATTAATCCAGTTACGTCATCAATCATTAAACAGAAGGTTGGTAGCTTCCGAGTCCCTGTTGATAATTCACGACCTCTAGTCTATTTCTCTGTTAGAAGAAAATAAAGCCTAAGGCATAATCCAATGTTTGCAACCACTAGATTTCAGTTAAAACAATAGAATTTTAAGATGTTTTACTACTCTTTGAATCCATTAAACACCTAGCATCATATCAAACCCTAATCCATGGATTCCATGACTCCGGCTAATGGAATTAGCCGCTCATGATTTGATGAACGAAATAACAAGTTGAATTCATGATGATAAGGATCAACGTATGAATGGATGAAAAACAACAAGTAGTTCCTTCAATTTAATCATAAGGTGGAAGACCAAAAATAGTTGATAAGAAACTAGAAGAATAATTAATGAAAGAGAGCGATGTACGTCCCTCTCTTCTCAGAGTTAGTGTCTCCTAGATAATGACCAATCCTCCTTAAAAACCCTAAAACAAGTCTTTAAATAGTGAACCCTAATTAAGGAAACAAAATTAAAGTTTCAGTTTTCTCTTCGGATTAGACAACGATACTTTTGACAGCGCATCAGACACCTGACGATGTGTGCGAGATGTCGTCAAAGATTTCAGTGAATTGTTATCTTCTGACTCTTTAGAAATTAATCTTGATGGCGTGTCAAAGATCTTGACGGTGCTTGCAAACTGTCATCACACTTCACTGGAAATCAGCATACTGGGCCCTCTGGTTGACGACGATTTTGACGAGATGTCAAATATTTGACGGCCCTTCCAAATCAGCATCACTGTTCATCTAATCTTTTTAGGTTCTGTCTAATCTTGACCGTGACTTTGACATCCTTTCCCATGTATGATGGTGCTTCAAAATAATCGTCATATACATTTCCGCTTATTTCCACCAGATTTCAACTGTTTAATTGTTATTTCCTTTGGTTTCTTCCCCGATCACTTGTATCTGCATTAACACACAAAAATGATCAAAAACAACAAAATTTGCTTAAGACTTCGTAATTATTCAGAGTTAAAAGTTTCAAATGTGTTAGCATCAACTCACATATCAACGCCCTCAACTTAAACAATTGCTTGTCCTCAAGCAACCAAAACATAACTAGGAGTAAACAAAGTACAATTCGACAGCTAACTACTCTTATCAGTTCAAAATACAGGCACCGTCTCCATGTTCAATCCAAATAAAATCAACTATGTCTAATATTTGAAAACAACCATGTAACTCAGAAGCATCTAGATATGGCAAAAATCTCAGCAATAACATCCTTGTACATACCCAAATTACATTCTCCGAACAAAGTAGTTAATAGCAACATACCTAGTGTGACCTCACAATAAAGAAATCCCTTTTTCACTTAGATTTACATGTATTAACATAGGGATGAACGTAAGACACACTCTCAGAACGAAGTTCTAACATTACGCATCTAATGCCATAGGCTTACCCTTATACACAGTACCGAAGTCTTCAGATAAGTCAGTTAGGATCACTATAGGGATTTTCTAAACTCGTAACGTAGGCTATGGGGTGGTGTGACATTCAAGGGTATTTTATAGTGACTACACCTCCTTGGCACTATATTAACTCACGGGGTTTCAACTTTTGACCTTCTTTTCTTCCCTCTTTTATTTGTCAAGTATTCTAAAGATGGGTGTTGTCTGTTCACGTATTAGATCAACTTTTTCAGTTTTATCTTTTCTATTTGCTTTTTCACTACACCAAACTTGTTATTCATTTTTCTTATTTTACCTCTCTTCATACTCATAATGCATCACGTACCCCAATAGTAGCCACCCTCAACTTAGGCTATTTGCATAAGTCAAGGTGTACAGTGTCCAAGAAGAACTAGGTCCAAAACAGGTTCATTGTGATGTAATAGGAAGGTGAAAAGTGTACAAGAAAGAATTTGTCTATTTAGGCTCAAAAAGGGATCAAGGGATATTGTTCACACTTGGATAGTCATTTAATCTAAAATGGGTTAACATGCAAAAACGGTCTATGATCCTTTCCTAAATGTCTATACAATGACTATGGCACAACTAACTGGTCAAGTTCTAGATTCAACGCACAATGGTAACTGAGTAAGACCTTATATGCACATGGCACACAAGTATATAGAATATCACTACTCATTTGTTTCATGCATTTGTTTTCTATAGGTTATTTATTTGCCACGCTAGTGCCACAAATAGATACACAGTCGTCACACTAGATGCACTTCATACAGTTCACAACATATCAGACCATTGGAGTGGTACTTAAAATTCAAAAAATGATCTAACTGCCTCAAGTATTTTCACTACTCCCAATTATCCATAGAACGTGTTACAACAATAGTTTCCCTATACCCTCAACTTAAAATCAAGAAATAAAAAGAACCAAGGATTAGGATATACCTGAAAACAGTCAAGACTATGGGTCCTGGGTATCTGACCCTACCATTGCATCATCAGTTTTCTTTTCCCCACTCGTAGCATCTGCCTTTGTAGTAGATGGAGCCTGGCTCGATGAAGTACCTATATCTCTAGCTCTGATGGTTGTTTTACATTTCTCTGTGTCACCCAAAGACTCCAATCTTTCCCTTTTCAAGTTCTCTTTCTCTGCCTTCTACTTTACTTTCTTTTTAGCCTTTCTCTCTTCTTTACTATCAGGCTCATCTCTTTTGTTTTTGCCTTTATTTTTCCCCTTTTTATTTTTTTTCTTCGGGGAATCCGCAGTAAGATCAAGTATAGGAATGTCTTGCTCTACATCATGTATGGCTGATCCTGTTGGCACCATAATTTTGTGATACTGCAGCATCCCAACCTCATCCTTCACCTAGTCCAATGCAGCCCTGAAAGTAGCAAGATCAACATCTGTCATGTCTCTTGCCCGAGCATCGAATCTGTTCTCAAGATCTTCCACCCGCCCAGGAAAGGTCATGAAAGGTTCTAGTGCAACATCGAGTGCAGCTTTGACTCTTTTGTCTACAGAAGCAGTAAATTATTTAGCAAAGGCCTATAGTTGTATCTCGCACCAATTCACTTGCCTGGCCACCTTCCTGATATCAATCGTCTAAAATACCGACCTTGTTGCTGTTGGAGGAACTGAAGTAGTCAGTTCACTTTGAAGCACTGAACCTGCCTGAGTTGAATGTGTTGGTGGTGGTGGTGTTACAGGTTTAGGGATTTGCACCACCATATCTGGTGCTGAAACAGTCTCAGTGACTTGAGGATCTGCTGCACCAACTGCATCTTGATCAAGTCACAAGCCCGGCCAAATTTCATTTTTGCTGACAGGGTTATGAATCTTCTTGGAATGTATCTCATCATCAATACCTGAAACCTCAGGCACATAAGTTGCTTCACACAACCTAGTAATCATACATGGGAATGGATATGCAGCGTCGGGTCTTGCGAGTGGAATCCTGATCTCTTCCACTATAATTTCTCCGAAATCCAAGAGGGTTTTATCTATCAATCTTGCAACCAATATTTCTCGATCATACCCTAATATGGTGTCTCCCTCGATGGGTATCAGATTAATCCATATTAAACCCCACCAAAATCTTGCCTCTAAATTTAGGGACGCTTTGGTAATCTTTTCTGCTGGATTATTCAACCACTGATATTATTATTATATCTCTAATATCCCTTCTCCCTATCTTTATAATCAGGCTTGTCATAGAAAGTCCGAACTTGGTTCCCTTGGCTATTGCCTCAGAAACCCCCTGATTAATCACATAGTTTGTCTCAGCATCAATACCTGTAGACACAGTACCCTAAGATTCCACAGCCTTAACCATTTCATTCTTTCCAGATAGCAAGTGCTTGGCCAGCAAGTCCATCGGCATCTTCAAGTGGGATATGTCCTGATCTCACTCCTCATTCCTTCTACGCTTCTCCGCAGTAATACCACCAGCAACAGTCGCACTAGCCACTACAGAATCCCTAGTGTGCCAAGTCTAACTCTGCTTGGTCATTCCATTCAGCATATCAGAAGCATCTAGAAAAGAGAGGTCAATGAACGAACCACCTTCAGCATTGTCAACAATAGTCTTCTTCACAGAGTTAAAATCTTTATACAAAGTCTCCATCTAGTGTAAATCTGTCATATTGCGGTTCGAATATTATGCAAGTTTCTTCTTAAATCTTTCCCAGGTTTCGTGCAGTGCTTCAGCCGGAAGCTGTCTGAAGTTACTAATTTCGTCCATCAACTATACTCTTCTAGAGGGTGGAAAGAACTGTTCTAGGAACGCATCATTCAACTGTCTCTAGTTGGTTATAGAATCGGGCTCTAACTCATTCAACCACATTGTTGCCTCCCCAGATAGAGATAAAGGAAAAAATCTCAACCTGATCGCATTCTGGCTCACTCCAAGATTTTCAAAGGATTGGCAAATGGTGATGAAGTTCACCAAATGCATGTTTGGATCATCACCAGGAAAGCCTCCAAATAACTCTTTCAGATTCAGGAGTTGGATCATGGTACTTGTTATGCTGAATTTTGCACCTGGTGCAAACGGTAGAGGAATGATAGCACCCGTTGCACCAGGTCCATCCATTCCTTCATCATCTTCATCAGCCTCATATTGCATAGGCTGTTGTCCATATCTTCCTCGGACTGGACGATTTCTGTTGATGTTTCGCTGCACTGGTGCAATAACTTATTCAGCTCGTCTTGGGTTTTGAGGAGTCAGCAATTCCTCATCACCTAATTCTTCATCATCAGGGTTTTGGTGATGTTCTTGTTGACCCAAACTTTCCACATTCACCTGAGCCCTAGCCATTGCAGCTAGTTTTTTTGTTTCCTGTTGTTCATCCATTCTTCCTATCAGTTGAGGTTCCGGATTGATTGGTAATAGTGGTTCATCGAAACTTCTTGTTTTTTACATAAACAACATTGTACCTACAATAAATAAAAACAACAAATAAACGTAAATCAAGGAAACTTAACTATCAACAAATTTTTGCGTACTAACTTTTAGTCTACAACCGTACTCCCCGACAACGTCGCCATTTTTTATTACGCTCAAATTATAATATTGAATGGGTGTAAGCGATTGTTGTCAATATAAAACCCAACTAGGTTAGGGTCGAATCCCACAGGGAATAGGGTGTGAACTTCGATTTGTTTACGAAATGCTTTACTGATAGTTTACTGTTTCCGAAGGATGGGGGTTTACGTTGCACAGAAAGTCAAATGTCACTTTCAATACTTCAGTATTTGTAATCAAGATAAATGGAAAACCAGAGATATGTTCACCATGGCTTTTGGAAGTTGACAGATACTAGGTAATGATTGGGATTCTTGAAGTATGTAGAACAACAAACTATCCTTGACTATGATACTTTCTGACTTATCTCTCAACCTCATCAGAAAATTTATTATCTAATTCTCTCGAAATTAGATAACTTATCTATTTCCAAAAGGATGTTATCTCAAGTAGATTAATCCACTTTCGACATCAATCATTAAAAAGAAGGTTGGTAGCTTCCGAGTCCCTGTTGATAATTCACGACCTCTAGTCTATTTCTCCGTTAGAAGAAAATAAAACCTAAGGCATAATCCAATGTTTGCAACCACTAGATTTCAGTTAAAACAATAGAATTTTAAGATATTTTACTACTCTTTGAATACATTAAACAGCTAACATCATATCAAACCCTAATCCATGGATTCCATAACTCCGGCTAATGGAATTAGCCGCTCATTATTTGATGAACGAAATAACAAGTTGAATTCATGATGATAAGGATCAACTTATGAATGGATGAAAAACAACAAGTAGTTCCTTCAATTTAATCACAAGGTGGAAGACCAAAAATAGTTGATAAGAAATAAGAAGAATAATTAATGAAAGAGAGCAATGTACGTCCCTCTCTTCTCAGAGTTAGTGTCTCCTAGATAATGATCAATCCTCCTTAAAAACCCTAAAAAAGTCTTTTAATAGTGAACCCTAATTAAGGAAACAAAATTAAAGTTTCAATTTTCTCTTCGGATTAGACGTCGATACTTTTGAAAGCGTGTCAAACACCTGGCGATGTGTGCGAGGTATCGTCAAAGATTCTAGTGAATTATTATATTCTGACTCTTCAGACGGTAATCCTGATGGCGTGTCAAAGATCTTGACGATGCTTGCAAACTGGCGTCACACTTCACTGGAAATCAGCATACTCTACCCTCTAGTTGACGACAATTTTGACGAGATGTCAAATATTTGATGGCCCTTCCAAATCATTGTCACTATTCATCTAATCTTCTTAGTTTCTATCTAATCTTGACGGTGACTTTGACAGCCTATCCCATGTATGACGGTGCTTCAAAATGATCGGCAAATACATTTCAGCTTATTTCCACCAGATTTCGATTGTTTTATTCTTCTTTCCTTTAGTTTCTTCCCCTATCACTTGTAGCTGCATTCACACACAGAACTGATCAAAAAAATACAAAATTTGCTTAAGACTTCCAATTATTCAGAGTTAAAAGCTTCAAATATGTTAGCATCGGCTCACACATCACTAATGTCGTTAGATTTCATGAAAGTAGCTTCAATGGAAAGTTGCAACCAAGGATTCACTTGAGGATGAATAAAGAGGGTTCTTGGCTTAGTTCTCCACCTTAAAGTTAAAAATATGATTGGTCAAATATTATTGAATCTAATTTATGGTGATTTATAAAATAATAACTATATTTATCAAAAGATTTTACAACGGGAGAAATTTACTTATGATACTTAGTTGACATCCATAAAAAGCATTTAATAAATTATAAGGTAAATCCATCATATTTAGAAGAAAGACGAATATTCCTTTCTCTTTATCAGACAATCACTTATTCAAAAGCTTCATGAGGGGAAAATTATTTTCAGGAAAACCCTTTTTTGCTCTCATTAGCCTTATCCACCTTCTAAGGGTATTGTAGTTATAGGTTCTATAGGAACTAGACAATTCTATTTGGTGAAATATCTAGAGTCAAAATCCAATGTTCCTTATGTGACAGTATAACTGGACTCGATAATAAGCCAAAACATTATTTTTTTATGAGATAAATTTTTATGATAGTGATTTTGATCTTAAAATAGAACTTCTAGCTAAGGTTGATGAGTATGAGTTAGTATTTATATAGAAGAGGGAACATTCATGAAGGTGCATCTAGATAACAATAACCAATAATATGCCTTATTACTAGAATATAACTTTTTTTAATGCACTATTTTAGGCCAACAAACATGTCCTTTGCTGCTAACAATTTCTAGTTCCAGCACCCAAGGGATGGAGTAATACAATCTCAGACAAAATCATCTATTTTTGATCATTTCTATGGTTACATTGTTCTTCCTACTATTATGTTTCTTTTCACTATTTATTATATCTGTAAGACCCTGCAAAGTCCTAGTCATTTAAGTCTTTTATAGCATGCCAAAAGAGGCCCTAGACTTAGAAAATTTCAGCAAGTGTTGACACTTAGTCTCATTTTTGTCCTCAATATTTCTATGACATCATTTATGATGTTTCCAGCCTTAGATTTGTCAATTTTTAAATTTCTTCATGATCAGGGATGTCAATAGGCCATATTGGGTAAGTTTATGAATTTTTGAACATTGTGTGAGTCGTGTTTGGATGGCCAAAATAGCAAGCCAATGAGATCTTGATACATTGCATTGGCTATTGCGTCGTACCCATCAACACAATGTGTTCGTGATCTCGTAGACCTCATTAATGCGGCGCGACGCTATCGCGTCACTGGGCCAGTTTTGATCATTAATTTATGAGTTTCCAAGGGCATTTAGGTCCTTTTCCCCTTACCCAATTCAACCATAACACAAAATTATGCTCCTAAAAGGGAAAAATTCCCTCATTATTCACAAAACCATCTCAAGAAAAAAACCCTAGTTCATCAAGCTCAAGATCAAGTTCCAATAAATCCCCACAATTCTCATGAAATCAACAATCAAGGTATGTTAGGTGTTCATCCTTGGGTTTCCTTCCATCCTTGGAGTTCAAGAATCCTTTTTAAAATTACAAGTTAATAGATTCTTGATTTACATGAACAAATTAGGTTGTATTTTTTTGTGTTGTTGTATGGGTTTCAATTCATTATTTAATTATGTGTTTCATGAACATAAGATAACACGTATATTGATTGATGTAATTCCCATGTCAAAAACCTTGAAATGGCAAGTTTAAGTTGTAGTCATGGTGCTTATGTGTTGTTCATTACCATGTGCATTGATTATGCTCCCCAAGTGTTTTATAGAATGTCAATGTAAATTGAATCGTGTAATCATGACATGTTATCATCTGTTCTTATTAATGTACAAGTTCATGACCTCTAAGTGTTTTACAAAATGTCACAGTGAATGAATTCTAAACAATTGACTGTTGTAATGCTTTCAAGATTTGCTATGATTTATTATTGATGCTATCGAGTCTTGGGGGAATTTATTACCCGAAATCTAGCCATTTACTTAGTAGTACTAGTTATAGAATAGTCCAAGTAAAGGTCTAGAACATTAGTATTCAGTCAATTAATAGAACTTAGTGAACTCAGTCCATTTCAGTTAGTCAACATGATTAGTGTTAGTTAAATCAATCCTAGTACAGTCTAGTGATCAATTCAATGTCGATTCGGTTGGGAGTAGGATTCAGCACCGAGCGAACCCAAGGATGGGGGAATTCCTGCCACTAGAGAGTTCGGCCCATAGTAGTAGTCCCTGTGTTGTAGAACTATGTAGACAGCGTAGGGTAAGTCATCCTCCAGCTAGACTAGGGTAGATGTAATAATATATATATATGTATATATATATATATATTATGAGTCTTCCTTCCATATTAGGGTTGACCCAGCTTTGTTAGTATCCCGTGGCAAGGTGCTAACACTCTTCCAAATGGGGTCACAGGTTGGACCCCAAATTAGTCTAAATCAGGTATGTCAGTTAGATGAACACTTCCACAGTTACAGTTTCAGTCTCAATATTCAGGAAAGAACTGAGTCAGTTCTACAAAACTATGCCTCTCAGTTATCAGTTGCTTAGCCATCAAAATTTAGTACTCAAATTCAGTATAATTTCAGATACATGATATATATCTACATGCGCAGTATTGCATGTTCAATATGTTCAGCAGTCACAATTTTGCATGTACACTCAACCAGTTAATTTATGATGTTTATTCATTCAGTTATCATCTCATGAATGTGAACCCATGTATATCAGCCGTACCTCAGTTAGCATACCAGTACATTCCACTTACTAACACATACTCTCTTTTGCGTTGTGATGTCTCATATCATAGGTGTAGATGCACGGGTTCCTAATCATACTTAGCAGCCCAGGATATCAGCGACATATTTAGTAGTGAGTCCTCATCCATTGAGGATATTATTTTATTTCATGATTTCAGAAGATTTAGTATGTTCAGTAGTCGGAGTTAGTTGGGGACTTGTCCCATAAACCCCACATTCAGACAGTTAAAGGCTTTCAGAGTAGATTACTTCAGACAAATGTTCAATATTTTTAGTATCATTATTGGTATTCAATATTTATTTTAAGTTTTATGAACCTTATGGAATTTGCAGCTTAACTTCCATATATATATTTCCAGTATTATTATTCAGTGCTCATAGCAGGTACCAGACATGGGTTAGCTTCTGATCTTTCGAGGTCGTCAGCACCGTGTGATGCCCAGGGTGTAGTCTTAGAGAATTACAGTATCATTGATCATATGTGTTACTAATGTGATCTTGGTATTTAGTTAGTTAGTGGCTCATCCGTTAGTAGTTAGTTAGTGAGAAAAGTTGATTGAGCTAAGTGAGTTTTCAGTAGAAGGTTCTAGAAGGAGTTAGTCATCAAATATTTTCTCCGTTTATTTTAGTCTATATAAGGTTGAGTATATGTTCATTGGTTTGATACAGTTATAAAATTTCCTTCCTTGTTCTTCTTCTTCCTCCCTTTTCTTAACAGCTCCATTAATGGAGTCTAAGATACATTTCATATGGTAACAGCACAATGATACTAGCTATCTTTGCACTAAATTCTAGTTGATATTTGGCATTATTCTGTGTGTTAATTGAAGTAGAGTTGAGATCTCTTCTAAACTAAGTAATTCTAGAAAATTATAGTGAGCAATGGCGCCAAACATTGATCAGAATGAACCTCTATTTATCGAATCTTCAGATGTTACATGAGTTGTACTTATTCCAATCAAATTGACAGGAACTAAAAATTATGGAATATGGAGTAGGTCAATGAAATTTTTTTTGTTAGGAAAATGAATATGGATTCATTACAGGGACATGTACCAAAAAGGTGTATAGAGAAAAACTACACAAATAATGGGAGACGTGCAATACGATTGTGTTGTCATGACTGATGAATACAGTGAGTGAACATCTTCTTAGTGGAAATTTGTACATGATAAGTGAATATGATGTGTGGGATGATATGCAGGAGAGGTTTCTTAATATAACACAAAACTGAAAATCCTTATGGAATGAGTATGATGTTGATATACCTTTACCTAGTAGTGATTGTTCGAGATCAAACAATAATATGAATCTTATATCAAAATAAGGTTAATACAATATTTAAGTGGCTTGAATGAATCTTAGGACAAAGCAGGAAGGAAAATTTTGTTGAAAGGTACTGCTCCTACCATAATAAAACATAATCTATGATAATAGAGGATGATATCCAACACTCAACTTGTGTAGCTACTTTGGTTGGGAAGCCAGATGAATTTTTATAAGTGTGAATAGGAACCAGGGAAGAGTGTAAAACCCCGATTTGCTGAACCGGAAAGCTACACGGTGCTCATGACCCCGAGGGACCACAAGTTAACCCATGACTGATATGTTTACCTGCATACTATAAATCATAATATAATAATGCGGAATACATGGAACTGTAAGGCCATAAGATTCAATCTTGAATAATAAGATATCTGAAATAAGGTGGTATCATAGTACCAAAACAAAACTGAAAATACTAAAGTCTAAATCTGAAAAACTCTATAATCGTCTGAAAACCACTAAACTCTCTGAATAAGGAGTTGAAGGAACATGTCTCCAACTAACTCCCTAAACTGAGAATAAATTGAAATACTGGAATAATAAATGTAATGATCATGTCCTTTAAAGATGAGGATTCACTGCCTACTGAACTGCTACTGCTGATCTGGAATCTGCACCTAAGAACCTATGGTGTAACATAAAAAGAAAGCACCATAGCGCGAATACGTCAGTACAACTAAATTACTTAGTATACGTTGGGGTAGGCTAAATGCATGGGGTTTATATGCATAAACATGCTTCCTAATATGAACTTGAGAATACATACATACATACATACATACATACATACGTAACTGCTAAAGAATTCGTAGAGATACTGACTACTTGAGTTTGAACTCTGACAACATGAGTTTCATGATAATGAGATACTGAATGACTGATGACATGGATGACTGTATATAACAGTCCTAATTCTGAGGAAAACTATCTGAGTTCCAAACTGTATCTGAACATCTAAGTCTAAGATCAGTCCTAGCTAACGAGTAATTTCTAAAACTGATAATGAGAATACTCTACTGAATTTGAGATTGAGATCAGGCCTGTCTGTCGGGTGACCTCTAGATATAATAATAAGCATCTAAATATGGGACTAAGCCTATCTGACGGGATGGTCCAGGAATCAATGGAAGTATCTGAGTTCCTTACTGAGATCAATGACTGTATCTGACAGTCCTGATTCCTGATTTCTACTCTGAAGACTAATACTAAAACTGAAACTGTACTGTGACTGTGGGAGGTAGTAACCTAACCGACATGCCCCACTACTGTACTAGTGGGGTCTAATCTTTGCCCTGACTAGAAGGGTGTCAATACCATGCCATAGGTAGAGACCTCTACTATGGTCAAGCCTCTCTAACGGGTGACCCTGAACAGGAAATCAAGCCTAAGGCAATATAATAATCAAGTTTAGCCTTAATCTGATGGGTGACTCCTGTCCTGCGCTGGCTATGCAGTTCTAAAGTACAGGGATTGCTGCTAACGGTTCTACCTCTCTAACGAGGAAACCTCCATCCCCATACTCGCTCGGTGCTAGTTCCAACTCCCAACAGAAAGATACCGAACAGATTAATTGAGCTGAACTAACTAACTGAAAAGAACTGATTCAAAGTTTACTGAGTTCCTTGGACTAACGGAACACTACTAAGATCTGATATCTAGCTATGTCATAAGATTGCCGATCTTACTGAGTACTGAATTTTCATGAGATTTCTGGGTCTTTCCTGAGTCACATGACTAACTACAATCTACGGAACATAGCTTGACTGAGGATGTCTTGAAACATGACACTAGCTCTAGGCACACAGCTATAGTTTTTGGGTACAAGTACCCCCAGGACTCGATGGAAGGAAACTGACACAAGTGACTGACTTGATCACATGATTTGAGTCCACAATTCACAATATCATAAGGATTTCATAATAAGAATGATTCTCAACAAACTATCACATGATCATAAATGCACACAACATCTATATACTTGCATGGCTTCAATAACATGGTCATTCCATATCTCAACAATATCATGAGCATCTCATACAACTTCTTCGATTCAAGACAATAGCATTGGGATCACGTTGAACATAAACTTAGAACATGGAATAGTCACTTAGGACTTATTATGTCATAAAAGCATGATTTCTATTCCCTTAGGTATTTTCACAAACACCTTACATGCACATCTTAGGCATAGGTGGATTCATCAATATTTCAAACATTCAACCACCAACTTCACATGTTTGTACGTTAAATACCACCATATCCTCACATAAAACATACAAAGACCCCATCTTAGGCATCATCAAACTCCAACCACATGAACATCAACCACCAACAACATAAACATCATAATACATAATTTAGAAGATGGTTCTTGAGCTTTATGGATGAAAGGAGTCCATGAATCAACTCACGCATACCTTAGAAGGAATATTCTTGATGATTGACGGAGGAATTTCCTTGAAATCGGATCTTCAAGCTTAGTTATGCAACCCTAGTTGTTTTTCCATTTTAGTTCTCTTGGATGATGAGCTTTGAGGTGATAATAGGGTTGTAATAGGTTTAGAAGATATATATTTCGTAGGGTTATGTTTAGGGACGTGTAAGGAGTATTTAAAGACTTAATTACCTTTAAAATAACTCAAGATGGAGTGTTTTTGACTCCTGGAATTGACTTAGGTGGTGCCCAAGTGATCTCCTATGCCTAGGTTGGGCGGCGCCTAACCAATTGCCTATGCTTGGGTTAGGCGGCGCCTAACCAATCGCCTATGCTTACTGTCTCTCACGAAAATGGGCATAACTTTTTGCTCGGGTATTGGATTAAGGCAAAATTAGTATCGTTGGATAGCTAATTCGATTATATAAAATTTGATGGGTCGAAATCAGTAAAAATACCACATTAACATTGAGTTATATTCGGTTAAATATGACCCTTGCAAAATCAAACACTAAAGATTGATGGATTCAATAACTCTTAGCTTGTATTACCTTAAGTGACTCATATGAACATGCTCAATGCATCATAAGCTATCCTATCACTAGTATATTCATTATAAGTCATGTACTCAAGTATGAATCACAGGATAGGAGATTTCATATGTAGGAATACTTTTTCACTTCCTAGCTTAGAAACATGCGGGGTATTATAATATCTCTCCCTTGGGAACATTCATCCTCGAATGAGAATTAACTAAGGTGGGAGAGATGATAAGATAAAGTACGTACAAGACATACACTACTGAAACATGCATTCATGACTGACATGACTGAAAGCGGAGCACAATATACTGAACATGCATTTCTGATGCATGGGAAGCTGATTCATGAATATTAGACTGAGGACTCTAATAAAATGAGTTTTTTTCTAAATGAGAATGCATTTCTGATGCACAACTGAAAGACTGAATCCATGCATATCTGATGCATGATTACATGACTGACATGATATGTAAATGTATTAGTGAAGTTACTGATAAATAGTTCTTTCTCTACTGAACACGTATATCTAATGCCTGAATATCTGACTGAGCTGAATCTTGAAAGCTTGACTGATTATGCCATGGCACTTGATAACTAATTTATAACGAGAACATTAAAAGCATCAAGAAAAGGGTGGGGTATCTCCCCCTTGGGACACTATGTACCTCTAGGAATGTTTACCTTACTGAGATACGGGGTGCTGCACAGAGCATCTACAAACTAGATTATAACTAAACATTGGAGAGCTGAGACTAATGTATGATGCATGAACTGAACTAGACCTGCTAATGTTACTAACTAATTCATGTGGAAACATAAGCTCAAACGAGTGCAAGATATCTAAAAATGCATACAATGATCATGAAAAACTCGTAACGTACCCGAATCTAGGTTGGGGAAACTATCTGGATCATGGTGAGTCTGGAGTGAATAGAGTCGATTCTGACGCTGACCATTATTGGTACTGGGATTTGCAGCCTTCTCACGTGAATCTCTACCTTTTTGAGCTAACACTCTACACTCCCACACTCAGTGGCCTGGCTTACCGCACCCAAAACATACCTGACTATTAGCTCTGCATGCACCTAGATGATTCTTGCCACACTCTCCACAAAGCAGATAAGTACGCTCACTTCTAACACTACTCTGGGATTTGGAGCCTGGCGCCCCACCATGACTAACATATCCAAAGTTAGGTGTGGGCACACTAGCTGAAGATAGAACAGGGGCTGAATTTTTCTGACTATGGTGAGAACGATTACCACCCTGTGACCCAGCCCGAGAAAAGTTGTAACTGCCTGCTCTGAATCACTTATTAGATCTCTCCCTCTTCCTAGACTTATCTACCTCTATCTGCTGAGCATGCATCATTAACCTAGCAAGGTCTATGTCCTTATTGAACATAGCTATTCTACACTCTTTCAATACCAACCCGGACACACCAGTCACAAACATACTCATACTCGCTCTGGGGTCAGCTATCAAGTCAGGAGCATACTTAGATAACTGGTTGAACTTAAGAAAATACTCTTTCACTATCATGGAGCCTTGTATCAGGTTCATAAACTCTTCTACCTTAGCTTCTCTCATCTCTAATGGGAAAAAATTATCTAAGAATGTATCCTGAAATATCTTCCAAGTCATGGGAGTTGTATTTTCCCCTCTACTCTTCTTCCACAACACTACCCAATCATGAGTAATATCTTTCAGCCTATAGGATGCTAATTCCACACTCTCCTCCTATGACACATGCATGATTTGGGTGATCTTCTTTACCTCTTCTAGATACAGTTGTGGGTCCTCACCAGTTACTGACCCAAAGAATTCTGGAGGGTTCATTCTCATAAAATTTTTGATTCTGGCTGCAGCTAAATCCCCATCTTGCTGGGGTGGGGATGCACTCTATCGGTTGCCCTGAACACTAGTGGTCAATGGCTGGGCTAGCGCCTGAAAAGCTGTCTGAAATTCTGCATGTGACACATTCTCATTCAAAGGATCTGCGGGTTGCGGGGCTGACTGATTCCCTGTTCTCTTCTTAGGAGGCAAGTTCTTCAAACAAAAGAGGAACAGGGATTAAACTGAGAGTTCAACTTGAGTTTTTGCTCACTGGCACGATATGAGTATTGAAGGAAGGGAAACCATTCCTAAAAAATCATATAGCCTCCCGTACATAAATGTGGCGCACAACACACCCATGTACAAGACTCTACTAGATGCAACTTTCAAATTTCCTAGGACTTTATTGAACCTTTGGCTCGGATACCAAGTTTGTAACACCCCGATTCGCTGAACCGGAATGCTACACGGTGCTCATGACTCCGAGGGACCACAAGCTAACCCATGACTGATATATGTACCTGTACCTGTATACTACAAATCGTAATATAATAATGTGGAATACATAGAACTATAAGGTTCAATATTGAATAATAAGATATCTGAAATAATGTGGTATCACAGTACCAAAACAAAACTGAAAATACTAAAGTCTAAATCTGAAAAACTCTATATTCGTGTGAAAGCCTCTAAACTGTCTGAATATGGAGTTGAAGGAACATGTCTCCAACTAACTCCCTAAACTGAGAATAAACTGAAATACTGGAATAATAAATGTAACGATCATGTCCTTGAAAGATGACGACTCACTCCCTACTGAACTACTACTGCTGATCTGGAATCTGCACCTAAGAACCTATGGTGTAACATAAAAAGAAAGCACCATAGCACAAATGCGTCTGTACAACTAAAGTACTGAGTATACGTAGGGGTAGCCTAAATGCATAGGCTGACTAATATGAATGTGAGAATACATACATACATACATACGTACGTAGCTGCTACAGAATTCGTGGAGATACTGACTACTTGAGTCTGAACTCTGACAACATGAGTTTTGTGATACTAAGATACTGAATGACTGATGACATGGATGACTGTATCTAACAGTCCTAATTCTGAGGAAAACTATCTGAGTTCCAAACTGTATCTGAACATTTAAGTCTGAGATCAGTCCTAGCTGACCAGTAATTTCTGAAACTGATAATGAGAATACTCGACTGAATTTAAGATTGAGTTCAAGCCTATCTGTCGGGTGACCTCTAGATATAATAATAAGCATATGAATATGGTACCAAGACTATCTGATGGGATGGTCCAAGAATTAATGGAACTATCTTAGTTCCTTACTGAGATCGCAAATTATATCTGATAGTCCTGATTCTAGATTTCTACTCTGAAAACTGATACTAAAACTGAAACTGTACTGTGATTGTGGGAGATAGTAACCTAACCAATATTCCCCAATACTGTACTGGTGGGGTATTATCTTTGCCTTGACCGGAAGGGTGTCAATACCATGCCACGGGTAGAGACCTCTGCTATGGTCAAGCCTCTCTAATGGGTGACCCTGAATAGGAAATCAAGCCTAAGGCAATATAATAATTAAGTTTAGCCTTAATCTGACGGGTGACTCCTGTCCTGTGCTAGCTATGTAGTTCTGGAGTACAGGAATTACTGCTAACAGTTCTACCTCTCTAACGGGGAAACCTCCATCCCCATACTCGCTCGGTGCTAGTTCCAACACCCAACTGAAGATACTGAACAGATTAACTGAGCTGAACTGACTAACTGAACTGAACTGATTCTGAGTTTACTAAGTTTCTTGGACTGATGGAACACTACAAACATCTGATATCTAGCTAAGTCATGAGATTGCCAATCTTACTGAGTACTGAGTTTTCATGTGATTTCTGAGTTTTTCCTGAGTCACATGACTAACTGCAATCTATGGAACATGGCTTGACTGAGGATGTCTTGAAACATGACACTAGCTCTAGGCACACAGCTATAGTTTTCGGGTATAAGTACCCCCAGGACTCGATAGAAGGAAACTGACACACGTGACTGACTTGATCATAAGATTTGAGTCCATAATTCACAATATCATAAGTAAGGATTTCATAATAAGAATGATTCTCAACAAACTATCACATGATCGGTAATGCACACAACATCTATACACTTGAATGGCTTCAATAACATGTTCATTCAATATCACAACAATATCATGAGCATCTCATACAACTTCTTCAATTCAAGACAATAGCATGGGAATCACGTTGAACATAAACTTAGAACATGGAATAGTCACTTAGGACATATTATGTCATAAAAGCATGATTTATATTCCCTTAGGTATTTTCACAAACACCTTACTTGCACATCTTAGGCATAGGTGGACTCATCAAGATTTCAAACATTCAACCACCAATTTCATATGTTTATACGTTAAATACCACCATATCCTCACATAAAACATACAAAGACTCCATCTTAGGCATCATCAAACTCCAACCACATGAACATCAACCATCAATAACATAAAAATCATAATACATAATTTAGAAGATGGTTCTGGAGCTTCATGGTTGAAAGGAATCCATGAATCAACTCACGCATACCTTAGAAGGAAGATTCTTGATGATTGACGGAGGAATTTCCTTGAAATCGGATCTTCAGGATTAGTTATGCAACCCTAGTTATTTTTCTCTTTTATTGCTCTTGGATGATGAGATTTGAGGTGATAATAGGGTTGTAATAGGTTTAGAAGCTATATATTTAGTAGGGTTAAGTTTAGGGATGTGTAAGGAGTATTTAAAGACTTAATTACCTTTAAAATAACTCAAGACGAAGTGTTTTTGACACCTAGAATTGACTTAGGTGGTGCCCAAGTGATCACCTATACGTAGTTTGGGTGGCGCCTAACCAATCGCCTATGCTTGGGTTAGGCAGCGCCTAACCAATCGCCTATGCTTACTGTCTCTCACGAAAATGGGCATAACCTTTCACTCAGGAATTGGATTAAGGCGAAATTGGTATCGTTGGGAAGCTAATTCGATGCTCTACAATTTGGTGGGTCTAAATCAGCCAAAATACCACATTAACATTGAGTTATACTCATTCAAAGATGACCCTTGCAATATCGAACACTAAAAATTGATGGATTCAAAAACTCTTAGCTTGTATTACCTTAAGTGACTCATATGAACATGGTCAATACATCATAAGCTATCCTATCACTAGGATATTCATTGTATGTCATGTACTCAAGTATGAATCACAGGATAGGAGATTTCATACGTAGTAATACTTATTCACTTCCTAGCTTAGAAACATGCATGGTATTACAAAGAGAGTCTTATAAAATGGAAGAAATATGAGTTTTTCAATTTCACTAGCCATACAAATGAGAAATGCTATAAACTTATTGAGTATCTAGTAGATTGGAAACAAAGGAAGTAAACTGGTAACTTTAGAACCATGCAAAACCACAAAAAATCTGGTAGTGGTGCAAGGCATAGATATGGTAATCACAAATATGCTTCTCAAGAAGGAATTTGAGGTAACGTTGTAGAAAACAATATTTTTAGTTAATCTTGTAATCATACTCACACAACATCAAGTAGAAAGACATCTACCAACTACAGAGGAAATGGTATTGTCTTTGAAGGGGATAAATCTTTACTGAATAAGAATATCGACAAATCTTCATTATGTTACACAAAGATGCCACAGAAACTAAGAAGGTCAGCATGTCAAGTACCATAACTTGCATAATTTTCTATGCTGTTTTTACACAAAAATCAATAGTTGATTCTACTGTTTCTCACCAAATAACATATGTTATGAGATATTCATAACCTGACTAAATCATAGAAAGATTAGCTTTACTTACCTACAAGAGATAGATTGTGGTAACTCATATGGTAAAACAGATATCTTTAGAGACCACGATTAATGTCCTATTAGTTTCAGATTTCAAATTCAATCTATTGCTTATGTCTAAAAAATTACAAGGGAATTATCTTATTTTGTATCATTTTACCCTAACTTATGTGTCTTTTTGGATCTCTTGAGTGGGAGGGTAAGGGGGATGGGTAACGGAAGTGTTAGATTATATATCTTCTGAAATGGAAGTAGAATAAACCACATGGAGAATGCAAGATATCACTCAAAAAGTATAGTGACTATAAATGTGACAAAATCTAATGTCAAGTTGTGGTATTCCAGACTTGAACATCCATTTTCTCAAGCTCTAAAGCATCTGAACCTAATGGAATGACCTATTAATAGTGATATGCTTCCTAACTATCATGTTTTTCTATTAGCTAAATAAGCTAGACTACCTTTTCCTCCTAGAAATTATAGAGCATCTGCATTATTCCTAAAGTTAGTGATATGAATTGTAGGTTTAGAAGTTAGAGTAAGGTAAATTTTGCGTAAAGAAGTTAGTTTTAATTGTATAAACTTTTAGTGAGGGTTTTTTTTCCCATTTTATAGTGATTAGCTAATATTGAAGTAAGGTTAGTAGACCGTGTGGTATCCCATGTAGGGAGTGATTAACTTTTATTGTTATTTATTCAAAGTAGGAAAAGAGCCCAGAGTGGATAGTTATGGTGTTTTAGAAATCATTTATAGGTGGTAAACAGAGAGGGGTCGATTATCAAGTAAGTTATAACTATAGACTAACTTGGGGAAAACTTAGTGATGTTAGTCTAAATGTGTGCATGGGTAAGTATATTAAATATTAGAAAGTAGAAAATATTGGTAAGTTCATAATGGGTCATATTATAAGATTAAGATTGACTATTCCAATTATGTGACTTTACCTCCTTGATTGTCTTTTCTTTAGTAGTTGTAAACTAGTACTGCAAGTGAGAAGGTATATGGTAGATTTTAAGGTGTAGTAATAGTTTTAAGGAGAGAATGCACTTGTGGGCTATTGTTACGTGAAATCAAAGACTTGGGTTGATTTTCCCGTTCCATGGACTAGTATAATATGCATCATGCTTCCTCGGTATTAGATGATTGGCTTTAGACAATAGGTTTGAACTTTAGATATTGATTGTGGTGGTAAGAATAATAATTTAAGACTAATGATGCATGTTTGTGTAATGAATTAGTAGGCTTGATGTGATGTTTGAAATAGACTAGGTTGGCAACTTGTGGAAAAAAATAAATGAATAATTCTGATATATATACATTGGACTAGGGTAAAATGATAAATTATGGGTGAGTCAATGAGTTAGTAAGGACGTAAGTATATAAGGATAAACTGAACCCCCAGGTAGCATGTTGTTATAAAAGGTTTTATATGTATAAGTTTCATATGTACCTAGTTCACGTTTATGAATTTTATAATGTGAAGCAGTTAGAGAGGTGTTGTATGGTGTTCATTAGAGTTTAATTAAGGAAATATAGGTAGACAATAAGCGCCTTTGGTATAGTTTTACAAATTTTGTTAAGTTCTAAGTTATGTGTTTAGAGGTCTAATGTTCGTGTGTTAAGTAGTGGAGAATGGATCATTATGTTATAAGAAGTATGGATGTGTAATCTCATGAAAGTGTGAGTTATAGAGTAATGGCAATAAAGTCCAACAAATATTAAAAGTAGCATCCGTAAAGAAATACCTTCAGACGATAGTTTATTATGGAGAGTTTAGCATTTATGTATATGGTGATACCATATTATGCTGAGTGTTGTTCTTCTAGATTTGATGAGAGGTTATATCCTCAAGTTCAAGATAATAACCTTGCTCTAAGGGGGAGATGATGAGTTAAGGTAGTTCCCAAATTTTCTCATTGTGGCAAGTTTTAAGGAAGAGTCATAATAAACCTATTCCTATTCAAGCAAACTCTTCCTACTTCAATTTAAAAGGAAATCTATCCATATCTCATGTATTCAAGTCTTGCCTATGTCTAAGGTTTGAGTTCTCTATGTAAGTCATGTCATGTTCCAACCTCTAAACTAGAAGTAGTGATGTCTCAGTAAATCCAGTCTTTCATATATTCAAGATATATGTTATTATGCTCATGATCCATAAAATCCATGTCTTATATCATGCTTATGTAACACCCCTATTTTTTAAATCGGAATGCTACACGGTGCTCATGACCCCGAAGGACCACAAGATAATCCATAACTGATATCTATACCTGTATACTGCATAATATAACATGAAAATGCGGAATCATGTACTGAATGTCCATAAGGTTCAAATCTGAATAAACAAATGATAAGACAATGTCTGAAAACGGTATAACAATACCGAAACAAATCTAAAGTAACTGTCTGACATACTATAGTCTGAAAAGCCTCTAAACTATCTGAATAAGGAGTTGAATGGACATATCCACAAATAACTCTATCTAGCAACTAAACTAAAATAGTAAATAAAGCAATAATCATATCGTCCTTGAATGAGAAGGACTCACTGCAAACTCTAAACACTGGAATGATATTGCTGATCTGGAGCTTGTTCCTCTGACCTATGGTGTAATATAAGAGAAAGAACCATAGAGAAAATGTGTCAGTACGTCAGAATGTACTAAGTATACGAGTGAGGTAGGCTAAATGCAAAGGGTTATATGTATGAACAATACTGACTGATATGAACGTGAGAATACATACATGCATATGTAACTATAACTGAACTCGTGGAAATATTGACTAATGATTCTAAATCCTGACAACATGAGTGTACTGATACCGAGATACTTAATAGATGAAAGACTATTTCAGACAATTTGAATTATGAAGAACTGGTCTGATTGACTATGTCTAACAGTCCTGAAACTGAATATTGAGTATGTAAATAACTAATAAGTGAGAAACTGATACTGTATTACTAAATACTGAGGAATTAGTACTATGTTACTAATACATGAATAACTGTATATGATAGTTCTGATTATGCAGAACTAGTCTAGTTGACTGTGTCTGACAGTCCTGAAGCTAAATACTAATATCATGAATTCTGATAACTGATGAAACTGATAACATGAGTTCTGAAAACTGATATAACTGATAGCATAAGTGACTGTATCTGACAGTTCATAAATCTGAAGGAACTATCTGAGTTCTATTTTATTTCTGAGTTGATTGTATCTAACAGTCCTGAAATCTGAAGAACTATCTGAGTTCTTTTACTGAGATTGGGACTGAAACCGAGACTATGGGAAGTAATTGTCTAACCTACATGCCCTAATAACACATATAGCTAAGTTGGGGTCTAGTATCTTCCCCAACTGGAGGGGTATCAATATCGCGGCACTGGTAAAGATAGCTGTGAGTGACCCTTATCTAGAAGGTACTCAAATGAGAATGGTGGGAACCCTAAACTGACAGGTTAATCCACCTCATCAACCCTAATCTGACATGTTAGATATATCAACCTACGCTGGCTATGTAGTTCTGGAACACAAGGATGACTGCTAAGAATCACACCCTGAACTGGTAGGTAAGTTCCTCTCCTTGGGTTCACTCGGTGCTAACTTCTACTCCCATATAAAGGACACTGAACTGAGTAACTAAATTGAACTGAATAACTAAACTGAACTTATTAGCTGAACTGATACTGTTTAACTGGACTGATAGTAGTTGTATTTTTTAGCGGAGCTAAACTAAGTTTACTGGATTTCGTTGACTGATGGAATGTACTGAGTTATGAGGACTGGTTGAGAGTACAAAAGTTACTGAGATTAACTATGAATACTGAGGTTGCTAAGGTTATTGAGCATTGAGATTACTGAGATTACTGGACTACTGAGTTTACTAAGATTACTGAGTTTTCCTGAGTCACATGACTGACTGAATTCTATAGATCATGGCTTGACTGAGAGTATCGTGATAACAAGACATGGCTCTAGGCACATAGCTACATTTTTGGGTACAAGTACCCCCAGGACTCGATGGAAGGAAACTGACACAACTTAACCTTATTGAGTACATGACCATCAATAACGATCCATAATACATGAGTAAGGGATTTCATGAAGTACATGGTCATCATAATATCTAACATGAATAGGAATGCTTATAATCAAGTCATAAATCTCATATTCTAATATCATGGGCATTTCGACAACATATACTATTCATAACAATGGCATGGAAACCATTTAAGCATAAAGGAAGGGAAAACATGTAACATTTAGTTCATATTGTAATAATTTGGGGATAACTCATGTGATACTTCAAAATCATGATCTTGTTCATAGAATGTAAAGCATATAGACACACTATGAATCCATTCCCCAATCATCATGTATATTCCATTAACACATATATTGCACAACAATGACAAATGAGCTCTTTGAACATAATAGACTAGCATGAATTTATCATATAGTTCACCCCTAAGTTATAATACATGATTTTAATCATTCTAGGTATTTTATAAAACACCTTACATGCACAATCTTGAGCATAGGTGTACTTAACAAATTTAGAAATCTTGAACAACCAAATTCATGGGTTTCCAACTAACATGCCCATACACTTCTTTGAAACACATTTAGATACCATCTTGAAACACAATTAACAACCATCAACATGAACATAATCACACAACAACATAAAGATCATAATTTATTATTTAAAACATGGTTTTGAGCTCCAAGGATGAAAAGGATCCGTAGATGAACACTATGCATACCTTATTTCTTAATTACATGAAGATTAATGGATAGAATTGCTTGAACTTGAATCTTCTAAGAAAACCCTAGATTTTTTTATTGAGAGGATTTTGAGATAAAGAATATGTTTCGGTGAAATAAGGGCTTAATTCCGTGTTTAGGCATTATATAGAGGTGGGAAAAGGACCATTTTGCCTCAAAAACAGACTGTTTAAGTCACTTGGACTACAACATGTGCGGTGCACACTTTGATTGCACACATTAGGGTGTGCGTCGCACACCTTATCTCACATATTAGGTTGTGCATCGCACACCTTATGGCATACTTTAGGTTGTGCGTCGCACACCTTATGTTAGGCGACGTACTCCACTTTGTAAAGTCATAACTTCTTGCTCGGGTGTCGTATTTGGGCAAAATTGGTATTGTTGGAAATCTAATTCAATGATATTTTATTTGATATATAGTAGACCTTATAATTCAATATATACAAGGATTCATGACCGATTGAAGTTGACCCAAGTTTTGATGCTCACTAAAACTTGAACGATAGGAAAGCTTTCAACTTGTACTTTAGTTAGGGAACCTCTATGATCTAAATTTATGATCAAATAGATTCTCACACTAATTTATTTATTAAAACACTAAATTTAAATAGGATTCAAGGCGTTTGAAATATTTACGCATAGGAATGACGGATTTTCATTATAGTCCAAAATGTGGGGTATTACAATATCTCCCCCTTGGGAACATTCGTCCTAGAATGAGATGACTGATATGAGAGAAAAGATAACTAACATAACTATAGAGCATGAAGGACTGATCATGATTTCATGGATGACATGATTGATAAGCTGAACATATCATACTGAACATGCATATCTGATGCATGCGTAACTGATTCTTAAGTACATGAGGGAGAGTACTGATAGATGATCACGTATATCTGATGCACGAATATATGACTGAACTAGCTCATGATTATGCAAATGAATATGCAATGGTAAATATACCAAGTTTGAACTGGGAACTGAGCATGGAGCTAAATACCAAGTTTGTACAAAAATTTGAACATAAGTATGAGTAAGATCAAAGAAGACTGCTACTATTAACTGAAAATACCAATGAGTCTAAGATTGAGTACTCAATATGCATAACCAGAAACATAAGAACATAACTGAGTCTGGAATATGATACATGAACTGAAATGAGTCTGTAATATATGACATGGATAGAGTATTGTATCGTGGCTACACTGAGCCATTGAGTACATGGCTTACTGCTGAGTTTAAAAGCTAGAGGGTCGGTTCATAAGTAACACTTTCTCCAAGATAGATTCATCAAAGAAAATGGCATGTTTAAATCAAGGAAGTTTAGGGGCTATAGTGTATCTCCCCCTTAGGACACTATGTCCCATGGAGGATGCTAGACTGACCTTTCTGTGATATTTAGGAAGTTGAGGTGATTCACAAGGAACCTAGGTATGAAATCATGACTGATTATCTAAGATCTAAAACTGAAGCATGATGCACGAATGCATAAACATACTGACTTATCTGATTAATTGAGTAACTGGTAACTTAATACTGGGTATGCAAGATTGAGTTGTACTTAATCTAAGTAGCTGGGCTGAGGCCATAAAGTATTATGCATATGAGAAGGGACTGAATGAGTAATATGAGGTAACTGATCATGGATTTCATGAAAACTATATTGTCTGAAAATGCAGGACCAAGCGTATTACATGATTTGGAAATATTCCATAGACTGATGTATTGGAATACCTATAACTGAGTAGCTGATAACTGTATGCTATGTTCAAGCAAGTCTAAAACTGAACTGAATTTCTAAGATGAATACAGATCTAAAGTTGACACTATAACTTAAGACTATAACTGGGATCCATACTGGAACTAAATGCTGGGTCCCAATAACTTAATACTGAAACTGAGGTTTTGACTGATACTGAAGTACTTAATTCTGAGACTGAGCACTAATTACTGAGTGTTAAGTACTAAAACTATAACTGAGATGGAAACTGTGTTATGTTAGTCGCATAATGAAGGCTGACATAAGTCAAGGATCTGAATATACATTCACACTCTAAATTTTTTTTCCAATTTCTAAGTACTACCTCTTGTTAGCCCTTTGCTTACATACTAACAGGATATTCAATCCTATCTTCATATCTACACTCTTATATAAAACATAAATGCAATATCTGCTCTTAATATGAAACATTAACTCTCTCCCATCTAAGCAATTTCTCAACACTACACCATTCTCATAAAGAGAGCTCATAAAGGGTTAAATCAGGAGAACCTAAAACATGAATGGATACTGACTGAACTTGACACATGACTGAAATCTGAGGAATAGAATATCAACAACATGGATTTACCAAAAAGGTCTGAACTGAGTATATACATGATATAGTTTGAATTTATCTGGTCAGTGGGGGCATAGCATGAGTCATGGAAACTGAGTATACTGGGGAGCATGATATATGTACATGAGTCATGAGCTTCATGACTTGAGTCTGTAATTTCTGAGTTCATAGAACATGATTTGTAACAGTGAGTGATCTAGAACTGAACTTCCTATACTAGGAACTGAAAGCACACACAATTCTATGGAATACGTGTGAACATAAGTTATATCCATGGAATCTGAGACATGAAGCATACATAGGCACTATGTTGACTGAAGTACGACACTTTACACTAAGATAAGGATGGGTAGGGAATCGCCTTCCCTAACTACTGGAATCTGAGAGCCTGACTTGGTTACTTGATCTATCATCTCTCTCTTATCTTTAATCCATCATCATAAGTTTGTGAACACTAAACTAATCTCTGAACTGCACTAAAATCATCATCACATACTTACACTCTGATCAACACATGCTCACCTTACTAAACACATCATCTTCCTCTGTTTCCTTACATACTACTAATATCACATTCACACCTTCATGCTTAATTTCAAGTTAATAAACTTAAATTTCTAACTCACATTGTTCAATCCTACTGATTCATTATAGCCCAACTATCCCCATGAATACATAATATATTCAATCTGGATATCGTATCCCAACTTATCTACTGCTAAACACTTGGGTTCATGCTTCTAACTCTGGGTCACATGCTATCATAGGATTTTGAGAAGGGATCTGATGACATATCTAAATCTGGGTTCGAGAACGACTTCTCATGATCATGAATGAGATCCGTACAACTTTGGAACATAACTTAACTGATCGGATACTGTATGAGAAATCCCTATCTTTAGGACTTGAGCTTCACTATTTCTGTTACCTTGAAAGTAAGGTGGAATTAACATGAGTGAAGCATGATGAGAATCTACATGAGTTTCTTAGAGAACCTTGCTATAGAACGATCTAAGACATGAAAGAAGGGAAACAATTCCTAAAACATATCATAGCCTCCGGCACATAAGTGTGAAGCACAAAACACGCATGTACAAGACTCTACTAGATGCAGTTTTCAGACTTTCTAGGACTCTATTGAACCTTAAGCTCTGATACCAAGTTTGTAACACCCCGATTTTCTGAATTGGAATGCAACACGGTGCTCATGACCCCGAAGGACCACAAACTAACCCATGAATGATATTTATACATGTACACTGCATAATATAACATGAAAATATGGAAACATGTACTGAATGGCCATAAGGTTCAAATATGAATAAACATCTGATAAGACAATGTCTAAAACTGGTATAACAATACCAAAACAAATCTAAAATAACTATTTGACATGCTAAAGTCTGAAAATCCTCTAAACTGTCTGAATAAAGAGTTGAAGGGACATGTCCCCAACTATCTCCATCTAGCAACTGAACTAAAATAGTAAATGAAGCAATAATCATATTGTCCTTGAATGAGAAGGACTCACTGCAAACTCTAAACATTGGAATGCTACTGCTGATCTGGAGCTCGTGCCTCTGAACCTATGTTATAACATAAGAGAAATCACCATAGCACAAATGCGTCAGTACATCTGAATGTACTGAGTATACGAGTGAGGTAGGCTAAATGCAAAGGGTTATATGCATAAACAATACTGACTGGTATGAACGTCAGAATATATACATCTATACGTAACTGTAACTAAACTCGTAGAGATGCTGACTACTGAGTTTGAATACTGACAACATGAGTGTACTGATACTGAGATACTGAATAGATAAATGACTATTTCTGACAGTTCAAATTATGAAGAACTTGTCTGATTGACTGTGTCTAACAGTCCTAAAATTGAATACTGAGTATGTAAATAACTAATAAGTGAGGAACTGATACTGTATTACTAAATACTGAGGAACTAGTACTATGTTACTGATGCATGAAAAACTGTATATAACAGTTCTGATTATGAAGAACTGTTCTAGTTGACTGTGTCTGATAGTCCTGAAGCTGAATACTAATATTATGAATTCTGATAACTGATGTAACTGATAACATGAGTTTTGAGAACTGATATAAATGATAGCATAAGTGACTGTATCTGACAGTCCATAAATATGATGGAACTATCTGAGTTCCATTCTATTTATGAGTTGACTGTATTTGATAATCCTAAAATCTAAAGAACTATCTGAGTTCTTTTACCGAGACTGGACTGAAACTGATACTGTGGGAAGTGATTGTCTAATCTACATGCCCCATTAATGCATATATCTAAGTTGGGGTCCAGTCTCTTCCCCAACTGAATGGATGTTAATACCACGCCACTGGTAAGGATAGCTGTGAGTGAGCCTTTTTTGGCAGGTACTCAAATGATAACGGTGGGAACTCTAAACTGACAGGTTAAGCCACCTCATCAACCCTAATCATGATACTTCAAAATAATGATCTTTTTCATACCATGGATGGCATATAGACACACTATGAATCCATTCCCCAATCATCATGTACATTCTATTAACACATATATTGCACAACAATGACAACTGAGCTCTTTGAACATAATAGAATAGCTTGAATTTATCATATAGTTCAGCCCTAAGTTATAATACATGATTTTTATTATTCTAGGTATTTTATCAAACACCATACATGCACAATATTGAGCATAGGTGTACTTAACAAATTTAGAAATCTTGAACCACCTAAATTCATAGGTTTCCAACTTACATGCTCATACACATCTTCGAAACACATTTAGATACCATCTTGAAACACAATTAACAACCATCAACATGAACATAATAACACAACAACATAAAGAACATAATTTATTATTTAAAACATGGTTCTTGAGCTCCAAGGATGAAAGGGATCCATGGATGAACACTACGCATACCTTATTTCTTAATTACATGAAGATTGATGGAGAGAATTTCTTGAACTTGAATCTTCTATGAAAACCCTAGATTGTGTTCTTGAGAAGATTTTGAGAGAAAGAATATGTTTCGGTGAAATAAGGGCTTAATTCCGTGTTTAGGCATTATATAGGGGTGGGAAAAGGACCATTTTGCCAAAAAAATGGACTGTTTAAGTCACCTGGACTACAATATGTGCGGCACACATTATTGCACATATTAGGGTGTTCATCACACACCTTATCGCACACATTAGGTTGTGCATCGCACACCTTATGTCTTACTTTAGGTTGTGCGTCGCACACCTTATGTTAGGGGACATACTCCATTTTGCAAAGTTATAACTTCTTGCTTGGGTGTCGGATTTGAGCGAAATTAGTATCGTTGGAAAGCTTTTTCAAATATATTTTATTTGATATATATTATACCCTATAATTCAATATATACAAGGAGTTATTAGCTATTGAATTTGACTCAAGTTTTGATGCTTACTAAATCTTGAACGATAGGAAAGATTTCAACTTGTACTTGAGTTAGGGAACCTCTATGATATAAATTTATGATCAAATAGATTATCATACTTATTAATTGATTGACATACTAAATTTACATAGGATTCGAGGCTTTTGAAACATCTATGAATAGGAATGGCGAATTTTAATTCTAGTCCAAAATGTGGGGTGTTACAGCTTAGTTCTAAGAAACTATGCTTTCTATATGTTACCGATTTACTTAACATTAGGATTAGCCAAAGTAATAATATGCATGCAAACTCATAACTATATCATCTCTAAAAATGAGAAATAATAGCTTCAAGTATCAATCCTTGTCTCAATCATTGTCTTTATGATTTCAGACCTTATGTTATATGACTAATGATATAAGCACTCATGCTTCTCACTGTGGTCTGTCCTATGAACTTTTGTTGTGTTGTTTTTATACTTAACGACTCTCTACTTATGATTCAGACACTTGATGTATGAAGCACTTCATTTTTATTATATTGTATCTACAACTAATGTTCCACCTTGAGTAGTGCAATAAGTATAAGTTATAATAAAATAGTGTTACTCCCATTCATGATTCTTATGATCGAGTCCCTCAATGACCTTTAATATGTTAGTATAGTGATGGTTGTGGAAGCGTAGAAATTATTTAGGTAGAGAAGTAGATGTTCTTGAATGTGAAAATTTTGATGTGATTTCTCAAGCTAAGGTTATAGGTGATGGAGGAAAGAAGAAGATGACCTTTTGTTATAGGAAATAGTTAGGAAAGAGATATGTGGCAAAAATCTTTATGAAGAGTGATTAAATTTTTTGGTCTTAATGGAGAGATCCATGAAGTGGGTGTAGTAATGATAGGCTTGAATGTTGTGATTGATTAATTGGTTGGTACTCCATGATATAAGGCCTAAGGGTGTTTAATTATAATGATAAGTTGAAGTAATATTCTTTACAGGATGTAGGGTATGGGGTCCCATAGATTAAATTAGAGCCTTTTACCCTGGGTTAGGCTATTACATGAAAGTTGTATGCAGTAGAACTCAGACTTTTGTAGTTAAGTGTTTTGTGGGGGTAAATTGTAAGTTCAAAATGATGAAGTGGGTTGTTTATGGTAGAATACATATTTGAGGATTGTTGTTAAGTTTAAAGACATCACCATATCATGTGAGATGGAGAGTACCTCTATTTCTATGTCATGCTAAATCTTATTTCATGATTAGTACCAATGTAAACCAAGCCTATGATCGCAAAATAAACTCATGCCTTATGTTGCGAAAATTATGATCCATATAACTCATGTGCAAGATCATCTCTATGTAAAGTCTCATTATCACATTCTTAGTTCTTCCACAATTCACTTAGAGATGTCATAAAGATCTTCTTGAGGTCTATGTATGTTTCATTGAGAAAGAAATTCTTAGAGTAAGGTTACATTCTTTATTCAATATTTCTACAGCTTCAGCAAGTTCCTACCCATCATTCGTATTCAATATTTCTACAGCTTCAGTAAGTTCCTACCCATCATTCGGGGATGAATGATCCTAAAGGGGAGATAATGTAACACTCCACACTTTCGACAAAAAGTTGAACCATATTTCCTATGTTTACAGACCCTAACCTAATGGTTTCTACTTATATATAAGTGTAAATAACTTTTCCTTAGTGTGGGAACATCCCCAGAGATGAATACACATCATAAAAATCTCCTAGCTAAGAAGTTAAGTTGAGCACTTTCCTATCAATTGACTTTTAGTTGACGATTTATCTTTGTTCAACTTCCAGAGAACATTTATACTATGATATAAAGAGTCATGTGGACTACTACATATTAAACTAAAGCTCTTCGACTCTTCTTTCCAATGCCACCGACTGATCATCAATCTGAATTCGGAGTCAAAAGTTATAAGTATTTGAATGAGACACTGTCCAAGGTCTATGTTGGCCCTGCATCACACACCAATTTCCAAAGCACACTGCCTCAGATTTTCTATGGCTATGTGCTGAAAACCTTGAGGTTTTCCATGGCCATGCGTCGTAAAGCATTTCTGGGGCATCAAAAAGTGTTTCGTTTGATTTATTTTAAGGGCATAAAGGTTTTTTATCATCCCATAACCATTCCCAACCGTATTTGGACAAATATTAAGTCTTAAACATGTTATTTCCACACCACAAAATCCCTAACCATCTCTCCATAAGAAAGAAAGGAGAAACTACCTAGGATATGAGGAATTCAAGATTTGGGGTCGAATTTCTCTACGTTCTCTTTGATTTTTATGTGGAACTATCCTAAATATCATGGGAATAAACTTAACATTTTTAAATAATTTTTAAGGATATATATTTATGTATATGAAATGGGTTTTGGAAATCGCTTAAAGTGCATGCATCGTAAACCCATTTTGATTAAAGTATGTAATTATCATCACGTTTTTTCATAAGCTTGTCTTATAATCATGAGCATACATGATTTGAATTCAAAAATTAGTTTATGAACATGACATGAGAAATTTCCTTCCTCATGACAAAATGAATGGTCTTATCTCGTTATGAATTGTGAATTAGGTTTTAGAGCATGAATTATAAGCCCTTTTTGATCATGAGATTTACATATAACAAATATTGTGGTTGTTTTATCAATGGTGATGATTCTTGTGTTTAAATTCCTCTTTGGTTGTTATGGATGATTGTTTCACATGCTTTTCAATGAGGTGATTTTTAATCTAAATGTCATGATTTCCAAATAAAAGAATTTCATGCTATTTATGAAAGAGTTCGCAACCATGTGTTAAAGACTTGAAAAGAGAGTGTTTTGCATAAGTTTTCATATGCTTTTGAAATATTAAATCTCTTAAGTGATGTTTGAATCTTTTAGGTGGTCATCTACATGATTTTTGAATGAAAATGGCTATGATTATGACATAAAATGATATGGCTTACAAGTTTAGGTATGACGATACCTATCACGAGATGCCCTTAACATGAAAGATATAAATGTTTTAACCTCATGAATCATGGATTTAAATGACTAAAAATGGGCATAAAGAGAGTTAGATGGTTACCTGAACAAGACACGAGTTTAGATAACTCATAGACAAAACCGTACTTTACCGATGGGAGTTGTAGTGAGATTGTATCTTAGAAAGAAAGCATGATTTCCCATGATATGTTGTGCCAGCAAGCAGACATGCTTTTTTCTTAATCACGTACTCCAATTCTTGCGGTAAACTCGAATTATGGGCTTGTACTCCGAGTAAAGGGAAGTCCCATATAACCCATGGGTAATCAAAATTGTAGGGTGTACTGTAATACCCCATATTTTTAAGCTAGAAATTGAACCATTATTTTGACATGTGTAAACTCTAATTACATGGTTTATATTTAAATCCATGAGCCATGATCTTTCTCCTAGTGTATGAAGTGATTACGAGGTGAAAAGTGTTCATAGAAATTACTTAGAGCAAAGTTTAGCTGAGAATCTTTCATTCGTCCAAAGGCTAATATTCAATTCTACAAGTTTCTACTTTGAACGTGCATAACTTTAGATACACATAGAATTTTGCAGCTTAAGACCCGTCAAATTGTAGATAATTGAGTTATCTTTCCAACGATATCATTTTTGTCTTAATCTGATACCCGAGTAAAAAGTTATGACACTTTTTGTAAGAGGTAATAAGCCGATGAAATTGGGATATGACGTACCGGTCTCTTGACGTGATAAGCACCGCAATTCATTGCTCTCCCCAACTCGATATCTGATGCGACCTGAAGTTGTTTCACATGCTAATTCAATTCCTTGAGGGTCTAGGGGCACTTTGGTCATATTGCCTCACCCAAATTCGTCCATAACATAATTTCAGCCAACAAGGAGCATTAGTTTCCTCTTTATTCAATTTTCTCTCAAAGAAAAACCCTAACCACCTCCCAAGAACAAGATTTAACTCTTCTTCTCCAAAACAAGAATTCAAGCCTTTCAATTCAATATTTCATGAAGGGAATCAATACTAGGGTTCCAATCTTCAAACTAATTAACATAAGGTATTTGGGACTATCCTAAAACTCCATGGGCATAACTTTTTCTTAATTTTATCAAATTGAAAGATCTATAATCTTGTTTAGAAATAATGTTTGATACTATTGCGAAAAGTATGTATCATGGAATTATTTTGATGAAATTATATGTTGTCTTGATACATTTTTCATGAAAAATAAATTGTAACTATATATTTATGTTTTGTTTGCAATAAAGAGTTGATTGAGATCATGATTCATAAAAACTCACTCTCCTTTTATAATGTCCTTATTTCAAGTGTTGTGGATTGCTTAAATTGCATGAACTTTCTTAAAGAAAACAAAATGGTGAATGCTTGTTTAATGATCATGGATTGATATTGTTATGACATGTTGAGAGGGTGTTTTTGTATGATAAATGTTCATTATGTCAAATTAACAATTTTCATTAGTTTTGAGTAATGCAAATATGAAATTACCACCTTCTGATTGTATATTGAGAGAGGAGTGTTTTTTATGTAAACTCAAAATAAAAATCTATTACATGACTCTCTCTCACTTGATGTTTAAAAACTATGGGTGGTCATTAATGTAAGGATAAGTGAAAAAGGGCTACAGATATGTAATGGTGTGATATGAATGACTTGCAAGTCGGGGTATAATAATACCCGATGAGAGTATTCCCTTAACATAACAAGTGATAAATGTTTTTAATGTATGAAAATGGTTTTAAAGAACTAAAATTTGGGCTTAAGAGAGATAGATGGTTACCCAAACAAAGCACGAGTCGAGAGACTCAATATTGGAAACTGTGGTTTGCCGACTCAGGATTTTAGCACTATCCTATGTGGTCTTGTGTGCCTTGATTTATATCATTCCAACTTGGGACTATGGTTAGTAGCCATTCTTTGTGATCTTGTTCCCTACCATGACATATTATTATGATTGGGAATTATGGCACCCTGCTTTGTAGACGGGCATGTCTCCTATACCGATACTCCATCCCTTGCAGAAAACTTGGGTTGGGGCTTGGCCGCTAAGTCAAGGGTAGATCCCATATAGCCCGTGGATGATCAGAATTGTAGGGTGTACCATCTAGCTCAGGAGAAAATAGAAACTGAGTTATGACTTCCTAGAGTTGTTGAAATTTATTTCAGTATGCCCATATTTTTTCACTTATGCATTATATTCATTGTTTTATAAAATTCTCTCATTATGTTATATAAAAACATGTTATTTTTGGTTGTTTCACATAACAGTACATTTATATAGACCCCCTATATTTCAGGATTTGAGATTCACTCCCAGGGTCTTGCTAAGACGTAGATCATTGTAAGACGATTGGAGTTGGTGAGCCTCCCTTTTTTCAGATGGTCTTGTCTTAAGTGATGATTTCATTGTTTTTAGTTCATGGTCCGACCGGGGGCCTTGTCCCAATTTTAGGCAGATGTTGCTTTCAGTTGTCATTAGAGATTTCACAGACTTTTATAGATGGTTTTAAGTCTTGTTGAACTTATATCGTGTTGTTAGTTGATTTAATCGATTAACCATGTTTTTGTTTGTTTTTTTTGTATTTTATAGTTTCTGAATTATGTATATAATTGCCTATTAGAAGGGCTCTAGGGCCTTCAGAGTTTGGGATGCTTATTGGGGCCAGAGCCTCAGTTTATGTCGTGTTTAACATTGTATCAGAGCACAGATCATGGTCCTAGGGTGTCTGTGAAGTTGTGTCTAGTAGAGTCTTCCTTATGGGTGTTTCATGCACCACACTTATAATCAAGAGGCTACCGGGCATTTAGGAGTCGTTCATTATTCTTTCATACTCTAGTTCATGCTATAACGTCATCTGTAAGAAAGTTATCCAAATTTCTTCCTTGTTTAAATTTCATAGGCCATGCCTCATTGTCGAGGTGATGCAAGTCTAAGTGTATAGCTCCCCCAGTGTTTCTCTCTAATTGAGTTATCCATAAAGTTATGAGATAGAACAAGGACTTGAGAGGATTCCATTAGTTCTTCAAGGTGTATTGATTTGAGTGTATACCTTTATCCATATGAAATCATGCTTTTCAACCTGTGGTCCAAAGTGTATTCAGTCCCCTTTCAATAATTTGTGTTGCAGATGTCATGCATAAGGGTAATGATGTGTAGAAGAATGTTGGAACTATATTTCCATCCGAGTAGTAGTGTATGTTAAAGTGTCATGACCTATTAGTAGTGAGATGGTCTAGAAGATTGTGAGATGAAGTCATAAGGTTAGTGGTCAGAGTAAGGGTGACTTTCATGTAAATAAGTAGTTTTAGTTATATAACCCTTTGATTAAGGGATGGTTTTTCTTTTTATGGTTGTTGGCAAATGTTATAGCAAGATTTATATATTGTATGGTAGGTTGTGAAGGAACTGTTTGGCTATGATTATTATTGATTCAAATTACGGAAAGAGCCTATAGTGGATAGTTTTGGTGCTTAGAGAAATCAGTTATAGTTTGTGAATGGAAAGGGGTAGACTAGTCAATATATTATGGGTAGAGACTCATAGGTGTTTATGGAATTTGGTGATAGTGAGAATGTATGCATGGGTAAGTAGACTTAATGTGAGAAGGTATGTAGTAGATTTTGAGGTGTAATAGCAATGTCATGGAGAAGATGTGATTGTAGGCAGTAGTTAAGTGAAATTCCCCAACTTCTATGGACTAGTATAGTATGGGGCTTGGTTTATCATTGGTACATGATTGATTGTAGACAATAGGCTTGAACTTTAGATGTGGGTTATGGTGAAAAGGATAGTAGCTTAAGATTAATGATGTATGTTTTGTGGGAAAGAATTAGTAGGCTTGATACGATTTATGAAATAGCCTAGGTTGATAATTTATGAAAAGTTTAAGTGGTAATTGTGAGGTATATGTGTGCTTGGGGACTAGTGTTGAAATGATGAATTGTGGTTGAATAATTAAGTCGATAAAAGCATGGGTATATAAGAATAAGTTGAACCCCCGGGTAGCATGTTGTTAGATAACGTCTATATATATATAAGTGTCTTTTGTACCTAGTTCACATTCTAGAATTTTGTAGTATGGAGAAATCTAGGGAGTTATTGTTTGGTGTTCTTTAGAGTTGAATTGAGGTAAATTTGCAAGACAATATGTGTCTTTGGTCTAGTTTTACAGATGTTGTGAAGTTGCGAGTTATGGGATTAAAGGTGTAATGCTAGTATTTTAAGGAGTTGAAAATTGAGTGTTAAGTGTTTAGAAGCATGGATACCCATGTCTATGATAATGTTAGTCATAAGTCGATGACTTGGGGGTTAGATAAAGCTATGATTAGTGTCCTTAAAGGGAATGTCCTAGAAAGAATATAGTGTTTTTACATTAAAATCAATAAGGGGAGTCTAGCATTTATGTGCATGGTGATACCTCTTTGTGTTGAGAGTGGTGGGTATATATTTGATGAGGGGTTACATTCTCAAGTTTAGGAGTGTGACTTTGATCGAAGGGGAGATGATGGATTATAGTTGTACCCAAATTTTCTTGTGGTGTCATTTTTCAAGTACGAATCATGATAAATCAACTCCTATTCAAGCAAGCTCTCCTACTTGAATTTGAATGGGAATCTACCAATGTCTTATGTATTCAAGTCCTACCTATGTCTAAGTTTTGAGATCTCTATGTAACTCATGTCATGTTTCCACCTCCAAACTACAATCAATAATGTCCCTTAATAATCCAATAATCCAAATATTCAGGATCTATGTTATGTCACTCATGATCCATAAAAATTCATGTCTCACAAAATGCTTGGTTCTAAGAACCTTCTTAAATGTTACTGATTTATTTTATGTCGGGATTACCTAAAATGATTGAGTTATGTGAACTCATGACTATTTCAGCTTTGAAAATAAGAAGCGGTAGCTTCGAGTAGAAGTCCTTGTCTCAATTGTGACTTCATGAATCCCAAATTTATGTTATATGACTCATGTTGTAAGCACTCATGTTTTTCGCTATGGTCTGTACTAAGGACTCATGTTGTGTTGTTTTTATGCCATAGAGTCTCTCTACTTATAATCAAGACAGTTGATATATGAAGCACTTCATGATTATATCGTATCTTCACATCATGTCCCTCCTTGAGTAGTGTAGTGTAATAAGTATAATTTATAGTCTAATAGTGTTACTCCCATTCATGATTCTTATGTTTGGGTCCCTCAATGTCTCTCTATATATTAGTGTAATTGTGGTTGCAGAAGTGTAGTAAGGTATTAGGTAAGGGAGCAGATGTTCTTGAATGTAGAAATTTTGTTGCAATTTCTTTAACTAAGGTTATAGGTGCTAGGGAAAGGAGGGATGGACTTCGTCATGTGAAATAGTTGGGAATGAGGTATGTGGCAAAAATATTTGAGAGAGTGATTGAAATTATGGGTTTTAGTATGGAGATCCATGAAGTGGGTGTGGTAATGATAGGCTTAAATGTTATGATTGATGAAAACACAAACCAATGTACTATGTGGTTAGTACTCCCTAGATTAAAAACCTGAGGGTGTTTGATGGTAGTGATAAAGTGAAGTAATATCCTCATATGGGGTCCTAAAGATTAAGCTAGCACATATTTCTCCAAGTTAGGCATCAACATAGAAGTACCGTGCAGTGAGATACAAATTCTTATGGTTGGATGCGTTATGAGAGAATAGTAAGTTGGAAATAATAAAGTGTGTTATTTAATGTTGGGGCATAGCCGAGTAGTGTCTTCTAGTTCAAGTCTATTCGTTGTATCATGTAAGGTAGAGAATGCTTCTATCCCTATCTTTTGAGAAATCTCATCTCAGGATTTCACCGATGCAAATCAGGTCTATTATCACGAAGTTAACTCATGCCTTATATTGTGATGATTATGATTCATATAACTCCTATAAAAGATCATCCCTATGTAAAGTCTCATTACCTCATGTTTCATGCTTACACGTTTCACTAGGGGTTATCATGAAGCTCATATGATGCCTTTTCATATTCTGTTGAGGAAAAATTTCAATGTGAGGTTTCGTTCTTTATTCAACACTTTTAGAGCTTCAATTACCCACCATTTGGGGATGAATGATCCCATGGGGGAGATAATGTAACACCCCACATTTTTTATCTAGATATCAGACCATCATTCCTACTTGTGTGAACTCTAATTCCATGGTTTATATTTAAATTCATGTGTCATGATCTTTCTCCTAGTGTATTAAGTCATTACGAGGTGAAAAGTGTTCATAGAAATCACTTAGAGCAAAGTTAAGCTGAGAATCTTTCATTGGTCCAAAGTTTGATATTTGATTCTACATGGGTCCACTTTGAACGTGTACAACTTTGGATACACATATAATTTTGAGGCTCAAGACACACCAAATTGTAGATAATTGAGTTATCTTTCTAACGATACCATTTTTGCCTTAATCCAATGCCCGAGTAAAATATTATGGCATTTTTTGTGAGAGGCAATAAGACAACACGATTGGGACGCAAAGCACCGGTCTCTCAATGTGATAAGTGATGCAATGCATTGCTCTCCCAATGAAATATCTGACGCAACCTGAAGTTGATTCACATGTTGTTTCAATACTTGAAAAATCTAGGGGAACTTTGGTCATATTTCCTCACCCAAATCCATCGATAACACAAAATTTTAGTCCCCAAGTAGCATTAGTTGCCACTTTATTCAATATTTCTCTCAAATAAAAACCCTAACCACCTCCCATGAACAAGATTCAACTCTTCTTCTCCAAAAATAAGAATTCAAGCCCTTCAATTCAAGATTTCAAGAAGGGAATCAAGACTAGGGTTCCAATCTTGAAACTAATTAACATAAGGTATGTGGTACTACCCTAAAACTTCATGGGCATAAGTTTTTCTTGCTTTTATCAAATTCGAAGATGTATAATCTTATTTACAAAGATTATTTGATGTTATTGCAAAAAGTATGTATCATGGAATGGTTTCGATGAAATTATATGTATTCTTGAACATTTTTCACAAAATTTAATTAGTAACTATATATTTATGTTTTCATTTGCAATGAAGAGTCGATTGAGAGCATGTTTATTAAAAACTCCCTCTCCTTTTATAATGTCATTCATTTCAAGTGTTGTGGATTGCTTAAATAGCATGAACTTTCTTAAAGAAAACAAAAGGGTGAACACTTGTTTAATGATCATGGATTGATACTATTATAACCTTTTGAGAGGGTGTTTTCTGCATGATAAACGTTCATTGTGTCAAATACACAATTTCCATGGGTTTTGAGTAATGCAAATATGATATTGCCACCTTATAATTGTATTATTCAGAGAAGAGTGCTTTTGAAGTAAACTCAAAATGAAAATCTATTGCATGACTCTATATCACTTGACGCTTTAAAACTATGGGTGGTCATTAGCATGAGGATAAGTGTAAAGGGGCTACAAATATGATATGGTTTGATATAAATGACTTGCAAGTCGGGGTATGATGATACTCGGTGATTTTATGCCCATAACAGAACAAGTGATGATTTTTAAAATTTATGAATAATTATTTTAAAGAACTAACAGTTGGGCTTAAGAGATCTAGATGGTAACCCGAAGAAAGCACGAGTTGAGAAACTCAATGCTGGAAATCGTGGTTTGTTGACTCGGGATTTTGGCACTATGCTGTGTGGTCTTGTGTACCTTGATTTATGTTGTACCAACTAGGGACTATGGTTAGGAGCCATACTTGGTGGTCTTGTGCCCTACCATGACATATTATTATGATTGGGAATTATGGCACCCTGCTTTGTGGACTGGAGTGTCTCCCGTACCGATACTCCAACCCTTGCGGTAAACTTGGGTTGGGGGCTTGGTCGCCAATTCAAGCGAGGATCTCATATAGCCCTTGGTATAATAAAAATTATAGGGTGTACCATTGTAACGCCCCGAAATCTCATCCCGGAGCGTCACATGGTGCTCAAGGCTACAAGTAGCCCCAAGCTAACCCTTTGAGTCTGCTACTAAATCTAATACTTACTTTAGGATAAATGAGCTAAGAAATAATACTACATCATGCCGAATCTTAACTAAAATAACAAAAAATATTATCTGGATAACAAATACTGAAAATCTGAAAACTCCAACTATTAGTCCGACAAGCCTCTACTTTCTAAAGAACTAGAGAGTCATTGGGGCAAATCCCCAACTGACTCGAGCTGAACTAAAAATAATAAATGACTGCTACCAAGACTGGAAATTAGAGAAAAAGGTCCTCGAACCATGAGGACTCACCAACTATGGAAGTGTAGATAAACGTACTCGGAGATCACTATTGATGTTGAGACTGAGAAGCTAAACCTACATTATGAGATAATTTAGCACATAGACATATATGTGGATCAGTACTTTAAGGATGTACTGAATATATGGGGGTGTATTCATAAAGTAAACATTATCATTACTCTTTATAAAACTATGCATGCTGATATAAATATCTCACATAGCTTGAATAAATCTGAAATCTAAATCTCATAAATCATGCATAATGAAACATGTAGCATAAATCTCATGAGTCATTATACTTAGTTCTAAAATTTGTACTCTCCTCTTATTCTCAAAGCTTATAAGACAAAAAAAATAAAATCTTAAAACAATAACATTCAAAACTTGTGCTTTTATCTTGAGGATAATAGGACTTTGGGAACTTGGTAGACTGTGGGAACTTGAGGACCTTTGACTTGGGAACTCTGTAGACTTGGGAGTTTCTTCTAACAAACATAAACCAAGTGAGCTGACATGGAGTCCAACATCTTACCCACATTGGGGAGAGTTGTTTTATCCTTGCCATCAAAATAGAACCTTAAGTTTAGTGATCACTATCTTAACCCACTTGTGGTAAATCATAATCCTACGGTAGATCGTAGTTCTGGGGAATGAGACCTTGGAATCAAGACCAACTCGGTGCTAAATACTACTCCCATAATAAGGATCTGAACTTTTAGGAAATCCACCTTAAAACAGTACAAGGATGTATAGAGGAAGCCAATTATACTTCTCTTTGCTTTAAATAAAAAATACTGTGAATTCCTATTTTAGCTTAGGATTCAAATATCAACTTTCATTCTTGAAACTTGGTAAACAATCATCAAGGAGGCTTAAAATCATGATCTTCTTAAAATATCAAGGCTAAATCTTAGGGCTTAAAGCCCATGTTTCAAACTTATATTAAAACACTAATAGGTTCATGCTTGATAATGTAATTATTGGTAAATCAACTCAAAATCTGGAAAAAATATGATCATGTGCATAAATATTCAAAAGTAGACATGTAACTCAATATCCAAATCACTTAAGGTCTCAAAATCATGCATGTAGCAATATGGGGTATAAACCCTAACTTAAATTTCATGGAAATCATATCAAAATTCAGGAATTTCTAACTTAAAGTAGTTTTTGGGAACAAGACCAAAAGAATTATTCTTGTTGAAACCCTACATACTGTAATACCCCACATTTTGGACTAGAATGAAAATCCATCATTCCTATGCGTAGACATTACGAAAGCCTTGAATCCTATGTAAATTTAGTATGATAATCAATTATGTAGTGTGGGAATCTATTTGAGCATGAATTTATATCATAGAGGTTCCCTAACTCAAGTACAAGTTGAAAGCTTTCCTATCATTCAAGTTTTAGTGAGTGACAAAACTTGGGTCAACTTCAATCGGTCATAACTCCTTGTATATATTGAATTAGTGGTCCTACTATATATCAAATATAATTTCAAAGAGATTATATTTCCAACGATACCAATTTCTCCCAAATCTGACACCCGAGCAAGAAGTTATGACTTTGCAAAGTGGAGTACATCGCCTGACATAAGGTGTGCGACGCACAGCCGAAGGTGTACGATAAGGTGTGCGACACACACCCTAATATATGCGATAAGATTAGCAATGCACACCCTAAGGTGTGCGATAAAGTGTGCGCCGCACATGTGGGTGTCCAGGTGACTTAAAAAGTCTGTTTTGGTGGGAAAATGGTCCTTTTCCCACCCCTATATAATTCCTAAACACGGAATTAAGCCATTATTTTCACCAAAACATATTATTTCTCTCAAAATCCTCTTAAGAACACATTAGGGTTTTCAAATTGGGATTCAAGTTTAAGAAATTCTCTCCATCAATCTTCATGTAATTAAGAAATAAGGTATGCGTAGTGTTCATCAATGGACCCCTTTCGTTCATAGAGTTCAAGAACCATGCTTTTAAACTAGAAACTTTGATTTCCTTGTTGTTATGTGATTTTGTTCATGTTAATGATCATTGTTTAATCTTCAAGATATTAATTTAAGTTGACTACCATGATGTATGCATGCTTGTAGTTAAAACCCATGAATTTGGGAGGTTCGAGACGATTAAAATTATTGAGAAAACCTATGCCCCAAAGTGTGCATGCAAGGTGTTTGTTAAAATTTCTAGAATGCTAAAACTCATGTTCCCATGATCCCATAGTATTTAAATTACAAGCTATGTCAACTCTTATGATGATTCCAAATGAACTTCCATGCTATTGATATGTGTTGCTAGTATGATGATGCAATGAACATGGTATTAAGGTTGTACAAGTACTTCCATGTGACATGAAATCCTTTCCATGCAATGCATTGTTGATAACCATGCTTAGTATGAAATCCCTTATGTACGCTATTAAGAATTGTGGACTCAAATCTTGTGTTCAAGTCATGTCATGTGTGTCAGTTTCCTTCCATCGAGTCCTAGGGGTATTCGCACCAGAAAAACATAGTTGTGTGCCTAGAGCCATGTCATGTCGTCACGATTATCTTAGTCAATCCACAATCTATAGAACTCAGTCAGTCATGTGACTTAGGAAACCTCATAAATCTCATGATCTCAGTAAATTCTCAGAGAGTAGTGTTATTCCGTTAGTCAACAGAAGTTAGTTACTCAGTCCATGTACAGTCAGTTAAATCATGTTCAGTCTCTTCAAATGGGAGTAAAAGTTAGCACCGAGTGAACCTAAGGATGGCAACTCACCTTCCAGTTTAGGGTGTGATTCTTAACAGTCATCCTTGTGTTCCAGAACTACGTAGCTAGTGTAGGTTGAGACATCTTAACCTATCAGACTAGGTTTGATGAGGTGTCTTAACCTGTCAGTTTAGGTTTCCCACCGTTCTCGTTTGAAGACCTTCTAGATAAGGGTCACTCACAACTGTCCTTACTAGTGGCACGGTATTGACACCCCTTGAGTTGGGGCAAAGATTGGACCCCAACTTAACTATATGCATTATTGGGGAATGTCGGTTAAACAACTACCTCCCATAGTTTTAGACTCAGTCTTAGTAAAAGAACTCAGACAGTTCTTCAGATACCCGTATACCAGGACTGTTAGATACAGTAAAATTCAGTTATAGTACGGAACTCAAATAGTTCCATTAGATGCAGAAATGTCGGACATGGTCACCCATATATTCAGAACTATACAATCAGTCATGATCAGTTATCAGTAAACTATGTATTAGTGTACAGATTTAGCTATCACGTATTGGCGATCTCAGTTTCTATGTATGCATATATGTATTCTCACGTTCATATTAGTCAGTATTGTTCATGCATATAACCCTTTGCATTTAGCCTACCTCACTCGTATACTCAGTACATTCAAACGTACTGACGCATTTGCGCTATGGTGCTTTCTCTTAGGTTACACCATAGGTTCAGAGGCATGAGCTCCAGATCAGCAGTAGCATTCCAGTGTTTAGAGTTTGCAGTGAGTCCTTCTCATTCAAGGATAATATGATTATTACTTCATTTACTATTTTAGTTCAGTTGCTAGATGGAGTTAGTTGGGGACATGTCCCTTCAACTCCTTATTCAGATAGTTTAGAGGCTTTTCAGACTATAGCATGCCAGATAGTTATTTTACATTTGTTTTGGTATTGTTAAACAATTTTTAGACATTGTCTTATCAGATGTTTATTCATATTTGAACCTTATGGCCATTCAATACATGTTTCCGTATTTTAATGTTATATTATGCAGTGTACAGGTATAGATATCAGTCATGGGTTAGCTTATGGTCATTCGGGATTATGAGCACCGTGTCGCATTCCGATTCAGAAAATTGAGGTGTTACAAACTTGGTATCAGAGCCTGATGTTCAATAGAGTCCTAGAAAGTCTGAAATACGCATCTAGTAAAGTCTTGTACATGCGTGTTTTGTGCACCACACTTATGTGCAGCAGGCTATGAGATGTTTTAGGAACCGTTCCCCTTCTTTCATGTCTCAGATCATGCTATAACAAGGTTCTCTAAGAAACTCATGTAGATTCTCATCATGCTTCACTCATGTTAATTCCACCTTACTTTCAAGGTAACAGAAATAGTGAAGCTCAAGTCCTAGATATAGGGTTTTCTCAGATAGTATCCCATTAGTGAAGTTATGTTCCAAAGTTGTACGGATCTCATTCATGATCATGAGAACTCGTTCTCAAACCCAGATATAGATATGTCATCAAATCCCTTATCAAAATCCTATGATAGCATGTGACCCAGATTTAGAAGCATGAACCCAGGAGTTTAGCAGTAGATAAGTTGGGATACGAAATCCAGATTGAATATATTATCTAATCATGGGGATAGTTGTTCTATAATGAGTTAGTAGGATTAAACAGTGTGAGTTAGAAATTTAAGTTTATCGACTTGAAATTAAGCATGAAGGTGTGAATGTGATATTAGTAGTATGTAAGGAAACAGAGGCAGATAATGTGTTTAGTAAGGCGAGCATGTGTTGATCAGAGTGTAAGTATGTGATGAAGATTTCAGTGCAGTTCAGAGATTAGTTTAGTGTTCACAGACTTATGATGATGGCTTAAATCTAAGGGAGAGATGATAGATCCAGTAACAAAGTCAGGCTCTCAGATTCCACTAGTAGTGCCAGTATGTACAGAAAAGCTGTTAGGGAAGGCAATTCCCAACCCATCCTTTCTCAGTGTAAAGCTTCGTACTTCAGCCAGCATAGTGCCTATGCATGCTTCATGTTGTAGATTCCATGAATACAGCTTATGTTCTCACGCATTCCATAGAATTATGTGTGCTTTCAGTTCCCAGTATAGGGAGTTCTGTTTCAGCTCACTCAGTGTTACAAATCATGTTCCATGAACTCAAAAATTCCAGACTCAGGTCATGCAGCTCATGACTCATGTGCACGTATCATGATCCCTAGTATACTCAGTTTCCATGACTCATGCTACTCCCTCTTTGATCAGATAAATTCAAACTATATCATGTATATACTTAGTTTAGACCTTTTTGGTAAATCCATATTGTTGATATTCTATTTCTCAAATTTAAGTCATATGTCAAGTTCAGTCAGTATCCATTCAGATTTCAGGTTCTCCTGATTTAACCCTTCATGAGCTCTCTTTAGGAGAATAGTGTAGTGTTGAGAAATTGCTTAGATGGGAGAGAGTTAATATTTCATGTTAATAGTATATTATTGCATGCATGTTTTATACGAGGGTGTATATACGAATATAGCCTTGAATATCCTATTAGTATGCAAGCAAAGGTCTAGCAAGAGGTAGTACTTAGAAATTGGAAAAAAAATTCAGAGTGTGAATGAATATTTAGATCCTTGACTTATGTCAGCCTTCATAATGCGACTATCATAACTCAGTTTCCATCTCAGTTATAGTTTTAGTACTCAACAATCAGTAATTAGTGCTCAGTCTCAGATTTAAGAACTTCAGTATTCAATTATCAGGACCCAGTATTTAGTTCCAGTATGGATCCCAGTTACAGTCTTAAGTAATATTGTCAGCTTTAGATCTGTATTCAGCGTAGAAATTCAGATCAGTTTTAGGATTGGTTGACCATAGCTTACAGTTATCAGCTACTCAGTTATATTTATTCCAATACCTCAGTCTATGGAATGTTTCCAAATTATTTAATATTCTTGGTCCTGCATTTTCAAATGATATAGCTTTCATGAAATCCATGATCAGTTACCTAATGTTACTCAGTTAGTCCCTTCTCATATGCATAATACTTTATGGCCTTAGCCCAGCTACTCAAATTAAGTATAATTTAGTCTTGCATACCCAGTATTCAGTTACCAGTTACCCATTTAATCAGATAAGTTATTATGTCTATGAATTTGTACATCACGCTTCAATTTCATATCTCAGATAATCAATCATGATTTCATACCTAGGTGCCTTGTGCATCACCTCAACTTCCTCAATATCTCATCAAGGTCAGTCCAGCATCCTTCAAGGGACATAGTGTCCCAAGGGGAGATACATTATAGCCCCCAAACTTCCTTGATTTAAACATGTCGTTTTCTTTGATGAATCTATCTTGGAGGAAGTATTACTTATGAGCCGACCCTCAAGCTTCAAAACTCAGCAGTAAGCCATGTAATCAATGGCTCAGTGTAGCCATGATAAGATACTATGTCCATGTCACGCATTACAGACTCAATTCAGTTCATGTATTATGTTCCAGACTCATTTATGCTCTTATGTTTCTGCTTTTGTATATTGAGTAATCAATCTCAGACTCATTGGTATTTTCAGTTCATGGTAGCAGTCTTCTTTGAGCATACTCATTCTCATGTTCATATTTCAGTACCAAACTTGGTATTTAGTTCCATGCTCAGTTTTTAGTTCAAACTTGGTATCTTTACTATTACATGTTCATGAGCCAGTTCAGTTATGTATTCCCACATTAGATATGTGTGATCAGCTTACCAGTAATTTCAGTCATGCATTCACGTATCCTGTTAGTCATATAATTATGCATTAAATATGCATGGATTCAGCTTATTATTTATGAATCAGATATGAATTCTCAGTTTGAGAAACTCAGATTATCGGAATACTCAGTCCTACATACATGAATTAGTTACTCATGCATCAGATATGCATGTTTAGTATGATGTATTCATCTTATCAGTTATGTCAGTCCTGAAACCATGTTTCAGTAGTATATGTCTTGTACGTACTTCAATTGATCTTTTATTCTATCTTAGTCATTCTCATTCAAGGACGAATGTTCCCAAGGGGGAGATATTGTAATACTACACATTTTGGACTAGAATAAAAATCTATCATTCCTATGCGTAGACATTTCAAAAGCCTCAAATTCTATATAAATTTAATGTTTTAATCAATTATGTAGTGTAAGAATATATTTGAGCATGAATTTATATCATAGAGGTTCCCTAACTCAAGTACAAGTTGAAAGCTTTCCTATCGTTCATGTTTTAGTGTGCATCAGAACTTAGGTAAAATTCAATTAGTTATAACTCTTTTTATATATTGAATTAGAGGTCCTACTATATATCAAATAAAATCTATTTGAATTATCTTTCCAACGATACCAATTTAGCCTAAATCCGACACCTGATCAAGAAGTTATGACTTTACAAAGTGGAGTACGTTGCCTGATATAAGGTGTGTGACGCACAACCTAAGGTGTGCGATAAGGTGTGAGACACACACCCTAATATGTGCGATAATATTTGCGACGCACACCCTAAGGTGTGAGATAAAGTGTACACCACACATGTAGGTGTCCAGGTGACTTAAACTGTCCATTTTTGGGGCAAAATGGTCCTTTTCCCACCCCTATATAATTCTTAAACACATAATTAAGCCCTTATTTTCACCAAAACATATTTTTTCTCTCAAAATCCTCTCAAGAACACATTAGGGATTTCAAATTGGGACTCAAGTTCAAGAAATTCTCTCTATCAATCATCATATAATTAAGAAATAAGGTATGTGTAGTGTTCATCTATAGAATCCTTTTCGTTCATAGAGTTCAAGAACCATGCTTTTAAATGAGAAACTTTTATTTCCTTATTATTATGTGATGTTGTTAATGTTAATGATCATTGTTTAAGCTTCAAGATATCAATTTAAGTTGACTTCTATGATGTATGCATGCTTGTAGTTAAAACCCATGAATTTGGGCGATTCAAGATGATTAAAATTGTTGAGAAAACCTAAGCCCCAAAGTGTGCATGCAAGGTGTTTGTTAAAATGCCTAGAATGCTAAAAATCATGTTCCCATGACTCCATAGTATTTAAATGACAAGCTATGTCAACTCTTATGATGATTCCACATGAACTTCCATGCTATTGATATGTATTGCTAGAATGATTATGCAATGAACATGATATTAAGGTTGTGCAAATACTTCCATGTGACATGAAATCCTTTCTATGCAATACATTGTTGATAGCCATGCTTAGTATGAAATCCCTTATGTATGATATTATGAATTGTGGACTCAAATATTGTGATCAAGTCATGTCATGTGTGTCAATTTTCTTCCATCGAGTCCTGGGGGTATTCGTACCCAAAAAACATAGTTATATGCCTAGAGCCATGTCATGTCATCACGGTCATCTCAGTCAAGCCATAATCTATAGAACTAAGTCAGTCATGTGATTCAGTAAACCTCAAAAATCTCATGATCTCAGTAAATTTTTAGAGAGTAGTTCTATTCCGTCAGTCAACGCAAGTCAGTTACTCAGTCCATGTACAGTTAGTTAAATCATGTTCAGTCTCTTCAGATGGGAGTAGAATTTAGCACCGAGTGAACCCAATGATGGGAACTCACCTGCCAGTTTAGGGTGTGATTCTTAGCAGTCATCCTTGTGTTCCATAACTACGTAGCCAGCGCAGGTTGAGACATCTTAACCTATCAGACTAGGTTTGATGAGGTGATTTAACCTGTCAATTTAGGGTTCCCACCATTCTCATTTGAGTACCTTCCAGATGAGGGTCACTCACAACTGTCCTTACCAGTGGCGCAGTATTGACACCCCTCCAGTCGGGGTGGATATTTGAGCCTAACTTAGTTATATGCATTATTGGGGCATGTCGGTTAAACAATTATCTCCCACAGTTTCAGACTCAGTCTCATTAAAAGAACTCAGACAGTTCTTCAGATACTAGTATACCAGGACTGCTAGATACAGTCAAATTCAGTTATAGTACGGAACTCAGATAGTTCCATAAGATGCAGGAATGTCAGACACAGTCACCCATGTATTCAGAACTATAGTATCACCCATGATCAGTTATCAGTGAACTATTTATTAGTGTATAGATTGAGCTATCAGGCATTTGGGATCTCAGTTTTTATGTATACATGTATATATTCTCACGTTCATATCAATCAGTATTGTTCATGCATGTAACCCTATTTATGTTCAGCCTACCTCACTCGTATACTCAGTACTCCAGTTATACTGACACATTCGTGCTATTGCTTTTTCTCTTATGTTACACCATAGGTTCAGAGGAACGAGCTCCAGATCAGCAGTAGCATTCCAGTGTTCAGAGTTTGCAGTGAGTCCTTTTCATTTGAGGATGATATGATTATTGCTTCATTTACTATTTTAGTTCAATTTCTAGATGGAGTTAGTTGGGGACATGTCCCATCAACTCCTTATTTAGACGGTTTAGAGGCTTTCTAGACTATAACATGTTAGACAGTTATTTCAAATTTGTTTTGGTATTGTTTTACCATTTTCAGACATTGTCTTATCAGATGTTTTATTAAGATTTGAACCTTATGGCCATTCAGTATATGTTTCTGCATTATCATGTTATATTATGCAGTGTACAGGTATAGATATCAGTCTTGGGTTAGCTTGTGGTCCTTCAGGGTCATGATCACCATGTCGCATTCCGATTCAGAAATTCCGGGTGTTACACATACCTTATTTGGCTTGATTCAATGGAAGAAGTTGGCTTTTAAAGCCTTGAGAATGTTGTTGGAGGCTTTTCTTGAAGGTTCTTAAATGGTGATGTTTTGATTCTTGAGTTTTCTTAAAGAAGGGTTTGAACCTTTTTCTTGGGGATTGATCATGAAAGGAACCCTAATTTTGATGCTATAGATGAATATGGAGTTATGTTCTTTGATTTGATTTAATAAGGTGTTAAAAAGGGTGGAAAAGACCAAAAAATCCCTTTAAAAGCGATTTTTAATCACTAAACGAAGGTGAACGACGGTTTGGGAAAGGACCTCTCACCCCAGGGATGGACTGTCCCTCAAACCATCATTCCATGGATAGAAAACGGGCTTACTACCTCAGTTTCAATGGTTTGGGCGACGGTTCGTTGCTGGCATGACGGTCCGTCGGCTTTTCCGTCGCACTTTGGCAGTCCGGATAGCTCACTGTAAAATGGCCATAACTTTTTACGCCGATAACATATTTTTACAAAATTGGTATCATTGAAAAGATAATACAATTATCTATCTTTTGGTATGTCATAAGCTCAGAAATTCATAGTATAACGAAAGATATGCTTGTTTGAAGTTTACTATAACAGTATCCTTCTCAAGAATTCAATTGGTAAGGGATGTTTTGATTTGCCTAATAGCTAGGACATATTTGAGGACTTAATACACATCAATCCTGATTGTAAAACTACCAAATCACTAAAATTTATTTCTCATGAGCTTGAAGCATGTTCTACTATCGGTTGGAATTCTCGGGGTATTACAATATCTCCCCCTTGGGAACATTCGTCCTCGAATGAGGTTGGCTAGCTGAGAAAACTAAGGATGCACTGCTGAAATAAATTACTAAAATGATTCTACATAATTCTAATCCTTTAAGTACTTCTGGGAATGCATGAACTTATAAATAAGGCACTATATAGATGAATACAAGCTTAGAAAAGAACTGAATCAAGGAAGAGTAGTACTTTCGGCTAAATCTGAGCTTACGGCGAATAGATGAGGGTACTTGGCTCGCATAACCTCTTCTCCTTCCCAAGTAGCACCCTTAACTGACTGGGTCCACCAAAGAACCTTGATCAAGGAAACTTCTTTGTTCCTTATTCTATGGATCTGATGGTCTAGAATTTCAACTGGAATCTCTTCATAAGAAAGATTGGTCTGAATATCTGAGATCTCTAAAGGAACTACAACAGCGGTGTTACCAATACATTTCTTAAGCATAGAGACATGAAAGACAGGATGAAAGCTGACAAATCTGTAGGCAACTCAACCTCATAAGCTACTTTCTCAATACTTCTCAGAATTCTATAGGGGCCAACATAATGGGGAATAAGATTCCCCTTTTTGCCAAACCTTTTCACCCCTTCATGGGTGAAATTTTTAGATATACTAAGTCATCAACTTCAAACTCAAGATCCCTTCTTCTCATATCTACATATGATTTCTGACGACTCTGGGTTTATTCAACCTTTCTCTAATCAACTAAAATTTCTGCATAGCCTCAAACACTGCATCAGGTCCAAGTAAAGTAGTTTTACCTACTTCAAACCAACCTATAGGTGATCTACATCTCCTTCCATAAAGATCCTCAAACGGAACCATCTGAATGCTAGAATGATAACTGTTATTATAAGCAAACTCAATCAATGGCAAATGCTCATCCCAGCTACCCTTGAAATCAAGATCGCATGCCCTCAACATATCCTCTAGAGTCTGGACGGTCCTCTTAGCCTGACTATCTATCTTCATATAAAAAGAGGAACTAAGATAAACTTAGGTACCAAGACCTTTTTGAAAATCTCTCCAAAACTGGGAAGTAAACTGAGTACCCCTATCTGAGATGATAGACAAGGGAACTCCATATAGTCTGACTAACTCTCAGATATATAACTTAGCATAATCCTTATCTATATAAGATGTGTGCACTGGCAGGAAATGTGCTGACTTAGTCAACCTGTCTATAATAACCCAAATAAAATCATGATGACGGCGCGAAAGGGGTAAACCAGTCACAAAATACATATTCACCTCTTCCCACTTCCAAGTGGGGATACCAAACTCTTGCATCACACCACCAGGTCTTTAGTTTTCTACCTTAACCTGTTGGCAAGTTGTGCACTTTTCCATAAACTCTTCTATATCTTTCTTCATACCACTCCACTAATAGATTTTCCACAAATCGCGGTACATCTTGGTAGTACCGGGATGAATAAAATATCACGCATCATGCGCTTCAGCCATATTTCTCTGCCTCAAATCATCAACACAAGGAACACACAATATATCCTGAAACCTTAACACACTATCTTTCCCTTGGGAGAAAACTTTTATCTTTGGGTCTTTAACCGACTCCTTTAGTTTGACCAAACTAGAAATCATGTCCTGTTTTTCCTTCACTTTTGAAACTAACAAAGATTCAGAAATACTCTGAACCCAAACATTCCCCTCAGTTGAATTAAGCAAACTAACACCCAATCTAGCTAAACGATTCACTTCACAAGCTAATTCTTTCTTATCTTTCACCACATGAGCCACACTACCCATAGAGAACCTATTAAGGGAATCTGCCACTATATTGGTCCTGCCCGGATGATACAGCACACTCATATCATAATATTTTAACAAATCTAACCACCTTCTCTAGCAAAGATTCAACTCCCTCTGAGTAAATATATACTGCAGGCTTTTGTGGTTCGTAAACACATCAACATGAGCACCATACAAATAGTGTCTCAAGACTTTCAAAGCAAAAATCATAACACCTAATTCAAGATAATGGGTTAGGTAATTCTTTTCATGCGGCTTTAACTGTCTAGAGGCATAGGCTATAACCTTACCTCGCTGCATCAACATACAACCCAAACCAACTCTAGAGGCATGAAAATACACCACAAAACCATCCATACCATCGGACAATGCTAATACTAGGGCTGAAGTGAGTCGAGTCTTCAACTCCTGAAAACACTTCTCGTAGGAATTTAACCACAAGAACTTAACTTTTTTTTGGGTCAATCGGGTCATAAGTGACGTAATAGATGAGAAACCCTCAACAAAGCGGTGGTAATAACCAGTAGGACCTAAGAAACTCATAATATCTGATGGAGAGATAGTCCTAGGACAATTTCATACAGCTTCTGTCTTTTAGCAATCAACTCTAATGCCTTCGGCTGAAATAATATGATTAATAAAGGCTACTTACCTTAGCCAAAATTCACACTTGCTGAATTTGGAGAACAATTGATGATCTCGGAGAGTTTGCAAGATAATTTTAAGATAAGTTGCATGGTCATCCTCACTACGGAAGTAAACAAGGATATCATCTATGAACATTATGAAAAATATATCAAGATACTATTTGAACACTCAATTTATGAGGTCCATGAAAGCTGATGGAGAATTGGATAGCCCGAAAGACATGACTAGAAACTCAAAATGACCATATTGGGTTCAAAAGGCTATCATTGGAATATCACACTCCCTTACTTTAAGCTGATGATAGACGGATCTAAGGTCTATCTTTGAGAAATAACTTGCTCCTTGCAATTGATCAAATAGGTCATCAATTCTAGGAAGAGGGTATTTTTTCTTGAATATGACCTTCTTAAGCTAACGATAGTCAATGAACATCCGCAAGGAACTATCTTTCGCATGGGTGCGCCCCATGAAGAAACACTAGGCCTTATGAAATATTTATCTAGAAGATCTTTGAGTTTCTATTTCAAATACTTAAGTTTTGTGGGAGCCATACGATATGAAGGAATGAAAATAGGCTGGGTATCAGGAAGAAGGTCAATCCCGAATTCAATCACTCTATCGGGAGGTACCCCTGGGAGATCTTCTGGAAAGACATCAAGAAACTCATTGACTATGCTGACTGACTGAATAATTAGAGTCTCAGTCTTAGTGTCCTTAACTCAAACTAAATGATAAATGCAACCTTTCGATATCAACTTTCTGGCTCTAATATAAGATATGAAATGACCCTTGAGAAATACAAAATTACCTGACCACTCAAAAACTGGCTCATTTGTAAAATGAAACTTAACCAAACGGGTGAAATAGTCTATCGATTCATAATAGGAATGAAGCCAATCCATCCCCAGAATAAAATCAAAATCAACCATATCTAACTCTATCAAATCTGCGAATATAACCTTATAAAGAACAGTAATAGGACACAAAGTATAATGGTAACAATATCTAGTGAATCCTCTTACTTATGGTGGGATGGAAAAGCATAGAATTGATTCTGGCGCTGGCCGCCAGTAGTGCTGGATGATGTGCCCTGAAGAGGGGCTGGACAAGCTAAAGGAGTTGGTGCAATGGTAGCGTGAGTCTGGGGTCAAACATCTTGTCTCCCCTGCCTAGCATTCGAACACTCTCTAAGTCTATAGCCCAACATTCCATAACCAAAGCAACCCTTCTACTCGGCCAAGCACTCTCCGGGATGGGTTCTACGACACTTAGCACATAGAGAATAACTGGGCTTACCGCTCATACTATTCTGAGGCCTAGACATGGAAGACTTACACTACTGTTCCTACCTATTTCTGGGTGTGAGAGGACTGGTTGATAAAGGCGTTGGCATAGACGAATGATTCTGAAACTGCAGGCAGTTCCCTCCATGGGATCTAGGCTGACCATACTCAAACTACTCCGATCTGGCCCTCTTATTTCCCCTTACTCTCTCTCTCCTTCATATTTTATACCTCAATCTATTAAGCATGTACCATCATTCTAGAAAGATGAATGTCTCTATTGAGAACAGTAGTCCTATACTCCTTAACCACCAATCCAGACATACCAGTTACGAACTTACTCATACTAGATCTGGGGTTAGCTATCAAGTTAGGGGCATACTTAGATAACTGATTAAACTTGAGACAATACTCTTTTACTATCATGGAGCCTTGCCTCAAGTTCAAAAACTCCTCTATCTTTGCTTTCCTCATCTTAAGTGGGAAGAACTTGTACAAGAATACATCCTAAAATACCTGCCAAGTCATAGGAGCTGCATTTTCCCCTTTATTCTTCCTCCACATCACTACCCAATCATAAGAAACATCCTTCAGCCTATAGGTTACTAATCCTACACTATCCTTCTCAGAAACATGCATAACTTGGGTGATCTTTTTCACCTCATCAAGATATATTTGTGGCTCCTCACCTATCTTCGACCCAAAGAATTCTGGTAAATTTATTCTCAAAAAATCACAAAGTCTGGATGCAGTTGTATTACCCCCTTACTGATGTAGAACAATAGCCTGATTGTTGGCTTGTACAGTAGCAGTCACATCTTAGGCTAACATCTGAAAAACAACCCAAAATTTGGCATGAGACACATTCTCATTCAGGGGATCGATAGGTTGACACATTCTCATTCAGGGGATCAATAGGTTGGGGTGGATGATTGTTATTTCTACAAGAATTAGCTATGCAGGAAGGCATTTTATTTCATAAAAGAGAAAGAGTTAATAGTATATAGAGATAGTTGTAGGCACGATGGATTCTGAAAGAAAGAGATGACTTTTCCAATAACGTCTCGTAGCCTCTTGCTCATAGATATGGCGCACTTCACACTGATAATCAAGACTCTATGTAACTTGGATTATTTGAATCTCTAGGACTCTTTAAACCTTAGGCTCTGATACCAAGTTTGTAATGCCCCAAAATCTCTTCCTGAAGCGTCACACGGTGCTCAAGGAAACAAGTAGCCTCAATCTAACCCTTTGATCCTGCTACTAAATCTGACACTTACTTTAGGATAAATAAGCTAAGAAATAATACTACATCATGCCGAATCTTAATTGAAATAACAGAAAATATTATCTGGATAACAAATACTAAAAATCTGGAAACTCTAACTATTAGTCCGACAAGCCTCTACTTACTAAAGAACTAGAGAGTCATTGGTACAAATCCCAACTGACTCAAGATAAATTAAAAACAATAAATGACTGCTATGAAGACTAAAAATTAGAGAAAAGGGTCCTCGAACTATGAGGACTCACCAACTGCGGAAGTATAGATGAAGGTGCTCGGAGATCACTGTAGATGTTGAGACTGAGCAGCTGAACCTAATTATGAGATAAAGTATCACATAGAAATATATGTGGATCAGTACTTTAATAATGTACTGAGTATATGGGGGTGTATTCAATAAGTAAACATTATCAATACTCATTATACAATCATACATGCAGATATAAATGTCTCACATAGATTGAATAAATCTGAAATCTAAATCTCATAAATCATGCATAATGAAACATGTAGCATAAATCTCGTGAGTCGTTATACTTAGTTCTAAAATCTGTACTCTTCTCTTATTCTCAAATCTTATAAGAAAAAAAGAAATCTTAAAATAGTAACCTTCAAAACTTGTGTTTTTATCTTAAGGAGAATAGGACTTTGGGAACTTGGGAGACTGTGGGAACTTGGGAACCTTTGACTTGGGAACTCTGTAGACTTGGGAGTTTCTTCTGACTGACATAAACCATGTAAACTGACATGGAGTCCAACGTCTTACCCATGTTAGGAAGAGTTGTTCTACCCTTTCCATCGGAATAGAACCTTAACTTTAGTGATCACTATCTTAACCCACTTGGGGTAAATCATAATCCTACGGTGGCTCGTAGTTCTGGGGAATGAGACCTCGAAATCAAGCCCAACTCGGTGCTCAATACTACTCCCATACTTAGGCTCAGAACTTTTAGGAAATCCACCTCAAAATAGTACAAGGATGTATAAAGGAAGCCAATTATACTTCTCTTTGCTTTAAATCATAAATACTGTGAATTCCTATTTTAGCTTAGGATTCAAAGATCAACTTTCTTTCTTGAAACAAGGTAAACAATCATCAAGGAGGCTTAAAATCATGATCTTCTTAAAATATCAAGGCTAAATCTTAGGTCTTAAAGCCCACGTTTCAAACTTATGTTAAAACACTAAAAGGTTCATGCTTGATAATGTAATTATTGGAAAATCAGCTCAAAATCTGGAAAAAATATAATCATGTATAAATATTCAAAAGTAGACATGTAACTCTATATCCAAATCATTTAAGGTCTCAAAATCATGCAATTAGCAACATGGGGTATAAACCCTAACTTAAATTTCATGAAAATCATTTCAAAATTCAGGAATTTGTAACTTAAAGTAGTTTTGGCCACAAGAATGAAAGAATTATTCTTGTTGAAACCCCACATACCTTATTTGGCCTAATTTGATGGAACAAGTTGACTTTTGATACCTTGAGAATGTTCTTGGAGGCTTTTCTTGAAGGATTTTGAATGGTGATGTTTTGATTCTTGAATTTTCTTGAAGAATGGTTTGAACCTTGTTCTTAGGGATTGATCTTGAAAGGAATCTTAATTTTTATTATATAGATAAATATGGAGTTATGTGCTTTGATTTGATTTAATAAGGTGTTAAAAAGGGGTGGAAAAGACCCAAAATCCCTTTAAAAATGATTTTTAATCACTAAACAGAGGTGCACGATGGTTTGGGCAACGACCCATCGCCCCAGGTATGGACCGTCCCTCAAACCGTCACTCCATGGACAGAAAATATGCTTTCTGCCTTAGTTATGATGGTTTAGGCGACGGTTGGTTGCTGGCGCGATGACCCGTCAGCCTTCCCATCATACTTTAGCAGTCTGAATAGCTCACTATAAAACGGTCATATCTTTTTACTCGATAACAGATTTTGGCAAAATTGGTATCATTGGAAATATAATTCAATTATCTATCTGTTAGTATGTCATGAACTCAGAAATTCATAGTATAATGACAGATATGCTCATTTGAAAATGACTGTACCAATATCCTTCTCAAGAATTCAATTGGTAAGGGATGTTTTGATTCTCCTAATAGATAGGACATATTTGTGGCCTTAATACATATCAAACCTAATAATGAGACTACCAAATCACTAAAATTTATTTTTGATGAGCTTGAAGCATTGTTCTACTATTGGTTGGAATTCTTAGGGTATTACAACCATCTAGCTGAGGAGAAAATAGAAAGTGAGTCATGATTTCCAAGAGTTGTTGAAATTCATTTCATTATGCCCATGTGTTTTCACTTATGCATTATATTCATTGTTTTATAAAATGCTCTCATTATGTTATATAAAAAGATGTTATTTTAGGTTGTTTTACATATTAGTACATTTGTATTGACCCCTTATATTTCAGGTTCTAAGGATCAGTCTCGGGGTCCCGCTAAGTAGTAGATCATTGTCAGATGAGTGGATTTGGTAAGTTTCCCTTATATCGGAAGGCTTTATCTTACGTGATGATTTTATTATTTTAGCTCATTGTCCGACCGGGGGCGTTGTCCTGATTCAGACAGATGTTGCTTTCAGTTGTCAGTAGAGATTTTGCAGACTTGTATAGATAGTTTTGAGTCTTGTTGAACTTATGTCGTGTTCTTAGTTGATATAATCAAATGACCATGTTTTCGTTAATTTTGTTTACGCATTTTATAGTTTCTGAATTACGTATATGATTGCCTGTTAGAAGGGCTCTCGGGCCTTCATGGTTCGGGATGTTCGTCGCGGTCAGGTCCTCAGTTCGGGTCGTGACATGTGCCATTTAGCTCAAAAGTAAAACAAATGGTTGAGTTATGAGTTACAAGAATGTTTTGAACCTCTTGAATTATGCCCATGTGTTTTGATATCTATTATGATAAATTATTTTCTTAATTCTCTCATCTATTTTATTTGGAATAATATTGTTTTTGAATAGTTCTGGATACCAATACATTTCAGGTATTGAGCGTCCTTCATGGCGGCTGCATTGTCTCATAATGTAGGATCAGAGGCTCAGTTCCGCGGTCTAGTTCAGCAGCAGTAGATTGTTTCAGAAATTAAGAGTTGGTGAGCCTCCCTTACTTCGAAAGACTTCCTATCCATGCGATAGTTTTTCGTTGTTTTATAATCAGACCGGGGGCCTTGTCCCGGTTTAGACAAACTATTATTTTCAGTTTAGTAGAGGCTTCGTAGATTTTTAGATTGGATTTGAGTTTTCCCTTTTGATACGATGTTATAAAGATTTAAGTTTGACTTTGGGGCTACCATGTTTTCAGTTTATCTTCTGCATTTTTCTTTCACATGAGTTATGTTTATGACTACATACTAAGAGGTATCTCGATCCTTTGTGGTTTGGAAAGCCCGTCATGGATAGAGCCTCGGCTCAGGTCATGATACAAGGTTTCTACCATAGCTTAGACAAATACTGGTTAAGATGTGTAAACGCGACCTCAACTTGCATATCATATATAAACAAACATTAATAACTTATTATACTATGAAATTCAAATTTGTAGCAAGCTATGAAGCATCAAATAATGGAATATGGCTAAGAAATTTTATCACTGAAATAAATTTGTCTAGTGGCATAAATTGTTGAAATATGTCTGGTGAATTACATTAAAAAAAGCTGAAGTTCGTCTAAGTCAAAGAACATAGACATTAAGTTTTTTTATTGTAAAAGAAAGAGTTCAGAGCTATCTTGTGTCAATTGAGCATATTAGTACGAACTCGATGAGTACGGATCCACTCACTGAAGGTTGGCCACCTTAAGTGTTTTATGGCTGTGTTGCTCATATAAACATTGTCAAATTTAATGATGAGTCATTTTGAGTGAGAGTTTGTTGTATTTATGTTATTGACATATTAATGTTTATTTTCTGTACAGACTGAAGTATTATGAAATCTATGAATTTCATATGTTTATTGATAACTCAGAAAAATAAATATAATAACTTTCTATTATGGTTTTGCACAAGGTATAAAAAAGTAATTTTGGATAATTAATGTTATAATGTAGGACAATTTGAAAATTGGCATGACTTAGATCATTTTACTTGTAATTTTCATATTCGATCTATCTCATCGGTATTATTGATATTTGTCACCATTGTGAGCTTAGTTTTGAATATATTTTACGAAGACCACTTTAATTCTATATTTATACTATCGATAGACCAGATTGTATTGAGATATTTAAATCAAGATAGCAAAAGTTTGTTCACACTAAAGTTTCATCACCGTATGATTATTCAGAAATATATGTGGTCCAAGAGGAAAATTGTTAGAAATTTCTATTTTGTGAGCTTACAAAATAATATATTATACATAAATATGCTATCTATAAAGAAGCCCAATTTATGATCTAATAAATTATTAAAAGTATTTTTTGAGCATAAAATAAATATCAATTAGTATGGGTTTAATTGAAATTGTAAAAAACTCATGGACCTTTTTAAAAATTTGATGAAAACCTATAGAAAAGATATTTTTCCTCAAAAAGGTACCTTTCTAGAAAATGCACTTTGTCAACTAAAAAGACACTTAGACAATTTTATAAGGATTGGTCCCTAATTAGATATAATGTTTCTCTTCTTTTGTACCTCATCTCTGAAAAAGAAAACTGAGAGCAATGTCTAAACTTAGAAGATCAAGTTTTCCTTCAATGAAGTCTCGATATGGTACGATATTGATGTTCCTACCACTTTTCTATAATCAAATCGTGGTTTAATAATTTACTTGGGATCTTGTGGCAATAATATAAAGTTTTCTAACAGTTATTTGTTGGACTGATTATATAGTTCTTTTATTGTTTCCTCCGGATGAGAGTGACATGGTTTGATTATTTTCTTCATGTCCTATGTGATTCATTGTATTATCTTGACCATTCATAAGCTCCAGTGTTAAATTTCACTTTGATAAAATGAATCATAGAATTATGGTGTTGAAAATATTTTTGAATCTCTAACGTCAATCAAAAGGTAAAAATTAAAAACAATGAAAAATAGTAAGAAGTAGTCCATGTATTTGCTTTCTCGCTCCTATCATTATTTTTGTTATTGATTTTCTTTCATCTTTTCTCTTCACTACTTTATACCATGCCTAGCTTATATTTTCATTAGTTAAAACAGAAAATATTAAATTTAACACTAAGTTATGCTATTTTTTGTTTGTAGATGGTAGATATGTGATTAAAAAATATAAGTATTAAATATTAAATTTAAAACTATATTATGCTAATTTCTTGGTTTTTACATGCATGCTGAAATGTGATTATGAAAAATAATATTTTAGTTTAATCAAAGTATATTCGAAAATCTTAGGTTTTCATTTCTCCTTTTAACTGTTTTTTATACATATAAGAAGTATTACTGATGTATCGTCTGATGACTGCAAATTACTAATTGCATCTAATGAAGAGGACAAGAAAAGGAAGAATGTAAGAGGAGGAGTTGGGGATGGGAGTTGGAGATGAAAATTATTGGAGGAATATAATACTGCCAGTCGACGCGACTCGAGATTTGGCTGACTCAACAGTTTTCTGGTTGAGGATGAGGATAAAACGTAGCTTTAATATTTAAAAGATACTATATTCTATATTCTCTCTTTCAAATTAATTATTTTTCTCTCAAAATGAATAGATGACTTTTTTATTTCTTTTAAAATGTAAATTATCTTTTTCTGTGAATTTTTTTTACAAGATTTAAAATTCCTCGGAAATGTTTATCAATTGATTAAACTATATTAGAGTGTTGGAAGATCATTTATCTTCTCTCTCTTTATTTTCTTTTATTTTTTTCATTTATCTATAAAATATTAAAAGTTAGAAAATCAACTTCAATAACTTATACCTCTTTATTTCATAACCTATAATTTTAATGATCTCCATAATTCTCATTCCTTCCATAACCCCCACTCACCCAATTAAAACCCCACATCAATAGAGAACTTAAAGGGGGGGTGTTATATTTCATCCTTAAAGTACTCAAAAAATTTCAAAAGATCTTTCAAATTCTCTCAAGCAAGTTAAGCTCGGGTTTCATTAATTTGGTCATCCAAGGACTTAGTGGTTCGATTTTTTCATAGACTATGGTATTTCAGGAATGCTACTCTTCCCTCATTGTTAATTTGTTAAAAGCATACATTTTATAGTATTTTTAATGAGATATTGATATTAGTTTTTAAACAAGGGTTGGGGGTCTTGAATGCTTATAGATGAATAATTTTTTCCCACGGTTTATTTTTGAATATTGATGCTTTAAATATGGTTTTGAACTTGTGGGTGCATGGGTATGGTTAATGAACTAGGGAATTGTGACTTTTCCCAAATTTGTGAATTTTGAGGTGGTTATGACCCCAAGAATATATTGTGAAATTTTTTTTAGTAATGAGAAATATGTCAATTGAACTATTCTTGAACTATTGCATTATGACTTTTGAATTGAACCTTATGGCGTTGTGTAATTCCCCTAGATAATGTATATTTAAACCAGTAGGGTTGTGAATTGCCCCAAGTTATGTCATTGGTGTGGCATATGGTTATTACCTTGCAGGTGTAGTTGGTATGACGATACCAATAATATATGCCTTAATGTAAAATATGGTTCAATGAATAAGAATATGCGATAATTGTTTTAATTGGGCTTTAAGAGAGGGTTGTTTAGCTGAGTCATGAAAGTGGAAGTCTAAGTGACCAACACTAGAAACCGTACTAGCCGGTATGGGACTCGTTATGTATTTAGGGTTTGAGTCCCCTTGATTATGACTAGGTGGTTCGAGGGCACCTTATTGTTATTATTATGATTGGAGGGTTCAAGTCCCCCTAACACATTTCAAGATTTGGTGCTTAAGTCACCTTTGTATATGATTGGAGGGTTCAAGTCTCCTGTGCATATATATATGATCTTTCTCTGGGGCCCAACCAGGGACTGAGATCTGGGGCCCATATATCCTATGGTTTCTATTATATGATGGTTGAGTTACACAATCTAGGTTAAAGTTTTAAAGTGCATGTTAAGCCTCGTTTCCTATCCCAGAATGTGATATATATATATATGCATATGTATTTAATTTTGAATGATTTGAAACTATTGATCATGGAATTATGTTATCCTTTTCCCTGAGTGTCATGCTAGCATTCACCCTGCTAACCGTCTTCAAAAGTTGTATCCCCATGCAATGCTGGAATTAGCTATACTTTTACTTTTCTTGCACAATAATTCAGATTCGGGGTAAGATCGTGAGTCTATATTGGAGTGGTGAGCTTTCAGATATTGAAAGTCTACATTTCATGTTTTTGTCTCTTATGTCTTACACTATTTAGAATTGTATTTTTCTATAGTCGGGGGCATGTCCCGACACTTTATTAATATTCAGTTTTGGTAAAGGCTTTGTTGGATTATTGTGGATTTGGGTTATGTTAGTCGGATGCTTTGGCTGATTTTCAGTCGATGGGTTATAAACATGTTTTGAATATCTTTAAGCTTAACCTTATGCTATCTTGCTAGATGTTTAGAATATATCCAATATTGGGGATGTTGTGTTCATTTGGTTAGGTGTCGGGGGTGATCTCCAATCCACATGGGACTTGAGATACCCATCACGTCTAGGACCTAGTTTGGGTCTTGAAAAAGATGGTATCAAAGACTAGGTTTTGTGTCATTGGGTGTCCAATAAAACCACGTCAGGTCGAGTCTCATTTATACGTGTGTAGCATGCCACTCTTATGAGGAAGATTCTACAAGGCATTTAGAAATGTTTCCCATCCTTGTTTTTCTATTTCGAGCTATGGAGTCTAAGATCTTAAATCTTTATAATTCTCGTTTGTTCGGCTTTTAGATAAAGCCTCAAAGAAGATCTGATATTCGTAGGAAATCTTCGATCCTATATTAGAACAATGTTGACGAAGATCATCCTACTCAAGAATTTTAGACTCGGTCTAAGATCGCTGCTTCTAATTTCCCTGATGGAGTTCCACCGGTTCATCCTATTACTCCTCAGCCACTTCGAGTTGATATAACTAATGTTGAGTTTTGCCAGATGATTTATTTGCTTACCTAGTTGGTGGTTTCTCAGACTCAGCGGGTTGCTTCAGTTTCTACATCCTCTGAGGCCACTAGAGTTTGCCAATTAATGAGGATGAATGCTCCTACATTCACTGATTCTAAAGTTGAGGAAAATCCTCAAATTCCATTGATGAAATGGAAAAGATTTTTTGTATGATGCATGACACTAACGTTGAGGGTGTGTAGTTTGCCTCCTACCAATTAAAGGATGTGGCTTATCAGTGGTATGTGAAATTGGACCAGTTTAGGGGTGAAGATATTGATTCAGCCCTGTGCGATGATTTATCTAGTGCTTTTCTTGATCGCTTCTTTCCTAAGGAGTTAAGGAAGGAAAAAGCAGAGGAGTTTGTATACCTGAAGCAAGGCAGGATGTAAGTCAAGGATTATGCCTCGTAAAGCCATATGTTATCCCATTATACTCCATAATTGGTGTCTAGCATGAGGGCTAGAATGAAGAAGTTTGCTTCTGGGCTATCCCATAAGTTGATATTGCAAAGCCAGGCTACCTTGTTGAACAAGGATATGGACATCTCCATACTTGTTTTGTATATACAGAAAGTGGAAGAAGAAAAGAGGAAGCAAGCTAAGATGAGTCAAAGGCAGAGTAAGAGGATTCGCTATTCGGATCAAGGTGGAGGTCAGCAACAATATGGTAGAGATAGTAAAAAGTGGTCTAAAATGAAGTGGGAAAGTTTTGTTTCCTATTCTACGACTAGTGCTCCTTATCCGAAGCCGTCGAGTTATCGTCTCTCTCAGATTGATAGCGGTTTTAAAGCTCTAGGAGCCCTATCTCAGGAAAATGGGGCTCAATAAGCTCCGTTATATCATTTTTTTAGATTTTGTGGTCAAGTGCACCGTGTTTTTTATGATGAAGGAAAGAACACGTGCTTTAAATGTGGTCAGATTAGTCATCTATAGAGGGATTGTCCTTATAAGGTTGTGTCTGGGAAAAATAAGATTCTTGTTGCTACTTCATCCACTCCTACACCAAAGGGAACTACTTCTGTCTCCGGCTCCTGTGCGGGGCAGAACTATTTGAGTGCTCTTACCATCCGCCATGATTTTGAAGCATCCCCTGATGTTGTTACTGGTATGCTCTAACTCTTTTCTCTTCATATATATTGTCTAGCTGTGTCACGATCTCAAACAAAGCTTGGTCGTGATGGTTGTCTCAAGTCTCGCATGGATCGAAGATCATCCGTTTCACCTAACTATACCGACACACATCTCCCAATGTCGGATGAAATTTCTAACATATAACAAGATAAGATAAAGGTAAGCTCAAAGCTAATTAAATCATGTCTCTAGTCTATTGACCGAAACCCGTCCAAAACATCCGATTATCATAACCCATATCCAAAGTGGTCCAAATAAATCCTTTTAAATCAAAAATCAAAACCGAATATCAATAACTTGTCGGGACATGCCCCCGACAATAGCCAAAACAAGTCTAACAATCTGAGACATAAGGAGCCAAAAATATGAAATGTTGACTTCCGATGTATGAAAGCTCTCCATTCAATGTCAACTCACAAGCCGATCCCGAATTTGAATCACTGAGTAGGAGAAGTAGAAGTATGGCCAGTTCGTGTATCGCCTGGGGATATAGCGTATGTAGATGATTAGTGGTTGGAGCGCTAGCATAAAACTCAGGGATATAGGATAGAAAAATTCCATGAATAATAATTCAAATCATTTACAATCTCATACACATTTTCCAATGCATATACATATATATATTACATGTTGGGATAGGGAACAAGACATCACATGCATTTTAAAATCTTATCCTAGATTGTGTAGCTAAACCGTCATAACATACAAGGCACCCACACACTATATGGGCCCAACTCTCCCCCAGCTGGTAGGGCCCTAGTACATGTGGCCGCACGAACCAGAGGATAAACATATTCACTATGGGGGACTCAAACCTCTTTGTATATCTAAGTTACACGAGAACAAAATCACATAATAAGATGTGGGGGACACGAACCTTCCAATCATATGATATTAAACAATAACAGGGACTCAAACCACCCTATCATATAGACCCCCACATCGGCAATCGCGGTTTATTGTGTTTGTACATCAGGACCTCAACTTTCACGACTCAGATACACAGTCCTATTTAAAGCCCAATTAAAATATTTAACACATAATTTCATTCATCGAACCACAATATACATTTAGACATACATTGTTGGTATCGTAATACCAACTACAATTGCAAGGTAACATCAACATGCCAAAATAATTTCATTACTTGGGGAGATCACAATCCCCTTGGTTCAATTATGCAACAAATTTTTAAAACACCAACCCACAAAGTTCAATTCGAATTTATAATGCAATAGTTCCAGAATGGTTAAATTCCCATATTTCTCATAACTAAAAACAATTTCACAACATATGGTTGGGATCATAACCACTTTAAAAGTCATAAGTTTGGGAAATTACAATTCCTTTGTTTAGTTACCATAACCATACATCCACCAATTCAATACCATGGTTAAATCATGAGTAATGCAAAACAAAATCCATGGTAAAACCACTACTTCACCATTGATGTCAAAACCCTTAATCATGTCAAAAACCAAAACCTTAAATCGCAGAATGGCCATAAACTTTTATGAAGTACAAATATTAAGTTTAAGGGTAGAATCACATGCCTGGATATCAAGTTTTACAGAGAGAATTTAACACTAGAGCCCGTGGATGATCAACTTGATGAAACCCTAGATTGATTTGCTTGAGGGAATTTAGAGAGCTTTTGTATTGTTTGAGATGTTACTTAGATTCATTTCTGAGTGCTAATGACACCTTAAAGGGGTTATAAGACATGGATTTCAATTTGGATAAGAGGGGAACTGTACAGAATTCCCTTAACTTAAAAGGTAAAAAAGCGCCGCTTTTGAGTACGAGTCAACCATCAACTCGTAACCATTCTTTATGACTCAGCACCACGAGTCATAATCCAGTCAGTCTCACCAAGCACACAAACTTTTATCCTAACGAATCACACCCATGAATCATAATGAAATCCTACGACTTGTAAGGTCCAATCATAGTCAACACAGAACCCATGTTGGGGTATACAATGGACACTGTACAATTTAACCTAATGACTCGTAACATATCGTTATGTCTCATCGTGAACCACTCGTACTCAGAGCAGAATCATGCCACAAACTTACATGATTTTTTGACTACTCATCCCAATGACTCGTCATGAGTCTTTACAACTCGTACCTCCAAGTCGTACCCAGGATAGTAACTTCAATAACTCTCTATGGACACCTTACGACTAGGGTCATATGACCCATCATGACACCCTACGACTCGTAAGGTAAGTCTTAGTCAAGGCAGTGAGCTCAGACTCAGGAAAATTTCAAGGACAAAAAACCCAGGGCATTCCATACTCTCCCCTTAGTATCATTCATCCTCGAATGATAGGACAGGCCATTTACTAGCATGATTAGACCTCAAACATCACTAATCTTACCTTTAGCATAGACAAAAAACAAAGATGCCAAGGAATTTACAATCTTCCCTTAACAAAGATAGAAAACAAAATGGTTAGTAATTACACATACCTTAAGAACAAATGTCCGAATAAGTGAACAAGAATGGATACTTGGACCTCATATCCTTCTCGGCTTCCCAAAGAACCTTTACCAAAGCAAAATCCTTAGTCCGCAACAGATAGACTTGTCGATCCATGATTTCCACCGGAACATCCTCATAAGCCAAGGAATACAAAATTACCATTCTATCCAAAGGTACAACCATCGAAGGATCACCTACACATTGCCTCAATATCAAAACAAGAAACACTGAAGAATGGTGTTGAGCTTAAAAGGGATGGACCAATATAACAGGGATTGAGCTTCTTCTTCTTACCAAACTACATCACTCTCTTCATGGGAGACACCCTTAGGAATACCCAATCTCCAACATCAAATTCCAAGTCCCTTCTCCTCAAGTATACATAGGACTTTTGGCGGCTTTGGGAGGTCTTAAGCCTATCCCGAATCACCTTTACCTTCTACATGGCTTGGTGAACCAAATTAGGGACAAATAACCTAGTTTTACCAACTTCAAGCCATCCAATAGGAGAACTACACCTCCTACTATACAAGGCCTCAAATAGAGCCATAATAATGCTAGAGTGATAACTATTATTGTAAGCAAACTCTAAGAGTGGAAATTGGTCAACCCAGCTACCACAATAGTCAAACAGATAAGCCCAACACATATCTTCAAAAATTTGAATCGTCCTTTCCGCTGGACCATCCGTCTATAGGTGGAAAATAGTGCTAAGGGCCACCTTAGTACCCAAAACTTTCTAGAATTAAAGTAGGATAGAGTTGAGTACCTCAATCCAATATGATGGAAACTATATCACCATCCAACCTAATGATCTGCTAAATGAACAACTTATCATAATCCTCAGAAGAGAAATTAGTCTATACTATCAGGAAGTAAGTAAACTTAGTCATCCTATCCACGATGACACAAATTAAATAAAACTGCTGGATAGACCATAGAAGACCAACAACAAAGTCCATATTAATCACTTTCCATTTCCATACTGGAAACTCAATCTCTTAAGACAATCTGTCAGGCCTAAAGTGTTCCACCTTAACTTGTTGACATAACATGCACTTAGCCATGAAATTGGCCATATGTTTCTTCATATTATTCCACTAATAAATCTCCTTAATATCATGATACATTTTAATCGAACCAGGATAAATAGTGTAGCACAACTCATAAGCTTCGGCCAAAATCCTCTATCGCAACCCATTGACCTCGAGAACACACAATCTCCCTTAGTATCTAAAGATACTATCACCACCAATCTCGAAGACCATCACTTTCTGCCTACCAACATCATCCTTGATTTGCATTTAGAAAAGATCCAACACTTGTTTCTCTTTCACTTTAGCACCAATAGATGACTTAGCCACCTCTTGAACAATCACGCTATTATTCTCAGAATCCAAGAAATGAACTTCGAGATTAGAAAAATGGTGAATATCCTTCTCTAATTTCCTCTTCTCATTATCCATATGGAAAAATATTTCCATGGATAACCTGCTAAAAGTATCATAAACCATGCTAGCTTTACCTAGGTGGAAGTGAAGACTCATATCATAATTTTTTAGAAGCTCAAAATATCTCATCTGCCTAAGATTTAGCTCTTTCTGAGTGAACACGTATTGCAGGCTCTTATGATTGAATTAAATATGAACATGAACTCCATACTAATAAAGCCTCCAGATCTTTGACTCAAACACCACAACTAGCAATTCCAAATCATGAGTTGGATAATTCTTCTTCTGAACCTTTAACCGCCTTAAAGAATATCCAACCACCTTGTCGTGCTGCATTAATACACAACTAAGTCCCACCCGGGATGCATCACAATATACCAAAAAACCATTAGTACCCTCGGGAAGGGCCAATACTGGATCTGAAGTCAACTTTTCTTTCAACTTATCAAAACTACCCTCATATGCATCAGACCATAAGAATTTCACCTTATTTTGGGTAAACCTGGTCAAAGAGGTAGCGATCAATGAGAAACTTTCTACAAACCTTTTATAATAACAAGCTAAACCTATAAAGCTCGAAATATCAGTTGGAGTCGTGGTTCTAGGCCACTTATTAGCCACCACAACCTTTTGTTGATCCCCCATGATCCCATCACTAGACACAAAATGACCTAGATAAGTTATATTATTTAACCAGAACTCACACTTAGAGAACTTAGCATGCAAATGCTAATCCTTTAGGGTATGTAACATAAGGTAGAGGTGATCGACATGATCTACCTCACTCTTGGAGTACACCAAAATATCATAAAAAAAATAATCACAAACAAGTACAAAAGCAAATAGAAAACTAGATTAATAAGATCCATAAATGTTGTGGGGGCATTAGTCAAACCAAAAGACATTGCAAAAAACTCAAAGTGACCATACCAGGTTCAAAAGGTAGTCTTAGGGATATCCGACTCCATAATCTTTAACTGATGGTACCCAGACCAAAGATTTATCTTAAAAAAGAACTTAACACCCTGAAGCTCATCGAAGAGATCATCAATCCTAGGAAGTGGATACTTATTTTTCATGGTTACTTTATTCAATTAACGATAATAAATACATATTCAAAGGAAACCACCCTTTTATGCATGAAAAAAATAGGTGCACGTCATTAGGACATACTAAGATGGATAAAACCCTTGTTTAGAAGTTCTTTCAACTGCTCCTTGAGTTTCTTCAACTCAGCTGGAGTAATTCTATATGGAGGGATAGAAATAGGATGAGTGTTCAGAACAGGATCAATCCCAAAATAAATTTCCCTATCGGGAGGAATATTAGGAAGGTCATCAGGGAATACCTTTGAAAACTCACAAACCACAGGGACAATTTACAAAGAAGGAGCTTCGAATCTAGAATCCTTAAAATGCACTAAGTGGTAAATACACCCTTTAGATACCAATTTTTTAGCCCTAAGATATGAAATGAACCTTCCCTTAGGTACAAGGTAACTACCTTCCCACTCTATAATTGGCTTATTTTGTAATTTAATGATGACCTTAAATCTAAAGAAGCATAGAACTAATGCACTAATCCATTCCCAATATGATATCAAATCCAACCATGTCAAACTCTATTAGATGTACCAAAGTTTCTCTATCACCAACAAACACCACACACACCCTATAGACTTTTTTAGCAACCACAGAGTCATCCACCAGGGTAGAAATATAAAAAGGGTCTAGAATGTACTCAAGATATAATCCAAAATTCACAACCACAAGTGGGGCCACATAAGAAAGAGTAGACTCGAGATCAAGAAAATAGTAGACATAACGAAAAAATAGTTCCAACATACCAATAATGATATCAGGCAATACCTCAAACTTCTAATGGGTAGTAAGACAATAGAGACGATTTTGACTAGTGGTGGAGCCATAAATGGAAGTAGCACCCTTTGGAGTGGGAGATGATGCAACATCAACATAAATCTTATTTTCTCTCAAAGAAACCTTAGAAGGACAGTCTCTCTACATATGGCTAATCTGACCATATTTAAAGCACTTGTTCCTCTCTTTTTGTGAAAACCATGATGCAACTGACCACATAATCTATATGGAGGATTGGATGGAGCTGACTGAGCCTCACTAGCCTAAGACTGGGCACCCTATGCCCTAAAACCATCATCACTCTGCATATAACTATCACCCGATGACTTCAGCTAGGGAGAACTAGCTGAAGAGTAGGAACCAAAATTTCCCGACTTCTTCTTAGACCATTTTCTTCCATATCTACCAATTTGATGCTAACCTTCACCCTGATCTGAGTAGCAAAACTTCTTACTCTGCCTCTCCCTAAATTCAACTTGCTTCTTCTTCTCTTCTTTAATTTATTGGATATAAACAACATGCTGAGAAATATTTGTATCCTTGTTTAACAAGGAAGCCTTACTCTCCAAGATCAACTCAAAGGACACCCCAAAAGTAAACTTCCTTTTTCTAGCCCTCATCTAGACACCAACTCAAGTGTATAACGGGGTAATTGATAAAACTTCAAGGCATTCACTTTGACTGACTTCTTACCTTGCTTTAGATTAACAAATTCTTCCTCCTTTTCCTTCCTTAGTTCTTGAGGAAAGAATTGGTCCAAAAAATCACTAAAGAAATTGTCCCATAAAGTGAACACAACATCATCTCCCTTAGACTGGTCCCATTCCTTGTACCACTGATATGTCATATCTTTCAATTAGTAGGCAGCTAACTACATGCCCTCTATATTTGTGTTGCATTTTACACAAAAGATCTTTTCTATCTTATTAATGAAATATTAAGGATCTTCCTTTACTATAGAACTAGTGAAAATAGGAGGACACAATCTCGTGAATTGGCCAACTCTGGTGGCTTCAAAGGATGGAGTAATTGAAGTAACCCGGTTGGTCTAAGAGGATACCAACTGGGTAAGAAATTAAACCAACTGGCAAAACTTAGCATTAGACAAATCATCTCGAGGTTCCTATGATGGAAAAGAGGGAACCAGTGGAGCTCCATCAGGGCAATTAGAAGCAGCGACCCTAAACTAGGTCTGAACTCCTGGTCTTGGATGAGGTCTATCCATATTGTTCTTAAACTGGACTAAAGGGTCCCTAAGAACATTAGATCTTCCTGGAGGTATGACCTGAAAGGCGAATAAGTGGAACTAGAGAGATTAAATATTTTACACTCAATAGCTCAAAATAGAACAAAAAGAAAGAGAAATATTTTTAAATGCCTCGTAGCCCCTCCATTATATGTGTGGTGCTATACATAACCATAAAGAAGACTCTACTCGATATGGCTTTGTTGGACACCCAATGAAACCAAACATACGCTCTGATACCATTTTTGTCATGACCTAAACTAGGGACTGGCCATGAAAAGTATCTCAAGTACCATATGGATCGAATATCACCCCCTTACCTAACTATACCAACACACATCTCCCATTATGAGATGAATTCCAAACATATAACAAGATAAGATAAAGGTAAGCTTAAAGCTAATTAAAATATATATCTAGTCTATCAAATGAAACCAAGAAAAAACATTTGACCATCATAACCTAAATCCTCTGTAGTCTAAACAAAACCTTCTAAACCAAGAACCAAAATTGAATATCAGTAAAGTGTTGGGACATGCCCCCGACAATATCCAAAACAAGTCTAATAGTTTGAGATATATGGTACCAAAAACATGAAATGTTTACTTATGATGTATGGAAGCTCACCACTTTGATGTCAACTCACGAGCGAATCTTGAATCTTAAACACTGATTAGGAGAAGTAGAAGTATACCCAGTTGCTTTATCACATGCAGATACAACATACGTAGATGGTTATCATTTGTAACACTAGCATGTAACTTGGGGATACAGGATAACATAATTTCATGAATAAAAGTTCAAATTATTTAAAATCTCATGCATATTTTTGAATACATATACATATATATATGCATATATATATAGCATATGTCGAGATAGGAAATAAGGCTTAATATCTACTTTAAAATTTTATCCTGGATTGTGTAGCTTGATCATCATAATATACAAGGAACCCATGGGATATATAGGTCCATCTCCCCCAGCTAGTAGGGCCCAGTGTGTGGTCGCACAAACCAGAAGATAAATATATGCACTATGGGAGACTTGAACCTTCCTGTATATCAAGGTAAAACAAGCACCAAATCATGTATTAAGACATGGGGGACTCAAACCTCCTAATCATATGATATTAAAAAACAAGTGGGATGCGAACCACCCAATCATATAGACTCCCATGTCGGCAACTTTCATTTCTATTGTTTTTCCCTGAGGACCTTCACTTTCATAACTCAACTACATAGTCCTCTCTAAAGCCCAATTAAAATATTTAACACACAATTTCATTTTTCAAACCACAATATACATTTAGGCATATATTTTTGGCATTATCATATCAACTACACTTGTAAGGTAACATCAATATGCTGATACAATTTTATTACTTGGGGAAATCACAATCCCCTTGGATCAATTATGCAACACCTTTTGAAAACACGAACCTACAAGGTTGAATTCGACTTTATAATGCAATAGTTCCAGAATAGTTAAATTTCCATATTTCTCATAACTAAAAAAAAATTCATAACATGGGTTGGGATCATAACCAATTCAAAAGTCACAAGTTTGGGAAAGTACAATCGCTTTATTTACTCACCCGAACCATACATCCACCAGTTCAAAACCATGGTTAAAACATGAGTAATGTAAAAGAAAATCTGTGGGAAAATTATTAAATTACCATTCATGTCAAAACCTTTAATCATGTCAAAAACCAATACTTTAAATCACATAAGTAACCATGTACTTTCATGAAATAGATATATTAAGTTTAAGGGTAGAGTCATATGCCTAGGATATCTATTTTTATGGAGAGAATTTAACTCTAGAGACCTTGGATGATAAACTCAATGAAACCCTAGCTTGACTTGCCTGAGGGAATTTAGGGAGATTTTGGAGTATTTGAGATGTTACTTAGATTGGGTTTTGAGTGCTAATGACATAATAAAGGGGTTATAAGATGTGGATTTTAATTTGGATAAGAGGGAAAATATCCAGAATGCCCTTATGACTAGGGCCATCTAACTCATCAAGAGACCTTATGAGTCATAGGGTAAGTCGTAGTAAGGTAGTGAGCTCAGACTAAGGAAAACTTCAAGGAACAAAAACTTAGGTAACTATAACTTGAGATCTACTCTCTCTTATGTGATACCTTATGTGGTTATTCATTTTGTTTTTTATCTTAAGTGTAGGGGTTATGTGATGTCAATCCATGGTAGGGATACCTTGGTGGATATAATAGAGTTTAATATGGTAGACTTTGATGTGATTTTAGGGTTGGATTGGTTGCATTTGTGCAATGCATCTCTAGATTGTCGAACCAATAGGGTCAATTTGTATTTCCCAAGTGAGACGGTGATTGAATGGGAAGGTAGTTCTCTAGTGTCTAAGGAAAAGTTCATTTCATATCTTAAAGCCCAGAAATTGATTTCTAAAGGGTTCCTCTATAACTTAGTGAATGTTAAGAATTCTAGATCTGAAGGTACTTCTTTACAGACTGTCCTAGTGGTCAGTGAATTTCCCAAGGTGTTTTCTGATGATTTTCCTAGTATTCCATCCGATAGGGAAACTAATTTTGAGATTGATCTTCTTTCAGAAACTCATCCTATTTCTATTCCTCCTTACAGAATGGCTCTGGCTAAGTTTAAAGAATTCAAGAAGTAGTTGAAATACATTTTGGATAAGGGTTTTATCTATTCTAGTGAGTCTCTGTGGGGTGCTCCCATGTTGTTCATGCGTAAGAAGGATGGTTCCCTTCGAATATACATTGAGTACCGCCAATTGAATAAGGTTACAGTAAAGAATAAGTATCCACTTCCGAGGATTGATGATCTCTTTGATCAACTTCAAGGTGCTACATTTTTTATAAGATTAATCTTTGGTTTGGGTAACATCAGTTGAAGATTAGGGAGCTAGATATCCCTAAGTCTGCTTTTTGAACTAAGTACATTCATTTTGAGTTTTTGGTGATGTATTTTTGTCTTTACCAATGCCCCAACAACATTTATGGATCTTATGAATTGGGTTTTCCATCAGTTCTTGGACTTACTAATGATTATCTTAATTGATGAAATATTGGTGTATTCCAAGAGTGAGGCAGATCATGCCAATTAGCTCTTCCTTGTGTTGAAGACCCTAAATGATTAGTATTTGTATGCTACTTTCTATACATGTGAATTATTGTTAAATTATGTGACTTATCTGGTTCATGTTATTTTTAGTGAAGGGATCATAGTGGATCCATATAAGGTTGCATTGGTTAAGAAGTAGCTTAGGCCCACGACTCCAACTGACATTTATAGCTCTTGGGTTTTGCTGATTATTATAGAAGGTTTGTGGAAAGTTTCTCTTCTATTGCTATCGCATTGACTAAGTTGGCTTAGAAAAAAGTGAATCTCTTGTTGTCTGATGCTTCTGAGGGTAGTTTTGAGAAGTTTAAGGATAAATTTACTTTGGCTCAAATTTTGACATTACCCGAAGTAATAGATGGTTTTATGGTTTATTGTGATGCGTCCCAGGTTGGGCTTGGTTGTGTGCTTATGAATAATGGAAAGGTGGTTGCATATGCTTCTATACAGTTGAAAGGTTATGAGAAAAATTATCCAACTCACATTTTGGAATTGTTAGCTGTGGTGTTTGCATAAAAGATCTGGCGACATTACTTTTACGAAATCCATGTTGATATTTATTCTAACTGTAAGATCCTCCAATATATGTTCACTTAGAAGGAGTTAAATCTCAGGAAATGGATATGGCTTGAGTTGCTAAAGGGCAATGACATGAGTCTTCACTTTCATCTAGGTAAAGCTAATTTGGTTGTTAATGCTCTTAGCAGGTTGTCCATGGGAAGCTTGTCTTGTGTGTATGAGGAGAAGTGGGATTTTGTAAAAGATATTTATCGTTTGTCTAATTTTGAAGTTCATCTCTTAGATTCTGAGGATGGTGGTATGATTGTTCAAGAGGTGGAAAAGTCATCTATTGGTGTTGAAGTAAAGGAGAAGCAGATGTTGGATCCTATTCCGATGCAAATCGAGAATGATGTATGTAGAAAAATAGTGATGATTTTTGAGATTAGTGGTGATGGTATCCTGCAGTACCAAGTCAGATTATGTATTCTCGATGTTGATGGGTCGCGGGAAAGAATTTTGGCTGAAGCTCATGAGTCGTGTTATACTAATTATCCTGGTTTGATGAAAATGTATCATACCCTAAAGGAGATTGATTGGTGGAATAATATAAAGAAGGATATGTCCAATTTTGTGGCTAAGTGCATGGTGTGTCAACAAGAGAAGTTTTAAAACTTGAGGCCTGGTGGATTATCTCAAGATACTGAGTTATCAGTGTGGAAATGAAAATAATTAATATGGATTTTTTTACCAATTTTTGCGGTCTCGTTAGTAATTTTCATTCAATTTGTCTCATCATGGATCGAATGACAAAGTTCGCTCACTTCTTGCCAGTGAGAACTACTTTCTCTTCTAAGGATTATGCCAAGTTGTTCATTGAATAGATCATGAAGTTGCATGGTACTCTAATTTCTATCATATATGATTGGGGTACTCAGTTTTTATCTCACTTTTGGAGGTCTTTTCACCGAGGTTTAGGGACTAAGGTGACCCTTAGTACTACTTTCCATCTGCTGATAAATGGTATTGGAAGATATGTTTTGGGCATGTGTGTTTGATTTTTGTGGTAGTTGCGTTTACCACTTGGATTTCATAGAGTTTGCCTACAATAACAGTTATCGGTCCTGATTTTAGTAGAAGTTAGGTTGACCACTTGCCTCTTATAAAATTTTCTTATAATAATAGTGAATACTCTAGCATTGGTATGGCTCTGTTTGAGGCCTTATATGGTAGAAGGGGTATATATCCTATTGGGTGGTTTGAAGTTTGTGAAAAGAAGTTGTTTGGTCCTGATTTGGTTCACTAAGATAAGGAGAAGGTGAAGGTGATTTGGGATAGACTGTACCCCGCCAAAAGTCCTACACGGACGTAAGGCGATTGGATTTGGAGTTAAATGTTAGCGATTGGGTATTCTTAAAAGTGTCTCCCATGAAGTAAGTGATGTGGTTTGGTAAGAAGAGGCAGCCTAGACTCCGTTATGTCGGTCCATACTTGGTTGTGAAGAAGGTGGGTAATATTGCATATGAATCAGAGTTGCCTTTTAGTTTGAGCTTCGTTCGCCCAATGTTTCATGTTTCAATGTTGAGAAAGTGTGTAGCTGAACCTTTGATGGTTGTTCCATTGGAAAAGGTGGGTATTTTTATTCCTTGTCCAACTAGAATGTCCCATTTGAGATTTTGGATTTGCAAGTCTGTCGGTTGCAAACAAAGGACGTGTCTTTGTTAAAGGCTCTTTAGCTAAACTAAAAGATTGAGGAAACCACTTGGGAAGCCCAGGAGGACATGAAATCCAAGTATCCATTCTTGTTCCCCGTTCTTAATAATCGTGCTTGAGGTATGTGTATTCCTTAAGATTTTGTTTTATTTCTTTGTTGAAGGAATGAAATGGTGATTTCCTTGACATCTTTATTTTTTTCTTTATTAAAGGTAAGAATATTTGTGTTTTGAGTCCAACCGTGCTAATAAATTCCTTGTCCTATCATTCTAGGACAAATGATCCTAGGGGAGGGAGTATGTAATGCCCCAGGTTTTTGGTCCTAAAGAATTTTCTGAGTTCTGAGCTTTTTGTCCTAACTACGACTTCCCTGACGAGTCATAGGGAGATTTGATGGGTCGTACGGAATCGGTCGTAATTTAATCGGAACAAGTGTCTTAGTATTCTTCATTGAGTACAAGTGGCTCTCAACAAGCCGTCAAGACTTCTTACGATTCGTAAGGACCAAGTTGTAAGGTGTCAAATAAGTTTGGCCTAAGAAAATGTCTTTATTATGACTTGAGGCCACGAGTAGTAAAGACTTAAGATGAGTTGCTATGTCCCAATCGCAGGGTGTCCTGTGTGTCATCCCAAACTATTGTTGTCTTGGGCACGAGAACTAGTTATGAGTCATTTAGAGTGGTTATGAGTCAAGGGAATGAATTATAGCTAGACCATTATGGGGCCTTGGTGGTTCTTACTTGGCTACGGATCCTTGTGATGAGTCAATACGAGTCGTATAATGACCCATAGTCACTGACAATTAAATTTCAGCATTTATTTTGAGGGCACTTTGGATAATTCCCTCTCACCCAATTAAAACCCCACGTCCATAAATCACTTAAGGGGGTTATATTTCATCCTTAACGTACTCAAAACTCTTCAAAATATCTTTCAAATTCTCTCAAGCAAGTCAAGGTAGGGTTTCATCAATTTGGGCATGCAAGGGCTAAAGGGTTGAATTCTTTCTGTAGAACTTGGTATTTCAGGCATGCTACTCTTCCCTCATTGATAATTTGTTAAAAGAATATGTTTTAAAGTATTGTTCATTAAATATTTATGTGTGTTTTGAAACAAGGGTTGGGGGTCTTTAATGCTTATTGATGAATAATGTTTTCCCATTGTTTATTTTTTAATATTCATGCTTTAAGTAAGGTTTTAAACTTGTGGATGCATGGGTATGGTGAATGAACTAGGGAATTATGATTTTCCCAAACTTGTCAATTTTGAAGTGGTTAAAACCCCAACCCATATTGTGAAATTGGTTTGAAGTTATGAGAAATATAAGAATTAAACTATTCTCGAACTATTGTATTATGATTTTTGAATTGAACCATATGGGATTGTATAATTCCTTGTGCTAATGTAAAATTGAACCAAAGGGATTGTGAATTATCCCAAGTGATGTAATTAGTGGGACATGTTGTTGTTACCTTGCTAGTGTAGTTGGTATGACAATACCAACATTGTATGTTGTAATGTGAAATATGGTTCGATGAATGAGAATATGTGATAATTGATTTCATTGGGCTTTAAAAGAGGGTTGTGTAGCTGAGTCGTGAAAGTGGAGGTCTGAGTGACCGATACTAGAATTTGCGCTAGATGGTGCAGGGGTTGTTATGGCTTGAGGGTTCGATCCCCCTTGCTTGTGACCAGGTGGTTTGATGCCACCTTATTGTTATTATTATGATTGGAGGGTTCGAGTCCCCCATAGCACATTTCATGATAAGGTGATTAATTCACCATAGTATATGATTGAAAGGTTCGATTCCCCCGTGCATATATATATATGATCTTTCACAGATTCGTGCGACTACATACACTGCAGCCCAACCAGGGGTCTATAGGTGGGGCCCATATAGCTTGTGGGTACTATTATATGACGTTTGAGATACACAATCCAAGTTAATATTTTAAAGTGCATGTTAAGCTTCGTTCCCTATCCCAACATGTGATATATATATGTGTGTATGTGTGTATGCATTTGATTATATGCATTGAATTTAAATGATTTGAAACTATTGATCATGGCATTATGCTATCCTTATTCCTGAGTATCAAGCTAGCGTTCACCTCACTAACCATCTTTGGACATTGTATCCCCACACGATGCAGAAATTGGCTATACTTGTACTTCTCCTACAAATGATTTGAATTCGGGGTCAGTTCGTAAGTTGACATTGAAGTGGTGAGCTTCCATACACCGAAACTCAACATTTCATGTTTTGGAAACTTATGTCTTAAACTGTTTAGACTTATTTTTGGCTATAGCCAGGTGCATGTCCCTACACTTTATTGATATTCAGTTTTTGTAAAGGCTTTGTTGGATTACCGTGGATTTAGGTTATGTTGGTCAGATGCTTTGGCCGATTCTCGATAGAAATGTTTTGAATATCTTTAACCTTACTCTTATGCTAGCTTTTTATATGTTCGAAATTCACCGACATTGGGGATGTTATGGTCATTTGGTTAGATGCAGGGGGTGATCACCGATCCATCTGGAACTTAATATACCCATCACAGCTAGGCCCTAGTTCGGGTCCTGACACGAAAGAAATCCAAAAGTACCAGAGTAACAAATGAAACCTAAAATAGATACTAGGCCTTCTGATAGATAGAGGGCTCATCACTTCACATCCGACCGACCGAGATATTAAACTACCTTGTATTGCATAGGGTCATAAGAAAAGTTCTCAGAATCTACATCATAAAATAATGAAGCATCCAGGGATGGTCAGTATGGAGAGTACTGATATGCAACCTAAGGAAAAGGAAAAAACATGTATGTATTTACCAAAATCTGTTGTAAACCAAATGATCAAGTATATATAAAATATAATAGGATGACAGGATAGGGGTAAGGGACAATTTACATGAACATTTAAAATTTAATCCTGGACTATATAGCTTTCTGCCTCATCTATTGACCCATAGGTAGAATGAGTCATCTAGTTACCCACAAGCTATATGGGTCTAGTACTCCCTAATCGATGGGGACCCGGTTCATATTGGCCGCATGTATCGAGGTAGGTCTAAAGTCATAAATAGAATAATGCCACCCTATATATTATCCTTATGTTAAGGACTATTCTCATGTTAAGGACATAATCTGGACATCCAATGAAGGTGAAACATCCTTATACCAGAAAACATAGGTTTTGAGAGTTGGTCATGAAGACTTATGCCTTCACTAAAAGATATATAATTCCATTTAGAGCCCAATTAAAATATTTTCCATATAACGTTAATCATGGAGTCGTTCATTAGGGAATATTCATAATGGTATTGTCATACCAAGACTTGCAAGGCATTTATATCATACCAAGAACCATTATCATTAACATTATCGACTCATAACCCCATCATTCAAAATCAGGCTCACATTCATCAATAATTTGCATGAAAATCTCAAAGCAAGTCATAAAGTTCATAACTTTCAATATTTCAAAAAGATGGGGTATCATCCTTGTTCATCATATTAATTCAAATCTCTTTAAAAGAATTGAAAGTTATAATTTCCATCATTCATAATATTCGCCCCAAGGGCGATTCAAGAGTCATGTAAACCAATTTTTCATTAATGTCATGCGATGTTTCAAACGACAAAATAAACTTTATAGTTTCCATACGAGGGCCATATTTTAATCATGTAAAATTCCTTAAATTTTTTGAATCCATATTACCAAGTCCACCATTTTCATATAACAAATTAACGTGTGAAAACCCTTTAATCATGCATAGAAAAACCACAAATCATGATAAATATCAATTTAAAGCTTTCACAACAAAACCCGTCAACCCTAGTTTCAAACAACCATTAAAGAATCCATAATTACCAAGCAATTTGCCAAAATACTTTAATAATTAAAATAGGGAGTGTAAAACATACATGGAAGATGGAAGGATTTGAAGAGAATTTGGAGTTTGAAGCCTTTGAAGTTGAACTTTGAGAAGAAACCCTAGTCTTCTATCTCTTAAGACGGGAGAGGTGATAGTGGAGAGAAGAAAGAATGATGTGAAACTGAAAGTAATGAATAAATAGTGTTTGAGGAGTGATTCAAGATGTCGGGTAGGGTTTGGGGTGTGGAAAAGACAAAATACCCCTAAAGAAACCAAAAAATTACAGGAATTTCTCAGTTGACGACTAAGTTGATAGCCCGTCAGTTTGCTGACAACTCCTCAACTTAGTCGTCAATCACTAGATAGATTTGGAAATTTAATGGTTAGGTTTGATGAAGTGAGTTGAAAGCTCGTTACCAAGTTGACATCTCATCAACTTAGCCGTCACCTTCTGGCAAACAGACACCCCCAAGTAAAACAAGCATATCTTTCTACTGCGATATCAGATTAAAGTGAAATCTGATGCATCAAAAAGAAAACTAGAAGATATTTGATTAGGTATATATTAGGACATCTAACTCTTTATATTCCAGGAGTAATGGTATTTGAATGTTCACCCAAGTTGAAACGTCTACTAAAACTCAATCTGTAGAAAAGTTCTCAACTCAACTTTGAGTTAGGAGATTTTTATGATCTCAATTCATCTCCAAGGATGTTCCCAAGCTATAGAATTTATCATCACACTTAAATTAACATAGAATCATTGATTTAGGGTCTATACACGCTGAAACAACGGTTCAAATTCTAGCTCGTATATGTGGGGTGTTACCAAAAATAACTAAAGATGAAATGATAATTTCAAATATACTTCCTGTGTCTAGTTCTTACTAGTACAGGCCTCTAGTAAAAAGTAATAACAATAATCTTAGTATCATAAATATGAATAAAATATAAGATAAAAGAAGAGAGATCTGGGTAAGCTCTATTAAACGTTAGCCACTACCTTGATCACCACTATTTCAACATCGAAGAAATGCAATCTAAATCTAGTACTCGAACCAATACCTACACGGGTGGAAGAAAATAAGAAAAAGGAAAGAGAAATAAGGGTGAGTATGAAATACGTGTACTCAGCAAGCATCATTGATAATCAATCCTAATTCAAAGTGATGGCAAGAACTACCACCCCAACTGCTGAAGTCTTCCCAATGAATCTATAACCTGTAAATATACCACTTCAACCTAATAGGGTATCCCAACACAACAGTCATAGGAATATCGATATATAGAGTAGGCAAATAATCTAAGTGAGTCAACACTAGTCATTTTATGATCAAAAAGTAAAAGTAGTCATTTATGAAGGAGACTTAATAACACAGTATATAAGGTTTAATTATCATGTTCAACTAATAATCTAAGATAAAACGAGGGTGTATAATTATATGTACATCATGCTACCAATAGATACAACACTACATATCTCATTAATCAAGCCATAGACATACCCTACATCTCATTAGTATCTCCCAATTCAGTCAAGAGGTAGTATAATATGATATAATATAGTGAAATGAATAAAAAGCACACAATATCATAAACAAGGTTCAATCACCATAATTTAAAAAGAAAGTAAACACTCAAACATAATATCAAATCATATCAAGAAATTCAATGCAATGTAATGTGAATGATGCAAGGTAATATAGTGATGATGGTAGGATATTTCGTATATACCTTCAAGCCTTAGCATTTTAGGACATGATCCATGGGAGGTTCGCAATCCATATACTTTCATAATCTCAATCTCATATCTCACTCAATCATATCAGCACATTCCTCTGTAGAGGTATTTGATAAATAGTCTCATTTTCTTACAAAATAAATATTTTTTAATGAACCTTATTGGCACATCCCACGGTATAACTATTTTATAAAGTATCTCATTTTCTGTTAAAATAAGTATTTTTCAGTGGTACCGATGTCATGAATATGTATAGATCAAATGAGAATGTAATGCTTACAACCAATCAGTAAGAATATGATAATCAATTCAATATTGGCATAAAGGAGCTCAGATTTCAACTCAATAGCACAATAGTTCATCATATAAGCCCTTACATGACACCACTAGAATGAATAGTCATATAAGACATTAGCATTTAAGTTCAAGCCCCTTACCCGAGCATCCCTATAAACATAATGCAATTTAATCCTCAAATAAGATCTATAATATCTAGTCAAGCCCCTATTGAGTGACACAATAATGAATAAGTCAATTTAATGTTATAGACAAGGATAATAATATCGGTTCAAACCCCTACTCGGACAACACAAGAATAACTAATCTCTCAAATTAATAATAATATTCACATAAACCCCCACACGGGCAATACGAGAATTATCAACAATCCAAATAATAATATATTGTGAAACTTATCCTAACCTAACTTATTCCATACAATAAGTCTCATCTTTTCCAAAGATGAGTTTATTAGACTAAATTAACTAAAAGGAGAACTATGCTAGTTAGCAAAACTCTCTAATAAGAGATACTAAACCCAGATAATTGCATCAACTATTATAATTTTATTTATATTCTTAAGTATTTTTAAACTTCCATCATTCCTCAAATCAGAATAATAACATAATTATCCCTTAAAAGGCTACTAAGCCTCAATCATTACAGTTAAATCTACTAAATACAATTCAGGTTCTAAATAGATATCCACTATCAATTATTCAAAGTTATAAGTGAAATATCTGCAATCTATTTTAAGAGTATTGCAAGACTAACTAACGTAAGAAATTATGTAACTACAATCCATTAAAAGACTTCGGTACCCATGAAGATGCTCGCCATTTCACTTAAGAGGGACCTCCAAAACCTAAGTGATTCACAATACACAAGTAAACAAGCATACAATCTATAAATACTTTAGAAAAAGTCAAGGTACATCTCAACTTGCCTTGAATAATATCCCAAAGATGAAAACACAGTCCAAAGCATAAATCAGAATCTCTAATCCCTCAAATCATCGCCACACACATCCAATCCATTCAAATATGACATCTTCAAGTTAAAAGAAGTTTATCGATACTCATGTCGATATATTTTTATTCTAAATCAAAAATTGCTTTAAAAATTAATTTCAGAAATACATATGTAAAATTTAATGTTTATTTAAGAATCATATTTTCCATACTCGTAGAGTTCTATATCATAAAATCCAACTAAAAATGAGTTAAAAGTAGACTTGATATCGAAGAAAATCTAATTTTGTACTTTAGCAAGTAAATCCCCATAATTTCTTATCAGACATGCTTTAAAACAAAATATTTTGAATTTTTTATTAAAATCCATTTACTCAGGAAACAAGGACCTTAAATCTCAAAAATTAATGAAAACCCATTCCAAGTCGATATTAAGATAAAGAACTTTTTATTTTAAAACTTTAGGTTTTAAATCTTAATATTATGAGTTAAAATTATGAAAAATGAGATGGATAATCTTGTAAAATAAATATAGAGTCACATAACTAATAATTATACGAGAAAAATACATCATGAATTGCCTCAAACGGAGCATCTTAACTCCCCAAAAGTCAATTTCAAGTGAATGAATGAAGTCTAAAATTTATATGATGTTCAGGTGCGATTTCCAAGCTAGAAACAATTTTCCCTAACTAAAAGCCTATTTAGCATTGGTAATGATGTGCACCAGCAACCTTATGCACTGATAACTTTTGTTTTCACTCAAAACATCATAAATCCCTCATACGAAAGACAAAATGCATCGATATCCCCCCTATAATATTTAAATAATAATACAAATCTATTATTAGTAGGAACTCAATTTAATGCATGATTATCCAAATAGATATTAATTTTACTCGCTAAATAATTATTTCATGTTCCACAATAAAAAGTCGATCTCGACTTATCATTACACCAAACTTTTCATATCAATTATTTAATTCATGCATGACATTTCAAAGGTTTTTGAATAAATTTTCAATCTTTAATTCTAATAATAAACTATCATGGCCCGAGCTGAGACCCTGGCCATAATGGGCATCCCAAACCAAGAAGGCCCGAGAGAGCTCATAGCATACTATCACAAGCATAATTTATCTAAAACAGAAGTGCGAAAGATATAATGAAATTTAAGAAAAAATTATCATCAAACTGTGTCGATAAATTTATGACAATACAATGACCAAATTCCGCCTACGACGCCTCTACTGAAATCTAACAGTCCAGACCCTGATTTATAAACTGGAAGAAATCAACATATGAATAAATGACTAGTGAAATATGGAGTCCACTGATGTGATGGACCACGAGATCGAGCCTCAAAACCTACATTATGAGCCAATGTAGCTGCTCGAGGATGGTCAATAATTGAAATGTATTTTTCACAACCTGAACTAGGGCCTAGACATCATGGGCATTCCAAGTCTAGCTGGGACCGGCGATCACCCCTTATCACCCAACCCAACAACCTTATGCAGCCTTTGATGAGGTTAATTTCAAGCATATAACAAGATAGCATAAATGCTCTTACAAAGACTCTGGGATAGGGTCATGACCGTGACCGAGCCAATCGAGTCCAACCGTACCAAACCAACCATCCAACCAAACCAAACCAAACCAAAGTCCATAAACAAGGCCATACCAATGGATTCAAAATCATTTAATAATAATCAATCCCAAAATATAATACGATGGAACAGTGAGAAATTATGTGATGTGGTATCATACCGACTATACTTGCAAGTACTATCCATAGACAACTATAAGTAGGTTGAATGGGACTTTCAAGAGCCCTTCCATTTACCATATTAAACCACTTGAGGAATTTCTTGTACCTTATAAGCATAACAATTAAGCCATTTACATTTCCAAACCCTTTAAATTTTTCATAATTCCATTACCAAGTTTAAAATAAGCACTAGTTCCATTAAAAAGTAATCAAGTCAATAAACATATCTTTATAAACATTTTGTCAAACACATTGGGAGCATAGTATATATCCAAAACCAGTTTCAATTACCAATAACCATTCCATGTAATTCAATTATCCGAAACCACCATTAATACATATAAAACCATAATTAAAACTATGGAAAACCATAGACAATCATTTATAACAAAACCCCCAAATCATTTTTGAAAAAACCAAAAGCATACAAAAATGAAATCATGAAAATAAATGATAAAAATCATGCCTTTAGTTGGAACTAACAATGATGGAAGAGAACCTACCTTGATTGACAAAGTGGATGAAGAAAAATCACCAACAAGATCCCCAAATTAGATCTTAAGATGAAACCCTAGCTCTTTCTTGCCCCAAAAGCTCTTAAGAGGATTTTTAGAGTGTTTAAAAATAATTTCTAAGTGTTAATGAATGAAATAATAAAGTAAATAACCTTCCAAGTAGGTTAGAAGTCATAGGGTCCTATTAGGTTAAGTTGGGAAATGTCCATAATACCCCCACTTAAGTTGCCCAAAAATCCCACTACAGGGATATGACTGACCCTTACGAGTCGTGCCCTTCCTATATGAGTGGTACCTTCCACTTGTATCTTTACATCAACCATTTGGATCCAACACTATCCAGTATAAAAATTATCCAACCAAGTCATATCCATAACATATGATTCATACCTTCCACCTATACCCCTGGCCAAGTAGAATACAAAGAGGCTTTAACACTATCCACTATACGAGTACAAGATACAACTCATATCCTATCTTACGGCTCATAGTGAGTGACTCGTACTTAGACCTAACTTAAGTTACCAAGTCTAAGGTTAAGTGAAAGAAAAATCCAAACCATATGACCCGTATCCCACCATACGACTCGTATCCCTTAAGTCGTACCTATTCCAATAAGCCATCTAGTCTAATCAACTAACACTGGTCAGTGTACAATATGACCATACAACTCATACCCATGAGTTGTATTGGGTTTGGAGAACGAAATTCCATGAAATTTCCTAAGAGCCAAAACCAAGGATGTTTCAGTCTCCCTCACTAGAAACATTCATCCCTAAATGACGGACAAGGTATCACCGGTACAACTTACACCCTCTAGATACCTCTACTCTTTCCTTTAACATATATAGAAAATGGAGATGTGCTTCAAAAACACATATCATCTGCATGAATCCCAAGAGAAGAAAACAAGAACGGATACTTGGACTTCATGTCCTCCTCCACTTCCTAAGTAGCTCTTTCACCTTGTAGTTACGCCATAGAACCTTAACTAAGGCCACATCCTTAGTCCGTAACCAACGAACCTTCCTATCTAATATCTTAATCAGGACCTCTTCATAAGACAAATAATCCAATATATCCAACCCCTCTAAAGGAAAAATCTAAGGATCACCAATGCATTTCCTCAACATGGAAACATAACATACCGGAAGAACCAAGCCCACACCAGCAGGCAACTCCAACTCATAAGAAATATTACCAACTCCTCGTAAAACCTTATAAGGACCAATGAGCTGGGGACTGAGCTTCCCTTTTTTCCCAAAATACATGACTCCCTTCATGTGTGATAGCTTTAGGAATACCTTATACCCAACACCAACCTTCAAGTATCTACGCGTAACATTTGCATAGGACTTTTGGAGACTTTAGGTAGCCTTAACCCTATTCCGGAACACCTTTACCTTTTCCATAGCTTGGTAAACCAAATATGGACCAAATATATCTACCTCACCAAGCTTAACCGACCAATAAAAAATCTAAACCTCCTACCATACAATGCCTCAAAAGGGGCCATACCAATACTAAAATGAAAGCTATTATTATAAGCAAACTCTACCAAAGGTAGATGCTCAACCCAATTGCCACCATAATAAATCATGTATATCCTCCAATGTCTGAATAGTTCTCTCTACTTGCCCATCTGACTGTAGATGAAAAGTAGTTCTCTGACTAACCTTAGTTCCCAAACCTTTCTATAAAGATTTCCAAAAGTGAGATGTAAAACATATGCCACAATTAGAAATCATCGAGAAAGGTACCCAATGCAGCTTTGCAATCTCCTGAAGATACTACTTTGCATAATTCTCCACCGAAAAGATAGTCATCACCGGTAGAAAGTGAGAATTTTTTGTCATCCTAGACACGATGACCCAAATTGAATCAAAATAATTCCGAGATCGAGGAAAACTGATAACAAAATCCATATTGATTTTCTCCCATTTACATATGTGCGACTCAAGTTCTTAATGTAACTTACTAGGCCTCATATGCTCAACCTTAACTTGTTGACACACCAAGCACTCGACCATAAAACCAACCACATCTCTCTTCATACCATTCCACAAATAGGTCTCCCTAATATCATGATAAATCTATGTCGAGCCAAGATGAACAACATAGCGTGATTCATATGCCTCAACCAAAATATTTTACCATAAACCATCGACATCAGGAACACACAACCTTCCTTGGTACCATAATGTAGCATCACCACTGATCTCAAACACCACTACCTTTTGCCCACTAATATCACTCTTGATTTTCATCAAGATAGGATCTAACACTTGATTCTCTAAGATCTCTGAACCCATACATAATCGAACCACTTCCTATATCATAACACCACAATCCTTGGAGTCCAAGAGATAAACTCCAAGACTATCTAAGTGATGAATATCCTTCACCAATTCCTACTTCCCTTCCTCCACATGAGCCAAATTTCCCATGGACAACCTTCTAAGAGCATTAGCAACCACCTTAGCCTTACCTTGGTGGTAGTGAAGACTCATATCATAGTCCTTTAGAAGATAAAGCCATCTTATCTTAGTGAGATTAAAACTCTTCTGAGTGAACATATACTATAGACTCTTATGATCAGAAAAGATGTCTACATCAACACTATATAAATAATACCGCCATATTTTCAAAGCAAACACAACTGCCAATAGCTCCAAATCATGAGTAGGATAGTTCCTCTCATACACCTTCAACTTCCTGGCAATCACCTTTCTATGTTGTATCAACACACAACCTAGCCCTACCCGAGATGCATCACAATAAATCATAAAGCCATCATTGCCTTCTGGCAAAGTCAGAATTAGAGCCAAAGTTAGCTTATCCTTCAACTTATCAAAGCTCCCATCATAAGCATTCGAGCAAGAAAACGTAAACTTCTTCTGAGTCAACTTAGTCAGAGGAGAACCTATCGATGAGAAGCTTTCCATAAATCTCCTATAATACTCAACTAAACCTAAGAAGCTTTAAATATTGAATGGAGTCATGGGTCTAGGCCACCCCTTCACTGCAGCATTTTTTTAGGAATCCACCATTATCCCGTCATTAGAAATAATATGACCAAAGAAAGTCACAGCGTCCAACAAAAAGTCACACTTAGAGAACTTGGCATACAATTCTTATTTGTTCAAGGTCTGTAACACCACACAAAGGTGATTCACATGATCCAAAATGAATAAAGAAGAATGTCATCAATAAACACAATGACAAAGAGATCCAAATACATCTTGAAAACTCTGTTCATTAGATCCATAAATGCCTTTGGGCGTTAGTCAATCCAAATTACATCTCTATGAATTCAAAATGCCAATACGGAGTATGAAAATCCATCTTAGGGATATCCACCTCCCTAATATTAGGATGATGGTACCCAGACCCAGGATTTATCTTGGAAAATAACTTGGCACCCTGTAATGGATAAACTAGATCATATATCCTAGAGAGAGGATACTTGTTCTTGACTGTTATCTTATTCAATTGCCTGTAGTCAATACACATTCAAAGGTACCCACTCTTATTGCACACAAACAACACTGGTTCACCCCATGGAGATACACTAGGATGAATAAACCTCTTATACAAAAGATCCTTAAATTGCTCCTTAAGTTCCCTCAACTCATCTGGAACCATTCTATAAGGAGGAATAGATATTGGATGAGTGTCTGGAAGCAAATCAGTACCAAACTCTATTTCCCTATCCAGAAGAACACCATGAAAATCATTCAAAAATACCTCTGGAAACTCATTAACCACAGGAACTGACCATAGAGAAGGACCTTTTGAGTTAGAATCTTTAACATAAACCAAGTTATAAAGATACCCCTTAGATATTAACCTCTGAGATCAAATATAATAAATAAACCTTCCCCTAGGAGCTAGCGAACCACCCTTTAATTCTATAAATGGTTCACTAGGAAACCTAAAGATAACCTTAGAGGTCTGACAGTCTAAAGACACATAAAGACGCATAAAAGAAGTGTAACTAATCCATGCCCAAAATTATATCAAAATCCACCATACCCAACTCAAACAGATCTACCAAATTTTTCTTGCCACCAACAGATACCTCACACCCCCTATAGACTCTCTTACTAATAACTGAGTCTCCTACTAGAGAAGAAATAGAAAAGAGATCTGAAATCACTTTGGGATCAAAGCCAAAAGATACAACCACATAACGTGTCATATAAGATAGAGTGGACCCCAGATTAAGCAAATAATATACTTCATAAGAGAAAATTTGTAACATACTAGTAACGACATTAGGTGATGCCTCATATTCCTGTCAGGACGCCAAAGTATATAAGCTATTTCAATTAATATTAGAACAAAGAGTAGTAACAAAAATAGATGCAACACCACTAGGTGTAGGAGAAGAAGATGAAGCCACAAGAACTTTATTATCCCCCATTGAAATCTTATTAACTGGACAATACCTGAGGTGATGACTTGGCTGGACACACCTGAAGCATTTGTCCATCTATTGTTCACAATAATCCTAATGAGCTTGACCATAGAACTGAAAATAAGGGCATAAAGAAACTGACTAACCTCTATTCACCTGAGATTGGGCATCCTGTGCCCAGAAATTATCACCACCCTTATGATGCCCTTACCTGACTACTTCGAGTAAGGGGCACTAGCAGTAGAGAAGGAACCCGATCTCTCCCACTACTTTTTATACCACTTGACACCATCCTGACTACCTTGAGACTGAGCATCTCCCTAATTAGAAACATGTCCCTTTTTCCTTATCTATCTCCAAACTCTACCTTCCTTCTCTTCTTATCCTCCACTTGCTACATATAAAAAGTCAATCGAGAAATGGCTATTTCCTTAATGAGCAAATAAGTATTTCTCTCTAAGATCAAATCTCGATTCAAACTAGAAGAAAAATTTCTCATTCTTGTTCTCATTTCAGCCACCAAGTCAGGAGCATACCTTGATAGTTGATGGAACTTTAAAATATATTCCTTGACAGTTATTTTTTGTAGCTTGAGATTCACAAAATCCCATATCTTAGCTTCCCTCAACTCTTAAAGAAAAGAAATAATCCTAGAAAGCATTTGAAAAGTCCTCTCACCACCCTAATTCTTCCATGTTACCTCTATATTTGTTCCACTTGTTATTCCTCTAATAAGCAATATCCTTGAGCTAATAAGCAACAAGTTTACCCCCTCCATATTGGTATCCTACATTACCCATAATATCTTCTTCATTTTGATCCAAGAATCCCTGTAGATCCTCCTCCACCTTTACTCCAGTAAAAATTGAAGGACCTATCTTCATAAATTAACTGACCCTTGCGGCCTTAATAGATATAGCGCCATTCGTACCCCGCTCGGCCTGTGCAGCAACTAACTAAGAAATAACATGGATAGATTGATGAAATTCTACATTTTTCACATTTCCCTGAGGGACCTAAGGAGAATCAACAGGAATAGGTGGAACTCAAGCACAATCAAGAATAAGGTCGTGAGATCAAAGATAAACCTGTAATGACCCTTAAGGTTATTTTTTGTATTCCTGCTTAATTTCACCATTAGAGATTTTCCATGGCTACTTTAAGTCATTTATGACTTTCTAGAACTGATATTTTGGTTATCGAGTAGTTCGTTTGTTTTTCAGAGCCAATTTCCCATTTAGAAGTCTCTATCGATTCCAAATGGCCGCCGAGCAAAAGCTTTAGTAAAATAATTTTTGATAAAAATTTTGAATGCACCAATAGCTATGAAATATCAATTTTAGTATATGTAAGCCCTTGGTTAATATCCCACAACACCCGAGCTCATTTTGACCCATTAGTTAAAAAGTCAAAAATTAGAATAAATGAGTGTGGGACCCACAAGTGGCCTAAATAAACTTAGATAGAAAATATGATTTCATGAATGTTTCTATAATATTGAATTTAGTGGGGTTACATAGTTCGTATGAGAAAAATAGAGTCTGAATGAGTCCAGGAGGTCAAAAACAAATTTTGACCTAGCGAGCTTATTTAAACTCGTATAAAAGGATGTTTTGGCTGATTTTTGGGGTATTCGTCACTTCTTTGAGAACCTTAGCATCCATAAAGATTTTTTGACTTAAAAGTTAGTCTTTTGGGCTGATTTGGAGCTTGAATAACTTGTGTAATCTATTTTTGCTACAAATTTAAGATAAGATTCCTTCAAATTTTGTATTAATTTCTTAATTTCTAGACCCGAAACCCCCAAGTCTTTGAGGCTCAATTTTATCTACAAATATGAGTGTTTTACTCAAATATCTTGAGGGTTATGGATCCTTAATGATAGTTGAACTATGGTTTGGTCTCGAAAACTCATTTTTCAAAGATGGGACCCACTTGGGGGTTTGGTATCGTTTAGGACCCAAGGAATAATGGTTCCATAATGGGTGTTGTTTATCTTGTAATGATTCTTAGATTATGTTGTTGATATCTTGTCTTAGGGAAGGAGAAAATTCAAGTAAGGAAAGCTTGGCTCATGGTAAGCTCTTGTGCCTTATATTCTAATGATTGTTGGTATGATGATTATGGTAATTACATGGTTATTATTGTATATATATTATTTTACGCTTCCAAATGATTACTCATTTTGGATGTTGAATATGACATATATTGATATGACACATTATGTTATTAGCCTAATAGATTAATTATTATATACAGTGATATCAGAGCAGATTCAAGTTCTATCTTGTACATTAGATTTAAGTTATTTTCTTACCTTATATCATCCTTATATTATAATTTAGCTTAGTTTATCAATGATGTCTACTGAGTACCCATGTTTTTGTACTCATACTATACTTCTATAACTTTTTTGTGCAGACCTGATTTCTAGTTATTGTTGTTAAGTCGACGTCGTGTTGTGTTGATCATCAGGAGACAGAGTGAACTTTTGGAGTTTGACCTTTTTTCCCTTCTATCCTTACTTTGTCTTTTGTATTTGAAATAATTGTATAAAACTATCTAAGTTTATCAGACTTTGAGTTGTAATTTATGTTGTCGAATTCAGAGTTGCTCTTGTATATATACTATCAGGACATAGGATTGGTATTTGAGTGTTAGTTGTTTTATTTGTGGAATATTTTTCCTTTATTGTGTTCCTATATAGTGTCAATGTTGGACGATTCCACCAATGTAACCCATTGCATTAGCTCTAGGTTATAGTGTTGGCTTATCTACTGGTGGGTTAAGGTAGATTCCATCATGACTATGAACTCGTGTCGTGACAAATTAGTATCATAGCCTAGGTTTCATATGTATTATTGGTACACGAGCAAGTGTCTAATAGAGTCCTGCGGATCAGAATATTGAAGTATATTTCCTATCTTCGGGAGGATATGTGACATTCTTAGCAGTACTTCATCTTTTTTTCAATCATATTGCGCTAAGAGTCTGATTTGGTTTGTAGTATATTTTCTTGAATTTACTCTTTCATAGAGTTCGAGGAGATGTGTTACCCCTATGCAAGGTACGGGTCCTAAGATTGGGCCCATGAATCCTTCCCCTATTCATAGATGGCCTAGAGGCCGAGGAAAACCTCGTGATATGTCCCTAGCTAGGGTCCAAGATAGGCGACCTTCCCTGAAACCTATCCCTTCACCTGAGCCAAAGATTCCTCTACGACAACCAGCAATGGGCTAGAGACCAGCCCAAGCTCTACCAGGTTTTATTCCTTCTTCATTGCTCAAAGATACCGTGATTCAGATGTTGAGTATGGTTGGTGGTGTACCGTCTGATGGTGCACAGATTATGGGACTAGGGCGCAGCCTGCAGCTGCAGTTCCCGACATTCAGATTCCTCCTACGCTGGTAGTTGTTCAGTCGGTAGCCATGCTGCCAGTTGTGACCAACCCTACTATGTATGACGATGAGCAGAAAATATTAGGTTGATTTTTTAGGTTGGATCTGCCTAGGTTTTTTGGTGTTTCTGAGGAGGATGAATTTGAGTTTCTTACTAGTTGTGAGGATAGGCTTCATAGTATAGGCCTTATTGAAACTCGTGGTGTAGATTACACCATATTTCAATTATATTTGTCTGCTCGTCACTAGTGGAGGGGTTTCATGGATTCTAGACCAGTTAAATCTTATCCCTTGTCATGGATTCAGTTCTCCTAAATGGATAAGTATATAATGCATAGACTTAGAGATCGGCTAAGGGATCAGTTCTCCAAACTGGAGTAGAGCTCTATGACAATCTCCGAGTATGAGGCTCATTTCCATAAGTTAGCCAAACATGCAGCTTTTATTTTGGACACTGAGTATGAGAGAGTTCACTACTTTGTCAGAGAGTGAGTTGAGACTCTATATACTCAAGTCTAGTTGTTGTGCATAGGACATTTGTTGAGGTTTCTAATCATACTAGAGTGATGGAGGAGATGCATAAGGAGAGTCATGAGGGATGTGATAAGAGGCCTATATTCTAGGGTAGATTTGGTGGGAATCATAGTGGTTCCCGCTTCAAAGGTGGTGGTTCTCATGTTGGGTATCCTTCTCGTCCTTCTTTTCAGCCTCAGAGTCAGCCTAGCTGACCAGTTTAGGCATATCTTCAGACTACTAGAGGAGGTCAGTTTGGTGCTAGTGGTCACCCTAGTAAGAGCGATTATCAGTCCTTGTTGGGTTTATTTTGGAGTCATGCTAGAGTCGTGGTTATTTTTTTACAGATGAATCTGTGTGTTCTGGTTTTGCTGGTGATTCTTATTTTACTTATGGGCTTCTCGATTATTTCTCGAGAGATTGCCCTAGTCATAGGGTGATAGTTGTTTCCGCCTAGGGTGCTACTCCAATTATGGTAGTTTATCCCTCACGTGGTATGTGAGGTCCTACTGGTCGTTATTAGGGTTCTTGAGGCAGTGCTCAGGAAGACAGGATAGAAGGTTAGTCAGGTGCCCAGTTAGCTGATGAGCATGATCAGTTCTATATAGCACCGAGGCTGAGACATCGGATCTTGTAGTGACAGGTACAATTTTGGTGTGTTGCAAGTCGGCCCTTGCTTTATTTTATCCCAAATCCACTAATTCTTATATATCTTCCGATTATGCACCACAGTTGGATTTGACTAGTGATTTATTATTTGTTCCATTGTGTGTATCTAATCTAGTGGGTGAATCTTTAATAGTAAATCAAGTGTTCAGATCATGTATTGTGACAATTAGTGATGTTGATACTTATACTGATCTGGTTGTTCTGGATATGGTGGATTTCAATGTAATACCCAGCATGGACTGGTTAACTTACTATCATGCGATCGTGGATTATTTCTCCAAGATTATTACCTTAGCCATGCCCGGCATACCCCGAGTTATGTGGAAAGTTGTGGTTAGCCATATGCCGATGGGGATTATTTCTTATGTTTGTGCTAGAAGACTTATATCAAGAGTCTACGAGTCTTATCTGGCTTATATATGTGATACCCGTGTAGAGAGTCTGACACTTGACTCTGTTCCTATTATGTGTGAGTTTATTGATGTGTTTCTTGACAATCTTCCTGGTATTCCTCTGGACCATAAGATTGAGTTTGATATTGACCTTGAGTCTAGCTCCCGACCTATTTCTATGGAACCTACCCTTTGGATCCTACCGAGCTTAAAGAGGTGAATTCTTAGCTTCAGGATCTTCTGGGTAAGGGTTTTATTAGACCGAGTGTGTCCCCATGGAGAGCTTTGATTTTGTTTGTAAATAAGAAAGATGGTTTGATGCTTATGTGTATTAATTATAGGGAGCTTAATAAAGTGATAGTGAAGAAGTATTATCCTATGCATCGTATTGAAGATTTATTTGACCAGCTTCAAGGTGCAGTAATGTTTTCTAACATTGACTTGAGATCTAGTTACCATCAGTTGAGGATTTGGGCTGAGGATATCCCAAAGACAGCTTTCAGGACTCGTTATGGTCATTATGAGTTTTTAGGGAATTATTTTTTATCGACTATTGGACCAGCCGCTTTCATGGATGTGATTGTATGTTTAGACCATATCTAGACTCCTTCATTATTGTGTTCATTGATGATATTCTTGTATACTCAAGGAGTAGTGAGGAGGATGCGCAACATTTGATGATTATGCTCCAGGTTTTGCGAGAGCATGTGCTTTTTTCCAAGTTCCCTAAGTGCGAGTTTTGTCTTAAGTCAATGTCATTTCTTGGATACGGGGTATCCAAGACAGGTATTATGGTAGACTCGACTATGATTTCTGCGATTCATGATTGGGCTAGGCCTACGTCTCCGACTGAGGTTCACAAATTTATTGGTTTGGATGGTTATTTTAGGAACTTTGTTGAGATCTTTGCTACCATATCAATCCCTATGACTAGATTGACTTGGAAGGAAATTCTTTTGCGATGGTCCGAGGAGTGTAAGTTGAGCTTTGGGAAGCTCAATGATTGTCTCACTTCAACCCTGATGTTGGCTCTTCTAGTTGAGAGTGAGGGATTCACAGTATTTTTTGATGCTTCTAGTGTTGGTCGTTTATGTGTTTAGATGCAGCAGGGTCGTGTCATTGCCTATGCTTCTAGACCGCTTAAGGTGTATGAGCACAACTACCCCACTCATGATTTGGAGTTGGCGGTGGTAGTTTTATTGCTCAAGATTTGGAGGTATTATTTGTATGGTGTGCATTGTGAGATTTTCACCGATCATCATAGCCTTCGGCATCTTATGACCCAGCGAGAGCTTAATGCTCGCCAGTGTAGATGGATGGAGTTGCTAAAGGACTATGATATTTCCATCTTATATCATCCAGGTAAGGCAAATATGGTGGCTGATGTCTTAAGTCACAAGGCAATGAGTATGGGTAGTTTGGCATGCATATTAGTTTCTTAGAGGCCCTTGGCATGGGACATCCATTCATTAGCCAATTTGATGATTCGCCTTTATATTTCTAATCTTATGAGAATTTTGGCTTGTGTGGATGCGAGGTCCTCCCTAATTGATCAGATTCATGATCGTCAGTATGAGGATAGCAAATTTTGCTTTTTCCATGACAAGGCAATCAGTGGTGATTCTAGGAGGCACACTGTGGATTCTGAGATATTAGGGTCGTATTTGAGTTCCTCTTCTTGATGACTTGATTCAATCGATTCTTCATGAGGCTCACAGTTCTAGATATTCCATTCATCCCGGTACAACTAAGATGTATAGAGATTTGAGACAGTATTATTGGTGGGATGGGTTGAAGAGTGATGTGACAGACTTTGTACTCATTGCCTATGTTTTCAGCAAGTTAAGGTCGAGCATCAACGTCCAGGTGGATAGACTCAGAGGTTTTACCTTCTTAAGTAAAAATGGGAATGGATTACTATGGACTTGATTAACGATTTACCTCATACTCTCCATGGTCATGATGGTTTTTGGGTTATTGTGGATCATTTGATCAAGTCAGCACATTTTATTCCTATTCAGATAGCCTTCAGTGCTGAGAGATTAGCCTAGACTTATGAGAGAGAGATTTTTTGTTTTCATGGGGTCTTTGTGTCTATCATATCAGACCGTAGTTCTGTATTTTCTTTGAGATTTTTGTGGGCATTTCAGGAGGAGTTGGGTACTCAAGTGGATTTGAGTACAACTTTTTATCTGCAGATAGATGGTCTGTTCGAGCGGACTATTTAGGTGCTCGAGGATATGCTTCGATCCTGTGTTATAGATATTGAAGGGCAGTGGGATCAACAATTAGCATTGTCAGAGTTGGCCTACAATAACAATTATCATTCAAGTATTGAGATGGCCCCTTATGAGGCTTTGTATGGTAGGAGATTTCATTCTCTTATAGGATGGTTTGAGACTTTTGGGGTTAGATCCCGTGGTACAGATTTACTTTAGGACTCATTAGATAGAGTCAGGGTGATTTAGGATAGGCTGAGAGCATCCCAAAGTTGGCAAAAGTCCTATGCCAACCATAGACTTCGTTCTTTGAGATTCATAGTTGATGATCATGTATTCCTCTATGTCTCCCCAATGAGAGGTGTGACGAGATTTGGGAGGAAGGGTAACCTTAGCCCTTTCTATATTGGTCCTTTTGAGATTCTCTGTGTAGTAGTGGAGGTGGCCTATGAGTTGGATTTACCTCCAGATTTTGCTGTTGTTTATCCGGTTTTCCATGTCTCTATGTAGCGGAAGTATATTCCTGATCCTTCTTATGTTCTTAGAGGGACTCGATCCAGTTAGATGACCAATTGACCTTTGTGGAGGAGCCCATGCTTATTTTGGCTAGTGATGTGAGGCAACTGCGTACAAGAGAGATTCTTGAAGTTAAGGTTCAATTAAGGCACCACCAAGTGGAAGAGGCCACTTTGGAAATATAGAGTGAGATATAATCCCATTATCCTCACATGTTCAAGACTCCAGGTATTTCCTCATCTTTAACTTTCGGGGATGAAAGTTCCTTAGTAGTGGATCTTGTAATGACCCTTCAAGTCATTTTTGTATTCCCACTTATTTTCACCATTAGAGATTTTCCATGGCTACCCCTAGTCATTTATGACTTGCTGGAATTGATAGTTCGGTTACCGAGCAGTTCATTTGGTTTTTAGAGCCAATTTTCCAATTAGAAGACTTCATCGATTTCAAATGGTCGCCGAGTAAAAACTTTAGTAAAATAATTTTGGATGCATATTTTGACTATGCCAGCAACAATGTAATATTGATTTTAGGATAGGTAAACTCTTGGTTCAGAACCCACTGCACCTGAGCTCATTTCGACCCATTAGTTGAAAAGTTAAAAATTGAAATATATCGGTGTGGTACCCACAAGTAGCCTAAATAACCTAGGATAGAAAATCCGATTTCACCAATGTGTCCGTAATGTCGAATTTAGTGGGGTTACATAGTTTGTTTGCAAAAAACAAAGTCTGGATGAGTCTGGTAGGTCAAAAATAAGGTTTGACCTTGCGGACCCATTTAAACTCATAGTAAAGGCCCTTTTGGACAATTTTTGGGGTATTATTCACTTCTTTGAGAACCCTAGCACCCATAAAGATATGTTGACTTAATAAAGATTTGTTGACTTAAAACTGAGTCTTGTGTGTTGATTAGGAGCTTGAATAACTTGTGTAATTCATTTTTGCTACAAATCTAAGGTAAGATTCCTTCAAATTTGGTATTAATTTCTTGATTTCTAGACCCAAAACCCCTAAGTCTTTGAGGCTCAATTTTATCCAAAAATAAGATTGTTTTACTCAAATTTCTTTAGGGTTACAGCTCCCTAATGATAGTTGAACTATGGTTTTGTCTCGAAAACTCATTTTTCAAAGGTGGGACCCACTTGGAGGTTTGGTATCATTTTTGACCCATGGAATAATAGTGCCATAATGGGTGTTGTTTCTCTTGTAATAATGCTTAGATTATGTTGTTGATAGCTTGGCTCGTGAAGGAGAAGCTTCAAGAAAGGGAAGACAAAGCTTGTTGGTTCGTGAGCAATTGGATTCAAGGTAGGTTAGGCTTACTTGTAGATAGATTGAGCTTGATTATAGTATAATTATTGATATCTTGTGATATTGGGCGGGGTTTTAGATGGTAAATGGTAGAATGGTGATACTTGGGATTATTTGTTTCTTGTAGGCTATTAAACTTATAAAGAGTGATGTTTGACCTTTATCCTAGAACCTTGGATAGTTCTACTTGAAGTCTCATGAATAGCATGAGAATACTTTAGTTTCTCTAGTAGTTTAGAATGATGTTGTTGGCTAAACTTAAGAGTATGTAATCTAGTTATGACTAGTTATGAAATGGCCTAGTGTTTGGGATGACTTAGGAAGGTTTCTTGAAAAATATTTCCCCTTATAGGAATAGTATGGTTTGATAAGCCTGTATGGGTTGATTTAGATAACCTAGCCTAATTCTCAGAAGAAGTTAGTCTTGTAGAAGTAAACTTTTGAATTATTTGGATTTAGGAGTGGGATTTGACCCACCTTAATCTTGAACTATGTAATTCCTTAGTGACCTAGCTACTTAATGAATGTCTAAGTTATGTTGTTAAAATTATAATGGTTAAACCCGGTTGTTGGTTCATACATGTGATTGATGGTTGGATAATGTGTATACTTTATTGATTATCTAGTTTTCATGATATGGATAGCCTTGAAAATTCTTGTGAATTGAACTTATATTTATGCTATTTCTTGGCTTATTGATTTGTCCACCAAGTGGACCTCAAATTATGTTACCACTCTTGCTAAGAACCAAGCCTAATGATTAAGTTAATTATATGTGAAGGGTATCCCTTTTGGGGTTTGTATTGTGTTAAGTGATAGTAAAAGAGGTATCTAAAGAGCATGCCCTTAACTTATAATTGGATTGCTAATAAACATGTTAACCTTGGAAAAGTGGTGATTACGTATATCATTTAGATATTCATGTTCATGTATCTACTTATATTATGTAATGATTGACTAATAGTAAAGTATGATGATATATGTTATCTTATATCACTTATACTCTATTATGGTGGCTTGTGTGAATATTGGTTTTCTTGGGAGATGAGCTAATGATGTTATGACGATGCCTAGTGAATCATGAGGATATGTTAATGTTATAATGATGATCGGTTAATTCAGAAGAGGTAATGATTTTATAATGATACCCGATGAATTCAGAGGATATGTTGATGTTATGATGATGCCCGGTGAATTCGAAGGATAAGTTGATGTTATGATGATGACCGGTAATTTATGAGGATATGGTGATGTGGTGATGATGCCTGGTGAATCTGGAAGAGGTAAAGATGTTATGATTGCACTATGTGTGGCTAGTATATATGACTACACTAATATGTGAGGGTATGCCGTGTTGTAAAACTTCGTACATTTCCAAACATAGATCAACTTAGCATAGACGAAAGTATTTAAACTCGAGATAGGTATTTGAGCTTAAAGTTAAAGATAAGTGTTAAGTAGAGGGATCAGGATTTTGAAAAAATAAATAAAAGAAAATAAGTGAGGTTCTTGGTTGACTTAATTAAGCTAGTAGGTGACCAATAGGTGCATCACCTAATTATACTATATGACTAAATTGAGGCCTATATTTTGGAAATATTTAAGGCCCAAATTAAGTGAAAGAAAAAGGGAAAGATGAGTAGTTCAGCACCTAATCCATTTAAGGCCCATATATACCTAATCTATTTAAGGCCCAATATGGTGTGATCCAATTAGAAACAAATCAAAGAGGTGCATCACCTACTTGGACTTTTTGAGAAGCTTAACAAGCCAAGTAGGTGCATCACCTACTTGGACTAATTCTGACCAATATGTGGCTGGAAATGAGAAAAAAAGAGGCAGTCAAGTGGAGGGATTTATAAGGTCCAATTAGTTCATTTTCTCTTCATTCTTAATTGCAAAAAAAATAGAATATAATTAGCTCACTCTCTCTTTTCTCTCAAACCTAAAACAGTTGCCTCTTTTCTCTCCTAGGGTTCTTGAAGAAACCCTCCTTATTTCCAGCCAAGGTAAGTGAAAATAACTATGTTTTATCTTTAATCCTATCATGGGAAGTTATGGAAATCAAGTTATTTTTTTGTTTGAAGTATAGGACTTCCTTTTTTACAAAGTTTGGCAGCCCACTTCTTTTTAATCTCTAGGATATTTTCCAATAGTATTTGGTTCAACTTGAAGGGAAACATAAAGTCTTGATGGAGTTCACTTTAAGAAAGAAAATTTCAGAAATAAAGGTAAGGTTACTTCCCTGATTTACCTCTCCTTTTGTATAGGCCTTGATGAAGGATTTTATAAATGTTGTTTTTAACAACTCACGGGATGGTGATCGGAAGCCGTGAGTTCAATATCTTATATTGTGTTGAAGGATTTTAGGACTGTTTTGGTAATGTCTATAGGTGTTGTTGTTGGAGGAAGTGGGTGACCTTATAGAATGGTTATTAGGAGTTGTATTAAAGTATAGAAGGAGGGTGTGGTGAGAGGTCAAGTGTTTAAGGGGTTGAATAGTCTTACTTCCCGTCAAGTGTTTAGCTATTGTTTTACAAGGAATTACAGTGTGATTAGTTGCTAATATTAGCTCCATTATGTGCTTATATTGTAGATTAACACCTCAAAGGATAGAAGGCTAATTCAATGTAATAATCAGGTTGCACAACGAGGTATGTAAGGCTATTCTAGTTCATATTGTTTGGCATGATATCTTATACTCGTGTACCAATAAAGTGAGCTTCATAGATAATCGTTCATGGTAAAGGATACATTTTGATGGTCTTCTAACTCCACTGTAGTTAATCGACCTTTTATTTACTGCCCATGGTATAAAAGTGTGTCAAAGTGTCACATGTTTCCCTTACATGAGTCAATACAATCCAAGATTATACAAGTTAAGAGCGTCCCATGCTGGATATACAATCTATCCAAAAATTGCTTCAATAGTCTAATTGATCATATACTTCTTTTGGCTACACATATTCTTTTGAAATATCATTCCCATCGTGTTTGGGTATAAGGTGACCTTATAGAGTCCTTAACTATTCAATATATAGTTTATATGTCCTTACGTGGGATACGCCTTTGTTCCTTATTAGAATCTTCCCACGTGCCTCAATAGTACCCATTCTCACGTACCCTTCTATTTGTATAACCTAGTAAGTATTTATTGTACAGTCCAAACCTCTTTATTTGAGGAGTTACGTGTCTCCACTTGGTATGCACAAATTCCCCAATTTGAAATATCTAACTTTCTAAACTTGAACTGCCACAATTTCCATATGCTATATAAGATCACTGGAATTTGCCACAACCCATAGATGCTATGCAATGTCACTTGCTCACTAGTTATACACATTACCAACTAATTTGTTGCATGTATTCATCTCCTCGCATTTCACATGTCTCCATGCTATATAACACCCCGAGTCTGGTACCCCGAATGCTACACGATGCTCATAATCCCGAAGAACCACAAGCTAACCCTTAACTGATATCTATAACTGAGCACTGAATAATACACTGTAAAAATACGGAAAACTGACAGAAAACTTGACATAAGGTTCAAACATCTAAAATACAACTGAAAACTGAATACTAATACAGCTATCTGAACATCTAGTCTAAAAAACTCTAGTCTAAAAGCCACTAACTATCTGAATAAGGAGTTGAATAGGACAATCCCCCAACTAACTCCATCTACTGCAAATACTGAATCTACTACAATAAAATAAAATAAGAACCATCCCCCAATGATGAGGACTCACTGCTAACTATAGCTGCTAGCTAAATATGGACTACTAAGGGTTCTCTGGAGATCGTGCTTCTGAACCTATGGTATAAAACACCATAGTGCAAGAAAGTATGCGTTAGTACGTGAGAATATACTAGTATGCTAGATGAGGTAAGGTTAAATGCAAAGGCTCATATGCATGAACTATAGCTGACTGAATAACATGAGCATACTGAATAAGGAATTACATTCATGAATGCATAAACTATAATTGAAATCATAGTAACACTGAATACTGAGTTCAACTAACTGGATTACTGATAACTGGGTTTACTGATGCTGAATTTTAACTACTAATTTACTGACATTTGGGTTTACTAACACTAGGATACTAAATAACTGAGTCTACAAATATTGATCTCAGAGTTTTTCTAATACTGATTGACTGTATCTGAGATCATTCCTATATACCGGGTGATCTCTAAATCCACTGATACTGATTCTGATTGATTGTACCTGAGATCAGTGCTATCTAGCGGGTGATCTCTGAATCTCTGAATGACAAAAATAATTGATTGTATTTGACATATGTCATATCTAGCGGGTGATCTCTAAATTCTATGGAACTATCTAAGTTCCTTACTGAGCTGAGTGACTATACATAATAGTTCTGACTTCGGTAATACTGCACTGAGTTCTAGTACTGAGACTGAATCTGAAATTGAGACTCTAGGAGGTAGTCATCTAACCGACATGCCCGAATCTGAACTAGAGGGTTCCAAACTGTAACCACCTCTAGAAGGGTGTCAATACCATGCCACGAGTAAAGACAACTACTATGGAGTCAGTCCTAATCTAGCGGGTGACCCCTGAGATCAGTCTTGTACTAGTAGGTGATCCCCGAGTATATCAGTCCTATCTAACGGGTGGCATCTCATGCCTATGATAGCTACGTAGTTATGGAACATATGAATTACTTCTAGGAATATGAGTCCTATTTAGCGGGGGAGCCCTTATCCCTAGGCTCGCTTAGTGTTGAATCCTAATCCCAACTGAAAGACACTGAACTGATTTCCTAGTTCATACTAGGATCGATTGAACTGTTACTGATCGTACTGATTAACTAAACTGGACTGATCTCACTGAGTTCTATTGAATGATGGAATACTACTGAATTATGTTATCTGACTGAATGCCACTGAGTTTCTGGATTGAATACTTGAATACTACTGAGGTCTGAACTAAATACTGAACTGGAATAGACTAATACTGAGATTACTGAGCCTCTCAAGTTCTGTAACTGACTAAGTTCTACTGATCATGGAATGACTGAGATTATCTTGGAAACTGACACTGGCTCTAGAAAATCAGCTAAATTATTAGGTATTAAATACCCATAGGACTCGATAACATAATTAAATAAGGCATGACAATTTTTGAATAGCATAACAATAGTCTATCATTCACAGTAAAAATCAAGGAGGCATCTTTTCTATCACTTGGAAGTCTTAAACATGTAAACTAATAGAGATGCATACCAATGTCTCATAATTCATCATTAAGGAATGCACGTAAATGGGAGTGCATGCAACATATCATAATTCATTCACTAAGGCCTTTCAACAAACATTTTGTATGCATTAACTTATACATAATAAGGAATTTTATGCTAACATGCAATAATGACTTTATTTCCTTCACATAAGCATTTTATCAAACATATGGGGAGCATACTTTGGTTATACAACAATCAATACATCCAATTAACAGGGCTACATCAATAAACTTGCAACTTAAAGGGGTTTATCATGAACATTATGCAAATCATCACATGCTAGGACTAAATCATGAAACTTGTAATCTAGAACATGAATCGTAACTCAAAAATAACATAAACATGAACTTCAACTCACATAAATCATGAAAAATCATAAATATTCAGTCTTATAATTTGAAAAAGGTTCTTGAACTTCTTGGGTGGAAGGGACCCAAGAATCAACATCTAACATACCTTAGTTCTTGATTTTAGGAAGATTGGTGGAGAGACTCTTGAATTTGGATCTTCAATTGGAAAACCCTAACTTGTTCTTGAGAGAAATTGAGAGAAGAGAGTATATTTTGGGGGAAAATAGGGCTGAATCTCGTGTTATAGGGTTATATAGGGGTGGGAAATTAACCCAAATATCCCTATAGATGCGGATTTTAAAAATCTGAAAATTGTGCACAGACATGGTTGTCGACGCGCCGCGTCGATGCCATCGATGCGATACTCGACACATCACGCCATGATCATTCCAAGCCTCAGTACTTTTGATTGGAAAATCCTACACAATATTAACCAACGTGATAGGCGACGCGGTGCACCTAGATCGCATTTGTCCACTATTTTGGGACACCATACGTGGTCTAAACACAGTCCAAAAAATCCAAAACTCATCCGGGAACACATACTGACATAGTTGATCATGAATCAAGCTAAATATTGATATTTAAGGGTCATATGGGTCAAGAAAAAAGATTGCCAACTTATGAAGGCTAAAAAGATTCTAAGTGTAAACACTTAGCTGAAGTTTCTAAGTCTGGGACCTCTTTTTAAGATTTAACGGACTGAGTAAAGCTTGGAATTTTGTGGGGTCTTACAATATCTCCCCCTTGGGAACATTCGTTATTGAATGGGACTGACTAGACCAAAAATATAGATAGACTAAATATACATACGGGACATGAACATCTGAAACATAACTATATGACTGGAACAATTGATATACTAAAATTTCAGAATGAACATGCATATCTGATGCATGAATACTTCACTAAGATATTCTCATGAAAGCATGACTGAAATTACTTATAAGTTGAGCTTCTTCTGCTGAACATGCATATGTAATGCACGAATATCTAACTGAGCTGACTCTCGAATGCATGACTGAATATGCAATGATAACTAATATTGACTTTGTAAGGAACATCTAAACATGCAACCGAATGGGCTTAAGGACATAAAAGCATCAGGGAATTATAGAGTATATCCCCCTTGGGACACTATGTCCCTCTAAGAATGCTTACTTTACTGAGATACTGGAAAAATTGAGGTGATGATCAAGGCACGTACGAACTGGATCATGATGGAACATCTGGGATCTAAAGATAATGCATGATACATAAACTGAGATGATCTTGCAACTACTGGGACTTTCTATTTGGAATAGTTTCATTCCTGAGATTTCTAATAGTATGACTAAATAGAAAGATGGGAAACAAACTATACGAATCTGACTACCTGACTGTTAAACTGAATTTCTAGTCTTACTAACTAAGTCATACTAAAAACTTAAGCTTAAATGGGAGCAAAGAATCTAACAATGTATATCATGAAAATGAAGGACTTATAACGTACCCAAATCTATCTTAGGGGAACTTCCCTGTTCATGGCGAGTCTAGAGTGCATAAAATTTGTTCTGACACTGACCACTAGTGGTACTGGAAGTGGCTCCCTGTTGATGCAAAACTTTACCCCTCTGAGTCAAAACTCTACACTCTCACAATATGTGTCCTGGCTTATCACAACCAAAACATACCTCGTTCCCTACTCTATATGAACTTAGGTGGTTCTTACCACATTCTACACAAAGCGGATAGGTACGCTCACTTCTCACACTACCCTGGGATTTTAAGCCTGGCACCCTATCAAAATTTCCATCCCTAAACTTTGGTACTGGTGCACTAGTTGAGGATGGAGTTGGGACTGAAAACTTTTGACTATACTGAGAACGGTTACCACCCTGTGACCCTGGCTGAGAAAAACTAAAACTACCTATTTTGGATTTCTTATTCACTCGCTCTCTTTACCTTTTTATACCTCAATCTGTTGAGCGTGCATCATTAGTCTAGAAATATCCATGTCTCTATTGATCATAGAATTCCTACACTTCTTAACCACCAACCCAGACACACCGGTCATAAACTTACTCATGCTAGATCTAGGGTCAGCCATCTGCTCGAGAACATACTTAGACAAATTATTGACTTGAAGCAATACTTTTTCACTGACATAGAGCCTTACCTTAGGTTCATGAAATCTTCTACCTTAGATTCCCTCATCTCAAATGGGAAAAACTTATCTAAGAATACATCCTAAAATATCTGCCAAGTCATGGGAGTTGCATTCTCCCCTCTACTATAGGATGCCAATTCTACACTCTTATATTCAGAGACATGCATAATTTAGGTGATCTTCTTTACCTACTGAAGATAAAGTTGTGGGTACTCACCTGCTATTTACCCAAAGAATTCTGGCAGGTTCATTCTTATGAAATTTCTGATCCTGACTGTGGCTAAATCCCCATCTTACTGAGGTTGGGCTGCAGCCTGGTAGTTACCCTAAACACTAGTTGTCAAATCTTGGTCAAGCACCTGAAAAGCTACCCAAAACTCTACATGTGACACATTCTCATTCGAAGGATCTACGGGCTGAGGTGGCTAGTTATCATTTCTATAGGCATTATCTCTGCGATGAGGCATATTCTGTAAATCAAAGAAAGAATGGATTAGACTGAGAGTCTTAAATTGATCTTATGCTCACTCGCACAACATGAATATTGAAATAAGGGAAACTATTCTTAAAACACCTTATAGCCTCTTGTACATAAATGTGGCGCACAATACACCCATGCACAAGACTCTACTAGATGCGGCTTTCAGACTTCCTAGGACACTGTTGAACCTTAGGCTCTGATACAAAGTTTGTAATGCTCCGAGTATGGTACCCCAGATGCCACACGGTGCTCATAATCTTGAAGGACCACAAGCTAACCCTTGACTAACATCTATAACTGAGAATTGAATAATAACAATAACAACAAACCTAGTGTATTCCCACATCATGAGGTTTGGGGAGGGTAAGATGTACGTAGCCCATACCACTACCTCCGGAGAAGTAGTAAGGCTATTTTTGATAGACCCCTAGCTCAAGATAAAGAGTAGTAATAAAATCTATACAAAACGCATGGAACAAGATAGCAAGGCAATAAATAAGCAATGTACTGGGAATAGTGAACAAAGAATAGTAAGCAATTGTAACACAACATGCAACAAGGTATCATAAAAAGAATAATACACCCACCAAGTAATGTCCTACCCTACCGACCCAATCTGGCACTAACTTACTACCCTAATATGCGTCCTCCAGATATTTCTATCTAGGATCATGTCCTTAGTAAGATAAAACTGCTCTATGTCCCGCCTAATTACCTCTCTCTAGTATTTTTTTGGCCTACCCCTGCCCCACCTGAAACCATCCAAAGCAAGCCTCTCATACCTATGAACCGGTGCTTCCATGACACTTCTCATCACGTGTCTGAACTATCTCAAACGGACTTCCTGCATCTTGTCCTCTACCAAAGCCACTCTAACCTTATCCCAGATAGTTTTATTCTAAACTCTATCACCCCTAGTAAGCCCACACATCCAATGCAACATCTGTATTTTCACCACTTTCAATTTTTGAATATGAGAGTTCTTGACTAGCCTACACTCCGCTCCATACAACATAGCCGGATGGACTGCCACCCTATAAAATTTTTATTTAATCTTGGGCGTCACCTTTTTATCACACAGTACCCCCGAGGCAAACTTTTACTTCATCCATCCCGCCCCAATATAGTGAGAGACATCCTCGTCAATCTCACCATTCCACTGAATCATGGAACCAAGATACTTGAAGCTATCCCTCTTACACACCACCTGAGATTCCAACCTCACTTCCACCTTATCCTCCTACCTCAAGCCATTAAACTTACATTCCAAATATTCGGTCTGTCTCCTATTCAACCTGAACCCTTTAGACTCAAGGGTCTGTCTCCACACCTCTAATTTATTATTCATACCCCGTCGAGTCTCATCAATCATAACCACATCATTAGTAAATAGCATACACCAAGGCATCTCTCCCTAGCTATGCCGCGTCAGCACATCCATCACCAAAGTTTACAAAAATAGGCTAAGAGTAGATCCCTAATGCAACCCTGTCAAGATAGGGAAATGTTCTGAATCACCTACCGCCATCCTCACCTGGGTCATATCTCCATCATACATGTCCTTTATTTCTCTGATATATGCCACAGGGACCGCACTCACCTCCATGAATCTCCAAAGAACTTCCCTAGGGAGTTTGACGTATGCCTTCACCAAGTTGATAAACACCATGTATAGGTCCTTCTTTCTTTCCCTGTACTATTCCACTAGTCTCCACACTAGGTGAATTACCTCTGTCATCAAGCACCCGAGCATAAATCCAAACTGGTTCTCTAAAATAGACACTATCCTCCTCAACCTCAACTCGACCACTCTCTCCCAAATTTTCTTAGTGTGACTCAATAACTTAATACCCTGTAGTTGTTGCAAATATGAATGTCACCCTTATTCATATAAATAGGGATCATAGTACTCCATCTCCAAGCATTAGGCATTTTCGCCGACTTAAAAATGTCATTAAACAAATCAGTCAACCACCTTAAACCAGCATCGCCAGAAAATTTCCAAAAATCCATAGGAATTTCATTAGGCCCCATTGCCCTAGCTCTTTGCATCCTGTGAATGGAATCTCTGACCTTCTCTACCTTAAAATGTCTATAATAACAAAAATCATAACACTCCTCTGAGTGCTCCAGCTCTCCTAACACAATAACAATGCGGAAAACTGACAGAAAAATTATCATAAGGTTCAAACATCTAAAATATAACTTAAAACGGAATACTAATACAACTGCCTGAATATCTAGTCTGAAAAACTCTAGTCTAAAAGCCTCAAACTATCTGAATAAGGAGTTGAATGGAACAATCCCCCAAATAACTCCATTTACTAAAAATGCTAAATCTAATGCAATAAATGAAATAAGAACCATCCCCAAATAATGTGGACTTACTGCTAACTATGGCTATTGGCTGAATCTGGACTGCTAAGGGTGCTCTGGAGCTCTTGCTTCTGAACCTAAGCTATAAAACACCATAGCGCAGGAAAGTATGCGTCAATACATGAGAATGTAATGGTATGCTAGATAAGGTAAGGCTAAATAAAAAGGCTCATATGTATGAACTATTGCTGACTGAATAATATGAGTATACTGAATGCGGAATTACATGCATGAATTCATAAACTATAACTAAAATCACAGTAACATTGAATATTGAGTTCAACTAACTCAATTACTGATAACTAGGTTTACTGATGTTGAATTCTAAATACTAATTTACTTACATTTGGGTTTACTAACACTAGGATACTAAATAACTGAGTCTACTGATATATTGATCTCAAAGTTTTTCTAGTACTGATTGACTGTATCTATGATCATTCCTATCTAGTGGGTGATATCTAAATCCACTGATGTTGATTCTAATTGATTATACTTGAGATCAGTCCTATCTAGCGGGTGATCTCTGAATCTCTAGATGATGAAAATGATTGACTGAATTTGAGATCAGTCCTATCTAGAGGGTGATCTCTAAATTCTATAGAAATATCTAAGTTACTTACTAAGCTGAGTGATTATATCTAACAGTCTTGACTTTGGTAATACTGGACTAAGTTCTATTACTGAAACTAAATCATAAACTATGACTGTGGGAGGTAGTCATCTAACAGACATGCCTCAAATCTTAACTAGTAGGGTCCAACTTGTAACCCTAGTTGGAAGGGTGTCAGTACTGTGCCACAGGTAAAGACAACTGCTATGGAGTCAGTCCTAATCTAGCAGGTGACCCCTGAGATCAGTCCTGTACTAGCGGGTGATCCCCGAGTATATCAATGCTATCTAATGGGTGACATCTCATACCTACACTAGATATGTAGTTCTGGAACTTAGGGATTACTTCTAGAGATCTCAGTCCTATCTAGCTAGTGAGCCCCTATCGCTAGGCTCGCTTGGTGCTGAATCCTACTCCCAACTGAAAGACATTGAACTGATTTCCTAGTTCATACTATGGTTGACTGAACTGTAACTGATCGTACTGATTAACTAAACTGGACTGATCTCACTGAGTTCTGTTGACTGATGTAATACTATTGAATTCTATTATTTGATTTAATGCTACTGAGTTTTTGGACTGAATACTTGAATACTACTGAGGTCTGAACTGGATACTAAATTGGAATAGACTGATACTGAGACTACTGAGTCACTCTAAGTTCTGCAACTTATGGAGTTCTACTAATCATGGCACGACTTAGGTTATCTTAAGAACTGACACTGGCTCTAGATAATCAGCTAAATTATTGGGTATTAAATACCCCTAGGACTCGATAACATAAATAAATAAGGCATGACAATTCTTGAATAACATAACAATAGTCTATCATTCATAGTAAAAATCAATGAGGCATCTCTTCAAGCAATTGAAAGTCTCAAACATGTAAACGTAAAGAGATGAATACCAATGTCTCATAATTCATTAATTAAGGAATGCACGTAAATGGGAGTTCATGAAAACTATCATAATTCATTAACTAAGGACTTTCAACTAATACTTGGCATGCATTATCTTATACATAATTAGGGATTTCATGCTAACATGCTATAATGACTTTATTTTCTTTACATAAGAATTTTATCAAGCATATGGGGAGCATACTTTGGTTATACAACAATCAATACATCCAATTAACAGGGCTACATCAATAAACTTGCAACTTAAAGGGGTTTATCATGAACATTATGCAAATCATCACATGCTAGGACTAAATCATGAAACTTGTAATATAGAACATTAATCACAACTCAACAATAACATAAACATGAACTTCAACTTACATAAATCATGAAAAATCTTAAATATTCAATCTTTATAATTTGAAAAGGTTTCTTGAACTTCTTGGGTGGAAGGGACCCAAGAATCAACATCTAACATACCTTAGTTCTTGATTTTATTAAGATTGGCGGAGAGACTCTTGAATTTGGATCTTCAATTGGAAAATCCTATCTTGTTCTTGAGAGAAATTAAGAGAAGAGAGTATATTTTAGGGAAAAATAGGGATGAATCTCATGTTATAAGGTTATATAGGAGTGGTAAATTGATCCAAATAATCCTTTGGATGCGGATTTTAAAAAGTTGAAAACTGGGCACCGACGCAATTATTGACGCAGCGCGTCGATGGCATCGATGCGATACTCGATGCGTCGTGCCATGATCACACCAAGCCTTAGTACTTTTGACTGGAAAATCCTGCACATTATTAACCAATGTGATAGGCGACGCGGCACGCCTGGATCGCATTTGTCCACTATTTTAGGACACCAAACGTGGTCTAAACGCGGTTTGAAAAATCCATAACTCGATCGGGAACACCTACTGACATAGATGATCATGAATCAACTTAAAGATCAACATTTAAGTATTGTATGGGTTGAGAAATAAGATTTCCAACTTATGAAGGCTAAAATGATTCGATGTGTAAACACTTAGATGAAGTTTCTAAGTCTGGGACCATTTTTTAAGCTTTAATGGACTGAGTTAAGCTTGAAATTTTGTGGACTCTTACAGGATCATTAGTGAATATGTTTATTCCTAGTAAGGTTCATGGTATCATATAATTTCCATAGTATTACTACATTGATGTTACACTTATTTGTTATATCATTGTTCTTATCCTGATCACAAGTCTTCTTCTATTGGTTTATAGCTCTAAATCTCAATAATGTTATGACCACCAAATAACAATCTCAAAGGCTAAATATACTAAGTAGCACAATCTAAATTGAACGGGTGGCAGCTAAGGGGCATAATCCTAGCGTGGGCCGATCCCGACACCTATATATATGGGTGGCAGCTCAGGGGAAAAAGCATAGCATGGGACGATCCCAATGTTTTTATGGGTGGCAGCTGAGGGGAATAAACCTAGCATGGGCCAATCCCAATGTTTATATGGGTAGCAGCTCAGAGGCGTAAGCCTAGCATGGGCCGATCCCAATTTGTCTACTTACTACTGACCAGCTAGTTATTTGTAATATCTTATAAAGTTACTAATGGAAGAAACAGTAAAGCAAAGAAAAGGAGGTAATGTACATAATTCCACAAGTATAAGAAAAGGTGGTTTTTCCATCATTATCTATACAATTGTACTTTTGCCTTACATATTCAGTAAATTCTTTCATATTGACGTCCCTCCTGGGGGACACTGTGTTTCCTATCACAGGTACATGTATTTTAGCTAATAAATCTTCCTAAAAGGAGCAGATTTTACTCAACGGCTATTGGTGAGAGCTCTAGGTTTATTCGGGGCCTTGTCGAGTCTTTAGCATGTATTTGATAGTGTTTTATATTTAAGGGTATGGCGGGGTCCTGTCCTGATCTAAACTAGTTATTTCTATCTCTTAGAGGCTTTGTAGACTATTATTAAAGTAAGCATGGTGGTGCCTTATTCTCTAGTAATAAAGGCCCCAATGACCAAGTCATGTATCTCTATTATGGGCCTCTCTATGTTGAACTTTTGTCAAGGAGTCTTACCTCTATACTTGGTAGGGCCTTATAATTATTATGGTTACATGCATAGTAATCCCAAGGCATAAGTTGGTTCTCTCGAGTCCTTAAGGCATCGGGTGCCTATCTGTCTCAATAGGATAGGAGGAGTGATAAAAGTGGTATCAGAGCAAGGTCATCCTAGGGAGTCTACAAAGTCGTGTTTAGTAGGGCCTAACTTATGAATATGGTATGCGCCACATTTATAATTAGGGGGATACCTGGACATTTAGGAAATGTTACTTTCTTTCATAATCCAGATCGTGTGATGGAGCAATGCTAAGAAGTCTATTCCCACTAGTACACAAATCTATCATATTCATACTATACCTACTATAGCTAAGGTCAATGGTGTAAAAAACTCCAGCACCACTAATGTCTAAGAGGCAATATATAATGAAGGGTCTTTAGATATCAAAATTTAGATTAAGGTAAGCCAATTTAGTTCGACCCTCACGGCCCGCAATAGAGACCATTGTAAAGGTTTTTGTGCTACTTGCACATAAGGTGGGATTTGTACTATTTTTATTGTCCTGATTCATTTGAGTGATATGTAATAGGGTTGCTAATATTTTTATATAATAAATAGTTACCTTAGTTATAAAGATTGGGTGCAATTTTTCCTAGTTTAACTTATTAATAGGATGTGAGTGGTTCTTGGGTCTGAGTTAGTAAATATATAGGGTTTTAGAGTTGCACAAGTTTTGAAATAGAATATGCTAAACTAGTTTTATATTAGTTGAAAGAGGCTAGTAGCATGGTCCAAAGGGTGAACCTTTCAATGTGATAGTGCCTATACCCCTAGTTAGAAGATAAGGACCAAACACCTACTAGATATCATTCTAGATTTTATTAATTATCTTTTTATAAGGTATGTGTGTATGAGCACCCCAAATAGGTAATAATAACATGCAATCCCTTTTATGGTTAGAAAACTCTAGGATGAGCATTTCCAATTATTCTACATAAGAGTATATGTAAACTTGGTTCCTACGGTGAACTATTATTTGGCTATAGAAGGTTAGTATATGACTACAACTTGTGGTTGAAAAAGGAATATTGACTAGTTAGACCTATGTGGTGATTATCTAGACTATTTTTGCATATTAGAATACACGAAGTGAGCTATTTTGGTTTAAAAGGATATTTTTTAGACATGAAGCAAGTAAGAGTGACACCCAAATGACTCAATATGAATGCATGTTTGGATGCCTAGTCTTATTAAATGCAAGAATAGAGAGGCAATCGGAAGATATACACTTGGCCTAATTCTAATATCTAAGGATGCATTTGTATTATCCCAATTAAAATAAAGAATAGTTTGTTGTGCATGTATATAGAGTTTTGATGGCTTATCAAAATTGTCATAAAGTATAAGGTACCTCTTTTTTACACTTGAGTCCCTGATATAGAAATTCCCTTGATGCATAGCTTATCTAAATTTCTTGACTAAAGGTATTGTATTGCCATCACTTGTTAAGACACAAGTTTTTAGCCCTCCCTTGTTACAAAAAATTAGTTAGTATGGATAGACTTATCTAGTTAAGCCCAGAGTGACTAACCTTCAGATTTTTTACAATCATAATATAATTTTACATGTACTTGACATTTATGTGTGAGTTGCTGTAAATAAGATTTTATGTGTTATAGCGCCTTTAAATTTCATTAGTAATTTATTTATTTGAACTTTTATATGGTACCAAACATTGATTTCCATGATATCCTTGGTCAGTAGCAAAGATAAGGTTGATCTCGACCTCCTACTCCTACAAATGAACTATTAAGGATTTCTTTTCTATCATGTCCCTATTGTTTGCATTGATATGAATGAAACAATGATAAGGACAATTCATAGGAGCTTAGAAAGATACTATAGGGAAACCAAATTCATGTGTTTTTAGTTGAGTAACAAACACGAGCAGAACTATCCCACCAGTGATTTAGCACTAGCGGTTGTATGCGCAAAATTAATAGGGTAGAGTGACCCCATAAGATGTCTCCTAGTTTCCAAAGAATCTGGTTTGTTACGTAATTATACATGCCACAAGTTCTATATCTTTTCTCTTTATAGGTTGAATGTATTTTGTGGATTATTTTTTCACTTATAACATAAGTCACAGAATACTTGTATATAGATGTTATCTACTTCATTGAACCCTTATTTATTTCTATATGTTCATAAGAAACTGTCGTATATTGCATTTATTACGCTAATTATTTACCACAAATCATTTGTTTGTATTTTAGTTGCATCACATATTAACATGACTGTGTTTTATAGGAATTGAAATTAGTGCTCATGAGTTAAAGTATCACCTATAACTTACTTACATGTTATACCTTTCATAGACCATTTGCTTATATGTAACCTTCGTCATAGCCTACATATGCTTTGTATAATTATTCATGTGTTAGTCTAGTTATTCATGCTCTAGTCCACTTGCTCAATGTGATTTGTGTTTCATATTTCACTTTCTTATCATGTTCATTCTTATAGCCCACTTGCTTATAACTTGTATAAATTGTCATAGCCTAGTCCTTTGGATTATGTGATCATCTAGTCCATTTTCCTGTAACACCCCGTAAAAGTCATGCATGTATTAGATTGTAATTTCTGAGCTTTAGACTTAAGTTTTAAATTTTTCCTAAGTGTTGAAATGACTTAGACTCATTCTTAGATGGCAACCTTCGGGATACAACTTTTCAACCTTCCCGACATCCGCTTTTAGATTTTCAAGTTGCGTTATGATCGGGAAATCTCATAGTACATCTCGGATAAGTTTCGGAATTTTTTGGAACGCATAAGGCTGCGTTTGGATTTAAAAACATTAGCAAAACGCATAGACTATTGCCCAGCATTTCAGGGTCAATTTCAAAAAATCATAACTCCCTGAATATAATGAAATGTGTAAGCTATAATATATCAAACAAAAGCTCTTCGAGACCTCTTTCAATTGCAGTTGGTTTCATCCAATTTGAGTATATGAGTAAAAAGTTATAATCGATTTACTCCAGTCTACCAAACTGTCAACTGAGGGACAGATTTGACCTTAATTGTTCCTTAGGGGTATTTTGGTAATCCTCCACCCCTATATATACCACCAACACTGGATTTAATCCCTCAAACGCCATAATACACATACTTTTCCCAAAATTGCTCAAGAACTCTCCTTAGGGTTTCAACATTAAAACCCAAGCAACTCAAGATTCAACCGCGGGTTCGTGAAACAAATTACAGATTTGGAATCCTCTCGACGTACGCTTCGATAGACACCCAAAATTCGTGGAGAACAAGGTACGCGGGGTTTTCCTAAATTCTCATGGGCATAGAAAAATCATGTTTTAGAATGGGGTTTTAAATTATGTATATATATTTATGTGTAAGATGTTTTAACATCATTGTTTTGGTCTTTTGACCATCTCCAAAGCGATTTGACAGTTTATATACATATATGAATGAATGTGTTTCAATTTTGAATACATGAACTTGCTAAAGACATTTGAACACCAGGTGTTTGATGAAATTTCTGCAAGAATTGAACTTTAAGTTTTGAAATATGAAATCCTTTACATCAGCTACATGTTTTGGTGGTCTAAACTATGTTTTGAATGAAAGCTCTTGCTTAATACATTATGGCTCAGAAAAATTATGACTTGCAAGTCTTGGTATGACGATACCAACTCAGACTAATGCCATATCAGACTTAGACTAACAGACATTTCAGACTTTCATGATTTTAGACATTCAGAATATTGCATGTACAAAAAAGGTTAAAAATGGGCATACAGATATGTTAGGTGGTTCCCCGAAGAGGGCTTGAGTTCAAGCGACTAATTGCCTAAAACCGTGGTTTGCCGACCCGGGTATACTATTATGGGTTGACTTAAATGTCCTGTGGCGTATCAGACTCAGACACTCCAACCCTTGCGACACACATGGGTTGGGGGGTTCCCCTCCGAGTCAATAGCGGATTCCATACAGCCCGTGGAATATCAGACTTGTAGGGGAATACCACCTAACTCAGAAGTAAAACACAGATCATGATTTGAAATGAACAGACAAGTTACATGTTTTCAGAAAGTGCCCATGTATTTTTCAGAAACAGTTTTATACATGATGTCTTGATGAAAAATTTCTTTCACTTAATATGTATATATATATATGTGTGTGTGTGTTCCATTATACTATTTTTTTGGATTTCTTCGCGTGCCAGTACTTTTGTGCTGACCCCCCCTCCTTCCAGGTTCTGAGGCACAGTCTAGGGGTCCAGCTACTCAGTAGATATTCTCGGATTTGCAGATTTGATCTCACAGTGGTGAGCCTTCTATTATTCGGAAGGCCTAATTATGTCAGACATTATCTTATTTATTATGTTTTTAGTTTACTGGGGGCCTTGTCCCAGTTTCTTTTCAGACAGATGTTTATGTTCTTAGTAGAGATTTCGCAGACTGATGTCAGATAGTATTATTCAGAAATGTTGCAAAACTTGACCAAGTTTTCCGTACTCAGTTTCAATTCCGCATTTTATTATGATTATGAATGTTGTGCATGATAACCAGATAGAGAATGGGTGTTTCGGGCCTTCATGGTTCAGGATGCTCGTCACGGCTAGGGCTTAGGCTCGGGTCGTGACAAACTTGGTATCAAAGCACGGTTCATGGTCCCAGGGTGTCTGCGAAATCGCGTCGAGTAGAGTTTTGTTTATAGGTGTGTAGTGCGCCACACTTATAAACAGGAGGCTACTAGGCGTTTAGGAATATTTCCCTTCTTTGTGATTTAGTTCGTCCTTCAGAGTCTAAACTGTCCCCTAATCAATGATCTCTTGTATTTCAGAAAACACAACTATGCCGCCCCGTCACAACATCGATTAGAGTGCTCAGGCAGATGAGGTCCGTCCCACCCATGGGAGGCGGACCTGTAATAGAGCTTCCACACCAGAACCTGTCCCTACTCCGGGAGTCCCTCCAGTCCCAACCATTCCACCTCGGGCTCCGCGGACTAATGTCAACCGTCCCCCAACTGCTCATAGAGATATCTTAAATGCAGAGTTCATACGGTCTATCCATATGCTGACACAGCTGGTAGCTAACCAGGCTCAACGATCGGAAGATGTTGGGTCTGCATCAGTTACGTCTGAGGCTACTAGAGTCGGGCATTTCATGAAGATGAATCCACCTAAGTTCACTGGTACAAAGGTGGAGGAAGATCCACAGGAGTTCGTGGATGAAATGGAGAAGATCTTTAAGGTAATGCATGTAGATGAGATTGAAGGGGTGGAATTGGAAACTTATCATCTTAAGGATGTTGAAAATCCTTGGTATGCATACTGGGAAGATGCAAAAGGTGAGAGTGATGAGCCTACAGTTTGGGGTGAGTTTGTAGAAGCTTTCCTTGACAGATTCTTTCCTCTGGAGTTGAGGGAGTCCAAAGCAGAAGAGTTCATGAATCTGAAGCAGGGCAGTATGAGTGTACAGGAGTACACTCTGAAGTTTAATCAACTAGCCTGCTATGCACCAGAATTGACTAGCAATATGAGAGCCCGGATGAGGAAATTTGCATCCGGCCTTGCCGATAACCTGGTACTTGAGTGCCAGGGGGCAATGTTAAATAGGGAGTTAGACTTTGCTAGACTGACAGTCCACATGCAGCAGGTGGAAGAGAAGAAGAGAAAGATCGCTAAATCTAGAGAGAAGGACAGACAGGCCAAGAGAGTCAAATCTGCGGACCAGCACCAGAGTCAACCGCAGAGTGGTAACTGGGGAAATAGGTGGTCGAAGAAGAAGAGGTTTTGGAATAATACACAGTCAGCAGCCAGCGCCCCAGCGCCCAGACCCCCTGCAGACAGACAGACTTAGAGCTTTCAGACTCCTCATGGATTTAGAGAACCAGATACTCAGTCGCAGGGTAGTGTGGCTCAGCAGCATCGCACTTACCCGCGATGTGAAAATTGTGGTAGGAATCATCCAGGGAAATGTCAGTTGGGCACACTTGTATGTTATTTATGTGGTCAGTCAGGCCACTTTCAGAGGGACTGTCCATCGGCTAGGAGGAGTGCTGGTGGTGCGAAGTTTCAGGGCAATTCCACAGCGCCACCCCCGTCTCAAAAGGGCGCCACATCAGCTGCCGGGAATAGTCGCAACCGGTTATATTCCTTGACCAACCGCCAGGAGGCGGAAGCTTCCCCAGATGTTGTTACCGGTACGTTAAAAATATTTTCCCGTGATGTCTGTGTGTTACCTGATCCCGGATCTACCTTATCCTATGTGACCCCTTATGTGGCTGTTGGTTTCGGGTTTGAGCCCAGTGTGATTTCTGAACCCTTTTCTATTTCTACCCTGGTGAGGGATTCTGTTGTTGCTAGAAGGGTATATAGGGGTTGTGTGGTGACTATTGGTAGTCGGGATACGGTGGCAGACCTTATAGAGTTAGACATGGTTGCATTTGATGTTATCTTAGGGATGGATTGGCTCCATTCATGCTATGCCATATTGGATTCTAGGACCCGTAGAGTTACCTTTTCTTTCCCGAATAAACCAATGATAGAATGGGAGGGACATTCTTTAGCACCCAAAGGGCACTTTATATCTTATCTCAGAGCCCGAAAACTCATTTCTAAGGGTTGCTTGTATCACCTTATTCGAGTCAAGGACTCTAAAGTTGAAAATCCTCCTCTTCAGTCTGTCCCTATGGTGAATGAATTTCCAGAAGCCTTTCCCGATGATCTCCCAGGGATACCCCCTGATAGGGAGATAGAGTTTGGTATTGATGTGTTTCCAGATACCCGTCCCATTTCTATTCCGCCATATAGAATGGCTCCCGCAGAGCTAAAAGAGTTGAAAGAGCAGCTAGCAGTCCTCCTAGATAAGGGATTTATACGCCCCAGTGTATCTCCTTGGGGTGCACCTGTACTTTTCGTGCGTAAGAAAGACGGTTCCCTTCGTATGTGCATAGATTACCGTCAGTTGAATAAGGTCACAATTAAAAACAAATATCCTCTTCCTAGGATTGATGATCTTTTTGACCAGCTTCAGGGTGCTAGATATTTTTCAAAAATAGACCTTCGTTCGGGCTATCATCAGTTGAAAGTTAGGGAGTCAGACATTCCCAAAACAGCTTTCCGAACCCGATATGGTCACTATGAGTTTCTTGTCATGTCCTTCAGGTTAACTAATGCCCCTGCAGCCTTCATGGATCTTATGAACAGAGTTTTCCGTCAGTTTCTTAACTCGTTTGTCATTGTATTTATTGATGATATTCTGATTTATTCTAAGAGTAAGGAGGATCATGCCGATCACCTCCGAATAATTCTTCAGACCCTTAAGGATCATCAGTTGTATGCCAAATTTTCCAAGTGTGAGTTCTGTTTAGATGCTATTTCCTTCTTAGGGCATATTATGTCCAGTGACGGGATTAGAGTGGACCTCCAGAAAGTTGAGGCAGTGAGAAAATGGCCCAGACCCACGACTCCAACTGATATTCGGAGCTTCTTGGGTTTGGCAGGTTATTATAGAAGGTTCGTAGAGAGTTTTTCATCCATAGCATCCCCACTCACTAAATTGACTCAGAAAAAGGTAAAGTTTGTGTGGTCTGATTTATGTGAAAATAGTTTTGACAAGTTGAAAGACAGACTGACCACTTCACCTGTTTTGACTCTTCCCGAGGGTGTTGATGGTTTTGTGGTTTACTGTGATACGTCCCGTGTGGGACTTGGCTGCGTTTTGATGCAACATGGTAAGGTGGTAGCTTATGTATCTAGGCAGTTGAAGGTGCACGAGCGGAACTACCCTACTCATGATTTGGAGTTAGCGGTTGTGGTGTTTTCCCTTAAGATTTGGCGGCACTACTTGTATGGTGTTCATGTTGATATCTTTACTAATCACAAGAGTCTGCAGTATGTTTTCTCACATAAAGAATTAAATCTCAGGCAGAGGTGGTGGTTGGAACTTCTGAAAGACTATGATATGAGCCTATATTACCATCCGGGAAAGGCAAATGTTGTAGCCGACGCCCTCAGTAGGTTGTCTACGGGCAGCCTTTCTTATGTAGAAGAAGAAAAGAAAGAGATGGTGAAGGATATTCACCGCCTTGTGAATCTGGGAGTGCGACTATTAGATTCCGAAGACGGAGGGGTGATTGTTCATGAGTTAGCTAAGTCATCCCTTTGTGCTGAAGTAAAGGAGAAGCATGTTGAAGATTCCATCTTGATGCAAATCAAGAAATATGTGGGTCAATAGAAGGTAATGTCTTTTGAAATTGGTGGTGATGGAATTCTGAGGTTTCAGGGTAGATTATGTGTTCCGAATGTCGATGGGCTTCGAGAAAGAATTCTTGATGAAGCTCACACCTCGAGGTATGTTGTTCATCCTAGTTCTACTAAGATGTACCATGATTTGAAATCTATGTTTTGGTGGAATAATATGAAGCGAGATATGGCTAACTTTGTTTCTAAGTGCTTGAATTGCCAACAAGTGAAAGTAGAATATTTGAGGCCAGGAGGTACTTCCCAAGAAATAGCATTGCCCTTGTGGAAGTGGGAAATGATCAATATGGACTTTATTACAGGACTTCCGAAGTCTCGAAATCAGTATGACTCTGTATGAGTGATTGTAGATAGGCTGACCAAGTCAGCTCACTTTCTGCCTGTCAGGACTAACTATTCGGGGGAAGATTATGCTAAGCTGTTCATTGCAGAAATTGTCCGTTTGCATGGAGCGCCTGTCTCCATTATATCCGACCGAGGTACGCAGTTTTCTTCTCAGTTTTGGAGATCGTTTCAGAAAGGTTTAGGTACCCAGGTGAACTTAAGTACAGCATTCCACCCTCAGATTGATGGGCAAGCTGAACGCATCATCCAGACCCTAGAGGACATGTTGAGGGCCTGTGTGATTGACTTTAAAGGTTGTTGGGTTGATCACTTGCCACTAATAAAGTTTGCCTATAACAACAGTTTCCACTCTAGTATTAAGATGGCACCTTTTGAGGCATTGTATGGTAGGAGATGTAGGTCTCCAATAGGCTGGTATGAAGTAGGTGAGATGCAGATATATGGGCCTGATCTTGTTCATCAGGCAATGGGGGATGTGAAACTCATTAGGGAACGACTTAAGACAGCTCAGAGTCGTCAGAAATCCTATGCTGACGTCAGAAAAAGAGAGTTAGAGTTTGAGATTGGAGATTGGGTTTTCCTTAAAGTTTCTCGCATGAAGGGAGTTATGCGTTTCGAGAAGAGGGGTAAGCTAAGTCCTCGTTATATAGGCCCGTATCAGATTGTAAGAAGAATAGGTGGAGTTGCATATGAATTAGAATTGTCTGTAAGTTTGGGTTCTGTTCATTCAGTATTCCACATATCCATGTTGAAGAAGTGCATCGGAGATCACTCTTTGGTGGTTCCCATTGATGAGATCAAGGTGGACGATTCCTTGTCTTACGAGGAAGAGCCCGTGGAAATCCTAGATCGACAAGTGAGAAAATTGAGGAGTAAAGAGATAGTCTCAGTTAAAGTGTTATGGCGAAATCAAAAAGTTGAAGAAGCAACTTGGGAGTCGGAGCATGACATGAAAGTGAGATACCCAAGCCTATTTGAACCAGCAAATAACGAATTGGAAGATACAATTCTTGCTTTATGTTTTCTTCTATGTATGAATCTTCTTGAAATCGTGCGTGACTATTCCCGCGTCATCATCCGGGGATGAATGATACCCAAGGGGGGGATAATGTAACGCCCCGTAAAAGTCATGCATGTATTAGACTGTAATTTCTGAGCTTTAGACTTAAGTTTTAAATTTTTCCTAAGTGTTGAAATGACTTAGACTCATTCTTAGCTGGCAACCTTTGGGATACAACTTTTCAACCTTCACGACATCCGCTTTTAGATTTTCAAGTTGCGTTATGATCGGTAAATCTCATAGTACATCTCGGATAAGTATCGGAATTTTTCGGAACGCATAAGGCTGCGTTTGGATTTAAAAACATTAGCAAAACGCATAGACTATTGCCCAGTTTTCAGCATTTCAGGGTCAATTTCAAACGATCATAACTCCCTGTATATAATGAAATGTGTGAGCTATAATATATCAAACAAAATCTCTTCGAGTCCTCTTTCAATTTCAGTTGGTTTCATCCAATTTGAGTATATGAGTAAAAAGTTATAATCGATTTACTCCAGTCTACCAAACTGTCAACTGAGGGACAGATTTGACCTTAATTGTTCCTTAGGGGTATTTTGGTAATCCTCCACCCCTATATATACCACCAACACAGGATTTAATCCCTCAAACACCATAATACACATACTTTTCCCAAAATTGCTCAAGAACTCTCCCTAGGGTTTCAACATTAAAACCCAAGCAACTCAAGATTCAACCGCGGGTTCGTGAAACAAATTACAGATTTGGAATCCTCTCGACTTAGGCTTCGATAGACACCCAAAATTCGTGGAGAACAAGGTACGCGGGGTTTTCCTAAATTCTCATGGGCATAGAAAAATCATGTTTTAGAATGGGGTTTTAAATTATGTATAAGATGTTTTAACATCATTGTTTTGGTCTTTTGACCATCTCTAAAGTGATTTGACAGTTTATATACATATATGAATGAATGTGTTTCAATTTTGAATACATGAACTTGCTAAAGACATTTGGCCACCAGGTGTTTTATGAAATTTTTGCATGAATTGAACTTTAAGTTTCGAAACATGAAATCCTTTAAATCAATTACATGTTTTGGTGGTCTAAACTATGTTTTGAATGAAAGATCTTGCTTAATACATTATGGCTCAGAAAAATCATGGCTTGCAAGTCTTGGTATGACGATACCAACTCAAACTAATGCCATATCAGACTTAGACTAACAGACATTTCAGACTTTCATGATTTTAGACATTCAGAATGATGCATGTACAGAAAAGGTTAAAAATGGGCATACAGAGATGTTAGGTGGTTCCCCAAAGAGGGCTTGAGTTCAAGCATCTCATTGCCTAAAACCGTGGTTTGCCGACCCGGGTATACTATTATGGGCTGACTTAAATGTCCTGTGGCGTATCAGACTCAGACACTCCAACCCTTGCGGCACACTTGGGTTGGGGACTTCCCCGCTGAGTCAATGGCGGATTCCATACAGCCCATGGAATATCAGACTTGTAGGGGAATACCACCTAACTCAGAAGTAAAACACAGATCATGATTTGAAATGAACAGACAGGTTACATGTTTTCAGAAAGTGCCCATGTATTTTTCAGAAACAGTTTTATACATGATGTCTTGATGAAAAATTTCTTTCACTTAATATGTATATATATATATATGTATGTTCCATTATACTATTTTTTTGGATTGCTTCGCGTGCCAGTACTTTTGTGCTGACCCCCCCCCCTCCTTCCAGGTTCTGAGGCACAGTCTAGGGGTCCAGCTACTCAGTAGACATTCTCGGATTTGCTGACTTAATCTCACAGTGGTGAGCCTTCTATTATTCAGAAGGCCTAATTATGTCAGACATTATCTTATTTATTATGTTTTTGGTTTACTGGGGGCCTTTTCCCAGTTTCTTTTCAGACAGATGTTTATGTTCTTAGTAGAGATTTCGCAGACTGATGTCAGATAGTATTATTCAGAAATGTTGCAGAACTTGACCATGTTTTCCGTACTCAGTTTCAATTCCGCATTTTATTATGATTATGAATGTTGTGCATGATAACCAGATAGAGAATGGGTGTTCCGGGCCTTCATGGTTCGGGATGCTCGTCACGGCTAGGGCCTAGGATCGGGTCGTGACATTTCCCAATATGTTATTTCACTTGCTCACATACTATAAGTCTTTTAATTCACCTTTCTATACGTTAAATATCTCATAGTTCATTTTATCACATGTTTTTTTAATGGTTCATATGCTCATTTGCTACATGCTTTAATATTTTGCTTTTTCAAAATCACATATTTCTATAACTTAATTGTCTATATGTGACAAGCTTATTAGGTTCATATATATGTATGTCATGTGTTCTTCTGTGTTGATCTGTGTGTGTCATAGATTCTATGCGACTTATCCACATATTATATTCCCCTATATGTTTATTAATGTGAGTATAATACATAGTTAGATAAAGTTTTATCAGATTGGGATATGATGAGAATAGTGTCTAGAACAGGATGGGCATATGAATGAATTCCAGTATGAAAATTACTCATAGGCGGGCGGCTTAGTTTAATAACCTATCCTAAGGTGCGACACAAAATGTTAGTTTTAATTTGACAATTGTTACTCTTAAAAGATTCTCCTATGAGATAAAACGTGAAATAAAAGGAAAGTTGATCCCAATATGTTAGACTAAGAAGCTTATGGTTCATGTGTCTATTTTAAAGAAATTTGTAAGAGATCCATTCTTCATTGTGCTCCCTTAACTATAGTAAAGGACCAAGTACCTATTATGTTAACAAGTCCCCACAACCATTCATAATTGCTAAGGTGGGAAGTTAGGGACAAAAGGTTTTCCTCTATTAAAGTATTGTGGAAGAACTAGGATATAGAATAAGCTACTTGGAAATAGAAGATGGTAGAAATTCTAAATCCCCTTCTCATTCCAAGCATCAATGAGAGGATCTTAGATCATGAGCTCCCATATATGATCCTAAGTTCTACTAGCATTTGTACATTTGATATTTCATTTACAAGTCGTGTGTTCATGTATATTAAATTTCATAATTCCATGTGTTCTATTTGTTTATAGAGGAAATAAGGGAAATCACACTATACTAAAATAGTTTTCATTAAGTTACATGGTCAGGAGAGGATTTTTACTTATCATATTCTCATTCATATGTTATATCTATTGAGATTTCATGTGAGTCTCGTATACACTATTTTAGTTAGCCCACAGATTTAGTGTAGTCTTATTTACAAATCAAACTCTACAAAAAAAATTTGGGGAAATTCTAGGGCTAGTCAAGTCATTAGCTATACCTTTTATTCGAGGACGAATGATCCAAATGGCAGATGATTTAACACTCCATACATTTCCAAACATTGATTAACTTAGCATAGATTAAAGTATTTAAACTCGAGATAGGTATTTGAGCTTAAAGTTAAAGATAAGTGTTAAGTTAAGTAGAGGGATCAAGATTTTGGAAAAAAATATGAGAAAATAAGTGAGGTGCTTGTTTGACTTAATTAAGCTAGTAGGTGACCAGTAGGTGCATTAACTACTTATATTATAGGAATGAATTGAGGCCTATATTATTGAACATATTTAAGGCCCAAATTAAGTGAGAGAAAAAAAAAAGATGAGCAGCCCAACACCTAATCTATTTAAGGCCCAAATGTTCAGCCCAACACCTAATCTATTTAAGGAACAATATGGTGTGATCCAACTAGAAATAAACCAAGTAGGTGGATCACCTACTTGGACTTTTTGCGTAGCTTAAATAGCCAAGTAGGTGCATCACCTACTTGGACTAATTTTGACCAATATGTGGCTGGAAATGAGCAAAAAAGAGGCGGTCAAGTGGAGGGGTTTATAAGGTCCAATTATTTCATTTTTCATTCATTCTTACTTGCAAAAAAATCAGATTATAATTATCTCACTCTCTCTTTTCTCGCAAGCCTAAAACAACTGCCTCTTTTCTCTCCTAGGGTTCTGGAAGAAACCCTTCTTATTTCCAGCCAAGGTCAGTGAAAATAATTATGTTTTATCTTTAATCCTATCATGGGAAGTTATGGAAATCAAGTTATTGTTTTGTTTGAAGTATAGGACAGCCCTTTTTGCCAAGCTTGGCAGTCCACTTGTCTTTAATCTCGAAGATATTTTCCAATAGTATTTGGTTCAACTTGAAGGGAAACTTAGAGTCTTGATAGAGTGAACTTTAAGAAAGAAAATTTCAGAAATAAAGGTAAGGTTACTGCCCCGATTTACCCCTCCTTTTGTATAGGCCTTGATGGAGGATTTTATATATGTTGATGTTAAGAACTCACGGGATGGTGATTGGAAGCTGTGAGTTCAATATCTTATATTGTGTTGAAGGATTTTAGGACTATTTAGGTAATGTCTATAGGTGATGTTGTTTAAGGCAGTGGGTGACCTTATAGAATAGTTAAGTGGAGTTGTATTAAAGTATAGAAGGAGGGTGTGGTGATACGCCAAATGTTTAAGGGGTTGAATAGTCTTACTTCTCGTCAAGTGTTTAGCTATTATTTTACAAGGTATTACATTGTGATTAGTTGCTAATATTAGCTCCATTATGTTCTTATATTGTATATTAACACCTTAATGGAAAGAAGGCTAATTCATTGTAATAATCAGGCTGCACAACGAGGTATGTAAGGCTATTCTAGTTCATATTCTTTGGAATGATGTCTTATACTCATGTACCAATAAATTCAGCTTTGTATATAATCATTCATGGTAAAGGATACATTGTGATGGTCTACAAACTCCACTGTAGTTAATCAACCTTTTATTTACTGCCTTTGGTATAAGAGTGTGTCAAAATGTCACATTTTTCTCCTATATGAGTCAATACGATCCAAGATTATACAAGTCAAGAGTGTCCTATGTTGGATATATAATTTTTCCAAAAATTGCTTCAATTGTCTAATTGATCATATACTTCTTTTGGCTACACATATTCCTTTTTAATATCATTCCCATCGTGTTTGGGTATAAGGTGACCTTATAGAGTCCTTACCTATTCAATATATAGTTTATATATCCTTACGTGGGATACTCTTTTGTTCCTAATTAGAATCTTCCCACATGCCTCAATAGTACCCATTCTCACATACCCTTCTATTTGTATAACCTAGTAAGTATTTATTATAAAGTCCAAACCTCTTTCTTTGAGGAGTTATATGTCCCCACTTGGTATGCACATATTCCCCGATTTGAAACATCTAACTTTCTACACTTGAACTGCCACAATTTCCATATTCTATGTAAGATCACTAGAATTTTCCACAACCCATATATGTTATGCAGTGTCACTTGCTCACTAGTTTTACACATTGCCAACTCATTTGTTCCATGTCTTCCTCTCCTCGTATTTCACATGTCTTCTTGGCTCATTAGTGAATATGCTTATGCCTAGTAAGTTTCATGGTGTCATATTAGTTCCAAAGTATTACTACATTGATATTACACTTATTTGCTATATCATTGTCTTGTCTTGATCACATGTCTTCTTCTATTGTCCATAGCTCTAAGTCCCAATAATGTTATCACCGCCAAATAACATTCTCAAAGGATAAATATACTAAGTAACACAATTTGAATTGAATGGGTGGCAGCTCAGGGGCAATAGCCTAGCATGGGCTAATCCCGACACCTTTATATGTGGGTGGAAGCTCAGGGGCAAAAGCCTAGCATGGGCCGATCCCAATGTTTATATTGGTGGTATCTCAGGGGCATAAACCTAGCATGGGCTGATCCCAATGTTTAAATGTATGGCAGCTCAGGGGCGTAAGCCTAGCATGGGCTGATCTCAATTTGTCTACTTACTACTGATCATCTAGTTATTTGTAATATCTTATAAAGTTACTAAAGCAAGGAACATTCAAGCAAATCAAAGAATGTAATGTACATGATTCCACAAGTATAAGCGAAGGTAGTCTTCCAACATTATCTATACAACTGTACTTGGTTTCACTTGAGATCTTATTTTACATATGGTTACATTTGCCTTACATATTCAGTACATTCTTTCGTACTGACGTCCCTCCTGAGGGAAACTATGTTTCCTGTCGTAGGTACATGTATTTCAGCTAATAGATCTTCCTAAAAAGAGCGAATTTTACTCAGCGGCTGTTGGTGAGAGCTCTAGGTTGATTCGAGGCCTTGCTGAGTCTTTAGCATGTATTTGATATTGTATTATATTTAAGGGTATGGAAGGGTCCTATATCGATATAAACTAGTGATGTCTATCTCTTAGAGGCTGTGTAGACTATTATTAAAGTAAGCAAGGTGGTGTCTTATTCTCTAGAAATCAAGGCCCCAATGACCAAGTCATGTATATATATTATGGTCCTATCTATGTTGAAATTTTGTCAAGGATTCTTACCTCTATACATGGTAGGGCCTTATAATTATTCCGGTACATACATAGTAATCCCAAGGCATAAGTTGGTTCTCTCGAGACCTTAGGGCATCGAGTGCCTTTCCATCTCAATAGGATGGGAAGCGTGACACATGTACGGCTAACAAATTTGTATGCTTGGGACATGATGTATCCCTCGGTAAATTGATTATTCATTCTTTGTCATTAATCACTAGATAAGAGGTGTAACCCTTGTTAACTCTAATTAGTAACTAAAAGTTGAATATCTCAAATATTGGGTAAAGGCTAATTGGTATGTGTAATCTTGTGAAGAACTAAGGGCTCACCTAGTAAGTATACTTGACTTGGATAGATGGTTACGTTATGGAATTTCACCTAGTAAAGTGGCTTATGTAATAACTAGTTGCCTCTAATAAATTACTATGACTTATGGGCTAGGAGCCTAGTAAACTAATTGGTTAAAATATGAGAACTAGTCCTCAATATGGGTTCATTTTATTATCATAAATGATTTTACAGTGAATTTATACTTAGACATATAGAACCAAAAAATATCGTTGAAGCAAGTTCAATTGAACCCACTTGAATCAATGTAGGTCAGCCCCTGTGGACGACCATGTAGCTTATGAATGGTATCAATCTTATATGTTAAGTTACTTTTCCAACTTGGCAACTGGCAAACCTATGTGCTAAGTTACTTCTCTAACTTGATAACTAAGTAGACAAATGTATTTTATTACCTCTTTTATCCAAGTGGTTGCATATGCTTAATAGCCCTTGATTCATCAAGTTACAAAAGTATAAAAGAGAGAAAAGCAATATAATTAGTGGTTTCCCTTTTATCTTCTTGCTTCTTGTTATTTATTCTATCACTAGTTTAAATCTTATAGTACGTTATCAGCATAAAGCTCACAAATTAAATGTATGTTCCCTCTTTGTTATATGTTCTAGCCTAGCTATAAAGTTTTTTTTATTTAAGCTTGAGATTTCTACTTTAGCTACAAGAAAGGATTGAAATAAGTTGACTTGTAATATGATGTGAATCACCAAACAAATGCACATATAGCATGAAGGCTTCATGTACACATGTTTAAAATTTCATTCCTAATATAAAGGCATGACATCATCCGATCAAATATTGTTTGTTCCCAAAGGATGAGGATGATAATTGAATTACTCTTTGTTTCTTTTCATGATCCAACCTGTCATGATAGACACTAACCCTAACCTATGGTAGGATACCTATACTAAGCTCACTTTTACTTACTTATGTACCATCTCCATATTCATTAAATTATTAGCTTATGTGTTTTTCAACAAATTATAAAATGTCTCATTCAATCACTAATAAATTTTTCAAACATCATCATCCAAAAGAAAAATATAATAGAGTGCAGATACCTATATACAATACAATTTCTCAGAACCTGAAGTCACCGTACAACTACATCTTAAAAGAACAACTGAGTCTAAACTAATAACACAAGAAGAGGAAACTATCTTAGTCCCGGATCAAAGAACGTAACATCATAGATGATATGAAGGTTGCTCGGACATGGTGTTCACCCCAAAATTAGGATTGACTCACTATCTAGAGCCGAGGTCACGTGTCAATATCTTAAGATTTTCTTATCATTTTAATTTCATGAACACTACTCAATTTAGCATATTTAGTTATAATCCCAGTCTCATGAGTGTTTTCTAACACCCTAGGATCGTTATATATCAAATTTATAAGCATTCTCTCAGTTACATCAAATTTCATAAGCTAGAGTTTAATCCCGGAACCCATAACTAATTTCTAGTGATTTCCTAAGGTTAAACAAAGTGAATTCAAGTCTAGAACGCAATTACTTTCTTTCAAAGATGAACAACCTCGAGCTTCTTCTGAAAATCGCCTATCTTAGTACCCTATCACATTTTTCAAAAAGTGACTAATCAAAATATTTTCTGCTTTTTAAAAACTAATATTTTACTATAGTTCACTATTGCAGTGGTTATATTTTTGTTGTAGTGGTTTACACTCATTTTACTGGAGGTCGCCGATGCAGTTTCCCTGACCACTGTCGTCGTATAACTGTAGTGGTTGCTTTTTTTACTATAGTGGTCCAAGGAAGAAACTTGAGACCCCTTCTTAATTTTCCTTATTTTACAATACACTATGAATCTCGACAATGCAATCCAACCCCTCTATGATAAATGCTATAACCAGAGCTCTATACCTCCATTTTAGGTGCCAAAAGTTGTTATGACTTTCTATATGCATTGGATATCCAACATTGTATCAAACCCTGCTATTACTAATCATATCAATACCATATTCATTCAACTACCACACCTTTATTTTTGAAGCAAAATTAGATAAGTCCTGGATTTCTTAAAATTTAGCTAAAGGGAGTCTAGGTGCAACTTTTACTCCTAATTCAGTATAACAATATTTTGGGTTGATGCATTAGCTACCAATTTACCACTCATTCATTTTGAAATGAAAACTATGCCAAAAGTACAATAACTAAATTAGGATGTACCTGAATTAGTGGACAAATATGAATAATGCTTACACATGTCTGCTTTCGCCTCCTATGTAACTTCCCCAATAGAATGGTTTTTTTACTGAATCTCTACACAAGAAATAACTCAATTCGTCAACTTTCTCACATCTATAGCTAGAATAGAAATTGGTTTACATTCATAGGGTAATTATTTATCAAACAATTCTAGGTCCCGACGAATAATGTGGTCACCATCTCCATGATATTACTTTAGCATAGATACATATAATATGGGGTGAACCCGAAACACACTAGTGGTAAGTCTATCTTGTATGCTGCTGACCTATAATAACCCTCTATATATTTATGTATAAGTCCTATGTTTAACATATTATGGCCAAATTCTTCCCAGTATGGAAGTTACAAATTTCAGGATAGGCTAGCATACCGACACAACCCAGCTTCGATCAGGTGCACTCAATCCATCTTTTTAGTTGTGTTTAGCTTTCTTGATACTGGTAGTGTTTTGTACTATTCTTGGCTGATTATCCGGTTGTGGGTGTCGAATTTCTTTTTGATTGGTTACTTTGTAATAGTGTTTTATGTGTGAATCTTTTTATTGTTCTTAGTAGTTTTGGAGTGTGTTACCTTGTCTGATTACTGTTACTTGATTTACTAGCATATCCATTATTTGTGGTAGTATTAGTTCCCGCTATTGACTATTGTTTATCAAAATTTGTGTTATATTATTGGTTTTGTTTCTCTCTATCTATTATAGATTGTTAGCTGTGTCCCTAGCACCTTTATTGACTTCATTGTAACTAGTGTGGCCTTTTTACCTTATCTTGATCCCCCTTTGTTATCTTTCTTCCTTTTTTCCTTTTATTTTTTTCCCCTTTGTTTCATAGTGGCGGTGATTGGAGATAGTAGACAAGGGTTATGTCATTGGTCGGGGTCGGAGTTAGGGTCAGAAGGTTTTGAGTCTAGGTTGGGGTTTGGGGGGGTGGTTCTGGGTCGGGTCTAGGATCGTGTTTGTGGTTAGGGGTTAAGGGTAGTAAGGTTAGGTGGGATAAGAGAGCTTCTAGGTTACGAGTTGGATCTTGGAACATCATTACTTTGCAGGATAAGTCTATAGAGCTGGTGAAGATTCTTAGAAAGAGGAGGGTTAGTACAGCGTGTGTCCAGGAAATTAAATAGGTAGGTACTAAAGTGAGAGATGTGGATGGATATAAGTTATGGTACTCCGGTAGCGTGAGATATAGAAATGGGGTAGGTATCTTAGTAGATGAAGATCTTAGGAAGTAGGTGGTAGAGGTAAAGATAGTTAGTGATAGACTGATGTCTATTAAGTTGGTCATGGGAATGTCTACGGTGAATGTTATTAGTGACTACACCCCGCAAATAGGTTTGGATGAGGAGGAGAAAAAGGAATTCTGGGAGGTTTTAGATGAGGTGGTGAGGAGCATCCCGAGCACTGAGAAGCTTTTTGTAGGAGGGGATTTCAATGGGCATATTGGGTCTCTATCGAGAGGGTATGATGATGTGCATGAAAGTTTCAGTTTGAGTGAGTGGAATAAAGGAAGAACTTCTCTGTTAGGTTTGTCTAGGGCTTTTGGGTTATGGATAGAGAATTCAAGCTTTCTGAAAAAGAAGGATCACCTTATTATATTTCGTAGTTCATGGCCAAGACTCAGATAGACTTTTTGCTTCTTAGAAAAGGGGATAGAGTGTTATGTAAAGACTATAAAGTCATACCTAGCGAGAATCTCTTGACTCAACATAGGTTGTTGGTGATGGACTTGGTTATGAATAAGGGTAAAAAAATGAGAAGTGGGGAGGCACATCCCAGGATTAAGTGGGGTAGCTTGACTTTGGCTAGTGCTTTGGAGATGGAATAGAAGATGAAGAGTAGGGGATGTGGGAGAGTAGAAGTGGTATGGATAATATGTGGGAGACGACTACCAGTTGCATTAGGGAGACCACTAGAGAGGTGTTCGGTGTCTCGAGAGGTCGATCTGGCAAACATCAAGGAGACTGGTGGTGGAACAAAGAGGTCAAGAGAAATATGGAGTCTAAGAAGGTAGATTATACTAAGTTGGTTGGGAGTAAGGATGATGAGGAAAGGCATAAGAATAAGGATGAGTATAAGGTAGATAGAAGAGAGGATAAGTTAGCGGTTATGACGGCTAAGACAACAGCTTTTGAGAGTTTATATGTTGTTTTAGAGGAGAAAGACGAAGATAAGAAGTTGTATAGGATGGCCAAGGCCAAAGAGCGGAGGGATTATCACCTTGAACAAGTGAAAGGCATCAAAGGAGAGGATGGTATAGTGTTGGTTGAGGATGCCCTCATTAGGGAAAGGTGGCAGTCGTATTTTCATAAACTTTTGAACGACGAGGGGGACAAAAGTTCTGTGTTGGGAGACTTAGAGATATTTAAGGAGGGTCACAATTTTAGTTATTATAGGCATATCGAGATTGATGAGGTCAAGGGGGATATTCACAGGATACGGCGGGGTAGGGTGACGGGGCCAGACGAGATTCCAATAGATTTTTGGAAGAGCACTAGCAAGGAATGTCTGGAGTGGTTGACAAGGTTGTTTAATATTATTTTTAGAGCTGCTAAGATGACTGAAGTGTGGAGTTAGAGCACAATGATTCCAGTGTATAAGAATAATAGAGACATTCAGAGTTGTAACAACTATAGAGGTATTAAGTTGTTAAGTCATACTATGAAGGTTTGGGAAAAGGTGGTAGAGTTGAGGATGAGGAGGATCATAATGATCTCTGAGAATCAGTTCAGTTTCATGCCTGGTCGCTCGACCACCGAGGCCATACACCTTGTGAGGATATTAGTAGAGCAGTTTCGAGAGAGAAAAAAAGACTTGCACATGGTGTTTATTGGTCTAGAAAAGGCATATGACAGAGTTCCCAGGGAGATTCTATGGAGGTGCTTGGAGGCTAGACGGGTGCCCGTGGCATACATTAGGCCGACTCAGGATATATATAATAGTGTGAAAACTCGTGTGAGGATGGTAGGTGGAGATTTGGAGCACTTCATAGTTTTGATAGGGTTGCACCAGGGATCGACTCTTAGCCCATTTCTATTTTCTTTGGTAATGGATGTTTTAACGTGACATATTCAAGGGGAGGTGCCTTGTTGTATGTTATTTACAGATGATGTGGTTCTGATCGACTAGACAAGGCGTGGAGTTAATGATAAGTTGGAAATTTGGAGATAGACGCTTGAATCTAAAGGTTTTCGATTAAGTAGAACCAAGATGGAGTACTTGGAGTGTAAGTTCAGTGATATGTTGCAAGAAGATAGAGTGGTTGTGAAGCTAGACTCTCAAGCCATCCAGAAGAGGGAAAGTTTCAAGCTACTGGGGTCTATAATTCAGGGTAATAGTATGATTGACGAGGATGTGACGCATCGTATTAGGGCAGGGTGGTTGAAGTGGAGGCTCTCTTTGGGAGTCCTTTGTGAGAAAAAGGTTCCCCCGAAGCTTAAAGGTAAGTTCTAAAGAGTGGTAGTCCGGATGGCTATGTTGTTTGGATCGGAGTGTTGGCCAGTTAAGAACTCCCACATCTAAAAGGTGAAGGTGGTGGAGATGCAAATGTTGCGATGGATGTGTGTACATACCTAAAAGATAGGGTAAGGAATAAGATTATTTGGGAGAAGGTAGGAGTTGCCTCGGTGGAGGATAAGTTTTGAGAAGTGGGGCTATATTGGTTCAGGCATATGATGGGGAGGGGCCCTGATGCTCCAGTGAAAAGGTGTGAGACTCTGGCTAGGGATGGTTTTAGGTGGTCTAGAGGTAGACCGGAGAAATATTAAAAGAAGGTGATTAGGCATGATATGGAGCAATTATAGTTTACAGAGAACATGACCCTTGATAGGAAAGTGTGGAGGACGCAGATTAGGGAAGAGGGTTAGGGGGTGGGAGCGTGGAGGTAGTAATAGGGGAGTGTTCCTTTGGGTATGGAGTTTCTGGTTCATAGTGTTGTGGTTGTAGTTTGGGGCTAGTGGTGTTGGCATTTTTGCATCCCATACTAGTTTATTATGCACTTATCTTTTGTGTTTGTTAGACAGTTAGTTTGTTTTGTGTACCATACTAGTTTATATGCGCCTACTTTTTGTATTTGTTATACTGTTATTGGTCCTAAGCCGGGGGTCTATCAGAAACAACCTCTCTACTTCTCTTGAGGTAGTGGTATGGTCTACGTACACTCTACCCTCCCCAGACCCCACTAGGTGAGAATACATTGGGTATGTTGTTGTTGTTGCTAGTTTTGATTGATTTCGGAGTAAGGTATGGCCTACGAAAATCTGGAGATAATTTAAATAGGGCCAGTGGTATGTGTCTTGATTTCTAATTAGCTAAGAGAATAAGGAACCTGTAGAAATTTATGACATCTAATTTAGGTAAGTAGAACTCCCAAAATTGGTCTTATCATAACGGACACTGTTTGAAATATCTCACGTTTAATGTGTCTTGCAAAACATAAAATTTTTGGGCAAGACGGACCTACTATCCCATAATGCTATGACAAAGGTCGAAACACCACTAAAGCGGTAAGCATCATAGTGGTAGAATTTCTTCTATAGCAAAGGTCAACAAGGGCTACAACAGGCAGTATGCTATAGCGGTCAGGTACCACTATTGCGGTTAAAACTACAGATTTATTAAAATATTTCTACAAAATAGTTTATTTTCTAAAACTCATTCTGGAACAAAATAATGGAAATTTAGGTTGTAACACACCAGAATATATTTGTTTGGGTTTGTTAAGGTAAGAAATTCATTCTTGTTAACTCATATTTAATTATTAAGCCTTCGAATTGTTAATTCAAAAAGTTTAAAGAGAGCTTTTAGGGTGGATTTTGGTTAATTGCTAGTGCCAGGGAGAAAAATAAGGAGTAAGTTAATAATTTTTTATTATTAACTGCAATACCCCAGATTTTTGGTCCCTAAGATTTTTTCAATCTTTGAGCTTATTTTTCTCACTACAACTTACACTGCAAGTCATAGGGTGTCATTGTGGGTCTTAGGAACCCAATCAAAGCCTGGATGATATATTTTCCTAGAGTTTCTATCTTGACTATGATTTGGACTCTACGAGTCGTTGGGACTCGTAACGAGTCGTAGGGTGTGAATTATAGGGAAACCAATGTACTATCCTAAGTTCCTGTTGTGACTGTGACTAGAATGTTACAAGTCATAAGGAATAGATACGAGTTGGATGATATGACTCGTAACCAAAATAGTATGGGGTGGCCCTAGATATTGTCCATACTACAACTAGACTAAACGAGTCATAGGGTGACCCTATAAGTCAGGAGGTCACCCGTAGCGACTGGGCATCCATTTTCAGTCTTGTAATTAAGGGCATCTTGGTAATTTCCTTCCTTCCCCGCTTAAACCCCATGACTTAAAACCCGTTTTAGGACTTCAGTAACATACTATTAACAATTAAAACACTCTCTCAAAGTCTCTATATTCTCTCAAGAAAGATACTTAGGGATTCCAAGAAGTTGATCAATTAGAGCTCCCAAGGTTGATTTCTCTCCATAAATCTTGATATTTCAGGCATGTTACTCTTCACAACTATTATTTTGTAAAAGCATGTGTTCCAAATTGTTATTCATGTGGTTTTGATATTGGTTTTGGAACATAGGTTGAGGTTTTTGAATGTTTTTGTTTGAATAATGTTTCCCATAGTTTAAATATGATTTTTCATGTTTTATCTATAATTTTGAACTTGTGGGATGCATGGTCATAGTGAATAAACTAGGATATTATGATCTCCCTAAATTTTAAGAATATTGACAATTGAATTGGTGATAATCCCAACCTAAATTTTGTGGAAGTTGTTTTGAGTATGAGTATAATTGCATTGAAATACTTTTGGAACAATTATATGATATAAAGAGGTATTTAAAAAACAATTTTCTGATTTAATGAATAAAGAGAGTCGATGTTCCCCCACCTTGTATAAATGAACAAAGGGAGTTGTTTTCCCTAAGTTAATGGAAATTGTAATGGAATGATGTTGTTACCTTGAAAGTGTAGTTGGTATGACATACCAATAGTGTATACCTAAATGTGTATTATGGTTCAGTGAATGGGAATGTGTGACAAATGTTTTAATGAGGCTTAAAAGAAGATTTTGTAGCTAGGTCATGAAAGTGGTGGTCCAGAAGGACCAATACTAGAAATTGCATTTTCCAATTGGTAGTTTTGAGTCCCCCGCATCACATTACATGATCAGGTGCTTAAGTTACCTTGGTATATTATTGGGAGGTTCAAGTTCCCCGTGTATATATAAGAGATTATTCTTTGGTTCGTGCGACTACACTCACTGGGGCCTGACCAGGGGGTGAGAAATTGGCCCTTATAGCTCATGGGTACTATTATATGATGGTTAAGCTACATAATTCAGGCTAAAGTTTTAAAGTGCATGCTAAGACTTGTTCCTTATCCTAACATGATATTTTTTATTATGTTATGTACATGGTTTTTTAGTTAGATTTGACTTGGCATTATCTTATTTTCTTATCCTCGAGTTATATGCTAGTTCTTATCCCATCTTCAGATGTCGTATCTCTATGAGATACGGGTACTGGAGATACTTTTACTTTTCCTACACAGTGTTAAGTGGATCGGCTCAATTTATCGATCATTTACGGTAAAGTAGTGAGCTTCCATTCTTTGGAAGACTTGATCATTTTATCAATTTCCTTTCATAAATTAGAATTGAAGAGTTTGCAATAACATTATTGTTGTCAGAGTCGGGGGTATATCCTGATACTTTTTTGATTTTGGTTTTACTTGAAGTCTTTGTAGATTACTGTGGACTTGGGTGGTGGTGTTGGTTATTTTCGGTTGGTTAACGGTTATCGATTATAGACATATTTTAAAAAAATTCTGTGAGCTTATCTTATGCTATCTTGTTATATGTTCGGAATTTAGTCACTGTTGGGGGTATTGTGTTATATTTGGTTAGGTACAGGGAGTGGTCTCCGATCTTTTTTGGACTTGAGATGACTGTCACGGCCAGACCCTAGTTTGGGTTATGATATTAATATTCAATTTACCCTTGTATTTTATTAATTCACTAATTTATCCATGAAATTAGTAATTTTAGGTGAATTATGATAGAAAATCCATAGAACAGAAAGGGAATAATCATGAATTTAGTCTTAGTAGTTAGGTATATGTTATAAATCCCGCATGTTAGGTTATTTCTTTAATTATATATTTATATACATGTTGTAGACCACGAGTAAGTGAAAATTTCACAGATGGGCGAAGCTCCAACATGGAGGAGTCATGCAAGCTTGGTCCAAGATAAGTGATGGTATTTTAGTTTAATCTAAATTGTACTATATGTGTATGTTAAATTCTTTGTAGTATTGTTTGTTAGTGCATATTGTTTTGTGTGGTCTTTGCAAATGATTTGCGGTTGTTATATGATTTTGACCTACCTTACTTGTTAAATGTGGAATGTTTGGTATTTAGAACGTTCTCACGAGATTTTGGTGGAACAAAGTTGGAAGACACTTGTGTCTGGGCTTTTTGTACATGGATGGTAATCGTACCCTTCAGGTCAAGGCTAAAGAGTGGCCATATATCCCTTATCATGTATTTATGAAGGTCAGGTAAGTTTGACGCTTCTATGGGTCAATCGAGGAAATATATTTATATACGTAATAAATGTCCTGATTTGTTTTTAGCTTCTCTTTACTAAACTTTACTAGGTGAAAATATGTTGACATTATAGTTTGATTCCTAATTATTCATTGTTGTTTGTTATGCTAAGTGTATATTTGTTAAGAATGGATTAACTTGTTGTACTATAACTTAGTTATATGTTCATATTCTAATCTTGGGTTGGCCAAATGATCCTACCAGTACACTATTGTTCTTGTACGCTAATACTACACTTGTATTTACTTTTGTGAGTGCGGCGCATATTACAGTGGTTCCTACGAGACCTTACTTATGATTCCAGCAGTTGAGTCCAGAGTTTAGGGTGAGCAGCATATCTGGGATACTATGGAATCTTTCTTTATTGTCATAGTTCTGAACTTATGTTTTATTTTAGTTTTGAGGTGCATCCCCTTCTTAATGTTCTTAAATGTTTTGGTACAGATGACTTTCGGGTCCTAGGGATGGTTTTTGCGTAAGTACTTTTCCACCTTCAGTTGTACTTATGATTTGGTTTAATATTGGATGATATATTGATGGATTAGTTTCACTTATTTCTTCTAAGTGTAGATTATGGGATTGTTGTTCGAAATAGATAGTTCTCCCACTATTTAAGTAGTGTGGGTGCCATTCATGATGGATTTTGGTCGTGACACAACCCCATTTCCTTTAACATATCAAAAGGTCCTATATACCTAGAGCTTAACTTTCCGTTCTTGCTGAATTGCATCACACCCTTTATGCGAGATACCTCCAAAAGTACTTTCTCCCTCTTCTCAAACATTATGTCTCTTAGCTTTTTATCCATATACTCCTTCTATCGGCTTTGAGATACTATAGATTTCTCCTCTATGAATCCCACTTTTTACATAGAGTACTATGTATATCAGTGCCTCAAGGCCTCATTTCAAATGCCTCTAACCACCCTATTGGGGACCTACATCATCTACCATATAAAGCTTCAAAATGAGCTATGTCAATACTAGAGTGGTAGCTATTGTTGTAGGCAAACTCATATAGCGGTAAGCTTTCATCCTATTGACCCTCAAAGTCCATGACACAATATCGTAGCATATTCTCAAGCACTTGAATATTCCACTCAGATTGACCATCCGTCTATGGATGGAAAGTTATACTCAGGTCCAATCTAGACCCCAATTAAGACTAAAACCTTTCACAAAAATTAAAGGTGAACTAAGCACCCCTGTTAAACACAATTGACACTAGTACCCCATGCAATCGTACAATTCTCTTCACATAATTCTTGGCCAACTTAGCTACATTATAATCAACCCTCACTGGAATGAAGTGACCCAATTTAATCAGTCAATCAATAATGACCCAAACGGAATCATATTTCCTCAAGTCTTTTAGAAGATCAATAGCAAAATTTATCATTATCCTTTCTTACTTTCACTTCGAAATGGGCAGTCACTGAAAAGTACCACCAAGCTTATAATGTCCATAATTGACTTCTTAGCAATTTTGACACTTAACCATAAAATCTCTGATGTCACACTTCATCCTTTTCACTGTAATGATCCTCCAGGTTATTTTCTATATTTCCACTATTTTTTACCATTTAAACCTTTCCTATAGTTGTGCTAAGTTATTAATGACTTGATGGAGTCTACAGTTTGATTATCGGGCAGTTTGTTAGGTTTTTAGAGCCAATTTACTGTTTTGGAGTCTTCATTGGTTCAAATTGATACCAGGTGAAAACATTAGTCAAACAACCTCGTACGCTAATTCTAATTGTTCCAATAGCTCCGTAACATCGATTTTAGGTTAGGTGGACCCTTGGTTTGAGTCTTGAGGCTTCTAAATACATTTCAAGCTATTAGTTAGAAGTTAAGAAAAATGGCACTTGGGTGTGGGACCCACTTTTCATTGAAATGATCTCAGATGAAAATTTTGACTGCACCATTGAGTTCAGAATATTGAATTTGATAGGGTAGAATAGTTTGTTTGCGCATATGGGATTTGCAGATGAATATCGAGGGGTTGGTGGAAACTCAAAAAAAATTGAGTCTCCAACTAATGTGTTTGATAATGTGCCCAAAACCTCTAAAGTAGCCCTTTGGGATCTTTAGTAGAGGGTGCCTAAACGTGCCTGCCAGCCTGGTAAGTGCAGTTTTAGCAACAAGTTGTCGGTTGAAGCGCTAGCTACTCTAGCACCACTTTTCCCCTAAAATGGCTTGGGGTCAGTGTGCAGGTACAACTTTAGCAGCACCTGGGTGCTTTAGCACTGATCGCTAAAGTGGATCAGGACTGATTTAGCGGCACTTGGTACTTATAAAACCTCCACTTAGCCCGATTTCTCCCATTTTTCACCCATTTCCAAGGGAGTAGAACCCTAAAAAGTGTAAAAACTTGGGAGACTCATGATGGGTGATTTTGGAGCATCTGTGAACTTGAATTATGCAATTCTTATTTGAATTCTCGATAAGATTTCACCAATTCCATGATTAAATATTTCATCTTTTTCCAAAATCTCTAAAATATTGGTGGGTTGATTTTAGTATGATTTGAGCTCAGAATTTACCCATTCTTGAGGGTAAATGTTCCTTGAGTATAGAGGGATGCACTGACAGATTCAAAAGTGTGACTCCAAATGGTCCTACATAAGATTCTTCCTGATTTTTTATTCGAAGCCTAAAAATGAAATATGGGTACCATTTTTCTTTTCTTGATGAGTAGATTATTAGTTTTTTTAGTGGGGCATTTTGTGGAAGCTCTTTGAAAGGGAAATTCATTGAAATAGATAATTCCACCAGGCATTCTTCAACGTCGAGGTAGGCTATGTTTACCCTTCTTCTAGATTAAGATTAATATTAGTATAATTATAATAATGTGTTATATATGGGGTGGGTATTAGATAGTACTTAGTATAATTTGAGACTTCTAAAATATTTAGTAATCATAAATAGGGCGTAATTGACTTAGTTTCTCATGTTTAGGTAGAATTTTCTATCGTAGGGAAATATCTAAAAGTGGGTTTTAAATACCTTCACCTAGTTTGGGGTAGAATTTTCTTGAGAACAGATTTCAAGGATTAGATATGGGGGCCTCCAGACCATCTTAGGCCAAGATTATGATTAGGTCCTTGAAACTTTGTAGGAAAATCGTATCCTTTATATTGTACATTTGGTAGATTGGAAATGATAGTTACAGTGTTATTATGGCTATTTGTGGGATCAGGAGTTGATACGAGTTTCAATTTGAGTCCGGCGTTGAGAGGTATTTCTAGTATGTTATGACACAGATGGAATCATGATTATGGCTTGATATTTGTTAATCTATGGAATTCTAGTTATTTACTTTCTTGATTGCACCCTCTAGGCTTTTGGGGCCCGCATTAGGTTATTTACTTTTCTGCACTTATTCTCTTATGGGGGCCAATTTTTTAGTTATAATTATGTAATCATTACATTTTATTCCTGGTTTATTTATTTATTTATGTACAATAATCGGAGCATTATTCTAGGTTTGTGATTTTAGCTTGACTTAGTTTATTTGTCTTGTATGTTATTGTATTTATATTATGATTTAGCTCAGTTGACCGATGATTCTTACTAAGTACCCATGGTTTGGGTACTCATACTACACTTATGTACCTTTTTGGTGTAGATCTAAGTAATAGTGTCCATTATTGATGATGCAATCATGCTGATTTGAGTTCGTAGATAAGGTGATCTCTTAAAGTCGGAGTTTCCCTCCTTTTTATTATCTATAGCTAGTCGTTCACTATTCGAATGCAATCATGCTGATTTGAGTCTGTAGATAAGGTGAGCTCTCGAAGTCAAAGTTGCCCTTCTTTTTTCTATTATCTATAACTAGTCTTTCTGTATTTGAGACTGTCATGACCTGAGGCTACCCCCTAGTTCTGACATGGTGCTTAAGGCCACGCGTGACCCCAATCTAAGCCATGATCTGGAACATGCCATGAAGAATTAAAGAAAGTAACAAAATACTATGCAGAAGCTATTCGAGAGAAATATCTAAATTTCAAAACAATATCAAATGTGCTAAAAATCATCACTGAAAAATATACTAACTATCTGACTAACTGAAAGCCTCTAATATGATGAGTTATTGGGATCGGTCCCCACCTAACTCTAACTACTGAAATAACATGAAATAAAGTACCGAAAATCATGGATAATAATATGCCTAGCCCTACACTTATGAGAACTCATCAATGTTGTAGCTGAGCGGTACGAAAACGGACAACATGCGGTCTGAGAACTGAGCATCCGAACCTTTATTATAAGACAGCATAGTTTAAAAGAGTGTATGTGATCAGTAGTTTTAATGTACTGGTATACGAGATAGGGTCAAGTTGATATATATATATAGGTACTGATCATGAATGCATGAACATGTAAGATGAATGCAAAACCAAGAACAAGCATGTACTTAAATAATTTGTAAAACTAGTTAACTGGGTAAATAATAGACTAAATACTTGGTCATGCAAACCTGAGCTGGTAAAAACTTAATACTTAACTGAGACTGTGGGAGATAACTACACCCGATATACCCCAATCTAAATAGACTGGGGTCTAACTAGTGACCCCAGTTGGATGGCTGTTAGTACCTTGACAAGGGTACCAATACTGTCTGGCATGGATCTACTAATCTGATGTTCCGAAGGACAAGGCTGTCAAGTTTAAACTGATGGGTGAACCCTTATAACCTACGGCAGTGCCATAGTTCTGGAACTTAGGGACTACTACTAATGACTTATGCCTAACTGATGCGGGGTCTCCATTCGTTCGTGTGTTCACTTAGTACTAAGTATTCCTCCCAACTGAATAACACTGGTATAATTATTCATTTAATATTATCTAATACTAATAAGTTCTTATTACTGTGATATTTTAAATTTAACGATGCAAGCATGACATGAATGAATTATAACCAAAAAAATGTAATATGCATGATTTTTCCTAGGCATCGGTTGTTTGTAACCCGCCAGCATAAACTAATACAATTGAATAAGATAAGGAAATCATGGTATGAGATACCATGAATTTATACCCGATGTACCAGTAAATGATCATGATGTATACATTTGCATTATCAAACATATAGAAACACAATAATCATGATGGAACATATTCTTATGGTTCGTATTCAAGCAATTGAGAGAAAATTTAGTAAATTCATATTCTTACTTGAAATTCAATAAAAAGGAGAAAAGGGTTTATACTTGTAAAATTAGAAAATTCTTGGGACTCAATGAGTGGAAAGGACCCATTGATGAAATCCCACATACTTGAGGGGAAAACCTTGGGGAGATTGCTTAGAATTGAACTTGGATAGAAGAACCTTAATTTCTTCTTGGGAGAGGAGAAAATCAGCGCTTGTAACTTCTCTGGATGAAAACACGATTAATTTATGATTCGGGGGAGTTTGGGTGTTTTATACCACCCCTTGTGTAGACAAAGTGACATGGGTTTGGCTTTTAAGGTGGTTGGAAAAGACATAAAAGTCCCTAGAAAAATGTACACGGAGACATGCTCCTAGTCGTTATGACTCCCCTCCTCGAATGGTTACGAGTCGTGGTTTGAGTCTAAACCTAGAATTCTGGGATCCTAGTTACATTATGTTATGACTACGACTTTCCACCTAACAACTCATTATGATTGACTACGAGTCATTGGGTGGAGTTATAGTCTGAGGATTAATTCTTGGATCCGTTATTGGTCAGGCTACGGGTCGCACAATGACTCATAAGGTTTGACTACGAATCATGTGCTGGACTTATAACCATTGAAAGGTATTCTTGGTTACATACTATTGTGACTACGAGTCCCTCCTGATGACTCGTAGCCACTGATTATGGGTCGTAGGGTGGAGTCATAGTCATTAGGCAAAAGCTAAAGGTACTTTTTGTTGTGACTAAAAATGCTCCTAATGGCTCGTAATGTCTATTTATGGGTCATTACGTGAGCTTTATCCACTGGTAATTTATTGACCCCTTTAAGGGAAATCTTGCGTAACTTTGTTCCACGATATCGGATTAGGGCGAGACATATGCCATTGGAAAGCTAACTTCATGAGCCATCTTTTGAGAGGAAAAGAACATGAAAACTTAGGGTATTACAATATCTCCCCCTTGAGATTATTTTTCCCTAAATGAACACTATCTGAGATGGGATACTAGGGAGTAAACTGAGATCATGCACCAAACACTTATGAGAAAAATCATGACTATTTATGTAGGTCTAGTCAATCAAAGGAAGATGGTCATCCCAACTATACTTAAAATCAAGAACATATGCCCTCAACATATACTCTAGAGTATGCATGGTTCTTTCTACCAGACCATTTATCTGGGGGTAGAAACTTGTACTAAGATAAACTCAGGTACCCAGACCCTTTTGGGAAGCCTTCCAAGTATGAGATGTAAACTCAGTACCACTATCTGAAATGCTAGTCAACAAAAACCCATGTAACTTTACTAACTCCCTGATATAGAGTCGAGCATAATCTTCGATTGAATATGAAGTATGGATTCACAAGAAATGGGTTGACTTGGTCAGTCGGTCTAAAATAACCCAAATAGAATCATGTTGATGACGTATGTGAGGTGGCCCAGTAATAAAGTCCATATTTAATACCGCCCACTTCTATGTGGGAATTTTGAACTCTTGAAGTATGTACTACTAGGTCTCTGGTGTTCAACCTTGACCTGCTAACAATTAGAGCACACTTAGCCACAAATTTGGCTAATATCCTTTTTCATACTTTTCTACCAAAAGAATTCCCGCAAATCATGGTACACCTAGTGGCTCCTGGACGAATCAAATATCGGGAACCTTAAGCCTCGTTAGTATCCACTGACTCAAATCATGCACGTTAGGAACACATAATCGACCCTGACAGCGAAGAACACCATCTTCCCCTTAGGAGAAAAATTCCACTTTCTAATCTCGAAGTTCCCCATTCAACTTAAGAAAAATAGGGTCTCTATCTTACTTTTCCTTCACTTCAACAACCAATGAATATTCTAAATCTTTCTAAACCCATACACTTTCTTCACCCAAATCAACCAACTGAACTTCCAATCTAGCAAACTGATGAACCTCGCGAACTAACACCTTCTTACTTTCCTCAACATGAGCATTGCTCCCCATCGATAGTCTACTAAGGGCATTATCCACCATATTGGACTTACCTGGCTGATAAAAAACACTTATGTCATAATCCTTTAATAGTTTCAACCTCTTATATAATGAAGATTTGGGTACTTTTAAGTGAACACATACTGTAAATGTTTATGATCGGTGAACACATCAATATGAACCCCATATAGATAATGCCTCCAAATCTATAAGGCAAAGACAACTATTACCAACTCAAGATCATGAGTTGGGTAATTCTTCTCATGGGGTATAAGTTGTCTAGAGGCATAGACTATTACCTTTCCTTTTTGTATCAAAACAAAACCAGACTAACCCTGGAAGCATCACAATATACCACAAAACCATCTAAACCATCTGGTAGAGTAAATATTAAGGTGTAAGTTAGTCGAGTCTTCAACTTTTGAAAACTCTTCTAATAAGAATCAAACCACTAAAATTTGACTTTCTTTTGAATCAATCTAGACATGGGATTGGCAATAGAGAAAAATCCTTTAACAAACTATTTGTAGTAACTGGTTAAACCTAAGAAACTTCTGATATTTGATGGAGAGATGGGTCTGGGCCAGTTTCTGACAACTTCAATCTTTTGAGAATTAACCCTAATGTAATCATCGAAAATAATGAACTGAGGAAAGCTACTGATCTTAACCAGAATTCACATTTACTAAACTTAGTGAATAACTGATGATTCTTAAGGGTTTGTAAAATAATCCTCAAATGGTCTGCATGGTAAACTTCACTAAGGGAATAGAAAGAATGTCAACTATGAAAACTATTACGAACATATCCAAGTACTACTTTAACACTCCATTCAACAAGTCCATAAATGCTACAGGAGCATTTGTTAGTAAAAAAGACATAACTACAAACTCAAAGTAACTACACCGCATTCTGAAGGCTATCTTTAGAATGTCATAATCTCTGACTCTGAGTTGATAATAGTCTGATCTGAGGTTTATCTTAGAGAAATAATTTGCACCCTGAAGTTGGTCAAACAAGTCATCAATCCTTGATAAAAGGTATCTATTCTTGATTGTGACTTTGTTCAATTGACGATAGTCAATGCACATTATGAGAGAACCGTCCTTTTTTTGATGAATAGAGCTAGATCGCCCCATGGAGAGCTACTAAGACTGATGAAACCTTTATCTAGGAGATCTTTCAACTGTTATTTTAATTCCACAATCTTGGTTGGAGATATTCTATAAGGTTGAATTAAAATAGGCTGGGTATCTAAAAGGAGATCTATTCTAAAATCAATTTCTCGCTTAAGAGAAAGTCCATCAGGATATTCAGGGAAAAATTCTAAGAATTCATTGACTACTGAGACTGACTCAAGATGAGGGGTTTCGAAACTTGAATCCTTAACTCAAACAAGATGATAGATACATTCCTTGAAAATTATTTTCCTCGCCTTAAGGAAAGAGATAAATCGACCTATAAGGACTGAGGTACTACCATTCTATTCTAGGACTGTCTTATTAGGAAATCAGAATTGGATTATTCTATTTGTATATCAAATAAGGCATAGCAGGAGTGGAGAAAATCTATGCTGAGAATGACATCAAAGTTACCCATCAAATTTGGAGTAACAAATGATCCTATGGCTTTTATAGCCTTGATGAATAGGGTGTTCAAGCAGTACTTGGACACGTTCATCATAGTTTTCATTGATGATATCCTCATCTATTCTCGTAATAAACGTGATCATGCAGTCCATTTGAGGATTGTATTACAGAACCTTAAGGATCACCATTTATTTACTAAGTTCAGCAAGTGCGAATTCTAGTTAAGATTAGTAGCTTTCCTCTGTCACATTATTTTTGGTGATGGCATTCGAGTTGATTCTCAAAAGACCAAAGTAGTGAGAAGTTGGACTATACCTATCTCTTTATCAGATATCAAGAAATTTTTCATTTTAGCTGGTTACTACAGACGGTTTGTTGAAGGATTTTCTTCTATTGCTTTCCCCATGTCTCAACTAACCCAAAAGAAAGTTAAATTCCAGTGGTCAGATTTCTACCATAAGAGTTTTCAGGAGCTGAAGACTCGACTCACTTATGAACTAGTTTTCACTCTACTAGAGGGTTAAGATGGGTTTATAGTTTATTATGATATTCCCATACTCATAATCATGGATTTTATCAACTTAGTGATATATTCTAAGTTTTGTGTCTCTGAATCATGATTTTTCTTATAGTGTTTTAGATGATGTTATTGTATTTAAAGTATCATTCAGTGATGGAAGGTTATAAACACCCAATACCTAGATGTTTATGCATGTTTCTAATTCCAAGTAACAATTTAGTCAGAATCATGATTTTATCACCATATTCAGATTATCATTTTCATAATGAGCACTCACCAGTATTACATCATGCTAATTACATCAATTTACATGTTTATGATTTCCTTATATTTTACATGCACTATTATTTTTAAAGTACCATGACTTGAGCATATTCATTATAAGTGTATGTACCAGCTTACGCTTTAGTGTCTTTTATTTGGGAGTGGAACTTAGCATCGAGCAAACCTAGGACAAAGGCTCACCCACCAGTAGAAGACTGAGACCTTTAGTTCAAGTCCCTAAGTTCCAAAACTATGCATCCAACATAGGTTATGAGATGTCATCTGCCAATATAGGATTAACACTCTTATAAGGGGCACCCTCCGGTTTAGGACTAACACCCTAGTCCTTTGGTACATAAGATTTGTTGGATCTACATCGTCAGCCATGTATTGTTACCCTTGGCAAGGTACTAGCACCATTCCAACTGAGGTTACAGGTTGGATCCCGATAAGCTCAGATTAGGGCATGCCGGTTACATGATGGCTCCCATAATTTTTGTTTAATACTCAAATTATATCACTTTAGGTTTGCATGACTAAGTGTTCAATTTATCAGCTATTCCGTCGGTCAATTTTATAGATTATTTCAGTATATGCTTTACTTGGACTTGCATTTCCTTTACATGTTTATCCATTCATGCTCAGTATCTACATGTACTTTAGTTAGTCCTTATCTCACATACCATTACATTCAAAGTACTAATCGTATACTCTCTTTTATGTGATATTGATTTCACAATATACATTAGGACGCTCAATTCCTCAATTACCCTTAGTCAGTTCAGTATCACTCAACAACAGTTATGGTGAGTCCTCATCTATCAAAGACAAGTTATTTGTAGTTATTTATAGTATTTACTTTATTTTAGTCTATCTAAGTTAGTTGGCAGTTTGTCCCATTCACTTCTCATGTTTTTTAGGCTTTCAGATAGTTAGACTTATTTTTAGTTTTATCAAAAGTTTAGACATATTAGGTATTGTTTCAATATTACAACTTGACAAAATTTTTATCTGTTAACTCCTGCGTGTGGTGTTTTATTATTACTTCATTTAGTGCTCACAACAGATAATAAATCATGGATTACCTTGGGGTCACTTATGGCCTTAAGCACCATGTTATGACTAGGGGGTAGTCTCGGGTCGTGACAAAACTTGGTATTAGAGCCTAAGGGTTTAAAGTGTCATATGGTATCTGAAAGTCATGTTAAGTAGATTCTTATGCATGGGTGTGAAGCGCACCATACTTATGTGAAAGAGGCTATGAGGCATTTTAGGAAAGCTTCCCTTATTTTACTATTCATGTTATGCAATAGAGTGTGAGATCGATTGAATTTCCTTTCGAACTCTTCTTTCATCCATTGATAGAAAATGCCTCCGAGAAGAAATATTGAAAGAAGGAATGGAATCATCCCACACCACTACTAGCTTAGGAAGTCCCTCTTAACGAACATGTTTCCCATGATGAATTTAAGATTGCTTTAACTGTTTTAGCCCAGAATGTGGCTGCTAAGAACAACCAACAGGTTGTTTCCCTAGCCAATCCATTAATGAGCATGACAATATCTAAGATTCAAGACTTTACTGGAATAAATACTCTAGTTTTTTTTTGGATCCAAGTCCGAGGATAATCCGTTGAAGTTTTATGATAGTGTCCAGAAAGTGACAGATATCATGGGTGTTACTGCTAGTGAGATGGATAACTTATCCACTTATCGATTGCAAGAAGTAGCTCATACTTGGTTCAAGTAGTGGAAGAAGGACAGAGGTATTGAGGCAGCACCTATAGAGTGGGAGTTTGCTATGACCTTCTTAGACCATTTTTTCCCACTTAAGTAGAGAGAGGCCTAAGTGCAGGATCTTATAAATTTTAAGTAGGGTAACATAAGTGTGAAGGAGTACTCAATTAAGTTTACCAATTGTCAAGTTATGCTCCGACTATGGCGGGTGATTCTAGGGCCAGAATAAGTAAGTTTTTGTCTGGTGTATCAGATGATGTAGTCAAAGAGCATAGAACAACTATGATGATTAAAGAGATGTACTTTACTAGGTTGATGGTTCATTCTCATTACATTAAGGAGGAGAAGAACAAATAGAAGGAAAGGGAGAATAAGACGGCTAGAATAGTTTGCTTCAACTTATCATAACAAAGGTCTGATGGTGGGAATCATTCTTAGTTCCACCAAAAATTATCAGCTCCATCCCCATCTTCAGCCAGTGCCTAAGTTCAGGAAGGAAAATTGAGATAGAGCGTCACGCTCTAAGTCCTAGGGTAGCATATATAATGGTTGCACCAACCCAATTTGCAGGAAATATGGTAAAAAATCATCAGGTAGAGTGCAGGGCAGGTAGTGATGTGTGTCAAAAGGGAAAGGATTTTCATCAACAAGGTCAGTCCAATTTTTTATCAACTCTAGCAGGTCGTCCGACTCAGCAGGGTACCACCTCCAGTGCCAACAGTGGGCAGCGTCAAAACCGACTTTATGCTCTCCAGACTCTTTAGTATCAAGAAAAATCCCTTGATGTGGTTATGGGTACGTTACAAGTCTTCTACCTTAACATTTATGCATTGTTAGACCCTAGATCTTTACTTTTTTTTTGTGACTCCTTATATAGCTATAGACTTTGTTGTAAGTCTCAATATATTAGCAAGCCCTTCTGAGTGTCTACCACAGTTGGTAGTCTATTGTAGCCAGACGGGTATACAAGAATTGCTCGTTCATAGTGTGTCATAAAGTCACTTCAGTTGATCTTGTAGAGTTATAGATAACTAATTTTGATTTCATTCTTGACATGGATTGGCTCCACTCATGGTATTCCTCGGTCGAGTGTAAAAAAAAATCGTACATTTCCAGTTTCCTAATGGGCCTATTATTAAATGGAGCCTATAGGTTGATTTATCTCCTATTTTAAGGAAATAAAGATGATATCCAAGGGTCATATTTACCATCTCTTTTGAGTCAAGGAATCAAATTCTGAAATTTATAGTCTTGAGTCAGTTCCAGTCGTAAATGAGTTTCCAGAAGTGTTCCCTGAATATCTTCTGAGAGTTTCTCTCAAAAGTTAAATTGACTTCGGAATACATCTCCTTCTAAACACCCAGCCTATCTCAATTCCACCTTACAGAATGGATCCATCTAAGCTTAAAGAATTGAAGGAATAGTTGAAGGGCCTCTTAGATAACCTTTCATTAGGCCTAGTGTTTCTCCATGGGGTTCTCCAGTTCTATTCTTGTACAAGAGAGAAGGTTCCCTTAGAATGTTCATCCACTACCATCAGTTGAATAATGTCATATTAATTAATAAATATCCTCTCCGCAAAATTGATAAATTATTCGACCAACTTCAAGGTGCAAGTTATTTCTCTAAGATAGACCTTAGATCTGGTTATCGGCAACTTAGAGTTAGAGAATGTAATATTCCAAAGACAAACCATTAGAACACTATATGGTTACTTTAAATTTCTAGTTATGTGTTTTGGACTAACAAATGCTCCTGCGGCTTTTATGGCCTTGATGAACAGGGTGTTCACGCAGTACTTGGACATGTTCATTATAGTCTTCAGTGATGATATCCTCATTTATTCTCGTGATGAACGTGATCATGCAGGCCATTTGAGAATTGTATTACAGAACCTTAAGGATCACCATTTATTCACTAAGTTAAACAAGTGTGAATTCTAGGTAAGATTAGTAGCTTTCCTCGATCACATTATTTTCGGTGATGGCATTTGAGTTGATCCCCAAAAGACAAAAGTAGTGAGAAGCTAGACTATACCTATCTCTCCATCACATATCAAGAGATTTTTGGTTTTAGCTGGTTACTACAGACGGTTTGTTGAAGGATTTTCTTCTATTGCTTTCCCCATGTCTCAACTAACCCAAAAGAAAGTTAAATTCCAGTTGTCAGATTTCTACCATAAGAGTTTTCAGGAGTTGAAGACTCGACTCACTTATGTTGTAGTACTCACTCTACTGGAGGGTTCAGATGGGTTTATAGTTTATTATGATGCAGTAAGTTAAGGTCATAGACTATGGCTCTAGACATTTTAAACCCCATGAGAAGAATTACTCGACCCATGATCTTGATTTCGCAGCAGTTGTCTTTACCTTAAGGATTTGGAGGAATTACCTTTATAGTTTCCATGTTGATGTGTTCATAAATCATAAGAGTTTACAATATGTGTTCACTCAAAAGTATCTAAATCTTCATTAGAGAAGGTGGCTTGAATTGTTGAAAGACTATGATATTAGCGTGTTGTATCACCTGGGTAAGACTAATGTAGTGACTGATGCCCTTAGTAGATTATATATGTGAAGTGTTGTATATGTTGAGGAAGATTAGAAGGAGTTAGCCCGTGAGATTCATCATCTTGCTATATTGGGTGTTTGGTTAGATGATTCGACTGAAGGTAGCATATGGGTTCATAATGGTTTGGAATCCTCATTAGTAGATAAAGTAAAATAAAAGCAAGAAAGGGATCCTATCTTAGTCAAGTTGAAGGAGGAAGTTCGAGATCAAAAGATAGAGGTTTTCTCCCAATGGGGAGATGGTACACTTTGTTGTCAGTACTTATTATGTGTTCTGAGTGTGGATGGTTTGAGAAAACAAATATTAGAAGAAACATATAGTGCACGATATTTTATTCACCTGGGAGCCACTAAGATGTATCATGACTTGCAAGAAATCTATTGGTGGAATGGTATGAAGAAAGATATTGCAAAATTCTTAGATAAGTATTTTAATTGTTAGCAGGTTAAGGTTGATCACCAAAGGCCTAGTGGTATGCTTCAGGAATTCAGCATCCCTACTTTGAAGTAAGAAGTGGTGAACATGGATTTTGTAACAGGGTTACTTTGTACACATTGTCAGAATGATTTGATTTGGTTCATTGTAGATAGAATGACCAAATCAACCCATTTTATGCTAGTTCATACTTTGTAGTCAGTCGAGGATTATGCTAGACTCTATCTCAATGAGTTGATAAAGTTGCATGGGTTTCCATTGACCTTAATTTCAGATAAAGGTACCCATTTTACCTCTCACTATTTGAAGGCTTTTCAAAAGGGTCTTGGTGCCCAAGTTAATCTTAGTATATATTTTAATACTTAGAAAGATGGTCAGTTAGAATGGACCATTGCAACCTTAGAGGATATATTGATAGCTTGTATTATCGACTCTAAGGGTAGTTGGGATAACCACATACTTTTGATTGAGTTTGCCTACAATAATATCTATCACTTTAGTATTCAGATGGCTCCATTTAAGGCTCTCTATGGAAGGAGGTATAGATCTTCTATTGGTTTGTTTGAAGTAGGTGAGGCTGCTTTGATAGGTCCAGATTTAGTGTATGAGGTGATGGACAAAGTTTAGTTGATTCGAGAAAAGTTGAAGATGACCCAAAGCCAACAAAAATCATATACGGATGTGGGGAGAAAAGATCTTGAGTTTGATGTTGGTTACTTAGCTTATTTGAAAATTTCACCCATGAAAAGGGTAAAGATATTTTGTAGGAATAGGAAGCTCAATCGTTGTTATATTGTCCCATACAGGATTTTGAGCCATTTTGGGAAGGTAGCTTATGAGTTAGGGTTTCCTGCAGATTTGGCATCAGTGCATCCAGTGTTTCATATTTATTTGCTAAAGAAATGCATTAGTGATCCAGCTTCTATCATTCCTTTAGAATGTGTGGGCGTGCAAGATAGCATTTCCTAAGAAGAAGTCCTAATTGAGATCCTTAATCGTTAGATTCATAGGTTATGGAAGAAAAAAGTTTCCTTGGTTAAGGTTATATGGAGTAATCAGTCCGTTGAGGGAGTTACTTGGGAAGAAGAAGCCGATATGTGAGCCAAGTATCCCCATCTTTTCTCTACGAATTCAAATTCAGCTTGAGGCAATGGTTTTCCTTAAATTGATTCTCTCATTTTCTATCTCAGCAATCCAACTATACTCATGTCATAGTATGTATTCAAGAATTCATTTCAGCCCATGCATCATATTTCAGATTCAGTTACTCAATCATGATTTATACCATAAGTATTCAGTAGATAATCCCAGTCTTCTTAGTATCTTAGCTCAGACAATTTTACTTGGGGATGAATGATACCAAGGGGAAGATATTATAATACCCACAAGATCCTAGACTATCTTTCATCTATTCATCACATGTTTAGAAATCCCAAGTCATTATTTCATATTAAGTACAAATGATATGGCCATTTTAATCAGTTAATGATATTTAATTTTATCCTATCCTCAAGAACACAAAAATCAAACATCTTCCAAGAATTCAACTATCCAAAGTCGCAATTCCAAGTTTTCTTCAAAAATTCAAGCAACTCAGGTTTGTGGGATATTCATCAATGGGTTCCTTTCAACCATTGAGTCCCAATAATCCCTTGTTTTACAAGAATAAACCTTTTTCCTTCTTTTTATAAAATTTCAACCTTAATTAAAAAAATTCTCGATTTTCTCTTAAAAGTTTTGAATACAAACCATGCAATTGTGTTTCCCCATGAGAATTATACTCTTACATACTTTATAATCTCCTTCATGTATATCATGTTCAGTTGATACCATGTCAATTTATCAAGTGATGAATTAAACCATGTGAGTATGTTTTCCTCATAAGTTTAATATATTCCCATACTCATAATCATGGATTCGTCAACATAGTGATATATTCTATGTTTTGGGTCTCTGTATCATGAATTTTCTTATAGTATTTTAAATGATGTTATTGTATTTAAAGTATTATTTAGTGATGGAGGTTTAGGAACACCCGATACCTAGATGTTTATGCATGTTTCCGATTCCAAGTAACAAGTTAGTCAGAATCATGATTTTATCACCATATTTAAATTATCATTTTCATAATGAGCACTCGCCAGTATTACATCATGGTAAATACATTAATCTACAAGTTCATAATTTCTTCAGATTTTACATGCACTGTTATTTTCAAAATACCATGACTTGAGCATATTCGTTATCAGTGCATGTACTAGCTTATGCTTTAGTGTCCTTTAGTTCGGAGTAGGACTTAGCACTGAGCAAACTTGGAGATGAAGGCTTACCCACCAGTAGAGGATTGAGACCTTTAGTAGAGGTCCCTAAGTTCCACAACTACATAACCATCGTAGGTTATGAGATTTCACCTGCTAGTTTAGGACTGACACTTTCTTAGGAGTCACCCACCAGTTTATGGCTAACACCCTAGTCATTCGGGACATCAACTTTGTTGGATCGATATCGTCAGCCATGTATTATACTCTTGACAAGGTACTAACACACTTCTTACTGGGGTAGTACCTACATGCACTTCAGTTAGTACTTATCTCACATACCAGTACATTCAAAGTACTTACCGCATACTTTCTTTTGTGCTATATTGATTTCACAATATAGGTTTGGACGCTTAGTTCCCCGATTTCCCTTAGTCAGTTCAATATCACTAAGCAACAGTTGTGTTGACTCCTCATTCATTAAGAACAAGTTATTTTTAGTACTTTCTTTATTTTAGTTAGTCAGAGTTAGTTGGGGGTTTATCCCATCAGCTCCTCATGTTTTAGAGTCTTTCAAATAGTCAAACTTATTTTCAGTTTTATTAGAAGTTTGGACATGTTGGGTATTATTTCAGTATTACACCTTGATAGAATTTTTATTAGTTTAGCTTTCTCATATGATGTTTCATTAGTACTCCATTTAGTGCTCACAGTAGATATCAGATCACGGGTTAGCTTGGGGTCACTTGTAGCCTTCAACACTACATTACGACTAGGGGCTAGTCTCAGGTTTTGACAAAACTTGGTATCAGAGCCTAAGGTTTTAAAGTGTCCTAGGGTTTTTGAAATCCACATTAAGTAGAGTCTTGTGCATGGGTGAGAAGCGCTCCATATTATGGTAAAGAGGCTACAAGGTGTTTTAGGAAAGTTTCCCTTCTTTCATTATTCATGTCATGAGAAAGATCGTGATCTTGATTGAATTTTCTTTCTAACTCATCCTTCATCTATTTATAGGAAATACCTCCTAGAGGAAATAATAAAATAAGAAACAGGGATCAACCCGCACCACCACCAGTTTAGGAAGTCCCTCTGAACTAACATGTTTCCTATGCTGAATTCAAGAATTCTTTGTCTATTTTGGCCCAAATTATGGTTTCTCTGAATAACTAGATGGTGTTTTCCCCAGCCAATACAGTAGTGAGCACGACAACAATTAGGATCTGAGGCTTCACTTGGATGAATCCTTCATTATTTCTCGAATCCAAGTTTGTGGAGGATCCCAGGAGTTTATAGATGGTGTGTAGAAAGTGATAGATATCATGGATGTTACTTCTAGTAAGAGTTATAACTTATCCACTTACCATTTGCAATGAGTAGCTCATACTTAGTTCAAGCAATGGAAGAAGGACAGAGGTGTTGAGGAAGAACTGATAGAGTAAGAGTTTGCTATGACCTTCCACTTGAGTTGAGGGAGGAGAAAGTGTAGGAGCTTATAAATCTAAAGCAGGGTTACATGAGTGTGAAGGAATACTCGCTTAAGTTTACCAGTTGGCAAGGTATTCTCGGACAATGGTGGATAATTGTAGGTCAAAAATGAGTAAGTTTGTGTCTGATGTGTCAGATAGTATAGTCAAGGAGTGTAGAACAACTATATTGATTAAGGAGATAGACCTTTCTAGGTTGATGGTTCATGCTCATCAAATTGAGGAGTAGAAGTGCAAATATAAGGAAAGGAAGAATAAGAGGGCCAGAACCAGTAGCTTCAACTTCTCACAGTAATAGTTTGATGGTGGGAATCATTCTTAGTTCCACCAGAAATTTTTAGCTCTAGCCTCATCTTCAGCCAGTGTGCTAATGCCTAAGTCTAGGCAGGACAATTAGGGTAGAGCATCAGGATGTAAGTCCTAGGATTGTATGAATAGTAGTTGTACCAACCCACTTTGTAGGAGATATGGTAAGAATCATCTAAGAGAGTGTAGGACAGGTAGTGATGTGTGTTTTGGATGTGGCAATCTGATAACGCTCAAACTACAGCTCTCGTAAGAGTGTAAGCGGTCGTTGTCAAATATAGAACCCAACTGGATTGGGTGTCGAATCCCATAGGGAATACTTGATCACTAAGTATGCAACGATTAGTAGACTGTTGATCGAAAATTCTACAAGAAAAAGGGGGAATTTAATTGTAGCATGAATTAAGAGTATCAAAGTAACAAAGAAAAACGGAATGTTTAGTAGGTTTTAATCAATGAGAATTGTAAGTTAGGGTTATGCCCACCTTATGAGTTTTACGTATCTATTGGCTATGAGTTATGCGGAATTCAGACATGCATGCGCTTATAGAGATTCGTATTCTATGGTAAATCCTAGTGTCTTTCGACCATCAAGGATTATATCACTTTAACTCTTTCGAGCTTAAAGCGTATACTAATGGTACGAATTCTCCAAGAGGTTAATCCAGTTACGGCACTAACTTTTAAACAAGGGTTGGTAGCCCTATTTCCTTGTCATTCTCTCTTTTCCAGACATGTAACTTTTCTTTCGAACAAGTTAATGCTATACTGGCGTATTCGATATGTTTGCAACCATAAGAATTCAATTAAGATGAAGAGAGTAATGATATAAGCAGCATACGTATCAAGAATTCACAAACTCATAGCAATAGATAGTATCTCATAAGGCTTCCATAAACCTAACAGAGAAGTTTAGCTACTCATGAGTGCAACGGAAATCACAATAGATATAATCATCATACTACAACCTAGAATAATCTTGGCGATGGAAGTGATATGGCGTCAAAATCTCTCAAACGTTTTGCCCTAGCCGTTCTTCTCAAGAGAGCCAAGTTCTCTGTGTTAGACTTACAGAATATTGTAACGTGAATAGTCCTAAAATATCGAATGAATAAGACTTGAATTAATGAATGATTCAATGCTGAAAATTCAGCAAAATAGGGTTTTTATAACATCCTTGTCCTAGTCCTACTGAAATAGGGTTTTTATCCTTGTCCTAGTCCTACTGGGTTACTGTATCCTTGTCCTAGTCCTACTAAGTTACTGCTGATCCCCCAAGTCTTTAGAAATGCTATTTTTTTCCGGGACAAGTTCTCCATGCATCACTTTCAGCCCACATGCTTCCAGAAGCTGCCTTCCTTCTTACGCGAAGTTTCCTTTGGCGTCCAACATTCCATAAAATGCTGAAATCTTCATCATTTATTCCTGAAAACTTGCTAATCACGTTGGTTAGCTCACTTACAGGAAAAAGGACTAAAAGTGCAGAAATTATATACTTTGTCCTTTAAAACTTAGTTAAAATATGGGTAAATTAAGGTTCTTTAGGCGTGTAAATACGCCTAACATCACAATCCAGTCTATAGGATTAAGGATTGCCTAGTGGTTGCCTAAAAAGGAAAGGATTTTTATCAGCAGGATCAGTCAAATTTTTCATCAACTCTAGTAGGTCGCTCGACTCAATAGGGAGCCACATCTAGTGCCACCAGTGGGCAGCGTATAAACTAACTTTATGCTCTTCAGACTCTGTAGGATCAGTAAAGTTCCTCTGATGTGTTAAGGGTACATTACAAGTCTTCCACCTTCACATTTGTGCCTTATTAGACCCTAGAGCTTTACTTTATTTTGTGACTCCTTATATAGTTGTAGACTTTGGTGTCAGTCTCGATATATTAGTAGACACATTCTCAGTGTCTAGTACAGTGGGTAGTTCTATTATAGCTAGACGTGTATATAGAAATTTCCCAATTAGAGTGCCTCATAAAGTCACTTCAGTTGATCTTGTGGGGTTAGAGATGACTAATTTTGATGTAATTCTCGGTATGGATTGGCTCCACCCATGCTATGCCTCAGTCTATTGTAGAAATAGAATAGTACAGTTTCAATTTCCTAGTGATCCTATTATTAAATGGAAGGGTAGTAATTCAGTGCCTGTAGGTTGATTTGTCTCAGATCTTAAGGCAATAAAGATGATATCCAAGGGTTGTATTTACCATATTGTTTGAGTCAAGGACTCAAATTCTAAAACTTTGACTCTTGAGTCAGTCCAATCATGAATAATTTTCCAAAAGTGTTCCTTGAAGATCTTCCCAGAGCTCCTCTCTAAAGGGAAATTGACTTGGGAATAGATCTCATTCCAGACACCCGACCTATCTCAATTCCACCTTACAGAATGGCTCTAGCTGAGCTTAAAGAACTGAAGGAATAGTTGAAAGACCTCTAAGATAAGGGTTTTATCAGGCCTAGTATTTCTTCGTAGGGTTCTCTAGGTCTCTTCATGCACAAGAAAAATGGTTCCCTCAGAATGTGTATCGACTATCGTAAGTTGAACAAAGTCACAATGAAGAGTAAATATCCTCTCCCTAGAATGAATGACTTCCTCGACCAACTTCAGGGTGCAATCTATTTCTCTAAGATAGAATTTAGATTCGGCTATCATCAACTTAGAGTCAGAGAATGTGACATATTTAAGACAACCTTCAAAATTTGGTATGGTCAGGTCGAATTTCTAGTTATGTCTTTTGGACTAACGAATGCTCCTGCAACTTTTATGGACTAAATAAATAGGGTGCTCAAGCAGTACTTGGACACTTTAGTCATAGTCTTTATTGATTACATCCTCATCTATTCTCATAGTAAAGGTGATCATGCAGACCATTAGAGGATTGTATTGCTCAACAGTGGGAAATTGGCCTAGAACCATCTCTCCATTAGATGTTAGGAGATTCTTTGGTTTAGTTGGTTACTACAGACGGTTTGTTGAAGTATTTTCTTTTATTCCTTCCCCATGTCTCAACTAACCCAAAATAAAGTTAAATTCCAATGGTCAGATTCCAAAGTTAGATTCCAGGGAGAAGAGTTTTCAAGAGTTGAAGACTCGACTCACTTCCACTCCCATATTAACTATACTAGAGGGTTTAGATAGTTTTGTAGTTTATTGTGATACTTCAAGATTTGGCTTGGGTTATGTGTTGATACAACGAGGTAAGGTCATATCCTATGCCTCTAGAATGCTTAAACCCCAAGAGAAGAATTACCTGACCCATGATCTTGAGTTAGCAGTAGTTGTCTTTGCCTTAAAGATTTAGAGGCATTACTTTTATGGGGTCCATGTTGACGTATTCATGGATCATAAGATTTTACAATATATGTTCACTCTGAATGATCTAAATCTTTATCGGTGGATATGGCTTGAATTTTTGAAAGACTATAATATTAGTGTGTTGTATCACCCAGGTAAGGCTAATGTAGTGGATGATGCCCTTAGTAGATTGTCTATGGGAAGTGTTGAGCTTGTTGAGAAGGATAAGAAAGAGTTAGTTTATGAGATTTATCAGCTTGCAAGATTGGGTATTCGGTTAGTTGATTCAGCCAAAGGTAGTATATGGGTTCAGAAAGGTTCAAAATCTTCATTAGTGGCTGAAGTAAAAGAAAAGCAAGACAGGGATCCCATCTTGGTTAAGTTGAAGAAGGCAAATCAAGATTAGAAGGTAGAGGTTATTTCCAAAGGAGTAGATGGTGTGATTCATTGTCACGACAGATTATGTGTTTTGAGTATGGATGGTTTGAGATAGAGAATAATAGAAGAAGTGCATGGTGCACGATATTTTATTCACCTAGGAGCCATAAAGATATACTGTAACTTATGGGAACTCTCTTGGTAGAATTGTATGAAGAAAGATATTTCAAAATTCGTGGTTAAGTCTTCGAATTGCCAGCAGATTACGGTTGAGCACCAAAGGCCTAGTGGTACGCTTCAGGTGTTCGGCATCCCCACTTGGAAGTGGGAAGTGTTAAATATGGATTCTGTAATAGGGTTACCTCACACGCATCATCGGCTGATTTGATTTGGGCCATTGGAGATAGAATGACCAAGTCAGCCCATTTATTTGTTGGGGAAATAGCCTATTGGTTATTTTGGGAAGCTATGGATTGGGCCAAGGCTATTAAAGTTCCCCTGAATTCTGCGTGGGAGACCTGTTAATTCAGAGGGTCTTTGGGAAAAGGTGGTCCTGGATGGTCCCCATTTCTCCTTATGTTGGCCCTTTTAGGAGGCATTTTCTGTAAATGGTAGGGAATGAATTAGAAGGAGAAATTTAATTGAGCTCATGCCCCACCGCATGACATGAATATTGAAAGAATGAAAACTTTCCTAAAATATTTCATAGCCTCTTGCCCATAAGTGTGGCATGCTTCACACCCATAAACAAGACTCTACTTAACGCGACTTTCAGACACCTTAGGACATATTAAACGTTGTGCTATGATACCAAGTTTTTCACGACCCAAAATTACCCCCTAGTCATGACACGGTGCTTAAGTCCATAAGTGATCTTAAGTTAATCGATGATCTGGAATATGTTGTAAAGACTGAAAGAAAGTAACAAAATTCTATGCAAAAGTTATTTGAGAAAAATATATTATCATCAAAACAATATCAAATGTGCTGAAAATCATCACTAAAAAACATACTAACTATCTGACTATCTGAAAACCTCTAAACATGATGAGTTGTTAGGATAGGACCCCAACTAACTCTGACTACTGAAATAACATGAAATAAAGTACTAGAAATCATGGATAATAATATGACTAGTCCTCTACTGATGAAGACTCACCAATGCTGCAACTGAACAGTATAGGAATGGGCTATATGCGGTCTGGGAACTGAGCATCTGAACCTATGTTATAAGACAACATAGTACAAAAGAGAGTATGCAATCAATACTTTGAATAAACTAGTATATGGGATATGGAATAGCTAATATACATATAGGTACTGATCATGAATACATGAACATGCAAAATGAATTCAAGACCAAGAAAAAGCATATACTAAAATAATTTGTAAAACTAGTTAACTAGGTAAATAATAGACTAAACACTTGGTCATGAAAACTTGATCTAGTAAAACCTGAATACTAAACTAAGACTATGGGAGCTAACTACAACCGATATACCCTAATCTGAATAGACTGGGGGTCCAACTAGTAAACCCCAGTTGGATGGGTATTAGTACCTGGTCAAGGGTACCAACACTGGCTAGCATGGATCTACTAATCTAATGTCTCAAAGGAAAATGGTTTCAAGCATAAACTAATGAGTGACCCCATATAACCTATGATGGTGCCATAGTTCTAGAACTTAGGGACTACTACTAATGACTTATGTCTAACTAATGGAAGGGCCGTCATCCCTGCGTTCACTCGGCGCTAAGTATTCCTCCCAGTTGAATGACACTGGTATAATTATTCATTTAATATGATTGAATACTAATAAGTGTTCATTATGGTAATATTCTGAATTTAACATTGTAACATAATCTGAATGACTTGTAACCTAAAAATTATAATATGCATAATTTTCAGTAGGTATTGGGTGTTAATAACCTGCCAGTATAAACTAATACAACTGAATAAGAAAAGGAATCATGGTATGGGATATCATGAATTTATATCCGATGTACCAATAAATTATCATGATGTAGACACTTACATTATCAAACATATGGAAACACAATTATCATGAGGGAACATATTCTCATGGTTCGTATTCAAGAAGTTGAGAGAAAATTTAGTAAATTCATATTTTTATTTAAAATTCAATAAAAAGAGAGAGAAAAGGTTTACACTTGTAAATTTAGGGAATTATTGGGAATCAATAGGCATAAGGGATCTATCGATGAAATCCCACATACTTAAGGGGAAGACCTTGAGAAGATTTCTTGGAATTGAACTTGAATGGAAGAACCCTAATTTCTTCTTGGGAGAGGAAAAAATAAACCCTTGTAACTTATATGGGTGGAAACATGATTAATTTGTGATTTGGGGGAGTTTGGGTCTTTTATACCACCCCTTGTGAAGCCAAAAGGGCATGGGTTATCTTTTAAGGAAGTGGGAAAAGACATAAAAGTCCCTGGAAAAATATGCAGGAAAACATGCTCGCAATCGTTAAAACTCCCCTCATAACTCATTATGATTGGCTATGAGTCATTGTTTGAGTCGTAGCCTACGATCCTGGGTACATTCTGTTATGACTATGACTTTTCACCTAATGACTCGTTACGACAGACTAAGAGTTGTTGGGTGAAGTCGTAGTCTGATGTTTGATTCTTGGATCCATTATTGGTCAAACTATGGGTCCACATAATGACTCGTATGGTCTAACTACAATTCATGTGCTGGACTCATAACCACTGAAAGGATTCTTGGTTACATACTTTTGTAACTACGAGTCTTTCCCGACAACTCGTAGCCACTGATTACGAGTCTTAAGGTAGAGTCGTAGTCACTAGGCAAAAACTGTGGGTACTTTATGTTGTTACTATAACGGATCATAATGTCTATTTATGGTTTGTTACATGATCCATAGCCACTAGCAGCTTACTGACCCTTTTATGGGAAAACTTGCATAACTTTTTGCCACGATATCGGATTAGGGTGAGACTTATGGTGTTGAAAAGCTAACTTCATGAGCCGTCTTTGATAGGACTAGTATATGAAAACTTTGGGTATTATAGAGACTGAGTTGTATTTGACTATTATAGTACTTATGTTTCTTTTGCTAGTAGGTCTTGTATCAACACCACTAGGTCATGGGATATTATCACTATCTATGTTTATCTTCCATATTATTATTAGTATTAAAATTATTATTGTAAGTTTTTATTTGTAAATTCCCTGCTTTAACATTTTTTCTATGAAGCTATCCCATTACCAAGCTATAGTTCGGCGTACTTATTGGTGAGGTAAAGTAGGTTCCATCATGACCATAAATCGGGTCATGACAAATTGGTATTAGAGTGCTAGGTTCACTAGTATTGTTGGTACAAGATAAAGTGTCAATATATTCCCACATATCTAAATGATGAAGTCTATTTCTTATCTTCGGGAGGTTATAGGAAATTCTTAAGAGTTCTTAAATTCTTTCACTCGCTAATGCTAAGAGTCTGAGTTGGTTTCTAAATACTTCCTTGGTTTCAATCTTTCATAGATGGCCAGGACACATGCTACCACTACACAAGACTAGGACCCTGATCCAGTGCTTAAGGATCCTATTGCGGTTTACGAATGACCTAGAGGTCGATGATAATCGATAGATGCGGCCCCATCTAGGGAACAAAATAGGGGGACTTCCCAAACATAATTCCTACTCCCGAGATAAAGATTCTTCTACCACATTCAGTATTGGGCAAGTGTCCAACCCAGGCTCCACCAAGGTTTATTTCTTGTTTATGAATTAGGGATGCATTGGTTCAGCTCTTGGGATTGTTTGGTAGTGCATCATCTGATGGTTCACAGTCTATAAATCAGAATGGAATTGAGGTACAGATGCAGCCTGTAGATGCAGCTCTCAGAGTTGAGGTTCCTCATGCATTAGGTGTTGCTCAGTCGGTAGTTCCACAACTAGTAGTTGCACAGTCGATGGTTGTCCGGCCTTCTATGTTTGTTAAGGAGTAAAAGATATTGGGTAGATTCTTAAGACAGGATCCACCTAGTTTTTCCAATGCATCAAGCAAGGATGCTTATGAGTTCATTATTGCTTGTGAGGATAGGCTTTGTAATTTGGTGTCGCCTCCCAGACCATGGCCTAGTCGTGACGGGTATCTCAAGCCCACCGTGGGACAAAGACCACCCCTTATCCAAACCTCAGAGCATAGTATAAGAAATAACAGAAGCTAATAAAAATAATAAATAAGATAGATGAATCAAATTAAATCTAAGACTCTAAACAAGACAACCAATCATCCTAATACTGTCCACAAAAGACTTTAAAACCAGAAATACAAAAATAGGTCAAGATATGCCCCCAACCATGACAAAAAAGAATTAAAAATTCCCAAAATATGAAAAGAAACTGAATAAAATGGAAAAGCTTTCTGAAATATGGAGGCTTACCACTTCATAACAACTCAACCAACGCACCATACCACCTAATGCTCCATAGGAGTAATAGAAAAGCCATCAAACCCTACATCATGAAATAATGTAGTGTACAAGGACGGTCATTGGGGTGAGCACAGACATGTAACTTAGGGGAAAGTGATTAAATATTGTGATTTCTAAGAACCAGCCAAAACCATATGCAAAACATTTATATATACATATATAGGATGCCAGTATAGGGACAAGGGCCATGAACATGAGAATTTAAAATATGAATCTAAACTACATAAATTTCTCAATCCTAAAGTCACCTACGGGATATATGGGTCTGATTACCCCTACTGGAAGGGCACCAATACGTATTAGTCGTACGTACTGAGTAAACCAAGGAAAAGCTAAAGACACCGAGGTGATAGCTATCCAAAAATATAAATTGTGCATCAAACACACGATCACATAGATCCCCACAACAACAAACATGATTTCTAGTGTTTCCCCCCCCCCCCAAGGGACTACACCTTCACTATGAGCTACACAATTCCCTTTAATCCCAAATTAAAATAATTTACACATAAAACCAACCATTACTATGGAGTTTTTATTAAGGAATTTTCCAATATGGTATCATCATATCAATATGCTTTCAAGCTAATTTAGTTATGCCAAACCAATCCATATAACTATTTGACTCCTAAGTTCCATTTAAAACCCAAAACCATGGCCACCAAGGGCATTCCAAACAATTGTTATCCATTCATCCTTTAATACAATGTTATGTGTTCAAAAATAAGTTAAACTGTGTGAACAACCATATTTAAAATCAATATTGTAAAGTGAGTTGAGGTTAATACCATTATCAAGCCAAAATTTATTCAATTTGGGGAAACCCATGTCCCCCATTCCAACCATTAAAATAATGCACCAATTCAGCCCAAAAACATCAATTAAAAGCATGAAATACACATTTAAACATAAGTAAAATAATTCATGTAATAATCAATCAAAATCCCTTAACCCCATTTCAAATGCATCCATTAAATCACATGATAAATGATTAAACAAATGGAACAATGTAAAATTCATGCTAAGGATAAGAAACATGCTTGACATACACAAGAATTTGAAGAGAAATCAAAGCTTGGAGCTTGAATGATGAATTCTCTATGAAACCCTAATATCCTTTACCTTTGAAGTTAAAGGGGAAGAAGTAATGTATGATCTTGATAACTGAAGTAAAAAAAGGGTCATGTAAGTGTTTTAAGTTATGGAAAAGAGTATGGAAAGAGGAAAATACCAAAAAGACACTGATTAAAACATGAAGGAAAATTTTGAAAACAGTCATCACGGCTTGGGTAACGACTCATGAGGTATGACCATGAGTCGTGTCCTGGAGTCATTGCTTAAAGATAGAAAATCTAGTCCATCACTGTTATGACAATGGGTCACTAAAAAAGACTCGTTGTGTCTTACCATGAGTTGTACCCTGGACTTGTTGTCAAGGAAAGTCTGGGCTTCCTCACTGTCGTGGCAAAGAGTACTCCTAAAAACTCATAACATCTATCAATGATTCATTGTCAAAATCATTGGAACTGGTAGTTTGACATCATTTTCTATAACCTGGATAATTCCATTATTCATTTCTTGGAGGGTCTAAAGTTTAAGAATTTGGGGGTGTTACAACACCCCCTTGATGTCGCCCAAAATCTAACCTCAAAAGAAGTATGTTGCGGTCGATGCCAAATATAGTAACCCAACTAGGTTGGGGTCGAACCCACAGGGAAAACATTAAATAGTCTCTCAAACTTGAAAGACTTCACGAGCTATGCGGAAAAGTAAATTGGGGGAATTAGAAGTCAACAGTGAGTAGTAACCAAATCTTGAATGCTTTAGTTTGTAAATAGTAGAATACCAACACTAGGAATGTGTTCCCCCTGGCTTCTCAATTTTCTGCAGTAACTGAGGTAAATTGATGTGAAGAAGATTAAGATACATGCAACCACATTAGAATATATGAATCTCTCATTCCCTTTACGTAGTTAATCTACTTGGGTTCCCATAACCCTAGTCAAGGAAATTAGTCATTCATGTTCATGCAACAATCCATGATAACCATTAAAGAACACGTGTAATTAATTGCACAAGGATAAGAGGAAGAAAATCCAAAGTCTCCAATTGAATAAAAACCCAAAAATCTCAAGAACAAAATCTCAATGTTCAAAGTATGTTAAAAGTAGTAAAAGTAATGTAAAGTACGTAAACTAGTAAAGGATTAATCCCAAGGTATTTATAGTATCTCAAAATAACCCAGAAATTATAATTAAAATGGCATAAGAAAAGTATATCGGAACAAGTATGACTCGAGTAGTCCACTCACAAGGTATTCTTACGATTCGTATGGTGCTAGTCATATATATTCCATAGCTGATCTCCTGAGCTTCAAGTTTCTATTATCCACTCGTAAGGTATTCTTACACTTCTTTCTTCATGCTTATTTTCTTCTACGCACCCCTATAATAGCTACCCTCAACTTAGGCGATTTGCCTGATTTGAGTTACATAGTGTCCAAGGAGGACCAATGCCAAAATAAGTTCATTATAAGTGAAATGAGAAGGTAAAATTAGTGTAAAAAACAAAAATGGGTTAGTTAGGCTCAATTTTTTGGATCAAGGGATTCATATTACATTTGGTTAGGTATTTAGGCTCAAGTGAACTCAAAATAGAAATGAATTATGATCATCTCCTAATCGACTATCCTAAATCATAGGTAAGACCAGTCGGGCAAGTTTTGAATTCCAAAACACCAGGGACTGGGTAACGTCCTCACACATAGCTCGTACAGGGTCATACTGCTAGCTACTACTTATACAATTATACAATTTTTTGCCATAGTTCTATCCGTAATTCTAGTGCCATTATTGGATTCATAGTCGTCCCTCACATATACACACATCATACAATTAGCAAAAATTTTAGGAGGGGTATAAATTTTTCAACACGGTTATCAAAACCAGTTCAGGATACTCATTAAAAACCATGTCTACTACACAAATGCAAGTTTTCTTCCTATTTTAAGTATCACACAATACATAAACTAACAAAAACAAAAACAACAATAAAATATACCAGTTCACAAGCTTTTTAGATTGTGGCCTACGAGTTTCAAAACACGGAAAGTGTAACTCGTGGAGACCTTGGTACACCCCCACCCCAATAAAATCTTATGTACTATCCCCGGTGCATCTAATAATGTAATACCAGGATCGAGGATATAACTGAGTGCTCAAGAAGATGGATCATGCTGTATTATCATATGGGCCCTCAGATTGGGTTCCACCATCCTCAACAGTAGTCCCATCAGCTGATGCAAATATCTCAATAATAGTGGAACCGATTGTATTTGATGCACTCAATGGTATATCAGTTTTTGGGGCTACATCACTGCCCTTCTTAGCATCATCACATGCCAATTTTGAACTATCGGTACTAGCTGTATTCTCTCAGATCCTTACCTATCGGTCTTCTTTAATCTGTATACTATCTTTATTAGCCTTCTTTAAATTTTCTTTCTCTGTGCTTCAGTGTTTTCTTTCCTTTCTATCTCTACCTTGTTCTCTCACAGGGATACTCCAAACGTTTTCAACTTCTATCTCAGACTCAATCTCTGTTATCATAGATGCCGGGACAAATAGCCTATCATATAATTCATCAACAAGCTTTCGTATCTTGTCCACCTCAGCTTTCACCTCTACAATGTTAGGGGTTTGGCCATTTTGAAACTGACATGTCATTCTTTTCTCAAAAGTATCCAAGTTACCTGGATCTATCTACTTTGTTCTTCTAGCCTATTCTTAACCCAGGGTTTCACACAACCTTCTATAAACTATACTTTTGCTTTGACAACTCCCAACCTTCTCATAATATAATTAAAGTAGGCTGGGAAATAATCACATACCCTGGTGGTGCATATCTGGAGAACGCTGGGTGAAGTGGTGCAGACTGTGCAGGAGGAGGCGCATTGGATGTACCTGTTGCATCAGACAGTTGTTACTCAATTTACCAGGTTTCACTTATGGGATTACTTCTTTCGTTCAGCCCTGTAACCTCAGAATGTGCACCTTGGCTTCGAATATCTCATCTAATATTGTAGATCCTTGCATTGCTTGACTGGACATAGGGCTTGCTACGTATCTAATCAACCCTAAATTCGTATTACTCTTCATCTTAGTGAATTAAACAATTCCAGGTAGTTCTGGTACCCCTGCAGTCAAGAAAATTTGCATTAATAAATAAGGGAATACTACAATTACCTTCTTTGTGCCCAGAGCTCTATCCTATATTTCCCTCGCAATGAACTGTGCAACGTCGAACTCATATCCAAAAATAATTCCTTCTACCAATACTGCACGGACCGGACTGAGTACATTGTCCCCAGTTGTGGGACACAGTTTGTGTTGAGACAACGTCCACCAATCCTTGGCTTCTAAATTCAGTGTATGCTTTTTGATCTTCTACGAAGACGCACTCGAGCCACCTATCATCCGACTTTTTTTTCTTGTGCGTAGCAATATTGTTTGTTATCCATCTATAGTGCATCATTTTGTCATCTGACCCATATGTTTCTTTGTAACCTTCCGCATTTTCTCCAAGTGGTAATCAATTTCTTTTGTGTTTACTGGTGGCTAGAAATTAGGACCAAGCATAAATCTAGAGATCGTTCTAGGAGAGACGTTTACTCAAACTCCTTGGATAGTCAGAACTATAATGACCTAGTAAGTCTGGTTATGCGTCCTTCATATGACTCGTAACCATTTCTTACAACTTTATCTTTTCTTTGTAAAGTGTAGAACTTCCATAAGCCTGAAGTTGGAATTCATCCAATTCATTAATCTTATTCATCCTTGACTTTGCTGCATCCTGCCACTCAAAATTCAGCTTCTTTAATGCCCATGGTGCTTTATGCTCAAGTTGAACAAGCAAGTTATATGCCTTGCCATACACCAGTTGATTGGGCGATGCACCAATGGGAGTCTTGAAAGTTATTCGATAAGACCATAATACAACATCTAACTTTCTTGACTAATCAGTCCTATTGGCATTTACTGTCTTTGCAAGGATGTACTTGCTTTTTCTATTGTACATCTGAACATGTCCACTAGTCAGCAGATGATAAGGTGTTGCCACATTGTGTTGTACTACATATTTCTCAAGCCAACTCTTGAATAGATCATTATAAAGGTTCTACCCACCATCACTAATTATATCACATGGTGTGCCAAATTGAGAAAAGATGTTCTTTTTGAAGAAAGCGGTGACACTATGTCCTTCATTATTACGAAGCGCAACTACTTACACCCATTTAGAGATATAATCCACCGCCATAAGAATATACTTCATACCAAATGTAATACCCCAAAAAATGCAAATTAATATTAGCGCCATATTTCAATCTTATGCATAGTACATCATGATTCTTTGGTAGTTTCATGATCAAGTTTGATGTCAATTAAGGTCTCAAAGACGTCCTAGCTATTAGGTGAATCAAAACATTCCTTACCGATTCAATTCTTGGGAATTATATAGGTATATTTAACTTCAAACGAGCATATCTCTCGTTATACTATGAATTTTTAAGCTCATAACCCACCAACAGATAGATAATTGAATTAGCTTTCTACTATACTAATTTTTCCCAAATATGATATTGGAGCAAAAAGTTATACCTATTTTACTCCATCATGTTAGCCTAGCAACTGAGTGACGACATATCTGATAGGCCGTCACATAGATAACGACTTATCATCCTTGGTCATCAGCTGATAATTTCAGCCTCAATTCACAAAAATATACTCACTTTCTCTCGAACCCTCTAAAGAATAAGCCTTAGGGTTTTAATAGAAGATTCAAATCTGAAGAATTTCACCGTCAATCTTCTTAAAGTCAAGCATTAAGGTATGTCATGTGTTGATTCATGGGTCCCTTTAACCCATGAAGATAAATAATCTCTTTTCAAAATACAATATTTGTGTATTTATGAATGTTCATGATTTAAATAGAATTTAAATTCATATTCATGATGTTGTAGGGTTTTGATTCATGTTTTAAATTACATATTCCAATTATTAACCCTTGTATATGAAGATTTGCATAATAATCATGATAAAACCCCCTTCAATTTACAAGTTGATTGATGTATCAATGATTATTAGATGTGTTGATGATTGTATAACCAAAGCATGCTCCCCATATGTTTGACTAAATGCCTATGTGAAGGAAAAGTGTCATACTAGTATAATAATATGAAATCTCCATTCATGTACAAGTTTATGCGCGTCAAGTGTTCGGTGAAATAGCTTAGTCAATGAAGTATGGATATATGTGTATCCATTGTGGTGATTTAGAACTTGTACTTCATGAAATCTCTAACTTATTGTATTATGTATTATGGTCATGTATTCAAGAAAGTCATGCTTTGTCGATTTCTTCCCATCAAGTCCTGGGGTTACTTGTACCAGAAAAATATAGTTGTGTGCCTAGAGTTAGTGTCATGTTTTCACGATATCCTCAGTCAAGCCATGATCCGTAGAACTCAGTCAGTCATATGACTCAGGAAATCTCAGTAATTCAAAAATCTCAATAGTATTTCATCAGTTAACGAAACTCCATGAATTCAGTGTAGTCCGGTTCAGTTAATCATGTTCAGTGTCACGGGCTCATTCTTCACTGTTTCAGCGGCACACAATTTTGCCCGTGTGGCGCCCATAGTTCCCCCGACTATAGGCCAGCCTTCCTCATTTACCAGGTCCTTATCACGATCATGTGCCTTTGGGAAGCTCACCTTAGAGGTTTTCTCCCTTTGGTGCCGCTCTATCAATATGTCGGCTGACATGGCCAACGTATAAGCAACTCTTATGGTGCACCTTCTATCCTTGTATCTCATCCATATGCACTCCTGGGGATGGATAAGGACATACTCGTCCCTCGCCTGGGCCTAATCATCGCATCGCATGCATAGTCTTATCCTCAAGCTTGACATCGCCTTGTGCATGTGCACTTGGCCTTTGCTTCGCTCGAGTAGGGAAACCCTCAATCCTTAGCCTTAGTCACAAGCATCTTTCTTACATATTCCCTCTCATTTCTTATGGCATATCCAAACATATCCCACACAACTTGTATCAAACTTCCATAGCACAGTGTCTCCCCACAACTGTGCGTCTAGGCCAATAGACCCTTGCTCGCTTGGCTGAACCTTAGCCAAGCTCACAAGTAATCTCACGAGTATCTTGGGGAGAGTATCTTGATTTCTCTATAGCCTTGAAGGCTTACTTCCATTATTTAGACAGCCCGTTGGGCATGTCGGTTCATATAGCCAACCTCTAGCCTTGTCGGGACGCCCAACGCTAGTCCACCCGACCCTACGTTGCCCATAGGGTTCTAAAACCCTATGAGTACCTTTCTCATTCCTTTGACATGCTAAGGCAGTCCCTTGAGGTTGTCCCTCAAGGTAGCACACTTGGGGTGGCCATCTGTCGACACACCCGGGGGAGGCTGGTAGGTTGTCACCATATATACCTCCCTTATATATGCTTAAAATAATTAATCTCAATGTCTGGCACTAGACATCATTCTGCCCGAGAATTATACTGGGACTTAGACTATCCATCTGACCTCCAAATTGGGTGTCTTTTGTTCCTACTCATTTCTCTTCCCATTCTCATGGAACGAGTTATGGCCTTTGGACCAATCAGCAAATTACGATAATGCCACTGGACCTTGGCCAAGTCAAGCTCCTATCCAAACGGACTCCAAATGACCCCAAATTTGGTGATCATACTTAAGGTACCCTTAATATCAACACTTTAAACCGGAATCCTTAGATTCCATTTGTATCTCAAAATGGAACGGTGCTAACATCGAACACCGCACACAATCCTCACCATGCCTCCACCCCCTTAGGCTTACACCATGCCCTCTTCAAATTACCTTGGCACTCTTAGTACATGTCATGAAACATATCTACATGTTTTTTGCCTTATTTTATGCCCCTTTTCCTCATCCTCAACTTCAGCACATTCCTTCAGCACGTGCCGCTTGTAGAGCTGATAGGGGTGCGACCTAGTTGGCACGCATTGTCTTGTCGAGTAACAGGACCCAAAACTTTGGGGCATCACACCCTCACACACCTGAATTATTCATTGTCCTTAATAACATGGAACACTAACGACAACCCGAAGTCTGCACCCTTGGGGATTTACATCACGGCCCCCAAATCATTATGTGTAGGAACTCTTGTGAGCACCTTCTAAAAAAATGGAGTCAGGCCCCTTGCCATTCTCCCCCAAGTTTTATCCAAGCGTGCACTCCACACTTAAGCTCGAACGATGTATCCACACCTACACCCTCTGGTGACTAACTTTGCGGTGACCTTAAGTCATATGCATACCATGCTCTTCACGGCCTTCATCTCATCTAGGAATTTATTTCCACCCTGGCGATCCTACTAGCCCATCCATGTCTGGAATGTCTAGACCTTTGATCCTTTGCCTATGGCAGAAAACTCTAGTCCCTCCTGGACTTTTACCTTTTCGGCAAAACATAGCTAGGTAGGCATCCCTCGATGTGGCATCTTTGCCAACCATACCCTTATAGTCCTTTTCTCACTTCTTTAAGCGACATCACTGGCGGTAGCCTAAATTATGAACTTTGTGCCAATCATTATACACAACGGCCTTTGGACCCCCATGCTTCACCATGGAACCTTCTGGTATCTCACGTGCTCCGTTTCCATAGGCAACTTGCACGCCCTTGGGATGTACCTTTGGCAAGTACTTCCTATCTCAAAGTGTCGGCATCTGCTCACTACTCTATGAATTGGATACTTTGTTCAAAACTTTCTCTTTCCCTTTGCAGTCCTTCGACGTTTGGGGTACCCTCGTACCTATAGCCTATGGAGAGAACTTCCTTGGTTCACTCATCTACGGCCTCCGACCCGCTCTTCTACTCTTGGAAAGAACCTATCCTCAAACTCGGAACCAAATCCACTTTCGGCGCTTTATCTAATCCCACTTTGATGACTTTCCTTACCCTTAGTATGTTGGCACAACACCTCTCCATGAAATAGTTTGGTTTTAACGTGCCACTCACATACCTGATGGTTGTACCTCCACCTGACTTTTGACACTCATCATCCCATAAAGAAGCCTGCACTCAGGTCTTTCTTTACATTGTCGCGGCCCAATGGTCCGCTTGGTGCTAGCCTGGTTCTTGCTTTGCATAGCACTCTCTTAACTACAAGCTCCATTTGCACATGTTGTAGGCTTCACTCCCCACTCATCCTGCATGGATCTCTTCTGTAGGGACTCTCCTACCACTCCTTGTAGCCCATTGGATGGCTAGGTTCTTCCAACCTTAAGTCCAACTTCCTTAGATGGACCCCTTCATATGCCTTCCAGCAAAGCTCAAGTCCAATCTTCTTAGCAGACACTCAACTTGATGTCTTAAATTCATCCATGGAAAGATCTAAGCAGGATCAAGCCCAATATTTATAGTCTATGGCTTCAACTCTCTTGGAACATAGCTACACGACCTGGCAGACATGGCTCATCCTCTTAACTACCCAACTTATCGGCATATCCCCTTATTTACCTTCGCCTAGACTCTTTCATGGCTGACAACCCTGGCTCATCACTTTGCATGAACAAACTATTTGGATGACAAGCTTCTGATGCACTCCACTAACCTTGCTTGACATCCTCGTCAATTTCATGCTCTCTTCTGACCATAGTTACCAACATACTGCTAATAGAGTTTCTGATGAACTGATGGTTCCCTATAATCAAGGACATTTGAGCACCATCTATCCAATTGTCCAACTTTGTGGTTCCACTCAAACAGCATCGCACAATAACCACACCTTTTGGCCCAACGTGCCTCCAGAGAATCCCTCTGCATATGGTACCAATTGATTTGAAGTCATCCCTTGAAGGTATCTCAATCACTCTCGGATTCTTCAAAGATGAATCAACCCACACACACAAAGGTAGAATCAACGGCTGTGACATGGTGTGATTCTGAAATGATGGGTCTTGGTTGACATAGCTAACTCAAGCATATCAACATAAAACCAATTCCCTTCACAAGGTAGTATCATCTCAAACGATGTTCATGAGCATGAACAGTGTCAATCTATGATTTGACGTGATCGCTGCAATGACATCCACAATTTACTCTCAATTTTATGCTCTGATACCACTTCCGTAGCAAGTGGTCTTGCTCTGATACCACTTGTTATGGGCTCATTCTTCACTGTGTCAGCGACACATAATTTTACCCGTACAGCGCCCATGGTTCCCCCGACTACGGGCCAACCTTCCTTATTTCCCAAGTCCTTATCATGATCTTGTGCCTTTGGGAAGATCACCATAGAGGTTTTCTCCCTTTGGTACTGCTCTATCAACATGTCGGCTGATATGGCAAACGTATAAGCAACTCTTGTGGTGCACCTTCGATCCTTGTATCTCATCCATATGTGCTCCTGGGGATGGATACAGACATACTTATCCCTCGCCTGGGCCTGAGCATCGCCATCGCATGCACAGTCCTATCCTCAAGCTTAATATCGCCTCATGCATGTGCACTTGGCCTTTGCTTCGCCCGAGTAGGGGAACCCTCAATCCTTGGCCTTAGTCACTAGCGTCTTTCTTACACATGCCCTCTCATGTCTTATGGAATATCCAAACATAGCCCATGCAACTTGCATCCAACTTCCATAGCACAGTGTCGCCCCACAACTGCGCGTCTAGGCCAACGGACCCTTGCTCGTTTGGCAGAACTTTGGCCAAGCTTACAAGTAATCTCACGAGTCTCTTGGGGAGAGTATCTAGATTTATCTATTGTCTTAGAGGCATCCTTCCATCATTCAGACTACCCGCAGAGCATGTCAGTTCATATAGCCAACCTCTAGCCTTGTCGGGGCACCTAATGCTAGTCCACATGACCCTGTGTTGCCCATAGGGTTCCCCGAGCCCTATGAGTACCTTGTGCATTCCTTTGACATGCCAAGGCAGGCCCTTTAGGTTGTCCATCAAGGCAGCACACTTGGGGTGTCCATCTGTCGACACACCTGGGGGAGGCTGGTAGGCTATCACCATGTATACCCCTCTTATATATGCTTAAAATAAATAATCCCAATGTCTGGCACTAGACATCATTCTGCCCAAGAATCATACTGGGGCTTATACTATCCATCTGACCTCCAGATTGGGTGTTTTTTGACCCTAATCCTTTCTCTTGACTTCCTTCACACCTCCATGAAGTTTCATCTCATTCCCATACTCATGGAACGAGTTATGGCCTTCGGACTAATCAATAAATTACGACAATGCCACTGGACCTTGGCAAAGTCAACCCCTATCCAAATGGACTTCAAATGACCCCAAATTTGGTAATCATACATAAGATACCATTAATATCAACACCTTAAATTGGAATCCTTAGATTTCACTTGTATCTCAAAATGGCACTGCGCTAAATCAAACACCGCACACGATCCTCACCATGCCTCCACCCCCTTGGGTTTACACCAATCCCTCTTAAAATCTCCTTGGCACTCTTAGTATATGTCATTCAAAATATCTAGATGTTTGTTGCCTCATTTTATGCCCCTTTGCCTTATCCTCAACTTCATCACCTACCGACTACATAGCTGACAGGGGTGCGGCCTAGTTGGCACGCACAGTCTTGCCGGGTGATAGGCCGCAAAATTTTGGGGCATCATATTAGTATCTATTCAGATAGGAGTAGGAATTAGTACCAAGTGAACCCAAGGATGGGAACACACGCTGTCAGATGGGGTGTGATTCTTAGAAGTCATCATTGCATTCCCGAACTATGTAGCCAGCATAGGTTGAGACATCAACACTGTCAGATCAGGGTTGATGAGATGGATAAACACTGTCGGATGAGGGTCCCACCATTATATTTTGGGGACACTTTCAGATGAGGGTCACCCAAAGCTTGTCCTTACCAATGGCGCGGTATTAACTCCCTTCCAATCAGGGCACAAATTGGACCCCAACTCATCTATAATGCATTATTTGGGGCATGTCGGTTAGATGACTACTTCCCATAGTTTCAGCTACAAATCAGGACTGTCAGATATAATCATTCAGTCTCAGTAATAGAACTCAGATAATTCTACAGATCTCAGGACTGTCAAATACAGTCAACTCAGTTTAGTATGGAACTCAGCTAGTTTCATTAGTATTAGGATTATCAGATACAGTCACTTATGTTATTATTACTCTAACACATTAATCATGTTATTACAAACTCAGTTAATAGTATATTAATTATATGAAACCCAAGTTATCAGTATTCAGTTTCAGGACTGTCAGATGCAATCAATCAGACCAGTTTTTCATAATCAGAACTGTCAGAAAAAGTCTTTCCTTTATCAGTAATATAACATCAGTCTCTCAGTATTAAATAGACTTAGTTATCATTATCAATAAACTCAGACATCAGTAAATCTATACTCAAAACCCCGTACCAGTATTAGTATGGTATCAATTACAGTTACTTATTCATGCATCCATTCTCACGTTCATGTTATTCAGTCAATTAGTATTATTCATGCATATGAACCCCATGCATTCATCCTGGATCACATGCATACCAGTACATTCAAACGTACTAACGCATTTATGCTATGGTGTTTTATACCATAGGTTCAGAAGCACGAGCTCCAAAGCATAAGTAGCATTCTAGTAATCAGCAGTCAGAGTTAGCAGTGGGTCCTTATTGAGATAATTAGAGGCTTTTCAGACTATCATGGTTCAGACAATTTTCTACAGTTGTTTTGGGTATTTCATACTCCACCCAAATGTTATGTTTTTATCAGATTTGAACCATATGGCCTTTAAACCTTTATTTCCAAGTTTTTATACATATATTATGTAGTGTACGGGTATAGATATCAGTCATGGGTTAGCTTGTGGTCCTTCGGGGTCATGGGCACCGTATAGCATTCTGGGTACCAGACTCGGGGCATTACAAACTTGGTATCAGAGCCTAAGGTTCAACAGTGTCCTAGAAAGTCTGAACAACCGTATCTAGTAGAGTCTTGTGCATGGGTGTGTTGTGCACCACACTTATGGATAGGAGGCTATGAGATGTTTTAGGTACTATTTCTTTTCTTTCATGTTTTAAATCGTTCTATAGAAAGGTTCCCTAAGAAACTCATGTAGATTCTCATCATGCTCTACTCATGTCAACTCTACCTTACTTTCAAGGTAATAGAAACAATAAAGCTCAAAGTCCTAGGGATAGGGCTTTCACAGATAGTCTCCACAGATAATTGTGGGATTTCCCACAGGCTCACAAGTATCCCATCAGTTCCATTATGTTCCAAAGTTGTACAGATTTCATTCATGATCATGAGAACTCATTCGTGAACCCAAAATTTGATATGCCATCAAATCCCTTCTTAGAATCTTATGATAGCATATGACCTAGAGTTAGATGCATAAACTCAGGAGTTTAGAAGTAGTAGAGTTGGGATAATATTATCTGTATTGAATAGATTTTGTATTCATGGGGATAGTTATACAAAAGTAAATCAGTAGGCTTGAATAGTGCTAGGAAAAATTTAAGTTTATTGATTTGATACTAAGTATGAAGGTGGGGATGTGAGTTAGGAGATGTGATATTAGTAGTCTATGAAGAAATAGAAGTAGATGGTGTGTTTAGTAAGGCAACCATGTGTCAAACATAGTATAAGTATGTAATAATGATTGTAGTTCAGATCAGAGTTTAGTAAAGTGTTCACAGACTTATGATGATGGCTTAAAGCTAAGGGGGAGATGATAGACTAAGTGGCCAAGTTAGGCACTCAGATTCCAGTAGTAGTGCCAGTACGTATAGAAAGGCAGTAAGGGGAAACCGATTCCAAACCCATTCTTATCTCAGTGTAAAGTTTCGTACTCTAATCAGCATGATGCCTATGCATTCTTCATATCTCAATTCCATAAACCTAGCTTATATTCACACACTTTTCATAGAATCATGTACGATTCCAGTTCCCAGCATAAGGAGTTTAGTTCTATTCCACTCAATAATACAAATTATGTCCCACGAATATAAAAAACTCCAAAACTCAGTTCATGCAGCTCAAGACTCATGTACATATATAATGGTCTATAGTATACTTAACTTCCATGACTCGTGCTACGCCCCTACTGATCAGTTTAATTCAGACTATGTTATGTGTATCCTCAGTTTAGACCTCTTGGTGAATCCATGATGATTATATTCTATTCCACAGGATTCAGTCAAGTGTCAAAGCTCTATTAGTGTCCATTTATGCTTCAGGTTCTCCTTATTCAATCCTTCAATGAGTTTTCTTTATGAAAACTATGTAGTGATGAGCAGTTGCATGAATGGAAGAGAGTGGATGTAACATATTAAGATAAGATTGTTGCATGCTTATTCTACACTAGGGTGTAGTTATAAAGATAGACTTGAATGTCATGTTAGTGTGCAAGTAAATGGCTAGAAAGAGGTAGTATTTAGAAGTTGGGAAAGTATAGAGTGTGAGTGTACATTCAAATCCTTGACTTATGTTAGTCCTTATTACGTGACTATCAAAACTCAGTTTCCATCTCAGTTACAATTTTAGTATTCAGTACTCAGTGATCAGTGTTCAGTCTCACATTAAGTACTTCAGTATCAGTCTAAACCTCAGTTATTAGTATTTAGTTATCAGGACCCAGCATTTAGTTCCACCATGAGTCCCAGTTAATGCCTTAGTTATAATGTCAGCTTCAGTTCAGTAACCAGATCAGAAACTCAGTTCAGTTTCAGACTTGTATGACCCCAGCGTACAATTGTCAATTACTCAGTTATTAGTATTTCAGTACCTCAGTTTACAGAATCTTTACAAATCATGTCGTACACTTGGTCCCGCATTCACAAATAATATAGACCTAATTAATGCATGCTCAAGTTACCTTATGTTACTCAGTTAGTTCTTACCTCATATGCATAATATTCTCCAACCTCAGTCCAGCTATCAGACTAAGTACACTTCAGTCTTACATGCCTAGTATTCAGCTATCAGTTATCCAGTTAATCAGATAAGTCAAAATATGTATACACTCGTGCTCAGCACCCACATGAATCTTTTGAGTAGTCTTAATTGCAGTACAGGCGGCTTAGTCACCTCATCTTAAATCATGTTCGTAGACCTTAACTCATCTTATCAAAATTTAGTCGAGTGATCATTTTATTATTAGCTATATTAACCAGATCACGCCAAGGTTTCCTTGAACCCTAAAGCCACTAGAACTCTTTAGAAAGTGTTTTAAAGAAAGGCTCCTATCGATTATAAGTTTTCAGCATGAGTTAATCTGCTAAGCCAGTAATTCAGTTTAGCTATCAGACAGACAAGTAAGCATGGCTTAGATTCCTGCACCTTCCATCAAGATGTACTATCTAAAGTCTCATGAATGTAACCATTCTCAGATGAACAAACTAGATAGAAGCAAGCTCAGCTCAGACCATGTATCATGACTCAGTTTCAGATCTCAGATAATCTATCATGATTTAGCTCATAGTTGCCTTATGCATTGCACCATATTTTCTCAAAATCTCAACCAAGTAAGCATTCTTCAAGGGACATAGCATCCCAAGGGGGAGATACACTATGAACCCTCAAACTTTCATGACATAAATATCTCATTCTTTCTTCATGTAGTGAATCCAGTTTGGAGTAGGGAGGTACTCATAAGTCGACCCTCAAGTTTCAATCTCATCCATAAGTAGTGTATTTCGGGGCTCGGTTCAGTTCATGATATTCAGTTCACAATATTCAATTCATGCATCATGTTTCAGACTCAGCTATGTTCTCATGTTCTTATTCATGTATGTTCAGTAAACGATGTCGAGTTTGAGATTAGTAACTATTTGTATTTAGAAATCTCTCTCATGAAGGGATTGAAGAGAGTTGGCAAGAAGGGAAAAATCAGTCCCTGATATGTCGGTCCCTTCAAAATTTTTAATTGCTTTAACTAAGTAGCTTATGAGCCCAAATTTCCTTTAGATCTAGCCTCAGTTTGGCCAGTGTTCTATGTCTCCTTACTTGATAAGTGCATAGGTGACTAATCAGTTGTAGTCCCTACAGAGGGCATAGATATTCAGAACAACCTCTCTTTTGAAAAGATTCCAGTCAAAATTCTTGACTACCAGACTCACAGACTGAGAAACAAAGAAGTCCCTCTAGTCAGAGTTCTTTGGCAGAATCAGTCCATTGAGGGAGCTAATTGGGAAGCAAAAGCAGACATGCGTATCAAGTATCCTCACCTCTTCTCCACCAATTCAAAATCAACCCAAGGTAACAGCTTTTCTTATGCCTTTCAGTTTCATGTTATGATTTTAGTTACAACTTGGTGTCCAATTCATGTTCAAAATCCCATTTTAAACTTGGTATCCATTTACCATTACATATTCTATCATATGTTCATGTATAAAATCAGTCATGTATTCATCCATCAGACATGTATTCTTCTTGTGAGAAGACTCAGTTATTAGAAATCTCAGTCATGTATTCATGAGTCAGTTCATTCATGTATTCACACATTTGCGTGATCAGTTTATCTGTACTCTCAGTCATGCATTCATGTATCAGCTCAGTCATAAAACCATGCATCAGATATGCATGCTCAGTATGAATCTTAGAAATTTCAGTCAGGTAGTCATGTTTCAGTTGTTCAAGTCTGGTATGTACTTCCAGTGATCATTTCTCTCAGTCTAATCAGTCTCATTCGAGGATAAATGTTTCCAAGTGGGAGATATTGTAATACCCCAAAAAATACAAATTAATATTAGCGCCAAATTTCAATCTTATGCATAGTACATCATGGTTATTTGGTATTTTCATGATCAATTTTAATGTCAATTGAGGTCTCAAATATATCCTAGCTATTAGGTGAATCAAAACGTTCCTTACCGATTGAATTCTTGGGAAGGATATTGGTATAGTCAACTTCAAATGAGCATATCTCTCTTTATACTATGAATTTTTAAGATCATGACCCACCAACAGATACATAATTGAATTAGATTTCCAATGATACCAATTTCTCCCAAATCTGATATTGGAGCAAAATGTTATACCCATTTTACTCCAGCATGTTAGACTGGCAACTGAGTGACGACATATCTGACGGGCCATCACATATCTGACGACTTATCAGCCTTGGTCGTCAGCTAAGAATTTCAGCAACTGGGAAATGATTTTGTAGGGTTATTTTAGTCTTTTTCATCACCCTAAGCCATACCCCCACGACATAAAACACCATAAGCATGAAATTCAGCCTTAATTCACCAAAATATACTCACTTTCTCTCAAACTCTCTCAAGAACAAGCCTTAGGATTTTAATAGAAGATTCAAATCTGAAGAATTTCACCGTCAATCTTCTTAAATTCAAGAATTAAGGTATGTCATGTGTTGATTCATGGGTCCCTTTCACCCATGAAGCACAAAAATCTCTTTTCAAAGTACAAGATTTGTGTATTTATAAATGTTCAAGATTTAAATAGAATTGAAATTCATGTTCATGATGTTGTGGGATTTTGATTCATGTTTTAAATTACATATTCCAATTATTGAACCTAGTATATGAAGATTTGCATAATAATCATGATAAACCCCCCCCCCCCTTTAATTTACAAGTTGATTGATGTATCCATGATTATTATATGTGTTGATGATTGTATAACCAAAGCATGCTCCCCATATGTTTGACTAAATGCCCATACGAAGGAAAAGTGTCATACTAGTATAATAATATGAAATCTCCATTCATGTACAAGTGTATGCACGTCAAGTGTTTAATGAAATGTCTTAGTCAATGAAGTATGGATATATTTGTAGCCATTGTGGTGCTTTAGAACTTGTACTTCATGAAATCTCCAACTTATTGTAATATGGATTGTGATGTTGGTCATGTCTTCAAGAAAGTCATGCTTTGTCAGTTTCTTCCCATCGAGTCCTGGGGGTACTTGTACCCAAAAAATATAGTTGTATGCCTAGAGTTAGTGTCATGTTTTCACGATATCTGCAGACAAGCCATGATCTATAGAACTCAGTTTAGGAAAGCATAGTAATTCAGAAATCTCAATAGTATTTCGTCAGTTAACAGAACTCCATGAATTCAGTGTAGTCCAGTTCAGTTAATCATGTTCAGTGTTTATTCAGATGGGTGTAGGAATTAGCACTGAGTGAACCCAAGGATGGGAACACACACTGTCAGATGAAGGTGTGATTCTTAAAAGTCATCCTTGCATTCCAAAACTATGTAGCCAGCATAGGTTGAGACATCAACACAGTCAGATGAGTGTTGATCAGGTGGATAAACACTATCAGATAATGGTCCCACCGCTCTCTTTTAGGGACACTGTCAGATGAGGGTAACCCATAGCTTGTCCTTACTAGTGGTGTGATATTGACACCCTTCCAATCAAGGCACAGATTGGACCCCAACTCAGCTATAATGCATTATTTGGGCCATGTCGGTTAGATGAATACTTCCCACAGTTTCATCTACAGATCAGGACTATCAAAAATAGTCATTCAGGCTTACTAATAGAACTCAAATAGTTCTACAGATCTCAGAACTGTCAGATACAGTCAACTCAGTTCAGTACAAAACTCAGCTAGTTCCTTCCGTATCAGGATTGTCAGATATGGTCACTTATGTTATCAATACTCAGACACAGTAATCATGTTATCACGAACTCAGTTAATAGTATATTAATTATACAAAACCCATGTTATCAGTATTCAATTTTAGGACTATCAGATACAGACAATCAAACCAGTTTTTCATAATCAGAACTGTTAGAAATAGTCTTTCCTTTATCAGTAATATAACATCAGTCTCTCAGTATTTAGTAGACTCATTTATCAATATCAGTTAACTTAAACATCAATAAATTAGTACTCAAAACCCCATACCAGTGTCAGTATGGTCTTAGTTACAGTTACTTGTTCATGCATGTATTCTCACGTTTATGTTATTCAGTCATTTAGTATTGTTCATGTATATAAACCCTATGCATTCTGCTTGCCTCACATACATACCAATTTATTCAAATGTACTGACACATTTTTTCTATGGTGTTTTATACTATAGGTTCAGAAGCATGACCTCCAAAGCATCAGTAGCATTCCAGTACTCAGCAGTCAGAGTAAGCAGTGGGTCTTCATCCTTCAAGGACATGATCATTATTTTATCATTTCAGTACATAGTTTATTTTAGTAGTTGAAGTTAGTTCGGGGCATATCCCATCAACTCCTTATTCAGTTAGTTATAGACTTTTCAAACTATCATGTTTTAGATAGTTTACTACAGTTGTTTTAGGTATTTTATAACCCACCCAAATGTTATGTTTTTATTAGATTTGAACCTTATGGACTTTTAGTCTTCATTTCCTCATTGTATACATATATTATGAATTTTATAGGTACAGATATCAGTTATGGGTTAGCTTATGGTCCTTTGGGGTTATGGGCATTGTGTAGCATTTTGCGTACCAGACTCGGGGCGTTACAAACTTGGTATACGAGCCTAAGGTTCAACAGTGTCCTAGGAAGTCTGAACAGCCGCATCTAGTAGAGTCTTGTGCATGGGTGTGTTGTGCACCATAATTATGGATAGGAGGCTATGAGATATTTTAGGAATTGTTTCTTCTTTTATGTTTCCGATCATGCTATAGAAAGGTTCCCTAAAAAACTCATGTAAATTCTCATCATGCTCTACTCATGTCTACTCTACCTTACTTTCAAGGCAACAAAAATAGTGTAGCTCAAAGTCCTAGGGATAGGGCTTTCACAGACAGTCCCTGCAGATAATTATGGGATTGTCCACAGGCTCACAAGTATCCCATCAGTTCCATTATGTTCCAAAGTTGTACAAATTTCATTCATGATCATGAGAACTCATTTGCAAACCTAAAATTTGATATGCCATCAGATCTCTTCTCAGAATCCTATGATAGCATAAGACCTAGAGTTAGATGTATGAACCCAGGAGTTTAGCAGGAGTAGAGTTGGGATAATACTATCTGTATTGAATAGATTATCTATTCATGGGGATAATTGTACCAAAGTAAATTGTAGGCTTAAATAGTGCTAGAAAAAATTTAAGTTTATTGATTTAATACTAAGTATGAAGGTGGAGATGTGAGTTAGGAGATGTGATATTAGTAGTCTATAAAGAAATAGAAGTAGATGGTGTGTTTAGTAAGGCAACCATGTGTCGAACATAGTATAAGTATGTAATGATGATTGCAGTTCAGTTCAGAGTTTAGTAAAGTATTCACAGACTTATGATGATGGCTTAAAGCTAAAGGGAATATGATAGACCAAGTAAACAAGTTAGGCCCTCAGATTCCAGTAGTAGTGCCAGTACGTATAAAAAGGCAGTAAGGGGAAAATGATTCTAGACCCATTCTTATCTCAGTGTAAAGTTTTGTACTCCAATCAGCATAATGCCTACGCATGCTTCACATTTTAGTTCCTTGAACCCAGCTTATATTTGCACGCTTTTCATAGAATCATGTACGATTCCAATTCCCAATATAAGGAGTTCAGTTCTATTCCCCTCATTAATACAAATCATATCCCACGAATATAGAAAACTCCAAAAATCAGGTCATACAGCTCATGACTCATCTACACATATCATGCTCTACAGTATACTCAGCTTCCATGACTTATGTTATGCCCCTACTGATCTATTAAATTTAGATTATGTTATGCATATCCTCATTTTAGACCTCTTGGTGAATCCATGATATTTATATTCTATTCCACAGGCTTCAGTCAGGTGTCAAAGTTCTGTTAGTGTCCATTTATGCTTCAGGTCCTCCTGATTCAGCCCTTCAATGAGCTCTCTATGTGAAATCTGTGTAGTGATAAGCAGTTGCATGGATGGGAGAGAGTGGATATTACATATTAAGATAAGATTATTGCATGCTTATTGTTAAGAAGATAGGCTTGAATATCATATCAGTGTGCAAGTAAATAGCTAGTAAGAGGTAGTATCTAGAAGTTGTGAAAGTACAGAGTGTGATTGTACATTCAGATCCTTGACTTATGTCAGTCCTCATTAGGTAACTATCAAAACTCAATTGCCATCTCAGTTACAGTTTCAGAATTTAGTACTTAGTGATCAGTGTTCAATCTCAGAATTAAGTACTTCAGTATCAGTCTAAACCTCAGTTATCTGTATTCAATTATTAGGACCCATCATTTAGTTCCATTATGAGTCCCAGTTACCGCCTTAGTTATAATGTTAGCTTCACTTCAGTAATCAAATCAGAAACTCAGTTCAGTTTCAGACTTGCTTGACCCTAGCGTACAATTGTCAGCTACTCAGTTATTAGTATTTCAGTACCTCAGTTTACATAATGTTTCCAAATCATGTCATACACTTGGTACCGTATTCATAAATAATATAGACCTTATGAATCCATGCTCAAGTTACCTCATGTTACTTAATTAGTTCTTACCTCCTATGCATAATATTTCCCAGCCCAGTCCTGCTATTCAGACTAAGTTCACTTCAGTCTTACATGCCTAGTATTCAGCTATCAGTTATCCAGTTAATCAGATAAGTCAAAATATGTATACACTCGTGCTCAGCACCCACATGAATCTTTTGAGTAGTCTTAATTGCAGTACAGGCGGCTTAGTCACCTCATCTTAAATCATGTTCGTAGACCTTAAATCATCTTATCAAAATTTAGTCGAGTGATCATTTTATTATTAGCTATATTAACCAGATCACGCCAAGGTTTCCTTGAACCCTAAAGCCACTAGAACTCTATAGAAAGAGTGTTAAATAAAGGTTCCTATCGATTATAAGTTTTCAGCATAAGTTAATCCGCAAAGCCAGTAATTCAGTTTAGCTATCAGACGGACAAGTATGCATGGCTTGGGTTCCCGTCCCTTTCATCCAGACGTACTATCCAAAGTCTCATAAATGTAACCATTCTCAGATGAACCAACTAAATAGTAGTAATCTCATCTCAGTCCATGTATCATGACTTAATTTCATATCTCAGATAATCTATCACGATTTAGTTCGTAGTTGCCTTGTGCATCACCCCAGTTTTTCTCAACATCTCAGCTAAGTCACCATTCTTCAAGAGGCATAGCATTCCAAGGAGAAGATACACTATGAACCCCCAAACTTTCATAACATAAACATCCCATTCTTTCTTTATGTAATGAATCCAGTTTAGAGTAGAGGGTACTCATAAGTTGACCCTCAAGTTTCAATCTCAGTCGAGAGCCATGTATTTAGGGGCTTGGTTCAGTTCATGATACTCAGTTCACAGTATTTAGTTCATGCATCACATTTCAGACTAAGCTATGTTCTCATGTTTCTATTTAGGCATGTTCAGTAAAGAATCTTGAGTTTAAGATTGGTGACTATGTATATCTAGAGATATCTCCTATAAAGGGAGTGAATAGAGTTGGCAAGAAGGGAAAACACAGTCCCCAATATGTTGGCCCCTTCAAAATTTTGAGTCGCTTTAGCAAAGTAGCTTATGAGCTCGAATTGCCTTCAAGACTAGCCTCAGTTTGTCCAGTGTTCTATGTATCCCTTCTTGATAAGTCCATTGGTGACTCATTAATTGTAGCCCTTATAGAGGGCATATATATTTAGAAAAAAACTCTCTTTTGAAGAGATTCTAGTCAAAATTCTAGACTACCAGACTCGCACACTGAGGAACAAAGAAGTCCCTCTAGTCAAAGTTCCTTGGCGAAATCAGTCCATTGAGGGAGCTACTTGGGAAGCAGAAGCAGACATGCATACCAAGTATCCTCACCTCTTCTCCACCAATTAAAACTCAACTCAAGGTAACAGATTTCTTAAAGCCTTTCAATTTCATGTTAAGATTTTAGTTACAACTTGGTGTCCAGTTCATCTTCAGAATTCCATTTTAAATTTGGTATCCATTTACCATTGCATATTCTATCATATGTTCATGTATATAATCAGTCATGTATTCATGCATCAGACATGCATTCTTCTTGTGAGAATACTAAGTTATTAGAAATCTTAGTCATGTATTCATGAGTCAGTTCAGTCATGTATTCACACATCAGATATGCGTATCATCTTATCAGTACTCGCAGTTGCACTCATGTATCAGCTCAGTCATGAAATCATGCATCAAATATGCATGCTCAGTATGAATCTCAGAAATGTTAGTTAGGTAGTCATGTTTTAGTTGTTCATGTCCAGTATGTACTTTCAATTATCATTTTTCTCAGTCTCATTCGAGGACGAATGTTCCCAAGGGGGAAATATTGTAATAACCCAAAAAATGCAAATTAATATTAGCCCCATATTTTAAGAATATGAATAGTACATCATGGTTATTTGGAAGTTACATGATCAAGTTTTATGTTAATTAAGGTCTAAAATACTTCCTAGCTATTAGGCGAATCAAAACATTCCTTACCGATTGAATTCTTGGGAAGGATATTGGTATAGTCAACTTCAAACGAGCATATCTCTCGTTATACTATAAATTTTTGAGTCATGACCCACTGATAGATATATAATTGAATTATATTTCCAACGATACCAATTTCGCCCAAATCCAATATCGTAGAAAAAAGTTATACCCATTTTACTCCAACATGTTAGCCTAGCAACTGAGTGACGACATATCTGACGGGCCGTCACATATCTAACAACTTATCAGCCTTAGTCGTCAGCTGATAATTTAAGAAACTGGAAAGTTGTTTCGTAGGGGTATTTAATTATTTTTCCACACCCTAAACCATACCCCCATGACATAAAACACCATAAATATGCAATTCAACCTCAATTCACCAAAATATACTCACTTTCTCTCAAACTCTCTAAAGAACAAGCCTTAGGGTTTTAATAGAAGATTTAAATCTGAAGAATTTCACAGTAAATCATCTTAAAGTCAAGTATTAAGGTATGTAATGTGTTAATTCATGGGTCCCTTTCACCCATGAAGCTCAAGAATCTCTTTTCAAAATACAAGATTTGTGTATTTATGAATGTTCATGATTTAAATAGAATTGAAATTCATGTTCATGATGTTGTGGGTTTTTTATTCATGTTTCAAATTACATATTCCAATGATTGACCCTAGTATATGAAGATTTGCATAATAATCATGATAAACCGCCCCTTCAATCTACAAATTGATTGATGTATCCATGACTATTAGATATGTTGATGATTGTATAACCAAAGCATGCTCCCCATATGTTTGACTAAATTCCTATGTGAAGAAAAAGTGTCATACTAGTATAATAATATGAAATGTCCATTCATGTACAATTTTATGCACGTCAAGTGTTTGATGAAATGTCTTAGTCAATGAAGTATGGTTATATGTGTAGCCATCGTGGTGCTTTAGAAATTGTACTTCATGAAATCTCTAACTTATTGCATTATGGATTGTGATGTTGGTCATGTATTCAAAAAAGTCATGCTTTGTCAGTTTCTTCCCATCGAGTCCTGGGGGTACTTGTACCCAAAAAATATAGTTATGTGCCTAGAGTTACTGTCATGTTTTCATGATATCCTCAGTCAAGTCATGATCTATAGAACTTAGTCAGTCATATGACTCAGGAAAGCTCAGTAATTCAGAAATCTCAATAGAATTCTGTTAGTTATTGAAACTCCATGAATTCAGTATAGTTTAGTTCAGTTAATCATGTTCAGTGTCTATTCAGGTGGGAGTAGAAATTAGCACCAAGTGAACCCAAGGATGGGAACACATACTGTCAAATGAGGGTGTGATTCTTAAAAGTCATCCTTGCGTTCCAGAACTATGTAGCTAGCATAGGTTGAGACATCAAAACTGTTAAATGAGGGTTGATGAGATGGATAAACACTGTAAGATGAGTGTCCCACCATTCTCTTTTGGAGATACTGTCAGATGAGGGTCACCCACAGCTTGTCCTTAGTAGTGGCGCGGTATTGACACCCTTCTAATAAGGTCATAGATTGAACCCCAACTCATCTATAATGCATTATTTGGGGTATGTCAGTTAGATGACTACTTCCTATAGTTTCAGCTACAGATCTGGAGTGTCAGAAACAGTCATTCAGTCACAGTAATAAAACTCAAATAGTTCTACAAATCTCTGGACTATCAGATACAGTCAACTCAGTTCAGTACGACACTAGCTAGTTCCATCAGTATCAGGATTATTAGATACAGTTACTCATATTATCAGTACTCAGACATAGTAATCATGTTATCTTGAACTCAGTTAATAGTATGTTAATTATACGAAACCCATGTTATTAGTATTCAGTTTAAGGACTATCAGGCAAAGTTAATCAGACCAGTTCTTCATAATCAGAACTGTCAGAAACAGTCTTTCCTTTATCATTAATATAACATCAGTCTCTCAGTATTCAGTAGATTCAGTTATCAGTATCATTAAACTCAGACATCAGTAAATCAGTACTCATAACCCCATACCAGTGTCATTATGGTCTTAGTTACAGTTACTTGTTCATGCATGTATTCTCACATTCATGTTATTCAGTCAGTTAGTATTATTCATGCATATGAACCTCATCATTCAGCTTGCCTCACATGTATACCTGTATATTTAAACATACTAACACATTTGCGCTATGGTGTTTTATACCATAGGCTCAGAAGCACAAGCTCCAAAGCATCAGTAGTATTCCAGTACTCAGCAGTCAGAGTCAGTAGCGGGTCCTCATCCTTTGAGAACATGATCATTATTTTATTATTTCAGTACTTAGTTTATTTTAGTAGTTGGAGTTAGTTGGGGACATATCCCATCAACTCCTTATTCAGACAGTTAGAGGCTTCTCAGACTATCATGTTTCAGACAGTTTACTACTGTTGTTTTGGATATTTCATACCCCATCCAAATGTTATGTTTTTATCAGATTTGAACCTTATGGCCTTTCAGCATTTATTTCCGCATTTGTATGCATATATTATGTAGTGTACAGGTCCAAAAATCTATCATGGGTTAGCTTATTGTCCTTCGGAGTCATGGGCACCATGTAGTATTCTAGGTTCCAGACTCGGGGAGTTACACCAAAGAAGCTCACAAATAAACCCATAAAGTCAATCCCCATACATCAAATAGTTCTAACTCCAAGATGGGTGTCATAGGGAGTTAATGACGTCTAGAGATTATACCTTGGATTTGACATTGATCACAAACTAAAGAAAAATCATAAGCATCATTGTATATTGTTAGCTAATAGTACCCACATTGCAGTATTTTCTAGGTTATGCAGGTTCCTCCATGGTGACCCTTAACTGGTGAAGCATGACAAGCCTCAAGTATACTCATCATCTCTACTTCAGGTATGCATCAACAAATTACACCATCCATACAAATTCTGAATAGATAAGGTTCATCCTAGAAGAATTTCTTACCTCATGCATAAATTTCTTTCTTTGTTGAAAGGAAAGGTCTTCTAGGACTAGATTACTTGATAAATAATTTTCATTGTTAGCAAACCATGGGATTAGATCTTGAGAAGTGGCCAATATCTGCTCGTCTAGAAAACTATCATCAATCTCGAGCCCATCCTCAACTTTCTACATTGTTTCTTCCTCAAGTCTAGACAAATGATATTCAACTTGATTTTTAGTACCTTTTCTATATTTGACCTCGCTATCAAAATCTTATAACAAGAGAACCCACCTAATAAATATAGGCTTTGCATCTTTCTTCGCTCTACTTGCGCCGCACATAATCTCAAATGGTAAGGACCAATTAGGGGACACGATAATAGGAGTCGTCACCAACTTCTCCTTTAAGATTTCAAAAACCTTCATACATACATCATCAAAATCAAATTTCATCTCTTTATCAAGAAGCTTGCAAAGTGGATCTGTAATCTTTGAGAAATACTTGATAAATCTCTTATAAAAACTTGCATGACCTAAAAAACTCCAAATACCCTTTAAAAAATTGGGGGAGGTAATTTCTCAATCACCTATATTTTGGGTCAATCAACCTCTATGCCCCTTTTTAAAATCTTGTTCCCAGGCAAAATACCTTATTTCATCATGAAATGGCACTTTTCCCAATTAAGTACCAAGTTGCATTTCTCATACCTACGAAATACATTTTCCAAGTAAACCAAGTAATCATCAAAAGAATCACCAACTACTAAAATTCATCCATAAATACTTTGATGGTGTATTTTACCATGTTAGAGAATATTGACATCATACATCTCTGAAATATGGTAGGAGTATTACGTAACCCGAATGGAATACGTCTAAATTCAAAGGTACCATAAGGATAAGTGAAGGTCGTCTTCTCTTGGTCTTCGAGTGCAATAGTGATTTGGTTGTAACCCTAGTACCCATCCAGAAAATAATACCACCCTCTGCCTGCAAGTCTATCCAGCATTTGGTCCATGAAGGGCATGGGGATGTAGTCCTTCTAGGTCCATGCATTCAGTTTACTATAATCTATGCACACTCTCTATCATGTGACTGGACTCATTGGCACTAGCTCATTCTTCTCATTAGGTATAACAATAATACCACCTTTCTGCAGAACATATCGTACCAGACTGACCCACTTACTATCAACAATGGGATACGCTACACTAGTATCTAGCCACTTGATTATATCTTTCTTCACATCCTCTTACATAGGAGGATTAAGTCGATGCTGATGTTCTATACTTGGAACATAATTCGGTTCAAGTTGGATCTTATGAGAACAAAAACCAGGCAGGATACCCATAATATTTGCAATAAACTAACCAATAACCCTCTTGAATCTCTGTAACACTGATAATAAAGCTTTCACTTTTATCTACATCAAGTCAGTTGCAATGATTACTAGCAAAGTGTTGTCGGACCGCAAAAATACATATCGGAAATGAGAAGGGAGGGCCTTCAACTTTAAGACTAGTGGCTCCTCAATAGATGGGCGAGCAGGTGGAGTAGTTCTATTTTTTAGATCTAAATCAAGTTTCTTTGGTGCAAAAGTATAAGAACTACTACCATAGAGTGCACATACCATCTCATCATATTCATCAATACCATCACTGTCGAAGTTCAAGATCATGGCTGCTAAAGCTTCAACACCCAAACATTCTTCAATAGGAATAGCATCAGAAGTATCATCCTAAATATTCACTGAATCAATATCATAGAAGGAATCCATCTCCTCATCATACCCATCAATCACAGATATCACCCTCAACTCATCTGGCTATCTCATAGACTTGCATATATTGAATATTACCTTCTCATCGTTGATTCTCAACATCAAATGTCCTAGCTCCAAATCAATCAAAGTCCATATTGTAGCTAAGAATGATCTTCCTAAAATAATTGGAACTTGAAAGTATGCTTCTGTAAGACCCCGCAAAATTCTACCTTAACTCAATCCTTTAGAGCATGAAAAGAGATCCCGGACTTAGAAATTTCAGCTAAGTGTTTATACTTAGAATCATTTTTAGCCTTCGTAATTTGGCGATCTTATTTTACGACCCTTATGACCTTAAAATGTCGATCCTTGGATTGACTCATGATCAGGTGTGTCCAAAGCCACTTCGGGTGAGTTTCAAATTATTGAACCTCATTTGAAACGTGTTTAGGTTACCAAAATAGTGGGTCGATGCAATCTCGACGTGTTACATCGCCCATCGCATTGATGGATATTTTCTCCAACATTTATTGCAAAATTCCAGTGAGCCGATGTGATATCGATGCATTGCATCAGCCATCACGTCGACACGATCAACGCAATGCTTCGGTCTGCGCATCGCTGGGCTTGATTTTAGTAATTAAAAACCCACGTCCAGAGAGGCATTTGGGTCATTTCCCAACCTTTATTCATCCCTAAAACACGAAATTAAACTATCCTAAGAGCAAATATCACTTATTCTCTCTGAAATTTCTCAAGAACAAACCCTAGGGCATCCTATTTCAAATTCAAGCTTTAAGAACGCACCATTAATCTTAATGAATTTGATTACCAAGGTATGTTAGGTGTTCATCTAAGGGTTTCCTTCCACCTTTGGAGTTTAAGAAACTCTTTTAAAACTACAAGTTTATTGCTTTCATGAATTTTAGGTTAAATTTGATTGTATTCATGTTCATGATATTATTTGGGTTTCAATCCATGATTTACAACAAGTTTCATGAAATTAAAATAGAATGTGTGGTGAATTATATGATTTGCATTTTAAAACCTTGAAATTACAATTGATTATTGTATCCATGATGTTCATGTGTTGACTATTATTATGTGAAATAACCATGCTCCCCAAGTGTTTGATAGAATGCCTATGTGAATTGAATAGTGAAATCATGACATGTCATCATGTGGTCCCATTCATGTACAAGCTCATATATCTAAAGTGTTTGACAAAATTCCTAGGTGAATGTGTTGTTAACAAGTATCTATTGCTATGTTTTTCAAGATCATGCCATAATTTACTTTCCATGCTTTCAACTCCTTAGGGTATGCAATACCCAAAAATCTAGTTATTTACCTAGAGCTATAGTAGTTATAGAATAGTCTCAGTAATGTCACAAATAATAGTACTCAGTTAGTTACAAAACTCAGTAAAACTCAGCACCAGTCTAGTTTAGCTCAGTATAATAATTAGTGCCTTCAGTTGGGAGTAGGATTCAGCATCGAGTGAACCCAAGGATGGAGGCTCACCTGCCAGTAGAGGGTGAGATCCTAAGTAGCAGTCCTTGTATTCCAAAACTATGTAGATAGTGTAGGTTGATATATCAACCTGCTAGTTGAGGGTTGATAAGGTGTTTTACCTTCCAGTTGAGAGTACCACTATTTTCATTCAAGGCACCTGCCAGATAAGAGTGACTCTTTACCTTGTCTTTACCCTTGGCACGGTACTGACACCCTTTTAACTGGGGTTACAGGTTAAACCCCAATCCATTCAGAAAGGGGCTTGTTGGTTAATGATTACCTCCTACAGTTTCAATTTCAGTATTCGACTTAGTATAAAACTCAGTTTAGTTTTACAGAATCAGGACTGTCAAACATAGTCACCTAGCTCTGAATAGAACTCATTCAGTTCTACTAAATTAGGACTATCAAAAATAGTCACCCAGTTATCAGTAATGCAATTATTAGTATATAGTTATCAGTAATCTTAGATATCAGTTACTCAGTTATCAGTTACTTAGTTATCAATAACATAGTTATCGGAACTCAGACTCAATTTCAATAATAATATTAGATACATTATATATGTATATGTGCATTAATATACTCAGTATTTATAGTAGTTTCAATATTCCATGTGCTCTCATTCAGTTACTTCATATCATTCAGTCAATTACTGTTCAAGCATATGAACCCTTGCATTTAGCCTTACCTCATCTAGCATACCAGTACATTCTACGTACTGGCGTATACTTTCTCCTTGCACTATGATGTCTCATATCATAGGTCCAGATGCTCAGGTTCTCGACCGCTCTTAGACAGATTTGGATAGAAGAAATAGTTTTAGTAGTAAGTCCTCATCTTTCGAGGATATGCTTTTATTTTAGTATTTTTATAAGCTTCAGTAATTCATTAGTCGGAGTTAGTTGGGGGCTTGTCCCATCAACTCCATATTCAGATAGTTCAGTTAGAGGATTTTTAGACTAGACTAGTTTAGACAATATTCAATTTCAGATATTATTATCAGATGTTATATTTAATAGTATTTAGATTAAGAACCTTATGGAATTTCATCCTAACTTTTGTATTATTTTAGTATTATTATTTATTGCTCACAGCAAGTACTAGTCACAGGTTAGCTTGTGGTCCTTTGGGGTCGTAAGCACTGTGTGACATCCGGGGTGAAGAATCGAGGCATTACAAACTTGGTATCAGAGTTTAAGGTTCAACAAATTCCTAGGGAGTTTGAAAGCCACGTCTAGTAGATTCTTGTGCATGGGTATGTATTACACCACACTTATGGAAAAGAGGCTATGAGGTATTTTTAGGAAAAGTTTCTCTTCTTTCAATATTACAGTCGTGCGGGTGGGCATCAGCTCAAGTTAAACTCTCAGTCTAATCTAATTTTTCCTTTTTGTCTACAGAGTATGCCTCCCAAAAGAACCAATGAAAGAGGAACTGGAAATCAGCCAACACTTCCACCCGTTTAGGCAGATCCCCTGGACGAACATGTCTCCCACGCAGAACTTAGAGAAGTTTTCACCACTCTAGCTTAGTCTATTACAGCTCAAAATGAATTCCCAGCTGCCGTTCAGGCCAACCTAGTGTCTAGTACTACTGCAGCTAGAATTCGAGACTTTACCTGAATGAATCCTCCATTATTTAAAGGGTCTAAGCCTGAGGAAGACCCACAAAAATTCCTTGATATGGTGCAGAAAGTCACTGATATCATGGGGGTGACTTCTAGTGAGAGTGCTAAGTTAGTTGAATATCAATTGCAGGATGTGGCTCATACATGGTTTAAGCAGTGAAAGGCAGATAGGGGTGCAGATGCAGGACCAGTAGAATGGGAAGAGTTTTCTACTGCTTTCCTTGATAAGTTCTTCCCACTGGAGTTGAGGAAGCTAAGGTTTTGGAGTTTATTAATCTTAAATAAGGCAACATAACAGTGAAAGATTATTCTCTCAAGTTAACTCAGTTAGCCAGATATTCCTCTCATGTGGTAGCAGATCACAGATCTAAGATGAGAAAGTTTGTGTCGGGTGTGTCTAACAGTGTGGTCAAAGAGTGTAGGACCACAATACTAATTAAAGAGATAGACATATCCAGGCTCACGGTCCATGCTCAGTAGATAGAGAAGGCTAAGAATAAAGAGAAGAAGAGGGAGAACAAGAGAGCTAGAACAGGTAGCTTCAACTTCACTCAGCCTAAGTCAGAAGGTGGAAATCTTTCACAGTTCCGCTTGAAATCTGTAGTTCTAGATCCATCCTCATCCAGTGCTTCAGTGCTGAAATTCAGAGATGGCAACAAAGATAGGGCGCCAGGCTCTAAATCTCAGGGTAGTATTAATAGTGTTCGAACAAATCCTCTTTTTAAGAAATATGGAAGAAACTATGAGGGTGTCTGCAGGGATGGCAGTGATGTTTGTTTCAGGTGTGGAAAGCCAGTCCATAGAATAAAAGATTTTCCTCAGTCAGGCTTTCAAGGTCAGTACAATCGTCCTTCAGCTCAGTTCGGTCGCCAGAATCTGCATGACGCCGCTTCCAGTGCCACCAATAGGCAATGCCCAAATAGACTCTATACAATTCAGTGCCGACAGGATCAATAAAGTTCTCTTGATATGGTCACTGGTATGTTACAAGTTAACCATTTACATGTTTATTCTTTGCTAGATCCAGGAGCTTTTTTTATCTTTGTAACTCCTTATATAGCTGTTGATTTTGGAGTCAGTCCCAAAATCCTAGCAAAGCCCTTCTTAGTCTCTAACCCAGTGGGTAAATCTATCATATCCCGACAGGTATATAGGAACTGTCCAGTTATGGTATCTTAGAAACCTACATCAGCAGACTCAGTAGAGCTAGAGATGATGGATTTTGATGTCATTCTTGGCATGGATTGGCTCCACACATACTATGTTTTAGTTGACTGCAAAAATAGAATTATCTATTTTTCTATTTTTGAATAAACCTTTCCTTGAATGGAGGGGTAGTACTTCAGCACTTAGGGGTCAGCTTGTTTCCTACCTTAGAGTGAGGAATATGATATCCAAAGGGTGTGTCTACCATCTTGTTCGAGTTAAGGATTTTAGTTCTGAGACTTCTAGTATTAAGTCAGTTCTAGTAGCATGTGAATTTCCAGATGTGTTTCCCAAAGATCTTTCCAGAGTTCCTCCCGAGAAGGAAATTGACTTTGAAATAGACCTTCTTTCTGATACTCAGCCTATCTCTATCCCGCCATACATAATGGCTCCAGCAAAACTCAAAGATTTAAAAGAACAGTTGAAGGGTCTCCTAGATAAGGGATTTAGTAGACCCAGTGTATCCCCTTGGGGTGCACCATTTCTATTCTTGCATAAGAAAGACGACTCTCTCAGAATGTTTATTGACTATCATTCATTGAACAAAGTCACAATCAAGAATAAGTATCCACTTCCTAGAATCGATGACTTGTTTGATCTTTTTTAGGGTGCTAGCTCTTTTCTAAGATAGACCTCAGATCAGACTACCATCAGCTACTTTTCTAAGATAGAGCTCAAAGTCAGAGAATATGATATTCTAAAATTAGCTTTCAGAACTCGGTATGGTCACTTTGAATTCCTAGTTATGTCATCTGGTCCTACCAATGCCCCAATAGCTTTTATAGACCTTATGAATCGTGTGTTTAATCAGTACTTGGACATGTTTGTCATAGTCTTTATTGATGACATTTTTGTCTACTTCCGCAGTGAACATGATCACGCAGACCATCTCAAAATAGTATTACAAACTCTCAGAACCCATCAGTTGTTTGCCAAATTTAGTACATGAAAATTTTGGCTAAGGTCAGTAGCTTTCCTTGGTCATATCATTTCCGATGATGGCATTAGAGTTGACCCTCAAAAGACCAAAGCAGTTAGAAAATGGCCCAGACCCATCTCTCTATCTGATATCAGGAGTTTCTTGGGTTTGACTGGCTATTACCGACGGTTTATCGAAGGGTTTTTGTCTATTGCATCCCCCATGTACAATTTGACTCATAAGAAAGTCAAGTTCTGATGGTCAAATTCTTGTGAGAAAAGTTTTTCGGAGTTGAAGATTTGACTAACTACAACCCCAATTTTGACTTTACCAGATGGTTCAAATGGGTTTTTGGTTTATTGTGATGCTTCCAAAGTTAGTCTAGGGTGTGTTTTGATACAGAGAGGTAAGGTCATAGTCTATTCCTCTAGACAGCTTAATCCCCATGAAAAGAACTATCCCACTCATGATCTTCAGTTAGCAGCTGTAGTGTTTGCGTTAAAGATTTGGAGGCATAACTTTTATGGAGTACATGTTGATGTGTTCACATATTACAAAAGCTTGTTGTATGTGTTCTCTCAGAAATATTTGATTTTACCTTAAAGAAGGTGGTTGGAGTTGTTGAAAAACTATGACAAGAGTGTTCTATATCATTCGAGCAAGGCTAATGTAGTGATTGATGCTCTCAGTAGGATGTCTATGGGTAGTGTTTCTCATGTGGAGGATGGTTGTCTGCTTAGTCGATTCAGTAGAGGGTAGCATATGTGTTCAAAATAGTTTAGAATCATTCTAGTTTTTGAAGTAAAAGAAAAGCAGGATAGGGATCCCAGTTTAGTTAAACTAAAAGAGTTAGTTAGAGATCAGAAAGTAGAAGTTTTCTCCTAAGGGGGAGATGGTGTGTTACATTTCCAGGGTAGACTATGTGTGTCATGTGTAGATGGAGGAAGATAGTGGATTCTTGTAGAAGTTCATGGTGTGCGCTACTCTATTCATCCAGGGGACACCAAGATGTACCGTGACTTTTGGGAAATCTATTGGTAGAGTGGGATAAAGAGAGACATTGCAGAGTTTATAGCTAAGTACTCAACATGTCAGTAGGTTAAGATCGAGCATCAGAAGCCTAGTGGGTCTATACAGGAGTTCATTATTCCCACTTGGAAGTGGGAGGAAGTGAATATGGATTTTGTGACGGGTTCGCCCCGTACTCGTCGCTAGCATGATTCGATTTGGGTCATTGTGGATAGGATAACCAAATCAGCTTATTTATTACCAGTTCATACCTCTTATTAGCCGAGGATTATGCCAGTCTCTATGTCAAAGAGTTGGTTAGATTGTACGAAGTTTCATTATCCATTATTTCAGATAGATGTACACAGTTCACATCTCACTTTTGGAAAGCCTTCCAAAGGGTCTTGGTAACCAAGTCCACCTCAGTACATTCTTCTACCCTCAGATAGATGGTCATGCTGAAAGGACCATCCATACTCTAGTAGATATGTTGAGAGTGTATGCCATGGACTTTAAAGGTAGTTGGGATGACCACTTACCTTTGATTGAGTTAGCATATAATAATAGCTATCATTCCAGCATTCAGATAGATCTATTTAAGGCGCTCTATGGGTGGAGATATAAATCTCTTATTGGTTGGTTTGAAGTGGGTGAGGCCATAGTGGTAGGGTCTGACTTGGTATTTGATGCTTTAGAAAAAATTCAGTTGATCAAGGAAAGGCTTAAGATAACTCAGAGCCAACAGAAATCATATGCAGATGTGCGAAGAAAAGATCTCAAGTTTGATATTGGTGATTATGTGTATTTTAAAATCTTTCCTATGAAGAGATCAAAGAGGTTTGGCAAGAAGGGGAAGCTTAGTCTGTGATATGTTGGTCCTTACCGAATCCTCAGTAGTTTTGGAAAGGTAGCTTACGATCTTGAGTTGCCTTCAGACTTAGCTTCAGTGCACCCAGTGTTTCACGTCTTCTTGTTTAAGAAATGCATTAGTGACCCAATAGTTGTAATCCCTATAGAGGGTATAGATGTTCAGAACAGTCTCTCTTATGAAGAAGTTCCAGTCGAAATTCTTGATCACCAGGTTCGCAGACTAAGGAACAAAAATGTTCCTCTCGTCAAAGTTTTTTGGCCAAATCAGTCCATTAAGGGAGCTACTTGGAAAGCAGAAGAAGATATGTGGACAAAGTATCCTCACCTTTTCTCCACAAACTCAGACTTAGCTCAAGGTAACAGTTTTCCTTGAATTTACTCAGTTCCATGCTCAAATTACCTTTACAAACTCGGTATCGGTTTTAGTTGCATAACATTTTCATATCATGCATACTATCATGAAACGGATCATTCATGTGTCATGTCATCAGAATTCAGTCATGCTTCAGTTATGCATGTCCAGTATGAAAACTCAGTACATCAGTAGTTTCAGTCATGTAATCACGCTTCAGTTGTGCATGTTCAGTATGTAGACTAACTCTATCAGTATTCACAGCTTAGTCAGTCTCATTTGAGGATGAATATTCCCAAGGGTGAGATATTGTAAGACCCCACAAAATCCTAGCTTAACTCAGTCCTTTAGAGCATGAAAAGAGGTCCCAGACTTAGAAATTTCAGCTAAGTGTTTATACTTAGAATCATTTTAAGCCTTCATAATTTGGCGATCTTATTTTCCGACCCTTATGACCTTAAAATGTCGATCCTTGGATTAAATCATGATCAGGTGTGTTCATGGGTCACTTCGTGTGAGTTTTAGATTTTTTGGACCTCCTTTGAAACGTGTTTGGCTGACCAAAATAGTGGGTCAACATGATCTAGATATATCATGTCGCCTATTGCATCGACAGATATTTTCCCCAGCATTCAATGAAAAATTCTAGTGAGCCGACGCGATATTGATGTGTCACTCGACCATTGCATTGACACCATCGATGCAGTATGTCGGTCTGCCCGCCGCTAGGCATGATTTTAGTAATTAAAAACCCACATCCAGAGGGGTATTTGGGTCATTTTTCCCACCTTTATTCATCCCTAAAACACGAAATTAAACTATTTTAAGGGAAAATATCACTTATTCTCTCTGAAATTTCTCAAGAACAAACCCTAGGGCATCCAATTTCAAATTCAAGATTCAAGAACACACCATCAATCTTCATGAATTTATTACCAAGGTATGTTAAGTGTTCATCTAAGGGTTTCCTTTTACCCTTGGAGTTCAAGAACCTCTTTTAAAACTATAAGTTGATTGCTTGCATGAATTTTATGTTGAATTTGATTGTATTCATGTTCATGATATTATTTAGGTTTCAATCTATGATTTACTACAAGTTTCATGAAATTAAAATAGCATGTGTGGTGAATTATATGATTTCCATATTAAACCCTTGAAATTACAATTGATTATTGTATCCATGATGTTCATATATTGACTATTATTATGTGAAATAACCATGCTCCCAAAGTGTTTGACAGAATGTCTGTGTGAATTGAATGGTGAAATTATGACATGTCATTATGTGGTCTCATTCATGTACAAGTTCATGTATCTCAAGTGTTTGACAAAATGCCTAGGTGAATGTATTGTTAAAGAGTATCTATTGTTATGCTTTTTAAGATCATGCCATGTTTTACTTTCCAGGCTTTCGAGTCCTGGGGTATGCAATACTAAAAAATCTAGTTTTTTACGTAGAGCTACAGTAGTTATTGAATAGTCTCAGTAATATTACAAATAGTAGTACTCAGTAAGTTATAGAACTCATTGAAACTCAGCATCAGTCTAGTTTAGCTTAGTATAATAATCAGTGTCTTCAGTTAGGAGTAGGATTCAGCACCAAGTGAACCCAAGGATGGGGGGGCTCACCTGCCAGTAGAGGGTATGATCCCTATTAGCAGTCCTTCCATTCTAGAACTACGTAGCTAGAGTAGGTTGAGATATCAACCTGCCAGTTCAGGGTACCACTGTTCTTATTTAGGGCACCTGCCAGATGAGGGTGATTCTTCATCTTGTCTTTACCCGTAGCACGATACTGATACACTTCTAACTGAGGTTAGAGATTGGACCCCAATCTATTCAGAGAGGGTCATGTCAGTTAGATGATTACCTCCTACAGTTTTACTTTTAGTATTCAACTCAGTATAGAACTCAATTCAGTTCTACAGAATCAGCACTGTCAGACACAGTCACCCAACTCAGTATAGAACTCAGTTCAGTTCTACAGAATTAGGACTGTCAAAAACTGTCACCCAGTTATCAGCAATATAGTTATCAGTAATCTCAAATATCAGTTACTCAGTTATTAGTTACTTGTTATCAGTAACTTAGTTATCGAAACTCAGACTTAATTTAAGTAATAATAACAGATACAGTATATATATGTATATGTACATTATATACTCAGCATTTACAGTAGTTTCAGTATTCTATGTGCTCTCATTCAGTTTCTTCATATCATTCAGTCAGTTACGGTTCATGCATATGAACCCTTGCATTCAGCCTTACCTCATCTAGCATACCAGTACATTCCACTTACTGACACATACTTTCTCTTTACGTTATAATGTTTCATATCATAGGTACGGATGTTCCCGACCGCGCTTAGACAGATTTGGATAGTTGCAGTAATTTTAGTAGTGAGTCCTCATCTTTCTAGGATATGCTTTTATTTTAGGATTTTCAGCAGCTTCAGTATTTCAGTAGTCGGAGTTAGTTGGGGGCTTGTCCCATCAACTCCATATTCAGACAATTCAGTTAGAGGCTTTTTAGACTAGACTAGTTTAGACAATATTCAATTTTAGATTTTATTATCAGATGTAATATTTAATAGAATTAAATTACGAACCTTATGGTATTTCAGCCTAACTTCTGTATTATTTCAATATTATTATTTAGTGCTCACAACAGGTACCAGTGATGGGTTAGCTTGTGGTCCTTCAGGGTTGTAAGCACCATGTGTCATTCGGGGTGCAGACTCAAGGCATTACAACTTCACAATCTAATATCACAAAATTAGCAAGAAAGATTAAAAAAGACATATTCACCGATACATCATAAAAATACCAACTGGTTTTTTCACTGTCCAATCTGCCATCGTTAATTTCATGGTGGTTTGTTTAGGAGCCCCCAACCACAACTGCTTTAACACTACTAATAGCGTGAGTTTGATATTATCTCTCAGATCATATAGTGCCCGAGTGAATTTAAAAGATCCAATGGTGAAAGAAATGGTAAACGCAGTACGATCTTTCTTATTCTCTACCAATGATCTAGTAGCTACAACACTGTGGTGATGAATGTTGTCAACTGGATCATAACTAACTTAAAACTTCTTGGTGATTAGATCCTTCATAAACTTAGCATAATCCATCATTTGTTTTAATGCCTCTCAACTGGTATATTGACTAACAACTCCTTTAACATGGACAAAAAAATTTTATACTTACCCTTTTCTTGTTTCTTTTTAATCCTTTAAGGAAACGGAGGGAGAGGTCTTGGGATAGTTTTCAGAACAGGCTCCTCAACTTTATTTTTTCCTTTTTCTTGCTTACTACTACTCACTACATCAACTGGATCATCATCATTCTTTAGCTCATCTATAGTGGGTATGGGTGGATCTATGGTGGTTTTACCACTTCATGTGGTAATGGCATAGTAATGACTATCATTCGTTAGATTTACCACTGTATTACTAGGGAGAGTGTCAGGCTTTCTTTGATTTATTATGGTAGACATATGACCAAATTATTGCAACAGTTGTTTGATTACGGAAGCATGTGACTCCACTTTTTGGTTTAGCCCTAATAGATCTGCCTTAATATCCTTAAGACAACTCTCTTACTTTCTTGGACTTTGACTAATTTTGACAACACTGCCTTTATTCTATATTCTGAATTATGACCACCTGGTGAAACATACTTGTTATTCTTCTCTTTGTAATCATCTTTTCGCCGCCAATCACCATATCTCTCTACACTTCTGTCCCTGTATCTATTATTGTAATAGTTCCAACCTTAATTCCCTTACCCTTAGGCTCGGAAACCCGCCAACTGATGATCAAGATACTTTGCTTCCTCTTCAGATTCAGTCTCAAAAGTCCTAGAAGTAGATCCATGTGCCCCAACTGTATTTACTTTCTCTGCACTCATCGTTCCAAATTATTTTGTAAAGAACTCAATATCTGTCCAAAGTTGTGCTACCAAATCCTGACCAGCGCCATAATCATTAGCTGATCCTATAGCATATGTACCTGTACCACGCTTAGCAGCTATAGTATGCCAACCTCTATTAGTCACTAAAATATCATCTAGCTTATATTTTGTAGCATCCCACCGAAGATGCATAAATGCACCTCCCAAAATTGTATCTGCCATTGCACTCGAACTGACATTCAGTGATCTATAGAAGATTTCTAACAAATTAGACCCTGTGATTCTATGATTAGGTACCATGCTCATCTTTATTTTGAAAATAAACCATGCCTCATACATGGATTCTGCAGATAACTCTCTAAAATTGTAAATTTGATCTTTCAACTTTAGCATTCTATTAGGAGGGGAGAACATGTTCGGAAACTATATACGCAACTCATACCAAGTGGTGATTGAACCTCTCAGAAGTTCCCCTAACCATAGTGATGCTTCTCCTATTAGTGAAAACGGGAACAACCTCAACCTCAAAGTTTCTTGGTCTACTCCCAGAATAGTATATGACGTACAGATCCCAGTAAAATTTGTAAGACGTATGTTCACATCATCAGTTGATATTCCTAAAAATACACCTTTTAAATTCAATAATGGATCATTACACTGGTAATATCAAACTTAACATTGGGTAGAAGAGTAGGAGGAATGATGGTCTCTGTCTCAATAGGCTCAACATAGCCCATGTCCTCATCTTCGTCATATGGTTGAAGATATTTATACGTAGGGATCAATGGAGCTCTACCTCTTTGAACTCTATCTCGATGCTTGGCTACCTATATTTCCCTGGCTAGTTCTCCTTACTGAGCTAACCTAGCCTCTTCAGTTAATCTGTCCACTTCGATTGCTCTTCTCTCTTCAGCTACAGCAGCTAGAAATTGTTCAATTTGCCAATATGTAACATTTTTTGGATCACCTAGAGCACAAGAAAGTGATGTGTTAGGATCGATAGGAGGATAATCTGAGGGTCTCGAACCCCAGCAGGAACACCATCACAAATATACTTTGTCATCCTTCCCGATGTTTGAAGAATTCTTTCTGGCTCTAGATCAAAAGGGAATAAGGGATTGCCTCTACTTCTTGTGTTTGGCATATGCCAGCATATTCTAAATAAAGAACAAAAAATAAAACCCATGAACTTCACCAACTTCAATCAACTATTCACACTGTTATTATCTAGCAACAATGCTAAAATTTGATATCGCCCAAAAAATGACCTCCAAAGAAGAATTTTGCAGTCGATACCAAATATAGTAACCCAACTAAGTTGGGGTCAAACCCATAGGGAAAAACATTGAAAAGTCTCTCAAACTTGATAGACTTCACGAGCAATGTGGAAAAGTAAATTGGGGGAATTGGAAGTCAATAGTAAGTAGTAACCAAATATTGAATGCTTGAGTTTATAAATAGTAGAAGATGAACACTAGGACTATGTTCCCCCTAACTACTTAACTTTGTAAATTCCTCGTGTTCAACCCACCTATTTTGTTTCTCTGCATGTAAAGTTGACAAGTTATGTATTATCAACTATCTTGTGAACGCGTTAATAAATCTCACCCTTTACCTTGTGGGTTTCATGGCGTCGCTTTATTTCTCCTTGTCTATCACTTCAGTTCAACTTTCACCTTTTGAGTCTCAAGTTGATTAGTTGAGATGGCGAAATTATAAGATGGACTTGAATCTTAAATTACTGTCTTAATCCTTTTTTCCTAATCTCAAACTCCCTTATGAGGACATTTTTGAATATAGGCAATCCTAAAGATTCTACAGTAGATCTGAGGTAGATTGATGGGAAGAAGATTAATATACATGCAACCATATTAGAATATCTGAATCTCCCACTTTCTTTGTGTATTTAATCTGCTAGGGTTCCCATAACCCTAGTCAAGGAAATCAGTAGTTCATGTTTATGCAACAATCCATGATAACGAATAAAGAACATGTGTAATTAATTGCACAAAGATATGAGAAAGAAAATACAAAGGCTTCAATTGAATAACAACCCAAAAATCTCAAGAACAAAATCTCAATGTTCAAAGTATGTTAAAAGTAGTAAAAGTAATCTAAAAGTATGTAACCTAGTAAAGAAATAACCCTAAGGTATTTATAGTATCTCAAAATAACCTAAAATTCCTAACTAAAATGGAATAGGAAAAGTATGTTGTCATAAGGTACGACTCACATAGTCTACTCGTAAGGTCTTCTTATGAGTCGTACAGTACTGGTCATATGTATTCCATAGGTGATCTCCTGGGCTTCAAGTTTCTATTATCCTTATGGCTTATCCCAATGAGTTGTACCCACATCTGAGGACTTGTCATCTTCACTATTCACCACCCGATCCTTGTTCTTCATTGATTTTGTACACTGGACATCCCATGATTGGTCACTACGAGTCGTCATCAAAAGTTATGAATCGTATCTTTCTTTGACTTCACCTCTGAATGACCGCTTGAGTTTTTGCTCTCTTTATGATTGCTTGAAATGACCCGTATTGACTCCTTACGAGTCTTTATCATACTTCACTTAGTTCCTTTAGCTTAAACTTAGTTACTGTCCTGCCTACGAGTAATCTTACGAGTTGTATGATATGTTGAAACTTGTAGGATGATTTGTCTGATGCACAAACTTTATTTTTTCAGAGCTTTTTCTTTTAATTCTATTCCAAGGTGATTCGTACCTATTTTTTCATACAATCAAGAACCACACACCTCATATTCACCACAATCACCTAAGTGCAAGCATAAATTCCTTCTTTTTAGGCATCGAATGTGTCATGTTACCACGACACATCAAAACCCTCAACTTAGAAAGTTTGTGTGTCCTTGAAAAAATAGAAATCAAAACTCTAACACAACAATAATGCTTAAATAGGAAAATTCTAAGATACTATGGCAGTGACTTTTTGGTTTAATTTTCATCATTTGTATTCCTCCTCCTAGTTTTAACTTTTAAAGAACTCAAATATGTATATCGATTTGGTACACGGAGTGACAGAAAGGAATCCAATGATGGCATTATGTTAGTAGTAGACAACTAGGCATTAACACAAATCACATCCACTGAACAGTCTAGCAACCTAACAGCACAACCCTTATACGCTAAAAATCAAAGAAATCTCATTCACTCAGTTTAGTTCACTTATGCTTATTCGGGGATATTTTAAAAGACGCTCTTGCTCACAAACAAGTATCAGCCAGTGTGTACAAAATATCATAGGCTTGCCTATATTCTCTCTTCCTGGGCTTTTGTACATTCGGGATAGGATACCTATAGGACTTTATTTAGCTTGTAATGTAGGTTTGGGGATGGTATGGTATGTTTTTGGGATTTTTTAGTGACCAAGCCTCCTTAGCACTACACTTTATTTGGTTTCCACGTATTTTTCAACTTTTTCTTCCTTTTATTTCCGCCCTTATGTCCCCCTTTTTATTTTAAAGAATATTCAAATTGTACTAGGTGCGGCTTTCTTTTCTCACTTTCTTTTTATTTTCTTGCAATTTTCTTCTTCTTTTATTATCTTTTTATTTTCACCGCACCTGTCGTACTTTATTTTTCTATCTACACTTCTTTCTTCATACTCATTTTCTTCTGCGCACCCCTATAATAGCCACCCTCAACTTAAGAGATTTTCCAGATTTAAGGTACACAGTGTCCAAGGAGGACCAAGACCAAAACAAGTTCATTGTAAGTGAAACAGGAAGGTGAAATTAATGTAAACAATAACAATGGGTTAATTAGGATCAACTTTTTGGATCAAGGGATTCATATTAGTCTCGAGTGGATTCAAAACTAAAATGGCCTATGATCATCACCTAATCGACTATCCTAAGACCTAGGTAAGAGAAACCGATCATGTTTTAAATTCTGACACACCAGGAACTAGGTAATGTCTTCACACATACCTCATACAGGGTCAGACTGCTAGATACTACTTATCCAGTTATAAAATTATTTTCCATTGTTGTTCTATCCCTAATTATAATTCCATTATCATATTCACTGTCATCCCCCACACATACACACATCACACAATCAGCAAAATTTTTAGGAGGGTATCAATTTTTCAACACGATTATCGAAACCGGTTTAGCATACTCATTAAAAACCATGTCTACTACATAAGTGCAAGTTTTATTCTTATTTTAAGAATCACATAATGCACAATATTCTTATTTTAAGCATCACACAACGCACAAACTAACAAAAATAAAAGCAATAATAAAATATGTCAGTTCACAATCTTTTCATATTGTGGCCTATGGGTTTCAAAACACGGAAAGTGTAACTTGTGGAGACCTTGGTACACCCCTCACCCCCAAAAAAATCCTATGCTCTATACCCAGTGCATCTAATAATGTAATACCAGGATCGAGGACATACCTGGGTGCTCAAGGAGCCAGATCTTAATGTATCATCGTGTAGGCCCTCAGATTGGGTCCTACTATCCTTAATAGTAGTCCCATCAACTGCTGGGAATGTATCAACAATAGTGGCACCGGTTGTGGCCGATGCACTCAATGGTATGTCAGTTATTGGGGCTATATCTCTACCTTTTCAATATCATTACTTGCCAATTTTGAACTGCCGACACCAGCAGCAATCTCTCAGACCCTTACCTGCTGGTCTTTTTTACTCTGTATACTATATTTCTTTGACTTTTTCAAATTTTATTTCTTTGTGCTTCAGTGTTTTCTTTTCTTTCTCTCTCTACCTTATTCTCTCACAGGGATACTCCGGTTATTTTCAACTTATATCTTATGATCTATCTCCATTATTACAGATACTGGAACAAATGACCTATCATATAACTTATCAACAAGATTTTGTATCTTGGACACCTCAAATTTCACCTCTGCAATGTCAAGGGTTTGGCCGCTTCCCAACTGACCTGCCATCCATTTCTCAAAAGCATTCAATTTACCCTAGATTCATCTATTTTGTTCTTCTAGCCTATTCTCAACCCAAGGTTTCACACGACCTTCTATCAAATATACTTTTGCTTTGACAACTCCCAGCCTTCTTATAACATAATTTAAACTAGGTTGGGAAATGATCACATACCCTAGTGGTGCAGATCTAAAGGAAGCTAGGTGAGGTGGTGCAGACTGTGCAGAAGGAGGGGCATTGGATGTACCCATTGCATCAGATGGTTGTGGCTTAATCTGTTCACCTTCACCTGTGGGGTCACCTATTTCATTTAGCCTTTTATCCTCAGAATGTGCACCTTGGATTATGAATATCTCAACTAACATTGTAGCTCCTTACCTTGCTTTCCTAGCCTTAGGATCGCTACGTCTCTAATCAACCCCAAACCCGTAGTACTCTTTAGCTCAGTGAATTGACCAATGCCAAGTAGTTCTGGTACTCCTACAGCCAAGTAAATCTGCATTAATAAATAAGGGAATACCAGGATTACCTTATTTGTGCCCACAACTCTATCCCATATGGACCAGACTGAGTACATTGTCCCTAGTAGTAGGACACTGTCCATGTCGAGCCAACATCACTATTCCTTGGATTCAAAATTTAGTGTGTGCTTCTCGATCTTCTACGAAGATACACTCGGGCCACCTATCACCCAACTTGCTTCTTCTTTGTGTGTAGCATTAATATTCGTTATCCATCTGTAGTGCATCATTTTTTCTTCTCATCCATTTGTTTCTTTGTAACCTTTTGCATTTTCTCCATGTGGTAATCAATTTCTTCTATGTTTACTAAAGGCTGGAAATCAGGACCATGCAAAAATCTAAAGATCATTCTTGGAGAGACATTTACTCAAATTCCATGCATAGTCAGAACTATAATAGGATTACCTTCCCTCTATAAGTTTCCTTGAGGGAATTATCTCTTCATCTTATCTTTATATGTAGCATAAAATTCCCGCACTAGTGCAGGACAAAACTTTCCTGGAACTGTAGTCAACTTCTAGAACTTGAACTATTTAAATCTGGCCTTAAATCCAGTCATTGCAGACATGCTTGTAGTAATCATTCTTGGTTCAAGGTATATCCCTCCTCTCATATTCCCTATGGCTGGATTCACCTCCAACCCAAAATTATATGTTTTATGTATTCTAGGGAACGCCCACTATTATTTAATGGTGGACACCTGAGCAAGTTCAATGACTAACTAAATTTAAGGGGGGAAGAGGGGTTGCTGAACATCGATTGAGGTCGTATACTTCCCCCTACCACCACCACCACCACTTTTATTCTCCGAGTCTACCTCAAATAAGCTTGATTCTTCTTCCCTTGCATCACCTTCAGATTCTACATTTTCATCATCTTCAGAAAATAATGCAGAGTTTGGTGGGGAAGTGCTTGGTTTCTTCATTCTGATTGTCTTTTTAGGAGAGGTGACTACTTTTGTAGGTTTTTTGTTTCCCCTAAGTAGTGTCTCTCTTATCTGGGCTATCTTATTCATTAGATACTCTGCGAGGTTACCACTCCACTCACTTATTTCCTCATTCATAAAATGGTAATTATACTTGGGAGATGACTTCTTCTTAGTGTTTTTCTTTGAGGATTTACCTTTAGGAGCCATAGTGTCTGTGTGCATACACTTATTAGTGATTACTAAGAAAAGAAAATAAAAACAAAGAGATTGGGTGTTAGTGTGCATATTTTATTTATGTGACGACTGGGGGTATGAGTCGTATACGCTGGTTACGATTCATATTACTGAGTTGTTAGATAGACAAAAGACAAATCAATGTTTATTGGTTAGATTATGAGTCCTCCTAATGATTCATAAGGTTAACTTACAACTCGTTACCAATACTAATAAGCTAACTAGAAATATTTTGTCCTATGCAAGTTTCCCCAGTCGTTACGACTTCTAGTTATGAGTCATAAGGATTGTTTACAACTCTTATATTCAAGTCATAACCATACCAAAACCTATACCTTTCTAATTCTTTATGTTATCAGTGGTTACGAGACTCATAACGACTAGTTACGTATAGGTATGAGTCAAGACCCATATCCACTGCAACCTAAGGGTTTAGCTTAGAGTTGGTTCTAATATAATCCCTAAAATACTCTTCAATACATTGCATTACCATCCCAAAACCATCCAAAAAAACACATAAGAAAAATACTAAATTTAAGTTCACACTCATTTGTACATTTCAAACTCAACTTCTACACAATAGGGTTCAAATTGTTCATACACTTATATTATTTTAACTCAAATAAATTCTTAAATCTCAACCCATATTCATATTCAACTTAAAATATAAAGTTTAAAGTTCAAAAACTTACTTGGGTTGTTGAGATTTGGTTTCTCAATTTCAACACTTTTCTACCTCAAATGCTTATAAATTTATTGAAGTTTGGGAGGAACCAACTTCTTAGTGTATGTTTTAGAGTGATTTTGTTTTTCTTAGAGCTTGGAAATTAGACAACAATGATGGGAGTAGATGATTGGAGTGTTGGGTACCCGATTTAGGTGCCCTTTTTTTGTTTAAAAGGTAAGTCTAGGCCGAGTTGACTCGCGACCCTTGACCTGGTAAGTCTTGTTACAAGTCCTGCATATGACTCATAACCAATGCTTATGGGTCTTTTACTCCTTCCATAAAGATTGGGAACTCTTACGTGGTTCTAGATTTAGTACGACTTAAGGTGATGAATTGTAACCAGAGTTATGACTCATTCTGAGTCATAAGGACTCCAGAAACTACTTACCTGGATATGTTTCTAGTCCCATGTCCTTACAACACCTATTCATGAGTCTTCATTTTAAGTTATGACTCATTAAGAGTTCATATGACCTAAATTCTTAAATTTTTGGCTCGTTTTTGCAATATTTAATCCTTCACACTGAACACACATATTACCCTATAAATTATTAAGTACAAAACATGGGTTTCCTCCTATGCAGTGCTTGATTTAATGTCACGGCATGACGGTGTAAAGTTGGATACTCAATCTTCCGTAAATAGCCTCATGGGTTGCCTCCCATGTAGCATCAGTTTCTACAGTCTGTAAGTTTGCTGATGTATTTTCTACCGATCTACTTGATCTTTCTCCCAAGCATGATATTAAGTTTTTAATTGATCTTGAGTCAGGCACCCAACCTATTTCAATGGAACCTTACCGTATGGCTCCTACCAAGCTTAAAGAGTTGAATTATCAGCTTCAGGATCTTTTAGGTAAGAGTTTTATTAGACCAAGTGTGTCTTCTTGGGGAGCTTTTATCTTTTTCATGAAGAATAAGTATGGTTCTTTGTATATGTGAATTTACTATTGATAACTTAATAAGATGAGGGTGAAGAATAGGTATCCTATACCTCGCATTGATGATCTATTTGACCAGCTTCAGGGAGCAGCAATGTTTTCTAAGATTGACTTGAAGTTCAATTACCATTAATTGAAGATTTATGCTGAGGATATCCCAAACATAGCCTTCAAGACGCGTTATGGTCATTATGAGTTCCTGGTGATGTCTTTTAGGTTGACCAACGCCATAGACACATTCATGGATTTGATGAACCACGTGTTCAAACCTTATTTGGATTACTTCGGCATTGTGTTCATCGATGACATTTTTATGTATTTAAGAAGTAGAGAGGAGCACATACTACATTGGAGGATTGTGCTTCAAAAATTAACAAATCATAAGCTTTATGCCAAATTCTCTAAGTGTGATTTTTGGCTTAAGTTGGTGATATTCCTAGGACATATGGTATCTAAGGATGAGATTATAGTAGATCCAGTAAAGATTAAGGTTATTCGTGACTAGTTTAGTCCTACATCTCCATTAGAAGTTAGTAGTTTTATTGGGTTGGCCAATTATTATAGGCGGTTCATCGAGGGTTTTGCTACTATTATAGCACTAATGAATAGATTGACTCAAAAGGGGTTCCTTTTCAATGGTCCAAGGAGTGTGAGTCGATCTCTGGGAAGCTTAAGGGATTTCTAACTTTAGCCCCTATATTGGTTTTTCCTCTTGGGAGTGAGGGATTCACTATATTTTGTCATACTTTGAGTGTTGGTTTGGATTATGTGTTGATACATAGGGTCGAGTTATTATTTATGCATCAAGGCAGGTGAAGGTTCATGAGTGAAACTGCTCCCTCGTGATTTGGAATTGGCAGCGGTAGTTTTCATGCTTAATATTTGGAGGCATTATCTTTGTGAGTGAATTATTAGATCTTCACGGATCATCATAGTCTTTAGCATCTTATAACCCAGAGAGATCTTAATTCTAAGCAGCATAGATGTATGGAGTTGCTTATAGATTATGACATCTCTATCTTATATCATCCAGGCAAGGAGAACGTGAAAGAGAATGCCTTAAACTGGAAGGCAGTGAGTATGGGTAGTATGGATTCTATCATAGTTTCTTAGAGGTAGTTGGCAAAGTACGTTTGGTCCTTATCTAATTAATTGGTGCGATATAATATTTTTGACCCAAGGAGGATTCTTGATAGTGTTAAGGTGAGATCTACTTTATTGAGTGGATTCAGAGTCATCAATTTGAGGATATAGGACTTCGCATCATCCGTGATCAGGTGTTAAGTGGTGAGTCCAAGAGATCTACAATTATTTTAGGGTGTTTTGAGATATGATGGACGTAGTTATATTTCAAAGGTTGGAGATTTAATTCATGTGATTCTGCTGGAGGCTCACAGGTTCAGATATTCTATTCACCTAGGTACAACTAAGATGTATAGATATTCAAGGTAGCATTATTGGTAGAGTGGTATTAAGAGAGAGATGTGGTGGATTTTGTAGCTCATGTCCTATGTTGTCAGAAGGTAAAGGCTGAGCATCAGAGACCTATTGCTAGATTCAGAGATTACTCATTCCTAAGTGAAAGTGAGAGCAGGTCACCATGGACTTTGTTAATGGGTTGCCTTGCAGTTTCATGGTCCCAATGGTATTTGGGTCATTATGTATTGGTTGACCAAATTGGCATATTTCATTCCTATTTAGAAGTCCTTTAGTACCCAGAGGTTAGCCCATACCTACGTTCATGAAATAGTCCATTTGCATGGTATGTCTATATCTATCATTTTAGATCGAGGCTCAGTGTTCATTTCTAGATTTTAGAGGGATTTTTAGGGTGAGTTGGGTACTAAAGTAGATCTCAGCACATCCTTCCACCCTCAAACTGATGGGAAGTCAAAACGTACTATTCAGGTTCTTAATGATATGCTTCGAGCTTATTTTATGGATTTTGTAGGTCAGTGGGAGAAGCACTTAGCTTTGGAGGAGTTCACATATAATAATAGCTACCATTCAAGTATTGAGATGGTTATATTTGATGCTTTATATGTTAGATGATATTGTTCTGATTGGTTGGTTTAAGACCTCTGACACTACTTCAGGAGTCGTTGGATAAAGTCAAGGTGATTAAGGATATGTTGAGGGCATCTCAAAGTAGGAAGAAGGCTTATGTAGATAGTTGATGTCATACCTTGAGATATGGAGTTTGTGACTGGGTATTGTTTTGTGTATCACCCATAAATGGTGTGATACAGTTCGGGAGGAAGGGTAAACTCAGCCTTAGATATATTGGACCCTTTGTGATCCTTCACATAGTTGGAGAGGTGGCATATGAGTTAGCCTTTCCCCAAAATTTTGTGGTTGTTCAGCCAATTTTCCATGTTTCTATATTACAGAAATATATTCCAGATGAATCTCATGTGTTTAGGTGGGACTCGATTCAGTTGGATGAGCGGTTGACCTTCAAAGAGGAACTTGTGCTCATATAAGCCAATAATGTCAAATGGTTTTGCTCTATAGAGATTTCATTAGTTAAGGTTCAGTGGAGGTACCGCCCATTAGAGTAGGCTACTTTAGAGATCAATAGAGGTATAGTGACCTAGTATCCTCACCTGTTCATGGCTTTAGGTACCTCCTAACCCTTTACTTTTGCAGATGAATGTTCTTTTACTAGTGGACATTGTAATGACCCTCCTGGTCATTTTCTGCATTTTTGCTCATTTTTATATTTTATAGCTTTCCTATATCTTCTCAAAGTCATTTACGACTTGTTAGATCCGATAGTTTGGTTATCGGGTAGTTTATTTAGTTTTTAGAGCCAATTCCCTCTTTCGGAGCTTCGCTGGTTCAAATTGGCTACCATGAGAAAACTTCAGTCAAATGACCTCGTATGCCAATTCTGACTATCCCAACTACTCTGGAATGTTGGTTTTAGGTTAGTTGGATCCTTGGTTTAGGTCCCAAGGCTTCCAGACTTATTTTGTGTAATACCTGGTATTATTCTTAGTTCAGTTCAGCTCCTACTTGCTTGCATAAGAGGCTTAAAGCCTGAAAATTTCACTAAGTGTTGGGGACTTAGTCACTTTTAAGGCCCCTTAACTTCGATGATTTTTAAGTTAGTCTTCCCGAACCTGAGATGTTGGTTGTTGAGTTAATTCATGTTCAGGAGTTTAAGAAGCATGTCTCAAGGAAGTTTTGAATTTTTCGGATGAGGATTGTATAACACCCCGAGTCTGTACCCCGGACGCTACACGGTGCTCATAATCCTGAAGGACCACAACCTAACCCATGACTGGTACCTTCTGCAATAACTGAATGATAATACGATATAATGCAGAATAATGGGCTGAAATGCCATAAGGTTCAAATAACTGAAATAAGGTATCTCAATACCAAAACTGAACAACTGTCTGAACATCTAGTCTGAAAAGCCTCTAACTGAACTGTCTGAACTGTGGAGTTGATGGGATAATCCCCCAACTAACTCCATCTACTGAGATACTGAATGTAATGAGATAATAAAATAAAAGAATATCCTCTAATGATGAGGACTCACAGCTAGTCTACTGCTGCTGGCTGAATCTGAATCTATCTACACGAGATCGGTAACCTAAGCATCCGAACATATGGTATTAAACACCATAGTTTAAGAGAAAAGTATGCGCCAATACGTGTGAATGTGCTTGTTACGACCCAAACTGAGGCCTAGCCGTGACGGATATCCCGAACCATAAAGGCCCAGAACGCCCTTCTCTATCTGTTAATCATTCACAACATTCATCTAATAAAAGAAAATGCGGAAATATAATCGAATATAGAAACATGGTCATACTCTGAATTTAATTTAACAAAGAAGGAAAAACCCAAATATCAACAAAACAACATCTGAACCAGTCTGCGAAATCTCTACTACATCAAAAAATAACAGTTGTCTGAAACTGGGACAAGGCCCCCAGTGAATCTAAACCAAAATAAATAACATAATCTGAAATACATAGGCCTTCTGGAATAAAGAAGGCTCACCAACTACACACATCACTACTATCTGAAAACTCTACGGCCTAGCAGGACCTCTGAACTGAGTTTTAGACCCTGGGAGGAAGGGGGTCAATAAAAATGTACTGGTACGCAGAGCAATCCAAAATAAAGTTTTTCATATAAATAAAATAGTTGAGAGATACTCATAAAACATCATTTAGGATGTAAATTCTAAGAAACATGGGTATTTTTTATAATCATAAAACTTTTCTGTCAATGCAATTTCTGATCTTTGTATTACTTCTGAGTTAGGTGACACTCCCCTACAATTATGATATTCCACGGGCTATATGAAATCTGTCATTGACTCGCAGAGAATCCCCCAACCCAAGTGTGTCTCAAGGGTTGGAATGTCTGAGTCTGATACGCTATAGGGCACTAGGCCAGCATATAATAATATACCCGGATCGACAAATCATGGTTTTGGGCAATGAGTTGTCTGAACTCGTTCCTTATTTGGGGAACCACCTAATCTCTCTTTATTCCCAATTTAAGTCTATTCTAAAACATGCATCATTCTAGTTTCAAAATCTGAAAATCTGATTTCAAACATACATTCTATTATGTTCTAAATTAACATGGCATTATCTGAGTTGGTATTATCACACAAGACTTGGAAGTCCTATTTTCGAGCCATAATGCATCATGCAAGATTCTTTCATTGAAAACTCAATTCAGACCACCCAAACATACAGATAGTATAAGAGATTTCATGTTCTGAAAACTATGCAAAAATTCTCATTCTTTCAATAAATATGTGGTGGTCATGTAATCTTTGACAAACCATGAAACTCTTCTCATTATATATTCATATTCAACTTTGGTCAACATAAACATCCCTCTCTTTTGAAATTAAAATCATAATTCAATCATAGCATTAATCAAGACATTTCATATCATGCTTTTCAAGTTGCATTCAAAACAGTCCATAGCATATGAAAAGTAAAGAAAAATCATAACAAGAGAGGGATTCTTTAGGACTCATGCTCTCAGTTGTATATTCATCCTTCAACACATGCATACATATATATAGAGTTTCAAATCAACTTGGGGGAAGGCCGAAAGACCAAAATAATACTGATCAGGGCTTCTAAAACGTTCTAGTAATCATAAATTCAAAACCCCTTTCTTGAAAATCATGATTTCTAAACCGTTAGCATGAATTAAAGATGGTTTCTTTGCCCATGAAATTTTAGGAAAACCCCACGTACCTTAAATTAATTAGTTTAAAGAGAAGACCTCAAATCTCGATTCGTTCCATGGAAATCTTGAACTTAAGGCTTGATTTTCTTGAATTTCTTGTTCTTGGAGAAAACTCTAGTTTGATCATATTTTGAGAGTGAAGAGGAAGTTTTTGATGTTGTAAAACTGATAGTGATTGATTAATAACGCTTAAGGGGTGATTTAATTCATGTGAAAGGTTTTTGGAGTGAGGGAAAGACCAAAATACCCTTAAGGAACCCAAAAAAAATTGCATAATTGCATCAGTTGACGACTAGGATTGACGGGTCGTCACTCAGGTGATAAGTCATCACTCAGATCGTCACTTTTGTTCTGGTTTTCACCATTCCCTGCCTTAGTCTAACGACCAGTTCTGACGGGCTGTCACACAGCTTATAAGTCGTCAGCCTCATCGTCATATTTTGGCAGACAAACACTTCAAAGTAAAATGAGCATAACTTTCTACTCTGATATCAGATTAATGCGAAACCATTGGAGTTGGAGACAACACTCAAAGAACTTTTATTTGATATATAGTAGGCTACCCAGTTAATCATATAAAAGGAGTTATGGTCGATTGAAGTTGATCCAAGTTTTGACACTCACTAAAACTTGAACGATAGGAAAGCTTTCAACTAGTCCTTCAGTTAAGAGACCTCTATGATCTCAATTCATGCTCAAATAGGTTAACACACTACATAATTTATTAACATGCCAAATTTTCATAGGATTTAAGGCTTTTGGATCATCTACGCAAAGAAATAACAATTTTCGTTCTAGCCCAAAATGCGGGGTGTTACAGTACTGGTATGCAAAGTGAGGTAGACTGAATGCAAGGGTTCATATACATGAACTATAACTGACTAAATAACATAAACATGGTTGAGTGAGAAACACATGCATGAATACAAGAGCTATAACTGAAGTCATAATAATACAGGATACTGAGTTTACGGGTAACATGGATTACTGATAACTGATATACTATTACTCATTGACTGTTCTTGATAGTCCTAATTCTGATAGAACTAGCTAAGTTCTAAACTGAGCTGAGTGACTGTATTTGACAGTCCTGACATTTGTAAAATTGTCTGAGTTCTTTACTGATGACTGAGACTGAGACTGTAGAAAGTAATCATCTAACTGACATGCCCCTTTTTAACTGATTTAGGGTCCAACCTGTATCTCTAGTTAGAAGGGTGTCAATACCGTGCTACGGGTAAGGACAAGCTGGGAGTCACCCTCATCTATTAGGTACTCTAATGAGAATAGTGGGACCCTCAACTGACAGGTTAAGCTGCCTAATAAACCCTAAACTAGCAGGTTTTGATGTCTCAACCTACGCTGGCTACGTAGTTCTGGAATGCAAGGACTGCTTCTAAGGATCACATCCTCTGCTAGCAGGGAGTCCCCATACTTGGGTTCACTTGGTGCTGATCCTACTCCCAACTGAATAGACACTGAATTGATTTCCTAGTTCATTCTAGGCTAGACTGACCTGTTACTAATTGTACTGATTAATTAAACTAAACTGAGTTTACTGAGTTTTCTTGAGTTCTGTAACTGAACTACAGTACTACTGGTCGTGACATGATTGAGACTGTTCTGTAACTGACACTGGCTCTAGGCACACAACTAAATTGTCAGGCATTAAATACCCCCAGGACTTGATAGCATGAAAATAATAAGACATGACAATTCTTGAATACTTGACAATAGTCAACAACTCACAATACGATCTATAAGCCATTTCATCAAACACTTGAGAGTCATAAACTTACACATGAATAGAAATGCATACTAATACATCATAATTTCATTAAACCAATCTCATGAGCATTCCATCAAACACATACAAGGTATAGCTTTAACATGGAAGGCATTGTGAACATGTGGGTATAGCATAAGTTTATCATTTAGACCACCAAAGAATCACAAAAGCACCATACTCTCAATTTAGCATTTTATCAAACACATGGTAGGCGTAGGTTTATACTTAGGTATGATCAACAATGCTAATACATCATGACTTCATAATTCAAGGGTTTCTACATAAGAGAATCAAAATTCAACTTACATGTTATCATAATATCAAGAAACACATAAACATTTCAACTTGGAACATATTCCACAACATCAACATGATTACATTCAAACCCACAACATGGAAATCACAATTCATGTTTTTGTAAAAGAAGTTTCTTGAACTATAAGGGTGGAAGGTACCCTTGGATGAACACTTTGCATACCTCGTTCAAGAATTTCTGGAAATTAATGGTGGAAATCTTGAGTTCTTGATTTAAAATTAAAAAAGAAAAACCTAAGGCTTGTTCTTGATAGAAATTGAGAAAGAATGTGTCTATTTGCTTCCTAGGGTATTAATTTCGTGTTTTGGGGGCTGAGAGTTGGGGGAAAAAGACCCAAATACCCCTAAGAATGTGGTCTTTTAATGAGTGAAAACTGGATTGCTGACATGCAGGTCAACACGGAGCGTCGATGGCACCGATGTGATACCCAATGTGTCACACCAAGATCGCTCCGACTCACTGGAATTTGACGCTTCTAGCTGGGGAAAGTATTAACCAATGCGATAGGCCATACGGCGCGCCAAGATCGCATTGGTACACTATTTTGTGATTTCAAAGTAGCTTCAAACCAAGTCCGAAAAATCTAAAACTTATCCGGGAACACCTATTGACCTTCCTGATCATGAATTAACTAAAATATAGACATAAGGACTTTAAGGTCGCAAAATGAGATTGCCAACTTTTGAAGGCCTAAAATAAACTAAGTCTGAATACTTATCATGAATTTTCTAAGTCGGGGACCTCTTAACAAGCTTAAAGGACTGAATTAAGATAGGAATTTTGCGGGGTTTTACAATATCTCCCCCTTAGCAACATTCATCCTCGAATGAGACTGACTAAACTGAGAGTACTAGTAGGATGAATCTACTTACTGTACATGAACATCTGGGACATGACTGTAGAACCAATATTACTGATATACTAAATTATCACACTGAACATGCATATCTGATGCATGAGTACATAACTGAGATGGTTCATGAATACATGAATAGGAGTACTAATAAGTTGAGTTTCTCATACTAAACATACATATATGATTCATGGATACATGACTGAACTAACTCATGAATATATGAATGATCATGCAATGGTATTTTATACCAAGTTTGTAACTGAAATCAGAATATGAAACTGAATAAGCTTAGGGAAAAATATTACCTTGGGATGAGTTTGAGTTTATGGAGAAGAGGAGAGGATAATTGGTCTGCATGTCTGCCTCTTCTTCCTAAGTATCTCCCTCAACGGGCTGATTCCGCCAAAGAACTTTGACTAGAGGGACTTCTTTGTTCCTCAATTTGTGAGTCTAATAGTCAAGGATTTTGACTGGAATCTCTTCGAAAGAGAGGTTGTTCTGAACATCTATGCCCTCTATAGGGACTAAAACTATTGGTTCACCTATGCACTTTTTTAGCGAGGAGACATGGAACACTGGATGGACTGAAGATAAATCTAAAGGCAATTTGAGCTCGTACGCTACTTTGCCAAAACGACTGAGAATTTTGAAGGGACCGACATATCGGGGACTGAGCTTTCCCTTATTGCCGAACATCTTCACTCCCTTTATGGGAGATATTTTCAAATACATGTAATCTCTAATCTTGAACTTGAGATCTTTTCTGTGTACATCTGCGTACAATTTCTGTTGGCTCTGAGCTATCTTAAGCCTTTCTATGATAAACTAACTTTTCCTAAGGTATCGAATACTAGGTCAGGCCCTACAACTGTGGCCTCACCCACCTTGAACCAAGTGATTGGATATCTGTATCTCCTACCATAGAGAGCTTTAAATGGAGTCATCTAAATACTGGAATGATAGTTGTTGTTGTATGAAAACTCAACCAAAGGCAAGTGGTCATCCCAACTACCTTTAAAATCTATTGCACACGCTCAGAGCATATCTTCCAAAGTCTGAATGTTCCTTTCCTCTTGACCATCTATTTGGAGATAAAAGGTTATACTGAGATGAATTCGGGTACCAAGACCCTTTTGGAATGCCTTTCAGAAATGAGAGGTGAACTGGGTACCTCTATCTGTGACTATGGATAATGGATCACCGTGCAATCTGACCAACTCTTTGATATAGAGTTTGGTCTAATCCTCCGCTAATACAAGGTATGTACTGGAAGAAAGTGAGATAATTTGGTCACCCTGTCTACGATGACCCAAACTAAATTGTGTTGATGAAGAGTATAAGGCAAACCCATCACAAAGTCCATGTTCACTTCTTCCCACTTCCAAGTAGGGATACTGAACTCCTGCATGGATCTACGTGGCTTCTGATTCTCAATCTTAACCTACTGACATGTTGAGCACTTAGCCATAAATACTGGAAAGCCTCTCATCATCCCACTCCACCAATAGATCTCTCACAAATTATGGTACATCTTAGTGTCCCCTGGATAAATAGTATAATGCACACCATGTGCCTCTACAAGAATTTGCTACCTCAATTCATCCACACCTGGCATACATAGATGACCTTGACAATGCAAAACACTATCTCCCCCTTGGAAGAAAACCTCCACCTTGTTATCTCTGACAGATTCTTTCAACTTGTCTACATTGGGATCTCTATCCTGCTTTTCCTTTACTTCAAAAACTAGAGATGATTCTGAACTATTTCGAACCCACACAATACCCTCTGCTAAATCAACTAAGCAGATACCTAGTCGGGAAAGCTGATGAACTTCCTGAACTAACTTTTCTTACTGTCTTTAACATGAGCAACACTATCCATAGACAGTTTACTGAGAGTATCAGCCACTACATTGGCCTTTCCCAGGTGATACAGAACACTCATATCATAGTCTTTCAACAACTCCAACCACCATTTCTAACGAAGGTTTAAGTATTTCTGAGAAAACAAATACTAAAGGCTTTTGTGATCTGTGAACATATCTACATGCACCCCATACAAGTAGTGTCTCCAAATCTTTAAGGCAAACACTACTGCTGCTAACTCGAGATTATGAGTCAAATAATTCTTCTCATGGGGTTTAAGTTGTCTAGAGGCATAGGCTATAACCTTACTATGTTGCATCAGGACACAACCCAAACCTGCTCTAGATGCATCACGGTACACCATAAACCTATTTGAACCATCTGGAAGATTCAAAACTAGAGCTGAGGTGAGTCGAGTCTTCAACTTCTAAAAACTCTTCTCACATGAATCTGACCACTGAAATTTAACTTTATTCAGAGTCAATATGGACATAGAGAATGCAATAGATGAAAATACCTCAACAAACCTCCTATAATAGCCAGCCAAACCCAAGAAACTCCTGATATCTGATGGAAATATGGGTCTGGGCTAGTTTCTCTCCACTTTGGTCTTTTGGGGATCTACCCTAATGCCATCACCTAAAATGATATGGCCAAGAAATGGTACTGACCTTAGCCAAAATTTGCACTTACTGAATTTGGTGAATAACTGATGATTTCTGAGAGTCAACAATACTATTTTGAGAAGGTCTGCATGATCATGTTCACTGTGGGAGTAAACCAGGATGGCATCTATGAAACTATGATAAATATGTCCACGTACTGCTTGAACACACGGTTTATCAAGTCTATAAAAGATGCTGAAGCATTGGTAAGACCAAAGGATATAACTAAGAATTCAAAGTAACCATACTGGGTTCTAAAAGCTGTCTTTGGGATGTCACATTCTCTGACACTGAGCTGATGATAGCCTGATCTGAGGTCTATCTTAGAAAAGTAACTAGCGCCCTGAAGTTGGTCATACAAGTCATCAATCTAGGAAGGGGATACTTTTTTTTTATCGTGACCTTATTGAGATGATGGTAGTCTATGAACATTCTAAGAGAATCATCTTTCTTATACACGAATAAAACTGGCGCACCCCAAGGGGATACACTGGGTCTGATGAATCCCTTTTCTAAGAGATCCTTCAACTATTTTTTCAATTCTCTGAGTTCTACAGGTTCCATTCTATATGGCATAATAGATATGGGCTGAGTATCTGGGAGAAGATCAATTTCGAAATCAATTTCTCTTTTGGGAGGAATTCTGAGAAGATCTTCGAGAAATACATCTGGGAATTCATATGCTACTGACACTGATTCAAGAGTAGGGGTTTCTGAACTGGAGTCCTTGACTCACACCAGGTGATAGACACATACCTTAGATATCATTTTTCTCTCCCAAAGGTAAGAAACAAGTTGACCCCTAAATGCTGAAGTATTACCCCTCCACTCTAGGATGGATTCATTTGGGAACTGGAACTGGACAATTCTATTTCTGCAGTCGACTGAGGCATAGCAGGAATGAAGCCAATCCATGCCGAGAATGATATCAAAATCAGTCATCTCTAATTCAACTAAGTCTGCTGAAGTTATTTTCTGAGATACCATAACCAGATAGTTCCTATATACCTGTCGGGCTGCGATAGATTTACCCACTGGGGTAGAGACTGAGAAAGCCTCTGCTAGAATTTCAGGACTGACTTCGAAATCAACTGCCATATAAGGAGTAACAAAAGATAAGGAAGCTCCTGGATCTAGTAAAGCAGAAACATGTATATGAAAAATCTGTAACATAGCAGTGACCATATCAGGAGAATTTTCCTGATCCTGCCAGGACTGAAGAACATAGAGTCTATTTGGACGTTTCCCACTGGTGGCACTAGATGAGGCACCCTGCTAATTCGGGCGACCAGACTTAGCTGAAGGACGATTTCGCTGACCCTGAGAACCTGACTGGGGACAATCTCTGACTCTATGACCTGGCTTGCCACATCTAAGAAAAACATCACTGCCAGCTCTGCAAATACCCTGATGGTTCTGGCCACAAGTCTAACAAAGAGGATTGGTTCAGGCATTTCTAATACTACCCTATCTCTATTGCCCTCTCTGAATTTTGGCACTGGAGCACTAGCTGAGGATGGAGTTTGAACTAAATATTTTGGGTAGAACTAAGAACGATTCCTACCCTCTGACTTAGGCTGAGCAAAGTTGAAACTACATATTCTAGCTCTCTTGTTTTACTTCTCTCTCTCCTTATTCTTCTGCTCCTCTATCTGCTGGGCATGGATCATCAACCTAGCTAAGTCCATCTTACTAATCAACATTGTCGTCCTACACTCTTTGACCACACTATCATTCACCCCAGACATAAACTTACTCATTTGGGATCTGTTATCTGCCACCACATGAGGAGTGTATCTAGTTAATTGAGTAAACTTGAGAGAATACTCTTTCACTGTCATATTTCCCTACTTCAGATTAATAAACTCTAACACCTTAGCTTCTCTTAGCTCTAGGGGAAATAATCTATCTAGAAAAGCAGTGGCAAACTCCTTTCGTTCCATGGGCTCTGCATCTACGGCCCTCTCTGCTTTCCACTGTTTAAACTAACTGTGATCCATATCCTGCAATTGATATACAGCTAGCTTAGCACTCTCACTAGAAGTCACCCCCATAATATCAGTAATATTTTGAACCTGATCAAGATACTCTTGAGGGTCGAAATAAGACTTAGATCCAGAAAAATATGGAGGGTTCATTCGGGTGAAGTCTCAAATCCTGGAAGCAGTGGTATTGGCCACTAGGTTGACCAGAATGGTATCTGGGCATTTATTCTAGGCTTCCACAGAATGAGCCAGGGTGGTGAATGCTGCTTTGAACTCGACTTAGGAGATAAGTTTGCCCAAAGGATTGGGCTGGTCGGGATGAGGGGATGCTTGATCTCCCTTTCCTCTTCCCTCGGTCCTCTTTTGAGGCATTTTCTGTAACCGAAAAAGAAACTAGGATTAGAAAGAGAGTTTAACTGGAGCTCATGCACGCTCACACAACATAAATACTGAAAGAAGGAAAAATGTTCCTAAAACATCTCATAGCTTCCTGTAATAAATAAGGTGCGCTACACACCCATGCATAAGACTCTACTAGATGCGGCTTTCAGACTTCCTAGGACATTGTTGACTGTCTCTGATACCAAGTTTGTAATACCCTGAGTATGTACCCCGGATGCTACATGGTGCTCATAATCCCAAAGGACAACAAGCTAACCCATTACTGGTACCTACTTCAATAACTGAATAATAATACTATATAATGCGGAATAATGGGCTGAAATGCCATAAGGTTCAAATAATTGAAATAAAACTGAAATAAGGTATCTCAATACAAAAACTGAACAACTGTCAAAACATCTAGTCTGAAAATCCTCTAACTGAATTGTCTGAACTGTGGAGTTAATGGGACAATTCCCCAACTAACTTCATCTACTGAGATATTGAATGTAATGAGATAATAAAATAAAAGAATAGCCTCGAATGATGAGGACTCACTGTTAGTCTACTGCTATTGGCTGAATCTGAATCTATCTACACGTGATAGAGAACTTGAGCGTTCGAACCTATGGTATAAAACACCATAGAGTAAGAGAAAAGTATGTGTTATTACGTGTGAATGTACTGGTATGCAAAGTGAGGTATGCTGAATGTAAGGGTTCATATCCATGAACTATAACTGACTAAATAATATGAACATAGCTGAGTGAGAAACACATGCATGAATACAAGAGTTGTAACTGAATTCATAATAATACAGGATACTGAGTTTATAAGGAACATGGATTACAGATAACTGATATACTGTTATTGAGTGAGTATTCCTGACAGTCCTGATTCTGATAGAACTAGCTGAGTTTTGAACTGAGTTGAGTGACTGTATCTGACAGTCCTAAAATTTATAGAACTTTATGAGTTCTTTACTGATGACTATGACTGATTCTGTAAGAGGTAATCATCTAACCAATATGTACCTTTTTAACTTATTTAGGTTCCAACCAGTAACCCCAGTTGGAAGGGTGTCAATACCGTGACACAGGTAAGGACAAGCTGAGAGTTACCCTCATCTGGCAGGTACTCTAATGAGAATGGTGGGACCCTCAACTGATAGGTTAATCCACCTAATAAACCCTCAACTAGCAGGTTTTGATGTCTCAACTTATGCTGGCTATGTAGTTCTGGAATGCAAGGACTGCTTTTAAGGATCACACCCTCCGCTGGCAGGTGAGTCCCCATCCTTGGGTTCACTTGGTGTTGAATCCTACTCCCAACTTAATCAATACTGAACTGATTTCCTAGTTCATACTAGGTTGGACTGACCTGCTACTGATTGTACTGATTAACTGAACTGAACTGAGTTTACTGAGTTTTCTTGAGTTTTGAAACTGAACTAGAGTACTACTGATCATGACATAATTGAGACTGTTTTGTAACTAACACTGGCTCTTGGCACACAACTAATTTTTTTGGTATTAAATACCCTCAGGACTCAATAGCATGAAAATAATAAGACATGATAATTCTTGAATACTTGAAAATAGTCAACAACTCACAATACGATCTATAAGCCATTTCATCAATCACTTGAAAGTCATAAACTTGCACATGAATAGGAATACATACTAACACATCATAATTTCCTTAAACCAATTTCATGAGCATTCTATCAAACACATACAAGGTATAGTTTAAACATGGAAGGCATTTTGAACATGTAGTTATAGCATAAGTTCATCATTTAGACCACCAAAGGATCACAAAAGCACCATAGTCTCAATTTAGCATTTTATCAAACACATGGTAGGCATAGGTTTATACTTAGGTATGATCAACAATGCTAATACATCATGACTTCATAATTCAAGGGTTTTTATATAAGAGAATCAAAATTCAACTTACATACTATCATAATATCAAGAAACAAATAAGGATTTCAACTTGGAACACATTCCACAACATCAACATGATTACATTCAAACCCACAACATCAAAATCACAATTCATGTTTTTGTGAAAGAAGTTTCTTGAACTCCAAGGGTAGAAGGGACCCTTAGATGAACACTTTACATACCTTGTTGAAGAATTTCTGGAAATTAATGGTGGAAATCTTGAGTTCTTGATTTGAAATTTTAAATAAAAACTAAGGCTTGTTCTTGAGAGAAATTGAGAAAGAATGTGTCTATTTTTTTCCTAGGGTATTAAATTTCATGTTTTGGGGGTTGAGAGTCGGGGAAAAAAAACCCAAATACCCCCAAGAATGTAGTCTTTTAATGAGTAAAAACTGGATTGCCGACGTGTAGGTCGAAGAGGTGCATCGATGGCACCAACACGATATCCAATGCATCGCGCCAAAATCATGCCGACTCACTAGAATTTGACGCTGGTAGCTGGGGAAAATATTAACCAATGTTATAGGCCATGTGGCACACCAAGATCGCATTGGTACACTATGTTGGAATTTCAAAGGAGCTTCAAACGAAGTTCAAAAAATCCAAAACTTGTCTGGGAATACCTATTGACCTTTCAGTTCACGAATTAACGAAAATATCAATATTTAAAGGACTTTAAGGTTTCGAAATGAGATTTCCTTCTTTCAAAGGCTTAAAATAAACTATGTCTCAATACTTAGCTAGAATTTTCGAAGTCTGGGACCCCTTAACAAGCCTAAAGGACTGAATGAAGCTAGGAATTTTGCGGGGTATTACAGATTGGGTCATGTTTGGATCACGATTATAGCAGATCATCGTGATAGCATCGCATTGTGGTGGTTATAGCAATGGAGTCCTCATTGCATTGCAATGACATGTTAATCCTCATTCCAGTTACGAATTTATATGTCTGAGGGGCAATTATGTCTTTTCTCCTCAACCCAAATTGTAAATTTATGACTTAAAGCTTTAGTTAGGGCATTATTTGGCCATCTTCTCCAATTTTCTCTCAAAATCAAACCCTCTCCTCCCCCAAGATCATCAAATTCCATTACTTTCTCTCCAAGAAAATGAAGAATTCAAGTTCCCCAATCCAATAACATTCAAGAAAGCATCAAGATTGGTGTTTTTCTTTCAATCTTAAGGGTTTAAGGTATGTGTAATATTCATCCATAGGACCTTTTCACCCATGGAGTCCAAGAATCCCTTTTTATGTTTTAAATTATGAATTGTACATGATTAAGTTGAATTAAGCCCATGAACATCTTGATAATTTGATCTCAAGTTGTGATTACACGTGTTTTCGGTGGAATGAGAATATTGAACTCTTTTCATTTAAAAACTTAATTCATGGTTTTAGTATTCTAACTATGTTATTATCACGAGATTTACCCATTCCCATGCTTAAGTTAATGACTCTCATGTGTTTGATGAAATGTCTAAGTGTTAGATTTTGAACAATGATTCCCTACTATGGTTTCAAAGCTTTTATATGTCCTTATTGTTATTTCCATTCAGTGTTGGAGGGTTATGAATACCTGATACTTAGTTGTCTACATAATTTCAGTATCTTTATAATGATTTCAGATATACCATTATCATTCTGATTCAGTTAGTTATTATGGTCAGTTGTTTGTTTAGTTAAGCTTAGTTTAGTCCAGTAATTGGTGTCAATTCATCTGGAAGTAGAATTTAGCACCGAGGAAATTACAAGGATAGTGGCTTCCGTGTTAGTTAGGAAAAGTCTTTAGTAGCAGTCCTTGTAATCCAGAACTACATAGCTAGCATAGGATATGAGGATTTACCCATTATCTTAGGCTTGACTTCCTCTTAGGGGTCACCCATTAGGTAGGCTTGACACCTTGGTCCTTTGGGACATCGGTTTAGTGGATCCACACAGCCATGTGTTAGTACCCATGGCATGGTATTGACACCCTTCAAAATGGGGTTATAGGTTGGACCCCGATTAGCTCAGATTAAGGCATGTCGATTAAATGATACCTCCCACAGTCTCAGTTCAGTGTTTAGTATAGAATTCAATTCAGGTTTGCTTGACCATAGCATACAGACTTCTAGTTATTCAGTTATCAGATTTCAATAATTCAATTTATAGATTATTTCAAAAACATTATATGCTTGGTCTTGCATTCTCAGTACTTTAGTTTTCATGCATGCATACTCAGTTAACTCATTCTATTCAGTCAGTCATTATATTCATGCACAATTAACCCATGCATTTCAGCCTAACCTTATCTCATATACCAGTACATTCAAAGTACTAATCATATACTTTTCTTTGTTCTATGATGCATTATATCATAAGATCGGACGCTCAGTTTCCTAACTGTGCTTAGATAGTTCAGCGTTACAGCAACAGTAGCAGTAGTGAGTCCTCATCCTTCGAGGACAAGTTTATTTTTTATTCAGTTATTTCAGTATTTCTAATTACAGTCAGTTGGAGTTAGTTGGGGGTTTGTCCCATCAACTCCATAGTCAGTCAGTTAGAGGCTTTTCAGATATTCAGACAACCAATTATTTTTATCAGCTTTATCAGTCTTGACAGATATTTTTAGTCTTATGAATTCAGTTGTATTTTTAGTATCTAAACCTTATAGCCTTATCAGTTATTTTCCGTGTATGTCTATTGTCATTATATTATTTAGTTCTCATAGAAGGTAATAGCTCATGGGTTAGTTTATGGTCACTTGTGATCGTAAGCACCATTGTCACGACTAGGGGGTAGCATCGGGTCATGATATTTTGGGCTATTGGTCGTAAGTTAAGAAAAATGACACTTAGGTGTGGGACTCATTTTTCATTTAAAAAATATTGGATAGAAATTTTGACCATGCCATTGAGTCTAAAACATAGAATTTGAAAGGGTACCATAGTTCGTTTGGGAATATAGGATTCTAGATAATTCCCAAGGGGTTATGCACTAAAAATTTCAAGTCTCCAACAGGTGCATTGCAACTGGTGTGACCACTAAAGTGTCCCTTTAGGTGCTTTAGTGGCTATATGGCGCTTAATCAGCCTTGACAGCCTCGCAATTGTCGCTTTAATGGCCAACTATTTTAGTGCCACTTGTCCGCTTAAGCGGCCTGGCGTCAGCACGCGGGTACCAATTTAGTGGTACCTGGTACTTATAAACCCCCTCCCCCACTTAGCCCGATTTCTCTCTTTGTTTTACCCATTTTCAAGATAGTAAAACCCTAAAAAGTGTGAAATCTTTGGAAAATCTTTAGTGGGTAAGCGTTTGTGAACAAAATTATGTGATTCTTCTCCGAATTCTCGGTAAGCTTTCATCAATTCCATGATTAAATCCTTCATATTTTTAAAAAATCCCTAAAATATTGGTGGGTTAATTTTATCACCATTTGAGCTTTAAATTTACCCAATGTTCCTTGATCATAGAGGGGTGCATTGACGATTTCAAAAGATTTATTCCGAAAGCAGGCTCCACATGGAATTTTTACATAATTTTAGACCCAAAGCATAAAAATACAATGTGGGTACCATATTTTTCATTTTGATAAGTAGATTATGATTCTGATAGCAGAACATCTTACGGAAGCTCTTCGGAAGGGAAATTCATTGATATAGCAGATTTCATCGGGCATTCTTCGATGTCAAGGTTGTCTAGGTTCACCCTTATTTTTGATTGATATTAATATAAGTATAATTATAATAATGTATTAGATATTGTTTGGGAAATAGGTCTCGGAGGTGTACGTAGTATAATTTGAGACTTCTAGTCTATTTAGTAACCATAAATTAGGCGTAATTGACTTAGTTTCTCATGTTTTAGTAGAGTTTTCTATCTTAGAGATTAACATGAATAATTTAATATATAAAAGTGGATTTAGATACCTTAACCCATTTCGAGGAAAATTTTTCATGAGAAATGGATTTCGAGGATTAGACATAGGCCCCTCTGACCTACCTTAGGCCAAGATTATGATTAGGTAATTATAACTTTATAGGCCAACTGTATCCTTTATATTGTATATTTGGTAGATTGAAAATGGTAGTTACATGGTTATTATTCAATTTGAGGGATTGGGATTTGATACAAGTTTCGATTCATGTCCAGCATTTGATTATATGAGTTCTGATTTAAGTCTGGCAAATGATAATTATATTGATGATATAAGTTCTGATTCGATTTTTGTGTTGAGAGGTATTTATGGTATGTTATGACATGTATGGGATCATGATTATGGCTCAATATTTGTAAATCTATGGAATTTCGGTTATTTACTTTCTTGATTGCACCCTTCGAGCTTATGGGAGCCAGCATTTGATTATTTACTTTTTTGCACTTATTGGCTTATGGGGGATAATTTAGTAGTTATAGTTGTGTAATTGTTACATTGTTATTCTGGGTTTATTTATTTATGTACATCAATTGGAATATTACTCTAGGTTTACCCATTTACCTTAACTTAGTTTATTTGCCTTGCATGTTATTGTACTTATATTATGATTTAGCTCAGTCGGCCAATGACGTCTACTGAGTACCCATGGTTTTGGTATTCATACTACACTTCTGTTTTTTTTGTGCAGATCTGAGTACTAGTGGCCGTCGTTGACTACTCGATCGTGCTTATTTGAGTTAAGAGATAGGGTGAGCTCTCAGAGTCGGAGTTTCCTCTTTCCTTCTATTACCTATATCTAGTATTTCATCATTCAAGACTGAGTTATATTTGACTATTTAGTACATATGTTCCTTTTGCTAGTAGCTCTTATACCGACACTACTAGGTCGTGGGATGTTATCACTATCTATATTTATTTTCCAAATTATTATTAGTGTTCAAATTATTGTGTGTAAGTCCTTATTTGTAGATTCCCAAATTTTATGTTTTTTCCACCAATCTAGCGCATTTGTTCTAGCTCTGAGTTATAGCTTAGCTTACCTAATGGTGGGGAAAAGAAGGTGCCATCATGACTCGTAAATGGGGTCGTGACACAAATAATGCTACCTCAAGTCTCTGTACATCTTGTTGGCACTCGGATGTATGGATTAATTGAAATTATAAGGTACGTCCAGAATAGTGGAAATCAAGTTACTCACCCGAGGTGCACACAATCGACCCCTAATTCATATGGACCCTTTGTCATCTAGAATGGCCTCATTTGCCTTCCCTTGTAACACTTTTTCCCTAATATTGTTCAATTTTTTATCCTTAAACTATTATGGTTCAATTTCTTATCCTTAAACTATCATCTTTTAATCTGATCATAGAAAGTGGACCTATTCTCCACATGTGCTAATACCTTGCCTTCACTAGTTTCTTTCAATCTCAAAAAACAACTAGCAAAAGAGCATACCTCTCTCTCTAATGGGCGATGGACGCCTCTAGAAATGTTAGGCTTCTCGTGCTCACACATTTTTGGCTTAGTGCATCCGACACAACATGAGCATTAACCGAGTGATACGAGATTGACATATGATAATATTTAATCAACTTCATCTATCTCCTATATTAGATTCAGATCCTTATAAGTGAACACGTACTACAAGCTGCGATGGTCGGTGAAAACCTCACACTTCACCCTATAAAGATATTGTCTCTAAATTTTCAACACAAACACTAAGATTGATTGCTATCTCTAAGTCATGCATGGGGTAGTTTTTCTCAGAAGGCTTCATTTGCCTCAAAGCATAAGCAATTACATGTTTTTCCTACATCAATACAACTCTAAACCCAAACATGAGTTATCAAAGAATAATAAAATCCTTACCCTCGATAGGAAGGGTCAATACTGGAGCTAAAGTCAACACAATTTTGAGCTTTTGAAAGCTCTCCTCACATTTGTTATCCAATTCAAAAGGAAATTCTTCCTGAGTCAAATGGGTCAGGTATGAAGCAATGGCAGCAAAATATTTAACATAAAAGTGATAGTAATTGGCCATCCCCACAAAACTATAGATTTCTATTACGTTCATCAATCTAGCCCAAGAAGGACACCAAAAAAGCCAGAATTCACACTTAGAGTACTTAGCATACAGGTGTTTCTCCTTCAACAATTTCAATATGGTACGCAAATAAGCTTCATGTTTTTCCTCACTTTTATAATAAAAAAGTATATCATCAATAAACAAAATGACGAATAAACCCAAAAAGGGCTTAAACACTCTATTCATCAAGCTCATGAAATCAGTTTGGGCATTGGTCAAACCAAAAGACATAACTAAAAACCTATAGTGTCCATAACGAGTTTAGAAAGCAGTTTTTGGGATGTTCTCTGCCCTAATTTTTAGTTGATGATAATCGACCACAAATCAATCTTAAAAAACATTGAAGCTCCTTATAACTGGTCAAACAAATCATCTATTCTAGGTAAGGAATATTTGTTACAAATGCTCACCTCATTCAACTGGCGATAGTCTATACATATCCTCATACTACCATCTTTGATTTTCATAAATGACACTAGTGCACCCTAAGGAGAGACACTTGGGTGAATGAATCCCTTTTCTAACAACTCTTACAACTAGGATTTCAACTTTCTTAACTTGATAACTGTCATACGATATGAAGGAATAGAAATAGGTCTAGTTTCAGCCTCTAAGTCTATACAGAAGTCAACTTTCTAATCTAGAGGCATACTTGGAAGATCATCTGAAAACACTTCTAAGAAGTCACATACCACTAGAACGAATGCTATAGGAGGGGCCTAGATTTATCCTCCTGAAGATGGGCTAAAAAACTCCTACACCCCCTATTTACTAGTTTCTAGGAATGAATTGCATATACTACCCTTAGGGTACTAGTCCTAAAGATACCATTCCACTCTAACTTCTCTCTCCTAGGCATTACCACAGTAATAGTTTTGGTAAAATAGCTAAGAATAGCATGATAAGGGGAAAACCAACCCATCCCTAGAATAACATCAAACTTCTCCATGTCTAGAATAACTAAGTATATCGGGGTCTTAAACCCCATGAACATAATAGGGCATGCACGATATACTTGATCAACACACAGGGACACCTCAACCGATGTAGACACATATATATGAGTAACAAGATATTCACAGTCCAAGTCCCAACTAAAAGCAAATTTCATAGACATAAAAAAAAGGTGGATTCGAGATCAAACAATATAGAAGCCATATGATCACATATAAGAATAGAACCTGTGATCACCACGTCGGAATCTTTCATTTCTAGATAAAATAGAACTGCATGAAGATATTCCTTATCACCACCCTGACTACCACCTCTACCACTCTATGCTCCACTTTAACTCACTTGTTCTCCTTCTCAATTTTCCTAGTTGCCAGCCTAGCCTATACTCTGCGTCCACCTTGTGGATGACCTCTATTGTTTCCTCCACAACCTCAACCTGCCATAACTAGAGTAGTAGAATCTAGTTGGTATATCAACTAGCTTGCAGATAAAAAATTCAGGAAATTTCTCCTTACATGTCCCATAAATCCACATTTAAAGTATTTGGGGCCCAAAGTAGGCCTCTAAATTAAAGAAAAAAAAAGAAGAGGATATGTAGCTATCAGCTCAAGAAGGCTGATAACCAACCCTAGATGGACCCCCTACTAATACTTGATAGTTGAATAGTAGGGCTTAGAAGAACCTCGCCTCTTTGATAAAGTACCACTAATTGGCCTGAGGTCCGAGCCTTCTTCTATTCTTCTTTTACCACATCCTATTTCTCAAGTACTTCAGCATTCTTGGAAAATTCAACAACATACTAAAAAGACTTACCAGGCATGGATAAAAATAAGGTAACTAATGTAATCGTCAAGTTCAGACCCTTCACAAAATATCTAATCCACTCATCTTCTGAGTTAATCAAATCTAGGGAATAATAATATAGAGCATAAAACTTACAATCATAGGCTACCACAAACATATTAACCTACTTTAACCTCAAAAACTCATCCTTCTTCATTCACGATAAATGTGGGGAACTTATTTCTCAAGGAATAATTTTAAAATTGAGGCCCTGTAAATAGAGGTAAGGCAGCTTTCTACTCCACAAATGACCTCCACTAATGCTTGGCTTCATTCCATAGCTGAAAAGAAACAAACTCTGAACCGTACCTTTTAACAATACCTATCTTATGTAGACATTTGTAATAATGTATTAGGAACTCAAATTTATCCTCAGACTCTTACCCTGGAATGTTGGGGGTTTAATCTTCATGAACTTGCAAAATAGTCCATCCTTGATACTATAGAAATGACCTATTGGAAGTCTATGAGTGATGGTCGAAAAAATTATAGTGTAATTAGTGTCAGCTAAGCTACCCAAGAATCCCAACACCAATTGAATAACCCCTACAGATAAGAGAACTTGATCTGCATCATCTAGTGTTGGCACCATATGCTATCATCTATTCTTTCTCAAACACCTCCTCTTCATCTTAAGCATGGTCTAGGGAATTCTATGGAGGGTAGGGAACAGTGATCTCTACCTTCCCGATCTCCCAACTACCTGTGCTCCACCCCCAATAGGCGTTGCTCCCTGTCCTCTCTTTTTTTCTCTGCCTCTAGCCTGAGGCCTTCCCAGGACAGTAGCCTCGGCAATGGGTACAAGTGTTGTTGTAGGTGATAACGTGGGTGCTACTGCTGCTACTTTGGTGAAATGAGCATTAGCCATCATCGAACAAGCATGAAAGGATTAGATACCAATTTGAATCACCAGAAAACAATTGGAATCAAGTTATATCACAAAAAATAAAAGAAAAAAGATCATTCCTAAAGTCTCATAACCTTTCAAACAAAAGTGCAGACATCTTTGTACCTTTCTGCAGGACTCTACTAGGCCTATTCTTGTACAATGAGATCTACGGATCTAGTGCTATCATACTATCTCTCTGACAGCCCAACAGGTCATGATTGGCACCCGCCCTAAACTATGATAGGATAACTATGTTATGCTTACTTTTACTTACTTAAGTGTCATCTCCACATTCATTATATTATTAACTTATGTGTTTTTCAATAAATTCTAAATGTCTCATTCAATCATTACAAAAATTTCAAACATCATTATCCAAAAAAGGTAATAGAGAGTGGAAACCTCTATCTAATACAATTCCCCAGGACATAAGTCACTATACAAGAACACTTAAAGAGAAAAATTGAGTCTAAACTATTATAAATATCATAAAACATAATAGGAGGAAATTGTCTTAGTCTCGGATCAAAGGACATAATATCATAAAAGATCTGAAGACTTTCCATACATGGTGCTCACCCTAAAAATCAGGATTGAATCACTATCTAGAGCCAAGGTCGCATGTCAATTATTGGAATATATAGAGCCAAGGTCGTGTTTCAATCACTGGAATATGTTCTGAACTCAACAAAAAGAAAAGTACAGGTAGCATCAGTACATCAACAAGCATTGGTAAGCATCATAGGTCGACTAATTTTACAATGTACAAGTAAGCAAGTTAAACAAGTGCAAATGCAATCATAATAAGATTTATAATCAATGATATCAGTCAAACAACATATCATAATTCCTCATATAATTACACTCACAAGATCACTTTGTAGGTTTTCATACTTAAACATTTTCATCAATCATTCATTATCATGTATATTTATCAAATGGCACTTAATACATGTGAATGAGTATATGTATGCAAGATGTGTGCATCGTCTCTTACCATTCTCACCCTTCTCAATACATCATAATGTATCAGTATGGTATCTGACCCATTATCATACCATAACATATTGTACCAGTATGGTACCTGACTGATAATGAAATGACCACGAAACACAATAACCAGCCAACAACACAAGAACAACAAGATAACAATGGGAACAACAACATGGAAGCCACACAAAAACTCCACAAACTGTGAACACACTAATAAGAAACAAACACAAATATTGCAATAAAAGTAAAGAATAGGCAAGATGACATAAGGACTTACGAAGAACAAGAACTCAAACATGTATCAAAAGTAAAGACCCTTAAAATCTACAAGTACAAACACCAATCTTCTTACGGTGACCGCTAAGGGAATTAACTTCACCTCACAACCACTATTTCTAAACAACATACAATATTGGCTTTTTCAAGCCCTACAAGATGGCTTTTACAAACCCTAAACTAAGAACTACACTCTCAAAGAGAGAGAAATTTCAATGTCTCAAATATTCATCATCCAAAAACTAACTAAAATAAGACTAATAAGTGTCAATATACAACCTAACTTATTACATAACAAAATGACCACAATACCCTTAATGAAAAAGGGGTGCCCATGGAGTGTCTTTCCAACATGAATGACCACAACTTATTACAAACTTGAAACAAAAAATTATGAAGAATTAAAAATGAGAAAAGCACACAAATAATGAAGACATGACGAAAATGGATTCAAAACTAATTCACAATCTAGTAGGTGATTACTAGTTGCTAATTAGTATTAGAATCAAGAAATAAAACTAACGAAACAAAGAAAAGAAACTTAGAATCTAAATTTGAGCTTCAAGGTATTTGGAACGTTGATGATGTGGAACTTTGATGACATGCAGCTTGGTGATGTGGCGGTTTGGGGTGACGTGGCAGATTTTCTTTTTGTTGGCAATTTGAATTGGTCAAATTTAATTTGAAAGATGTGAAAATTCAGTTTTGTAGGGGAAAACAAGACTTTGGCGCCTTTTTTCATAATTCTAGATACTTTGACTTTCTTGCACCCTTTTGGAAAGACAACCTTTTGAAGGTCTTTGTCTCCTTTCCTTTTTTATAGGTCTTGGAATATTCCCTTTTCTCCATTTTGGTAATAAGACTTTTTGAAAGCCTTTTGTACCCTTTCTTCTTTTGTGTTGTCTTAGAAATGTTTTCAAAGCAAACAAAATACCACACCTTCTTTCTTCACTCTTTAAGATCAAACAAAACTATTTTGAATGTTCTTGGTTCAACAATATATGAAGATGCTGAAGAACACCAAGAACACTCAAAGTGCACCTTAAGCAAATGACCTCCAAATTGAATTATTTTAAATTTTTCAACCACACATGAACTCCCAAAGAACAATAACCACAATTTCAAAATGAAATCTCAACCACAAACCACAACAACACACGGCTCAAGCTCAAGCCTTCAACAACAATCTTCCAAAATTCAAGAACAATCAAATTTAGTGCAAAATTTAGATCTAGACTCTTTTAGTATTAGTGAAGAAGGGGATAACACTAGAAACAACAAAGCACATAAAAATCTCCTAAATCTAAGTCTCAAATTTTGGCCTAAACACAAAAATGTTGACAAAATTCTTTTTGTGAGATTTTCAGTTTTCAACACCTTTTTTTATTTTCAAGTTAACAAGCCCAAGATTGATCTCGCAGGAATGAAATCAATCCTTGCTCTGATACTAGATGGTAATGAAACAACCATGAAACACAAAAACCATCCAACAACACAAGAACAACAAGAGAATAATGGAAACAACAACACGGCAGCCACACAAAAACTTCACAAACCGTGAACACACTAACAAGAAACAAACTCAAATATTACAAGAAAATTAAAGAATGGGCAAGATGACATAAGGACTTACGAAGAACAAGAACCCGAACGTGTATCAAATGTAAAGACCCTTAAAATCCACAAGTACAAACACCAATCTTCTTACGGTGACCGCTAAGGGAATCAACTTCACCTCACAACCACCATTTCTAAACAATGTACAATATTGGCTTTTCCTAGCCCTACAAGATGGCTTTTCCAATCCCTAAACTAAGAACTGCACTCTCAAAGAGAAAGAACTTTCAACGTCTCAAATATTCATCATCCAAAAAATAACTAAAATAAGACTAATAAAGTGTCTATTTATAGCCTAACTTATTACATAACAAAATAACCACAATACCCTTAATGAAAAAGAGGCGCCCATGGAGTGTCTTTACAATATGTGTCATCCCCAAAATATCCAAAATCGTGGGGTCATGTTTCAACACTTGTGGCCTCAGGCTGGCATCAAAGATAACCCCCACGCAATCTTCCACACTTGGAGTTGCTTTATGGAATGCTCAAAACGTATCCTCCATGCATGTTCTTGTATCCTCGTGGAGACCAAGTCTTGAGTCTTTATGTATTGACCTCTAAAGATTTCAATAAAAGCTAATATGGCAATTTGGATCGTATCACTAACACATTATCATGACACGTCATACCGTATCGGCATGGTAGCCGACCCATCACCTATACACTTTATTATAATGCAATGAAAATACAATATAGTCATTAGAATATAAATTATGCTAGAAGGCTATCACAGATGTTTAAATCACAAACAAGTACAAAGCCAAGAAAGTCTAAGTTCTACACAAAATCATCGGCAATCCCAACTCCTTTACTCAAAATCACTTTTAACCCACCCTTTTTCCCTTTCATTCTTTTTCAACTCATTCTTGAACTATACAACCACCAAACAAATACACATTTCAATAATTCATCCCTTTTTGAAAATTAGGGATTAAAAATTATTGATTTTAATCATTATTTACCCTCTTTCATTATTTTAGGGTTTTCTTATTATTTTAACTTCATGAACGCCACTCGATTTAGAATATTTAGTCACAAATATAGTCCCATTAGTTTTTTCAATACTTTAGAATTGTTATATCAAGTTCATAAGCAATCTCCTCATTTACATCAATTCTATAAACTAGGATATAGCCCCCCAAACCCATCATTAATTAATTTTTTAGTGATTTCCTAAGATTAAACAAGGTGAATTCAAGTCTAAAGCATAATTGATTTCTTCCAAAGATGAATAATCTTGAATTTTCTCTTAAAATCGCCAATCCCCAGTGTCCTATCGCATTTTTCAAAAAATAGGGAGTGAACATTTTTTGAATTTTAAAAACTAATATTTTACTATGTGTTACCACTCTAGTGGTAAGCAGTTAGATCTCTGCTTTAGTGATTCACTCTTATTTTACTGAAGGCTACTATTGTGGTTTCCCTGACCACTATTATGGTACCGTTGCAGCGGTTACTTTTTCCTCTATAGCGATCTAATGCAAGAAGTTGGTACCCCTTCTTATTTTTCCTTATTTACAACACACTCTACAATTCTTTACAATTCAAACTAACCCCTCCACCATAAATGTTATAATCAAAGTTTTATAGCTCTATTTCAAGTGCTAAAAGTTTCTATGGCTTTCTATACGCATTGAAAATCTAACCGTTATTTTAAACCCCCTATTAATAATCATATCAATACCATATTTCATTCAATTATCACACCCTCATTTTTGAACCAAAATTAGACTAGTCCTAAATTTCTCAAATTTTAGCTAAGAGGAGTCTAGGTGGAACTTTTACCTACTAATAACAACATTTTGGGTTGTAACATTTATACTTAATTAGAATGACATATCTAAATTATTTTATTTTGATGGGTTCTTAAATTTTAAATTATAGTAATTCGTGATTTAGCTCATGTTATGTGGTCTATATTAGTATTTATATTCTTATGCATTGATAAATTAGAGTTCACAAATTTAGTGGTGTGCTATTTGGTCTATTATAGTGTAATTGAGTTATGATGATAAATTCAAGCCCCATCATATTAAGAGGTTAAAACATCGATTTGAGTCTATATGCACCATAATGATAAAGATATTAGGCTGAGTCCCATAGAATCATCATGACCTAAAATGCCTTTATAGTGGTAAGAATTTAGGGTTCAAATCTCAATGCACTATATTGATGGTATGATGATGACTTTGGCCAAATAATATTTTTTTGATTAAATGTCATGAAATTCACCCAATTGATTTGCTCCATACTCTTATATGGCAGTACATAACATGTATGGAAAAAGATAATTGATTGAATGTATAAATACGTGCCTAAAGGGACAAAATAAAAATGTCATTATTGTGGTATGGGTTCAAATCCCACCAAATATTACCAAATATATAGGTAAGGGATTCAATTTAAGCCCCAATGTAATATGTTGATGAGATACTAATGATTGAGCGAATTGATATACTTTTTACAAGTTGTGAATCCCGACCTATTGAATATGCTCCATTCTATCAAGTGAATGTGGTAGCCGTATATGATAAGTCTGAAAGATGATAAAATTACTATTATGGTCATATGAATGAATATAGTCATGGAAAATGACAAAATTCTGGTAATTATAAAGAGAAAGAACATTATGAGTTCTCAAAATAGTCCTTTAAAAGGTGAAGGTAATAATTACCATCAATTTGGTATGAAAAGTATTTGCCACACGGCTGCCATGAGACTTAAGTTTGATAAATTTTACAAATTCTCCATCAAAATAAAAAAATAAAGTAGTGGTGAACTTGACCTTTCAAAGTGATGTTGACATATGTCATTTAAATATGGTAAATCTCAAGACATGACAACGAGCTTCAAATGAAAATTTATGAAGCACAAACATATGATTATAGTTTATTCCTTGAAGAGAGAGACTTGTGATAAGTATCATGGATGCTCGATCATTCTTGAAAGTGAATGTGTCAAGATGTGATAAAAATTATGAATAAAAACATGTTCATGCATGGCAGGATAAATGTCACATCACAGATATACAGGAGGTTTGAGAAAAAAAATTATTTTGATATAAACGGTCATCGATTGCATACTTTTAGTATGTCATAAATATTGTGGTATGTTTATCATGAATTACCAAAGGTTAAAAGTAAGAAAAAATGCTTTCCTATAATGTTTTAATAGTTGTGACCGTAAATTACATGATTTTCTCTTTGAAGGAAATGTTCATCATATGAATGATGTGTGAAATATGTGGTAGTACACAAAATTAATTGAGAGATCCAAATAAAATTAAGTATTACTAACTGGAGGAATGTAATTGTTCATAATATTAAAATTATAGTAAGTCACAAAAAAAATTATAAAGTTTCAAAGATATTGAATTACATTGAGACTTTAAATTATGAAAAAATTTAATATATTCATATTACTACAATTGAAGCAATTTAAAATATTATGTAAAAGGTTACCCATCTTTTCCACCTATTTATAGTATATAATTATTTGTATGGTGATGGATCACATGCAGTACTAAACTAGAAGTTAACTGAAATAAATATTTGATATGATCGGTTGATCATCCCGGTTCAAATATAATGCAGAATAATTGAGAATTCATGTGGTTATATAGTGAAGAATTGAAAGTGCATCATGAATTCTCTTGTACTATTGTTTCTCACAGTAAATTGATCGTCGTACAAGTTAAAGTTGATATTGTATTTCTTAAATGTTTGAAACATATAAAAAAAAGTGAATATGGGATCGTTTACCTATCATATAGATCAATTACTATTACATGGTTTGATAGATGCATCTATTTAAAGGTCGCATGTGCTTTTCTATTAAAATTATAATTTAATTTTGGAAAGTTGTTTGATCGAACTGTCAAATTATGAACACGATTTCAAATTATAAAATATATTGATAATGTTGGTTAGTTTAGCAAAAATTATATGCCTTCAATTATAGCTAAATCATTATTTATTAGAACAAATCTTCCAAAAGAAATTTGATATAAATGTGTCATTTAAAATATAGCAGCATTTGTATGTATCAAGCTAATAAAGTTTCCCTATTATAATTGGTTCATGATCAGGAGTCAAATAAATCCTATCAAAAAAAATTAATGTGTGATTATGATGTAATTGCTCTACCACAACACACAAAGATGGGTCTCCAAATAAAGTTAAGGGTAAATGTTAGATTTCCTAACATTAGAGGGAGAGAAGATTAACAAATAAAATTATTTGTGATATGAATTATCTAGACCATCAAATAAAAAGGGTGGACTCAAAGTTTAAGCGATAATTCATTTATAAAATATTATAAATTAATTTCCAAATGCATTTGTTGATCCACTATTATAATTTGGTTGTAAATACTCTAACAAGAAGTCCTTAAAGAATAAAGTCTATGACATGTCTGAAGCATGATAGACCTATTGATTCCGAAAGTTAATACTCCTTGAAAAAGGAGAAAAGAAAATAATCAAGATGGTCATGATAATGAGTGAGTTCTTTCAAAGAACACAATGACATAACTCTTCATAAAACCTTGGAAAATGTCAAATACCTAAAAATGATGCATATAAAGAGATCTTGGTAAGTTATGTCATATTAGAATCTATATTAAACAACAATCGATGGTATCTTTGATAAAATATAGCATTCAACATTATACATAGTATCGAGAAACTTGAATCCAAATCTGACAAAAGTATGGAACAATAACTTATTGGCCAAATAACAAATACGTAACTCAAGTACTTTACTACACTTGAAATAGTAATATTCTGGACCTATTCTAAGACTAGGATATAATGTAGTGGGGTACATATGAGTTATTGTGCCAAAAATAAGATACACAGTAAGGTTTGTGCCTTGGGCATTTAGGTAATATGCTCTCCTATGATGGATGTAATGAGTTTTGTTTTAGTCTAGCAATACTGAAATATTTGAATACGTATAATAAATTATTGTTATGTTTAAATAGATGACAAAGGTTAACAAAAATTATTGAAGCATTTAAAAGGTTATAAAGTAATTCTATTGAATATCCTAATGGTTATAAGATCACTTAACGTAAAGAAAGATCAATTTTGATCTTATGAAAATAGTTAGTAAGTACCATGTTTTAGTGTATTTGGTGCACTTATGTACTAAGGAACATCATTTACAAGAGTAAAGTGATATTATTATAATATGTGACATACTCCTTTTTTTAGTTGAGGTTTTATCACATAGGATTTTTCTAACAAAGTTTTTAATTGGGCAGCTAACAATGTGTATTACTGGATATATACTCAGAGTATTTGACAAATGAAATATTTTCCCATTAATGAACATATATTGAAAAAGTGTGAGGTAATTTAAATGGATTAACCACATTTGTGGAGTATCCCAATGGTTATGAGAATGTTTGACATAATTAAAGAAATATTTTGTCCATAAAAAGCTTATTATGCAAGAATAATCATCAATGAAGCAGGTCAGGAGTGTGCTTGGTGAAATAAATAACTCAAACATATTTAGAAAAATTTTGATTTCCTTTGAAAAGGATATTCCAACTTTGATTTTCAAATAAATATTGCAAGTATAACTCAGCTAAAGGGAGAATACATTTAAAAAAAAACAGACAGAACAATACATATTTCACTAAAAAAAATTTCACTCATGATCTTGAGAAGAAAGGTGAAACAAATATTTAAAAAATTCAATCATCTAACAAATGGATAGATCAAGTTTCTAAGTTATTATCAATATTAATATGTGAGAAGCTGACATATAAGAGGTAATCCACTGTCTCTAAGATATAAAATAAAGTTTTCATCAGGGGGAGTAAAATATTGTTGTACTCTTTTTTTCTTAATCAATTTTTATCCCAATCATATTTTCCTAGTAAGATTTCTAATGAGGCAACATTGAAGGCGTATTATGAGATGTGTGTACTTTTTTTCTTCATTGAACTTTTTTTACTAAATTTTTCTAGTAAGATTTTAATGAGCCACATTATCTACTAGTGGACATCTAAGGGAGAGTGTTGTAAAATATATTAGTTATATATATATATATATATATATATATATATATTGTCCATTTTATATTGCTCAAAGAACAAGAACTAGTTGCAAGAAATAGATAGATGATCATGTAGCTTATGCATAGTTGCAAACTTATTTGCTAAGTTACTTTTCCAACTTGGTAACTAGATATGCTAAGTTACTTTTCCAACTTGATAACTAAGTAGACAAATTCAAGTTTGTTACCTCTTTTATCCAAGTGGTTGTATATTCTTGGAATATAAATAGCCCTTGATTCATCAAGTTACAAATGTTCAAAAGAGATAAAAGCAATATAATTAGTAGTTCTCCCTCTACCTCTTTGCTTCTTGTTATTTACTCTAGCACTAATATTAATTTCATAACATAAATACTTTTTTAAGGAAAAAGGGCTAATTTTACCCCTCTACTTTGAAAAATTGACTAAATATACCCTTAATGATACTTTGAAGCCAAATTTACCCTCACTGTTATACTTTGAGGCCAAACTTACCCTCTGTAAGACCCTTAAAATTTTGATCAATATATTTTTGGCCTTGCCTTATTCGTAGTATCAAATTTTCACTTCAGTTATGTTTAGTGATGCTAAAAGGGTAATTTAGGAATGTTTTAAAATTTTGAAAGGGGTTCAGGGCAATTTTGGAAAATTGAGGCAGCAAGCCTCTGCGTTATCATTATGTCATGGAGGTTACCCTCCACTATATTGGCGTGGCACAGAGGATAACCTTCATGCTATTAGCGTGCCACACCAAGGTGTAATTTTTGTCCTATTTTATTTTATTTTTACTTAACGGTGAAGGGCTTTTGGTCTTTTCATCTTTTTCATAACTTTTAAACATAAAATAGTCTCATTCCTATCATTTTTCAAAGATCAAATCCCCGAAGAACATTCAATGATTTCACTGTGCATTAATCATTCGGGCTTCAAACTTTAAATTGATCACAAACTCTTGGTGTTTCAGGTATGTATATTTTTCCCTAACTTTAATTATACATTGTGGAATTTATTTGATGGATTTCCATGTGATTCAAATTATGGGTTTGAAATTGGGTGGAAGGATTTTGGTTGTTAATGATTTAATTATTTGTCCCAAGATTTAAATTAAAGATTCATGCTTTAAATTGGTGTTCTTGGGATTGAATTGGTACTTTAATTAAATGGTTGAAATGAGGGATTTATATTTCTCCAAATTGGATGAATTTTTGGTTTTGAATTGCATGAACCTCAATCCACTTTATGAATTTGATTTAAATTATAGAAAATTACATGGTTTAACTTATTTTTGAACTCGATGTATTGCATTAATGGATAAATAATTATTTAAATGAATTTGGATAGCCATGGTTTGGATTTTAATAGAACTTGAAGAGTCAATATGGTTATGTGAATTGATTTGGCATGTGTGATTTAGCTTGCAAGCATATTGGTATGATGATACCAAGTCAATAATGCCTTAATGAATGACTCTTGGGTTAACCGTAGGAATTATTTTCTAAATGGTTTTAATTTGAACTTAAAGGAGGTTGTGTAGCTCTTCGTAGAAGGTGGGGGTCCCGAGGGGACCGATACTGGAAACCACATTTTCCATCGTAGGGGTCTTTATGATCGTGTGCAAAGTTCACACATATAGATACAGAGACACACACACATACACGTATATATATATTGGAATTTTTGGAGCCTAAGTGGCTTTGGCCCTTCCTCGAATTTATCCAGTTCGTGCGGCTAACATGAACTGGGGCCTTTCAAAAGGCGAGTTGAACCCATATAGTCCATAGGTTCCCTTAGGATGGTTAGAGCTATACGGTCTAGGATAATGATTTTAAATCTCATACTTAAACCTTATTCCTTATCTCATCATCTTATATGTGTATATGTGAATATGGGTATATGGTTTTTGAATAGTTTTGGACTGATTTGATTATGGAATTATTTTATCCCCTCACTAAGTTATATGCTAGCGCTCACCCCGCTAACTGTCCCTGAACTCAACATTGTTTCAAAATATAGTCGAAGATACTTGTTTTACCCTTATGCAGCTTAGGTAGATTAGCACATTCATCGAGTAGCCATGAAGTGGTGATCATTCATCTTTCGTAAGGCCTTATCATTTCCATATTCTTTTATTTTGACTCAGTACTTTTGGATTCTTGTGGTCATGGTCAGGGACATGTCCTGTCCTATTTGGCATTCTAGTTTTAGAGGATATTATGGAGTGAAGTGGGTTGATTTGTTATTGTTTTGACTCTTAGTGTCATTGAGTTATTCATTCATCTTCTTATTTCTGTTTTGTTGGTTTCCACATAGTTTGATTTTTAATATTATTATGCTATTAAGGTTGGTTTAAGGGCATGGTCTCTGATCCAAGGTGGACTTGAGATACTTTCACAGCCAATCCCTAGTTTGGGTCATGACTAGCTTGGTATTTGAGCAAAGTTTAAGAGTCATTAGATGTCCATAAAGTTGTGTTAAGTGGAGTTCTTTTTATGGGTATGTAGTGTGCCACACTTATAAGGAGGAGGCTCTAAGTCATTTAGGAATGTTTCCCTTTATTGTGTTCTATTTTTGGGATATAGAATCTAGTGCAATGAAACTTCTCTAACTACTGGCTTCCTTGCATTTTAGATCAAGCCTTTCCAAAGATCTTATATTCGTAAAAACTCTTTCAGGAACTCTATCCTACCTGAGGACATGTGGAGGGGACTCGCCCTGTGTACGGAGTATAGACCCGGTCTAGGGTCCCTACTCCAGATTATGTTACTCTATAAGTTCCATATGTCACTACTAGTCCTCCTTGGGTTTCTCAGGGTGATGATGCTTATAACCAGCCGCCTTAGGGGGACATCTCTAATGCGGAGTTTTGTTGGTCTATTCATTTGCTCACCCAGTTGGTAACATCTCTGTCTCATCAGTTCGATCGTGTCGGTTCTATTGCTCCTTCATCTGAGGTCACTCAGGTGGGACAATTTATGAGGTTGAATCCCCAACCTTTATTGGCTCTAAGAATGAGGATGATCCTCAGAGGTTTATGGATGATATGGGGAAGATTTTTAGAGTGATGCATGTTATTGATTTTGAAGGTGTAAAGTTTGTTTATATCATCTAAAACACTTAGATATTAGTGGTATGAGGAGTGGGAGAAGTTGAGGGGTGATGGTGTGGAGATGACATTATGGGATGAGTTTTTGGTTTCCTTTATTGATCACTTCTTTCCTCAGAAGCGGTGGGAAGATTAAGCAGAGGAGATTGTTAATTTGAATCAAGGTAAGATAAATGTGAAGGAATATGGGTTGAAATTTCAGCATCTATCTTTTTATGGTCTAGAGTTGGTGTCTAACTAAAGATCCAAGATGAGGAAGGCTGCAATGTTGAACAAAGATATGGACATCTCCAAACTTGTGGTTTATATGCCGCAGGTTTAGGATAAAAAAAAGAGAAAGGCAGAGATTGAGGAGAGGCATAGAAAAAGTTTAGGCATTTAGAGAAGGGTGGGGGTCAGCAGAATAGTAGGAGAGACGGCAGATTGTGGACTAAGAAATAGAACTGGAACAATCCTTATTTGTCTGCTGGTGCTTCTTATCCTAAACCTTCGGGCGACTGTCGTTCTTAGGCTAGCAATAGTTCTATTGCATAGGGTGCCTAATCTTAGTCTAGTGGTGCCTTGTCATCCCCACCTTATCCTTCGTGTCATTTTTGTAGGCAGCTAATGGTAAGAAGGAAAGGAATCGATATTATAATTGTGGTCATCTTGATCATATGCAGTGGGGTTGTCCTTAAGCCAACGTTGCTGCTGGAGCTAATAAAGTTCCAGTTGCCACATCTTTATCTCCTATGCCAAAGGACGCTACTTCTGGTACCGACACTGACCATAATCATCTCTATGCCTTTGCCACTCATTAGGAATCTGAGGTATCTCCTAATGTTGTTACTGGTATGTTGTTGCTCTTTTCTCATGATTTTTATTATTTGTTTGTTTTGGGTTTTATCCATTATTAGTGACCCCTTATGTGGCTCTGCATTTTGATTTCGATCTCACAAGTATTTTTGACCCCTTTTCTGTGTCTATCCCGATGGGTGATTCTATTATAGCTAGAAAAATCTATAAGGGTTTTGTGGTGTGTATCTTCCATAGGGAGGCATTGGTGGATTGATATAGATGGATATGGTATATTTTGATGTTATCAATGGGATAGATTGGATCCATTCGTGCTATGTTTCTCTGGATTAGAATGGAAAGAGGGTTCTTTAGCACCTAAAGGGAGGTTTATTTCCTATCATAGAGCTCAAAAATTGATTTCAAAGGGGTTTTTATACCATATAGTTGGGATTAAGGATTCTGACTTGGAAATTCCTTCTATCCAATTTGTCCTTATGGTTAATGAATTTCTTAAAGTGTTTCCTGATGATCTTTCTAGAATTCTCCCGATAGGGAAATAGATTTTGAGATTTATCTTCTACCAAATACTCATTCTATTTCCATTCCTCCATATAGAATGGCTCCGGCTGAATTAAGTGATCTTAAGGAGCAAATAAAAGTTCTTCTTGATAAAGGGTTCATTCGTCCTATTATTTCTCTATGGGGTGCTCCTCTGTTTTTCATAAGGAAGAAAGATGGGTACTTTGGATATGTATAGATTACCATCAGTTGAATAAGGTTATAGTGAAGAATAAGTATCTCTTCCTAGTATTGATAATCTTTTTGATCTGCTTCAAGGTGCTAGATGTTTCTCTAAGATTGATCTTCATTCACACTATCATCAGTTGAAAATTTGGGAGGTTGATATTCCCAAGACTGCTTTTTGAATCCAATTTTTTCACTAAGAGTTTTTGGTCATTTCAATTGGATTGACTAATGCTCTGGCTATTGTAACACCCCATATTTTTACGTTTGAAGTTTCTAAATTTTTGAGCTTACTTCCAAGGCTACGGCTCATCTAATGAGTTTTAATATCTCCTTACGAGTCGTAGGGATCATGATGTAGGGTGACTAGTGAGGTTGCCCATGTTTCTATCTTGATCACAACATAGACCTTATGAGTTGTGAGCAGTAGTCACAAGTCGTAGGGTGTGACTCGTGACCAAACCAGTGTAGGTGCCCAAGTCACTGTTGTGGTTACGACTAGGACCCTACAAGTTGTAAGGTCCATGTACAAGTCGAAGGGTGCGACTCATAGGGTTAATAGTGAAGAGGTCCATATGTATCTACCCAGACTACGAGTCGGGTGACGGCTTGTAACCTAACATCATAAGTCGTGACATAACTCAGTCACTGGCGATAGTTTTTCCTAAGTTTTAATTGGGGGCACTTTGGTTATTTCCCTCCTTCCCCAATTGTGACTCACAACTTAAAAACACTTTAGGATCTTATTATCACTCCAAAAGTAATCAAAATACATTCTCTTCTCTCAAATTCCTTAAAATAAGAACAAGGCTAGGGTTTCTCAAGGTTGGTCATCTAGGGCTCAAGGATTTGGTTTCTTCCCTATAACTTTTGATATCTCAGGCATGAACCTCTTCCCTTAAACTTATTTTATTTGAAACATGTGTTTAAATGGTTATTCATGTGGATTTGAATATGGATTTTGATTTGGGTTGAGGTCTTTGGAATGATTGTTACTTGAATTGAATTCCCATGGTTTTAATTCAAGTGTTCATGTATTATTTACATATTTTGAAACTCATTGGAGTGCATAGGTATGGTGAACAGGATAGGGGTCGAGGCATTCCCCTAAATAAATGATTTTGGTTTGGAAATTGTGTTCCGTCAACCTACTTGAATAATTAAATTTTAAATATGGTTAATCACATGATTTAGCTTTCTTCCCTAAACTATTGCATTGTATAAATGGCTAAACGGTTAAAAAGGAGTTTTGAAGGCCTTGTTGGCCATGTTTTTTATTTTAAACTGAAAGGTCGGGGGTCGAGGCATTCCCCTGAGTTGGCTTGATAAACTAAAGGGGTTGTGGTATTCCCCCAACTTGATTTAATGAACTAAAGAGGGTCGTGGCATTCCCCCAAGTTTATGGAATTGGTATGGCATAATAATAATCTTGCAAGCGTAATAGTGTGACGATACCTGTGGTTGATGCCTTAATGAATAAATCCTTGGTTAAATGGATAGGTTATGTGAAACTTGTTTTAATTAGTCTTAAAAGGGGTTGTGTAGCTTACCGTGAAGGTGTAAGTCCTAGGGAGAATGAACAATGGAAACCACATTTGCTAACATGGGGGTCTTGATAATCGTGTGCATAGTTCACACTATGTTATACGTATGTATCTTGTATTTATGTAGGGTTGGGGCATTCCCTGATATTCCTTGGATATATTTGGTTCATGTAGCTAAAACTCACTAGGGCCCTTTCATCAGGGGAAGCTGAATCTATATAGCCCGTATGTGACAAGATGATGGGATAGCTACACAGTCCAAGTTAAAATTTTAAATCTCTTTACTAAACCTTGTTCTCTATCCCATCATATTATATGTATATGATCATATGCATTAGTTTTAAATAGTTTGGACTGATTTGATCATGGCATTACTTTATCCCTTCCTTGAGTTACATGCTAGCGCTCACCCCGCTAACTGTCCTCAGATGCTATATTCCCACGCAATGCAGGGTGCGGAGACACTTCTACTTTTCCTGCACAGTGATAGGTGATTTTTTTATTATTCGAGAGTCATCTTTGAAGTGGTGAGCTTCCATTATCCGTAAGACCTTCATTTCATGGTCTTGTTTCATTATGTTTTATACTATTCCTTTTGGACTCATTTTAGCTATGGTCGGGGGCATGTCCCAACTTAGGTATTTCATGGTTATTATAGGCTTTGTGGATTATTGTTGATTGGGATGGTTGTTGAAATTCTTAGATTCCTTTCTAAGTTATTTGATTTATCTATCTTGTTATATGTTCAGAACTCAGCGCTATCTTGTTATATGTTTGGAACTCAGTCTATCTTATTATATTTTTCAGAGCTCATCCACTGATAGTTATATTGTGTTTTGGTTGGCTAGGTTAATGGGGATGGTCTCCGGCTTCTCAGGATGATGATGTTCATTCCCCATCGCCCCAAGGAGATATTTCTAATGTCAAATTTCATCGATTCATTCATCTACTAACTCAGTTGGTGACTTCTCAGTCTCATTAGCCTGATCATGCTGGTTCTGGTTCTCTATCTTCTGAGGTCACTAGAGTTAGCCAATTTATGAGGTTGAATCCTCCGACCTTAATAGGATCTAAGGTTGAGGAGGATTCTTAAGGTTTTTTCGATAAAATGGATAAGATATTCAGGGTGATGTATACTACTGATGTGGAGGGTGTGGATTTTGCTGCATATTAGTTAAAGAATGTGGCATATCAGTAGTATGAGGAGTAGGAGCAGTCGAGGGGTGGTGATGCTGAGCAGGATATGTGGGAGAAATTTTTTAGTGCTTTCCTTGATCTTTTCTTTCCTCAAGAGTTGAGGAAGGCTACAGTAGAAGAGTTTGTGAGCTTGAAGTAGAGAAAGCTAACTGTGAAAGAGTATGCTTTAAAGTTCCACCAGTTGTCTTACTATACCCCAGAGAGGAAGTTTACTTCAGGTTTGTCTTGAGACTTGGTTCTAGTGTGTAAGGCAATGATGTTGAATAATGATATAGATATCTCTAGGCTGATGGTATATATACAGCAGGTTGAAGATAAAAAAAATAAACAAGTAGAAATGGGAGAGAGGCCGAATAAGAAGTTTAGCTATTTAGAGCAGGGTAGAGGCCAGCAGAACTGTGGTAGAGGCGGTAATAGCAGCACAAGAAGAGGACTTAGGGAAACTCGGGCTCATATTCTACTTCATGTCTCCTTATCCTAAGCCATCTAGCGATCGTCGCTTTCAGGCTGATAGAGGGTTTAAGACCCAGACTTCCCAGATCGAGGTTAGTGGATCTTAGTCAGCTCCATCCTATCTCTCTTGTATATTTTGTAGATAGATGTACCATGGTTATTATGATGAGGAGAGGAATCTATGTTACAAATATGGCCATCCTGGTCATATTCAGAGGAACTGTCCATCAGCAAATGTTGCTACTGGAGTTAATAAGGTTCCATTTCTACTTCTTCGGCTTTTGCACCAAAGGGTGCTACTTCTAGTACCAACACTAGTTGGAACCGTCTTTATGCTCTTTCCATCTATCAGGAATTTAAAGTATCTCTTAATGTCGTCATTGATATGTTGAAACCTTTCTCACGTGATGTATATATTGTCTATTTGATTTGGGTTCTACCCTTTCTTATGTGACCCTTTATATGGTTGTTCATTTTGGTTTTGGTTTTGAGCGTATTTCCAATCCTTTTTTTATGTCTACCTCGGTGGGTGATTCAATTGTGACTAAAAAGGTCTATAGAGGTTATGTGGTGTCTATCTGTGGTAGGGAGACATTGATGGATCTGATTAAATTGGATATGATAGATTTTTATGTGATCTTAGGGATGGATTGGATTAATTAGTGTTATGCTTCTCTCAATTGTAGGACCCGTAAGATCAATTTATGAATTCCCAAGTGAATTGATAATTTAATTGGAGGAAAGTTCCTTAATTCCTAAGGGAAGGTTCATTTCGTATCTGAGAGTCCGAAAATTAATTTCTACGGAGTTTCTAAACCATCTAGTTTAGGTTAAAGATTCTAGTTCTAAGGTTCCTACTTTACAATTTGTCCCTATTGTTAATAAGTTTCTTGAGGTGTTTCTCGATGATCTTCCTGGTATTCCTCGTGATAGGGAAATAGATTTCAAGTTTGATTTTCTATCGGATACCTATCCTATCTCTATCCCTCCATACAGAATGGCTCCAACTGAGTTGAAAGAACTTAAGGAGATATTAAAGGATCTTCTTAATGAGGGTTTTATCCGTCCTAGTATTTCTACGTGGGGTGCTCTTGTGCTTTTCATGCGTAAAAAGGATGGTTCCCTTTGGATATGTATAGATTGAAGGCAGCTGAATAAGGTGACGGTGAAGAATAAGTATACTCTTCCTAGGATAGATGATCTTTTTTACAAACTTCAGGGTGCTAGATGCTTTTCTAAGATTGATCTTTGGTCAGGTTATTATCAGTTGAATATTATGGAGGGAGATATCCCTAAGACTGTCTTCCAAACCCAATATGGTTATTATGAATTTTTGTTGATGTCATTCGAGTTGACTAATGCTCCAGCTGCATTTATGGATCTCATAAATCAGGTATTTAGATAGTTCTTGGATTTGTTCATGATCGTGTGTATTGATGAGATCTTAGTAAATTCTAAAAGTGAAGGGATTATGCCAATCACCTCCGAGTAGTATTGCAGACTCTTAAGGATCAGTGATCGTATGCCAAGTTTTTGAAGTGTGAGTTTTGGTTGAATGTTGTGAACTTTCTTGGTCATATTGTCTCTAGTGAGGGGAACGTAATGGATCCAAAGAAAGTTGAAGCGGTTAAAAAGTGGCCTAGACCCATGACTCCAACCAAAATTCAGAGTTTCTTGGGTTTAGTCGGGTATTATAGGAGGTTTGTGGAGAGCTTCTCTTCTATTGCTACTCCATTGACTAAGTTGACTCATAAAAAGTTAAAGTTTTTATGGTTTGATGTTGTAAGGGAAGTTCTGAGAAGTTGAAGGACAAGTTGACTTATGCTTCGATTTTGACCCTACACGAGTGTATTGATGGTTTGGTTATGTACTGTAATGCATCTAGTATAGGACTGGGTTGTGTGTTGATGCAGCATGGTAAGGTTGTGGCTTATGGATTTTAGGTAGTTGAAGGTCCATGAAAAGAATTATTTGACTCATGACTTAGAATTGGCAGCGATGGTTTTTGCCTTGAAGATATGGCACCATTATTTGTATGTGGTTCATGTTGATATCTATTCAAATCATAAAATCTTGCAGTATGTGTTCACCCAGAAGGATTTGAATCTCAGGCAAAGGATATGCCTTAAGTTGCTCAAGGACTATGACATGAGTCTCCACTACCACCCAGGTAAGGCTAATATGGTTGTTGATGCTCTTAGCAGGTTTTTGACGGGTAGCTTATCTCGTGTGGTTGGGAGAAGCAAGGATTGGTGAAGTATAATCACAGATTGACTAATCTTTGGGTTCATCTTTTGGATTTTAAGGATGGTGGTGTGATGGTACAAGAGTTGGTGAGGTCATTTTTTGGTACAGAGGTAAAGGTAAATAGGTTTTGAACCCCATCTTAATGCAGATTAAGGATGATGTGGGTCAATAAAAGTTCATGGCATTTGAGATTGGTGGAGATGGTATCTTGAGGTACCAAGGAAGATTGTGTGTTCTAAATGTTGATAGGCTAAGAGAAAGGGTTTGGACTGATGATCATGAGTCGAGGTATATAGTTCATTATGGTTCGATGAAGATGTATCATAATTTGAAGGTGATTTATTGGTGGAACAACATGAAAAGACATGTGGCTAAATTTGTGGCTAAGTGCATGGTTTGTCAGCAAGTGAAGGTTGAGAACTTGAGGCCTGGTGGCATGCCTCAAGAGATTAAGTTGCCTATGTATGAGTGGGAGGTGATCAATATGGACTTTATAATTGGTCTTTTGTGGTCTCGAAATCAGCATGATTCGATTTGGTTCATCCTGGATAAGATGACTAAATATGCTCACTTCTTGCCTGTGAGAACTACTTACTCTGGAGAGAATTATGTGAAGTTGTTTATCTAAGAGATTGTCAAATTACATGGTTCCCTAGTTACCATTATTTTGAACAGAGGTGTGCAGTTGGCGTTCGTTTCAGAATGGCTTGGGAACACGGGTGAACCTTAGCACTACATTCCACCCTTAGACGGATGGACAAGCTTAGAGGACCACTTAGATGTTGGAGGATATGCTAAGGGCCTGTGTGATTAATTTTGGAGGAAATGGGGTGGATCATTTTTCTCTCATTGAGTTTGCTTATATAATAGTTATCACTCTCATATTGGGATGGCTCATTTTGAAGATCTTTATAGTATGAGGTGTAGATCTCCTATTGAATGGTTTAAGGTTGTTGAGACTAGGTTGCTTGGTCCTGATTATCTTTATCAAGCTATGGAAAAGGTAAAGGTGATTTGGGATAGGCTTAAGACTGCTCAGAGTCGCCAAAAATCCTATCTGGATGTGAGGCAAAGCGAGTTGGAGTTTGAGGTTAGTGATTAGGTGTTCTTGAAGGTATCCCCTATAAAAGGAGTGATGAGGTTTGGGAAGAAGGTGAAGCTCAGTCCCCGTTATATTGGTCCATACTGGATTTTGAGGAGAGTGGAAAGGTTGCTTATGAGTTGGATTTGCCATCGAGCTAGGGTTCTGTTCACCCGATTTTCCATGTTTTTATGTTGAAGAAGTGTGGGGGGTCAAGGCATTCCCTCAAATTGATGATTTTGGTTTGGAATTTGGTTTTGTAAATTGTGTTCCCTCAACCTACTTGCATAATTGAATTTGAAATATGGTTAATCACATGATTGTCTTATTTCCTTAAACTATAGCATTGTATAAATGGTTAAACAAATAAAAAAGGGGTTTTAAAGGCCTTGTTGGCCATGTTTTTTATTTTGAACTGGAAGCTCAGAGGTCAAGTCATTCCCCCAAGTTGGCTTGACAAACTAAAGAGGTTATGGCATTCCCCTAACTTTATTTAATGAACTAAAGGGGGTTGTGGCATTCTCCCAAGTTGATGAAAATTGTATGGCGTAATTATAAGCTTGAAAGCATAATGGTATGACGATACTGTGGTTGATACCTTAACGGATAATTCCTTGGTTAAATGGATGGGGTATGTGAAACTTGTTTTAATTGAGATTAAAGGGGGGTGTAGCTTACCATGAAGGTGTAAGTCCCATGGAAGACGAACAATGTAAACCACGTTTGCCAGCGTGGGTATCTTGAAGATCGTGTGCATAGTTCATTCTATGTTATACATATGTATTCTGTGTAGAACCCTTGGGGGCTGCACCACATAGTGAGAGACCATGCCCCTCAGATTCAATCACAGGCAATCAAATGATAGAGAGAAGAAAAACTATAAATAGTGCAGAAAGAGTAAAATCACAAGATTTTACGTGGAAACCCAGGAAGAGAAAAATCACAGCTTTCCCTCATAAGAACCAAAAAACACACTGTAATCAACCTCTTAGTTACAGTCTAGATTTTAGCCTAACTCTATGCTCCTTGCGCTAGCAGCAACTCTACTACCAGCTTATCTTGGTAACTCTACCAAGGACTCTCTCTATTGATTACCTCTAATCAGTCTCACACTTAGGCAACTCTACCTAAGCTCTTCTCTCAACAAACAAAAAGACTACTCTTATAACATGAGTAGTTCATTTACAAATTAGTACTCACTCAAGAAAAACTTCAATTTAAGCACTGATAAAGTTGGGAACTTGAGCAGTGTTGAAATGGAGTTATTTCTTCCTTTTTTCAGTCTTTATATTTGTGGAAAAACTATTTGATGAAGAGGCGTCTCTTTCCTTTTATAGTTGAGTGATGATTAGGGACAAAACATCATTGGACCAGCTATCCAAGTTAGTACAAAATAGCACCTACAAGTTTGTTATACAAACGGGAAAAACTATGCAGACACCGTGTGCCAGTTGTATTGTACCTTGCACATTAAGGGACCTGGTCCCTTGTAGTTATTTGCTCATTATCAAAACTACATATAGCAATTTTCCCTTTTTTGTATGTGATAACGCTCAAACTACAGCTCTCGTAAGAGTGTAAGCGGTCGTTGTCAAACATAGAACCCAACTGGGTTGGGTGTCGAATCCCATAGGGAATACTTGGTCACTAAGTATGCAATGATTAGTAAACTGTTGATCAAAAATTCTACGAAGAAGGGGGGATTTAATTGTAGCGTGAATTAAGAGTATCAAAGTAACAAAGAAAAACGGAATGTTTAGTAGGTTTTAATCAATGAGAATTGTAAGTTAGGGTTATGTCCACCTTATGAGTTTTACGTATCTATTGGCTATGAGTTATGCGGAATTCAGACATGCATGCGCTTATAGAGATTCGTATTCTATGGTAAATCCTAGTGTCTTTCGACCATCAAGGATTATATCACTTTAACTCTTTTGAGCTTAAAGCGTATACTAATGGTACGAATTCTCCAAGAGGTTAATCCAGTTACGGCACTAACTTTTAAACAGGGGTTGGTAGCCCTATTTCCTTGTCATTCTCTCTTTTCCAGATATGTAACTTTTCTTTCGAACAAGTTAATGCTATACTGGCGTATTCTATATGTTTGCAACCACAAGAATTCAATTAAGATGAAGAGAGTAATGATATAAGCAGCATACGTATCAAGAATTCACAAACTCATAGCAATAGATAGTATCTCATAAGGCTTTCATAACCCTAACAGAGAAGTTTAGCTACTCATGAGCGCAACGGAGATCACAATAAACATCATCATCATATCAAAACTAGAATGATCTCACATTGGAGAGGAGTGTGGCATCAAAACAAGGTTGACGTTTTTCCTCTTGGTGTTTCCCATGAGTTAACGTTTTTCTCTGTTAACAATTGTAACGTGAATTAGGAGCAAAAGTCGAATGAAAAAGACTTGAATTAATGAATGAGTCGATAATAAAAAGCTTGCTGAAAAATTCAGCAAATAGGGTTTTTATAACATCCTTGTCCTAGTCCTACTGAAATAGGGTTTTTATCCTTGTCTTAGTCCTACTGGGTTACTCTATACTTGTCTTAATCCTACTAAGTTACTTCTGATCCCTCAAGTCTTTAGAAATACTATTTTTGCCCGGGACAGGTTTTCTATGCATCACTTTCAGTCCATAAGCTTCCAAAAGCTGCCTTCCTTCTTACGTGAAGTTTCCTTTGGCGTCAAACAGCCCATAAAGTGATGAAATATTCATCATTTATACCTGAAAACTTGCTAATCACGTTGGCTAGCTCACTTACAGGAAAAAGGACTAAAAGTGTAGGAATTATATATTTTGTCCTCAAAACTTAGCTAAAATATGGGTACATTAAGGTGCTTTAGGCGTGTAAATACGCCTAACATCAACACCCCACACTTAAATCTTTGTTCGTCCTCGAACAAAATATCATGTCCATATAAACTTCTACTTAGAGTTTCACAGTAACAGCACAAACTATTCATCAAGATAGGCACGACAATTATTAACGCAGAGTAGTTTTCTGATCACTACTAGAAACAATTCAACCTCCAACATAGACTCGTGATGATGGTTAATTCGTATTCAAAAGTTAAGGCACAAAGAATCATACAAGACTACCCAAAACTCATCAACCATGTGTGTCTCACAATATATCACCCATAATTACTCACAAGTATTTCATTTTTCAAAACATGGGTATTAGATTATCCATGCTCTCACTCTCACAAAGAATTCATATGTTGCAACTGATGACCATAGGCTTGCCCTTAGTGTAATGCTCTACTAATATCAGAATGTTAAGCTTAGGATCAAATAGGTCTTTACAGGTTGTAATGTAGGCTAAGGGACGGGTAGGACTATTTTGGCCAGAAATAGTGACTAAGTTCCCTAAGCGCTTTAATACATCACATTATTCCATTTACACTTTCTTTCAAACGACCTTTCTACTTTCTTTTAATCTACCACCCCTCCTCACCTCTTTTGTTATTCAATTTGAAATAGAATCAACTTTGTATTTTTCTTTTTCATTTTATTTTTCATTTTTTTTATAACACACCTCTATAATAGCCATTCTTTTTCATAACAAATTCAAGTACCAATTCACTTTAAGGCATCACTCTCACCCAATTTCCTTTTATTTTGTCACATGACTTTACAATTTAAAGCGCTTAGGAATTTGGATCAAATTATGGTCTTGAAAAAAATGGATTAGGCTACATATGAGGCTGTCAAAGAAAATAGCTAATAGTCTCAAAGGGGGTTAACTAAGATAATGTCCACGGGTAGGTAAAAAGAAGGTAAACAATCACAGGCTGCTAAAGAAATGCCTAAATCATCTCCTAAACTCACACTCTTTATTTCGCTTTACACACACACCAAGAAAGTTCTAGCATCAGTCACAACACAGAATATACTATAACCTCACACACACAAGGCACATGGTTAACTTTATTGGGAGTAGTATAGACTCTTGACCCAACAGATGAATGAATTAAACCACACAAATATCACACAGTGAGTCACACTTGGATCCTAAACGTCTCAATAGCAATGATTTTAGCACAAACTCTTGTCATAATACCATGCCTCCTATCAGAACAATTTCATGCAAAATCTAAAAAAATCAAAAAATCAAAAAATTTAACTACAAACGAGAATAAATGCAGGAAAAGAAGTACGCTACAACATACAAATACCCTCACCCCACACTTAGACGGGACACACTGCCCTCAATGGAAATAAGTAAGGAAAACCTGATTAGTCGGACTCCTTTTCTATGTCTGGGGTCATACCCCCTGCGTCGGAACCATCATCAGAGTCGTCATCCTCAGAGTTTCCTCAAAATGTACCCCACTTGATCCCAAAAGTGTGTCGAGGTATTTGTAGAGAGGAGGATTCAGCTTGCTCCTCTCTTCCCCTTTTCTGACCTTTCTATGAGGTGGACATTTTTTCTTTTCCTGGTCGACCTTTTGGTGCCATTTTACCTGAGATTAAAATAAAGTCATGTTAGCTTATCTCGGAAGATTTGATCGACAAACAAACAATAATGGCACCACCCCACTCTTAATTTGTTGGCACCAACTAATTAAGTGGATGATATCGATTACTCAGACTTCATCGACATACATGTAGGCGATATGTTCCAACAATATGTTCAGCACAGTCATACTTTCATGAAACCTTAACTATCCTTTTCAGCTCTATGTCATGTAATCTTGACCATACTTTATGGTTTGGATTAATGCACTTTTTGAACAAGACTACTACGTAGAGATCGAATCAAGTTATGGCATAGAAATAATCACAACATCTCATGCTTGTATTCAGTCATGATCTTTATCTCGATGAACGAGTCATTCCAACATGTAAGCTTTCTAGTTACAAGATTATGCAATTTTCTTGACCATGTCAATTCCGCAAAAGTATGACAGTGTATCAAAATCAAATACAAGTTGGAACCAAGTCTAGAACACCCATACGTATTCTTTCACTCACTTAGTTGTATCACAACAAATCAACCACATTCAAATCACCAACACTACTTTAAGATTTAACAACTTATTATAGGCGTAGTATTGTAATACTTACGGAATATAAAAGAAGAACAAAGAAGTACTTACTTGGTTGATGGCCTTGGAAGATGTTCTTGCAAAGTTAAAAGAGCAAAAAGAAAATTTTTGAGAGATTTTGGAGAGGTAGGCGGCGCTTAGGTTGAGTTTGCAATGAAATTTTGTTCTAAGACTAAGATTCTATTTATAGGACAAGCTTGGGTCGGGTTTCGACCCATTTGGAATCGGATTAGGAGACCAAAAAGTGAGCATAGGCGGCGCCTAATGCTTTGCCTATGCTTGGCATAGGCGGCGCCTAATGCTTTGCCTATGCTTGGCATAGGCGGCGCCTTTTGCAAAGCCTAGTTGAGCATAGGCGGCGCCTATGCTATGGCATTGTTAGGCATAGGCGGCGTCTATACTATGGCATTGTTAGGCATAGGCGGCGCCTATACTATGGCATTGTTAGGCATAGGCGGCGCCTATGCTATGGCATTCTAGATTCAGAGAGCTTAGGCCATAGCATAGGCCTTGCCTTGTTCGTTGCCTAGATTTTCATAGGCAATGCCTAACTCATAGCCTTTTGCTTCTTCATTCCCAACTTACCACCTTCAACATGCAATACTTCGAAATCAAAATTTGAAACCAATCTCCTCCTTTACACCTCTTGAACCTACGCTTATTCAACAACAACAAAAACGATTAGAACGATGGGTTGCCTCCCACCAAGCGCCTTAGTTTTGGTCGTGGCTCGAAAAATCCTAGGAAAACAAAAACAACAAAAACAATTTAAAAACGATGGGTTGCCTCCCACCAAGCGCTTGATTTATTGTCGTGGCACGACATAGTTATCTCGATTACTTAGATTTCGTCGAGATAGATGGTGGCCATGCATTTTATCAAGTCAAGAGGACCGATATATGGTTTTACTCATTGGCCATTCACCTTAAAGACAACACCATTATTGTCTTCTAGCTCAACTACTCCAGACGAGTAGACTTGGCTAATTTTGTACGGACCAGACCATTTAGACCTTAACTTACCTGGGAATATCTTCAGTCTGGAATTGAAAAGAAGTACCATATCACCCTTTTGAAAGTTTCGTTGAACAATCCGTTGATCATGATACTTTTTCATCCGCTCCTTGTAGAAGTCTGATCTATTATACGCATGTAGACGGAATTCATCCATCTCATTTAGATGCTCCAATCTCATATTCATGGCATCATCCCAATTCAAATTCAGTCGCTTCAACGCCCATAATGCTTTATGCTCGAGCTCAATGGGCAAGTGAAAAGCCTTCCCATAAACTAGTTGGTACGGGGACATGCCAATTGGCGTTTTGAATGCAGTCCTATAAGCCCATAGTGCATCGTCCAGCTTCCGAGACCAATCCTTCCTATTAGCGTTTACAGTCTTAGCAAGGATCTGCTTGATCTCTCGATTAGAAACCTCTACTTGTCCACTAGTTTGTGGGTGATAAGGCATGGCTACCTTATATTGCTTGACCCCATATTTCACCAACACAGATTTGAACAGCTTGTTGTAAAAGTGTGATCCTCCATCGCTTATGATGGTACGTGGTACCCCAAAATGAGAGAAGATATTTCTCTTCAAGAATGCTACAACACGCTTTCCTTCATTATCGGTCAGTGCTACTGCTTCGACCCATTTGGATACTGATAACGCTCAAACTACAGCTCTCGTAAGAGTGTAAGCGGTCGTCGTCAAATATAGAACCCAACTGGGTTGGGTGTCGAATCCCACAGGGAATACTCGGTCACTAAGTATGCAACGATTAGTAGACTTTTGGTGAAAGTTCTGCGGAAACAAGGGGGATTTTATGCGTGAAGTAAAATTATCAAAATAGAAAGGTAAAAACGGAATGTTTAGTAAGATTTTAATCAATGAGAATTGTAAGTTAGGGTTATGTCCACCTTATGAGTTTTACGTATCTATTGGCTATGAGTTATGCGGAATTCAGACATGCATGCGCTTATAGAGATTCATATTCTATGGTAAATCCTAGCGTCTTTCGACCGTCAAGGATTATATCACTTTAACTCTTTTGAGCTTAAAGCGTATTCTAATGGTACGAATTCTCCAAGAGGTTAATCCAGTTACGGCACTAACATTTAAACAGGGGTTAGTATCCCTATTTCCTTATCATTCTCTCTTTTCCAGACATGTAACTTTTCTTTCGAACAAGTTAATTCTATACTGGCGTATTCTATATGTTTGCAACCACAAGAATTCAATTAAGATGAAGAGAGTAATGATATAAGCAGCATACGTATCAAGAATTCACAAACTCATAGTAACAGATAGTATCTCATAAGGCTTTCATAACTCCAACAGAGAAGTTTAGCTACTCATGAGCGCAACGGAGATCACAATAAATATCATCATCATATCAAAACTAGAATGATCTCACGTTGGAGAGAAGTGTGGCGTCACAAAAAGGTTGACGTTTTTCCTCTTGGTGTTTCCCACGAGTTAGGATTTTTCTCTGTTAACAATTAAAAGTCGAATAAATGAATAATAATGTCAACAATATATTAACGAATGGACTGGAAGGAATCGTAAGTAGTAAGAAAGAATGGGGAGGAACGAGTGTGTTTCAAAAGGTCAGCAAAATTGGGTTTTTATAACACCCATATCCCATTCCTACTAAGCTACTGCATACTTGTCCTAATCCTACTAAGTTACTGCTGATCTCCAAGTCTTTGGAAATACTGTTTTTGCCCGGGACAGGTTTTCCATGCATCACTTTTAGTCCATAGGCTTCCAAAAGCTGCATTCCTTCTTACGTGAAGTTTCCTTTGGCGTCAAACAGCCCATAAAGTGATGAAATATTCATCATTTATACCTGAAAACTTGCTAATCACGTTGGTTAGCCCACTTACAGGAAAAAGGACTAACAGTGCAGGAATTATATATTTTGTCCTTAAAACTTAGCTAAAATATGGGTACATTAAGGTGCTTTAGGCGTGTAAATACGCCTAACATCAACACCCCACACTTAAAGCTTTGTTCGTCCTCGAACAATATATCATGTCCATATAAACATCTACTTAGGGTTTCACAGTAACAACACAAAATGTTCAACAAGACAGGCACGGCAATTATTAAACAATAAAAACAAACTTTTATTGTTCGACTCTTCTTTTTGGATATTCATTTTTTTATTTAACAAAAACAAACTCTTAGTAAAACAATAAAGAATGAAAAATGATGGGTTGCCTCCCATCTAGCGCTTGATTTATTGTCGCGGCACGACGTAGTTACCTCGAGTACTTAGATTTCGTCGAGATAGATTATAGCCATGCATTTTATCGAGTCAAGAGGACCGATATATGGTTTTACTCGTTGGCCATTCACCTTAAAGACAACACCATTATTGTCTTCTAGCTCAACTACTCCAGACGAGTAGACCTTGCTAATTTTGTACGGACCAGACCATTTAGACCTTAACTTACCTGGGAATATCTTCAGTCTGGAATTGAAAAGAAGTACCATATCACCCTTTTGATAGTTTCGTTGAACAATCCGTTGATCATGATACTTTTTCATCCGCTCCTTGTAGAAGTCTGATCTTTCATACGCATGTAGACGGAATTCATCCATCTCATTCAGCTGCTCCAATCTCATATTCATGGCATCATCCCAATTCAAATTCAGTCGCTTCAACGCCCATAATGCTTTATGCTCGAGCGCAATGGGAAAGTGACAAGCTTTCCCATAAACTAGTTGGTACGGGGACATGCCAATTGGCGTTTTGAATGCATTCCTATAAGCCCATAGTGCATCGTCCAGCTTCCGAGACCAATCCTTCCTATTAGCGTTTACAGTCTTAGCAAGGATCTGCTTGATCTCTCGATTAGAAACCTCTACCTGTCCACTAGTTTGTGGGTGATAAGGCGTGGCTACCTTATGTTGCTTGACCCCATATTTCACCAACACGGATTTGAACAGCCTGTTGCAAAAGTGTGATCCTCCATCGCTTATAATGGTACGTGGTACCCCAAAATGAGAGAAGATATTTCTCTTCAAGAATGCTACAACACGTTTTCCTTCATTATCGGCCAGTGCTACTGCTTCGACCCATTTGGATACATAGTCGACAGCAACTAGGATATATTTCATCCCAAATGAATTTACAAATGGGCCCATGAAATCAATGCCCCACACATCAAACAGCTCTACTTCGATAATTTTTTACATGGGCATCTCATGGTGCTTCGAAATCGTGCCTTGTCTCTGACATTGGTCATATTTACTCACAAATTCGTAGGCATCTCTAAATATCGAAGGCCAATAATAGCCGCTTTGCAATACCTTCCTTGTTGTTCGACCACCTGCATGGTGTCCCCTATCTTGGGAAGCATGACTTGCTTCCAAGATACTCGGCACTTCTACATGAGATATGCATCGCTTGATAACGCCATCCGCACATCGTCGAAAAAAATATGGATCATCCCAGAAGTAGTGTTTTACATCATGCATGAACTTCCTCTTTTGATGAAAAGACAGATGTGCAGGTATCACATTACTTACCACATAGTTTGCAAAGTCTGCATACCATGGTAATTCTTCCATCATCGTGGCTAGGATCTCTTCATCGGGGAATGCATCATTAATCTCAAGATTGGGCTGCGCTGTGTGCTCACTCTCAAGTCTAGATAGGTGATCAGCCACTTGGTTTTCGCAACCTCTTCTATCTTTTACCTCGAAATCAAATTCTTACAGCAATAACGCCCATCGAATTAGCCTTGGCTTTGCATCCTTCTTCGTCATTAGGTATCTCAGGGCTGCATGATCGGTATGAACTACCACTTTGATTCCTAGCAAGTAAGCACGGAACTTTTCAAAAGCATAAACAACCGCTAGAAGCTCTTGTTCCGTGACAGTATAGTTATTCTGGGCTCCGTTCAAGACTTTGCTCGCGTAGTAGATTGGATGAAATAACTTTTCTATTCTCTGGCCATGTATAGCACCCAAATCTACTCTGCTTGCATCACACATAACTTCAAAAGGTAGGGACCAATCAGGTGCTACAATGATAGGAGCTTCAATTAGCTTCCCTTTGAGGCATTCGAATGCCTTCAAGAAATCTTCACCGAAGTCGAACTTTGCATCCTTCTCCAAAAGCTTGCATAACGGACTAGCAATCTTGGAAAAGTCTTTAATGATCCTTCGATAAAAACCTGCATGCCCGAGGAAACTACGAACTCCCTTTACAGAGATTGGAGGTGGTAGTTTCTCGATGACTTCAATTTTAGCTCGATCCACCTCAATTCCTCTTTCAGAAATTTTATGCCCAAGAACAATACCTTCTTTAACCATAAAGTGGCACTTCTCCCAGTTTAGCACCAAGTTGAATTCAACACATCTCTGTAATGCCATACTTAGATTTGCCAAGCACGATTCAAACGACTCACCCACAACTGAAAAATCGTCCATGAATACCTCCAAGGTGTCTTCAACCATATCAGACAAAATGGATATCATACAATGCTGAAAAGTGGCGGGAGCGTTACATAGCCCAAATGGCATACGTTTGAAGGCAAACGTACCATATGGGCATGTAAACATTGTCTTCTCTTGGTCTTCGGGGGCAATACAGATCTGATTATAGACGGAATAACCATCTAAGAAGCAAAACCATCCTTTCCCTGCTAATCGATCAAGCATTTGGTCCATGAATGGCATTGGGAAGTGATCCTTAAGTGTCCATGAATTCAGCTTCCGATAGTCCATGCATACTCTCCACCCTGTGATAGGTCTGAGTGGAATTAGCTCATTCCTTTCATTTGCAACTACCGTTATGCCCCCTTTTTTGGGCACACACTGTACCGGACTCACCCATTTACTATCAGAGATTGGATACACTACCCCTGCATCTAACCACTTAATAATTTCTTTCTTCACCACCTCTTGCATAGGTGGATTCAAACGTCTTTGATGCTCAATAATGGGTATGCAATTTTCTTCAAGCTGAATCTTGTGCATACATATCCCAGGCGGAATACCAATAATATCAGCGATGGTCCAACCGATGGCTCTCATGTATTACCTTAGAACAGCGATGAGAGCTGCAACTTGCTGCTCACCTAAGTCAGCCGCCACAATGACCGGGAGGGTGTTTCCACTTCCCAAGAATACGTACTTTAGATGACTGGGTAGCTCCTTCAATTCTAACATTGGTGGCTCTATAATGGTTGGTTTAGCTGGTGGTGTAGGCCGATTTTTTAGATCGAGGTCCAGCTTCTTGGGAGCATAAGGATACGACCTTATTCCTGTTAGAGCACAAATAGTTTCTTCATAATTTTCAGCATCCTCACGCTCAATATTCATAAGCACAGCCACCAATGGGTCAACAATAAGCTGCTCCTCTACGGATAATTCTTTCTCATCATCAAAATACACATCAGCTACCGAGAACACGTTCAGATCTTTGGGTTGCTTCATTGATTTGCATACATCAAAGCGGACTACTTCGCCATTCATCCGGAATAAAAGCTCATTCGCTCTTAAATCAATAAGCACACTCCCTGTTGCAAGGAAAGGGTGCCCCAAGATTATGGGAACTTCAGAGTCCACCTCACAGTCCAGAATAATGAAGTCTTCCGGAAAGATGAATGAAGAAACCTTCACCAATACATCATATAAAATACCAACAGGTCGTTTTACCGACCTATCTGCCATCACGAGCCTCATATTGGTTGGAGTAGGATCATCCAACCCCAATTTTCTATAAATAGATAGCAGCATCAAATTGATGCTGGCTCCTAAATCGCATAATGCCTTGGCAAAATTCAAAGATCCGACAGTGCAAGGAATAGTGAAGGCACCGGGGTCAGCCTTCTTCTGAACTAGTGATCTGGTAGCGATTGCACTGCAATGATGAACAGTATCCGTCAACTCATAACTTGCTGCCCGCTTCTTTGTCAAAAGACCTTTCATAAATTTTGCGTACCCAGGCATTTGTTCCAGTTCCTCGACCAAAGGAACATTAATAGTTAGCTGCTTCAATATAGTCATAAACTTATTGAACCTGGTATCGTCAGCTTTCTTCTGCAATCTCTGAGGAAAAGATGGTGGTTGAGGGGGAATAGTTTTCTCCACCACTTCATTTTCATCTTGCTTCAGTTCGGCGATCTTTTCAGGTTGTGGACATTGAGAGGTGACGTCACGAACAACCTCATCAGCTGCTTTGTCATCTTTTGGTTCTGCAATGATCTCATTATCTTCTATATCATTAACCACCTGCTTGCCTTTGGATGGATTATCCAACACATTACCACTTCGGGTGGTGATAGCCATAAACGATCCATCATTCCTCAGATTTTGCACTGTGTCGCTAGGTAGTGTTCAAGCTTTTCTTTGATTTAATGCCGCTGAAAGTTGACTCAACTGCTGGTCTAGTTTGTTTATTGCAGTAGAATGCGAGTCAACCAATTAATTTATTGAAGACAAATCATTCTTCACCTCATTCACTCCCGTATTAGTTCCCTCTACTCCCTTCAACAGCTTTGCCATCATATCTTCTATCGACATCTTCCCAAAGCCAGACGCCACAGCCTCATGGTTTCCAGGAGGAACATACAAACCACTCTTGTCAGTCTTATTCTTCCAACCACCTTGATCGCGGTCCTTGTATCCAGATTTATCATAATAGATCCAACCTTGGTTTCCTTGAGCATTGCCTCGGAAACCCCCCTGATTATTCAAGTAGTTGGCTTCTTCCTCTGAATCGGATTCGTCTCTTCCTTTTGACGCAACTGGTTTGACTTTTTCGATCTTCCCTGATAATAAATGCTTGGTAAGAAGATCCATCTGTGTTTTCATGTGCGCCATATCTTGATCATGTTCCTCTTGTCTACATCTCTGCTCTGCAGTCATGCCAACAGATACGGTAGAGCTTGCTACCTCAGAATCCCTGGTATGCCAAGCTCTACTCTGCTTTGTCATACGACCAAGCATATCACTTGCCTCAAGAAAAGTAAGGTCCATGAATGACCCACCTGCAGCATTGTCAACCACTGGATTTGTCACCGAGTTCAAAGCCCTATATCATATTTCCATCAAGTGGATATTCGTCATCTGATGGTTTGGGCACCTCATAAGCTTCTTCTTGAACCTCTCCAATGTTTCGTGGAGAGCTTCAGTTAGAAGCTGTCGAAAATTGCTGATCTCATCCCGTAATTGGGCTCTCTTGGATGGCGGAAAGAATCTTTCTAGGAAACCGTCTTTCAGTTGCCTCCAATTAGTAATAGAATCAGGAGTTAGCCCGTTCAACCATAGAGTTGCCTCCCCAAACAGAGACAATGGAAATAAGCGCAGCCGAATTGTATTCTGCCCAACTCCTGGATTGTCAAACGACTTGCATGCTGAAATAAAGTTGATCAGATGCATATTCGGATCATCTCATGCGAGTCCACCAAATAACCCCTTGAGCTGCAATAACTGAATCATGGTGCTAGTGATATTGAACTTAGCTCCGAGTGCCAAGGGTGGAGGAATAATAGCCCCTGTGGCACCAGCTCCATCCAGATCGCCATCATCATCACCAAAAGGGGCCTGCATAGCTCGGCGGTCAGGTCTCATTCTAGCTTGACGATCTCTCCTGTGCATAGGTGCTGCCACTTCATCTGCACGCCGTGGATTAAGTAACTCCTCATCACCCAGGTCCTCATCATCAGGATTTGTTGCCTGACCTGGGTTATCAATATTCTGTTGATGCACTTAAGCAACTGCCAGTACAGCTAGTCTAGCCTTCTCCTGTTGAACTGCCCTTCTGTCAATGTCACGTTGTGCATCCATTCTACCAATAAGTTGAGGTTCAGGATTCATAGGTAATAACGGTTTACCTGAACTTCGAGTATTTGGCATGCACTCAAGCAAACCTGAATAAAACAAAAACAACAACTAAAAGTAAAATACGAGAATCTTTGACCAAAGGGTCTAGTAACTATCACAAACTTAGTTGATAACTGTATTCCCCGGCAACGGCGCCAAAATTTGATAACGCTCAAACTACAGCTCTCGTAAGAGTGTAAGCGGTCGTCGTCAAATATAGAACCCAACTGGGTTGGGTGTCGAATCCCACAGGGAATACTCGGTCACTAAGTATGCAACGATTAGTAGACTTTTGGTAAAAGTTCTGCGGAAACAAGGGGGGATTTTATGCGTGAAGTAAAATTATCAAAATAGAAAGGTAAAAACGGAATGTTTAGTAAGATTTTAGTCAATGAGAATTGTAAGTTAGGGTTATGTTCACCTTATGAGTTCTACGTATCTATTGGCTATGAGTTATGCGGAATTCAGACATGCATGCGCTTATAGAGATTCATATTCTATGGTAAATCCTAGAGTCTTTCGACCATCAAGGATTATATCACTTTAACTCTTTCGAGCTTAAAGCATATACTAATGGTACGAATTCTCCAAGAGGTTAATCCAGTTACGGCACTAACTTTTAAACAGGGGTTAGTATCCCTATTTCCTTGTCATTCTCTCTTTTCCAGATATGTAACTTTTCTTTCGAAAAAGTTAATGTCATTCTCTCTTTTCCAGACATGTAACTTTTCTTTCGAACAAGTTAATGTTATCCCAATTTACGAATGGGCCCATGAAATCAATACCCCACACATCAAACAGCTCTACTTCAAGAATTTTTAACATGGGCATCTCATGGTGCTTCGAAATCGTGCCTTTTCTCTGACATTGGTCATATCTTCTCACAAATTCATAGTCATCTCTAAATATCGAAGGCCAATATTAGCTGCTTTGCAATACCTTCCTTGTTGTCCGATCACCTGCGTGATGACCCCCAACTTGGGAAGCGTGACATGCTTCCAATATACTAGGCACCTCTATATGAGATATGCATCACCTAATAACACCATCCGCACATCGTCGAAACAGATGTGTTTCATCCCAGAAGTAGTGTCTTACATCATGCATGAACTTCCTCTTTTGATGAAAAGATAGATTCGCAGGCATCATATTACTTACCACGAAGTTCGCAAAGTCTGCATACCATGGTAACTCTTCCATCATCGTGGATAGGATCTCTTCATCGGGGAATGCATCATCAATCTCAAGATCAGGCTGCGCTATATGCTCGTTCTCAAGTCTAGATAGACGATCAGCTACTTGGTTTTCGCAACCTTTTCTATCTTTCACCTCGAAATCAAATTCTTGCCATTAAATATCTCAGAGCTGCGTGGTCTATATGAACTACCACCTTGGTTCCTAACAAGTAAGCACGGAACTTTTGAAAAGCATAAACAACTGCTAGAAGCTCTTATTCTATGACAGTATAGTTCTTCTGGGCTCCGTTTAAGGCCTTGATCGCATAGTAGATTGGATGAAATAACCTTTCTCTTCTCTGACCAAGTACAGCACCCAAAGCTACCCCTCTTGCATCATACATAACTTCAAATGGTAGAGACCAATCGGGCACTACAATGATAGGAGCTTCAATTAGCATCCCTTTGAGGCATTCGAATGCCTTCAAGCAATCATCACTGAAGTCAAACTTTGCATCCTTCTCCAAAACCTTGCATAACGGACTAGCAATCTTGGAAAAGTCTTTAATGATCCTTCGATAAAAACGTGCATGCCCGAGGAAACTACGAACTCCCTTTACAGAGATTGGAGGTGGTAGTTTCTCGATGACTTCAATTTTAGCTCGATCCACCTCAATTCCTCTTTCAGAAATTTTATGCCCAAGAACAATACCTTCTTTAACCATAAAGTGGCACTTCTCCCAGTTTAGCACCAAGTTGAATTAAACACATTTCTGTAATGCCATACTTAGATTCGCCAAGCATGATTCAAACGACTCACCCACAACTGAAAAATCGTCCATGAATTCCTCCAAGGTGTCTTCAACCATATCAGAAAAAATGGACATCATACAACGTTGAAAAGTGGCGGGTGCGTTACATAGCCCAAATGGCATACATTTGAAGGCAAACGTACCATATGGGCATGTAAACGTTGTCTTCTCTTGGTCTTCGGGAGCAATACAGATCTGATTATAGCCGGAATAACCATCTAAGAAGCAAAATCATCCTTTCCCTGGTAATCGATCAAGCATTTGGTCCATGAATGGCATTAGGAAGTGATCCTTAAGCGTCCATGAATTCAACTTCTAGTAGTCCATGCATACTCTCCACCCTGTGACAGGTCTGAGTGGAATTAGCTCATTCCTTTCGTTTGCAACTACCGTCATGCCCCCTTTCTTGGGCACACACTGTACCGGACTCACCCATTTACTGTCAGAGATTGGATACACTACCCCTGCATCTAACCACTTAATAATTTCTTTCTTCACCACCTCTTGCATAGGTGGATTCAAACGTCTTTGATCCTCAATAGTGGGTATGCAATTTTCTTCAAGCTGAATCTTGTGCATACATATCCCAGGCGGAATACCAATAATATCAGCGATTGTCCAACCGATGGCTCTCATGTATTTCCTTAGAACAGTGATGAGAGATGCAACTTGTTGCTCACCTAAGTCAGCCACCACAATAACCGGGAGGGTGTTTCCACTTCCCAAGAATGCGTACTTTAGATGACTGGGTAGCTCCTTCAATTCTAACATTGGTGGCTCTTCAATGGACGGTTTAGCTGGTGGTGTAGGCTGATTTTTGAGATCGAGGTCCAGCTTGTTGGGAGCATAAGGATACGACCCTATTCCTGTTAGAGAACAAATAGTTTCTTCATAATTTTAAGCATCCTCACGCTCAATATTCATAAGCATAACCGCCAATGGGTCAACAATAAGCTGCTCCTCTACGGATAATTCTTTCTCATCATCAAAATAAACATCTGCTACCAAGAACACGTTCAGATCTTTGGGTTGCTTCATTGATTTGCATACATCAAAGCAGACTACTTCTTCATTTATCCGGAATAAAAGCTCGTTCGCTCTTAAATCAATAAGCACACTCCCTGTTGCAAGGAAAAGGCACCCCAAGATTATGGGAACTTCAGAGTCCACCTCACAGTCCAGAATAACGAAGTCTGCCGGAAAGATAAATGAAGAAACCTTCACCAATACATCATATAAAATACCAACAGGTCGTTTTACCGACCTATCTGCCATCACGAGCCTCATATTGGTTGGATAGGATCCCCCAACCCCAACTTTCTGTAAATAGATAGTGGCATCAAATTGATGCTGGCTCCTAAATCGCATAATGCCTTGGCAAAATTAAAAGATCCGACAGTTCAAGGAATAGTGAAGGCACCGGGGTCAGCCTTCTTCTGAACTAGTGATCTGGTAGCGATTGCACTGCAATGATGAACAGTATCCTTCAACTCATAACTTGTTGCCCGCTTCTTTGTCAAAAGGTCCTTCATGAATTTAGCATATCCGGGCATCTTCTCCAGCGCTTCCACCAAAGGAACATTAATAGTCAGCTGCTTCAACATAGTCTTGAATTTACTGATCCTGGTATCATCAGTTTTCTTCTGCAGTCTCTGCGGAAAAGGTGATGATGGAAGGGGAATTGTTTTCTCCACCACTTCCTTTTTAGCTTGCTTCCGATTATCAACCTTTTCAGGAGTGTCGTCAGCCTTCTTCTTCAGTCTCTGAGGAAAAGGTGGTGGTGGAAGGGGAATAGTTTTCTCCACCACTTTCTTTTTACCTTGCTTCCAACTATCAATCTTTTCAGGTTGCAGACGTCTAGGGGTGACGTCATGAACATACTCTTCAGCTTCTTCGGCCTCTTCACATTCTGCATCAATAACATTATCCACTATATCATCAACTACCTGCTTGCCTTTAGATGGATTTTCCAATACTTTACCACTTCGGGTAGTAATAGCCATACACGATCCATCATTCCTCAGATTTCACACTATGTCGCTAGGTAGTGTTCCAGCTTTTCTTTGATTTAATGCCGCTGAAAGTTGACTCAATTGCTGCTCTAGTTGCTTTATTGCAGTAGAATGCGAGTCAACCAATTGAATTATTGAATACAAATCGTTCTTCACCTCAGTCACTCCCGTATTAGTTGCCTCTACTCCCTTCAACATCTTTGCCATCATATCTTCCATCGACATCTTCCTAAAGCCAGATGCCATAGCCTCACGGTTTCCAGGAGGAACATACAAACCACTCCTGTCAGTCTTATTATTCCAACCACCTTGATCGCGGTCCTTGTATCCAGATTTATCATAATAGTTCCGACCTTGGTTTCCTTGGGCACTGCCTCGGAAACCCCCCTGATTATTCAAGTAGTTCGCTTCTTCCTCAAAGTCGGATTCATCTCTTCCCTGTGATACAACGGCCTTAATATTTTCGGTCTTCCCTGATAATAAGTGCTTGGTAAGAAGATCCATCTGCGTTTTTATGTGAGCCATATCTTGGTCGCGTTCCTCTTGTCTATGCCTCTGCTCTGCAGTCATGCCAAAAGATACGGTAGAGCTTGCTACCTCAGAATCCCTGGTATGCCAAGCTCTATTCTGCTTTGTCATACGATCTAGCATATCACTTGCCTCAAGAAAAGTAAGGTCCATGAATGACCCACCTGCAGCATTATCAACCACTGGCTTTGTCACCGAGTTCAAAGCCCTATATAATATTTCCATCAAGTGGATATTCATCATCTGATAGTTTGGGCACCGCATAAGCTTCTTCTTGAGCCTCTCCCATGTTTTGTGGAGAGCTTCAGTTGGAAGCTGTCGAAAATTGCTGATCTCATCCCGTAATTGGGCTCTCTTGGATGGCGGAAAGAATCTTTCTAGGAAACCGTCTTTCAGTTGCATCCAATTAGTAATAGAATCAGGAGTTAGCCCATTCAACCATAGAGTTGCCTCCCCAGACAGAGACAATGGAAATAAGTGCAGCCGAATTGCATTCTGCCCAACTCTTGGATTTTCAAATGACTTGCATATTGAAATAAAGTTGATCAGATGCATATTCGAATCATCTCCTGCGAGTCCACCAAATAACCCCTTGAGCTGCAATAACTGAATCATGGTGCTAGTGATATTGAACTTAGCTCCGGGTGCCAAGGGTGGAGGAATAATAGCCCCTATGGCACCAGCTCCATCCAGATTGTCACCATCATCATCAAAAGGATCCTGCACAGCTCGGTGATCAGGTCTCATTCTAGCTTGACGATCTCTCCTGTGCATAGGTACTGCCACCTCATCTGCATGCCGTGGATTAAGTAACTCTTCATCACCCAGGTCCTCATCATCAGGATTTGTTGCCCGACCTGGGTTATCAATATTTGGTTGATGCACTTGAGCAGCTGCCAGTGCAGCTAATCTAGCCTGCTCCTGTTGTGTTGCCCTTCTTTCAATGTCATGCTGTGCATCCATTCTGCCAATAAGTTGAGGTTCAGGATTTATGGGTAATAACGGTTGACCTGAACATCGAGTGTTTGGCATGCACTTCAAACAAACCTGAAAAAACAAAAACAACAACTAAAAGTAAAATCTGAAAATTATTGACCAAAGGGTCTAGTAACTATCACAAACTTAGTTGACAACTGTATTCCCCGGCAACGGCGCCAAAATTTGATAACGCTCAAACTACAGCTCTCGTAAGAGTGTAAGCGGTCATTGTCAAATATAGAACCCAACTGGGTTGGGTGTCGAATCCCACAGGGAATACTTGGTCACTAAGTATGCAATGATTAGTAGACTGTTGATCGAAAATTCTACGAAGAAGGGGGGATTTAATTGTAGCGTGAATTAAGAGTATCAAAGTAACAAAGAAAAACGGAATGTTTAGTAGGTTTTAATCAATGAGAATTGTAAGTTAGGGTTATGTCCACCTTATGAGTTTTACGTATCTATTGGCTATGAGTTATGCGGAATTCAGACATGCATGCGCTTATAGAGATTCGTATTCTATGGTAAATCCTAGTGTCTTTCGACCATCAAGGATTATATCACTTTAACTCTTTTGAGCTTAAAGCGTATACTAATGGTACGAATTCTCCAAGAGGTTAATCCAGTTACGGCACTAACTTTTAAACAGGGGTTGGTAGACCTATTTCCTTGTCATTCTCTCTTTTCCAGACATGTAACTTTTCTTTCGAACAAGTTAATGCTATACTGGCGTATTCTATATGTTTGCAACCACAAGAATTCAATTAAGATGAAGAGAGTAATGATATAAGGAGCATACGTATCAAGAATTCACAAACTCATAGCAATAGATAGTATCTCATAATGCTTTCATAACCCTAACAGAGAAGTTTAGCTACTCATGAGCGCAACGGAGATCACAATAAACATCATCATCATATCAAAACTAGAATGATCTCACGTTGGAGGGGAGTGTGGCGTCACAACAAGGTTAACGTTTTTTCTCTTGGTGTTTCCCATGAGTTAGCATTTTTCTCTGTTAACAATTGTAACGTGAATTAGGAGCAAAAGTCGAATGAAAAAGACTTGAATTAATGAATGAGTCGATAATAAAAAGCTTGCTGAAAAATTCAGCAAATAGGGTTTTTATAACATCCTTATCCTAGTCCTACTGAAATAGGGTTTTTATCCTTGTCCTAGTCCTACTGGGTTACTGTATACTTTTCTTAATCCTACTAAGTTACTTCTGATCCCCCAAGTCTTTAGAAATACTGTTTTTGCCCGGGACAGGTTTTCCATGCATCACTTTCAGTCCATAAGCTTCCAAAAGCTGCCTTCCTTCTTACGTGAAGTTTCCTTTGTCGTCAAACAGCCCATAAAGTGCTGAAATCTTCATCATTTATACCTAAAAACTTGCTAATCACGTTGGTTAGCTCACTTACAGGAAAAAGGACTAAAAGTGTAGGAATTATATATTTTGTCCTCAAAACTTAGCTAAAATATGGGTACATTAAGGTGCTTTATGCGTGTAAATACGCCTAACATCAGTATGATAACAAACCAAACCATACGATTTGAGAATCAGTGCACATTCATCCCATTTAATCAGTTTAATTACCACCTGAAGATGAATGTTCCCTATATCATCATGCTTCCTTCTTCACCATACAGCATACTGACTTTGTCCCTTGTTGTCATTTTGCAGCCAAAACTTCTGAGCACATTTGCTTCCCTCCATCACTATGCCTTATCATTTACTTAGCGCATCACTTCCTTCCCCTGTAAACATGCACCACAATTACTTCCTTCTTTATTTTTTTCCCCTATCACTGTGCCTTATTATTCACTTAGCATATCATTTCTTTCCCTATATAAGCATGCACCTCAATTCTTACTCACATGAAGTCAGTAGTCAGTGGTATTCCCCCTTTTGGCATCATTGAAAAGGATGAACAGTAAACTAAGAGAAAAGATAAGTACACGTTAATTAACTCATGGCCACTAGGGAAACACTAACATGAGAAACATCTTTAAAATAAATGAAACAAATGTGGTACGTAAAACTAGATTCATTGATTCCTCTAAGTTAGTACCTATGCACTAAGCTAAAATAATCAATCATAAAGCAATTATCTTTAAAGTCCAGCATGAGAATCAGGGCATGAAACTGACATTAGGTTGATAAGGGAAAAGAGATAATAGGGTTCAGGTAGAGGGAGGCTAAGGGGATAGGGATTTAATTAGGAACTCAAATTTTGCACTTTCTATAGTATGGTTATCCAACAACTATTTGGTGAGGACCTTCACTTTAGTATTAAGTCCTTGAATTTCACCAGTCAATTCTACCATTTTCATTTTAAGCTCTACATTTTCTGCTTTTCTTGGGGCTATTGTTCATTTTCCAACCACAGCTATTTTCTTCTAGGGACCATGTCCCTCAAAGTCTTTCCTTTTCTTGATAGTTATATGTTTCTGCCTATATCAAACTTTTAGGCAGAGGGCCTGGTCCTCTCAGTAACATAAAATTTCTTTCTTCTTTCCTTTGCGATCGCAGCAACTTTTGAATTTATGTTTGCCCCTCCTTCAACCTCTACCACTTCAATAATTTTCTTTTTCCTTCACTACAGCAGTTTTCATTAGCCTTCTTCTTTTCATGGTTAAAGTCTTGTTACCCTTCATGGCATCTTCCATTATTTTCTTTTTAGAACCTCTTGTAGAATGGGTTCTAGTCACTTTCACCTCAGATTCCATCATTTTTGTCTTTTCTTTACTTCATTTTAGTTTCTTCGCAGTCCATCTTAGAGGTACTTCATCCTCATCTTCCTCATTCTTCTTATGTGGTGGTAACAATATATATTTTACTCTTTTTGCTTCATCATTAAAAGCTACTTTCTCTTTGATTGGTGACCTAAATCCTCAATTTGAGTCCTCTATCTTGATTGAGTGAGCATAATTTTCTAGGGTTGAGGAAGGTTCAACTAGAACTGACTCATTTATAGGTTTCAACCTTTGTAAAGATGACTCGGTGGGTGGAATTGACTCATTTTCTGGTTCGAGACTCATGATGATGCTTTCTATGAATTTTATTGTTGAAGGATCAGAGTATTGGGAATGTTCAGCCTTATCTTATAGAGTGTTTTCTACCTCATAACTTTCAGCTTAGTTAGAGAAAGTAGAATCATTAGCCATTTCAATTATGAGGGAGAGGTATTAAATGGGAACAGTTGGGTTTGAAGGGAAAGTCGATTTTGGACAATAAGTTAAATGTCTTGAAGAAGAATGATTGAAGATCTAATATGGTAGTTTAGTGCAGTGTCAGTTGTTAATAAAAGAGGTCAGTTTTGAAATGACATATCTAAGCTTACTAGGTATGACCCTAAATTTTATAAAAAGGAACTGATTGTTTTTGCATAGGAGGAACTACACATGGCCTATTTAGACAGTATTTTATGATGGTTATTAGAGCATCCTATATAGACACTAACCTAAGATATGGGACCAGGTCCCTCTTCTTTAAGTGAATCTTCAAGTTCGTGCTTGTCTCATTTGTCCACTTCCTAAGTTATTCCTATAGGTGAATAACTTCAAGGGTATAGTATTGAATTAGACTCATTTGCACCTATTTTACCATGGATACCTGTCTCCTAAGCATAGCCAATTTTCAGTGGAAACACGGAATCACAAGATAGGTCGGTTTGATTAGATCAATCCTACTTTAGCTTTTTTCCTCTGCATCTTCAGCAGCGTCACTCCTCTTTCTTTAATAAAAAGGATTCTGGTTATTTTTCCTTCCCTTTTATTAAAAAACCTTTCTCACTCAGATTAATTTTCAAGACTTCTCTTAATGTTAGAGATAGTTACCTCATTTTCTTGTTCATTTTCAGTGTTTGCTTTGAAGGCACACAAGGAATCAAAGTTCATTTTCTCCTCCTCCACTACAAGCATAGAAACATCTATAGTTTTCTCACCTTCATCAAATTTATTGGAGGAGTCACCCCAACCAGCTAAGGCCTGTTTAACTGCAAGATCAACTACAGCCTGTTTTCTTGATTTTATAGGGACCTGGTCCTTGTCTCTTTTTTTGTCACTTCCATTACTGTGATAATCATAATAGTCCATTTTGTGCATTGGACATTCCTTAATGAAGTGTTCAGGACTTCCACATCTGTGAAAACTTTCCATAATGACTTTTTTCTGCTGCTACTTCCACTTCTCTAGAGTTGACCGCTTTTCTTCCTAACTTTAACAATTATTTTTGCCAAGTAGACAAAATTAGTGTCATCTTTATTTGGCCCTGATCTTGAAGCTTTTAAATCTAGAGATTTCTCCCTTTTTATCTCCATCTTCTCATGTCCTTGCTATTTTCTAAGTTTGTGAGTTTTCAAGTTCCAAATAAGTTTATCCATGGTGAGAGTCTTTAAGTTCCTATACTCAGTGATAGCATCCACTTTGCTTTCCTAGGTTTAGAAAGGACCCCAAGAATTTTTCTCACTTGTTTGTACAAGGGAATTCTTTACCTAGGCAGTGTAACTCATTAGTGATAGAAGTAAACCTTGTATGCATTTCTTGTATCATCTCTCCTTCTTTTATGGTAAAGGTTTTATACTGGGTAGTCAGCATGTCAACATTGGAATCCTTCACAGCAGTGATTTCTTCATGAGTTTTCTTCAAGCAGTCCCAAATTTCCTTAGTTGTTTCATAAGCTAAAATATTGTTGTATTCATCTGGCCCGATGTCGTAGACAAGTAGTTTCCTTGCTTTGTAGTTTTTCTCAATTCCTTTCATGTCTTCATCATTGAATTCCCTCCTATTTTTTATAACCATTCTTGTAACATCTCCTTCTTTGACTTCTCTTATAGGTACATGAGGACCATCAAGAATAATGTCCATCAGCTCACTATCCTCAGCCATAATGATGTCAAACATCCTAGTTTTCCACCACCCATAATAATGTCCATTGAATCTAGGTGGTCTAGTAATTGATTGCCCTTCTAGTGAACCTTTTAGAGTGACCTCGCTCTGATACCAATTGTAGAACTCTTGGGGGATACACCACACAGTGAGAAACTAGGTACCTTAGATTCAATCACAAGCAATCAAATGATAAAGAGAAGGAAAACTGTAAACAGTGCAGAAAGAGTAAAAACACAAGATTTTACATAGAAACCCAGGAAGGGAAAAACCACGGCTGCCCGCACAAGCACCAAAGAAATCCACTATAATCAACCTCCTAATTGCAGTCTATATGTTATCCTAACTCTAGGCTCATTGCGATAGCAGCAACTCTACTACCATTTCATCTTGGTAACTCTACCAAGGACTCTCTCTACTAATTACCTTTAATTAGTCTCACACTTAGGCAACTCTACCTAAGCTCTTCTATCAACAAACGAAAATACTACTCTTATAACATGAGTAGTTCATTTGCAAATCAGTACTCACTCAAGAAAAACTTCAATTTAAGCACTTATAAAGCTGGGAACTTGAGCAGTGTTGAAATGAAGCTTTTGTTGTCTCTCTTCACTCTTTAGATTTGTGCAAAAACTATTTGATAAAGAGGCATCTTTTTCTTTTTATAGATAAGTGATGATTAGGGCTGAGATCATTGGACCAGCTATCCAAGTCAGTACAAAATAGCACCTTCAAGTTTGTCACACAAGTGGACAAAACTGTGCAGACACCGCGTACTATCTGTAATATACCTTGCACATCGAGGGACTTGGTCCCTTACAGTTAGTTGTTCATTATCAAAACTACATATAGCATTCTAGATTGACGTGGGGTCGGGGCATTCCCAGGTTTTTTTGGATATCTCTGGTTGGAGCAGCTAACATGCACTAGGACCTTTTTAGTAGGTGAAGCTGAACCCATATAGCCCGTGGGTGCCTAGATGATAAGATAACTACACAGTCTAGGTTAATGTTTTAAATCTCATGCTAAACATTGTTCCCTATCCTAGCATATTTTATATATATGTGAGTGTGTTTGTGTATAATTTTATGTATTAGTTTTAAATGGTTTGGACTGATTTGATTATGGAATTACTTTATCCCTTTCCTAAGTTACATGCTAGCGCTCACCCCGCTAACCATCCCTAGATATTGTATCCCTATGCGATGTAGGGTTCGAAGACACTTCTATTTTTCCTATATAGTGATAGGTGATTTCTGGATTGTTCGAGAGTCAGTTTTGAAGTGGTGAACTTCCATTTTCCAGAAGACCCTCATTTTATGGTCTTTTTCATTTTTGTTTTAGACTATTCCTTTGAACTCATTTTGGCTATGGTCAGGGGCATGTCCTAACTTAGGTTGTTCATGGTTATTAGAGGCTGTGTGGATTACTATGGATTGGGATGGTTTTTGAAATTCTTAGATTTCTTTTTGAGCTAGTTGATTTATCTATCTTGTTATATGTTCAAAACTCAGCTTTATCTTGTTATATATTCAGAACTTATCTCTATCTTGTTATACGTTTGAAGCTTATTTATTGCTAGTTATATTATTCTCTGGTTGGCTAGGTTAATAGGGGTGGTTCGGTCTTCGTGGACTTGAGATACCTATCACGATGAGGACCTGGTTTGGATCGTGACAGTTGCATTCATAGATCTTATGAATCGGGTTTTCAGTCAGTTTTTGGACATATTTGTGATAGTGTTCACTGATGATGTCTTGGTGTATTATAAGAATGGGGAGGACCATGCCAATCACCTCTGAATTGTGTTATAGGCCCTTAAGGATCAGAAGTTGTTTGCTAAGTTTTCTAATCAAAAGTTTTTACTGAATTCTAAAACTTTTCTTGGTCATGTTATTTCTAGTGACGGGATCAAGGAGGGGACACAAATTGAGGTGGTGAACAAATGGACTAGACCCACAACTCTGACTGACATTAGGAGTTTCTTGGGCTTAGCCGGGCATTATAGGAAGCTTGTTGAAATTATATATTCTATTGTTGGTCCATTGACAAGATTGACTCAAAAGAAGGTTAAGTTTTTGTGATTCAATGCTTGTGAGGACAGCTCTAAGGAGTTGAAAGATAAGACGACTTCTACCCCAGTTTTGACCCTGCCCAGGGTACTGATGGTTTTGTTGTGTTTTGTGATGTATCCCATGTGGGATTGGCTTAGTTTTTGATGCAGCATGATAAGGTGATGGACTATCCTTCTAGTCATCTTACGGTCCATAAAAGAAGCTATTCGACTTATGATCTAATATTGGAGGTTGTGGTTTTTGCTTTGAAGATTCGATGTCATTATCTATATGGGGTGTATGTGGATATCTATTCAGCTCATAAGAGCTTGCAATATATGCTCACACAAAAAGAATTTGAACCTCAGGTAGAGGAGGTGTCTTGAATTGCTTAAGGTTTATGACATGATCCTTTACTACCATCCAGGTAAAGCAAATATTGTTGTTGATGCTCTTAGAAGGTTATCTATGGGGAGTTTATCCCATGCTGATGAAGAGAAGAAAGGGATGGTGAAGGACATTCATAGGTTGTCCAACTTGGGCTTTCATCTTTTGGACTCAGAGGATGGGGGAGTTATTATTTAGGAAGTGGTCAAATCATCTCTTGGAGCTGGGATGAAGAAGAAGCAGGCTTTGGATCCCATACTTATGTAGATTAGGGATGACATGGTCCAGCAAAAGGTCATGAATTTTGATATTGGGGAAGATGGTATTTTAAGGTACCAAGGTAGATTTTGTGTTCCTAATATAGATAGGCTGCAAGAAAGGATTCTGACAAAGACTCATAAGTCCAGATATACAGTTCATCCGAGTTTAATTAAGATGTACCATGAATTAAAGAAAATCTTTTGGTGGAACAATATAAAGAGGGATATAGCAAATTTTGTGGCCAAGTGCATGGTTTTTCATCAAGTTAAGGTTGGGCACTTGAAGACTGGTGGCATGTCATAAGAGATAGAATTGCCTATGTGGAAGTCGAAAATGATCTATATGGATTTCATTATAGGTCTTTCTTGGTCTCGCAATTAGTACGAATCAGTTTGGGTCATTATGGATAAGATGACTAAGTCTGCTTACTTCTTGCCTGTAGGACCAACTACTCAGGAAAGGATTATGCCAAGTTGTTAATTTAGGAGATTGTAAAGTTGCATGGTGCACCGGTGTCCATTATTTTTGTAATGCCCCGAGTATTCACCCCGGATATCAAATGGTGCTCATAATCTCGAAGGACCACAAGCTAACCCATGATTGGTACCTGCTGCAATAACTGAGTAATAATATGTAATAATGCGTAAATTAGGCTGAATCTTCCATAAGTTTCATAACTAAAATCAAATACTGGTAATTAAATACTTAAAACTAAGCATCTGTCTGAAATAATCTAGTCTGAAAGCCTCTAACTATCTGAAGGTGGAGTTAATGGGACAAGCCCCCCACTAACTCCGACTACTGAAAATATACTGAAATACTAAAATAACTACTCTGTCCTAGAACTATGAGGACTCACCACTAAGTCTTCTACTGATAAGTTAGGCTGCTAAGTACGATCAGGAGCCCGTGCGTCTGAACCTATAATATAAGACATCATAATGCAAAAGAAAGGTATGTGTCAGTACATTGAATATATTGTATGCTAAGTGAGGTAAGACTGAATGCATGGTTTAATATGCATGAATAATAACTGGCTGAGTAACATAAATATAACTGAATGAGAGTACATATATATCTGAAACTACTGTAAATACTGTTTATGCAATACTATACACATAACTACGTATACTGTAACTGAGATCATATTAACACTGGGTATTGAGCTTTGATAACTGAATGACGGATATCTGAGTTCAATGATAATTGTATTACTGTTAGCTGGGTGATTATTTCTGACAGTCCTGATTCTGTAGAACTGAACTGAGTTCTATACTAAGTTGGGTGACTATTTCTGATAGTCCCGGTGCTGTAGAACTGAACTGAGTTCTATACTGAGACTGAAACTAAAACTGTGGGAGGTAATCATCTAATCGACATGCCCCTTTCTGAACTGATTGGGGTCCAACCTACAACCCCAATTGGAAGGGTATCAGTACCGAGCCACGGGTAAAAACAAGTTGTCGAGTCACCCTTATCTAGCAGGTGCTCTGAATGAGAACGATGGTACCCTCAACTGGCAGGTAAGACACCTCATCAACCCTCAACTAGCAGGTTGATTTCTCAACCTATGCTGGCTACGTAGTTCTGGAATGCAAGGACTGCTTCTAAGGATCACACCCTCTACAGGTAGGTGAGTCCCCATCCTTGGGTTCACTCGGTGTTGAATCCTACTCCCAACTGAATAGACCCTGAACTGATTTCTAAACTGTACTAAGTTGGACTGAACTGTTACTGATTGTGTTAACTGACTGAACTGGACTGAGTTCACTAAGTTCTAATATCTGACTGAATACATTGAGTTCTATACTGAGTGAATACTACTGATCGTGATATTTCTGAGACTATTATGTAACTACTATAGCTTTAGGTCAACAGCTAGATTTTTAGGATATTGAATACCCCCAGGACTCGATAGTATGGAAAGTAAAACATAGCATAACCTTAAAATCATAATGATACTTGCTTACTAACAATGCATTTATTTAGACATTTTGTCGAACACTTGATATACCTGAGCTTGTACATGAATGGAATCACATAATAACATGTCATGCTTTCACTAGTCAATTCACATAAGCATTTTAACAAACACTTGGGGAGCATGGTTATTTCATATAGCAATAAACATGTAATAATATCATGGCTACTATATTCAACTTGTAGTTCAAGATTTCAATATGAAGCTCACATAAATCAACCCACAATTATCTAAATTTCATGAAACTTGTAATAAATCATGGAATAAAACCCGAAGCATCAATTCACACATGAACACAATCCAATTTTAACATGTAAATCATGAAATCATACACTTGTAGTTTCAAAAAGGGTTCTTGGACTTAATGGGTGAAAGGAACCCATGAATGAACACCTAACATACCTTGGTAATAAATTTGTGAAGATTGATGGTGTGTTCTTGAAGATTGGTATTGAAATTTGAATGCCCTAGGGTTTGTTCTTGAGTAAATTTGAGAGAGTGAGAGATTTTTCCTTTAGCGTAGGTTAATCTCGTCTTTTGGGGCTGATTAAGGGTAGGAAAATAACCTAAATACCCCTATAGATGCAGAGTTTTAATGATTGAAAAACGTGCCCAAGGACGCGTTGAGCGACGCATCGAGTCAAGGGTCGACTCATAAATATCGTGTAGTCTCACTGAAGTGTGCACTGAAGACTGGTGGCAAAATCCTGATCGACGTGATGGGCGACGCAACGCGTCGAGATCGCGTTGACTCACTATTTTGGTCACCCAAACATGTATCAAATAAGGTCCAAAAAATCTGTAACTCACCTGAAGTGACCTATTGATACACCTAATCATGATTCAATCCAAGGATCACATTTTAGATAAATAAAGGTCGTAAAATAAGATCACAAAATTATGAAGGAAAAAATAATTCTATGTATAAACACTTAGCTGAAATTTCTAAGTCTGGGACCTTTTTTATGCTCTAAAGGACTGAGTTAGGCTAGGATTTTGCAGGATTTTACAATTTTCGACCAAGGTATGCAGTTTTCATCTTACTTTTGGCATTCATTTCAGAAAGGTTTGGGTACATAGGTGAACCTTAGCACCGTTTTCCACCCTCAAATGAATAGTCAAGTAGAGCATACTATTCAAACTTTGGAGGATATGCTGACGGCTTGTGTGATTGATTTTAAAGAGAGTCAAGCTAATTATTTGGCTCTTATTGAGTTTGTAAATAATAATAGTTATTATTCGAGCATTTAGATTGCTCCTTTTAAGGCTCTTTATGGTAGGAGGTATAGGTGTCCTATTAGATGGTTTGAAGTTGTTGAGACTAGGTTGTTTAGTCTTGACTTGGTTCACCAAGTCGTGGAGAAGGTAAAACTGATTAGAGAAAGACTTAAGACTGCTCAAAGTCACCAAAAGTCTTATGCGGATGTAAGGCAAAAAGAGTTGGAGTTCGAAGTGAGTAATTGGGTGTTCTTGAAGGTGTCTCCTAATAAAGGAGTCATGAGATTTGTAAAGAAGGGGAAGCTCAGTCCCCATTATATTGGTCCATATCAAATCTTGAGGATAATTGGGAACGTTACTTATGATTGGGACTTGCCTGCGAGTTTGGGTTCTATTAATCCCGAGTTTTATATGTTCATTCTTAAAAAGTGTATGGGTGATCCTTCCTTGATAGTACCAATTGAGGATGTTGGTGTTATAGATTCCTTGTCTTATGAGGAAGTCCCAGTTGAGATATTGGATAGGCAAATTCGTAGATTGATGACTAAGGATGTAGATTCGGTGAAGGTCCTTTGGAGAAACCAAAAGGTAAAAGAGGCTACATGAGAAATCGAGGAAGATATGAAATCCAAATACCCACTCTTATTCCCCGATTTGAATGAAAGTGCTTAAGGTATGAGTTTCATTTTCCTATTGTATTTTCCAAGTTTTTCATTTACTTTTGGGGTATTCTTGTTATTCTTGTGCTAAAAGTGTCTGAACTCATCATTCGGGGATAAATGATCCTAAGGGGTGGATAATGTAAGACCCTTAAAATTTTGATCAAGTTACTTTTAGCCTTCTTGTGTTCGTAATATCGATATTTAACTTGAATAATGTTTAGGGATGTTAAAAGGGTAATTTGGGAAAGTTTTGGAATTTTCGAAAAGGTTTTGGGGTATTTTTGGAACATCCAGGCAGTAAGCCTCCATGTTATCGTCGTGTCCAGAGGTTACCCTCCGAGATATTGGCATGGCACGAAGGATAACCTCGGTGATATTGGTGTGCCACGCCAAGGTGTAATTTTCATCAAATTTTGTTTTTTGCTCTTAATGATAAGGGTCTTTTTGTCTCTTCACCTTTTTCATGACTTTTAAACATAAAATAGTCCCATTCCCATCAATTTTCAAAGATCAAATCCCCCTATTTCACTCTCAAACATAAAATCCAAGAACATTTAAGGTTTTCACTATTCATTCGTCATCTGGGCTCCAAACTTCAAATTGATTACAAATTCTTATGTGTTTCAGGCATGTATCTCTTCCCTAAACTTTAATTTTTCATTATGGCATTTATTTTATGGACTTTCATGTGATTTAAATTGTAGGTTTTAAATTGGGTTCAGGAGTTTTGGTTGTTATTGATTTAATTACTTGTCCTATGATTGGAATTGATTATTCATGCTTTAAATTAATATTTTTGGGACTGAATTGGTACTTAAATTAAATGGTTGGAATAGGGGATGTAGGTTTCCCCAAATTGAATAAATTTTTGGCTTGGAATTACATGAACCTCAACCCATTTTATGAATTTGATTTAAATTATGGACAATTGCATGGTTTAACTTGTTTTTTAACTCGATGCGTGGCATTAATGGATAAATGGTTATTTATATGAATTTGTACGGACTTGATAGTCATGGATTGGATTTTAGTGAAACTTGGGGAGACAATGTGGTTGTGTGAATTGATTTGGCATGTGTGACTTAGCTTGCAAGCATATTGGCATAACGAGACCAAGTGGATAATGTCTTAATGAATGAATCCTGGGTTAATGGTTAAAATTATGTGCTAAATGGTTTTAATTTGGGCTTAAAGAGAATTGTGTAGCTCTTCGTGGAAGGTGGAGTTTCCAAGGGGGGTACTGGAAACTACGTTTGCCGGCGTGGGGGTCCTTACGATTATGTGCATAGTTCACACACACACATATATACATATATATTAGAATGGTTGGAGCCTCGGTGGCTTTGGCCCTTCCTCAAATTTCTCCAGTTCGTGCGACTAACACATACTGGGAAACTTTTAGCAGGGGGAGTTGAACCCATATTGCCCGTGGATTCCCTTAGGACGGTTAGAGATACACAGTCTAGGATAATGATTTTAAATCTCATGCTTAAACCTTGTTCCCTATCCCGACATCTTTAATATGTATATATGAATGTGTTCATATGATTTTTGAATGGTTTGAACTTATTTGATTATGGCATTATTTTATCCCTTTTCTAAGTTACATGCTAGCATTTACCTCGATAAATGTCTTCGAACGCTACATTGTTTCATAGTGTAGGGTCCGAAGATACTTATTTTACCCTTGTGCAGCATTAGGTGGATTAGCACTTTGTCAAGTAGCCGTAAAGTGGTGAGCCTCCATCCTTAGGAAGGCCTTATCATTTCCATATTCTTTTATTTTGACTCTGTGCTTTTGGATTCTTATGGTCATGGTCGGGGGCATGTCATGATCTATTTTATATTCTGGTTTTAGAGACTGTTATGGATAGCTGTGGGTTAGTTAGTTATTGTTTTGACTCTTAGTGTCACTGATTTATTCATTCATCTTCTTATTTTTGTTTAGTTGGCTTCCGCATTAATTTATTATTACAATTATTGTTCTCTTGAGGTTGGCTTAAGGGGGTGGTCTCCGGTCCATGGTGGACTTGAGATACCCATCACGGGCAGGCCCTAGTTCGAGTCATGGCACCCCGTTGTTAAGAAACTTTTCACTTGAGCCCTTTCTTTAACGAAAAAAAACAAAATTGACATTAAATGGCCCATTTTTTAAAAGTAAAACCCTTTCTTTAACAGAAAAACCCGAATAGACATTAAATGGCCCATTTTTTAAAAATAAAACACAACCTATTCTAACCGCCCACCCGATCCAACCCACAAAAAAGACACAAATACATTTACCCCAACTTCAGTTTCGTTGGTCGAATTTTTCCAACAAACAAATATACTTCTCTTTTAACGTGCAGTGCAAGTATGTTGTTTATAAATGAACAAAAAGTAAAATAGAATGGGATAATGTAGAAGTATGGAACTAGAGAAAATGTGTAGTAAAAAGTCTACTCCAATTCTAGTTATGTTCAAATTTCAGAATTTGACCAACGGAACTAAAGGAGGGATATATTTGTTTGTATCTCTTTTGTGGATTGGATCGGGTGGGGTGCGTTAGAATAGAGTGTGTTTCTTAATAGCGAGTGTAAATTTTACCCCAAAGTATGATATCGAGGATAAATTTAACTTCAAAGTATGATGAATAATATATTTAGCTAATTTTTCAAAGTAGAGGGGTAAATTTAACCCTTTTCCCTTTTTTTAAAGCCTAAACATAGTATAAGTTCCAAAAAGGGTTTTTTTTAAAGGAGTGGATAAATGATAATTTCTTAGAAGCATGTAAAACAGAAAGTAGGCAGCTACTTCCTTCGTACACTTCTACTTGTTCACTATTTCAAAAATAGCTTTCACTTTTACTTTTTTATTCTCCAAATAATTTTCTCAAGACATAATACTAAAAATCAATTAACAGAGATAGTGTGATAAAATATTATCATTGACTTCTTAATGGCGTGCCAAGTCCAAATGTGATAAGTAAAAGTGAACGGAGGGTGTAATAGTAAAAAATTTAGTTTCTTAAGTAAAATTAATAAAATTAGTTTAGTAGTCAAATAAAATCTTAATAAATATTATCGTAAGAGGGGTGTCAAATCAACATAGGTCAAGTAAAGTGAAAGGAATGGAGTATTTTTTATTACGACAACAACAACAATAACAACATACCAATATAATATCATGAGATTTGAAAATATTGAAATGTAATTAGATGTTAACCTATCTTTATGGGCCAGAGAAACGATTTTCGTTAACTTTAGAGTTTATATTAGAGATGTCCAATGCGTGGGTTGGGCTGAAAATAAGGGGTAAACTACATAAATGACCCTCATAATTGGCGGTTTTACTTTTTTGTCCCCCATAAGAGAAGTTCTACAAAACTAACTCTCTTTTTTTTATGTATAGAACATATACATATTTGCCCCTCTATATCTCAAATATTTCTTTAAAACTCCATACTTATTTATTTTCAACTTCTATTTTTTTTCTCTTTTTTATTTAATTTTAATTTTTATTTTTATTTTTCTCTTTTTTTCATTTTTTTAGTTTTTCTCAACCCTTACTTTTTTTTTCTTTTCTCCTCTCAACTTCCTCTTTTTTTCTTTTTTATTTTACCTTTTTTATCTTTTCTTGTCTCTTTTTTTTTTTAGTTTTTCTTAATCGTTACTTTTTTTCCTTTTCCCCTCTCAACTTTTATTTTTTTAAAAAAAAATCTCTTTTTTATTTTTCTTTTTAAAAAAAAAATTCTCAACCTTTTTTTTTTTTTGGTTTTTTTCTAAATGTTTATTTTTTTTCCTTTTCTCCTCTCAACTTCTATATTTTTTTTTCTTTTTCTGTTTTATTTTCTTTGATTTCTTTTTATTTTTTAATAGTTTTCTTTATTTTTTTATCATTTTTATTTTCTTTTCTTCGATTCCTTTCAAACAACAAGTTACGCCTCATGGGTAACAGTTGACACTATCATATTATATCTTGATTTATGATATGTTCTACAAATCTTGCCTTAGAGGCAAGACTTGGGATTTTCAAACAATAAGTTATGTTTCATTGGCAAGAGTTGATACTACTAAATTGTGTTTTGATTTATGAGATGTTCATAACTCTTACCTTAGAGGCAAGATTTTAGCCCAAGAACTTTCAAACAACAAGTTATGCCCCATGGGCAAGAGTTGACACTACCGTGTTATGTCTTGATATATGAGATGTTCTACAACTCTTGCCTTATAGGCACGACTTATCCCAAGAATTTTCAAACAACAAGTTACTTACATTAGGCAAGAGTCATCACTACCACATTGTGTTTCTTACTTATGAAATGCTTTATTACTCTTGGCTAAGAGGCAAGATTTAGCCCAAGGACCATCAAATAGTAAGGTATGTCCCATGGACAAGAGTTGACACTACTATATTGTGTATTCATTTATGAGATGCTCTATAAATATTCCCTTGGGGAAAGACTTAGACCAAGGGCTTTTAACTTAGACCAAGGGCTTTTAAGTAATAAGTTACGCCTCATGGTCAAGCATTGACACTACCACATTATGTTTTGATTTATGAGATGTTCTATAACACTTGCCTTAGATGTAAGACTTAGCTCAAGGACTTTTAAAAAATAAGTTATGCCCCATGGGCAAGAGTTGACACTACCATATTGTGTCTTAATTTATGAGATGTTTTATAAAGCAAGGACTTTTAAACAAAAAGTTATGCCCGATCGGCAAGAGTTGACATTACCACATTATGTTTTGATTTATGAGATGTTTTATAACTCTTCCCTTAGAGTCACGACCTAGTCCAAGGACTTTGAAACAGCAAGTTACGTCCCACGAACAAGAGTTCACATAACTGTTAGACATACACAGTAGAAGAAATTACTAAGGATCAATATAACTCACATAACATCTAGGTAACAAAATCAAAATGAAAATCAAAAATCTACTTACTTGTTGAAGCTTTCACACAATTCGTTCAACTCCTTGCTTGTTAGGTCTGTTGTCTTCCACTACTTCCTGATTAGCCTTCTTAATCAATACTTGTTTGGGCAAGTAGTATTTGGATTAAAGAAGGATTTATTTTCTGGAAAAGGTATATGTTTTCTCAAAAAACCAACCTCTATTTATTTCCAATTCAACTGAAAAGGAAAGGGGAAAGGTAAATTATTTTTGGCCCTTTATTACAGTCTTAATGTCAAAAAGTTTTGGCCTTAATTCCATTTTAATGTCTAAAATGTTTTTGGCTCTTTAATACTTTCATAATGCCAAAAAAAAAAAAATTTAACTATACTCGTTTTATTCCTTATTTATAGAAGGCTAGTAAATAAAATAATATTATCTCTTCTATAACTCTTTTTTTTTCAAATTTGATTAGCTAATCGGGCATAGTAGAGACCGTAGGTTTATTAACTGAGGCTTCCAATTATGATATTAATTCAGTAATGAATGAATTTTCATATCATAATAAATTATAAATTATTTCACTAAAAAACTGTAATTGCACTCCTCGGTTTAAATTCGAAATCTACCATTTCATCTTATTTACAACCCTATGTTAGAATTACTGACACCAATCAATTAAATCAAATTTTTGAGAAATTTATTCATCGATTAATTTAATACTTTATTTATAATGTTCAACTTATTTCACATGACAGATATAAAATCAACCTGCAGGGTTTTTGCGTGAAAACTTATAAGCAACCATAAAAGGGTGTCTTCTATCTCAAGTTCAAGATATGGTTCTATCAACTAATTAATATTTCACCAAGTAATTTGTCATCATCCAACCTATTAGGAATATATTGACTCATAAAAAAGTCTCATCTTTTAATAGATTAAAACAACAAATCAAACCACGTAGATCATAATAATTATATCAATATTAAGAGTATAAATATATGTAATGGACTAGAGAAGTTGTTTATTAAAATTTAGAATATAAAAAAACATCTCTAATTGGTCCGTTCAATACATACAAAATGTACTAGCACAAAAAGTTGGAATATTACCACTCCCATAATTAAGATCAAACAATATTTAATCTTGTGCTACAATCATCCAGATGTTTGTCCTACCTCATCTTTGATTGTGAACATTAATTTATTACTGATAAGAACCGAAAATTTTAATCTTCCATACATGAGTTAAAATACTCCATACACAAAATTGTCTACTATATAAGTAAAGGACATGCATGTTAACACAATGATCTATTCAAATAAAGATTTATTAATATAATAAATTGCCTTTACATAGGATGAAAATATAATACTATAACATAAACAATATGATTAATAGTATATCCTAACAACTACCACATCGTGTCTTAATTTATGAGATATTTTATAACTCTTGCCTTAGAGGCAAGACTTAGCCCACAAGTTACGCAAGAGTTGATACTACCACATTATGTTTTGATTTATGAGATGTTCTTTTAGTCTTGCCTCTAAGACAAGATATAGCCCAAGAACCTCTCATAAAAGAAAAAGTTACGTCCAATGAGCAAGTATTGACACTACCACATTATGTCTTGATTTATGAGATGTTCTATAACTCTTGCCTTAAAGGCAAGACTTAAGGATTTTCAAACAACAAGTTATGCCCCATGAGCAAGACTTGATACTACCACTTTGGGTCTTGATTTATGAGAGATGTTCTGTAACTTTTTCCTTAGAGGCAAGACTTATTCCAAAGGACTTTCAAATAACAAGTCATGACCTTAAATTTACTTAATTTCAAAGAAAGAAGATCCCTTTGTGGATTATCCAACTTTCTATTTATTAGTAAAATATAATAGAATTTGACAAGAAAAAAAAAGACAAAAAATAGAGAAAAGAAAAAAAATATTGAGAAAAAATATAAAAAAGAGTGAAGCAAAAAATAAAGGTTAAGACAAAAGAGAAGAATAAAAAAGAAAAAAGAAAAAAACGATTGAGAAAAACAAAAATGAGAAGAAAAAAATACAAATAAAGTTTGAGAAAAATAAAAAAAATATGAGAAATGATAAAAATAAAAAAGAAAAGAAAAATAAAGGTGGATACAAATGAAATTAAAAAAATAGAGAAAGAAAAAATAGATATTGTTTGAGAAAAAAAGTGAAAGAAAACAAAGATTGAGACAAATGAATTTAAACAAGAAAAAAAAAAGAAAAATAAAGGAAAAATGAAAAAAAAAAAATAGAGGTTGAGAGACAAATGAGCATGGACGGTTTAAAAATATTCAGGTGTAGAAGGGGAAAATGTACTTGTACTATACATAAAAGGGAAGAAAGGTTAGTCTTTAAAGACTTTTCTTATGAAGGACAAATGAGGAGATTAAAATGAGTTGAGTAATTCAACATGTTGGGCGAGAATCAATTCCAAAGCTTCTTGGGCAGAAATGCATTAAAAATGAGCTGGGTCATGACCCGCCCAATTTGACCAATTTTTTTTTTTGAATGATCTACTTTATACTATGACTAGATATACCGTGTTCGTGCTCTGCATCGGCGACATGATTATCAAACTAATTACACATTTAAGGAATAAAATTTGTACAAGATACCCCAAAAAAATATAAAAATATAATCAAAATATAGTTACATTCTTCAACTTGTTGGAAACTCCATTAAGGGAGGATGTTGCTCTATTTCAAGGAGGTTGCAGTAATAGAAACAATTGACTACTGAAATTTTACGTCAAATGAGTAAAACAACCATTTTATTTAAAGTCCTTATTTATACTATCATTCTACAATAAAATAAATATGTGATAAAAATGTGCTAAAACTTATTCAATAAGCTTATTATCATTCACTAGGAATCTTCTAAACCAACTCTTCATTTGCTTAACTCTTCTTCGTAATTGCACCTTCAATGAAGTATAATCTATAAGCTACCCAACTTTCTTGACCAACACCTCCAACTCAAATTCCTTTCTCATGGCAAAAACAGAGAAAAAGCCTAAATGACAATCCAAAAGGTCTCAAAATGTGGAAATATATACATAAAATTGTTGTTCAGGTAGTCATACCAACTCAAAAAACACAAATGACCATCTGCATTTAGCATAATTAGGAAAGACGATTCCAATGAACTCGGAAGTAGAACCTCCAAAGATGGAGGTAATGTACTCATAGTGACACGACCCAACCCCGGGCTTTGTCATAATGGACATCCCAAGTCCAACCAGGAATGGGGACCGCCCTCTATTGCCCAACCCAACCACCTATATTCAGCCTAAGATGGGCTGAATTTTGAACATGTAATAAGATAGTGTTATTTTTTTAATTAAGACTCTGGGATAGGCTCACAACCATGACCGACCCAATCGAGTCCAGCCGTACCACACCAACCGACCAACCGTACCAAAACAAACCATATACCGTAAACCAAAGGGAATACCAAACATAATATAAAAATCAATCTCAAAATGTAATAGGATGGAACAATCAACAATAGCGTCCAATGATGTCATCCCACCGTCTTATTCCAATGCCAAGGCCGACACCAATACCGATCTCGCTCATACCAACCCCCAAAAGTGCCACAAAGCCTTATCTAAAAGAGTAAACAAATTCGATTGGGACATGCCCCCAACCATGGCCAAAACCAATATCCAAAATAAAAAAAAGTGTCTGAAGAAATTCATAACATGAAATGATGCCTTCCAAAAGGATGAAATCTCACAACTTTAGTCCAAGTGTTGACACCGAATCCACATGCTAAACAGGAGAAGTAGAATGGTTGATTCCTGCATAGCATGGGTATACAGCCGCCAGTTGATGGGGCTAGCGAATGACCGCTAGCATGAATCTCAGGATAAGGATAATATAATGCAAGTCATAAAACCAAGTAAAATCATCCATAATGCATACAACCATGCATATATATAAGTGCCGGGAAAAGGGACCGGGTTTAGAATGCACTTAAATCTTTACCTGGGTTGTGTAGCTTTGCCGTCCAAACTACCCCGAGCGATATGGGTTCAGCTCCCTCTGCTGAAAGGGTCCCAGTGCGTGTAGCCGCACGACTGGGCAATATCTCATGGGATGGATAGTACATCCCTCTAATATAAAATGTGACACTCATACGTGGTCATCAAAGACCCCTCATATCAGTAAATATATATTTTCAGTTTTGGCCCCCCGGGACCGCAACCTTCCACGGCTTAGCTACTCACTCTGTCATTAATGCCCAATTAAAACTATGTCCAAACAATCAATTTACCATTTATTAACCAAGGTCAATATTAGTGGTACCATCATACCACCCCTTATTTGCAAGTAATATCCTTAGCCAAACCATTTAGGTTAAGGGGACCTTTGGTGCCCTTTCCATATATCATATTAAATCCACTTGGGAGACTTTCATGTTCATCACAAGCATAATCATTTAGCCTTTACCCTTTTTCAAACCATTTACACCATGCATAAATCCTTTATCAAGTTTAAGAACATGCAAGAGTACCATTAAAAGAAGTCAATACAATGAACATATTTTTATAAGCATTTCATCAAACACCTTGGGAGCATAATATAACCAAAACTAATTCCAAAGACCATTAAACCATTACCATGCAATTCAATTGTCCAAAACCATCATTAATCCATATAAAATCATAACTAAAATCATAGAAAACCATAACCAAGCATTCAATATCAAAACCCCCAATAATAGTTGAAAAACCATAATCATGAAATAGTAAAACCATGAAATCAACCATATAAATCATGTCTTTAGTTGAAATTACAATGAGGGAAGAGAAGCATGCCTTAAACCAAAGAATTTATGAAAGAAAATCACCAAAGCAAGCCCTTAGTTGAACCCTAACTTTCTTGCCCCAAAAGCTCTTGAGAGAATTATGAGATATTTTGGAATAGTTTCTAAGTGTTAATGAATAGAGTAATAAGGTAAATAACCTCATAAGTGTATTAGAATACATGGATCCTAATTAGGGTGAGTAGGAAAATGTCCAGAATACCCTCACTTAAGTTGCACAAAATCCCATCACAGGGATACGATTAACCCATACGAGTCATACCCTAATATACGATTGATTTCCACCTCTCGTATCCAAGCATCAACCCTTGGATCAAACACTGTCCAATATACGATTCATCTAAACAAGTCGTAACAACAGTATACGATTCATACCTATAACTCGTATCCCTGGCAGAATGAAATACCAGGAGGATCAAACACTGTCTACCATACGAGTCCCTGTACAACTCGTACCAATCCCTTACAACTCACACCTCTAAGTCGTACCCATTCCAGTGACCAAAACCATCCCACCAACTAACATTGGTCAATATACGACAGGACCATACCACTTTTACCCTAACATACGGCTCGTACCCATGAGTCATATTGGGTTCGGAGAACGTATTTCCAAGAAATTTTCTATAACAAAGTTTGAAATAAAGAGGTAAAGATGTCAATCTTTCCTTTAACAAACTCAGAAAATAAAGATGTGTTCAAGACGCATACCTTCCGCATGAATCCCAGGAGCAGAAAACAAATGTAGATACTTGGACTTTATGTCCTCTCCGCTTTCCAAGTAGCTTCTTCCACCTTATGGTTCCGCCATAGAACCTTAACCAAAGCCACATCCTTGGTCCGCAACCGACGAACTTGCCTATCTAATATCTCAACCGGGACCTCTTTATAAGACGGTAAATCCAAAATACCCAATCCTTCCAATGGAACAACCAAAGAAGGATCACCAAGACACTTCCTCAACATAGAAACATGAAAGACCGGATGAACCAAACTTAAGCTAGGTGGCAACTCTAACTTATAAGCAACATTGCTAACTCTCCGTAAAATCACATAAGGACCAATGAACCGAGGACCGAGTATCCCTTTTTTTCCCAAATCGCACCACTCCCTTCATGGTAGACACCTTGAGGAACACCTTATCCCCCGACCTCAAACTCCAAGTCTCTATGCCTAACATCCACATAAGACTTTTGGCGACTTTGGGCAGCTTTAAGCCTATCCCGAATCACCTTGACCTTCTCTATCGCCTGATAGACCAAATTAGAACCAAACATGTCCACCTCACGAAGCTCAAACCACCCAATAGGAGATCTACACCTCCTACCTTACAATACCTAAAAAGGAGCCATACCAATACTCAAATGATAGATATTGTTGTAAGCAAACTCCACCAAAGGCATATGCTCAACCCAATTGCCACCATAGTCAATCACACAGGCCCAAAGCATATCTTTCAATGTCTGAATAGTTCTCTTCGCTTGCCCATCTGACTGTGGATGAAAAAAAGTAATTAGACTAACCTTAGTCCCCAACCCTTTCTGGAAAGACGGCCAGAAATAAGATGTAAACTATATACCACGATCAGAGATAATCAAAATAGGTACCCCATGCAGCTTCACAATCTCCTAAAAATACAACCGTGCATTATCCTCCACCAAAAAGATAGTCCGCACTAGCAAGAAATGGACAAACTTGGTCATCCTATCCACGATGACCCAAATAGAATCATACTGATTTCGAGAATGGGGAAGACTGGTAATGAAGTTCATATTGATCACTTTCCACTTCCATTCGGGAAACTTAATTTCTTGATACAACCTTCCTGGCCTCATGTTCTCAACCTTAACCTATTGACACACCATGGACTTAGCCACGAAATCAGCCACATCCTTCTTCATGCCATTCCACCAGTAGATCTCCTTGAGATCATGATACATCTTAGTCGAGATGGGATGAACAACATACCACGACTCATGTGCCTCAGCCAAAAACCTTTGTTGTTGCCCGTCGAAATCAGGAACACACAATCTCATTTGGTACCTTAAATTACCATCACCACTGATCTCAAACACCACTACCTTTTTCCCACCAACATCACCCTTGATTTTTATCAAGATAGGATCTAGCATTTTCTTCTCCTTAATCTTCGAACTAAGAGATGATCAAACCACTTCTTTCACCATTACACCACTATCCTTAGAGTCCAAAAGACGAACTTCAAGATTAGTCAAGCGGTGAATATCCTTCACCAATTCCCATTTTTTCTCGTCTACATGAGCCAAACTCCCCATGGATAACCAGGTAAGAGCATCAGCAACCATATTAGCCTTACCTGGATGGTAGTAAAGACTTATATCAAAATCTTTGAGAAGCTCAAGCCACTTCCTCTGCCTGAGATTAAGCTCCTTCTGAGTGAACACGTACTAAAGACTCTTGTGATCAGAAAAGATATCCACGTGAACACCATACAAATAATGCCACTATATTTTCAAAGCAAATACAACCACCAACAACTCCAAATCATGAGTAGGATAATTCCTCTTATGTACCTTCAACTGCCTTGAAGCATAGGAAATCACCTTCCCATGTTTCATCAAAACACAACAAGCCCTATCGGAGATGCATCATAATAAACCACAAACCCATCATTTCCCTCTGGCAAAGTCAGGATTGGAGCCAAACTCAACTTATCCTTCAAATTCTCAAAACTCCATTCACAAGCATCCGACCAAGAAAACTTAACCTTCTTCTGAGTCAACTTAGTCAAAGGACCATCTATCGAAGAAAAGCTTTCCACAAACCGCCTATAATACCCGGCCAAACCCAAGAAGCTACGGATATCGAATAGAGTCATGGGCCTAGGCCACCTTTTCACCATAGCAACTTTTTGTGAATCCACCATGATCCCTTCACTAGAAATAACATGACCCAAGAAAGTCACAGCGTTCAACCAGAACTCATATTTAGAGAACTTGGCATACAACTATTATTCCTTTAGGGTCTGCAACACCATATGGAGGTGATTAGCATGATCCACCTTACTCTTCGAATAAACCACAATGTCATCAATAAATATAATTACTAAGAGATCAAAATACTGCCTGAACAATTTGTTCATCAAGTCCATAAATACTGCCGGAGTATTAGTCAACCCAAACGATATCACCAAGAACTCAAAATGCTCATACCAAGTATGAAAAGTTGTCTTAGAGATATCTACCTCCCTAATCTTAAGTTGATAGTACCCAGACCAAAGATTTATCTTAGATAAGAACTTGGCACCTTGTAACTGATCAAAAAGATCATCTATCCAAGAAAGAGGATACTTGTTCTTGATTTTCACCTTGTTCAACTGCCTATTGTCAATGCACATTCGAAGGTAACCATCCTTCTTGCACACAAACAACACCAACGCACCCCATGGAGAAATACTATAACAAATAAACCCCTTATCCAGAAGATCCTTAAGTTGCTCTTTGAGTTCCCTCAACTTAGCCAGAGCCATTCTATATGGAGGAATAGAAATTGGACGAGTGGCTGAAAGTAAATTAATACCAAACTCTATTTCCCTATTTGGAGGAACACCAGAAAGATCATCTAGAAAGACCTCGGAAAACTCATTATCCACAGGGACTGAAGACAAAGAAGGACTTTCTGAGTTAGAATCTTTAACCCGGACAAAGTGATAAAGACAACCCTTGGAGATTAACCTCTGATCTCTAAGATAAGGAATAAACTTTCCCTTAGGAGCGAAGGAACTACCTTTCCATTCTATAACTGGTTCACCAGGAAACTTAAAGATAACCCTACGGGGCCGACAATCCATAGATGTATAATAAGAATGCAACTAATCCATACCTAAGATTACATAAAATCTACCATATCTAACTCAAACAAATCCGCCAGGGTCTGCTAGCTACCAACAGATACCACACACCCCCTGTAGAATCTCCTAGTAATAACCGAGTAACCTATCAGAGTAGAAACAAAAAAAAAGATCTAAGATAACTTCTAGATCAAAACCAAAAGACATAACCACATATGAAGTCACTTAAAGAAGAGTGGACCCCGGATCAAGCAAATAATAAACATCACGAGAGAAAAGTTATAACGTACCAGTAAAGATATTAGATGATGCCTTGGATTACTGTCGGGATACCAAAAAATACAAACTATTCAACAACACTAGAACAGGAGAAGTAATAGAAGTAGAAGGCACACCACTAGGGGAAGGAACAGATGATAAAGCTACAGGAATTTAAATTCGCCATTGTAGAAACTTTATTGATCGAATAATCTCTGAGCCGATAGCCTACCTGGTCACACTTGAAGCATTTATCCTTTTTTTCTTGATAATATCCCTGGTGAGGATGACCACAGAATCGACAAGGAGGACATGAAGAAACTGATGACCTCCACTCGCTTGAGATTGGTTAACCTGTGCCCGAGAATTGTCACCACCTTGATGACGTCCGTCTCCCAACTATTGTGGGTAAGGAGCACTGGTAGAAAAAAAGCCCAAACTCCCCCACTTCATTTTATGCCACTTGCCACCATATCTACCACCCTGAGACAGAGCACCTCCCTAATTAGAAAACCTGCTCTACTTTCCCTGCCTATCCCCAAACTCCGTTTGTTTTCTCTTCTCATCCTTAACCTACTGCATATGAACCGTCAACCTCAAGTTGTCTATATCTTTAATCAGCAAGGCAGTCTTTCTCTCCATAATCAAATCTCTATTAAACCCAAAAGTGAACTTTCTCATTCTCGACCTCATATTAGCCACCAAATCAGGAGCATACCTTGATAGCTGATGGAACTTTAAAGTATATTCCTTTATAGACATCCTCCCCTACCTGAGGTTCACAAACTCTTCCATATTTTCTTCCTTCAACTCTTGAGGAAAGAATAGATCAATGAAGGCATTAGAAAAAGCCTTCCATAACCCTTCTTCTTCCATATCACCTCTATCCCTGTCTCATTCCTCATACCACTGATAAGCAACATCCTTGAGTTGATAAGCTGCAAAGTTAATCCCCTCTACATTAGTAGCCTGCATCACCCAAAATATCTTTCTATTTCATCCAAGAAGCCCTATAGATCCTTCTCTACCTTTATCGTAGTAAAAGTTGGAGGACCCATCTTCATAAATTTACCAACCCTTGTGTCCTCAGTAGACAAAGCACCAGTCGCACCCCGTTCAGCCTGAGCAGCAACCAATTGGACAATGGCATAACTAACTAATGAATTCTGCATTCATCACGTTGCCCTGAGGTACCTGAGGAGAACTATTCAGAATAGAAGAAACTCCAGCGCCATCAGGAATAGGACCATGAGATCGAAGATGTACTCTAGATGTAGGACGTACCCCATCAGCATTATCCCTAGATAGGACAGAATAATTTCTCTATGTATCTGAAAGATAAATAAACAATGACTAGAGGATATTCCAAGATTAAGAACTCAAGCTTGAAGATAGAATACCAAGAAAGTGAAGAATTCCTAAATGCCTTGCAGCTTCTCTCTTATGAGTGTGGCACGCTTCATACCCCTAAAAGATACTCTACTCAACATGGATTTATGGACTTCCTAGTTGACTATAAACTGAGAGCTCTAATATCAACTTGACACGACACAACCCTGGGCCTTGTCATAATAGGCATCCCAAGTCCAACTAGGACCAAGGACCGCCCCCTGTTGCCCAACCCAACCACCTATATCCAGCCTTAGATAGGCTAAATTTTGAATATATAACAAGATAGCATTATTGTTCTCATTAAGACTCTGGGATAGGGTCACAACTGTGACCGACCCAACCGAGTCCAGTCGTACCCCACCAACTGACCAATCATACTAAACCAGACCATAGACCATAAACTAAAGGGAATACCAAAACATAATATGAAAATCAATCCAAAATGTAATAGGATGGAATAACCAACAATATTTTCAAATGATATTAGCCCACCGGCTTATTTCAATGCCAAGGCCGAAACAAATACCATTCCCGCCTATACCAACCTTCAGAAGTACCACAAAGCCTCTATCCAAAAGAGTAAATCAATTTGATTAGGACATGCCCCCAACTATGGCCAAAACCAATATCTAAAATAAAAGAAAAGTGTCTAAAAAATCCATAACATGAAATGATGCCTTTCAAAAGGATGGAAGCTCACCACTTCAGTCCAAGTGTTGATACCGAATCTGCATGCTAAACAGAAGGAGTAGAATAGTTGGTTCCTACATAGAGTGGGTATACAACCGCCAATAGACGGGGTTAGCGAATGACCACTAGCATGAATCTCAGGATAAGGATAAAATAATGCCAGTCACAAAACCAAGTAAAACCATCCCTAATGCATACAATCATACATATATATATAAGTGCTGGTAAAAGGGACCTGTTTTAGCATACACTTAAAACCTTTACCTGGGTTGTGTAAATTTTTTGTCCTAACCACTCATGGGCGATATGGGTTCAACTTCTCCTGCTAAAAAGGGTCTGAGTGCGTGTAGCTGCACAACTGGGTAATATCCCATTGGATGAATAGTGCATCCCTCCAATATAAAATGTGACACTCACACGTGGTCATCAAAGACCTCTCATATCGGTAAATATGATTTTTTAGTTTTGAACCCCCCAGGACCGCCACCTTCCACGGCTTAGTTACATACCCTACCATTAATGCCCAATTAAACCATGTCTAAACAATCCATTTACTATTTATTAACTAAGGCCAATATTAGTGGCATTGTCATACCACCCCTTGCTTGCAAGTAATATCCATAGCCAAACCATTTAGGTTAAGGGGACCTTAGGTGCCCTTTCCATATATCATATTAAATCCACTTGGGAGACTTCCATGTTCTCCACAAGCATAACCATTTAGCCTTCACCATTTTAAAACCATGCTTAAATACTTTATCCAGTTTAAAAACATGCAAGAGTTCCATTAAAAGAAGTCAATGCAATGAACATATCTTTATAAGCATTTCATCAAACACCTCGGGGGCATAATATAACCAAAACCAATTCCAAAGAACATTAAACCATTACCATGTAATCCAACAATAATATACCCAGTATACTCCCACCAAGTGGGATCTGGAGAGGGTAAGTGTACGCAGTTCATACCACTACCTTAACATGAGATGGAGAGGTTATTTCTGATAGACCCCCGGCTCAAAATAAAGCAATCTAAGATAAGATAAGGAATAGTAATAAAATAAGAAGATATACTAGAAATTAACATACTCAATGAAACCCAAAGAAAGAAACTTCAAGTATACACCAAAACATACAACATCCTAACTCAGACTAAAATTCTACTCTAATTCACCTCCTCTATAACTTTCTATCCCGGGTCATATCCTCGCTAAGATGAAGTTGCTTCATGTCGTGTCCAATTATTTCCCTCCAATATTTCTTCAGTCTACCTCTACCTTGCTTGAAACTATCCCTAGCCAACCATTAATGCATATAAAATCATAATTAAAACCATAGAAAACCATAACCAAGCATTCAATATCAAAATCTCCAATAATATTTGAAAACCATAATCATGAATAGTAAAACCATGGAATTACAATAAAGGAAGATAATTATGCCTTAAACCAAGGAATTGATGGAAGAAAATCCCCAAAGTAAGCCCTTAGTTGAAACCCTAGCTTTCTTACTCCAAAAACTTTTAAGAGAATTATGAGATGTTTTGGAAAATTTTCTAAGTGTTAATGAATAGAATAATAGGGTAAATAACCTCCTAAGTGTATTAGAAGTCGTGGGTCCTAATTAAGGTAAGTAGGGAAATATCTATAATACCCTCACCTAAGTTGCATAAAATCCCATCCCAGGGATACGACTGACCCATATGAGTTACACCCTCCTATACGATTGATTTCCACTGCTCGTATCAAAGCCTCAATAATTGGATAAAACACTATCCAGTATATGACTCATCCAACCATGAAACCACAATATACGATCCATACCCATAACTTGTATCCCTGGCAAAATGAAATACCAGGAGGATCAAACACTATCCACTATACGAGTCCCTGATACGACTCGTACCAATCCCTTACGACTCACACCTCTAAGTCATACCCATTCCAGTGACCAAAACCATCCCACCAACTAACATTGGTCGACATACTAGAAGATCATACCACTCGTACTCTAGTATATGTCGCGTACCCATGAGTTATATTGGGTTCGGAGAACAGATTTCCAGGAAATTTTTTAAGGGTTGAAACCCAGGATGTTTCACATAGGCACTATAATATTCTTTTCATTTCTGTATGAACCTTAGGGAGGTAAGGTCTACATATCAAAAAGTTTATTTCTTCATTTTATTTATGAAGAGTGACATTACAACACTTACGTTGTTAAGTTGAATCTTTTTTTAAAGGAGAAATATGCTTCCAACAAACATAAATTTTTCTATAAAATTATAAATTTAAATAAAACTGTACGTTATATACTTCAAAAGAATTCTGACCACTAAGTTTTGCATAAGACGTTCTTATTTGTAGTCTCATTGCAACCCAATATGCATAAGTTATAATTTGAACGAAGTTACGATACAACTTTCCTAATTTACCAATAATTTTATCAGAAACTAAACTTGGAAGAGTTCACTTTAATAACTTATTAACTATACGCTCATCATAATTAATGTAACATGTACAATCATTGTGCAACATGATTTACAACTAATGATACCAAAACTTGTATTATAATGTGAACAAAGTAAAGATACAACTTTCCTACTTTACCAATTATTTTATCCGAAACTAAACTTGGAAAAGTTCACTTTAATAACTTATTAGCTATACGCTCATCATAATTATTGAAACATGTACAACCATTGTGCAACATGATTTACAACTAATGATACCAAAACTTGGATCATATATAGTCATAATGCATAAGCCTTCTCATAAGATGAGTGTAATACCCCGTATTCAAGTATGTGTATTGGCGTATTCAAGTACGTGTATTGGTCTTATTTATATGAAATTAATTTTTTATTTTATTTATAGCAGAATTTTCCCATCGATGGTTCCATGCGAAGGTTATTGAATAAGTTTTCCAACGATATAAATATTTCCAAAAACGGATAGGTTTCGGATATAATTGAGCACGTTTGAAACTATAAAATGTACAGCTTCTCATACTCTTAACTGTGTAAGTGGTCCTAACTGGTAGGAAATGTGAGGATTTGGTAAGCCTATCAACAATCACCCATATAGAATCAAACTTCCGGGATGTACGAGGCACATGCGAAAGTTATTGAATAAGCTTTCCAACGATATAAATATTTCCAAAAATGGATAGGTTTTGGATATAATCGAGCACGTTCGAAACTATAAAATAGCGGCCGGGATATTTGGGAATAGTAAATGTGCAGGAAAATTTCTTGCACACAAACTACTGAGGCCAGTCGAATTTTTGGGTCAACTTTGAACGATCATAACTCCCTTAATATAATGAACTGGGAAAGCTGCGACCTATGAAAAGAAAGATATTTGAGTCTTCTTTCCAATACAATTGGTTTCATCCAAATCCAATGTCTAAGTGAGTAGTTATACTCGTTTTACTTCAGCCTATCAAAACAGATTTTTAGGGTCAACTTCAAAGGACCATAACTCCTTGTACATGACGAACTGGGTGGCCTACTTTATATGAAATGAAAGACCTTTGAAAATTCAGTTCCAAAACCGATTGTGTGTGCCGGATGTATATGGTATAAGAAAGAATATTATGACAGAGGCACATTGTTCAAGGTATTCCATTCATCCAGGATCAACCAAAATGTATCAAGATTTGAAAGATATGTATTGGTGGAATGACATGAAGAAGAGCATTGCAGAATTTGTAGCTGAATGTCCAAATTGTCAAAAGTTAAAGTTGAGCACCAAAAACCCGGAGGTTATATGCAATGCATTGATCTTCCAAGCTAGAAGTGGGACATGATCAACATGGATTTCGTTATGGGTTTGTCTCGTACATCCCGGAAGTTTGATTCTATATGGGTGATTATATGAAATGAAATCCCTTTTAATTATCCTTCCAACGATACCAATTTCACCCAAATCCGATATCGGAGCAAAGAGTTATGGTCGATCTACTTTAGCTTATCAAAACAGTCCACCAAAGGACAGATTTGATATTATTTAAATTTTAAAGGTATTTTGGTTATTTCCTATTATATTATGGACGGAAATATGTGTATATATACATGTATATGAGTTCAAAAATCATTTTCATCATCAATCATTGAGAAAGAACAAACCCTAGCCAAATTTGACCTTTAAATTACTTTTGATTCAACCGTATAAATTCCAAAGTAATCCGATAACTGCATTTGTCATCTCGAGAGCTTCGAACGGCACATATTATTTGTGCAAACAGGATTGCATAATCAAGAGGTGAATTCTAAGGTATGAATATTGTTTTCCTTTGTTCTTTTCCATATGTATATGTGTGATAGAGGATTATATGTATTGGTTGTTATTGAAAGGTGATGGAAATAGGGTTATGGACTATTTTGAATGGTTTGGTTGTATTGAATTGTGAAAGGTGGATACGGTAATTGAGTTATGGAAGGTGGATATGGTAATTGAGTTATGGAAGGTGGATATGGTGATATACTATTGAATTGATGATTATTTATGTCTATGGCTCAATTTGGTTTAATGGATTGGTTGGAAGGATAAATGAATCCAAACTTGAAATTGGAGGATGTTGTATGAATATGCATGGCATGTGAATGTAATTAGAGTACAAGAGGGTTAAAGTGACACCCTTTTATGGTGTAATTAAGTCTTACTACTTAACCACTAGTTTGGTGAATTCAAACAATTGAATTGTGACGTTTGGTTGCTAATACTAGATTGCTATATATGTTCATTGTAGATAAGTAATCCGAAAAGACGGGAAGTCCATTTGGGACTAGTATTGAAGGTTGACAGTCAGGTATGTAAAGCATACTCTATACTATATCTTTGTCATGAAAGTGAACAATTGTTCTATTAAGAAAGTTTCCAAAGTTATTCAATAACATGTGATCCATAATGGTTTTGTATGATGTCCTACGTTACCAATGAACTTGTTTCCACCCTACAAGATGTCAAGACATTCCAATACTTACTTGTTTTCCAAATCTTACATGTTTATTGCACTAATGAATGTCAGAAGGTATCCAGATACTCAAATAAGATCCATGTGCTATTAATGACTCCAAAACGTTTCATTGATATACCAATAAGTTCCTACTTCATTGTTATGGCATTGATGACTCCAAAACACTTCATTGATGTGCCAATGAGTTCATACTTCATTGTTATTACATTGATGGTCTATTTATATGGCTCTTATTGATGTATCATTGTTTCAAAGTATCAAAAATGTGGTGGCGACCGAAATAACAATCTCAAAGATTAATTGAACTAAGTGATAGAAGATCTGTCTTATCGGGTGGTATCCCAGGGGCATAAGCCTATCATGGGTCGATCCCTATTTATGTGTTTATGGGTGGTATCCCAGGGGCATAAGCCTAACATGGGTCGATCCCAGTTGATATGTACTGGAGGCAGCCTAATGGTCATAGTACAGTACAGTAATGATTAAAAAGATGATAAGAACGAAGGTAAAGTGATTGAATAAATACAATGTACAGGTTGTCACAAGTTCTAGTAAGTGTGGTCCACTCCTATTACGATTTATTCACTTGTTTCTGATTTCTATTAAGCTCTTATATCATATGTGATTATCTACAGCTTTACATACTCAGTACATATTTTGTACTGACGTCCCCCACGGGGGACCTGCATTTCATACTGCAGGCATAGGTACCTCATCTCATACACCACACAAGTAGGAGCCAGGATATCCAGCTGCTTTTGGTGAGCTCCAGTTTGCTTCGGGGCTTTTCGTGTCATATCCAGTCACTTTTGGTATTGTATAGAAGTTAGTTATATAGCGGGGTGTGTCCCGACCTTAGTTAAACTCTGTGTATTGTCTAGAGGCCTTGTAGACCTAATGTACAGTCAAGGTGGTGTTTTGTTAATAGACGTGATGGCTCCAACGACCAAGTATTGTATATACATATATATGTGTGCTCGAGCTTATACAGGTGATTATTTCCTTTTATATGCGACATGATGTTGTCCAAAATTTAGATTGTCATAGAGGTATGCATGTGAAGTATAAGGTTATGAGTTGGTTCTCCCCGGCCTCCTCAGTTACGGGTGCCAGTCCGCCCCAATAGGATTTGAGGCGTGAAAATGAGAGAGACGAAGCATGCTAGATAAATGCACCATACCTAAAATCAACTTACTCGCTAATTCATTAACCCATAAGCATATTATAAAAAAAAACATTCTATAATCTATAGATTGTAGATAATACTTTTCAATACCTCGATTATGCTTTGTAAAGCAAAAGCAACCTAGCGCAGTTTCACTATTTCAATTACTTCTAACTTTTCCATTGAGCTATAAGAGAATATGGTACTTGTTTTGACTTGTTAACTACAGAATTCATGAATATCATAGTCGACCAAAATTCAGTGAGAAAGATGCATCTAAATTTTAAGAGCATAATATGAGACTTTGCATATAATGGATAAATAAAAAGAGAAAGAGAGAAATTGATTTACGCTAGACATCCTATTGGCATGTTTTCTAATATTTTGTATCCACAAGAAATAAAAAGGAAAATTATGATTAAAGCATAAAAATAAAATTTGGCTAGTACTCTTTTTTAATAAAAGCCTGTAAATCAAGCAAATACCTTTGTGATCAAAAGGAATATAAAGAGAAAAATGTGATCAAGAGAATAAAAAATTAGTCCTAAAGCGCACTTTTTTGAATAAAAATTTGCAAATCAAACAAAACTACAGAAAGCATCTTACAACACAGTAATTAAATTTTCATTAGACTCATAGGAGCCTCACTATACATGAATCACAAGATAAAATGACTCATTGTATGATTTACTGTTAGATGTTGTCAAGCAAAAGAGAGTTGTCATTTTAGACATACTATTTTTCTTCAGGTGGCATTTCTCTATATGCAAACGTTGTTTAAGAGTTTCGACACTATATTTGGCACAAAGACATGGATGCCTCCCATCGGCTAAATATATTTCAACAACTAATCTATTCCTACAGTAAATACAGTATAACACGTAATATAAAATCACAATTGATTTGGAGTATAACTGAAAAAAATAAAACAAAACAGTCTAGAAAAAATAAGAAAAAAGAAGTTGAAATTACCTTACAATCTCATTATTTCCTTGTTTTCCCTGTCTAGAGAAAGTTTCAGTTTCAAGAACCTGTAAAACCAAATCTTTTAGCCATTATATTCCCAGGATATGAATAAAAAAATACTTAATAATATGATAAACTATTTATTTTAGTTGAAATCTCATCTTAAAAATAGAACAATAACAATTTGAGGGAATAAAAAGAAATTCAGTTCAAGAATACTACATTATGACACTAAAATTGGTTGATGGTGAGGGAAAAAAGAAGAATGAATAAGTAATGTAAAATTATTGTCATGCATTTAGAAAATTCAACAAAAAAAGTAACAAACTAAGCTTTTGTATTGATCAAATAAAGGAGCTTACAAGATTTTTCATCAACCAAAGGTCAAAAATATAGAAAAGAAAGGTTTCAGAGAGCTATCACAACTTATTTCAGCTAGTTTATCTTTTATAAGTTTCATTAATCATGTGAAATATATTTTTGGACTAAAATTCTAATTTTACCCTTCTTTTTTGAAAATCCATCTCAGGGGTCCGTTTTGACCTCGACTTGTAAATGGGCAATATAGGTATCATTCATATTATTTTGACACATAGATTTCATATTTCTGTATTTTAGTTGATTTTATGTCCATTCGTAAGGGAAAAGTTTTGTGTTGAAGGCCCTTTAGATCGATCTTCGACATTCGAGCTAGGTTATGGCTTAACTTTCTTCAGATTGGGTTGGGCAGTTAATATTGGTGTAAAATCATATACAGGGTGTGGAAACAATCATGAAAATGGTCATGTTATTGTGTTGTGCCCATGTGGGGACCTATATTATTGCTAATTGGTGGTTTTAAGACATTATTTATTATGTGTGACCGTATGGGGTTTTATATGTTGTTGTTCGCCTTATGTATATATAATGGTTGTATTTTTTTTAATGAAAAATCCTAAATTAGAATTTATGAGGTATCAATGGCATGCTTTTGTATATTTTACTCTATTGGCATATGGATTATAACAAATTTCATGGATGGTTAAAATATTGAGTGGATTTTGCCTCACAAGGCTGGTATATTGGTTGGATATTAAAATTCTAATTATGGTTGATTGTGAGCATTATATCCTCATATCATATACATTCATGAAACATTGGTACCACCATGAAAATACTAGTAATACTAGATTTTTCTGATAGGAAATGTGACATCTTTAAAGATCTTTTATTGATGGATATGTCAGAGAAGAGTTACAAATATTGGTATTAGATATTGGATATTGGATTGTATATGGGTTGTGACCCCCCCTCCCCGTGGGTCCTACCTAGAAGCACAACTTGATAGGTATATATGGAGGTTGTGCGACAACCTCGGGCATCACATCATCATTATCATTATCATCCTTATTGTATTTATTTGATATATTTTGTGTTGTATTTTTGTTCTTGATGTGATATCCATCTATTTATATCTCTTTGATGTGTTTCATCTGATATTTATCTATTTGTTCTTTCTTTCTTGTACTTGTATTTTGGTATATGTGTATATTGTAGATTTTTTAGTGAAGACGGTGTGAGATACCGCTTGAGACATTTTCTGATTATAGTTGAGGTGGCCATAGTGTGTATTTTATATACTTTATTTTTTACTTTGCTCAGTCAGCCTATGATACCCATTGAGTACAAGTGGAACATACTCATCCCTACTACGCCATTTCAATATAGATCTAGGTATGAGTGCACCGCACAGTAGTTGATTCAGATAGTACTTGAGGTCTATCAAGGTAGTAGCTAATCTATGCAACCGGGTTTGACTACTACTTTTTCTTATCCAAACTATGTCTTATTTGTATTTCAAAGATAAAGTTTTTTACTTTTTGGATATCCTAGGTATATTTTGTCTTTGAGTTGTATTAGTTGGTTCCTACACTGTGACACTAGGTTTGGGATATTGTATGGCATCTTTGACTATGTATTTCCTATTTTTGCTATATATGTGTGGTCCGACTCAGTTCTAAGAATCTTGCCTTGGGTTTTAGTATTATCTTTCATTTCATATCAGTTTGGGTGATAGGCTAACATGTCAAGGCTTGCCATGATATGTGCCATCATGAACTTTGATTTTTGGGTCGTGACAAATTAGTATCAGAGCAGCTAGGTTCATTGGCCCTAACAATGTAAGAACGAGGTATCTAATAGAGTCTCACAAATCTGTATGTAGATGTTTGTATCTATCTTCGAGAGGTTATAAGATGTATTTAGGAAACTCTCCTTATTTTGTTCCTTATCATACAAATCTTTCATACCTTGTGTTCTAAGTCATATTTTACTCTTGTTTATGCAGATGGTTATGACTATATCTCGTGAGGTTAGAGATGCAGAGCCTTTATTCGAGGATAGAGCCCAGTCTAGAGGGTGAGTTAAGAGTCGTGGATGTGCTTAAGGTAGTGAATGGGTACGGGGATCTTTCCCATCCAGGGGTTACAGTAGGGGACTCTTCCTTGATCAAGATATGAGTAGCACATCATGAATTTAGGAATTAGAGTGTACTCTGCCTTAAAAGAAAAATCCGTCACACAAGCATTCTACAGTGCACTATTGAAATTGCTTCGCTATTTGCTTCCGTGTAAAAATGTCACATGCAACTTCTGTTAGCCAATATCAAAGACATTATGACAACAAGTTCAAAGCTCCTTTCACTATCTGAACTTTCTATAACTTTAGTGAATGCAACTAAGGATTGAAGATGCATAGCCATACAATCAATTTTAAGACAGGGTCACACTAATTTTCCAAGGGAAAACAGCCATGTAATAATGTCAAAGCACAAAGATTTACCAACTACATTGATCGCTCTTAAAACTATATGGAACTAAAACACATCAACACCTTTGATGTAAAATTGACATTTCAGATGAATTATATTACTTTCTTACATCAACCATAATGTATCATTCATATATTGCGAAATTACCCCTTGCAACAGTCCTTCGGCAAGGTCAATCCAAATGAGTTCCCCTACCTCATTATAATAGCATGTGTAGAGAATATTGTCATTGTGATAACACTCAATCACAAAGACACCGAGCTTCATGATCACTACTTTCTCACTTAATTATGAGAGAACAATATTGTGAAAAAATGGGCATGTCACACTTCATCTCATATAAGAGTAACGTGGTGATGCATTGTGAAATACATGGCTGCTAAAACATGTCTAGATAAATAGAAAAATTGCAAGAGATAATTTGTCTACAAATTATTTATGGGTTTAATATTTACACTAACATATGGTTCCATATGCAGAAATTCAGTCGCATTGGGGACAAGGTGAGAATATCCCGGTATACCAACCAATAATATAAACCACCTTTTAATCTAACCAGTAAGGCTACATTTTCTTCAGCTTAGAAAAAGTGATGACCAATCCTCAAGATTAGCAGCATATCAGTCTATTCAAGTATTTCTACAGGTTGAGAAATTACTAATTCAAGACTACTTGGACACATAAAATCCCTAATCTTACTTGTGAAGTTAAAAAGTAACAAAAGAGGTAAGCCAAGGTCTGCTATCTACTTATGCTGATAATGAAGCTTAATCAATAAACATATAATTATTGTACATGGCATACTATTGATCAGACACGGACATAATACCTAAAGCTTCCAATCAAATTATTAGTTGTTTATAATTATCCATTCCTCAACAACCCAAATTATTGACTGAGGAAGACGACAATGAAATCAGTAGTTAGAGTAACTCCACCCAGAATAACATGCATATAATCCTGAGCTATCCATCCAATACATAAACCCATACGCAATCGGATATCAGTCGAATGACTTTTATCCTTATTATAATCAAAAGAGGCATTTATTCAATCAAAAGTAGGAGATAAATTGCATTACTATCATGATATGACACAATAATCTGAGGGTCATCCATTCTCATTTTCTTCCTAAGAGATTGGTCATTAATATAAGTGACCTTTGTCAAAAGGTATTAGTGATAAAATATCCTTAGGATTGAAAGACATATATTCTTGTCACTATAACTCAAATTTAAAGCCCCTAAGAAATATATGTAATGACTTAATTTTTGGTGATTTTTGTGAAATATTTATTTCTATGTGATTTAACTATTTTACTCTTCCTCGTGGTTGCTTTAAGGTATTTCTAGGGTATGGGAATGATCGATATTGTTCCCAATTTATTTCAGTGTGATTTACGTAGTATTATGGTTTTTGGTGGTTATAGAAGCCTTATAGTTGACTTTGGTTAATATTTATAGATCTGTGCATTATATGGAAAAATAGACTGCGCCAGCAAATTCGGCATATCAATTTTAGATTGGTAACATAGTTGTGTGATTTTACGGCTTTATATCTCATTTTAACCCTTGATTTAAAAAATTGTGAAATTGGGTTTTGGGGGTCAACTTTGTGAAAATAATATTTTTAATCTGATATCGTCATTGAGTTTGGAACGACGAATTTAGTCTAGTGGCATAGTTAATTTACATTCTCAAGATTTTGGATGAATTTGTGGTGTCTACAGAGACTTGAAATTCTGAAGTCTCAAGTTGGTGCACTCGCTCAGGCGAGTTATTGGTCACTTAAGCGAATAGCAGCCAGCGAAGGTGAGAGAGAGAGAGAGAGAGAGAGGGGAAGGGGTATTGCGTAAGCGACCTCCCCATCGCTAAAGTTACATGCGCATACGTGGCAACTAAGTTGCATGTGCAATAAGGCAGGTAAGTGATGCCTGGTTGCCTAAGTGATGTCTGCTTAAGCAATTCAATGGTCACTTAGGCGACGCCTAGGTGGGTAAATCCCCTAATTTCCTAATTTTCGAGACTTGAAGCTTGGGGTTTTGAGTTTTTGGGCAATTTTTTCCATTTATAGCTTGGTAAGCTGCAAAAATCCTATTTCAATTATATTTCTTTGATTTTTATCTTCTAAATCTTGTTATAACTTGAATTTGAGAAAGGAATTTGGGGATTTTTGCCTGAAAAACCCGAATTGGTACTTTCTTAATTCAAACCCCAATTCCAACTTATTTCAGCTAGTTTATCTTTTATAAGTTTCATTAATCATGTGAAATATATTTTTGGACTAAAATTCTAATTTTACCCTTCTTTTTTGAAAATCCATCTCAGGGGTCCGTTTTGACCTCGACTTGTAAATGGGCAATATAGGTATCATTCATATTATTTTGACACATAGATTTCATATTTCTGTATTTTAGTTGATTTTATGTCCATTCGTAAGGGAAAAGTTTTGTGTTGAAGGCCCTTTAGATCGATCTTCGACATTCGAGCTAGGTTATGGCTTAACTTTCTTCAGATTGGGTTGGGCAGTTAATATTGGTGTAAAATCATATACAGGGTGTGGAAACAATCATGAAAATGGTCATGTTATTGTGTTGTGCCCATGTGGGGACCTATATTATTGCTAATTGGTGGTTTTAAGACATTATTTATTATGTGTGACCGTATGGGGTTTTATATGTTGTTGTTCGCCTTATGTATATATAATGGTTGTATTTTTTTTAATGAAAAATCCTAAATTAGAATTTATGAGGTATCAATGGCATGCTTTTGTATATTTTACTCTATTGGCATATGGATTATAACAAATTTCATGGATGGTTAAAATATTGAGTGGATTTTGCCTCACAAGGCTGGTATATTGGTTGGATATTAAAATTCTAATTATGGTTGATTGTGAGCATTATATCCTCATATCATATACATTCATGAAACATTGGTACCACCATGAAAATACTAGTAATACTAGATTTTTCTGATAGGAAATGTGACATCTTTAAAGATCTTTTATTGATGGATATGTCAGAGAAGAGTTACAAATATTGGTATTAGATATTGGATATTGGATTGTATATGGGTTGTGACCCCCCCTCCCCGTGGGTCCTACCTAGAAGCACAACTTGATAGGTATATATGGAGGTTGTGCGACAACCTCGGGCATCACATCATCATTATCATTATCATCCTTATTGTATTTATTCGATATATTTTGTGTTGTATTTTTGTTCTTGATGTGATATCCATCTATTTATATCTCTTTGATGTGTTTCATCTGATATTTATCTATTTGTTCTTTCTTTCTTGTACTTGTATTTTGGTATATGTGTATATTGTAGATTTTTTAGTGAAGACGGTGTGAGATACCGCTTGAGACATTTTCTGATTATAGTTGAGGTGGCCATAGTGTGTATTTTATATACTTTATTTTTTACTTTGCTCAGTCAGCCTATGATACCCATTGAGTACAAGTGGAACATACTCATCCCTACTACGCCATTTCAATATAGATCTAGGTATGAGTGCACCGCACAGTAGTTGATTCAGATAGTACTTGAGGTCTATCAAGGTAGTAGCTAATCTATGCAACCGGGTTTGACTACTACTTTTTCTTATCCAAACTATGTCTTATTTGTATTTCAAAGATAAAGTTTTTTACTTTTTGGATATCCTAGGTATATTTTGTCTTTGAGTTGTATTAGTTGGTTCCTACACTGTGACACTAGGTTTGGGATATTGTATGGCATCTTTGACTATGTATTTCCTATTTTTGCTATATATGTGTGGTCCGACTCAGTTCTAAGAATCTTGCCTTGGGTTTTAGTATTATCTTTCATTTCATATCAGTTTGGGTGATAGGCTAACATGTCAAGGCTTGCCATGATATGTGCCATCATGAACTTTGATTTTTGGGTCGTGACAAATTAGTATCAGAGCAGCTAGGTTCATTGGCCCTAACAATGTAAGAACGAGGTATCTAATAGAGTCTCACAAATCTGTATGTAGATGTTTGTATCTATCTTCGAGAGGTTATAAGATGTATTTAGGAAACTCTCCTTATTTTGTTCCTTATCATACAAATCTTTCATACCTTGTGTTCTAAGTCATATTTTACTCTTGTTTATGCAGATGGTTATGACTATATCTCATGAGGTTAGAGATGCAGAGCCTTTATTCGAGGATAGAGCCCAGTCTAGAGGGTGAGTTAAGAGTCGTGGATGTGCTTAAGGTAGTGAATGGGTACGAGGATCTTTCCCATCCAGGGGTTACAGTAGGGGACTCTTCCTTGATCCTCGGGTTAAGCAGGTTGGAGATATGGGCCCTACTTTAGTCCCACCAAGTTCTTCTACTTTATTCTTAAAGGGGTTACTAATTCGTTTGTTGACCCATTTAGAAGGTGCTTCTTTGAGTGCACCTAGTGTTCCTCCAGATCTGATTATTGTACCTCCATCCGTGCCAGAGTCTGCTTAAGGTGTTCCTTCCTTAGTGTGGATCCTCCAGTGGTACCGGCATCAGCTTATAGTACTCCATAGACTTTGAATGTTGTCCCTCCTTTAATGTTTGTATTTGAGTAAGGTATTTCGAGATCAGGAGTTCAACCTTTATCTGTGTTACCTCCTCTGGTGGAATCTCAGTTAGCCAAATTTACTATACCTCTTATTATTCTGAATACGGTTATATCTTTTAAGGATCAGAAGAGGTTTGAAAAATTCACTCATTTAGGTCCTCTTAGGTTCAATGGTGTTGTAGGCAAGGATTTCTATGAGTTCTTGATTGACTGTCCTGAGAAGCTGCATAATCTTGGTTCGCTTAAGTCACATAGGGTTGCTTATACGACATATTGGTTGAGAGAAACAGTCACCATTGATGGAGGTCACTTGTTAGTTACATAGTTCTTGGTTCGCCAAAGATGACTTGGGATTAGTTTGTTGAGGCCTTTTTGGATAGGTTCATGCCTTACAGTCTGAAGTATCATATGAAAGATTAGTTTGATCACCTGGAGCAGGACTCCATGACTATTGCAGAGTACGAGGCATTTTTCCATACCTTGTCTAAATATTGTTATACCTGTATTTCTATCGAGTGTGAAAAGATTTAGAAGTTTGTGAAGGGGTTAGATATTTTTATTTTTTTGCAATCCAGATAGTAGTGTCATGGCATCATTTTAGAGTATAATGGATTATGTTAAGATGATTGAGTCTATTTTTTGAGCATCTAAATGATTCTCCAAGAGGGTGTGTCATTAGGGTGAGTTCATAGGTCACACTCCTTGAGGTAGAGATTCTAAAGGTTTTTATAGGTATTATGGTAGATAAGTGTAGGTAGCCTTACAGGGTTCTTGTAGTGGGTCTTCTAGTTCATCAGTTTTGGATGGTTGTACTAACTCAGTCATACCTCATCTTATTTTGTTAGGGCCATAGAGGTTGCTTTGAGTGAGATCGGGTGGGCCATATAGCCAAGGACTGTCCCTATTATATTTTTAAGGCTAATCCTATATTAGCTGTGAGAGGTAGAGGTTCGACATGAGGTGCGCATGGCAGAGGTAGTGGTACCCGTAGTGGTGGTCACGAGGCCACTCAGGCAGAAGGTAGTGGTCGCGGATAGTGCTATGCTATACCCATTAGACTAGAGGTAGAGGTTTTAGATGTCATCATCATAGGTATCATCCTTATTCATTTCAGATTTGTATCTGTGTTATTTGATCTGGGGTGGAATTTCTCTTATGTGTCTGCATATTTTGCTTTGGGTTTTGAGATTTTATTTTAAATCCATTTAATTTGAATTGGTGTTTTCTCCATCATAATTATTATGAAGATACATCTAAATATTTAGTTTATGCCTATCCATGTATCTACCGTTGTAGGAGATTCTTTAGTGGTGGGTCGAGTTCATCGATCTTGTGTTGTGACTTTTGTTGGGTGTAAGACTTAGGTAGATGTAATTATCTTACATATGGTAGATTTCGACGCCATCCTGGTTATGGATTGGTTAGCTCCTTACCATGTTGTCCTAGGTTGTTATGCTAAGACCGTCACTTTAGCTTCGTTGGGTGTGCCAAAAATAGCTTGGAAGGTTATGCTTCATTCGGGTCCCAAGAGAGTTATATCTTTTGTTTAGGCTCATCGTTATATTGAGAAAGGGTGTTTGTCTTATTTGGCTTATATACGTGATAATAGTGTTATTTCACCTCCTTCTTTGGGTTCTATTTGTATTGTCAACCAGTTCATGGATATTTTCCCCCATAGATTTGCATGGTATGCCTCCGAATCATGATATTGACTTTTCCATTAATGTTGAGTCGGGCACCAAGTCCATTTTTATTCCTTCTTATAGGATGGCCCCGACCGAGTTGAAGAAATTGAAGGATCAGTTGTAGAGTTGTTGGGTAAGGGATTTATCCGACCTAGTGTATCACCATTGGGTGTGCCTATCTTTTTTGTAAAGAAAAAGAATGGGTCTATATGTATGTGTATTGATCATCAATAGTTGAATAAGGTGACATTTAATGATGATTTGTTCGATCAGCTTCAGGGTGCTTCATTATTTTCAAAGATTGATTTGAGCTTCGAGTATCACCAATTGAGGATTAGAGCTTCATATATTCCAAAGACCATTTTTCAAACTCGGTACGATTATTATTAGTTTTTGGTTATGTCCTTCGGTTTAACCAATGCCCCATTCGCGTTCATGGAGTTGAAGAATTAGGTTTTCAATCATATCTTGACTCTTTTGTCATTGTATTTATAGATAATATCTTGGTTTATTCCAAGAGTTAGTTCGATCATGAGGAGCATTTGCAGATTGTACTTAAGAGATTGAGAGATGAGAAGTTGTACGCTAAGTTCTCTAAGTATGAGTTCTTGTTGGAGTATGTATCTTTCTTGGGTTATGTGGTGGCTAAAGATGGATAAAGATGGTATTATGGTTGATCTGGCAAAGATTGCAGCGGTTTGTGATTGGTCTAGACCTACTTCTCCTACTGAGATTTGAAAGTTTTATTGGTTTGGCAGGTTACTATTGGTGATTTGGTAAGGGTTTTCCATCTATTGCAGCTCCATTGACCAAGTTGACTCTGAAGAAGATTTCCTTTTAGTGGTCCAATTCTTGTGAGGCAATCTTTTAAAAGCTCAAGTATTTGTTGACATCAGCTCCTATTTTGACTTTTCCTAAGGTGGGCATGGGTTTTACTATCTTTTGTGATACTTTAGGTGTTCGGTTAGGCGTTGTATTGATGCAGAAGGGTAAGGTGATTATGTATGCTTCTCGTCAGTTGAAGCCCCATGGAAGGAATTACCCTACCCATGACTTGGAGTTATGCATGGTGGTATTTTCTTTGAAGTTGTGGAGGAACTACTTGTGTGGAGTCCGTTGTGAGATTTTCTTGGATTATTGTAGCCTTCAATATGTTTTCACCCAGCGAGATGTTAATATGAGACAGCATCGTTGGCTTGAGTTGCTTAAGGATTATGATCTTACTATTCTCTATCATCTGGGAAAAGCTAATGTGGTTGTGGATACCTTGAGCCAAAAGTCAGCCAGCAAGGTAGCTTGGCATATATTTTGACCCAGGAGAGGCCTTTGGCCTTAGAGATACAGACTTTGGTTAACTAGATGGTTAGGCTTGATGTTTCGACACCTGAATGTGTTTGGCATTTATTGAGTCTAGGTCTTCCTTGATGGAGAATATTCGGGCTCATCGATTTGATGATGTTGGGTTAAGAGTGATTTGGGATAAGGTGTTGAGTAGTGAGGCTAAGGAAGCCTCACTTGAATCGGATGGTATTTTGAGGGTTGGAGGTCGAGTTTGTGTGCCGAGAGTAGGTGATTGGATTAGATTAATTTTAGAGGAAGCTCAATATTCCAAGTATTCCATCCATCCATGAGTAACTAAGAAGTATCATGATTTGAGACAACATTACTAATGGGGTGGTATGAGGAAGGATGTAGCAAATTTTATAGCTTATTGCCTATGTTGTCAGAAGGTGAAGGCTGAGCATTTGAGGCCTAGTGGTTTGCTTTAGAGGTTACCCATTCCTGAGTAAAAATAGGAGTGGGTCACTATGGACTTTGTGACAGGGTTGCATCATACTTCTCGTGGTTGTGATAGTGTTTGGGTTATAGTGGATCGATTAACCAAGTCTGCTCATTTTATTTCAGTTCAGGTTTCTTTCGGTCGGAGAGATTGAATCGTATCTATATTCGTAAGATAGTTCACCTTCATGGTGTGCCACTGTCTATCATCTCGAATCTAGGTTCAGCATTCACATCTCACTTTTGGAAGACTTTTCAGGAGGAGTTAGGTACCCAGGTTGATCTTAGCACAGGTTTTCACCCCAGCCCAGTAGACAGTCAGAGCGGACTATTCATGTTTTGGAGGATATGCTCCGCACCTGTGTGATTGACTTTGGTGGTCAGTGGAAGCAACATCTAGCATTGGACGAGTTTGTGTATAATTGTCACGACTCGATACAACTCCCTAGTCGTAACCCGGTGCTTAGAACCACAAGTGATCCTAAGCCAACCCATGAACTGGCATACTATTGAGCAACTGATTTAATATGTATATAACAAAACATATTTTACTGAGTTGAAGCATAATCATGAGAAAATCTGATTGAATGTACTACTGAATAAGTTTACAACATGATACATCTGAAGAAAGAACTTGATTTACAATATTATGACTCTGACTGACTATCTATGAAGACTCTACTATACTGACTATAGATAGATGGGACATGCCTCCAACTACCACTAATCAGTGCATATGAATACTAATAATAAGACAGAACATGAACTACAACTGATTGGAGTCTCCGAAACAAGAGAACTCATCACTTACTGGCTGGAAGTTGCAAACTGTCTGATTATGTCTTGTGGGCTACAACTAGTACCTATATTATGAGCTAATGTAGCACATAGACATATATGTGGATCAATACTTCTGGAATGTGCTGAGTAAGTAGGGGTGAATGCAATAAGAACAACTGATTTCATACATAATCTTAAAACATGTATGCTGAGTGCAAGTAGACTCACCAAGAGACTGAAATTAACTGAAAATTGAAGTATTCTTAAAACATGAGTAACAAACATAATCCGATAAGCTGGAAAATCACTACACTTAGTTTCTAAATCTTTAATTTTGTAGAATAAGTAGAACTAAAGCTGGGAAGCAGTAAAAACATAAATGTTGGAAGAAATTCTCTTTTAAGGCTGAATATGTTATAAAATCTGTATTGAGGATGACGTATGAATACTGGGTCTAAAACTATGTAGTAGATACTGACATAACTCAAGGATCTAAATATACAATATACGGAGCCTGAACGAATAACCATGCAAACCAAACATAGCATGTACTACGCAAATCTAATTAACTGAATGGTTGATGCCTATGTGACTGAATGTCACGACCTGAACCGAGGCCTTGGCCGCGACAAGCATCCCAAACCATGAAGGCCTGAGATCCCTTCTAATTGTCAATCATATGCAACGTTCACATACTATAAAGAAATGCGGAAAACATAGTAAAACGAAAACATGGTCGCTATATTACTTCAACTGGACAATACAAAATTTAATTCATAAACATTCGAGAATGCATGACACCAGTCTGCAAAATCTCTAGAAATATGAAACCAACATCAGTTTGAAAACTGGGACAAGGCCCCCAGTCGGACCATGAACTAAAATAAAATAACAATGTCCCAAAAGAAACAAGGCCTTCCGAAATAAGGGAGGCTCACTGACTACAATCTTCTGACAACGAATCTACTGCTTAGCGGGACCCTAGGACTGTGACTCAGATTCTGAAATATAGGGGGTCAATATAATTGTACTGGTATATGAAAAAATCCAAAATAGCATTTTATTACACAACATAGATGAGAGCATTTCGTAAAGCATTACACATAGGATAAGTAAAACACATGGGCATAATTTAGAATTTTTGAATGTTTTCTTAAAGTCAAGAATCAACACTTTATCTTACTTCTGAGATAGATGGTATACCCTACATTTTTACAATCCCACGGGCCATATAAAATCCGGCCAAGCCCCCAATCCAAGTTTGCCGCAAAGATTGGAATCCTAATCACTATTCTAGTATACCAGTGTCTCAAGGACAAGTATACATTGGCATTAGCCAATCATATCACCCGAATCCAAAAAAACTTGATTTTCCAATGATGAGCCTTTACACTCAAATGCCTTCTTCGGGTAACCATCTACCTCTCTTTATGCCTAATTTTAGTTATTTAAACATCATGCTTCGTATACAAAATTATTCAATGCTTAAAATCTTAAGGGCATGTCATCACAGGGTATCGTCATACCCAGACTTGCAAGTCATTCATATTATGTCAATTTCACAGCCCATATCATTTAAAACATGCAAATGATCACCAAAGATTTATAACATCATAAGAGAGTAATTATTTTGAAACCTCATGAAATCTTTATACAATTACTCTCTTTTCATAATACTTAAACATGTGGTGGCCATGTCAATTATTCATTCACATGAAATTCTTCTTTTTAATGCAAAGAGTATAGTTATAGTAAGAAAACATCCTCTCATCATATCATAAACCATGTCAAACACCATGATGTTAAGGAACTTACTTCCAAACTTTAGTTTATGCATTCAAAATCATTCGCAATGCAAATAGATACCATAATTCGTAACAAGAGAGGAAATTCATTGTTCAAGCTCTCAGTTAAACTTTCCAAACTATAAATGTATATACATAAGGGTTTATAATTCTATTTCCACAAAAATAGTTCAACACAATGCATACACTTTCATCAAAACAATCTATATGATATGTTTTTCGAAACTATATTCAAAACCCTTAATTTGCAACATGATTATAAATCATTATAATTGATAAAAATGATAGAATCCATTCCCACGGAGTTTAAGTATAGTCCTACATACCTTAACAACAAAGAAATTGTGAAAAGATTGAACCTTTAAGCTTGAATGAGCAAGCCCTTACTTGGTTTTTCTCCCCTTGTGCTTTAGACGATAAACTAAGGATTTTATAGGGTTAAAACGTGTTTAGGGACTTTAATATCGCGTAAGTATGTTTAGGGACGGTTATTGGGTGCAAAAAGACTTTGTTTCCCTTGAATTTACTTAAAAACGGAGTCCCTACACCGCAAAAATACAAGGTTGGCGGCACTTAACCCATGTCCAAGTCTAAGGTTTGCAATGCCAAGCCTATGGTCAAGTACAAGGTTGGCAACTCCAAGTCCAAGGTTGGCGACGCTAAGCCTTTGGCCAATCCTTTCCAGTGAAGGTTTGCGATTGCATAGCGATGCCTAGCCATCGCTTAAGCTCTAGTTTGCGATGTCTACTTAGTTTTGTAGTCCTTAAAAACTCCCAACACCTCCCACAATGTCAATTTATGGTTTACCATCACTACAGGGGTCCTAAAAATCATTTTTAGAAGAATAAAAAAAGTGCTACGAATATAGGATGTTACACTAAACGTCTGAAATCTAAGTGAATGAATGACTGATGTATGTATACTAAGTAGTTGATATATGAATATTGAATAACTGACATCTGAATATTGACTAACTGATATCTGGATACTAATTAGCTGGTAACTGTATACTGATTAACTGATAACTGTATACTGATTAACTGATAATTAAATATTGATCATGTAAAATTGACATGTACTTAATCTAAATAATTGGACAGAAACTTTAGGAGGTATCATGTAACTGATATGCCTCAATTTGAGCTAATCAGGGTCTAACCTGTAATCCCAGTTGGAAGTGTGTTAGTATCGTGCCACAGGTACTAACACTGGTTATGTGGGTCAACTAAACTGGTGTCTAGAAGGACTAAGGAGTCACCCTCTACTGGCAGGTGATCTCATGAGATATGTGCCAACCCTTAACTAGCAGGAAAATATCTCAAACCTGTATTGGCTACGTAGTTCTGGAACTCAGGGGCTGCTACTAAAGGTCACACCCTCTACTGACAGGTGAGCCCCTATCCCTGGGTTCGTTTGGTGATAAATCCTGCTCTCAACTGAACTGACACTAGCACTGGAATGAACTAAACTCAACTATTGTTATTGCTCATCATGATCATAACAACTAAGTAAATGGTGATATTCATGATTTAACTAAAATCATTACTTGAGAGATCTGAATTGTAAGAAACACGTAGGTATTGGGTGTTAATAACCTGCCAGCACTGAATGATCATAAAATACAATATTCAAGCTTAAAACTTTAGGATTGAATCATGGTTCAAAGATCCAAAAGTAGACATTTCATCAAACATGTGAGAATCATGAACTTGAACATGGGAATGTCTTAAAACATGGGAAAACAACATGGTTACGTGACTAAGATCATAACTTGCCATTATAACATGAAATTCATTTGAATATGACATGGGAGATTGAAACTTAAAATATAAGATAACCTAACTTTTTATGGAATCATACTTGGACATGAATTGAGTTCAAAATACAAAGGAAGAACATGAATTTAACTCATCTTGAACATAATAAACTTTACAATAGAGGGAAAACTCATACTTTACTCAAAAAGGAGGGTTTTGGGCTCAATGGGTGAAAGGACCCATTAATGAACATCAACATACCTCAGTAGATGGTTTCTTAAAGATTTTTTGAACTTGGAAGCTTGAATTCTTGATTTCTTAAGAAAGGGGCTTGGATTTTTTCTTAGGAAAGGAGGAGGGTTTTTCAATCGTGACTTGAATTCTTGGGGTTAAGGGAGTGGGATTTATGTGTTTAAAGGCCTCATATATCATTTAGGAGTGATTAGGGACGGTTTTGGGGGGTGAAAAGACTTCAACGCCCTTAAAAAAGTTAAAACAAAGAAATTTTGGGCATTGTGCGATTGCTGGGAGACGCATGCCAATATCATACTTGAGGTTTTGTGGCGCATGCCAATAGCATACCTCATCCAGTGGCCATTTGCGATTATTATGCGACACAAGGCCTTTGCATGGTCATAACTTTTCGCTCGGGTATCAGATTAAGGCAAAATTGGTATCGTTGGAAAGCTAATTCAATTATCTACAACTTGGTGGGTCTTGAGATGCAAAATTCCACATATGTAAAAAATTATACACGTTCAAATATGACCCTTATATAATTAAATATCAAGATTTGGCTGAATCAAAGGCTCTTAGCTCAACTTTGCTCTAAGTTATTCCTATAAGTATTTTTCACCTCATAAGCTCTATTAACACTAGGATAATTATCATAACACTTATATACACATGGAAATCATTTGTATTAGAGCTTACACACGTAAGAACGACGGTTTAATTTCTAGCTTAAACATGTAGGGTGTTAAAATAATAATATCTATCATTCTAGTATTGAGACGGGCCCTTTTGAGGCTTTGTATGATAGGTGTTGTCACTCTCTAGTTGGTTGGTTTGAGGTTTCTGAGATTAGACCTCGAGGTACGGACTTACTTCGTGAGTCCTTGGATAGAGTTTGGATTATTCAGGATAAACTTCAAACAGTTCAGAGTAAGCAAAAGTGCTATATGGGTCATAGACTTTGTGCCTTGAGATTTAGTGTTGATGATCGAGTTTTCCTTCGTGTGTCACCTATGAAGGGAGTGATTAGGTTTGGTAAGAGGGGCAATCTTAGTCCCAAGTATATTAGACCTTTTAAAAAATTTGGACTATCTAGGATGTGGCTTATGAGTTAGCATTGCCCCCAGATTCATCAGTTGTTCATCCAGTTTTTCAAGTTTTCATTCTTCAGCATTACATTTCGAATGAGTCTTATGTCATTCATTGGAATTCAGTCCAGTTAGATGAGAGGTTGTCTTTTGTTGAGGGCCCGTCTCCATTCTGGCTAGGGATATTAGACAATTACGTTCTAGAGATATTCTAGTGTTTAAGGTCCAGTAGAAACACCACCCTATAGATGAGGCTACTTGGGAGATTGAGTCTAATATGCATAGTAGATTTCCTCAGTTTTTCATTGATTCAAGTATTTCTCTTGCCTTTAGTTTGAGGACGAACTAGATTCTTAGTGGTAGATGATATAACGACTTAATTTTTGGTGATTTTTATGAAATATTCATTTTTGAAAAGTGTGATTTGACCATTTTTACCTCCTCCTCATGGTTGCTTTGTGGTATTTCTGGGTTGTAGGGATGATCGATATAGTTTTCAATGCAGTTCGGTGTGATTTATGTGAAATTATGTTTTTTGGTAGTTATAAAGGACTTATAGTTGACTTCCATAAATATTTATTGATATGTGCATCGGATGGCAAAATGGACTATGCCAGCAGATTCGAAACGTCGATTTTAGGTTGGTAACATGGTTGGTGTGGTTTTACGGCTTTTATATCTCATTCCGATCCTAGATTCAAAAAGTTATGAAATTAGGTTTTAGGGGTCAACTTTGTAAAAATAATAATTTTTTTTAAAACCTGATCTCGCCATTTAGTCTGAAACATCAAATTTAGTCTAGTGGCATAGTTCGTTTGCATTCTCGGGATTTCAAATGAATCCCAAGGGGTCTACGGAGACTTGGAATTCCCTAAGTCTCCAACTTGTGCAACACTCAATTGGTGCACTCGCTTAGGCGAGTTGTTGGTCGCTTAAGTGACTGGTAGCCAGCGAGAGAGAGGGTATTGCATAAGCAACTTCCTCATCGCTTAGGCGATAGTTGCATACACGACAGCTAAGTCGCATACGCGATAAGGCAAGTGTCGCATAGGCGATGCCTGGTTGCTTAAGTGATGGCCACTTACACGACCCGATGGTCGCTTAGGCATGCTTGGGTAGGTCAAATCTCCTAATTTCATGATTTTCACCATTTTCGAGACTTGGAGCTTGGGGTTTCAAGTTTTGGGCAATTTCTTCCATTTATAGCTTGGATAAGCTCCAACATTCCCATTTTAATTATATTTCTTCAATTATTATCTTCTAAATCTCGTTAAAACTTAAATTTGAGATTGAAATTTAGGGATTTTGGCCCGAAAGACCCGAATTAGTATTTTCTCGATTTAAACCCCAATTCCAACTCATTTTTACCTAGGTTTTCTTTTATAAGTTTCTTTAATCATGAGAAATATGTTTCTGGACTAAAATTTTGGTTTTACCTTTTGTTTTCGAAAATCTATTTCACGGATTCGTTTTGACCCCGACCTAAAAATAAGCAATATAGGCATCGTTGACTTTCTTTGGGCGCATAGATTCTATATTTGTGTATTTTAATTGATTTTGAATCTGTTTGTGAGGGAAAAGATCCATGTTAAAGGCTTTTTGAATCGACAATCGAGGTAGATTATGGCTTAACTTTCTTCAAATTGAATTGGATAGTTAATATTGGTATAAAATCATGTTAAGGGTGTGGGAACCAATTATTAAAATGGTCAAATTATTGTGTTGTGCCCGGGTGGGGGCCTATATTGTTGCTAACTGGTGGTTTTGATACATTATTTGTTATGTGTGATCATGTGGGGTCTTATATGATGTTGGTGGTCTTATGTATGTATAATGGTTGTATCTTATTTGATGAAAAAGCCCAAATTAAAATTTATGTGGTATCAATGACATATTTTTGTGTATTTTACTATATTGGCATATGGATTACATTGGATTTCATGGATAGTTGGAATATTGAGTGGATTTTAGCTCACATAGTTGGTGTATTGGTTGGATATGAAAATTCTCATTCTTATTGGTTGTGAGCATTACATCCTCATATCATATACATTCATGAAACATTAGTATCATCGTGGAAATACATGTAATACTAATTTTTTCTTACAGACAATGTGACATCTTTAAAAAACTTTTAATGGTGATTGTGTCAGAGAGGAGTTATGAATATTAGTATTGGATATTGGATATTGGATTGTATATGGGCAACTCGGTAGGTGTATATAGAGGTTGTGAGACAACCTCGGGCATCATATTATCATCATGATCTTTATTGCATTTATTATGTACATTTTGTGTTGTATTTTCATTCTTGATGTGATATCCATCTATTTGTATCTCTTTGATGTGTTTGATTCGATATTTATCTATTTGTGTTTTCTTTCTTGTACTTGTATTTTAGTATTTGTGTATATTGTAGAGCTATTAGTGGAGATGATATGGGTTACAGTTTGGGATATTTTTTTATTGCAGGTGACATGCCCATAATGTGCATTTATATATTTTATTTTCTACTTTGCTCAATCGGCCTATAATACCTACTGAGTACAAGTAGACCATACGCATCCCTACTACGCCCTTTTGATAAAGATCTATGTACGATTAAACCGCACGACAGTTGATTCAGACGGTACTTGGGGTCTATTTGAGGTAGCGGTTAGGGGTGTTCACGGTTTGGTTTTTAACCAAATCGAACCGCGATCCAAATCAAACCGATTAAAAAATCAATTTTGGTTAGGTTTGGTTTGGTTTGGTTTTGACTTTTAAAAAACTGATACTAATTTGATTTGGTTTGATTTTACTCTAAAATAACCGATAAAATAACCAAACCGAACCGATATATATATCTATATATTATTCATAAATACAATATAAATATTTGTTACATTTTATATTTAATCATGATTTAGCTTTAGTCGTAACACATTCAGTTATATGTCTTCAACTAGTTGACAGTACCTTATGAGATTCTAAATGAATTTCGCACTTTGTATGACAAATGATACTAATTGTGAAAATAATATCTTGTTGTATATTGAAATTAACAACTAAGATTCATTAGACTATAGACAATCACTGATTTTAAATTTCTTTTTGAACCTTGGTAAGCAAGAAGTTTATGTGTTCACCATTTGGGGGGTTTATCATATCATTCTATTAAATGTAGTTTTAAATTTTTTTTAGAAGCGTTCATATGATGTTGTTCATGGCTTTGCCGAAGTATAACACTCAGTTGACATCTTAGTTTCAAGGTTGAGACACAACACTCGGTTGACATCTCATTTGTTAGATTGGATTTATTTTTTAAAATTTTCAACTTTTATCATTAGCTAAAGTTATAAACCGAAAAAAAAAAAAAAAAAAAAACTAAACCAACAATAACCAAACCGACGGTTATTTTTTGTTTGGTTTGGTTTTAGAAATTTAAAAATCGACTAAGTTGGTTTGATTATCGTTTTGACCAATAACTGACTCAAACCGATCCATGAACACCCTTGGTAGCAGTTGCTCTATGCATCCAGAGTTGACTACTACCTTTTTTTATCCAGATTATGTCTTATTTGTATTTCAGAGATAGAGTTGGTTCCTTTTTGGATATCCTATGTATATTTTGACTTCGACTTGTATTAGTTGGTTCTTACACTATGACACCAGGTTTTGGAATATTGTATGGTATCTTTGGTTGTGTAGTTTTCATTTTTGCTATATATATGTGATTCGACTCTATTCTAAGAGTCTTGCCTTGGGTTTTGGTGTTATTTTTCATTTCATATCCATTTGGGTGATAGGTTTACTTGTCAAGGCTTGTCGCAATAAGTGTCATCATGACCTTTGATTTTTAGATCGTGACAACATACCATCTTTCTTGCTACAAGCATCAACTGAAACCTTTGATATGGTGCATCAACTATCTATCAATTGATGAATTGTGTTTCTGCTTAATAAAAATAGCAGGCGCATTAAGAGAATATAATAATGAAACGTTTAGAGATTTTTCCAGTAGCTTGTAAAATTATGATTATTTTCAACAAACACTACAATTGCACCTACATACTCACGATCATACATTGCAACACATTTACTACTTTTAGCAATATGAAGTATAAAAGAAAATTAGTGATATGTGATGTAATTTAGTAATATCAATGAATTTTCAGTCACCATTTTTCGAGCAATTTTTGTAAATTAGACTACGATTGTCTAAGCTTCAATCCTTCAAAACATAAAGGGTATAATGACCAATGAACCCTATCTATGAATTAAATGGAAAATAAATTAGAGATACACAATAATTGTGAAAAAATAGGGATTACCTCGTACGAGAATAAATCTCACATTCTTGTGAGATCTCCAACAAGCATTCAAATTAAATGATTTACACTGATCTAATCTCGCATTAAAGAGAAAATCAATTTGTGCATCTGCAACCATCAATCCGCCAAGTTAGCATAGGAAAAAAGAGAGTGTTAATCATTAATTGTTGCATATTAAAAATAATAATAATAAAATGCAGAAAAGTAATATAATTAGTTTGAAGTTATAAACACCTGTTAGAATGATTTTTAAAAAAAAATAGAGAAAATGCACTGTTTTCACTCTAAACTATAAACGAAATTGCTGAGACACACTCCAACTTAAAGGGGGTCCTATTATCCCTGGACTAATTAAAATTGTATTTTTGACAACCTTAGTATCTACGTAGCATCTACGTGGCATATACGTGGCACACTGCGTGAATCAATACACCGAAGGTTCACGTAGGCACACGTATGTGCCAAGTATGTGTCACGTAGGCACTAAGGTTGCCAAAAATACGATCTTAATTAATCCAGAGGTAATAGGACTCTCCTTAAGTTCGATTGTATCTCAGCATTTTCGTTTATAGTTCAGGGTGAAAGCAGTGCATTTACTCAAAAAAAAATTAAAAGTAGTTGACTATTTTTTTCAAGTACCAATCAGTGTATAAATCAAAGAAAAAAAATACATGCATGTAGAAATCCAACGAGAACTATCCATAAGAAAGGAAAAACTACTACCAAATGTCCATGAAAATGGTATTATCAATTACCGGTAAATGAAGCACGATAATAATGCGAGAGAAAGAAAGAACCTGACGACAACTATAACTGTGGAATTCAAACAGAGAATTAATAAGACAAGAAATTATTAAGCCACAAAAAAAATGAGGAAGATGAACACGTCGAAAACATAAAAAGTGAAGCCTGACTCAATATTTTTTAATCTAACGTGTGTGATTACAATTAACACGTTAATCTAACTTGAAAGTTGGAATGTAACAAATTTACCATTATACCTTTTGTAGTACCATTAATGTTCACTTATTATAATTAGTAAAAAAGAAGATGAACACGAAGAAAAGGTAGAAAGTGACACGTACACCACCTTTGAAGTTGGAAAGTAACAAATTTATCAAATTATACCGTTTATAGTACCTTAAGGTTTCATTTTTATTAATTAGTAGAAAAAGAAAAAATATATAAAAAAAGAAAAACAAAAGGGCATATACACGTCATAATCTCAACTACTATAAAACCTTCCTTATGTTCCTCCACCACTCCTTTTCTTCCCAACAATTGCAAAAAACTTTACCCTAAAACCCTAATTCTCCCACCAATGGCCTCCACCAAACAAACCCAAAATGGCTCCGTTGTAACCCAAGAACCCCTTACAAAAAACCCAAATTCTCAAGTACCAGACCCAAATTCAGTAAAAAATGAACCGGGTAGTGGAGCTGAGGTTTTGGCGGAGAAGACGAAATGGCCAGGGTGGCCCGGGGATTGTGTGTTTAGATTGGTTGTACCTGTGCTTAAAGTTGGTAGTATTATTGGGCGGAAAGGTGAGCTTGTTAAGAAGATGTGTGAAGATACTGGAGCGAAGATTCGCGTTCTTGATGGCCCTGTTTCTTCTCCTGATCGCGTCGTAAGTTTACCCTTTCGCGTCGCGAATTCGTTTTAATTTTGCTATTAAGGTTGGGATTTTTGATGTGATGTTTTATGTTGATATTTTGTTTCATAACTGGTTAATGCTGCGTACAATAGACCCTTGTGTGCTGGATCTTCCCCGGAGCCCGCGCAAAGCAGGAGCTTTAGTGCACTGGGTCCCCTTTGTCACAAAATCATATTGTGCAAATGCGATGAAAAGATTATTTTTTCTTGCATATATATTAGCTTTTGAATTTCCTTGACATATACCTGTTTTGGGCACGAATTCGAATGCGTATGGCCTTTTTCTTCACACTTCACATGATTCGTGTTAATTTTGCTATCAAGGTTTGGATTTTGATGTGATATTTTGGGCGAAGGTTCAATTGAATCCCTGTTGTTAAAAAACTATAATCCCTTCATTCCCTTCATTGGAAGGTGACATTCTTTTTGTAACGGACTAAAAAAGTAAGGCAAATAAATTGCAACAAGAGAGTATTGTGCAAATAAGATCAAAAAGAATTTGTTTTCCCATATAGATAATAAGCTTTTGAGACGACATGGTCATGGGTTCGATCCCCACGGATAGCGCGTTCTTTGATTCATTTTCATTTGTGGCAAGTTTATCTGGGGAATCTTTGTAGCTCAATTGACAAGCTACCTGAACTTTGACCTTATTGGTATTTGGCGAGGGTTTGATTCTCCACGTTGTAAACTCCTCCCTATTTCTTCTACCCCAATTTTTAAAAGGAAATAAAATATAAGCTTTTGAATTCCCTTGGCATAAGGGGCGATTCTAGTGTAATATGGCTAATGACAAAGATGATTTAGAAATTGCTTTAGAGTTTGAATTTCCTATTCAAATTCAAGATGCAATTTTGCATATGGTTGAATCTCTGTAATAGAACTCCTTGGTCCGCCGCTGCCAGTGATATAGTAGTACACTTGTTAAATGGACATCTTAAACTAGTAAATAGTAATAGAGGAAGGTAAGAGTTGGACGAAGATCAAATTTCGCAACTCTAAGATGAAAAGTAGGATCTTTACTTCACCACATAGTTTTCAAGTTCAGGCTTCTTGGGTATTATAGTTCCACTGGTTTACTTTACTGATCTATAAATTGTTTTTTTGTGTTTTTTTTTTTTGTTTTTTTTTTAAGAAGGTAATTTTTATGGCTTAATAAGTATTAAGGGTTTAGGAAGTTTGTGTCTTGTGTGACTTAGAGTACCACTTGTTACATAAGTTAATCCCTCTATATAAGTCTTCCTCATTCTTCGTGGCATGACTCCTTTGCGTGACCCTCCAACCCTTGCTCCCACACCTGCCTTCACAAGGAAGCAAAGAAAATGCTAAATGTAAGGAATTGACTCAGTTGATCTTTGATGTATGAAAATGATATGGTTTTAGTGATGAAAGTTGCATAGAATGATATAATGAAGAGAGGGTTGAGTATTACACCAATGAGTTGCTGGAAATACTTTGATGAAATTTGTACAACAGCAAGCTAATGGAAGTTCATGAAAGTAAAACCAGTCAATAGGAAGTTTGTAAATGAGAAGAAGCTTTGCCAAAGTCTGAGATTTCAGATTTGCTATTAGCTCCACTATCAAACCTTTGGCAAATTATCCATTTGAAGTGCAATCTATGTTGCTCAGACTCTTCAAAAAAGTTAACGGTTGCGTGTTGGATTCTCCAAAAGTAGTTTATTTTTGGAGAATATGACACGGGTGCGACATTGAAAGTGGAGAGTCCAGTGAATGTGTTTGAAGGTGAATGTCAAAATCAGTGTTTTTAAAGGCGGGGGCATAAGGATAGGCATTTTACCTGGTACAGGGCGAGGCGTAAGCCCTATGGATCCTTCAATTTTTAATATTTCTAAATTAATATAATTAGAAATAAATATTTTTTAAAAGAGATAGATCATAATAAAGTAAAACTACATCAAAATTATTTAAAAAAATAACCGGAAGATGTATCTAAAACTGCTTCAGCAAGAAAAACTAACCAAAGCCACTCAATACAACCAATATATACAGTCAACTATTCAAATAATGAACTATATGTCCTCAAAAATATAAGTTTGTCTAAAAATAGTACATAGTGAATCAACTCCCATCGTCCTGTTACTCAATCAATATATTTAAGCACCCATTTACCCCATATTGTTTTTTAAAAAAGAGATTGAAAAGAGTAAATAGCGTAAAAATTAGTCAGTATGTGACTTGAAAAGAAAGGAACTAGGAAGAAGATACTGTGTACCGGTACCTTCTTGAGTAGCGGCACTGTTGACACTCACTAGAAAATACGTTTTGGAAGTGTAATTTTTAAGTTTTCTTTTACTTTTGATTTGAGTATGTAAGTATTAACAATCAAGTATTTTAGGATTAAGTTTAACTTAGGAATTTAATAGAAAAAAAAATCATTTAACTTTGTAAAATTTTCTGGCTTACACCCCAACGCTTAGGCAAACACCCCAAATAGTGGGGCATATGCCGTCGATACTTTCGCTTCCGCACAACGCCTCGGTGCGTTTTGTCTATGCCTCGCCCTGCGAATTGCTTTTAAAACACTGGTCAAAACTAATTCTGAGGGAAAATTTAGACAGAAAATTGAAAAAATGAAAAAGCAAAAGCGCAAAAAAAAATTGAGGTCTGGAAAAAGAATTATTGACCTTTTGTGTTTTCTTTCTTTTAATTTAGGAGGCTAATGTTGTGGAACAATAAGGAATTGAAGATGTGTGTGACAGAGATAGGTTGTAGATATGATAATTAGTGTCCATTCCCTGTAATATGACTAATTGAAAGGGGAAAGGTGATTGTTAATTATTTTCTTGCAAAGTTTGCATTTTGTTCTTCGTTTCTCACTCTTAAGATGCTTCATTTGCTATCATTCTTTCCGGGTATTATTTTTCAATATTTTCTGTTGTGAAGGCTTCCAACCTCCTTATTCTGTTCTTCCCTCTCTATGAAAAGTAGTCTTTATGATAGACCCCATAAACAATGCCACAGGTTCTAATATCAGGGAAAGAAGAAACCGAGGCAGCATTATCCCCGGCGATGGATGCTGTTATGAGAGTGTTCAAACGTGTCAGTGGTTTGTCTGAAGGTGAAGGTGATGGCAACTTACCTGGAGTTTCTGGGGCTGCATTCTGCTCCGTTAGGTTACTTGTAGCATCGACACAAGCTGTGAACTTAATAGGAAAGCAAGGGTCTCTAATCAAGCCTATCCAGCAAAACACTGGTGCCTCCATACGAGTTCTTTCCAATGGTATTTCTTTGCAGTCTTTATTCTATTACTGCTTGAGTTACTAGAATTACTGTTAACTAAGTTACAGTAGTTCACGTTAATCTATACTCTCAGATGAGATGTCAATCTATGCGACTTCGGATGAGAGAATTGTGGAAATTCAAGGTGAAGCTCTTAAGGTTCTTAAAGCTTTAGAATCAGTTATTGGGCACCTTAGAAAGTTCTTGGTGGATCATAGCGTTCTTCCCTTGTTTGAAAAGAGTGTAAGTTTATGTCTGTTTCTTTTATCAGTTTGCTATCATGTCAATGTTCTTTGCTCTGCTTATCCTTGGTATGCTTGTTCTTTCTGCAGTACAATACACCTGCTGTTCAGGAGCGTGAAACCGAGCCTTGGTCTGAGAGGACGATGCTTAATACTTCACGACCAGGACTTGGTGATTATCCTCCTCTATCAGGACTTGGTGATTATCCTCCCCGATCAGGACTTGGTGATTATCCTCCTCCAATAAAGAGGGACTCTCTATTTTCTGATCGTGAAAGCCAGCTGGACTCACTGCATTCTACTCGCCTTTCACTGTACGGGCAAGATTCGGGGCTTTCATTGTACGGACAGGATCCTGGACTTTCTGGAACTCGCACTTCAGGTCTTGGTCGTGCTGGGAATTCTGTTATTACTCAGGTTTGTGGCTTTAGCATCTTTTTACACGACGGAGATGTCTTGTATATTTTAAACCAAAAATCAACTTCAGTAAAAGGATTTCTCTTGTCGTCTAGTTTCACATGGTATGAATCTTATACAATCTTGATGGCACTTAATTAGTTTTTGCCTATGGTCGGGGGTATTAGACTGTCTGATCCAATAGTTATCTTTCTTTTCATGAGTTATTCTTGATTCTCACTTTTTTGGGGTGACTGTTTCTGTGTGTCTATGGCACCGGCTGTTTGGCGACCTTTCAAACAGAACTGCTTTCAAAACTTTTTGTCTTCTTTTTCTTTGTGGTATTAAAGTGGGGATGTTAGATTCTTACATCAAATTTCTGTTCCAAGAAAATCCTACTCCGGTCTTTGCTTTATGGCATCTTGTCCAATTATAAGTACCTCCATTGACCATTGACATTTTGCTAACTGTTTTAAGAGGTCTGCTTTTCTTCTTTTTGTCGGGGTATTAAAATCAGGCAGTGAGTCCCTCTTCTCCTCGGAGCATTGTACTTCCAGTCTTGTTACAGAAACATTTTATTTATCTTCTGCTTCCAGTTCAAGCTAAACTGATGAAGTCTAGGACATTTGCATCCCTGTACCATTTTTACGAGAAGATTTTTCTCCGTGTTGATAAAAATAAGAACTTGTCTTTAATATCGTATTGTTGTTGACTATCCAGGGAAAGAATCTTATCATCATCTTTCTTTGTGGTCTTTTAGTATTTCTTGTTCAAAGTAATAAGAACTCAATTTAACTGATTATCTTTAGTTCGTGTGTAGTGTTGAAATTGAAGCAAAGCATTATAATTTGTGTCAGAAAGTTATCTTTTGTTGTTATTAGAGTCCATCAGCAAGTCTTGTTATTGGAGTCTAGAGTCTCTGTACTGAGTCCATCCCTGCAACTTCGGGTTACTCTTGGAGTGCTAACTTCAAACTCCGGTGGAGGCAAAAATGCTAGGTGCAGTTTAAGATCTCTTGTCTGCAATTCCCTGATAGTTGCAGTTCATGACATTCTAATTAGTAACTACAATGGACCTGTATAAGATTAAAGGGACAAGTATGAGGTAAGAAAAAAAAACAGAACCTGTCGACTTTTTATTGACAGAAATATCATTTATAGGACAATATCTTGTTATCTCTTATAAAATATTTTTGATTTGATGGGTTTAAAACTAATAAGGTGATTTGTGATATTTTTACAATCCAAAATATAAATAGACGTTAAGTGAGAATACACACTTGATATCCACACTGGTGGCTACTTTTATGGTTTTATTCAGAAGGGTGGAGTGCTTGAGCAAGCTAGACATGTCAGCAGACATTCCATGTTTGTTCTCAACAAACGTTTACTCTATGTGTACTATTTTTCTTTGAAACACCATCCCAATCATCTCAAGCGGAGTATATGTAGTATGTGCAGCCAAGGATGTGGCCTAGTGGTCAATGAAGTGGGTGAGAACCCGAGGTCTCAGGTTCAAATCCTAGTGGAGACAAAAACACTAGGTGATGTCTTCCCATCTATCCTATCCTTGGTGGATATAGTTATTGGTACCTGGTAGGAGGTGGAAGGTATCCCATGGAATTAGTCGAAGTGCGCAAAAGCTGGTCTAAACACCAGGGTTATTAAAAAAATAGTACATGTTATCGTAACTGGGGTTATATTGTGATTAGTTGCATTTGTTTTCTAGTCTAATAGCCTAGATCTGTAAAATCATAAGAGAACGTTTTGCCTGTTTCTTATGCTAGTTTTAAGTAATCTTCAATGTGTGAAAAGTTACTCTGTTACGTCATAAAAAATATACTTCTCTCTGGCGACCTCAACGTGGTTTCCCTTTCAGATATCTCAAACTGTTCAAATGCAAATACCGCTAGCTTATGCAGAAGATATCATTGGCTTAGGGGGAGCAAATATTGCTTATATACGGCGTACTAGTGGTGCTATTCTTACAGTGCAAGAAAGTAGGGGTGGTCCTGATGAAATCACTGTGGAAATAAAAGGGACGTCATCACAAGTTCAGACAGCCCAGCAACTTATCCAGGTAAATCTCAATTTCAGAAAGACATCAAGTTGACATATAAATACTCCACATCTGAGTAGTTGCCGTAGTGTTCTTCCGAATTGCGAAACAACTGATGATTGGATCCTCAATATAGGAAAGTATGAGCAGTCACAAGGAATCACTTCCGAGCAGTTATAGCCAGTTGGATTCAGGCTTGAGGCAGTCTTCTTACTCTGACCTAGGCAGGGGCTCTTATCCATCATCTTCATTCGGCGGACAGCAATATGGTGGTGGCTATGGATCATTTGGTGCTGGAGGAGGAGGGTACAGTAGCTACAGGTCATGAAGAGAGTAGCCCGAGTCTTGGCACTCTCGCACTTCCCTTCCTGTTTGTTCTTGTGCATTTGGAGCCAGAGCAAATACTGAAGCAGCTGCATGTGGTGGTTCATGCTTTGTTAATCTATTGTCGCTTACAGCAATGTATTGCTAGCTTTTCAGTAGCTCACCGTAGCTTGTAGTTCTTACATGTGTATCGATATGATACCATTGAATCTTTCCTTTATTTTTATTTTTTATATTAAGCTTCGTTTTGTAAATGTTGCAACTTGTGGCTTCACAAAAATGATCAGTTGCAATTGCCTCACAGGAGGGGTGGTAGTTTTCACACATTTTCTGAACGAATGAACCTTGTCAAATTTTGTCCTTGGTAGCGTTTCTTTTTTTGCTTAAGTTGTCTTTAAAAGGTGAAAGCAGTGTTATCCACTTCAAATTGGATATGTGCTAATCGTCTGCATCGAATTCTAGTGGAAAATTCACTATTCTTTTGGAGTTGATGTGAGTTAATTTGGTGAAGGAATAAATGTGGAAAAGGATTTATCAATGTGAATTTTGTTAGTTTAGCTTTAATTGAAGGGAGGAGCAGCTCGGCTTGAAATGTGTGGCTTTCCGCTCCTCTAATAAGTCAAGTGGCTTTCATTTCTCTATTAAGTCAAGTGGTTTTCACTCAGATAGGAAGCGTCAATTCTCGTAGCAAGGCTTAGGCCGGTGGGGTGGGGAGTAGTTTAATTACTTTGAACCCATATTTTCAATTTTTTGGAACCCCCTTTAACTATTCATCAGTGAGAGCAACTTTTACGGCTTAAAAGCGTGCTCTTGAAAAATAGCAACGGTGAATATTTTTCATGTTTCTTGGGAACTATCAAATATGAAGTGCTCTTTGTTTTGAGGCAAAATCAAAGTATTATCTGCTAGTCAGATAAACAACAAACCATATATTACTAATTATGCATTAATATACAAGGTGAGAAGGTTGTCTTCGATGAATCAACAACAATAACGACATATTTAGTGTAGTATCACAAAGTGCGGGATGGGGAAGGTAAAGTGTACACAAACCTTACATTTACCTCATAGGTGAGGTAGAGGTTATTTCCGATAGACTCTCAGCTCAAGAGGAAACCATCTAGAAAAAGACGTAATGGAAGTACAAGAAACAATAGATAGTAGCAAAATAATACTTACCAAAAACAAACTACACTAAATAATAGATAGTTGTGGAAGTTGAAGAACAAGAAACTACAAGGGTAGTCCTATGACTACTAGTAAGGCAACAAGGCAATGCACTCCTGCCTACTAATACTCTTACCTTAATACGTGTCTGCCACACCTTCCTACAGTCTAAGGTTACTCGGTAAACCGCAACTCCATCATGTCCTGTCCAATAATCTATTCCCAATAGATCTTCAGTCTACCTATATCTCTCCTGAATTCATTCATAGTCAATCTCTCATCGCTCCGCAATGAGGAATCTGTGCATCCCCTCATGACATGCTTGAACTATCTCAACCTGATTTTATTGCATCTTGTCTTCTACTGTAACACCCCGCAAAATCGTCCATGCGTTAGCTCTTGGTAATATGCTCTTAGAGTTAAAGACTAGAAAGTTTTTTTGTGTGTGTCAAAGAGACTTGGTCTCATTTTTTGACTTCCAAAGTGAGTAAAGTTTAAACTATATATATATAATTTCCCTAATTTTGACTTTTTATCATGTGGAAAATTGAATGAGCTTTCCTTCGATATAAGATTCGTCCAAAACGAACACTCGGTGAAGAAGTTAGAGCGATTTTAGTACTCAATATTCTCGATGGACAAGCCATCACGTCGCGCCAAGCCCTTAATCCGCAATTGTCAATTTCCAGAGGGTCACCGCGATAGCATCGCGTCGCGGTGAACCCTAGATTCACATTTGTCAAAACTAGTAGCTCGTCGCGATGGGTATAGCGATGAACCCATCGCCGCGACGCGGTGAATCCTTACACGGCGTACCTGTTGCGAATTTTAAAAATCCAAAGAGGCAGTCTAGTCTTTTGCCCGCATACCAAGTCGTGAAAACAAGAGATTTAGGGCATTTTTTAGCAACATAAGCCTATTTTTCATCAAATTACTCAAGAGCACTCTCAAGGGTTTCAAACTAAAAACCCAAATAACTCAAGATTCAACCGTGGGTTTTCTAAATTGATTGAAGATTTGGAATTCCCAAACCGTAGGCTTCAAGAATCAGTCACTAATTTCCTACTTTGAGGTACGCGGGATTTTCCTAAAATCTCATGGGCATAGAAATCTTTTTTTAATTATGTACAAGGTTTAGAAATCATGATTTTAAGGAATGGGTTTTGGATTTATGAATATAATCATATTTTAGAAAATTTGATGGAATTGTTTTGATTTTTAGGCCTTTTCCCAAATTGATTTGAAATAATATATATATATATATATATATATATATATATATATATATATATGTAAGTATGTGTTTTATGGTTCATGATTGAATTGAGAGCATGACTCATGAAAAATTCCTCTCTTGTTATGATTTTCCTTTACTTATGATATGCTATGAATTGTTTTGAATGCATCTTGAAAAGCATGATATGAAATGTCTTGAGTAATGTTATATTTGGTTGATGATTTTGATTTCAAAAGAGAGGATTGTCTATGTGATGAATGTTGAACATAATCATATAATGAAAAGAATCGCATGGTTTGTTAAAGATTACATGACCACCACTTGTCTATTGAAAGAATGAGAATTTTTATATAGCTTTGACTTATGTTTTCGGAACATGAAATCTGTTATGCAAATTGAATGTTTGGGTGGTCTGAACTGCATTTTAATGAAAGATCATGCTTATTGCATTATGGCTCCAAAAACATGACTTGCAAGTCTTGGTATGATGATACCAATTCATACAATGCCATAACAGACACGGACTAATATAGAAATCAGACTTTCATGATTTAGAATTCAAAATGTTACATGTTCATAAAAGGATAAAGTGGGCTTAAAGAGATGTTAGGTGGTTCCCCGAAGAAGGCACGAGTCCAGACAACTCATTGCCCAAGACCGTGATTTTCCAATTTGGGTATATTATATTACGTTGTCCTAGTGCCCTGTGGTGTATTAGACTCAGACCACTCTAACCCTTGTGGCACACTTGGGTTGGGGGTTTTCCTGCAGAGTTAATGGCGGATTCCATATAGCCCGTGAAATATCAGACTTGTAGGGGAGTGCCACCTAACTCAGAAGTAATTCAAAGATCAGAAAACTGCATTGACAAAAAGTTTTATGATTATTCAAGAAATGCCCAAGTGTTTTGGACCATATCTTACATGATATTTTATAATCTGCTCTCATCTATTTTATATGTATAAATTCATTATTTTGGATTTCTTCGCATACCAGTACAACTGTATTGACCCCCCTACCTTCCAGGTTCTGAGGCACAATCTAGGGGTCCTGATAAGAAGTAGAGTTCCTCAGACGGAAGTGCAGAGTTCAGTCGATGAGCCTTCTATATTTCAGACGGCCTATTTATTTCCAGACATTTATCATTAGTCATGTACTAGAGATTTCGCAGACGATTTTCAGATGTTGTTAGATGGTTTTGGATTTTATTTTCCATTTTTGAACTTGCATCAGACTTATGACCATGATTCTGTTTCACTATATATATTTTTTCGCATTTCCTTAATTTTGTATGAATGGTGTATATGATCATAAGTTAGAAGGGCGTCCGGGCCTTCATGGTTCGGAATGCTCGTCATGGCTAGGGCCTCAGTTCGGGTCGTGATAAACTTGGTATCAGAGCACGGTTCATGGTCCCAGGGTGTCTGCGAAATTGCATCGGGTAGAATCTTGTTTATGGGTGTGTAGCGCGCCACACTTATAAGCAAGAGGCTACTAGGCATTTAGGAATGTTTCTCTTCTTTGTGGTTTAGTTCGTGCTTCAGAGTATGAGTTGTCCCCTAATCAATGATCTCTTGTGTTTCAGAAAAACAATCATGCCTGCCCGTCGCACTATCGATCAGAATGCACAGACAGATGAGGTCCATCCCACTCATAGGATGAGGACCCGAAACAGAGCTCAGACTCCAGAGATTGATTCTACTCTGGGAGTCCCACCTACTCAGACTAGCCCACCTAGGGCACCCAGAGCTCTCCGAACGGGGACTAACCTCACTCAGCCTCGCGAGAGAGAGGTGTCTAATGCAGAATTCAGGCAGTCTATTCACATGCTTGCACAATTGGTAGCCACTCAGACTCAACGGTCGGAGGATGTTGGGTCTACACCTATTACATCTGAGACTACTAGGGTGGGTCAGTTCATGAGAATGAACCCTCCCAAATTTTCTAGCACCAAGGTAGAAGAGGATCCACAAGAGTTTGTGGATGAAATGGAGAAGATTTTCAGGGTGATGCATGTAGACCATGTGGAAGGGGTTGAATTTAGCAGCATACCAACTTAAGGATGTAATGAACCAATGGCATAACGAGTGAGGTGATGCAAAGGGTGAGAGTACTGAGCCCACAGTTTGGGGCGAGTTCGTGGAAGCCTTCCTTGATCGATTCTTTCCTCTAGAATTGAGGGAAGCCAAAGCTGAAGAGTTTATGAATCTAAAGCAGGGAAAAATGAGTGTCCAGGAGTACACTCTGAAGTTCAACCAACTAGCCCGTTATGCACCAGAAATGGCTGGTAATATAAGAGCCCGAATGAGGAAACTTACATCCGGCCTTTCAGATGACTTAGTGCTTGAATGTCAGGGAGCAATGTTGAATAGGGACATGGACTTTAACAGACTGTCAGTCCTCATGCAGCAGGTAGAGGAGAATAAAAAGAAGATCGCTGAATCTAGGGAGAAGGACAGGAAGACAAAAAGAGCCAGAACAGCGGATCAGAACCATAGTCAGCCACAGAGTGGTAATTGGGGAAATAGATGGTAGAAGAAGAAGAATTGGGGTAATGCTCAGTCTGCAGTCAGTGCCCCATATCCCAGACCTCCAGTAGACCGACGACCTCACAGTTTCCAAACTAATCATGGATCCAGGGCACAAGATACCCAGTCACAGGGTAGTGTGGCTCGGCAGCATCGAACGTTTCTGTGGTGTGAGACTTGCGGTAAGCATCATCCAAGAAGGTGTCAGCTGGGTTCACTGGTTTTCTATTCATGTGGTCAGTCGTGTCACTCACTTCTAAAGAGATTATCCATCTTCTAGAAGAAATGTTGGGGTGCTAAGTCTCAGGAAAACTCTTCCGCACCACCAACGTCTCAGAAGGGCGCTACTTCAGCTGTCGGGAGTAGTCGCAACCGGCTGTATGCTTTGCCCAACCACCAAGAGGCGGAAGTCTCACCAGATGTAGTTACTGATACGTTACAAATCTTTTCCCGTGATGTTTATGTGCTACTTGATCCCAGGTCTACCTTGTCTTATGTGACCCCTTATGTGGCTTTTGGTTTTGGGTTTGAGCCTGATGTAATTTCAGAACCTTTCTCTGTTTCCACTCCTGTGGGTGACTCTGGTGTGGCTAGAAGAGTGTATAAAAATTATGTTGTATCTATTTTTAGCCGAGATACTGTGGCAGACCTCGTAAAGCTTGATATGATTAATGTTAATGCTATCCTAGGGATGGACTTGCTTCATTCGTGCTATGCCACGTTAAACTGTAGCACCCGAAGTGTCACTTTTTATTTTCCGAATGAACCGGTGATAGAATGGGAGGGGCATTCTTTAGCACCTAGAGGGAACTTTATATCTTACCTCAAAGCCCGTAAACTTATTTTCAAAGGTTGTTTGAACTGTCTTATTCGGGTTAAAGATTCTAATAACGAAAGTCCTTCTCTCCAGTTAGTCCCAGTGGTAAATGAATTTTTAGAAGTCTTTCCAGATGATCTCCCAAGAATACCACCTGATAGGGAGGTAGATTTTGGTATTGATTTATTACTAGATATCCGTCCCATCTCTATTCCGCCATATAAAATGGCTCCTGCAGAGCTAAAAGAATTGAAAGAACAGCTTGCAGACCTGCTACACAAAGGTTTTATCCGCCCTAGTGTTTCTCCATAGGGTGCACCTATACTTTTCGTGCGGAAGAAAGATGGTTCCCTGCATATGTGCATAGATTACCGCTAGCTGAACAAAGTCACTGTTAAAAATAAATATCCTCTTCCTAGAATTGATGATCTATTTGACCAACTTTAGGGTGCTAGATATTTTTCAAAGATAGACCTTCGTTCGGGCTACCATCAGTTGAAAGTTAGAGAGTCAGACATTCCTAAAACAGCTTCCCGAACCAGATACGATCATTACAAATTCTTAGTCATGTCCTTCGGGTTAACCAATGCCCCTGCAGCTCTCATGAATTTAATGAATAGGGTCTTCCATCAGTTTTTGGACTTGCTTGTCATAGCTTTTATTGATGATATTTTGATTTATTCTAAGAGTGAGGAGGATTATGCCAAGCACCTCTGAATCATCCTTCAGACTCTCAAAGATCATAAGTTGTATGCAAAATTTTCCAAGTGCGAATTCTGGTTTAATGTTATAGCTGTCCTGGGGTATATTGTATTTAGTGACAAGATTAAGGTTGATCCCCAAAAGATTGAAGCAGTGAGAAAATGTCCTAGACCCACAACACCAACCAATATTAGGAGCTTCTTGGGTTTGGCAGGGTATTACAGAAGGTTTTTAGAGAGTTTTTCTTCCATAGCTGCACAACTTACAAAGTTTACTCAGAAAAAGGTGAAGTTTGTGTAGTCCGACTCTTGTGAGAATAGTTTTGAGAAGTTGAAAGACAAGCTGAAAACTGCTCTTGTTTTGACCCTTTCGGAAGGAACAGAAGGTTTTGTTGTGTATTGTGATGCGTCCCGAGTGGGACTTGGGTGTGTTCTCATGCAGCACGATAAGGTAGTGGCTTATGCATCTAGGCAATTGAAGGTGCATGAGAGGAACTACCCCACCCATGACTTGGAGCTAGCGGTTGTGGTGTTTGCGCTTAAAATTTGGCGGTATTATCTTTATAGGGTGTATGTTGATATATTTACTGACCATAAGAGTTTACAGTATGTTTTCTCGCAGAAAGAATTGAACCTCAGACAAAGGCGTTGGTTGGAACTTTTGAAGAATTATGACATGAGTCTGCACTATCATCCGGGCAAGGCAAATGTAGTAGCAGATGCCCTAAGCAGGTTATCCATGGGCAGTCTTACTCATGTTGAGGAAGTGAAGAGGGAGATGGTGAAGGATATTCACCGTCTTGTGAATCTAAGGGTGCGACTCTTAGATTCCAAAGATGGGGGAGTGGCTGTTTATGAGGTAGATAAATCTTCCCTTTGTGCTAAAGTTAAAGAGAAGCATATTGAAGACCCCATCTTGATACAGATCAAGAAAGATGTGGGTCAACAAAAAGTGATGCTTTTGAAATTAGTGGTGACAGGATTTTGAGATATCAGGGTAGACTATGTGTGCCTGATGTAGATGGGTTGTGAAAGAGAATCCTTGATGAAGCTCACACTTTGAGGTATGTTGTTCACTCAGGTTCTACTAAGATGTATCATGATCTAAAAACTATATACTGGTGGAATAATATGAAACGTGATGTGGTTAATTTTGTTTCCAAGTGTTTGAACTGCCAACAAGTTAAAGTAGAGCATATGTGGCCAGGTGGTACTTCCCAAGAGATAGACTTGCCCTTGTGGAAGTGGGACATGATCAACATGGACTTTATTACAGGACTTCTGAGTTCCCAAAATTAGTATGATTCTATTTGGGTAATTATAGACCGGCTGACCAAGTCTGCTCATTTTTTGCCTGTTAGAACTAACTATTCGGGAGACGATTACGCCAAGCTTTACATTGAGGAAATAGTTCGTTTGCATGGAGCACCTGTATCCATCATATCTGAACGAGGTACGTAATTTTCTTCACAGTTTTGGAGGTCTTTTCAGAGGGGTTTAGGTATCCAAGTGAACCTAAGTACTTCGTTCCATCCTCAGACTGATAGGCAAGCTAAGTACACCATTCAGACCCTTGAGGATATGTTGAGGGCCTGCGTAATTTACTTCAAAGGTAGTTGGGTAGATCACTTGCCATTGATAGAGTTTGCTTATAATAACAGTTACCATGCCAGTATTAAGATGGCTCCATTTGAGGCATTGTATGAGAGAAGATGTAGGTCACCTATATGATGGTATGAAGTAGGCAAGACGCGGTTGTTTGGGCCTAATCTTGTTCATCAGGCGATGGAGGATGTGAAAATCATTAGAGAATGACTTAAGACAACTCAGAGTCATCAGAAGTCCTACGCTGATGTTAGGTGAAGAGATTTAGAATTTGAGGTTGGTGATTGGGTGTTTCTCAAGGTTTCTCCTATGAAGGGAGTCATGGATTCAGGAAGAAAGGTAAACTGATTCCTCACTATATAGGACCATATCAAATTTTGAGAAGGATAGATGCAGTTGTGTATGAGTTAGAGTTGCCTGCAGATCTGGGTTGTGTTCAACCGACATTTCACATATCCATGTTGAAGAAATATATTGGAGACCATTCTTTAGTGTTGCCTGTATAAGATATCAAAGTGACAAACTTCTTATCCTATGAAAAGGAACCTATTGCAATATTAGATCATCAAGTTAGAAAGTTGAGAAGTAAGAAGATAACTTTAGTTAAAGTGTTGTGGAAAAATCAGAAAGTTGAAGAAGCAACTTGGGAATCAGAAGATGACATGCAAGACATATATCCAAATCTATTTGATCTGGTGAAAGACGAAATGGAAGGTACAATCCTTTCTTTATTATTTTATGGTCTTAGTATACTTTAAATCGTGCTTGTCTGTGTTCCGTGTCATCATTCGGGGATGAATTATCCCAAGGAAGGGATAATGTAACACCCCGTAAAATCATCTATGCGTTAGCTCTTGGTAATATGCTCTTAGACTTAAAGACAAGAAAGTTTTTTTGTGTGTAAAAGAGACTTAGTCTCATTCTTTGACTTTCAAAGTGAGTAGATTTTAAACTATTTATATATATATATATATAATTTCCCTAATTTTGACCATTTGTCATGTGGGAAATTGAATGAGCTTTCTGTCGGTATAAGATTCGTCCAAAACGGACACTCGGTGAAGAAGTTAGAGCGGTTTTAGTACTCAGTATTCTCAATGGATAAGCCATCACGTCGCGCCCAGCCCTTAATCCGCAATTGTCAATTTCCAGAGGGTCACCGCGATAGCACCGCATCACGGTGAACTCTAGATTCACATTTGTCAAAACCAGTAGCTCGTTGTGATTAGACCACGTCAAGATGGGTATAGCGATGAACCCAACACCGCGACGCGGTGAAGCCATACACGGCGTACCTGTTACGAATTTTAAAAATCCAAAGGGGCAGTCTAGTCGTTTTCCCGCATACCAAGTCGTGAAAACAAGAAATTTAGGGCATTTTTTATCAACATAAGCCTATCTTTCATCAAATTACTCAAGAGCACTCCCAAGGGTTTCAAACTAAAAATCCAAATAACTCAAGATTCAACTGTGGGTTTTCGAAATTGATTGAAGATTTGAAATTTCCAAACCGTAGCCTAATTTACTACTTTGAGGTACACAGGGTTTTCCTAAACTCTCATAGGTATAGAAATCTTATTTTAATTATGTACAAGGTTTAGAAATCATGTTTTTAAGGAATGGGTTTTCGATTTATGAATATAATCATGTTTTAGAACATTTGATGGAATTGTTTTGGTCTTTAGGCCTTTCCCCAAATTGATCTGAAATTATATATATATATATATATATATATATATGTAAACATGTGTTTTAAGGTTGATGATTTAATTGAGAGAATGGCTCATGAAAAATCCCTCTCTTGTTATGATTTTCCTTTACTTATGATATGCTATGAATTGTTTTGAAGCATCTTGAAAAGCATGATATGAAATGTCTTAAGTAATGTTATATTTGGATTATGATTTTGATTTCAAAAGAGAGGGTTGTTTATGTGATGAATGTTGAACATAATCATATAATGAAAAGAATTTCATGATTTGTTAAAGATTACATGACCACCACTTGTCTATTGAAAGAATGAGAATTTTTGTATAGCTTTGACTTATGTTTTCGGAACATGAAATCTCTTATGCAAATTGCATGTTTGGGTGGTCTGAACTATATTTTAATGAAAGATCATTCTTATTGCATTATAGCTCCAAAAACATGACTTGTAAGTCTTGGTATGATGATACCAATTCAGACAATGCCATAACAGACACAGACTAATATAAAAATCAGACTTTATCAAACTTTCATGATTTAGACTTCATAATGTTACATGTTCAGAAAAGGATAAAAGTAGGCTTAAAGATATGTTAGGTGGTTCCCCGAAGAAGGCACGAGTTCAGATAACTCATTTCCCAAACCGTGATTTGTCGATCCGAGTATATTATATTACGCTGGCCTAGTGCCCTGTGGCGTATTAAACTCAGACCACTCCAACCCTTGCGGCACACTTGGATTAGGGGCTTCCCCGCCGAGTCAATGGCGGATTCCATATAGCCCTTGGAATATCAGACTTGTAGGGGAGTGCTACCTAACTCAGAAGTAATTCAAAGATCAGAAAACTGCATTGACAGAAAGTTTTATGATTATTCAAGAAATGCCCAAGTCTTTTGAACCATATCTTACATGATATTTTGTAATCTTCTCTCATCTATTTTTTATGTATAAATTTATTATTTTGGATTTCTTCACATACCAATACAACTGTATTGACCCCCCTCCCCCCCTTCAAGGTTCTGAGGCACAATTTAGGGGTCCTGATAAGCAGTAGAGTTCCTCAGACGGAAGTGTAGAGTTCAGTTGGTGAGCCTTCTATATTTCTGAAGGCCTATTTATTTCTAGACATTTATCATTAGTCATGTAGTAAAGATTTCACAGACGGTTTTCAGATGTTGTTAGATGGTTTTGGATTTCATTTTCCATTTTTGAACTTGTATCAGACTTATTACCATGATTCCGTTTCGCTATATATTTTTTTCTGCATTTCCTTAATTTTGTATGAATGGTGTATATGACCACAAGTTAGAAGGTCATCCGGGCCTTCACGGTTCGAGATGCTCGTCACGGCCAGGGCCTCGGTTCGGGTCGTGACATCTACTGAAGTCACTCTCAGATAACCTCATTTTTAATCTATATCTCTTAGTATATCAACACATCTATCACAACATATTGCTCTCCACCATATTCATTGAATGTGAAAGTTCTTAATTGGCCAACATTTTGCCTCATATGCATAGCTGGTCTAACCACCACTTTGTATAACTTGACTTTAAGTTTAGGTGGTATCTTCTTATCTATAAGACTCAGATACGAGCCTCAATTTCATCCATCTTGTACAAATAGAATGAGTGGTATCCTCCTCAATATCTTTATTTCCTTGGATAATAGATTTAAGCAATGTGAAACCACCTCTTTTTTGGATGACATGTGTATCAAGCCTCATTTCCACATCATCCTCATGTGTCACATTATTGAACTTGCACTCTACGTATTCAGTCTCGGTCCTTCTTAACCTGAAAGCTTTGGACTCCAGGTTTTGTCTTCAAGCCTCTAACTTACCATTAACTCCATCTAGAGTCTCATCAATCAAAACTATGTCATCCACAAATAACATACATCATGATACCTTACCTTGAATTTGTCACATCAATCTATCCATCTCCAAAAAAATAAAAATTAGCTAAAAATATGATCCATGGTGCAACCCTATCGACATGAGAAAATACTATTAGTCACTTTTCACTATTCATACTTCAGTCTTAGCTCCATCGTACATGTCCTAAAGTGACCTAATGTACATCTGATGTACACCTCTAAACTCCAAGTAACTCCGTAGAACCTCCCTAATAACTTTATATTAAAAAATTTCTAGGTCGATAAACACTATGTACTAGTCCTTCCTTTCCTTATACTGCTTCACCAATCGTTTTATGTTATGAATGACTTTTGTAGTCAAGTGTAATGGTATAAATTTGAAATGGTTCTCGAAAATAATCCTATTACTCATCTTTCCCACCCTTTAATATACATAATATGGATTAGTAATTTAATATCCCTATAGTTGTTACAATTCTTTATGTCACCCTTGTTCTTGTACAACAAAATTATCGTACTCTATCTGCATGATTCAAACACCATCGCTGTCTTGAAAATAACATTATACAACTCAGTGCACCCCTCCATACATTTCCTACTTGTGCTCTTTCAAAATCCATCAGAATCTTATCAAGCCAAGTCACTATACCACTACACATTATACGAATAACACCCTTAACCTACCCGACCTTTATACACCGACAATAATCATAATTGTGATGCATTTTTGAGTGTTCAAAATCCCACAGTATAATGTCATTATCCCGCTCTTTATTCGGGAGTGCATGGAAGTATGACTGGCATCTCCTTTTAAATGTTTTCTCCACTAGTACTTTGTTGTCCTAATGGTGAACTTCACTTGGTCAACTTAACAAACCCTTTTGCCTCTAAACTTGGCTAGCCTATTTAACTTTTTAACACCCCCCCCCCCATTTTTTGTCCTTCAATTCTTCTTACAAGAACTTAAAGGTTGTTATTTTTACTATCAAAACTGCTAATTTGTCCTCCTTCGTAGTCATCTTATACTTCTACCTATTCATCTGATTTTCCTCCTCGTTCTTTTTCTCAACTAGCATTGTATAAGCTACCTTCTTTGTCTCCATTTTTCCCTGTACTTATATTTTATCTCTCGAGACACCCAACACCTCTGTATATGTCTCCCTAATGCAACTATCAGTCTTGTTCCACATACTATCTATATCCCACTACTCCACCAAGCTCTCATATCTCCATGACACTGAACATAGTCAAGCTACCCTGTTTGATCTTTGGCCAGTCATCCCCAACCCTCTTCTTTCTCTTCTTTTTAATCTCAAAATTCATTACTAAGAAATTTTGTTGGGCTGAAAGATTCTTACTTGAAATAACCTTACAATATTTACAAAGACCTTTATCTCACTTCTTAAGAAACAGAAAGATTATCCGAATCTTGGTCACTGAACTACGAAAGATAACCAAATGTTTCTCCTGCAAAAAACTTGAATTGGTACCATCAATCCAAAGGCTCGTACGAAATCTAAAAGTGAGAGACTCCTCCTTCATTCCTATTCCCAAAATCAAAGCTTGCATGCATATCGTCGTAACCCCTAAAAAATGATCTGACATAGCCATTAAAATCTTCTTGTATGAAAGGGTTTTGACAGATCATCAGCTAAAGAAAAAGTGGAGTATTTACAAGAATAATACGACAACAAATAGGGAAAACAAATTGACAAGTCAAATGGGCAGAAAAATGGGGAAAGACCACTTATGATATCCATTTTTCTTCATTCCTTCAAATCAATGGCAAGTTGTATCTAACATATTTTGATTCTTGTTTTTTTCTTCTCCACCCATTTACTTCTCTGTACCCTTTTTCCTCACTCTCTTTGACTAACTAAACCGAATGATTCTTGGAGAAATAGAATATAAAACTCTTCATTGAACACGCAAAATACGACTATTCCCTCGGTACCATTATATGTCGCCATTTTTTTGTCCGTTCTAAAAAGAATATCAACTTTTCTTATTTGATAACTATTTAACAATACAATTCCATTTTTATGCTTGATCCTACTTATAAGGTCCCACTTAATTAAAAATAGTAATAGTGCATTTTCTAATAAAGGACAATTTGGTAAACATAATCATGTCTTTCCTTATATCTTAAAATCCATGCTAAGTATATTTATTATAAGTAGTAATATGTAAAAGAGGAGATTTCAATCACTTCATATTAGCAAACAAAGCCCAAGCAAGGTTGAAAGAGTCGATTCTCTCATGATAACATGAAATAAGAAAACTGACAGTTTTGAAAATAAAAGTTAGTGAACAATAGATAAAATCATCAAAATAAGAGTTTGTTACATAATATCCGAGAAAAAAAGGGATAAATGTCTTGATTATACATAAGCAAACACTAAATAAGTATTTTTGGAGAGATCATACTTTCTGTATAAATAACTCCTTGTTGAACGGCTTTGTGTTCAGACCATAATCCAAATGGTCCTTTGGATGTCCTAAATGGAAAGCCTACATAGTCCATATATTTGTAAATGAGTAGCACTTCACCATCATCAAACATATGTAGCCGTCTTTGTAAAACCAAGTAGTCTCTCATAAGTTTCCTTGACACCATAGTACTTCATTACCCACAACTTAAGAGTAATCTCCCTCGAAAGACTAGGAACACATAAAATACAAAGCATTCCTCTTAATCATGCAACTCCATATTTGCAGCAATGATCGAATCTTTTTTATCATTTGCTCTAGCAATTGTATCTTCCGTATTGGACCTAATCTAGTCTAAGACATTGACAGCTTCTTCAAGTAATTAGAAGCCCTTTAGGACTCTATTGTATTTACCATCTAGTAGTTGTGTTCACGTAGAAGACTAATATCTCGTTGTACTATATATTCATCGTGTATGCTTGTAAATAAATGAAGAGCCAAAAACCATTTTAGTCTTATAATTTGTAACTTAACATGGTATTAGACTTCAATTCGATCTCCTCTCCTGCTTCCTCGCTTCCTGCCATGTCTTCCTCCTTCTCCAATCCTCTGAACAATGCTCATCACTTTATTTCAATTAAACTCACTTCCAAAAATTATATATTCTGGAAGACTCAATTATTGCCTTTCTTGCGAGGTCAAAACCTCCAAGGCTTCATTGACGGATCAAAGCCATGTCCACCTGCTGTTATTTTTGTTGAAGATTCGGATACTACTACATCCAACCCAGAATTTTCTACTTGGATCCAACAGGATCAAATCATCATGAGTTTGCTAATATCTTCCCTCTCTAAAGAAACAATTCCTACAGTTATTGGATTGAAATCCTCCAAGGATATTTGGGATACTCTAGCAACTGCTCTATCTTCTCCTTCTAACACTAGAATTCTGAACCTTCATATGCAACTCCACAACCTTAAACAAGATGATCTCTTTGTCGCTCAATTTATCCAAAATAAAAAACTTCTATCGGATGAATTGGCAGTCGCAGGGCGTCCTGTGAATACTTCAGATTTTAATATATATGTGTTTAAAGGATTGAGACCATATTTCAAAGATATTGCCACTACTTTGTCTGCCAGACCCTAACCCATTTCATATTCTGAACTTCTTAGTCTATTGTTGAATCATGAGTTTATTCATAGATCCTTCATGACTTTTCTCTCCCTCATTCTAGGTGACTCATCGGCAAATACACCAGCAGCCAACATTGCTTATTGCGCCTTCAACAATGGTGATAGGTAGAACACTGGACAATCTACTAATTCTAATAACACTTACAGAGGTTGGGGAAGATCATATAGGGGACGAGGTGGTAGTCATCAATACCAACATAATGCCTATAGAAATAATTATTCTAATACTCTTCAACCTTGGAATGGTATTGGCGATGGACGCACAAGTTGTCAAATCTGTAATGGAACTAATCACCAAGCTTCCACTTGCTTTCAACACTACAAACATACTATGAACCTATCTGCTCATCTCACTCATTAGGCACCGATTCCATTGACTCAAAATTGGTTCCCAGACTCAGGCACCAGCCATCATATTACATCAGATCTCTACGACTTCACACATGTTGAGGAATATAAAAGACTAAATCAACTTCATGTTGGTAATGGACAAAGTTTCCCAATCCAAAACACTGGTAGTGCTGCTTTCTCATATTTTTCTAATCAAAAAATTTCTCTAAATAACATACTTTATGTTCCATGTATTACTGAACACCTTCTTTATGTTCAACTATTTGCTCGTGATAATAATGCTTTCTTTAAATTTCATCCTGATTATTTTCTTGTCAAGGATCGGGACTTCAAGACTCCACTTCTTTTCGATCGGAGTAATGATAGCCTCTACTCCATGTCTATTAAGCCATAATCCTCCAGTTCTCCTTCAGTACTCTCGGCTACTAAAGCTTCTTCTACCTGCTGGCATCTCCGTCTAGGACATCCGCATCAAAAAGTCCTTAGTCAAGTTTTATCCACACATCAACTTTCTAGTTCTAGTTATAGATTAAATAATTTATGTACTTCCTATCAACTTGGCAAGTCACATAAGTTGTCTCTTCCAGTTCGCATTAATAAAAGTACTTCTTTGTTGTAACTTATTTTTGCTGATGTTTGGGGTTTTGCCCCTTTTTTATCTTCTCACAACCATAGTTATCTACTTATTTTCGTTGATGATTTTTCTGGCTATACATGGTGTTATCCACTTTTTAGAAAATCTGAGGTCTTCTCAATTTTTGCTCAATTTTAAGTTCTTGTTAAAAGACAATTTGACACAAAAATTAAGTCAATTCAAACTGACGGGGGAGGTGAATTTCATTCTTTATCACCTCTTTGTGCAAAATTAGGCATTGTTCACCATTTCTCCTGCCCTCACACTCATGAGCAACAAGGAAAAGTTGAACGCAAACATAGACACATTATCAAAATTGGATTAAGCCTCATGGCACATAGTTTTACTCCTTCGAGATATTGGCATTTTTCCTTAGACATTATTGTTTACTTTATTAATCGTCTTCCTACCTCAACTAATGATGGGAAATCACCTTTTGAGGTTGTGTTTCACACATCACTGGATTATCACTTTCTTAAAGTGTTTAGATGACTCTGTTTTCCTTATCTTCATCCCTACAATCGTCATAAAAATAATTTTTAAAGTCAATCATGTGTATTTTTAGGGTACAGTCCAATACACCATGGTTATAGATTTCTTGATGCATCCACTGATCGACTCTATATTGCTAGACATGTTTAGTTTAATGAAACTACATTTCCATTTTCCAGCAAGTCTATTCTTGGTCCCCCACCTTCGGTCAGTACACAACCTTGGGCATCTTCACCTATCATTTTGTCCAATTCACAATCTTTTCGGTCCCTAGTTTCTTCTCCACCTATGAATCCTAACATCTCTCCAATATTAACTAGTTTACACTCTTCTCAACATCTCTCCTCGTCGACTCCATCTCCTTGTCCAGTTCCTACTCCATCCATTCCTTTAGATTGTAAGTTCTACCTACACCCGTAGTTGACTCTTCCATGTCTCCAATGACTAGTAAACCCCCTCCACCTCCGTCTCTTACATCCCAACAACCTATTTCTAAACTCATATCAAGTTCCACTAACTCCAAAGAACTCATACAATGCAACTACGTCCCGCATCCAAACATAAACCAACCGTTCACCTTGCGTTTAAATCTACCGCTATCCTATCTTTTCCTCCATCCATCGAGCCTACAAACTTTACTGATGCCTTAAAATTTTGAGAATGGCACACTGCTATGTCGGATGAGATGACAGCTTGTTTAAAAATCAAACTTGGTCGCTGGTTTAATTTTATCCCTCCATGAATGTTCTAGGGTGTGAATGGGTTTTTCGCATCAAACGGAACTCTGTTAGAGCCATTGAGCACTACAAAGCTCGCTTAGTTGCAAAGGAATTTCATCAGGTTGAGGGCCAAGACTATTATGAAACATTCAGTCTGGTTTTAAAACCCACTACTATCCGCATTATTTTGTCTTTGGCAGTAACATATGGTTGGCCGTTACTTCAATTGGACGTTCAAAATGCCTTTCTACATGGTGAGATCCAAGAGGATGTCTACATGGCTCAACCTCAAGGATTTGTTCACCCTCAATTTCCAACTCATGTATGTAAGCTTCATAAATCTCTTTATGGTTTTAAACAAGCCCCATTAGCATGGTATAAGAAGCTTCACCAATTTCTCCTTACCGTTGGCTTCACTTCCTCTAAATTGATGTTTCTTTATTTATTTACTCTGACGCCAATGTCATTGCCTACCTCTTGGTCTATGTAGATGATATTTTACTCACAGGGAATAATACTTCATTTCTTTCTTCCTTTACTCAAGAGCTTGGTCGTGCCTTTTCCATTAGATATCTCAGCCTACTACAATATTTTCTTGGTGTTCAAGTATCTTGCTCAGGCAGTGGACTTTGGCTCTCTCAGTCTCAATATATCCATAGTATACTTACCAAAGCTGGGATACTTCACTGTAAATCTCTTATTACTCCCATGGCCACCAATGCCAAGCTCCATAAGGGTGATAGTCTAATTTTTTATGACCCAAGTCTTTACAGGCAGGTGGTTGGTGCTCTTCGGTATCTCACTTTCACGAGACCAGATAAATTATTTTTGGTGAATAAAGTGTGTCAATTCATGCACAGTCCATCTATAAATCAATGGGTTGTTGTGTAACGCATTCTCCATTATCTCCAGCACACCAAGAATATATCATTTTTCATTTCAAAAGCTTTTAATCTTCACTTGCAGGCATTCAGTGACTCTGATTGGGCTGTAAGAATAGATGATTGTAAATCTACTAGTGGCTATGCAATATATTTTGGCCCAAATCTGATCTCATGGTCCTCTCATAAACAACGAACGGTGGCACGATCATCTATAGAATCTGATTACAAAGCTTTAGCAGATGCTGCTGCAGAATTAACATGGACTAAGTCACTAATGTTCGAGCTTGGACTTCAACTATCTCGTGCTCCTATCCTTTCATGTGATAATATCAGTGCAGCATACCTATCGATTAATTCTATTTTTCACTCTTGCACAAAGCATGTTGAGATAGATTTCTATTTTGTCGGGATAAAGTAGCTAGATACGACCTTCTCATCCAGTTTCTCTCCTCTATGGATCAGATAGCTGACTTCCTCACAAAGTCGTTGTCTACAACACAATTTCACTTCTTACGGGGCAAGCTGACGTGAAGAACCCACTTTCAGTTTGCAAGAAGGGTATTGGACCTAATCTAGTCTAAGACGTTGACAACTTCTTCAAGTAATTAGAAGCTCTTTAGGACTCTATTGTATTTACCATCTAGTAGTTGTGTTCACGTAGAAGACTAATGTCTCATTGTACTATATATTCATCGTGTATGCTTGTCAATCAATGTAGAGCCAAAAACCATTTTAGTCTTATAATTTGTAACTTAACATTCCGTACACCTCATCTGAAATACTAAATAAAACTACTAAAATTTTCTTTGGCGGCTACTAACCCAATGAAAGGCTCCATGTAGAAATGTAAAAGGATAAAACAACTAATGTTGGACAAAAAATAAGAAGAGCTATAGCTTATTTATAGGCTGATGGAGAATATATAGGCGCTGATACAACAACGAGTCCTAAAGTAATACAAAACTAATTATAATCCTAAAGTGATACGATAACTAATCATAATTGTACAAGCACATAACTATGATAAAATTACAAATTATTCTCTTATGTCTCTTTTAAGGTGGACATCCAAATTTTTTACTTCAGAAAGCACTTTTTAGCGCTAGAATTTCCATGTAGGGATAGTTGAACTTAAGGATCTTGTAGTCATCACTAGTCGCTAGTGGCGGACCCAGGATTTAAGGATTGTGGGTGCTTAAAAAATTAAAAATCTAAAAAAGTAAAAAATTACCTCAACGATGTTCGAAATGGGAATGCCCCTTCCAATAGAGAACCTTAAGAAAAATCTAAATTCCAGTGCACCCAACTAACTTTTTGTTTTAGTGTGTGCTTTTATATCTTTTATACCTATTTTTGTATATTTTCTATGTAATTATACCTATTCCGCATCGAGTTTACTGGGTGCCGGAGCACCCCAAAAAACAATGTAGGTCCGCCCTTGCTAGTCGCGTCATATCCCAATCCATAAGTAAGCAAGTCTGTTGTTTTTTTGAATGTGGAAGTTCTATTGATTCTGTTGGTGCAATATACCACAATTACAACAAATGATTACAGTTGAAAATAATATGAACAAAAGTGAAGAAAATAAAATAATCTTCTTCTTGGCTGAGGCGCGGATATCTCGCTCTCTTCAAGGAGATTCAAGACCACTGCAGCATAATTTACATCGATCCAGCAGTACGTATATCTTGTGACTTGTCCCCTCCAGGACACAACAATCCATCAATGATGTACAACTCAAGCAACTCCAAATTAGTTGAAGAGTCCAAAGCTTTACCATAAGTACACCTTCCTTCAACACATATTTACTATTTCTTGTATAGTGAATATAGTTGTAGACTTAGAATATTTTTCTATGTCTCAACTCTCTCTTCCACTACCACACATAATAATTTTTTTCACACTTATTATATTTCCTTGTACATGCAATAACATGCAAGACCACCTCTATTTATAGGTGAGGAATTCATCCTTGCATTGAATAGGATAAATATGGTGTAGTAAAGTGAGTACATGAATGGTCTATAGATTACAAATGTTACAAGCGTTACATGCAACTAATGACCATATAAGTTACAAGAACTAATAGCCATGAGAATTACGAGAACTAATGGTCATCTTTACCACAATTTGTACCCACTAACTCAAAATGATAATTTGGTGAGTTACAAGAATAATGACACCACTTTCTCCACTTTATGTTTACTAATGTCATGCACTTTAATTTATTTTAATAATAAAATGCACCAACATTCCCCCACTCATTTTAATATTCAAATAAGAGAGTTCTTCACCAATTTAATTTAAGAGAGACTATTATGCGTAATGAAGGTGTGCTCTGTATTGAACCTTCTCTCAGTAAAACAGTAACATTTACTCCAGAGTCAATAGTGGTCTCAGACTTGAACTATGACTACTTAAAGGAAATAAAGTATTACTGCCTACACACAATAATCAAGGTGTTAACATAAGCTTTAATATCCAACACATTAAGGCCATGTGTTATCCCGGTTTTTCATGAGCGTTTGAGAATAAGCCCCATTCTCATAGGAAGTGGCCTACTTCCACACTCACATAGGTGAAATATATCAAGGGTGGTCTTGTAATATCGACACCCCATTCATACGAGATCCAAAATTTCATTAAGAGTTCTTTGACTCAATCTTCACAAATTATTACAGGAACAATGCACTCTCATCATAGGAAGAATTAAATAATAGTGCATCCCATATCAAGTCATCATGTGATTCGTTCTTCCCATTGAACCTAGTTTGTAACGCCCCGAATTTGGTACTCAGAATGTTACACGGTGCTCATGACCTCGAAGGACCAAAAGAGAACCCATGAATGATATTTGTACTTGTATACTATATAAAATCATGTAAAAATATGAAAACAATAGACTGAAACATGCCGTAAGGTTCAAATGGATAAAACATAATATCTAAGAGTACGGTATATCAATACCAAAACATGAACTGAAATAAATTATCTGAACATACTGTAGTCTGAAAAGCCTCTGACTGATTGAACTGTCTAAAGAAGAAGTTGATGGGACATGTCCCCAACTAACTCCAACTCCTGAGATAAACTAAGTAATGAAATAATAAAGTAATGACCATGTCTTCGAAGGATGAGGACTAGCTGCTAACTCTGACTGTTGAGATAGAATGCTACAGATGCTCTGGATCTCGTGCTTCTGAACCTATGGTATAAAACACCATAGAGGAAATGCGTCAGTACAATTGAATGTACTGGTATGCATGTGAGGTAGTCTAAATGCAGAGGGTTCAAATGCATGAACAATGCTAACTGACTATATAACATGAATGTGAGAATACATGCATGAATAAATGACTGTAACTGAAGTCGTGTTGATACTGACTACTGAGTTTGAATACTGATAACATGAGTTACTAATAACTGATACTGAGCGACTGTATCTGACAGTCCAGGTTCTAATGGAACTAGCTGAGTTCCGTACTGTTCTGAGTTGACTATATCTGACAGTCCTGAATTTTGTAGAACTATCTGAGTTCTATTATTGAGACTGAGACTGAAACTGTAATTGTGAAAAGTAGTCATCTAACCGACATGCCCCAAATAAATAAATATAGATAAGTTAGGGTCTAATCTATAACCCCAATTGGAAAGGTGTCAATACCGCGCCACCGGTAAGGACAAGCTGTGAGTGACCCTCAACTGACAGGTACTCAAACGAGAACAGTAGGAACCCTTAACTGGTAGGTAAGCCACCTCATCAACCCTCAACTGGTAGGTTAGATGTATCAACCTACGCTGGCTACGTAGTTCTGGAATGCAAGGATTGTTTCTAAGAATCACACCTTCTACTGGCAGGTGAATTCCTATCCTTGGGTTCACTCGGTGCTAAATCCTATTCCCATATGAATAGACACTGAACATGATTAACTGAGTTGAACTGGACTGAGTTAACTGAGTTTCGTTGACTGACAAAATACTACTGAGATTACTGAATTACTGAGTTTTCCTGAGTCATGTGACTGAGTGAGTTTATTGACTATGTCTTGACTGAGAGTATCATGAAAACATAACACTGGCTCTAGGCACACAGCTAAGTTGTCGGGTACAAGTAGCCCCAGGACTCGACAGAAGAAAACTGACAAGGCATGATGTTCTTGAATACATGACCAATATCAACAATCCACAATATAATAAGTTGGGAATTTCATGAAGCACATGGTTATCATAAACTTGTACATGATAGGAATGCACATAATAAGTATCATAATTTCATACTCTAACACCATGAGCATTCCAACAAACATCTACATTGCACATCAATAGAATGGGAGTCATTTGAACATAAGGGTAAGACATGCATTTATCATATGGGTTACAATTGAGCTATAATACACAATTTCTATCCTCTTAGGTATTTTATCAAACACCTTACATGCACAACTTAGGGAATAGGTGCAATCATCAAATTACACATAATTAACAACTCCATTCATGGATCTCAACTTCCATGCTAACGTAGTTTCATGAAAAACACGTAAAGATTCCAACTTGGGAATCTTACAACAAGATAAACATGGATACAAAAAAACCCACAATATAAACATCATGATTTATAATTTGAAATAGGGTTCTTGAGCTTTATGGATGAAAGGAATTCATAAATCAACACTATGCATACCTTAGATAGAGGATTCTTGAAAACAAATAGTGAAATTCTTGAAATTGGATCCTTAATTGGAAACCCTAAGCTTGTTCTTGATGGATTTAAGAGAGAAACCACTATAATTTGGGTAAAATAGGGCTGAATTACGTGTTTGTGACTTATATAGGGGTGGAAAATTGACCCTTTTGCCCTTGAGGACGCGGTCATTTAATGACTAAAAACTAGGTGTCGACGCTACAAGCGACACGGCGCATTGATGGCTGTGACATGATACTCAATGCATCGCACCATGATCGCATCGAGCCTCAGAAGTTTTGGATCTGGAAAGCTGCACAAATGTTGAACAACGCAATCAGCGACGCGGCGTGCCAAGATCGCGTTGGTCCACTATTTTGGGACTCCGAACAAGATCTAAACGTGCTTCAAAAAATCTGAAACTTGTCTGAGAACACCTATTGACCTTCCTAATCATGAATTAATAAAAATACGAGACATTAAAGGACATTGAGATGGAGCGATAAGATTGCCAACTTTCAAAGGCCAAAATAGGCTAAGTCTGGGAACTTGGTTAGAATTTTCTAAGTCTGGGACCCCTTGACAAGCTTAAAGGACTGAATTAAGCTCAGAAGTTTCACGGGGTATTACAATATCCCTCCTTGAGAATATTCATCCTTGAATGAGACTTACTAAGAAGGGAAAAGAGATAAATTGACGTACATACTGAACATAAGAAACTGAAATATGATTCCATGACTGACATGACTGATAGATGAATACACCATACTGAGCATGCATATCTGATGCGTGTGTAACTGATTCATGAATGCATGACTGAGTGTTCTGATGAACTGAGTTTCTCACAATGAGAATGCATATCTGATGCATGATTATATGACTGAACTGATACATGAATGCATGACTGAATATGCGATGGTATTTAATACCAAGTTTATGATAGAATTCTGAACATGAACTGGATACCAAGTTGTAACTGAAATCTGAACATGAAACTTAAAAGCTTAAGGAGAACTGTTACCTTGAGCTAGATCTGAGTTAGCGGAGAAGAGGTGAGGGTACTTGGTTTGCATGTTTGCTTCTGCTTCCCAAGTAGCTCCCTCAATGGACTAATTCTGCAAAATAACTTTGACTAGAGGGACTTCTTTGTTCCTTAGTCTACGAATCTGAGAGACAAGAATTTTGACTGGAATCTCTTCATAAGAGAGACCGTTCTGAAAATCTATGCTCTTAATAGGGACTAAAAATGTTGGGTCACCTATGCACTTCTTGAGCAAAGAGACATGGAAGACTGGATGAACTGAGGCTAGATCTGAAGGCAATTAGAGCTCATAAGCTACATTGCCGAAGCGACTGAGAATTTTGAAGGGACCGACATATCGGGGACTGATATTTCCCTTCTTGCCAAACCTATTTACTTCCTTCACGGAAGATATCTTTAGATAGACATAATCACCAATCTCAAACTCGAGATCCTTTCTACGCACATCTGCATAAGACTTTTGTCGGCTCTGAGCAGCCCGAAGTCTTTCTCTAATCAACTGGACTTTTTCTAAGGCATTGAATACTAAGTCAAGCCCTAGGACTATGGCCTCACTAACTTCGAACCAATCAATTAGATATCTACATCTCCTACCACAGAGAGCTTCGAATGGAGCCATCCGAATACTGGAATGATAGTTGTTGTTGTATACAAACTCAATCAAAGGAAAGTGGTCATCCCAACTACTCTTGAAATCAATTGCACACGCCCTTAGCATATTTTCTATAGTCTGAATGGTCCTTTCTGTTTGACCATCTATCAGAGGATGGAAGGTTGTACTGAGATGAACTTGGGTACCAAGACCCTTTTGGAACGCTTTTCAGAAATAAGAGGTGAACTAGGTTCCTCTTTCTGAGATAATAGATAGCGGAACACCGTGCAATCTGACCAACTCTTTAATATAGAGTTTGGCATAATCCTCGGCCAAATAAGAGGTATGGACTGGAAGAAAATGAGCTAATTTGGTCATCCTGTCTATAATGACCCAAACTAAATCGTGCTGATGACGAGTATGAGGCAAACCCATCATGAAGTCCATGTTCACTTCTTCCCACTTCCAAGTAGGAATATTGAACTCCTGTATGGACCCACTAGGTTTCTGATGCTCTATCTTAACCTGCTGACATATAGAGCACTTAGACACAAACTCTGCAATATCTCTCTTCATCTCACTCCACTAATAGATCTCTCGTGAGTCACGATATATCTTAGTGGCCCCTGGATGAATAGATTAGCACGCACTATGAGCTTCTGTAAGAATTCGTTGCCTCAAGTCATCTACACCTGGTACACAAAGATGACCCTGACAACGCAAAACACCATCTCCCCCTTGGAAGAAAACCTCTACTTTCTAATCCTTGACTGACTCTTTCAACTTGACAAGACTGGGATCTTTATCCTGATTTTATTTCACCTCAAAAATTAGAGATGATTTTGAACTACTCTGAACCCATATATTACCCTCTGTTGAATCAACTAGGAGGACACCTAGTCGGGCAAGCTGATGAACTTCCTGAGCTAACTTTTTCTTACTGCTCTCAACATGAGCAACACTACCTATAGACAGTCTACTAAGAGCGTCGGCCACTACATTAGCCTTGCCCGGATGATAAAGGACACTCATGTCGTAATCTTTCAAGGGCTTTAACCACTTTCTCTGACAAAGATTGAGATCTTTCTGAGAAAAGACATACTGAAGGCTCTTATGATCTGTAAACACATCTACATGCACCCCATACAAGTAATATCTCCAAATCTTTAAGGCAAATACTAGGGCTGCTAATTCAAGATCATGAGTCGGATAATTCTTCTCATGGGGTTTAAGATGTCTGGAGGTGTAGGCTATGACCTTACCATGTTTCATGAGTAAACAACCCAAACCTACTCTGGAGGCATCACAGTACACCCTAAAACCATATGAACCATCTGGAAGATCTAAAACTGGAGCTGAGGTGAGTCGAGTCTTCAACTCCTGAAAACTTTTCTCACAAGGATCTGACCACTAAAACTTAACTTTCTTCTGAGTCAATCTGGACATAGGGGATGCAATAGAAGAGAATCCCTCAACAAACCGTCTATAATATCCAGCCAAACTCAAGAAACCCTGATATGTGATGGAGAGATAGGTTTGGGCTAGTTTCTTACTATTTTGGTCTTTTAAGGATCAACCTTAATGCCATCACCAAAAATGATATGACCAAGGAATGCTAATGACCTTAGCCAAAATTCGCACTTACTAAATTTGGCGAACAACTGATGATCTCTGAGAGTCTGAATCATGATTATGAGATGGCCTGCATGATCACGCTTACTGCGAGAATAGACATGGATATCATCTTTGAAGACTATGACGAACATGTCCAAGTATTGCTTGAACACGAGATTAATCAAGTCCATGAAAGTTGTTGGGGCGTTGGTAAGACCAAAGGACATGACTAGGAATTCGAAGTGACCATACCGAGTACGGAAGGCTATTTTCAAACTGTCATATTCTCTGACTCTGAGCTGATGATAGCCTGATCTGAGGTCTATCTTAGAGAAATAGCTGGCACCCTGAAATTGGTCAAACAAGTCATCGATTATGGTAAGTGGATACTTGTTCTTGATCGTGACTTTATTGAGTTGACGGTAATCAATGCACATTCTGAGAGAACCACTTTTCTTTTGCACGAATAAGACTGGTGCACCCCATGGGGAAACACTGGGTCTGATGAATCCTTATCTAAGAGGTCCTTCAACTATTCTTTAAATTCTCTGAGTTCTGTTGGTGCCATTCTATATTACGGAATAGATATAGGCTGAGTATCTGGAAGAAGATCAATGCCAAAGTCTATTTCCCTTTCGGGGGAATTCCTGGAAGATCTTTGGGAAAGACATCTGAATATTCATTCACGACTGGGACTGAGTCAAGGTTGGGAGTTTTGAAACTAGAGTCCTTAACATGAACAAGGTGATAGACACATCACTTAGATATCATTTTTTGTACCTGAAGGTAGGAAACAAGCTGACCTCTGAAAGCTGAAGTATTACCCCTCCACTCTAGGACGGGTTTATTCAAAAACTGAAATTGGACAATTCTATTTCTGTAGTCGACTATGGCATAGCACGAATGAATCCAATCCATGCCGAGAATAACATCAAAATCAGTAATCTCTAATTCGACTAAATCTACTGAGGTAACTTTCTGAAATATCATAACCGGACAGTTCTTGTATACCCGTTGGGCTATGATGGTTTTACCTACTGGGGTAGGGAATGAGAAGGGCTCTACTAGAATATCGGGACTGACTCTGAAATCAACTGTTATATAAGGAGCAATGAAAGACAATGAAGCTCCTAGATCTAGCAAAGCATAAACATGCAAGTGAAAAATCTGTAACGTACCAGTAACCACATCAGGAGAATTTTCCTAATCTTGCTGGGACTGGAGAGCATAAAGTTTGTTTGGTTGTTTCCCACTAGTAGCACTGGAACTGGCACCCTACTGATTTGAGCGATCGGACTGAGCTGAGGAACGGTTCTACTGACTCTGGGAACCTATCTGAGAATAATATCTGACTCTGTGGCCGATCTTTCCATATCTGAAACAAATATCACTGCCAGATCTGCAATTACCTTGATGGTTTTTGCCACAAGTCTGACAAAGAGGATTAGTTCGGGCATTGCTAATGTTGCCCTGAGACTTAGAGCCTGGTGCCCTATCTCTATTACCATCCCTGAACTTAGGAGCTGGAGCACTGGCTGAAGAAGAAGCTAGAACTGATGACTTAGGATGAAACTGAGAATGGTTTCCTTCCTCTGACTTAGGCTGAGCAGAGTTAAAACTACCTGTCCTTGCTCTCTTATTCTGTTTCTCCCTCATCTTAATCTTTTTCTCCTCTATCTACTGAGCATGAGTCATAAGCCTGGCTATGTTTATGTCACTATTAAACATCGCAGACCTGCACTCATTGACCACACTATCGTTCACCCCAGAAATAAACTTACTCATCTTGGCCCAGCTATCTGCAACCATATGAGGAGCATATCTTGCTAATTGATTAAACTTAAGAGAATACTCTTTCACCGTCATCTTTCCCTGCCTGAGGTTGATAAATTCTAAAATCTTAGCTTCTCTCGGCTCTAGAGAAAAGAATCTATCTAAGAATGCGATGACAAACTCCTCCCATTCTATGGATCCTACATCAATTGACCTCTTTCCTCTTTGACTCCCACTGCTTGAACCAAGTATGAGCAACATCCTATAGCTGATATGCAGCTAGCTCACTTCAACAGCTGACACCCCCATGATGTCTGTAACCTTCTGAACCTGGTCAAGGAATTCCTGAGGATCTTCTTCATACTTAGACCCAAAAAATAATGGAGGATTCATTTGGGCGAAAACCCGAATCCTGGATGCAACTAAATTGGCCACTTGGTTGGTCGGAAAGATAGCTGGTCATTCATTCTGAGCAGCAACTAACTGAGTAAGAGTAGTGAATGCATCTCTAAACTCTGCATGAGAGACATGTTCGCCCAAAGGATCTTCGGGATGAGGGGCTGACTGATTCCCAGTTCTCTTCTTGGGAGGCATGTTCTGTAAACAGAAGAGAAATGGATTAAACTGAGAGATTAACTTGAGATTATACTCACTGGCACGACATGAATACTGAAAAATGGGAAATTATTCCTAAACATCTTATAGCCTCCTGCACATAAGTGTGGTGCGCAACACACCCATGTACAAGACTCTACTAGATGCGGCTTTAAGACTTACTAGGACACTATTGATCCTTAGGCTCTGATACCAAGTTTATAACGCCCTGAATCTGGTACTCGAAATGCTACACGGTGCTCATGACCCCGAAGGACCATAAGTTAACCCATGACTGATATCTGTACCTGTATACTGTATAACAACATGTAAAAATGCAGAAATAATAGACTGAAATATGTCGTAAGGTTCAAAATGGATAAAACATAATATCTGAGAGTACGGTATATCAATACTAAAATATAACTGAAATAAACTATCTGAACATACTGTAGTCTGAAAAGCCTCTAACAGACTGAGTTGTCTAAATAAGGAGTTGATGGGACATGTCCCCAACTAAATTCAACTACTGAGATAAACTAAGTAATAAAATAATAAAGTAATGATTATGTCCTCAAAGGATGAGGACTCACTACTAACTCTGACTGCTGAAATAGGAATGCTACTGATGCTCTGGAGCTCGTGCTTCTGAACATATGGTATAAAACATCATAGCACAAATGCGTCAGTACAATTGAATATACTGGGATGTATGTGAGTTAGGCTAAATGGAAAGGGTTTAAATACATGAACAATGCTAACTGACTATATAACATAAACGTGAGAATACATGCATGAATAAATGACTGTAACTGAATTTGTGATGATACTGAATACTGAGTTTGAATACTGATAACATGAGTTACTAATAACTTATACTGAGCGATTGTATATGACAGTCTAGGTTCTGATGGAACTACCTGAGTTTTGTACTGTTCTGAGTTAACTATATCTGATAGTCCTAAATTCTGTAGAAATATCTGAGTTCTGTTATTGATACTAAGACTGAAACTGTAAATATGGGAAGTAGTCATCTAACCAATATGCCCCAAATAAAGCAATATATCTATGTTAGGGTCCAATCTATAACCCCAATTGGAAGGGTATCAATACCGCGCCACCGGTAAGGACAAGCTGTGAATGACCCTCAACTGGCAGGTACTCAAATAAGAATAGTGGGAACCCTCAACTGGCATGTAAGCCACCTTATTAACCCTCAACTGGCAGGTTCGATGTCTCAACCTACGCTGGCTATATAGTTCTGTAATGCAAGGATTGCTTCTAAGAATCACACCCTCTACTGGAAGGTGAGTTTCCATACTTGGGTTCACTTGGTGCTAAATCCTACTCCCATCTGAATAGACACTGAATATTATTAACTGAGATGAACTGGACTGAGTTAACTGAGTTTCGTTGACTGATGAATACTACTGAGATTACAGAATTACTATGACACTGGCTCTAGGAACACAGCGAAGTTGTCGGGTACAAGTACCCCCAGGACTCGACAAAAGAAAACTGACAAGGCATGATATTCTTGAATACATGACCAACATCAACAATCCACAATATAATAAGTTGGGGATTTCATGAAGCACATGGTTATCATAAACTTGTACATGATAGGAATGCATATAATAAGTATCATAATTTCATACTCTAACATCATGAGCATTCCAACAAACATCTACATTGCACATCAATAGCATGGGAGTTATTTGAACATAAGGGTAAGATATGCATTTATCAGATGGGTTATAATTAAGCTATAATGCATAATTTCTATTATCTTAGGCATTTTATCAAACACCTTACATGCATAATTTAGGGCATAGGTGCAATCATCAAATTACACATAATGAACAACTCCATTCATGGATTTCAACTTGCAGGCTAACGTAGTTTCATAAAAAACACGTAAAGATTCCAACTTGGGAATCGTACAACAAGATAAACATGGTTACAAAACAACCCACAACATAAACATCATAAGTTATAATTTGAAATAGGGTTCTTGAGCTTTATGGATGAAAGGAATCCATAAATCAATACTATGCATACCTTGGATGGAAGATTCTTGAAAAAAAATGGTGAAATTCTTGAAATTGGATCCTCAATTGGAAACCCTAAGCTAGTTCTTGATGGATTTGAAAGAGAAACCACTATAATTTGGGTGAAATAGGGCTGAATTACGTGTTTGTGACGTATATAGGGGTGGAAAATTAACCCTTTTACCCTTGAGGATGCGGTCATTTAATGACTAAAAACTGGGTGTCAATGCTACAAGCAATGCGGCGTGTTGATGGTTGCGATGCGATACTCGACGCGTCGCACCCTGACCGCATCGAGCCTCAGAAGTTTTGGCTCTGGCAGCCTGCACAAATGTTGACCAACGCGATTGGTGATGCGGCGCGTCAAGATCGCATTGGTCCACTATTTTGGGACTCCGAACACGATCTAAACGTGTTTTAAAAAATCTAAAACCTATTCGGGAACACCTATTGACCTTCCTGATCATGAATTAATGAAAATACGGGCCATTAAAGGACATTGAGATGGCGAGATAAGATTGCCAACTTTCGAAGGTCAAAATAGGCTAAGTCTGGGAACTTGGTTAGAATTTTCTATGCCTGAGATCCCTTGACAAGCTTAAAGGACTGAATTAAGCTCAGAAGTTTTGCGGTGTATTACAATCTGATTATAGGATCTCTAGTCCCCAGGTTGGGTTTCCTTATATATGGCTCATGATTTTTTTATAGGCTTCCTTCCTCCCCCTCGCTATGATTCAGACCCTTTATCTTGCCAAGGCCTTGCTTAATTTATCTGCAAGATAATCACATAATTTGACATACATCAATGTTAGTGGTACCACTTGTCAAATATAGTATCACAATATTATTTTTTATTCTCATGGGTCTGAATTTACTGATGTAATAACATTTTCAACTTTTATCAATAATATTGGTGCTATCACAATAACTCAAAACTAGAAAAATTAATTTCTCAAAATAAAGTGATTGATCAATTCACATTTTCACTAGTTGAGACTAAAATAATTAGTTCAACCTCCATATTAGAGTTAACAAATAATATTTTTTTTTTCATTTTAACAAATAGCACCAAATGTTTTTTTTCATTTTGCATCAAAAGTACTTTGAAGTACAAGGGATTTATTTTAATAAAAACAAGCGATAATTTTTTTCTTTTCAAGTAAATATACTTGATTTGCTTGTATAACCTGTTTTAAGTGCTTTTACATAGTTTCACGTCAAGTGCAACTAGCCACATATCTCATATTTCATTAGGCTAGTAAACTCTTTTTTTTTCACACCACTTTCACGTATTTGAATCAAAAGAATTTGCATGGCTCATGCAATCAACAAAATGTAAATCACATTTTTTTCCATCATAATGTGACATGTCAAGGAAAAGTTCATCACATGATTTAGGTATTTTTCATTCCTAGAATGAAATTTATCTCACCCAAATATTTAATGTCAAGTTGGCACGTGGCATGAGTTTGGGCCTCAAGGTGAGATGGACCTTGATGAAGAATAAAACGGGTTTATAGCCCAAAATCATTTTAGATCCAATAAAATATGGATCAAATTCAAATTTTGTATGAATTTGACCCAATAAATTTTACGTGTCTACAACGTGCAAATCTCCAACGTAGTACAGGTAGTGTCCTCATTCTTCTTTATTTTTTTGTTTATTAGTTTTTACGTTGTTACTCCTATTAAATCTCCAACATAGTACGAAATAAATAAAAATAAAAGAAGTTGATATGATGAATTCTGGAACACCACATATTATATGGAATGCGGCGAGGGTGGAAAATTAGTAGCGTAGCTTTCCCATCTATGAGGGAGTACTAGTCACTATTTCAATACTTTTGTATAAGTTGTTCATACAAGTAGAAATCTTTAGCATTGGTTGGATGTTGGTTAGTCTTATTATTGTTCCAATTGGAAAAGTGAGGAAACTTGAATAATATATGAACAAAATCCCTGTTGACTTCAGCAGCAATAACTCTAATTTTTCTTGTCATCTAACAAAAGTTTAAGTAGAACTCTGCATTTGTGATCATGAGAAGTCATCTAATACTGGGAGCTTAAGACTTATTCTTGATCTAATATTTTAAAATCAACTACCACTATATGTGTGTATATATATTATTTGCTACAGCTTATTTTATATGAATATGAGAAATTACCTACAAGTTTACGAGGAGGTATAGAAAAATAATATGCAAGGAAAATGAAGAGTATATATAATTTGAATTATTCGTACTATTAACTAATTTCGTAACTATTTTATTCCATCATTTATATTTGAAAGGATGAGATTACAATACCATGAACAGTAAGATACAATAACTATATCTACGAAATATCCCAAATTCATTCGATACAAATGACCTCTAAAATATTACACTTCTTAAATTGTTTATGTAAAAATTAAAGTATGTCATTATTATTTGAGTTGGTCTACTATTGTTTTGATAATCTTCTTAATGTTTATTTTACTACAGGGAGCTAAGGATATTAATGGATGACTCAAATAATATATGTGAAAATAGTACGAAAGTAATCGAATCGGTAGAACCAAAGTAGAAAAAAGCTAAATCAACAACATCAGATGTATGGAAATGCTTCACAAATACTGGCAAAGCTGAAGATGGAATTGAAAGGGCAAAATGTAATAGGTGTAAGATTGCAACTTTTAAAGTTGGTACAACTCCCAAAGGTAAAAATTATGGGACTTCACATTTACTTCGTCATAAAGAGGTATGTTCAATGCTTAAAAATTATGATGTGGGTCTTATGTTCATCAATCAAGAAGGAAAGTTACAGTCTAAAAAATTGATCAACGAACACAATGTGAAAAGCTTGCTAAAGCTATCATAAAGCATAATTTACCATATTTTTTTGTTGAATACGAAGGAATTAGGGAGTGGGTGAATTATATAAATGCAGATACTGTGATGCCTTCTAGAAACACGGAAGTTGCAGATGTAAGGAAAGTGCACATTAAAGAGAAGGAGAAACTTAAGCAAGAATTGGCTAAAATTTCTAATAGAGTATGTTTGACTTCTGATTGTTGGACATCATCTATTTCAGAGGGATATATTTGTTTAAAAGCTCAATTTGTTGAGGAAAATTGAAAGTTAAATTGTAAGATTTTAAATTTTTGTCATATGTATCCTCCTCACACTAGAGTTGAAATGACTGTTGTGATATATGATTGCTTAAAAGAATGGAACTTAGATAACAAGGTATTTTGTATTACTTTGGATAATGTCACATCAAATGATAGCTTGCAAACTATTTTGAAAGGTCATCTTAACTTACAAAATAGTTTGTTATGTGATGGTGAGTTCTTCCATGTACGTTGTTGTGCTCATATTTTGAATTTGATTGTTCAAGAGGGTTTAAAGGTAGCTAGTGATTCCTTGTTTGCAATTAGAGAAAGTGTTAAGCATGTTAGAGGATCAGATGGAAGAAAACAAAAATTTGAGCAGTGTGTTAAACAAGTTGGAATTGATATTAATCTTGGTTTATGTTTAGATGTATCAACTAGATAGAATTTGACATATTTAAGCTTGAAAGTGCTCTCCCATATGAAAAGGTTTTTGCTTGTTTACATTTGCATGATAGAACTTATGTTCATCGTCCTACACTTGATCAATGGAGAAGGGCTGAAAAATTATGTGAAGTCTTAGAGCCATTTAATGAGATAACAAATTTGCTTTATGGTTCAAGTTATCCAACTCCCAACTTGTATTTTATGCAAATCTGGAGAATTGAAGGCATGCTTAATGAGAAATTGAATAATGAAGATGGAGTTATTAAGGAAATGGCTTCAAAGATGTATGAAAAAATTGAAAAATATTGAAAGCAATATAGTGTGGTACTTGCATTTGGAGCAATCCTTGATCCCCGCATGAAGATGCAGTTTTTAAACTTTTGTTACTCTAAGTTAGATCCTATTTCAGTGGAAGAAAAAATAAAACTTATGAAGAAGAGATTGTAAAAGCTTTATGAACAGTATGCGAGCAAGCAAAATGTTGCTAGTGCCTCTTCTAGTATTCTGACTACACGAAGTGAAGTTAGGAGTAAATCTAAAGGCTTCAAAGTGTTTAGTGAAATTAATTTTCATTTCATTAAGAATCAAATTCTTTTTTAACTATACCAATTATTATTATTATTATTATTATTACTATTATTATTATTATTATTATTATCATCATTATTATTATTATTATATGCATTAACTATTGTTGTGTTTAATATTCATAGAAATTTAAAGCATTTGAGAATGAACCTACTTCTAGCGATGGAAAGTCGGAATTGAATCTTTATTTAGAGGAACCAAGGCTTGATCTTGAAAAATATCAAGATATGGATGTTATTATGTATTGGAAGGACCACTCTAAAAAATATCTTGATCTTTCAATGATGGCTCTTGATGTACTTAGTATTCCTATTACTACTGTATCATCAGAATCATCATTCAGTATTGGAGGACGCGTTCTCACCAAATATAGAAGCTGCATCCATCATGAAAATGTCCAAACACTTGTTACCACTCGAAATTGGTTGCACGGTTTCTCTTAAATTGGTAATAATTTTTGCATACATGTAAATATTATTAGTTGTTAAATTTTATTATTTCTTAATGTTTAATTAATTAATATGTATATAAATTGTAGATGAAAATGAAGATTATGAGAAAACTTTACCAGAAGATGATTCAGAGATGCTTGATGAAGTTAAAGTGGTGATGTTAGATACATAGTAAGTGTCATGAAAACTTTTCTTGAGGAGTTCATTTTTATTTTTAGTGAATAAAATATTGACATTTTTTGTGGTTTATTTATATTTATTTTGATATATTGAAACAAAATTAGGTTAATATTTTAAATTATCAATAATATTTTTATTCATCAACTATTTAGATTGCTTATTAGTATTTTTATTTGGTTCAAAGAATATCATGTCAAAAGTTGTTTAATTTCGTTATTAGGATTATTTTTGGGGTGTTGGAGACTTGATTAACAAGCATTAATACTATGTGTTATTGTGTGATAAATATTTATGTTTATTAACAGTTTAAAATTAAATTATAAAATATTATTTTTTTAAAAGTGGGTTGGCCCGAGAGGCCCGCAGCCCACAGAGTACTGGCGTGGGCTTGGTATTTTTTGGGCCATCATTTAAATGGGCCAGCCCGGCCTGGCCCGTCAAACTCAAAGCCCGTGTGGTCTAGCACAGATGGGCTGGGCCGACCCGTATTGACAGCTCTACTAAAAAGTATTGAAAGAGTGAGGGCGTGTGAGAACGGCTCTTGGCGCGTGCGGCACACCATTGGATTCAGAAGGCACCCAAAATAGTGAACCAACGCGATTTAGACGCGATGCCCCCCAACGCTATAATCAACGCGACACATCACTAGGTTCACATACGACCAAAAATTATTTCCTTGTTCAACAAGGCATGGGCTATTTCAACAAGGCATGGGCTATTTCTTCTACTATAAATAGGATATTATGCACGTTTTTATTTACTTTTGAACTTCTTTGGACAATTGGAGGCTGCTCTACACATTCTTTAGGATTTTATTTTCTTAACTTTAGTTTTTTTCATGGTTTGTATCATCAATCCAAGGGATTGGATAATGAATATTTCCATTAAAGGCTAAAACTCCTTTTCCGGGGTTAAGGCCAAGATCATAACTACTTTCATTTTGAATTAATTTTGTTTAACTGTTTATCATTATGGTTGTTTATTTATTCTTGATTTAATTATTTTGAGGATTGATCACCCTTAGAATACATCAATTGTCAACCTTGTGCTCTCGGGAGAGGGAATAGGGAGATAGAACAGGGGAATAAACAAAGTATGGTTTGTATTCATTTATGAAATAAGAAATTCAAATTAATGTCTAGGAAAAGGATATACTTAGATGCCTTACTTGATTCATACGTAGGATGATAGCTTAAAGAACTTAGTTGGACTATTGCATCCCTGCTCAACGATGTAGTTGTAAGGTTCAAATTAGGTAAATGGTTAAAGGTCGGGAGACCATGATCATGCAATTAACCCTACGAATCAATAACCAAGATAAGAAATTTAACGATTGAAGTTTAATAACGTAGTATGATTGTTTGTAAGCCTTAACCCTAGACTTTTATCCATTGATTGTCCTAAGTCATTTACTTTTTTGTATTAGTTTAGTTTATTTTTAGTTTACAATTCTAAAACTTTATTTGTTACTCTTCTCAATTTGTTAAACTAGAATAAGATAGTTGTTTAACACAAGTCCCTGTGGGATCGATAACTCGACTTTCTTGAAGGCCACTTTACTACTTGAAAAGACCACGTACACTTGCGTGTGAGCTTGAGCGCTGACAAGTTTTTGGAGCCATTGTCGGAGACTTGTAAATAGGCAACTATCTTATTTTAGTTTTTCAATATTGAGATTTACATAGTTTAGTGGTTTTAGTTTTTAGTTTCTTTTATTATTTTTTTATCACTCTTCTTGAGATGTCAGCCTTGGATAGATGGTTTTCGAGGGATGATGATTCTTGTCATTATTATGGAGGACCCCACCACAAGGCTTTTTTGTCCAAATTTTGATCCATGCATTTAGAGGGGGCCTGTTTGTTTCCAACCTGTGGAGCAGCCCACAAGTTGGTGTGTGGTTTTTTATAGTATATATCACTCTGCAGATATGTGTGATTTTAATCCTGATTCAATTATGTCTGAGGGCGATGCTCCAAAGACAACTAAGGAGGTAGATGCAGAGTTGACTTTCCAACCTATTGAAGACAAAGTTGCTGAAAATTCAAGAAAGTCTGAGTACTCGGAAACTGAAATTATTGAACAGGTTAAAGAGATACTACTACCACCACCACAAGAATCGCAACCATTCAACTGTCATCTTTCTCTTGAGATTGAAATTAAGAAGGTGGATAAGAGTGAGGGTATTGAGGATAGTGTAAATTTAGACTTGGGATTGGTTGGACCACACTCAAAGCACTTTTCTACATTATGTCTAGATGATATTTTGTCTATGGAACCATTTAAAGTAGTGGAAGAGTGTAAAGATGAGGAACAAGAATCCTATATTCTTGATTTTGCACTGGAGAAGCAACATAAAAACACACCTCACGTAAATGCCGAGTGGTTTATCATGCACATTCCATTACTCGGTTCTTTAATCTTTGTACCATCACCCTATGAGTGAGGCAAAAAAATGGATGCGAAATTGGGGGTGAAATTAACATCCTCACGATGGAGGAAAAAGTTGATTGGGTCATGCCGCGACACTAAATTAGGCGCTTCTTGGGAGGCAACCCAAGCTAAGGTATGTTTTATTTTTAATTTGTAGTTTTTTTTTACTTCACGTAGTTTTTGTTTTTGACTGAGTCACAGGTTGATGGGAAGTCTGAGTACCAAAAACCTGAGCTTTAAGCATGGTAAAGACTAAGTGTGGTATCCCCAGACCTCCTTTACACAAAAATATGCTACTAGCGAGGCCTAGAGGCCTCAGGGAGTATTTCTATCTCTTACGTTTAAGTTCACTTTGGGGACAAAGTAGATTTTTAAGTGTGGGGTGGGGAAATTCCAATTTTTGGCTCAATTTAAAATTTTTAAGATAGGAATAAGTGAGATATTCTTGTTGGTACTATTTTTTATTGCATGGTGCAAGTGTTTTGTTTGGTAAAAGCATGTTGATTGTGTGAATTACTATTTTTTAGACTCTTAGGCTCATGTTTGTGACTCTTATATTTGTTGGCTTAAATTTGAATTCAGGCTATTGTTTGGCTGGGAGTCTATGATGATCCTATTGAGTTGAGCATGCGTCATGTGCGTGTGAGATTTTTGTATATTCCTTGTTACATGTGATGTCTAGAACTTGCTCAGTGTGTGTGTGAAGCGAAATAAAGAATGTGGGTTTAGAAGATGATATAGGCATTTCTTTGATCGCCTTGTTTACATCTTCTTTTGATCTACCCTTATAAATAATCCTAGTTAAACCCCATTGAGCCTTTAGCTTTTTCTTTGGAAACCTCATAAGTAGCCTAATCCCTTCTTTGATAGACCATAATTTGATCCAAAAATGCTCCTAAGTGCTTTAATAAAAAATTAATTAAATAAGGAGTTGAGAAATAAGAGGGAAAAGGTGAAAATTAATGCCCCAAAGTAAAAGTTATTGGTGTTGATAATTTATGTGTGGTGGTTGGGTATGATGTAATTGAGCTAGAAATATTTCCATGGTTGAGAAAAAAGAGAAAAAAAATTGATTCTTGTGGTAATAAACTATATGCCCACCAAGTGTTTGCAAAAATGCTTAAAAGAGAAGGGGCAAAAACAAAAGATATAGGTAGATGAAAAAGTACAATTTGGTTGTTGGAGAGTGGTTTTAAATGTATAGTGTAGTGTATTAAAGCGCTTAGAGAGGTTAGTCACTATTCTTGGCCAAAATAGTTCCTACACGTCCCTTAGCCTACATTACAATCCCAAAAAGATCTATTTGATCCTAGGTTCATCATTCTAATATTAGTGAAGCACTACACTAAGGGCAAGCTTATGGTTCATTGTGTGTAACTTGTGAATTCCTTGTGAGGGTGAGCGTAACTTGATTCTTATATCCATCTTGTTCTAATTGCATTATTATGAGTGATTATGGGTAACTCTTTTATTGTGAGGGAAATATGTTTGATGAATATGGGTGATTCTTGTGATGTCTTTGATTGAGCAATTAGCATGAGTTTGCCATTTGTGGAGTCCATTCTCGAGGCTAGGATGTTTTGAAGTAGGATTCGTAAGCTTTCAATTGTGTATAGCATGCTTAGTGTTGTAAACTTACATTCCATGTAGTCATTGTAGTGCTAGCTTGAATTTATTGCATGTAGTAGAAGTGTGGAGTCTTTCCATATCATGATGCTTTTAGTTAAGATTTGTTCGAGGACGAACAAGGCTTTAAGTGTGGGGTGGTGATGTTGGGTGAATTTATGCATTCTAGCGTTACTATTCTAGCCTTTTTAGGCTTGTTTTGAGGATGATTCATGTTCTTAATATGTTTATAATGAGATAAATATGCATCTATGAGTCCAAGTATGTGTTTACAATGCTTAATGGTGTTCCCACACAAGCTTTGATTCAAATTGATCATTTAGAAGTCAACCGAGAAAACTAGTGTGACTAGCTTGAGCTAGGTGTTTGTCTAGTCTATCGTGTTGGGTTTTGATGTGTTTAATGAGTTCCTAAGGTTAGTATTGTGCATTAATATGTGAAAATACTTGTTTATAATGTTCAAGGGTCAATTTGATCAAGCCAAGGGTCAAAACAAGAAGTTAGAGATCAAAGTGAATGAAGCCCATGCTTAGCTCGTGTTTCTAGTTCACCGTTGAGGATGTTGTGTTATTTTGAGCTCTAAATTTTTGTGCTTAATGTCATAGGATGCTTGTTAAATGAACTATGATGATATATTAAGGATTTACAAGCTTCAAATCAAGTGGAAACAACTCAAAAAGGCTTGGAATGGATAACGGAAGCACACAACACAGCTTGACGCAAATTTGAACACCTGAAAAGTATTGGGAGAGTGAGGGCGCGTGAGAATGGATCTTGGCGCGTGCGTCACACCATTGGATTCAGAAGGTACCCAAAACAGTGAACCAACATGATTTAGACGCGACGAGATGCCCCCCAATGCGGTAATCAACACGGCGCGTCACTGGGTTCGCAGATGACCAAAAACTGTTTCCTTGTTCAACAAGGCATGGGCTATTTCTTCTACTATAAATAGGACATTATGCACGGTTTTATTTACTTTTGGACTTCTTTGGACAATTGGAGGCTGCTCTACACATTCTTTAGGATTTTATTTTCTTAACTTTAGTTTCTTTCATGGTTTGTATCATCAATCCAAGGGATTAGATGATGAATATTTCCATTAAAGGCTAAAACTCCTTTTCCGGGATTAAGGCCAAGATCATGACTACATTCGTTTTGAATTAATTTTGTTTAATTGCTTATCATTTAGTTGTTTGCTTATTCTTGATTTAATTATTTTGAGGATTGATCACCCTTAGACTACATCAATTGTCAACCTTGTGATCTCGAGAGAGGGAATAGGGAGATAGAATATGAGAATAAACAAAATATGGTTTGTACTCATTTATGAAATAAAGAATTCAAATTAGTATCTAGGACAAGGATGTACTTAGATACCTTACTTGATTCATACATAGGATGATAGCTTAAAGAACCTAATTTGACTATTATATCCCCGCTCAACGATGTAGTTGTAAGGTTCAAATTAGGTAAATGGTTAAAGGTCGGGAGACCATGATCATGAAATTAACCCTACAAATCAACAACCAAGATAAGCGATTTAACGATTGAAGTTTAATAACGTAGTATGTTTGTTTGTAAGACTTAACCCTGGACTTCTATCCATTGATTGTCCTAAGTCATTTACTTTTCCACATTAGTTTAGTTTATTTTTAGTTTACAATTCTAAAACTTTATTTGTTACTCTTCTCAATTGTTAAACTAGAATTAGATAGTTGTTTAACATAAATCTCTGTGGGATCGATAACTCGGCTTTCTTGAAGGCCACTTTACTACTTGATAAGACCACGTACACTTGCGTGTGCGCTTGGGCGCTGTCAAATGGGTTGTTGAGCAATTCCTTCAACATATTATACATCAAATGGATTGACCATTTTTTCCCGATATGTTTCAATCATCGATCAATCAGTACGAACCTTTTGATCTAAAATTCCACTTATATCAAGGTAAGTAGGCAATATTTTGACCAGCTTTTGTATCTCAGACGACGGCCCAGAACGTCTTCTTCCCGATATCTAGTCGTAAACTCGAATGCACCTCTCTTTTAAAATAAAGACAACCAACACCCAATGAAATTAATCACCTTGATTGGGATGTCACTTCGTCGACCAAATGTCAAGGTAAGCCAGCTGGAATGCTAAAACCTTTGATTATGTTGATTAAGCATTCCTTATTTTGGGAAACTTTCGGCTGTTTTTGACAATACCTATCGTAGGCATTATAGATGTAAACTTTATACAAATAATTGCCTATTGTGTATATGTATTGTTCTTGTGTTTACAACTTGGCCTTCTTTCGGAGGTAGTAAAAATGACATCGATGTATTGTACATATTATTAAATATTTCAGATTACGTGACAGTAAAATTAATACATAGATGCAATTAAATAAAGTATTAATAGTAATATGTTTGGCATTTAAACCTCATCATTCCAGCAAGTTTGGGGTTGTGACATTAAATAAAATCAATTCTTCATTCCGGGATGTGCAACAACAAAGTTGAACATATCAAAACCAAGACCCGATCCGTCCACTTTGCAGTGTTCGTCATTTTGTTTTTTGCATGATTTATATGTGTTAATGTCATGTTTTTACAACAAAAATTGTATAAATCAATATCTTTAAAAACGATTTATGTACCTGCCACCATGATGCTTTAACAGCCTATCGGCAATCCATTCTGAATAGTCGTTGATCAACTTTGTTAGATTTTTTGAAGCCTCAGCCAAGATGCTGAACCCTTCAAACGGGTAATTCTTCTGTTCTCCTGGACTGACCAACTCCACTTTTTCTTCTTCTTTCGAAGCACTTGATGGATTATCAATTGTGATATTATGTTGTTCAACAGTAGGTTGTATCATGACATCCACCTGAAAAACCAGAATTGTCAATGCTAATCACATAGATACAACAGATTATTTATTTATTGCAACAGATGGATCATCTGTTGGAACAAATTAAAATAAGAGAAAAAGTTGTACGATAATTTTCAACAAATAATCCATCTATTGCAACATATGATTCGTCTGTTTGAAAAAAATAAAATAATAGAAAGCCTTGATTTAATTTGTCCCAACAGATGACCCATCTGTTGCAGCAGATAGGTCATCTATTGGTACAAATTAAAACAGTACGAAGACCTATTTGATTTGCTGAAACAAATGGACATATGTTGCAACAAATAATGCATCTGATGCAACATGTCAGACAATTGTTGCAATAAATGTATATATCTGTTTGATAATTTTTAGCATATGTGTCATCTGTTGAAACAGATATGTGTCTGTTTATTTGTTGGAACAGATGATATATATTCACCTTCTTCAGCTCATGTTGCTCTCTTGTGGCCCTTGTACATTGATCAAAGGTGCAAGAGAGAGACAGAGGAGTTGTAATTTTACTTTTTTTTATGTTTGATGATGCCTTGGAAATTTTTCTTTCCTTCTTCTCTTAGCCGCCTTAATCTCTAGCAGAGTGTATGGATATGAAATTCTATTTGATGGAATGACACCCCTCTTAGATGTCAATGTCTTTATAGAAGCAGTTAATGTATTAATAGCATTAATTACTTCATGTTTTGCCTTGCAGTCTTGACATTTGCATGCAAAACATTCGCTAAGAGAGGCAAAATCTGTATAACTAGTATGATCATAATCATAATGGTTTGTTATTTCAAAAACTATAAGAGGAGCATTATTAGCCCCAACAGCAGCACCACTACCACCATCAACAACAACAAGCCCACCCTTCAAAATTATTTTTCTTGTGATGGTTGTTGCTCTAGACAATTCATTTTTTATTCTATCAATGACCTTAAGATCCGATAAAATTTGCGCAAACCGTAAAGCAAGAAAAAATGGCATCTTCAACTCTTGATTGGTTGGAACAAGCCACAGATGCATAATCTGAAATAAATCAGTACATATATTAGAATGATGATTAAATCATTTAAAAAATTATTAATTAAAACAAACTTAATTAGAATTAAACTTACTAATTCCTTCGGGGGTTGAAGAGATCAAGAAATTTTGTATTTTTATCAGTTATGGCTGACAACTATCTTAGGATTCTTGGACAGAAAACTTCTTCCTGGTAGTTCACTTGTTGACTCAAATAAGGAATGACTTTAAATGCTCACGCCTATAAAATAACACCAATAAATCAAAAGCGTTATCCAATAAAAAAGTGAATCATATCATAATAAAAGAAATGTTTACCATGAAAGCCCATGGAAAGCTGTATAAGTTGACTGTCTTTGGTGTTATCAGAGTCAATAAATATTTGGCAGTCATTTTGAAACTTTCATAACCCCAAGGATAGCTGTTAAATGCCTCAAGATCCTCGAAGAGCTTTATTAAACCAAGTGGTATGTTGTTGTTAACGTCTCTCGCCCAAAGAATATTATGTATAAACCAAAGCACGGACAATGATTGTTTGTGCTTATTTGAAAGTCTTTTACCTTCAACGCTTCTATCAAATTTTTGTTTTTGAATCTTGGACCAATAAGGGATACCAGTTCATCACGATCACTTGACTTGCTTTTGTCTTTTTTGAATGTGTGGGGTGCTTTTTGGGGGTTAGAATAGGCATAACTTGAGAAGGAAAAGAAGGATAACATTTTAGTCCAGTAACTATGGCAAACTCCTTTCAACTAAAACAAACAGGCATGCCATAGTAATTTATCCACACCTCATCCATCTTATCTTTATTTTCATACATAAACCTACGCTTGAGAAAATCATATAACATTTTCATTTGAAAACGAGCATTGTTGTCCTCCAACAAATAAAGATATTGTCCAAAGTAGTTGTCCCTAAAATAAGTATCCAATTTTTATTCTTAGAGGATTTTTGGAAGATATCGAAAGATTTTCTCATGGCTGACTTAACCACGAAATCATCAGTTAAATCTGTGGCAGCATCGCACTGCATTCTCACAGGATAACTATTAATGCTGAAGGATTTGACCAATGCTTCAGTGGAAGGGCTATTGGAATTTGGATCATTTCTTTTGAAATATTCCTCATCCCCATGTTCATTATCTTCTACTTCTGATTGATGTATTGCTTGTGAAGCAAGCTCAAAGAGTGGTGGATGTAGCCTAGCTGCTTCACTTGTTCTTTTACTTAGACTTGATTCGGTTTCTTTTCTTTTGGGAGCCATATTATCTAAAAATAATATAAAAATTAAAAAGATTATAATTTATTAATGCATCGTTAAAAAGGGATAACAGTAAATCTAACATGTACAACAATAAAATAACAGTTCCAACAGATCACATAACTGTTGCACTAGGTAGGTTATTTGTTGCAACATATAACTAACTTGTTGCAACTGATGAATAATCTGTTGAAAATAATAAAAATATATCACTCGTATATTGAAACAGATGATTGGTCTGTGCAATAGATCATTCATCTTTTGCAAAATATGAGTTATCTGTTGGAACTGTTATCAACTGTAATTGTTTAAATTTATTCCAACAGAAGAGTCGTCTGTCACAACAGATGAATAATCTGTTAGATTGTTCATCGCTAGCATCAAATGGTTCATTTGTTACATTAGATGTTCAGTTGTTGCATCAAATGTTCATTTGTTGCATTAGATGGTTCATCTGTTGCGTCAGACAAAAAATCTGATGCATCTATTGCAGAAAAAAAATAGTACTAGGATTTTGTTCAATAGAATAACAACAATATCTCCATTTAATATCAAATACACCATTTTTACCAAGAAAAATAATAAATCCACCCAGCAACACCAATAGAACACACACACCAAGAACATCAACAGTGACCAAAAACACCAACATTGTTGTTTTGCATTTGTACAAACATAAACAACAAAAATCAAACTTCAAAAAACTCAACAGACACCAACAAATCAAATCAACAGTTCAACAACAAGAACTACAATAACAATCAATAATTATATTTCACTCCGAAAAGAGTAGAGAAGAAATGCCAGAAATTAGGATTTTCTTCAGTCCCCAATATTGAAATTGTTAATCAATACTAGAAGAGAAGTTGGCTCAAGTTCCTCTTTTTCTTCATAACTAAAAAGACATAATTTTTTACCTGTGAAAAAAGAAATGGGACGACGAAGAACTCGAAGTTATTGACGCCAAAGAGCACTGTTGTCACGTCGATTGATAGTTGAAAGTCAAAAAAGAACTCGCACAACTATTTGTCGCCGGAGGTTGAAATGATTGGGGATTGAAGGGAGAAATTTTGCAGAACTGTTGGTTGGGAGAGAGTTGAGAGAAATTATCGAGAGAGGGGAGAGAGACGGTTGATTTGGAGTGGTGAAGGGTATGGGTTAATTTGTATTTTTGAAAAGATTAGAAAGTTTAAAAATATTAATCAAGTCCACAATTAACTTAATCAAGTTTCCTAATTATGTTTGACCTTTCAAGTTGGTCAATATCACCAATCCTTCATTCAAAACTTAAATGACACCTTTCTTTTAATTCTCTCCACTAAGTTACGCTAATTTTTTGTTTGTACATGACAGAAATGCCATTATAAAGGCAATATTTTAGTTTTATCAAATTATTTTCAAAATTTTACATTTTCTTTTCTCCTCTTTTTGATTGTGTTTTTATACATAATGAGAAGTACTATTGATGTATCGTCGGATGTGCATTATTAATTACATCTAATGAATAGGACAAGAAAAGAAAGGAAGTAGAAGGAGTTGGACAAGGAAGATGGAGATGAAAATTATTGGAGGAATATGATAATAACAGTCCAAGTGACTCAAGAGTTTTGATCAACTTGGGAGTTTTGTCGTTGAGGAAGTTTTGTCGTTGAGGAGGAGAACAACACCTAACTTGATTATTTGAAAGACACTATATTCTACATTCTCGTGTATTTGTCTTTTTATCTTTGTTTTTTCAAAAAAAAAGAAAAAAAAAATCCTTCTTTTCTCTCATTTACTGGGTTAAATAAAATAACCACATATTTTTTTCCCTTTAAAAAGCAATGAACATGTCTAAATTCGTTTCTTCCGTTAAAATTTTATGTGCATGTCATGGAGACTTCAAAGACCTTGTGTCTTTTAATTACATGACTAAAAAGGACCAATCCTCAAAGCTCTATAATCACATAATTTTATTTTTGAAAAGAATATTAAGGGATGAAAATGAACATCTTTATTCTTACCTACTTGAAATGTAGATCTCATAAATAATTTAAATTAGGAAAAATATTCTGTTTTCATCCTAAACTATACACAAAATTGCTGAGACACGCCTGAACTTTAGGAGGGTCCTATTACCCCCTGGACTAATTAAAATCGTCTTTTTGGCAACCTTAGTGCCTACGTAGCACATCGGTGAATCAACACACTGAAGGTCCACGTAGGCACACGTATGTGCTACGTAGGAACTAAGATTGTCAAAATTACGATTATAATTAGTCCACGGGGTAATAGGACCCTCCTAAAGTTCAGATGTGTCTCAGCAATTTCGTGTATAGTTTAACGTAAAAACAGTGCATTTTTTTTTAAAATATAAAGATAAAGTTCCCTTTAAAAGATGGACATAATTTATTTATTTATTTTGAGACTGATAATTTTAATTTAAAGGATGCACAAATGCAAGTAGGTGCAAATACATATGTGCAGTGCAAAAGGTTTGATTATACTTTTCAGAATAAGTAATAATTAGAGTTTAAAAAATTATGCAAAAACGAACATAATTTTTGAACAATCTAAAATATAAGTATGACTACTAAATGAGAGCAGAAAGAACTCTATGAAAATATTAATGTTACGTTTTAAATGACTATTAACACGTGATATATTACATGAGATACTAAAGTCATTGAATATTCTCATGTAACTGGTTTACAAGATCTCCAAAACTATTGCTTGCTAGAATAATATATAAGGATAATACCCACGAAAATATCTGAACTTTGACCGAATTATTAGTTGAGCATACTGAACTTTACGGGGGGGTCCTATTACCTCCCCAGACTTTTTTTTTCGTATTTTAATGGCATATATCTGTTACTTGGATAATTGTGTGTTAGACACACACATTGAGCGCGTGAAGGCATTAAAAAACGTTAAAAACTCTTTTTTTTTTTTCTGCCAAACAGCTCCTAAATTTTCTAATTATTCAAAGTTTTATATTTTTTTTTTCCATTTTTTCTCTTCTCTCTTCTCTCTTCTCTCTTCTCTCTTCTCTCTTCTCTCTTCTCTCTTCTCTCTTCTCTCTTCAACAATGGAGTCTTCAACAATGGTTGCTCCATTGTTGAAATAAAATTGAACACAATTACATCACACACATACACACCCAAATGAGTCATCTTCAACACACCCAAATTCAATTTGATACTTTGAATAATTTCAAATTCAAATTCAATTTCATATTGAACTCAAATTTGAATTTCCAGTTTTTTGGAGTTCCATTTTCAGTTTCCAGTATGAACAAATTTGAAGATTGAATTTTCAATTTCCATTTTCAGTTTTCAAGTTTCCTATTTTTTCATTTTCAGTTTCCATTTTCAATTTTCAAATTTGAAAATTCCATTAATGAAAGTTTTCAATTTGAATTTGAAATTTGAGTTGGAATGGACTGAAATCATTTGGAATTTGATTTGTAGGAGGAATTTGAGTTGTGGAATCTTTAATATGGTTATAATGGTGAAAAAATATTGAAAAGTGATAAAATAGAGAAGAAACAGCGCGTGTACCACACTTTCCGACGTCAAAACTGATTATAACTTTGCGGGGGACAATTAATTCCACTTAAAAAAGTATAGGTGTGTAATAGGACCCCTGCAAAGTTCAATATGCTCAACTGAAAATTTGATTAAAATTCAAATATTTTCGTAGGTATTATCCCTAATAAATATATATATTATATATATATATAAGGTTATACAAAAAGTGATGTGGCACATCTCAAAAGCTAGGATTCTCATTTATCTTTTTTCTCATTTTCTTGAGTTTTTTTCTTATTTTCTCCATATTTATATGTTATATTAGAAAATATAAAAAACATTTCTTAATTACATTCTCCTAATTAATCATCAATTTTTCAGTTTAGAAAAACTAAAAGTCTATGTCATTATGACTTTAATAATCATTTATGCAATGAGACATTCATAAAACGTAGAAAGTTTAGAATTGAGTATGAATAATAAGATGAATTCTACTTTCAATGTTGATTTATATGAATTTAAAAACGAAAAGAAGTCTTTTAGTATTAAATATATATTTGGATTTGAAAACTAGAAAAAAGTCTTTTAATATTCAAATAATTTAAAAAATTTAGCTTGTACAGTTAATTAAGTTTTCCTTTATGACCGCGCGTAGCACGATTAAGTTATCTAGTATTTATATAAAATCAGCCCATCATAAAAATCTGACAATCAAATCCACGTAGCAATAACCAATGATGATCTTTATGATCTCTACTAATTCTACTCCTTAAATGTGCTTTATGTTATAAAAACTACTATGTATATATCGACTATATAGAGTAAAGTAATTAAAAAAGTGAGAGAGAGTGTAATTACTTTCAAAAGAATTGATATTTATGTTATTTACTAGATAGGTATGTCCGTGCGTTGCACAGGCCCAACGCGTATAGTAGAATAAAATAAAGATGTAACAGCAAGAGACTCTCATTTGATTGGATGCTCACATTTACATATGATAGTGACTGCGCCGGAGGGACGACCCGGCCAGTTAAGGCCAGGAGCGCGTTGGCTATTTACATTGATAGAGATGAAGTAAATTATGAACGTAACTGCAATACAAACTTTGAGAACTTGCTTGGCATTTTTTACTTAGCAAAAAAAAAACAGCAAGTAACGAATAGAACTTACAGTTCCTTCGATACATGGAACCTCTCCAAGAATTACTGCCAGAAGAGTTTTGACTTTCATAAGCCCACCTCCGCCCATATAGCAATGTTCTCACCAGGTCTAACCTCCAAATTATTGTTTCTATGAGTAGGTCAAGGTGGCTTCTCTTCTCAATTGTGAAATTCCAAATCTACCCTTGTTGCACAATTGTGGAGTCAAGTATTATAGATTATTCAATGAAATTTTGTGCTCTTCTCAAAAGCTGCAAGATGTAGAAACGCTTTTATAATCTTAGCGATGAAGTGACAAAAGGTATTCCATCAAATTTATGCAGGACTAATATCTGTGAACTACTACATCTAGAACAAGTATCCTGTAATACCAAAGAAGGGAAAAAGATTCAGCACCTTTAGGTAGCTCTGAGCTTCAGTTATGCTCTTTGCAGACTTAACAAGCATCCAGAAGCAAGTATTATACTGATTGTTTATGTGACCTACAAAGTCAAAGTATTGCATTGTGATGTTAGATTCATGCATTCATTTTCTTTAGTTTGACACCTGGAATGATAGGTCATTATAACTCTTATTGATTTGCCTAAATTCTTCAAAACAATGACTAAAATAAAAAGTATTCACAATCAACTTGTCTCCAAGCTAGATAGTGTCGAAGAATCTCAGAGGATGGGTAGCAAACAGATCGACCATCAAAGTAAGGTGGCTCCTTAAAGTCATTCTCAGGGAAAAATTCTTTCCATTTCATCACATACATGAAAGAAACAAACAGATACAATGGCAGATATAATTTCGCTGGAATACAATCAAAAGAACACGTCAATATTAGGCTAGTCAACTATGGAATGCCGAGGGCCCTCCTGCAATTGGTCAAATTGACTCACATACTGAAGAAAGTTGCTGTAGAGGCAGAGATTTCCTACAAATGCCCAGAATGTTAAAAGGAGAATGCCACCATTCAGATAGATACCAAGCATTCTCAAATCAAACATTCGGAGAAACTTTCATTGTGCACAACACACTCTCAGGATCATTTATCTGATGCAATTCTGATATTCGTTAAAAGCATTTCAGTGAA